>CAMRHE010000060.1:5172500-7955438 GCA_947044405.1 Leptodactylus fallax
GAGATATATGAATACATAAATATATTAAAGAAAACATAAAATCAAAAAATGAAATAGATATAATAGAATAAATATGTCTATAGATGTAAAGGACTATAAATTGTAGTGGTAGCAGAATTAAATGATAGTATGATATAGATATGTACAGAAATTTGTAGGGGACCTGTGCATAATCATGTAGTAATAATGGAAGTCATAATACAGCAACTAACTGCTGTTCAAGATGTACATATAAAAAAAAAACCAAAAAACATAGGGGTTGGCAATGGTAAATTGGGTAGAATGGGTTGGAGAGACTAGGAAGTAGAAATGATAAAAATCAAATAGGATGAAGAAAATTAGTGATGATAATCATAATAATAAATATAAATAATAATAAAAACAATAATAATAGTACTAATGATAATAACAAAAGTAGTGTTGGTGATGATGTCAATGCAATGGATTGACAAGTGGGATGATAGTCAGATAGAGTGTGCTGGCTGATAAATACAAGACAGTGTGGAGTAAAAGTGAGTATGTATGGATATGATGGCATGTGTGTGTGTGTAATTGGGTATGGTAGAGATGTAAACGGTAGGCTGGAGTACAATTGTGAAAGTGTATAGCACGATACTGTGGGTATGGAAATGGTAGGTGTAGCATCAAATCTAGCAGGAGATGAGGGGTCACTTATCAAGGAAGTAGAGCTGCGTGGGACAGAACTCAGTAGAGTAGTAAGTACTGGATATATATGGGGAACATTATGGGAGGGTAAGAGAGACGCCAGAGTCTGCGCATTGGCAGGCACAGCAACCTGGTTGCACGGGGACTAGTAGAGGAGTTCGGGAAACGGTCTGATTGGGGGAAGGCAGGGGGGATGAATGGGACTTGCGCAGAGTGGAGCGCAGGTTCAGAAGCTGGGTATAATCAAACCTCGCACTGGACAATGTCTGGAGCGGCAGCTGAGAGCCGCGTATATGTATATGGAAACATATCGTCCACCCACAACAAAATTTCAACCTTTCCAGCTACACATTAAATCCTGATGAGACTAGTCTTCTACATAAGGGCCTTGCGTTTTGCTCTACCTCGCCCCCCAATTGTTTCCAACTTTTTTTTTAGACCTTAACAAGTTTGTCAGACACTTCTTCCTATGTGAAACCTCAACAGTACCACCGTCCATACAGACAGTGGCTACGACTTTCCCACTACCATCCATACCAGTAGAAGTACATCCCCGTTCTAGTTTTAACCCCACCTTTCACCGAGGTCCTGCCATAGATACCTTTTAACTTTAAACTCCCAATAAACCCCCTGACAATCTCTCTAGATCTGAATTCAAAGCACTCAAAAATCTCAAAGCAAACACCAATATAGTCATACGCCCCGCAGACAAAGGAGGAGGAATCGTCATCCAAAACAGTGATGACTACATCTTGGAATGACCTAGAATTTTATGAACCTCTCCCCAACAACCCACTAACATCCTAGACCCTTGAATATAGGACCCTCATTAATAGAGCAATGTCTAACAACCTTCTCAACAAGAAAAGAAAAAAAAAGATTCCTTCACATCATAGAACTTCCCCCCTACCATTCTTCTATCATCTCCACAAGTCCACAACTCATCCACCAGGCGGTTCCATAATCGCTGGTATAGGTTCTCTTACGAGTAACCTTTCGCATTTCATTGACCTACACCTTCAAGAAATAGTTTTCCAGCTCCCTTCCTACCTCAAAGATTCCACCCAACTGATTAACCATCTCAAGTACATAAACAGTATCCAAAAGCCAGACAACAACTGGGCACTACTAACAGTGGATGTTTCAGCCTTATACTCAAATATCCCTCACTCACAAGGCCTTACAGCCATTGATTACTTTTTGTATGAAAACCATCTAATGCCACCACTTCAACGAACCTTTATCTTTGACAGCATATGTTTCATTCTAGAACACAATAGTTTCTCATTTCAGAGTAACATCTATCGTCAAATAAGGGGCTGTGCTATGGGTACACGATTTGCGCCTTCATATGGCAATTTATACATGGGTTTCTTTGAAAACCTACATATCTCACCTCTAAACTCAACCCACACATAATATTTTACAAGAGGTATATCGATGACTTGTTTTTCATTTGGGACGGAGATGATGAATCGGCCTCTTACTTCATCACCTCCTTCAACAATAACGAATTAGGACTAACTTTCACACACCATTATTCCACCGACAAAATTGAGTTTTTGGATCTACTAATCTCCAAAACCTCAAATTAATCATTTTCCACTGAAACGTACTTCAAAACAGTTGTCAACAGCTATTTAAATTATAAAAGCGCACACTATATATCATGGCTCAATAATATCCCATACAGTCAGTTTCAACGCATCCGTAAAAATTGTGACAATGATACAACCTTTAAAAAACAATCCAACGTACTAAAACGTAGATTTAATGAGAAACACTACCGCAGATCGATTATTGTCAATGCCATACAAAAAGTTTCCAAACTATCCCAGGAATCTTGCTTGAAAGATAAAGAAAAATACCCTCCAGATGAACCAGGAAATACAAAGATTAATAATCAAAACAAAAATAGTTTAACCAGATTGAACTTTATTACAACATACAGCTCCAGTCACAAAATAATCCGTTCCATACTCTCCCAACGCTGGAAAGTCCTGCTAAGTGACCCATACTTACAAAAACATCTCTCTGAATGACCAGTCTTAACTTTCCGTAAAGCTACCACCCTACGCAATCATTTAGCGCCCAGCAGACTCCGCCCCATTACTACCCATAAAGACACATGCACCACACTACCCTTAATCAAAGGGGTGTTCAAGTGTGGGCACTCTAGATGTGCCTGCTGTCCCAACATTATACATAGAGCTACGTCATACACATCAAATTACACAAAAAGAATAAAAAGAATCAATTCCCTTTTAAATTGTAATTCCAACTACGTAATTTACCTACTGGAATGTCCATGTAAACTCCAGTATATAGGGCGTACCATTCAACCCCTCCACAAAAGGATGAATGGCCATCGTTCAAACGTCAATAAAGGTTTCCAAAAACACAATCTGTCACTTCATTTCTCCATCAAACATTATCAGGACTTTAACTGCATCTCCATTCTTCCAATTTAACAAATCCTTGCCTCTGATTGTAACCGTTATCTAAAGGTCAGGCAGCGGGAGTCTTTCTGGATATATAAATTAAGCACCCTAGTCCCCAATGGTCTCAATGACACTGTTGAGTCCTCCTTTTAATTTTAATTTCAATTTTATTATTCCCCATTTTTTCACCTTCAGATTGTTAACATCACATCACACAATTCTCACTCATCTCTCTGTACTTTTCACCTTTTTGCTTTCTCTCTTTCTTATCCCTTTTCATATCTCTTTCCTTTCTTTTCTCCATTTGCCATTTCCCCCTCCTTTCCTATTTTCTCCTTATTTCCTACTATTTCATCCTTCCTTTTTCCTATTTCTTTCCCCTTCTCCTCTCCCTCTCGCTAGATTCACTCAGTCGTTTCCATATACATATCCCGTTTCGATCACCGCACTTTGTCATACGCGGCTCTCAGCTGCCGCTCCACACATTGTCCAGTGCGAGGTTTGATTATACCCAGCTTCTGAACCTGCGCTCCGCAACTCCCATTCATCCCCTCTGCCTTCCCCCCCCAATCAGACTATTTCCAGCACTCCTCTACTAGTCCCCGTGCAACCACGTTGCTGTACCTGCCAAAGCGCAGACTCTGGCGTCTCTCTTACCCTCCCATAATGTTCCCCTTACATATTCAGTACTTACCACTCTACTGCGTTCTGTCCCACGCAGCTCCTGCTAGATTTGATGCTACACCTACCATTTCCATACCCACAGTATCGTGCTATACACTTTCACACTTGTACTCCAGCCTACCGTCTACATCTCTACCATACCTAATTACACACACACATGCCATCATATCCATACACTCACTTTTACTCCACACTGTCTTGTGTTTATCAGCCAGCACACTCTCTATTACTATCATCCCACTTGTCAATCCATTGCATTGACATCATCATCAACACTACTTTTGTTATTATCATTAGTACTATTATTGTTTTTATGATTATCATCACTAATTTTCTTCATCCTATTTGATTTTGATCATTTCTACTTCCTAGTCTCTCCACCCCATTCTATCCGATTTACCATTGCCAACCCCTATGTTTGTTTTTTTTGTTTTTTATATGTACATCTTGAACTGCAGTTAGTTGCTATATTATGACTTCCATTATTACTACACGGTTATGCACAAGTCCCCTACAAATTTCTGTATATATCTATATCATACTATCATTTGATTTACTTAGTGGCCTGATGAAGACACGTTGTTTGTGTCGAAAAGCGTTTCCTTTTTAATTGGAATAAAAGCTACTGGAACTAATACTGCTCTTTACCCATTACTGTATCTCCTGGAATGAGTATAGCTGCGCTCAAACTGTCCCCAACCTTTTTCATCCTCATGTCTATATGCAATTTTACCACTGACCCACGGTCAAGTGGTCCTGGGGCGAGCTGCAGCGTACCACACCCACCAAGAGGAACATCCTACGTACCTCCTAGGCCTTTGTTGGCGAACCTATGGCATACGTGCCAGAGAGGGCACGTAGAGCCTTTTCAGTTGGCACGCAATAATCGCTCACTAACAGGGAATCCGGTACAGGATTCCCCGTTAGTGAGTGATCGCTTCTTTCAGCTACAGTACAGACCAAAAGTTTGGACACACCTTCTCATTCCAAGAGTTTTCTGTATTTTCATGACTATAAAAATTGTAGATTCACACTGAAGGCATCAAAACTATGAATTAACACATGTGGAATTATATACTTAACAAAAAAGTGTGAAAATATGTCTTATATTCTAGGTTCTTCAAAGTAGCCACCTTTTGCTTTGATTACTGCTTTGCACACTCTTGGCATTCTCTTGATGAGCTTCAAGAGGTAGTCACCTGAAATGGTTTTCACTTCACAGGTGTGCCCTGTCAGGTTTAATAAGTGGGATTTCTTGCCTTATAAATGGGGTTGGGACCATCAGTTGTGTTGTTCAGAAGTCAAGTGAATACACAGCTGATAGTCCTACTGAATGGAGTGTTAGAATTTGTATTATGGAAAGAAAAAAGCAGCTAAGTAAAGAAAAACGAGTGGCCATCATTACTTTAAGAAATGAAGGTCAGTCAGTCCGAAAAATTGGGAAAATTTTAAAAGTGTCCCCAAGTGCATTGTCAGCTTTTCAGTTTGCTGTTCTGATGCTATGATTGATTAGAACAACGGACTGAAAAGCACCATTGTGAATTTACACAAAACATTGGAACTACTGTGTTGCATTAACCCATTCCTGACTTCTCTCTATTTTTTTTTATTTGCTCTGTGTCTTCAAAAAACAATAACTTTTTTTATTCCTACGTTGACATAGACTTGAGGGCTTGTTTTTTTGCAGTTATAATTTGTAAGTTGTCATTGCAAATGGAATAATTTAATATTCTAAATGTTGTGGAAACACCTACTTTTATGACGCAGTTTCAGCTTGTGAGTCCACTCCATATTTGCCCTCCAACTTCCGTTGTGTATAAGGCGTATTTATCTATAAATTTTAGAAACTAAACTCTTTAAATTTTCTTTATAGCCAAAGGACAAATCTGGGATTAGCAAACCTTACAATGTGAAACAAATTAAAACTACAACAGCTGAAGAAGCAGAAGAGACTATTAAATGGCTCATGGAGTCCAAAAAAGGTGAAAATTTTATTAACTATTATGTAATGTAAATAACACATGTGCACATTGTCGTATCCATCTTACCAGTCTCTCCTTTGTTTCTGAGAGCAGGTGACTATTTACATCAATTGTTTCTTGAAAATTTGAGCACACAAGTGTTAGACCAGACCTGATCTTTTTTTCTTGTGGACAGCATCCAGCAGGGTACTATAGTTTTAAGGCAGTGAGTTAATACTGAGAACTCTATGATTCCTTTTAGCTACTTCCCCTGGCTTATGGTCTAAATGGATAAGAAGGCAGCTAAAAATGGTAAAGGGAAAGCTCTGGCTTTCTTCTCTGCCAGACCTGTGCATACAGTTTGCACATAATATAGTGTGATGCAGCTTCAACCAATCGAAGAACAATAAATGATGGCAGTGATTGGGTGTTTAGACAGCTGGGTAGTAATTTTGTTAGTCCCTGTGGTGTTTTTCTCACTGACATTCCCTGTATACAAGATAGGGGATAAATTTGTGATCACTGGTGATCTAGTACAGGGACCCCCTGTGATAATGCAAATGTGGACCTGCAAGAGCCTACGAGTGTCCCATGTTAGTAAATCAGTGGTTTACATGCTCAGCTGCTGCTCCATATATTTCTATAGGATTGCTGGAAATAGCTGTCTCCAAAGTTCCACAGAAGAAAGAAGCGTATTGGCAGAAGCTTGACTTGCCTATGGTAGCATGAGGTTGTGTCTGGGAGAAGCTCCAGCACCACGAGCTAGATAACCATCTGTTTCTACCCCAACAAAGTGGTGCTCCACCCTGACAATTTCCACATCCTCAACTGATAATTGGTACATTCCAGTGCTTCTGCAGCCTCTTCAGATGCTGAGGACATGGCGCCATGTTATCATTCCTGCACAGTCCCTGCCCGTCAGACTCACGGTCCACCAATGCTGCAGGGGAGAAATGTTCCTTGGTGTCCCCAGTTAATGAATAAGCATCAGTGGGTGAGATGGATTCAGTCTCTGCTCTTTAAGATTAGGCACACAACAATCAGTTGGAGTCTCCTTTACCAATCTGAAACTTTTCATTCTACTCCCCTGTCCACGACATACATACTTCCAGGCTTGACTATTACTTCAACCCACTCCTGCACCTGTTAATGGCCACTATCATAGATATTGTTACATTCTCTGACCGCAAGTTGGTTATGATTTCTCCCTCCCCTCACCACCCCAATTCCTCGGCAGTGGAAACTAAATTTCTCCTCCTTTGACATTTAAGTCTCCACTGCTACTGCCTAACAGTACTCTCAGACATTACTATTGTATTTACTGATTATTTTCAAATGAACAATTGGGGTTATACAAACCCATGTCTCTCTTCTTTTCTGGGAGGCCAACAAGTGTGAAATCAGGGGGTTTTCATCAAACATGATGGGTGAGAGAAGATGGTGCGGCTTCTCTAGCAGATTAGGGAGCTCCAAAATACACACAAGCAAGTCCCAACCGATGTGCTCAGGACCTAGCTTTTACAGAAGCGGGTAAATCTCAAATCTTCTGATTAACACAGCTAAAAGGACAGTGGCCAGATGTAGATGGTAGTTTCATGAGTTTGGTTATAAATATAGTGGATCCCTTTTAAGAGCCCTAAGGGCCCAACCGTCACGAATCTATGTTTCATCAATACTTGGCACCAGTAAGACCTTGTGAGAAGACATCGCCAAGCCTTTAAGGACTATACTTCATCCTATGTGATAGACAATGCTAACCCAATGCTAACAGAGGCTCTCAAGGACCTAGAACAGCTGTTATTTGATATGGAGCTATGCACTCCTCAAGGATGCACCAAATCGGTCAAAGCCCCAGGCTATGATGGCTTCTCTGCACACTACTGTAAACAATTAATTGACCTGCTGTGCCCATGCATTTTAATGCATTAGCACACCCCCCGCTCCTTCTAGAGACATGCTTTGAGGTAACATTACAGTGATCCAGAAGGAGGGCATGGATCAATCCTTCTTCTCGATTTACAGACCTGTCTCTTTGTTGAATGCATATTTTAAACTGATATACTCTTATTAAGCAACAGATATGGTTGCTTGGGTATATCATTCATCTTGAACAGGTGTAACAGACAGCAGATCATGAACCCTCTGTGCCACCCAACTGGCTTGACTTTGTGCTACTCCTGCCGACATTTACGTGGTCCCCTGGTTTTCGCCCTCTAACTCCCATACAGGGAACTCGTCTTCACTGCTGGGGAACATCAGGTTGTTACCTGAAGGATCAGTCCCGGTGTATGTAGCAGCTGACCTAAAGGTTGGTGCAAAGCATGATAGAGTCCAGTCCAAAGGTCAGCAGCAGGCAGCAGAGATGTAGGGTCATGGGAAGCCAAAAGGTTATACACTGAGAAACACAAGATCAGGCTAAAGTCACTAGCTAGAACCAGCTACTACTACTACCAGCTACATGAGAGAAGGGCAATATAATGGCGGTACCTATTTGTTGTATAAATTTCAATCTGGTGGGGTGTCCTTAAGTAATTGGGCCCAGCTGGATATGTAATTTGCCCTCCAGATGGTCACTAGATGGTGCCACAGGGCTGGTTTCTGATTTTATTGTATTAGAAGTCAGTGGGAAAATTCTAGAAACTGAAGACGACTAGGTGTTGCAGGTATGGTTATGAGGTCTGGAAGAAGGGAAGGGAGGTGCAGGGCGATATCAGTTAGTAGTACAGTTACAATGTCAGTACTTATCTGTGGTTCAGCAGGTAAACAGCAGACTTTCTGTCCTTCACACTGATGCAGGCAGATAGGGTTGCTCTCAGAACCCTCTAGTGGTCTGAGGAGAATGGTCAGAGTGTTACACTGTAGGACCAGTATGGTGGACAGAGGGCAGGAATCCAGACAGAAGGCATTCCAATGGTGTCCTTCCTCAGGCTGGAAGTTGAAAAGGTAGCGACTGACCTATAGAGCAGGGAGGTGGGGTAGTAGTTGGGCCTCACAGGTACTGGGCAGTTGCGGTGTCCCACTGGCAGTGCGTCGTTGTGCCAGAGCTGGAGCAGTGTTGGGGTCCGGATCCCCAGGTCCGCCAGGGAATCTTAAATGTGGGCCCAGCCTGCATCGGGGCTGTGATATTGCAGGTGCTGGACAGGGGCTGGAAGATGTCCGGCCTTAGGTGCAGGCAAGGCCAGGACCACCATGTGGGTAATAGACTCAAGATGAGAAGTGCAGTGGAAGAGAGATGAGCTCTGACACCCCAAAATGATTGTACTGGGAGTTGTGGTGTATTAGGGCTTCCTAGAGGAGCTCGCACTCCACACTTCTGCCTTTGTTCAGAAGGAAATATATTTCATGAAAAACTGATACAGTGGGGTCTCATTGGTCAACGATATCTAACAGACAAATTGGCCTAGTTACTTAAGCAACTGGGTATCATGATCGGTCACTGTATATCAGTTTATACTTTTAGTGCTGAAATCCTGAATTTCCTCCCATGTCTTCCGATTATCTCCTACACACACACACAATTACATATTGCTAGGTTCATTTTGATATTTAGATTGTGAATCCCAGTGAAGACATGGACCAATATGGGTGACAACATCTCTGTATAGTGCTATGGAAATATCTTGGCACTACACCTCAATCAGTCTGATAGTGATAACCATCAATATCAAGGATAAGCCATCAATATCAAGTCTTAGGGGATATTCAGAAGGTGAAATTAGGCAATGAATTTGAGGCGGATTCCTAATCCAAAATCAGTTCCCAAATTCTAACTCCCAAATTGCTATCTCCCATTGAAGTGAATGAGAGGCAGAAAAATACCGCCTGGCGGTTGCAGAATTTAGTTGAGCGGAGAATTTCAGCTTCAAATTCCTAAGGCTGAAATTTTCAGCTAGGAAAAATTCCTGAAATTGAATTTTTCAGCTAGGAAAAAATATGCCATTTGCCCTTAAGTTTTGATTTTTGAAGACCCAGTTTAGTAAATAACATGAGTGACCATTTAAGTGTTAAAATTATATTGTTTTAAATTACACCATTAAAACTGTATATCAGACTGAGCACAGAGACTTACCTACTGCATAATGAATGTCGTAATGTCAGAGTTTTGGCTTTTATTTCAGAAAAACAAGCTGAAGATGTAAAAACTGGACTACATCGCAATCAGAGTTTTCCAAAAGCAGAACCTAAATCTATAGCCTCAAAGGTGTCACATGTTCATTCAATAGAAGCAGAGGCAGTGCTGCTCCCACATAGACCTCCTCCAAAGGTGCCTCTTTCTCGACCAGTTCCCCATCAGAGAACTACCATCATCACTGACGTAAGTCATGTTATAATTGAAGTTGTATTCCCATCTCATCATTTCAGGGTCGAGAAACATGTGAAACACTGCTAAGCTAAATAGATGTTAAAGGGGTATTCTTCACACACTCTACTTTGCAGAGCATGGCAAAAAGTTTCTTTGCAAATGCATGTCTTTAACAATTAACTGAAAAAGGACATTATTATAAGTTTTATCACTGAAAAAAGGCTACATTTACCTGATGTCAGATGTAGCAATGGTTGTCTGCAGGACACAATCAAGCCCAAATAGTATAAGGTAGGGATTGCAGAAATACATAATACTAATAATGCAACCACTAAACACTCCTACAATCCATGAGGGAGGAAATGGATAGTAGCATTCATTCATGGAAATGCACAACCCACTAGTTCGAGCATCCCATTTTCCCTCAACCAACATAATAGGGCCTGGCTGTATCCTGCAAAAAAAGAATAAATAACCATGAGTTATTAGTTGATATCTTGGTCAAAATACACATACTTGCAACCCACATCATGAGTACCCATGTCTTGTGATATTATTATAAATCATATCACTTTAAAAAGGCCCCATTTACCTGATGTCATATACCGTAATCGTTCACTGCAGGACAAATTTTAGCAAACTTGCCTGGCTTTCCTGATATGGCTGCTTATGTATCTACATTGTTGACAGCTCATTGGCTAGGTTTCGAGCCACCACTCTGCTGTAGAAGCAACCACCAGGCATGTGTTGCAGCACAGCAAAACCAGAAAGTGAGTTGTTTGAAGTGTAAGCACCGTTTCACTTTTTTTTTCTTTTTTTTTTTAATCATGCAGGGGTGGTTGGTAAACATTTGAAAGTATTCTTTATTAACCTTTTTTACTTTTAGTAGAAAAAAAAAATTGTTCTTAGTGACCCTCAAATTTACTTGCATTGCCAGCGTAAACAGATGTGGCAGTTGCCAATGGGGGTGGGTGAATCACTTCAAATGGAAGTATCGCTATTTTTTTTTTTTACCACCTAGTGATTTCTTTCACTTTCATCTGCTACCAAAATCATAGGTCTAGCTATGAAAAAATAAAAACAGATCTCTCTAGTTAAAAACACAATCACAAATTTGAGCTTTCTATTCAGAAGTTCATGCAGTATATAAAAATCTAGGTGTCATAAAAACGGAGAAATGGGTGTTTGAAGTGATACCTCCGTCTTTTGGCAACTTCCACATGTGTACATACTGGCAGTGTACAAGAGATGTCCCTGGCAATGCTTAGAGCGTTGCTAGGAAGAACTTTAGAGCCTGAATTCTACTAAAAATGTTAATAAAGTACGTTACAAAAATATTCAACACCCCCTACACAAAAAATAAAAAAGTGAAACAACACTTAGACTTTCATTTTTAACTCTGTATTAAAAAATATACTTTGCGTTTCATATGTCCTACGTGATTAGATTTAAAAATAGTAAGAATTATTTTCCCCCTTCAAAAGAAAAAAAAGATGAAAAATTGTAACAATCCAAAAAAAAAAACAATGATCCAAAACAATTCCAGTCAATAAAACACCAAATACAGTGGGGAAAAAAAGTATTTAGTCAGCCACCAATTGTGCAAGTTCTCCCACTTAAAAAGATGAGAGGCCTGTAATTGTCATCATAGGTAGACCTCAACTATGAGAGACAAAATGAAAAAACAAATCCAGAAAATCATTGTTTGATTTTTTTTTAAGAATTTATTTGCAAATTATGGTGGAAAATAAGTATTTGGTCACCTACAAACAAGCAAGATTTCTGGCTCTCACAGACTTGTAACTTCTTCTTTAAGAGGCTCCTCTGTCCTCCACTCATTACCTGTAGTAATGGCACCTGTTTGAAATTGTAATCAGTAGTAAAGACACCTGTCCACAACCTCAAACATTCACACTCCAAACTCCACTATGGTGAAGATCAAAGAGCTGTGGAGGGACACCAGAAACAAAATTGTAGACCTGCACCAGGCTGGAAAGACTGAATCTACAATAGGCAAGCAGCTTGGTGTGAAGAAATTAACTGTGGGAGCAATAATTAGAAAATGGCAGACATACAAGACCACTGATAATCTCCCTCGATCAGGGGCTCCACGCTAGAGCTCACACTTGATGGTCACAAGAACAGCGAGTAAAAATCTCAGAACCACACGGGGGGACCTAGTGAATGACCTGCAGAAAGCTGGGACTAACGTAACAAAGGCTACCGTCAGTAACACACTACGCCGACAGGGACTCAGATCCTGCAGTGCCAGACGTGTCCCCCTGCTTAAGCCATTACATATCCGGGCCCGTCTGAAGTTTGCTAGAGAGCATTTGGATGTTCCAGAAGAGTATTAGGAGAATGTCATATGCTCAGATGAAACCAAAGTAGAACTGTTTGGTAAAAACACAACTCGTCGTATTTGGAGGAGAGTGAATGCTGAGTTGCATCCAAAGAACAACATACCTACTGTGAAGCATGGGGGTGGCAACATCGTGCTTTGGGGCTGTTTTTCTACAAAGGGACCAGGAGCACTGATCCGTGTACATGAAAGAATGAATGGGGCCATGTATCGTGAGATTTTGAGTGCAAACCTCCTTCCATCAGCAAGGGCATTGAAGATGAAACATGGCTGGGTCTTTCAGCATGACAATGATCCCAAGCACACCGCCAGAGCAACGAAGGAGTGGCTTCGTAAAAAGCATTTCAAGGTTCTGGAGTGGCCTAGCCAGTCTCCAGATCTCAACCCCATAGAAAACCTTTGGAGGGAGTTGAAAGCCCGTGTTGCCCAGCAACAGCCCCAAAACATCACTGCTCTAGAGGAGATCTGCATGGAGGAATGGGCCAACACACCAGCAACAGTGTGTGCCAACCTTGTGAAGACTTACAGAAAATGTTTGACCTCTGTCATTGCCAACAAAGGATATATAACAAAGTATTGAGATGAACTTTTGTTATTGACCAAATACTTATTTTCCACCATAGTTTGCAAATAAATTCTTTAAAAATCAGAAATGTTTTCTCATTTTGTCTCTCATAGTTGAGGTCTATCTATGATGTCAATTACAGGCCTCTCTCATCTTTTAAGTGGGAGAACTTGCACAATTGGTGGCTGACTAAATACTTTTTTTCCCCACTGTATGTAACTTGGGCAAATTTCATAAGTAGCATTTGCCCAAGTAAATACCATATTCTCTCATTGCTGGATAGTTTTCTAGTCCTGGTCAGGGCCAGTTTAACGTTAGAGCAAACTGTGCTGCTGCATCAGGCCCTTTGCAAGTGGGGGCCCACCCTCCTGACCCAGGTCGATTAGGAAACTTCCGCGTTTTGAGTTCTCTTTGAGGTGGCAGTTGGCGACTATATCCACGTCCTTAGGGTGCAGATGAAGTTGAATATAATGGTGACACACGGAGCTGACAGCTCCATGCTTCACCATTTAGGCTACGGCAGGGAGCCACAATGAGTGCAAAGCCAGGGACAGCAGTGTATATGGAGCCTGAAGGTTGGTCTGTGGGAAAGGGGTTAAGTGAGAAGAATATTTTTTTTTTTTTTTTTTTTTTTTAATTTATTTATTTATTTTGAGTGGTCACTATATTGTGTGGGCACTTATGAATCATTTGACCTGGGCCCACCAATATGTTAAAACAGTCCTGGTGGTCACAAAACCTTATATACATTGTTAATTTATTAATGTATATAAGTAAATATTATGTTTTAGCTCTTTTGGTTACTGTGACATGACAGTAGCCCTTCCTAAAATGTACTTGATTATTGATTATTAAAATAAGTTATGCTATCCTAGTCCAAAAAGTGGTCAGAACACTAAGTTTTTATGTTGCATCCAAGATGCAAACAAAGTTATCACAGCCAAGTTAGATGCAGCCAATATGTAACTATGTCCTTGCTGTAAAACAAGAATCACTAAGAATAGAAAGTACCTTTCCTAAAGTTGTACTTTTCTTGTTGGTAATTAACACCACTTTCAGAACAATATTGAGAGACAAATGTTATTGTTTGTATAATAAAAAGATATACAATTTTCCACTATACTTTCTGTATTCCTCACGGTTTTCTAGATCTCCGCTTGCTGTCATTCATTCTGTTACTTCCAGTGCAGGGGTAGGCAACCTTTGACACTCCAGCTGTTGTAAAACTACAATTCCCTGCATGCATACTTGCTCTGTTGTTCTTGGAACTCCCATGGAAGTGAATGGAGCATGTTGGGAGTTGTCGTTTCACAGCTGGCGTGCCGAAGGTTGCTGACCCCTGTTCTAGTGGATGAAATTCTGACCATGGTCTTGTGATTTACGGTCCATGGTCATGTGATGGACACACAGGTGTACAGCTCGTTACCAGGCAGATGTCTGATTACTGTGCACCTGTGTCCATCACATGACCGTGGTCAGAATTTCATCCACTAGAGGTAAGTAGAATGAATGACAAGCAGAGATCTAGAAAACTGTGAGGAATTTATACAGAAAGTATATTGGAAAGTTGTACAACTTTTTATTATACATACAATAACATTGGTCTTTCAATATTGGTCTGAAAGTGGCCAACCCCTTTAAAATAAATGACCTAGCTTTGTATTACACACAAGATGCAAACATTGAATGTTCAATGTATACTTGTGGCTATTGCAGCTCAGGCTCATTAGTCAGTGGAGCTGAACTACAATACTATGGATAGGTTTGGCACTGGAAGCAGCTAGCTATGTGTTTCTAAATCGCTGACAACCTCTTTTATCTCTTGTGATTTATGTACCATATATTACTGTTTTTCTTTATTTTTTACCTTTTTTTTTTTTTTGTTTAATAGTTTAATGAAGAACCGAAAACAGAACTGTCTCAACACCCAGGTGCAGAATCTCCTAAACCGGGGTATCATGGGGGAAACTCTGACATTGTATTGCCATTGAGACCTCCACCCAAAATTCCTCCCAAACCAAAACCTGAGCCTTGTGTAAATTCAATTAATTCAAATGTTAATCTGACAGCTGAACCTGATTTGGAGAGCAATGACCTCATAACATTAGATCTGATGGATGAGCCACCAAATAAAGATACAAAGCATGTTTCAGTAAATAACGCAGAACCTGCAGGGCGGGAATATTCACTTAAGTTCAGCGGAACTGCTGAATTGGTTACCAATTCAGATGTGAATATTATTCATTGTCAAGCAGCTCCTCCAGTCTTCAAGGCAGAGTTACAACCCCAGCCAGGTACCTCTACTTCTTCAACTCTTTCTATTGAACCTCAGAAAGAGGTTAAAACAAAAGATACAGATAATAGTGACATTCCAAAATTACGTCCAATACCCAAACCAAGAACAATACCACCTCAGATTGTAAAATCCCAGGAAGTCAAACAGAGTGAGGAGGCACCTTCTACTCCTCAGACTAAGGCTACATCAGAGGAGGTGTCGAACAATAATGCTATTCCCCCAGCAGTTCCTCCTCGAAGAAAGAAGTCGGCCCCAGCAGCTTTTCATCTTCAGGTGTTACAAAGTATGAAGAGTTTGTCTCAAGATGATGCAGCGACCAATAAGAATAACAACAACAGTTCAAGTATGGGGACTTTAGTGAATGTAGACTTTTTTTGTGAAACTGTAAGCACAAAGGACACCAGTGTTCACCAAAACAATTTCACTCAACTTCTAGAGCCACAAAGAAGCTGGTCTTCTGAAGGGACAGTTTTGGATGAGCATGTGGTATTTCAGTCCACAAACCTTGGTACTTCCAAAGACCAGTTTACCGCCAATGGTAATGGTATGTTTCAAGATGAAGCAAAAAGCGATAATACAATCCCAGAGGGAACTTGTGAATCTCCATGGTGACTGCAGATATTTCAAATTAAATTTACAGGACTCAGAAACCTAAAATACATGTTACAGAGGAGAGGTTTTCAAAACATTCACAAATAATAAATCTGTGTAAGATGTTCGATTTATTAGTACTGAAGACTTGAATTACAGTTTTAGTTGTGAAAAGAGAGATTTTCCTGAGCACAGTAACCTTTCCGTCCCGTGAGCCCATTGAAGGATGCTGCAGGCAGCCATGCCCTGTTTAATGTGGCATATGAACATGTGCATTTTTTTTTTATTTGAAATTAAAAATAATCAAAATTCCTACACACATGTAAACTATTTAATTTTGTTTCAAGTTTAGTATTTCCCATTAAGAAAACTTGAGTTAGGTAGACATTAAAGTGTACCTCCACTCGTACAGAAAAACTAGTGCAGGAGTTTAGGTAGGGAGATAGATACCAGTATTCTGCCTTAATTCGAGACAGAAAACTGGTGCTCATGCTTTGCACCACATTTACTATGTGTCTGAGAATTTTTTTTTTTTTTGCATCAACCGACAAAGGTGTGGCTTGTCAAAAGGAGCATGGCTTAGGAACTGAGCCAGCACCATAGCTATGGGGTCTCTGCTGTGTACAACCTGGTGTACACTGCCTGCGATCAGGGATGTCTAGGAGCGGCTAATAGTATAATAAATAGTATAATAAGTTTTTTAAGTTATTAAAAAAAATAATCAAACCCTTTCGTACATATAAAAGTAAATAAATGAAAAAAACCATAAACACATTAGGTATCTCCGCATCACAAAATTCCCAGACTTCAAAATAGTAAACATGCTTTACATAGCTCCATACACAGAAATATAAAAAAGCTATAGGTGTCACAATATGGAAACACAAACCAAATAGTTTTTCAAACTTATTTATTTAAACATTATACATTTATTAAATGTGCAAAAATACACCAATTTGGTATTGCTGTGATTGTACTGACCCACAGAATGTAAGTAACATGTTATTTGTACCACACAGTGAACTCCATAGAAACAGATTCCATAATGGCTTTCGTTTTTTTTTTTTGTTTTCCCAGTTCTAGCCCATTTTAATCTTTTTCCAGCTTCCCAGTACATTGCAGATTATTAAATGGTGCCATTATGAAGTGGATTTGTCCCACAAAAAATAAGTCTTCATATGGCTCTGTGAACAAAAAAAAACTGCAACAGGAAAGGATTAATATGTTACAAAGTATGCTAAAATTTTATCTTAAACGGGTTTTCCAGGCAAAAATCCATTTTTCGAAAAAGGTCTGTTAGTGCTATTAATAGGTTAATAAGTGCACCCAAATACCTTTAGCAGTGTTTTAAGTGATTTCTCGGTTTCTCTGTGATCTCCTGGCATCTTCTGCATTTGTTTACATGGGCATCTTCCTGTCCTGTTTTCATACAATTACCATGATGTCTTGGGCCACTCAGAGCTGACGTATACCATCTCCCTCTCTCACTCCCTACCCCTCCCTTTCCACTCACACTCCCTTTCTGGTTCCCTAGCTAACTTACCCACTACTAGCCCTTCCTAACTAACTTATTTAACATAAACATAGTAAAATGATTATTACAAACCTCTGCACTAATGTTTTTTCTTTATAATTGAAGGTACACCTTGGTACCTACTGCTGTAGTTGATGGTCTTACACTACACAGCTGCATGAAGACATTTACTCATAGAAAGTGACAACAGTTTGGTTTGCTACATAGTTCATACATACATCTATAACAAAAGATGACTTTGCCGTGTTTATTCATAGTGTAGTGTATTCCCTGCTAAATTAATACAATGTTTTTTTTACTGGATTTACCCTTTGCAGCATTTATTCCACGTGGGGCTTCAGTCAGTTTGGCTGCAGCAGAAATGCTGCTGCAAAAAATGGCATTTTACAGTCCCTGCAAAGTGGAATCCCACCCACACATTCCAGAAAAATACCTGCAGCGGAAATGCTGCGATTTCCAAAACCATCGTGTTTTAGGAAATTGCATCATGTTAATTATACCTACAGAAATGCTGGTGGTTTCCCTAAAGGTATAATTGAAGCAGAAAGTCCACAGATGAAAACTCTGCAAACTTTCTGTGAAAAGCTGTGTTGGAAAAATCACAATGTGTTTCCGCCGTGGTTTTTCCCACAACGTTTTTTAGCTGCAGCCCGCTACGTGGGGCCTTAGCCTTAAACTGTTTTTTTTTTCCATCTTTTAAAGTGATGGCATATTTTAGGACATTCCATTGTTTTATAATCCGTGTCAAACCAATTGTGTCTGAGACCCCCCCCCCCCCCAAAGTACCTGAAAATAAAGTACCTGGTTTAGCAATGAATCCCCTTCCACTGCCACCCAGCTGTGCAGATGACTGGGACAAAACTGTGATGAGATAAAACACTAAAGGGGGACGTGGTACTACAGCACTGTATGATTTTTTTTCTCTCTCAGGATTGGTGGTGGTCCCAGAGGTCAAACCCCCACTGACCATAAAGCAATCAATGTGGATCAGACCTTTTGGGATATGCCAACTCTTTACAAGATTGGAAACCCTTTTTAAGGCTGGTGTTACACCTATCTGCTACTGTTATATATTTTATCACTAGGAGTTTCCTTTGCCTAAAGATTGCATTCGTGCACACTAAACATTGCTGGCTTTAGTCATTACCGCTTATGAATGCTTTGTGTTTACACTAGCTAGGTATGCACAGATACTGTGTAACGCCTGAAAACTTCACAAATTGAGAAGAGCAAATCTGTTGCATCAAAATTTACTACAATAGTAGTATGTTATTCTTTATGGAAACATTTCTGTAAAAAAAAAAAGGTTAGTATTTTTGGTATAGATAATAAAATAGCACAACAAGATAAGAATATCAAATGCTGTAATTGTGGAAATAAAAAAACAAAAAAAAACACATTCCATGCTAATGAAATGGGTTATCCACCTCACCTTAAATAATCTTGACGTTTTCCATCCCTTCTCTGTAAAAATAAATAAATTTAGTTAGTTAAAAAAAAGTGTCATAAGGAAGGCAGGATTCAATATTATTTTTATGTGATGGATCCTTTTACTATATTTGGAAAGCGCACACACACTAGACAGATAATGTTTGCCTACTGCTTTATACACCACTGCTTCTGTTAAATACCAATTTGAGCTGTACATTTTACAATAACTTTAATATTTTTATTACTAGAACATCCAGTTTTTCAAAGCCACTGCTGTTATAATATTTTACTATGTATAAAAGCCAATTATTAAATAAAATCAATCAGAATTTTTATCTATGTTTCGTTTTTGTCAATGATGGCACATGCATAATAGAAATGAACACCCTATTGAAGACCATCACAATACATGTCAGTTAGATGACATTTCATCCTCTTCCAGAAAAAAACCATTACCAGTAAGTGTAATTGTCATCTTTTTTTTACATCTTCATGATAGCACTTACCAAGACTATCATAATATCAAGAAATTCATCAGGAGAATAAAGAATACAGTAGCACCTGAGATATGGTGCAAAGACAGTGCTGGAATTCCTTTTCCCTGTCAAATCCGAAAAAAATCCTGAATTAAATACAAAGCACAAGCAATGATATTACTGACACATTTCATATGTATTACCAGTAATTTTTTAGTTGCGTGGAAGAACTATACTCTGACACTGAAAACCAAATATACATTATTCAGGTGCTCATATTTGAGCTTATTTTGTTGGCTTACTGTAGGCTTGAGAGAAAAAGCCTATGGTTGTACAGGTATTGGCAGACATTTGTCAAAGGATTTACAGCATTCTTCTAGCACAAGTTGGTGTTTTTTTTTTTTTTTTTTTTTTTTTTTGCCTGCTTCTCTCTCCACTTCCCCAGTTGCCAGTGGATAAGACCATGACCGCAGGTAAATGACAGGCTATCTCTGGCTAACATTGCTACTGAGTCAAAAGCAGGACTCGCCACTGAAGAGGATAGACCTGAATTCCAGCCTCCTTTGCCATCTTGCCTTACACCATGATAGCCTTTGAGAGTGGTGGCGTAAGGTTCTTGGCTTCTCATTTGCAACAAGTGGCAATAACTGGCATGTCCATGAACAGGAAACATTTCACAATCATCCCACACCCCTTGATTCAATTTTTTAGGTTTTATGTCACTTCGACATGCCACAGATTGGAGCTAGGGGCTGGAAAATGTGATCCTTAGTAATGCTACTTTTTTGATTTGCATACTTTAATGGCTTCTCCTTGGAGTTGCAATTTCAATGTTGAGGAGTGTGTATGTTATGAGTTAAAGATTTTGTTAGGGGCCTTTGTTGCCATCAAAAACCAAGGATGAAATAGCACACCAATTGACAACTAAAAATGTACTAAATAAAATATAAATGCGATATCACACATGCTGATAGGCAGAGATATGATATATTGTGGGTAGCATAATGTACACATTATAAAATGTATATAATAATTTAAGAGGGGTGGATACAGTATGGCATGCGCTTTTCAGCACCTATCACATTGTGCTAGTGTAGAACCATTTTGTCAGCACATACAGCAGTAATATCAGTCTCTGTAGCATTGTCAGCAACCAATGGCTATCCAGTTGTGAAACTACAACTCAGGACATGATGGGGGTTGTAGTTTAACAATAGCTGGAGTGCTGCTGGTTACTGACCCCTACCCTAAAGAAGTAAGCTAATCAGATTGACAATGGCAGGTAGTTGGTTCTTGACTAGTAGGTAGTCTATTGAGAAGACTGACATTCATTGTCGAGCTCATGCAGCAACTCACATGCAACTTACAACACTGGAAGGACAGGAACATGGAACTGGGACTTAAGCAATAGCTTAACCTCCCACAGAGAGTCCTGCTGCTATCCAGTGTCAAGACCTTGTGCACTAAATTGGGTTGTGGCCCATGACTCAGTAACGCACTGCCTAGTATATAAAAGGAGTAGGCTGGACATGTGCACCATTCAGCAAATGGTAAGTCTGGTCCTGTTTATGACCAACAAATTGAATATATATGGCTTTAATACTAGTGATGCTTCGTTCACACCTGCGCTTGCTATCCGTCCGTCGCTAAACGTTTTATGAAAACAACGCATTCATTAAAAAAACGTACACAAACGGTTACCAAATGTATACCACAATCCATGATTTTAGACGGATTGGTAAACGGATACCTGGTGAAAAAGGTGTCCGTTTGTGTACGTTTTGCTAATCCGTTTTGAATCCGTTTTTTCCCATATTTTTTTTTTTTTTTCTTCAGTCTGCGCATGTGCAGAGAAGAATATTAAGCAAATAAAACGGATTGTAAAACGGACACAAACGGATTCCAATCCGTTTGTGTCCGTCTCCCATAGACTTTAATGTTAAAAAAAGATGGTTTGGCGACGGTCCGCGTGTATCCTTTTTTTTTTTTTGCACGGACAGAAAGTCCTGCATGTCCGACTTTGTGTCCGACAAAAAAAAGCGGTTTGGAGTCGGAGAGGCTGCAATCGGACACCTACGGATTGCTTTAAAAGCCCATTGAAGTGAATGGGCTTTTAAACGAAACGTTTGCAAACCGTTCCCAATCCTTTTTCTGACATTTAGAACGGATACACGACGGACGGATAGCAAGCGCAGGTGTGAACGAAGCATTAGCTATATACCAATACAACCTGCTGATTAGGTGGGCATGCCTTACCTTGAGAACACACTGTAGTTCCTCTTTGGGCTTTAATCCTTGTAAAATGTCTAATACAAGCAAGCAAAGATCCACAATTATATGACAAATAAAACTTAATATTTAATAATCATCTAAAAAATATTAACCCCAATGATTGGATGGTATAAAAATCTGAAAATAATTGGAACGCTGTTACCAGTTCCAGATGAAGGATGTCATACCCCACCTTTAGGGCCACAATTTATCCAAATTCAAAGGGAACCAAGAATGGGTGCAGGAGATTGACCCTGTGCAAGCCTGTCACCCTTAACTCCCCGCCCTTACAAGGGCGGTCCCAATGCTGACCCTAAAATTGCCCTGTTTAATATCTCCTTCCCTTTTGCATTTGGATAAATGGTGGGGTATTACATCCTTCATCTGGAACGTTCCAATTATTTTCAGATTTTTATACCATCCAATCATTGGGGTTAATTATATTTTAGATGATTATTAAATGTTAAGTTTTATTTGTCATATAATTGTGGATCTTTTCTTGCTTGTATTATGAATTTTTGATCCATGAGAAATTAAGAACCCTTTTTCTCATTTACGATATTGTATATCTTATAAAATGTCTGTATAAAAAGAAATGAATAATCCAGCACTCCAGAAAATGATAAACTATCAATATTTCATTATCTCACAAATTAAAATCCTGGGATAATACAGGAGGCCAAAAATAGACTAACCTTCATGCTTGAAACATTAGCTGCATGGACTACTCAGTAAGGGGAACTGTGATGTGCATAGCTTAATACTATGTCCTAGTCTCAGGGGGATGGTGGAGGTTGCGTGTAACTCACATCAGTCTAAGGTGATAGTGAACAGGCAGCAACTACATCGCATGAAAAGGAACTGGCTCTCCCAGGGGCAGATATACTTTTGGTGTAGCCAGTACAGCTGCACAGAAACCAGTAACAGGGATCCTGATCACTTCAGCAGCAGCTTTCTAGTCTATTAGATTCAGGATGAATGTCTAAGCTAATGAATTTCATAGCTAACAATTACTGGTGGACTGTTAGACATTGAGTAAGGCTGGGTGTTTATACTGGGATATGGGAAAACAAGGAGCCAATAACTGTTCTTGCACAGGGGCCTTCAGCTGTCTGGGTCTGCACCTGGTTTCTACTTAAGGTATATGAAGTTCTCATAGAAGATGAAAATCCAATACTATAATATTATACATTACTAGCCGAAGGACCCGGCTTCGCACGGGTACATTTCATTTTTTGTTCGTGTAGTGACCCCATAAGAATTGGCCAGTTTTGCACTTGACATCCAGTATGGCAGTCCAGTATAGGTATAGTCTATTTATGGCTGTGTTGCTATGGAAACCTGGTAAATGAAATGTGAACTTATATTGGCTAATGCACGTCATAACGTGTAACGGGCCCTATTTACTTACCGATCCCTGCTCACGACCGCCTGCGCTTCACCTTCTGCGGAGGCGGCTGTGAGCAGGAGCGGGGATCGGTAAGTAAGGCCTGCGGGCCGTGAACCCCACAAACACTGCTATCATTATACTCTGGGGTCTTTTCAGATACCAGAGTATAATGATCGGAGGCCCCGAGGAGTTGAGGGAACATAAAAAACACTGTTACTTACCTCTCCTGTGCTCCAGCAGGCTTCATGCCTCCTTGGTGACGTCCCAGACGTCGGTGGGCCAGTCCAACGACATTATGCGTCGCGATGCATGCCTGGCTCACGTGACATCTGGTCGAACATTGAAGAGGTACTGGGGAGTGCGCATAATACTATATAAAGGGGCCACTATGGGGCATAATACTGTGTGCAGTAGCCACTATGGGGCAGAATACTGTGTGCAAGGGCTACTATGGGGCATAATAGTGTGTGTAGGAATGCAGTTTGTGTGTGTGGGTTGCAGGGAGGGTCCCATGTCAAATGTTCACCTTGGGGCCCAGCCATTCCTAGTTACGCCACTGAGTCCAGTATAGATGCAGTCTAGTTATGGCTGTGTTGGTATGGAAACCTGGTAAATTAAATGTGAACTTATATTGGCTGATACACGTGATATGACTGAATATTTAAGTACCTGCGAACTGCTATTGACTAATAGAGGTCATAAATAGCTTAGTAGCTATGGAAACCTGTGTGCCTGAGGAGACTAAGTGCCTGCAAGCTTCTATTGGCTGATAAGGGACATGTGACCATGTGTATGGCAGTTGAAATATGAGTGAAAGACTTGCAGGCTTGTATTAGCTAATGCTGGTCATTTTTTGGGAATACTATATCTCAGGAACGGTACATCCTTTAATGCTGAGACCCGGTCTAAAATATTCCCGGACACCTGATGTACCTGTGTGCCAAATTTGGTGAGGATCGGTCCAGTCGTTTGGTCACGCATAAAGAACAGACAGCCAGACAGAAATTCATTTTTATATATATGAGAGATAATAAAATCCCTATCACTATCGTGACCATACAATACATCCCATCATCAGTATGTTTGTCAAACAATGCAGTCCCAGTGCAGCCCACCAATAGTAAAGTACAGGGGAGACAACGTTTTCTTAAAGTGCCATTATTAATAGTAGGTAGTTGAAAATTGAGCTAGATCTTAATAATGGAACTTCAGTTACCTTCTCAGGTTCAGGTTTAGGCATGCACGTAGATCCAAAATGCTTCTCTGGTCAATAAAACAGCATATGCCCTAAATTATTTGCATGAACTTCCAAGACACTCTATGAAGTGCCTTGCAGAATTAGAAATATTATATAATAAATATATATAATATATATTTTTTTTTTCAGATTTGTAAATAACCCATATGTTCCAAAATGTACCTTAACCAGTGATATAGATCACATAGCTACTGCTACAGTTGAGATACCTCTTTAAGTAAATGTCTCAGTGGGTTTGGTATATAAACATGCCTTACAGGGATAAGAACCACAACAATAGAAGCCTTTTTTGCTGTAACCATGTTTCAGGCATGTTTGCTGATGGAAAAAAGAGAAGGTCTAGAATATTTTGCAAACTTAGAGGTCACCTAGGTACCACACAACACCAGTTCAGAATATGATTCACCTGAGTGTCTTTCTCCAAATTAGTTAGGTATTTGAGAATACATACACCAGCCCTAATTCATTCCCCGTCAGACGCAAGAAGCGTCAGAATTACTTCAGCCTCTTAATTCTTGTGCATGTAGGTGTGCCTGAAAGAAATCTATACCAGTCAAGGGCTGCCATAGATTTTAGATGCCCAGCCAACATAGATTCCTGCCCTGCTCTTCCTACTGTCTTTAAAAAAAAAAAAAAAAAAAAAAAGTGGTGAGGTGAGTTGCACCATTGTGCACCAAAAAAGTGCAAAACTAAGGCCAGGGCTCCACATAGTGTAAACACCGTGGTTTGGCAGCGGAAAAAAGCACAGCGTTTTACAGTCACTGCAAGGTCCCATCCATACCGTGCGGAAAAATATTTGCAAATCCAAGACCTTACAGGTCGTATACAACAATAGATTATCCGAAAAAAATTGTATAATCCAAAATGACAATCACAATAATACAAAAATTAATATATAACTTTTAATTAAAGTTAAAAAAAATCGCAACAACATATAACCACCCTAAAAGCAGCACAATTAGTCCTCAAAATATCAAAAAAAAAAAATATATAATTTAGAGACAAAAAAAGCAAACAAAACAGGCACGGCAGCCTGAAATAGGAAAAACCAACCAGACACTTACCGTGATTCAGATGGTGCCTGTGTTGCTGAAGCAAATACCAGAAGGGGAGAGGGGTGACATAGTCCACGGTTCAATAGTAACACCAGTAACAATGGGCTAAATAAGGAAACACCTGTATCTAAACTATCCCTATAACACCCTATATAAAACACTAAATAGACCCTAAAGTCCTAACTCGGGGCCACTGCCCTAATTAGCAAGTGCCCCTGACTGGAACCTGGCCCTAGAATAAACTATCCCTATCAAAACCCTTCAAAACAAATAGCTATAAAGAGAACAAAAAACATATTTAATTAAACCCTTTAATATGCCCCACACAGTTTGTCTCCCCCCCCCCCCACACAGGATGTTAGCCCCCATCAGTGCCCCCACACAATATCATGGCCCCATCACTGTTCCACATACAGTATGGGGGGGCATAAAAAAATTTGGCCCAGACAACCCCTTTAAAGAGGTTGTCCATAAATTTGAGCGACCACAGCCAGAGAGGTGTAAAAATAAAAAAAGCATACTCACCTGTTCCCAGCACTCCGTTGTCCCCTGTCTGTGTCTGTTCAGTCTCATGGCGGTGCTTCATTTCTAGAAATCCTGTCCCTAATTGATCTCAGTGATCACATGAAGTGCACTGAATGGACACTGGCAGCAGGGACAGGTGAGTATGCTTTTTTGTTTTTATTTTATTTTACACCTCCTGCCCGGCACATGGTTTGCTCCTATTGCTGGACAACCTCTTTAAAGGATTTATCCATCTTTCTAATATTGATTGTCTTTAGAATATGCCACCGATATTACATCTGTGGGGGTCCGACAGCCAGGACCTCTGCAGATCAGCTTTTCCAGGACAATACGGCTAGAAGGTTATGGTAACAATTCTAGGAGCCACGCTGTTCTCTTGTCATACAGGGCATAGCAGTAGGGTTAGGTAGTGCAATAGTGCACATCGTATGGCAGGTGAGCAGCATGGCTCCCGACATGTTATTTTCTTTAGCCGCCCTGGCTCGGTACAGCTGATCTTGCAGCAGTTCTGCCGGTGGGCCCCTAGAAACAATTCCACTGGTGGGCCCTAGACATCCCAGTCCGCCATTGTCCCAGTGGCCCCTGATTACAAAAACTAATGTTCCCACTATGTGCTCTGAATAAATCTCGCACTGTTTCCAGAGAACTCCAACACTATACCCCGATTACAAAAACCATACCACCACCCTCCACTGTGCCCCCTAAATAATCTATGCCTCACAGTGCCCGGAATGAAAACAAAAAAAAACACGACACATGTTCTTATTTTACTTCATTTTAAGCTTTTTTTTTCCTTTTCCTGTTTTCCTATTACTCGGTCCAATCCAATATGAATGATCTGAGTGAATCCCAGTCAGTATATGCAATGGACAAGCTATAAACGGAGCAATAAAAGCAGCCAGTAGTGCTGTCCCATTAGTGCGCACACAGACCACCAAAAACAGCAGAACCGCCCCCAGGGCCGCCCACCCCGGGGGAAACCCCCCTGGGGGGGGGGGGTGGGGGAAAAAACCCCCCCCCCGGGGCCCCCCCCCCCCCCCCCCCCCCCCCCCCCCCCCCTTTTACCCCCCCCCCCCCCCACTACAGGGCGCCTACATTCTACTAACCCACTGACTGTATTGTCTCTGCCTTTCCTTCTCGCTAGGCGGCGCAGTTTACACTAGGTCTCCTTTTATATAGTTCGGGTTTGCGGCCATTTCTGTGGTACTCCTGCCTGCCTTCCCTCAGTGGCTTCCTTTCTGATGTAGTCCTTAGGACGCATGGGGACGTCAATCATGTAGACGCTAGCTCTCTGATTGGCTGTGCTCAGTAGCAGGGCGGAGCAGGAAGAAGGAAGTATTATCCTAGTCAGCATTGTGCGGAGCTTCCGTTGTGGTCGTCCCGGAGTCACGTGAGTTCTGGCCGTGGTGCTTGTATGTAGCGGGTTGTGCTTCCTGTATGACAGGTGAGCCCCGAGTCCAGTGTAATCGTGCAAGGCCTATTATGTCACGTTACTGTGCCCTATAAGTGATGAGGCTTTACCACGATGGCAAATGTGGCTCCAGCTGGCTGCCAGGGGATGCTGGGAGTTGTAGTTTTGCAAGTTAAAGCTCACAATATTACATTATATGCTTTTCATAATCACTAGTAACTACATATAGTAAAAGACCGTTCAGATCATTGACCACCTTAAAGTAATAAAAGATCAGTCTTTTGGGTATTGGAAGTGTCCTAAACTGCTCTGCTCCTCACTATGTTGGTGCTATAGAGTGACCTGGTTATTGTCCAGGCCGGTGGAGTCAGGTCAAACCACCAACTCTATTTCCCCACAGTGTGATTCTGACTCCTTCATAAATGGCTGACTCTTCCTGCAACTGCATAGAAGTGAATGGGAGCTATGGAAACAGCATAGCACATTTAGTCAGGACGTGTGCACATTTATTCCCGCTTTGGTAGTGAATTGCCAACATGACAGCTGTGATAGAAACATTTAAGTCTGTCACTTGTGGAGAAACTGGTGTGTACTTCTGAGAGAAGGCATAATGGGGGGAGAGTTACAAGAATTCCAACAAGTGTACAGGAGGGGGGTAAAGTTGTGCAATAATTGTACCAGGACCAAAAGTCACTCTTGACTTGTAGCCTAAATCACTGAAAATCCTTGTGATGTAATTGTAAGAAAAGTGGGGAAATTTTCTGACCAGTTAACACCAGTTTTCTCAAAAAGTCATAAAAATTGTTCGTAAGCACCATTTTTACCTGATTTTATTCCACTTATGAAATATAGTTGGCGGTAGTTAGTGGTACTGTCATGGCACAACAGATTAACTATAATTTACAGCAGAAACTAATATAAAGGTCCTTTACACTGGCTGACCTGGCAGACAATAATAAGAGTGTTCCTGATCACTGCCCACTAGTTTTCTGCCGATTGTTGCCATGGTATGTGGTTGTATGAGTTGTTCATCCTCGTACAATTTGCATTTGACAGGAGCAGCTCTCCCTGTTTATACAGGGCAGTGTGCTACTCACAGTATCACATGTTTAATGTTGCATAACACTTGCTATAGCCCAAAAAAACAAGCACTTGCACATTTACATGGCAATTTATTGGGAACGACTCTTCCTGATAATTGGCGCAATAATAGGGCCATGTAAAAGGTCTCCAATCCCTTCCCAACATCCGCCATATGATTAAGGCGGATGTTGGGTCTTTAAACACCAGCGTGGCGATCATTTACTAAATAAAGTAAAAAACATACACATTAGGTATCCCTGCATCTGACCATCCTTGAACTCCATACTTACAAAAATATTTTGCTGAAAATGTAAACTCTAGCGAAAAAAAAAAAAAAAAGCAGTCAAAACATCAGACATTCCCCAAAATGGTAAGGGGGGGTTGGAAGTCAGACTATGATGATCCCAATAATTTTTTTCTTTTTAAAGTGTTAAAAAGTAACAAAAACTATATAAAATTGGTGTTGTAATCGTAATGACCTGTGGAATACAGTTAACATATCATTTTGGCTGCAAAGTGAACACCATAAAAACAAGACCTAAAAGAAAGTGTCGCAAATGCAGTTTTTCTCTAATTCCACCCCATTCTGAATTTTTTTCAAACTTCCCAGTACAAGGAATGAATTATTACATGATACTATTATGAGGTACAGTTTGTCCTGCAAAAATTAAGCACTCATATGGCTCTGTGAACAGAAAAAAAAAAAAAAAGTTATGGCTTTTGGAAGACTGGGAGTTAAAAACGAAAATAAAAAAAACTGTCTCGGTGGGTTGTCTAGGAATGTTTTATTTATGGCCTATCCTTAGGTTATAGGTCATAGATATCTGATCGTTGTGGATGAGCTGTTTAGAGGTGCTTCCAGTCTTTGTACTATACTAAATAACTGAATAAAAAAATAACCATCTTGTTGTGGATTCCGTGGCTGTTGCAACTGCAGGATGTGCAGCTTGAGACTCCCCGCTGATTAGGCCATTGATCTGGGCCTAATTAGCAGCTGTTTCGGCACTACGCCACGGGATGCCCCATGTGAATGCAACACTATTACACCAGCCCCATAGTAAAAGGAGCGCTGGTCATTCCTACACACTGGCACTTCATTCAAATGGAGGACACAAGGAGACTAACCTGTAGATAAGGGATAAGTGTCTGTAATGACAAATCCCTTTTAATACCCATATTCTGTGAATTCTGACCATAGCAACCAATCATATTCCAGTTTTCATTTTTTAAAGGGAGTCTGTCACTGCCCCCAGCTACTTTAAACTGCTCCCATAGTGCTGTAGATGCTGTTAGCAGAATAAAAACCATACCTTTCTTATGTTTCAGAGCTCCGGGGTTGTGTAGAAAAAAGCACTTTTATTCTTTATTTAAATGAGGATCTTGGAGCACTGGAGGAGTTTTCTTCTATTACTGAGCACTGCTGCATCATCACTAAACAAACCCATCCTGCATTCAGCTCCTCCCCCTGGGCAGTGTGAGGATCAACTGACACTGGGAGGGTCAAATCACACTGTCCAGCGGGAGGAGCTGAATTGCAGGTTAGTTGTGTTGGGGGCTCTGAAACATAAGAAAGCTATGGTTTTTATTCTGCTAACAGCATCTATAGCACTATGGGAGTGGTTTAAAGTACCTGGGGGGCAGTGACAGACTCCTTTTAATTTAGGTTAGAAAAATCAAAGAAATGGCCTGATTAGTCGACAACACTGCCTCTTTTGTCTGCGCCAGGTTTTCTTTGGCATAGGGCACACCATTTGTCTCCGTGTGTGTCTTTTTTTATATATATATATATATATATATATATATATATTATACTTATGTTTATTTATAAAGTGCATTATAGTGTGATAAATATAAGCAAGTGACATTATCAAACAATGCTATGTTTTGTCATATTACTTCTGTCCAAAGGAACATTTTTTGCTTGGTTTCTTTCTGCAAAGGTAAATCTATTTGGATTTAGGATCACTTATACAAATTATGTTTTTGTTTTTTTTTTTTAGTTCAAGTATGATACATAGTGTTGGCTCTCATATAAAACGTTTGTAGTTTGCAGTTCTGACTATCACATCGTTAGTTAGCACCTTTCTATTTGACAATGTATGAGGGTGCTTCAATGTTTCTTATGAGCAAGTTTGCATTTAAAGTCCATATATGTCCAAGACATCCACTTTTATAGGGGTGAACATTGCTAAAACAGCATTAAGAAAAATTACAGAAGGTACATTGATAAATGTTGTAATTGTAAAAAGTCAGAGGTCTTGTATAACAGTGATATTGGCCAGTTTGGAAAGTATAGCAGTCAAAGGGAAGGAAGTTTTTGCCATAGGTTCCACAGCTCACTCTGCTTTTGTAAAGAATACCTGGGCCTGTAAGCGTCGTACCAATATATGTATATTTTTTTTATCACACATCTTGGACTATATGTAAATATCAGATTTGTTGGAGGTGAGATGTAACTAGTAGCTTTTGTAGTAGTTACATTTTTTAGGAAAGCACTGAATGGCAATGCAATAACTAAAAAACTATAAATAGGAGATGACAATTAGCTGTCATGAGACTGATCGATTCGTAGTGGGATGGTTGGGGTGGACAATCCCACCATCAACATAAGCAACTAAACTGGCTGATCAAGGAGCCAGTTTAACCCTCATCAGGCTGCATAATTTTACAACATTACAGGCTGCATAGGAATAGGTACAATTGTACCTACTCAGCCGGACGAGGGTTAAGGAGAGGAGGGCGGATTGCTCTTAGTTTGTGTGTTTTAAGAAATGATCAACCAAATTCCACCTGTCTTGCCATACACTCATGTTTTCCGCTGCCCAATGGCCAAAAATATCCAACAATTTGGATACTAAAGTCAGCCATTGCAAAAGGTGGTGTGCTGTTTTTTGATATGCGTTCGTTCGCCGAAATCAGCTATTTCAGTTGATGAAAATGTACCGTGTTTTTAAGCCAAAAGAAGTGCAATTTATACTTTTAAAACTATGACCTGCCTGAAATAGAGGAATTCGATGTCATACCACACTACACCAGGAATTGGACCTTCATGGTGATGGAAGGAAAAATACTCTTATCTAGATTTAATGAAGATCTTTATGTAAATGCATTTTTCTTATAAAGATACCCAAAAGGAGTGCATGGCTTTCTAAGATAACTACTTTTTATTTTAGATCTCCAACTCATTAGCAATCATATCTTAAAACCAGGACAATAATATTAAAGAAGTTATACCACAAGGACTTGACTACTGCTTCAGTCTTCGACTGTCAAAATGGTGAATGTTCTCAAGGGCATCCTTGTAGAATGGTAAGTACACAACTTTTTTTCTGTACTAAAAATGGTGGAGCGAAATAAAAAAAAAAAAAAATCTGGTGCCATAAATTTCTTGTACTGCTTATAGGGAAGCTTTAGCAGTTTTGACCCCTCCAAACTTCTGACAGTTCAGTGCTAGATAGTTGATGTATAAATCAAGTAATAGTACCCCAGTGAATGGTCATACTAGCAGTATGACTGAGAGAAAGGAGTTCTTATCTGCCTCTTGCCATAATTGTGTGCAAGTATCCCTTGGTGTTCCTTAACCCCTTCAGGACACGGTGAAGTTTGTATGTCAATGCTCGGAGACTTTTTTCATGTTTTTCCTTTCGTCTTTCAAAATTCATAACTTTTTTTAATTTTCTGTCCACATAGCCATGTGCTTATTCTTTGCGTTACGAATTGTACTTTCATTTGCCACCATTTTGGGGTATATATAATGTTTTGATTAGCTTTTATTTACTTTTTTGGGGGGGTCCCTGTGAAATAACACACAATTCCATCATTTTTTGTATTTTGTTTTTATGGCGTTCACTGTGCATTAAAAATAACTTGGCAGCTTTGTCTGGAAAGTCATAACGATTACAGTGATACCATATTTATATTGGTTTTTATTACATTTTTCCACTTTTGCAAATCAAACAGCACTTTTTGAAAATGAACGAATGGCCCAGCCTCCTGGCTGCCATGGCAACACGTAGGAACCCACAATCTTAGCGGGGGGGGGGAGCAATGCACTATGTGGATTAATTCTTAGTTATATAGCTGCTCACCTAGGTATGTTAACTGCTGTACACTTCACCCATCTAACGGTTTTGAGGGATGAGCAATTCTGACTGATCATCTTTAAAGTCATTAGAAATGAAGCATCAGCTAGATAAAATTCCAACCTCTCCTGACCCAAGATTTCCAGATATTAGGTTTACAGATATCAGATCCTGTCAAAAATCTCAAGTATTTTTTGTGTTTTTGTGTGCGACTCAGTGCCCTCAGGGATTTTACAGACTTTACTAGTTTAAGTAGATCCATATATGTACTAATATCCTTTCAGTACACACAAACTTTACTGTTCATAAACCACTATGTTTATTCTGCTTTCTTATGCATGTACCTTATTGTGATATAAACAGAAGTGCATAAGATTGTGGAATAAATACTGTGGTTGATGTGTTTGTCGAAAATGCAGTGCGATCTGCAGGCAACATGCTATTGAGGAGGAGGAACACAGCAGACTGTTATATTGAACCTTTTCCTCACAAAAATATGTAACTTGTCATGTATTTATTTCTTTGAATTTCTGTTTTTTCTGAACTTGATTGTCCATTTTGGTGGGTGACTTCGGTGATTAACAGCTATTTGTATATGTACAGTGGGTACGGAAAATATTCAGACCCCTTTAAATTTTTCACTCTTTGTTTGATTGCAGCCATTTGCTAAAAGCAAGAAAGTTCATTTTATTTCTTCATTAATGTTACACTCAGCACCCCATCTTGACAGAAAAAAAACAGAAATGTAGATGTTTTTGCAAATTTATTAAAAAAAAAAAAAAAAAAAAACAAATATTCATTATTATTCATACCCTTTGCTCAGTATTGAGTAGAAGCACCCTTTTGAGCTAGTGCAGCCATGAGTCTTCTTGGGAATGATGCAACAAGTTTTTCACATCTGGATTTGGGGATCCTCTGCCATTCTTCCTTACAGATCCTCTCCAGTTCCGTCAGGTTGCATGGTGAACATTGGTGGACAGCCATTTTCAGGTCTCTCCAGAGATGCTCAATTGGGTTGAGGTCAGGGCTCTGGCTGGGCCAGTCAAGAATGGTCACAGAGTTGTTCCGAAGCCACTCCTTTGTTATTTTAGCTGTGTGCTTAGGGTCATTGTCTTGTTGGAAGGTGAACCTTCGGCCCAGTCTGAGATCCAGAGCACTCTGGAAGAGGTTGCTTTTAGGAACCTTGAGTGCTGCAGAGATTCTTTTGTAACCTTGGCCAGATCTGTGCCTTGCCACAATTCTGTCTCTGAGCTCCTTGGGTAGTTCCTTTGACCTCATGATTCTCATTTGCTCTAACATGCACTGTGAGCTGTGAGGTCTTATATAGACAGGTTTGTGGCTTTCCTAATCAAGTCCAATCAGTTTAATTAAACACAGCTGGACTCCAATGAAGGAGTAGAATCATCTCAAGGAGGATCAGAAGGAAATGGACAGCATGTGAGTTAAATATGAGTGTCACAGCAAAGGGTCTGAATACTTATGATCATGTGATATTTGTTTTTCTTTTTTAATAAATTTGCAAAAATATCTACATTTCTGGGTTTTTTTCTCTCAAGATGGGGTGCTGAGTGTACATTAATGAGAAATAAAATGAACTTTTTTGCTTTTAGCAAATGGCTGCAATGAAACAAAGAGTGAAAAGTTTAAAGGGGCCTGAATACTTTCTGTACCCAATGTATACCTGGCACTCACTGAGTATTATTGCCCACAGGACTACTAAACTCAGAATGAGCAGAGATATAAATATTACTAAATATTTTTCAGACCCCAGAGTATAATAAGCAGTTACTCACCTCTCCTGGCCCCCGACACGGCTCCCTGTTCTCTTTTGCACATTTGTCTGACGTCAGGCCTTAGTGGGTCATATGGCATTGTGGTACATAGACGCAAGTGACTACGTAACCCGCATGACAGCTGAGGCCTGTGAGGCAGGCAAGAAGCTTTCAAGAGGGCAGGAAACCACACTGGAGCTCAGGAGAGGTGAGTAACACTGTTTGTTTGATCACATCCCCTGGGTCTCCGCTGATTGTACTCTGGGGTCTAAAGAGTATAGTAACTGTTTTGGTTTGGCTTTGTTCGGTCTAAATGAAACTGCAGATGGAACCTCGCAAATATTGTAATAACAGAAATAACCGATGTGAACAAAATCATGTCAGTTATTCTGGTTGGCGTTTGGTTATTTTTCGATTAATCACCCAGCTCTAATATGTGGGATACATTCCTTTTTCATGTTTATAAAGGTTACGTTTTATTGGAACAACTTCATATCTCACTACTCTCCTTCTTTCTGTTCCCTTCCCATCATTATAAATTGAAAAGGAATGGGAAATATAAAGGAAGCTCTTATACTTTTAGCTTCTGCTAAATCCACTCCTAGCTTTTCTCAGAGTTTTCCTCTGCGGACTTATATGGAAAATGCCACCATTTCTGCAGGTATAATTGACATGCTGCGATTTGCAAAAACGCAAGCGTTTTTAAAACGCAGCTTTTCTGCTGCAGGTTTTTTTTTTCTGCAATGTGTGGATGGGATTTGCCAGAATCCCATCCACTTTGCAGGTACTGTCAAAGCAGCGTTTTTTGGCGTGGCGTTTCCACCGCGGGCAAAACACTGCATTTTTGCTAAGTGGGGCTTCAGCCTTAGTCTTTTCTTAGCAGTTCTGTAACCAAAGTACAATACATAATTTTTTTGTAAATTGGTCTACTCTTTGTACTGCACAGTGTTTATTTTACTATAAATGATTTTATGATTGAGTAATGACGTGCATACTGCTTGAATGATCAGTGTACCCTCCTGTGTTTGTATTTGCAGTGACCCAGCTATGAAACAGTTCCTCTTGTACTTGGATGAAACTAATGCTTTAGGAACCAAGTTTATTATCCAGGACTTGGATGAAACCCACGTGTTTGTCTTAGCTGAGTTGGTGACTGTCCTCCAGGAGAAGGTTGGAGAACTTATGGACCAGAATTCATTTCCTATCACACAGAAGTAAAATATATGGACTGTAAAATAGGATGGATTGGTGTTTTATTTGTGGGTTAACACTAATAAAGCGCTTTAACATGTACAAATTTTATGTTCTATGTCACTTCACTGATCAGCTTAGACCTCTGTTATGTTAATGTTTAAACTTTGTGTTATTTTGGTGTTGTAAAATACCAATAAAGGTCGTGTAACAAGATTGTGGATTTTTTATTTTTTTTCATTCTTCATATTGACCTGGCCCTTTATTTTGATGCACACTTGACAAATGCAGAGTGATGTTGTGAACTTTTTGTTCCTTCACATATATTGTATTACGTCATTATGTTTGGTACTCAATTTCTTGCAGGTCATTACATGAAACATGTTGTAACTGTAACTGCGCCTCTCTGAATTTACTGGTGTTCTGCCTTTCCAGCAGACCTAGCTGTCTGGCTACCTCTGTGTGTTCTCTTGTCAATTTAAGAATGTGTTCACCTGCTTCTCTTCCTTCTGCCTATTCCTATGTGTCTGCATCTATTTAAGTCTTCTCACTTACTTTGGTTGATCAATGTGTTGTGTTCAGCTGCTGGCCTTGTTCTGTTTGCATGCTTCTGTTTTGTATGTTATGTCCGTGTCTCTGTCTGCCTAGCCTGTTTTCAGTTCTAGTCTACTGTTCCTGTGGCTTTTGGGCTTTCTGTAATATTCCAGATTCCTGTAGTCTCCGGAGATTCTGCAGTATTTCTACTACCTGTGATATGTCCTGTCCTGATTCCTGTTAGACCCAGGTTCTACTCCTGTCTGATTTTAGACTATACACCTATCTGTTATGGTTTTTAGTCTGTGTTTCTCTTTCTGTGGTCCTGTATGCCATAGTTTGCCCTGCCTATTCAGCTGCTACCAAATCAGGACCACCTCAGGAGGTAGCGGCCTTGCTGACTCCCACCACAAAGACCAGATCCCCAGGTTAAATGGTGAAGATGGGAGTCTGCTGGGATAACACCCTTGGAGATGGCCCCAAGCCAAATCTATTTGTTAGTACAGTGGGTTCGCGATCCGCTGTCCACGTCACAGTAACATAACAATTCTGTATGTATTAGAGTAGACTATAATCATAAATGGATGTACACAATCACCAACTGTACTCAGGGGTTTGTTGTTTTGGCAGTTCTCAGTTTCTTCCACATTACATCACCACCAGAAGCTGAACAAAAGCCATGTGGAACATGCACCCAAAATAAAAGTTGTTCAGATAATCAAGGCTAGTTCTTTAGATCATGAATCAATACAATTTGGAGTCTGTAACCTTTTAACTTTGGTTTTCAGACGCTTTTCATGACAAGACGTTCTAAGCAAATTGCTATAGATTTGTATGCTGAGAATGTTGTGTTGAAGACTTTCAATGACTGCAATTTCTGTGTCTGTCCGGCATTACTCCTGACAGATGTGTCCAAAGAAAAGTTTAGATATGATGTAAACAGAACCTTAAAGGGGTTGTCCAGGATAATTTTATTTATTCATTTTTAAATGATATAGGCCAAAGGTGACAAAAAACAAAAACATACTCTCCTGTCCCCAATGGTCCGGTGTTTTCCAGCGTGGTCCGGTCCTGCTGCTACCATGTTTTCTTCTGGCTGAAGTCACCGCCGCATGTGACTGCTGAGGCCAATCAGCGGCCTAAGGAAAGGGACACACAGGACATCACAGCCGGAAGAAAAAACGGGAGCAGCAGGACCGGACTGCGCGGGAAGACACACTGCAGCACTAGGGACAAGCGAGTGTGGTTGTTTTTTTTTTTTTTGTTTTTTTTTTTTTTTCTGTAGGGCTTATACTTCACCAACCTCTGTTTTGTTTTGTTTTTTGTTCAGATTCTCTGTTAACTGTTTTCAATATTACAAATAGGAAAAGGGAAAAAAAAAAAGTTAAGGGAAAACAAACTAGTGTAAATTGGCTCTACTACCAAGAGGTCTATACAGAAAGGAATAATCAAACCGATTTGGGAACACAGAGCCTCAAAAAGGTCTAGCAATAGTATGGGCAAACGTAGAACAGCAAAATGGATTGAGGAAATAAAAAAAATGGTCAGGTTACCATTGTGCCTCCATCACAGGGGCCAATCAAATGTGCGGCTACTGTGTTAAAATGTTTCATATTCAGCTGAGTCTTAAAGCAATAACCAGTAGTGGCAAATTCTGAGTGCTAAAACATGGTGATTAATTGGTTAAGTTAGGCCCTCATTGTGGCATAGATCCTCCACCATTTCAAACCAGAGTTTCAAGTTAGAGTGTCTGAGCATCTCCACAGTTCTGGGATGCAGACTCTGGCTGTATATCCAGGATATCGCATACTAGAGGCCCAGAAAGACCTCATGGGAATGTCTCTGTCATGGATATTTGTGAAGTTGATGTTAATCCTCCACCTTTACCTCCAAAACAAAAATAAAATCAGGCCGTTACAAAAGGTCGGATAGTACCCTCATCATTACAGCCATGCTGGCATTAAGAATGCACAGAGGCGTAAAGTTTTGAAGGGACCCTATACCATATTGATAATAGTTTGTAGCCTGCTTCTTGATGACTGGATATGCAGGCGCCATGAGCCTGTCTGTATAACTTTAGTCCTTTTTTACATTTTTGAATCCCTTTCTAAGGCTGAGGCCCCACGTTGCGGAAACGCAGCTTCTTTTGTTGCAGATTTTGCTGCGGGTTTTTTTTTAGCCAAACCTAGAAATGGCTACAAAAAGAATGGAAAATATATAGAAGTACTTATACTTCTACCATCTGATCAATCCACTCCTGGCTTTGGCTCAAAAACGCAACAAAATCTGCAACAAAAAAAATAATGCGTTTCTGCAACGTGGGGCTTCAGCCTAAAGGAGATTTAAAGGAAGGAGTAGATTGATCCAGAAGGGGGGGAGTCAAGGGAGTTATGGAACTGGTTAGATCTGTGAGCACCCTCTGTTTTACAGCTATGTCAGATGGATACGTTTGCCGCATAGTATTTGTGACTGATGATGACCTGCTGCTGCTCCTTGGGTATAGTCACATTTTGGTCATCTTACAGTATTTTTCTGCAATTCAGTAAAATTGTGGTAGAAAAAAAAAAATGAATGCATCAAAAAATTCTCTCTCTCTCTCTCTCTCTCTCTCTCTCTCTCTCTCTCTCTCTCTCACTCTCACTCTATATATATATATATATATATATATATATATATATATATATAATATCTGAATACACCCTCTAAGGTGGATGTTCACACTACTGGTATCTGTTGTTCTCATCTATAATAGGATGAGAGCAAAAGACACAGACTGTGCCCATTCCCATTGAGCTTTCTTTTTTGTTGTGCTGTTGCGTGCTGGACCTTTTCTTGTGGCAGAAAAGTTAAAAACTTTACTGAAGAAAGCTTCCATGTTTTATAACATGGGTGAAGGCAGATGGACAGTTAATGAGGTTAATATCCATTGCACTGACCCCCCCCCTCCCCTCCCACCCTAGGTCAACTCCCCAGGGGTCCCCCATGGTGTCTGAGGGGCTTCCATATTATACATAGGGAGCCTATTTATAATGTATTGCAATACTTTGTAAAGGGGATCCCAGGTTCAAAAAAAAAAAAAGTTTTAATATAATATATTGGGCATCACTGTGTATGTATAACTCCGCACTACCCAAAAACATTATTTATCCTGTACAGCGAACACAAAAAAAAAAAAAAAAAGAATACCACAACATGCAAACTAATGTGTTTTGGTAACCTCACCTTCCCCAAAAATAGCAATAAGTGATCAAAAAGTTGAACGTGACAAAAAAAAAAAAAAATGGTAGCAAAAAACCTACAACTTGTCTCTCACATAAGAGTCAAAAAAAATTTAATAAAAGGTATTGATGTCAGAACACGGTGACCCCAGGCAAATTTTTTATTTTCAAAGAATGACGTTTTTATATAGTAAAAGCAGTAAAACAAATTATAATGGATAAAAAATATGGTATCGCCATAATCATAATGACTCACCGTAGAAAGTTACCATGTCACTTTTAATGCAGAATGAACGCTGTAAAAACGAAATGTAAAAAAAAAAAATAATGAAAGGTATGTTTTTCACACGGACCCATCATCAAACATTAATAAAAGCTATTTAAAATGTTTTATGTACCCTGAAAAGGTGCCAACTGAATGTACAATTTGCCACTCAAAGAATAATCCTTCATATGGTTATGTCAACAGAAAAATAAAGCTATGAATATTGGAAGGCGATGGAAAATATCAAAACAGTTGTCTACTTAAGGGTTAAACTTAATTCTGTTTAGATAGGTTGCAGTTGAACAGACACAGGAAGGAGAACAATAAACTATCAACCATCTCTATGACATCCCGCACCCTGAAGCTTGCAATCTTTCTGGTGCAGCCAAGCATTTCTTTAAATACTGTATTCATGGGGGAAATATTGACCATATTAGAATTACTACAGTAGAGACAGTGAAAAACCTAAAAATGGGGACTTAATGAAACTGCTTATACTGAGGGAGACTTAAGGCTGGGCCCCATGTTGCAAAGAAGCAGCATTTTACTGTACCTGCATAGTGAATAGGATTCAGGTTAATCCCATCCACACATTACAGAAAAAAAAATCTGCAGTGGAAAAGTTCGCAGCATGTGAATTATCCCTACTGAGACACTGGCATTTTCCGTATAGATATAATAGAGGCAGAAAGTCCGCAGAGGAAAACTCTTTAGACTTTCTGTGAAAAATGCATTTCTGCCATGGTATTTTCTGCGCTTTTTTTATTTTTTTTTAATCTGCAGCTCGTTATGTGGGTCCTTAGCCTAAAGGGGTTTTCCTTACTAAAATTATCGATGACCTATCCTAAAGATAGGTCAGCAGTATCAAATTGGTGAGGGTCTGACTTCCAGGGCCCCCACTGATTCTCTGCAGCTGATACACAGAAAACAGAGCAGGTACAGACAGCTCTGTACTCTGTGTAGTGGTCAAACCAGGTTACTGCAGCTTAGATAGAAAAACGTATACCATACTTTTGTGTCCGTCCCAAAAAGTGACAGAGACAAATCGTTTTTTGTTTTTTTTAAATAAATTTCTATGTAAACAGATTAGCTGATCCAGTTAAAGGATACAAGAAATGGACAGCCAAACAAATGAAAAAATGTGATCAGCATGGAGCCTAAGGCCAAGGCCCCACATTGCTGAAGTGCAGCTTTTTTTTGTTGTTGTTGCAGATTTGCTGCAGTTTTTTGAGCCAAAATCAGGAGTGGCTTGGAAAGAAATGGAAAATATAATGGAAGCTCTTAGATGTTTCCCTTTTGTTAAATCCACTCCTGACTTTGGGTAAAAAACAAAAACACAGCAAAATCTGCAACATGGGGCCTTAGGATATTTATATGGAGCTGTATAATATATATGATATAAAAATCCTAATCTTGACTGTGTTTTCAACCAGTGATATCTCTGGAAATAATTTAGATAGTTATGTAATCTCCTTTTTCATTTGACACTAAAAGCAAGTTTGTTTCATAAGATATAGTTAAAGATATAACTGTTTAAAGTGACCCTCCCCACCCTCATTTTCTCTACATCTTAAGCTGTTTGCTGACCACCGTGAATGAACAGCATGGGCGACACACAGATGACATCAATGAAAAGAACCTGCAGAAGTGCGGCCTCAAAATCGGACAGGAATAGGACCTGTTCTATAATTTTCGGGCCGGACTGTCAGCCCACACACGGGACCGTTTACGGGCCCCTAGAAATGAATGGGTCAGTGTGCTATCCGGAAAACCCTGGATGGCACAATGACCATTCATACGGTCGTGTGCAACTGGCTTTACACAGCCCCAGTACTCCAAGCCCATACTCCTTACACAGTAACATTCAGTCAGAGTTAGGAACAGCTCTAAATACAAAAGCAAGGAAAAGCGTAAATAAATGCAGATTTTACTGAAAGGATACGAAATTTGTTAATAAAGTATATTACAAAATTTATTAATAACACAAATACTGCCATAAAATCAAAAGTTGTCCGAAAGTTTAGTTACATAGACATGGATGTTGATTAAAGAGGGCGCAGCATCTGGTGGAACACTGCAGCCTCTTTACTGCACAGAAGCACAGTGTCATATATAGTATAGTGGCTGTGCTTGGTATTGACAAATGAACATAACATCGCTGGCCTGTGAAGCAGAACCAGCACTCACCCAAGCATCGCTGCCCTTCCCGTGGTGTTGTAGGACTCCCACCGATCTAATATTGAAGACATATCAAAAGTATAGGTCATAAATTTCATAATCTTAGAAACTCTCATAAACTATAAAACTGATTCATCCTGTATACTGTTTCTTGAATAGAAGTGTGTTTTTACCTGTGACCGTTTTTGCATAGTGTAATAACTATGACTTAAGGATTGACTATTTCTTATATATACATGGACAAAATTGTTGGTACCCCTCGTTTAATGAAAGAAAAACCCAGAATGGTCACAGAAATAACTTGAATCTGACAAAAGTAATAATATATAAAAATTCTATGAAAATGAACAAAGCTTCTGGGAGATAGTCCTATGGACAGATGAGACAAAAATCTAAATTTTTGGCAAGGCACATCAGCTCTATGTTCACAGACGTAAAAATGAAGTATATCTTGAAAAGTACACTGTCCCTACTGTGAAACATGGAGGAGGCTCTGTTATGTTCTGGGGCTGCTTTGCTGCATCTGGCACAGGGTGTCTTGAATCTGTGTAGGGTACAATGAAATCTCAAGACTATCAAGGGATTCTAGAGAGAAATGTGCTGCGCAGTGTCAGAAAGCTTGGTCTCAGTCGCAGGTCATGGGTCTTGCAACAGGATAATGACCCAAAACACACAGCTAAAAACACCCAAGAATGGCTAAGAGGAAAACATTGGACTATTCTGAAGTGGCCTTCTATGAGCCCTGACCTAAATCCTATTGAGCATCTTTGGAAGTAGCTGAAACATGCCGTCTGGAAAAAGCACCCTTCAAACCCGAGACAACTGGAGCAGTTTGCTCATTGAGGAGTGGCCAAAATACCTGTTGAGAGGTGCAGAAGTCTCATTGACAGTTACAGGAATCGTTTGATTGCAGTGATTGCCTCAAAAGGTTGTGCTACAAAATATTAAGTTAAGGGTACCATCATTTCTGTCCAGGCCTGTTTCATGAGTTTTCTTTTTTTTTTAAATTCTGTTGAAGCATGGTTGAAAAGCAATGTCTCACTTTCATTTGTTCATTTTCATAGAATTTGTATATATTATTACTTTTGTCATATTCAAGTTATTTCTGTGACCATTGTGGGTTTTTCTTTCATTAAACGAGGGGTACCAACAATTTTGTCCTCGTGTGTATACCTCGCCAACACCACACATCTCTTTGCGCAAAAACAAACTTGTGCAAATAATTGTGCCAGAAATCCTGTGCACAAGGCATGATAAATCTGTCCCAGTATTTTTAAAACAGAAGACTTGTAATTTAGATACGCCATTAGTAAGAAGAACTCCGCTGTACAGTTCTAAGTGTGGTTGCATCTGCCATAGATATTTTTAGACTTTTTGTGCTTTAAAATGGAGTCATAAACAGTTTTCATTTTTGAAAGTTGTTGTGCTGGATTTGACTTCTTTCTACTGACTACAAACTATAAACAGTTTGTAACGGGCAGAGGGTTGGGGGCACACTATGCCACCTAACCAGTTTGACTTAGGGCCACTCCCAATTGTTTGAGCAGCCTCTGTGGCAATCATCCTGTAACCCCTATACAGGGATTCAGACTTTGCTAAAGGGAGACTGGAAAGTCGGGGGGATCCCGTTATAGGTGGAAGTTGGCCAAGAGCCAGAGAGACACGGTGAATGTTTATGCGAGGGGATGTGCTCCTGACAAATAATGAATTTCTGTCTTCATAAAAGATGCAGTCCGCTAACTAACAGCTTTTTGATTGTTTGTCAGATGATCCTTGGGCATATTTACAATGGTTGGATATAAACACTTATTCTCCCAATCGCCACCACCTTATGGGGCATTCACACGCTATAAAAGGTCAACATGCAGATTTCTTCTAGTTTTGATGGCAGCTTTTGGTTTTACATGTGAGATATGTTACATAAATGAGTTTGATCTGTGATATTAATAAACTGCACCAAAGACTGCATGCAGTTCTTTCAGATGTAGTTTTACCTGCTTCCAACTGCACCGCATGATGCAACTTTATACCGTATGCAGACATTCTGTTAAGTTCCTAAGGCTTCATTGATCTCTGAAATCTGTACTGTATTTCTCAAATAAAATACTTGCAAAGGAATCGATTTAGTCCCCAGATCCTACTCTGTAATAGTTTTTATAGACATTGACTGTAATATTTTCTGACTTGCCAATGGATAACCAAAGCTTATGTTTTGGGGGATTTAAATAATGGTTAACTATTCTTGGTATAGGTCATCAGTTTTAGACCATTGGGCAGCGCTTCCACTTTACAGGCCAGAGATGTCACGTTCATTGGTCTCATAGTCTGTTTTCAAGTGAATGGGGCAGAGCTGCAGTGCATAGCACAGTAAAAAGGCTGCTGCACTCATCCAAATGTTGTATCCACTTAAAACAGTTATTCGTGATGTTGCAATGTGTCAGATTCACTCCAATCAGATATTGATGATCCTTATTATAATCCATGAAAATTCCTTTAGGATACTTCTACAAACTATAGGAACTCAGCTTATGACTCACTTCTTCACTTCCTCAAATAATTATGTGCATCTAGTTTACGAACTTCCTGTTCCTTTTAGTTAAGCAAAATATTACAAAGGCTATGTATTATTGTCATTTGTAGGGTTTCACGTGGAGCTGCTCATGGTGAGTTAATGTAGTTTTACTGAATAAGTAGCTCGTAGCTATAAATAGCTGCCATCTTTCCAACTAATCTAATGCCTCTGCTCATGTTCTACTTAGATTTATAACCTCTGATATAAAGAACTGATAGAAGTTTATATTGGTGGGAATCTGGGGGGTTGAGACTCAAACAGATCTTAAGAAAACGAGGCACAAGCATTTGCAATGCACTTTTCCTCTTCAACCTCAATAGATCACCTATCATCTAGCTGCAAATTTCCAATGATAGTTAGTAAATAAATGCACACAGTTGCAATTGCATGCAATTCCGAAATGTCTCTGTGAAGTGTCGGAAGTGAAATGTTATAAAGTAAACCTAAAGTAAACCTTTATGGTAAGGACACACAAGATTAGAACACTGCAAAAAATCTGCAGCATTTTGTATTAACTTTTATTGCGGTAGATTTCATTCGGGAAGTTCGGTAGATCTTTGCATAGCAAAGGGTGAAATGTGTTATAAAAATTCCAAGTATAAATAACCATTTTGCAGATTTTAAATCTGCACCACATTATACTTTCTGCTGATGATTTTTTCAACAATATGCAGATGAGATTTACTAAAAGCACAGATTTTTTTTTCTGCAGACATTTCCGAACTTTGTGTCCCCAGCCATAAAAGGATTATTAGCATCTGGAAATAAAAAGGTCGAGTCAACTTTTTCCATGATAAGTAGAGGTTTCTTATACATTAGCTGTGGCTAGTAACAGCTTTAGGTGAATGAAATTGAGCTGCAATACCATGCACAGCCAATGGACAGCACTGGTGTTTCTGGTGAAAAAAAAAGCATATTTTTATTTAGTCCTAGAATACTTTTTAAGAATACAACAATGTATTTTACATGACCAACATGGTGTAACTTAAGTTCCTGTTTTTTGATAAGTTATTTTGGCTGAAAAATTTGCTATTACTCATGTGCTGTTTTTACGGTTGTTAACACATGCATTTTTTTTTTTTTACACCACTGAAAATTACTAACACTGATCAAAAATGCAAAAAAAAAGTGTATTTTTCAAAAATAAATGCATTGGGGGATATACCATGTACTAAATGCAGATATAACTGCAGTCACTTCTGGGGCCACACGTGCTGTCAGTAATAAGTAAGTGACACATTGATAAAAGATTGCTGTGTCACATTGTGACTCTCACTCACGTTAGTGAATGAAGTCACATTGCAACCCCAAGGGTAGCATACCTTCTACTCACAAAAAAAGTCAAATATTACTTACATTTTTTTTGCAACAGTCGTGGCATCCTCGGGTTGCAATGCGACTCCATTCACTAACATGAGTGAAGGAGTCACAGGCATCAGGGTGATCTTTAGTCATGCGATTTTTTTCATTACGGACGCTAGGTTCACACTAGCATTCGTCTCTCCATCATTTAGGTCCACATGGGGATCCTAAAGACGGAGAGTCTTTATGGGATCTGTCGAGTTTCCTCCGAGAGAAAAGTCCATCATGCAGGACTTTTCTTTCTGCTGATCTTAGGCGGAATCTGCATGGAGACCTAGCCTTAGCTTTTGTGTTGAAGAAATGCATGTGGTTTTAAATTGCAGTAATGACTAGCACATATTATTATACATGTCATCTTTACGATAATGACCATTGAATGGGAAACCTCTGGTGTACCAGCATACAGGTAATATGCATGGTAACATGTACTACTTATTACTGCAATAAAACACTGCCCGCCGTTTTTCAGTAAAAAGTACAGTGTAAACCCAGCTTCACTTATAAGACACATCATCTGTGGTTATAACTGCGTTTGGTACATAGTTTGTCACCCTTCATAGGCTGCTTTCAGATGACTGAGTGACATCCATATGTGTGCTGGATTTACCGGCCTGAATATTATGCCGGGAGACAGACTCCTATCATTATAGTTATCTAGGAGTCCTTGTCTCCCTGAGAAATACTGTCCTGTAGTAATTACAGTATCGGACAGTATTTCGTGAGGAGAGGCAAAAGACTCCTAGCATCGAAGACATCTGTAATGCATGGAGTCCATCTCCCTGCATAATGTGGGCCGAGTTTCACAGCCAAGACTCGGTCATGTTAAAGCAGACTTAATGGGGGTTACTCTAGGTTCACACCTGCACTTGGGTTTCCGTTCCTCAGAGGAAAACTTTTGCTGCAGGTCGCTATGTGGGGCTTTAGCCTAAAGGGGTTTTCCAGACCGAAATAGATTTTTCATCCACATCATAGGCTATTAGTATGTGATTCATGAGGGTCCAACACCCAGACCCCACACAGATCAGCTGTTCCAACAACCTCAGGTTCTAGAAGCTGGTGCTGTGGATGGGGAGTGCATGCAGGCACTACTATTACTGGAGGCTGCCAGAACAGCTGACCTGTGAGGTGTCCGGGTGTCGAGCCCCCACATATCACATACTGATAACCTATCCTGTTGTTAGGTGCTTAGCATGAAAACTGTATTTGGGGACTTATTATGGTAAATTTTTACATAGCAGACTTGTTGCAGAAATTTTTGCAACTAAAAATACATTCTATATACAGTACAGACCAAAAGTTTGGACACACCTTCTCATTCCAAGAGTTGTCTGTATTTTCATGACTATAAAAATTGTAGATTCACACTGAAGGCATCAAAACTATGAATTAACACATGTGGAATTATATACTTAACAAAAAAGTGTGAAACAACTGAAAATATGTCTTATATTCTAGGTTCTTCAAAGTAGCCACCTTTTGCTTTGATTACTGCTTTGCACACTCTTGGCATTCTCTTGATGAGCTTCAAGAGGTAGTCACCTGAAATGGCCTTCTAACAGTCTTGAAGGAGTTCCCAGAGATGCTTAGCACTTGTTGGCCCTTTTGCCTTCACTCTGCGGTCCAGCTCACCCCAAACCATCTCGATTGGGTTCAGGTCTGGTGACTGTGGAGGCCAGGTCATCTGGCGTAGCACCCCATCACTCTCCTTCTTGGTCAAATAGCCCTTACACAGTCTGGAGGTGTGTTTGGGGTCATTGTCCTGTTGAAAAATAAATGATGGTCCATCTAAACGCAAACCGGATGGAATAGCATGCCGCTGCAAGATGCTGTGGTAACCATGTTGGTTCAGTATTCCTTCAATTTTGACTAAATCCCCAATAGTGTCACCACCAAAGCACCCCCACACCATCACACCTCCTCCATGCTTCACGGTCGGAACCAGGCATGTAGAGTCCATTCGTTCACCTTTTCTGTGTCGCACAAAGACACGGTGGTTGGAACCAAAGATCTCAAATTTGGACTCGTCAGACCAAAGCACAGATTTCCACAGGTCTAATGTCCATTCCTTGTGTTCTTTAGCCCAAACAAGTCTCTTCTGCTTGTTGCCTGTCCTTAGCAGTGGTTTCCTAGCAGCTATTTTACCATGAAGGCCTGCTGCACACAGTCTCCTCTTAACAGTTGTTGTAGAGATGTGTCTGCTGCTAGAACTCTGTGCGGCATTGACCTGGTCTCTAATCTGAGCTGCTGTTAACCTGCGATTTCTGAGGCTGGTGACTCGGATGAACTTATCCTCCACAGCAGAGGTGACTCTTGGTCTTCCTTTCCTGGGGCGGTCCTCATGTGAGCCAGTTTCTTTGTAGCGCTCGATGGTTTTGGCCACTTTTAAAGTTTTCCCAATTTTTTGGACTGACTGAGCTTAATTTCTTAAAGTAATGATGGCCACTCGTTTTTCTTTACTTAGCTGCTTTTTTCTTGCCATAATACAAATTCTAACACTCCATTCAGTAGGACTATCAGCTGTGTATCCACCTGACTTCTGAACAACACAACTGATGGTCCCAACCCCATTTATAAGGCAAGAAATCCCACTTATTAAACCTGACAGGGCACACCTGTGAAGTGAAAACCATTTCAGGTGACTACCTCTTGAAGCTCATCAAGAGAATGCCAAGAGTGTGCAAAGCAGTAATCAAAGCAAAAGGTGGCTACTTTGAAGAACCTAGAATATAAGACATATTTTAAGTTGTTTCACACTTTTTTGTTAAGTATATAATTCCACATGTGTTAATTCATAGTTTTGATGCCTTCAGTGTGAATCTACAATTTTTATAGTCATGAAAATACAGAAAACTCTTGGAATGAGAAGGTGTGTCCAAACTTTTGGTCTGTACTGTATATATATATATATATATATATATATATATATGTAGCCTGTAGTTTCTGCTCTCGATCCTAGCTATTCAATGATGATAACTCTAGATATAGTACATGGAGAACTGCAGTGTCATATCAAAGATATGTTTGAAGTTATCCTCTAGAATAAGAGTTTCCCGGAGAGAAACAAGTGAAAAAATACAGAACAGAAAGTGGATTTCAATGCAGTAAGATCTGTTAATAAATTACATTGCCATATTTATGAATGTCACAAATGTTGCCAGAAAATCAAAAGTTGTTCAAAAGCTTAGGTAGGCTTTGCAAAAAAGTTCCCATGTGTATGAGCCAGAAAATACACAAGGTCAGATCTAAGGCTTTGATCGCATTTTCTAGTGATTATATTAGTCACATATTCTCTGAGCATTCATCTGTACATCCCAGTAATAAAACTAAAATGTCTTAGCTGAATAGAAAAAATAATGGTTACTTGGATAAAAAAAATAAAAACCTGCTGGTATGTTTTGCTGTCTCTATGTGGCTAAGATGTTCTGTTCAATGTGTGGTAAAGTAGGAAGTAAACACTTAAGGGTGCAGTCAGGAATGTTTTTCATCCATTTCTTTGCAAAAAAAAACTCTGTAGGTAATGGATTGTAGCAGATGCTAGGGTCAATTATTTTCATTGTTGACAAATATACAGGTAAAGTTTTTTTTCCTCGTGGCCATAGCAAACATTCACATTTATATAAGAGTGAAGGGTTTATGTGTTATGGGGTGTATTTATATCTGCGAGTAATATGATACGTGGCATAGCCATACTTATAATACCACCAATTGCCATGATTTTGTTAAGTCATTTTTAACTGCATTTCTAAACAACAGCAGTTGGTGGTAAAATGTGTTGACACATGGCCATGCAGTATACTACCAGCCTGTGTAAGAACACTCTTAGGTGTACTCATAAGGGATTTTTTTTTTCCTGTTTCAGATAATCTACTCATAACTTACAATTAATACAAAGTCTGTTGCTTTTTCATGACAACAAAAAATGCAGAGAAACCTCGATGCTGTGCTCAAGCTTAGACAACCGCCTATGGCCTGGGAAATTAGCTGGCATTTTCCTGACCAACCATCATAGAAAACTATGTTGCTGTGAGTTCTAGCCCAGCTGCCTGTTTACTGTCCTGTACTCACATCATTTGAGTACAGGACTGTAGATCTGTGATCCATCTGGAGCTCACAACATCATAGATCAGTCCAGGAAGTGCAGCCATCACATGGGCAATATTACTGATCACACATGGTCGTCTGAATTTGCCCATTTACATTATGTAAGAAAACAATTGATACATTTGGTTACAACATTTATTATGCTGTTTGCATTCATATTCTTATAAGTCTTGTTTTATAACTATATAAAATGTTTTATTTTGTGCAGATAAAATATGTCGGTAGCAGCCTATTGTCTCATCTGTTGTAGAAAAATAACTACATCTGGGACTTCATCAAGACGTGACCGCAGCTGGAAAGATTTCAGTAAGTTCAATATCATCTGTCTTTTTCTTTTCCAATAACCTTAATGAAGTGTCCAAAAATATGATATTGAGTTCCACTTCCACATCCATTGGTCACTGTATTGAGGCTGAGCTGCAATATCAAGTGCAGTCACTATACAATGTACAGTGGTGTGCTTGGTAAGTAGTGAGGGGCCTCAACAGTGAATGCTGTAGTCCCGGACAACCCCTTTAATATCCAGCAGTGCTGTACAATGTACATTGTAAACCCTCACACTGATCCCTGTACCCAGTTGGACATTTTTATTTAAATATAATTAAACTTAAACAACTTATGATTTCCTGTAAGCATTTGTGACAATAAAGGGGTCATCCACTTTCTAATACTGATGGCCTAAGTGAGGGTTCTGTGAGGGTCCAACACAGAACTATTGCTCTGGGACGTGTCTCCTGGTAATGTTTACATGCCTGGAATCACTCTGCTCTCTTGCCATACAATCTGTAGCAGTGGCTTTAGGTACTACAGTGCTGCCCCATTGAAGTCTATGGGACAGCGCTACAGTACCAAAAGCCACTGCTATAGTTTGTACGGCGAGTGAGCAGAGTGATTCCAGGCATATAAAAAAAATGTGAGATGCGTTGGCCCAGAGCAGTAGGTCTGCAAAGGACCCTCACATAGGCCATCATGTGAACCAGGTTGTCCTAGAGCAGATGATCTTTGGTGGGTCCCGGGTGTCAGACCCTCGCAGATATAATATTGATGGCGTATCCTAATCATAAAGATAAATATATTTTATTTATAGATTTTGGCTCCCTTCTGTCAGTTTTGTATTTTTTGCCTGGTTTCTTTTACTAGCTTCTCACTGGAAAAAATAAAAGAAATTCATTGGTGTAAAATATAGAAGGTATAATAGTAACTGTTCACCTGGTGGTGAGCAAAATACATCTTTAAACTGCTGCTCATTCCCAGGACCAGAGACCAAATGGATTTATGGTATCTTGTAATGGAAACCAAAAGGAGAACAGGCAAACAGAAACAGGTGGAGAAATGTCCTCTCCTTCTTTACGGGAACATTTTTCCACCTGTTTCTGTTGGCCTAAAGAACGCGCAAGTTCAGCACTGAAACCCATTGCCATATATACAAATGAAATAATCTGCTCCTACCACCACTGCCTCTACATATGACATCCTGTGTAGCAGTGCTCTGGCATCCCATTTGTTCTCATTCTGGTTTCTATAGTTCTAATAAAGCGGGGAAACTAGGTCTATTGGGGTCAATTTAAACAGTTATATCTTGGGCCAATATAAAACATAGAACAGTGTTTTATGTAGGATGAGATTGTCATCTATCTTATGACAAGATAGTATTTCTTTCTGTATTATTTCCAGATATATCATCAATTAAAAACACAGTTGGGATTGGCATATTAATTTGCAGCTGCTGCTACTCCCAATCCCAACTGTCTTTTAATTATGATATATCTTTAAATAATATAGAAAAAAGCAGTCTAAAGTGAAAGATTCGGTTTTCCTGCTTTATTAGAGCCCTTACACCAGTGAGAAGCCAGTGAGAAAAAGAAAGCAAAGAAACCAGAAAGGAGAGAAGTGAATTTCAGCACAGGATTTCTCAGAAAGGAGCCAAAATCAGTTAACTTCTTATATATACGAAAATAATTTCTGTTTTCTGTCTGTCGTCTGTTTTTTTATATATGGTCAAATGACTGGACCATTCTGCACCAAATTTGGTAAATAGATAGATCGGTTCTCTATTGTTCCCTATTATTGCCATTATCAGAGGACAGCACTCATTGTGCCTCATATTAGCAAATAGAAGCTTGCAGGTCCTTCACTCTTAATAGCCTCACTGAGGATTGCAGCACTCACTATTGTTCTCTGTTATCAGTCATTATCAGAGGATTTTATCCAGAGGGTAGATAGATAGATAGATAGATAGATAGATAGATAGATAGATAGATAGATAAATATGCAAAGAAAGGGGCAGCACTCCAAAGTAAATTTAAAAAATGTAATGAAATTTATTCCATGTAAACGCGACATTTCAGCTCCACTGAGCCTTTGTCAAGTGGAGCTAAAACGTTGCATTTACATGAAATAAATTTCACTCCTTTTTTTTTTATTTATTTTTGAGTGCTGCCCCTTTCTTTGCATATCTATGTGGAGCTGGAACCAGGTGTTCTGGGCTGAGCACCCACCTATTTAGCTGGTGCCGCTGTGGACTTTCGCTATTTAGATAGATACAGTGCTGGCCAAAAGTATTGGCACCCCTGCAATTCTGTCAGATAATACTCAATTTCTTCCAGAAAATGATTGCAATCACAAATGCTTTGGTAATAATATCTTCATTTAATTTGTCCTCAATGGAAAACCACAAAAAGAATTGTCAAAAAGCCAAATTGGATATAATTCCACACCAAACATAAAAAAGGGGGTGGACAAAAGTATTGGCACTCTTTGAAAAATCATGTGATGCTTCTCTAATTTGTGTAATTAACAGCACCTGTTACTTACCTGTGGCACATAACAGGTGGTGGCAATAACTAAATCACACTTGCAGCCAGTTGAAATGGATTAAAGTTGACTCAGCCTCTGTCCTGTGTCCTTGTGTGTACCACATTGAGCATGGAGAAAAGAAAGAAGACCAAAGAACTGTCTGAGGACTTGAGAAGCAAAATTGTGAGGAAGCATGAGCAATCTCAAGGCTACAAGTCCATCTCCAAAGACCTGAATGTTCCTGTGTCTACCGTGCGCAGTGTCATCAAGAAGTTTAAAGCCCATGGCACTGTGGCTAACCTCCCTAGATGTGGACGGAAAAGAAAAATTGACGAGAGATTTCAACGAAAGATTGTGCGGATGGTGGCTAAAGAACCTCGACTAACATCCAAACAAGTTCTAGCTGCCCTGCAGTCCGAGGGTACAACAGTGTCAACCTGTACTATCCGTCGGCGTCTGAATGAAAAGGGACTCTATGGTAGGATACCCAGGAAGACCCCACTTCTGACCCAGAGACATAAAAAAGCCAGGCTGGAGTTTGCCAAAACTTACCTGAGAAAGCCAAAAACTTTTTGGAAGAATGTTCTCTGATCAGATGAGACAAAAGTAGAGCTTTTTGGGAAAAGGCATCAACATAGAGTTTACAGGGAAAAGAAAGAGGCCTTCAAAGAAAAGAACACGGTCCCTACAGTCAAACATGGAGGAGGTTCCTTGATGTTTTGGGGTTGCTTTGCTGCCTCTGGCACTGGACTGCTTGACCGTGTGCATGGCATTATGAAGTCTGAAGACTACCAACAAATTTTGCACCATAATGTAGGGCCCAATGTGAGAAAGCTGGGTCTCCCTCAGAGGTTATGGGTCTTCCAGCAGGACAATGACCCAAAACACACTTCAAAAAGCACTAGAAAATGGTTTGAGAGAAAGCACTGGAGACTTCTAAAGTGGCCAGCAATGAGTCCAGACCTGAATCCCATAGAACACCTGTGGAGAGATCTCAAAATGGCAGTTTGGAGAAGGCACCCTTCAAATCTCAGGGACCTGGAGAAATTTGCCAAAGAAGAATGGTCTAAAATTCCAGCAGAGCATTGTAAGAAACTCATTGACGGTTGTTCGCAGTTATTTTGTCTAAAGGTTGCGCTACCAAGTATTAGGCTGAGGGTGCCAATACTTTTGTCTGGCCCATTTTTGGAGTTTTGTGTAAAATGATCAATGATTTGACTTTTTTTTCATTGTCTTTTGTGTTTTTTCATTGCAAGCAAAATAAATGAAGATATTATTACCAAAGCATTTGTGATTGCAATCATTTTCTGGAAGAAATTGAGTATTATCTGACAGAATTGCAGGGGTGCCAATACTTTTGGCCAGCACTGTAGATAGATTTTTTTCAGGTCTTTACACCAGTGGGATTTCAAGCTATAATATAGCCACAGACCTGGCCTGTATTATACCAATAGAAAATTGATCAGGCACAGTCTCCAGGATTAACCAATTTTACCTTTAAAGCTGGATTCACACCAGCGTTTGAACTACATTCAGGATTTCCATCCCCGAATCCGCATGAAAAATGTGGACTTTTCTCTCTGCATTTTTCAGGCGGAAACCCAGTGGAACCCATTATAGTCTATGGGGTGCACGTGTTTCCGCGGTAACCACATTAGGTTTCCGTTCTTTGGGCCTGCTTGGAGACTTTTCTCTCCGCATTCTTCAGGCGGAAACCCAGCGGATCCCATTATAGTCTATGGAATCCACGGGTAACCGCATTAGGTTTACGTTCTTTGGGTCTGCTTGGAGACTTTTCTCTCCGCATTCTTCAGGCGGAAACCCAGTGGATCCCATTATAGTCTATGGGGTCCACGGGTAACCGCATTAGGTTTCCGTTCTTCGGGTCCTCAAGCAGACCCGAAGAACGAAAAGCTGAACACTAATGTGAACCTAGCATAACTTATTATCTGCTAGTAGCAGGTTGTACACTTTACTTACATAATCCTAAAGTAGAGCGGTTGTCTCTACCAACCAATCAGGTTAGTACTTTCATTTCAGATGACACCAGATTGGTTGCTATGGGCAACTGCCTCACTTTACTTTTCCACCACCTTAGATACATCAGCCCCCCCACCCATTACACCTTATGCTATTTCAGCACATATTAAAATTTTCTGTCATAACGCTTGAAAAGGTGCGTCAGATGTCAGTTGATCTTCCTCACTTCAATGAGATACTTTACACCCACTATTTATACCCAAGCCACGCTGGGTATTTTCTCTAGTAAAGAATATTGCAATCTTTATTAATGTCACAAATTCTGCCAGAACATCAAAAGATGTTTAAAGTTTACCTTTAAATCCAGTCCACCTTACAGGACATTTTTGGCATGTGGGAGGAAACTATAGTAACCATCCATACGCAGGCACACCTCAACCGCAGAGAAATGGCTGAACTTAACTTTATGAATCAACTTTTTCAAGATCATGCACAGCACTGCCCAAAGGTTTTAGGCAGGTATGCAAAGAAATACTGTAAAATAAGAATATTTTCAAAAATAGACCTGTTAATAGTTTATTTTTCTCAATTAGTAAAATTAAGTGAATGCACAAAAGAAAGTTCATTTGGTCTGTCTGGGATTACATGAAGAGACGAAACGGATTTGAGCAAGCCCTATATTCACAGAAGATCTGTAGATAATTCTTCAAGATGTTTGGAACAAGTTTCTGCCAAGTTGCTTCAAAAACTGTGTGCAAGTATACCTAGAAGGATTGAGGTTTTATAAGCAACGGGTGGTCAGACCAGATATTGATTTGATTTTAATTTCTCTTTAATTAAAAAAAATAAACTATTCACACTTCTATTTTTTGAAAGCATTGTTACTTTACAGTATTTTTCTGCACGTCTGCCTAAAAATTTTGCACTGTACTGTATGTCACACAAATTTTCTGAAAATATATGATTATGTAATCACTATGTGTATTTTTTTTTTGTTCTTATCTAGGAAACATTGCATTGATTACAGGATCACTGTTTTTAGGGTAAGTGCTTTATCTCTTACAGTAAAGAAATTGTTTTTGCCTTGCAGCACTGGGGTCCTGGATTCGAATCCGACCAAGGGCAACATCTGCATGCAGCTTGTATGTTGTGTGTTTGCGTGGGTTTCCTCTGGGTACTCCTCTTTCTTTCCACATGCCAAAAATATACTGATGGGTTAATTGATTTCCCATAAAACAACTGACCCTTGTGGGTATTGAGGATGAGCTCCTATATAGAAGCTACTAACACCCCTACTCCACAATGCTCCCTGCACTTTGAGTCCTTTGTGTGAGAAAAACACATTAAAAATGTTTATTATTGTCGTAAATAAATGCAAACAGAATAAAGTTGTAAAGATTTTATGTTCAGTAATGCAGTAACTTCTCTTAAAGGGTTCTAAATAGGAATTTGACAAATGTTTGGGGTCTAAATGGCCTCATACAAATTAGAGAAAAGCCATCGCAGCTGGCATGCTATATAATCTGAATGGGGGCTTTCTGACTTCTCTGAATGAATAAGTTTGTGATAAAAAGGATCAGCCATGTTGAATTTGAGTTTGGGGAATGAGTTTGTCTTTTAATTATTTTTATTGTCATTTAGTTTTTATTTAATTTTTTTCATGGGATTCACCATATGGGATAATAATGCATTTGTTATCTTTTTTAGTATGGTCGTTATATAATAAAACATTTTGCAATGGGAAAAGAGTGTTTCTAAACATTTTATGTCCATTTGTTTTTAGTCCCCCTGTAGGACGTAATCACGAGGGAACTCAGTCGCTAGTATAATACACTGTTATACTTTTGTATCGTATGACATTACCACTGTCAAACCTCTTAGATGCTGTGGTTAATAGCTACCAAGATAAAATGGTCAGAATCTGAGTTATTTTGTGTACTGGTTGTTGAACCAATTAAAAGAAATTAATTGACATGTACTTTGGCACTATTATAATTATTTGCTGAATTGTGAATTTAGCAAATAAACAGTAATGGAAAATTACTTGCAGGACTTTTCTCTGTGCTGGTTGCAGTATAAAAATGGCGGAAACCCATCGGACACCTGGCAGACCCCATTGGGTCCCATGGGGTTCACGCATAACAAATGGACACGTCCCCAGGTGGACCCGAACGACGGAGAGCCCAGTACAAGTGTGAACCTAGCCTAACTTGCAAGGATGTTTTATAAAGCAATAGGTAGCAATATTTTTGTCCTGTACTTTATGCTGTTTCGTGCTCTGTATTGCATTGATTGTTCAACAGTTAAAAAAAAAAAAAAAGAATATGTTCTTTAACATGAAGTACTGTACATAGCTCAAGATCTTCATAACTAAAATCATATCTTTTCACCATAAAGTAACACTGAATCTAGTATGACTAAGTACAGAGAAAATAAATAATTTTAATTATAGTATGGACATAGTATGAAGAGAAACATCTGATAGCACAAACAGTATAGATCACCTTTTAGTTTCAAAGGTATTTATTAAATTACAGCACCATAAGAAGCATAGAAAATAACATGTCAAACAAGACAAGTGGAAAATTAACAAAGAGTAGGCATCAAATAACCAAGACAATATCATACATCAAATGGTAGCATACAAATGAAACAAGGAAAAGAGTAAACAAGGGAAAAGTAAAAACATAAAAATCAACCAAGTCAAGGAAAAAAAAGGGAGGAAAGTAGCGCTACAATGGGCAAGGGCAGCCAAAGTGTCAACAAAGAATCCACCAGTGTGGAATGGAGGGAGGAGCGAGGGCTCAATTCAGCCACAGGACTAAACCTGGAGACTGAAGGCCCGGCATGTGAGAACTGTCAACCCAGGGTGTCCAAACCTTATCAAAGATCGGGCGGGTGTCTGAAATAATGGAGTTAATCTTTTCGTGAAGCATAATAATGTTAACCCTTGGCACAACCTCAGCCACTGAGAGAAATTATTTTCTCCAGTTGGAGGCGATGTGAATTCATGCGGATAATAAAATATATTGGAGTAGCTTATATTGTTCATATTTCAAATTAGAGGGTTTAAGGTTAAGGAGAAATATGGAAGCTTGAAATGGTAAGGACTGTCCAATAACTCACCTTTTAATGTGTATTTATTGACTACTGACATACTCTGCGTTATGTGGTTGATCACACTGCAACTTTAGCCATCACCTATTCAGGAACAGGCCAACTCTTTAGACTTAATGTATTCATTTCAAAGTGAAAGATACCTAAAATGGAAAAAAAGACAAAAGAGTTTATCACAATATGGCATTAAGTTCACCTTAAAATAGGTGAAAGCCTTTAAAGTTTACATGTAGAGATGGGACTTCATTCAAGGCCGGTATTAGAACAGTTACCATGAATGCAGTCCCTGACAGAAGTTCTGTCGCTTATCCATGTTGTGGAATTAAAAGCTTATAACCTGACTTTAAATTCATCCATTGGTTTTAGAAATGACTCATATGAAAGCTGAAACACTCCCAAATGATTTTTTGGTTACGAAAATAAATTGGCTTCACTGCTGAAATATTCATCATTTAATGAACACAGAAAGGTCAGATTTTGGCAAGACAAAAGTTTTGTCGCACACATAAAGTAATGTGAAAGTCTAACCGATAATTCTGTTCAAAAACTAAGATATGTTTCCTAACATTGGTGAATGAAGTTGTGGTGCTATTAGAGCCATATTTAATATTTTGTGTGACTTCCATGAGCTTGAAGGACTGCATCCATGCGTTTCAACAATGATTCATACAATTTATTGATGAAGTCATCAGGAATAACAAAGAATGCAGTCTTACATGCCTCCCAGAGATCATCAAGATTCTTTGATTTTGTCTGCCAAGCTATCTCTTTCATCCTACCCCAAACATGCTCAATGATGTTCATGTCTGGTGACTGGGCTGGCCAGTCCTGGAGCACCTTGATCTTCTTTGCCTTGAGGAACTTTAATGTAGAGATGGATGTATGAGATGGAGCACCATCCTGCTGCAAAATTTGACCCCTTTTATGATTGGGAATGTAAGAGGAAGCTAATACTTCTTGATATTTTAGGCTATTGATATTGCCTTCCACCTTGCAATTGTTTCGCACACCCCCCTACTGAATGTAACCCCAGACCATGATCTTTCCACCACCAAACTTAACTGTTTTCTGGGTGTATCTTGGATCCATACGGGCTCCAGTAGGTCTCCTGCAGTATTTGCGGCGGCTGTGGTGTAATTCAACTGAAGATTCATCTGAGAAATCCACCTTCTGCCACTTTTCCAGCGTCCATCCGTTTAGCAGGCTGTGGGTCTTGGCAAATGCCACACGTTTTTTTAATTGCCTTTTGTTTAGTGCTGGCTTCTGGGCACTGATTCGACGATGGAGGCCATTTTGAGACAGAATCCTACAAACTGTTCTAGTTGACACAGGGACTTGAAATGACCAGGCCTGTTGGAGCTCTGCTGCAGTGGAAGAGGGGCTGGCTTTTGATTTTCTAACCAACAAACGTTCCTCCTGAACAGTTGTCTTGCGGGGTCTGCCGGACCTGGGCTTGTCAAAAACATCTCCAGTCTGTTCAAATCTTTTTTTAATTCTTTGTACTTGACGCAGAGACATATTAAAGGTGCCAGCCACCTCTGCAGTGGATCTGGTCTTCAGCCTCTTGAATCAAGGCTTTGGTCGCAGGGTTGATTTTTGGCATGTTGTCAGAGGTGAAGTTGCAGTTCAAGTGAATGTCTGGGGTGCTGGAGTTCTTTTTATACACACCCACTAATTAACCGATCAAATAGTGAGCACAGGTGAGGCTTTAAACTAGGATTGGGTGCATTATATGACAAGGCGACAAAACTTTTGTCTTGCCAAAATCTGACCTTTCTGTATTCATTAAATGATGAATATTTCAGCAGTGAAGCCAATTTATTTTCTTAACCAAAAAATCATTTGGGAGGGTTTCAGCTTTCATATGAGTCATTTCTAAAACCAATGGATGAATTTAAAGTCAGGTTATAAGCTTTTGATTCCACAACATAGATAAGCGACAGAACTTCTGTCAGGGACTGTACTAGATGACAAGTCTCTGATGCCTTTGTAATTGGTAATAGTTAATTTTGAAAAAAACATTAAAACATTTTGATTTAGTTTATTGCTAAATAGTTATTTTATTCTGCTGCTTTATAGTTATTTGTATGAATTGATACACATTATTTATATTTACAGTACATATTACATTATTTTGGAAGGAAATGCCCTGAAGATGACATGTTCATTTTGTAATCTCTCACCCATATTCTCTTTTTGCAACCAGTGGTTGTGTGTTTATCACATACAAAATCCAGTCTTTTAGAAAAGCCATTACACTTGACACGAAAGCAGTCCAACAAGAGAAGCTCAAGTCTTATATCTATGTGCATACTTTTCCAGCAGATCAAAATGATTTCCAAGGTAAGAAATATTTGCTCTAAATAATTGTTGCTTTGAGAATCCCATGTTGTTGGAGTTCAGAGACAGATTAATAAATTTGGGGTTATTCAGTTTGGGAATAAAGACAACTACAGTGAGAACTAATAACAATGTACAAATACTGTACATGAAGGGGCAGTACAAAGGCCTTTCTAATGATCTTTTTACACAGAGAGGAAAGAACAATTCCCCAGCAATGTAAAGATTATTTACTGTAAGAACAGAGAGGCTATGAAACTCACTGCCACAGGATGTTGTGATGGTGAATTCAAAAAAAGGCTGGATGCCTTTCTTAAGAGGAAAAATATTACAGGTTACGGGTTTTAGATTTTTGGTAAAGGCAAGTTCATCCAGGGTTTGATATTGCCGAATTTGGAGTCAAATTTTTTTCCCCTGACATGGGGCAATTGGCATCATCCTAATGTTTTTTTTTTGTTTTTGTTTTTCTTTTTTGTGGGTTGGACTTGATGGATCTCTGGACCTTTGTCTTCATCCAATCTCATCTATTATGTTACTATGTTAATGATAAGTTTGACATTTCCACTCATTGTGTGCCTTCCTTTCCTTACCTTCTTGGTCTTTCCTGTAGCAGTTCTCATCTTCTTCCAATTCCTGTGTTAGCTCTCATGTCAAGTATGCAGTGCCAGCTTGTGTACGAGGGTATTCATTACCCAGCATCTCTTCTCACTGAGTGCTGCATAAAAGGTGCAATCAGGCGCCATAAAGGATCAAACATTGACTGATGTTTGCTCTGTATAAATGTAGCAATGCGGCCTTTACAGATCAGGACTGGGGCTGGCAGTAGTACTACCTATAAATACAGTGGGTACGGAAAGTATTCAGACCCCTTTAAATTTTTCACTCTTTGTTTCATTGCAGCCATTTGCTAAACACAAAAAAGTTCATTTTATTTCTCATTAATGTACACTCAGCACTCCATCTTGACAGAAAAAAACCAAATGTAGATATTTTTGCAAATTTATTAAAAAAGAAAAACTGAAATGTCACATGTTCATAAGTATTCAGACCCTTTGCTCAGTATTGAGTAGAAGCACCCTTTTGAGCTAGTACAGCCATGAGTCTTCTTGGGAATGATGAAACAAGTTTTTCACATCTGGATTTGGGGATCCTCTGCCATTCTTCCTTTCAGATCCTCTCCAGTTCCGTCAGGTTGGATGGTGAACGTTGGTGGACAGCCATTTTCAGATCTCTCCAGAGATGCTCAATTGAGTTGAGGTCAGGGCTCTGGCTGGGCCAGTCAAAAATGGTCACAGAGTTGTTCCGAAGCCACTCCTTTGTTATTTTAGTTTTATGCTTAGGGTCATTGTCTTGTTGGAAGATGAATCTTCGGCCCAGTCTGAGGTCCAGAGCACTCTGGAAGAGGTTTTCTTCCAGGATATCTCTGTACTCGGCCACATTCATCTTTCCTTCAATTGCAACCAGTTGTCCTGTCCCTGCAGCTGAAAAACACCCCTATAGCATGATGCTGCCACCACCATGTTTCACTGTTGGGATTGTAATGGGCAGGTTATGAGCAGTGCCTGGTTTTCTCTACACATACCGCTTAGTATTAACGCCAAAAAGTTAAATCTTCATCTCATCAGACCAAAGAATTTTATTTCTCCTAGTCTGGGATTCCTTCATGTGTTTTTTGGCAAACTCTATGCGGGCTTTCATATGTCTTGCACTGAGGAGAGGCTTCCTTCAGGCCACTCTGCCATAAAGCCCCGACTGGTGGAGGGCTGCAGTGATAGTTGACTTTGTGGAACTTTCTCCCATCTCCCTACTGCATCTCTGGAGCTCAGCCACAGTGATCTTTGGGTTCTTCTTTACCTCTCTCACCAAGGCTCTTCTCCCACGATTGCTCAGTTTGGCTGGACGGCCAGGTCTAGGAAGAGTTCTGGTCATCCCAAACTTCTTCCATTTAAGGATTATGGAGGCCACTGTGCTCTTAGGAACCTTGAGTGCTGCAGAAATTCTTTTGTAACCTTGGCCAGATCTGTGCTTTGCCACAATTCTGTCTCTGAGCTCCTTGGGCAGTTTGCTCTGACATGCACTGTGAGCTGTGAGGTCTTATATAGACAGGTGTGTGCCTTTCCTAATCAAGTCCAATCAGTTTAATTAAACACAGCTGGACTCCAATGAAGGAGTAGAACCATCTCAAGGAGGATCAGAAGGAAATGGACAGCATGTGAGTTAAATATGAGTGTCACAGCAAAGGGTCTGAATACTTATGACCGTGATATTTCAGTTTTGTTTTTTTTTAATAAATTTGCAAAAATATCTACATTTCTGTTTTTTTTCTGTCAAGATGGGATGCTGAGTGTAAATTAATGAGAAATAAAATGAACTTTTTTGCTTGTAGCAAATGGCTGCAATGAAACAAAGAGTGAAAAATTTAAAGGGGTCTGAATACTTTCCGTACCCACTGTATTACAGGGGGTGTTCAGAGGGTGTGATTAAACCCTTATTACTATGGGAAAGTCTATTACTGTTCAAGTTGGCTCAGCTGTTGATCTGAGACAGAGAGAGAGCCCCTTTGGTCACATGCCGACATAAACCAATGGGGTGTACTACATTCCTGTGTCAGGACCAGGGTGGCAGTGGTGCTGCCATTATCAGTAGACGCCCTAAAGGCATCCTGAGGCTTGAGAAATCGCTTGTGCGCAAAACGATTCGTTGCCTTGCCTTTAGGGCGTTTTTTTCCTCTCTCCTATGTGACATGGACAGTTTAATGAACATTCTATGAATAAAAGTCTCCTTTTTACATAAAGTCTGGGTGAGTGCCCCCTATTTTTTTGTCTGTATATTTTGCACTTTATGAATTAACTCTTAAGGGAAGTGCACCACCCTTTTTTTTTCTAAAGTATAGACTTGCTATATGTGGTCTTCTAGTGCCGTCACATTAATTTTATGACTCGTTAAAAAATCAGGTATCTAAGCAGTGCAACCTTCTTTTCTTTCTTTACTGTTGGTCTTTTACATAGATACCCACATATTATGTTTGAATTGTATCATTCTCCTACATTTAGTTCATGCAATCATATGGACATATTACCCAAATAAGATACAATTGATGTTATATCTTATATAATGAATGGAGTTTATTGGCTACAATATGTGTTTGTTTGTCTCCACCACTGAGTTTTTTGACTGATTGTATATTTATTTTACATACTTTATCCTTGAAGGTTTTGAGTGCGACACCATATATCAAGTGTTTTTTTTAATTATGATCATTAATGTGTTTTTTTGTAGTGTGCATGATTTATTTACATCCCATGAATGTTTGCTTTATGTCAGATTTGGTGGACTGCAGTACTGACCTTTTATTAATTTTATTTTATCTGTAACTGTGTACATTAGGCACAAAAGGTATGAACAAAATGGGCTATGCCGATAACAATGGAAGTTAGCTTTAGCATGAAAACAACTGGATAGTTCCTAGTCTCATGATAAGTCATAAATACACATTTCATGCAAAACAGATAACAAGTAGATGCAAGCTTATAGCATAGGAGCATAAAACGAAAACAATTACACTTACGTCTCCTGGTCCAGCACTGGTTTCTCTGTGCGTTAAATTAACTAATGAGATCTCATTGGCTAGTTTAGATCACATGGTCACGGTTACTAGTGTTCAATAGCTCTAGTACCTACATTTTTTTTTTTTTGCACAAGGAGCCCTCAGAACATGCCACAATTATGGCACATCCTGAAAGCTCTGTGCGCCAGTCTATAGGAACTCCTTCAGCTACAAAGCGGTCCCTGCACTCAAGAGGTTAACTGCAGTCATATCAAGACTGCAAGTAACCCCTTATAAACCAACCAGATTGCAGGTTTAGGAGTTATTCTTGGTCATGCATTGCATGACTGAGAGTTAGGCAGTGATATGCTATTTACTAGCTGGCCATGCTCCAGAGTACAAGAAATCCCTGCAACTCTGGTTACTTGTAGTCATTGACTTGCAGTCCTCATGTCAGGTAACAACCAATCATGAGGAACAATAAATAACTTATATATCTCAAAACTACAGGGAAAGAAAAGTCATGGTGATATAAATCCACTTAATATATATAACTTACAAAGATAAATACCCATGGGTATTTATCCTTGTAAGTTGTATACATGAGGGACAATAGGTCTGATGTCACTGATGATTCATAAGTAGTATAAAAAGCCTGGGGAGCGATTAGTAGCATCTCAGACAGTCAGACAGTGAGATACACAGATACACAAATAAAACAGTAGGGATACTGGGGAAGTGTAATGGCTGGATAAGAAGACTAATGTAATTGATGGAAACAGCGTCTCACCTTTGGGATGAATCGGAATGCTATTAGTGATCCAGATATCAATGCCTCACCTAAATACATTTTTGCCTAAATGAGTAAAAATTCCTGCAGACACAAATGGAAAAAATCTTCTAGAAAGCCTTCCCAGAGAGAAGGCTGTTATACCTGCGAAGGAGAGTCCAACTCCTTACTAACACCCTTGGTTTTGAAATGGGGTTTCTAACAAACTCATACAGGAGAGATTGTTTTTTATGCAATCACATGCGCTAGACTACCATTGACATTGATAACTTCACTAACATGGGCAGTGTTTATAGGATGGCCTATTACAGTTTGCTTAATTCCACATATTCAGTGATCTTATAGAGATTATTTACATATTATGTTTTTAGGAATCACAAAGAAATTGAGAAAGGAGCTTCACAAAACAGCTATAAAAGTTTTGGAAGTTTCAACCAGACTGTTCAGGAAAGAATATGATAGAGGTAAAGTAAAAAGTGTGGGCATGTTTTAATTTCAATGTACAGAGAGAGTTTCAGAGAACATAAACTGTTATACAGCTACATCAATTAAAAAATGACAAAGTTATGGCTTTCAGAAGACAATGATGAAAAAAAAATTTAAAAAATTGCCACACCCCGGGGGCCATGATAGGCAGGGTCCTCAAGGAGTTAAAATAACTCTACGGACTCCTCCACGCTCAGCCTTATTTGCCTCATTATATAGATAACATATTAAACACAGCCACTATACCTCTGTGGTTAGCATGTCGTGAATATTAGTGTACAGTCACGTAACTAGGAATGGCTGGGCCCCAAGGCGAACATTTGACATAGGCCCCCCCCCGAACCGGTTACGGGTCCCCAAACAGTAAAATATGCTCAACAGTGGCCCCAGATAGTATTATATGCTCAACAGTGGCCCACACACAGCATTATATGCTCCACAGTGGCCCCCATACAGCATTGTATGCTTTACATTGCTCCTCCCACACACAGTATAATATGCTACCCACAGTGGCCCCACACAGTATAATATGCTCCACACAGTGGCCGCCAACCTGTATTATATGCTCGCCGCAGTGGTCCTCACCCAGTATTATATGCTCCCCACAGTGGCCCCCACCCAGTATTATATGCTCCCTACAGTGGACCCCACACAGTATTATATGCTCCCCACAGTGGCCCCCACACAGTATTATATGCTCCCCACAGTGGCCCCCACACAGTATTATATGCTCCCCACAGTGGCCCCCACACAGTATTATATGCTCTACAGTGGCCCCCACCCAGTATTATATGCTCCCTACAGTGGCCCCCACCAAGTATTATATGCTCTAAAGTGGCCCCCACCCAGTATTATATGCCCCCCACAGTGGCCCCCACCCAGTAGTATACGCTCTACAGTGGCCCCCACCCAGTATTATATGCTCCACAGTGGCCCCCATCCAGTATTATATGCTCCCAACAGTGGCCCCCACTCTACAGTGCCCCCCACTCAGTATTATATGCTCTACAGGGGCCCCCACACAGTATTATAAGCTCCCAACAGCTCCCCTCCGCTTTGGTGCTATTATTATACTTTGGGGTTTCCTCAGACCCCAGAGTATAATAATGGGAGGCCCAGGGAAGGTGATTAAAAATAACAAACATTCATACTCACCTTGCCTTACCTTTCCTTGGCATCGTCGCTCCATCCTGCCATCTGCAGCATTTTCAGGCCCTCCTCCGACGTTGCTGCTGAGGCCTGTGATTGGGCCTCAGCGGTCACATGGGGGCGCACTGACGTCATTACGCGGCCGCACCCCATGTGACCGCTGGGGCCTAATAACAGGCCTCAGTCACATGATAGAAGAGCGCCGGAGAGAACGCTGTGCCCAGGAGAGGTTAGAATATGTATTTATTATTTTCAGTCACCTACCCTGGGTGCCCTGCCATCTACTGAAAAGGGGCCTGCAATATGCCAGTATGTATAGGCTTTCCCCGACCGCTATCATAGTGGTCCGGGGCCCGGCCATCTTCAGCGGGCCCCGTACCCTGCTGGGTCTGGTGACCGCAATTGTTACGCCACTGGTTTGTGGGATTCGCGGTAGCGGCTGCCACAGGGCTCCGGGCCCCCTAATGTCTCAGGCCCATTGTCAGCCACTACCGCTGTAACCCCGGTATTTACGCCCCTGTTAGTGTAGAAGAATTTCAAAAACAGTTTTCGATCTGAATACTCTTTAAAATATCTAAGCATGGATCTAATAAGTGGTAAAAAATTAAGTTGACCTAATAAGTGTTAAAAATTAAGTAAAGCAAATTGTTTACAAATTTCTCTAACATTTAACTTGTAAGAAACTAAAATAAAGCACCTTAAAGAAAAGCACAGGGATATGCAGATTCCCACATAAATAGTAGGTAAAAGTAAAGGGTGGCAGCACCTCCGGCTCTCATCCATACCCTCAATTGAATGGGGATGTTTTAACAATACCAGACACAAGTCTTGGTAAGTAGTAATGCGCATTGTTTCTTTTGGGCTTTTGTGGTTAGGAAATGGAACAATTAGCAACAAGTATTGCTCTCTTTAAACCAAGAGGTCCAAAAAATCCAAAACAGCAGCAAATTAATGTAGCACCAAATAATTGCCTAGAGTCAGATAATGGGTTTATATATTTATGTATAGTACATACTAAAATACAGTGAGAATAATGATCTACAATGAACATGTAGGGTGAAGTTCCTCCAGTTAAAAAAATAAATACATTTTCGCACACTTATTTTCACTACATTTATTACAAAGAAAGTCATGGAAAGTGGGTACAAGCTGATTCCAAGGATTTTGATACTTAAAGGGAACCTACCACCACCAAAATCGATTATAAACTACTTATATGCTGTTGTAGGCAATATTGGTGGCATAGCAAATATACATTTTTGTGTCAAAGTGCCGTCTTGCTGCTACCAAGAAAAATCTACTTTTTTCCAAGTACAAATAAATTGTTTCTCCATTTGCCAGAGCTCCAGTTTCACATGCGGTGACCAGAAGTGAAAACACGTGCTCCAGCAGACAGGGTCATGACCCAGTTGCTGATTTGTATACCGAGGGCCCACGTTGCGGACACGCAGCTTTTTTTTGTTGCAGATTTTGCTGCAGTTTTTTGAGCCAAAGCCAGGAGTTGTTTGAGCAGAACGTAGTAGTATATGAGCTTTCTATATATTTTCCATTCCTTTTGTAGCTATTCTTTGCTTTGGCTCGAAAAAAACGCAACAAAAAAGCTCCATTTCCGCAACGTGGGGCCTCAGTCTTAAAGTTTATTTTCTCGGCTGCAAGACACAAAAAGGTATGTTTACTATGCCACTAATGGTGCCTACAACAGCATATAAATGTTTTAGAAGCAAATTTTGTGTTAGTAGACCCCTTTAAGTCAGTTCCACTAAAATTCCTGAAACAAGACAATACTTAAAGGGAATGTGTCACCAAAAATGACCTACTTTTTAAACACAGTTTTTATGTTAAACATATTCATAAAAAAGTACTATAACCTGCAATTTTCACTTTGACCACCAACCCTAATAGTAGACTAACCCTGTATTCACACAACCAATTTTCAACTGTGAAACTTGATCCATGATATGCCAGGACTGCCTGTACTATAATCGGGAACAGTATGTCGCTGGGAGGCAGAGACCTCTATCGGCATAGATAACTAATAATTCGGTTGTATGAAATCGGGGTAACACTTGCCTATTCTGTAGGTTTTCTCCTGGCAGCATTCACCTCATTTATATCATAGATAAGAGAGACAGTATTACAATAAAATTTAACACCTTGATAGATAACATCACAGCTTATCTACTCTTCTCCTTCTACAGAGCATGTCTAGAAAACAGTCTCATACACCTTAATCAGTTGGCTCCAGACTATTGCTGACTATGGCCATGACTATACTAAATGCTGTTAAGAGTAGAAGTGCAGGCAAGATGGCAGCCCACATTATCATGTACAGGAAATAGAATAAAAACCCAACAATCTGAAAATAAAAATGGATGAAAAAAATGCAATATATTTCATATGGTTTTAATAAATAAATAAATAAATAAAATTGGCGATGCATTCCTTTTAAAGTTTAATATTGAAAAAAAATTGTTAAATAATATTTAGCATAATCAATACTTAGAAAGTGTGATTTATGAAAAGGACAAGCATTCATTGAAAGAAGAGACTTTTTAGCATATAATGTGGAAGTTTGTTCAGCTCACCTCCACATGGATCCAAAAAAAGTCTACTTCTAAGTGTCCTTATACAATCCAGCAGGAAAAAGCTGTACTAACAGTCCAGGTAAAAGGTCCTCAATTCTTTATTGCATAATTTATAAAATGTGGTTTTTATAATTGGAGGTATGCTTTCAATATTTTTTTTTATTCACAACAGCTTTTGACTATTGACCAGATATGGCATTCTTTAGAACATGTTTTGTGTATTGTAAAGTGTATTTATTTTATTTATTCATAGAAAAATACAGCAAATCAAACATGGAGGACCACGAGCTTCCGCTTTGGCTTCTTTTGAAGGGCACACAGTCAACAGATAAAAAAGTCCGATTAGAAGCTGTCCAGAATATCGCAGGAATCCATTACTGGCGTGGTACTTGTTACTTTTCCAATTGACACACAAACTAGTTGATATGTGTAATAAAAAACAATAGCATGATCGGAAGAGACAGGGTTTTGTTTTTTTTTTTTGTTTTGTTTTTTGGAGGGGGGGGTTTCGCTTTTTTACCATTTCTTAACAATAAACCACATACACATTACAGTAAGTAAGAAACCTTTAACCCCTTAATGCCCAATGATGTATCCATTATAAGCAGGTGTCAGTTCCAGTAGTGTAGCAATGAGATCTCAGTGTATTACACAGCCCTGCTCCTGCTGATCCTGCAGTTTAACCCATTAGTTCGAAGATGTTAAAAAACAGGAGGTAGTAGTCACACTGTATCAATGCATAAGCATGTCAGCCAAGGGCTTACATGTCTATGAAAAAAATTAAAAAAGTTGTGGCTGCTGAAATATGATGATGAAAAAAAGAAGAAAGTGCTTGACATTAAGGCTTAAAATGCTAAAACTGCTATTGTATATTTGCAGATTGATGGCAGATTCAGCTTATTTCAGTATCATCTGAATTTAGTCCTATGTCTATAAACACCACAGACATCATATTCTTGGCAGATTTTACCAGGAAGACTAGCATAGAGACATGTGCTATCCATTACTGCAATTACAAACTACATTCAGATCTTTACTAAACAAGCACCATGTAAATCCAGACTCATTCGGCTTTGGGCTGCATGCAACACAAGCATGTGCATAGTAGGGTCCATGGGAAAACTGCACAGATGGCACATGGATGATATCTGTGTGCCGTCTGTGTTCTCCTTGATCTGCAAAACAGAAATAGGACCTGTCTTGAGTCATGCCCTGGGTTCATGGCCCCCTATACAGACCCATGATAATACACAGGTATGTTTAAAATATATTAAAAATATGGCTAGCGTACTAACAAAGCACACATTTTTGTGCATGCACCCTAACAATTAAGCAGGTTAATACATGGAATACTCTGTCAAAGTAAATGATTTTAGATGGAATGTAGAAAATCCAAGCTTGTTGTTGACTGATCATTGGTTGGTGACTGGTCATCTTAAAGCTAAATATGTATGCCATGGATGGGTCCTTCAGCATGTACAGAATTCCAGTGTAGTTTCTTGCCTAGTAAATTGATATAATCAACATTCAAATGTATTTGCAAGTTTTGTTGAAACAAATGAGATATTTTCAAGCAAGAACCGGGTTTCATGTTTTGGCAGACTACCAGTATCGGACGCTGGCACAAGCATGTGACAGAAGAACAACTATTGGGTTAGCCAGGAGCAAAGATGTTGACCTGCGATTCTTCCTTCCACCTCCAGCCCTGCCAAAAGTAGACGATGTGAGTGACCAAACAGCTTTATAAATGGAAAAGAAGAAGTGCATACCTCTGAGTTTTGAATAAGCCTCCTCTCTGATTTTTCATAAATGGCTTTACATACTAATATGTCTTCAATATTATATGCCTATTTGTAAGGCTACTTTCACATCTGCTTCAGAATCTCGGTTAGAGACTCTGTTGCAGTGTAGCCTGAAAATCGGCAAAGGAAAACAACCTGCATGGAGGATTTTTTCCTCCGCCAGTTTCAGTTTTAAAATAACGGACCCCATTATAGTCAAAGATCTGGTCAGACATATGTTGGACACTCTGTGTTTCCACTATTTTAGCAGTCCGCCTCTATTGTTCTGGTCCTCCGACTATTGTGAATCTAGTGTAGACGGGAAATGAGGTTTATTGAAGTTTCACAGAGAAGGACGGAGAAAAGGATATTTAAAGGCAGGTAATTCAACTTTATAGTACTGTGCAAAAGTCAGAAACCTCCCTTAAGTTTTGTTTCAATAGGTTATTATTATGATTATTATTATTCAATTCAACAAATATACATGGAGAGAAATGTGTCAACTACATGTGGTGACACACATTGTAAACAATAATAAGATCTTAGATATAAAGAACAACTGGTTGGCTAAGGGAAGAAACCTCTCTTGTGAAAATGCTGCGTTTTACATTACAGGCAAAGTGGATGGGATTCTGGCTAATCCCATCTACACATTGCAGAAAAAAATCAGCTCATGTTTTTGAAAATCACAGCATGTAAATTATACCTATGAAAACGCTGATGTTTTCCGTATAGGTATAATAGGGGCAGAAACTTTCTGTGAAAAACTATGCGAAAAAAAACACGATGCTTTTCTGCAGCGTTTTTTTTTAAGCAATTCAGTGCATGGGGACTTAGCCTTAAAAGGAATCTATTATTCATATTTTTTATTTTTAACTAATCCTATCTTCCTGTAGCCTTTAGAAAGGCTATTGTAGGTATACCTTTCTTTTGTTGAATCTTGCCGGCTTTTTCCATAAAAAGCCCTTTTCTTGTTATGCAAATTAGTCTCACAGAGTACAGGGGGCCTACCCCCTGTGCTCTGAGCACACCCGCATCATCGTCCTCTAACTGCATCGCCACCCCCTTACCTGCTGTTCACATCTTCTGCTCTTCTTTGACCTGCGTCATCATCCTCTCTCTGCATCGCTTTGCTTCTTCCTCCTGTCGGCACCAATGAATTCTCGTGCATGTGTGAGATTTAGTTTGCGTTGACGGGAGGAAGAAGTAAAGAAGTGGAGGAGAAGGAGTGATGCCGGTGTGCTCTGAGCACAGGGGGAACGCCCCCCTCGTGCTCGTGAAGACTAATTTGCATAACAAGAAAAGGACTTTTTATGGAAAAAGCCGGCAAGATTCAGTGAAAGAAAGGTATGCCTACAATAGCCTTTCTAAAGGCTGCAGGAAGATAGGATTAGTTAAAAATAAAAAAAATATGAATGATAGACTCCCTTTAAGTTTATTTCATTCCCATCAACATGGCCATTAGAAATAGACAAGAGTCTCTTCAACCATTCATTTCTTATGGTCTTAACAGATTGCAACTGTGTTTCGAATGTTGTCACTGAAATTATGTTGGTCTTTAAAGTGTAACTAAACTTTTGATTTTCTGACAGTAATTGTGACATAAATAAATTTTGTAATATACTTTATTAACAAATTTTGGACTCTTTCTGTGAAATCCTGCATTTTTTCACTCTTTCCCTTGTTTCGTATTGAGAGCTGTTTCTACCTCTCACTGAATGTTACTGTGTACGGGAATACGGGGCTGTTTAACATGTAGAGAAAAAGAGAGTAGTGGAGGGTCACTTCAAACTGTTATATCTCTAACATTATAAAACATACAAACTTGCTTTTTGTGTCATATAAAAAATTCCATGTGCCACTAAGGTCGGGATTGCGATTTTTATATTCTACATATTATATAGCTGCATATAAATATCCTAATCCTGACTGTGTTTTCAACCAGTGATGGCTCTGGAAATAATTTAGAGTCACCTCTTTCATATAACACCAAAAGCAAGTTTGTACATTTTATGAAGTCAGAGATATAACTTTTTGAAGTGACCCTCCCCTCATTTTCTCTACAATTTACACAGCCCCATACTCCTAGTCCCGTATACAGTAACATTCAGTGAGAGGCAGAAACAGCTCTCCACACAGAAACAAAGGAAAGAGTGAAAAAATGCAGGATTTCACAGAAAGGATACAAAATTTGTTAATAAACTATATTACAAAATGTATTAATGACACAAATACTGCCAGAAAATCAAAAGTTGTACAAAAGTTTAGGTACACTTTAATGGGATAATAATTTTAACATTATGATCCTAGTCATATTGCTAAAGCATGTAGTTTCCAGGATAACTGTAAAACCCCGGGGTGACCGGTGGTGGTGTAAAGTAAAAGAAGGGATACTCAGCTATCCCTGAACTTCCATTGTGGCGGCTAGTCCCCTGTTACCTCTGGTGCCGATTAGCCAGCCAAAAAATGAAGAGATTCGTGTGACTGGTGCAGCCAATCACAGGCCTCAGCATTTCGGTGCCAGTGATAATAGCAGTAACTAAAACTTTAAAGTTAACATTTCATTTTGTCCTCCACTGATCTTTCTGTCAAGGGTATACATTTGAATGTCTAAAAATGGCATTTCAATGCATACTGTGAGGGATTCATTCACTTTAATGGGGATAATGTAGTCACAGGGCCAGCGTTAGGGGGAAGCAAACTGCTGAATTGCCCACGGTCCTGGTCCCCAAAGGGGCCTCCGGGATCTGGAGCCTGATGACTCCGGATCCCGGAGTCAGGCCCGGCCATATCAATAACAGAAAGGGACCCAGCATCATGTGCCGCAGGGACCCTTTCCAAGGTGAGTAAAAATAACAAACATTTTTACTCAACAGGCCTTGGCGTCCGACATAAATGTTCTACTGTGGGGTGTCTCTGTGGAGTGTATTATATTGTGTGGGGCTTCTCGGGAGCATATTATACTCTGTGGGGCCAATGTAGAGCATTGTACTGGGGGGGACAAGTGTGGAGCATTATACTGCGGGAACCCCTCTGGGGAGTACATTACACTGTGTGGAGGCCATTGTGGAGCATGTTATACTGTGTTAGACCACTGTGGAGCATTATACTGGGGGGCACTGTGGGGTGCATATTATACTGTATGGAGCATATTATATTGTGTAGGGCTGCTGGGGAGCATATTGTAGTTTCTGGGGCCACTAAGGGATATTATACTGTGTGGGCCACTGTGAAGTATTATACTGTGTGGAGCCTTATATACCATGTGGGGCCACTATGGGGGGCTCATGGGGGCATTTTATACTTTGTGGGGCCACTGTGGAGCATTATATACCATGTGGGGAAACTGTGGAGGGCTCAGGGGAGCATTTTATACTGTGGAGTATTATATACTACGTGGAGAATTATACTGTGGGGGGGGCTCAAAATTCCTGTTGGCAGCCCTGTGTGCTATGTCTGAATCACAGCTCCCTCACTATAATCTTGCACATATGGGTAGTGCTCCATGGTCATGTCATTCCCCATACAGTACTGTGAATGAACTGGCCATGGAGTTATTGGAGCCTGCACAGTACTATAGGGGCTGACTATACTGGGAACATACTCAGTAACACCAGAGAGTCAGCACATACAGTATGTAAGACATCAGTGAAGGAGCCGTGGTGTAGGCTATTAGCAGGAAGCTGTTGGGTGGGGCCTAACAAGTTCCTCTGGTGGGCCTAAGGCCCTTCAGTTCGACACTGTATAACGGAGAATTATTATATATAAGGGGGCTCTTATTTATAAGGGAGGACTATTATATATAAGGGTGGGTTACTATATATAATTGGGAAACTTAAATATGAGGGGGCTGTTATAAGGGGGAACTATTTATAAGAGGCCTATAAAAAGGGGGAAACTATTATATATAAGGCATCCATTATAAGGGGGGAGCTATTATTTATAAGAGGGGAACTGTTTATAAGGATGGTATAATTGTTAAGTGGGCTATTATTTATAAAGGGGGCTATTAGTGATAATGGGGACTATTATTTATAAGGGTAACTATTATTTATGAGAGGGCTATTATTAATAAGAGAGCAGTATTATTTTTACAGGGTGACTGTTACTGATAAGGGGGAATATTACTGATACAGGGTACTATTTATCATTTATAAGGGAGCTAATACTGATAAAGGTGTAGTACAGGGGCCGGCAACCCCCGGCACGCGTGCCAAGAGTGGCACGCGAGGCTTATTTCCCTGGCACGGCAACGGTGTGTTCACATATGTCTGGCACAGCTATCTGTTTCCAGGAAACGGATGCCAGGACGGATCCCATAGTTTTCTATGGGATCGGTTCTGGCACAAGAGGCATCAGTTCTGGCGCTGTATTTGTGCCTCAGCCGGATGGAAAAACGTTACCTGCAGCGTTTTTCCATCCGGCTTCCTTAAAATTTCATTAGCGCCAGGTGAAGATGGATGCGGCATCACCCGGCGTCTGCACAGTCTATGTACAGTAGTAAAGCCGGTAATTGCCGGCTTCACTACTGTACCTGATGGAATTGCTCAGGATTTGTTAAACCTATAAAGAAACACTTGGATTCATTTTAAAGATGAGAATCTCCTCTTTAAAATGATACCAAGATCACCATGATGGTCCTTAAACATCCTGAGCGAGTCGCTGGTGAAAACGATGTTCGGCATTGAAATCCCAATGCAGATCTCAATTCCCGACATCATTGTAACAGTGAATCGCTCTGAATGTGTAAGGTCAATCATGGAGATCTTGGTATCGTTTTTGTTTTTTTTTAACTGTAATTTTTATTGAAAAAATTTTTCATTAACAAGGTATAAAGAGAAAAAAGATCAAACAAGCAGAAAACAATGAGGTAGGTAGAGGCTATCCGCCTCTTCTCCCTTAAGCAATATGCATTCAAATTAGACAGTAAACAAGGGAGGGGAGGGATGAAGGGATTAAGAAGACAAGGGTAGAAGCAGAGGAAAGGAGGGAAGGGGAGAAGAGGACTAGAGATCAGAGACCCTGTGATGTACAATACATATCCCAGGGTGCCCAGATAGCCCCAAAGGCCTCCTGTGAGTTGTTTAGGCCCGCGGTCAGGCATTCAAGACTCCTCACATCCTTCACTCTAGCCACAAGTTCAAGACCAGATGGGGGACTCACTTTCTTCCACTTTCTAGCTATTAGAATTTTAGCTGCAGTTCAAAGGTGCAAGAAAAGCCTGGATGACTTATTGCTCAGGTGCCTGGGGGGAAGGTTCAGGAGATAGACCAGAGGGTCAAGAGGGACCTCTTGCAAAAAGAGAGCAGTCGTCAAAGTCCTGACCTCCCTCCAGAAACCCAGGATGAGAGGGCACGTCCAAAAGATGTGGTGCAGGGTACCCACCGCAGCTCCACAGCGCCAGCACCATGGGGGAACCAATGGGTTTTAAAGCATGGAGGAGAGCCGGGGTATGATACCAATGCATCAACAACTTATACTGCGCTTCCCGAAATGTAATGCACTGAGATGATTTCTGGGCCCGAGACCATACAATCCGCCACTGTTCCTGGGAGATGGGTCTACCCACCGCCTTCTCCCATTTAAGCATATAGTGATTTGTAACTGGGGAGCCTGTAGTTTGTGAGGTAAGAAGTTGGTAAATAGAGGATATAAGGCCCCTAGTGGACGTACCTGCACGGCAAATCTTTTCAAAAGCGGTGGGCAGTGACACTTTAAGGGACCCATGGAGGGAGCGGACAAAGTGAACCACCTGTAAATAATGGAACCATTCAGAACCTGGCAGGTTTTGGTTAGCTATAAGGTAGGCAAAGGACCTGAGTTCCAAGGTTCCAGGATCAACCATGTCCGCAATCCGGTAAAGACCAGCTTTAGACCACACCTTAGTCATGGCAGAGGTCAGGCTTTCCGGGAGAAGGGGGTTGTATAATATGGAGACCATAGATGAGTGCTGGGACATCAGGGAGAATCTAGTACGACAAGCAGACCAAATAGATCTAGTAAACCGAATAGGGCCCAGCAGGTACGAGGCAGGGGGAGCGGGGGGAGAGCCAACCCACAGAAGCGCGTTAGGGTGCATGGGAGCCAGCCAGAGCTTCTCTATCTGCACCCATCTAGTATATGCTGGCATAGCCGCCCAAAGTGGGATATGGCGCAAGTGGGACGCCCAATAGTAATGTAGCAGATGTGGGACGGCCATACCCCCAGACCCCCTATCCGCCAGCATAACAGATCTGGGTATTCGGTGTCGTTTTGCCTGCCAGATAAACTGAAAAATAGCTTTCTGCAGGTTCCGTAATTCTCCCCGAGGAATCGCAACCGGGAGTGTCTCGAAAAAATACAGTAGCTTCGGAAGGAGAGTCATCTTGACCGCGGCAATTCTCCCTAAAAGGGAGATGGGTAAGGGTTGCCATTTGTCCAATAGGGCTCTTAACTCACGAAACAACCGCGGGTAGTTTGCCGAATAGAGGGTCGCGTAGGAGGTGGATATATAGACTCCCAGGTAGCGGATAGAGGACTCCCGCCACTGGAAATCGTAATTACTGCGGAGGAGAAGGAGAAGGTCCTGTGGAATGTTGAGTGGGAGTGCCTCAGTCTTTGCAGGGTTCACCTTGTATCCTGAGAGATCGCTATAGGTCTCCAGCAAGCGCAACAAGTTTGGAAGGGTAGTATGAGGGGAGGTGAGAGTGAGGAGTCCATCATCTGCGAAAAGAGAGACCTTAAATTCCTTATCCTGAACCATGATCCCCTTGATATTAGGGTCTCGCCTAATCTTGGCTGCCAGCGGTTCAATGCAGAGGGCAAATATGATGGGAGACAGGGGGCAACCCTGCCTAGTGCCATTTCGAATAGGGAAGAAGGGCGAGGATGCATGGGGAAGCTTGATTGCTGCTGTGGGTAGGGAGTAGAGGGCCTGGATAGCTGTGAGGAAAGGTCCCGTGAGCCCGAACGCCTTAAGCGTAGCATGCATAAACGACCAATCTATGCGGTCGAAAGCCTTTTCAGCGTCCAGACTCAAGAGAAGGGGCGGGGTAGAATAATGATTGGCCACCTCCACCAAATCCACAGTCCTCCTGGTGTTGTCACCACCCTGACGACAGGGAATGAATCCCACCTGGTCCTTATGGACAAGCAGAGGGAGCCAAGCATTTAACCTATTGGCTAGGAGTTTGGTAAAGAGTTTCAGGTCCGCGTTCAGCAAAGCAATCGGTCGATAATTAGCACAGTCCTGCAAGTCCTTACCCGGTTTAGGGACCAATGTGAGCAGTGAGGAGAGCATAGTCGGGGGTATGGGGGAGCCTAAGAGGAAGGAATTGAAGAGGGACAATAGATGAGCAGAAAGTTCACCCTGGAAAACCTTATAATAATTGTAAGTGAACCCATCTGGGCCCGGGGCTTTCCCATTTGGGAGGCCCCTCAGGACCCCCTCTAGTTCCTCCCTGGTGATGGGAGTGTTTAGGGAAGTCAAGGCCTCAGGAGGCAGGCGTGGGAGACAACAATGCTTTAAATAGTCTTCTAGCAGTGTTGAGTCATCCCCAGGGGGTAGTGCTCGCGGGGGGGTAAGTTATACAGCTTAGAATAGTAAGAGTGGAACGCCAGCGCCAGAGCGTCAGGGTGGTGTTGAAGGGTACCCGTGGAGTCACGGACAGAGTGTGGTGTGGAGGAGGCCTGATGATCCCTGAGGGTTCTTGTCAGGAGGGTGTGAGACTTATTACCTCGTTCAAAGAACCTCTGGCGAGTATAAAGGAGAAGTCGTTCCACATGGCGGGTCTCCAAATCACGGAGGTCAGCCCGTGCCAAAACCAAACGGCGAAGAACCCCCAGGGATGGATGTGCTGCCAAAGTTGTCATAAGGGACCGAATACGAGCTTGGAGAAGCTGTTCCTGGGCCTGTCTGTCCCTTTTAAGCCTAGAAGCCAATGCGATACAATGTCCTCTCATGACCGCCTTATGGGCTTCCCAGAGAATGGCAAGAGAGTTTACCGAACCTAAGTTGTCCCTGAAATAATCCATCAAGTGTGTGCGCAGGATCTCGAGGGAGGTCGGTGATTTGAGCAATGTTTCGTTAAGACGCCAATGACATTGGCGAGTAGGCACTGGGGTCGTAGATAGAGTAACCACAACTGGGGCATGGTCAGACCAGGTGAGGGAGCCAATGTTCGTGTCCCTGAGCAAACGAAGGGTGGGAGCATTACCAAAGAAATAATCAATGCGGGTGTGAGTGTTATGAGGGTGAGAGAAGAAGGTGTAAGAGCGTGCAGTAGGGTTGTCCACTCGCCAAAGGTCGTACAAAGAATGGGCGCGGATCAGCTTACGGAACTCCCGTGCAAGCTGAGCCATCCTATGGTTGGACCCTGGGGTAACGCCAATCGGTCCGCCCGTTCAGAGAAGACCATGTTAAAGTCTCCCCCCACAAGCCAAGCTGATGCCGGGAGAGCGCGCAGGCGGGAGAATACCCGACGCAAGAATGGGATCTGCGCTGAGTTAGGGGCATAAACATTGCATAAAACAATCGGGGCACCATGAAGGAGCCCTTCCAGAATAACAAATCGGCCCCCTGGGTCTATGTGGGAGGTCGTCACTGTAATTGGGCAGGAACGGGAAAGAAGGATAGCCACCCCAGCTCTGCGTCGATCGTGGAAGGCCGAAAAGGCTATGGGAAAGTAGTGCTTAGCGAAGGCAAAGGTACCGGAGCGGTCAAAATGAGTCTCCTGAAGAAACGCCACATCCGCTCGTAAGGAGCGGAGTTCTCTAAGGACATGGCGCCTTTTAGTGTTGGAACCCAGGCCCTTAACATTAATTGTCACGCACCTAACCATTGGGACTCAGGATTGGAGGACAGTGGCGGATTGCAATAAGCTCACCCATCTCACATGACGCTGGCAGGTTTCCCTCGAAGAGGCAGAAGGGCGATCCACAAACAGGAACCCAAAGTCGAGGCAAGGTCTCTAGATCAGGGAGGGAGGGTGGAAAAGGGGGGAGGCAAAAGACAACATAAATGACAAAGTAAGAAGTATAACAATTAAACAATACTTTGTGGGCGAGGCTAAGTCACTCGCCTGGGGACCAGTGAGGACAGCCAGAGGTCCAACCAGGATCAATGGCCGCACAGTCCAAGTATCCCCTTAGGGGGGAGAGCGTGGACAAGAGGTCGGAGGGGAGGCGGCAGATCCCCAACCACCAGTAAAAAGGATGGAAGGGGAGTCACCGGAACTCCATCCCGCCCCCACTCCGCTAAAACAATCCAATAATAAGCATAATAGTTGAGACCCGTAGACCTAGAAAAGGAAAAAGAGAAGCAAACATAACGCTAAGGCTTGCAGTTTTCAAAGCACTACCGAAAAAAAAAAAAAAAAAAAAAAACGTCTCAAGGAGGAGCATCCTCCTCAGGAACCAGTCTCCAGTCGGGGCCTCCGAGCGGTCGCCGCCGCGGAGGGTGCATGACGTCGTCTGGGCTCCAGTCGATGCCAAACCGGTGGTGGGGGGAGGGGGTGGAGGGATTAGCTCCCAGTCTGTTAAATCCGGCAAGGGGACATCCAGCAGGTCGCAGAAGAGAGGTAAATCCGAGAAGGAGCGAAGCGTAGCGGAGTGACCCTCCCTACGTGCAATGAGAGCAAACGGATAGCCCCACCGGTAAGGAATTTGGTGTTCCTGAAGGATCTGGAGGAGGGGTCGGAGATGGCGGCGTTTCTGGAGGGTGATTAGCGAAAGGTCCTGATAAAGTTGTAGTTGAGCTCCCTCAAATTCAAAGTCTTTGAGTTTGCGCACCTTGCTCATTATAGCCTCTTTAAGGGTGAAGTCGTGGAGGCAGCAGATGACATCACGGGGTGCAGCGGAGGATCCTCTGGGTCGAAGGGCTCGATGTGCCCTGTCAAACTTAATTTTGTGGGACGGGGGCTCCTGCAGTATAGTGTTAAAGACAGCCTCCAGCAGAGCAGGCAGATCCTCAGATTGGTCAGCTTCCGGGGAGTCCCTTGACGCGTATATTGTTGCGCCGACCCCTGTTGTCAAGATCCTCTAAGTGACGTTGCATGTCCCGTATAGCTGATCCCTGGTTAGCGGTAGTATCATGCAGCGAGGCAACATAGTCCCTGGTAGTGTCATGGTCATTCTCCAGCGTATCCATTCGGTTAGCAATGGAGTGTAAATCAGTGCGGAGGGTAGCAATTTCAGATCGGAAGGATGCTGTGATTTCCGCAACCATACTTTTAAGGTCTTGTTTAGTAGGTAGCTGAGGAAGGAGGTCCACCAAAGGTGGCGGTGCTGAAGATGGACCTGGGAGGCAGCTCTGGGGGTACAGGACTGGAGGGGGGGAGCCATAATCCTTGGGAGTGTGGGAGCCCCTACGCCAGCGCCTTCCACCGCGCCATCCCCCCCTGAGCTATGGAGGGGAGGGGCGATGGGGGAAGATAGTAGGTGGGGGGCCACAGAGACCAGCTCTGTGGCCACAGGCTGTAACTCATCAGCGGTGTGGGAGGGAGCAGAGCCACTGACCTCAGAGCCCCTTGGAGAGCTGGAGACATCCGGGGTCCTCTCATGCCGCTCTGCCAGAAGTGCTGGTGAGGCAAAGTGTAGTTGCTGGGACATCCCAGGGTGAGGAGACTGTGGGAGCACTCGTGCTGGAGAAGCTCTGGGCTGCCCAGTCGCCGACAGGGATCTCTGCTGGAGCGGTGCTCCGCTGGCTGACAGGGGGAGCGCGGGAGGAGAAAGGCTGCGCTGCGACCCCTGTGCCTGAAGAGCGGAGGGAATCCAAGATGGCCGCCCCGCAGCAGCCTGGCCCGGCAGAGAAGGCTGCTGAGTGAGGAAGCCGTCCAGGGTGGCTCTCCCAGACCTCTCCACAGGCGCTGGAGTGCCTGGGGCCACCCTCCTCGGTAAGCGCTTGCCCATGAGTGCAATTCTGAAGGGTCCACGGGTCTCAGCTGCAAGCGGTGGAGCGGAGAAAGTCCTGCACGCGACCTACTCCATGCGCGTCCAGGCCACGCCCCCCCTTGGTATCGTTTTAAAGATGAGATTTTCATCTTTAAAATGAATCCAATTGCATCTTTGTGACCCTAATAGATCCTTAGAAATGAGGCTCTAAATGTGTCACCCCCCCTCCTGTGTCAGGCAGCATCTTAGAGCTAAGGAAGGAGGGGGAGGAGGAGCTGCAGAGACAATGATATCTCCTCATTGTCTGTGCATAAGCTGCAGATGATGGGGGGTAGCATGGACTTCCATCCTTATCCCATCTCCTATCAATCAGAGAGCATACTGTACTTTTGCCCTCTGATAGTCACATAGAGGAATAATGTAATACCCCTCTGAGCCTAATCACATAACCAGGAAGTTATTGGCGCTGTGACCCAGACATTTACCATCGTCCAGGTCGCAGCGCCAGAAGTGTCGCACCAAACACTTACACAACACATGCACAAAGTCACCAATAAAGTTTACATTTTTTCACTGTCTCTGTCCTGTCCATACCTGATCTTTATAGAGTAAAATACGCCGCCCGCCTCTCTAGTGATATCTGTTACACGCTAAAATAATAGTAATAGCAATTATCACTAGTATTATCACCATAATACCGTGTGCAGGGGCCGCTATGTGACATAATACCGTGTGCAGGGGTCGTCAGACTTACAATTATTGACCGGCACTCCGAGTACCTCAACTTTGATTTTTTTAATCGAAATCGGCACGCCGAACAAAAAAGGCTGCCTACCCCTGATGTAGTATTATTTATAAGCAGGGACTATTATTTATAAGGAGGCCCTATAATAACTGATGACTGGGTGCAAAAATCTATTAGGCGGTACAAAGGTGGTTATTTGAATTGTGTGTGGTAAATGGGGCCTGTTATTACTTTTTGTTGGCAGAAAGGAGGCATTATTATAGGGGTTTCCACTTTGAAGACTTTTAATTTTGCCCAGGGCCCCACTTTGTCTAAAACCGGCCCTGTGTAGTCATGTACTCTTTTCTGTCCAGATCAAAAAAATGAACACTGGTATGATGTGAATGAAGCCTAACATCTGCACTAACATTGCAAAAAAAAATAAAAATCAGTGGATATGTCCATTTAGTTTTCACCAACATATCTGCTGTGTGTTGCAACCAAAAATAGTGTCATTATAATTAATGTCTGGTTTAATCTTATATTTATTATTGTATTTTTTTTGGTTTGGGTTATAGAAATATTCGATAGAGGATGAGTTACGCCATTTTCTGTCCTCCCTTCCGCAGACAGAAGTTGACCAGTGTATAAAGTATTTTACATCACTGGCATTGAGAGAGAGTAGTCAGTCTCTAGTTGCTCAAAGGGTAAGTTTATATTTACGGTATATGTTTCTCTTTTGCCATGTTTTCACAGTGTGGATTCTAAGATCTGAGAAGAAATGCCCCTAGTTGTCAAATGTTTTACAAGTGAGACTTGCTCTGATTTTATGTTATAAGAGCGATGTGTTTTTTTAATATATTTAAAGAGAAGGTGACATCAGAAAATGATCAGTTGTTAGACCAACTCTTAATAGTTAGGATATTTTTTTTTCTTAATTTCTTTTTTTTTGTTATTTTTCATGTTGCTATTTACATTAAAGGGGTTGTCCAGTTTCAGACCAATATTGAGAGACTAAGATTATTGTATGTATAATGAAAAGTTATACAATTTTCCAATATATGTTCTGTATCAGTTCCTCACAGTTTACTAGAGGACCCAGATCAGCTCTGTAGTTATGGGCAGGAGGCTGTATTCCTCCTGAAACGGGCTAAGGTATCAGCACCAGTTACAGGGAAAATCGGCCTCCCCCCACCAAAAAAATAGTGTTCAGATGCCCCGAAAAGTCTATTATGACCTTATGGGGACACAATGTAAAAAATAAATAGGGGGCGTGGCCAGGGGCTTGATGTGGTGAGACACTCATTTGGGGAGCTCCTGCCTGACCGTTTTTAGTGTGGGACCACTAGCCTGAATAGGACCCCCATGGCTAAGAAAACCACCCGGGCACCTGCTACAGGGGACTGTGCATCAGCGGACAGGTCCGTTCAGCCTACCTTGTCCGCGTTCCTGCAGCCGATAGCATCCACAGCGCGGGCCTCCACGAGGCGGCGGCCATATTCCTCTGCCGCGCCGGCCGCTTCTGCTACGACACCTGCAATGGCCCCGCTAGCGACACGAACGGCATCCACCCTGCTGAGAGGCCATCTTACCAGGCCTCCAGCCCTGCCAGCGACAGAACTCCAGAGTCCAGGCGCTGGGCTCCAGCGGACCCCTTCACCGCCGGGTAAGTCGGGCGCGGCGGTTGCTCGCACCGCAGCGCTGACTGCCCCCTCCTCCCCCGCTGCTCCGACCGGCGCCTATGTCAGTGGGTTCCCCCAAGCAGAATCAGGGGGACCCATCATCTCAGGAGGCATCAGTAGCGGCCTCTCAGCTCCACAAGCCTTCTTCTGGCCTTGAGCACCCTCCTGACCCTGTGGAGGAGGATTTAACCCCTCAGCTGCCTCCACAACCTTTTAGTCCTGTGTCCTTACAGCAGCCTCCATCCCTTCTAAGAGATGAAGAAGCAGACCTGGGGGCAACTCCATCCCTCTCCCCCTATGCTATTCACACCCAGCTGCCTTCTCCGTCTGCCCCGCTACCCCGACTTCCGCCACACTCTGCTCAGGCAGCCTCCTCTGATCCTCCACCGTGGCTTGATTACCTTGCTCACCTACCGTCAAAAGAGGATTTTGATTCCTTGGTTGCTAAAGTCACAACGGCATGTCGTTCAGAGATACGCACAGAAATCGCTGTTCTACGGCAAGATCTCCAGCATATTGCTAACCGGGTTGATACCCTTGAAGACGATCATGACCAGACCCGATCTCATGTGTCTCACCTCCAGGACACTGTCCTCTCACAATGCCAGGTAGTTAACGACATGCAACGCCATTTGGAGGACTTGGATAACCGAGGCAGACGCAACAATATCAGAATCAGGGGGCTGCCTGAGGCTAACCAAGAGGAGGATTTACATGCTACCTTGGAGGAGATTTTCAACTTCATTTTACAGGAACCAGCTACACATAAAATTAAGCTGGATAGAGCGCACAGGGCCCTGCGCCCCAGGGGATCGGGCCCCACACCATGCGATGTTATTTGCTGCGTGCACGACTTTGCACTAAAAGAAACTATCCTTTCCAAGGCCCGTCGTCTTAAAGACTTTGAATTTGCAGGAGCCAAGATCCAGCTTTACCAGGACCTCTCCTGGATTACGCTACAGAAGAGGAGATACCTGCGCCCTCTGCTGCAGCTTCTGTGCGACCGACAGATACCATATCGCTGGGGCTTCCCCTTCTCTTTAACGGCTAGGCACAATGGACGCTCTGCTACCCTACGGTTCTATGCAGATCTGGAACCATTCTGCATTGCTATGGATATTCCTCCTCCCAACCTTCAGAATTGGGAGTTGGTTGCCCCACCACCGCCGCCACCCCCCGGTCTGGACGGCCCAGAATCCAGCTAGACGCCAGCAACGTTCTTCCAGAAGATCGAGGGTGGAGGCCCCACCTCCGTGACTGTATCTTTTTTCTCGGACCTCCTAGTTCCTGGGAGGGATACGTCTACTTTGATTACTAGGGGTGTCCTGTTCCTATTGTTATTTACATTTATACGCAGTTTTTTATGGTCCCACAACTGTTTTGCATCATATTCACGCTTTAGTATTATCGGTCGGGCGGGTTAGACTCCCCCCCCCCCCCCCAGTGACTGATAGATGTTATTTTCTTTAGGTCCCCAATTGATGCTTTGGATCTGCCTATTGCTGATCTCCCCCCGTCTCCCACCCGCCCCCCTTTTTGCTATGGGGGCTTCGTCCAGCTGTGGACCCACTGGTTGGGCCCTAGTAGGGTCACTTGTGGCCCTACCTTGGACAATTTTTTTTTGCCCCCGGCCAGGAGATTTAGTCCTGACCACTAAATTTAGTTTAGCTGTGTTATTTCAATATTTTTGTTTTGTTTTTTTATTTGTTATGCTTTGTTCTTTGTGTATGTCCTTTGTCTCTTTCCCCTCCCCCTCTATCCCTTTTCCTTCCTCCCCTTCTTCAGGTTCGGAGACCCGTCTGGCTACAGTGGCCCGGACCCTCCACCTTTACTTTTTCGGGGATTCGGAACATCGTTGGCTGGGTGAGATCTTCTCTACCTCATTTTCTCCTACACTAGCAATACACTCACCTTGTATTCCCAATGGTTAGGTGCATTACACTAAATGTTAAGGGCCTGGGCTCCAACACAAAACGGCGAATGGTCCTGCGGGAGCTTCGCTCTCTTCAGGCAGATGTAGCCTTTCTCCAGGAGACTCACTATGACCATACTGGCACGTTTAATTTTGCCTGACATTACTTCCCCTCTGCTTACTCTGCACATTGTAGTCGCAGGAGGGGTGGAGTAGCTATTTTGCTTTCCCGTACCTGCCCTATCACTGTCTCGGCCTCTCATCTAGATCCCCAGGGTCGATATATTATTTTGGAGGGGCTTTTATATGGTCGACCTATTATTTTATGCAATATATATGCCCCTAATTCTTCACAGATCCCCTTCCTTAAACAGGTCCTGGGGAAACTGCAAAAGTTTGAGGGATCCGCTTTATTACTCGGTGGAGACTTTAATATGATCTTTTCTGAAAATATGGATAGATCCACCCTCACTAATGGACCTCCTGGACCCTCCCAGATGAGACTAGCTAGACAGTTCCGCTGCCTTGTACGGTCAGCTGCCCTTTATGACCTTTGACGGGTGGATAATCCCTCTGCCCGTTCCTTTACATTTTACTCCCACCCACATAAAACCCACTCTAGAATAGACTATTTTTTTGGAAATACGTTAGCCCTTCGTTTACTAAAGTCGGCTGACATAGGCCCCATATCCTGGTCAGACCATGCTCCTGTGAAGCTTACACTGTCCTCCACCCCCTCTCCGACTAAACGCTGCCACTGGCGACTTAACGAATCCCTCCTTCATTCACGAGAGACCCAGGGTAAACTTCGAGCTCACCTCCAAGAATACTTCCGAGTTAATTCTAACTCAGTTACCGCTGTTTCCACACTGTGGGAAGCCCATAAGGCAGTAATGAGAGGTCACTGTATTGTGTTGGGAACACAGACTAAGAGAAACCGGAGGGCCAGAGAGGAGGCTTTGACTGACAAGATTAGATCCCTCACTAAGCGACTAACGACGCGACCCTCGTTATCTTTACTGCGTCAATTAGTAGCAGCCAGGGCTGACCTCCGCGACCTCGCCACCCAGGCTACCCGACGCCTCCTCCTCTACAGTCGCCAGAGATACTATGAGAGGGGAAATAAGGCCCACACACTTCTAGCTAGAACCCTGAAGGACCGTCAAGTTTCGTCTACACCCCATGCCGTTCGAGATTCCCAGGGCACCCTTCAGCACCATCCCGATGCCATAGCGGCCTTGTTTAGGAATTATTATACTAAACTGTATAACCTACCCTCACCTACTAGGAGAAGCCCCACCAATGTAGAGACAGACTTGCACTCTTACCTAGCCTCGTGTCAACTCCCGGCTCTCCCGTCCTCAGCCCTCTCTTCGCTTAATGCCCCAGTATCGAGAGAGGAGTTGGCTGCCGTTCTGGAGGCTCTCCCAAATGGTAAAGCTCCAGGCCCTGATGGGTTCACCTATGCTTATTATAAAACTTTCCATTCTGATCTCCTCCCTTATATGTGTCAGCTTTTCAACTCATTCTTGGAGGGAGCTCCGATCCCCCAGACTATGCTGCACTCTCACATTTCCCTAGTTCCAAAGCCTCACAAGGACCATCAGGAGTGCTCTAATTATCGTCCCATTGCCCTCCTGAATACAGACCTTAAACTTTTTACAAAAATCTTAGCAAACAGGCTTGGCCTTTGGCTTCCGTCTCTCATCCACAAGGACCAGGTGGGATTTGTCCCCTGTCGTCAGGGGGGAGATAACACTAGAAGGGCAGTGGATTTGATTGACGTGGCCAACCGTCACTCTACCCCCACCTTGCTTCTAAGTCTGGACGCTGAGAAGGCCTTTGACCGCCTTGATTGGTCGTTTATGATGGCCACTCTTGAAAGCTACGGGTTCTCGGGGGGCCTTCCTCACGGCTATAAGGGCTCTTTATTCTCACCCCTCAGCAGTTGTTAAGCTTCCTAATGCTTCCTCCCTTCCTTTGTCCATTCGTAATGGAACCCGTCAGGGATGCCCCTTATCTCCACTAATATTTGCACTGTGTATTGAACCCCTGGCGGCTCAAATTAGATCTGCCCCGGATGTCTCTGGTGTATTTGTGAGAGATAGAGAATTCAAGATTAGTTTATTTGCAGACGATGTCCTGTTGACCCTCACTAAACCCCATACCTCCCTTCCAAACCTTCTCCGTGTTTTAAAGGATTATGGAGACCTGTCGGGATATAAGGTTAACCCTAGTAAGACGGAAGCCCTACCTTTAAATATCACAATCGAAGCCTTGCAGTTGCTCAAGTCTAACTTTGACTTCCAATGGAGAGACCGCTCCCTACGCTATTTGGGCGTTCAACTATCCTCTTCATACCACACGCTTTACTCAGCCAATTATCCTCATTTGTTTCATGAGCTCCGTTCTCTTCTAGATAAGTGGCGCCCACTCCATATTTCTCTTATAGGCCGTATAACTGCGGTTAAGATGACCCTCCTCCCGAAACTTCTTTACTTTTTTGAAACCCTTCCAGTGGCAGTCCCTAGATTCGAATTGAGATCCCTACAGAAAGCAATATTCCAATTTATATGGAATGGCAAACGCCATCGCATTCCCCGATCGGTGATGCTGGCGGGTAGGTCGGAGGGGGGAATGGCGGTTCCACACATATTGCACTACTACTGGGCTGCCCATTTGCGTAGTATACCGTTATGGGCAGCGCCCCAGGCGCATACGAAATGGGTGGAGATAGAGAAGCTTTGGCTGGCTCCTGTTCACCCCAATGCATTTTTGTGGTCCGCCTCCCCCCCTCTGCCCATGACCTCGCTACTTGGCCCTATTGGCTTTACTCGGACTGTCTGGAACACCTGTTCTAGATTGTTTCGATTGGCCTCCTCGCACTCATCCATGATTTCCTTTTTATATAATCCACGTCTCCCAAGCGGACTCACTGCTGCTATGGTCAAGCCCTGGAGGAAGCTGGGTTTATTCCACATAGCGGACTTGGTTGACCCGTCGTCCTTGGAGCTCAGGTCCTTCGATTACCTCACCTCTACACAGCACTTGCCTACCTCAGAGTGGTTCCACTATCAGCAAATAGTTCATTTTGTGGTCTCCCAATTTGGATCCGCCCGGGTCTCCCTCCCTACAGCTTTTGAACGACTATGTCGGGCGGGTACCTCTACTAGAGGCCTGATTTCTAATATTTATGGGCTTTTGTCCTCTCAGGGGGGGCAGGCCCCGGTGGTCCACAGATATATGACCCGGTGGTCTGGAGCCCTGGGCGAGCGCATTTCGCACAGTCAGTGGCAGGTTATTTGGTCCCGAGCAGCTAAATCCTCCTCCTGTGTAACGTTCAGGGAAACGCAATACAAAATACTTATGCATTGGTATCATACTCCAGCTCTACTGCATACTCTCAACCCCACTATTCCTTCTAGTTGCTGGCGGTGTCAGGCAACACCAGGAACATTGTTCCATATATTCTGGGAGTGCCCCCTGGTCCGCACTTTTTGGTTTGAGGTTGGGAGGCTGACTAATATTCTCTTCATCCAGGGTGTTCCCTTGGACCCCATGGTTTATTTGATGAATCTCCCTCCAAAAGGTCTCAGTAAAAATACATCGAAACTATTCCTTTACTTGTGTACTGCGGCTAAAACGCTTATAGCTCGCCATTGGAGAGAAGCTCTTCCCCCAACGATCTCAGAATTGATAGCCCGACTGAAGGACATCCGCAGTCTGGAGTATCTGACTGCTTCCCTTAATCATACGGTGGAGGCATTTGAAGCAATTTGGTCGCACTGGGATACCTACTGTGCCACACAAGGTCTCTGAAGTCTGACCCCCGGCTTTGTCTCTTTCCTCATTGTTCCTTTCCTTTGTCTGTTTTTTTGTATTCCCCAAATCTTGTCTTTGTGTTGTTGTTTTTATATTTGTTGGCTTGGCGGATTGTATGTTATCTATGTTATTTTCAAAAATATTCTAATAAAAATTACAGTTTAAAAAAATAAATAAATAAATAAATAAAGAAAAGTAAAAAATTAAAGTAAAATTATTTAAAAAAAATAAATAAATAATATGCCAATAACACGCCCTTATCACAAGTTCTAGCCCTGCGACACAATACAAAATAAAAATGACCATAACGGAGAGGAAAAACTATTTTTAAAAGTTTTGTAGCAGCACTTTGTGCTATTAAATAAAAAAAATGAAAAGTGAAAAACAGACACGTTTTCCCTCCTCTTTTGTTTATATTTTCCCAGATATAATAAAAATTAAAAAAACATGCAAAAATAAAAACAACATAAAAATAAAGCCCTATGTGTCACTGAAAAAAGATGCAAAAATTAGTTGAATAACCCAAATAATAAAATTGTTATTGCCCTCAAAACCACACATACAAAAAACCCAAAAATGTGTCTGGTCCTGAACCAGAAATTGGCCTGGTACTGAAGTGGGTAAATAAAAATTAAGCCATCAAAATAGGCCAACACTTTTTTTTTTTAGTAATAACATGTTGGTATTATTCTTCTGGATCTCTCCGCAGCATTTGACTGTAGACCACAAACTCCTCCTCACTGTGCTCCATTCTATTGGCCTCAGGGTTTTCTTTCTATCTCTCTGATCGCTGATTTAGTGTATCATTCTCCTCTGCCCCTTGCGGTTGGGGTTCCTCAAGGCTCGGTCCTAGGTCCCCTCCTCTTCTCTCTCAGTTGGACAAACCATTCGCAAATTTGGCTTTCAATACCATCTCTATGCAGATGATACCCAACTATATACCTCATCCCGTGACATCACCCCTGCACTACTACAGAACACCAGTAACTGTCTCTCTGCTGTCTGTAACATCATGTCTTTTCTTTATCTGAAATTGAATCTTTCAAAAACTGAACTTTCCCTCCATCTACTAACCGACCTAACCCTGATATCTCCATTTCTGTCTGTGGCCGTACTATTACCCCGAGGCAGCATGTCTGGGGGTTGTATTTGATTCAGATCTCACCTTTTCCCCACATATTCAGACACTTGCACGCTCTTGCCACCTGCACCTTAAAAACATCTCTAGAATTCACCCTTTTCTCACCGTGGAAACATCAAAAACCCTCATTGTAGTCTGATTCTCTCTTGTCTTCACTATTGCAATTCTCTTCTAATTGGGCTTCCTCTTACTAAACTCTCCCCACTACAATCTGTCCTGAATGCAGCCGCCAGACTCATCTTTCTGTCAAACCGGTACACAGACGCATCTACCTTGTGTCAGTCACTGTATTGGTTGCCCGTCCATCACAGTATACAATATAAAATTATCACACTCACCCACAAATCCATCCATAGCACTGCGCCCCCTATATCTCCTCTCTCATCACTGTCTACCGCCCTAACTGTCCTCTCCATTCTGCCAATGACCTTAGACTTGCATCCCCTGTTATCCAATCATCCCATTCTCGTCTCCAAGACTTTTCTCTAGCTGCATCGGTGCTCTGGAACGCTTTACCCAAGACAATCCGATTAATCCCCAACTACAGCAGCTTCAAAACTGCCCTAAAGTCACATCTGTATGGTCAGGCTTATCACGTGTGTGGAGGTGTAGAACAACAACACCTTTTATCCTTCCCCTTCTGTTCCTAAGATCCTGGCCACTCCATCTAGAAGTTACACTGCACTCCTCACACTTAGTATCTGTTTATTCACAGATACTGGCTGGTGACGGGTTTATACAGCTTCAGTTATACAACCTTTTCTATTAAAAGATGGCTGGACCATTGTAGCAAACAAGCCCTCTGACCTCTTGTGTCCCCCTATCTCCTCATAGAATGTAAGCTATTGCGAGCAGGGCCCTCACTCCTATTGTTTGATATGTTTATTTCTTTGTCACATTGTAATGTCTCATATTGTCTGTTCATGTGTCCTCTGATTTGTAAAGTGCTACGGAATATGTTGGCGCTATATAAATAAAGTTATTAGTATTAGTATTATTAGTTGGTATGAAGCATGTCAGCTCGATTTGTTACTTTCTTATGCAAATTTTTGCAGATTTTTGTAGTTGTAAAAAAGGATTAGGATATTTTGCTTTTGGTGTCATATTTGCTTTTGGTAGCAGCCTTTTGGTCTGGGGAATTTTGTCATGGCATTCTCTGGGTTCGCTCATCCATATGGAAGGCACTCTGAACCAATTTGGCTATAAATTCATCCTTGCAGATCACATACACCCATACATGCTGTTCGTCTTCCCTGGGGCAGATGGATTCTTGCAGAAAGACAATGTAACTGTCAAATTAGAAATGTCTTGACAGTGGTTGGTTAGAAATGTCTCACAGTAGTTGGAAGAGCATGACCAAGATTTCCCAGTACTCCCTTGACCCTCTAATTCTCCAGATATCTGTGGGACCACCTCGGTCATTATGTTTGCTTGGTGGATCTTCTACCATATACACTCCAGCAAATGTGGGATGCACTGCAAACAACATGGCCTCAGATACCTGCTACAGCCTACCAGCACCTTATTGGTACCTCACAGCTTGTCTCGCTGCCATCAATGCTGCATACACCAGTTACTCTGGATATTAGCTGGCAGTCATAATAATATATGTATGTATTTGTCATATCTTAACAAAATAAACAACATGTGATATATGTCTTACAACATGACAAGGGTGGTACCATATGATGTACTAGATCTGGCGATGGTCATACCCAGATCCTGTGATGCCAGTGCTTTTACTTCTCTACAAGTAATACACTAGTTAATTTCAGATGGATGTCATTACTGGACACTCAGTAACTACTTATCCAGTAATGATATCCATCTGAAATGAATTAGCGTTTCACCTATAGAGAAGAAGTAAAAGCACTGGCGGCTCAGGGGCTGGAATGTGGATGTATATTGTGTGGCACCACACCAAGAAAGCAAAGTCAACCAGAACAACCAGACAGTGAACAACATAGTGAGCATACCTTTTTTGTGTCAAAGTGCAGTCTTGTTGTTTAGAAAATCAGTTTTTAAAGGAGTGGTCACCACATATCAGGACCTGTCAATCTTTATATTAGGTGGTGGCTCTAGTGGTGACCATTGACGAAAAAGAGTGCTCTGCCCTGAGTACCTAGAATAACTAATTTCCATACACATTAAAAGCTGATTTTCTTGGCAACAAGATTGCACTTTGACACAAAAAACAAATGTTCATTATGCCATTAACAGCCCCAACAAAATAAAAGTGGGGTTTGGAAGTGATGGTGTTGGTAGTCTTGTTATACATATTTGAAAACACTTAGATTTGTACCTCAATTGCTACCTGTTTAAGTGCTTAATTTAAGTTTGCCTACCGAACCCTCAAGATTCTTCAGATGAAACCAGATTGGAATCGTTCATGTATTTCTTGAGAAATATTTAAGAAAGATCCCTCATAGACTTCAGTGTTCCGTGTGAAAACGGACAAAGATAGGACATATTTTGGACTTAAATACTCACTAACGTTTCAAACAATTTAGTTTCATTTAATAGAGCATGTAATTGTGAACCAAAATGCACTTTATTGAAATATGTTGCTGTTTTCTGCCTGAATAACCTCTATAAAGTTGCTGCCACTAGATCTCCTTTCTAGCTAGTTTGTTGTTCACTCCCTGTTACTTAGTCCTTAGTTACCTTTAAAATCAAGACCGGTTCACAGTGAGTGGAAGAAAGAGGGGCTGGGTCTCTTCACACAGTGCTTTTCACTGAGCGCTGTGTATACAGTGATCAGGAAGGCAGGAATGGTAATAGAATAAAGGTAACATATTTATTTATGTTTTAGCGAAGGGTAAAAAATTTCAAAATGTTCAAAAACAATGCCTGAAGGTCACGTGCCCCAAACGTCATAATGACGTCAGCACTTCCCATATGACCACTAGGGCCCAATCACAGACCCCAGCAGGAGCTGTTGCAGGCAGAAGAGGATGCTGAAGACCGAGCAAGGATGCCCAGGGGAGGTTAGGTAAGTTGAGTATAAGTGTTTGTTATTTTCTATCACCTCCCCTGGGCATCCGATTATTATACTCTGAGGTCTGAGGCAACCCAAGTGTATAATAATAGCACTAATACTAATTGGAGTGCTGAACCTCACGAATATTTGTCAAATTTTGTGGGATTCACCTGAAGCGACTTAAGGTGACTTTTGGGAGCATTTTATACTGTTTGCGGCCACTGTGGGGAGATTATTATATTGTTTGGGGGCCACTGTGGAGCATATTATACTGTGTGAGGGCCACTATGGAACATATTATAATGTGTGGGGCCACTGTGGAGTATATTATAACATGTGGGGCCACTGTGGAGCATATTATACTGTGTGGGGGTCACTGTGCAGTATATTTTACTGTGTAGGGGCCACTGTGGAGCATGTTATACTGTGTAGGGTCCACTGTGGAGCATATACTGTGTGGGGGCCACTGTGGAGCATATTATACTGTGTGGGGGCCACCGTGGAGCTTTTTATACTGTGTGGGGGCTACGGGGAAACATATTACACTGTGTGGGGCCCCTTCATTTATTTATCACACTCCATCTATTTTATAGCAGGCATGTGATATTATCACAGGCTGTAATTACATTGTATGGTCATGTAAAACAGACCTGTGCTATGTAAATAGCGAAGAGGAGAGGGCGCTTGCAAAAGCACCATGGTCCCTTCAAACAATTGATCAGCATGGTCCCTGGGTGTTAGACCCCCACTGATCTCTTAGATCTCTTAGACTGTTAGGACCCCACAGATCAGATGTTTACCAAAACATGCAGCTCCCAGTATTGTTTCCATGCTGGGTGCTGCTCACTGAACATGTTCTTGATAACTGCAGTTGTCGGTAATACAGTTGTATGGGCCATTTTAATGTTAACAATTCAAGGAACCACACTGCTCGCTTGTCATACATAGTGTAGAGGTGGGTTTAGGTAGTGCAGTGGTGCACATCGTATGAGCAGTGTGGCATTGTTATTACCTGTAGTCACACTGTGTCGGTACAATTTATCTGCAGGGGTCCTTGTGGTGGGCCCCTAGAAACAATTCCACTGGTGGGCTCTACACATCCCAGTCCGGCACTGGTCACACATCTGGTGCAAAAATGGTATCTAGATACCCTTAATAAAGGCCAGTAAGGGGTCATCAGGTGTGTCAGAGAATAGGCTGTAGATGGTCGGGATGGGACAGCATAGTCAAGGATTTGCAGAGTTGTTTAAACTGTATCAGAGGTCTATGAAGGTCTTGTGTACGATTGAGCGAGTTATAAAAGTGATGTAGTTGTAGCTATTGCCAGATGGTTTGTTTTTTCGACGTCATGCCACTTTTGCACAGCCCCTGAAATGACAGTAAAGTGTAATCCAACAACACGTGACCCCATTTTTGAAACTACACCCCTGAAGAAATGTATCCAGGGGTGCAATGAGCATTTTTAACCTCCAAGTATGGCATTAATTTATTTTCCAGAAAAGACTGTGCAGCTCATGGTAAAAAATGAAAATGGCAATTTTTCCATTTCACTGCCCGATATGTTGCGTCCAGATTGTGTCAGAGACAATCGCTCCAAACACTGTTGTGCCCAGGATAACCACTTAACAGTTTTTTTTTTCCACTGCGCGATTATTTCTGAAAACTAAATTAATGCAACACTCAAAGGTTAAAAATGACCAAGCCAATTTTCGTTTTTGCATTTCCATTTTTCCTTCCCCACATTTCAAGACCAATCATTTTTTCACATGATGGCTTATTGTTTGCGAAACAAATTGTACTTTGTAATGACACCTTTCAATATCCTGTGCAATGTACTGGGAAGCTGGAAAAAAAATTCAGAATGAGGGGGAATTGGAAAAAAACGCATTTGCACCAATTTCTTATGGGTTTAATTTTTATGGTATTCACTATGTGGTAAAAATGACATGTTTTCTGTATTCTGGGGGTCAGTGCGCTCACGGCAATACCAAATTTATATAATATTTGTAATGTTTTGATACCTTTTGAAAAATTTAAATCTTTGCAAAATTGAAAAAAAATAATAGTGTCGCCAAATTGTGACACCTGTAACTTTTTCATATTTATGTGTATGGAGCTGGGTATGGCGTCTTTTTATGCAGGACAACCTGATTTTTTTATTGATACCATTTGGGGGAAGGTCTGATGGTTTGATCTCTTTTTATTCCATTTTTTATTTTAACAACCATTTGGCCATTTTGATTTTTTTCCCCGTTACGACGCTCCCTGTATGGGATAAATATTTTTATATTTTAATAGTTTGGCATTTTTGAGCACGAGGAAACCTAAAGTGTTTATGTATTCATTTGTTTATTTTTATATGTGATCTACTTTAGGTCACATTTTACCGCAGTATCTAAAGTGGTAACAGCTGCTATCGGTGTTGGCACCGATCGCAGCTGTTAGCGGCAGTGGTTTCTGTATGTGTTATACAGCCGGCATCCTCTCCATACACTCCCTCATGCCTAATCATGTGCATGATTTTGCGTGAAGGGGTTAAATCCTTGGGAGCCCCCTGGACCCAGTGCAGGCAGTGGGTGACAGAAGGATACTGTCCGTGGTGAGCTCCATGCGGGAGAATAACTCCCATCCGATGCATGAGACCGTGATAGCGCTGAGCAGTACTGTCAGTGACTGACTGCTTCACCCTAACAGAAGGAGAAGGAGCGCTATTGGAAGTCTTTCCTCCCCACTGCGGTTAGGCTGTACAACCAACACCGACCTAAGCGGAGGTCACTCCATACATAGAACTGAAAGATCTTTAAGTTGTGGTATCCCTTCTACTACTTTTCTACCTATACCTTTCTATCTGTACCTACTGTCACTGTAATGTTCCTCTACCTTGGAGCTTTTGTATATATTGTTTTTTGTGTTTGTATTATCTATGCTAATGTAACAAACTGAATTTCCCCATGGTGGGACTATTAAAGGATTATCTTATCTTATCCCTTGAGGGGTGTAGCTTCCAAAATGGGGGCTCTGCAAAAGTGGCATGATATCCAAAAACCAAACTATGCTCCTTCTCTTTTGTACTCTCTTATACTCCCAAATAGCATTTTATACCGACATTGTTCATTACGTTATCCTGGGTAAAACAGTGTCATACATGTGGGCATAAATTGCTATTTGGGCAAACAGCAGGGTGCATATATGGAGCGCAGGTTTAGATTGCTTTGTTTTTGGATACCATGTCACATTTGCAGAGACGCTAAAGTGGCCCCTATAAAATGGGGTCACTTCTTAGTGAATTCCAATTTAGTGCCACTGAGGGTCTGCAAAAATAATATGGTGTCCAAAAATGCCCTCTAAATCTATACTCTAAAAGTTAAAAAGTGCAGTTCTCATTCCCTTCCAAGCCCTGCACTGTGCCCAAACAGCAATTTTCACACACATATACAACTTTTTTGTACTCCGGATAACCCTTTTAATAGTTAGAAGTGCGTGTCTCTGTTGACACAAAGTGGACAAAACATATTGTGCACTAAAATGGCAAATTTAAACTTTTCACTTTGGACAGTAATTTTTGGGAAACGCTCTTGGGCTGAAAATCATAGTAATACCCCTTGAGAAATTCCTTGAGGGATATAGTTTATAAAATTGGGTCCAGGCAAAAGATTAGGGCCACATCTAAAGGGCCAATTTCCAAAATGGGGTAAATTTCTGGGGTTCCATTCTAATGGTACTTTAGGTGCTCTGCAAATGCTACGTTGCACCAGAAAACTATTCCCACAAACTCTGCCCTCCTGAAGCCAAATAGAGCTTTTTCCATTCTGAGCCCCTCCATGTACCCATACAACATTTTACGACTACATATGGAGTATTGCTGTTTTCAGGAGAAAACAGTGGGGTGCTTTTTCACCTCTTGGGATATACAGTGGGGAAAAAAAGTATTTAGCCACCAATTGTGCAAGTTCTCCCACTTAAAAAGATGAAAGAGGCCTGTAATTGACATCATAGGTAAACCTCAACTATGAGAGACAAAATGTGAAAACAAATCCAGAAAATCACATTGTCTGATTTTTAAAGAATTTATTTGCAAATTATGGTGGAAAATAAGTATTTGGTCAATAACAAAAGTTCATCTCAATACTTTGTTATATATCCTTTGTTGGCAATGACAGAGGTCAAATGTTTTCTGTAAGTCTTCACAAGGTTGGCACACACTGTTGCTGGTATGTTGGCCCATTCCTCCATGCAGATCTCCTCTAGAGCAGTGATGTTTTGGGGCTGTCGCTGGGCAACACGGACTTTCAACTCCAACCAAAGGTTTTCTATGGGGTTGAGATCTGAAGACTGCTCGGCCACTCCAGGACCTTGAAATGCTTCTTACGAAGCCACTCCTTCGTTGCCCTGGCGGTGTGCTTGGGATCATTGTGATACTGAAAGACCCAGCCACGTTTCATCTTCAATGCCCTTGCTGATGGAAGGAGGTTTGCACTCAAAATCTCACGATACATGGCCCCATTCATTCTTTCATGTACACGGATCAGTCGTTCTGGTCCCTTTGCAGAGAAACAGGCCCAAAGCATGATGTTGCCACCCACATGCTTCACAGTAGGTATGGTGTTCTTTGGATGCAACTCAGCATTCACTCTCCTTGTGTTTCTACCAAACATTTCTACTTTGAAAAATTTGGCGCTTCCATGTGGGGTATTTCCGTGCTTGGAAGAAATTGCATAACAAATTGTGTAATGCATTTTCTCCTTTAACCCCTTGGGAATGTCTAAATTTTAGGGCTAAATAAATGTATTATAAAAAAAAAACTAAATGTCAAATTTCACTGCCATATTGTTTTAATTTGCATGAAAGGGTTAACAAAGTTCCCAAATATCTGTTTTAAATTATTTGAGGGGTGCAGTTTTGAAAAGAGGGTGATTTAAGGGGCATTTATAATATACAGTTGAGGTCAATTAAAAGATTATGCAAGCATAAAGCAGAGATTTTAAAATCTTGAGATTTTTACAGTTTGAAAATTGCTATTTTTTTTCCCAAATTTCCATCAAATTTCTTTCTTTTTTTTTTAATAAATAAATGCAAAAAAATATCGGTGAATATTTATCACTATCATGTACAACAGTACAATTTGTCCCAAAAAACAATCTTAAAATCACTTGGGTAAGTTGAAACATCTCAAAGTTATTGCCATATAAAGTGACACATGTCAGGTTGGAAAAATTAGAACCGTGTCCACCAGGGGTTAAGGAGCTTCACTCTGCACTGTACATGTACGATGCAGAGTGTTAAGGGGATAAACCCTTATTGTCATTATTATTAACATTGGCTCACACTACTTATAGACAGTGTAAACTTAGACAGGCAATTTGAATGTGTCTAGTTTTACCACAGTGTCTGATGCTGGATGATAAATCTGGTGTATTTTCAGACTGTCTAGTCTAAATTTATTCCATCTATCAGTTGACTTACTCTTGTCCAACTTTTTGTGTACATTTTGGTGCAGTCACATTAAGCCTCAACGTTTTCTCTGAAGGCACATCCCCTTTCCGATGAAATAAAAGTAAAACAAATTTGACAATTTGGCATAAACATTTTGGTGCATCTTATGTGAAAGCCAAGTCACAACCACAATAGTAAATATGCCCTGGTGTCTTCTATATTTTAATTTTTAATGTTCTTAGTTTTGTATTTGGTATAGCAATTAAGGTTTTGGTGTAAATATTTGGATTTAGTGGTGTATCCTTCAGGTTTCTAGCAGCCTTTTCACTGCTTTTTGTGATGATAGAATTAATATTATTGGTTATTTTTCAGACCTATATTAGATAGAACGCATGTAGCTATTAGGAGAAGAGCAAGGATTTCATACTGCATGCTGTCCCAGTGTTTGTGTCCTGGCCTGATACCAGATCTGCTTTGAAAGTACAGTAATGAAGTAAATGTTTTTCCAATTTCAGAGAGGATTATGGTGCTTTGGTGGGAATGGACTACCATATGCTGAAAGTCTCAGCTCTGTTCCATCAGAGAAACTGGAAGTATACAGCCTACAGGCTTTATTGAAACACTCTAGGGTAATGTATACCTACTCTTATCTTCTTTGACTAAATTTACAGTGAAATACGACTGAATAGTTTATTTATTTCTGTTATTACTTAATTATATTGTGGAGGAATGGGGAGCTGTAGGGATTCTGTGTGGGCCATCATGCATGCTCTGTGCACATGGCTTTGCTAACCAGAAGTGTGTTAAAGATACATTGCAAGTTGATCCCAATATCTAATGTGACCTTCTTCATTTGGAGCTTCTAGTGTTGTAAGATTCATATCTTACAACACAATTGCTTCCCTACAACCAGATATTTCCATTCATTAACAATTAGCAAAGACTGGAAATTGGCAAGGAACAGAAACACAAATTGAATAAAGCTAGAATATTTGCGAATTTGATATTTATTTATGTTTTGTGTGGCACCACCAGGCTTCGGGATGCTACTCATCAATTATCTTGTGCCTACTTGATGCTCTACCTACCACACTTCTTATCCTCCTGCCACCTGTCTCCCTACTTATGGCATGCACGTGCTCTGGCTCCTTCTATAAGGGCCTGCGTGCTTGTCCACTTTTCTGTCCTCAAGTAATCCACAGTGCACCAGGCTGATTTAAAGCATGTTTTCCCATGGGAAGCTTGAGCAGTATTGTTCTTAGTTCTTTAGACCTGTCCTCTGCCTGTTTACCTTACTCTGTACCTGTTCCGTCTGCTCTGACCTATGCCTGAAAACTGTATTGACTCTGTGTAACTTGCCCTGACATCTTCTCATATACTGTGATGATCGAACTCTGCTTGCCCTGACCATGGCTAGTCCTCTGACCATATCCACACCTGTCTTTTCAGTGCTAAGCAGAGGTGTAGCTATAGGGGATGCAGAAGCAGCGATCTCTACCAGGCCATGGACCCTGAGGGGAAACCTTAGGTCCCTCAGACGCTTAAAATATATCACTATTATAAATGGCATAAGGTAGTGGCCCATAACAGATTTTGCCCTGGGGCCCTGGAGCTTCAAGATACGTCTTCAAGAGTACTCCTGAGGTGGTTCCCTGCAGGAAAGATGAGATCCATGTATGGGGGATTATTCCCAGGGGACCATTTAGATAATGCCCTCAGGAGTAACTCCAAGTCAAATAAGCTTAGTGGCACAGTGGGTTAATACATGCTGGAGCAATAAAAAGTATTCCAAAAGTATATACTTTAATAACATAGAAAGGATAATCTGTATACGGTATGGTTTATAAAAATGTCTTAAATGCAGCTTCAAGGCAAGAGCAATTATTTTGTGCATTCTAGTTAAAAATTATCATCCAATTTTCCTTACTCCCCATTTATCTATGTGTGATATAGATATCCACCCACGTTGACAGTATAGTGTCAAATGGAGGACTACAGCTACTACAGAGAATATATCTGCTGCGGAAGGACTCTCAGAAAATACAAAGGACTATAATGCGTGTAATTGGAAACCTGGCTTTACATGAGCATCTGCATTCAACCATTGTAGATTCAGGTATTGATAGCAGGCATTTCGTGAAATATGGCTTATAATTAGATGGATATCTTCTGATTGTAGTATTTTTTTTTCTATCCTTCATTCTGAGAATCATGGGGGTCCAGGCAGTCGGTTCTCTACTTGTTAGAAACTGATAGCATATCCTTGTGATTTGCCATCACTTTCTAATGCTAATGTGGAAAATGTAATGTACTAACATTTGCCACTAAATGTGTATTATAATTTGGTATCACACTCCTGTTGAATCTAATCTTTACTTATAATGAACAATACAAAGTTTGGTCAAAGAAGATGTACAAAAGATACTTGAATAGAGACTGGTGGCCTAAGAGTCCTCCGCATGGTTCTGACCCTCGGTTATGCAAACTAATCTGCCTTCTCCTATAAAGTTCTTCTGTGCTTACTCTATAGACACAACAGTGTCTAACACACTCAATCGGCATACTGTAGTAAGGGGCATCAAAAGCATTATGGCTGCTGAATTGCAGTTTTTTTAGGGTATGCTACACTGTTTTTCTTCTTATTTAAAGACTAAAAGCATATATTGAAGTCTACAGTGCATGCAAAAGTTTGGACACCCCTGGTCAAAATGACTGTTATTGTGAACAGTTAAGCAAGTTGAAGATAAAATGATCATACAGTTAAAGATCAAACACACTTGTCTATAATTTTAAGCAATATCACAGTATTATTATGTTTGAGTACAATTTTAAAGTGAAAAATGGAAAGGAGTACCTTGCAAAAGTTTGGGAACCCTTATAGATTTGTCTTCTCAGATAACTTTTACCAAGGTCTCAGACCTTAATTAGCCAGTTAGGGTTATGGCTTGTTCACTATCATCATTAGGAAAAACCAAGTGATGCAAATTTTACGCAATTTTTACTTTATAAATACCCAGCCTCTTCTAACCTTGTGCCAAAAAACAACAGTCATGGGTTCTTCTAAGCATCTGCCTAGCACTCTGAAAATGAAAATAGTGGATGCCCACAAAGCAGGAGAAGGCTATAAGAAGATGGCAAAGCATTTTCAAGTTGCCCTTTCCTCAGTTCGAAATGTAATTAAGGAATGGCAGTTAACAGGAACAGTGGAGGTCAAGATAAGGTCTGGAAGACCAAGAAAAATTTCAGACAGCTGATCGTAGGATAACCAGAGTGGCCAATCAGAAACCCCCGCGTGACTGCAAAAGACCTTCAGAAAGATTTAGCAGACTCTGGAGTTGTGGTACAATGTTCTACTGTTCAACGATACCTGCACAAATATGGCCTTCATGGAAGAGTCATCAGAAGAAAACCTCTCCTGCTTCCTCACCATAAAATTCAGCGTCAGAAGTTTGCAAAAGAACATCTAAACAAGCCTGATGCATATTGGAAACAATTCCTGTGGACCGATGAGATTAAAATAGAACTCTTTGGTCACAATGATCAAAGGTATGTTTGGAGAAAAAAGGGCACAGAATTTCAGGAAAAAAACATCTCTCCAACCATTAAGCATGGGGGTGGATCAATCATACTTTTGGGTTGTGTTGCAGCCAATGGCACGGAGAACATTTCACGGGAAGAAGGAAGATTGGATTCAATAAAATTTCAGCAAATTCTTGAAGCAAACATAACACCATCTGTAAAAAAGCTGGAATTGAAAAGAGGATGGCTTCTACAAATGGAAAATGAACCTAAACACATGTTGAAATCCCCCATAGACTATCTAAAAAGGCACAAGCTGAAGGCTTTACCATGGCCCTCACAGTCCCCTGATCTGAACATCATTGAAAATCTGTGGCTAGACCTCAAAAGAGCAGTGCATACAAGACGACCCAGGAATCTCACAGAACTGGAAGACTTTACCAAGGAGGAATGGATGAAAATCCCTCATACAAGAATGGAAAGACTATTGACTGGCTACAAAAAGTGTTTACAAGCTGTGATACTTACCAAAGGGGGGTGCTACTACGTTATGTTATTTTGAAAGTGGGAATGTGTCATCTTTAATGTAATGCCTTTTGAAGATCATTTTATCTTCAACTTGCTTAACTGTTCACAATAACTGACCAGGGGTGTCCAAACTTTTGCATGCCACTGTATAGCCGAAGTCACATAAGCAACAGATGCCCTTGTATGCTGCAGTTTTCAAGGCACAGTTTGCCCTATCGATTATTTTGTATTGTTTTTGTAGTAAAAATTTGCAAAGTAAAATAATACAAAATTACACCACATGAAATAGATAATCGTAATCTTTGGCTTTTGGACACACATATGGACAAGACATGTACAGGGGGGGAAAAAAGTATTTAGTCAGCCACCAATTGTTCAAGTTCTCCCACTTAAAAAGATGAGAGAGGCCTGTAATTGACATCATAGGTAGACCTCAACTATGAGAGACAAAATGAGAAAAATTCAGAAAATCACATTGTCTGATTTTTTAAGAATTTATTTGCAAATTATGGTGGAAAATAAATATTTGGTCAATAACAAAAGCTTATCTCAATACTTTGTTATATATCCTTTGTTGGTAATGACAGAGGTCAAACGTTTTCTGTAAGTCTTCACAAGGTTGGCACACACTATTTCTGGTATGTTGGCCCATTCCTCCATGCAGATCTCCTCTAGAGCAGTGATGTTTTGGGGCTATCACTGGGCAACAGGGACTTTCAACTCCCTACAAAGGTTTTTTAAGAAGTTGAGATCTGGAGACTGGCTAGGCCTCTCCAGGACCTTGAAATGCTTCTTATGAAGTCACTCCTTCGTTGCCCTGGTGGTGTGCTTGGGATTATTGTCATGCTGAAAGACCCAGCTACGTTTCATCTTCAGTGCTCTTGCTGATGGAAGGAGGTTTGCACTCAAAATCTCATGATACATGGCCACATTCATTCTTTCATGTACACGGATCAGTAGTCCTGGTCCTTTTGCAGACAAACAGCCCCAAAGCATGAAGTTGCCACCCCCATGCTTCACAGTAGGTATGGTGTTCTTTGGATGCAACTCAGCATTCACTCTCCTCCAAACACGACGAGTTGTGTTTCTACCAAACATTTCTACTTTGGTTTCATCTGACCATATGACATTCTCCCAATACTCTTCTGGGACATCCAAATGCTCTCTTGCAAACTTCAGTCGGGCCCGGATATGTACTGGCTTAAGCAGAGGGAAACGTCTGGCACTGCAGGATCTGAGTAGTGTGTTACTGACGGTAGCTTTTGTTATGTTAGTCCCAGCTTTCTGCAGGTCATTCACTAGGTCCCCCTCGTGTGTTTCTGGGATTTTTGCTCACCGTTCTTGTGATCATTTTGACCCCACGGGGTGAGATCTTGCGTGGAGCCCCTGATCGAGGGAGATTATCAGTGGTCTTGTATGTCTTCCATTTTCTAATTATTGCTCCCACAGTTGATTTCTTCACACCAAGCTGCTTGCCTATTGCAGATTCAGTCTTCCCAGCCTGGTGCAGGTCTACAATTTTGTTTATGGTGTCCTTCCAGAGCTATTTGGTCTTCACCATAGTGGAGTTTGGAGTGTGACTGTTTGAGGTTGTGGACAGGTGTCTTTTATACTGATAACAATTTCTAACAGGTGCCGTTACTACAGGTAATGAGTGGAGGACAGAGGAGCCTCTTAAAGAAGAAGTTGCAGGTCTGTGAAAGCCAAAAATCTTGCTTGTTTGTAGGTGACGAAATACTTATTTTCCACCATAATTTGCAAATAAATTCTTTAAAAATCAGACAATGTGATTTTCTAGATATGTTTTCTCATTTTGTCTCTCATAGTTGAGGTCTACCTATGATGACAATTACAGGCCTCTCTCATCTTTTTAAGTGGGAGAACTTGCACAATTGGTGGCTGACTAAATACTTTTTTCCCCACTGTATATACTTTACTCTTTATGCCATTCTTCCTCCGTTATCTGAATGTGAAATATATTTGGAATAGTGATGCTATCCAGCAGATGTATTACAGACATTTCAAAGAAATAATTAACTTGTGTATTGATGTACAATTATTTCCAGTATGTGCTGTATGTCATAATTCTTTTTTTCTCAAGGTTGGATTTGTTTGCTGGCTGAGGCAATGAAATCTCCTTATGTCATTCAGACATCACATGCTGCCAGAGCATTGGCTAATTTGGACCGGGATACAGTTAGTGAAAAATACCCTGATGGAGTTTATGTGCTTCACCCACAACATCGAAATAGGTAAGAAAATATATCATAATATATATCACATTCATCATCATCATATTCATTTTCAGTAGAATGCAATACATTTCATTAGTGCTTTTGGATGTATCTGCAAATGCCAAAAAGAAAACCTCTTTCTTAAATGACTGTAGGGCAGTGAGCTAATTTCCACAATTTATCCTTATTATTTTCTGTATTTCAGCCCTTGAGTTGCCTAAGATCTATCACATGCATAAAAAAATATGGAAGAGGCAGTTCAATAAAGAAAAAAATCTTTACCCAAAAAAAGTAATAAACAAAAAACACTTTTTTTATTAAAAATTTTAAAAAATAGCTAGAAAAAATAAATATTTGTAGTCCCACAATCATAACAATTCATAGAATAAAGTTAACTTTTTTTTTTTTTTTTTTTTAACTGCCTGGCAAAAATGCAAAAACCCCATCCTGCAAAAAAAAAAAAAAAAAAAAAAAAAGTCATCATATAACTAGGTTGAGACGCCTGGTTACTGTACCAAAAAGCTCCCTGTTATGTTTTAGCGTTATTTTTATGAATAATATACCCAATTGCTAACTATTGTGGAAACTCTTTTATGGTGGGGACTAATCTGCATTCAAAATGTTTAAATTTGATATTATAATAAAATATTTTAACAAATATTGGATTTTCTATAAATAGAAACTTGTCGTGTAGTATTTGTAGGAAATATATATTAATAATAATAATACATTTTATTTATATAGCGCCAACATATTCCGCAGCACTTTACAATTTGTAGGGTTCAATTACAGACAAAAAGATACATTACAAAGAAATAGTCATTTCACACACTGGGACTGAGGGCCCTTCTCGCAAGACCTTACAATCTATGAGGTAGAGGGGGTGACACAAGAGGTAGCAGGGGCGACATCAGAGGTAGCATTGCTTATACAATAGTCAGACAATTTCATATAACTGCATTGACATTATTGCCAGATTGGCAACACATGTTTTTTGCAAAAGTTCTTTTAACCACATTTTAACCCTTTCCCGACATCCCGACATCCACTCCTTGCATCAGAGGAAACAAGGAAGCTCAATAGCCACTTCTGAAAGTAGTCAGGCTAGATGTTGAGAAAGCGTTTTTTTTTTTTTTTTCATTTTATTTTGAGTAGACATTTCAGCAATAAAGTAGTGCCTTCCTCAGGCCATAAAACGGTAACAAGCATTGGGGTTCATAGACAGAGTACAACAGGAAGGTAGGGTCTCAGCAAAAAAAGAACATGTAACAAGTTATAAATTTCAAAACAACCTTGGTTGGATTTGAGTCCACAACACTAGCACCACAAGGCAATAGTGCTAGGATAGAGAATGGTAGACTTTAAGTAGGAATATTTCGAAAAAAATGGTTAGTTGCATCACTCAAGGTAGAGAGATGGACCACTTGTTTAAAATGCATAAATATAGGAAATATACATAAAACACAGAATAAAACAACAATATACAATTTCCATAATTGAGACAATTCAGTGAGATTTTGGCTAAGAACCCTTCCATAAAAAAGGGGGCACAGCAGTAGAAGTCGCTACCCTATCCTGGACCCTGAGGGTGCCCCAAAGGCCCCTCTGCCACATAAAATATACCACTATTCTAAATATTACTAGATAGGCTTTAAGCTACTCATCTGGCTAAAATGCTTAGCCGAAATAAAGCATCCAGCTTTCAGCAGCACCTGTTGAGCTTCCTTCTTTCTTTTGATGCATTCCAAGTTATCAGGTATAATAGAACATGTTTTTGCCACAAAATCGTAGTGTCTTATTGATGTTATATGTGACAGGGTTAATGGCTTACTGATCAGTCTATATGTATTTCTTGTACATCTATATGAGGTTCACTCTGTAGCTTTGTCTGTATTTCTGTATACTATATATTGATCAGTAGATAAGAATTTCTTCAAATTCCTGAACCATAAATGGTCATGTTACAAGCTGACCACTGAGCCCCTCACCCACCCCAAAGGTACAATGAAAGCTGTAGGGGTCTATTGTAGAGTAGTCTCTGTATGAATCATGAAATTGATGCCATGCACCTCTGTAAGTCATCAAACGATGGGTATATATCAGTGCATGATATTTAATGGGGCTCCCCATCCAGTGAGCTATTACATAATTTGTAACCACAGCTAAGTATTATCTCTTTTCATTTATTAAACACTTATTATTTTATTATATTCTCGTGTGATTATAGTCATTCTTTGACCATCTTTAACCTACATCAGGGAAGGCAGATTACACAGGCTGTAGATAGGGAGGAAAACATACACAAGGCAACTTACAGATGGTGGAGGGTGATCATATAGATGTAGAAGTGCAGATGACCTACAGCAGACTGCAGGGAGGAGGGTGAATCGCACAGTCTTTATCGTCCAGTGTCGTTTAGCACAAAGGAGAAGAGATGGACTATAGATGAAGAAAAGTCTGAAACAAAGATTGCAAACTGCATATCAGGGGATATGAGAATGAATGAAGGAATAAAAATTGCTACCTGCCAGTCTTTAAAGGGAGTCTATCATTAGAAAAACACTTTCATTTTTTAACTAATGGCACGTCAGAATAGCCTTTAAAAAGGCTATTCTTCTCCTACCTTCCATTCTTTTCTTCTCCCCGCCATTTCTGATAAAATCTGTTTCTTCTGATATGCTAGTTAAGATCACGGAGCACCTGGGGCGCTTCCCCTATGCTTCGAGCACCCCCCGCGTCATAACTTTCCACCGCCCCTTAGTTCATTGTGTTCACTCCCCTCTTCCTCTTCTCCGTATCTTCTGTCTTTCGCAGGCATCGGACGCAGCGCTGTATGGCTATGAAATCTCACGCAGTACACTCGTGTAACAAACTACCAGAAAATGGCGACCCGGGCATGCGCAGTCGGCTCTGCCCGAACCCCAAGTGACAGAGCCAATTGTGCATGTACGAGATCTCATAGCCATACAGCACTGTGTCCGATGCCTGCGAAAGACATAAGATATGGAGAAGAGCAAGAACGCCCCAGTGCTCCGTGATCGTAATTAGCATAACAGAAGAAACGGATTTTATCAGAAACGAGAAGAAGAAAAGAATGGAAGGTAGGAGTAGAATGGCCTTTTTAAAGGCTATTCCAACATGCCATTAGTTAAAAAGGTGTTTTTCTAATGATAGACTCCCTTTAAGGGGTTATGTAAAGGGGTTGGTTTATGTAAATTATTTTGAGAAAAAGCCTGACCTGAACAGAATTTATATTTTTGGTAAGATTTGTAAAGGAGGTAACATTAATGTGTGTTTTGAAATTCATGAGCAGCATGTTATCATTGTAATCACCCTGGCCTATTCTGATCACAGTCACATTGCATTCACAGTCCATGCTCACTTATAAACATTCAGCAACAGTAATTGCTGAGAAGGATATAGCATTTCAAGGTGACATCTGTAACAGCATTTGTCTAAATGAATATTCCTATCAACAACAATATAGGATTTCCCTTAACTTTATATTAAATAAAAGGACTAAAAAGTAGAAGCATAAACTCCAGAGTTATTCACAAATCACAATACACATCATAGTGCTTCTATGTTTTTTTATACTCTTTGTACTATTTTTATACCTGTGTCTCGTACAGTTCATTGCGTGTCTTTTTCATGAGTGCAGTCATATTAAAAATGTGTAATTTATTCCTAAAATTCCATCTATAGCCAGCTCGTAAAAGCAGACATTCTTTTTGTCCATGGTCTGTTGGGAGCAGCCTTCAAAACATGGCGCCAGCAAGATCGTGATCAGCCACTGGATGAAAGTGCTTCTCAGGAAGAGGACTATACAGAATGCTGGCCAAAGGTACTGTACATTTTACTAATCACAAGAAGGATCATATCTCAGCACAAGGTAGAGAGGTTACATTACCACATAAACTGTACTTAACCATTTTAAATAACATTTCAGGATAAGCTGCAATGTGTGTACATGAGAAGTAACACTATTTCTGAGTTGTCCCTAGAGCTTGGTGGAGTAGAATAGCTGCTGTGATGTCTTCCATGCACTGCACATGGTGAAAACTCACAGAAGCACCAACACAACTTAGGACATTAAAGAATGTGCAGACCAGTACTGATGTGAATCTTTTAGCAGTGAAACAGCACCCCACATTGCGCAATCGCAGCTTTTTTTTTGCAGAGTATGCTGCGGTTTTTTTAAGTACTTCCTATATATTTCCCATTCTTTTTGTAGCCATTCTTGGCTTTGACTCAAAATACTGCAGCAAAATCTGCAACAAAAAAAGCTGCATTTCCGCAACATGGGGTCTCATTCTTAGGGTAGGTTCACATGGAGGAATTTGGCACTGAACTTGAGGCAGATTCCACATCAAAATTAGCTCCAAATTCTGCCTGAAACCAGCCTCCATTCATTTCAATGGGAGTCAGATGCTAATTTTCCTCTAGCAGATTTTTTCAGCTAGTGGAAAAATAAGCATCATGCTCAATTTTCAGGCAGATTCCATTTGATAACTCACATTGAAGTGAATCAGAAGCAGAAAATACTGTCTGGCAGGTGTGGATTTTGACATGGAGTTTGGACAAACGGAAAATTCAGCTTCAAATTTCTGAAGCCAGGAAAATTTCCCCCTTATAAGCTTATATGCGGCTACAGGGCATCTGTTTCTTTCTCCCTGCTTCTTGACTCATCTCCATAGAGTGCAAGCTCTGTAAATTGATACTTGCGTGAGTTGTAGTTTGTCTTCTTAGACCAAGACAGAGTCAGCTAAGATTTTAGAGTGAATGTCAGTTTGCGAAAGAAGTGGGGGGACCAGGAAAGGTGCTTAATCATTTGAAAAAAAAAAATCATTTTTATAAGATATATTATCTTATAGTTTCTTATATTTGTCCTTCTTCTATTCATTACTGAAAAGTTTGTTGAAAAATTAGAGACAATTTAAGTCAAATGCCAATCGTCTTTGTAATTTAAAAAAATGTATGGGAAAGTGGTCTTCTGCCACAAATTGTAAAAGAGGTCTTAGACTGTAGTCAGGTCCTATCAAGATCTGAGTGATCTACTGACCACTGTCTAATGTACAGTATATGAAAAAGTTTATATTGGTTATCCACTTTTTGCAGTAATTTTTTGGCTAGTTAATAAAAACTGGGTATCATTGGGTACAAAACTGAAATTCTTGCTCTCAAAGATTTCAATTTAGACCTTCATCTACATCAAAGAAGAGCAGTTAGCACTAAGAAAAATAGACAGACATTTATCAAATATACAGTCATATGAAAAAGTTTGGGCACCCCTATTAATCTTAATCATTTTTAGTTCTAAATATTTGGGTGTTTGCAACAGCCATTTCAATTTGATATATCTAATAACTGATGGACACAGTAATATTTCAGGATTGAAATGAGTTTATTGTACTAACAGAAAATGTGCAATATGCATTAAACCAAAATTTGACCGGTGCAAAAGTATGGGCACCTCAACAGAAAAGTGACATTAATATTTAGTAGATCCTCCTTTTGCAAAAATAACAGCCTCTAGTCGCTTCCTGTAGCTTTTAATCAGTTCCTGGATCCTGGATGAAGGTATTTTTGACCATTTCTCTTTACAAAACAATTCCAGTTCAGTTAAGTTTGATGGTCGCCGAGCATGGACAGCCCGCTTCAAATTATCCCACAGATGTTCAATGATATTCAGGTCTGGGGACTGGGATGGCCATTCCAGAACATTGTAATTGTTCCTCTGCATGAATGCCTGAGTAGATTTGGAGCTGTGTTTTGGATCATTGTCTTGCTGAAATATCCATCCCCGGCGTAACTTCAAATTCGTCACTGATTCTTGTACATTATTCTCAAGAATCTGCTGATACTGAGTTGAATCCATGCGACCCTCAACTTTAACAAGATTCCCGGTGCCGGCATTGGCCACACAGCCCCAAAGCATGATGGAACCTCCACCAAATTTTACAGTGGGTAGCAAGTGTTTTTCTTGGAATGCTGTGTTTTTTGGACGCCATGCATAACGCCTTTTTGTATGACCAAACAACTCAATCTTTGTTTCATCAGTCCACAGGACCTTCTTCGAAAATGAAGCTGGCTTGTCCAAATGTGCTTTTGCATACCTCAGGCGACTCTGTTTGTGGCGTGCTTTCAGAAACGGCTTCTTTCGCATCACTCTCCCATACAGCTTCTCCTTGTGCAAAGTGTGCTGTATTGTTGACCGATGCACAGTGACACCATCTGCAGCAAGATGATGCTGCAGCTCTTTGGAGGTGGTCTGTGGATTGTCCTTGACTGTTCTCACCATTCTTCTTCTCTGCATTTCTGATATTTTTCTTGGCCTGCCACTTCTGGGCTTAACAAGAACTGTCCCTGTAGTCTTCCATTTCTTTACTATGTTCCTCACAGTGGAAACTGACAGGTTAAATCTCTGAGACAACTTTTTGTATCCTTCCCCTGAACAACTATGTTGAACAATCTTTGTTTTCAGATCATTTGAGAGTTGTTTTGAGGAGCCCATGATGCCACTCTTCAGAGGAGATTCAAATAGGAGAACAACTTGCAATTGGCCACCTTAAATACCTTTTCTCATGATTGGATACACCTGGCTATGAAGTTCAAAGCTCAGTGAGGTTACAAAACCAATTTTGTGCTTCAGTAAGTCAGTAAAAAGTAGTTAGGAGTATTCAAATCAATAAAATGATAAGGGTACCCAAATTTTTGCACTGGTCAAATTTTGGTTTAATGCATATTGCACATTTTCTGTAAGTACAATAAACCTCATTTCAATCCTGAAATATTACTGTGTCCATCAGTTATTAGATATATCAAATTGAAATGGCTGTTGCAAACACCCAAATATTTAGAACTAAAAATGATTAAGATTAATAGGGGTGCCCAAACTTTTTCATATGACTGTATTTACAATTCATTCTCAGAGAAGTCCATACTTCCTTTTCAAGCTTTCGTACTTGTATAATAGACGTTGTTTTACATTTCCCTTAAAGGGGGTTTCCCACCAGGACAACCCTGGTCCATATATCCTATAATGGACCACTTAAGACATCCCTTTATGAATCAGAGAAGTGTGCTGCCATGTAAATCAATATGTTTGCCTTCCTCTAGCAAACCCAGCTGTTTACCAGGGCTCTGATAGTAAAGATAGCCTATCTGGCAAACACTGATTATAGATAACGCGACAGTGAAGTAAATATTTGCCATTTTCTTTGCACATGCACATTATGGCATATATTTTATTAATTAAAGCCAGATACTGATACATATTCTTGTCTTCTAATCTGCTTTTATTTTCTCATGGTAGATTTGTTTACTCTATTTTCTGTTATTAGCTCAATATATTAAACCATTCAGAAACCACTTGGACCATATAAATAACGTGATGTAAAAAATATTTCATTTTCAGATTACACATTTATTTAAACATTCTTATATTTAGGACTGGCTAGCAGAAGACTGTCCTGCTTTAAGAATTATTTCTGTGGAATATGATACTCATCTAAGTGACTGGAAAGCAAAATGCCCAGCAGACAATCACAGGTAATTGTGAACTGCCCAAGCTTCACTATTTTCATATATTTATGAAAATAATATACTTTATTAACCTATCTAGCTTCCTTTTTTATTATAAAACAGGTAATAACATTCTTCTTAGAAACCCTCTGAGCTGTTACTAAGGAAAGTCCCTACACAGCTGTATTGTGAATATGCAGTTCGGAAGCATTTACCAAAGGGTGGATAGTCACTTTAAATTGCTGTTTTATACCACCTAGAAAAATGGTTTTAACTCAATATGTAGCAGTTCATGCTGCATATAAAAACACATTCCTGACTGTGTTTTTAACTAGTGAAATCTCAAGTTCTGTTATAGCTTCTACTTCAAGAGGTTGTCTGGGCAAAAAAAAAATATATATATATTTTTAAAATAGGCCGGAGGAGGTGAAAAAAAAAACTCATACCTGTCCCTGGTGCTTCGGTGTCCTCCCAGCCCAGTCCGGTCCTGCTGCTCCGGTGTCTTCTTGAAGGGAAACTCCTCGCGGGCTGTGACGTCCCGGATCCCTTCCACTGAAGTCGCTGATTGGCCTCTAGTCACCTGACCGGCAAATCAGTGGTTCAACGGCATCAGGAAATGACCCTGGAGACTTTGAATACTGTTATGTATGTTTATGTAGCCCTATACAATGATAGATGTGACAATACAAGTGATAGATGTAAAATGCATGAGTCACAATCCATCTGTTATATGCCTAAATTAATAGGTAATGTCCCAATTAATAATAAGTGTATCCAATCAATGTCAAAATAAACTAAACTAAGTAATGTTGAGATGAAACACACAACTGTAAACACTAAACAGCAGAAATCATAATGATAGATCCAAGTATTACAATGATGAATCCAAATGGGCAAACTAACCAGAATATAGTCCACACAAGAGAGTAGCAGCCACAACCTCCAATCCTCAGCCCCAAGTGCGTTTAGCCCTACGGGGTGGAAGTATCGCACTGCTCTATATCAGACCCACTTCAGCTGCAGCAGGTTCAGAATAATTGAGTGATACTGCGTATGTCTGGAAAAAAAAAGTAAGACAGTCACCATGACTGCAATTTCAGCATCAGCTTAAAAAAATATTTCTGGTAATGTGCAGCAGAATCCCAACTCCAAACAGGAAGATGTGAATGTGCCAATAACCCTCTAACCGACATATATATTAAAGACAACTTGTAACTGAAAGAGAAACTGAAATGGAAGGAAGAATAAAAAATTATACATACAGTACTTATGTATGAAAGGAGCCAAAATTTGGAGCAAAATGTATTAATGACACAAATGCTTCCTGAAAATCTAAAGTTGTTTGAAAGTTTAGTTAAGCTTTAAGGTGCTGTTCAGCTGATGTGGACATGTTTTAGACTAGGTTTATCACTTTTCAACAATCTGCTTAGTGGATCCATTGTAACAGATATGCTAAAACAGCTGCAGATGGGTGGCTATCCTTTGCATGCACTTTACATAGACTTCAGTGTTAAAAATAAAGCACACCCATTGCCATGTGCTTTTTCTGCCAGACCGAATGGGAAACAAAAAGAAATGGACAGCAATGAATACAATTATTTTAAGATTTTCTCTTTTTAAACCAAGGCAAATAGATGGCATCTATTTTTAGCATGTCCGCTAAAATGGATCCTTTAGGCAGATAATAGTAATGTGATGTGAACACAGTCTTACTAAGGCTATCTTATGCACTCAGAGACCAATTTGCATTGCTTTATCTGCTTTGGAATAATAAAAGCTAAACTGTCATTGGTTGCTTTAGACAAAAAAAAAACATTTTTTTCTGTAAGGCAATTTGGATTACGTCCTGTTCATAGAACCATTGTGAGATGACCTGACATTTTTAACATGGTGCTCTATAAGTATTCAGTATATGATGGGTAGTCTGTAACCTAATAGAAATGCAACAATTCTCAGGCTTGGTGTGGCTCTTCAACAATGTTCAGTTGTCATTGTATATCAAGAAAACATAGTTCACACCATTATACAAATACCATTATCTTAAACCTTTAACAAGTTAAAAAGTCGGTATAAATCAAGGTATGAAGTTTTGTGTAAGGCTACGTTCACATCTGCACTGGGTGTCCAGCCAACTCAGATCTGTCAGAAATCACTTGCTCATTGAATCACTTCTCTAATATTCACACCATGAACCAAACATTTACCAGTGTCTGGATTGCTGCATCAAAATAATGCACAAAACACTTGTATCACACATATACACAAACATTCATATCGCTTAGATTATACACTTTCCATATTCTGTCCATACAACCTCTGTCTTAAAATATGCTGACTGTTTTGAGATATCCATTACACATTATGGTTTTAGCGATATCAATTCTCACTAGAGAGGAATGTCTAAGAATATGCTCACACAGCAGAACTTCCTCTCCGAAAACTGTCCGAATCTGTCCGCTGAAAAAAGGACTGTCTTACTCCATCTTTCTGGAGTTTCAGTGATCGAAACTTTAAAAATCTGTAGAACAGAGAAGGACAGGGCTGGGGTTAACATGTCTGGGACCCTCAATCCCAAAAGCATAAAGACATGCTGCTGGATTATGGGGCTTCAAGCCTGGTGACAGTTTCCCTTTATGGTTACTCACATTGTTCCCTGCTGCTTCTTCTGGCAGAAGTCCTCGTCTCACGTGACAGCTGAAGCCAATCAGCAGCTTAAGGAATGGACACAGGACGTCATATGTGATGTGTATGTGAGTGACGTCCTGTTTCCTTTCCTTAGGCCAATCTGCGGCCTTGGGTCACAGAATTTGTTTTTTTTCACCTTCCCTGGCCTCCTTGTGAAAAACTATATCGTGGACAATACCTTTAATGCATTACTATACAATATTTTAGCAAATTCTCAGCAGTGAGTAGTTTAGGTCTGTATATAACTTTTTATTATAAAGTGATTATACTTCATTTGCATTAAATCCTGTATGATGCAAGTGCTGGTTCATTTCTGTCACAGGAAGTCTATGGCTTATAGAAGCTCTGAACTGCTTAATAAACTAAAGATGGCTGGTGTTGGGAAACGGCCAATAATATGGGTGTCACATAGCATGGGAGGTAAGTACCTAGATATGATTTTTGCAGTTGTTGTTTTGTTCTGCTTTTATGAAAGCATACAACATGCAGTTTATATAATGTAAATACAATTTAAACTACCTTTATGCAATTTTACATCATTCAGTGAATTAACAATTAGTAATTGATAAGGGCAGCATGGAAGATATTGGGCCTCTGAAGTATTCTACAGATCAAATAAAACAAAAAGTTTGTAGCCAACAGAAATCTACCTTTGTTGCTGCACTCCTCTATCACCACCCTGTCACATACAATTGCAGCAAACCCTTTACTAATGACCATTTACTACACTACACCACTACATGTCATCGATACTCAATACTGGATCTCTACATACATACATACATACCCAATTAGTACAATATACAGTTTATTAAGGGGACTACATCTCGATCAGTGGGGAAATGGCATCTTGACTGCAGAAATTTCCATGCTTGACAGACGAAACACTCCTCCAGGCCATTGTAGAATGTTAAAAACACTTCAAGATGATCGTATGCTGAAATGCAATTAAAATTATTATATAGAGGCTCTATATCACCTAAAAGACAATTTCTCATGGGACTGTCAGATACTGCAAAGTGCTATAAATGTGGGACTCTACAAGCAAACTTATCACACTTTTTATGGCCTCTAAGTAAGAGGTTGTGGATGAAGGTATAAACATATTTTAGCAGGAAATTGCATATCTCATTTCAGTTTACTTGGGAGTGGACATTGTTTGCCATTCTAACAGCTATTAGAACTTATATGTATGGCATCATTATGTCTATGTAACCTCGGACTGTAATTTGCTGTCCACGATTTGTCACTGGACCATGTATAAATAAAGTTTAAAAAAAAATCTGAAAAAAAGCATAATTTATAGAACCTGTTATTTGCCCTCACAGCAAAATTAGTGGTGACCTGCCATTTGAGTTTACATCTAACTTGCAGGCCATTGCTTGCCTTTACTCATTTGTCATGAATGGAATAAGATTAAGGATTAAGTTTAACCATTTTCCTACAGGACTGTTAGTGAAAAAGATGTTAGTAAATGCATCAAGGGATAAGGACTTGCAAGATTTTGTGAACAACACAAGAGGGATCGCGTTTTATAGTGTTCCTCACCATGGCTCTCGACTGGCAGAATATTCAGTCAATGCAAGATTGCTACTCTTCCCATCTATTGAAGTTAAGGAGCTTAGCAAAGGTGAGACATTATTTACTGAGCAAATAAGAAACAGTAGCCTCTGTAGTCTCTAGGCTGTTAGACTGTATTTAGGCCACCCTGATACAAAATTGTCATGAAAAATGAATATTTTGTGTGGCATCCATTTTCACAGGTCCCTCATAGACCTGAGTTTATTGAAGGAGCCATGAAAACAGGCAAAAATAGAAGATGTCCTATTTTTTGATGACCTGTTAAAATGAACCATCAAAAAATTGGTCCCACTGGAATCAATTGATTTTTTTACATTTTTTTTTTAATTCTTTATTTATAACATTTTCAAAATAGGAATATAAAAAATAGTACACGAGACATAGTAAGTAGTAAGTCTCCTTGCTGTTTTTGGCCCTCTGCATTGACGTCACAGACTTGGGTTATGAGCCCTGTGGCAGCTGCTATGGTGGTACATACACCACTGGGGTGCACACCTCTTCATAAGTCAGACGCACCCTTCCCCAGGCCTTGTGTCTGCACTTAAATCTATGCCAGCTCATAGGAAACTGATGAGGGCAGTGTAAAAAGGGCCTCCTCTTGCACACAGCCTGTGTGCATCTTCAGGTCTCATCTGCTGCATCACTATTATTATTATTATTGTTTATTTATATAGCACCATTAATTCTATGGTGCTTTACATTTGAGGGTTTATATACGGTACACAAGATATACAAAACAGATAATACAAACATTAACCAACTGGCACAGTGGGATAGAGGGCCCTGCCCACAAGGGCTTACAATCTATGAGGAAAGACGGATAGAGACAGAAGGTGACGGGAGAGACTGTACAGGTGGTGGTGTGGTGACAGTAGTGTTATTGGAGGTTGTAGGCCTTCCTGAATAGGTGAGTCTTCAGGGCCTTCTTGAAGCTTGTGAGGGTGGGGGACAGTTTTATGTGCCTTGGTAGTGAATTCCAGAGTATGGGGGATGCACGGGACAAGTCTTGGAGACGATTGTGTGAAGAGCGGATAAGAGCAGAGCGGAGTTGGAGGTCTTTGGAGGATCGGAGGTTACATGTGGGCAGGTAGCGGGAGATTAGGTCGGAGATATATGGAGGGGACAGGTTGTGGATGGCTTTGTATGTCAGCGTTAGTAGTTTGAACTCTATTTGCGGGGCGATGGATAGCCAGTGAAGGGATTGGCAGAGGGTAGCGGCCGATGAAGAACGGGGGGAGAGGTGTATTAAGCGAGCAGCACAGTTTAAGGTGGACTGGAGGGGGCGAGAGTGTTTGCTGGGAGGCCATGGAGAAGGGTGTTACAGTAGTCTAAGCGGGAGATTATGAGGGCGTGAACTAGCATCTTTGTAGTTTCGGGGGTGAGGAAGGAGCGGATTCGGTGGATGGGGTTGGAGGCGGCAGGAGGTATTGAGGGTTTGAATGTGCGGCTTGAAGGATAGGTCAGAGTCTAAGGTTATCCCACGGCAGCGGGCCTGTGGGACTGGGGTGAGAGTGGTTCCATTAATTTTGATAGATGGGTCAGGTAAGGGGGTCGTGCGTGGAGGGTTGAAGATTATGAACTCCGTTTTCTTCATGTTGCGTTTGAGAAAGCGGGAGGAGAGAAAGGAGGGTACGGCTGCTAGACATTCTGGGACTCTGGACAACAGGGAGGTAATGTCTGGTCCAGAGAGATATATTTGAGTGTCGTCAGCATAGCAATGGTAATGGAAGCCATGGGATTCTATGAGTTGGCCAAGGCCTAGGGTGTAGATGGAGAACAGGAGGGGTCCTAGGACGGAGCCTTGGGGGACACCTACAGAAAGATGGTGTGGCAGGGAGGTGGTGTGCAAGTGGGAGACGCTGAATGTGCGCTTGGTGAGGTATGAGGAGATCCAGGAAAGGGCCAGATCAGAGATGCCAAGGGATGAAAGCGTTTCTAACAGGAGGGAATGGTCGACTGTGTCACTACTGTGTAAGACCAATAATCGTACAGTTCAGAGAACAGGAGAAGAGCATCCAAAGATGCCCCTAACACAGTGGGTCAGCGCGGGGCGCTGGGGGAGATTTACAGGCAGCAGCTCAGAGGCATATACAGTGGGGAAAAAAAAGTATTTAGTCAGCCACCAATTGTGCAAGTTCTTCCACTTAAAAAGATGAGAGAGGCCTGTAATTGACATCATAGGTCAACCTCAACTATGAGAGACAAAATGAGAAAACATATCTAGAAAATCAAATTGTCTGATTTTTAAAGAATTTATTTGCAAATTATGGTGGAAAATAAGTATTTGGTCACCTACAAACAAGCAAGATTTCTGGCTCTCACAGACCTGTAACTTCTTCTTTAAGAGGCTCCTCTGTCCTCCACTCATTACCTGTAGTAATGGCACCTGTTTGACATTGTTATCAGTATAAAAGATGCCTGTCCACAACCTCAAACAGTCACACTCCAAACTCCACTATGGTGAAGACCAAAGAGCTGTGGAAGGACACCAGAAACAAAATTGTAGACCTGCACCAGGCTGGGAAGACTGAATCTGCAATAGGCAAGCAGCTTTGTGTGAAGAAATCAACTGTGGGAGCAATAATTAGAAAATGGAAGACATACAAGACCACTGATAATCTCCCTCGATCAGGGGCTCCACGCAAGATCTCACCCCGTGGGGTCAAAATGATCACAAGAACGGTGAGCAAAAATCCCAGAACCCCACGGGGGGACCTAGTGAATGACCTGCAGAAAGCTGGGACTAACGTAACAAAGGGTACCATCAGTAACACACTACGCCACCAGGGACTCAGATCCTGCAGTGCCAGACGTGTCCCCCTGCTTAAGCCAGTACATATCCGGGCCCGTCTGAGGTTTGCTAGAGAGCATTTGGATGTTCCAGAAGAGTATTGGGAGAATGTCACATGGTCAGATGAATCCAAGGTAGAAACACAACTCTACCATACTCTACCCATACCTACTGTGAAGCATGGGGATAGCAACATCATGCTTTGGGGCTGTTTCTCTGCAAAGGGACCAGGACGACTGATCCGTGTACATGAAAGAATGAATGAGGCCATGTATCGTGAGATTTTGAGTGCAGACCTCCTTCCATCAACAAGGACATTGAAGATGAAACGTGGTGGGTCTTTCAGCATGACAATGATCCCAAGCACACCGCCAGGGCAATGAAGGAGTGGCTTCGTAAGAAGCATTTCAAGGTCCTGGAGTGGCCTAGCCAGTCTCCAGATCTCAACCCCATAGAAAACCTTTGGAGGGAATTGAAAGTCCGTGTTGCCCAGCGACAGCCCCAAAACATCACTGCTCTAGAGGAGATCTGCATGGAGGAATGGGCCAACATACCAGCAACAGTGTGTGCCAACCTTGTGAAGACTTACAGAAAATGTTTGACCTCTGTTATTGCCAACAAAGGATATATAACAAAGTATTGAGATGAACTTTTGTTATTGACCAAATACTTATTTTCCACCATAATTTGCAAATAAATTCTTAAAAAAATCAGACAATGTGATTTTCTGGATTTGTTTTCTCATTTTGTCTCTAATAGTTGAGGTCTACCTATGATGTCAATTACAGGCCTCTCATCTTTTTAAGTGGGAGAACTTGCACAATTGGTGGCTGACTAAATACTTTTTTTCCCCACTGTAGTAGTGCAGCTTTACTCACTGTCTGCCCCTAAACCACTTGCTAATGACCCTGCCGACGGGCCACAAAACACAAGGCCATCTGTTTTATTAATACTTCTGTGAATGCATTCTTACTTTGCAGCAATTTTACCACACCTGCCTAAATCATGTGCACAGTACTGTATATGAAGTTTTAGCTGCAGTTCCCTGGTGCCACCATTATAAAGTGGATGGAGCTGCAGCTCTGCTCCTATTACAAGCATAAGATCAAAGCTACTTACGCTCTCTGTCCACTGCTATAGCTTCCTTTGCCCAGAGGCAGCGTGTCAGACTTCCACAGATCACACACTGCTGAGCTATCCTGTGGATAGGTTATTAGTATGAAAAATGCATTTGGAGCATGAAAAACCCTTTAACACAGGACAATATCTTGTTGACTTTGGATGCCGAAAGATGGTATTGCATACTATAATTTAGTTTGTTATCAACAATTATTCCCAACTCCTTCTCCATCGTAGACAAACCCAACAGTGATCCATTTACAGTATAACTAGCATTATACTGTATGACTTTAAAGCTAAGCAAAATACTATATGTACCTCAAAATGGTCAAATTTAACCATTCACCTCGTTCTGCAAAAAATAAGCTCTCATATGCCAATTGGGAAAAAAGTGTTATGGATTTTGAAATGCAGTCATGGAAAATCAAAGAAATGCCATATCCGCAAGTACAAAACAGTCAGCATCCTTAACAGGTTAAATATAAGTTGAGTAGAAAATGGAAGATTTTTTGGTTGAAAAGGTTCACCATATATTTCTGTATGCCTAGTAGGATAACCTTAGAGAGGGGTTATGAGGGGAAATAAAAAGATTCTCAGTGCTTCCTCCACTGCTGCCACACCGACTCTGCTTTACCCCTGCGGTTTGTACATGGAGTACAGTGGGTCGGTCACGTGAGAATCTAAGCATTAGCTGGGAAGGCAGAGGAGCAAAACTTCTAACCCACTGATGCGCTCTGAAAACCTAAGAATTGTGGCAATGGGGGGCTGGCATGTATATTAGTAAGTAGGCTTGTTCAGTGCAGAAAGACTTTTTATCTCCCCACATAACCACTTTAAATTACCAATTGCATATAGAAATTGTGAACTTAATGAATATGTCTATGAAATTCTTTTGCAATATGAGAGACATCAGTGTCAGACTGGGATGCCTAGGGCTCGTCAGTGGAATTGTTTCTAGGGGCCCACCACCAGGACCCCTGCAGATCAGCTGTACCGAGACAGCGCGGCTACAGGTAATAACAATGCCATGCTGCTCACCCGCCATACGATGTGCGCCACTGCACTACCTAAACCCACTACTACACCTTGTATGGCAAGTGAACAGTGTGGCTCCTGCAATTGTTACCATTATCTATAGCCATCTATAGCCATGTGGCGAGCGGGAAGTGTAAAATAAAAATAAATAAATAAAAAAGCATACTCACCTGTCCCCGTCACTCCTTTGTCTGCCACCAGTGTCCATTCAGTCTTGAGTCCTGCACCTCATGTGACCACTAAGACCAATTAGGTACAGGATTTCCAAAAATGAGGTGCTGCCATGAGACCAAACAGACACAGACCTTCACACGAATCACTCCAATTTATAGACAACCTCTTTAAAGGGATTGACTGGGCCTAATTTTTTTTATGGCCACTTCACTGGTCCCTCACACTGTATGGGGAACAGTGATGGGGCCATTATATTGTGTTGGAGCTAACAGTGATGGGGCTAACATCCTTTGGGTGTGACATTAAACTGTGTGGGGCATATTAAAGGGGTTGTCAAGGCTTAATTTTTTTATGGCCTATCCTCAGGATAGGCCATAAATACCTGATTGGTAGTGGGCTGACCCCATCAACTGTATGGAACCACTTCCGGCGCCTGTTCTGTACACAATACAGGGCTGGAAGTAGAAAGCTCCATCCGCTGTTTAGTCGCCAGGCGCCTTCACTGCAGCTCCCACTGACTTCAATATGTGCTGAGATGCAGTGAAGGTGCCCGGGTAATATACAGTGGACAGAGTTTTTTGCTTCTGGCCCCGTATTCTGTACAGGACGGGCGCCGTAAGTGGCTCCGTACAGCTGATTGGTCTGGGGGTCAGGTGATGCCCCCTACTGATCAGGTATTTATAGCCTATCCTGAGGATAGGCCATAAACAAATTATGCCTCGACAACCCCTTTAATATAACCCCGAATGTCCCACACTTTAAAGAGGTTGTCCAGCATAATTAGTCCGGGGGAGGTGAAAAAAAATCAAAAACACTCACCTGTACCCGGTGTACTCCAAGTGCTGTCTGGTCTTGCTTCTCTGGTGTCTTCTTTTTCCGTAAGCCCTCGCTTGCTGTGATGATTGGCCTGATGTGATGCTGTGTTGATTGGCCTCAGGGGTCACGTGACATCACAGGTAGTCACGTGCAGAGGGAACTACCGTTTGAAGAAGTCAACATAGCCAAACCACGCTGGGAGATATTCGGGACAAGGAGAGTATGTTATGTTTTGTTTTGGGTTTTTTTACCTCTCCCGGCATAATTAAAAAAAAAAAAAAAATTATCCTGCACAACCCCTTTAATGTCCTCCCCAGGATATTGGCCCCCATCACTGCCCCACCCCCACAATATAATGGGCCCCATCAATAGTCCCCATACAGTATAGGGGACCAGTGAAGGGGCCACTGTATGGGGGAAAGGCAGGTGAAGGGGCCACTGTATGGGGGGAATAGTGAAGGGGACACTGTATGGCCCATACAGTAGCCCCTTCACTGGTCCCCCTTATAGCAGTATTGGGTCATTACTTACCTGGCTGCTTCTCGGTCCCGCTCCTTCTTGCTCCGGGTGCACTGTTGTGACATCATGTGCGCCCAGAGCAGAAAGAAGCAGGAGGCGCCGGAGAGCTGTCAGGTAAGTATCAGAGCTTAACTTGTAGGCCATAGGATCAGTGGCCTACAAGTCTGTGTGTGGTAGAGCAGGAAGCCAGTGGCTTTCTGCTCTACTAGTAGCAGAACCGGGTCGGCGGCACCACTTCTTCCTGGTTTTAAGATCCGGTTGTTAAAACCGTATCGCAAAACCGAGGAGAACCCGGCTGCATCACTTACCTCTCCCCGATCTTTCTTGCAGCCTCTCCTCATCCAGCTACATTCTGTGCAGTGTACGGGGGGGGGGGGGGGCGTGGCCAGGAGCGGGGAGAATTAAGTGAATAGGGGCCGTTATCGCACCTCCACTGCCTATTAAAAAAAAAGCAGTGGGGGTCTTGTAGGGCCCCCTAAATGCACGGGGCCCACCAGGGGATTCACCGGTACCCCGGTGGGCCAGTCCGACCCTGAGAGACTTATTGGGAACAATTTCTCTTCTCTGCTATTTCAGTTTTTGATTCAAAGTTTACTCATTTCAGACAGTACTTATAGGTATACTTGTAATTAACTAATACATTTTCTGAAAGATTCTCCTGCATTGAAAGAGCTAAATGAAGAGTTCCTAGAATTTGCAAAAAATAAGGACTTCAAAGTTGTCAGCTTTGCAGAAACGTTGCCGACACGAGTTGGCAGCATGATGAGATTGCAGGTGGTGCCAGCAGAATCAGCAGGTAAATACATTTACAGCGTTATTTCAATTACATGATATATGTTAATTATTGTGTGGGCAGGCCTTGCTGGTATTACGCGATACATCTACAGTATATTTGCAACCAAGCATTGATCTTAATTAAAACCAAACAGCAAATGCCTGATTTCCGAGCAGTTTTTATACTATGCCCAGCCAATTCACAATAGGCAACAGCACATAAAACCACATCCAAATGAATTTTAGTTTAGCTTAGAGTAGGGCAGCAACTATTCATTATTACCTCTTGTACAGCAGTGTCTATAGGCACTTTGTGTACGGCTGTATGATGCCACCATGAGTCACCGTATTCTTACCTAGAAGCATTGCCTCTGTAATATGGCATGCCTGGAGCAGATCCATAAAACTTGCACATACTAATTTATTTTAGTTGTTTTGTTTTCCATTGGAACGCAGCATCTCCAAATACCATAAAGTCTCTTTACTTGACTTCCTGCGTTTGATTTATGGTAGATTTTATGTATATTACTTATATATATATATGTGTACATAATATTGTGCAAATTATGCCTTGGAATTATGACAATCATATGATTGGTAGACATGTTAATACAAGTGATAAAAAATGGAAAACAGTATGAGCATCACACACACATAAATACACACACTTACACGCCTTTGTATGCCATCAATTAAGTTTTTAATGGTTATGCCAAGCTGAATGCACTTGGGCATGCAAATCATCAAGATCGGCTGCTGGCAGCTCACTTTGCATTTACAGACCGACAATGCTACAGATGTGCTCAATGGGAATGTCTGGTGGTAGCACACCTACCAACTTTCAAAGGACAGAAAGAGGGACAAAATATGGCAAATTTAGCTCCACTCACTTCTATGTTGACTCCGCCCATTCTCATCTATTTTTTCATGTGCCCCCACACACAATAATGCTCCTACAGTCACCCTAACATTATATGCCCCCACATTATAATGGTCCCCTCCAATTTCCCCACAGTACTAAGTCTCTCTCCTCGTGCCCCAGTTTAAACTGGCGGGAACTATAGGGGGACATTAAACTATAGGGCAGCTGGCGGTTGACATTAAACAGTGGGGGTAGTTGGAGGGGGACATTAAACTATGGGGCAGCTGGAGGGTGACATTAAACTATAGGGCAGCTGGAGGGGGACATTAAACAGTGGGGGTAGTTGGAGGGGGACATTAAACTGGGGGCAGCTAGAGGCAGACATGTCCCCCTCCAGCTACCACCCACAGTTTAATGTCCTCCTCCAGTTGCCCCCAGTTTAATGTCACCCTCCATCCGCCCCCTCAGTTTAATGTCCCCCCTCCATCTGCCCCAGTTTAATGTCCCCCTTCATCTGCCACCAACTTAATGCTCCCCTTCATCTGTCACCAATTTAATGTCCCCCTTCATCTGCCACCAGCTTCATGTCCCCCTTCACCTGCCACCATCTTAATGTCCTCCCTTCATCTGTCACCAATTTAATGTCCCCCTTCATCTGCCACCAGCTTAATGCCCCCTTCATCTGCCCTCAGTTTAATGCCCCCCTTTATTTGCCACCATGTTAATGTCCCCCTCCATCTACCACCAATTTAATGTCCCCCTTTATCTGCCACCAGCTTAATGTCCCCCTTTATTTGCCACCAGTTTAATTGCCCCTTCATCTGCCTTCAGTTTAACTGCCCCCTACATCTGCATTCAGTTTAACTGCCTCCTACGTCTGCCCCCAGTTCCCCCCCTCTTGCTCACACATGCTCTCTTCTCTCCTACTTATTTTCGATCACTCTGTTCCCAGCTTTCTGCGTAACATCACAGTGTAACATCCAGAATAGCTCCACCCACACAAGAGTCTGATCACATGTTCATGACGTCATCAAAGGTCCTTTAGCCATTACAATTTAGCATCTACCATTTAGCCTTTACCCTAATAAAGTTTATTAACAGCAAAACACTTCAGGGGCATAGCGGGACAAATTGTAAGCTATGCGGGACCGCGGGACAGCAGTGTACAATCGGGACTGTCCCGCCAGATGCGGGACGGTTGAGAGCTATGCATTTAGGCCACACATACTGTTCACAGTAGCATGAGAAACATACAGCCTGGTATCATCCAGTTGTGTCAACACTGTTTGTGTCCTAGGCTTGGAATGTGACACCTAATTTCACTTGCAGTACAGAATGAATCACTAAGCAAGGACTCTCAGTTCAAGGATTCTGCCCCTTTCAGTTTGTGGCGATAAAATGCAAAAAGTGGAGAGCAGCACTAAACAAAACAAAAGGCTGGGTGCAGGTGCCACACTTCACAGCCAATGATTAAATAACAAAATCCAAAAACATAGATGGAACTCCAAAATCAAAAAAACACATATATACACAAACACAAATACAAAGGTGGACAAAATTGTTGGTATCCCTCGTTTAATGAAAGAAAAACCCACAATGGTCACAGAAATAACTTGAATCTGACAAAAGTAATAATATATAAAAATTCTATGAAAATGAACAAATGAAAGTCAGACATTGCTTTTCAACCATGCTTCAACAGAATTTTTTAAAAAAAAGAAAACTCACGAAACAGGCCTGGACAGAAATGATGGTACCCTTAATTTAATATTTTGTTTCACAACCTTTTGAGGCAATCACTGCAATCAAACAATTCCTGTAACTGTCAATGAGACTTCTGCACCTCTCAACAGGTATTTTGGCCCACTCCTCATGAGCAAACTACTCCAGTTGTCTCGGGTTTGAAGGGTGCCTTTTCCAGGTGGCATGTTTCAGTTCCTTCCAAAGATGCTCAATAGGATTTAGGTCAGGGCTCATAAAAGGCCATTTCAGAATAGTCCAATGTTTTCCTCTTAGCCATTCTTGGGTGTTTTTAGCTGTGTGTTTTGGGTCATTATCCTGTTGCAAGACCCATGACCTGCAACTGAGACCAAGCTTTCTGACACTGGGCAGCACATTTCTCTCTAGAATCCCTTGATAGTCTTGAGATTTCATTGTACCCTGCACAGATTCAAGACGCCCTGTACCAGATGCAGCAAAGCAGCCCCAGAACATAATAGAGCCTCCTCCATGTTTCACAGTAGGGACAGTGTTCATTTCAAGATATGCTTCATTTTATCGTCTGTGAACATAGAGCTGATGTGCCTTGCCAAAAATTAAAATTTTTGCCTCATCTGTCCATAGGACATTCTCCCAGAAGTTTTGTGGCTTGTCTACATGTAGTTTGGAAAATTCCAGTCTGTCAAGTTATTTCTGTGACCATTGTGGGTTTTTCTTTCATTAAACGAGGGGTACCAACAATTTTGTCCACGTGTGTATATGCACTGTGGGGGTTTAGCTCAGTACTAGAGTAGGTGTTAGGTAGACAAAACACAGTCCCAGGTTCTTCATAAAAAAAACAAGCTTCTATTTATTTTGTGCAAGGCAAACATCGGACAAATTTAAACAGCTTCTTTCAGCAGGAGGGCAAAAAAACAATCTTGTGGCAAACACAAAGTCCTAAGTTCAGGCAAAATAAATGTCCAAAATAAAACAGTTGGTCTCACAAGCTTGGGAACATCTAGGTTCTCCTCCCTGTCTCTTACTCTCAGAGACACACACACCACACCCTTACTTTCAGTAACTTAAATATATACAGTATCAGGTAACAAGGAAAAACCCCTGAATGGAGTATAGGAACAACCTCCCCACCAGGTCTGTGGTCATTCCTAATACCTGGATCACTTCACCGAGGAAAGAGTCCTCAGTGACACATACAGTGGCTTGCAAAAGTATTCATACCCCTTGAACTTTTTCACATTTTGTCACCTTACAACCACAGACTTACCGAATTTTTTTGGACTATAAGACGCACCTAGGTTTTAGAGGAGGAAAATAGGGGAAAAAAATTTTAAGCAAAAATTGGTAAAATATTTAATATATGGGAGTAGTAGGTTTGTAACAGCTGTAAGATCACATTGACAGGTGGCCCTGCAGCTGTTTGGGGATGCATAGGGCATCTTTTTTTGCGGAGCCAGATGTTCTTTCTAGTTATACCATTTTGAGGAATATCTATTGCTTAGATCACTTTTTATTCAAATCAAAGGTGAAACAGTGAAAAAAACGGCAGTTCAGCACTTTTGATTTTTTTTTTCCAGCTATGACGTTCACTGTACAGGAAAAATATTTTTATAAGTTTGTAGATCAGGTGTTTTCAGGAAACAGCGATACCTAATGTGTATGTGTTACACAGTCATTTTCTACATTTATATGTATTCTAGGGAAAGTGCAGTTCTATTCTAATAATACTCGCTGACCAGGTGACCCTTTTAGGGCTTTTCCTTAAAATAGTTTTTCCTTTTTTGGAAAAAGAAAATACACACAATGTCAGAATTCTTGCCAAAAAAAAAAAACAGATGTGAAAATAAAAAGCAAAAGGCACTGACCAGTGCATAGCGTAATACTGTTGATTGACAATGACAGAAATAGTTGATTGGCCAAGACAAATCTAGATGGCTTCCCACTTTTTGTTGTTGTGAACTACTTTTGTAGCCAGTGATTACAATACTGGGTCTCAGAGCTGCTGGATCCACATCATTGCCAAGGACATCAAGGTGTGTCAGAAGATTCAGAGAGATGGACCAGTGACAAACAGAAGGGTTCTGTTGTGCTGTATGAAGAAATCCGTGCTCACCCAGATGTTAGAGAATGGTTTCTTTTATTTCAAACTGTAGCATACCACGTATTGTGGGATGAAGTGACCCCTTTTTCAAGTGTGCAATTGGGTAGTTACAGATGCTTTTCCCATAAGGGAATTTTTTGTACATTACCAAATGCAGCACACAGTCTCAATGGAGAATACCTAGGCACCATTATTTTTCAAGGAAATTTGTCCCTGCTTGATATCGCCATGTGGGTCTCTCCTTGTAAATGTTCCTGTGGACAAAGGTGCATGCCACCGTCAATACGTGGAGCAACAATTATAGGCAGGGACAACGCATAGTTGTCATGGCCCACTGGATCAATGTTTTAACTGTCAGAGGCCACAGTCTGGAAACAGAGCAAGGTCCGATGCTTTCTAGCAGTGACATCACCTAATGGGTACAGGGCAGGAACAGTTTCAACACCATCCACCTCCTCCAGTTCCTCTACAATGGACCATTTCTGGCCCTCAACTTCACCAGGAATAATCATTGCTTACACTCCCCTTCCTCTTTTCATTGTTGTAACGTGAAGCACACATTGAATGGCACTGTTGCATACACTGGAGTATCAGGTTGAGCAGAAATATATGATTACTACATGCAGCAAGCCACCGACACAATGGTGCATAAATGTGAGAGGAAGAACAAGAACAACTTTTACCTCATGATCAGTTTTAGAAGATAGTCCAGCTTTTTCAGCTGGAAAGCCTGTGTGCCCCAAAATTTTCTTGAAATTATGTAAATTGTCACTACACTACTTAGTGCCATGAGTCTTTTTGGGTGACTTTTTTTCTACACTCAATTATTTATTACTTCTTAAAATGGCAGGCACACTGATGGTGTGCCAAAAATTTTCCTTGGAATTGTTTACACCCCCTCCCTCATTTCATGGTTGTAAGGTGAAGTGTACATTGAGTGGCACTGTAGCACATGCTGGAGCATCAGTTTCAGCAGCAGTATATGATAAATGATGACGGCATGCAGCAAACCACAGACACAATGGAGTGGCTAACTGGGAAGAGAAAGAACAGTTTCTACCTCAGTCATGATGATCAGTTTTGGAAGATAGTCCAGATTTTTAAGCAGCCAGGCCAGGCACTCTGATAGTGTGCCCCAAATTTTTCTTTTCTATTTTGTAAATTGTCACTCTGCCAAGTCGATGTTGATGTGGAGTGTGCTCCCATACAGGGATAACCAGCAGGATAATCCAGGTTCTTTTCTGCCTCTCAAGTGTTGTTTTCAGGGTCTTGGAATCCTTTCCATGTCAGAAGATATTCTAGCTTTTTATTGAAATTCTGTAAATTATCACTTTGCCAACATGTTGTTAATGTGGCCTTCTCCAGTTCCTCCACACTGGACTATCTCCCACCCACAACTTCACCAAGGCAAGCCATTGCCTAAACCTCCTTCCCTCACCTCATGGTTGTAAGGTGAAAAACCACATTCAGTGGCACTGTTGAACATGCTGGAGCATCAGTTTGAGCAGCAATATATGATGAATGATTACTGTGTGCAGCAAAGCACAGACACGATGGAGTGGATAACTGTCTGTGAAAAGAAGAAATACAGTTTCTACCTTAGTTATAATGATCAGATTTGAAAGATCGGTTGTTATGGAAAACGTGGAGTAAAGCTGTGTGTATGTGACCTTGTGTAACAATGTCATCCACAGCTTCCTGCCCCTTTAAAGCTGACCTACAGCAGTGAAGAAAAATGGCTTGTTATGGAATCATGGAATGCAGCTGTTTGCATGTGGCTGACAATGCCTTGTCAGATTGGAGACGGGCTTGGGTCTGCTGAGAGTTTTCATTAGCTCAAGCAGCAGCCATGCATTTTGCTGCAGGAGGCATGAGTAGTTTAAAAACCTTTCAATTTATAAGAATGCTGACATCCAGTATAGCAGTCCAGTCAGTGGCGTAAATACCGGGGTAGCAGCGGTAGCGGCTGCCACAAGGCCCAGGACATTAGGGGGCTCGGCGGGCCCCTGATGTTTTTTTTTTTTTTTTTTTTTTAAATAGTTCATTATTTGCTGGTGTAACACCAGCAGGTAACGGGCCCTATTTACTTACCGATCCCCGCTCCTGCTCACGGCCGCCTGCGCCTCACTTTATGCGGAGGCGGCTGTGAGCAGGAGCGGGGACCGGTAAGTAAGGCCACGGGCCGTGAACCCCACAAACACTGCCATCATTATACTCTGGGGTCTTTGCATACAGTCTGTTTTTACGGGCTGTCAAAAAATAGGTTGTATTCTGAAAACAGACACCCCTTGGGTACAAAATGGCTGTGAAAAATGTACATTTTTCATGGGCGTTTTGCACAATGTTTGTGTGAATCCATTCCTAAAGCAACGTCAGTGATATGGGGCAGTTCACATCATGTTTTGATCATCAGTTTAACTGATAAGGATATGAAAAACTGACACTAACAATGGATTTCCACTGATGACCATCATTTTACATAAAGTCAATATTATATAATAATGGATCAGTTTCTGTAGAAAAGAAAAGTAGGAACTACAAGCTGACAGAAACTGTTCCGTTTTTATTTAGGTTTTCCAGCCGCATAGAAACTGCATTTTGCATTGGGTGAAGCAATTCAAAACCATAGGGTGTTTATGTCATAGAAAAAATTCAGGCTCTCCAAAAACTTTACAATAGGTTACAATAACACCTGTAAAAATCCATACCTGTTGAAAAAGTCTTATGCATATTAATTTGCATGAGACTTTTCTCAACATTTGAACACCTAAACACTGGCATGCAGCTGCTCTATCCCCAGCTGCTAAGTGCCATTGTTTAATCTATTACAGAATCTATTAACCTGTTCCTTGCTAATTGCAGAGAACAGAGGTTAAGGTTAAGGCCCCATGTAGCGGGCTGCAACGCTTTTCACAGAAAGCCCGCAGAGTTTTCCTCTGCGGACTTTCTGCTTCAATTATACCTATAGGGAAACTGGCAGTGTTTCTATAGGTATAATTGACATGCTTCGATTTACAAAAACACAACACAGTTTGATCTGAGTAAGGATCATACTGCTCTGAAACGTGTTATCACAATTGTCTGACTTTTTGTAACAATAAAAGAACATTCAAATTCTTGGGAGGAAGCGCATGGTATACATGGTATACATTTTTTCTGATGTGGTAATCTACATCAATCTGCTTCTATTGGAAGTCCTTTGGTCTTTTTAACAGATGAAGGAACTACTACCGACTCTGCAGCACCCGATAGAGACATGTATGAAAAGGCCACTAGTTGTTGTGTCTATTACACAACAACATAAAGTAATTGCCACCTGCAAGGGAATGTGTATTCTTCATTTTATATTTGTTTCTTGATTCTTTTAAGGTTCCATACAAGGGAGCACCCCTCTTGTCATTATTTCTTTTTCAGCTGGAGATATCATGGCGTGTGTCTGGGCAAACCTGGACTACCGTTTAGGCATCTACCGTGTCACCAATCAAAATCACTGAAAACATTTGTAGCATATAGCTAAAATCTGGCTAGATAGTGTGTCTTTCCATGATCAGAAATTTGTGCGGTATTTTCTCAGTTATGAATACTGAAGCTATCATTTTGCGCTATTCTTTTTGAATCACCCTGGATATTAGAAAGTGGTGTCACTTTTCATACTTAAATTATTATGCTTTATTAATCAAAGAATGGATAATTTCATTGCAAGGATACATTTGCACCCACTTGTTTGAGTAATTAAACTAATATTACATAATGTTTCCCTTTTGTATTTTTATTTAGATTTGGGTATCGGTGAAATTGTTCCTGTCGAAGTAAACCATCTAAACATCTGCAAGCCCAAGAGCAAGGATTCATTTATCTACCAACGTACATTGCAGTTCATCATTGATGCATTGGATAATGACCTTACAAAGCAGTGACTACAGAACTCTTTGATACTTTCACCTCACACCTTTCTGCTGAATAAGAAATGGCTGCTAATTGTAAAATATATGCTCCCATTAGTTGTACAGTAAGATCAATAAATAAAAAATCCATATTGTTAGTATTCAGATTTTGTGTAATTTATTTTAAATTGAGCTGTTGGATCATATGCAGTTATTGATCGCTTTATCAATAGTGATTTATCAAATTTTCACATTTATGTCAATTGTACATATAATAGTCCATAAAAACCTTAAACTTACCAATACAGAAGTGGCTTAAAGGGGTTTTCCGGGCAAAAAATGAATTTTCAAAAAAGGTCTGTTAGTGCTATTAATAGGTTAATGAATGCACCCAAATACCTTTAGCATTGTTGTGTGCGATTTATGGGTTCTCTGGGAGCTCCTGGCATCCTCTGCATTTGTTTACATCAACATTTTCCTGTTCTGTGTTTTCCTATAACTCCCATGATTCCTTGGTCTGCATTTAGAACTGACTCACTCCTCCCTTTCTCACTCACTCCCCCCTCATTCTCTCACTCACTCTCCCTTCTTGTTTCCCTATCTAGCCTGCCCACTACACCCTCAGCAGCCATCTTCAAACACCTAGTTCTCACTCACTCTATAACCTCCTTTTTTGTAATCACTTCTGTATGCAGTGGGGAAAAAAGTATTTAGTCATCCACCAATTGTGCAAGTTCTCCCACTTAAAAAGATGAGAGAGGCCTGTAATTGTCATCATAGGTAGACCTCAACTATGAGAGACAAAATGAGAAAACAAATCTAAAAAATCACATTGTCTGATTTTTAAAGAATTTATTTGCAAATTATGGTGGAAAATAAGTATTTGGTCAATAACAAAAGTTCAAGAGGTCAAACGTTTTCTGTAAGTCTTCACAAGGTTGGCACACACTGTTGCTGGTATGTTGGCCCATTCCTCCATGCAGATCTCCTCTAGAGCAGCGATGTTTTGGGGCTGTCGCTGGGCAACATGGACTTTCACCTCCCTTCAAAGGTTTTCTATGGGGTTGAGATCTGGAGACTGGCTAGGCCACTCCAGGACCTTGAAATGCTTCTTACGAAGCCACTCCTTCATTGCCCTGGCTGTGTGCTTGGGATCATTGTCATGCTGAAAGACCCAGCCACGTTTCATTTTCAATGCCCTTGCTGATGGAAGGAGGTTTGCACTCAAAATCTCACGATACATGGCCCGGATATGTACTGGCTTAAGCAGGGGGAGACGTCAGGCGCTGCAGGATCTGAGTCACTGGCGGTGTAATGTGTTACTGACGGTAGCCTTTGTTATGTTAGTCCCAGCTTTCTGCAGGTCATTCACTAGATTACCCTGTGTGGTTCTGGGATTTTTGCTCACCATTCTTGTGATCATTTTGACCCCACGAGGTGAGATCTTGCATGGAACCCCTGATCGAGGGAGATTATCAGTGGTCTTGTATGTCTTCCATTTTCTAATTATTGCTCCCACAGTTGATTTCTTCACACCAAGCTGCTTGCTTATTGCAGATTCAGTCTTCCCAGCCTGGTGCAGGTCTACAATGATGTTTCTGGTGTCCTTCCACAGCTCTTTGGTCTTCACCATAGTGGAGTTTGGAGTGTGACTGTTTGAGGTTGTGGACAGGTGTCTTTTATACTGATAACAATGTCAAACAGGTCCCATTACTACAGGTAATGAGTGGAGGATGGAGGAGGTCACGTCCAGGGAGGTTGGCTACAGTCCCATGGATCTTAAATTTCTGAATAATATGTACAACTGTAGTCACAGGAGCATCAAGCTGCTTGGAGATGGTCTTATAGCCATTACCTTTAACATGCTTGTCTATAATTTTCTTTCTAAGCTCCTGAGACAACTCTTTCTTTCGCTTCCTCTGGTCCATATTGAGTGTGGTATTCACCATGTCACCAAACAGCACAGTGAGTATCTGTAGCCCTATATACAGGCCCACTGACTGATTACAAGATCGTAGACACCTGGGATGCTAATTAGTGGACACACCTTGATATAACATGCCCCTTTGGTCATTTCTGTCCAGGCCTGTTTCATGAGTTTTCTTTTTAAAAAAAATTCTGTTGAAGCATGGTTGAAAAGCAATGTCTGACTTTCATTTGTTCATTTTCATAGAATTTTTATATATTATTATTTTTGTCAGATTCAAGTTATTTCTGTGACCAGTCCATATTATACAGCACTACATGTCAGTAGGTTTCCCTGCCGCCCACACCTCCTCTTTGACCTGCCCTCTAGCCCCATTACACTTACCTTTTCTTCCTGGCAGCTCCAGACTTGGGACATCATCGGCACCTCCTCTTTATGACATGTGCCAGCCGCCCCATGTATTGCACATGCAACGAAGAGGCGGCCTGCCAGTGATGAAGTCCCAGGATCCGGATAGTCACAGGAGAAATGGTAAGTATAATAGGGCTGGGGAGTCGGGCTTCTTTCCAGTGACGTTCCAGGGTACAGATATAGTACAGTAAAAAAAAAAAAGTATTGTTAAATCATGTACATTATAAAGTTGGAGGGGGGGCATGGGGGCCTTGTATTTACTATATGGATTTATCCTGGACCAGGGGCGTAACTACCGGGGTAGCAGTGGTAGCGACTGCCACAGGGCCCGGAACATTACGGGGCCGGAGCCCTGTGGCAGTCGCTACCGCGAACCCCACAATCACTGCTATCGTTATACTCCGGGGTCTTTTGAGACCCCGGAGTATAACGATCGGGGGCCCAGGGGAGGTGAGCGAACATAAAAAACACTGTAACTCACCTATCCGCTGCTCCGCAGGCTTCAGGCCTGTTTGGTGACGTCCCAGACGTCAGCCAACGTCATTATGCGTCGCGACGCCGGCCTGGATCGCGCGAGATCCGGTCCGACTTTGAAGATGGCCGAAGTAGCGCACGGGAGTGCACCGGAGCGAGGAAGAGGTAAGTCGCAGTGTTTTCTATGTTTCTATCCTCCCCTGGGTCTCCGATCATTATACTCTGGGGTCTGAAAAGACCCCAGAGTATAATAATCGTTCATGGGTGGTCCTCTATGGGGCATAATACTGTGTGCAGGGGCCACTATGGGGCAAACTACTGTGTGCAGGGGCCACTATGGGGCAAACTACTGTGTGCAGGGGCTACTATGGGGCAAACTACTGTGTGCAGGGGCTACTATGGGGCAAACTACTGTGTGCAGGGGCTACTATGGGGCAAACTACAGTGTGCAGGGGCCACTATGGGGCAAACTACTGTGTGCAGGGGCTACTATGGGGCAAACTACTGCGTGCAGGGGCTACTATGGGGCAAACTACTGCGTGCAGGCGCCACTATGGGGCAAACTACTGTGTGCAGGGGCCACTATGGGGCAAACTACTGTGTGCAGGGGCCACTATGGGGCAAACTACTGTGTGCAGGGGCCACTGTGGGGCATAATATTGTGTGCAGGGGCCACTATGCTGCATAATACCGTGTCCAGGGGCCACTATGGGGCATAATACCGTGTGCAGGAGCCACTATGGGGCATAATACCATGTGCAGGGGCCACTATGGGACATAATACCGTGTGCAGGGGCCACTATGGGGCATAATAGTGTGCGCAGGAATGCGGTTTGTGTGTGGGGGGGGTTGGGGGCGGCGGTTTGGGGGGTTGGGGGCGGCGGCTTGGGGGGGTTGGGGGCGGCAGCTTGGGGGGGGCCCCATGTCAAATGTTCGCCTTGGGGCCCAGCCATTCCTAGTTACGCCACTGTCCTGGACATCCCCTTTAATGTACAGAATGTATAGAAAGTGGCAGCATCAGTCATAGTTCTAGTAAAATGTTACAGTTGTAAACATTGTTACTTACTGTAGGTCTTAAGAAAAAAGATATATCAAAATTCATTGTATGTACCGAGAGGAATAAAAGTGCTGAGAATGATGAATTACCATAGTTACAAGCTTGCATTAGTTTGCATAAAAAGAATGTGTCACCAAAATGTATCTACTTTTTAAACCAAGTTTTTATTTGAAAATTTTTCTAAGAATTTTTGATTAGTTTAATTTTCCATTTCTACAATCTATATTATTTTTAAGAAAAGCTCTATATGCTGCAATTTTCACTAAGCCTAACAATAAAGTGACACTTGACAATTCCTTAGGTATTTTCACTGCACTCACTTCATTTCCATCACACACAAGATAGAATCACAACAGAAGATCACACGTCTGTAAATAACATCCATAGTGACCCATCATTGCATCCACTATTGACAATAGATGATGTCATAGTTTATCTATTCCTGCTCCCTGCACAGAGCTCTCCTTTAGACCTCAATGAGTCAAATCTAGTCTTTTGTGGTCTATGGCCATGACTATGCAGGGATACTCAACTACTGTTTGTAAAGGTCCAGTAATCCGATGAAGGTCCTAGCAGAACAGTAGCTGAACATGCCCAGTATTTACTGTAATATTTAGACTATAAGACATGTCTGACTATTAGATGCACCCCAAGTGTAGGTAAGAAAAATTAGGAAAAAATATGGGGGTCAATGTCACTAACTAATAAGGAGGCACTAAGAAGCATTAAACTGTGTGGGGGGCACTAGTGTGGCATTATATCATGGTGGAGGCATGAACTTGGCATTATACTGTTTTTAGGACACTAATGTGACATTATACAGTGTGAACGCACTAAGGAGCTTTATACTGTTGGGGGGGGGGGGCATTAAAGGTTGCCATTATGGGTTTAAAGATTGCCATACAGATTAGATGTATGTTGGCAGGACCGGTTGTTCATCCAATGTGTATGGGGTCCAGACAACTTTCCCCTGATGTTTAATGCATGTGTCAAGGAGATAGAATGGTTGGGCATTTGGATTTTGATGCCCTTCCTTTTTGTTTTCAGGAACCTATGCTGCTACCATGGGTGTCTGGTAGGGACAGAGATGTCTGGCAATGTCTCCCCTGTAACCATTCAGAACACATGTACACTTGGCTAAGGTGGGCATGAATGTGCATGGGAGGATCAGGAGAGATACAGTAGCTATTGGTCAAATGAGCATTTGGATATAAAGGTATCTCATGTATTTAGCCAGGAAAATTTCTCCCAGCTGATCTCTGGGGTTTTCAGCAGCTGGATAAATGCTCAGTCCACTGACATTAATCTAATGTGTGTGGGCAGCATTTCTTTGCATATTTATTGTTAACTATTTATTCTCTGAAAGGTTTTGACTAAGTGTACAAATTGAAATGCTGAGCAAATGCAGAAGCGTTTCTTGTTTAATTCTATATCCTTCACAACTGTAGCCACTTATTTTGTTGTGGTGTCTGGTTATATCTAAAAAGATTTCCTCATATGTGATCTACAACATAATGAAGTAAAATAAATCAGACATAAATCAGAATATTTCATGCTACCCTGATATTCCCCAATGTCATTGTTGTAGATAAACCTGTTGTTCCATGATCTTTACTGCCAAGGAGACTGAGTTATCTCTCCTCATACAGACAGTTTTGATGCTTGAGTGTTCAGTTGAGACTTCATCATCTGAGGCGATTCTCAAAGGAATATGGCTACCACACACAAGCCATGCAAAGAAAAAAAAGAGACATAATTTATACTAAGAAGTATGCATTTTTATTATAAGAGATCAGAGAATTTCAAGTCAGACTTCTCTTTTACTACTCTCTATACAAAAACAATGCAGTAAAACATCTCCATAAGGCAGATTTTTTTTTCATAGGAACACAACACCCCCATCTAGGCTAGAATTTTCTGTGACCGAGTCTACATTTTCCTATATTGTATATGTATTAATCTTTTGTTTGATGGGACCATCCCCTAGAAGGCTATTTTTTTTCACTGCAGTTTTGATCATCTTGAAGGCTTTTATAGCGCTAGAAGTTTAATACATATGCATATGGTCTTACAGATAATTGGAAGACATGATATTGATGTAGTCAACAATTAATATGCAACTGTAAAAGTATGGAGCTTGCATACTGAAATGCAATTTAGTACCACCTTTTAAACACATTGGGGCATATTTATTAATGGAAATGTGCCAGAATTATAGTCCAATTTTGCAAAAATAAATAAATAAATAAAATAAATACTGGCATACACAGGTTAAACAACATTTATGGCTTGTCGCTTTTACATCTAAGTGTGGCTTAAATGGTCACTAATTTTTCACACAACTTATGCTCAATTCCTAGAATATCCCATCCTGAATATAATTGCAAATCACTTTAATTAAAAAAAATCAGATGTTTTCCAACCTAAGGTTAAGGCCCCAACGTTGTGGAAATGCAGCTTTTTTTGTTGCAGAATTTGCTACTTTTTTTTGAGGCAAAACCAAGGGTGACTTCAAAAGGAATGGGAAATATCTAAGACGTACCTATATTTCTCCCGCCTGCTCAATCCACTCCTGGGGCAACGTGGGGCATTAGCTTAAGGACAGTGCACCACATGGCGTAAACGCCACGGTTTGGCGTTGGCGGAAACTGCGCAGCAAAAAGTGCGGCGTTTTACAGTCCCATCCACACATTGCAGAAAAATACACGCAGCGGAAAAGCTGCAATTTTCAAAACCGTTGCAGTTTTGGAAATCACAGCATGTCAATTATACCTACAGAAACGCTGACAATTACCCTATACGTATAATGGAAGAAGAAGGTCTGCAGAGGTTTTTCCTTCAGTTTTTCCCACAGCGCTTTTTTGCTGCAGCCTTTTGCTTAAGGCTAAGGCCCCACATTGCAGAAACGCAGCTTTTTTTGTTGCAGATTTTGTTTCGGTTTTTTGAGCCAAAGCCAGGAGTGGATTGAGCAAAAGGTAGAAATATAAGTACTTCTTGTATATTTCCCATTCCTTTTGTAGTCATTCTTGGTTTTGACTCAAAAAAAACGCAACAAAATCTGAAACAAAAAAATTTGTTTTAGGCTAAGGCCCCACGTTGTGGAAACACAGTCACTAGGGCTCTCCTATTAGTATTCTGCTATCCACTACTTGTTACTAAGTATATTACTGGCTGCTGAAATGGGAATGTAAGAAATAGGAGAGTAGGTCCATCAGCTCCTTTACAAGCATAATCTCTGCAAAGGCACTTATCTCATCCTAACATTTGGTGCCAAATAGCCGACTCTCCTGGAAACATCAAACACCTGGTATCAGGTGACAATGAAACTAAACATGGAGCTGGGTGTCTGTGCCCTGCCAACAATAAATATCAATTTATCAACTGTGGGGAAGAGGCATGATTGATTAAATAGAGACAGGGGAGGGAGATTAAAGGGATATTCCCACAGACATAACCATTTTTAAATTTGTAGATAATTAAAAGTTAAACATTTTTTGCAAATATAAGTAATTAAACATTTTGCAGAGTTTTAAAGATTTTCTCTCAATATCTTGTGGTCACAAGTTATTGTCTTGATCAGTTGCCAGTGGATACGACCATGAATGCAGGAACTTTCTAACATCAGAAAATCAGCTATTATTTCCTTATTGTGGCCGGGATATCTTCTGATACATGTAGTGTCCCTGCCTGATAACCCAGCTACAATAAGAAAATCATGGTTGGATTCCTGGCAAGTTCCAGACCATAGAAAGTTTCTGCATCTGTGGTCGTTTCCATTGGCAACCGATCAAGACAGCAGACTATTACCACTAAGAAAGTTAGAGAAAATCCTTAAAACTCTGCAGAATTTTAACTACTTATATGTGCAAATATGTTTAACTTTTAATTATCTATAAATATAGATTTGATTATGTTCATGGGAATACCCCTTTAATTAATCACTTCAGTACCAGGCCACTTTCCCTGGTTCAGGACCAGACACATTTTTCAGGTTTTTCATATATGCAGTTTTGCATCTTTTTTTCTGTGACATTTTTTTTTATTTCTGCATGTTTTTTATTTTATTTTTTTTATATCCGAGAAAATATAAACAAAAAAGAGGGAAAACGTGTCTTTTTTTCACGTTTCACTTTTTTTTTTTTTTAAATACCACAAAGTGCTACTAAAAATAGTTTTCCCTCACTGTTACGGTAATTTTTATTTGGTATTGAGTCGTTGGGGGTGAAGCTAGAACCTGTGATGTAGGTGAGGTATTGGCGTATTATTTTTTAATTTTTTTAATTATTTTACTTTTTTTTTTTACTTTTCTATTTATATATTTTATTATTTTACATTGTCTCCCCATAAGGTCATAATAGACCTTTGGTGGCATTTTAACGGTAATTTTTTGGTGGGGGGGCTGATTTCCCCTGTAACTGGGGCTGATACATTTAGCTCCAGTTACAGGAAAAATGCAGCCTCTTGCCCATAACTGCTGAGCAGATATGGGTCCTCTAGGACCCAGCAGCTCTAAAAGTCTCTGATCCCCGGCAGATCACGTGACCACTGGGTCAGAGGGGAGCTGCATTATGGTGCTCATTGAGTGTTGTGTATACAGCAATTTGTAAGGCAGGTACGTTCATAAACCATCCCTGACTTCTCTAGAGTTGCTTCGGGTGTAGTTAGAGTCAACTCCCCAGTTCTGAAGCTGCATGATTTTGTTCTGCTGCTTAAAACTGCAAGCATGTACAGGTTCGTCCTTGCGGAATTAGAAAGGGACTGCTCGGACGTATATACTCTCTGAATAGATTTGCCCAAAAAATTGTCTAACATGCCATATCTCATGTTTATCAAGTGTTTTAGATACTTTTTAGACACATACTGTATATAATGTGTACAAACAGCGGTTAATGGAAAGTAGGCATGGTCTAGGTTGTGACACTGACAAAAATGTGCCAAAATTTTACCCAATTTTTCTGATGTAAACAAGGCCAAATAATAGCAGGGGTACAGTTCTAAACTAGACAGTCTATTAAGGCAACATATTTATTATCCAGCATTAGTCACTGTGAAGAATCTGGCACTTTTAAGACTGTCTAGTCTAATTTTGCACTGTTTTACTTTTATACAATATTAGTAAATCTACCCCATTGTGAATAAAAATTATGGTTGGATAAACTCATTTACCAACCAATGCAAAATTAAGAATATTTTTGTTGGGGATTGACCTTAAAATAACTATGTAAGGTGATCTTTCTTGGTTAGAAAACACCCAAAAGAAAGGGAAGATACGGAATGCGTAAAAGGAAAGGACAAAATAAAACAATTGTCAATATGTTACTTGCTGTCCGGGTGTAATGTCAGAATTTATCATAATACAAAGGATTTAGACTTTCCAGAAAAGGTCAGCAGTGGAAGAGAATGGGAAAGACACATTTACTGTCTTCTTTGTTTCTTTAGTTAATTTCTAAATCTAGGATGTTTATAGGAACTGCTTGAATGAGGTTCAAAATCTGTAGGAGGAGGTTTTATTTTATAAACTACACATCACTACCATAATAAGGAGAATAGATCTGCTAATAATCTCACTAGGTAGTCTTTGATCTAAATGTCACTTTGAGACCTAAAGTTATATCCGGTGTCTAATATTTTACCATGTCAAGTCAAACACTAAATACTATTTGTGTGCCTTCTCTGGAATTTCATTTTCTGTTACTAAACCAGCTAAATTTCAGTCACATTGCTTATTTATTTGCTTACTATGCAGAATAAAAAGACTCAGTTTTTGGGACACTTAAAGAGGACCTGTCACCATGTACAAAATGCAAAATGATATACCTCATTTTATTACAACTGTGCCCCTGATCAATTTGTCTTTTTTTTTTTTTTTTAAATCCTTTACTTGATCAAAAGATATGGCCCCTGGAAGGTTATATGTGAATTAGCACTTGCTCTCCAAGTGGGTGGCAACCTGTTATTTTCTCTGAGAAATACAAAAGGTTACTACCTGGTGAGTAAGAGTGAATTCATATACAACCTCCAAGCACCATATCTTTTGAACGGATGGACAGATTTTTGTTAAGAAATGTCAAAATGGTGAGGGGCACAGTGGCAATCAATTGAGGTATGTCACTTAGCATTTTGTACTGGGTGACAAGTCCTCTTTAAGTCATGGAGACACACTACAGGTAACATTGGTGACAAGATGAAAACCACAATTACTTCTCTACATTCTTACACAACTAGATCCTGAAGAAAAGATGAATTGCAACTTTACCTCCTAGGCAACTGACTGCATTACGTCGAAGTTCCAGTAAAGCGGGTTCAACAATTGCTGCACAGATTGGTTGAATGAAAATGACATAGATAATGCAGCATGTTTTAGAATACATGTTTTAGAATACATGCAATGTATGATGTGCGCATAATGAAAAAAAAAAAAAAAACTGGAGCAAAGGATATATCTATCAGATGTTTAAGGGTAGGTTCACAGTAACATTGGAAGTCAGACGGTAAAACGGACAATAATGGATGTTAATGTGTACGTTTTTTAACAGATCTATTAAATGATCCATTAAAAGATCCATTAAAATATAGTAAAAACAGACAAATATTTATCTGTTGATATCTGTTATTTTACTGTTCGTTTTTTGTTTATTTTGTACTGCTTTCTGAGCATGTGCAGAAAAAAAAACCGACAGAAATAATGGATAGTATAATATCTGATAGCCATAGACATTAACCTCTTCACACATTCTCACGTACATGTACATGGGTAGTTACCGCATTCCCACGTACACATACGTGATGGTGATCAAGCGGGCTCAGAAGCAGAGCCCGTGCGATCACTGTGGGAGCCCAGCTGTATCTGACAGCCAGGCTCCCGCTGCAACAGCGGGGACGGTGATAACAATGATCCCTGCTGTTTAACCCTTAAGATTCCGTGGTCAATAGCGACCGTGGCATCTTAAGTTTGTGTTAGTGACACTGAATGCCACGGGTGTTAGCTGTAACTGACAGCTAACACCCTGCTCCTTAACCCCCGATTGCAGCTGAGCTGTTAACTTCCTGTTTGGAGTACCATTCTTTGAAGACATTATCCATAGGTAGCTCTCATTGGTAGACTCAGCTCTGACGCAGGAAAGAGTCTTTAAGACGGCTTCTGACAGCCCTCTGGCTCTCCATAAGGGCTGGTCAACCTGCAGGCTGTCAGGTTGAATCTCTTCAGATCCTGGTACTTCTGAGTTCCTTGGGAAACCAATAGATCCCACGACTCATGTACATGAGCTGGGAAAACCAAGCTCTTTTTGGCCAGAATGGTAAAAATGGCTATCACAGAGACTTGGTCCTGTCAGACTTTCATCAATACCCTTGGTATCATGGAAAGTGGAGGGAAGATGAATGCCAGCCTGGACCTCCAAAGGATGGACAGGGCATCCACTGCCAAGGGATAGTCTTCCTGATACAGTGAGCAGAATGTCACTACCTTGGCGTTGAGTCTGGTCGTCATAAGGTCTACTTCTGGAAGACCCCACTTTAGGGTAATCTGATGGAAGATCTCTGGATTGAGAAACCATTCTCCTGATATGGTGAGACCCCGACTCAACTGATCCACTACTATGTTCAAGGAGCCACTGATGTGAACCGCGGATAAGTGGGTCAGAATTTCCTCTGCCCAGGTAAAAGTCACACCTGTCTCCCTGAAGAGGGATAGTGATCTGGTGCCTCTCTGTTTGTTCAGGTACATTACGGTCATCATACTGTCGGACCGGATCCTGACCGCTCTTCCTCTGAAGAGAGGAGAGAAATGAAGTAGTGCCAGGTAAACTGCTCTCAGCTCCTTCCAGTTGGACGATGTTCTCTTTTCTAGCCTGCTCCAGACTCCTTGTACGGTTTTCTCGTACAGGTGGGCTCCTCATCCCGCAAGGGATGCATCAGTAGTCAACAGGGTCCAATGAGGCTGAACCGTGGACATCCCGTCTTTCAGGTGTATCCACCATCTGAGGGAAAGACAGGTAGTGGGGAAAGTCTGATCCTCTTGTCGAGAGAGAGGGGAATATGATTCCAGGCCTTTAGAGCTTCCATCTGAAGAGGACGCATATGCCATAAAGCTCAAAGGACTGCCATGGCTGAGGATGACATTAGGCCAAGGACTCTCATAGTTGTCCTGATAGACACCAGGTGTGTTCAGAGAAGATACCGGACCACTGTGGTTAACCTTTCTTTCCTTGCAGGAGTTAAGGAAATTTTCATGCGGACTGAGTCCAGGAAAAAACCCCAGGAACTTTCTCTGAGTAGAAGGAATAACCTCTGACTTTTCCCAATTTATTAGCCAACCTAGGTGTTAAAGAAAGGATACGGCTATCTGCAAATGCTGGAGTAGGATGGATTTTGACTGAGCTTTTATTAGCCAGTCATCCAAGTATGGCACTATGAATAGACCTTGAAGTCTGAGTGCAGCTGCTACTGGAACCACCACCTTGGTGAAGGTGTGGGGAGCTAAAGGGATGCCGAAAGGTAGAGCCACAAACTGAAGATGCTTCCTGTGGCTGGAAACTGAGACAGCAATTCTGAGATATTTTCTGTGCGGAGGATAAACTGGAATGTTTAGATAGGCATCCTTTAGATAGGCATGTTTAGATAGGCATCCTGGAATGTTTAGATAGGGTGACAAGGACCTTGCCCTGCTGTAGAAAGGATGTGACAGATTTCACGGTCTCCATTCCAAAATGATTTATCCTTATGAAGAGATGCAGATATCTTAGATCTATAACCATCCTCCAGTTGCCTGATGATTTTAGCCCCAGAAAAAACTGGGGAGTAAACACTGAATCCTTCTTCAGAGGAGAACCTCTTCTAAGCTTCCCTTGTAAATATAATAACGAATGGAACTTACCAGTATAACCTGCTGAGCCGCAGGAAGGGGAGCGGGTCATAATAAATCAGACTTGAGCGGATGAAGAAAATCAATTGCATATCCCGCTGTACTACTTGCAAGACCCAAGGGTCTTGAATCGTCTCCTGCCAAAAGGTGAAAAATTGGGAGAGTCGTCCCCAACAGGAGTCTCTGCTACAGGAAGAAAACAGATGGCGTCAGAAGTTAGGCTTCTTCTTGTCCCCTTCTTTGGGGAACTTCTGTCCAGAACCCCTAGACTGGTATCTAGGATGCCTCTAGAACTAAAGTCTAGACTGAGGCTGATGTCGGGAGGCCTCGGATAGGTAATCTGCATGCAAGGAGACTGACCTCAAGAATGATAAGAGGTAATCTCTGGAGACTCCAGAGTCGAGGTCCCTCTCTAGTTGGGCTAGATCAAAGTGCAACTTGTTTGATACTTCATTATAGGCAATATCACCAAGGTCTGAGCAGAGGCCACAGAATAAGCCCTTCTGAGGGTACCCACCATGCACCTATCCATAAGGTCCTGGAGGTTGAAGCCATCATCCGCCAGGACCACTGTACGGCGGGACTATCTGGCTGCTGCCATATTGACTTTAGGTGGGGGATCCCATCGGTCCAGCTGGGATTCAACAATAGAAAATAAGGCCTTAACCTCCTGATAAAATATTGGCTCTTTCAGGATGTTTCCACTCCCATAGCATGAGCTTATCAGTGTTATGACCACTTGTAGGCCCTAGGCCCCTATTGGTGGAAGTGGATGCTTCCCCGTCAACATCTCGGTCCCCCAGAGACGCTGAGACGCAGACGTCCTATGCGCGGACAAGAAGAGGAGGTGGTGGCTCCATCACGGGATCGCAGGTAGGTTAGGATAACTTTTTTTTTTTTTTATAAATAGTCCGATACCTGCTGGAGTAGCCCCAGCAGGTAACGGCCTATTTATTTACCTATCCCTGCTCCTGCTCGTGGCCGCCTCCACTACCCTTTCTTCTATGGGACGCAGAAGGGGAAGTGGAGGCAGCTGTGAGCAGGAGCGGGGATTGGTAAGTGAGGCCGCGGGCCTCAAATACTACTATTATTATACTCTGGGGTCTTTTCAGACCCCAGAGCATAATAATCGGAGGCCCAGGGGAGGTAAGGGAACATAAAAAAACATTGTTACTCACCTCTCCTGCGATCCGGTGTTACTCCCAGCAGGCTACGGCCCTCTGGTGACGTCATCAGGTCGCAATGCCGGCCTGGTCCATGTGATGTCTGTGTGCAATTAAACAGGGCCGAAAGATGCAGGGAGTGCATCGGAGGCGAGGATAGGTAAGTAACTTTTTATGTGTGTCACCACCTGGGTCTCCGATCATTATACTCAGAGTATAATAATAGTTCATGGGTGAGCCACTATGGGGCATAATACCATGCACAGGGGCCATTGTGGACCATAATGCCATGTGCAGGGGCCGCTGTGGAACATAATACCGTGTGCAGGGGTCGCTGTGGAACATAATACCGTGTGCAGGGGCCTTTGCGGGGCATAATACCGTGTGCAGGGGCCACTGCGGGGCATAATACCGTGTGCAGGGGCCACTGCGGGGCATAATACCATGTGCAGGGGCCACTGCGGGGCATAATACCGTGTGCAGAGGATGCTGCAGCCATAATACAGTGTGCAGGGGCCGCTTCGGGCCATAATACAGTGTGCAGGGGCCGCTGCGGGCCATAATACAGTGTGCAGGGGCCGCTGCGAGCCATAATACAGTGTGCAGGGGCCGCTGCGGGCCATAATACCGTGTGCAGGGGCCGCTGCGGGCCATAATACCGTGTGCAGGGGCCGCTGCGGGCCTTAATACCGTGTGCATGGGCCGCTGCGGGCCATAATACCATGTGCAGGGGCCGCTGCGGGCCATAATACTTTGTAATATTATGTGCAGGGGTTGCTGTGGAACATTATAGTGTGTGTAAATGGGGCATCATAAACAGGGGCTATGGCGCCTGTTTATATCATACACTGTCTGTTTATAGTGACCGTGTGATGTAATTACAGCCTTGTCACATAGACATGTACAGGACGAGGCTGTAGTTACATTACATGGCCGCTATGAGATGAATGACATTCTGTAAACAGAGAAGCGGTCACAGCGCTTACACAGGTACCATTCAAACAGCTGATCAGTAGGGGTCCTGGGTTTTTGAGCCCCACTGATTAGTTTATTAATGACCTGGAAAACCTTATAATTAGTTAACACCTGGGGCATTATTAATAAGGGGCACTATTTATACAGGGTACACACGGACATTATTAATATAAAGATGCACTTGGGAGTATTATTCATTATGGGGGGTTATATCATATATTTTATAATTGGGGTAGCAGCAGGATGGGGGCTTTGTGCAGGTGAGGACAATGTGGGTCAGGTGCCTGGAAAAGTGAGGAGCCAAAGATATCTGTGTTGCAAACTTTACATAGACAAGTCACAGCTGGAAGAAGTGGTCATGGCGGTCCAAAGGGAAGAGAAGGGAAATGTGAAGGTTTAGCCAGAGACATCACCTGTAAGTCACAAAATGTTACTGCCCTGTATTCACCAAAACGATAGAGGATAAATACCTCATTGATGGGGGTCTGTCTGCTGAGGCCCCCACTGAACCTGAGAATTGTTTTTTTTCCCCCCACTGGGTGGGGAATTCTGCCTGACCGCAGCCAGGCTGAATATAGGTGTGTCGCTTGGTGGATGGACAAACCTGCGTGGCTCTCATTCACTTTAATGGGAGTGCAAAAGATAGCCGAAGTCCAGTACTCAGCTATCTGCGGCACTCCTATTATAGAGAATGGAGGCCACGTGGGCTCGTCCATCCACCAAGCAGATGATGTGTGAAGTTATTTTCATTGCTAATGCCGTGGTGTTGATCGGATACTGAAGTAATGCAGTAAGAAGAATTCTTAAAAACTGTTTTATAACTTTGTGTATTGTTTATATTGTGCGACGATAACAGCAAGTGAATCTAGTAGCATGAAAATTAAATTTTTTTTTTTGGGGGGGGGCGTCTTTCTATAGTCTGCCTCAGGCAGCAAAGAGGCTAGGTTCACCACTGAATATGGGAGGACAAAAGACCTTCCTCCACCTGTCTCACCACACAAGACAGAAAAAAACACAAGGGGGAGGTCCCTTTGCCCTATTATAGGGTACCATAGTCATACATAAATTATGCTAATAAAAAATTTTGCCTGTCCTATCAACACACAGGCAGAAATACCCCATATCTTGCTGCTGTAGGATGTAAGGGAAACAATATATATCAGGTATTGCCGTAATCGTACCGACCCTCAGAATAAAGGTAACATGTTACTTATGTTGTATGCTGCATGGAAAAAAAATTAAAAGGTAAAAAGCATTACCAGAAATGATGGGGTTTTTTTTTAGTCCACCAAGAAAGAGTTAATAAAATTTATTCTATAAGTTATAGGCACCCAAAAATGATAGCATTACAAAATGCATCTCATACCGCAAACAATTATTATTATTTATTATTATTGTTTATTTATATAGCACCATTAATTCCATGGTGCTTTACATTTGAGGATTTACATACGGTACACAAAATATACAAAACAAATATAATACTAGCAGTGACCAACTGGTACAGTGGGATAGAGGGCCCTGCCCGCAAGGGCTTACAATCTATGAGGGAAGAGGGAGAGAGAAAGAAGGTGAGGGGAGAGGCTGTACAGATGGTGGTGTGGTGACAGTAGCGTTATTGGAGGTTGTAGGCATTCCTGAATAGGTGAGTCTTCAGGGCCTTCTTGAAGCTTGTGATTGTGGGGGTCAGTCTTATTTGTCTTGGTAATGAGTTACAGAGTATGGGGGATGCACGGGAGAAGTCTTGGAGACGGTTGTGTGAAGAGCGGATAAGAGCAGAGCAGAGTAGAAGGTCTTTAGAGGATCGGAGGTTACGTGAGGGCAGGTAGCGGAAGATTAGGTCAGAGATATATGGAGGGGACAGGTTGTGGATGCCTTTGTATGTCAGCGTTAGTAATTTGAGCTCTATTCGCTGGGCAACGGGTAGCCAGTGAAGGGATTGGCAGAGGAGAGCGACCGATGAAGAACGGGGGGAGAGGTGTATTAAGCAAGCTGCGCAATTTAAGGTGGACTGGAGGGGGGCGAGAGTGTTAGCTGGGAGGCCATGGAGAAGGGTGTTTCAGTAGTTTGGGAGATTATGAGGGCGTGGACTAGCATTTTTGTAATTTCAGGGGTGAGGAAGGAGCAGATTCAATGGATGTTCTTGAGTTGGAGTCAGCAGGAGGTGTTGAGGGTTTGGATGAGCTCAAGCCCTCATATGGCTACACACCAGAAAAATAAAAAAAATATAGCTTGTGCAATGTGAAGACAAAACCCCCCAAAAATCGCCAAATCATTAAAACAAAACTGGCTGCATTAGAAAGGGAATGTGTAAGCTGTGTGAGTGTACAGTTGTGCTAAAAAGTTTACATACCCCAGCAGATTTTTTTGTTTTTTTGGCCTTTTTTCAGAGAATATGAATGATAACACAAAAACTTTTTTCACTCATGGTTAGTGATTGGTTGAAGCCATTTATTGTCAATGTATGAGCATCAAAGGCACAGGAAACTTGGTCAAAGTTGAAGGAAAGATGAATGCAGCACGTTATCAGCAAATACTGAAGGCAAATACTGGGACATACTTGAACGTTCCAAGATGACAACGATCCAAAACACAAGGCCAAGTCGACCTGTCATTGGCTACAGCAGAAGAAAGTGAAGGTACTGAAGTCGCCATCTCAGTCTCCTGACCTCAATATCATTGAGCCACTCTGAGGAGATCTCAAGCACGGAGTAGATGCAAGACAGCCCAGGAATTTACAGGAACTGGAGACTTTTTGCCAAGAAGAATGGGCAGTTTTACCATCTGAGAAAATAAAGAGCCTCATCCACAACTACCACAAAAGACTTCAAGCTGTCATTGATGTTAGAGGGGGCAATACAGGGTATTAAGAACTGGGGTATGTGAACTTTTGAACAGGGTCATTTTAATGTTTTTAGTTGTCATTATGATTTAAAAAGAGAAAACACAGAAGTTTGACAATAAATGGCTTCAACCAACCACTAACCATGAGTGGAGAAAAAGTTTGTGTTATCATTCATATTCTCTGAAAAAAAGGCCAAAAAACAAAAAAATCTGTATGTAAACTTTTTAGCACAACTGTATATCAGGGGACACCCCAGATTTAGAGCTTAAGAGGGAAAAGAAACCAGAAGTGACCCCCAGAGTGACCACCCCCCCAATCATAGGAGCTACTGGGGAAATAGTAGGGAATTTAGTGTACCCAATGTACTCCGCACAGCTTACATATTCACTCTTCATCTGCTGTGCATTCACATCTGGGATACTAAAGCTCACTACACCCCTTGATAAATTCTTTGAGGGGTGAAGTTCAAAATGTCATTCCATAGAGGATTCCATTTTACTGGTACCTTAGAGGCTCTGCAAACATGACATGGTGTCCAGATACCAAACATCTAAATATACACTTCAAAAGCCACATAGCGCTCCTTCACATCTACGCCCTACTCTGTGCCCAAACTGCAGTTTATGCACACATGAATGACACTGGTGTACTCAGGATAACGTACTTAATGTCATATGTGGGAATTAACTGCGGTTTGGGCACAGCCGGGCACAGAAGTGAAGCAGCACTATTTTGGTTTTTGGAGCACAGATTTAGGTGGTTTGGTTTTTGAACGCCATGACACTTTTGCAGAGTTGCTGAAACACCAGTAAAGAGGAATCCCCTTACATGTGACCCAATTTTGGAAACTACACCCCTGAAGGAATAATATCCAGGGGTACAGTGAGCATGTTTAACCCCCAAGTGTTGCATTAATTAATTTTCCAGAAATTAATACGCAGATGATGGTGAAAGGTGAAAATGACAATGTAATATGTTGTGCCCGGCTTGTATCAGACACGAATACTCCAACAGCTGTTGTGCCCGAGATACCCGCTTAACAGTTTTTGTAGTGTGTGTCTCACACCCTCAGTAGTGACCTGGGGCTGTTGACATCAAAGAGACAGTCAAAAGAAATTGAGGACTCCCAGGGAAAAAACAGAGCCCTGGAGGAGCTCAGGATGTGTAAGTGTTTTTATTTTTATACACCCTCCCTGGCCTCTGTAAATATAAATATATATAAATAGGTGAATATAAATATAATAAAATTCATAACAATAAATGTATAAACTATATTATAAAGTCCAGTAAGTCCCCAAGATTTTTGGAACATCTCGCTGTAATTGTGGGATTAATAGACAAATACTTTTCTAAGACCGGGTCTGTCAATATTGGCCGATTTTTGAAAACAATCTGTCTCAGCATCTCCCACTGTGAATGAAAATTAGTAATTAATCTCACATTACTATTGACCCGTGGTACAGATTTAGAAAATAATAAATCATGATACCTTTCTTTCTTTGCTCTATATGGCCTATACAGCATGCTCTATTTAAGGGACGGTGGTCATATCCATGTTTGAGAAATGTACAAAGATCCAAAGATTGTTGCTCAAATTTTGCATTAGTTGAACAAATACATCTCATACGTAGAAATTGTCCCATAGGGATTTCATTTTTCAAATATCTAGGGTGATAAGAGGAGGTATGTAACAATGAGTTTTTGGATGTGCCTTACGGAACACGTCAGTGTTGAGAAAACCGAATTCGTTCCGTTCAACGACAACATCCAATAACTCCACTCTATGCTCGTCTGCTTTATATGTTAAATTGATGTTCCATGATTTCACACTTGTCAAAAAACTCATGAAGCTGTTAAAAAAAATTATGAGGTCCATTAATAAGTACCGATCTGACAGGAAGAGGTCCTTCTCCCACAGCCCCAGGAACAAATTAGCATGTAAGGGCGCACAAGATGCCCCTATTACTGTTCCCTGGAGCTGGAGATAGAGGGACCCATAGAAAATGAAAAAATTATGTGTGATAGTGAACTCAAGAAACTCAATCTTGTTAGATGTCTTTCCATTAAAGGACAGAAAATCTCTCACTACTTCCTCCCTTTTTCACATTGTTGTGTTTGCAGTGTATGTCTTTTGTTATTATCTTTCCGAGTTCTTCTCTTAAGTTATTGTGCATGTGCGAGTATTTGTGTTGTGATGCAGCTGATGTATATTATGTCACCATGTCGCTTTTGTCACCATGTTGTGATTGTATGTGACTGATATTATTATATATACTTTATGTCATTGGTTATTATACCTATTTTATTATTAACCACCTTTTAGTCTGCTATGTGTATTACATGCTGCATTGCATGTCCGTTCTGGATGTTTTGCCAAGAATCTGTTGTATGTATATGTATATTATTTTTTTTGTACTGAGTAAAATATTTTTTTTTTTTGTTGGGATTACATACTTTAAATTAGATCGCCACTCTACCAAGACTGAGGGCTTCCCAAACTTGAAGAGTGCGCTTTAATAATAAAATTAGCAATGTTAGGAAGTTCTTTCATCAAATGCATTTTTCTTCTGTTTCTAAACTGTTGAGGAATGAAGATATACTGCATATCCAATTTATTTCTTAGGAGTGCAATAAAATGTCAGTTCACTTTTAAAACATAATCTCCCCTGACTAATCGTCCATTTAATTCTGGTCTGATATCTCTGTATTTACATTTTAAGATTACTTTCTCTTCTTTCCAGCTTTCTTTAAAAAAAAAAAAAAAAAAAAAAACATAAAACATCAACTTTAGTACTGAAAATCTGGAGATATGTCATAGTGTTTTATTGGAAAGGTAGGCTATTAAGCCCATTTACAGCTTTCATAGCCTGCCACATATTGCTATACTTATCTGTTCTGGAGAGTCTCTTTCTATGTTTTTTTCCATTCCTAATGGTTTCCTATAAATTGGATTTAACCAATTCTTGCTCATCATTTGTTTTTGTTTAAAGGGGTATTCCCATCTAAAGGATCCTATCTAAACTGATGCTAGTTTATGTAAATTCAAGAGGTTTCCTAAATTTATTGCTTTAGAAATGCTGCTTCATATACCTGCTATATTAAATTATTCCTCCCTATTGTTTATACAACGTTGTTAAAGAGCCTGGGCCTGTATCTCTCCTTATCTAGCATTATAGGATGGATGACACCACTCATTGCTCTCTGAAGGTGAGGGGAGCTTAGTTCTTGGATCACGCTTGCACTCAGAGCTGTTATCTCCTCCTTTTTTAGGTCTGGGCAATCAGGTAAGCTCTGTTGTCTTTCTATGTAAACACAAAGATAACATTGAGTCTCCTCACTTCAGTATGTAAGTTTTCTTTCTTAAAACCTGTGTAATGTAAAATACATTTACTATGCATATTATTTTAGATTTCTAGTACTTATAAAAATAAATAATCTCTCATTGTAATGGCAATGTCTACATCTACTGAGATAAGCTGTGGTCTTGTTCAGAGAAGGTGCCAGCTGGTTTTAGCTGGATAACCTTCCCCCCCAAACACTTCTCTGGGACAGACCACAGCTTGTCAGACATAAAAGTCCTGATTCTAAAAGGTCACTTCCAGAATAACCAAGAGAGAAAAATCTGGGAATTCAAGCTGATGATAAAATTCAGATAATTGACAAGAGGACTCAAACTGGATTTATGACCCCCTTATTTAGACACAATTCACCCCCGTTTCATACTAATTCCAGATGACTACAACCCCCCCACCAAGTCCATACCTCTATAATCTCAGTTTTATTAACCTACCTTATCTCACTAACATATTACCTCATGAGCTAATTGCCTTTGTTTAGCATCTTGCAAATGTTGTGTTGTATTCTCAATCATTCATTTGGAAATGCCTGAAGAAGGAGCCTCTGTTCTTCAAAAGCTTGCAAATGTATTTTTTTCTGGTTAGACAATAATAAGGCATCATACCTACAATATATTTGTCTTTTTGATACAAAAGTATCAAATATTGCATATTTACACTGCAAATATGTACAAACTTTCCATAGTAACAGCTCAGTTAGAGGGTTGCTAGGGAGAATGTTACAGCCTGTTTTATAATAAAGGAAGTTAAATAGGAAAATAAAGTACTGTATATTACAAAAAATGTCACTAAACACCCCCAACACAATAGCACAAAAAAAAGGAAGTTACACTTTAAGGCACTCATTTTCACACATTTATCTACATGTGATAAAGCACTGTTTGGTACAGTAAAGAGGCACATGATGTCTGAGCATCAAAGGGGTTTTCCCAACATACAACTTTTTAACAAAAAAATTGAACAAACATACAGATAAAGTATCTGCACTGTACCTATGAATTCATCCACTTCCTTTGTGCCCTCTCTTTCAAGATCTGCACCCCAATAGCACCATTACACTTTCAGCTTGCATTGTCCAGAGTAGGAGCATGTTTGTGCCTGCTTACTAGTAAAAACGACATTTCCTAGGTATACCTTGCTCTGTGTGCTTTCTAACTGTCGCACTGGCCTAACAGAAATCATTCATGCCAGAGGCGTAGCTAGGGGTACAGCACAGGGGGGGCGAACATGTCCAAGTGGGCCCCCAACTTGGACATGTTCGTATACCGATACTATCAGTATACGGTGAGCGTATAGTGGTATATAGCCGCTCTACACAGGGCTCTGCAGACGATTTAGGTGAATACAGGGCAGTAACATTTAGTGACTAACAGGTGATGTCTCTGACTAATCGTTCACATTCCCCATCTCTTTCATCTGGACGGCCATAACCACTTCTTCCAGTCTCTGTAAAGTTTGCAACACAGACATCTTTAGCTCCTCTTATTGATCGCGGTTCTTCCTGCAGCACTTTGCACAGAAAGTTCGCAGAGGTTTCCTCTGCGGAATTTCTGCTTCAATTATATCTATAGGGAAACTGCTGGCATTTCCGTAGGTATAATTGACATGCTGCGATTTCCAAAACTGCGACTGTTTTGGAAATCACAGTGTATCCGCTACGCATATTTTACTGCAAAGTGGGGATGGGATGGGGCTCCATGTGGCGAAAACCCACAGAAAAAAACCGTGGCATTTTAGCAAATCCCATTCACACATCCCGGAAAAATATGTGCAGCAGACGCACTGCAATTTCCAAAACCGTTGCGGTTTTGGAAATTCCAGCATGTCAATTATACCTATGGAAACGCTGGTAGTTTCTGTATAGGTGTATTAAAAACAGAAAGTCCACAGGGGAATCCTCTGCGGATCTTCTGTGAAAAGCGCTGCGGGAAAAACCACAATGTTCCGCTGCGGTTTTTCCTGCAGTGCTTTTTTTTGTACTGGAGCCCGCTACGTGGGGCCTTAGTCTTAATAAAGCCCAAGTGCAACTTTAATTAAATTAATTGCCCCCTCATATTATGCCCCTGATTTGCCCTGACATAAATACTGCACCTCTTATGACCCCTTATATCAATGACCACCCCCTTATGTTCATAATGCCTCCTAATATAAATGATGCCCCCTAATGGCCCCTTATATAAATAACCTCCCATCTTGGATTCATAATGCCCCCAATAACCCTTATATAAATGAACCTGCCACTGTCATAATGCCCCCTAATGAATCCTTACTTTATAGTTATATTTCCCCCTCCTAACCACCCCTTATACTATTACATACCTTCCAACTTTCAAAGGACAGAAAATATACGGCGTGCTATGCGCTGTGCTGCAAGTTTAGCTCCACCCACTTCTATGTTGACTCCGCCCACTCATCTATTTTTCCATGTGCCCCCACACAGTATAATGCTCCTACAGTAACCCTAACATTATATGCCCCCACATTATAATGTTCTCCTGCAATTGCCCCACAGTATTAAGTCCCTCTAATCGTGTCCCAGAGGGGGACATTAAACTGGGGCAGCTGTAGGGTGACATTAAACTATGGGACAGTTGGAGGGTGACATTAAACAGTGGGGGTAGTTGGAGGGGAACATTAAACTGGGGGAAACTGGAGGCAGGCCTGTCCCCCTCCAGCTACCCCACACGGTTTAATGTCCTCCTCCAGTTGCCCCCAGTTTAATTTCACCCTCCATCTGCTCCCCCAGATTAATGTCCCCTTCATCAGCCCCCAGTTTAATGTCCCCCGTTATCTGCCACAAATTTAATTTCCCCCTTCATCTGTCACCAGCTTAATGCCCCCCTTCATCTGTCACCAGCTTAATGCCCCCCTTCATCTGTCACCAGCTTAATGCCCCCCTTCATCTGCCACCAGTTTAATTGCCCCCTCCATCTACCGTACCATCAGCTTAATGTCCCCCTTTATCTGCCAGCTTCCACCCTCTTGCTCACACATGCTGTGTCTCTGTCTCTTCGATCACTCTCTGTTCCCAGCTTTGTGTGTAACATCACAGTCTGTCCCGCGGTATCCAGAATAGCTCTGCCCACACAAGAGTCTGATCACATGGTCATGACGTCATCAAAGGTCCTTTACCCACTAGGATTTAGCATCTACCCTTTACACTACCCTAATAAAGATTGTTAATAGCAAAACACTTCAGGGACATAGCGGGACAAACTGTAAGCTATGCGGGACCGCGGGACAGCTGTGTAAAATCGGGACTCCCCCACTGGGAGCTATGCTATTAATATACCCACAAAAAAAAAAAAAAAAAAGTTATACTCACCTACCTTTGATCCTGATGAATGGAACCGCCGCTTCCTCCCTGTCCACGTCTGTGTCTGAGCTTTTGGGCTTTTTCTAGTGACAACACTTTTGCTAATTGCTTTCGACAGGCGACAGTGGTATTTTGCAACTTATATGGAATATGATTGTTATTTTGGGAATAGCCCTTTAATTGAATGTAGGATTTGCAAGGTACCTTTTAGACTTTTAAATTAGACTTTTTACACACCAACTAAATGTCCCATCATTAAAAAAAAGAAAACCAAGACTCCAACGCAATATATGAATATGAGCCCTTATAACTAAAGTGCTGCACTTTTCCTTGAGCAAACAGCTTAGCTTGAATTAATACATACTTATATTTTGCATTAGCAAATGCTCCATCCTACATTTTTACTATAATTTGTCAAACTTTGTCTTCCCCTCTGTCTCCTGTCTGTTTTCCAGTCATACACACAATTTACCAAATAAATTGTATTTTCCAGACACTTGTTTTTCTATCCTGGAGATTCTCTTTGAATATATTGGTCAAAAATTCTAACTCATTGCACAAATAATATTTTCAATACCCTGCTGAAACAAAAGTTTCATTCAGGGAAAACGGTTAATCCGTGTATGTGGGCAGAGGCAAGCCAGATTTATAAACTCACCCTATGAGTCCTGGCAAGCATTAATACTGATTTTTATACAAAAATTCTCCATCAGTTTATATAAAACTATATATTGCTTAGCTCAGCGCCTCTCTCCATTCAGTTATATGCTGCATTCAATCTGTGCAGCATAATAGCAGGCTTACCAACCTTCTTTATTAATTTTGTTCTCAACATGATAGTAAATAGGTATTGACGGCCACTTTTTAACAGAAAAAAGCAAAGATTAATCTAACACATTAAAGATACACACAGAGCTTGTTTTTGTAACACATGTTGTATTTTTTTTAGTGTACCATTTAGTGTACCATTTGGGGAGACATATAGATTTTATTTTCTCTTCCAGAAGGGAAGGAAAAAAAACAACAATTTTGCCTTAGATTTTTTTTTAAGTTACAAATATTCCAGTGTGAAATATGCAGCTTCATTCTGCGGTTCAATAGGATTACAGAGATAACAAATGTATACAGTTATGTTTTGTTTTTTTCTTTAAATCGTTTGCTTTAAAGAGGACCTTTGACGTCCTCATGTATATGCAGTTTTACATACCACTAGAAAGCTGACAGCGCACTGAATTTAGCACACTTTCGGCTTTCCCGTTATATGCCCCGGGGCTGGAGATATTGGGGGTCTAAATTTCACCGTTCACTGTCAGAAGGGCGTTCGTGACAGTCTAGCTGCGCTGTGAGGAACGCCCTCCCTGACTGTGCTCGTCCATAGACTTGTGCTAGGGGGGGCGTTCAGCCAGCTCACAGTTCAGCGTCATCACTGGGCAGTGATGGACCTCAACGACTACAGACCTGTAGCACTGACATCCCACCTGATGAAGATCTTAGAGAGATTGGTTCTCACACATCCCCGCCCTCTAGTGAGCCCCGCTATGGATCCCCTCCAGTTTGCTTATCAGGGAACACAATCTCCTCCCACTGACTTCTTACCTCATCTTTTATACCCTTGATTACACCACCCAGAATGAGGTCACCGGCGACGGCAAGTCTGATTGATTAATGCACTCAAGTCCAGATTCTTTGTAAAGAGCTGAGACCAAGTGAAATGATACAATGTTATCAACCATGTCTGATCAACAGCCCAGGCTGCATGTTTATTTGATCACCCAGGCCTATGTAAGAATTCAATGGAGCTATTCTGGGATGAATACAAAGCCCTATTGTTACAGTGTTGCCACTATTGATAACATACAACTAGGATTAGGGCTGCGCACATTATGAGTACATGGAACTAAGAGGGAGATACGATACCCAGAGATCAAAATACAGCTTTGAGTTATAGCCATATTTAAGTGGAATCATCACACCTCCCCCTTTTAGATGGGGCTTGTAGGAAGTAGGGGCCTGTGCCCCTCTTCTGAGAGCACCTCTGCCGCTTCCGCTTCTCAGGCTCTGGCCCCAAGGCTTCCCCACCTCCCCCGGGGTCCCAGCAGACTCGGGCCTTGTCAGACTCCGAGGGTGGTTGAGCAGCAGACGCCTTGCCCCTTTGGGCCTACACCCTGTTCCTCCTGTACTTGGGTGGGCGATGGTGATACCTTGGGCAAATGACTGAGATCATGCTTTCCCAAACCATCCCCACACAATACATTGACAGGTAATACATTTGACATACCCCCGTCTTGGATCACACCTCCAGTACCCCAGGCCATCTGCATTTGGGCCATGGGCACTCCTGAAATAGAACTGGACAGAAGAAACGTGTATGTCTCATACCGGCTGGACTCCTCCGGCTTCAAGGAAGTGAGGCTAGTCATGGCGGTCTCAGCACCTACTCCAGGTGGTGTAAGCAACGGTTCAAGGGTCAGAACGTCCTCCACCCTTGTAGTACTCTGGCTGCAGGCTAACACCGCACTACCAGCAGTCCGTCCGTCACCTGGATCGGCCATGAGATCCACATAGCCTACCTGACCACCTGGCACATGGTCAGCAGTTGGGTGCTTATCGGATGCACTGGGCGAAATAGCAGAAGTCGCTTCCAGTGACTCAGAAGAGCTACCCTGTACACTTTCACAACAAGCATTGGCAATTACATTGACAGTACCTTCATTAGCAATTGGTAATTCACACCGGGCCTCAATGAGATCTGTGGTAGACATATTAACAAGCTGGGAGGGAGACGCCCCCGCAGATGTGGGTGTGTCTACAGACAAGGTCTCACTGGCTCCTAGCACGGGGGTGAACAAAGCATCAATAACATTTTTGCTGAGCTGGGTTGCAGGAAGCTCATTTGCATCTTCCCTGATCTCAGCTGAAGGCAACTCATTAGCATTTACACTTACTGCCATGGGAAGTATCTCAGAGGGGGGGTTACGGGCCCTCTCTGCAGATATGACAGACACATTGTCAACATTAATCATAGACAGTTTATCACAGTAAATTGGGGTGCTCCCCACCCCATGTTGGGACATCATAGGTCCTAAATCAGTTCCCAACAGTACATTAGCAGGCAAATCAGTCAATAGTCCCACAGTCCGCATTCCTTTTCCTGCACCCCAGTCCAGATACACAGATGGGCCACCTGCTGTGGCTTGGGAAGCAGGGAAGTTCTCAGGGCGGTTGGGGCACTCCTCCTTGAAATGTCCTGTCTGATTACAGGCATGGTCCCGCTGCACCTCCCCTTGGGGTTTGGGGAAGGTCACCCGGGCGCCCAGAGTTCTTGGGACAGGGGAGGGACCACCCGGGGCATAGTTTGTCTCACCCGACCTGACGACAGACAGCTGTGGTGAACTCCGGCCTGGCTTCTCCTTCCAACTTGAGGGTCTGTGCAGGGTTGTTGGAGTTTGCGCCTGCTGGGAGATTTCCAGCCTCTTCAGCTCAAGCTGATACTCCCTCTCGGCCTGTCGCTCAGCAGCCTTCCTCTCTCTCTCTGCCTGTCGCTCAGCAGTCTGTCGTTCTCGTTCTGCAGCTTCACGATCTGCCTGCCGTTCTAGTTCTGCAGCTTCATGATCAGCCTGCCGTTCTGCGGCCAGCCATTCTTGTTCTACAGCTTCCTGAAAACGGCACAACACCTGCAGGTATGTGTTAGGGTCACTGGTGCCTACTTGCTGCAGGGCCATTTGCCAGTATGAAGCCATTCCCCCGACAAGGCTGGGGCTACTGGTCCCTCCTGGTGAAGTAATCCTTGGGACCGGGCTGCTTGCCGCACTTCCTGGCCTAGCCCCAAAATCAGGACTCTGCTCGATTCTCTGCACGGCTGTGGCTGCCTCCATTTCAGCCATACGCTCAGGATCTCCAAAAGCCTGGTTCAGCAATTCTTGAGCTCTGCTTCTGAGCCCACTAGCCATCCACTGGTATTTGCCAAATAAAAGATAGGATAGAATACAAAGAGTAAGGGAGGGGAACAGCACTGTATCAAACTTTCACTGTATCTTAATGCTTGCTTTAATACCGAGCTTGTCTCATAGGATTACTACAATCCCCAGCGTCTGAGTGATAAAGGTCACCAACACACGCTGTTTATCCTAAGATCCCACCACGCTGCCACCAATGTGAAAGATCCTCAGTGCGCCAACACTGCGCTGGCCCACACCTGAGTCTTCTTTCATAAAAACCACACTCACCGCCAGTGAGTGCCGGGTTCACAAGATAAATACAAGACAAGCTTTCTAAATTTTATATATTTATTAACTCCTAAATGGGTCGGTATTAACATCTAACACATGCAGTTCAGAACAGATATGTACATATATGCAAGCATTAACAGTTACTAGTTACAAGATACAGTACAATAAAATAAAAGGGAATAAAATTAAAATAATTACTTTACCACACATCTCCTGGATGTGGTTCTGTAGTCCAACACTCACACATAGCATGTGGAGATCACCAGTGGAGGCAGCGGCATTAACTCCACCATCTCAGCAACTCATCACAGCAGCCTCTCCTCATAGTAGCATCTTCATAGTAATCTCCCAGTGGTAGTCTCAGCACAATCTCCTCCCACTGACCTCTTACCTCATCTTTTATACCCTTGATTACACCACCCAGAATGAGGTCACCGGCAACGGCAAGTCTAATTGATTAATGCACTCAAGTCCAGATTCTTTGTAAAGAGCTGAGACCAAGTGAAATGATAGAATGTTATCAACCATCTCTGATCAACAGCCCAGGCTGAACAATGCATGTTTATTTGATCACCCAGGCCTATGTAAGAATTCAATGGAGCTATTCTGGGATGGATACAAAGCCCTATTGTTACAGTGTTGCCACTATTGATAACATACAACTAGGATTAGGGCTGCGCACATTATGAGTACATGGAACTAAGAGGGAGATACGATACCCAGAGATCAAAATACAGCTTTGAGTTATAGCCATATTTAAGTGGAATCATCACAATCGAAGACCCAGGGAAGGTGATTGAAAATAACAAACATTCATACTCACCTTACCTTACCTTTCCTTGGCATCCTCGCTCCATCCTGCTGTCTTCAGTGTCTTCAGGCCCTCTTTCGACATCGCTGCCGATGACTGTGATTGGGCCTCAGCGGACACATGGGGGTGCACTGATGTCATTACGCTGTCGCGCCCCATGTGACCGCCGGGGCCTAATCACAGGCCTCAGTCACATGACGGAAGAGCGCCGGAGAGAACGCTGTGCCCAGGAGAGGTGAGCATATGTATTTATTATTTTCAGTCACCTCCCCTGGGCTGCCATCTATTGGTAAGTGGCCTGCAATATGCCAGGACTCCTTTCCAATAACAGTATGTATAGCGGTCGGGGAACCAGGCTTTCCCCGACCGCTATCATAATGGTCCGGGGTCCGGCCATCTCCAGCTGGCCGCGGGCTCCGTACCCTGCCGGGTCCGTTCACGTTCGCACCCCCTGCGACCGCCGCAATTGTTACTGGTTTGTGGGGTTCGCGGTAGCGGCTGCCACAGGGCTCCAGGGCCCCTAATGTCCCGGGCCCTGTGGCAGCCGCTACCGCTGCTACCCCGATATTTACGCCCCTGCACAGCAGATACCAGCACCAGATGCTAACAGCTGTGATCGGTACCAACACCGATTGCAGATGTTAACACTTTAGATACCGCATTCAAATGCGACCGTGGCATCTAAAGTGTGCAGGCGCACCAGAGGCAGCGTGTAATAGAAGTGAATGGATTTCGATATATACACTGCAATACATTAGTATTGCAGTGTATAGTGTGAAAATAAAAGTAAAAGAAAAGTAAAAGTATAAAAAAAATACCAAAATGTTCAAATCACCCCCCTTTCCCTAGGTCACATATAAAAATAAATAAAAACAAATAAACATGAACACTTTAGGTATCCCCGCGCTCCAAAATGCCCGAACTATTAAAATATGAAAATATTTATTCCATACGGTGATTCGGCATAGTGGGGAAAAAATCAAAATGGCCAAATGGCTGTTTTTTCAACTTTTCGCCTCCTATAAAAAATGGAATAAAAAGTGATCAAACCATCAGACTTTTCCCAAAATGGTATCAATAAAAACGACATCTTGTTTCGCATAAAAAGACGCCTTACCCAGCTCCATACACATAAATATAAAAAAATTACAGTTGTCACAATATGGCAACACAAATTTTTTTTTTCTATTTTGCAAAGCTTTACATTTTTTAAAAAGGTATCAAAACATTACAAATACTATATAAATTTGTTATCGCCGTGATCGTACTGACCCACTGAATACAGATAACTAATTTTTACCGCATAGGAAATGCGGTAAAAATTAAACCCATAAAAAATTGGTGAAAATGAATTTTTTTTCCAATTCCATCTCATTCTGAATTTTTTTCCAGCTTCCCAGTACAAGTACATTGTACAGGATATTGAATGGTGTCATTACAAAGTACAATTTGTTTCGCAAACAATAAGCCATCATGTGACTCTGAACTGAAAATGTAAAAAAATTATGGCCCTTGGAATGGGGGGAGGGAAAAATGGAAATGCAAAAAAACAAAAATTGGCTGTGGCATGAAGGGGTTTAAGATCTGATATCCAGCATAATAGTATGGAGGATATTGGGAAAGGGTTATTTATTATTTATTTTGCTCACTTATATAGCGCCATCATATTCTGCAGCACTTTTACAGACATTGTGGTCACTGTCCCATATAGGGCTCACAATCTACATTTCCTATCAGTATCCAGAAAACCCATGCAAAAACAGGGAGAACATACAAACTCCTCGGAGATGTTGTCCGTGGCAGGATTTGAACCCAGGACTCCAGCGCTGCAAGGCTACAGTGCTAATCAGGATGCAGGGTAGTCATTAAGGCTTGGTGACTTTTTCATATTTAACATTTTTGCCTTCCAACATTCATACCTTTTTAATTTTTCAGTCAACATAGCCATATGAGGGATTATTCTTTGCATGGTGAGATGTATTTTTAGATTGCATTTTGGGATACTAAGAATAGTTTGATTATATTTTATTAACATTTTGCAGAGTCCATGTGAAAAAACCATACAATTCTGTTTTGTTTTTTTTTTTTGTTTTTTTTTTCTGTTTTTTTGTTTTTATGCTGTTCACGCTGCATTAAAAATAACATGGCTATGCCCATTGTCGTGCTACTTCTCCTGCTTTTCTCCCCTGACTCAGGTTGATTTTTATGTCTTTATTTTTTCCTTGTTTCCCTCCCATATATTCTTTGTATACTGCCTTTTGATATATGATGCTGTCTTTGTTGCCAACTTTTTGTCAACTTATGACCGTATTCTGTTTGATATGCTGTTTACTATGTTTTTTATTGTTATAATTTAAAAAGTAACTTTGAAACTAAAAGTGACATAGCAATTTTTTTCAGGTGGGTTACTATGATTATGGCTATGCAATATTTATATCAGTTTTGTTATGTTTTAATAAAATGACATTTTGGAAAAAGAGATGATTCATTAGGGGGTACTGTATTTGTATGTGCATATCTTTTTTTGTTAACAGAGCTATGTGAAGGTTCTTTTTTTTGGAAAATTTGTAATTTTTCTTAGTACCATTTTCTGATATATATATATAAACTTTCGATCACTTTTTATTTATTAATAAGCTCATTGTGGGGGTTTTTCTTATGGCACACACAGTACAGGATAAATAATGTTATTTTTGGATTGAATTTACATGTTTTTATTTTTTCTTACATTATTTTTGAAATGGGACAGATTTTTTTTTAAACTTTTTAATTAATTTGTACTATGTCTGTACATTTCAAGTCACATGAAACTGGGTGTGGATGAGGAGTGTGAGAATGTTTAAACCTTGTAGGTGAAAATATATAATATAGTAGACCTCCTACTGTAACTAAGATAGAAGATGAGTCGTATAAACAAACTGAGTGAATCGCACCATCAGGTACAGTAGTCAAAATGGGAGACATTGACTTCTGCTTCATATGCAAAGTGGAATAAATCTGCAGATGAAGTTGGAATCAATAGCACTATAATCTGCATGCAATGCATGTTCTAGAGGAGAAAAAACCCCACATGCATGCCCCCATTTTATAAATAAAAATAAGCATATCAAGTATGGTCTGAAAATGCCTGAATTATCAAAATATAAAAGTATTTCTGCCATATAGCGAACAGGGAAAAAAAAATTAAAAGGCACAAATTGACATTTTTCTGTCACTTCACAGTGGCTCAGTGGTTAGCACTGCAGCCTTGCAGTGCTGTAGTCCTGGGTTCAAATCCTGCCAAGGACATCTGCAAGGAGTTTGTATGTTCTCCCTGTATTTGCGTGGTTTCCTCCTACGCTCCAAAGACATACCGATAGGGAACGTAGATTGTGAGCTCTATATGGGACAATGTCTGTAAAGTGCTGTGGAATATTATGGTGCTATACAAGTAAGTAAAATATAATATTTCTCCCAAAAAATCTGAATGAAAAGTGATCAAAAACAAATCTGGTACAAATGATGGCACTAATAAAAATGTCAGCTCCTCCCACAGAAAGCAGCCTTTACACAGCTCTCTAGATAGAAATATAAAAGCTATGGGGGTCAGAATATGGGCATGGAAACAGAATCTTGTTTAAAAGATATTAAAACATAACCAAAACTGTATAAACTGAATTAGAATTAAGATAATCTACCATTTTTATTGCACAAAGCCCATAAGATAATGGCACAACTGAGTTTTACTCTTCCATTTCCACCCTTTATGAATGTTTTTGTCTTCCCAGTAAATTTTAAGAAATATTAAATGGTACTATTAGGAAGTAAAAAAGAAACTAAAACAAAAAAAATCGAAAATTAACAATAGTTGAAAGGGTTAAACTCTGCAAAGGTAACTAGTAAACAATCCAAAAGTTAACGCACGTATACAATTATAGTATATTTACAAACTTACACAATTAATCTTGCATAGGATATAGTCCATAGCTATTTCTTTCCGTCACTTTTATTTTTAACTATATTTCTTGATACTTTACATTTTATGCCTCAGGTATATTATTCTTATTTTATTGAAGTCAACAGAAAAGTTTTAATCCCCATAGAAATTAATATGTCCTACAAACATTGCAGGTAAAGATCCAGAGATACTGTGATTACCCTTAAAATCCAGGACAATGTACTCCATGACTGGTAAACTCAACTGTCAATCTCCTTGTTAGAAGCTGAAATTTCTTAGTAAATTAATTACTGAGTGAAAATGGCTGTCTACCTGCCTGTCAGGATCATTCCCGCAAGGGGAGAAAGAAGAAATAATTGGAATGTTGATGGGGTGAAACCACATCTTATTGCGCTCAAGATTTCGCTTTATCCATTAGTGAAGAGTCACATTAACTGACTTGTTATTTTCTACAAATAGATATTGACCTTTTCCAGATAATATATTTCTTGTGGGTTGAATGTGTTTTCATCCTGATGTGGGTGAAAAGATCTTTGATTTCACAGTGTTTATTAGAAATTTTTTTTTTTTTTGCGAAAATTTTCATGGTTTTTTTAACAGCTTGTTTTCAGAATATATATTTGACTATAGTGAAATATTAATGCACTACAAACAATCCTTTTATGTGGTGTTTATATGCCTATTTCTTTTTTTTTTTTTTTGATCAATGTACTCTTGGTATGGGTTTTATTTCTGGTGTTATTCCAATAGGCTCTTCTATATGACTTTAAAAACACCAAAAAGTAACAAATTATTATTCCTGGGCGTCCTCAAGCAACTCACCAAGAGTTAAGCTTAGATCCTGGCCTATCAATTAGAATAGTGTTTCTGTTAGGGGGCTGGTCCGGGCTGTCAAGGGTTAACCTGTGTATGTCTGGAGTCTGTGGTTTGGGAGGGGTTTTTCCGTGAGGTTCTGCCCCACCCTCTGGTGTACTATTTAAGCTGGGGGCTTGCTCCAGTCCTTTGCTGGTTTTCCTCTTGTGATCAGCTATTCTTGTGACCTGGAGTTCTACTGTCCGTTTGGTTCTGTTACCTTGCTTTGTCTGTTTACCCTCTGGCCTACTGTGAGGGTGTCTGTGTAGTGATGTTTGTTGGTGTGTGGGTACTGTGTCCCTGTGTTTCTGTTAGGGTGAACTCCAAGGGTCTCTATTTAGGTAACCTGTGAGGCGTCCTCTTATCAGAGGAAAACTGTGGTGCTAGGCAGGCTTAGTCAGGGTGAGTGATAGGGATACTTCCACTGCTATTGTCCACCTGCCTACTTTCCTTTGATTTTCACTTAATTTGACTGCTTATGTTTATTTTGCATTTCTTAATAAACCAGTTTATTTCACACGTTCGTTTGTTACTATTCTGTTCCGAGACATACATAACAGTTTCTCAACCTTTTCAAGATAAGTACCCCCTGAGAAAAAGTCTCTACTGAGTACCCCCAAAGTAGTAATCTCTTATAAATGACTTACAACAGATATGTGTCCCCACATGTAGTAAAATGGCCCCTAAGTGCCCTAACATATGACTACCACAGTATCCCCACCTGTAACATAGTGCCTCCCCATGCCCCCATGAATATCATAATGTGCCTCCACACTACCCCACATGTAACATAATGGCCCCCACATGTAGTATTATGGCCCCACATGTAGTAATATGGCCAAACAGTGCCATATGTGTAGTATTATGGCCCCCATAGTGCCCCCACAACTTGTGTTTTCTATATTACATGCTGCACTACATGCAGGTCTCCCCTGCCCAGGATGGACACCTACTCATGGTTGAGGGTACCATCAGTATTAATGAAAGCACTCATTGTTCCTCTAAAGTTCATTGGTGCCTACGGTCATGAGTGAGTGTCCATCTGAGGCAGGTGGGATCTACATGTAATGCAGAATGTAATATAGACCAAAGGATCATAGCCATGGCATACACCCCCAGGGTACACGTACCACAGGTTAAGAACACTTAAGACGACAGATTAATCTATGTCAATTTTAAACACAGCTACAAGAGTGGTGACACATGGCTATAGCCACATTCATCCCTTGGCCGCTGTTGCTTTCACTGCTAAGCAGGGCTGGCATTAGGGGGGGGCAAACTGGGCAATTGCCCAGGGCCCCCATCTCTAAAGGGGCCCCTGGGACGTGGACCATCAGGCTTTAGGAGCTTCACAGCTGTATCGGCATGCTTTGCTCTGCACACTGATACAGTTTAATCCTATGAAAGAGCAGGGAGCTCAAAAGTCCCTGCTCTGCCATAGAAGACCTACAGCAACTCATGGGACGTCGCGGCTCAGGTAGCGTGATGACGTCACTGCATCACGCCATCTGTGCCACTGCTACAGGGAGAATCTTCAGCTGCTCCGCTCATCGTGGGAGCACGGTAAGGTGAGTAAATGGTTTATTGTTTTCTGGTAAGGGAAAGAGATTACCTGCTAAGGGGGGTTATTTATAAAGAGAGCTACTATATATATATATATATATATATATATATATATATACAGTGCCTTGCGAAAGTATTTGGCCCCCTTGAACTTTTCAACCTTTTGCCACATTTCAGGCTTCAAACATAAGGATATAAAATTTTAATTTTTTTGGTAAAGAATCAACAACAAGTGGGACACAATCGTGAAGTGGAATGAAATTTATTGGATATTTTAAACTTTTGTAAAAAACTGAAAAGTGGGGTGTGCAAAATTATTCGGCCCCCTTAAGTTAATACTTTGTAGCGCTACCTTTTGCTGCGATTACAGCTGCAAGTCGCTTGGGGTATGTCTCTATCAGTTTGCACATCGAGAGACTGAAATTCTTGCCCATTCTTCCTTGGAAAACAGCTGGTGCTCAGTGACGTTGGATGGAGAGCGTTTGTGAACAGCAGTTTTCAGCTCTTTCCACAGATTCTCGATTGGATTCAGGTCTGGACTTTGACTTGGCCTTTCTAACACCTGGATACGTTTATTTGTGAACCATTCCATTGTAGATTTTGCTTTATGTTTGGGATCATTGTCTTGTTGGAAGATAAATCTCCGTCCCAGTCTCAGGTCTTTTGCAGACTCCAACAGGTTTTCTTCCAGAATGGTCCTGTATTTGGCTCCATCCATCTTCCCATCAATTTTAACCATCTTCCCTGTCCCTGCTGAAAAAAAGCAGGCCCAAACCATGATGCTGCCACCACCATGTTTGACAGTGATGATGGGGTGTTCAGGGTGATGAGCTGTGTTGCTTTTACACCAAACATATCATTTTGCATTGTGGCCAAAAAGTTCGATTTTGGTTTCATCTGACCAGAGCACCTTCTTCCACATGTTTGGTGTGTCTCCCAGGTGGCTTGTGGCAAACTTTAAACCAGACTTTTTATGGATATCTTTGAGAAATGGCTTTCCTCTTGCCACTCTTCCATAAAGGCCAGATTTGTGCAGTGTACGACTGATTGTTGTCCTATGGACAGACTCTCCCACCTCAGCTGTAGGTCTCTGCAGTTCATCCAGAGTGATCATGGGCCTCTTGGCTGCATCTCTGATCAGTCTTCTCCAGTCTTGCTAGATTTGCAGTGGTCTGATACTCCTTCCATTTCAATATGATCGCTTGCACAGTGCTCCTTGGGATGTTTAAAGTTTGGGAAATCTTTTTGTATCCAAATCCGGCTTTAAACTTCTCTACAACAGTATCACGAACCTGCCTGGTGTGTTCCTTGGTCTTCATGATGCTCTCTGTGCTTTAAACAGAACCCTGAGACTATCACAGAGCAGGTGCATTTATACGGAGACTTGATTACACACAGGTGGATTATATTTATCATCATCAGTCATTTAGGACAACATTGGATCATTCAGAGATCCTCACTGAACTTCTGGAGTGAGTTTACTGCACTGAAAGTAAAGGGGCCGAATAATATTGCACGCCCCACTTTTCAGTTTTTTATTTTTTACAAAAGTTTAAAATAACCAATAAATTTCATTCCACTTCACGATTGTGTCCCACTTGTTGTTGATTCTTCACCAAAAAAATTAAAATTTTATATCCTTATGTTTGAAGCCTGAAATGTGGCAAAAGGTTGAAAAGTTCAAGGGGGCCGAATGCTTTCGCAAGGCACTGTGTATATATATATATAGGGAAACTGTATATGTATATATAAGGGGGTTATTATAAGCGATGACATATTATATATAAGGGGGGGGACTGATATATAAGGGGGGCTATTATAGGAGAGGAACTATTATATATAAGGTTGGCTGTTATAAGGGGGACACTGATATATACGTAAGGGGCTATTATGTATAAGGGAGGAATTATTATATATAAGGAGGCTATTATAGGTGAGGAACTATTATATATAGGGTGGATTGTTGTAAGGGGGAAAGAAGGGTTATATATAAGGGGGCTATTATGTATAAGGGAGGAAACTATTAAATATAAGAGGAAATTATTATATATAAGAGGGGCTATTATAATGGGGAAACATAAGAAGGGCTATTATTTATAATGGAAGAACTATTTATAATAGGCCTATAATAAGGGGGAACACTATATAAGTTTGCCCACTGACAAAGACAGAAAAAAAAAAGTTCTATATAAACACAGACAGAAAAGAACAATATTTTAAGGGTAGGTTAATTTTAACAGTGAGAGATAGAATATCAAAAATAAAATCCAGAAAATCACATTGTATAAATTTTATAAATTTATTTGCATTTTGCAGAGAGAAATAAGTATTTGATCCCTCTGGCAAACAAGACTTAATACTTGGTGGCAAAACCCTCGTTGGCAAGCATAGCTGTCAGACGTTTTTTGTAGTTGATGATGAGGTTTGCGCACATGTCAGGAGGAATTTTGGTCCACTCCTCTTTGCAGATCATCTCTAAATCATTAAGATTTTGAGGCTGTTGCTTGGCAACTCGGAGCTTCAGCTGCCCTCATAAGGTCATTGTCCTGCTTAAAGAACCAGCCACGACCCATTTTTAATGTCAAGGCGGAGACATGGCTCCATTCATTCTCCCATTGATGCGGTGAAGTAGTCCTGTGCCCTTAGCAGAGAAGCACCCCTAAAACATATTGTTTCCATCTCCATGCTTAACAGTGGGGACGGTCATAGGCAGCATTTCTCTTCCTCCAAACACGGTGAGTTGAGTTAATGCCATAGAGCTCAATTTTTGTCTCATCTGACCACAGCACCTTCTCCCATTCACTCGCAGAATCATCCAGGTGTTCATTGGCAAACTTCAGACGGGCCTGCATATGGGCCTTCTTGAGCAGGGGGACCTTGTGGGCACTGCAGATTTTTAATCCATTACGGCGTAATGTGTTACCAATGGTTTTCTTGGTGACTGTGGTCCCAGCTGCCTTGAGATCATTAACAAGTTCCCCCATGTAGTTTTAGGCTGATCTCTCACCTTCCTCATGATCAAGGATACCCCACGAGATGAGATTTTGCATGGAGCCCCAGATCGATGTCGATTGATAGTCATTTTGTATTTCTTCCATTTTCTTACTATTGCACCAACAGTTGTCTCTTTCTCACCCAGTGTCTTACTTATGGTTTTGTAGCCCATTCCAGCCTTGTGCAGGTCTATGATCTTGTCCCTGACATCCTTAAAAAGCTCTTTGGTCTTGCCCATGTTGTAGAGGTTAGAGTCTGATGGATTAATTGTGTCTGTGGACAGGAGTCTTTTACAGTGCTGGCCAAAAGTATTGGCACCCCTGCAATTCTGTCAGATAATACTCAATTTCTTCCAGAAAATGATTGCAATCACAAATGCTTTGGTAATAATATCTTCATTTATTTTGCTTGCAATGAAAAAACACAAAAGAGAATGAAAAAAAAAGTCAAATCATTGATCATTTTACACAAAACTCCAAAAATGGGCCGGACAAAAGTATTGGCACCCTCAACCTAATACTTGGTAGCACAACCTTTAGACAAAATAACTGCGGACAACCGCTTCCGGTAACCATCAATGAGTTTCTTACAATGCTCTGCTGGAATTTTAGACCATTCTTCTTTGGCAAATTTCTCCAGGTCCCTGAGATTTGAAGGGTGCCTTCTCCAAACTGCCATTTTGAGACCTCTCCACAGGTGTTCTATGGGATTCAGGTCTGGACTCATTGCTGGCCACTTTAGAAGTCTCCAGTGCTTTTTCTCAAACCATTTTCTAGTGCTTTTTGAAGTGTGTTTTGGGTCATTGTCCTGCTGGAAGACCCATGACCTCTGAGAGAGACCCAGCTTTCTCACACTGGGCCCTACATTATGCTGCAAAATTTGATGGTAGTCTTCAGACTTCATAATGCCATGCACACGGTCAAGCAGTCCAGTGCCAGAGGCAGCAAAGCAACCCCAAAACATCAGGGAACCTCCGCCATGTTTGACTGTAGGGACCGTGTTCTTTTCTTTGAAGGCCTCTTTTTTTTTCCTGTAAACTCTATGTTGATGCCTTTTCCCAAAAAGCTCTACTTTTTTGTCTCATCTGACCAGAGAACATTCTTCCAAAAAGTTTTTGGCTTTCTCAGGTAAGTTTTGGCAAACTCCAGCCTGGCTTTTTTATGTCTCTGGGTCAGAAGTGGGGTCTTCCTGGGTATCCTACCATAGAGTCCCTTTTCATTCAGACGCCGACGGATAGTACGGGTTGACACTGTTGTACCCTCGGACTGCAGGGCAGCTAGAACTTATTTGGATGTTAGTTGAGGTTCTTTAGCCACCATCCGCACAATCTTTCGTTGAAATCTCTCGTCAATTTTTCTTTTCCGTCCACATCTAGGGAGGTTAGCCACAGTGCCATGGGCTTTAAACTTCTTGATGACACTGCGCACGGTAGACACAGGAACATTCAGGTCTTTGGAGATGGACTTGTAGCCTTGAGATTGCTCATGCTTCCTCACAATTTTGCTTCTCAAGTCCTCAGACAGTTCTTTGGTCTTCTTTCTTTTCTCCATGCTCAATGTGGTACACACAAGGCCACAGGACAGAGGTTGAGTCAACTTTAATCCATTTCAACTGGCTGCAAGTGTGATTTAGTTATTGCCACCACCTGTTATGTGCCACAGGTAAGTAACTGGTGCTGTTATTTACACAAATTACAGAAGCATCACATGATTTTTCAAAGGGTGCTAATAGTTTTGTCCACCCCCTTTTTTATGTTTGGTGTGGAATTATATCCAATTTGGCTTTTTGACAATTCTTTTTGTGGTTTTCCATTGACGACTAATTAAATGAAGATATTATTACCAAAGCATTTGTGATTGCAATCATTTTCTGGAAGAAATTGAGTATTATCTGACAGAATTGCAGGGGTGCCAATACTTTTGGCCAGCACTGTATACAGGTGACAATATAAGAGAGTTGTCTTTAATGCAGGTAATGAGTTGATTAGGAGCATCTAACTGGTCTGTAGGAGCCAGAACTCTTAATGGTTATTAGGGGATCAAATACTTATTTCTCTCTGCAAAATGCAAATAAATTTATAAAATTTATACAATGTGATTTTTCTGAATTTTATTTTTGATATTCTATCTCTCACTGTTAGAATTAACCTACCCTTAAAATTATAGACTGTTCATGTCTTTGTCAGTGGGCAAACTTACAAAATAAGCAAGGGATCAAATACTTATTTATTTCACTATATATATATATATATATATATATATATATATATATATACAGTACAGACCAAAAGTTTGGACACACCTTCTCATTCCAAGAGTTTTCTGTATTTTCATGACTATAAAAATTGTAGATTCACATTGAAGGCATCAAAACTATGAATTAACACATGTGGAATTATATACTTAACAAAAAAGTGTGAAACAACTGAAAATATGTCTTATATTCTAGGTTCTTCAAAGTAGCCACCTTTTGCTTTGATTACTGCTTTGCACACTCTTGGCATTCTCTTGACGAGCTTCAAGAGGTAGTCACCTGAAATGGTTTTCACTTCACAGGTGTGCCCTGTCAGGTTTAATAAGTGGGATTTCTTGCCTTATAAATGGAGAATGCCATTGTGTATATATATATATATATAGAGATAGAGAGAGAGAGAGAGAGAGAGAGAGAGAGAGAGAGAGAGAGAGACGACTATTATAATGTGGTCGCTTTTATTTATAAGAGGGAAACTTTATAAGGAGGGTATTTTTAAGAGGGCTATTACTTATAAGAGGGTTATTATTTATAAGAGGGCTAATATTGATAATGTGGACTATTATTTATAAGGTGAACTATTGTTTATGAGAGGGCTATTATTAATAAGGGGGACTATTTATAAGGGAGTATGCAGTATTATTTATGAAGGGGGCTATTACTGATAAGGGGGAACTATTGCTGAAATGGGGTGCTGTTTATAAGCAGGAACTATTATTTATAAGGAGGTGCTATAATAACTGATGAGGGGGTGCAAAAATCTATTAGGTGGTACAAAGGTGGATATATGAATTGTGTGTGGGCATAAGGGGGGTGATTGCTACTGTTTTTGGGGGCAGAAAGGGGGCGTTATTAAAGGGGTTGCCACTGGAAATATGATGGCGTTGTGGGTATATCAACATTTGGGACCTTGCTTTTAATTTTGCCCAGGGCCACAGTTTTTCTAAAACCGGCCCTGCTTCTAAGTAAGTGAAAAACCTCTTCATTTCAGCTAGATATCATTATAGGCTGAGCAGTTTTGATGTTCCCTGGACAAAGCCTGTATAGGCGAAAGGCGCATCAGGCGGATGCGGCACTCCTTGGTATAAGTACTTATATTTATGGATATTCTCATTGTTTATTATTAGGTTTATGTGGCCTCTTTTTATTGTGCTGTTATTAGGAATGTTATATACTAGTCCTTACTGGAGTCTTGTAGACAATTAATTATATTTATGAGATTTTCTATATCGATGAACAGTATATTTAGATTTCACACCATATACAGTAGTTAGTGTTCATATCTGAGTAGGTGACCGTGGTTTCATTGTGGACATTGCCGATTTCTAGACTGTATTTATGGTTGTTTCCCCATTATATGTATTTATGTAATTTCTATGTAATTTTATTATGTACTAATAAATATGGTTGATTTTTATAAATGTGTGGGATATTTTTGTTTACTTTTGTTTAACCATGTGTAACCACCACAAAAGTATAAACCTTAGGAAAAAACAGGAGCACTAGTGTATTTTTTTTCTTCTCCCCTATAGAAGACAACAGCAGTCCATGGCTGGGTGGCCTCTGTGGAAGCGCTGATTGTACCTGGCATGTGGTTGTGTCCCTTCCTCTGTCACATGGCTCTTCTTCAGGCCTGGTGTGTGGTTGCTTTACCTTTTTTTTTTTTCTTTTTTATAGGTCAACAGAACCTGGGATTCCCAGCCAGTCTCTCACGCTATGGTAATCCATTAATACTTCTATTTTTGAAAGCATTCTTACTTTGCTTTATGTTCCCACCTGCCTAAAAGTTTTGCACAATACTGTATGTAAATTTGTTATATTACTGACATTTTACACAATGCTTTCAAAATAGTTCAGTCATGATCTAATATTCTCATATGTAGTTTCCTGAGTGTTTGTGGAAACATATTTTAGGCTAAAGCCCCACGTAGGTGGACGCAGCAAAAAAGTGCTGCGGGAAAATCATGGTGGCAACGCAGACTTTCTGCTTCAATTATACCGATTGGGAAACTGCCGGCGTATACTTTTGAATAATTGACTGCAACGGTTTTGGAAATTGCAGCGTGTCCATTGCACGTATTTTACAGCAACTTTACAGGGACTGTAAAATGCCGTAGTTTTTGTGGCGGCATTTCTGCCGTGGCCAAACTGTCACATTAATGCCACGTGGGGCCCCGGCCTTAAGGACAGCCTTTGTCAATGATCTTATCATGACATGTTGCTTTTACTTGGTTATGTTGTGAAAACATACAATTCAATTTACATTTAAGGAATTAGTGACCTAACCTTTGACCCAATTCTTTTAGAGTCTGGACCAAATATATCAACTGTAGATAATATACACGGTGTTCCAAATTATTATGCAAAAAGTGTTTAGGAGTGATAAGGTAAGAATTTTTTTGTTTGTCAGTTAAACTCATTGATGGTGATATGTGTCAGGGCTCTTTATATCACTGAAAGCAATTGCAGACACCTGTGCTAATTAGTTTGGCAGGTGTGTCCAATTAAAGGCAAGACTACTTAAGAAGGCTGTCCCACATTATTAAGCAGCCTACATTTTCAGCCAAAATGGGAAAGAAAAAGGATGTGTCGGCTGCTGAGAAGCAACAAATTGTGAAGTGTTTAGGTCAAGGCATGACTACAATCAACATTGTCAAGACACTTCATCGTGATCATCGCACAATCAAGAAGTATGTAGCTGATTCACAGCACACACGTGTGCGTGCTGATAAGGGAAAATTGAGGACTCTTTCCAACAGGCAATTACGTCAGGTTAAAAGAGCAGCTTCAAAAATGCCTTGTCATAGCAGCAGACAAGTTTTTGAAGCTGCTGGTGCCTCCAACGTCCCCCCGAACAACAAGATGCAGGGTCCTTCAGAGGTTTGCAGCTGTGCGTAAGCCATCCTGTCGACCTCCTCTATCCACTGCACACAAGCAGAAACGGCTCCAGTGGGCCAAACAATACATGAAGACTGACTTCAAAACTGTTTTGTTCACCGATGAGTGCCATGCAACGCTCGATGGTCCAGATGGATGGAGTGGAGGAAGGCTTGTTGATGGACACCCCATGCAAACACGGCTACGGCGCCAACAAGGAAGAGGTGGAGTAATGTTTTGGGCTGGAATCATGGGGAGAGAGATTGTCGGCCCCTTTAGGATTCCTGAAGGGGTAAAGATGAACTCCATAATGTATGTGGAGTTTCTCAAACAGCACTTCCTGCCATGGTTCAAGAAGAAGAACCATGCATTCCGCAGAAAGATCATTTTCATGCATGATAATGCACCGTCTCATGCTGCAAATAACACATCTGCATCTCTGGCTGCTATGGGCATAAAAGGGGACAAACTTATGGTGTGGCCCCCATGCTCCCCTGACCTCAACCCCATTGAGAACCTCTGGAGCATCATCAAAAGGAGTGTCTATGATGGCGGGAGGCAGTTCACATCTAAGCAACAGCTCTGGGAGGGTATTCTGTCCTCATGCAAAACAATTGAAGCAGAAACCATCTAAAAACTGACAAATTCAATGGAAGAGAGAGTTCAGAAGCTTCTTTCGAACAAGGGGTCCTATGTGCAAATGTAACATCACCTCGAATAAAGTTTTGGCTTGAAAACTGTTTGATTTCAGTTTGTAATAACCTGCTAATGCTTATAATTTCACAATGACCATTTTTTTGTTCTTAATAAAAATGAAAAGGTTGCAAATTCTGCTGTGCATAATAATTTGAAACATGCATTTTGAGTGCATTTTGAGTGTTTATTTTTTTTTTTAAATATACTGTTATCATAGGCAGTTTGTTCAAAAACCTTTCAATTATACTCGAATAGTTGATGACTGGAAAATTACAATGACTGCAATTCATATAGGTAATTTTGGAAAATATGAGAAAATATTATTTGCATAAAAATTTGGAACACAGTGTAGATAATATTTATAACAGGCAAGGGGGCTTTTAGTTATAAATGGGGACTATTATTTTAAAAGGGGGAACTATAAGGTAGTACTATTATTTATAAAGGGGGGCTATTATTGATAATGGGAACTATTATTTATAAGGGAACTATTTAGAAAGGAGAACTATCAGTAATAAGGGGGACAATTGCTGATAAGGGGCATTATTTATAAGCAGGGACCCTTATTTATAAGGGGCATTATTATTTTTTAAGCAAGGAATCTTAGCCCCCCCTTATAAATAAAAGTCCCTGCTTATAAATAATGACTGCCTTATAAATATTATTGATAAGAATGCAGTTACCTGTGAACAGGAACTATTATTTATAAGTGCAGGGGTATGGCCACGTATATTGTATGGGGCTAGTAAGGCTTGGTTCACACCAGAGCTTCAACTACGTTCGGGGATTCCATTCCCCATTCTGCTTAAAAATAGCGGAAAGAAAAGCGCTGCAAGCAGGTACTTTTTACTAGCCATTCCACAAAAGCACGTAGATGGTAGCATGTACCAAGCAATAATGTGTTATGTGTCTAGTTATGTTTTTTTCCGTCATTGGTGTAGTTAGAAGTTTGGTTCAATATGTTAGTAAGTCTGGCTGAACTGAGTGTGGCTCCTTTCTATCGTAATTCCAATTCCATTCCACAAGTCAGACAGCAGGCGATAAATTAAAACAGGCTATTAATTCAGTGCAAACAGCCAACTAATTAACAAGTCTTTGTGTGTGGATTATAGGTCAGACAACATGGCTACATTTCTGGGCCAGGGACCAGGGGAATCTATATCAAACAAAGGGAGAACTATGACATCAAATGCATGGGTTTCATAATTCATGTTTCTTAACCATCTGTATACAGAAATACAATCAGGAAATCCAGATAAATCTCTGGTGTCAAGCATCTAGACCTTTAACATTAATAACTACCCAAAATTATGGATCTGTGGATCTATATATCTTGCTGATATTCACCTGTCTTCCTGGCATGTTGCATCTATTTTATTCTCTCCTGAAGAACCTGTGTCATTCAGGAGAAAAGCATTGAGAGAGAGAAACTATTTGCTGACCCCCTCTTTTCTTTGTGGGGGTTCAGCAATTGACACTGAGAGAGAAAATATATGCTGACCCCCTTTCCCATTGTGGGGGTTCAGTAATTGACACTATTCTTTTTGGTAAGCGTTCTGAATTCATTCCTGCCTAGATCTGCAGTGGATGCCACATAATCCTATGGACGCTCCCCAAAATGGGTCTTAAAGGAAAAGTATCCCCAAAACTGCATTGAAAATCACGTCAAAAAAAGGCTACAAATAATGTGACAAAAACCATATCATTTAAAAAAAGCATCAAAAACCCATTTCCTAATTCCTGAAGCAGATTTTTTCAGCCTGCAAAAAACTCTGTGTGAACATAACCTTACGGTGCCATCATAAGGGCTTGTCATAGTCACATGCCAGCATATAAAATTTTAGAAGCACTCCAACAGGAAGTTGTTGCAAAGTATGGTGTATTAATTGAGTGACACAAACAAATCCAGACAACATGGTGTACATGATGACATATAAAAATAGTACATGGTAAATTATGCCATCCAGTAGATTCCAGACATGGTTGACAATACAGAAAGGCTGTGCAGTAAATTAAATACAAAAGCAGAAGAGGAGGAGAAACACACAGAACTCTGACTCAACATTTCACTTTCACTGCTTTCAGATCTGATATTCTGCTGTGACTGATGACCAAGAACAGCAATCAAGAGCTTCATTTTAATTCTCAGAAAATAAAACAACCTTGTGGCTACTAGTAACACTGCCAACACAGAATTAGTGTTGCTGTTCAAACCACATTCTTATTGTTAGCACTTGCAGTGATGGATGCCATGAGTGTAACTAACTTAGCCTGCCCCTGCCCAGATTTCCCAGTCATTTTACTGTACTTCTTATATAATAGTGTTTGGAGATATGAGATTTGGCACTGATAGGGTGACCTGATCAGAATATAGTAGACTAGAACACAATGCATGAGTCAGTTTGGGTATTTGGAGAGACAATGGCAGTTTCTGTATTTTTTAACTAAAAACACTATTGCAAACAATACTTAAATAGATGAGATTTAGCACTGAAAAAGTGACTTAGCCAGCCAAAATAATGTAAGACACTAATGCAAACAATAATGGCAGATGTGAAAAAAAAAATATCTCTATTGCAAAAAAAAAACAAAAAACCCTGACTCTCTAGCTCTCTAAAATTGATTAAACTTAACTAAACTTATTAGAAAAATTACCGACTTTGTCAGGGATTTCTACTGGCTCTTGTGAGGTTAGAATATTGGCATATCCTGATGACTTGCTTCTCTGGCCCTATATGTTCACTATCTGATATAATGTAGTTGCTGGGAAAATTTTTTACACTGTCAGGTTTTATGATTAAATATGTCAAGTCTGAAGCATTAACAATATTTTGGGGGTGGGATGACACCTTTCCATTTAGGTGGCAAATTACCTCCTTAAAGGGGTTGTCCATGATATTTTGTATTGTGTCAGGAGGCCGGGGAAGGTGGAAAAAAAAAAGAAAAAGAACACACTCCCTTGTCCCCGATGCTTTGGTGTCCCAGGTTGCTGTCCAGTCCCCGTTGTGCACCAGGGCTTTTTTGGCAGAAGTCCCTGCCGCACATGATGTGAGGACAATCAGCGGCCTAAGGAAAGGAACCAAGCGTCACTTGTGAGTGGTTGCTGAGGCCAATGATTGTCCCTGGGGTGCTGCAGAACTGGACAGCAGCCTGGGACACCGGAGCATCAAGTAAGCATGTTTTTGTTTTTTTTCACCTTCCCTGGCCTCCTGACATAATACTAAAATATTGTGGACAACCTCTTTTAACCTATTTGGGAATTCATCTATCATCCAATTTTCATCAGTTGTACACAGTAAATTTCATTCCTGTCATTGGCCAGGTAATATCATTAGCCCAGTGAAAGCACTTTCTTTCTTACTCTGGTCGTTGTCACCTGATTAAAATGATATTATTCCCCAAACTCCTCTTCATCCTGCAGACTGTCCTGGTGTTAACCCATTCCCGACATCCGGCGTACTATTACAGCAGGTGTCAGGTATTTAAATATGGTGGCCGCTCAGCTCCTGTATTATACAGCAGAGACCCGCGGCTAATGCCCGCGATCAGTGCCTGCACTAATCATGGGCATTAGGACCCCTGGCACCTTTGACAAAGCATTTTTCCGGCCATTTCTAGTAGGATCGCTGGCACCCGGAACAAGATCCAGGGCCGGCATTTTGTAGTCAATTTATGATTGGTTGTCAGGTGGTGCCAAAAGCCCACCTAGGCCAAAGAGATCATGTGATGCTCTTTCTGTGCTCCTTTACCTCAAGTTACATGTGGTGGTGGGCATTTCAGTTTGACCGAGATGAATCACAAAGGTTTCAGTTTTGTCAAAAGCCAAAATGTTTATAAATTTCATGTCCAAACCATTTATTCTGAACTAGTTGGTTCAACTCTAGTAGCTTCCAGACATAAAAAAAAAAAAAAAAAAAAAATTCTCCTCTTTATTGTTGGCCAATGGTATCTCACAATGTTACAGCCTATGGCTCCACTTCTAATACTAGCACTCATGCTAAGACCACTTAGGTTTGCACTGTTGATGGACTTTTATTGTTGTCAAGTCCGCAATCTACTAATCTTAATTTCCCTGTGGGTAATTAAATAGCCAACTCCTACCTATTTTATGCATACAGTATGTGTTTAATTTACATACATATTTTTTTATCTGTGAGCAAAAAAAACTTATGTTTTAATATAGTACCCTCCCACTTGATGTTTCCTACTTTTGTATTCCCTTTTTTCAGTGATGACAAATTAGGCGGTGTACGCCATGGTGGTAGAGGAAAATTAGAAACACAATATATCCCAGGATATAGTTTTTCCTTTTTCAGTTTCACCATGGACCCATCAGTGTATGGATGTCATTACTAATTAAAAAACTATTACCTGGATGGTTGTAGATGGGTAAATCATCTTCATTTTACTTAATTTGTTAACAACAAGCAAGATCATGTTTCTCTGAATACTTCATGGGTTACATCCTCGTTTTGGTTCTTTTTCCAGTTCTATTACTGAAATTCCAGAGCTACTTGCAGAATCAAATAAACTGTGCACACGTAGAAAACCCAATTAATTCAAAAGAGGAATGCAGATAAAACATGTTCAGACTAAGGCCCCACGTAGCGGGCCACAGTGAAAAAGCGGTAGAAGAAAAACCACAGCAGAAACACATCACTTTTCACAGAAAATTCACTGAGTTTTCCTTTGCAGACTTTCTGCTTCAATTATACCTATAGGGAAACTGCCGGCGTTTCTGTAGGTATTACTGACATGTTACGATTTCCAAAAACGTTTCCAAAAACCCCGGCCTAAGTCAGGTCATTGTTCTCTGTGGGGAAAAAGGAGTGGCAGTCTACTAAATGTTTGCAACTGGGTCCCTAAGTACATTGGTCTATATAAGACTGTTGAAATAATCAGTCCTTAGTCCTAGTTTTTGTTAGTGTGCTATTCATTTTTTTTTTTTTAACATTCAAGTGTATGTGTCACCCATGTGTCTTCCATTCCATTTTTCATTGATTCCTACATGCACATGACAGCCTAAGCGTGGTGATCCCTTACTGTTAGGAACTTACCTGCCCATGCTCTGCAATGGTTGCTTCTCTACCAAGAAGACTTCACTCTGGTCTGTGCAGTGGTGCTGGGGGAGATTGTGAATGACCTGGGCATCTGTCACATGGCTGCAGGGCTGGCGTTAGGGGGGGGGGGGCAAACTGGGCAATTGCCCAAAGCCCCGTTCACAAAGAGGCCCCTGGGATCTGGAGCCTGATGACTCCGGATCCCAGGCCAAATCAATAACAGGAAGGGACCCAGCGTCATGTGCTGCAGGGCCCCTTTCTGAGGCGAGTAAAAATAAACATTTTTACTCATCTGTCCTAGGCATCAGATGACATCTTCTGGTGTTCCAGACATCACCGCTGAGGCCTGGCGTGACGTCAGCTGCAGAGAAAAGGAAGGTGGTGGCACTGACAGTGGAGCAGCGCGAGGAGGCCCAGGAGAGGTAAGGCAAGGTAAGTATATCTTATACTGTTATTTTCCTTTACGGTACTTCCCCTGGGGCTCCGATTATTATACTCTGGGGACTGAAGAGACCCCAGAGTATAATATAATAACAGCACTGAGAGAGTCTGTAGGGCCACCGTGGAGCATTATACTGGGGTGGCCCTCTGGATAGCATATTATACTATGTGGGGCCACTGTGGAGCATTATATTGTGGGAGGAAGCCCTCTGGAGAGCATGTTATATTCTGTGGGGCCTCTGTGGAGCATTATACTGGGGGGTCCTCTGGAGAGCATGTTATATTCTGTGGGGCCACTGTGGAGCATTATACTGGGGGGCCCCTCTGGAGAGCATATTATACTGTTTTGGGCTACTGTGGAGCGTTATACTGGGGGAACCTCTCTGGGCAGTATATTATACTGTGTGGAGACCATTGTGGAGCATATTACACTGAGTGGGGCCACTGTGGAGCATTATTCTGGTTGGGCCCTCTGCAGAGCATATTATATTGCGTGGCGCCATTGTGGAGCATTATGCTAGAGGGTCCTCTGGAGAGCATATTATACTGCGTGGGGCCTACTGTGGAGCATTATACTGGGGGAGGATGCTCTGGGGAGCATAATATATTGCTTGGTGCCACTGTGGAGCAATATACTGTGAAAGACACTGTGGAGCTTTATACTAGGGGAGACCTCCAGGGAGCATATTATACTATGGGCCACTGTGCAGCTTTATACTGGGGGAGGGGCAGTGTGGGGAGCCTGTTATACTGTGTGGGGCCACTGTGGAGTGTATTATATTGTATGGGACTTCTCGGGAGCATATTATACTCTGTAGGGCCATTGTAGAGGATTATACTGGGGGGGAACTGTGGGGAGCATATTATACTGTGGAGGACCACTGTGGAGCATTATACTGGGGGAACCCCTCTGGGGAGTATATTATACTGTGTGGAGGCCATTGTGGAACATGTTATACTGTGTTAGGCCATTGTGGAGCAGTATGCTGGGGGGGGACTGTGGGGTGCATATTATACTGTGTGGAGCATATTATAGTGTGTGGGGCTGCTGGGGAACATATTATACTGCCTGGGGCCACTAAGGGGTAGTATACTGTGTGGGCCACTGTGGAGTATTATACTGTGTTGGGGCTCTGGGGAGCATATTATTCTGTGTGGAGCCTTATACAGTGGGGAAAAAAAAAAGTATTTAGTCAGCCACCAATTGTGTAAGTTCTCCCACTTAAAAAGATGAGAGAGGCCTGTAATTGACATCATAGGTAGACCTCACCTATGAGAGACAAAATGAGAAAACATATCTAGAAAATCACATTGTCTGATTTTTTAAGAATTTATTTGCAAATTATGGTGGAAAATAAGTATTTGGTCACCTACAAACAAGCAAGATTTCTGGCTCTCACAGACCTGTAACTTCTTCTTTAAGAGGCTCCTCCACTCATTACCTGTAGTAATGGCACCTGTTTGACATTATCAGTATAAAAGACATCTGTCCACAACCTCAAACAGTCACACTCCAAACTCCACTATGGTGAAGACCAAAGAGCTGTGGAAGGACACCAGAAACAAAATTGTAGACCTGCACCAGGATGGGAATCTGCAATAGGCAAGCAGCTTGGTGTAAAGAAATCAACTGTGGGAGCAATAATTAGAAAATGGAAGACATACAAGACCACTGATAATCTCCCTCGATCAGGGGCTCTACGCAAGATCTCACCCTGTGGGGTCAAAATGATCACAAGAGCGGTGAGCAAAAATCCCATAGTCACACGGGGGGGGGGCTTAGTGAATGACCTGCAGAAATCTGGGACTACCGTAACAATGGCTACCGTCAGTAACACACTACGCCGTCAGATCCTGCAATGCCAGACGTGTCCCCCTGCTTAAGCCAGTACATATCCAGGCCCGTCTGAAGTTTGCTAGAGAGCATTTGGATGTTCCAGAAGAGTATTGGGAGAATGTCATATGGTCAGATGAAACCAAAGTAGAAATGTTTGGTAGAAACACAACTCGTCGTGTTTGGGGGAGAGTGAATGCTGAGTTGCATCCAAAGAACGCCATACCTACTGTGAAGCATGGGGGTGGCAACATCATGCTTTGGGGCTGTTTCTCTGCAAAAGGACCAGGACGACTGATCCGTATGCATGAAAGAATGAATGGGGCCATGTATCGTGAGATTTTGAGTGCAAACCTCCTTCCATCAGCAAGGGCATTGAAGATGAAACGTAGCTGGGTCTTTCAGAATGACAATGATCCCAAGCACACCGCCAGGGCAATGAAGGAGTGGCTTCGTAAGAAGCATTTCAAGGTCCTGAAGTGGCCTAGCCAGTCTCCAGATCTCAACCCCATAGAAAACCTTTGGAGGGAGTTGAAAGTCTGTGTTGCCCAGCGACAGCCTAAAAACATCACTGCTCTAGAGGAGATCTGCATGGAGGAATGGGCCAACATACCAGCAACAGTGTGTGCCTATCTTGTGAAGACTTACAGAAAATGTTTGACCTCTGTCATTGCAAACAAAAGATATATAACAAAGTATTGAGATGAACTTTTGTTATTGACCAAATACTTATTTTCCACCATAATTTGCAAATAAATTCTTTAAAAATCAAACAATGTGATTTTCTGGATTTGTTTTCTCATTCTGTTTCTCATAGTTGAGGTCTACCTATGATGTCAATTACAGGTCTCTCATCTCTTTAAGAGAGAGAACTTGCACAATTGGTGGCTGACTAAATACTTTTTTCCCCACTGTATACCATGTGGGACCACTATGGGGGGCTCAGGGGAGCATTTTATACTGTGTGGGGCCACTGTGGAGCATTATATACCATGTGGGGAAACTGGAGGGCTCAGGGGAGCATTTTATACTGTGGAGCATTATATACCATGTGGCGCATTATAATGTGGGGGAGTGGCTCAAAATTCCTGCTGGCAACCCTGTGTGCTATGTCTGCATCACAGCTCCCTCACTATAATCTTGCACATATGGGTAGTGCTCCATGGCCATGTCATTCCCCATACAGTACTGTGCATAAACTGGCCATGGAGTTATTGAGGCCTGCACAGTACTATAGGGGCTGACGATACTGGGAACATACTCAGTAACACCAGATAATCAGCACATATGTAATACTTCAGTGAAGGAGTCGTGGTGTAGACTATTAGCAGGAAGCTGTTGGGTGGGGCCCCAGAACAAGTTCCTCTGGTGGGCCTAAGGCCCTTTATTTCAACACTATATAACGGAGAATTATTATATATAAGGGGCTCTTATTTATAAGGGAGGAACTATTATATATAAGGCATATAAGGGGGGAGCTATTATTTATAAGAGGGGAACTATTTATAAAGGGGGTATAATTGTTAAGTGGGCTATTATTTATAAAGGAGGCTATTAGTGATAATGGGGACTATTATTTATAAGGGTAACTATTATTTATGAGAGGGCTATTATTAAAAAAGGGGAACTATTTATAAGGTAACACTATTATTTTTATGGGGTGACTGTTACTGATAAGGGGCAATATTACTGATACAGGGCACTATTTATCATTTATAAAGGAGCTATTACTGATAAAGGTGTAGTATTATTTATAAGCAGGGACTATTATTTATAAGGAGGCGCTATAATAACTGATGTCTGGGTGCAAAAATCTATTAGGCGGTACAAAGGTAAAATGAGGGTTGTTATTACTTTTTTGCTGGCACAAAGGAGGCATTAGTATAGGGGTTGCCACTGGAAGATGATGGTGTTTGTATATCAGCATTTGGAGCCCGCTTTTAATTTTGCCCGGGGCCACACTTTGTCTAAAATTGGCCCTGCATGGCTGTCCTCTTGAGCTTGTTATGCCCACCAACCAAACACTGGCTTGGGTCACTGAGCCATAGAGGGGTCTGTTTTGGTAGCCAAAGACTCTCTGTGTGTGTTCGTTGATTGTGTTTTGTGCCTCACCCACTTGTTAATGTGATTAAACCTCAGTGTACTGAATCTGGCTTGGTCTATGGTTGACCTCTCTATTCCTGCTTTAACTATATTTCTTCTCTCCTGGGCTTGATCCCAGCTATATCTCCTGGTAATTATTGTTCAAAATGGGATTTATTCATACTCTTCTGGTTTTAACTTTGTCCGTTTACTCTCTCTCTTTCTGTCATTGGTCGTCTGGATTAGTCTGCAGTCTGCAAACTTACACTTGTATTCTGCCACTTGATCCAGATGCAACATGGGGTCCTAGCAGCCCATTCTTCCTTCCAACAGCTCTGGTGATTATCTAGGGACTGCCTCAGACTCTGCTCCCTAGCGTGGTTGTGGACTATAGGTTGCCTGTTAGTTATCTATATAAATTCTGCCACACGGAGCCATTCTAATAGACAGCATATTTTGTTTTGCAACAAATACACTTGTCTCACTTTTGTTAGCAGCTATCCAAAACTAAGACACTTAGGGGCAGATTTATTATGACTTGTATGCCAGTTTTTTGCCCCACGAGGATGTGGCATGTAGATGTTGAGAATGCGGCATGGGAGTTGCGGTAGATATATTATCGTTTACTCCAGTCTACTGGTGTAAATTATCTCCAAATTGTATGCCAGCTACTAGCTGGTGTGGATTTCGGTGTGCAGGTGCACAAATAAGGCACACCCTCTGCCAGTTTAGCAGATATGAAGACTGGTGTTGAATACACCAGTCTTCATAACTCTTCACCTTCGTCTTCATTTTTTAGTTAGAGTCATCTTTGACTACTCAGGGGACTCAGGTTTACAGTCAATTATTTTTATGGAGGTGCTGCATACAACCACCAATCTTTGAACATTAGGCTTTGCCTAAAAGTTGCCAGTGATTTCTTTGAAGGTACTGTCTCTTAGGACAGGGTTCTCCTCTAATAGGTGCAAATTCCAAGATTATGCCACATTCTACTGTAACCACATAATGCAAGCCTTTGAACAGAAAAATTCAGGATGTGCCACATATATGTGCTTCCTGCCAATGCAGCAGTAAGCGTAGTGGCTTGCAAAAGTATTCATACCCCTTGAATTTAAGACTAAGACAAAATTACACAAGACTGAGACTAAATTACACACAGCTGGACTCTATTAACTAATTAAATGACTTCTGAAGGCAATTTGCACTGGATTTTATTTAGGGGTATCAGAGTACAGGGGGCTGAATACTTTTGTATGTCATACTTTTCAGATTTTCACTTAAAATCTCAATAAAATACATTTACGTTTGTGGTTGTAAGGTGATAAAATGTGAAAAAGTTTAAGGGGTATGAATACTTTTGCAAGCAACTGTATGTGAGATAACTGATTTTTTTTTTCATGTTATATATACTTTTTGGGAATTACATTTTTATTTATCTGGCTAATAAAGATTATATTTTATTGGCACAATCTCATATCTCAAAGTACCCTTCTTCAGTCCTCCTTTTCCCTTTTCATCATTATATATAGCTTTCTGTTGGTGGTATACATCAGGGTCACACTTGAGATTACACCATATTGGAGTGACAATATTTTCTCTAGGTTACCCTCAGCATCAAATCAGTGGACACAGACAATTCTTCCCAATTGCTGCTTAGACTATAAGAGGTGTACTTTCCTTGGTCTCCACAAGGCTACTTTTTCTAGTTTTGATAGAAATCCTATAATGTCTTTAATTCAGAGATGAATTCCAGACACCCTTTTTATGTTTTCCTATGGGAAGGGATGACTAGGCAGTGAAGCTAGAAGTGTACCCCAGCGCCGCAAACCCTCCTAGCTGTGAGTTAAAGGCTAGCACAGTCCTGACATCATGTCTAATTCCAAAAGGAACAAAAGTTGGTACTGTGTTAGTCAGTTGAAAAATGTAGTATTGCTCTCTATAAGATAAACAAAATAGCAGTATTGCAGTGATACCTTTTTAATGGCTGACTGAAAAAAAAAAAAAAAGTGGGCCACTCAGATATATAAAGAAAGTAGTAGTTAATAGTGTGGCAATGAGACCTTATCCGTGCTTTTAGTCTCTGACCTGTTTCATGAACATAAAGATCCCCTGTAGGACATTTAGTGCACCACATTAGATGTGGAACATGTGAATGTCCCAGGAATCTTAGGCTAAGGCCCCACATTGTGGAAACGCAGCTTTTATTCTGCAGATTTTGCTGCAGTTTTTTGAGCCAAAGCCAAGAATGGCTACAAAAGTAAAGGGTAATATATAGGAAGTATTTAGTACTTATACTTCTATTTTCTGCTTAATCCACTACTGGCTTTGACTCAAAAAACCACAACAAAATCTGTAACAAAAAAAAGCTACATTTCCACAACTTGGGGCCTGAGCCTTAGGCTAGCTGCACACAACCAAGTTTCACCCATGAAACTCGGTCTGCGTGTTAGCCAGATTTACTGGCTTGAACTTCATGCAGGGAGCGGGACTCTTAGCTGTATAGTTATCTATGAGGTTAGGAGTCCCTGCCTCCCAGCTACATACTGTCCCGTTGTAACGTCTCTGCCTGTTCGGGTCTCGGCGCCACCCTCCGCTCGCACGCTGAGGCGAAGGAGGCATGTTCAGTTTGGTTCTTTGTGTAGGTTTCTTGTTGCTCAGTCTGAACATGGTCCTAGACAATTTAATGGATTTCCGGCCACACCCGTGTTCTGAGGATTTCTCTCTGGACTTCATGGAGTTAATCTCTTCCTGGCCTGTGTGGTTGACAGCCTGTGTACCTATCAGGTCTGGGGCTGGTCCCAGACTTTCTATAAACAGGTTGTCAGCCCTCACATGGTCGCCGGTTATTGCTCTGACTTTGCCTGCTCTTTGTGCTCTTGTTGTTTACTGTGCTATTTCTCTGACCTTCGGCTTGCCTAGTGACTATTCTCTTGGATTTTGATTTTGTACTGCATTGCTCGTTTGCTACCGACCCCTTGGCTTCCTGACCTCTCTTTTTGTCGTTTGTTTTGTCTTGTCCTGTTCTGTGTGTCACTTACCCAGTATAGGGCTTGTCTTCTGGTTGTCCTTTTGCCGTTTAGGGTAACTGAGGCAATAGGAAGGGACAGTGGCTGGGGTGAGATTAGGGCTCACTTGTCTCTGTCCTTCCTTCCAGACCGCTGCAGTAGTGTCAGGGTATTGCTATTTTTGGCAAGACCCTAACACCCGTACTGTTATTGGTACAGGACAGTATGTTGCTGGGAGGTAGCGATTCCTACCATCAAAGATAACTAGGATGCTAGGAGTCCCATCATGAAGGTTCAAGCCGGTAGATCTCGATAGCACACGAACTGAGTTTCATGGGTGAAACTCGGCTGTGTGCAGCTAGCCTTATAGTCCTTCAGTGTGTCAGGGATCTGGATCCTGTCTGTGGTCATTACATGGGAGCAGGTTTTGCACAGCTCCTTAGATTACAGGGATCGGTTCCTTTCTGTGAGTTGATGGTAATAAGCTCTTGATTAGAATGTTTTTTAGATTTGTCGGTTGATGGTAACCTAGCAGAGGAGGGTCTTTGAATCTACCTGGAGTGGATGGCCTACTAAAATTACTCCAAGAGCGTATTGACGACTCATCTAGGAGGTCACAAAAGAACCCAGAACAACATCTAAAGCACTGCAGGCTTCAGTTGCCTCAGTTAAGGTTAGTGTTCATGGTTCAACAATAAGAAACAGACTGGGCAAAAATGGTATCCATTGGAGGGATCCAAGGCGAAAACCACTGCTGACTAAGAAGTACACAAAGTCCTTCTCACATCTGTCAAAAAATATCCAACACGGCATTTCAGAAAAAGAACATCCTACCATTAAACATGGAGGTGATAGTGTGATGGTTTGGTTTTTAAAACATATGGGCCAAATAAGAAGATGCATCAATACAAAACACTTCCTAATATATATACATATATATTTAAATTTGTCACATTTTATCTGATTTATTTTCAGGTCATAACCACATTTGTGATGTTTTGTTAGCAAGCTCACTACCCAGCCCCCCCCCCCCACCGAGTAATTCAGCCAGCAAATAAAACATCACAGCAGCACATGACCTCCTTGTTCCTTAAAGACACTCATGGGAGTGATTTATTGCCTGGTCAGATATGCGGGAGGAGATACTGCACAGACTGAAGTAGTGAGACTCAAGACAGACACTTTGACACAAAACAACAGACCCTGTAGCAGGGAGGAAATTTGCACACAGGGAGAGTAAAGAAGGGAGGGATACACAGATTGAGAGCAGGCAGATAAATCATGGGAAATAAATAAAGTAAACTAAAGCAAAGGGTGCACATGGGAACAGTGAATATTTAGCACTGCTGTGGATGCATTTGCAGTTAATTTTTGGAAGCTGGATAACCCCTTTAAATATGATTGAGATGCTGTGGCATGACCTTAGACAGGTTGTTCATGCGCAAAAACCCTCCAATATAGCTAAATTAGAACAATTTGGCTAAGAGTGGGCCAAAATTCCTCCCCAGAGATGTGAAAGACTAAATGCCAGTTATTGCAAACTCTTGACTGCAGTTGTTGCTGCCAAGGGTGGCTGAACCAGTTATAAGGTTTAGAGGGCAATTACTTTTTGTCATAGGGCCAGGTTGGTTTAGATAGCTTATTTCCCTTAACACATGAAATCATCATTGAAAAACTGACTTGATAACTCAGGTTATCTTGTCTGATATTGAAATGTGTTTGATAATCTGTAAAATGTAAGTACAAAAAAGCTAAAACAAAATAAAGGGGGCAAATACTTTTTCATAGCAGAATATATATATACCCTACCGTACAAAAGTTTAGGGTCACTTAGAAAATTCCTTTTTTTTTTTTTTTTTTTTTTTTTTAAGAAAAGCACAGTTTTTTCAATGAAGATAACATTAAATGAATCAGAAATACAATCTATACATTGTTAATATGGTAAATGACTATTCTAGCTGCAAATGTCTGGTTTTTAATGCAATATCTACATAGGTGTATAGAGGCCCATTTCCAGCAACCATCACTCCAGTGTTCTAATGGTACATTGTGTTTGCTAACTGTGTAAGAAGGCTAATGGATGTTTAGAAAACCCTTGAAAACCCTTGTGCAAGTACGTTAGCACAGCTGAAAACAGTTTTGCTGGTTAGAGAAGCTATAAAACTGACCTTCCTTTGAGCTAGTTGAGAATCTGGAGCATTACAATTGTTGGTTCGATTAAACTCTCAAAATGGCCAGAAAAAGAGAACTTTCATGTGAAACTTGACAGTCTATTCTTGTTCTTAGAAATGAAGGCTATTCCATGCGAGAAATTGCCAAGAAACTGAAGATTTCCTACAACGGTGTGTACTACTCCCTTCAGAGGACAGCACAAACAAGCTCTAACCAGAGTAGAAAGAGAAGTGGGAGGCCCCGCTGCACAACTGAGCAACAAGACAAGTACATTAGAGTCTCTAGTTTCAGAAATCGACGCCTCACAGGTCCTCAACTGGCAGCTTCATTAAATAGTACCCACAAAACGCCAGTGTCAACGTCTACAGTGAAGAGGCAACTCAGGGATGCTGGCCTTCAGGGCAGAGTGGCTAAGAAAAAGCCATATCTGAAACTGGCTAATAAAAGGAAAAGATTAATATGGGCAAAAGAACACAGACATTGGACAGAGGAAGATTGGAAAAAAGTGTTATGGACAGACGAATTGAAGTTCGAGGTGTTTGGATCACACAGAAGAACATTTGTGAGATGCAGAACAACTGAAAAGATGCTGGAAGAGTGCCTGACACCATCTGTCAAGCATGGTGGAGGTAATGTGATGGTCTGGGGTTGCTTTGGTGCTGGTAAAGTGAGAGATTTGTACAAGGTAAAAGGTATTTTGAATAAGGAAGGCTATCACTCCATTTTACAACGCCATGCCATACCCTGTGGACAGTGCTTGATTGGAGCCAATTTCATCCCACAACAGGACAATGACCCAAAGCACACCTCCAAATTATGCAAGAGAAGAAGCAGGCAGCTGGTATTCTATCTGTAATGGAGTGGCCAGCGCAGTCACCAGATCTCAACTCCATTGAGCTGTTGTGGGAGCTTCTTGACCGTATGGTACGCAAAAAGTGCCCATCAAGCCAATCCAACTTGTGGGAGGGGCTTCTGGAAGAATGGGTGAAATTTCTAGAATGCCAAAGGTCTGCAATGCTGTAATTACTGCAAATGGAGCATTCTTTGATGAAAGCAAATTTTGAAGGAGAAAATTATTATTTCAAATAAAAATCATTATTTCTAACCTTGTCAATGTCTTGACTATATTTTCTATTCATATTGCAACTCATTTGATAAATAAAAGTGTGAGTTTTCATGGAAAACACAAAATTGTCTGGGTGACCCCAAACTTTTCAACGGTAGTATATATATATATATATAGTGATAATTTGGGGGAATTAAACTCAAAATGGCGGCTTTTCCTGGTCCGGACAGCGGTGGTTCATGGTACTGGGCGTTGGAAAGATAGCTTTCAGACGGTCCAAGTGTAAAATAAAAGTGCCTTTATTCAGCTTAACTGCAACACAGCAAAACAACAAAAAAAACCTATGCCACAGTTAGGGCCTAACTCACTCCTTGAGCCCCTAAATGTCCTGACTATTGCTCAGCTCCAGCAACAGTCCTCTGTGGACGCCAGCCCTCTGGGACAGAGCCTATCTCTCTGTCCTAGCTGGTCCACTCCTGTGGACGCCAGCCCTCTGGGACAGAGCCTCTCTCTCTGTCCTAGCTGGTCCACTCCTGTGGACGCCAGCCCTCTGGGACAGAGCCTCTCTCTCTGTCCTAGCTAGTCCACTACTTCCTGCTTCCTGCAGGACACTCCAGCCCTCCTGGAGTTACGTGCCACCCCCCAAAGGTGTGGCTGAGAGCCTTTTCTGGCCTGGCCTGGGTCGCTCAACAGCGCCCTCTGGCTCACATACTTACAATATATATATATATATATATATATATATATATATATATATATATACAGTATGTCCTTTCAGTGATAAAGGGGTTTTCCGGGCAAAAAATGAATTTTCAAAAAAGCGATGTTAATGCTATTAATAGGTTAATAAGTGTACTCAAATACTTTTAGCAGTATTTTGAGTGATTTCTGGGTTCTCTGGGAGCTCCTGGCATCCTCTGCTTTTGTTTACATCAGCATCTTCACGTTCTGTGTTTTCCTACAACTCCGATGATTCCTTGGTCTGCACTCAGAGCTGACTCACTCCCCCTCCCTTTCTTACTCACTTCCCCCCTCCCTGTTTCCCTAACTAGCCCGCCCACTACACCCTCAGCACAGTGGCCCCTGCACAGTATAATATGCTCCACAGTGGCCACTGTACACTATAATATGCTCCACAGTGGCTCCCACACAGTATAATATGTTTCACAATGGCCCCTGCACAGTATAATGCTCCACAGTGGCCCCTGCAAAGTATAATATGTCGCACAGTGGCTTCCACACAGTATAACAGTCAGCGGAAAGACAAAAAATGTAATATATATAGGTCACATGACCTACATATATTGCAGTAAAACAAAGCAGAGTTGCTAAAACATATACATTATAAAGTTGGAGGGGAGGCATGGGGGCCTTGTTCTTACAATATGGATCTATCCTGGACAACCCCTTTAAACAAGTGCACAAAATCGGTACTACAGCTAGACCTCCTATAGGGAAGGGAGGGACGGTTTATTACCGTCTCTGCCTTTCCAATCGCTTGCACGCAGTGTTCAGTGAGTTCTGTGTACACAGATATGGGAGCTGCCATGATATGGCTCCACTTCCAGCCCCATTGTAACATGACCGCCAAGGGCCAGGAATTGCATGAGCTGCTGGGTCCAAGAGGACCCAGTTCAGTTCTGTAGTAAATGATAGAAGGCTGCATACCTCCTGTAACTGGGGAGCTGAATTCAGCACACTTCCGGCTTACCTGTTATGTCCCCCGGGACTGGAGATATCCAGGGTCTTAGTTTCACGGTTCACCGTCAGAAGGACGTTCCTGACAGTCTAGCTGCGCTGTGAGGAACGCCCTCCCTGACAGTATTCCTCCATAGCACTGTACTGGGGGGGCGTTCCTCACAACTCAGCGTTATTGCTGGGCTGTAAGGAACGCCCCCTCTGACAGTACAGGGCTATGGACGAGTACAGAGAGAGGGGGCGTTCCTTACCGCCCAGCGATGACACTGAGCTGTGAGGAACGCCCCCACCAGTACAGGACTATGGACGAGTACTGTCAGGGAGGGTGTTCCTCACAGCGCAGCTAGACTGTCAGGAGCGCCCTTCTGACGGGGAACCGTGAAAATAAGACCACCAATATCTCCAGCCCCGGGGCACATAATGGGAAAGCCGGAAGTGTGCTGAATTCAGCACGCTGTTGGCTTTCTAGTGGTATGTAAAACCGCATATCCATGAGGACGTGAAAGGTCCTCTTTAAAAGATAAGGGGCACGAGATCCAACTCCTTAGAGGGACAAGAAAATTATTTATAAACATATATCTTTATTGAATAATAATGCTATACAAAAAAAACAAATGTAAATATTATGTCCATACTGTTACTGTTATAGAACAAAGCACCCCATGCACTAATGTTACCAATGATACCTCTATACAAGGCCCAAATAATACTGCCACACTATGACGGCAAACATTACCATTGCATAGTGACTTAATAATACCACCATACTGTTACTGCCATTGTACAAAACCAATATTACCACAATACAGTGACAGATACCTCCTCTGCACAAATGCTGTGTTGCCCCTCATAACATATAACGCCAAATAGTGCCTCATATTTTGCCCAAAACATTAGTTGTGCTGCAGACGGTAGAAATGCACCACAGTAATAGTGCCAACTTTTGTACTCAGTACAATAATAGTGACCACACACTAGTATCATAATAAAAATTGATTATATAATTAAAATAATGATTTAGCAATTCCTCTCATGATATTAAAGCTCAACTCTGTACCCCTACACAGCAATGATGCCTACATTTCAACCCTGCATAGTAATAATGCTGACCATTATGCCCCTACAAAGTAATAATGCCCCTCCCTGCCCACTACAAAATAACAATGCCCACCTTTGTGTGCTTTACAAAGTAATAAAGGTGGGCATTATTATTGTGTGTGGGGGCAAAAATGGATTATTACTGCTTTGGGGCAGAAAGGGGTATTATTGTTATTATTGTTTATAACACTCCCTTTTTGTCCTGCAAACAGTACAGCCCTTTGTGCCTCCACAGAATAATAATGATCCACTTTGTACCACCTAATACAGGTAATAGTGTCTCCTCATAGATTACAGCTTATCAGTTATGGTACCTTTTTGTGTTAGTGCCCCCTTATTAGAGTGTCCTCCTATTAGTTCTAACTCCCACTTATTATAGTGCCCCTTTATTAGTTCTCATACCCCTATAGTGCTCCCTTATTACTTCTTGTACCCCCTTATTAGTTCTAGCCCTCCTTTATTATAGTCCCCCCCCTTACTAGTTCTAGTTCCTCCTTATTATAGTGGCCCCTTATTAGTTCTAGCTCCCCTTTATTATAGTACCACCTTATTATGGTGCCCCTTATTTCCCCCTTATTATAGTGCCCCCTTACTAGTTCTAGTTCCTCCTTATTATAGTGCCACCTTATTAGTCCCCCCTTATTATAGTGCCTCCTTACTAGTTTCCCCTTATTATAGTTCCCTCTTATTATAGTGCCTTCTTATTAGTTCTCCCTTATTGTAGTGCCTTCTTATTAGTTCCCCTTATTATAGTGCCACCTTACTAATCCCCCTTATTATGGTGCACCTTATTAGCTCCCCCTTATTATAGTGCCCCCTTACTAGTTCTAGTTCCTCCTTATTATAGTGCCACCTTATTAGCCCCCCTTATTATAGTGCCTCCTTACTAGTTTCCCCTTATTATAGTTCCCTCTTATTATAGTGCCTTCTTATTAGTTCCCCATATTATAGTGCCACCTTACTAATCCCCCTTATTATGGTGCACCTTATTAGTTCCCCCTTATTATAGTTCCCCCTTATTATAGTGCCTTCTTATTAGTTCCCTTTTTAAAAGTGCCACCTTATTAGTTATAATCCCAGCTTTTTGTCTTATTATAGTTTCCCCTTTAGTTCTAGTGCCCACTCATTATCTTATTAATTACAGCGCCCCTTTACAGCTTTAAATCCCCTCTGTCCTCCAGAAAATAAAAAATAAAATGAAAACCTACTCACCTTACCTGATCCTGTGACGACTGAAGCTGATGAAGTCTCCCCTGCTCCAGAAGAGGTCCGGCACAGGCTGCATGATGCGGTGAACCAAGACGTACGGTGTGCACTATACTGTGGCTTACAGTATGACAGAGCATGGGGAATATATCTCTATGCTCTTTCATAGGTGGCAGGTTCAACTGAAGCGGAGACTCCGCTTTAGTTGAAAGTGGTGCTCTCATGATCGGAGGCACCAGGGGAAACTTCGGGTGCCTCGGATCCAATAGGGGCCCCTTTGGATTGCGGGGCCCTGGGCGGCTGCCCAATTTGCCCCCCCCCTAACGCCGGCCCTGCTTGTGTGGTACCAGGGCAGTGGTACTGATCTCTCTTGGGCGTCCAGCAGTCCCCCATCGTCCTCTTCCGACCTGCGTCATGGCACTCGGCATGCCCCATGTGAACACTGAGGTCTCAGTGGTGATCCTCGTTGCACATGATATTGGATGAAGCCTGAAGAGGACGTTGAGTGCCCCGAATGCTGAGAAGATGGCCAGGAAAGGTGAGGCAAAGTGAGTATAATTAAGTTTTATTTTTCCTCACCTTCCCCGGGCCTCCCCTTATTATACTCTCAGGAGACCCCAGAGTATAATGGTCTTTGTGGGTGACAAACCCCAAAAGTTTCGGGTTCCGGTCCAGCCTAAAACTTTTGGAAAATTTGGGTTGAATCCAGGGGCTTAACTACCAAAGAGTGGGCCCCATAGCAAACTTTTGACTTGGCCTCCTCACCCCCACATGATATAGCGCCCCCTTTCCTGGCCCTCACATGGTATAATGCCCCATTTACACACACTATAATGTCCCAAAGTGACCTCTAGACAGTACTTTATCCCATAGTGGCCCCTTCACACAATATAATGTCCCATAGTGGGCCCTCCACACAGTATAATGTCCGATAGCGGCCCCTCCACACAATACAATGTCCCATAGTGGCCCCTCCACACAGTTTAATGTCCCGTAATGGCCCCTCACCAAAGTATAATGTCCCACAGTGGCCCCTCCACACAGTATAATGTCCATAGTGGCCCCTCTAAACAGTATAATGTCTCATAGTGGCCCCTCCACACGGTATAATGTCCCATAGTGGCCCCTCCAAACAATATCATTGCAAAGGAATCGTTAGAGGAGAGAACTGCTGGAGAACTCTGGGGGGAGGGGCACAACAAGACAGTGGACCCTAAGCTGATTCCCCCCACTCGCCCTGTCTACTTGCCCAATCTGTCCTAGGCGACAGCCAGCAACAAGTCGATTGTCCCTGCTTACAATAAGTGATAACACAGAACGCAGACAGGATGAACACAACAAAGGGAGGTCAGCTAGCCAAGGGTTCAGTAACAAACGAGCAATGCAGTACAAAATCACAATCCAAGATAAAATTCAAAGCCAGTGGTCAGGAAATAAGAAGAACAGGTAACAAAGAACAAGGAGTATAGCCAGTACGCGTAATGCAATAGCAGGCGCCAATGGGAAAGTGAGCAAACAATAAATAGGGAGGAAGAACCCACCCCAGACTTGATAGGAGGATAGGCTGTCAATCACCCAGGTAAGACTAAAGTTAACTCTTAGTGGAGCAGGGGGAAAGCAAGGTGAAAGAGAAGGGTGTGGTGGAAAATCAATTAAGGAGGTGAGGGAATAGGACAGTGTTCAGACAATACAAGAAAAACCCAAAGGAAGGAATCACAACCGGACACGCCTCCTGTGCCAGAGCGTGCGCCCGGTGGATGGTGCCAAAGCCCGGACAGGCAAGGATGTTACAGTGCCCCCCCTTTTACAAGGGGCCTCTGGACCCTCGCCAGATGGACCAGGTTTCGAAGGGTTCTGGCGATGAAAGATTAATCAAACGTGGCATATGCAGATCCTTACCAGAAACCCATGTTCGCTCCTCCGGGCCATAACCCTTCCAGTGCACGAAGTACTGAACAGCATTCTGCACCCGACAGGAATCCAGAATTTTTTCTACCTCGTATTCTAGTTCCCCTTGGACCACCACAGGCGCAAGTGCACTGGAAGAAGTAAGGACAGGGGAGATATACTTCTTCAAAAGCAACTTGTGGAAGACGTTGTGGATACGAAAAGAACTTGGAAGTTGTAATTTAAAAGATACTGGGTTTATGAGTTCAGAAATGACATAGGGTCCAATGTAGCGTGGTGCAAATTTCCCCGAAGGAACTCTAAGACGCAGATTCCTAGTGTACAACCAGACTCGATCTCCCACTCTGTATTCAGGGCCAGGTAAGCGTCTTTTATTTGCCTGCTGCTTTTGATATTCTTAGGCTTTAACCAGGCTCAGACGAGCCTGGCCCAGACTGTGCATAGTCGCTGATAAGTCTGTTCGGCAGTGCGATTAACAGACTCAGTGCTACGGAGAGAGGAGTTCCTGGGGTTAAAACCATAGTTGCAATAAAATGGAGACATTTTAGTGGTGACGTTAACCCTGTTTATTGCAAACTCTGCTAGAGGAAGAAAGGTTCTCCATTTTTCTTGAGCATCCGACACAAAACACCTTAAGTATTGTTCCAAAACTTGGTTGAATCTCTCTGTCTGAACATTGGTCTCAGGGTGGAACGCAGAAGAGAGGGACAGAGAGAACCCCAGACGACCACAAAATTCCTTCCAGAATCTAGAGACAAATTGTACACCCCAATCAGATACAATATTTTCTGGTACACCATGCAAGCGGAGTATGTGATTAATAAAGAGCGAGGCTAGATGTGGAGCACTTGGAATTTTCTTTAGGGGTACAAAATGACACATTTTGGAGAATCTATCCACAACAACCCAAATCACAGTCTTCCCTTGGGAACAAGGCAAATCAGTAATAAAGTCCATTGACGAATGGGACCTTGGTCTCCTAGGTATAGGAAGGGGATGAAGAAGGCCCTCGGGCAATCTCCTAGGAGTCTTCATCCTAGCACATGTCTTACAGGCAGCAACAAATTCATGTACGTCTCGAGACCAGGAAAGCCACCAGTAAGAGCGGGAGAGAAGGTATTTAGTCCCAGCGAAGTCGGGATGTCCCGTTAAGGTAGAACAATGAATTTACTCCAAAACACGAAGACGAAGATTTGGAGGTACAAATAGTTTCCCAGTGGGAGTGTTACTGGGAGCAAGATCTTGCGAATTAACCACTAAAGTAGCAAGATCAGGAGTATTAATGGTGAGAACCACTCCGGGGGACAAGATTTTATCTGGGACATCCTTAGGGGCATCGCTGGGATCAAAGCTGCGAGATAGGGCATCTGCCCGTACATTTTTAGAGCCTGGACGATAAGTGACCACGTGTGAAGAATAGCGCAGAGCGGACCTGCCTAGGAGACAGTCGCTTAGCGTTATCTAGATATAGTAGGTTCTGTGATCTGGTGTGTGGCCCCCTCAAGGAAATGTCTCCACTCCTCGAATGCCCATTTAATGGCTAGGAGTTCTCGATTACCAATATCATAGTTGCGCTGCGCAGGAGAGAATTTCCTTGAGAAGAAGGCCATAGTTTGCAAACACGTAAAATTTTCAGAGCCCAGAGACAACACGGCACCAACCCCCACTTCAGAGACATCAACCTAAATAATAAATGGGCGATCATAGTCCGGTGGTACTAAATCAGGAGCTTCAACAAAACATTTCTTGAGATGTACAAAAGCCTGTTCAGCTTCCGGAGTCCATTTGGTCAAATAGGCACCTTTCTTTGTGAGATCCGTCAACGGCTTCACTATAGTAGAGAAATTCTTAATAAATTTTCAATAATAGTTGGAGAAACCCAAGAAACGTTGCAGGGCTTTAAGGTTGGAGGGGCGTTCCCAGTTATTAATAGCTGTGACTTTTAGTGGATCCATACAAAAAGGATCGGGAGTAATAACGTAACAGAGGAAGGTGACCCTTTGGACTCCGAACAGGCATTTGGACAGTTTGGCAAAGAGACAGTTTTGACGCATGCTCAATATGTGTGGCCCAATCAGGAGAGAACACTAGAATGTCATCCAGGTAGACAACCACATAACGGCCGAGAAAGTCTCTAAAGATATCGTTAACAAAATGTTGAAATACTGCAGGGGCATTACACAACCCCAAAGGCATTACCAAATATTCAAAGTTACCTTCCGGGGTGTTGAACGTAGTTTACCATTCATCTCCTTCTCTAATCTGGATCAGATTGTATGCCCCGCGGAGGTCAATTTTAGAAAACCATTGGGCACCCACAATCTGATTAAAAAGATCAGGGATCAGAGGAAGAGGGTACTGATTTTTAACCGTAATTTTATTTAATTCTCGGTAGTCAATGCATGGTCGCAGTCCTCCATCTTTTAACAAAAAAGAACTCGGCCCCCATGGGAGACTGAGATGGACGGATGAGACCTTTAAGAAGACTATCCTGAGTGTATTCCGCATAGCCTCATGTTCTGGAGCAGAAAGATTGAAGATCCTTCCCTTAGGGTATTTGGAGTCGGGAAGGAGTTCAATCGCACAATCGTAAGGTCTATGCGGAGGTAAAACTTCAGCAGATTTAGCATCAAAAACATCATGAAAATCAGGCAAAAATTCAGGAAGAAGCGTCTCCGCACTAAGATAATCGGTGGCATGCAAAGCTATACAATGGGAGGAGCACTGATTACCCCATTTCACTAACTCATTTTTGGGCCAGTCAAAGGTAGGATTATGGAGGTCTAGCCAGGGAAGCCCTAAAATAATATCAGACGAGAGATCCTCCATAACAAAAAAACTTATGAGCTCCGTATGTATTGAGCCCATTTGCAAAGACAGTAAGGGGGTTTTAAAACGGATTTTACCCCTGGCCAGAGGAGTAAAATCCGCCCCAGTAACCAACAGAGGAGTATCTAATGATACATAAAGCAGAAACAAACAAAAATTTAACAAAGTTAGTGGCAGCCCCAGAATCTACTAGGCCCTGCCCAGAAACAGATCTGCCCCCAAAGGACAGAGACACAGGTAACATCAATTTATGAGATTTTTCAGAAGATACCTGACTGCCTGAGTGGTTCTCCTGAATACCACTCAGGCCCTGGAGTTTTCCGCTGGTGTACGTGGTTTGATGGAACAGTCTTGGATGAGATGACCCGGTTTGCAGCAATACAGGCAGAGATGATTCCGGAGATGATATTTTTGTCTAGCCTTGGTATCCAGTGCTCCCAACTGCATAGGCTCATCTCCAGCGGTGACAGAAGGAGAAACAGATTTTTTAACAGAAAGAGAGGGATAGACAGAAGACTTAGCGGGATCAATCCCCACCCTCTCTTTACGTCTGTCCTGGAGTCTCCTGTCAATGCGGACGGGTAAGGTCATGGCCTGTTCTAAGGTAGGGGGATCAGGGTGACCAATCCAAACATCCTTAACTGAATCATTCAGGCCCTGTTTAAAAAGAGCCTTCAAAGCGGAGTCACACCAACCTGCTGTTATACTCAACTTCTGAAACTCAGAGCAATAAGTTTCAGCGGATAGTTTACCTTGCCGGAGGGTAAGAAGTTGGGACTCGGCAACTCCAATTTGATCAGGTTCAGCATAAATAGCCCCCAAAGACGTAAACATTTTTTCCAGATCTGTCCACTCCTCTACCTCAGGGGGGGAGTTTAAGGGCCCAAGTCTGTGGATCCCCCTATAAGAGAGAAATGACCACCCCTACCATCTGAGACTGCGACGCATGAGGGTTGACCCGAAAATACAACTGACATAATTCCCTGAACGTCTTAAATTTACCTCGGTCCCCTGAAAACCTATCTGGGAGTAACATTTTAACCCTGGGAAGGGAAAAGACAGTAGGTGGTGTAGCAGCAGCCTCAGCTTGATTGTGGGTGAGGGTGTGTACCTGATTGGTCAGCTCAGACACCAAACCTGCTAAACCCTCCATTCGAGTCACAAGGTCCTGAATAGAAGCTATGCCAGTCAGGAGTAGAAGGGTTAAATTTTTTCTGGCCTGCTATTCTGTAAGGGAATCGTTAGAGGAGCGATTCCCCAGTAGCTGCTGGAGAACTCTGGGGGAGGGGCACAACAAGACAGTGGACCCTAAGCTGAATCCCCCCCCACTGTCCCTGCCTACTTGCCCAATCTGTCCTAGGCGACAGCCAGCAACAAGTCGATTGTCCCTGCTTACAATAAGTGATACACAGAATGCAGACAGGACGAACACAACAAAGGGAGGTCAGCTAGCCAAGGGTTCAGTAACAAACGAGCAATGCAGTACAAAATCACAATCCAAGAGAAAATTCAAAGGGAAGCCAGTGGTCAGGAAATAAGAAGAACAGGTAACAAAGAACAAGGAGTATAGCCAGTACACGTAATGCAATAGCAGGCACCAATGGGAAAGTGAGCAAACAATAAATAGGGAGGAAGAACCCGCTCCAGACTTGATAGGAGGATAGGCTGTCAATCACCCAGGTAAGACTAATGTTAACTCTTAGTGGAGCAGGGGGAAAGCAAGGTGAAGGAGAAGGGTGTGGTGGAAAATCAATTAAGACGGTGAGGGAATAGGACAGTGTTCAGACAATACAAGAAAAACCCAAAGGAAGGAATCACAACCGGACACGCCTCCTGCGCCGCAGTGTGCGCCTAGAGGATGGTGCCAAAGCCCAGACAGGCAAGGATGTTACAATCATGTGAAATAGTGGCCCCTGCACACAGTAAAATGTTCCATAGTGGCCCCTCCACACAGTATAATGCCCCACAGTGGCCCCTTCACACAGTATTATGTCACATAGTAGCCCCTACAGTGTTCGTTACAGATAATGCAAAAATTTCAGGTTCGGCAGAACCCGAAATTTTGGGGTACACCACCCACGGATATTATTATACTCTGAGGTCTCTACAGTCCCAAGAGTAGAATGATTGGCAGCCCAAGAGAGGTGACAAACATAAAAACCAGTGTTACTCACCCCTCCTGGGCTCCAACGCGACTCCTCTTCAATTACTTCACAAACATGGGTTATGCCGGCGTCATTATGCGTTGTGATGCCCGGCCCCCCTGACCCACATGACGTCTCTAAAGAGGCCCGAAGACAGCAGTGAGTCCCACCAGAGCCCAGGAGAGGTAAGTAACAGTGCTTTTTTATGTTCACTGACCTCCCCTGGGTCTCCAATCATTATACTCGGTGGTCTGAAGAGATCCCCGAGTATAATAATAGCAGTTTCAGTTCAGACAAATTCGGTCCGAGCTGAACTGCCAGGCAAACCTTGCGAGATGAATCTTGTGGGGATCGCCCAACAAATAATCTTGGTGTAATCCCGCAGCCTTACTCACCGATTTCCGTTCCTGCTTACAGCCGCCTCCACTTCACTTCACATCAGTGATGTGATATGGGACAAAGAGGCCCCCTGGAGGGCAGAAGGGGAAGCGGAGGTGGCCGTGAGCAGGAGCGGGGATCTGTAAGTAAATAGGGCCTGTTACCCCAGCAGGTAACAGCCTAACGGGCAATATATTGCAGGGGTCAGTAAAGGGGGCAATATACTGTGTGGGGACCAGTAAATGGGCAATATGCTGTGTGGTGACCAGTAAAGGGGGAAATATATTGTGCGAGGGTCAGTAAAGGGGGTGTTATACTGTGTGAGGGCAACAAAGGGATAATACACTGTGGGGGCCAGTAAAGGGGTGTTATATTGTCATACTTCCTATCTGGCCCGATTTCAGATGAGTTGAACACAATGGTGAAGCAGGGAGCCTTCCAGTGCCTGCTTCACCATTTGGCCCCTGTCTCTTGTCCGGGAGTAGTAGGTTCGATGTAGTGTCGTCTCATACAGCTCCCTGAAGGCTCTGGACCAAAGGTAGCTGGAGGGGGACTTTATACTGTGGAGGCAACTAGAAGGGGACATTAAACTGTTGGGGCAGCTGGAGAGGGACATTATACTGTGAGGTAATTGGAAGGGGACATTATACCGTGCGGGCATATCATGTTAGGGTGACTGTAGTTGCATTAAACTATGTGGGGGTACAAAGAGAAATGGATAGGAATGGGCAGAGTCAAAGTGGAAGTGAGTGTGGCTAAATTCGCCGCAGCGTGCTGCACATTCTTACCCTGTTTCTGTCCTTTGAAAGTTTGGAGGTATGACATTGTGAGGGGGTCAGCAAAGGGTGTAATATACTGTGGGGGCCGGTACAGTGGGTGCTATACTGTGTGTAGGCCAAATAAGGGGATTTTTGATCAGCAGATGGGGGGCAGGGCCTACAATCTTAAATAGGGGAGCCTTTCTATAGGTCACCTCAGGCAGCAGAGAGGCTAGATTCACCCCGGGTTATCTGTAAACGAATTAACTCATTCACTTGTCTTTATTTATATTACTATATTCCTTCTCTGTTCTTTTGTGCATACGGTTTCTGTATGTTTGCTATACCAGCCCTGAAGAAGAGCTCTGAGCTGTCTGAAAATCTTTCTTTGTAACAGATTTTATTTCAGTCAGCCATTAAAAAGGTATCATAGCTGCAAGAGTGCTATTTGGTTTCTCTTATTGAGAGCAATACCACATATATAATTCCAGTCACACACAAGCAGAGCTGGCAGAGGAGGAAGCAGGGAAGTGACAGACAGCCTGGAGCAGGGGGCAGGTTTGGGAGCAGAGTCATGTGACACAGATCACGTGTGCTGTGAGCTGAAGGAGGGGGGTGAATGGGGGGAGGTAGAGAGATAGGCCCTGCATAGAAGACACAAGACAGGCAGAGGAGAGCTGCTTGCTCACTGAGGTAAGGTGCAAACATGTCTTTTTACGTGTCTGTCCTTCCGTGTAATCCTCCATCACTGGAGGTAAGGTGCAGAAGCTCGCCTCATCTCTGCCTGCATACAGTAGTAATGGTGCTGTCTGGCCATGCATTTGTGTGTGCGTGTATTGGTGCAGTTCATGAGAGCTGCTCCTCCACCACTGCTGTGTGCATCTGCTGTAATGCAGCGTTTTGCGGGCATAACATGGTGAAGTAGTTGCTCCTGGAGCAGTGCAGGGTCCAGGGGGATGTGCAGGGCGGGGGTCATCTGTACCCCACAGTTATTCATTCATCTACCTGGCTGTACATACCGTGTATATCCGTGATCTCATATATGCCCCATGCCAATCACTGCTGCTCATAGCAGATCTGGTGATGATGGCACACCATGCAGTGTAGGATGCTGTCATGTTACCTCCAGTAACCAGGTTATGGAGAGCTGTCTGTCACTTTCCCTGTCTACTATTGTATCTGGCAAGCCATGATCTGGAGAAAGCACACACAGGGTTGGCAGGGCTTGGCACGATGTTGTGTTTAGGTTTCTGCTCACTAGTCATCTGCTTATTAGTAATGGAGTGAAAATGCCACCTTAATGTGCCCTGCCTGAAGATACACCTTTATTATATACTGTCTCAAAATCCTATTACTGCTTTCTATGTCTATTACATGTTATAATCTTTATTATTTTTGCTGCTACTTGTATGTATTTTGCTTCCTTTACTACAGTGTTGTGCTGTTGTTTTCACTATGTATTGTTACTAATACATATAGGATATTCTGTAGTAATAAACATTTTGCTTGATAGTTTATTTTTTTTTTTTTTTTTGTCTTTTTTTCCCTCTTTGTTCTCCACCGCTACTTACTTAAAATACCTTGTTGCATTTCACCATTAATCACTGTGCAAAATTACAGTTGTGTGAAAAGACAGACAATCCCACAGGCTTTACTGGCTAGTTAAATCTATTGTCCCTTAAAGTAACATGTTCAAAAGAAACCCTAAGTGTTATTTTTAGTTGCTTATAACAGTAGAATGTGTTGTTATATGTACTGCAAATGTATTGTGTAATCTTATCATGTACACGACTTGCATGGACTTAAACTGTGTCTGCACATTGTGTTCTTAATGTAATATTCATGTTGTCCTGAATGATGTCATCCATTGTCTCCTGCGTCTGAATGGTACTAGAATGGGAACCTTGTAGTACGTTTATAGTAAACCTAGGGAAACCATCACAATACTATGCATGTGTTGTTAGGGTTTTTATGAATGTCATGTCTGACTTGCTTGTTAATTATTTGTTGAGGCAAAATATTTCTATTTGTCTAGGTATGCATAGACGATAATACCTTACATATGTATTTGTTGCCTGAAACCACAACAGGGATAAACCCCAGCCTAGTCTTCCCTGTTTGGAAAGATTATAATGTTATTGTAGCTAGCAGATCAGTTGGACCTCTGGAACACTGTTCCATTAAAGAAGACTTTACTATCATAAATATAACATAAATGGATGTAGATCCCACCCTCTGATATCTCCTTACAAGAAATCTGCAGGGTGAATGTTGGTATCAATTCACATTAGACATTGGCATCCATTTTTCTTATTCCACAATCCGCTTGCATTGTCTACTTCCTCTCCATGCCTCCTGTATATCGCTAGAAGGATACACAAAAGGTGGCTTTAAATAGTGAAGAACTGCTGGCACTGTTAGTTTCACCAGAAGGTATTTAGCATGCTCACAGTTGATTAAAATCAACAGGCATGTAGTATAACAAACAAAACAGGATTCATATGTTCTTTCACCCAACTCGAGTGTCTAAGCTTCATACGGACTTGAAGGGGGACCTGTCATGTGGTATCTGCAAGCATCATGTTATCGAGTATGATAAATTGATTTGATTAATAGTTTTGTGGGAAAAAGATTCAGTATTTTGTTTATATAGATCCCTGCTCTTTCAATTTTTAGAAGTCTAGTAGTTGGTCTTACTTAGAGACTAGCCACTATTGTAAAGTCATACAGCAATGCCTGTCGGTCACCGAATAGGAAGGATTGCCCTCTGGACTCTGAAATGGAGTCTGTCACCAGGGTGATGCATATTAAACCAGCAGCACAGTTAGATAGGTCAGGCTCACATGAATGTAATGTCTTTTTAACCATGGAAATGTGTGCCTCCATTGCCAGGTCATTCATTAATTTCACAATTTGCAAATGAGCAGTCTGGAGCATCGGGGGTGGCTCTGTTGCTCCAGACTGCTATGCCCCACACTGCTCTAATATGCCGGCATGAACATGAGGACACAGGGCCAGTTGAGATTTTAGCTTAGCATCCTGACCTTGTCAATCAAAGAAGGTAGGAAGGTGTGTTAGACTAGTGTGGGATGTAGCAGTTTGGAGCAATGGAGCCATTGAAACATCTATTGAATCTTTTCTCACAAATCTACATATGAATTTGCTTGGCTCTTCCTGCTCTATAACATAGTTTTTGCATATCAGACAAAATACTCAATGTTCCCTTTATCTATCCTAGTGTAACCCACTCGACTGCAAGGGTGGACAGTATGCAGATTTTAGGATAACGTTTGATTATTATTATTTATTTTTTGTTATGGTTAGTAATATGGACTGACATTAACTTCAATAGAAACTAAGCCTATAAGATAGGAGTCAGCCATTTTTAGGCATAGCTACCTCCTTGGATTACTAAATACTTGTCCAAATATAACCTAACTGCTGCTGCAAAGAAATCCATTAAAAAGTTCCTTATGGAGAGGTCAGCTGATTTAGTCTGGAGATCTCTAAAGTCTCATAAAGATTACCAGTCCTGAATTATGTATTTTTAATACAAATAAAATGTAGTGGTTTATAGGGCTATGTATATAGCAATATATTATGCAAATACATAATGCAAGGAAAGAAGAAATACTATTGAAGTTTGGTAAGGGGGGGGGGACCCATGAAAATAATGGAGGCAGTGGCTCAGCCAGTAGTGACTGCTCTCTGTACATCATTAAGTATGAATCTAGGTTCAAACCTGGATCTTGCCTAATATATAAAAAACATAGAATAAATGTTGGATTGGGAGAATCCCACAGCAGCCTCCTCATTACTATTCACTGCATTGAGGTGATGTCACAGTGCAGTGAATACTAATGAACTGGCAGCCGTGTGAAAGTGACCGGTGAGTCGGCATGTCTGTGACTGCTGGCCAAAAATATCCAGCGCGGCTGATCTTTTGGCAGACTAAAGTATGTCGTTGGTAAGTCTCAAACAAATGTTCACAGTATTTACATACCTGATTAATAGCCAGAATGGCTAAAATCGCCCATTTCTCCCAACGAAAATGTAATGTGTATGGGCAGCTTTAACATCTCATTTTTACCCTCTCCTTTCTACTATCTTTTTCCACATGGGACTTAAACCAGATGTGACTGTAGCCTTATTCTTCATTCACACATCTACTTTTAGCGAACATGTGACATGTGTTAATCAATGGACAGAACACGCTCTTTTTCGGGTTGTCTGTCTGTGGTTGTTTTTAACGTTAGCCCCTCCCCCTCCTCCATTTCCTATACTTTTCTATGTCTCTGTATCCATGACAAATGGGCAGCTCACAGATCATTTTTGTGGACCCATAGACTTTATTGGGTGTCTTGTATTCGCAAAACGGACAAAAAAAAAGCATGTTTTTGTTCTTTTTTTCGAATGTCTGCATGTGCCTTTTAAAATCCATGGATGCACATGCAATGCATGATTAACAAAGAGCACTCACGTCTGCCAGAAGCAGTTGTGTGAATAAGGCCTCAAAGAGGACATAAAAAGATACTTACAAATACTGGGTGAGATTTATGAAATGGTCTAAAATAACACTTTGTTGTCCATAGCAACCAATCACAACACAGCTGTTATTTCTTATAGTCGAAATGTCTGAATACTGAGACCTGCAACTGTGTGTCATCACATGACCCACGGGCTGCCCATCACATGACCCACGGGCTGCCCATCACATGACCCACGGGCTGCCCATCACATGACCCACGGGCTGCCCATCACATGACCCACGGGCTGCCCATCACATGACCCACGGGCTACCCATCACATGACCCATGGGCTGCCCATCACATGACCCACGGGCTGCCCCATGGAGTGTGATCATTTTTGTTCATTTCCATTGGTGTACAAAATACAGCAATGTTAAAAGCGTAAACATGAGTTCACACAAGTGTAATAGCAACCTTAAAAGGAGTCTTTAATCAAAACCCAGCATATCAGCCGAGCCCTGCAGAGAGATGGGTTAGGGTCACTTGAATCAAACTTTCCCCTCCTTGTAAGTCTGTAATTCCATTGTCGAGATATTGCCGTTTTTGTTAATCTGCAAAAGACCTCTCTGGTGCAACTAGGGGTCGCCACTTTCCTCCTTAGTGAATGTATTGTTTATGAATGTGCCATCAGTCCATTACACTGGTATGTGTGTATACAAGTCTTGTTGAGAAAGGATGGGGGAGTGGGAATCAGGGGTAAAAATGTTTTTCTGCCATCCAGACCAGACCTACAGCAAGGCAAGTTTGTTTTACAACTTCTTGGGCAGTAAGGCATAAGACATTGTGCTCATCCAGCGACCTTGGCCATATGGAGAGTATCCCCCTTTCCAAGGTGCAGATGAGACCAGCTATTTTCCAGCTTGTTCAAGATGTGGAAGGGAGGAGGGGGGAATTCTGGCAGGAGACGTATCTAAGCAAAAGCCAGGAACTTCAACTTACAAGAGGTTGTGAATACCTGGGAGCTTTTGTCACATCTTGGAGCCAGCAAGTAGACTGGGCACACCCAGCTCATTAGAAGAGATCCTCCAAGCTGCATGGAACCAAAAGGACTCTAGGTTATTAGGTTTATTCAGTTTTTCTTCTTTTATTTTAAAACTGTTTTGCTTTTTATCTTTTTTTCTTTGTCTTTCTTGTATATAGAACTGAACCCTTTGGGTATTAAATTGCTAAATTTAATGGTACTATGGGTTTTCTCTATTAACCCGTTACCTTTTTAGACTAAGGCCCCTCGCAGCGAATCCCTGCTGGAAAAAACGCGGTGGAAACGCATTATGTTTTTTTTCCGCAGTGTTTTTCAAAGAAAGTCCGCAGAGTTTTCCTCTGCGAACTTTCTGCCTCTATTATACGTATACGGAAAATACCAGCATTTCTGTAGGTATAATTTACATGCTGGAATTTACCAAAATGTGAGGATCTTAAAATCGCAGCATTTCTGCAATGTTTGGATGGGATTAGCCAGAATGTTTGTATCTGACTGTTGGAGAGACATGTGTGAGTGAGGTTTCTGCTGAGCCCAAATTCAGTAGTGGTGGCAGCGTGTATTTGGGGTGTGTGGATTTGCAGCCTGAGTGAGTGGAGTGAATTGACCCCTGACAGCCGCACCCACGTCAAGGACTGTCCGTACGTGACTCCCTCGTTGCTCCAAAGAGCTCATTTGTATATTGACAAAAGTGGCCATTTCTCTGCAAAGGAGGGAATATGCAACAGGTTAGTGTTGCCTCAATCAATCTATCTGCAGGGCTGGATTGATATACTGGGTTCTGGTGACATACTCCCTTTAAAAGGAATCTGTCAGGTGGTTTTTCCAACATAAACTGGCCCCATTATGTGCAGGATGAAATAATTACCTTTCCATTTCTGCCCAACTGTAATCCTTCTGTAGCAAAAAAGTGAAGAGAAGTATTGACAGCCAGGTGATGTGACAAGCAACTGGACAGTGTGATTAAGCTGAAGCAGTTTCCTGCCCGCCGTGGCTACTTAGGTTTTGCAGATTGTGTTTTGTTTTTTTTTTTGTTTTGTTTTTTTGTTTCATAAAAAGTCAGGATTGTGTCCAAACAGCAGAAGAGGTGTAAATCTTTCCACAATACCTTCTTTATATAGGGTCCTCTTTTTGCTTTGGCTTACAAATACTGATGCAAAATACTGACCATGTGATGATGTCCTTAGGATATATTACTATGTGGCTGATTTGTTGTAAAATTTTCTGCAACTGTCTCCTTCGTCTGTATGCAGCTTGAGGAAACCATTTACATATGCAATTAACTTCTCCATTCCCGTAAATGAACTGGGTTTTTCAGTTAACAAAATTTGTGCAGCAATCTATTCCATGTGAACAGTGTCAGACTGGTGTGCAAAAGGCCCACCAGAGAAACTGATTCTGAGGGACTAGCCTCACATCTGTATAGTAACAATGCATTTTTAGTTTAAATTTTGCCTTTTATCAATGTGTAACTCAAGCAGTTCCCAATGTATATGGGATAAGTGACAGATCAGAGGGGGTCCGATCATAAGAACATGATTGTTTTGCTCTGAATGAGCAATGGTTAGACAGACACACCCTACTTTATACAATTCAGTGGAACTACTGAAATTAGTGGAGTATATTTGACCACCTGAATAGGAGCAGAGCTGCAGTAGCTCAGCACTTCTTATTCACAGTGGATGTGATGGAAATAGGTGTCATATACTTGAATAAGAGCAGGGCTACTTACATCCCCCCCCCCTTTCCTTCTCACAGTTTCTTGGGGCATTTGGTTCAACTGATCAGTGCAGGCAGTGGGTATCAAACCCCCACTGGTCAGCTGCTCATGACCTATCCTGCAGATAAGTCCTCAGCATTAAAAGCATATGTGGTTTTAAGCATTGCACACTTGAATATTGGCATGTTGCATGCATGTAAAAACACATGTAAACCTAGCTCACATTCAGAAATAAACATTTAGTACAAATATCTGATGTCCTGACATCATACAGGCAACGCAGAATATCAGTAAGGGATCCACAAAGGCCTACTAGAGGGATGAGCAAAGGACGGGATGGAGCCTCTTTCTTGCCGTCTTCATTATGTACTTACTCCCCCTGCAGTTGCTATATTTCAAGAGCTAAGAAGCTCTTGCTTTACAGAAACCAGTTCAGAAATATCTGAACAGCTTCTGCAACAAGTTTGAGGGGGATGCAGGAGAGTGCGGACAGTAAAAATAAACAGAAATCAGGGCTACAGCTAGAGAAAGCAAAAAATACAGTCAGCCCCACTGTAGAAGGCCTGGGGCCGGAGGGTGGAGGTTCAGTCTCTGCATCTTGGACTGCTGGTAACTAAATTAGGAGAGCTGGACCCACTGGAGAGTTCTGAAATGGGTCATTCTGGTACTGTGTGTGAACATATACCTTAAAACACCTGAGACAGTGCCAGATCACACTATTTCCAGTTGGTAATGGACATGGTGTACTTCCTCCCCCTCAATGCACAATGACCTCTACAAAGCTTGCAGTGCAAACAAATACTTGCCCACAGCAATGGTCTAAGTTTTGTCAAGGAGATTCATCTCAGTGTGTATTGCTAGTATGTACAGATGTAGCAGTTGCTGTCTTGTTGGTTTCATTCCACCTGAGATTTTCAGCTTTGATATGGTATCAAAATTGTAGTTCCGGCTTTAGCAAAAATGGAGAACTCACTAGTTAAAAACAATTGCAAATGTGATTGTTTGTACACTCTATGTATGGACTGATGTGGTGTCCATGTGTACAGCATATATGCCTCCTAGATTGAAATCAGATGGCAAGCAGGTTTCTCCATGGCAGAGAGCAGTGCTGGACACAACTGCAGCACGGAGAGGAGAGATATCTTCAGTTACTGCACTAGTGGCTGGAAGGGGGCCAAATCCAACTAAAATAATGATTGTGGGCAGAGTCTGGGTAGGAGTAGTGGAATCACTTCAAACAACATCTTGGGATCTGTACCTCCCAGAAACATGATACTGGTGACAAATTAAAATGACAAATACATAGACAGAAATGGGAGGTCTATTTGCTTGTATACACGATCCCATTTCCAATTGTGTCTTCAACTAACTATATGCTACTCCACTCTGCTCAAAATCATCATTTTTGTTGCACTAGATCTTAACCAGCCTCTAGTCTTCTGCTGCCTGTCCAGTGTTGCTCTTTTCCATAGATGCATGGGATGCTAAAAAGCATTGGTTTCACTACAGATCCCTGTGTAATTACTGACATGTGCTGTGCTTGTGTTTTCAATCCAGAGGCACATCACCAACCTGTACACACAACACACCCGTTCAAAGATAGCAAAAGAATGGAGAGCCACAGATAGTGATGTAGGAACAAGGACCAGAGAGACCATTTAAGTTGCAATTTTTTGCTTCCAGGAAGTAAAATTCCACAAGTGCTGCAAAAAAAAAAAAAAAAAAAAAAAGTTTGTTTTTTGCAGATTTTGCTATATATATATATATATATATATATATATATATATATATATACAGTATGTGTGTGTGTGTGTGTGTGTGTGTGTGTTATATATATATATATATATATATATATATATATATTTTGGCGTTAATTCTAAGCTGTATGTGTGAAGAAAACCAGGCACTGCTCATCACCTGCCCAATACAATCCCAACAGTGAAACATGGTGATGGCAGCATCATGCTATGGGGGTGTTTTTCAGTGGCCAAGATGAATGCAGCCAAGTACAGAGAGATCCTGGAAGAAAACCTTTTCCGGAGTGCTCTGGACCTCAGACTGGGCCGAAGGTTCACCTTCTAACAAGACAATGACCCTAAGCACACAGCTAAAATAACAAAGGAGTGGCTTCGGAACAACTCTGTGACCATTCTTGACTGGCCCAGCCAGAGCCCTGACCTCAACCCAATTGAGTATCTCTGGAGAGACCTGAAAATGGCTGTCCACCAACATTCACCATCCAATCTGACGGAACTGGAGACTATCTGCAAGGAAGAATGGCAGAGGATCCCCAAATCCAGATGTGAAAAACTTGTTGCATCATTCCCAAGGAGACTCATGGCTGTACTAGCTCAAAAGGATGCTTCTACTCAATACTGAGCAAAGGGTCTGAATATTTATGACAATGTGATATTTCAGTATTTCTTTTTTAATAAATTTGCAAAAATATCTACATTTCTATTTTTTTTCTGTCAACATGGGGTGCTGACTGTACATTAATGAGAAAGAAAATGAACTTTTTTGCTTTTAGCAAATGGCTGTAATGAAAGAGTGAAAAATTTAAAGGGGTCTGAATACTTTACATACCCACTGTGTGTGTGTGTGTGTATGTATACAGTGGGGAAAAAAAGTATTTAGTCAGCCACCAATTGTGCAAGTTCTCCCACTTAAAAAGATGAGAGAGGCCTGTAATTGACATCATAGGTAGACTTCAACTATGAGAAACAAAATGAGAAAACAAATCCAGAAAATCACATTGTCTGATTTTTTAAAAAAAATGTATTTACAAATTATGGTTGAAAATAAGTATTTGGTCACCTACAAACAAGAAAGATTTCTGGCTCTGACAGACCTGTAACTTCTTCTTTAAGAGGCTCCTCTGCCCTCCACTCATTACCTGTAGTAATAGCACCTGTTTGAAATTGTTATCAGTATAAAAGACACCTGTCCACAACCTCAAACAGTCACACTCCAAACTCCACTATGGTGAAAACCAAAGAGCTGTGGAAGGACACCAGAAACAAAATTGTAGACCTGCACCAGGCTGGGAAGACTGAATCTGCAATAGGCAAGCAGCTTGGTGTGAAGAAATCAACTGTGGGAGCAATAATTAGAAAATGGAAGACATACAAGACCACTGATAATCTCCCTCGATCATGGGCTCCACGCAAGATCTCACCCCGTGAGGTCAAAATGATGGCAAGAATGGTGAGCAAAAATCCCAGAAGCACACGGGGGGACTTAGTGAATGACCTGCAGAAAGCTGGGACTAACGTAACAAAGGCTATCGTCAGTAACACACTATGCCGCCAGGGACTCAGATCCTGCAGTGCCAGACGTGTCCCCCTGCTTAAGCCAGTATATATCCGGGCCCGTCTGAAGTTTGCTAGAGAGCATTTGGATGTTCCAGAAGAGTACTGGTAGAATGTCATATGGTCAGATGAAACCAAAGTAGAACTGTTTGGTAGAAACACAACTCGTTGTGTTTGGAGGAGAGTGAATGCTGAGTTGCATCCAAAGAACACCATACCTACTGTGAAGCATGGGGGTGGCAACATCATGCTTTGGGGCTGTTTCTCTGCAAAGGGACCAGGACGGCTGATCCGCGTACATGAAACAATGAAAGGGGCCATGTATCGTGAGATTTTGAGTGCAAACCTCCTTCCATCAGCAAGGGCATTGAAGATGAAACGTGGCTGGGTCTTTCAGCATGACAATGATCTCAAGCACACTGCCAGGGCAACAAAGGAGTGGCTTCGAAAGAAGCATTTCAAAGGTCCTGGAGTGGCCTAGCCAGTCTCCACATCTCAACCCTATAGAAAACCTATGGAGGGAGTTGAAAGTCCGTGTTGCCCAGCGTCAGCCCCAAAACATCACTGCTCTAGAGGGGATCTGCATGAAGGAATGGGCCAACATACCAGCAGCAGTGTGTGCCAACCTTGTGAAGACTTTTAGAAAACGTTTGACCTCTGTCATTGCCAACAAAGGATATATAACAAAATATCAAGATTAATTATTATTGACCAAATACTTATTTTCCACCATAATTTGCAAATAAATTCTTTAAAAATCAGACAATGTGATTTTCTGGATTTGTTTTCTCATTTTGTCTCTCATAGTTGAGGTCTACCTATGATGTCAATTACAGGCCTCTCTCATCTTTTTAAGTGGGAGAACTTACACAATTGGTGGCTGACTAAATACTTTTTTTTCTCCTGTGTGTGTGTGTATAATATTGGCCAGGATTGCTACAAAAGACTGAGAAATATAAAGGAAAAATGTATATTTCTCCCTTCTGCTCAATCCACACCTGGCTTTGGCTCAAAGAAAATCTCAGCAAAATCTACAATAAAAAAAAAAGATTTTCCACACATGGGGTTTTAGCTTTAAAGAGGTTGTCCAGGAAAATTGATAAATTTTATACTGGCTGAGGGGAGGCGAAAAAAAAAAAAGTCATGCTCTCCTGTCCCTGATGCTCTGGTGTCCTCCCAGCATGGTTCGGTCCTGCTGATCCAGTGTCAGTAAGACCCCCGTGATGTCACAGGCAGTGACATCTCAGGCCCTTCGCTGAGGCCGCTGATTAGCGTCAGTGGTCACATGTGGCTAGGACTTCCGCCATGTGTCAACGCTCCACCAAAGAGATTGGACCGCGCTGGGAGGCACCAGAGCATCGGGGAAAGGGGATTATAATTTTCTTTTATTTTTTTCACTGCCCCTGGCCTATTTAAAAAAAATTTAAATTTAATGTCCAGTTTTGCCTGGACAACTTGTTTAAGCTTACCTATGCTTTATCAAAGGATCAGTCTTCTGTTCTATTGGGTTTCCAGAATTTTTGACCTCCTGAATTGACTTTTTTTTTTCCCCCCCCCCCTTTTTGACACGCACAGAATTGCACATAGGAATTAAAAAAAACGTGTGAAATCAGTCATGTGGAGGTGCTTCTTTGGGTGCACTATCCCAGTGTTCTTTATTTTACTTCATCTGTTTACCCATGTCTAAACCACACTTCTACACATTCCATCTGGTTTGGAGAATACAATTTACTTTTTTGATAGTTTGAAATCATTTGTATTTCATTACTGAAATGTAAGACTTTAATAATTTACCATCTAGAACAAGACATATTCAGAGAGGTTATTTATCTTTTTCAGAAAATGGTTGAAAAATCATTGATGGGGTTTTTATTATAAATTTTTTTTTTTTTTTTTTTTTTTTTGTCAATTTTTAGGGTTACTTCTAATTTTAACAAACTTCTGACATGTCATAGTAAGATGACAAAGTTTTGTTCAGTGGGGTCTATGTATTTGTTTGTAGTTATAACCTGTGTTTTATGATGCTTGAAGGCCTGCAAGACTGTTAGTTTTTCTGTGCATAGTTTTCTTAGTTCATGTGTTGAGTTTAATTTTATTGTTTTACGAGCTAATTTAGTGCTACATCTAAGCATATGTATCTTATATAAGTAGACATAGTATTAGGGGAGGCACGAGTGCTGGGGTTGGCACGAGGCAATTTAATCCTAAGTGTGATTCAATCACAAGTGTGTAGAAGCTGCAGTTAAACATGGTACTTAGACAGGGCAGAAGACAGATCAGCAGAATTATCACTCCAAAAACTTGTAAGTTTTAAAAACAATTGTATCACAATGTTCACTGCATGCTTTTTGTCTCTTTGTTGCTTTTTTACAAACTTACCGCCCATTCCCACATCCTGTTACTTCTATCCACATCAGTCCCTCTCTCCTTCCCTCTCCTGTGTGATAGCTCCCATTCTCTCTTCACCTTCCTCAACCACCTTAACACACCTTGTGCTTCTATGCAACAAATTAGACGATCTCACAAGTCATTTAACCATCTGCTGTCTCTCGCTATTCTCCTGCTGTTAGCTGCTCGGGACATCTCTCCAAACCCTGGTCCTCCTTCTGGTAACCTCAACTCTGTACCTGTCTTGCCAAGAAACCCTTCTAACTTTATTAATATTCGTTGTGTGTCGTCTCCTTCACCTCCACCAGTCTCATTCTCTTGTGCTCTCTAGAACGCCCGCTCACTCTGCAACAAACTTGACATTACTCAAGTTCTCTTCATGTCACAGTCTTTTAACCTACTGGCTGTCACGGAAACCTGGATTAAACAGTCTGACACCGCATCCCCTGCTGCTCTCTGTTATGATGGGCTCCAGTTCTCACACACCCCTAGGCCAGAGGATAGGCAAGGTGGAGGGGTTGGTGTCCTTGTATCACCACAATGCATTTTTCAGGTCATTCCGCCAGTACCATTGCTCTCTTTCTCTTCTTTTAAGGTCCACACTATCATACTCTTCCGGCCATTCTCCCTGCGAGTAGCTGTCATCTATTGTCCCCCTGGCTCTCCATACCAGTTCTTAGATCACTTTTCTTCATGGTTTTTCCAACTTCCTATACTGTGAAATTCCTACTTTCATTATGGTGACTTTAACATTCCCATTAACACCCCTGTCTCTCCATCTACCTCTCGCCTTCTATCACTAACCGCCTCTCTTGGTTTCTCTCAGCTTACTTCTCCCACACACAAAGATGGTAATATCCTTGATCTGGTCTTCTTACGGCTCTGTTCTTTCTCTGACTTTACTAATGCTCACCTACCAATTTCCGACCACAACCTTCTTTTCTTTAACATTAAAGCTTCTTGTCCTTCACAAAACACACTGACCTACCGCACATGCAGAAATCTACGGGCTGTAAACACACAGCACCTCTCAGATACCCTACATTCATCACTATCTCCCATCTCTTCTCTCTCCTGTCCTGAACTGGCCAACAAACACTACAATGAGACTCTCAAAGCCACCCTGGATAAAGTAGCACCCTTGACCGTCCGAAAATCCCAACACAGATACCGGCAACCTTGGCACACTCCTCAAACACGTTTTCTTCAGCGATGCTCAAGATGTACTGAACGGCTATGGTGAAAATCTCACACATCTGCAGATTTTCTTCACTTCCAGTTTATGCTCAAAGCCTATAACTCTGCTCTTCACCTCGTTAAACAAGCTTACTTCACCTCTCATCTCTTCTCTCTCCAGTAACCCTAAACGACTCTTTGACACCTTTCACTCCCTCCTCACGCCAAAGGTGCGGGTACTTGTCACAGACCTCAGTGCTCAAGACATAGCCACGTACTTTAAAGACAAAATCGACAACATCCGTCAGGAAATAACCCGTTCTCCAAGCGGCATCAGTCCCCTTCCCTCCCTTGCTCCTCATTATGAACGCTCATTATTTGACCCCGTAACAGAAGAATTCGTCTCCCAGCTCCTTTCTTCTTCTCGCCCCACTACTTGCACAAGCGATCCTATCCCGTCACACCTCCTCCGGTCTCTGTCCCCTACTGTTACAACTCACCTTACTAAAATTTTTAACCTCTCTTTTTCTTCTGGAATCTTCCCCTCCTCCTTCAAACATGCTGTCATAACCCCACTACTGAAAAAACCCTCCCTTGACCCATCCTGTGCTTCTAACTACCGACCTGTCTCTAACCTCCCCTTCATCTCTAAACTCCTGGAACGCTTGGTCTACCCCTGCCTAATCCGCTATCTCTCTGCTAACTCTCTTCTGGACCCCTTACAATCAGGTTTTCGTGAACTACACTCTACAGAAACGGCCCTCGCAAAGGTCTCCAATGATCTTTTGACTGCTAAATCTAAAGGGAACTATTCACTACTTATTCTTCTGGATCTCTCATCAGCATTTGACACTGTAGACCACAGACTCCTCTTCACTATGCTCCATTCTATTGGCCTCAGGGACAACGCGCTCACTTGGTTTTCTTCCTATCTCTCTGACCGCTCATTTAGTGTATCATTCGCTGGTGCTATTTCTTCTCCTCTGCCCCTTGCGGTTGAGGTTCCTCAAGGCTTGGTCCTAGGTCCCCTCCTCTTCTCTCTGTACACAGCCCCAGTTGGACAAACCATTTGCAAATTTGGCTTTCAATACCATCTTTTTGCAGATGATACCCAACTTTATACCTCATCCTGTGACATCACCCCTGCACTACTACAGAACACCAGTGACTGTCTCTCTGCTGTCTCTAACATCATGTCTTTTCTTTATCTGAAATTGAATCTTTCAAATACTGAACTTCTTTCGTTCCCTCTATCTACTAACCGACCTAACCCAGATATCTCCATTTCTGTCTGTGGCCTTACTATTACCCCGAGGCAGCATGCCCGCTGTCTGGGGGTTGTATTTGATTCAGATCTCACCTTTTACCCCACATATTCAGACGCTTGCACGCTCTTGCCATCTGCACCTTAAAAACATCTCTAGAATTCGCCCTTTTCTCACCGTGGAAACATCAACAACCCTCATTGTCGCTCTGATTCTCTCTCATCTTCACTATTGCAATTCTCTTTTAATTGGGCTTCCTCTTACTAAACTCTCCCCATTACAATCTGTCCTGAATGCAGCTGCCAGACTCCTCTTTCTGTCAAACCGGTACACAGATGCATCTACCTTGTGTCAGTTGCTGTATTGGTTGCCCATCCATAACAGAATACAATATAAAATCATCACACTGACCCACAAATCCATCCATAGCGCTGCGCCCCCTATATCTCCTCTCTCATCACTGTCTACCGCCCTAACCATTCTCTCCGTTCTGCCAATGACCTTAGACTTGCATCCCCTGTTATCCGATCATCCCATTCCCGTTTCCAAGACTTTTCTCAAGCTGCGCCGGTGCTTTGGAATGCTTTACCCAAGACAATCCGATTAATGCCCAACTACAGCAGCTACAAAACTGCCCTAAAATCACATCTGTATGGTCAGGCTTATCACGTACCCTTATCACAGTACAGTGTGCGGAGGTGTAGAACAATAACACCTTTTATCCTTCCTCCTCTGTTCCTCGGATCCTGGCCCCTCCATCTAGAAGTTACACTGCACTCCTTGCACTTAGTGTCTGTTTATTCACAGATACTGGCTGGTGACGAGTTCACACAGCTTCAGTTACACAACCTTTTCTATTAAAAGATGGCTGGACCATTGTAGAAAACAAGTCCTCTGACCTCTTGTATCCCCCCTATCCCCTCATAGAATGTAAGCTCTTGTGAGCAGGGCTCTCACTCTTATTGTTTGATATGTTTATTTCTTTATCACATTGTAATGTCTCATATTGTCTATTCATGTGTCCTCTGATTTGTAAAGTGCTACGGAATATGTTGGTGCTATATAAATAAAGTTGTTGTTCTTGTTGTTATTATTATTGTATTTGTTATTATTCTTATTGTCTTTGTACTATGATCCCCAAAGGAGCAGAAGCGCTCAACTGTGAGTTGGGCCCTGTTCTTCATTGTTTTTGATTTACTTGTCCTCCACTGCAAATCTCAGATATATGGTGATAAATCAGGATTTGGAAGTATGCATTCTTTAAATCTAGCAGAGTGGCAGATTTTACATATTCTATTTTTCATTTTCTATAGATCACCCATCACAATTTTTATCAATCAGTATGAAATTTTTCTCATTAAAAGCAGAGAGGAGTAATGACCTCTGCCCTGATACTCCTGAGGAACAGAGATCACCACTCCCATCTGAATGAGGAAATTTAAGTTCTCCCACAACTTCTGACAAAGAAATGGGGGTGGCTAAGAAAATACTAAAGCTCTAAGATCGGAGTAGGATAATGCTCCCTCTTTTGTTGAGAATGTAATACATTCTGTGGAAGAATCAGTTAGGAATCCTGTGGCTGACTTTAGCAGTGGGATAGATTAAATTTCCTCCCTGGACGTCCTCTGTTTATATGGCTTAGCCAATTGGAATCTCATCTAAAAAAGTTCTAGCCACTGAAGTGGCAGCAACATTTAGTTTTAATGTAATCATGGCGGGTTCCCAACCTTTTCTGAGTAGAAAATTTGACTTTTGATCCATAGAATCCTCAAACGCCAAATCAGTTTTTTTTTTTTAAAGACTTTAGCTACTTGGCGTCTATTTTAGGAAAAACATCCAAGATTTTTGAGTCCTCTTCACTAAATGAGAAGTCTATTTTTGAGTTTCCTAGAAAGGCTGATTCTCTTTTCAGGATCTTGCCACTCCTCAGAAATTAGTTCTTTCAGAGTGTCATTTACTGGAAACACACACTGTCTTTTAACTTTAAGACCATCAAACATCACATCTTGAAATGGTTTTAGTTTTACAACATCCTCTGTTTTCATAGACCTGTGAATAGCTTTAAGCAAGGTTTCTATAGAATAAAGGCATTTTCTGTCCCCCTTCATCCTCAAATTCCAAAGAAGGAAAGTGATTGTCTACAGATTTGGAGAAGGTACAAGAAGAGCCTTCACTCTTACAGTCGGAGGAAATTATATATTGAGCCGTGTTTTTTTTTTTTTTTTTTTTTTTTTTTTTTTAGTTGGCTCTTCCCTGGGATAAGGGGAAGGTCCCTGAAAACTTGAAATAGAAGACCTAACCTCATCTTTAATGATAGAGCGGAGGTCTTCCAAAAAAGATGTCTGTTCTCTCTTAAAAACCTTAGATATGCAAGAGCTACAAAAGTTATTTTTGAGTCCGCTAACTTTATACAGTACCAGTAAGGATTCAGACATGGCAGACTCGGGAGTGAGATCACCGCGAACACAGACCTCAGAGCAGCAAATGCACCATGGTAGACACCTCCAGATTTGCGCTTGTCTTCGATGTACAATGTCATCAGGATGTCTTGTCTTTTCTTTCGTCATTTAGGGTCACTGAGCCACAGGGACCTGAGTAGCTTGGAAGCAGCACTGCTGTTCCCCATAGGAGGGAGAGACCCCCTCTCTATCTTGACCTCTGTAGTGGCAGTAAACACTGAGAGGAAGGATGCAGGGGTGAGATATTTAACTTCTCTGTTCCTGTCCCTACAGAGGTTAAGGGTCATCCTTCACTGTCCTACCATCATGGTGGACAAAAAGGCAAATTTCTTACTAAACCAAACCTCAGTATCTTTTTGATGAGAAAATGGATCTCTTTAAATATTCAAATTTGGCCTCAAGTGCAATGAGATGTTAGCCTCAGCACTGCCTCTTCCCATAAAATGCCATCAAGTGCCACCCCTGGTCAACTGACAGTTCTACAGTCTGCCTGATTTATCTGGGCCTGTACTGTGTATGCTCCAGGCAGGTGATGGTCACATTTAGCCTTATAGTAGCAAGAAACAAGTGTCTGTAAATAAAAGGTCCAGGGACAAATTGTGGATTTCACTGCAATTTCAGTCAAAGCCAGGAATGGGTTGAGCAGGAAGAAGTATGTTCTTTTATATTTCCCATTCTTTTTGTAGCCACTCCTGGGTTTGGCTCAAAAATACGCAGCCAAAACAGCAGCATTTTACGCAACTTGGGACCTTCACCTGAAATTCCAAAAAAAAAAAAAAAAAAAAAAATATGTGTAAACCTAGCCTTAGTTATCAGAATTGTATCTTCTAGCTGGTTATGTCTGTGTCCACCACATGGTCAGGACAAATTTTACCCTTATGAAAGTTTATTGAACACCTGTAAACAGAGATTATGAAAACAAGGAATTGATATAAAGTGTATAATTCATATCTATAACCTTTTGATTATTCAATAATAAGCTTTATGATCGTACATAAATCCTTAAAACAAAAAGCCTACACTTTTGACAAATGCAAATACAATCCTGACTTATGATATAAAAACTGTCGTATATCGACAAATAAGAGATGAAGATTTCATGCATGCCAAATATGTCTGTATTTCTATTCACGTAAATGTTTGTATTCTGGGTTTTAAAAGAAGTCTGTTAGAGCCAAAATACCTTAAACCAATAATATCATATAGGGGCCTTCAGTAGAAGAAACATACCATTTGTGGCCACTAATGATGAAGCAATGCAAAAAATAATCTTTGTGGATATGCAAATGAGCAAGTTTTCAGGGGTAGGCCAGTTATTCTACGTTTTTTTCCTCTGGAATTAGAGACTAATGTCTCTCCATAAGCTCTGATTGCCAATTTTAGCATCTGGCTGCATCCCAAGTAGGCAGGTTATCTCAGCATTGCTTCATCAGTTTGTGGTCACAAAGGTATATTTCTTCTCCTATTGCAGGCCCTTATATTGCCCTATATACCTTATTGGACTGTCAGACATTTTAGGCCTGAAAGGCTCCCTTTAAGATACCAGAATCTAAGCTCTATTGTTAAAAACAAAACAATTCATTACCTATCATCATACTTTCTTTTTTAAATATTGAAATCAGATAGTGAGATGATGATTCTTTCTTTCTTTCTTTCTTTCTTTCTTTCTTTTTTGTTAAATTTTTTTCTTCTGTACATGACTATGGGACCACCATCTTGCCTGAGTGTTTCTTCTGCTCTTGTAGTGTTCTATTGGTAGACTGCTTAAGGCTAAAGCCCCACGTTGTGGAACACGGCTAAAAAACGTTGCAGGAAAAAAAAACACACCTCAAAACATTTTTCATTGCGTTTTTTGCTGTGTGTTTCTCTGTGGTTTATCTTCCCATATTAAATCTATAGGAAAAACGCAAGCGTTTCCGCAGGTAAAATTGACATGTTGCATTTTTCAAAAATGCAACTTTTCTGCAATTTCTGGATTGGATCAGCTAGAATCTCATTCACTTTGCTGATACTGTAAAACGCAGTGTTTTTTTATTTTTATTTTTTTGCTGCATTTCCGCAGTAGGAAAAACACCGCATTTCTGCAGCGTGGGGCCTTAGCCTAAGAGTTAACAATTGTCTAATTGTATTTTTGCACAGTTTTCCTCTGCAGACTTTTTGCTTCAATTATACCTATATGGAAACCGCTAGCATTTTCGTAGGTATAATTGACAATTGAAATCGCAGCATTTCCACTGCGGGTATTTTTCTGCAATGTCTGGATGGGATTCGCTAGAAATCTGTGGAGCCCTTCCCTAATAAATGATTACTTAAATTTTTTACAAATTAAAAAAAAAAAAAAAAAAAATAACGCAGTTATCATAATGAATAATTATTAGATTCCTGAGCACTAAAACCCTCTAGAGCACATTTTGTGCATCACACAGTGTTGATGACCTACGTTAATACTCAAGACAGTGGGGAAAACCTGCAAATGTCACCCTGATTTTATCAATGCAATAAAAAATGGAATGGCAAATTAACAGATACAGAAAGGCAAAGTTATGAAATCAGCATATGACCTTTTTCAAGAGCACATCACCCAGTAATGTTTAGGTTGCTTAAGATAATCAGTTCTTGGGTTAATTCAACCAGAAAACTTTTGGAATAATCAATGTTATTTAGAACATTTTTTGTATCCAGTCGTGATTGTATAAACATTCTACCTTTGCCAACATTATAGTTTAAAGATTATTTCCAGTTGTGAACTCAAAAATAATAAGTCGAATTGGATGCTTACCTGCTACTTAATTTCTCTTTTTTATGTTGTTCAGACTGAGCAACCTGAATTCTTTTTCTTTTCTTTTTGTGGTTAGCTTATCAAAAAATCATGGACAGCCACAAATTTTTTATTTTTTTTAATGGTCAACTTAGTAAATGTTAATGAATGATAAAGATAAGTGATATGTCTTTAACTATGTATACTAATGTAGTGTTCAGGGCTGTGGGGTCAGAAAAAGTTACTAATTCCGGCTTCGAAATAAAGAGGTAGCATTGCTTGTACAATGGTCAGACAATTTTGTAATAGAGATTACTGTTAGAGATGAGCGAAGTATTCAAAAATTCGATTCGGCAACTTCGCCGAATTTCGCGATATGATTTCTATTCGATCCGAATTAAATCACCGCGAACCGTGTACCAAAAACAGCTATTTATTTATTGGCTGCAGAGAGCTGGCATGGGTGGCAAAATTTGCGGAAACCCTTGGATACCGCGGTTATGTTTGTCCGCGGCATCCAAGTTGTTAAAACCCCAGATCTGTTATGGAGCAGGGTGTTAGGTGTCAGTTACAGCTAACACCCTGCTCCATAACCGATCGGGGGGATTTAACACCTTGGATACAGCGGTGAAACATGCCGTGTGCGCTCGCGAAGGGGTTAAAGGGATGTGACATCACAGGGCTGGCTGCTGATTGGCTGCATGCATGGCATTATGGGTGATCCAGAGTTCCTTGCCCAATGTAGAGCAGCCATTTTGAACTAAATGCGAATCGTTACCATGAAGGGTGAGGAAATTCGGATTCGATGGCGGATTCGATGCGAATTGAATATGTCCTGAAATTCAGATCAAATTCCACTTCTGCAGCTTCGATTTGCTCATCTCTATTTACTGTCATTACACATATATAAAGCTGTATGAGCTGTCACCATTCGTGTCCTTTAATGTGCAAATGGTCCCTGAACATATAAAGTTAGTCTGAAACTGCATCAACCGTACAAATTGTACAGTGCTGAGGAATATGTTGGCGCTATATAAATAAAATGTATTATTATTATGCTCAATGTGTAGTAAAAATGACACATTACTTTTATGCTATGGGTTGGTACTATCACAGCAATAGCAAATTAATATATGTTTTATCTTTTAATATCATTACAAAATTGCAATGATTTTTTTTTTTTTTGGGGGGGGAGGTGATGGGATGGAATGAAACTTTGAATATTTGTGAACGCAATGATGATATATGCAAGTTATTTCAATATTGGAGCAAAAGGATAGGTTTATTTAGGAAATCTGTCCACTGGAGATGAGACTCTAGTATACTGTGCTGCCTTTTTCAATTCACAATTCAGTCCATAATCAGCGTCTTCCATGATTGTGTGTCCTACTGAACCAGACTGAGGGACCATTTAAAGGCTTAGGAAACCCTGGCAGGTGACACACTGAATTTACAATACGGAACTTTTTCACAATATTCAAATTTACTTAGATTTGGGTTTTCATTACCTGTAATCCATAATCAACATTTACAGAAATAAAACATTTGAAATAGAACACTCTGTGTGTAAGGAATCTAGAAAATATAGGAGGTCACTTTTTTTAATTGAATTACTGAAATAAATGTTTCAAAGATATTCTAATTTATTGAAATGCACCTGTAGCCTCTGAAAGCCTTTTTGGAGGGCAGTCAGACCACATCTGTAATCTTTACATATCTTTCTACATGCTGAGTTTTGCAGCAATCTGATACATTTTTTTTTTTTTTAACAAAGATAAAAATTACTTCTCTCTTGTTTTAGCCCCCTTTATGGGGTTTGAACCCTCAGAAGGTTCCTGGCTACCATAGTAACTTCACGTCTCCCATGATCTTGCCAGGCAGGAGCCATACAGAGGCCTGGGACCGAAGTGAAATTTACCCCACAGATTCCATGTTGCTTCTGCCCATGGCATATGAGGGTTTTATTGCCTGCGAACAGGGAGGTTTCTGATCGCAAGTTTTGCTTCTGTGTAAAATGGCAGAGACTCCGCTGCTATAGCGTCCACTTGGCTCCTGTACCATGTTTTAAATAGTTGACGGCAGATGTCTGGAATGAGTTAAAAGGTGAGTTATGCAGCTATGTGTCAGGAAAGAGATTATATCCACAGGCCTCAGATACTAATTAGAGAGCTTTTGTCTGCTATGGATGCAAACTAAAGAGGTTTTCTAAGATCACAATATTAACAGCCGACCCTTAGGATAGGCTATTAATATCAGATTGGATCAAGTCTGACACTCATAATCATTTAACTATCTGACGTCAAACGTGTGCCACATTTACATGCATGTACGCCAGAATCTGGTGCATATGGGTTAGAAAATTCCCCCATTATTTTGTCATTGTATAATTTTTACAGGATTGTGGAGGTAACCATCTTGCAGGTATTGTTGTAGAGCAAACAGTCGGAATGGGATGGAGTCAATCACCTGTTGTTAACAGATCCAGTGTGATCTACTTCCAACTTTAAATAAGCAAGAGATTAAATTTCATTGTAATCCTGGCCTTTGATAATAAGAAGACTCCAGTGTAGTCAATATAGGCTGAAAAATTCTCTTCTTTATTACCACTCTCATTGAAACTGAATAAAAGTCCCATCAGAATGGCTTATTGTTTTCAAATAACACTGTTTTTCCTCTGTTATTACTTTGTAAATAAGAAACGTACAGCTGGCCATACACATTTGTTTATTCATGGCCAAGATGTGGCCATTTGATCATTTGTACAACAGTTACAACTAAGGCTATGTTCTACGGCGGAGTCTCCATTGTGTCTGCCAAAAATTATGCATGGAAAGCTCTTTCTTCCACTGGTTTCAGTTTAATGGCAATAGTCATTGGGGTCAGTCAGACTCCGTGTGTTACTGCTATTTTAAAAGTCCTTCGAAGAATTTAATAGCAGACATGTTTGAGGTGATAGGTTGTCTTTCAAGAATAGATGTTTGTTATGCATGACTAGTTTGCATATACTGCTGTTGATCACCATTTTGGTTGCAAAGATGACTTCATCAGAAAAAAAAAATACATATTTGTGTACTGAGTCTAAATTTGCGAATGCTACTTTTCCATCTTGTGGCTCCCTTGGGGTTTATCTTGTCATGATAGTTTACTCCCTAGGGGAGAGATTTATGCTTTTGACAACCTGCTTTGATGTTCCACAGCTCTATGTGTTCTCTGTAAGGGCCATGTTACTGTTGTGTTACAGTTAGTTGTGTTCTCTGACCAGATTTTGCAAAGACTTTCATGTTTTTTATGGCTACTTCTCCCTTGTCAGACATCTTACCTTTTATTTAGAGATATATTATATAAATTTTTTTTATTTGGCCATCAAACCCCCCCCAAAAAATAAATTACCTGATTAGTTCCAGATTGGGTAATAATGGGAAGATGTCATAGTTGAGAGAGAGTCATCCAGTTTATACTTACTTGCTTATAGGAACACCTTTGCCACAAAGCAGTCATTTTACAGAAGCTTTGTCTCTCAAAGCTGCTCAATTGGGATTCTTTATAAAGAACGGTTATTTCAGCATTACTGCAGATTGTATTTCAGATGACTTTTTAATTTGATTTGCTCATGTCTCAAAGGTGATGTTAGTGGGCATATCTCTGAGCTACAGATAGCAGATGTCATTCATTTTATCCTAATAGGAACCTTTTTTATGCTGTGTCTAATATATATAGTGTTGATATCTCAGTCAAAATGGATATTGGTCTACTCCTTTGGCAACATCCTAAGTGAACTTTGACAGTGAGTAAGAAAATGCGCTTCTGCTGAATGTTAAATTTGGTGCATTTTCAGATACTTTTGTCTAAGCTTATGTACTTATTGGTTGCCTCACATGCTCCAAAATGTTTGCACAGAATTTAATTTTTTTTTTTTTTATTATTTTCTACATTGTAGATTGCTATTAAAGACATGAAAAGGTACACCTAAGAAGAAATTAAATTTATAGCGCCAACATATTCCGCAGCACTTTATAAACTGTAGAAATTAATTGACCACTAAACCAAGAATTCAAATAAATTATTTCTTATATCACAACACACATAATCTCCTGCTTTTTCTTGCTCTTCTTTTGTCTGATCTTAAAATAAATCAGAAAATAAATATATTCTTCTCTATGGCAGCAGTCTCTAATGCTAGTGCATGTGAGCCAGGAAATTTAGGAGGAGAGCTGGGTTTAGTCTGCGCACTTTTTGTCTATACAGTGAGTGTAGACATTTTATTGGTAGGAATTCCCTAAATAGATATGAACAGTAGTACCACTGGTACCAGCTGCAATGGTGCCAGCAATAGAGTACACACAGTGACATCAGCTCACTGTACAGCTCCACAGAGAGAGTCTCCCAACTTTCCCAAACTGAATGGCAAATTTGTGTAGTTATGCTTTGATAATCACCCTCTTTCCTATATGCTTGCAATCTTATACATGTGTCTAGCTGGTAATACACAGAGGCAGGAAGCAGTTTTTGCCAATCTATGTCTGCAAGATTTCTGCTGAACTGCTCAGAGCTGCAGTTTAGTAGTTAGTCCTGCAGATAGATATAGCTGAATATGAACATATCATGTATATTCTGCTTTTAATATTGTATTTTAGGGTTTAGTGCCCCTTAAGTAGTAAAGTATTAAGCAAATCAGAATACGTTTTTATATTTTAGATTCTTCAAAGTAGTCCCCTTCTTTTTTTTTTTTTTTTTTTTTTTTTTTGCTATGATGACAGCTTTGCACATTTTCAGCAGCTTGGCATTTTCTCAATCATCTTCATGGGGTAGCCACCTGGAATGATTTTCAGTTAACAAATATGCCTTATCAAGAGTTTAAATTGAGAAACCTATTGTGTGTTTTGAGAACGTCAGTTGTTTTCTGCTGAGGTAGGATTGCTACACAGTCCCATACAGTGCTTAGCCCTGTTCTCTGTTCAACTATTGTTCTAACCCACATTATATATGGTCAGTCAATCTGGAAAATTTCAAGAATGTTCGATATATCCTCAAGTTCAGTTGTGAAAATGCTATAATGAAACTCTCATGAGGCTTACCCGACAAATTAAAGACCAAGTTGTGAGAATCAGTCCTTTATGGTTGATTGCTGCAGACATGTTGATACTGCGGAAAAACAAGGAATGGACGTTGTGCTTTGGTCTGAGGAGTCAAAATTTGAGATTTTTGGTTCAAATTGCCATATCATATGAGATGCAGAAAAGGTTTCTACATATGTGGTCCCCGCCATGAAATATGAAAGAGGTGTGATGGTACTTGCTGGGGACACTGTTGGTGATTTATTGAAAATCAAGGCGGCACACTTAACCATGCCGTGGTATAACTACCACAACATTCTATCCCATCATTTGTTGAAAAAGCAGCCAACAGGAGCAGCAATATCTCTGGAAAATCCTTTAAGAAATCCATTTCAGGTGACAACCTCATGAAGAGTGTGCAAAAGCGGTCAGCAAAGCAAAAGGAGGCTTTCAAGGAATACAAAATATAAAACCTATTCTGGTTTGACACACTTTTTTTTTTTTTTTTTTTTTTATATTCTTTATTCCATTTGCATTCCTTCAAAGTTTTCATGTCTTCAGTATGAATATACAATGTCAATGGAGTTAAACTGTGTGTATTGACTGGTACTGCTACATTTTTGTATTGTCTTGCAATCTCTAAAGTTCAAACACAGATATCAGACAGACAGAAGGCATACATATGGTCTGCTTTAAGTTATCATACTACAGAGTGAGGATTTAGAGGAACCCTGTTTATACCGAGCATTATGCCTGGCATACGGTGCAAAGAAAATGGATCATATGACATATTGACAGGCATACTTTTCCAAATATCAGTTACCTACCCATTGATAAGTGAAAAGTGTACACTATGCTTTACATCTTATAAGGACCAGGTGGACTTAATTTATTCCCTCAAATAGATGCCATCAGTAGTACACATGTAAGCTGTAAAACGTATACAGTACTTACTCATGACATCATACTATGAGCCGCTATCCAAGGGCATACTTATATCCCTCTATCCAGACACACCCATGCCCCTCAGCAGGCTAGCAGCTAATAATACAACTAATTAGCCTACCATATGACAAACTCCTAGCCGGCCTCAAATCGAGCATCAACTGTGAGAAGGTGGAATCGCTCGACATCGCAGCAGCCAACTGCGCTAACCAAACCCTGTATCGTCTTAGATTATATTGGTCAAATCTGGAGCAAACGTAAAAATTACAGAGCCTAAAGAACAGAGAGAACACTTTTTGGCTCCAGTGTTTTTAGAGTTGTAAACTTTATTTTTGTCGGAATGTATAGTGTAGTACATTGGGATCCATCCACACACTTTGCAACAGTAAATGCAACATCTTCGTCAAACATGGCTTCTAAAACATATAGCATAGGGTGTTAGACAGATACAATGAAAATTGCATTTGTAACAGGATTCTGCAAACACCGTATACCATGAAGGAATACATTTTGACCTGTATGGTATACAGTTGTTACATTGGAGCCATACATTAGGCTTTATAATTTAATTGTGCACTACAGACATAATGTGAGAAGTCTTCTAAAACATTGTAATACATAGTTCTGAAAGCATTATGTACTAGATGAAAGAAGAAGAAATGTACTAAGATGAAAGTATATATCTTAAACTGCAGTGGTATAGATTTGTAATCTAGTTTTTGCTTTTTATGAATTTGGTTTTTAAGAAAACATGAAATCCAGCTGCAAGGAATTTCTGATGCCTTTTCTATGTGTGGTGTTTTTTTTATTTTTTATATCTTGGAGATCTCCATATGTGTTTAACAATAATAACCTTCAGCCATTGTTACACTTCAGCCACTGTATTTGGATATTTTTCTGACTAAAGCTTTGATGAGAATATGGTAAAGTGAAGCTTCATAAGGGGTCCATAGAGGTCTTGATTATTGTCCAGTCTAGTCATTAATAACTGCATGCTGTCATTTTTCACTTTTAAATGTGATGAATCATCTGTATAAAAACGAACAGTCAGAAGCATTAACATACTAGTCACATCAAGTTACCTGAGGATCATCTGGCCATTCAATAGGTCCTTTTACATGGGCTGACTACAGGCCCATAAGTGCAGATCAACAATATAGGTAGACTTGTATTAGTTTAAGGCTGAGGCCCCACGTTGCGGAAACGCAGCTTTTTTTGTTGCAGATTTTGATAGTTTTGGTTTGTTTGTTTTTTTTGAGCCAAAGCCAGGAGTGGAGGAGTGGATTGAGCAGAAGGGAGATGTATAAGAACTTCCTAGATATTTCCAATTCCTTTTGTAGCCATTCTAGGCTTTGGCTCAAAAAACCGCAGCAAAATCTTCAACAAACACTCTGCGTTTCCGCAACGTGGGGCCTCAGTCTAAAGGACTTTTTCCATTTCCTAATGCATGTTGACGGCTGCACATGTCCTGTGTAAACGGAAAGATCTGTTGACAGTGATATTTTTGTAGACTGGCATAAAAGATGTGATCATTGCACAAGCGCCTCACTAGCAAGTGTAAAACTCATAGCAGGCACCTGGAAAGTTAACAGACTAAATATTCCTCCTCAGCTGCTGATTGGTCGCAGAGTTCTGATTAGCTACAGAGTCAGAGAAAGCTTCATATGCCTGCATGAAAGCCTTAAAGCAACAGTAGCAGGCACTACTGCAGTGAGGAGAATACATATTGAGAATCCTAATAGTTTGTTTCCTTGGGTCTGTGAACAGGACTGCCCTGTGTTCTTTGTATTGTGGACCTGTCAGAAGGATAAAAGATTTTGAATAAGGGTTCCCTTATCTTTTCAGTCATACAATTTTGATTGTAAAAAACTTCTCAACTGATCACTTACCGAAACCCATAAAAATGTTCCTGGTCTCTTCAGTTTTTTTTTTGTCTTCTCACATAGTCACAGTTGATGTGGAAGAACCTTGTAATTGATTTAGTCTTCCTGCACACTGGATAGCAAGCACACTGACCCATTCATTTCCGTGGTTTCATGCACACTATCATGTTTTCCTCAGGTTTGTGTGCGGGCCACGAGTCCATGCCGCAAATCTCAGACCTTGTCCTCGATGCCTATGGGACACAATACAATGGATGGTTGTTATCTATGTGACTTACATTTTTGCAGAACTGTTGCCTTGAAGCAGTGGGTTTCCTGAAAACATTTTTTTTTTCAGCACAGGGCCTCAAAGGAGCACCTTGGACACAGTGCTATGAGCAGTATATTGTCTCAGGGAGACACACTGATGAGACCACTGATGGGCCGCAAAAACTGAATACTGAGCAGTATTTTGGGTACTGCACATTGCACACTATCATGTGCATGAAGCCTTATTTAAAGGATTTTCCAGGGGTTGCATATAGATGACCTATCCTTAGGATAGATTATCCATATTTGATTGTGGGGTCTGACACCCAGGACCCCCACAGATTAACTACTCATAGCAGCAGGGGCAGCTTTGGTGAGCACCACTTTGTCCTCACAAGCCAATGGTGTCATGTTCATTCATCACAGCCTGTTTGCAGCTCAGTCCCTGTCAAGTGCATGGGGATGAGCTGCAATACCAAGCAAAGCCCCTACATAATGCATAATACTGTGCTTGGCAATCAGCAAAGAAGCTGCAGTGCTCACCCAGATGCAGCGGTTTCTTAACCACTCGTTGGACCCTTCCAATCACATGTTGATGGCCTATCCTGAGAAAATTTCATGAATATGTAATTCCCAGAAAAATATTTTTAAGAAAATCAAACGTTTATGTGAATAATGATCATTTAACATCTGTCTGGTATGTAGCTAGGTAGTCAAACCAAAAAATTGTTGTGTATGTGTGTGTGTTTTTTGTTTTTTTTTTTGTTTTTTTTTTTCCCCTTCCTCTCTTTTTTTTTGTTCTTTTCATTTTTACTCATGTACAGCTGGAGTTCCTTTGCCATGTAATATAATTTCAGCTTCTATTAATATCTTCTAGATGTACACAGATATTGCTTGTAATGTGATATGGTGAAGTCAGTGTCACTCATGAAATAACTGTTATGTAAGACAGCATGATGTGTAATCATAATGAATTCTCTATATCCAGTGTCAAACTGAGGTTTATGGGGCCCACCAGGTAAAATGGTTCAGGGGCCCATCCTCTTCTTTTTGCCCATTATTGTATGAGAACCTGGGCCCACTGGAGGATCCTCTGGTACTGTGGTGGGCTAGACTGATACTGTCTGTATAATGTTGTGTGGTTTTCTTCTTTTTTTTTTTTTTTTTTTTTTTTTTTTTTTTAAAAATGAAGGTAATAAATAGCCTTTAACTTCTTGTGAGGTCTTAATAGGGCAACCAGTCAAAATTTCATCCTGTAGCTGATTCAAATGGCTGCTGACATAGCAGACATCTGCTGAGTACCTTTTATAATGTTTCAATAGTCATGTTAGAATCAAAGAGCCTTCTCTCTTGCTATTAATATTCAAGGTGGATATGTGTAATGCATTGTCATTCGATAGGTTTCTAGTCGAAACGGTTTCAACTAGCTGTTAGCCATCTGCCTTTTGTATTGCTAGAGCATAAACCATATAATTTGTCTAGTCTGGTGTGGTTCAGAAGCCAGACATGCAGATTGCTTGGGATTTTGTGCTGCAGTGTTTACGTCATTTGGTTAATGAGGCTTATTGATTTACATTTTTTTGCTATATTTTATTTATTTGCATGTGCACAAAACAATATTTTTTTTTGTCATTTATGTATTTTTATTTTTTTTTAAAATCTTTACCACACTGCTAGCACATGTTATAGCAGTAAATAATCAGAACATTAGGGAATGCTCAAGGACAATTTCACAAGTAAATAAAATCTATGGTTGTCTGTTTTTTGTTGGCTACATTTTTGTGTCGCATTAGCAAAGTCTCAGAAGATTCAAGACTTATGTCTACTTGTGCACCTTTTTTTAAAATTTTCCAGGTTCAATGTACTGTTTGTTATTCTCTATAAAACCCATAATAACTTTGTGAACACATCAGTTTCTATTGCGCTGATGTTCAGTTACAACATGCATTATTGCCCAGAGCTGTTTTCATTATTCTGATGGTTGCTGTTTAGAAATATCTGATAACATCTGAGCTAAAATGCAAAAGAAAAGTATTTTTCCTATATCTGATTAATGTGCAGGGAATAGTGGTAGAGCTCAGATGAATTGTGAAAACCGTTCTGCACATTATTGGAGGCTGTATTTAGCTTATGCATCTGCAAAAAACTTTCATCTCAATACTGTATTATATGTATTGATCTGATAAATACATTTTTTTTTTTTTTATAAATAGCATGAGTTAAAGTCTAAACTTTAGGGAAAGCGGAATATCGTCAAAAGCATTCTGAATGTAAAAGCAGTTCTTCAAACCAGAACAACTTCAGAGATAGAGAGTTAACAGTGTTTGGATCCCAGAGGTTGGTCATATCATTAAGTGTAATTATAGAAGTAGTAATTATTGTGAATCAATATAGGAAAAAACTGGCAGTGAGGGTAGGTTCACACATGAGTCTTTTTGGAAAAATACCACTGCAGTTTTTGCTGCAGTTTTGAGCCAGGGCTACAAGTATATGCAGCAGAAAGAATCAGAGGTTCTTACTCTGTATTTCCCATTCCTTTTTTTTTTAATTCACTTTTGGCTTTGTCTCAAAGAAACCGGAAATGGAAAACTGGATAATATTGAGAGATGAATGTTATTGTTTGTATAATGAAAAGCTCATTTTTCCAATATACTTTCTGTATCAATTCCTCACAGTTCTCTAGATATCTGCTTGCTTCCAGTGGATTGCATCATAGAATAAAGGTTTTATGTTATTTATGCTGCACAATGTACAACAAAAAAAATTGGGTGAAATTGTTCTCCCAGAAAGAGTTGATTAAAATGTAGTAAATAAGTAATGTTTCCCAAAATGGTGCAATTGAAAAATACAACTCCTCTTACTAAAATAGAATAGAATACTTTATTGATCCGTAGACAAAATTTATTGTCCAATGTCTCTGCACTACCTGATGGGAGACAGACAAATGGTACAGGACATTGAGGTAGGCCATACATGTAGGAACAAAGACAGCACATACATAATATTTAGATACCCCATTCTAGAAGGATTGGAGGGTTGTGGGTGGGAGCACTGTCTTTCAGGGGCTAGCAGGATAGGTTACAGATTAATTGAAGCATGATATGGCAGCTGGGATGAGTGACTTTCTGAGCCTCTCACTGTGACAGCGTAGCTGGATAAACCTCTCACAGAAAGTACTTCGTTGCCAATTTTGTAGGTGGTGGAGAGGGTGCAGTGGGTCGTCAATGATTGAATGGAATTTCCTTTTTTTCAGTTTTGCACTTGGGGACCACATCACAGACGTCCTGTTGACTGAGCTGCCCTTTCTTATTCATTTCTTATTTAATCAAGCCTATGTATGGCTATGTTGACAATAAATTAATAAATAAAGGCTGCATACTTTAAGACTAAGGCCCGACATAGCGATCTGCAGCCAAAAAGCGCTGCAGGAAAAACTGTGGCGGAAACTCAGCACGGTTTTTCCCACATTGCTTTTCACAGAAAATCTGCAGGGTTTTCCTCTGTAGACTTTCTGCTTCCATTATACCTATACTGAAATCAGCCCGTGTTTAATTGACATGCTGCGATTTTGTAAAAGCACAATAAATTTTCAAAGCACTGCATTTCTGCTACGGATTAATTTCTGAAAATGTTTGGATAGGATTAGCCAAAATCCCATCCACTTTGCAGGGACTGTAAAATGCCACGGTTTTAGCCACACGTTTAGGCTTTTTTTTTGCAGATTTTGCTGCAGTTTTTTGAGCCTAAGACAAGAGTGGCTCCAAAGGGAATGGGCAATATATAGGAAGTACTTATATTTCTACCTTCTGCTCAATCCACTCCTGGCTTTCTGCAACAAAAATAGCTGCATTTCTGCAGCCTTAGGCTGAAGCCCCACATTGCAAAAACGTTGAGTTTTACATTACCTGCAAAGTGAATGGGATTCTTGCTAATCCCATCCACACATTGCAGAAAGGAAATCCGCAGCAGAAAAACTGCGGTTTCAAAAACTTCTGCTTTTTTTTTGAAAATCTCAGCATGTCAATTACACCTGTGAAAAAGCTGGTGTTTTCTATATAGGTATAATAAGGGAACAAAAGGCTGCATAGGGAAAACTCTGCAAAAATGCAATAAAAAACATGCTGTGTTCCGCTACGTGGGTCCTTAGCCTTAACGGGATTTTCTGGGCTCTGTGGATTTTTGCTACTAATAAACCTATCTACAAGGTAGGGTATCCATATTGGATCAGTAGGGTTCTAGAGGCTGTATAGAACAACCCATGGTGCTGGGTCTGGGTGTTGGACCCCACCATTCTGATATTGACAAATTGTTGAGTCCATAGATGAATGTCACGGTTGTTGGGTTTAAAAAAAAATTTATAATAAAAAAAAAAAATAACCATTTTGCCTAATATTTTACAATTCCATTTAATGTCTAAACCGATACAGGAAAAAGGGATATGTATTTTTAAGTAAAAGATAGTGATACACAACTGAGTGTTTTGTAATATTTAATTCCAAAATAAGTGATTTAATGAAAAAAAAAAAAAATTAATCAATTATTAGCTTTGCACAGGGGTTAAAACTACAATGTCGGCTCTGATTGTACAGTGTCAGAATAAATAGGTACACGCTTTGTTGGCAAAGGGATTAATAACAACCAGTCATCTATCTTATTTTCATAAGAAACAGCTGAGGGTGGGTTCACACCTGCGCTTGTGTCCATCCTCTGCCAATCCGAATGAAAATCTCGGCAAACAGGATAGGCATCGGATAGCGACAGGTTAGCGACGCATTGGTTAAAAACCCATTCATTTGAATCCTTTTTTTTTTCGTCGGAAACAAAGTCGGACATGCAGGACTTCGTGTCCGACGAAAAAAAAACGGCTTCGCAGTGCAGTGTGCGCAATCGGACACCCGCGCATTACTTTAAAAACCCATTCAAATGAATGGGTTTTTAACCAATGCATCGCTAACCTGTCGGTATCCGATGCCAATCCCGTTCCCCGAGATTTTCACTCGGATTGGCAGCGGACGGACTGAAGCGCAGGTATGAACCCACCCTGAACTGGAGAAAAGGCACTACAGAATAGTTATTTGACAAGGATTGTATTTAAGAAAACAGACAGGTCCTCCTTAAGTAAAATCTAACTTTATTTATATTGTACGTAGAAGAGAAGAACAACCTCTAGTTTTATCTGTTAGTCAATAGGTCTCTTATTCGGCCTGCCATCTTTGTGGAAAACAGTATTATATTTTTTTTTTTTTTTTTCTGTCTACAGAGAAATGAAAGATTTTCTGCACAGATAAGTGGACTGAATGCATGCTGTCACGGAGGTGACTGATTCATGTGACAGTGCTCCTGTCAACATAAAACATACTATGTCACTGGATGTAACTATAGTTCATCTAGAGGGAGCAGTTGTTACAGGGATCTTTTGTTGGCTTGCAACTGGCACCAGCAGTCATTGATGCTGACGCATGGTAGGAGTCATAATTTATTTGAAGACTACTGCACTCTTTTACCTTTGTGTTTGCACTGTAGAAGTAATGCAACAATATGCAGAAATTATATGTGTTTACATTATGTTTTTAGTTATCTTAAAATGTGTAGAAATATTTACCATGTATAAATATTCAGCAATAACTTCAAACTGTTCATACTAGCAATATAACTGCCATGAAACAATGACTGCTGCAAAGGACCCATTTTTCTGATGAATCCAAATGCACAATGACTGATCCTAATTCTTTTAGTGGCATTTGTTGCAGCAGACTATACAATTGTTGTCATAAATAAATACTACAAAGCTTGACACAAACTGAGTCTAAGCAGACCACTAGTATGGGTGGAGAGCCATATGGGTGGAGAGCCAATTGTGCATCCTAATTTAAAGGGAAGCTGTAAACACTTTTTAATAAAAAGAACAAGATAGCCAGGTTTACGTGAATAAAATGCTTTTTCTGCTTCCTAGTCTGTAACTCCATGGCAGAGATATCATTTTTTTCTCTTGATATCCAAAGACCTACTGATAGGGAATGTAGATTGTGAGCCCTATATGGGACAGTGACTGTCAATATCTGTAAAGCACTGCGGAATATGTTGGCGCTATATAAGTAAGCATAATAAATAAATGTATCATGCCGTTTGATGAGAGCAATAGGGACACCTTTGTTGCATCAAACCAAAGAGCTAAGCTTTACAATGCCCAGTTTCTCCATCTTTCCTTTGGCTGAAGTGTTTACCGCTTTGCCTTGTCAGTCATAGCAGGGAGCAGCTCTTTGGTGTGATGAGTACAACGGTGATGCCCTTGTTGAACCATACTGCTCATTAGTATATCAGGAAACCAAAATTAATATGTCCGCAACTAAGGCATCGATCGGGAAGCAGGAAAAAGTATTTTGTTTACGTGAGTCCCGACTACCTGAGTGTGCTTATAGTTCAACATGGACTGTTCCAGTGATAGACTGCCTTTTATAGGTGTTGAACTAATGTTTGGAAGCTGTTTTGGTATCTTACAAATAAGAGTGTTTCTTTTGTTTTGCAGGCAGCCACAAGATTGCACCTGGTCTTATGCGCCTCTTCAAAATTCGCAACACTGCCAAAGCCGACTTTATTGCATCCCATTGTTGATTTTTGTGCAGGCAGCCATGTACATCTCTAACGTCATGAAACCATTTATGCTCTTATTCCCAGCTACAGAAGAGTAGACTGGTGTGTTGAACTGAAGCAAAATAGCGGATATTCAGCTGGATTGTGATAAAGGAAACCATTCAGAAAATTGAGAGAAAAACATCTAGTATTATGCTAGAGGAATATACAAAGCAACAGTAAATAATAATAAAATTCCCAAAAACATATAATTAAGAGAAGGGAGATGCCGATGCTTCAAGACATCACAGGGCAGTAAAAAGCAACACCTAATGTGTATTGATGGTGTGGAAGAGAACACGTTAGAAATAAGGCAAGGCAAGTACGGGCATTCCTCTGACAAATAGACTTCACTGTGCACTGTGTGAACTGGGTCGTGAAATTAATTTACTTTTTTCCCTTCATGTCTTTTACTCGCCTATTCTCACTTCCTCAAATGACTTAAATACCATTTAAATCATAACTTGGTGTTTGGCCGGTTCTTGAAAGGGGAGAGACATGCCTACTTTCTCCTGCTTCAACCTTAAGAATGACCAGAGGCTTGCAGTAGCAATTCTGCTGTGCCAGTAACCATACAACAATTCTGTGTAGTGTAGAGGAAACCATTCTTTCTTGTGTCCACTCGGCTCCGATATTTTTCTAGTTCCTGGTAGTAACACGGTGCACTTGAGTCTGGAACTAAAAAATTTCTACAGAAAATAAAAAGGAAATCAGACTGGCAATTGGATAATGAATGCTTCGTTCATGTATCAGTGTTTTAGGAAGAGCCGGGAAATTCTGAGCTAGCAGGAACATTGGCTGATTGGAGAGAACATGGGAGTGTGTCTATTTCCTATACACAATTCTCTTGCTGGACCTAGTAAGCATCACTGTTTTTGGCCTGTCAATAATTCTGATCATACAGCTTGAACATTCTTATGTGGTCAGTTGCATAGCCAAAATGTGCTGTACTGTAGAGACATAGCAGTTCAACATTTTAAGTTTTCTTTCTTCTCACAACTGGATATTGTTTAAAGCTGTTTTAGAAAAGAAAAAAAAGTTGGCCTGGAAAAATTTTTGCACAGTTTGTGTGCCTTTTCCTTCTGCTTTTTATGCAAATATGTCTTGGCTGCAAGAACTTGCCAGAAAGTGAATTGCTGTTAGAAAATGATATGAGTTAAAGCAGTTTTGCTGCGCACCTAGAGAAATCTGGTGTCTGTACTTTAAGCCTTAAATACTTGAAACTTTTTCAATCCTCTAATTTATGGAATCATGTCTGTGATGTTATTGGACTGCTCTATTGCTATCCTGGAACTGGAATCTCAGGCTGCATAAATTTTTTGCATAGTAATTTGCTGATGAGACACATTGAGGGATTAAACAAGAAGCAAGGCAAGGAACCATGATTGTCCAAAGGGAAATCAACCACACAACCTTCACGACAAGAATCCAGACTGCTGGTTAATTTTATAAGCCAAATTTCCATTGTTGTTTTGTACATGACTAACTGTTACTATGCATTAAGAGGATGTACATAGGCACTGACCACTTAACATACTCAAGGTCTGCTCTAACACTTTGAGAACTTTGGTCTAATTTAAATGCACCTGACTTGTGGAACTTGGTTAATTTACTTAATTTATTTTTAAACAAATTTCGTGAGGAGGACTTAAAACCAAACTTTATAAAAGCATGTATGCATCGGTGGAGCATGGACCTGTTCTCTGCAGTGATTCCAACATTTTATGCCTTTCTTGGAAAGGAAGAGTGCCAAAAAGTGAGAAAGAAAAACCAGTGTGTCGAAGACGCTACTATGAGGAAGGCTGGCTAGCTACAGGCAATGGAAGGGGAGTTGTAGGTGTTACATTCACTCTGAGCCATTGTAGAAGAGACCGAAACACACCTCAGAGAACCAACTTTAACCTTCGAGGTCACAACAGTGAGGTAGGTGGTTTGTTTTCTTTTCTGAAAGTAGTTATGTTCAAATAGTCACACAATCCTTCTAAGAAAACTAGAAGTGAAGTACTTATTAGAAAACCCAAAAATATATGTTGATCTGCAAATTTGTAAAATTTAAGAAGGCACTGTTGTTTCAACAGTACAGGTGATTATAGGAAATGTTGCATTATATCTGATCAGAGAAATTCCTTTTTCTGCTCTTAGAAATGTTCTCACAACATTCACTACTAGAGATGAGCAAACTGGCTCATAACAAACCACGTTCATGAAGTGTTTTCCCAAAAATGTTGGGAATCATTATTATATTATGGGGTCTTCAGACCATAGAATATAATCAGAGGCCCAGGGGAGGTCTGGAAAATTATAAACTTCTACTCTCCTTTCCTCTCCTCTCCAGGGCTCCACTTTGGCATCTGGTCTCACATTGAAATACTGTGACCTGTAAATAAGGGGTACATGCTACACACACTCTTGGCCCTTTTTCTCCTGGACATCGGTATACAAAAGTTGGCAAGTCTGAAATACTGTACCTGTGCTTGAGGAGATAATTCACTTAGTGTTCCTTGTGTCCCAGTGCTATTAATATGTAGCAATAATTGGTACCTTTGCACTGTACCCTATGTAATTCTAATCTGTCCTCTGGTACAAATAAAATCAGAGCTTCTGTACTACCCTTCCTGCCACCATCACTGGTGCAATATGGAATGCATGTTCCATATGTAACAAACTAGACTGCACCGACAATGTTTTAATTTCTCACAAACCTTGTTTTCTTGGTATCAATGAAACATGGTTTACACACTCAGACACTACCTCCCCACTTTTCACACACTCCTCGCCCCAACAACAAACCTGGTGGAGATGTCGGCCTTCTCCTGTCTCATAACTGCTCCTTCACTCCAACCCAACAACTACCTGCTCTCATCCTCCCCTCTTTTTCAAATTGCACTCTATCCATCATATACAGACCACCAGGACCTACCACCGCCATCATCGAACTCTTCACCACCTGGCTGACACAATTCCTCTCAAATAATATCCCCACTATCATCATGGGCGAATTCAACACAAATTCAAACCACCCTTCTGCTTCCTAACTATCTCTCACCACCTCCTTTTGGATTCTCACAGTGTTCCTCTTCTGCCACTCACATAGAGGGGGACACCCTTGATATGATTTTCACCCACCTCTGTTCCCTGTCCAACCTCTCTAACTCTCCCACCACTGTTTCTGACCATAACTTACTAACATTCTCATCCCTTTCATCTTAAACAGACTCAGCCCCTCCCCCCTGCTCTAATACAGGCACTAACACCCCCCCCCCTTCCACAGAAACACTGACTGCCTTGACACTCGCACTCTCTCTAACTCTCTCATACCACTTTCTGGCAAATCCTCAATCCAGGACACACAAGCTGCCAGTGATTTCTGTAACACCGCCTTTACTACAGCCTTCAACTCAGTGGCCTCACTCACACATACACCAGAGCTCTTAAAAATCAATATTCAACCCTGTCATACAGTCCTGACAAAAAAAAAAAAACCTGAGACATGCTTCAAGGGTTGCAGAACATCTCTGGAAGTAAATGGGCAGATTTAACCACACTGATATCTTCCCTATCCCACAACCCCAAACAGTTAATTCAATACCTTTTAAGTCCCTTCTCCGTCCTCTGGTGCCCCCTTTGATATCACTTATCTCATCTGAAGACTTTGCCTGACTTCAAAAACAAAATTGATACCATCACAGAGAGCCTCAACCTACACAACCCATAACCACTCTACTCAACTGTTTGGTGCTTTTCCTCCATAACCTGCTTCTCCACCGTCACCAATGAAAAGCTTTCTACCCCAATTTCAAAATCCCACCTCACCATCTGTGCACTGGATCCGATCCAATCACACCTCATTCCCCAACCTCACTGAAGCTTTTACTTCTGTTCTAACACACCTCTTCAACCTATCCCTTATCAGTGGTATCTTCCCTTCTGCCTTTTAAGCACGTTACTATCGCAGCCATCCAACAACACGTCCACTTTGAAATATCTTCCTATCTTTCATCCAACTTTACTCTTTGATAGACTACAGTCAGTCTATCCGATCCAGTCATTCCACAGAAATCGCCTTAACCAAAATCAAAAATGACCTACTAACTGCCAGTGCCAAATTGCACGGATTTCTTCCTCCTAGACCTTTCCCCCCCCTTCGACACAGTTGACCACTCTCTCTCTCTAGTTACAGATTTTCTTATCCCTTGGCATCACAGACTTGGCCCTCACTTGGATCTTTTCATACCTCATATCTCTCCATCTACACCCTTTGCTTTGGCCAACTCATAGAATCCGACACTCAAATATATCTCTCTGGCCCATACATTACCGCTTTGTTGTCTAGAGTTCCTGAGTGTCTTGCAGTCATAGCCTCCTTCCTCTCCTCCCATTTTCTCAAGCTCAACTTGGATCAAATTGAGTTCCTTATTTCCCCCCACCTCGCACACCTCTTCCACCTAACCCTTATGTCAAAGTTAATGATGCCCACTTAACCCAGTAACAATCCAGCAGGGTATGAAAAAACACCCAATAGCAGTGTTACTCCAAATAACACCAAGAAATTAATTTGTCAATCAGCAAGGTTCTAACAATTCTAAAACTTAACATTTTAATAAATATGCTTTTAAAACTTGCTTCAACAAAGTCCAAAAAAGTAGTAAAAATATCAAAAACTTTAAAATGAGAAAAACAACATATAAGAGAGAATATCTTAACCATCTTACCAAGGGTTAAGCATCTAGGGGTTCAGGTGGGTCCACAACCAGGTGGGAGTTAGGTTAGTAGGGACAGACAACTGATGACCCTGTTAATGCCCTATAATTCCCAAAAAAGTGACTCCTGCCCTTACAAGGGCAGTCCCAGATCTCGTCCTAGCAAAGTCTGATATGTCTCCCTTCCTCATCCTGACACATTTTATCCCACATAAAGGGGTACTCTTCAGGGGATATTTTGAGGTATAAGGCAGGTAACAAGCTAATGCTTCCCTTAATAGGGCTCTACCCTGACACGCAGGGATGCTGTGTCTCCTCACAGTGGTGAGAGATTTGTTATTTTTACTACTTTTTTGGACAAAGCATGTTTTAGAAGCATATTTATTAGATGTTAAGTTTTAGAATTGTTAGAGCCTTGCTCATTGACACTTACCCCAGTCCCAGTAGTCTACTGCCTAGGGGTAACCCTCAATTCTTCACTATCCTTCAAGCTTCACGTCTAAGCCCTCAACACCTTCTGCCTCCAACAAAAATTTTCATCGAATCCACCCCTGAAACTACAAAAATGTTAGTCCACGCCCTCATAATCTCCCACTTAGAATACTGTAACACACTTCTCTACAGCCTAAAGCAAATTGTCTTGCACCCCTCCAGTACATCTTAAACTCTGCCACTCGCTTTATCTACCTCTCTCCCCTGTTTTTCATCATCCATTCCTCTCTGCCAATCTGCCTTCACTGGCTACCAATTTCCCAGCAAATAGAGTTTAAAATGTTAACACTGGAAAACAAAGCCATCCACAACCTGTGCCCTCCATACATATCTGACCTAATCTCTCACTATATGCACACAGAACCTCCAATCCTCTCAAGACCTCCTACTCTGCTCTACCCTCATCCGCTCTTCGCATAACCGCTTCCAAGACTTCTCCCGTGCATCCCCCATGTCCCTTTGCATTTCATTGGCCACTCTGTACAACTCACCAGGGGAGATGAAGATAGGTAGAGAAGACATTTTACTTTCTCCAATTCTCCAATCTGTCAATAGTGTTTTCACCAGCCACTTAAACATATGTAGTTTTGGTTTTAAAATTTACTTTCTGGGTCACAAATTATGTGATATGATCCAGGATCCCATATGAAGCCATTTTATAATTGTCTGAATTAAGGTAAAAGGTGCCAACATAACCTGGTTAGAACACTTTTTTTTTTTTTTTTAAGTAATACTGTAAAACACTTTGCATCCTTTTGCTTGACTTCCATTGTAAAAACAAATACTAGATCTGGAGTTAAGTTTCTCCCATGTTTCTGAGAGCGCTTTTTGTAAGCATTTGCTTAAGAACTGTGTTAGGTCAGTGCCGTGTACAAGTCTATGAAGCTCCTACGGAGACTCCAATGTAGATGTGAACCTAGCCTGAGATTTAATTATTGATGACCTATCAGGAGCCAATGCCCTGAAACTAGCCAGAAGCTAAACAGCTCTGTACACTGTGTTGATGATGCGATTCAGCTCATATGTGAGTGATACAGAACTGAGGTGCAGTAACCTGGCATGCCTGCTATACATTGTTTGGAGATGTGTGCTTCCAACTCTGTATGCTGAGCTAGTTATTTTAGCAGTAACTCCCAATATCAGTTGATTGGTACACTTACTGGATATTGGACCCCCACCAGTGACTCTGCACCCCCTATAGCTATGCTCCTGCCCACTGATCTGATATTGATGGCCTATCCTAATGATAGGTCCTCAACAGTTAAATCTCAAACACACTTCCAACATACCCCTCATCTGTTTTAACCTCTTTAATTTTTTTTTGTTAACCCATGTTGCTTCCTGCAGTACTATGGGGTTTGATTTTGAATAAAATGACAGTTGAGCTGATGCTTTTACATTTTGCATGACATTTTTAGAACTGTGAACCAGTTGGTATATTTTATATCTCTGTTCATCAGGGATATGGTGCACACTGCACTTAATCAGGAGTATCATTCTTGTCAGGAGAATTTGCTGATCCGTGCTTTTTAGGTTTTTCCATGCCTTTGATCAAGACTCCACTTGTTTTGTTGTGGAATGAATGAATATGTGCTGCACCTTGGTGCTTGCAGTGAATTCTTGCATACATATCCTAAGTGGGAGGGGGAAGGAAGGTTTGCAGGAAAAAACAAAATCCAAAGCTATTTATGGCTTCTACTCCTGAGGGCATTGAATGACTGTGAAGAGGGATGCCTGAGGTTTGAAACCTGCTTGATTTAGAAGGATGAAGCACGTAATATGTGGAAAAGCAGTTCAGTTATTCATTCTGGTTCTAGCAAATAAGCATTTCATGGATTTCATGAACTGATAAACATATATTCATTTTTTTTTCTGTGCAAACTCTGTTATGCTTTGCTTGAGGAAAGACAATGCTTTCAGTATAATGTCTTGAAATATATACTGTTCAGGTGGGTAACACATGGTGTTCTACAGTGCAGAAATTGTAGAGGGATTTATGTATAATTATTTACTACATATCCTGTGCCAAAGGACCTGAAACCAGGACAGCAATATTAGAAATATTTGTGGTAAAGATATCATATAATTATAACTCTAGTACTCAAGTACAACAATGTCAGGGAAAAGGCGATAGCTTATGTTACCCTAATTAATATATATAATTTATTTTTTTTTTCTTTAACTATGGCTTTTGGAACCGCTGTGTAAAAAAAGTGTCATTTTAGGATGGATTAATGGAATTAAGACCCTTTTAGTCGTAGTAATTTAATCTCAGTACTTTGCATTTAAGTGTAGACTGCTTTTTCATTACTTAGTCTAGCTGCTGCCACCTTCTCTTAAAGTGTAACTAGATTTTCAAACATTTTGATTTTTTGGCAGCATTTGTGTCGCTAATAATATATTTTGTTTCGTTATTATGGTTTTTTACGCTGTGTTTCCACATCAGCCAAAAACACTGTCAATGTGACGCCTTAGCCTTGTGGGTTTTTCTATAACCAATGGAACTCTGCTGTTCCAGTTATCTTTGTATACCGGTGTATACTGACAGCTCGAATGAGTCATAGAAATTAATTCTTAGCAAGGAATGTTAAGGGTCTAGGGATCTAAAACTTTGCGTTCAGTGGAGACCCAGCTTTTTTTTGTGGGGAAAACCCCTTTAGGCTGAAGCTACACATTGCAGAAACACATTGTTTATTTTTCAGACTTGATTTTATCATCTTTTTTGATGTTTTATTTCCCTATTCCAGTGATGGCGAACCTTTTAGAGGCCGAGTGCCCAAACTGCAACCCAAAACCCACTAATTTATCACAAAGTGCCAACACGGCAATTTAACCTTAAATTAACCAGGATCTGTTTTATAGTGACCGTGCAATGTTATTACAGCCTGTAATAATATCACATGTCTGCTATAAAACAGATACTGTGTGATTATAAATAATGAAGGGCCCCCAGACAGTACAATTCGCTCTGAAGTGGCCCTCAGACAATACTATATGCTCCAGAGTGGCCCCCATACTGTATTATATGCCCACAGTGGCTCCCGCACAGTATTATACGCTCCACAGTGGCCCCCGCACAGTATTATACGCTCTGCTTTGAGCCCACCCACAGTGTTTTTTTTTTTTTTTTTTAATTTTTTTTTTTTCAACTGTTTATTTTAAAAAGTCTTTGTCATACAGAGAGAATAACAATATACGAGAGACATAAGATAACTGAAGGTAACTGAAACATAGGACAGACGGGGATTACTCAGCATTCTCAATAAATTACAAGGCTTTAAACAAACTGGCCAGAAATGGCCCCAAAAAGGCCAAGGAATCCGACAACAAACAAGGGCAGACAAGACAAGAGGACAGAAGGGTGACAGAAGGACATCCAGGAAGTAAGGGGCCACACAGCAGCCGGATCAGAGAGGCCGGACCGCCCAAAACTCATCCCACGGTTTCCAGATCAGGCAGAACCTCTCCTCCTCATTATTAAGAAGGGCCGTCAGGTACTCCAGGGAGCGCGCATCTTTTATCCTAGCGTATAACTCCTCCAGGGCCGGGCGGGCTGGATGCCGCCAGTGTTTAGCAATCAGACATCTAGCGGAAGTAAGGAGGAGCAACAGGAGCTGGAGAGTGGGCCTGCCCAAAATATCGGGGGTGGGGGGGGTAGGTTGAAAAGGTAAGTCCTAGGGGACAGGGGAAGGCCAGGACCCCTTCCAGGAGACCCCGGACCTGGCGCCAATAAGGCTGGAGCAGGGGGCAGTTCCAAAAGAGATGGAAAATATTTGCGGGGCGGGTGCCAAACCGCCAGCAGCAGTCCGGGACATTCTTGTCAAAAGAGTGAAGTGCAGCTGGGGTGTGATACCAATGCATCAACATCTTAAAAATATTTTCTTTTTGTGTAACACATCTAGAAGTCCTGGGTGCTCTACTCCATATGAGGGACCAATCGTTACTCGAGATGGGTGTCCCCAAATAGGTCTGCCACCGTGACATATTGGTATGTTGGGGCAAAGCATCTGGGGTGGGATTCGAAAGAAGGCGGTATATATCAGAAATAAGCCCTGTTTTCCCAACACTCGTTTTACAAAGTTTCTCAAAAAGCGTAGGGATGGGTGCTGTGGGGCCATGAAAAATAGAGGAGGCCAGATGGGAGACCTGGATATACGTGAACTCACTGGACTGGGGCAGGCCAAATTCAGACTGGAGATCAGCAAATGGCAAAAGAGCCCGGGTCCTATAATCAACAATGTCAGCGTACCGAAAAAGGCCCGCTCTCAGCCAAGGACCCGCTACCGGCCCAGTGAGTCCAGGTGGGTAATTACGGTGAAGAAGGAAAACGGTCATGGAGGAACACGAGGAGGAGAGGGGGAAATGGGATACACATGTTCGCCAAATATCTCTTGTGAGTGCCATAGGGCCTAACAAGGCACTTCCGGGGGGGGAATGAGGACCAGGGGCATACTACTGTGTGCAGGGGCCACTATGGGGCATACTACTGTGTGCAGGGGCCACTATGCGGCATAATACTGTGTGCAGGGACCACTGTGGGGCATAATACTGTGTGCAGGGGCCGCTATGCTGCATAATACTGTGTGCAGGTGCCACTATGCTGCATAAAGGGAGGGGCCACGGGGTACTGTGTGCAGGGGCCACTGGGGCATAATACTGTGTTCAGGGGCCACTATGCGGCATAATACTGTGTGCAGGGGCCACTATGCAGCATAATACTGTGTGCAGGGGCCACTATGCGGCATAATACTGTGTGCAGAGGCCACTATGGGGCATACTACTGTGGGCAGTGGCCACAATGGGGCATAATAGTGTGTGCAGGAATGTGGTTTGTGCCAGGGGCGGTTCGGGGGGGGCGGGGGCCCATGTCAAATGTTCGCCTTGGGGCCCAGCCATTCCTAGTTACGCCATAGTTACGCCACTGCATATACCATATAGTTACACACATACATTCATATAAAATATATATATTCACACACACACACTTGCCTACAAACATACAGTGCTCGCACAGTATACTGTATAATTGCCCAGTCTGCCGGCCCTAGTTGGGGACTCCGCCATAGATTCCGCAGAATATCGGTGGAGAGAGAAGTCCTGCACGGAGGGCTTTTTGTCTCCACCGGTTTCAGTATAAAAATGCTGGAAACCCAACAGAGGGATCTGTGGGTAACCACTGTTTTAGCAAACTGGATCCCCCAGCGGACCCCAAATGACTGAGAGCCTGGTGCAAGTGTGAACCTAGCCTGAAGGCAAAGGGTGGTCACACCAAATACTGATTTCATTTAGGTTTCTCTTTTGTTCATTTATTTAATTTTAATTCAGAAAAATAAGCTAGTAACACTTTTATTTTCGAAAGCATTTGCAGCATTTTTTTTCATGTTTTATGTAATTTTTTTAATGTTTTTTTCTTGCATACATTCTAATATACATGCATAGATGAACAAAAATGTGCTAAAGTGTCCCTATTATAAGGACCTAATGATGGTACAAAATTGAAAATACTATATGGCATTGTTTAATAGTAATTTTCTATAACATGATCCATGCTTAGGTCCACCCCTGCATTCATCCTAGATCTAATTCATACAGCTATCAAAGTTCCACTCCCTTTGGTATATATTGAGGATACACAGCCAGGTTTAGCGGAAGGAGACGTAGAAGTACATTCTTTATATTTGTGATCCCCAGGTCACACTGGCATGGCACAATACACTCATTGTACTTCAGAGAGATACTCATATGCATCTCAACCAGGCTATGCAATTGTATAATATAACTACCTATTTTTACAGGCTATAGACAGAGTGGGAGGCTGAGATGATGTCTAGGTGGAGTATCAGGCCAAACAGTACCCTTCCTCCGTTGGCCCTATCTTCTCAATCACAAATCATCTTGCTGCTGCCTGAGCTCTACTGCTGTGTGGACACATAGTACCCTGCTTCTTGAACTAGGGCCCTCTTAGCTTTGTGAGCTGGGGATGACAGGACCCTAAGATAGAAACAATCACAGGCAAGGGTTAGCCTGCAAGCTACTACTGGAGAAAAAAAAATCATTAGCTACATTTTAGGAATTTGCTAATGTGTCAGGTAACCTTTGCATATAGCCAATTGACATATTTGGAGTTGGAAAGAAATTTTATCCTCTGGACTTGATCAAATTGTGTCTTTATCCAACCTTATTTGCTATGTAGCTTTATAACTAGAGTAATTCGGCAATTATGGATATTAGATGCTTATTTTGCATAAATCATAATGTTCATGATCTATTTATAGAGGTCTACAACAGTATAATTTGTTCTTTGAGTAGATGTAACTGTAGATAGTGGATATATGAATGATATAGTGGATATATGAATGACAATTGTGTGGGTGTAAACTGCACATCTATACATAGCCATAGATGCCACTATTATGAATAGACAAATAGAATTTAAGCCTGTTAATTTCCTCTAAGAATTGTTCTATTACTTTTTGGGAACATATGCAAAACGTCATAAGTGTAGACATATTTAAATGGGTATTCCCATCTCAAAGATTCGATCTATATTGCTGGTTTATGTAAATTCAAGAGTTTACCTAAAAACGTTGCTTTAGCAATGCTGCTTTTGTTTGCCTGCTGTGTTAGATTATTCCTCCCATTGTTTACACATTGTTTCCATGATGGCAGCTTATCTGATAAGCAGGACAGATGACATGAGTCACAGCTCTTTGGGGGGACTGAGTGCTCTCACTGTTATGTACAGGTCTGTGGTCAGGACAATCAGTTCAGCTAATGGCATTGTGCTGATAAAGGCTGCTGTCCTCTCTCTATGTAACAAAAGATAACATTGATTTTACTGCAAGGCCAAGAAGAATGGTAAGTGTACTATACAAACCTGAGTAATATAATATACATTAACTGTGCACATTATTTGATTTGCATTTATATTAGATTTCTAGTAATCATAATAATCTCTCCTGGTAAAGGCAACTTCTATATCTATTGTGATGCTTCATAGTGCCCTGTTCATCAAACAGTCAAAGCCGCTTCCCCACAGCTTGCTGAATACAGGAAGTGAGAAGAAACATTCCTATCACTTTTAGGAAAGAGGCAGTATATATAATTTCACTCGGTTTCGACTAAGTGAAAAATTTGCCAAATAAAGCCAGAGTATCACTGAATGGAAATATGTTGACCTAATCGTCAATAGAAGAATTCACTGGACAGAATCCTAGGTCTCAATCTAAGAATAAATAAAATTAAACCTAACTTTTATTATATTAAGCCGATTAAAATAGAAACCAAAATGACGAAAATGTCATGTTTAGTGCTCAAATGAATGTCATAGATAAATTGTGGTAAAAACCACAGAGGAGCACTGATTAATTCAATAATAACATCGAACCAGGTCCCCATATGGTAAGTAATGGACAACCAAAGAATCAGCCCAATATAAAGCTAACCAGCTAGCAATGTCGCTATGAGGCTCCCCAGGCACATAGCCCAGGTACGAGGTCTCCTGATAGATGCCTGATTGATACAGCTGAAAGCTAGGCTGTTGCCCTAAGCTAAATAGGTCCTACGTAAGAAAATCATCAGGGGTCAGATGAAAAACACCTTTATTAGAGATAGTATCAACAGACATACTCTAACAGCATGTCTGCATAGATAATAGCGGCACGCCAAACTGAGCCATGGCAAAGACTTTTAAAGGCAAGGGACCACCCCTTTTCCCCGCCCAATGGGAAGAGGAACCAATCAGGGCTTACTGCATCATCCGGGACATAAATAAAGCCAGATACATAAAAAAGAGCACCATATGTTGTGTGCGTGTGGTCTTAGACACGCACAGTATAGACCTGAATTTGAAAGTTTTGACTTTGAGAATTGTGATTAAGTTTGATCTATTTTCTGCAGAATAATAACACAAGCATATCACTTCATTGACAATTTGTACTGTACCCCCCCCCCGGCTTGCTGAAGAATACAAGTAGTGAGAAGAAGAGACAGCAGGCAAAGTGCTGAGACAGGGAAATGGTAAAACCCCTTTCATCATTAAAATGGTAGAGTAGGGTGCTTGCCGGGCAGCCTGTGTGTCATAAATCTTAGTAAATCCAGTAAATAGAACTGCTAGACTTTAAATACATGAAAGTGTTGTGAGGAGGGCATGCAGGCCCTGTCCCTTCACAGGACCCATAGCAGTTACCTGCCCTGCCTCCATGGTAGGTACTCCAATGCATATGATTACTTTTCTTTAATGAAATAAAGTCTATTTATTTAACGAAAGGTCAGCTAAGGGATTAAGTGGGTGCCGTATCCAAGTCTCAGCTGTAAATTACGTTACTGAAGTTCGTTCTATACTGTACATGTATTTTGCAGATCATTAAGGGCTTTATTGCTGCACAGCTTTTACATGATTACTGTCTGAGACCCATATTTCCCCACATAATAATTGTTAAAGAATTATTGAAGTTTTTCATGTTAGCAGATCTAAATTTCACATTATTCATCTTCAGTGTTGTGCACTCCCAGTATGGATTTCAGTAGCTCCAAAAGCATTCATTAAGGTTGCACGGTGGCTCAGTGTTTAGCACTGCAGTCTTGCAGTGCTGGAGTCCTGGGTTAAAATCCTGCCAAGGACAACATCTGCAAAAGAGTTTGTATGTTCTCCCCGTGTTTGTGTGGGTTTCCTCCGGGTACTCCCGGTTTCCTCCCACAATCCAAAGACATACTGATAGGGAATATATAGATTGTGAGCCCTATTTGGGACAGTGACTGACAATATGTGTAAAGCGCTGCGGAATATGATGGTGCTATATAAGTAAGCATAATAAATAATAAATCTAAGAACTACACATTTGCATACCTTACCTTTATAATTTTCTGTTGAGCAGCTCTCTGGAATCTCTATCCTTTAGAAGTATTCTCCATTTTGAAAAAAAAAAAAACTCCTCCCTTCAAAGGCCCAATTCTTTTCAGTTAATCCTAGACTCCCAACAAATGAATTTTTTTGTTACCAGAAGAAAAATATTTCTTTGCAGATTCACTTCCATTCAGTCAAATGGACTTCCTGTATACTGGGACAAAAGTCCAAGATACTTTGTCTCCAATACTTTCTTTCTAAAGAGGGTCCTCCTTGGTTCTCCCTGGGTAAGATTTTAGGTGCATCAGATTCCAGCCCTACAAAAATAATTTTGAATGACATATTTTATTCCTCTAAGGGATATTCTCCATGCTTGTGATTTCTGTAAAGCAAACAGTGGTACTAGTAAAATATCCCAAGAAGATTGTGAATTCACATTTTCTACCCACGAAATGCGCATGTTTGTACCTTTCAAGTGTTAGTCTGCTTAAAACTCCTAATGATCTACTGTTCCAGAAAGAAAAAAGCGGAGGACAAATCTGCCATGAGACTGAACTGCTGTTTTGTACTGACAGGTCCCTGCAGCAAGAATAAATGAAACTGCAATCAGAACTAGCATGAGACACATTAAAGGGAAGACTGCTGCTTGTTTATGGTCCCGGCTGAAGTGGCAGGGAACTTTTTTTTTTTTTTTTTTTTTTTTATATAAATGAGTCTTCATAAACAAACCCTCTTAGATCAAAACAAAATTATGTCAATCGTGATGTTATCCATTTCTATAATGACTGTGCCTGTATGCATTGAAATAGGTGTTTCAGCTGGGGCTTTTGCATTATTCTGTACTCCTGCTTCTATATATTTTGTGCAAAGGAGCTTCATGTTCTCTGCGAGTCACAATGGTCATAACACATGTTATTTACACTAGAAAATGTGCAGAATATTCCATATTCCAAGTTTTTGTTTTTACCGAGACAAGCTAGTTCTCATAGTAAACCAGGAAACTTATGGTGCCATAACCACCCCTCTAGCAGCACTTCTTATTTGCTAACTATTTAGATATCAGGCAGTGCCCCTTGTTTTGCCCTTAGAATTGCAGATTACAGTGTTCATGTTTGGCGTTTTTATTAGTATTTCCATTCTGATTGAGTTGATATATCCTACCATGTCGTGTCTATAGCTCGTTTGTCTCCATAATTACAAATTTTGGAATGATTACTAGTTTTGGTTGATTATTGATTGATTGTTTGCACAATGCAGTTAGTCTTGAGTGGGTATTCAAACTCCCCCCCCCCCAAAAAAATAAATAAATAAATAACTGGATAGGGGTAAAATGTTAGATTGGTGGAAATCTGACTGACCCTCTCAATCAATCGAACTAGGGGCCCTGTTTTTTCTCGAGCCATGATTACAGATTTGAATGGAGCAGTGGTTTGACATGCACAGTGTATGGCACTGATTGAAGACCTGCAGTGACTTGACCCCCACCTATCTAATATTTAGCAGTTATCTAGTAAATATGTTTTCTAAATGCTTTTGGATGCAATGAATACTTTCGAGGCTCAGCTTCATTTTAACACAAGGAACTTACGTGCTTCTAAGCAAGAACTGCTATCTCCCTTATTATGGAGCCACTTCCATCTTCAGTGTTGACCATTTAGACTGTGATTTGACTTGTCTATCTCACAGTTTCTTTGTGAAGGAAAAAGAAGACCTGATAGAGTAATAGCCCAATAATCAAAATATACACACTATCCCTGAATTGGTGAGCTGTCTGCCCATTTGATCAATAGAATTGTTTATATGCAGAGCTAGTTAGATTCTAAACATGGGAAATATCTATGTACCCCAAGGCTTGGTGCTTGGTATGCTGTTACTTATAGGGTTTCTTGAAAGGTAGAAATCCATGCAGGTTCTTGCTGTACATAATTGAACTAGAGAATGCAGAGTAGACAATTAGGGGATTGGATGGATTGGAGTACAATGGCAGATTACCAAATTTGGGGTTATTCAGTTTAGAAAAAAAACATCTATGGGGAGATCTAATAACAATGTACAAATACATGGAGGGACAGCACAAATAGTTTTCTAATTTTCTTTTTACTCCTAGGCCAGTGACAGTGGCAGGAGGACATCCTCTTTGACTAGAGAAGAGAACATTTCAACAACCTCATAGACTGGGATTCTTTACTGTAAGAGCTGCAAGGCTCTTGGTGGATGGTGGATACATTGTGCAAGCTCAAAGAGGGCCTGGGTGCCTTTCTTGAAGGGAAAAATATTATGGGTTATGGGTTTTAGATTTTGGTAAAGACTAGTTAAAGAGGACCTTGCATATTCAGTTTTATATACCGCTCCCGGGGCTGGAGATATCGGTACCGTTAATTTCGGCACTGATATCTCCCCACTGTCAGAAGGACGTTCCTCACAGCCTAGCCTCATCACTGGGGTCTTAAACAACCCCATTTAACTACTCTACAGTATAGGTTAATAAGGTGGTAATCATGGACTGCATACAAACACATTTTATTTTAATGATTGCCAGCAAACATCTATTCTTTTTCCATGCAGCATTGGTCCTTGGAAAAAGAGTGTAGACCTGATGTATTTTGTTCTGTTTTGTGCACTACACTGCTAATGTCCTTTAAAATCTACTGGTCAGGACAAATACCATTTGTGTCATGGACTCAGAGACCTATACATAAATTTAAAGTTGATCCTTTTTTCATGGAGATGAAAAACCGATTAACCATGGACAGCCTGCAACCTGAAAATAAGCTGTCCGTGATTAACATGGCCCGTTAAAGGGTTGGACATTCACCTATTCGGTAGCCTCCTCCAAAAGGTGGCACTAGAGAGAGCTTTCTTCTACCAGGAGAGCTTATTTGTGCAATTTTTGCCCAGGGAGCATTGCCTGCGCTGTAAGACTCCATATGCCAGCTGGCAGTATTGCAAGGAGAAACAGTACCTCTTGAGACCTAGGTTATTTTTAGCTTTAGCTATTATTGCAATTCCAATAATATATTAAGGGATTTATTTTTATTCAGTCTTCCAGTATATAAACAGTCTCCTAATGCGAAGCTTCATTGTATGTTTTTGTACAATAATGTGTAAATATGATGTTTGATAGAGACTGTCTATACTTATGTGACCTAGTATCAATTATACAGCCAATAGTTATAGGTTTGAGTCCCATACAAGAGAACATTTTATAGACTACAGTTGGGTTAGTGGTTTAGTTAGACATTGAGGATCTTATAAATGTACAATTTGTAATAACTAAAGAGAACAAGTGCAGTGGTTGCCTGCGTCATTATACATTGTGTTCCACAACCCACCCAATGTTATTTTTATCCTGTTACCTTCCTCTTATTGATTGTTGGAGAAAAAAACATTCTTCATTAATATAAACCAAATGTTATTTAGTTTGTTTTCTTAGCAAACAGATTTAATTTGACATTTGTTATTACTAATTTTACTGCTGTCGATTACTGACTCCTATTAGGATTTAGTGTACGTACAGGAAAGCTGATGGTGCACATGTTTGTTTGTGTGTATGTGTATATATCTATAGATAGATATCTATAGATATATACACAAGTGGACAAAATTGTTGGTACCCTTCGTTTAATGAAAGAAAAACCCACAATGGTCACAGAAATAACTTAAAAAAGCCAGACTGGAATTTGCCAAACTACATGTTGATAAGCCACAAAGCTTCTGGGAGAATGTCCTATGGACAGATGAGACAAAAATCGAAATTGTTGGCAAGGCACATCAGCTCTATGTTCACAGACGGAAAAATGAAGCATATCTTGAAAAGAACACTGTCCCTACTGTGAAACATGGAGGAGGCTCTGTTATGTTCTGGGGCTGCTTTGCTGCATCTGGCACAGGGTGTCTTGAATCTATGCAGGGTACAATGAAATCTCAAGACTATCAAGGGATTCTAGAGAGAAATATGCTGCCCAGTGTCAGAAAGCTTGGTCTCAGTCGCAGGTCATGGGTCTTGCAACAGGATAATGACCCAAAACACACTGCTAAAAACACCCAAGAATGGCTAAGAGGAAAACATTGGACTATTCTGAAGTGGCCTTCTATGAGCCCTGACCTAAATCCTATTGAGCATCTTTGGAAGGAGCTGAAACATGCCGTCTGGAAAAGGCACCCTTCGAACCCGAGACAACTGGAGCAGTTTGCTCATGAGGAGTGGGCCAAAATACCTGTTGAGAGGTGCAGAAGTCTCATTGACAGTTCCAGGAATCGTTTGATTGCAGTGATTGCCTCAAAAGGTTGTGCAACAAAATATTAAGTTAAGGGAACCATCATTTCTGTCCAGGCCTGTTTCATGAGTTTTCTTTTTTAAAAAATTCTGTTGAAGCATGGTCGAAAAGCAATGTCTGACTTTCATTTGTTCATTTTATTAGAATTTTTATATATTATGACTTTTGTCAGATTCAAGTTATTTCTGTGACCATTGTGGGTTTTTCTTTCATTAAATGAGGGGTACCAACAATTTTGTCCACATGTGTACACACATATACACATATATATGGCCAGAGGGCGCTGTTGAGCGACCCAGGCCAGGCCAGAAAAGGCTCTCAGCCACGCCTTATGTGGTGGCACGTAACTCCAGAGGGGCTGGAGTGCCCTGCAGGAAGCAGGAAATGGTGGTGGACCAGCTAGGACAGAGAGAGAGGCTCTGTCCCAGAAGGGCTGGCGTCGACAGGGGTGGACCAGCTAGGACAGAGAGAGAGGCTCTGTCCCAGAAGGGCTGGCGTCCACAGGGGACTGTTGCTGGAGCTGAGCAATAGTCAGGACAGTTAGGGGCTCAAGGAGTGAGTTAGGACCCTAACTGTGGTCTAGGTTTTTTGTTGTTTTGCTGTGTTGCAGTTAAGCTGAATAAAGGCACTTTTATTTTACACTTGGACCGTCTGAAAGCTATCTTTCCGGTGCCCAGTACCACGAACCACCGCTGTCCGGACCAGGAAAAGCCGCCATTTTGAGTCTAATTCCCCAAATTATCACTTATATATATATATATATATATATATATATATATATATAATGAGTTTCTGTCTGTTCTTTATGCGCGATCAAACGACTGGACCAATCCTCACCAAATTTGGCACACAGGTACATCAGGTGTCTGGGAAGATTTTAGACTGGGTCTCAGTTCTCTAGGACGTACCGTTCCTAAGATACAGTTTTCCCAAAAAATGGCCTGCATTAGCCAATACAAGCCTGCAAGTCTTTCAGTCATATTCCAACTGACATACACACTGTCACATGTCCCTTATAGCCAATAGAAGCTCGCAGGCGCTTAGTCTCCACAGGCACACAGCTTTACACCAGGTTTTCATAATAGCCAAGCTATTTATGACCTGTATTAATCAATAGCAGTTCGCAGGCCCTTAAATATTCAGTCGTATGACGTGTATCAGCCAATATAGGTTCACATTTAATTTACTAGGTTTCCATAACACAGCCATAAATAGACTGTACCTATACTGGACTGCTATACTGGATGGCAGCATTCTTATAAATCGAAACGTTTTAAACTACTCATGCCTCCTGCAGCAAAATGCATGGCTGCTGCTCGAGCTAATGAAAACTCTCAGCAGACTCAAGCCCATCTCCAATCTGACAAGGCATGTCACAGACAACAGCGAACTGCTGAAACTCCCCAGCACACCCAAGCCCGTCTCCAATTTGACAAGGCATTGTCAGCCACATGCACACAGCTGCACTCCATGATTCCATAACAACCCAGCCATTTTTCTTCACTGCTGTAGGTCAGCTTTAAAGGGGAAGGGTGCTGTGGATGACACTGTTGCACAAGGTCACATACACACAGCTTTACTCCAGGTTTTCCATAACAACCGATCCCAGGTTTTTCACTAATATCCAAACTGAGAGACACATGATGCTTATGGACCAATGGAAAATCGCAGGTTCTTCAGTCTTGACATACACACAGTTTTACACCGGGTTTCCATAGCAGCCAAGCTATTTATGACCTGTATGAGTCAATAGCAGTTCGCAGGTCCTTAAATATTCAGTCATATGATGTTTTATCAGCCAATATAAGTTCACATTTCATTTACCAGGTTTCCATAACACAGCCATAAATAGACTGTACCTATACTGGACTGCCATACTGGATGTCAAGTGCAAAACTAGCCAATTCTTATGGGGCCACTACACAAACAAAAAATGAAATATACCTGTGCGAAGTTTGGTCCTTCTGCTAATAAATATATATATATATATATATATTGGGGGGTAGTTTAGCATCAAAGGTAGGTGCTTTCTGGACTTAACAGAGAGGTTGTTGTGCTGGGTGCCAAATAAAGAGCATATCCGTTAATGGCAATCCAAAAAAAAATTGCTTTATTCAGCAAGTAAGTGATAACAGGACCAAAAATAACAAAACAGCCTAGCCCACACACAGGGCAATACCTCACTTCTTGAATCCTGACTAATTTCTGAGGGTAAGATGCTGTGCTGAGGTTTCTCCTCAGCAGTCTGGCTCACACTGAGCTTAACCAAGTCCGTTGTGGAATCCAGTCCTCTTGGGACAGACCACCTGTCTGTCTCCAACTGGTCCACCGTCCACTTGCTCCCTGCAGGTCACCAGCAGCACTCTCCTGCTGTGTGCACTCACTCTGGAGTGAAGCCTCCAGGTATGGGTGTGGTCGAGAACCTTTTCAGTCCTGTTTTTGGGTCGCTCTCCAGCGCCCTCTAGGTTCACACTCTCACAATATATATACACTGTGTTCCAAATTAATATGCAAATAATATTTTCTCATATTTTCCAAAATTACCTATATGAATTGCAGTCATTTGTAATTTTCCAGTCATCAACTATTCGAGTATAATTGAAAGGTTTTTGAACAAACTGCCTATGATAACAGTATATTTAAAAAAAAAAAAAAAAACACAAAATGCACTCAAAATGCATGTTCTAAATTATTATGCACAACAGAATTTGCAACCTTTTCATTTTTATTAAGAACCAAAAAATGGTCATTGTGAAATTATAAGCATTAGCAGGTTATTACAAACTGAAATCAAACAGTTTTCAAGCCAAAACTTTATTCGAGGTGATGTTACATTTGCACATAGGACCCCTTGTTCGAAAGAAGCTTCTGAACTCTCTCGTCCATTGAATTTGTCAGTTTTTGGATGGTTTCTGCTTCAATTGTTTTGCATGAGGGCAGAATACCCTCCCAGAGCTGTTGCTTAGATGTGAACTGCCTCCCGCCATCATAGACACTCCTTTTGATGATGCTCCAGAGGTTCTCAATGGGGTTGAGGTCAGGGGAGCATGGGGGCCACACCATAAGTTTGTCCCCTTTTATGCCCATAGTAGCCAGAGATGCAGATGTGTTATTTGCAGCATGAGACGGTGCATTATCATGCATGAAAATGATCTTTCTGCGGAATGAATGGTTCTTCTTCTTGAACCATGGCAGGAAGTGCTGTTTGAGAAACTCCACATACATTATGGAGTTCATCTTTACCCCTTCAGGGATCCTAAAGGGGCCGACAATCTCTCTCCCCATGATTCCAGCCCAAAACATTACTCCACCTCCTCCTTGTTGGCGCCGTAGCCGTGTTTGCATGGGGTGTCCATCAACAAGCCATCCTCCACTCCATCCATCTGGACCATCAAGCATTGCACGGCACTCATCGGTGAACAAAACAGCTTTGAAGTCAGTCTTCATGTATTGTTTGGCCCACTGGAGCCATTTCTGCTTGTGTGCAGTGGATAGAGGAGGTCGACAGGACGGCTTACGCACAGCTGCAAACCTCTGAAGGACCCTGCATCTTGTTGTTCGGGGGGACGTTGGAGGCACCAGCAGCTTCAAAAACTTGTCTGCTGCTATGACAAGGCATTTTTGAAGCTGCTCTTTTAACCTGACGTAATTGCCTGTTGGAAAGAGTACTCAATTTTCCCTTATCAGCACGCACACGTGTGTGCTGTGAATCAGCTACATACTTCTTGATTGTGCGATGATCACGATGAAGTGTCTTGGCAATGTTGATTGTAGTCATGCCTTGACCTAAACACTCCACAATTTGTTGCTTCTCAGCAGCCGACACATCCTTTTTCTTTCCCATTTTGGCTGAAAATGTAGGCTGCTTAATAATGTGGGACATCCTTCTTAAGTAGTCTTTAATTGGACACACCTGCCAAACTAATTAGCACAGGTGTCTGCAATTGCTTTCAGTGATATAAAGAGCCCTGACACACATCACCATCAATGAGTTTAACTGACAAACAAAAAAATTCTTACCTTATCACTCCCAAACACTTTTTGCATAATAATTTGGAACACAGTGTGTATATATATATACAGTGTGTGTGTGTGTATGTACAGTACAGACCAAAAGTTTGGACACACCTTCTCATTCCAAGAGTTTTCTGTATTTTCATGACTATAAAAATTGTAGATTCACACTGAAGGCATCAAAACTATGAATTAACACATGTGGAATTATATACTTAACAAAAAAGTGTGAAACAACTGAAAATATGTCTTATATTCTAGGTTCTTCAAAGTAGCCACCTTTTGCTTTGATTACTGCTTTGCACACTCTTGGCATTCTCTTGATGAGCTTCAAGAGGTAGTCACCTGAAATGATTTTCACTTCACAGATGTGCCCTGTCAGGTTTAATAAGTGGGATTTCTTGCCTTATAAATGGTGTTGGGACCATCAGTTGTGTTGTTCAGAAGTCAGGTGGATACACAGCTGATAGTCCTACTGAATGGAGTGTTAGAATTTGTATTATGCCAAGAAAAAAATAGCTAAGTAAAGAAAAACGAGTGGCCATCATTACTTTAAGAAATGAAGTAAAAAAATTGGGAAAACTTTGAAAGTGTCCCCAAGTGCAGTGGCCAAAACCATCAAGCGCTACAAAGAAACTGGCTCACATGAGGACCGCCCCAGGGAAGGAAGACCAAGAGTCACCTCTGCTGCGGAGGATAAGTTCATCCGAGTCACCAGCCTCAGAAATCGCAGGTTAACAGCAGCTCAGATTAGAGACCAGGTCAATGCCACACAGAGTTCTAGCAGCAGACACATCTCTACAACAACTGTTAAGAGGAGACTGTGTGCAGCAGGCCTTCATGGTAAAATAGCTGCTAGGAAACCACTGCTAAGGACAGGCAACAAGCAGCAGAGACTTGTTTGGGCTAAAGAACACAAGGAATGGACATTAGACCTGTGGAAATCTGTGCTTTGGTCTGATGAGTCCAAATTTGAGATTTGAGATCTTTGGTTCCAATCACCGTGTCTTTCTGTGACGCAGAAAAGGTGAACGAATGGACTCTACATGCCTGGTTCCCACCCTGAAGCATGGAGGAGGAGGTGTGATGGTGTGGGGGTGCTTTGCTGGTGACACTGTTGGGGATTTCTTCAAAATTGAAGGAATACTGAACCAGCATGGTTACCACAGCATCTTGCAGCGGCATGCTATTCCATCAAGTTTGCGTTTAGTTGGACCATCATTTATTTTTCAACAGGACAATGACCCCAAACACACCTCCAGACTGTGTAAGGGCTATTTGACCAAGAAGGAGAGTGATGGGGTGCTACGCCAGATGACCTGGCCTCCACAGTCACCAGACCTTAACCCAATCGAGATGGTTTGGGGTGAGTTGGACCGCAGAGTGAAGGCAAAAGGGCCAACAAGTGCTAAGCATCTCTGGGAACTCCTTCAAGACTGTTGGAAGACCATTTCAGGTGATTACCTCTTGAAGCTCATCAAGAGAATGCCAAGAGTGTGCAAAGCTGTAATAAAAGCAAAAGGTGGCTACTTTGAAGAACCTAGAATATAAGACATATTTTCAGTTGTTTCACACTTTTTTGTTAAGTATATAATTCCACATGTGTTAATTCATAGTTTTGATGCCTTCAGTGTGAATCTACAATTTTTATAGTTATGAAAATACAGAAAACTCTTGGAATGAGAAGGTGTGTCCAAACTTTTGGTCTGCACGTGTGTGTGTGTGTGTGTGTGTGTGTGTATAGATAGATAGATAGATATAGATCTCTTTATTTATAGTGACAGGATTACCTCGGGGATTGTCGTCTCCACAGATAGACAAGCACTTTTCGCACAGCAATAAGTGTCCAGTCCAGCCAAGTATGGTGCACCTGGCCACAACCAGTTTTATTTAGTGCAAAATAATAACAATACAAAAAAAAATCCTAGCCGTTTGACCACTACCTACATCACAGGTTCCTAACTACAGAGAGCTGGGCCTACTACTCAGCTTCCCAAACTCCACACGCAGCAACTTTACTCACATTTGCTTTACCCAGGAGAGCTGTCTACCAGGGTGCTGTCTGCTCTTACAGTGGCTTGCAAAAGTATTCATACCTCTTGAACTTTTTCACATTTTGTCACCTTACAACCACAAACTCCAATAATAATCAACTAAAAATTTGAAAAGTGTGACATGCAAAAGTATTCAGCCCCCCCCCCTATATCGATACTTTGTAGAGCCACCTTTCGCTCTTTTGGGGTATGTTTCTACCAGCTTTGCGCATCTAGAGACACCAATTTTTGCCCATTCTTCTTTGCAAAAGAGCTCAAGCTCAGCCAGATTGGATGGAGAGCGTCTGTGAACAGCAATTTTCATGTCTTGCCACAGATGCTCAATGGGATTTAGGCCTGGACTTTGACTGGACCATTCTAACACATGAATATTCTTTGATCTAAACCATTCCACTGTAGCTCTGGCTATATGTTTAGGGTCATTGTCTTGCTGGAAGGTGAATCTCCTTCCCAGTCTCAAGTCGTTTGCAGCCTCCAACAGGTTTTCTTCCAGGATTGCCCTGTATTTAGCTCCATCCATCTTCCCATCAACTTTGACCAGCTTCCCTGTCCCTGCTGAGGAAAAGAATCCCCACAGCATGATGCTGCCACCACCATGTTTGACAGTGGAGATAGTGTGTTCAGGGTGATGAGCAGTGTTACTTTTCTACCACACATAGCGCTTTGCATTTAGGCCAAAAAGTTCAACTTTGGTCTCATCTGACCAGAGAACCTTCTTCCACATATTTGCTGTGTCCCCTATATGGCTTGTGGCAAACTTCAAATGGCACTTTTTATGTCTTGCTTTCAACAATGGTTTTATTCTTGCCACTCTTCCATAAAAGCCACATTTGTGGAGTGCACAAATTATAGTTGTCCTGTGGACAGATTCTCCCACCTGGACTGTGGATTTCTGTATCTCCTCCAGAATGACCATGGGCCTCTTGGATACTTCTCAGACCAGTGCTCTTCTTGCGCGATCTGTCATTTTGGGTGGATGGCCATGTCTTGGTAGGTTTGCACTTGTAGAAATTTTTTACCACTTTTGGATGATGGATTGAACAGTGCTCCTTGGGATGCTCAAAGCTTAGGATGATGCTGTTTGTTCTCTAACAAACCACTGAGGCCTTCACAGAACAGGTGTATTTATACTGAGACTAAATTACACACAGCTGGACTATTAACTAATTAAGTGACTTCTGAAGGGAATTGATTGCACTGGGTTTTATTTAGGGGCATCAGAGTACAAGGGGATGAATACTTTTGCACATCACACTTTTTTCATATTTTTATTTGATTAAAATTTTGAAAACCATGTATCATTTTCGTTCCACCTCAAAAAAAATAACAAAGTTATAAAGCTCCAAAAATGTCCTTTTCCTATATAAAATGAATTATATAAAAAAAAAAAAACTAAAAATTAATAAAAACAATATATATTTGGTATCGCCGCATCCGTAGCAACCTGTACAATAAAACTGAAACAATATTTAACGTACACTGTGAACATCGGAAAATAAAAAATGTAAAAAAAACACTGGAAGTAATGATTTTTCGCCATCTCACCTTACAAAATATGTTATAAAAAGTGATCAAAAAGTCATATGTATCCAAAACCAATAACAATAAAAAGCGCAGGTCGTCCCACAAAAAATACGCCCTCAACCGAAAAATAAAAATGTTACGCATCACAGAAGATGGCAATGCAAATGGGTTTTTGTTCTGCAGAATTAGTATCACATAAAAAAAAAAAAAACAATATAAATGAGGTAACAATGATAATTGATACTTATTCTGTACGCTGCATGGCGAAAAATTTAAAAGGTAAAACGTAAGGCCAGAATTGTTGTGTGTGTGTGTGTGTGTGTGTGTGTGTGTGTGTGTGTGTTTTTTTTTTTTTTTTTTTTTTTTTTAAATCCACCAAGAAAGAGTTAATGTATTCAATAAGTTATAGACACCCAAAAATGGTGTCATTACAAAATGCATCTCATTGCACAAAAAAAACAGGACTCATATGGCTAGATCACCAAAAAAAATAAAGAAAATATATAGCTTGTACCATGTGAAGACAAAGAACCGAAAAATCGCCAAATCATTAGAACATAACTGGCTGCGGCAGGAAAGGAATGTATAAGCGGTGCAAGCGTATATACAGGTACAAACCAGTTTTAGAGCTTACGAGGGAAAATTAACCAGAAGTGACCCCCCCCCCCCCCCCAAATAATAATAGCTACTGGGGAAATGGTAGGGAATTTGGTGTTCCCAATGCACTCCGCACAGCTTACATATTCACTCATCACCATCTGCTGTGCAGTCACATCTGGAATACTAATGCTCACTACACCTTCTGATAAATTCTTTAAGGGGTGCACTTTTCAAAATAGGGTCACTCCTTTGGGGAATCCACTTTTCTGGTACCTTACAGGCTCTGCAAACATGACATGGCGTCCAGATACCAAACATCTGAATCTGCACTCCAAAAGCCACATAGTGCTCCTTCCCTTATTTACCCAAATTACAGTTTATGCCCACATGTATGACACCCATACATGTACCCAGAATAATGTATTTATTGTCATATGTGGGTATAAACTGCTGTTTGGGCACAGCCTGGCACAGAAGAGAAGGAGCGCTATTTGGTTTTTTGGAGCAGACTTGGTCGGTTTGTTTTTTTGGACAACATGACACTTTTGCAGAGCTCCTGAAATGCCAGTAAAGTGGAATCCCCTGACATGTCACCCCATTTTGGAAACTACACCCCTCACTCCAGTGAGCATTTTTAACCCCCAAGTGTTGCTATAATTTATTATCCATAAATGAATACGCAGCTGATTGTGAAAGGTGAAAATGACAATTTTTCCAGGAATACGTCATTTCAGTGCGTAATATGTTGTGCTCGGCTTGTATCAGAGACGAATGCCCCGGGATACCTGCTTAACAGTTTTTGGAGTGTGTGTCTCTGCTGACACAAGCTGGGTACAACATTTCGGACACTGAAATGGCGTATGCAAAACTCAAGGGTTAAAAATGCTCGCTACACCACTACACCACCACCACTACACCACCACATACATTTGGGCATAAACTGCCATTTGGGCACACAGCAGGTCGCAGATGTGAAGGAGTGCTATGTGCTTTTGGAGCGCATATTTAGATTGGTTTTTGGACGTCATGTCACATTTGCAGAGACCCTAAAATTGCCCCTACAAAATTGGGTCACTTGGGGAATTCCAGTTTACTGGCACCTCCAGGGCTCTGCAAAAACAACATGGCGTCCAGAAAGTCCTGCTAAATATTTAGTCCAAAAGCAAAAAAACGCAGTGCTCCTTCCCTTCTGAGTCCTGCTGTGTGCCCAAGCAGCAGTTTACACCCACATATATCATTTTTTTTTATCCCCGGGATAGCCCACTTAATGGTTTTAGGAGCGCATGTCTCTGATGCCACAAAGTGGCCGCAATGTATTAGGCACTGAAATTGCATATTTCTTTAAAAATTTTAATTTTCACTTTGTGCATTTAATTTTTGTGAAGCATTTTTAGGCTCAAAATGATAATACCCCTTGATACATTCCTTGAGAGGTGTAGTTTCTAAAATGGAGTCACTTTTGAGGGTTTTCCATTGTATTGGTACTTTAGGGGCTCTGCAAATGGGACATGGCACCTGAAAACTATTCCAGCCGCATCTGCCCTCCAAAAGCCAAATAGTGCTCTTTTCATTCTGAGCCCTACCATGTTCCCATACAGCAGATTATAACCACATATGGGGCATTTCTGTGTTCAACAGAAATTGTGTAACAAACTGTGGTGTATGGTTTTTTTTTTCTTTAACCACTTGCAAAAATTAAAAATATGTCACTAAATGGACAGTTTATTTAAAAAAGTTTTTCATTTTTGCGTCCCAATGTTAATAAAATCTGTGAAACAGCTGTGAGGGGCTCTGCAAATGTGACATGGCACCCGAAAACTATTCCAGCAAAATTTGCTCTCTAAAAGCCGAATATTGCTCTTTCCATTCTGAGCTCCATCATGTACCCATAAAGCAGTTTACGACCACATATGAGGCATTTCTGTGTTCAGGCGAAATTGTGTAACGAACTTTGGGTGCTTTTTTCTCCTTTTTATCATCTTGTGAACTTGAAAAATTTGGGGCTAAATTGACGGTTTATTGGGAAAAAAAGTAATTTTTCATTCTCATGTCCAAATGTTAATGAAATCTGTGAAACAGCTGTAGGGTCAAAATGCTCACTATTCCCCTTGATATGTTCTGTGAGGTGTGTAGTTTCCAAAATGGGGTCACTTTTAGTGGGTTTCCACTGTATTGGTACTTTGGGGGCTCTGCAAATGCAACATGGCGCCTGAAAACTATTCCAGCAAAATCTGCCCTCCAAAAGCAAAATAGCGCTCTTTCTATTCCAAGCCCCACCATGTACCCATACAGCAGATTATGGCCACATATGGGGTATTGCCGTGTTCAGGAGCAATTGTTTTACAAACTGTGGGGTGCTTTTTCTCCTTTAACCCTTTGTGAAAATGAAAACTTTGGGGATAAAGTGACGTTTTAGTAATTTTTCATTTACACATCCCAATGTTAAAATCTGTGAAACAGCTGTAGGGTCAAAATGCTCACTATACCTCTTGATTAATTCTATGAGTGGTGTAGTTTCCAAAATGGAGTCACTTTTAGGGGGTGTCTATTGTTTTGGTACTTTAGGGGCTCTTCAAATGAGACATGGCACCTGAAAACTATTCCTGCTAAATATGCTTTTCAAACGCCCAGTGTCGCTCCTTCACTTCCGTGTGCTGCCATGTGCCCAAACATCAGTTTACACCCACTTGTGTGGTATTTCTGTGCTCTTGAGAAAATGTACAACAAACCGTGAGATGAATTTTCTCCTTTTAACCCTTTGTGATGTCCACTGGTTTAGGAGGGCTTCTGCCTTTGCGGAAGTCCACCACCATCTCCTTGGTCTTCCCCGCGTTAATCTTCAGGTGGTTCCGGTGGCACCAGTCCACAAAATCCCGGTTCAGTTCTCTGTACTCCCTGTCATCATCATCTGTGATGAGACCCACTATTGCAGAGTCGTCAGAATACTTCTGTAGGTAGCAGCTGGATGAGTTGCACCTAAAATCTGCAGTGTACAGTGTGAAGAGGAAAGGGGCGAGAACCGTACCCTGAGGTGCCCCCGTATTACAGATCACGGTACCTGACACACAGTCTCGGGCTCTCACGTATTGAGGTCGATTTGTGAGGTAGTCTAGGATCCAGTTGGAGAGGTGGTGGTCCACTCCAGCAAGGCCCAGCTTGTCCCTCAATAACCTGGGCTGTATGGTGTTAAAAGCACTGGAGAAGTCAAACAACATTATTCTCACTGTGTTCCCTGGTTTCTCCAGGTGAGACAGAGCCCTGTGCAGAAGATGGATGATGGCATCATCTACCCCAATGCCCAGCCGATAAGCAAACTGGAGGGGGTCCATAGCGGGGCTCACTAGAGGGCGGAGATGTGTGAGAACCAATCTCTTCAAGATCTTCATCAGGTGGGATGTCAGTGCTACAGGTCTGTAGTCGTTGAGGTCCATAGGGTGGGGTTTCTTTGGAACTGGTACCACACAAGAAGATTTCCATAATTCAGGGACTATTTCCTGCCTCAGGCTCATATTATACATATATATAATTATACCACACAGCTGGTCCCCGCAAGTCTTAATTAGCCTTGCACTGATGTCATCTGGCCCTGTGGCTTTCCTCGCCTTGATCTTTTTCATCTCCTTCCTCACCTGGGCCCGTGAAGGTCAGACTGTGGCCAGATAGACGGATTTCTGGATTTACTGGTCTGTTGGGAAGTGGCCGCATGGGGAGAAGTCATTGTGGTGGGGGGGAGCTGAAGGACATACTGGGGTGGGAGGAGCTGGTGTGTGATCAAATCTGTTGAAGAATAGGTTTAGTTCGTTAAGCCAATTAACATCTGCCTCAATCTGGCAGACAGACTGTTTATGAACCGAAATTGACTTAAACCCCTCCCAGACCCCCCTTATGTCTTTTCTTTCCATTTGCTTTTCCATTTTTTCTTTAGAACTGGCTTTTCCTTGCCTGATTTGATGCCTCAGCTCCTTTTGTACTTCCCTCAACCTCTCCTTATCTCTTGTCCTGAATGCCATCTTTTTCTCCTTAAGTAGTGTTTTTATATCAGAGTTAATCCATGGTTTGTTATTGGAGAAGCACCTCACCACTTTTGTGGGTACTGTGTTGTCCACACAAAAATTAATGTAGTCTGTTATGCAGTTTGTGAGTCCTTGTATATCTTCTCCATAAGAATCCTGCAGAACTTCCCATGCGGTTGTGTCAAAACAATCCCTCAGAGCCTCATCACTCTCCTTGGACCATATCCTCACTGTGCGGGTGACAGCTGGTTCTCTACGTACAAGTGGCTTGTACACAGGTCGGAGATGTACTAGGTTGTGATCCGATCTCCCCAGGGGCGGTAGGGCTGATGAGTTATATGCCTCCCTCACGTTGGCAAAGAACAAGTCCAGTGTTTTGTTGTCTCTTGTGTGGCAGGTTACATACTGTGTGAAACTGGGCAGTGTGGATGATGGAGAGGCGTGGTTGAAATCACCCGACAGAAGAAAGAGGGCCTGGGGATGTTTTAACTGTAACTGGCTCAGCGTGGTTTGTAGGACCTCGCAGGCAGTGTCAGCTTTCGCAGAGGGGGGGACATATGCAGCTATCACGATGACATGTGATAGTTCCCTTGGTAGGTAGAAAGGTCTCATGCTCACAGCTAATAGTTCAATGTCCTTACAGCAAGTTTGCTCCTTAATCACAATGTGCCTAGGATTACACCATCTATTATTCACAAACATTGCCAGCCCTCCTCCTTTCCTCTTACCGCTCTCCCTTGTCCTGTCTGAACGAAGGAGTTTAAAACCATCCAAGGAGACCAGAGGGTCAGGAGTAACTTCAGTGAGCCAAGTCTCTGTAAGTAGCATCATGCTGCATGCCCGAAACTCCTGATGGTGCCTGGTGAGCGCTGTTAGTTCATCCATCTTGTTTGCAAGAGATCTCACATTGCCCATAATGATGGAGGGAACAGCTGGTCGGTAACGCCTCTTTTTAATCCTCTGAAGAGAACCAGCTCTGCATCCCCTCACCCGCTTTTTCTTTCTCCAAAGCTCGCAGGGGATGTGTGAGCAGTACTGTCAGTGACCGACTGCTCCACCCTAGGTGTGAGAAGGAGCGCTTTTGGAAGTCTTTCCTCCCCACCGCGGTTAGGCTGTACAACCAACACCGACCTAAGCGGAGATCATTACACACAGAGAACTGAAATATCTCTCTGCCTGTTAAATCCCCCCCCCCCCTCTGCTACGTCCTATCTGTCTGTCTGCTATTAATGTAATGCCTCTCACCTTGGAACATTCCTGTGCATTTTGTATTTGTATCTGCTTATCTTTGCTGCTGTAACACACTGAATTTCCCCATTGTGGGACTATTAAAGGACTATTATTATTATTATTATTGAATGTGTTAATTTTAGGTCTAAATGAATGTATTAGTGAAAAAAATTAAATGTCTAAATTTCACCTCCATATTGTTTTAATTCTTGTGAAATGCTTAAAGGGTTAATAAACATCCCAAATGCTATTTTGAATTATTTGAGGGGTGCAGTTTTGAAAATGGGGTGATTTATGGGGTTTCTAATATATAGGCCTTTATAACCCCTTTCAGAACTGGAGTGGTCCCTAAAAAAATTACTTTAGGAACTTTTCTTATAAATCTGGAAAATCACTGTTACACTTGTAAGCCTTCTAACGTCCAATATAAATTAAAAGATGATGTTGATATAAAGCAGAGATATGGTAGATCATATTTATTAATGTATTTGGGTGGTATAACTCTGTTTGAAAAGCAGAGCATTTCACATTTTGAAAATTGCGATTTTTTTTAAATTTTTTTTTAAATTTTTTTTAAATCATAAATGAAGTACAATGTGTAACGAAAAAACAATCTCAAAATCACTTGTGTAAGTTATATCGTCTCAAAGTTCTTTCCATATAATGTGACACATCAGTTTTGAAAAAAGAGGGCTGGTCCTTAACATACTTTTGGGCTGGGTCCTTAAGGGGTTAAACAGAACAGTTTAAAAGTTGAAAGCTGAATTCTGATATGTTACTATGGGCAAAAAGTCAATTTTTTTTTTTTTTTTAAAGTGATCAGAACCACCAACCTCCCCTGATTCACTCCACCTCAGCTCTCCTCTCCCATGTTCACAGGTAATTTACCTCTGCTATGGGGATTGGAAGACTGTAGCAAAGCTAGCCCTCATAGTACAGGTACTTGTGAAAAAGGTAGAGGAGGTGCAGTGACTTGAGGAGCCAGGGTGCCGATTCTGATGTGACCTGAGGTTAGGACCATCACGGAACCCCTGAGTACAGTGCTTAAAAACGCCAGAGGCAAATGTATGCAGCAGACCCTGTCCACTTGCGGGAGTCCACTAACACTATGATTTTGACAAGCAGCTTTTCTGCAATTTCAGGCCTTAGCCGTAGTCACAGTAGGGCTTCACACATCTGTTTTTCAGGGGGGAAAAAAATACTGGTGTGTGTGTGTGTGTGTGTGTGTGTGTGTGTGTGTGTGTGTGTGTGTGTGTGTGTTTATTTTTTTTTATTTTTTTTGTTAAAAAGCCTTCAAAATGAATTGTTCATCTGAAAGCAACCTGGTACATAGTCTAAATCTATTCTTAATTTTTGTTTTTCATATAGTAAGTAAATCTCTCTTTTTTTTTTTTTTTTTTATCTAATTTTTCTTTCTGCAGTATTTCAGTTTATCTCCGTCTGCATTGTTTTTCTGTCCTTATTTCTTCCAGATAGGCCCTAGTGTATGTTCATTGAGTAACCATGGTGATGGTACACTGTGGACATGTAAAAGAAACCGTGTTTCTATGGTGCTAGCCAGTATCATCCTATACAGCAGCTTTCCTGATACCACTGGCTGTTTCTGCAGAATATAGGTGATTTTGCTTCTGCAGGAAAAGCGTTGGAGCTCACTTACAGTTTACTCACAGTTTACAGTTTAGTCTTTAGTCTGTAAATAGGAGTCAAACTATATGACGATAATAGTTACTAAATGATAGTAACTCTTCTTTGTCCTGTCTTATTACTCCATTCTTTTGATATAATGATTAATAATGATTCATTGATTCATTGATTAATAATGATTACAGTGATTAGTATAAAAAGATTGCCTTCCCATCTACCCAAAAGAATACTTTGAAGTATATACTATAACGTTCTGTTTGGTGATCAAGAAAATGAGGCGACAGAGGTTGCTCCAGCGTTTCTCCTATTTTTTCCTATGTTTCTCTCATATTGGCTCTGTTAGCCCTCTCCTGTGTAGGGAACTGCAACACAGCTCTATTAAGTCCAGTTAACCCAACTGATAAGCTGTAATCTGAGGGCAACAGGTATTTAATGTTCCTGCAGCGCCACTACTGGGCAAGTTTATATTGACAAACTGTACACCCACTACCCCCAGCAATTAGCTATTCTCAGCAGCTGATACATAGATAATTCAGCAGGATGCAGATCTATTCTGTATAGTGGTAGAACTGAGTCACTGCAGGTTAGATCCAATTCAAATGAATGCAAGCTGATCTGCTGTACCTGATTTGGCCACTACACAGAACAGAGCTGTGTCTCTCCTGCTCCATTCTCTGTGCATCAGGTACTAAGAACAGCTGATAGGTAATTATCCGGTGGACTTCCTTTATGGAACCATTACAATAGAGGGAGCGCAAAATCCTGTTTGTTTGTTTTTTTGTTTTTGTTTTTTTTTATTTTTTTTACACCAAGCCCTATAGCTTGAACTGGCTTGGCTTCCAGGAGCGGTTCGCCAGTGACACTGCCCCTTTTAGATGCTGTTATAGTGGTTGTGTCTTTACACATCATTACCAGGTGAGCATCTGACCATAGCAGTTTAAGGGTCTTCACTTTTGGGGTCATTCACTAAAAAAAAATCTGTAGGTTCTGCACAAGGAGCGCTTATTTCTGTTTTTCTCTTTTTTCTAGTACCTATAGATAAGGTATCTAAGTTGGGGGGCTTTGCCCTTTTAGGACATTTTTTCCCTTGCAGATCCACTAGATAGAAAGGATGATGTCTTTCTAAGACGTTCCTGCGGCTACTTGTGAAGATCTGGTTAGCCCAGCTTGAAGCCCAAATTAGGGATAAAACTCAAAGAAACCAACCTCTATGCCTTCCTTTTTAAAGGCTATAGGCTATTAATTTTATGGCAGGGGCCTCTACAGATGCGATCAAACTTTCTGCTAGGACTGTTGCCTTCTCCAACTCTGCCAGAGGGGCCTAATGGCTAAAGACCAGGAAGAAAGAATAGATATGTGGTATCCCCTGTGAGGGTAGAAGACTCGTTTTGTCCAAGCCTTCTCCAAGAGGTCATCCAGACTAGCCACAAAGGATTTCTGTTATTGCTTGGTACATATCCTCACAGAAGAATCAAAGAACCTTTCATAGATTCAGAGAGAAAATTCCTGACAACAAGAAAGGCACCCAGAATAAAAGCAATGGAGAACCCCAACAATCATGCAGGCCAGTGGGGGAGAGGCTTTCCCTTTTTATCAGGCCTGGATAGACATTGCGGCCTCCTCTTGGGTGTTAAAAGGCTTTGAGCAAAGCTTCCATGTATAATTTATCTCGATTCCCAGAGACAGGTTCATTCATAAACCATGTCCAAAAGTAAATTCCAGTAAAGAATCATTTCTTGCACGGAGAAGTCAGACCTCTGATCTAGAAGGGGGTAGTGGTTCCTGTCCCAGAAGGAGAACTGGGGATGGGTTTCTATTCACCTCTTTTTATGGTCAAGAGTGGAAAGTTCAGGGTGATTATAAATCTCAAGCCACTGAACAGATTCAAGGCTTACAAGAGATTCAGAATTGAGACCATTGCTTGCACCATCAATCTTTTCTACCCAGAATGCTTCATGATCTCCCTTGACTTAGAAGAAGCATATTACCACATTCCCATTCCCATCTTCCCAGAGGTTTCTCAGGTCTGTGGTCTGGATAGAGAATGCCCTTCTCCACCTTCAGTACCGTGCCCTTCCTTTTGGAAGGGGGGGGGGGTATCTGACTTTTTACCAAGGTTGTGGTAGAGGTGGCAGCTTTTCTCAGGAAGCAGGGCCTGTAACTTGTTCCATACTTGGACAATTTTCTTTTGATTTCGTCCTACTACCAGGAGTCCCTGGAGCATTGTCCCCTTCTCTGTACAGCCTTGGAGAAATTGGTGTGAAACATCAAAAGGGAAAAATCCCCTCTTACTCCTTCCCACATCAGAACCTTCCTGGGCATCCAACTAGATACAAGCAGGCAGAGGTCCTTTCTCCCTCCAGAAAAGATATTTTATGTGAGAAATTAAATCATGGAATTTTTCCTGTCCCACAGTTGCTCCATAAGGCAGACTATGTCTGTCCTCTGAATTATGAATTCCTCAATCCCAGCAATCAAATGGGCCAGGTTCCACTCTCATCCTACAGCATGAGTATCTGATCCTATGGCACAGAGCCTTCCTGTTCCTGGGTTCTCATTTTCATCTCTTCACAGACCAGAATCTCTCTCCGGTGGTGGCTAGATCTGAAACACCTGAGGTCTGGAGTGCCTTGGTTGGTCTAGAACCATGTGATTCTGTACACAGATTCCAACCCTTGGGAATAGGGAGCTCACCTGGGAGAGGGTTACTGACAGGGTAAATAGCCAGTAGGTGTATGGGGGCTTTCTCAAACTTCAGGAAGCTTCTGACAGTTCAGAAAGGCATTCTAGCAGTTCAGGAGAAGATAGATGGGCTAGATGTAAAAATCGAACAATTCCATTGCTGTCTCATATGTAAACAGTCAGGGATTTAATCTGTCTCTTCTTTCCCTGTCAAACTCTATCCTGGCGTGGGCAGAAGCTCACCTCCTAATTCTGTCGACGGTTCACCTAAGAGGGAAGGAAAACGCAAGGTTATTTGAGCATGTCAATAGGGGGAGTGGAGTTTGCAGAGGGAAGTGTTCTTTCAAATTTGTGTCCTTTGTGGGGGGAGGGGGGTTCCCTCGATAGACCTGTTCCCTACCAGAGCAAACATGGGTAGAAGAGTTTTTTTACTCCCTAGACCCCTCAGACCATCCGAGAGGGGTAGATGCGTTCAGTCCGGATTGGAGAGTAGGTCTGGGGTTTGCTTTTCCTCCTCTCTGCCTGATTCCAAGAACCCTGAGGAAGATTCTGGAGGACAACACCACAGTTTTTTCTGACAGCTCCAGACTGGCTTTGGAGGGCATGGTACTCCTGCCTCGTATCCCTCTGTGTCCCCTCCATGACCCCTTCCTTGGAGGCTGGATCTTTTTCAGCAGGGCCCTCTTCTCCATCCCAAGGTCCAGAACCTCCACATGTCGACGTGGCAATTGAGGATGACTTTGTCCTGTAGGGGGTTGTCTCAGAAGGTTATAGATAATCTACTAGCTGATCCCATTCCATCAGATATATATTTGAAGATATGGAGAGCCATATGTAAGTTTTCAGGGAAAGAACAGGATCCCCTTTTCCCTCCCAACATCCCCTTTATTTCTTGACTTTTTGCAACCAGGGCTTAAAAAGAAGTTGAAACCCAGTACCTTGAAGATGCAGGTTTCCGCTCTTAGCTCCTTTTTCGATATTAAACTGGCAAGAAACTCATAGGTCAGAAGGTTAGCTTTTGCACCCAGATGTCTTAACTCTTGCCCGAGGTCCCTTGTCCCTCTTTGGGACTTAAATGTAGTCCTCAACGCCCTTACTCTAAGTCCCTTTGAGCCTCTAGAGGATCTATTGGTAAAGCTACTGACCTCTTCCCTTCTCAAGGTAGTCTCAGATTTTCATATGGAGCAGGTAGTAGTCCTTCCTTCTTTATGGGCAAATCCCAAAAATGCAGGGGAAGAGAGACGATATTGCGTGGCCGTCAGAAGGTGTCTTCTCAGATATTTTCAGGTTTCCTCAGATTGGAGGATAGAGGCTAACCTTCTCCTTCAATTTTAGTGTAGAAGAAAGGACATGAGAGCTTCCACCTCCTTTACAGCCAGATGGATTAGACACTATTTAGCATACTCTGCCTGCTCGTTAACCCCTTGTAAAATAATAATTGTCCTGTAAACTATAAAATAGTCTACAATTGAATGAAATCCTTACTCACGTGTTGACCTCTAAGGTAACATTATTGGAGGACTCTGCTTCATATAAAACATGGAGATTTATTGAAAGTCTTCATGGGAAACAAATATATGGAAAACTTCCAGCATAACAGAAACATCAGTCAATGTCTTACATGTCACAGAATTAGGTTTCTTCAAGATGGATCCCTTGCAGACATCTTGGCTCATGCTTATTCATCAATGTGTGTTGATCATCTGCAGGACGATTCCGACATCCTTCCCAAGGTCTTAGAGGAAGTAGCCAGGTTTGGAGATATAGACACCCAAAGTGAGAGAGAGAGACAGGTTCCCACAGGGAGAGGGAGACCCCCCACCGAGTAGTGAGACCACGACATGTGTGTCTGTCAGTCATTTATATACATGAAAGGGGGTGTTTCCCAACATCCTTATACTTTCTACTACTGTACTTGGACAATACTAAAATAGTCATATGCTATCCACACCCATGCACCATAAGTTACAAGAGCTTTGTCAGCAGAATACAATTTAACCCTTAAAGGCCATGAATATTGCATGTCAAATATTATTTAACACCCCTCCAGAGGGATTTAGTGCACATTCAGCCATGGTGGTGTCTACCTCCTGGGCAGAAAGGGCAGATGCTTCCCTGGTGCAAATCTATCATGCAGCCACTTGGAGCTCGCCTCATACTTTTGTCCAACATTATAGGCTCAGTTTTCATTTTCCTTTGGATCTAGCCTTTGCAGAAAAGTGCTTCAGGCTGTTCCCACCCTAAATTTTCTCCAAATTTATACTTGCAAGGGATGCTGTAATGGGCGAGGATAAAACCAGAATTACACTTACTGGTAATTCATATCCTGGAAGCCCATGACAGCACCCCCAAAATTTTTCTCAGCCTTTTAAGTTAGTTTGATGGTATTTAGACAAGTTTAGAACAGGATAGGGACATAATTTTCCGGACTGGGTCCTGTGTCCTGTCTTTGTTTTACTTTTATTTTCTGACTTCCACTACTTTGGATTTCCAGCTTGAGGTGTGGGGGTGTGAATCTTTTTGATATCTCCAGATATCCTGTCCTGGATAGGCAGTCCTACTAGTAAGGGGTGCTGTCATGGGCTTTCGTGAAAACAATTACCGGTAAGTGTAATTCTGTTTTGTTTTTGTTTGTTTTTTTGTTTTTGAACTTTCTTTTTTTTTATTTTTTATTTTTTTTATTTTTACCTTTCCCACAAGCGGACTTGAACCTGGGATCTCTGGAATGCAGCACATTGTACATAGGCTCCCTATGTATGATGGGTATAGGCAGTCACGAGTCCATATCGGGGTGGGAGGGGAATGCCCCCGTACCCCCTATATGTCGTGATCGCTATCTTCTGACTCAGGTGGCTAGTCCTGGGCCTTGACTGTGTAACATGTAATGTCACAGGCACAGTTCCTGTCAACACAGCATTGCAGCGCTCTACCATTATGACACTGAGTGATAACTACATGCTCAGCACAGGAAGGGGTTAAATAGTTAAAAATTAAACTGCTGGTTTTGTCATATGGCCGTTTTAAAAACACATTGATTTCAATTGGGCTATTCACATATCTGTTTTTATGACTGTCTGTAATAATGGACAAAAATAAGGCATCCTTTTTTTGACAGATCATTATCATGGATACAGTAAATACTGGACATGTTCAGCTTCTGTTCACCCCGGTCAAAGGACCTTTATAAAAAGTAGTTCAGTATGCCTGTTTAAAGACAATTTTCCTTCTAGCGAGATCTTGTACTAGATTGCACCCGTGAGTACTTTTTAACTTCCTTTTTTTTTAATGCAGATGTGTACAAGAAAGCTTGATAGTTGCCTTTCAATGAAATACAGTGGGGGAAAAAAGTATTTAGTCAGCCACCCATTGTGCAAGTTCTCCCACTTAAAAAAAAAAAATGAGAGAGGCATGTAATTGACATCATAGGTAGACATCAACTATGAGAGACAAAATGAGAAAACATATCTAGAAAATCACATTGTCTGATTTTTTTTTTTTTTTTTTTTTTTAAGAATTTATTTGCAAATTATGGTGGAAAATAAGTATTTGGTCACCTACAAACAAGCAAGATTTTTGGCTCTCGCAGACCTGTAACTTCTTCTTTAAGAGGCTCCTCTGTCCTCCACTCATTACCTGTAGTAATGGCACCTGTTTGAAATTGTTATCAGTAGAAAAGACACCTGTCCACAACCTCAAACAGTCACACTACAAACTCCACTATGGTGAAGAAGGATACCAGAAACAAAATTGTAGACCTGCACCAGGCTGGGAAGACTGAATCTGCAATAGGCAAGCAGCTTGGTGTAAAGAAATCAACTGTGGGAGCAATAATTAGAAAATGGAAGACATACAAGACCACTGAGAATCTCCCTCGATCAGGGGTTCCATGCAAGATCTCACCCGTGGGGTCAAAATGATCACAAGAACGGTGAGCAAAAATCCCAGAACCACACAGGGGGACCTAGTGAATGACCTGCAGAAAGCTGGGACTAACGTAACAAAGGGTACTGTCAGTAACACACTACGCCACCAGGGACTCAGATCCTGCTGTGCCAGACGTGTCCCCCTGCTTAAGCCAGTACATATCCGAGCCCGTCTGAAGTTTGCTAGAGAGCATTTGGATGTTCCAGAAGAGTATTGGGAGAATGTCATAGAAACCAAAGTATAACTGTTTGGTAGAAACACAACTCGTCGTGTTTGGAGGAGAGTGAATGCTGAGTTGCATCCAAAGAACACCATACCTACTGTGAAGCATGGGGGTGGCAACATCATGCTTTGGGGCTGTTTCTCTGCAAAGGGACCAAGGACGACTGATCCGTGTACATGAAAGAATGAATGGGGCCATGTATCACAAAATTTTGAGTGCAAACCTCCTCCCATCAGCAAGGGCATTGAAGATGAAACGTGGCTGGGTCTTTAAGCATGACAATGATCCCAAGCACACTGCCAGGGCAACGAAGGAGTGGCTTCGTAAGAAACATTTCAAGGTCCTGGAGTGGCCTAGCCAGTCTCCAGATCTCAAACCCATAGAAAACCTTTGGAGGGAGTTGAAAGTCCGTGTTGCCCAGCGACAGCCCCAAAACATCACTGCTCTAGAGGAGATCTGCATGGAGGAATGGGCCAACGTACCAGCAACAATGTGTGCCAACCTTGTGAAGACTTACAGAAAACATTTGACCTCTGTCATTGCCAACAAAGGATATATAACAAAGTACTGAGATGAACTTTTGTTATTGACCAAATACTTATTTTCCACCATAATTTACAAATAAATTCTTTAAAAATCAGACAATGTGATTTTCTGGATTTGTTTTCTCATTTTGTCTCTCATAGTTGAGGTCTACCTATGATGACAATTATAGGCCTCTCTTATCTTTTTAACTTGCACAATTGGTGGCTGACTAAATACTTTTTTTTCCCCCACTGTAGCTGTAGAATAGAAACAGTCACACTATAAGATCTTGTGCACAAGATTTGAGATTAGATTTCCTGATTTAATATAGTGGGACCCAGTACCTCCCATATACTAAATATACAGCCCACTTTGTGTGTTCACAGTCAAAATAGCTGTTTTACCATCTAGATTTCTATAAAATAGAAGACAAAGTTTAATTACGTATTGCAGCTATGATCCATTGAAGGCCTAGATTTCGAGACTTGTAGTCTTTTATTAATGTCTTTGGGAAATAATTTAAGCGAAACTTATTTGGTTGTAGATTTAGCTTCAAGATGACAATGATCTAAATAAAAATGTCATATCAATGTCGAGTCCATTATTATTCTATGTCGGAGAAATGCACAAGTCATTAAGATTATTGATATATCCACCAAAAATGCTGTGACCATAAAAGCTACACAGTCAGAAAATTTTATTATTTTGTCCTTTAGTTTACTATAGAAGGAAGGTTTTATATATTTTTCTAGAATTGTTTCTGTGTAAATGTTTGAACCATGTGGTGCGACTTGATTCTGTAATATATAAATAAAATCTCACAAAACTGCAGATCTCTATTCCACCAGCGTGTAGGCAAATGGGTTTTTCTAAAACAAGTTAACTTTAAAGATGGTCAAAAGTGATAATCACACCAAAATAAAATAATACGTGTTAAATAAATGAAAAGAGCTGCAGCGTTAACTGCTAATTGTTTTGGATCTACGGTATAAGTACGATCATCATGATCTATGGTATCATTTGAAGGAGATTCTTGTTTGTAATATTAATCCAGGATCATGCGGATAGCCTTTATAGATTTGGAGTTATTGGGCTTTGAAGTGTCCTCTCCCCATCCTGTCCAGCCAGCATCTCCGCGCAGCTTGTGGGTGGGCAGAGGGAATGAGCTACAGTCTGCAGAGAGAAGGAAAATACATAATTTTCTATGCATAAATTGTATATGGCTCCAGGAAGAGGGGTAGCAGGGAATTCTGTCCATGCTATCACCTCTCCTATTAATCAACGCACATACTGTACTTATGCTCTCTGTCACATAGTGGGGTAATAAATTGCTTTACTGATGCTGTGATCCAGACATTTACCAGTGTCCAGATTGCAGTGCCAAAACCGTTGCACCAAACATTAACAAAGTTTACATTTGGCACTGTCCATATCCTGTCCATACCTATTCTTTTATAGAGTAAAATTTGCTGATTGCCTCTCTAGCAATATTCATTACAAGTAGAGATGAGCGAATTTCTCAAAAGTTCAGTTCTGCACTTCTATTCGAAGTTCCAAAAAAATTTGCTTCGATCTGAATGACTTTGCGGCGAATATCGCCAAAAAACACCTATTTCCTAGCTTCAGAGAGCCTGTATAGTGGAGTAAAACACTGTGCCTTGCAGTAACACACATAGGGAGCCTACTGTGGTAGTCAAACAATACTGTGCATCCGAATGACACGCACATGACAGGCATCGCTCTTAGAATCGATGCACACTTCGCTTATTTGGACAGTTACGGGGCCAAAACTGACAATCTAACTCAAGTGTGAACCCAGCCTTACAGATCCATGTTAGTGCCAGGTAGAAAGAACCATACAGAGACCCAATATCCTACTGTAGAGTGAAAGCGCGCTCTCCTTTTACACCGTCGTCTATCAATTCCACATATATGTTTACAGAGTGGCAAGGCGACATAATGTGGAGGTGGCAGCAGCATCAGGAGGCCATACAGTGACCCAGTGGTAGTGGCATTAGGAGGACATACAGTGACCCAGCAGTGACTGTGGCGTGAGGAGGGCATACAGTGACCCAGTGGCAGAGGTGGAGGTAGTAGCAGCCTTAGGAGGGCATACAGTGACCCAGTGGCTGCAGCATGAGGAGGGCATACAGTGACTCAGTGGCTGCGGCATGATGAGGCCATACAGTGACCCGGGGGAAGCAGCATGAGGAGGACACAGAGTGACCCAGTGGAAGCGGCATGAGGAGGACATACAGTTACCCAGTTCCTCCCCTGTGTGACTTTGTTCGCACAGGCAAACGAGGTGTAGAACAGTGTGACAACGTTGTGCCCTACACATGTGGTATGCTGGAGGAGAACTGTGAATTGTCCCTGCAGTGGAGGCTGAGGAAACAGTGGAGGATGAGGTGGACATTGTTGCAGGACCAACGGTGTCAGAATGCGGAAGCGGCGCCACCTGGCCAAGTTGCTGGTGACAATGTGAAGTTGGCAGTAGCATGAGGAGGGCATAGAGTTGACCCAGTGGCAGCAGAATGAGGAGGGCATACAGTGACCCAGTGGCAGCAGCATGAGGAGGACGCAGAGTGACCCACTGGAAACGGCATGAGGAAGCCATACAGCGACCCAGTGGCAGCAACATGAGGAGGCCATACACTGACCCAGTGGCAGTGGCATGAGAAGGCCATACAGTGACCCAGTGGCAGCGGCATGAGTAGGGCATACAGTAACCCAGTGGAAACGGCTTGAGGAGGGCATACACTGACCCAGTGGCAGCGGCATGAGAAGGCCATACAGTGACCCAGTGGCAGCGGCATGAGGAGGGCTTACAGTAACCCAGTGGAAACTGCTTGAGGAGGGCATACAGTGACCCAGTGGCAGTGGTATGAGGAGACCATACAGTGACCAAGTGGCAGCAACATGAGGAGGCCATACAGTGACCCAGTGGCAGCAACATGAGGAGGCCATACAGTGACCCGGTGGCAGCGGCATCAGGAGGGCATACAGTGACCCAGTGGAAACGGCTTGAGGAGGGCATACAGTGACCCAGTGACAGCGGTATGAGGAGGCCATACAGTGACCAAGTGGCAGCAACATGAGGAGGGCATACAGTGACCCGGTGGCAGCAGCATGAGGAGGGCATACAGTGACCCAGTGACATTGTGGAGCTGTCAGCAGCCTCAGTAGGCCATACAGTGACCCAGTGGCAGAGTGAGGAGGTGGCAGCAATGTGAGGAGGCCATACAGTCACCCAGTGGCAGAGTGCAGAGGTGGCAGCAGAGTGAGCAGTGGCAAACCAATGGCAAAGTGTGGTGAGGCAGCATGGATCATTTAATCTGCTGCACCAAGCATTGGTGAGTGGAAGTCCTGGCTGATCCATGCCTGATTCATCTTCACAAAGGTCAGTCTCTCCAAATTTTGGGTGGACAGGAGAGTTCTCCTTGGGGTAACTATGGCCCCCGCCGCAATAAACACCACTCTGATGCCACACTACTGGCCGGGCAGGACAGCTTTTCCAGGGCAAACTCGGCCAGTTGCGACCACAAATCCAGTTTGGCTTCCAAGTAGTCCAGCAGATTTTCGATGATGGGTGGCAGGGTGCACTCTAAGTATGCCACCACCTGCTGGTTCAACTTCTGCTCTGTGTCTAGCTGCTGATGAGCAGCTTCTTCACTATGCGGCTGAAGAAAGCTGCTCATTAACGACTCTAGGCTCAGGCTGCTGCTGATGGAGCTGATACTGCTCCTGCCACCCACACCCCCTCCCACAGCTGCCATGCCTCCGTCTTAAAGTGTGTTTGTGTCTAACTGTTGGAGAGACGTGCGCATATGCAAGTGGGGTTCTGCAGTAGTGGTGGTATTGTGTATTTGGGGTTTGTGGACTGTGTAGGGGTGTTATTTATGCTTAATTTGTAGTCTGAGTGCAAGATTGAGTGAGTGGAGTGAATTGACAGCCGCACTCACATCACATGCTAGGACAGTCCATATGTGACAAGTATTCTGTGCACTCTCAAACAATGTAGAGGTTGGAATCTTAGTAGCAGTTTGCTTTGTATAATATATTTTTAATATATTGGTGGATGATGGCAAACTATTGCTTGGCTTCTGTTTTCAGTTTTTTTTTTAAGAGTATGAGCTGTTGTTGTCGTCTGTGGTATATATAAATTTTGTACAACTTACACATATTAATGCATTTTTTTCAAAAAATATTTTGAGGTTGTCACCAGGGCTGTGGAGTCGGTATGCCAAAGCCCCGACTCCGACTCCGACATACATGGCACATGTTTAAGAGATAACTTAATTTAAGCTTTTTATCATCCTTATGATACAATAATCAAGCTATTTAGGTAGAACATAAAATATATTTATTGGATACAACTTTAGAACACAAAAAACTTTAATAAATTGCAAATATGCAAAACCCTGCAGTAAGTGGTAAAAAAACAGTTTTCAACAAAAACGTCCTGAATAACATTTGTGGAGTCTATGAATTTGTTCTGAGAAAAAGTATCGCCTCCATCAGATCCTCCTTCAAAGATGACCTCAAATCGGATCGAATTATTTTAAGGCTAGAGAACAGCCTCTCTACACTAACTTGGGTTGGTGGCAAAGCGGTGACCCAATGGGCAAGATCTCTAACAATCTCGGGGTATAAAGGAATTGCCTCCTGCACAGTCAGTTTTGATTATCGGTTGAACTCTTCTACTTCTTTGAGAGCAAGTGAAAAATTTTGCTGAAATACAGTTAGTTTGTTTGCTATGGGAATGGAATCTTTTTCTCTGCAGCAACGCTTTGCCTGATCCATGTCATCCAAATACTTTTCAAAGTTAAACTCTTCATCTGATGAGGCTGAAGATATGGTGGCAGTAGCACTGGCAAGACCCGATTACTCTTGCTCTTGGCAGTCCTGTAGCCCACTCATCCTAATTGCTACCTCAGTCAGAGCTTCTTTTCCTTTAGTAATCTGTTGATGATTCAGCAATATACGTTGACTTGGGTCCACATAAACAGCTGCCAGAAGAATTTTGTTATCTAATAACAGTGTCTCTCTCCTTTTCATTGAAGCAGCAATGCCCTCTGCGATTAAGCCTTGTCTTTGGGACATGCAAAACAGCAAGTTCTTCCACTCCTTTAAGAAAGTTCCAGGAGTTAAATCCTCAGCTTGTAATTTTTTTGTTACTGTGAATGGATGATGAAGCAGTTCCATTAATTCAGCCACCTGTGTCCATTGACCTTCTGTTAATGTTACCTGAGGGTTGGCCATGTCCACAAGAAAGGGCTTCAGCTCAACTAATTGCTCAATCATTAAATAGCTGCTGCCCCACCGAGTGGCTTGATCTACGATTGCTCCTTTCCCAGCACGTCTCTTCAAGATGGAATCAATTTTAGGGGTTCAGGCAGCAATAGCCAATTTCCTCACCTTGCTAATCAGAGTTCCAGCATGTCCCTCTTGCAGACTGTCTCTTATTGCCAGCTGCAGTGTGTGCACAGCACAGCGCATGTGATAAATATGAGAGAATTTTGAAGCAGCTTCAGCAAGATCTAATTCTAAAGTATCATTTTGATGTTGTTCTGTAGTAATATCTGTTTGTTCCTCAGTTACAGGAACAGGACTGTGGGCTTCCATCTCAGACATACTGAATCCAAAGTTTTCTTCTAACTGTTCTTCACCTTCCTTATTCTCATTCATCAGTTTAATTGTACTTATCATGTTTGAAGCATTGTCCGTTACAATAGCAAGAACCTGTTCTTTTTTGAGTTCATAATCTTCCAGAACATTTTCCACTAAGGCCTGGAGAAACTGACTGGTGTGTTGAGCTTTAGTATCCTTTACTGCCAGTGTCTTGGTAACAAATTTTTTGTTGTCACAAACAAATCTTACATTTATAGCAAAATAGTTCACTCTGTGACACGTGCAGGCATCCATTTTAAGATATATTAAGCGTCTCTTGAGAATCTTTTTAAGATGTTCTTTTTGGCTAAGGGCTTCTTCAATCACTAATTTTCTAATACTTTGTCTTTCCAGAGAAACACCAAGTTTGCGGGCCATTTCTCCATTAAGAGCTTTAAAACTTGGTCGAGCAAATAATGATAATGGTACACCGTCCTTCACAACAAGCTCTATGAGCTGTCTTTTAAACACATCTGCTGTCATTGTTACAGTAATTTTGTCACTTAGAAAATATCTTGTTACTGATGTTTGAGACAATCTTTCATCCTCCGTTGCCTGGCGGGAAGTGCTGGGCACTGGTTTCTTGGTGTCACTCTGATCCTTCTCAGTCACAGATTTGAAAACTTCTGTGTGGAAGCGGCTTAAATGTCTTTTTAGATTGGAAGCTCTCGTAGGAGCGTTTTTCTCGCTTCCGGAGTATGCACTGATTTTGACATCACAGCATTTGTTCTCATCTGGGTCACTTATCTTACACTGACACACAAAATATTTTTTATCTTCAGTTAGTGTGAAATGCTCAAATACAGCTGACTTCATAGGAAGCTTCTTAGACAGACATTTTATAATGATATAAATTTGTTTTCAAAATAATTTTGTCCTATAAAAAAAAAAGGTATATTGTAATATCTGAAAGAATAGCGAGTATAACTTTGGATAGAAATAAAACAAACTATGCATAAATCAATAGTACAGCTATCAATATGTCATGATAAATAAAAAGTTTGTAATATATGTTTTATTAGGTCTCTTTACTCTGAACTTTCAGTATCACACTTTTCTCTGGATACAGCTCACTAAGGGCCTGATGTGTGAAAACTGTCTTGGTCTAAGACTTTCTTTGTTACCCATAGCAACCAGTCAGAGCTCACAGCAACCAATCAGAGCTCTGCTTTCATTTCTCCAGAGCACTACATGAAAGGGGAGCTCTGATTGGTTGCTATGGGCAACAAAGAAACTTCTACACCTAGACAGTTTCATACATCAGGCCCTGGGTGTTTTACATCATACTGCTTCACAATCTACAAAGTGAAACTACTAGCAGTGCTAGATAAAAAAGCCTTGGCAAGTGGCAACAGCTTCTACACCTATAGTACTTTCTCACATGTGTGTTTCTGTATTTCTAAGTTTGAGATGTTAGAAAACAGTTTCCCCCCTTATATTCTATGTATAGCATATATAAGCCATCTGAGCAGAGCAGCTAACCTCTCCAAACATGAGCTCAGAGGAGAAGCAAACTAACACAAAGCATACAGAGAGAACATACACTGGACAATTGATTTATGCAGTTTATTGAAAGTTTAGATTTACTAAGAAGAAGTACTTGCCTTAAAGGAGTTCTCAGTCTCAGCACAATGATTCACTTGCTGACAAGCAGGCACTCTGTGTCCTCGGGCTGTGGGTGGGTCTCCAGCACAATTACAGATAAAGTCAAGCTTTTCAGTCCTCACAATCACAACACTTGTATCTTTTGCTTACTCCAGATAATGGTGCTAAACCTTATAGGTTCACTCAGAACTCAGTCCCATCATTATATGAGGAATAGAACAGACCTTTACAGGACATTTCATCATTTTCAACATTTCATCATTTTCCCAAATTCTTATGAAAATATATTCAGCACATACTGCATTGTACTACTAACTGTACCAATTTATTATATATTTTGGGAGTCGGAGTCGGTCCATTTTATACCGACTCCGACTCCACCAGAATAGGCACCGACTCCGACTCCGACTCCACAGCCCTGGACTTGTCACAAAGTTACATGAAGGTAGACATGGCTGTCAATAACCCATTAAGACAAGACAAGTGTAATCCTCTGGTTGCCTGCTTACAAGAAATAGATAGGGTTTAGGGGTGCACCACCAAAAAATGACAAGTACAATCCATAATAAAAATTCAAATCTTTATTTAAACATTAGTAATAAAATATATAGATAAAAAGTAAAATAGTGAAATGTCACATGACTCAAAAAAAGATACGGAGTCTGTAGGGTATCAAAGCAATTACATAGTATACCAACCAATAACAAACAATAGTATCTTTATAAAAGCTGGGCTAAGTATGTTGGTGACAAAACTGACCAGAGGGTCCTGTGTTCACAAACACTGGCACACATTGGCAGATGTAGTGGTTCAACAGTCCAGATTTATTGTGCACAATTTCAAACAGAAACTTAAAGCGGCTTGCTTTAGCAGGAAAACTGTAAAATAAAATGTCCCTAATTCTCAGGAACAAATACAGAACCTTTAATGTTCAGCGCTCCACACCAGATGCTGTGGTTCAGTCCATTCTTGTCTTCCACTTGGCTCTGTGGCATTGTATGTTCAGGCTTAGCACCATGATGTGGCGTTCCACCACACACACACACTCTTCTCTGGCAGCTTTTAATTTTGTTAAAGGCTGCACACACATGGGGTTCAGGGCACACCAGGACTGGAGTATGGGAGTGACCTTCCTACACTGGACCTGCAGTAACTCCTAAGTCCCGGATTCAAACACCAGCCACTTACCTCACTGAGACCAGAAATTTCAGTGGCACATATCTGCCATCAAGCACTTTATCACTTGCCTGTTTACAGCATGCATACAATTTTAGTGCAAGGGTGGAATAAATGTACAGTGAAGGAAATAAGTATTTGATCCCTTGCTGATTTTGTAAGTTTGCCCACTGACAAAGATATGAACAGTCTATAATTTTAAGGGTAGGTTAATTTTAACAGTGAGAGAATATCAAAAATAAAATCCAGAAAATCACATTGTATAAATTTTATAAATTTATTTGCATTTTGCAGAGAGAAATAAGTATCCCCTACCAACCATTAAGAGTTTGTACCAACCTACAGACCAGTTAGACGTTCCTAATCAACTCGTTAAATGCATTAAAGACAGATCTCCTAAATTGTCACCTGTATAAAAGACTCCTGTCCACGGACTTAATTAATCCGTCAGACTCTATCCTCTACAACATGGGCAAGACCAAAGAGATTTCTAAGGATGTCAGGGACAAGATCATAGACCTGCACAAGGCTGGAATGGGCTACAAAACCATAAGGAAGACGCTGGGTGAGAAGGAGACAACTGTTGGTGCAATAGTAAGAAAATGGAAGAAATACAAAATGACTGTCAATCGACATCGATCTGGGGTTCCATGCAAAATCTCACCTCGTGGGTTATCCTTGATCATGAGGAAGGTGAGAGATCAGCCTAAAACTATACAGGAGAACTTGTTAATGATCTCATGGCAGCTGGGACCACAGTCACCAAGAAAATCATTGGTAACACATTATGCCATAATGGATTAAAATCCTGCAGTACCCGCGAGGTCCCCCTGCTCAAGAAGGCCCATGTGCAGGCCCGTCTGAAGTTTGCCAGTGAACACCTGGATGATTCTGCAAGTGAATGGGAGAAGGTGCTGTGGTCAGATGAGACAAAAATTGAGCTCTTTGGCATTAACTCAACTCACCGTGTTTGGAGGAAGAGAAATGCTGCCTATGACCGAAAGAACACCGTTCCCACTGTCAAGCATGGAGGTGGAAACATTATGTTTTGGGGGTGTTTCTCTGCTAAGGGCACAGGACTACTTCACCGCATCAATGGGAGAATGGATGAAGCCATGTACCATAAAATCCCTCCGCCAGGACATTAAAAATGGGTCGTGACTGGGTCTTTCAGCAAGACAATGACCCAAAACATACAGCCAAGGCAACGAAGAAGCGGCTCAAAAAGAAGCACATTAAGGTCATGGAGTGGCCTGGCCAGTCTCCAGACCTTAATCCCATGCAGTAGAAAACTTATGGAGGGAGCTGAAGCTCCAAGTTGCCAAGCGACAGCCTCAAAATCTTAATGATTTAGAGATGATCTGCAAAGAGGAGTGGACCAGAACCTCTCCTGACATGTGCGCAAACCTCATCATCAACTACAAAAGACTGACTGCTGTGCTTGTCAACAAGGGTTTTGCCACCGAGTATTAAGTCTTGTTTACAAGGGATCAAATACTTATTTCTCTCTGCAAAATAAATTTATAAAATTTGATTTTCTGTATTTTATTTTTGATATTCGATCTCTCTTACTGTTAAAATTAACCTACCCTTAAAATTACAGCAAGGGATCAAATACTTATTTTCTTCACTGTATATCTTAAATTAGCACATACAGACCACAGCCATCTGCCCCTATATATTTTACTTTCAATCAGTTTTATTGAGATTTTTTAACAGGTCAAACAACAACATTCAAAAAAGTATTATCATGTAAGCGCTAGAAGTAGCTAGAAGTCAAATAAACATATAGTTATCTAAGAGTTCGAGAGTCTCTAGAGTTAAAGAAACAAGTGCGTACAAGTATAAAGCAACAAAAGGTGACAATAATTATTAAGTTTTGATCTTCCAAGTGCGGCACAGCCGGGTTACGGCAGATGTGTATGAGCCTTCAGTGTCCATGGAAACCAGTTCTTTTGGAAGTGGTTATCCCCAAGAACTCCATGAGAGAGAATCTTCTCATATTGGTAGGTCTGCTCCACCATGTTCACTAGCTCTCCTCTAGTCGGAATAGTGGCTGACTTCCAGTTGCGTAGCAGAGCCAATGACGCTGATAACAAGGCGTGGCCAATCAACACTCTATGTGTTGCTGGGAAAGAGTCGATTTGCAGAAATAGTAGTGCTAAAGCTGGTGAGGGAGGTATGAAGAATCCCACTAGTGAAGAAATCCATCGGAAGACGTCTTGCCAGTACAGCACCACTCGGGGGCACGTCCACAGTAAATGCAGTAGTGTTCCTTTCTCGCCACATCCCCTCCAGCAGGAGTTTGAGGTCTGCGGATAAATTCAGTGAAGTCGCTCTGGAGTATAGTACCAGTGGAGGAGAATTTTGACAGTTGTTTCATAGTGGGTCGTGCACCGGAAGGTCTTTTTCGTGAAGGTCATGGCTTTCTGCCATTGTATAACCGAGTATTTCTGCTGAAGATGCATTTCCCAACTAGGTAGTGGGGTAGATTTGACCAGATGATCTTTAGATCCTGTAGTATTGTAGATGGAGCTGAGAATTTTTGTAGCCGGATTTGGAATTTTGAGGAGGTCCAACAGAGATTTATTGTATATTACTTGTTTATTGCAGTTGGAGGTGAGAGAGTGCTTGATTCTCAGATATGTAAAGAGGCAAGTGGAGGGTAGGGAGAAGGTGGATTGTAGCGATGGGAATGGTATCAATGAGTCCTCACTCCACATCATTGAAATAGAGGTGATACCTGATGATTTCCAGATGGATAAGTTGAGATCCAGGATTGTTAGTTCTAAGAATTCAATTGGGGCCTGCTTGATGTGTAATATCTGCGTCTTGCCTGTAGAGTGATGGATATGTCGCCAGCTGTCTATGAGATGTTGTAGAATTGGAGACGTGAGAGAGGGTACCACATCCGTCCAGAGGGAGTATAAGAGCCAAGATTTGAGACTGTGATGTGGTATCATACGAGACTCAATGGTGATCCAGGATTTATGGGCGTTGTTATGCCACCAGTCCTTTAGAGTAGAAAGATGTGAGGCCATGTAGTAATCATATATGTTTGGTATTCCCAAGCCTCCCACTCCCCGTTTTCTGTGCAGGATAGAAGATGGGAGTCTCGGCTTTTTGGAGTTCCAGATAAGTTTGTTGAGCATAGCGTTAATTTTCTGGAGGAACGTAAGGGGGGGGTGCTACGGGTATAGTTCTAAATAAGTATAATAGTTTTGGGAGCAGCATCATTTGAAAGGCAGATACCCTACCTAGCCATGACAGGGTGAGTCCTGAATAGGATCGACACTCTCTCTCCAGATCCGTCAGCCGAGGCATATAGTTTGCTTTGGCCACCTGTGCGATGTAGGGAGTGATCCTTATTCCCAAGTAGTCCAGATCTGTCGATTTCCAGTCGTAGGGAAACCTCTCTTTGAGATGTTCCAAAAGAGGCATGGGAACGTTCAGGGGGAGAATTTGTGTTTTGGCTTCGTTGAGTTTATAAAAGAGAGAGCCCCATAATCTCTGAGAGTTTCGACAGCAGCTGGTAGAGATGTTTCTGGGTAGGTTAAGGACAATATGATATCATCAGAGTAGAGGGAGATGAGATGAGAGGAACCCTCTATGTGCACTCCCTGGACTCTGTCGTTTTGTCTCAGGGCTTGTGCTAATGGTTCAATGGTGAGAATAAAGATCAATGGAGAGAGAGGGCACCCCTGCCTCGTTCCATTCTTGATATCAAAGCTGTCCGACAGTGTGCTGTTAGTAAACACTCTGGCCGATGGGGATGAGTATAGGTTTGAGATAGCAGTGAGGATAGGGCCAGAGAATCGCAGTTTCTGTAGGACGGAGAAAGCGAATGCCCAGTTGATCCGGTCAAACGCCTTCTCAGCATCTAAGGCGACCATTAGGGATGGGGTCTTGTTGCGTTCCAGGTGATCTACCAAATGTAGGACACGTCTGGTGTTGTCTGAGGCTTGGCGGCCTTTAACGAAGCCCACTTGGTCTGTACCAATTAAGTCTGGAAGAATGGGAGCTAGCCGTGCTGCTAGGATCTTCGCATAAAGCTTGAGGTCCGAATTTAGCAGCGAGATTGGCCTGAAATTTTGTGGGACATCTGCTGATTTACCGGGTTTAGGAAGGGTGACAATTAATGCCGTCAACGATTCGCGCGGAAGCGGTGCACCCGACATGGCATGGTTGAAGAAATTCAGGAGAGATGGAGCAAGAATTTGCTGGAAATAGATTAAATATTCGTTGGAGAAACCATCTGGACCTGGTGACTTACCCTTAGGTAAGGACTTTATGGTTTGTAGGACTTCTGGAAGAGTAATAGGGGTGTTTAGGGCCAAGAGATGTTCATCTGTCAGGCCTGATAACTTTAAGTTGTTTAAGAAGCCGGATACCAAGGTGGAATGGTCAGGTGGAAGAGGGGTGTGTTCCTGTAGATTATACAACTGTGCGTAGTAGTCCTTAAAAGAGTTGGCGATGTCTCTTGGGTCTGTTAAATGTACTTTAGTGACAGGGTGCTTGATGTATGGAATCCGCGATTTAACTACCCTTGCCCGAAGTTGTCTAGCCAGTAGTCTGCCGGCTTTGTTGCTTTGGGAGTAAAATCGCGCTTTAGATCGTTTTAACGCCTTTTCGTAATCTTGTAAAAGAAGGAGACGCAGTTGCTGTCTAGCCTGGGTGAGCTGTTCAGAAGTATTCGGGTTCGGATTGGTTTTGTTCGCGGCTTCTAAAGTGCGAAGTGTTGACATTGCTACCGTAATCGCTTTCTGGCGTTCTTTCTTGTTTCTATGTGCGATTTTTATAAGTGTGCCACGAATGTACGCTTTGTGAGCGTTCCAGAGAGTGTAGGGATCCTCTGTAGATATGGAGTTGGTCTGGAAAAAATCCTGGAGGTCTTTTTCTATTATCGGGCGATAAGTAAGGTGACTCATTAGGTATGTATTGTTTCTCCAGAGTCTAGCAGCAGAAGGTGGAATCTTTTCTTCTATGGTGAGAGTGATGGCTGCGTGGTCTGACCATGTGATAGATTCAATCGTGGATGTTTTGGAGCTCATCAGGGTATGAAGGTCTACCATGAACATATCAATGCGAGAGTAAGAACCGTGTACTGCTGAGAAATAGGTATAGTCCCTTTCGCCCGCATGATGTGCGCGCCAGATATCATAAAGATTTTCAGTGTTCGGAAATTGGAGCAGGCAGGAAGTGTTGTCTCTGTTGGCGTTGGTAGAATCCAGAGAGGGATCCACTATGTTATTGAAGTCTCCACAAATTATTAACGCACCCTGTTGGATTTCCTGAATGTGTCTTCGGACTTTGTGTAAAAATGCCAGGGTCTTTCGCTGTGGAGCGTATATGTTGACTATTGTATAGGGGATGTTATTGAGGAGGCAAACAATTATGAGGAATCTGCCTTGGGGGTCCGCTTTTTGTGCCGTTAAGGAAAATGCCACTGAGTCTCTAAAAGCGACAAGGACTCCCCGTTTTTTAGATCGGTGGTGTGCGTGGCAGATTATAGGGAAGGATGGGTGTTTTACCCTGAAGGCGTCTTTTTGTAGAAGGTGGGTTTCTTGTGCGCAGAAAACATCCGCGGAGAGTGAGAGAGCCTCCTTCCAAATATACGTTCGCTTCTGTGGACTGTTTAGGCCACGGACGTTGAGAGAGGCCAACTTGATCACCATAGTGTCACCTAAGAGTATGGACGTCGTGGGGATGTTGAATCTGCAGAAGACGAGTAGGCAGTTTCGCAAGTAAGAAGATCAATAGACAAAACAGATGAACAAACAGTTCAAAGACGAATACAGCTTACTGTATATGTGGGGGTATTGGTTATAGGCTTGCCGGTTAAGCCACTAGAGCAAAGGGGGTTGTGCACCTGAGTGGATAGGGATAGCCATCCTAGAATATCATTTGCGGTTTGTGGGAGATCTACGCCCTGTAGCTGAGGGAGGAGAGGGACCTGCCGCCTCTTGAGGAAGAGAGATTGGCATTCTCCAAGTCGATAATAACGCTTTGCCTTGATTCAAGTTATGGATGGTGAAGGTGGTCCCGTCTTTAGCGACAATCAATTTCACAGGAAACCCCCATCTATATTGGATCTTGTTTTTGCGAAGCGTTGTTGTGACCGGGAGTAAGTCTCTGCGGAGGCGAAGGGTCATAGCTGAGAGGTCCGTGTATAACTGCACCTCTTTGAATTTGGGAGGCCAAGATTTCTGCTTACGAGCAGCTTCTAGTAATCTTTCTTTTATATGGAAGAAGTGGAATCTCGCCAAGACGTCTCTCGGGATCTCGTCTCCCAGATGTCTGGGGCGAGGAAGCCTATGTGCTCTGTCAATGATGATATCCGTATTAGTAGAGTCAGGTAGTAGAAATCGGACATAATCCTGTAGGTATGGAAGCAGATCAGCTGTTTGGACCTGTTCTGAAATACCTCTGAATTTGATGTTGTTCCTGCGGGACCGGTCCTCCATGTCAGCCACTTTGGCTTTGAGATTCTCAACCTCGTCTTCAAGGTCATTGTGTGCATCGATGATTTTGTTGTGCGATGCAGCGAAATCGCCCATTTTGGTTTCAATATGTGTTACTCGTCCATCTAGTGCATTGACTGAGGACTGAAGAGGCTGAAGCAATTGTGAAAAATCCGCCTGAAGAGAACTGCGGAGGGCCAGAAGCATATCTCTCAGAGTATGTTCAGAGGCGGGACCACTAGTGGTCGGGAAGCCGTCTAGGCCAGTCATTTGAGTGGATGGAAAGGTCTCGGAGGAGGGTTGGGTTTCGGAGTAGGTTAGGTCTCCAGGGAGTTCCAGACGAGGTTTTTGTTTGAGCGGACTGGTACTCGGAGATGGTGAGTGTCGTAAGGGGGAGGTCTGCTCCTTGCTGGATTGAGTGGATGTATAATGGATTTGTGGTGCCGCTGATCGGATATCGTCAGGGGTTGGAGGTAGAAGAGGATCCATTAGAGCTTTGGTGTGGTTAAGGCCTTCCCCCTCTACAAATGTCGCTGTGATTATGGCAGTCGTAGGCGTTGAGAGTGTGCGCTCTGTATGGTCGTCAAGTGTAGGTCCCGGTTCTCCCTCCACGCCACGGTCCCACTCAAAGTAGTTAGTCAGGTTATTATCAGGTTTCTTGACGGATTTCCTACCCTTCACCATGTTGCCAGATATTCGTCTCCCGCAATTCAGCGTTTAAAGGGCAGATATTTTCAGACAGGCTGTTTGTCGCTAAGAGTCGCTTAGGGTGCACTGGATCCCCAGAACTAAATCGCCATCACCCAAGGGGAGAGGTACCTACGAGAATTCTGTGGGGAAAAATTGAGCTGCAGCTCAGTGGAGTTTCAGCTAGAGCTGTATGTGTGGAGGCCAATTAGGGGTTGCTGAGCTGAGGTGGAGATGCAGGCCTGCACAAGACTAGTAGGGCAGGAGTACAGGTGAGGGTCCGCTCAGGGCCTGATTATTCGTAGGTTGGAGGGATAGACTACGTCTGTACAGGGCCCGGCTCTGGCTGCCCTGGGGCCAAAGCGATAGGTCAGGTAAGGCCTATATTTTGTATGAGTGGAGATACCCAGGATAGGGTCACAGTGCAGGCACTGCTTTGCCGCTAATCGGGCCTCGTTTTGCGTCTCCCTGATGTATGTAAGGGATCCCAGCACTCCCCCTGCCCGCGCTGCCTGCAGTGTACCTTGTGTCCGAGGTCTGCATCCAGGATCTGGGATGTGCAGCGTTGCTCAGGAATATAGGCCCCCTCTTCTGGTTGGGAGCGCTGTGCTGTCCCCCGCTGTAGGCCTTAGTGCAGTAACCGCTGCCCTCAACAGCCGCCGCTCTGTCGCCCCGCGCGGCAACCAGCACCACGCAGGGCTGCCGCCTCTGTCACTCCCTGGTCCCGCAGAAAGCAACGTCAGCGGAGGCAGAGGAGGATGCGGAGGTCCGCGGTGCAGGAGATGCTCGTCCCGACGGCCGGGATGCGGAGAAAATGGCGGGTCTGGAGGAAGGCGCAGGTAGGCCCCGACTCTGAGCCACTGCAGAAAGGCCAGAAAAGCAGCTTTAACACCCAAGATCAGCTTACTAGGGCTCAGGGGAAAGCCCTTGGGTGAGTAAAGGATCCAGAATGTGCAGGATTAGGGTGATATGTGGTGGATCGCAAATGTGACTAATAGGAGCTGGAAAATGTACGTCCTGTTGCTTCTCCGGCTAGCCACGCCCCCTGCCCCTATATATTTTGATAATTTTTTTAAATTTCCAGTTTAAGGCTAAGGTCCCAGATTACAAAATGCTGCTAAAATACACATAGCGTTTTTTTCTGCAGCGTTTTTAATTGAGATTTTGCTGTGTTTGTGTATCTATTTTTGCATTTTTAAAGTAAAACAGTAATATAGAATACACAAGAAACAGTGCAGCCACTTGGGGCCAGAAAAAGACTGAGCAAAGAATAAAACAAAGTAAAAACAATATGTGGACAACATAACAGCATTGGCAGTAGAATAACCAGATGTATATCAAGTAGATAGGGTTGCCATAGTTATTCCCTAAGTTTTTGGAAAACTATTTTGTCACTAACATGCATTCACATCCACACTTTCGCACCTCCCTGGCTGGAAAAAAATCTAAGACATTAATTGGAAAATCCCAAATTTGCATGAAGCAGTCTGGGGTACTTCTGGCCATGTAAGCCAGTTTATATTTAGGGAGATCAGAATCAATCAATCAATCAATCAATCATGTCCATTAGGGGAGGGATGGGACCTTAGGGGGCTTCCAATTTAACAGTATAGTGTTCCTGGAGTAAAATAGATGTAGCTGGTAAAGCTGCTTCCCATATTTAGTGGGTATAATGTCTTTAACCAGACCTAAAAGACTAACCTCCAGCACACGTACTTACACATACGGACTATTTAGAAACTCATGAATCACCCACCAGATTTATTGGATAACCTTGCACTCCCAAACCATGTGAGAAAAGTTGCCTCTCTGATCTCTGCACTAGTCATCACTAGTCAGTTTGCGCATCTGCACTAGTCCAGCAGGGGTATAATATACTCTGTGCAGCCATTTCATTTGGATCTGCCGATCTCCAAGACGACAAGAGTTCCTTTCTATGATGGTTAGTCAATCCTGGAATGTACTTTTTACGACTGAGTAAAATATTTGTCTAACAGTGAGTTTTATTTAGACATAATTGTCTTGTAAAAAGAAGAAATTGGTTTCTGGAGATGCTTCCACCTAGTTACTGATTCCAGATAGCCACACTCCAGTTGTACCTGCTTCATACCAAATTGCTCCATGCGAGCATGTGGCAGTTTGCGATACCAAAAACTACCAGTATGGGGAAGACAGAAGTTTTGTTGCAGACGAGCATAAATACGTCAAAAACTCCTTCCTCATAAAGTTTGGTGAGATATTTCATCCCTCTTCTGGGCAAAAAGTCAATCATGTAAATATACAGTTCTGAAGAAGCAAATATGCAGATCACACCTCACCTTCACCCCCATCACCCCGCACAAGCAATAGCTTGTTCCACACAGCCACTGCAGCCATGTTAGAAGTATAGTTTTTGTAGGGCAGGATCCTTGCCTATAAACTATATTTCTAAAACCTTGTATGTACTAAGGAGAGCCTCCTCCAACACCATGGCTGGGTTAATGGAATTTGCTCTAATCCACCATCCTGCATAGTAAAGGGACAAATTGGGGAGCACAAGCCCCTCCCAGTTACAGAGAGCCTTCAAGGTATCCCTAGTAAAGCCATTATAAATATGGCCCAATAATGATAGGGAGTGGGAGTTCCATCCATGGTTTAAATTTAGACGCTGCATATTCAACTGTGGTGACCTCTAAATAAATGACATGTTCCATCAGCTGAAAATGAGAAACAGTACAAATATTTTGAGAGTAGGCCACTATAGGACACAGCACCTACTTCCCCTAATTGATTCTCAATCCTGAGTTGTGAGCATTTTCATTGACCTATGTAATATACCTTGTGGATAGCTCTCCAAAAGGTACATATTGTCAGCATACTCAGAGAGCTTCTCTGTCACATTGGAAACAGTCCACCCTTCAGTAATATGGTTCCCATTAATCCGGGCGACCAAGGGTTTCAGAACTAATGCAAAGAGCAGAAGCGACAAAGTCCAAGAATCTACCTGGTTTAACCACACGGGGGTTGCCCACAAGAAGTTCCATTCCATGGAGTCAAAGGCCTCTTTTCTCTTTATCCAATGAAGCTATTGCTCTATTACCCACATTGTCATGCTTGATCCCAATGTGAGTGCCAATACCTTTTCTAGGATTTTGGCATCTAAATTATTCGGAGAGATTGGGTGACATTAGGAGCATAGGTCTGCTGGCTTCCCAGCCTTATGAATCACAACTTTCTTAGCGTCATAAAATGAAGGAGGCAGGTCAGATGAGGCAAAGGTGTACTGGAAGGTTGTCAGCAAGCAATTACTGTGCTCCTCCATATGGAGTTTGTACCATTCAGCAGAGAAGGGCCTTAATATGATGTGTAGACATCATATTAGACAAAGTCTATCTAAACTTGAAATAAAGGGTAGAATTATAGTCTCACACCAGGAGAAAATGGGACAGGAGGCTGTGTAGCCAAGTGTGTCATAACATAATCAAAAACCTCCCTTTGAACAGACGCCGAAACATACAGGCCCACCAGCAGGTAATCAGGCCCCCTGAAGCAGGACATACCTCCCATGTTTGACCAGCTGAACTGAGGTCATTTGAAAGGGGAAGGTCTTGTTTACAAACATAGGCACTCCCATAGCATGGTAGACATGACCCACTCAAGGTCTTTTGAGGGCTAATAGTTTCTGACTCTGGAAATGTGCCTCCTGTAATGGTGTGAGCGCTTCCTTACACTCCGAATATTGTTCTACTGTTGTCTGTTGCTAGTATCCATTAGAAAATAACAACGGAAACTAAAATCCATCACAAATCTGCTAAAAATCCGTTAAAATGGGATTTGATCTGTTGTCTGTTTTTATCAAATCCTTCAAATTTCCGTTATTTTATTGGAGTTAATAACACGGGGTGCAGGACTTTTGAGTTCGTTCAAAATAAAGGACTTACGACGGACGTTTAAGTGTCCGTTATTTTTTTTAACGTGTTTATGGCTACCGGATGGTTACAGACATTATAAAAACTGATACGAACGGATGTTAATGTGCCCGTTTTTTTAACTGATCCATTAAATAGGTCAGTTAAAAAAAAACCACACACATTAACATTAGTTAGTGTCTGTTAATGTCCGTTATCATAGTCGTCAGTTTTTTTGTTTTTTTTCCAATGGTAGTGAACGCATTCCAGGAGATTACTTTAAATGTAACTCTAGGCTCACACTAACGGGTTTCCGTCCTAGTGCTAGTGTGAACCTAGCATAAGATTGGATTCACATCTGCTTTGGAGACTCCTGCAAGGAGGACTTTTCTTTTCAGTTTGAACCGGTGGAAACTTGGCAGAACCCATTATAGTCTATGGGGGTCTGCAGGTAACTGCTTTTTAAGCGGACAGGGTCCTCATGTGGACCTGAATGACGGAGACCCGAACGTTAGTGTGAACCTAGCATCGCATGCTGAAAAGGTCAGCCATGAGACCACAGTGTGTACTAGAGAGGAGCGCACATTCACACACCTACACACAAAGAAACCTGCACAGTGCCTTCTTTGTTTCTTCTCCTACCAGGGCTTTGCTCTCAACTCTAGATAACTGCCCCTAACTAAGGACAAAGTGTGACAATGTGGAAGATTTCATTCAAGCAATGGATTTTCTAGAGCAGTGAGTGAAGCTCCAGCAGAAGAAATGACCCTAAAGCCCTTTTCAGATAATTTGCATAAGAATATTCTGATTTTCATGAAATGGAGCTGCAATGCAGAATAAGAAAGGCATCTGTCCTACTGTCATTAGTCTGATACCAATTTTCGTACTGGAAAACCCCCTGAAAAATGTTTTCAGACCACCTTGAGGTCTTGAACCCCAAGAGGTCTGATCACTAATACAATACACTGTAATGCTGATGCATTAGGAGGGTGAATGCCCATGATCAGTTTGGGCATTGTTTTGAGGGGCAAGGAGACTATGGTGGCCTCTCAGCTCCTGAATGACCACCATTTTTAAAGTCCCGACAGTAATTTAGCTTTATTTGTAGATCTCAAAAGTATGAAAATTGTCTTGGCTACCAGTCGTGTAAATTGGCCAAAACCTGTGGCAGTGAAAGGGTTAATATTCCTTTAATTTGCCTGTACAGTATTGTATTAAGAAAATGGATAAAATGGAATACTGCTCTGTATTTATTGCAATGTCATTTTGCTGTTGAGATTATACATGGGATGATACTTTGAATTAGTAGGGAGTAATCAGGGGTACACCGCTAATGAGGCGAAGTGAGGCGGCCGCCTCAGGCAGCACTGTCCGTCACTGTCTGGGGGGGCGGCATTTTTACTATTTATTTAATGTAAGCCAGCCTAGGACAGGCCGCTTTAAAAAAAAAACAAAGCTGAGCGGGGCCTGTCTATGTAAACAGAGAAGCGGTCACGGCGCTTACACAGGTACCACAGTTCATTCAAACAGCTGATCAGTAGGGGTCCTGGGTTTTTGAGCCCCACTGATTAGTTTTTTAATGACCTGGAAAACCTTATAATTAGTTAACACCTGGAGCATTATTAATAAGGGGCACTATTTATACAGCATACACACGGACATTATTAATGTAAAGATGCACTTGGGAGTTATTCATTATGGGGGGTTATATCATATATTTTATAATTGGGGTAGCAGCAGGATGGGTGTGTAGGTGAGGACAATGTGGGTCGGGTGCCTGGAAAAGTGAGGAGCCAAAGATGTCTGTGTTGCAAACTTTACAGAGACAAGTCACAGCTGGAAGAAGTGGTCATGGCAGTCCAAAGGGAAGAGAAGGGAAATGTGAAGGATTAGTCAGAGACATCACCTGTAAATCACAAAATGTTACTGCCCTGTATTCACCTAAATGATAGATGGGGGTCTGTCTGCTGAGACCCCCACTGAGCCTGAGAATAGTTTTTTTTTTTCCCCCACTGGATGGGAATCCAGCTGGGCTGCAGCCATATATAGGCGTGTCGCTTGGTGGATGGACGAACCCACGTGGCTCTCATTCACTTCGATGGGAGTGCCGAAGATACCTGAAGTCCAGTACTCAGCTATCTGCGGCGCTCCTATTATAGAGAATGGGGGCCACGTGGGCTCGTCCATCCACCAAGCAGAAGATGTGTGAAGTTACTTTCATTGTTAATGCCGTGTTATTGATTTCTGATACTGAAGTAATACAGGAAGAAGAATTCTTAAAAACTGTTTCATAAGTTTGTGTATGTTTATTGTATGACAATAACAGCGTGTGACGCTAACAGCATGTAAACGCAATTTTATATTTATTTTTTTTGGGGGGGGGGGGGGGCGTCTTTTGATAGTCCGCCTCAGGCAGCAAAGAGGCTAGGTTCACCACTGAGTATAATGCTCTGATATTGTACTTTTTAGATCTACAGTGCTGGCCAAAAGTATTGGCACCCCTGCAATTCTGTCAGATAATACTCAATTTCTTCCAGAAAATGATTGCAATCATAAATGCTTTGGTAATAATATCTTCATTTATTTTGCTTGCAATGAAAAAACACAAAAGAGAATGAAAAAAAAAGTCAAATCATTGATCATTTTACACAAAACTCCAAAAATGGGCCGGACAAAAGTATTGGCACCCTCAGCCTAATACTTGGTAGCACAACCTTTAGACAAAATAACTGCGAACAACCGCTTCCGGTAACCATCAATGAGTTTCTTACAATGCTCTGCTGGAATTTTAGACCATTCTTCTTTGGCAAATTTCTCCAGGTCCCTGAGATTTGAAGGGTGCCTTCTCCAAACTGCCATTTTGAGATCTCTCCACAGGTGTTCTATGGGATTCAGGTCTGGACTCATTGCTGGCCACTTTAGAAGTCTCCAGTGCTTTCTCTCAAACCATTTTCTAGTGCTTTTTGAAGTGTGTTTTGGGTCATTGTCCTGCTGGAAGACCCATGACCTCTGAGGGAGACCCAGCTTTCTCACACTGGGCCCCACATTATGCTGCAAAATTTGTTGGTAGTCTTCAGACTTCATAATGCCATGCACACGGTCAAGCAGTCCAGTGCCAGAGGCAGCAAAGCAACCCCAAAACATCAGGGAACCTCCGCCATGTTTGACTGTAGGGACCGTGTTCTTTTCTTTGAAGGCCTCTTTTTTTTTTTTCCTGTAAACTCTATGTTGATGCCTTTTCCCAAAAAGCTCTACTTTTGTCTCATCTGACCAGAGAACATTCTTCCAAAAAGTTTTTGGCTTTCTCAGGTAAGTTTTGGCAAACTCCAGCCTGGCTTTTTTATGTCTCTGGGTCAGAAGTGGGGTCTTCCTGGGTATCCTACCATAGAGTCCCTTTTCATTCAGACGCCAACGGATAGTACGGGTTGAAACTGTTGTACCCTCGGACTGCAGGGCAGCTAGAACTTGTTTGGATGTTAGTCGAGGTTCTTTAGCCACCATCCGCACAATCTTTCGTTGAAATCTCTCGTCAATTTTTCTTTTCCGTCCACATCTAGGGAGGTTAGCCACAGTGCCATGGGCTTTAAACTTCTTGATGACACTGCGCACGGTAGACACAGGAACATTCAGGTCTTTGGAGATGGACTTGTAGCCTTGAGATTGCTCATGCTTCCTCACAATTTTGCTTCTCAAGTCCTCAGACAGTTCTTTGGTCTTCTTTCTTTTCTCCATGCTCAATGTGGTACACACAAGGACACAGGATAGAGGTTGAGTCAACTTTAATCCATTTCAACTGGCTGCAAGTGTGATTTAGTTATTGCCACCACCTGTTATGTGCCACAGGTAAGTAACAGGTGCTGTTAATTACACAAATTAGAGAAGCATCACATGATTTTTCAAAGGGTGCCAATAGTTTTGTCCACCCCCTTTTTTATGTTTGGTGTGGAATTATATCCAATTTGGCTTATTGACAATTCTTTTTGTGGTTTTCCATTGACGACAAATTAAATGAAGATATTATTACCAAAGCATTTGCGATTGCAATCATTTTCTGGAAGAAATTGAGTATTATCTGACAGAATTGCAGGGGTGCCAATACTTTTGGCCAGCACTGTAGGGGATGGATTGGCAATGATATTGATGCATTGTCACACAATCTCTCTGTACAGGGCTGTGTGTTATTGCTGAAGAGAAGAACTCTTTGGCCCCGACTGTTTAAAGATTGCAGACCTACATAAAGTGCTGTGTTAGACAGGGCAAGATCTAATGCTGTTAATCAGTGTCTGGTGTTCGCTCTTGGTGGACGGATAATTAGGACGCTGCTCAGAGTGAAGAACAGAGAAATGTACTCACAAGAGAAATGTGATAAAGGCACTAGGCGTTCATGAAACCTCTGAGAAGATCATCTGAACAAATGGGGAAGAGAGGCACATTATAGAAAAGTAGGATGTATTACACATGCATAATAGTGTTGATTTCATTGCCAGAGTCCTTCCAACAGTATATGCTTCCAGGGAAAATCAATTTGTCTCCCATGCTAAAGTACATTGCAGTAGATGTGAAAGTCTCTGAACCTTAATTAGCCATTTCTGTTCCAAATAATTAAGACCCATATGTCAGCCCCTTTCTGCCTGTATATTGCACATATTACAATAAGTGCAAACTTTGAACCCTTTTTCTATTGACTGGAAATTGCCTGATGCTAGGTTTTTCCAATGGACCCAAACAACGGAGAGGCGGAATGCTAAAACAGCAGTAGCTCACGTAGTCTGACGGACATTTTTTAACTGAAACCTGTGGAGGAAAAAGTCCTCCGGCAGACACTGCAACAGAGACTCTGACACAGATGTGAATGTAGCCTTACTGTTATGTTATCATTTTGAAGTATTCATTATTCTAGTTATGTCTTCTATGAAACAGACATCAAGGTATTACCTTAACAGGGACTCCTAGAAGAGTCGATTCCAAGCGTTTCCAGAAAGTTAGTTCCATGTTTCTCAAATGGTTTCTCAAAAGTGAGAATTTGGTGCAAGCCCAATCTCTACTTGTGGGATTAACGCCTCCCCACTGTAGGCATTTTTCGATTTTTGATTTCCAAAGGCCATAACTTTTTTATTTTTCCATTCACATAGCTGATTGACTGCTTAAAGAGGACCTTCCATGTCCTCATGAATGTACGGTTTTATATACCATAGCGTCATCGCTATGCAGAACGCCTCCCCGACATTACTCTTAATCTTGAACTGTCAGAGGGGGCGTTCCTTAAAGCCCAGCGATGATGCTGAGCCCTTCTGACAGTGGAGAGATATCATGAGGACATGAAAGGTCTTCACTTACTGAGTTCCCTTCCCCATTTTTCCCATTGTTGTGTCCCCAGAGTATTTATGCGTCCTCATCTGTTTGATCTTTCTTGATACTTCCCCCATTGGCCAGACACGTCTGTCTCCAGTTCAGTAAACTTATTTTCACCTAGCATTATGTGACTGCGCTGATAGCTAACGGAACCCTTGGCTTGGGTCTCTGTCTACTGTTAACTTTTATAAGACCTGCCTATTCTCTTGGTTCCACGTTCCTTTGGCTACTGTATCGTAATGTTTTATTGTGCACTATTTTCTTGTTATTCTTGAAAATATTTAATAAAATCCAATTATACATAAAGTCTGGGTAAGGCCAGCTTTAGTCTTTGGGGGAGCTGATGCACAGGCCAGGTCACATGAATGCACATACACAGAGATCTAACAATAAATAGTGCTGCAGCTGTATCTACAGTAGTGAAAACGGGAGGTACCTGCAGCAACTGTTGTTAGTAGGTGCTATTCTATCTTTTATGACAGTGGCCATGCCATTTAAAATCAGCACAAAGTGATGTGCTGAGATCTTAATAGAATGGGTTTCTATTGGCATTATGCTAGCATGCAGCAGTTAGGCAAGTGTCAGATGAAGTCTCTCTGATGAACGGGTTGGGTTTGGTGAATGCCAGGAGAATGTTACCTGCATTGTGCCAACTGTAAAGTTTGATGGAGAAGGGATAATGCTATGTGTTTGTTTTTTCATGTTTCAGTATGCTAAAACATTTTGGACAATTGTATGCTTTCAACTTTATGGGAACATTTTTCTGATCCAACATGATTGGGCAATAGTACCCAAAGCAAAGTCCATAAATGCATGATTGGGTGAGTTTGGTGTGAAAAAACTTCACTGGTCCACACGGAGCCCTGACCTCCACCCCATCAAACACCTTTGGGATGAACTAAAACAGATAGGTCCTCTCGTTCTACATCAGTCTGACCTCATAAATGCTCATTTAGATTAATGGACAAAAATTCCCACAGACACATTGTAAAATCTTGTAGAAATCCTTCCTACAAGAGTGGAAACTGTTTTAGCTGCAAAAGAGGAGGTAGGCAAATCCATACTAATTCTTATTGGCATTGGTAGAGTGGGATGTCAGAAAAGTTCCTGTAGATGTAATTTGCAGGTATGCCAATACTTTCGTTCATATAGTGTAATAACACAACATTGAATTTTATAAGAAAACTTGGGCTCTTCATTTCACATATGCTGGGAATGTCCAGCAATGCAAAACTTTTGGACTGGCACATTTCATATCTTAAAACAAGTATCTTGTTGGGAATTGATGCTGAAGCAGCATCAATTGTCACTGTCTTATTCATTTGAACCAAATGCACTATTCAGACTATAATAGGACACATACCTCTAGCAGCCCAAACCGCTACCACAAAAAAAAAAAAAAAAAAAATTGGAAAACTCCCTCCCTCCAGTGATTCATAACCTGGCTCCTTACACTGTCTATCCTTTTTGACCTATAGGTGCATCTCAATAAATTAGAATATCTTTGAAACGTTTATTTCAGTAATGAAATTTTAAAAAGTGACCTCCTCCTATATTTTCTAGATTATTTACACACAGTGTTTCAAGTGTTTTATTTCTGTAAATGTTGATTATGGATTACAGATAATGAAAACCAAAATCTAAGAAAATGAGAATATTGTAAAAAAGTTCAGTATTGTAAATTCAGTGTGTCACCTGCCAAGGTTTCCTAAGCCTTTAAATGGTCCCTCAGTCTGGTTCAGTAGGACACACAATCATGGAAGACGCCGATTATGAATTGAATTACTGAAATGAATGAGCGTTTCAAATATATTCTAATTTATTGAGATGTGCCTGTATTTTTTATAAACTTGCACTATATTCCCCTACTATCATTATAATTTTTAGCCTAAATTTTCTAGAATTATCCACAATTTGTTTTATCTTCAACACACACCAAAATTATTTATACATATAATTATATATGTTTGCATATATCGGACCATACATAGTATCCTATTTCTAATCTATTTTATTATATTTTCTTTATCTGTTATATTGTTATAATGCTAAAGCTCATAATTTTATATACATTACACTGACAAGCAAAAGGTTAACAGTGTTTTGAACTTTTGATTTGCATGCTCCATATCTCACCATCCACTACAGCTTGGAACATGAGAATACCATCATTTTATAGATAATCATCTTGGCTATCTGTCATAAAGAGTTGTAAGAAAAGAAGCTCTAGAACCTGGTGCTGCTGGAGCTCCCAGTTCTGCCTGTAGATGCTGCACATTAGGACCTGTATATCTTTGTTAGGGGTGGCACCTGCAACAGCATAACATGGATTTAGAAGTGATATTTGGTAGTGGTGACCTCAAGTCACTGATATAAATAAACCTGTTGCCTGATGGACTATCAAAGCTAAATATCAGTTAATGAGTAAGTCTATATGATCTAAAGTCAGCCATCATTTTAAATTTAAATTTATTTTTTTTGGCCAATGTATATATTTTTCAATGCCTTTATTGTTTTTAAGTTTACAGTCATATATATTAGTAGAAAAAAGCTGCATCTTGCAATGACCAATGCATTATCCAGTTGAAATATTCTGTAAAACTTTTTTACATTTACAAAAAAAAATAAATCTATGTATGTGAAGCAACAGAAGAGATGTGTTGAAGTACTAGATTATTAGAGAACTCCATTTGTAGTGCCCATGAGGGCCAAACTAAACACTGACCTTTCTGGCTTTCTGCCTGTAATCTTCTAGTGATAATGGTTTATACTGCAAAGTAATAGTTGTACCTCCAAAGCGTATCCAGTTCACGTCTATTGGGAATGACAAAAGTTGATGAGAAGTCATCTCATTTCTTTTCTGCCATGGTTGATCAGATGTTGCATTTCACATGGAGGTATAGATTAGTAACTGCTGAGTTCTCTTTTTTTCATATTTGTAATTTAAGGGCAAAATATCTATCAGTTTAGGACATTAGTCCCATCCAGGAAATAATTTGGCTCTTTTTTTCATGGCTCCTGTAAAATCTGTAATTATGATTCCATTGTGAACAATGCCTTTGTAATGACGCAGAAGTTCCCATAAATATTACTACTTTTAAGGATATTTTTCTTTTCTTTTTTTATTATTATTTTTTGTTAGAAAGGATCCATCAAAGGATCCCCTACTTATCCTAATTTAGGCCAGAAGTGGAAGAGGAGAATGTAAATTAGTTTCCAGTATTCTCTTGTTCATCTAGCTCAAACAAGGGGAAAAACTAAGGCTGGGTTCACGTCTATGTTGTAGTCTTCGTCACAGTGACCATTGAAAATCACCGGATGAAAAAATTCTGCAGGGCCAACTTTTTTTGTCCAGCGATTTCACGTTAAAAGAACTGACACCTGATGGAACCCATTATATTCAATGGGGTCTGTCCGGCACTAATGGTGTCTGCTGTTTTAGCGATCGCTGTGTCTGTTGTTCTGGTCCTCTGATAGACTAGGATAAGGGACACACGGGTGCAATTGTGAACATAAGTATAAACGAACTCCAGATGCTCTTGTTTTTTATTTTGTTTTTCTAACCCCTTCCCGACATCTGCCGTACTATTACGGTGCTCTAGTGCGGCCGCCATACATACTGGATCTGTGTACATTACAGCGGAAACTCGGAGCTAATACTCGTGATCAGAGTCCACTCTGATCACGGGTATTGTAGTCCGATATGTCCCCCAAAGTTGAAAAGATACCCTCATGGGCCAGTCCCTACCTGCCCCATACTTTTGTTATTGCAGATCGGTTCCCACACGGTGAGATCATGGGATCCCACCTGTTCCTGTGGCAGCCGGGAGCCTTGTCATAGCTTTATTAATATTGAGGCTGATCGATGACCAGTCTCAATAGTAATGTAGCAAATCTCCCATAGACTGCAATACAACTGTATTGCAGTCTGAGACTTGCAATCAAAAAAAAATGAAGAAAATTTTGAAAAATATATAAAAAAAAAAAAAAAAAAAAAAAACGTTCAAAACACCCCCCTTTCCCTAGAATAAATATAAAGCTAAACAATTACTGTGAAACACATACACGTTTGATATCCCTGTGTCCGAAAATGCCTGGTCTACAAACTTATAAAAATATTTTTCCTGTACGGTGAATGCCGTAGTAGGAAAAAAAGAAATCAAAAGTGCTGAACCACCATTTTTTTTGCTGTTTCGCCTCTGATCAAAATTTGAATAAAAATTTTAATAAAAAGTGATCAAAGCAACAGACATTCAATACAGGACTCCCTATGCATCCCAGTGCACGGACATATAAAAAAGTTACGGGTGTCAAAATATGTCAACTTTAAGAATAAAAAAATATAGGTTTTTTTTTTTTTTTTTTTTTTTGCGAAGTTTTGGATTTTTGTGTAAATAAATCTAATTTGGTGAATGCAGTAAAAATGAAGCCCATAAGAAAGTCGCACAAATGCACTTTGTGTTTTGTGTTCAGATTTTCTTAACTCTAGATTTTGTATAAAATTTTACAGGTTTTAACACTTTCTATTGATGAAAATGTACAGTGCAGTAAATGTATTCCAGTTGAGATCTTATTCATGTGGTTGCTTGTTTTGTAGAATCATAAAATTAAGTGTGACATTTTACTTAACAGAACAATTGTGCTGTATTTCCAGAATCATAAGTGCATCAGATGAAAAGGAATCTTAAATGTTAAACCACTCTCTCTTTATTGGCTTACCTTTAAAGCTCACTCTAAAGATTTCTGAATATAGTGATTAATGGTTGACAGCTCCAACTTCAGGAGATAAATTACAAGTTAATGAATCATAACAAGGAAAGATGTACTAAACTCATGCACAGAGTCTTTGGTAATGTTGATTGATCTTGTTTTTGTTGTTTTTCAGGTGGTGCTAGTGAGATGGAACGAACCTTTCCAAAAGTTGGCAACCTGTGATGCAGATGGAGGAATATTTGTGTGGATCCAATACGAAGGCAGATGGTCTGTGGAGCTGGTCAACGATCGTGGAGCACAGGTGGGTGGTAAATCTGGTGTCTCTTCTATGAATTTAATGAGTTTTAGTATATGGAAATTAATTTTCTTTAAGTAGCATAAATATTTTAGGGATGAAGGCTAGTGGTGTGTAGATGTCAATTTGCCACGAAGGAAAAAGTTAACTTTTAAAGAATGGCTTTAACTTTTGTATACTGATTTTAGTCTAGATATAATCCACATACAGTATGGCTAACTTTACAGGAACTTTGTATTGATTTTTAATTATTTGATCTGCGGGAGTCTAACAATATCTTGTTGGTATAAATTTCAAAGAATGAATTGGCACACAGCAGAATTGTCTGTGCCTGAAAATCCATTGTATTCATCCAAAAGGGGTTGTGATGGTGACAAGCACGGATTCCTGCAAGTCCCTTTGAGATAAATGGGAGAGTCACAGAAATGTCTACAACAATTTTCCCCTGTATGAGTTCACCCTTATAGCTATTTTCAGATTATATAATGCACTGTACTATGCATGTTGTGGCCTTTTTAGATTTATTATCAACAGAGGAGCTTTGTACAGCCACTGAACCAGCAAGGTGCTTCCTAGATTTGAAATCAGAGAACATTAGCATAATTCTAAATGTGGCATCAGGTTGAAATAAAGTATAAGTAATATACTTTACATTAAGGCTAGGGCTACATGGTGACATGTTAAAGTGGTTACATTAATACCCCTTTTATCCACAGGTTGGACCCCACCTATCCTGAGAACTGTGGTATTTTGCACCTCAATGGTAATAGAGTTTTAGGCTGGAAATGCGCTCCCACTCCATTTATTTTATTTGGAACTGTCAGTTAGCTGAGCAAGCGGGGATGTTCAACTCCACTGAGAGATAGTCAAAGGCTCTGAGCTCCAGCCTCCATGGGTCAATTATGTCAGATAATCGGAATAGGCCTGTTTCCAAGGATGAACCATGGAAGAAGACAGTCCCTTCAGGAGCTGTGGGTTATACAGGAAGGAGATCATAGCGCTAGTGCGAGATACAAGAGGGAACAATAAGATTGGGAAGGGAGGTGTGAAGGTTAGTAAAGATGAAGAGAACATCATCTGCAAAAAGACTGATTTTAAAGTCCCGATCTCTAATTCTAATATCCACGCTATCTGGATGTAAGCGTATCATAGCTGTCAGCAATTCTATACCCAGGGCAAAGATAAGGGGCATCTCTGACGAGTCCCATTCCTTAGGAAACCCACGGAAACCAAATGCTTCTAAGGATGCTAGCATAAAAAAATGATCGAAGGCCTTTTCCGTATCGAGGCTATGTAAAAGAGCAGGGGTTGAGTGATGGTTGGCTACCTCAATCAAGTCCACAGTCCTTCTGGTGTTGTCTCCGCACTGGCGACAGGGAACAAGGCCTACCTGGTCCTTATGGACGAGAGAAGGAAGCCAAAAATTTAAGCAGTTGGCCAGGAGTTTCATGAATAACTACAAATCTGTATTAAGGAGGGCAATGTGCCTATAACTAGCACAATCTTGTGGGTCCTTATTAGGCTTAGGGACAAGTGTTATGTGGGAGTGCAACATTAATGGAGATGTGGGGACACCCTTCACAAATGAGTTAGAGGAGTCGGTGATGTGGGAGGATGTCAGCTTGGAACACTTTATAGTTCAAATAAGTGAACGCATCTGGTCCAGACGCCTTGCCAATTGGAAGATCCTTAAGGACTCCTGCTATCTCCTCATCAGTAAAAGAAGCAGTCAGGGAAGTCCCTCAAATGGTGGGCAGGAACGGGGGGGAAGGGAGAGATGTCTATAAAGCTTAGAATAGAAATTTTGTTCCCTCGCGGCTGTACAGTACCCGCGCATGACTGCTTCTGAGCTTTCCGTAGGACTGCATCTGAGGAAACAGTCCCCTCCTCAGTGAGATGAGTGCAGGGTAGCCTGAGAAGAGTGGTTTTAAGGAGGGCCTCAGTGAAGCACCAATGACATTGTTTAGGAGGAGTGGGGGTATCATGAGTAATTAGCCCTACTTCTGCTTCAGTGAGCAAACTAAGGGCCAGGGTATTCCTGAAAAAATAGTCAATTCTGGTGTGGACCTTATAGGGTGCGAGTAAAAAGTGTAAGAGTGGCCTGTGGGATTGTCCACACCCCAGAGATCATAGAGTGCATGTGATCTGATCAGGCGTCAGAAATCCCTAGTGAGTCTAGTTTGCGAACCCTGTGGAGGAGAGTCATCCTGGGACAGCCGATCCACTTGTTCTGAAAATATCATGTTAAGATCTCCACCAAGTAACAGAGCCACCCTGCTATATGACTCTAAATGCTTCAACACCTGATGCAAAGACAAGAGCTGGGAAATGTTTGGGGCATACACATAACGGAGAACTACTAGATAGCCGTGAAGTAATCCCTTCAAGATAACAGGGGGATCCGAATGGGAGGCCGTGATGGTCACAGGACAGGATCGAGAGAGCAAGATGGCCATTCTGACTTTCCATCAGCTATGGAAAGCAGAATAAGCGGAGGGATAATAGTGCCAAACAAAATGGAAGGTATTGGAATGGTCATAATGAGTCACCTGTAGAAATGCAACATCCGCCCTGAGGGTCCGAAGCTCATGTAGTAGGAGTCGTCTCTTGGAGTTGGAGCCCAGACCCTTAACACTGTGTCACACATCTAACCATTGGTAAAGAGTAGGGGGAGAGTGTGCACATGCGAGGCCAGGTCTCATCCGATCCATAATGTGGAGGTGGTATCCGTCCCAGAACCCGAGGGAGAAAGTCACCATTCAAGCAAGAAGTGAGAGAGACAAGTCACTAGGAGAAGGAAGTAGAGGAGGAAACAAGGGAGGGGAGACAAGGACAACAAAAACAAATCAAGGAGAACAAAGACACAACAAAACACAATGCAGGTAAAAACATCTCGCAATCAAGGAGGCAATAAACAGGACTAAATTTCCTGGCATGAGGCTGAGGAGAATAATCCAGAAATAGTGCCAGATTATGCCTAAGTGAGTCCATTTTAGGGAGACACAGTCAGCTGGGGCCCCAGATAGGGGGAATTGATCCAGAACGCTAGGCCAGGACATGAGAAGGCCATATGGGCCAGAGGAAGAAGCAAATGAAGAGGAAAGTAAAAAATAAGGGTAGGAGCTATCCCACCCTGCACATATATAATAAACATTAGAAAAGGATATCAAAAGTGCCATCGAAAGCGACTATAAACATAATGGAAGAGTCACTGTAACTGTGGGCCGACTGTCCTCATGGTGGAGAGTTGGCAATACGAGGCAGACTGGGAGAGGGCTGCATTGGAGGCTGCTTAGGCGGTTGGAGGTCACATTGGCAGTGTGTAGACTTCTGCAGGTGCCACAGAGGAGGCGGCGATGGAGGAGGCCTCAGCTCCCAGTCTGTCAACTCTGAGAGAGGAAGATCCAGGACATAGCAGAAAGGAGGAAGATCCGAGAAGGAGTGTAGAGTGGCATCCCGACGTGCAGTTAGTGCAAAAGTAAACCCCCATCTGTAGGGTAGCTAATGGTCTCGAAGCAGTTGAAGGAGGTGGCGAGGTGAAGTCTCTTCTGTAATGTTATTAAGGAGAGGTCCTCGAAAAATTGCAACTTAGTGCTGTCAAAGTCTCTCGCTTGTCTGGTTCTGGCCATTATGGTCTCTTTAATTGCAAAGTCGTGGACACAACATATGACATCTCTAGGGCTGGCTCCCACTCCTTAAGGGCGAAGGGCTCTATGCGCTTTATCCAGCTTAATTATGTGAGTTGGCGTGGCATGTAGGTCCTCCTCTCTGGTGGCCTCAGAAAGGTTCTTAATATTGTTGCGCCTGCCACAATTGTCTGTCTTCCAAGTGGCAATGCATGTCTTTAACCACAGAAGTTTGGGAGAGAATCATGGCCTGTAGCTGGGAAACATAAGAGTGAGTAGTCTTGTGATCTTCCTCCAAAGTGTCAACACGGGTGGCAGTATGATGGAGATCCTTCCTAACCGTGACTGCGCGACAAGTCTCTGTGACATCTGCAACAAGTGGTTGGAAGTTGAGCAAAAATGCCCGACCATTGAGGAAGCGTCTGTGGGTGAGTATGTTCAGGAAGAGGTGTAGCGGGACCTACAGCAGAGGAATCGCGGGCCGCCTCAGCTAGGGGCACTCTGGGAGACAGGCAGGGGGACACTCCGAGGTCATCCTCAGTACTCCAATTGCCAGATGGAGTTGCAGCAAGGGACTCCCTCCAGGAGGGTCTCTTGGCAGCAGGCAAAGGAGTCGTAGTAGGAGAGGAGCAGGGGACAGGGCTACTGGAGGAAGGAGAGGAACCAGGGTGACCACCACTGACCTGAGGGACTGCAGGGAATCCAGGAGAGGAAGCTGGAACAGGGGCAGGAGGAGTAGATTGTGGGGCCCGGTCAGAGGAGTCCGCATGGAGCTGAGCCGGCTGGGTAGTCTCTCTTAGAGCCGATTGAGCCTCCAGACTCTACAGAGAAATCTGCGGAGGCAGTGTGGACTGGGACCACCTGTGTGATACACAGAGGTCCCACTGTGCCAGGAGTGGAAGAGAAGAACGTCATACAGAAAGGAGGGAAGCAGAGCCATCTCCAGATTGTACCAAGATGTCCATCGCCTCGTGGGACCCACCACAGAAGATGCCAGCAGGTCTACATAGGAGTCTGAGGATTGCAGGATCCTTTCCCCAGGGACAGTGATCCCTTGGGGAGGTCGATTAGGCAGCCTTTTGCCCATTTTAGCCAGTGACATAGCGTTATGGTTGTGCTGAAAAAGTGCAGGGCCAGAGCTTCAGGAATGCACGTCCTAGCCCCTTGATGTACAGGCCCCGCTCCGGCAACCCATTCTCACCTAATCAGTGCTTGAAGTTTATGACAAATTTTGTGCTTTTGTTTGTCTATCCACTTTTTGAGGATTGACCATAGATTCTCAATGGGATTCAGATCTAGAGAGTTTCCTGGCCATGGACCCAAAATTTCAGTGTTTTGTGCACAGAGCAACTTAGTTATCACTCTAGTCTTGTAACAAATGCTTATACTTGTACTTTAGTATAGCACAGAAACATCTGACTAAAAATGATGAAGAAACAATCTTTATAAAAAAACAAAATTTGTGCCAGTCTCAACTTTTGGCCTTGACTATATGGGTCACTTTTTATGTCACAGAATGTAATTCCAAAAGTGGGTATAATAAACCAAGCCACCAGCATCATACTGTGATTTTAATTACGGGCTTTAGACATCCGATCGGGCTGGGATTTGTGGGTTCTTCTACTACTTCAATCTTTAGACTCCACTTAATTTTCTTCAAGGACTCCCCACTATACTGTATGTCTTAAGAGATTCTGTTATCCATTTCCCTATTTGTTATATCCATAATATTGCTGCCAAACTAATTATGTTCTGTTCTTAATAGGTTAGTGATTTTACTTGGAGTCACGATGGCACTCAAGCTTTGATTTCATACCGAGATGGATTTGTGCTTGTTGGATCAGTAAGTGGTCAACGACATTGGTCATCAGAGATAAACTTGGAAAGCCAAATCACCTGTGGAATTTGGACACCAGATGATCAACAGGTATGATGGATCAGTTGAATGACAAAAATTGTTAAAAATATATATTTTATACTGTATATTTGGTATTAAATTTTACATTTGACGTAGAACACTTTTTCTTGTGTGTATGCTACTTCAAAGGAACCAACCCTAAAATTGCTTCTGAACCACTTATATGCTGCTGTAGGGACAGTCAGTGGCAGCTCTGGGTGTCAAGCATGTGTGCATGTTCACTCTCTGAGTACACAGAGCTGCTCATTTGCCTATAGATTGACTGTAAAAGGGGTTTCCAGGACCTAGAAAATCATCATCAGTATCAAATCGGTCGGGGACCGATATCCAGACCCCGTGCTGATCAGCTGCTTCAACCGCCAGAAGCCATATACGGCCAGTACCAGCTCTACTTCTACTCAAGTGAATGGGAGCAGAGCAGAAGTTCCTGGTGCCACCACTACATTGTGCAGATAGGAAGTTGTATACTGTGTATGGAGCTCCATACACTGTAGTAGTGGTGGCCAGGTGACTGATTCCATCAGGCAAAACAGCTGATTGGTGTGGGATCCAGGTGTTGGACCCTAACTGATCTGATACTGATAACCTATCCTGTGAATAGGTCATCAGTATCCAACTTTGCTAACTTTGCTAACTCCTTTTTAATGTTAATTCAAAAACTCATACATTTTCTGCAGTTTCTTTCTTTTGGAGCCTTTTACATTGGATAGCAATCAATGACATTTATTTCAGAGCCCATTAAGTTGTAACCTAATTATTGAAATCATTACTCTTCATATAACCAAAAGATTTTGCAAGGTCTGTTGGTGTATGTCACCCTAAAATCACATGACGTGGGTGTAAATGAGAGAGGTTAATGAGACGTTGACAAAACTAGGCCTCATAGAGATACGTAGATGGAAAAATAAAAAAAAATGGAATAAATATGATAAGGAATAAAATGATGAGATTTAAAAAAAAAAAAAAAAAAAAGGGTTAGTTAGAGACTGCTAGAATAAAAGAGCTATGCAGCTCTCCTTACACAATCAGTAAAACTTCTAGGGCTCTCGACTTCTCTAATCAGTGTGTAGCGACGTATCCTATTGATAAGTGTCACTTGCTAAGATTGCTCCAATAAGCACAGAACACAATAGTAATGACAAATATTACCATACATCTTAAGGTTAGTTCACACTACCTTTATTAATGTCTGTTGCTCTCATCTGTCTTAGGAGCAACGGACATTAATGGCAATAGAGTGACTGATACAAATGGAGCACTGTCTGTCTGCATTTACTGTAATGGAATAACATGATGTAGGTCTTACCCATTCCAGATGTCACAGGGAGAATGCTAATTTCATCTAATGGCATCTCATGTGGGAATGTATCTACTTTAACTCCTTCTGGAGGAGAAGGAAACATCCTCCTGTCGGAAGTGGTGTAACCCCCCCCCATCCCCCACCACCCGTGCCCCTTATACCAGAGGATTTGTTTGTTGGGTGAAGAAGTATGGCCCCACCATATCTGTATTCTACTTAGGGAATCTCTCTTTATGGCCAGGAGGGTAATTGCCCTTCGCTGGATGGAAATCTTTAGTTAATAAAATGCTAGCATTTATTAATGTGGTTTGCAAGAATCGTTAATCCTTCCAGAAAGTCCAAAAGATGTGGGCACCATGGTGTAATTCTTCCCTCAGGCTGCGTTCACATCTGCGCCAGAGTCTCCTGCACGAAGGACTTTTCTGTCCGCTGCTTTCAGTTTGAAAACGGCAGACCTCATTATTGTCAATAGAGTTGGTATCCTTGTGTAACCGCTGTTTCTCAAATTCTCTGGGCAGTGTCTCACCTGCAGGCCCTTTTTCATTTAACATATTAGATGTGTTAACCCTTTGAGTGGCCCTCTCCCTTACTACTTTGGACTTCTGTCCCAAACTTATTGTGAAATGAATCCATTATCCTTTTAACTTCCTGTCACATAATACCTATGTTACATTCCTGATATGATTTTGTTTTGTAACTGTTTGTTACAAAAAAACCCAAACATGATGGAAGAATGGTTTTGCCAAGTTCTTTTACATTAGAGTGAATGGAGAGGGACAGCAGACAGAAGGGGCTCTGTCTGCATCTGTCACTCTGTTGCCATTAATATCCGTTGCTCTTATCCTCTGATGGACGAGAGTAGCAGACATTTCTAACAGTAGTGTAATTGTCCCTTTAATTAACATAGCCAGTAAAAAAATACGCGTCATGTAATAGGACGAGGACATTGTATTGCAGTCTGTGGGACTTTCACTACATACAGTGGGGAAAAAAAGTATTTAGTCAGCCACCAATAGTGCAAGTTCTCCCACTTAAAAAGATGAGGCCGGCCTGTAATTGTCATCATAGGTAGACCTCAACTATGAGAGACAAAATGAGAAAACAAATCCAGAAAATCACATTGTCTGATTTTTTTTTTTAAGAATTTATTTGCAAATTATGGTGGAAAATAAGTATTTGGTCAATAACAAAAGTTCATCTCAATACTTTGTTATATATCCTTTGCTGGTAATGACAGAGGTCAAACGTTTTCTGTAAGTCTTCACAAGGTTGGCGCACACACTGTTGCTGGTATGTTCGCTCATTCCTCCATGCAGATCTCCTTTAGAGTAGGGATGTTTTGGGGCTGTCGCTGGGCAACACGGACTTTCAACTCCCTCCAAAGGTTTTCTATGGGGTTGAGATCTGGAGACTGGCTAGGCCACTCCAGGACCTTGAAATGCTTCTTACGAAGCCACTCCTTCGTTGCCCTGGTGGTGTGCTTGGGGTCATTGTCATGCTGAAAGACCCAGCCACGTTTCATCTTCAATGCCCTTGCCGATGGAAGGAGGTTTGCACTCAAAATCTCACGATACATGGCCCCATTCATTCTTTCATGTACACGGATCAGTCGTCCTGGTCCCTTTGCAGAGAAACAGCCCCAAAGCATGATGTTGCCATCCCCATGCTTCACAGTAGGTATGGTGTTCTTTGAATGCAACTCAGCATTCACTCTCCTCCAAACACGACGAGTTGTGTTTCTACCAAACAGTTCTACTTTGGTTTCATCTGACCATATGACATTCTCCCAATACTCTTCTGGAACATCCAAATGCTCTCTAGCAAACTTCAGATGGGCCCGGATATGTACTGGCTTAAGCAGGGGGACACGTCTGGCACTGCAGAATCTGAGTCCCTGGCGGCGTAGTGTGTTACTGACGGTAGCCTTTGTTACATTAGTCCCAGCTTTCTGCAGGTCACTCACTAGGTCCCCCCCTGTGGTTCTGGGATTTTTGCTCACCGTTCTTGTGATCATTTTGACCCCACGGGGTGAGATCTTGCGTGGAACCCCTGATCGAGGGAGATTATCAGTGGTCTTGTATGTCTTCCATTTTCTAATTATTGCTCCCACAGTTGATTTCTTCACACCAAGCTGCTTGCCTATTGCAGATTCAGTCTTCCCAGCCTGGTGCAGGTCTACTATTTTGTTTCTGGTGTCCTTCCACAGCTCTTTGGTCTTCACCATAGTGGAGTTTGGAGTGTGACTGTTTGAGGTTGTGGACAGGTGTCTTTTATACTGATAACAATGTCAAACAGGAGCCATTACTACAGGTAATGAGTGGAGGACAGAGGAGCCTCTTAAAGAAGAAGTTCCAGGTCTGTGAGAGCCAGAAATCTTGCTTGTTTGTAGGTGACCAAATACTTATTTTCCACCATAATTTGCAAATAAATTCTTAAAAAATCAGACAATGTGATTTTCTAGATATGTTTTCTCATTTTGTCTCTCATAGTTGAGGTCTACCTATGATGACAATTACAGGCCGGCCTCATCTTTTTAAGTGGGAGAACTTGCACAATTGGTGGCTGACTAAAATACTTTTTTTCCCCACTGTAGCTCTTGAGGTTGGTTGTAGCCTCAATAGCTTTGTTACCATGACAGACCTGGGAGTTTTCGTTAAGCTCACGGCTGTTATAGAAACGATTTTGCAGCGTGGGAGCCGCCCTGCGCCAAGAAAGGTGGGGTTCTCCGCTGTACAATACTCTGCTCTGCTGCTGAGCGGCCGGCATCCACCGTAATAGTATAATGGATGTCGGGAAGGGGTTAAATCTCAAATCAATCTACCTTGTTCCTGCCCTTCTACCTGTTCAGTCCCCTGCTACTGTCCACTATTGGATGCACATTCCATCTGTAATAAAGTAGAATACACTCACGATTTCTTCATTTGCCATGCACTTTCTTTTCTGTTTGTGACTGAAACACGGTTCACATCCCCAGACATTACCTCCACCGCTGCTCTCTCCTATGGCTGCCTCCAGTTTCCCACACTCCTCAGCCTAGCAACAAATCTGGTAGAGGAGTTGGTCTTCTCCTATCTGATAGCTGCTCCTTCACACCAACCCCACCTTTACCCAACCTTGCCCTCCCTTGAAGTATGCTCTGTCCGCGTCTACTCTCCCTCCAATCTTCGAGTGGCTGTCCTCTACCTAACTTTCCCACCACACTTTCTGACCACCGCTAATATACTCATCACTTTTCCCATGAACAGCTCCACCAATCCTAAAGCAAACACTTTTTTCCACAGGAATCTCAACTTCCTTGATTTTCACAAACTTTCAATTTATTCTGCCACATCTTTAGGACTGATACTGCCACTGCTTTCTATAGCACCACTAGCCCCCACCACCACCACCAACGCACACCAGAGCTCAACTAATCAATAGTCGACCCTGGCATACATACAGTACTGACAAAAAAAACCTGAGACTTCCTTCAAGGTTTGCAGAACGTCAATGGAAAAATCCACTTAAAAGAAGACTTAATCAGTTACAACCAACCAACAGTTCTCTTTTTTTTATCTTCCTTTATCTCACAACCCCAAGCAGTTTTTTAATAGCTATCTCAAGTAAATATTTTGACTCTTATTTTAAAATCAGAATTGACACCATCAGACATTGTTTCACTCTGACTTCCAATCCCATCGCTCATCTGAAACCGTTGTAACCAAAGTTGCAAATGACCTTTGCTATGCCTTCAACGAAGTTGACCACACACTCCCGTTACATGCACTTCAACCCTTGGCATCACAGACTTGGCTCTTAATCTCTTCATACCTCACCAACTGCACATTTGGTGCCTTCCACTCACACACCAACTCCTCATCATATCTTTTCTCTGTAGGTTTTCCTCAAGACTGTCATGGGACCTCTACTTTTCTCCATCTATACCTCTGGCCTAGGTCTACTCATAGGCCTCATGCACACGACCAAGTGTGCAGACCAAGGAGGGTCCAATTTTTTTAAATGAATATACTCTGCTGCTTGCTTAAGCCACTTCTTCTTTTCTAATTTAATTTTTAATCTCTCTCCTTTGCCAATCACTTCACTGGCTACCCATTGCCCAACAAATATAGTATAAAAATGCAAACATTGACATACAAGTCCTTCCACAACCTGTCCCTTCCATCTCTGATTATATGTCTGGCTTATCTCTCGATGATACCTCCCCACAGTATATTTCCCCTTATAGTGCCACCTTTTTATGTCCCTCACATGGTACATTGTCCCCTTTTTAAGGTCCCCACACAATACAGTCTCCCTTCTTAAGGCCCCAATGCAATACATCGGGGCACATTTATCAATATTGTCGAAATTTACACTTTCTTAAACTATGAATCCCATTCGTAGTTTTAGACATTTATGAACCTGTGGTATGGACCTTCACAAATTTGTAGTGTTTCTAGAAGCTCCAAAATCTTGATCCAATACCATCCGACTAAGTGTCCGGCTTCACCATGAAACAAATATTTGGTGCACAAATAATCTTTTGTTTATTGAGGAGACAAATGTGTAGCGCGTGATGGAAATTATGGCACACAAAATAATTGGCATAAATTCATAAGTTTACACCATTTTAAACTTGGTCTGCAAGAGAATGTGCTTCATATTCATTCTTTTCTGTTTCATAAATGTGTTGTAAAGTTAGACACTTTTGAACCATGCCCATTCTTGTGCACATTTTTTCAATAGTGTCAAGCCAGTCGTATTTTTCGGTTCTTTATAGTTCACACGGTTCATAAATATGTCATAAATGCAGTACACCATAACTTTTGGTGCAAATGTAGACAGAAAAGTGTCGGATTTACTTATTGTATTATTCAGACAGGTAGCAACTGATATTTTAGTTATCTATCCCTACTCCTGTTAAGGGCCGCTTCCGCTTTGGCCTCGGGGCAGCGCACTATGTCCAGACATCACATCCTGATGTTGTTCAGTGTTCATATGTAGTGGGTGGCACCCCCTAGAGGCCACAGTTGGCCTGGACAGGAGCGGGAATGTGCGAGTAAAATATCTGCTGCCTGTTGGAATAATCCAATAACTGGCCAATTAGAGAAATAAAAAGAAATGCCAAAACACAACCCACTGCTGTGGGGCCCCCCATGTCCAGACAAATGCATTTTCCTTACTGCTTAGCCCAAGTAAATAGATACTGTAGTGTAGTAACTGCATACAGAAATAACTTGGTTGTGCTCATAAATGCATTGCCCACAAGTGGAATAAATTTAACAGTTTGAAGGTAGGCTGAAGAAATAAACAGTTTGTGCGCAGGTGGAATAAATAAAAATGTAGAGAAATAAGTACTTTCAGACAAAATAGATATGTGCACTTCTTTATTCAACGTATATTGCTATTATTATTGTCATTTTTACTATATCAAGTTTCTGCACAAACATGACAAACTCCCAAGGTCAATGATAAGAAACTTTCTGCATATCCTCATAGTTCACCATAGTTGATGAACAACTTGCATCAAGCCTTTTCCACCGCAATGATTTTCTTCAGCATCGCACCTCCTCTAAAGACAAATCAAGGGGAGGCAGAAATCTTAAGGCGCTGATGGTTCTGAGACTATACTTCCTATATACCACTATACTCCTACCTATCAAACCTTAGTCTGCCTATTTGACATAGTGGCCCTTGTTGTTCTGCACTGAACTGAAGAAATAAATGATGTTGTTTCTGTGGGCAACACAGACTTGTTCTCTGACACAATTGTGACTCATATCTCCTTCCCCCAGTCATCCCATATAAATTAATGTAAAAACTGAATTCTGTGTCAATGATTACTGAGATGGAGGATGAAAGGGTGAGATCACATTATCTTCAATGATGAATAATAGTTTTCAAGTGCAAGTATTGTGAAGGATCATAATGAACTTTTTATAATTTTATATTTTTATATCTGTTTTATATTTTCATATCTGATTAAGGTGTATTGTGTGTAAAAAAAAACAAAAAAAAAAAAAAACATTGTTATCCTTAAAGCTGAATATTAGATGTGGTTGTTTATGCTTGAAACTCAGTGTAATGTAATGTTACACTACCAGATAGTGTCAGAATTCTAAAATGAGAATCCTTTGCGTCCAAGAAGACATGTGCTTAGCTTGCTGCCAGAAGACAGGTCCCTGGATCACAGCGCAAGACAGTAGATGGCTGACCACATACGGAACTGCTTATATCTGTTATCTATGCATTCAAGATATACTACACCAATTAGGATTGAACAAGAGAACTTACATTGCTATGTTAACCCTTTCCTATACTTGCTGCTATGTGAACTTATGTTGCCTTAATAAAGTATGTCAGTGCGCCCCTGTATTCGGCTACGAAAGAGAGTTTATACCAACACTCTGTGTCTGGTGTCAATGCCTCGCTGCTAGCACTTAGCTCATATCAATTAGGACAGCGACAGTTACCAGGGGATCCTGGTCATCTGGCCCACAAAGGGTATCATGACCTTATCAGTCAACAGGATCATGTACAATACCATACATAGCCATACATATAAACAGTTGCCTTAGAAAGAGGTTCACTTTATTGCCTTAAAGTGGGACCAATAATGTTTCCATTATACTGCGGATGGTCGATATGGTTGCAGGAGAGATGACAATATAGTTGTAGGTACAGTAGTTTTCAAAATAATAGCAGTCCACTATGACTAACCAGATTAATCACTGTTTTTGGTATAAATTATATTACCACATGTCAATTTACCAGTTGCTGCAGTAGATTCTTAGAAAACCAACAGACTCAGCATTCATGATATGCAGGTTTCTGAGTCTGTGTATTTGAATAATTAATTGAAAGGGGCGTGTTCAGAATAATAGCAGTGCAGAGTTCATCAGTGAGGTCAATCATTCTGTGAAGAAACAGGTGTGAATCAGGTGGCCCTTATTTAAGGGTGAAGCCAGCACATGTTGTACATGCATTTCTCCTTGAAAGCCTGAGAAATATGGGTCGTTCGAGACATTGTTCAGAAGAACAAGTTGATTGGAGAGGGAAAAACTTATAAAGAAGTGCAGACAATGATAGGCTTTTCAGCTAAAATGATCTCCAATGCTTTAAAATGGAAAGCAAAAACAGAGAGACGTGGAAGAAAACAGAAGACTACCATATGAATGGATCGAAGACTAGCCAGAATGGCAAAAACTCAGAAATGATCAGCTCCAGGATGATCAAAGACAGTCTCAAGTTACCTGTGAGTCCTGTGACAGTTAGAAGACGCCTGTGTGAAGCTTATCTATTAGCAAGACGTCCGCGCAAAGACATGTACTGAAGCATATACAATTTGCCAAAGAACACATCAACTGGTCTAAAGAGAAATGGAGAAACATTTTGTGGACTGATGAAAGTAAAATTGTTCTCTTTGGGTCCAAGGGCCGCAGACAGTTCGTCAGACGACCACTAAACTCTGAATTCAACCACAATACTGTACATTCTGAAGATAGTGAAGCATGGTGGTGCAAGCATCATTATATGGGCATGTTTCTCTTACTATGGTGCCGGGCCTATTTACCGCATACCAGGGATCATGGACCAGTTTGCATATATCAAAATACTTGAGGTCATGTTGCCTTACACTGAAGAGGAAATGCCCTTGAAATGGGTGTTTCAACAAGACAACGATCCTAAACACACCAGTAAATGAGCAAAATCTTGGTTCCAGTCTAACAAAATTGAGGTTATGGAGTAGCCAACCCAATCCCCATATCTTAATCCAATAGAACACTTGCCGTTTCTGAGGCAAAACCAACAAATGCAAATAAATTGTGGGATGTAGTCAAAGCATCCTGGGCTGGAATACCAGTTGACAGGTGCCAGAAGTTGGTTGACTCTATGCAACATAGATGTCAAGCAGTTCTAAAAAACTGTGGTTATACAACTAAAATTAGGTTAGTGATTCACAGGAATGCTAAATCCTAAAAAAAAGTACAGATTTGGAGTTTGTAAAGACAAATGCAGACACTGCTATTTTTTTTTTTTTTTTAACAGTCCAATGTTCATTTTTTTGTTTTCTGTAAAGTAGTTAAAATTATATACATTTCTCTTCATGTTTTGATTTAGAAAGCAGTGTGCAATGTTCCCAATGCATGGTAATAAAAACTAGTATAAAGATTTTGTGCTTAACTCATGTTTTTGAACACTACTGTATTTAAGTGGTTTTCAGGATTAAAATTTTGATGACCCTTTGGGAAGATTTGACTATCAAAAATAAAGCATTGATGATCTATAATAAGAATGGATATTAGTGTTGGATATTTAGTCTTCAACAAAACTGTTTTATGGATTGGTAAGGTCATTGATGAATTGTTCACCAATGAACCAACACTGTTTTGTGGGTGATCCGATCAGGAATCACCGTCCATTTAGATTTTATTTATATAATATATATTTATATATTTATCTATATACATATACAGTCATATGAAAAAGTTTGGGCACCCCTATTAATCTTAATCATTTTTAGTTCTAAATATTTGGATGTTTGCAACAGCCATTTCAATTTGATATATCTAATAACTGATGGACACAGTAATATTTCAGGATTGAAATGAGGTTTATTGTACTAACAGAAAATGTGCAATATGCATTAAACCAAAATTTGACCGGTGCAAAAATTTGGGTACCCTTATCATTTTATTGATTTGAATACTCCTAACTACTTTTTACTGACTTACTGAAGCACAAAATTGGTTTTGTAACCTCACTGAGCTTTGAACTTCATAGCCAGGTGTATCCAATCATGAGAAAAGGTATTTAAGGTGGCCAATTGCAAGTTGTTCTCCTATTTGAATCTCCTCTGAAGAGTGGCATCATGGGCTCCTCAAAACAACTCTCAAATGATCTGAAAACAAAGATTGTTCAACATAGTTGTTCAGGGGAAGGATACAAAAAGTTGTCTCAGAGATTTAACCTGTCAGTTTCCACTGTGAGGAACATAGTAAGGAAATGGAAGACCACAGGGACAGTTCTTGTTAAGCCCAGAAGTGGCAGGCCAAGAAAAATATCAGAAAGGCAGCGAAGAAGAATGGTGAGAACAGTCAAGGACAATCCACAGACCACCTCCAAAGAGCTGCAGCATCATGTTGCTGCAGATGGTGTCACTGTGCATCGGTCAACAATACAGCACACTTTGCACAAGGAGAAGCTGTATGGGAGAGTGATGCGAAAGAAGCCGTTTCTGAAAGCACGCCACAAACAGAGTCGCCTGAGGTATGCAAAAGCACATTTGGACAAGCCAGCTTCATTTTGGAAGAAGGTCTGTGGACTGATGAAACAAAGATTGAGTTGTTTGGTCATACAAAAAGGCGTTATGCATGGCGTCCAAAAAACACAGCATTCCAAGAAAAACACTTGCTACCCACTGTAAAATTTGGTGGAGGTTCCATCATGCTTTGGGGCTGTGTGGCCAATGCCGGCACCGGGAATCTTGTTAAAGTTGAGGGTCGCATGGATTCAACTCAGTATCAGCAGATTCTTGAGAATAATGTACAAGAATCAGTGACGAATTTGAAGTTACGCCGGGGATGGATATTTCAGCAAGACAATGATCCAAAACACAGCTCCAAATCTACTCAGGCATTCATGCAGAGGAACAATTACAATGTTCTGGAATGGCCATCCCAGTCCCCAGACCTGAATATCATTGAACATCTGTGGGATAATTTGAAGCGGGCTGTCCATGCTCGGCGACCATCAAACTTAACTGAACTGGAATTGTTTTGTAAAGAGGAATGGTCAAAAATACCTTCATCCAGGATCCAGGAACTGATTAAAAGCTACAGGAAGCGACTAGAGGCTGTTATTTTTGCAAAAGGAGGATCTACTAAATATTAATGTCACTTTTCTGTTGAGGTGCCCATACTTTTGCAGCGGTCAAATTTTGGTTTAATGCATATTGCACATTTTCTGTTAGTACAATAAACCTCATTTCAATCCTGAAATATTACTGTGTCCATCAGTTATTAGATATATCAAATTGAAATGGCTGTTGCAAACACCCAAATATTTAGAACTAAAAATGATTAAGATTAATAGGGGTGCCCAAACTTTTTCATATGACTGTATATGTTCTGATTTATACTTGCAGTTGGTATTTAAGCTTGGTTTATAATCTTGCACAACTGTTGCTTGGATAAAAAAAAATAAAATCATACTTTAGGGCTAATTCCAGAGCTGAAAAGAAAGTTGGGTTTAGGGGATTTGATTTTTTTTTTTTTTTTTTTTTTTTTTTAATTTATCTCTCTTTTAACAGCTAGCTTTTCAGCATTATTTTTATGTTGAGAACTATATGGAATTATTGGTAAAAAAAAAACAAAAAAAAACGTTTCATAACAGGGGCCTTCATGTTGTAAAGAATCTGGGTTCTATGCTAGTGATAGTGTAATATGAGGCTCACATAGGGAAAACGGTTCATCTTATGATGGACAACAACAGATCCCGATTGACTAAAATGGGATGTGGTGGGTGTTCATTATTTTCATGCTGCCATTACCAGACAGATGTTAGCAACATATTCTAAAAATCTTATAAATATATTCAACCTTTTAATACCTCTCTACCTCCATCAATGTCCTCTTTCTCCAAACCCTCTTTATATATAGAGATGTTTAATTCTGTATTTTCTACAGCACTTCCTCTAAAGGTTGCCATTCACTATAGATACCAAGGCTCACTTGGCTGACAGCTATTCCTCCCGATTTCTCTAGCTTCTGATACACGTGCACAGTTGTCAAGACATTTTCAGCAAGTATTTTGAGTTTTCTCTAATTTCAGATACAGTTAACTGCATAAAAAACATACAGTAATCTGTAAGATATAAACTCGATGTACATCTGTTTAAGCTGAATGATGTAATTCAGTGCACTGAGAAATGGTTAATCATAGAGCTACTTGCAGAAGTAGCCATATGCTGCAAACCAATATATCTCAAGAGCAGTTATTAACCTGAATTTGCTCCCTGTAGTTTAATTGTCAGAACATCATTAAATCCTGCCAGTCATCAGCAGTCTAAATGATCTCTGAACACACTCATTTAGCTTCATTTCCTTAAGGAAAAAGCAGGAACATTTTATTCATTAAAATTCCGAGAGACAGAAAACGCCATGTTTTTTGTACGTATGCTTTTCTTTTTTGAGTATCTGTATATGCCTAAATAGTACAGGTAGTATGATATGCTTAAAAACTGACATGATGCTTGACTTTTGGATGGTTGTTAAATTATACTGGAAAAATCTATGTCCAAGCAAATATTAATATACAGTATTTGCTTGTAAGGTGCCTGTACCTCCCAGAACACAATTTCTTTTTACAAAATGCAAGGCCAATCCTTAAAGGTCCGTTCTTGATACGGAACATTACCTGGTTGAAACCTAAAAAGCCGTCGACACTTTTTCAGGTGTCAATGTGGACAACTGGAACATTGTACCTGTTAAGTAGAACCTCTCTTGAAAGATCTTGTTGGGTCTTCTTGGACGCATCAAGTATGACAGAGCCACAGCAGGCTATTTGAAAGTTTGGAGTTCAGTTTTCAAGCAATCTTACCAGAATCCTTTTCAGCAATTTAGCTTAGACAGCTTGAAAAGGTTTGCAAATTTTAAGCCAGCCTTGACCCTGCTAAGCCAGGCTCCATTGTTGCATAAGGCACAAGTGTCTAAAACAAGTAATAAATAAAATGCAAAGCATGTACATTTCATGTCTCATGTCAATCTATCAAAACTAGATCTAAAGTCCTCATTACCTTTTGTAAAGCCCTCATGATGCCTTTCTGGTTAACTCACTTGGCTTCTTTTTTATTTTATTTTATGCTTGCCTGTATAGCGCCATCATATTCCGCAGCACTTTACAGATGTCAGTCACTGTCCCATATAGGGCTCACAATCTACATTTCCTATTCCCTATGTCTTGGTTTTTTGGTTTTTTTTTTTTGCATAATAGAAATAGCGTTTTTTTTTTTTTTTTTATTTCAAATCAAACTGTCCTGCTGTATACATACTAAGAGTAAGGGCACACACGTTCAGGGTAGTTTTTGCAGTTTTTGAAGCCACATCCGGGGGAAGACCCTATAAAGGTAAAATGGAACTTCTCTTTTTTCAGATCACTCCTAGTTTTGGCTTCAAATGCTGAAAAAAATCTGATGTGTATCCTTACCCTTACATTTCCTTTGACTAAAAAATATTCTGTATATATGCTTATATTATCATATCACTAAATATGTCCAGGTAAAAAGAGCAAAGTACACCCTCTTTGTTTTGTAGAGTTTCTTTCATTATATTTTCATTCTGAAAGGTAAAGTGAACTGTATATTTGGTTGTATTACTATTAAAATAGTTCAGTACCCTGCTAAGTCTAAAATCTGGTTGTAACTCAGCAATGACCATTTAAATATACAAAAGACAGGAAATACATGACGGAGAATAGTGACTTCACTTCTTTCCACAGGAAATCAAGGTCAATCTACGCTGTGTTTCTAAGAGCATAGACCATGTCAAACAGGCTCAGTACATAACTATATACACTATTCATATTGAGCTTTATGTATACAGAAATTGGGAAGGTAGGGACAGGAATAAACCGCACCTGCCTTCTCTTTGGGAAATCTAGCTGTCACTGATAGCTGCATGATGGGTACGTACAGGTACATCCTTGCAGTGTTAATTGCTGACTGCCCAAACGTATAAAGTCAAGTGGTTAAGGGGTTGTGCCATCAATACAGATGGCAATAAGTAAATTGAATACGCTTTTTAATTCAGAATTAATTATATGAATTTATTGCGCTATGAACTAAGTTCATAATTTGTTCTGCTACCAACGTTGTCTTTCCCTTGAGAGACTTCATCAGTTGCAGAAGCAGAGGAGTCATATACATTTCACAATGCGTTTGCCCACTCGACTACATGGGTAAAACCCGATGGGAGTTTAGGAGACGCATTAGGGACCTCTTTAATGATATTTTACAACAGCATGATACCCCTCTAGCAAATAGATGAGGGAAAAATAATCCGATGGGATAGAGATAAATATACGTCCCTAATTCAGAGTAACTAAGATATCTAAACTAAAGCTGAGTATTGATCTAAAAATAATAAAACTGATTCCTAACATCACATTTATCTGCTTGAAATAGCACCCCTGCTGTTTAGAATATATAAGCCTTTGCATATAATTCTAGTGAGGCTTTGCTTTCATGCATATATGATGCTGGCCGTACCCAGATTTCTTACTGAGGATACTACAGAAGCTTTACTGTATTCTACTGGGCATGTATGACTTAGAGTATTACTAGAAGGATGTACACAGACTGATACATTTTGAACACTAGAGGGTGCTGTTACAAGCAGATAATTGCAATACTTGGGTGAACAGACCTGAAGAATTGAGACCCGAATGCTAGTGTGAACCTAGCATAAAATGTATATTTAGTTTTACTTTTTTATATTGATAGCACAACCATTTTAAGAGTTCAACCTTATATTCTGCTTTGGAAATTGTGATATGAAAGGAGTGCACTAGTTGAACTGCCTCTGGTATCCTCAGAGACTAAAAATGGCTGAAGACAGTACAAATAGCTGGCTATTGTGGATGCCGTTTTTTTAAGCATTCTAGTTTAAGTGATACAATAAAATAAATGAGATGTATAGGTTATTAGTTTTGGAAAAAGTACTGAAAACATTCCTTGGGTGCACAAAGGGGTAATGTCATAGCCTTTGGCAATTTGAGGCAAAATAGGTGGTGACATGCACAGAGGGCATAGCATTAGTTCTTACATACTAGCTGTTACCTTCTTGAGCAGATACCTTCTTCAGGATCAAATGGACTAATATATTATTTGATTACATTAATAGCCTGTCTCAAAATGCAGATATGTTGGACAGAATTTCGAGGTGATTTATGATTCTATTTGTGATAATAAAGATTCATAAGATTTCCCAATCTGTCCATATGAATTAATGTCAGTTTCTTTTCTTGTTGTGATGGAAGGAACATCTTGAGGAGTAATACAGATTTACTTCCCCATTAGATTACGTTTTTGTTTGCAGAAAGTATATTGTATGCATGTCAAGGATCATATTTCACCCACAATATGGCAAAAGTTGAGACAAGCCTAACGTGTCACTTAAGCTATCACATTTGAACGCGCCATCAGAAAATACAAGCACATTTGGCATTGTAATTTACATTTTCTCAGATCTTATTGCCATTAATGCTCTGAGACCTCCTGTTAGGGGACTTTCCTACATGTGTTTCACATGTAGAAGCAGCTAACAAGAGATGACTGTGCTAAATTAAGTGTTTCTGATTGATGATAATACCCTAGTATTGTCAACAGGGACTTGATGTAGACAACAGAGATGACAACGTTGCACACTCATGGCATAATTGAATTCAGAACCTCTTTGATGCCAAATTATAAGTGGAAATAAATTGTAGCTTTCTGGATGAAATGCGACTAATTCTTATCATTTCCGTTGATCTAGGAGTTTTCATTTTTTGGATTTTGTTTGCATTTTCAAATATTTTGTAAAACTTAACATTTATTAATAAATATATAAAATATAGAAACATATATGTGGACATAAACTCCACTGTGCATACACAAAGTGTTTTAAAAATATCGATTTGCCTCTCAAAACGGATCTATTATTGCCTATTGTAGGTCCAAAAAAGTCTCTAGACGGACAACATAACGTAATGATGTGTCTGTCCAATCAGATGTATAATACTATAGGCACAATTTGCTTGAGACAAATAATGTGAAAAAGTCATATTCTATGACCAGGTTACTTCTCAATACACACTCTGTCCATTTAGGACAGTTCTCGAAAATGGATAATGCAGCACTCCTGATTGATTAGAGGGGCATTAATAAATAGATGAGAGGGAGGAGTGTATATTCAGTATTTGAGGATCAGTGTGTATCGTCTCATAATAAGAATATTTCACCCTCAGGAGTGTTTCTTCATGGGAAATATCCCCTTCTGAGCGAATTTAGATAATATCTGAATTAAGTGCACTCTAAAAAGAGCGAGACTCTCAGAAGAGATCTAGGGATATTCCCAATTTTATGCCTATTAGACCTGCTTATGAGCCAATTTGTGACAGAGAGCTATTCTCAAATCCAACCGGTGACCAGCTAGTCAGTGACCCGAGGGTATAGATATCTAATTAGCAGTCCTATTTTATAGAGAAACTCCCTTGTATTAAGAGTTCCAATACCACCTAAGATAGGGACGCTCTAAAAAGAGCGAAACACCTTAAAAGGAAAAATCTAAGGGTTTCTGTTAGGATTTTCTTCTTAAGCCCATCTGTGACTGGTTTGTAGCAAAAGGTTCATAATGCAGGGAGGTAGCGGGATCATAGGTGACCCGGAGGTATAAAAATATAGTAGAGCATCCTGACGAATTTTCCCCCTTTTTCAAGGGCTCATCAGGGGATAGTATCATGACATGCTCTGATAAAGGTTCTGAGCAGCAGTGGGACCAGACAGTTGATGTTTTCAGTCTTAAATGACCATAACACGCCCCTTTCTATTATATCATGCTCGTCCGACCAACCATGGTAAAGGGGGTGGGTGAACTCTCACACGCCCTCAAGTGTCACGTGACATGAGATTGGCCAATGAACATGAGAAGGGGCAGTGATGCTATCTTGTTGTTAAGGGGATCTGAACGTGCGTTTTCCTTGAGTTTAGAAGGAGATCGCAGTACTGAACAAGACAGAAATATAGAAGCATTGGTCAAAAGAATAGAATTGTTATATTTAGATCGCTTAATAATAAGAAGTAAAAGTGAACAAGCAATAGTCGTGGGAATGGATTAGGGACCTATGTTTATCGCAATCCTATCGGATTATTTTTCCCTCATCTATATGCTAGAGGGGTATCACGCTGTTGTAAAATATCTTTAAAGAGATCCCTAATGCGTCTCCTAAACTCCCGTCAGGTTTTTTACCCATGTAGTTGAGTGAACAATTGCATTATTCAATGATATGACTCCTCTGCTTGTGCAATTGATGAAGTCTTTCAAGGGAAAGACAACGTTGGTAGCAAAACAAGTGATGAACTTAGTTCTTAGCGCAATTACTTAGATATTGTCTAAGTTCTCTCAGAAGAGGATATTTCCCATGAGGATGAAATATTCTTATTATGAGACAATACACACTGATCCTCAAATACTGAATATACACTCCTCCCTCTCATCTATTAATGCCCCTCTAATCAATCAGGAGTGCTGCATTATCCATTTTCGAGAACTGTCCTAAATGGACAGAGTGTGTATTGAGAAGTAACCTGGTCCTATAATATGACCTTTTCACATTATTTGTTTCAAGTGAATTGTGCCTATAGTATTATCCATCTGATTAGAAAGACACATCATTACGTTATGTTGTCCTTCTAGAGACTTTTTTGGCTCTGCAATAGCCGATAATAGACCCGTTTTGAGAGGCAAATCGATGTTTTTAAAACACTTGGTATACGCACAGTGGAGTTTATGTTCACATAACTGTTTCTATATTTTATATATTTCTTAATTAATGTTAAGTTTTATGTTATATCTACTAAGATCTATATGAATTCACAGACATTATTTATAAAAAGATAGTCAATACAGTACAATACATCTCTTCAGCTCTCCTTTTCTTTATACTTTCAAATCTTTAGGCTTTATAATTTATAGTTTTGGGTTGTTAAAAGAATGTAACATGTTCTAATTAAAGTGGCATGTCATAAGTTATATATAGTGATCCTGGAAATCTGTATTTAAAAGTTATCAAGCTCCGGGGATATTTCATTAGCTATCGACTTTTTATTGCTCTTTCTATGGGAAGACGTATGGCTTCGTTTAACTAGAATTATGAGTTCCTTCTCTGTCCACCTGCTTTCTTTCTGACTCATTTATTCTATAAAATGCTCTATAAACCTGCCATTCTACAATAACACATTCCAATTCTCATGCCTATAATATTTCTGAATAGTTTTAATACTATGAATCTGTTTAGTATTCTTCCGAAACTGTCCCTTGATGCAAATGACATTCAAAAATTTCACAGTTCTCCAGACTGATGCTCAGATCTGATCCGTCAGTTTTTAAACTCCTAGGTAAGAGGAGCAGTTCATTCAGGCTTGTAATCCTGGCACTGTACATACTTTGGCACTGTACCTACCCATTATTGGTATTCTTATAATTATGCAACCTTGTAAAAACAGATTGCTGTAGTTGCACCCAGGGGTTGTACCATTGTGGGAGTTACTTTGGCACATCCCGTGTTCGGACGCAGTGCTAGCTACGGCAGGACACAGGTTATGCATCAGTGAAGGGACTTTAACACGTTTCCGGGGCAGTCCATGTGGAAAGTGTAGTTTGTTTGAGTCCATCCAGATGGGTTGGTCCGCATCATCCAGGAAAGTTGCTGCCACATCACGAGGGACCAGAATCCTAGTCTGTGCAGAAGGGGGTACTGCCTGTGAGAACAGTAATGTTACTCATTGCCTCGTGGAGACTGGGTGGCTGAGGTTTTTCTGTGAAGGGTACTGTGTCTTTTTACATTCCTCCAGTCAAGCTCAGTAATGTTTTAGCATATTGAAAGTCTAGTGGTATTTCCTTTTGACATGACTACAACCAATCTGTGTGGGGCAGGATCAACAGGAGTCTGACTGGCATGGTTATGTTATAAGTTATATACAAAATTGTCACAACTGCTATTCATGACAATAGATGCAGTGACTAAATTGTCTGTTCTTCTTTTGATTGCTAGGTTCTATTTGGCACTGCAGATGGACAAGTTATAGTTATGGACTGCCATGGCAGGATGTTGGCACATGTTCTCTTACATGAGTCAGATGGCATTCTGAGCATGTCGTGGAATTACCCCAACTTCCTGGTGGAAGATAGTAGTGAAAGTGACACAGACTCTGATGACTATTCTCCACCTCAAGGTAAATAACACATATAAATCTGTGTATACATATTCCCCACAAAAGCTGGGAGCAGACTGCTCTGTACACTGTGTACTGCAACATTCTACCTTTATTTTTAACCCCCATCTACTTTTTAATATCTGTTGCCATGGTGATAGTATATGTAGACTTGGAAATTTTTGCACGTGGACATGCAGAATGGAAATAAAAAAGGTATGCCTATACATATATAGATCGTGTTTGGAAATTGGATTTTCAACTCCTTTCCAACATAGAGTGTTCAGGGTATGAAAATGACAAGACAAATAGTTGAGCTAGAAGGATTGTATTAAATGTGCACATTCTGACACTGACTGAGATTGAAAGCACCATTGAATCTGAGGCCTCCAGGTAAATTTAGGTTTAATGTGGAGATAGATTCAGCAAGATGATCTTTTCATGTCATTAAAACCATCACTTCTTTTAGATAGATAAATATCAGGAATGTTGAAGTAATTTAATTTATTAATTGAAAGTGTTATTTGGAAAATTAACATAAATCAGCTAATTCATTGCCAAAACAAAACATATTTCTGCCATAAATTTCACAATAGCAGTATAGTGTGTTTGTGTTTTAAATCATGCAGACTTTATCATTGAAATTCTACTGTATCCCATATAACCTACCGCTGGGGGATGGAGATTTATTAATCAGTTAAATTCTGACATGCTAGTCTAAAACATAAAGGAAGTAGTAGATCAAATAACTCTAATGCAAAGACCAAGATCAGTCCAATTACTGAGTATAGTATATGCTATACGTTTCCTCTCCATTGCACTTCATATTCATATTCCATCTTCAGAGAACCTTGGTATTGTAAAAGAGTGAGTATAGGTTTATTGCTCGCTTTGCCTACCCCTTGTGCTAGGCATTCTTGGGCAAGCTGAAGTCTTCTGAAGAAACGCTGATCAGCTTCCAGGGAACCTTGGTAGGGCATCAGTCTTTCAGAGTTGGATCAGTGAGTAGAATAATGGAAGTTATTGTATAAAAATTAATAGGTGGACAACATGGCTTAAAGGGGTATATTTCAGTAATGGAGGCAATGATTCACAAGGTAAATACACTTTTTTATTCAGGAGACCCTAACCTAGCTGTGGTTCTGGTGACAGACTCCCTTTTAAAAGGGCTTATTTTTTATAAAACATTCACAAACTACAGAGTATGTTTCCTTGGATGATGGTCCTTTTGGAACTCTTGTATCATTCAATGAATAGAGCTGCAAGTAGCCTTATATTAACACATTTATACAAATTGATGTACATTCCTCACCTTGCGATCCTTTTGTTCTAATAGCCCTTTTAAATCCTGTATCATTATACTGTATTCTATGAATACAGCTTCACAGTTTATCTAGCTTGACTTGGTAATATACATCAATAACTTGTTGACAAGTCTCTGAGTCACTTTCAGGAGTGGGTGGAAAATAGCATCTACTAAATATCCTTTGAATCATTCTTGTTAAGGAGTGAAAATGGAAGCTGCAATCTCCAAGCAAAAAGAACTGTAACAAATAAGAGATTTTTTTCTGGCAGGAAGTAATTTTGTTTTAATCAAATTGTGTATAACAGTTGGTACCGGCAGGAGATTATGATGAAAACATATGTAAAAATTGATTTAGGAAATTGTGTTATGAAAAAAAATATGTTCTTCCATAAAGAAGTATAAGCCAGTAAAAAAAAAAATAAAATATTTACCTACAGGCACTAATTTGACAGTCCAAAAAAAAAAATTATTTAAAGCATACCTGTTGTTTCATTTGACTTATCAGGATAAGCTGTTGTGTGTACGCTATATGGCTTCTATTCTACAGCTTTTAGCAGTTTTCCCCTCTATGTGCTGTACCTGTCGTTTTTGTTGTTCTCTGAACTGGCTCTTAAAGCCATGCACAGTACACAGTAAGTAGAGGAGAAGCAGCTTTATAACTGTCTCTTTTAGAATCAGCCCTGGGGTACATGCAGGGGAGATATATATACAGTGCTGGCCAAAAGTATTGGCACCCCTGCAATTCTGTCAGATAATACTCAATTTCTTCCAGAAAATGATTGCAATCACAAATGCTTTGGTAATAATATCTTCATTTAATTTGTCGTCAATGGAAAACCACAAAAAGAATTGTCAAAAAGCCAAATTGGATATAATTCCACACCAAACATAAAAAAGGGGGTGGACAAAAGTATTGGCACCCTTTGAAAAATCATGTGATGCTTCTCTAATTTGTGTAATTAACAGCACCTGTTACTTACCTGTGGCACATAACAGGTGGTGGCAATAACTAAATCACACTTGCAGCCAGTTGAAATGGATTAAAGTTGACTCAACCTCTGTCCTGTGTCCTTGTGTGTACCACATTGAGCATGGAGAAAAGAAAGAAGACCAAAGAACTGTCTGAGGACTTGAGAAGCAAAATTGTGAGGAAGCATGAGCAATCTCAAGGCTACAAGTCCATCTCCAAAGACCTGAATGTTCCTGTGTCTACCGTGCGCAGTGTCATCAAGAAGTTTAAAGCCCATGGCACTGTGGCTAACCTCCCTAGATGTGGACGGAAAAGAAAAATTGACGAGAGATTTCAACGAAAGATTGTGCGGATGGTGGCTAAAGAACCTCGACTAACATCCAAACAAGTTCTAGCTGCCCTGCAGTCCAAGGGTACAATAGTGTCAACCCATACTATCCATAGGCATCTGAATGAAAAGGGACTCTATGGTAGGATACCCAGGAAGACCCCACTTCTGACCCAGAGACATAAAAAAGCCAGGCTGGAGTTTGCCAAAACTTACCTGAGAAAGCCAAAAACTTTTTGGAAGAATGTTCACTGGTCAGATGAGACAAAAGTAGAGCTTTTTGGGAAAAGGCATCAACATAGAGTTTACAGGAAAAAAAAAGAGGCCTTCAAAGAAAAGAACACGGTCCCTACAGTCAAACATGGCGGAGGTTCCCTGATGTTTTGGGGTTGCTTTGCTGCCTCTGGCACTGGACTGCTTGACCGTGTGCATGGCATTATGAAGTCTGAAGACTACCAACAAATTTTGCAGAATAATGTAGGGCCCAGTGTGAGAAAGCTGGGTCTCCCTCAGAGGTCATGGGTCTTCCAGCAGGACAATGATCCAAAACACACTTCAAAAAGCACTAGAAAATGGTTTGAGAGAAAGCACTGGAGACTTCTAAAGTGGCCAGCAATGAGTCCAGACCTGAATCCCATAGAACACCTGTGGAGAGATCTCAAAATGGCAGTTTGGAGAAGGCACCCTTCAAATCTCAGGCACCTGGAGAAATTTGCCCAAGAAGAATGGTCTAAAATTCCAGCAGAGCATTGTAAGAAACTCATTGATGGTTACTGGAAGCGGTTGTTCGCAGTTATTTTGTCTAAAGGTTGTGCTACCAAGTATTAGGCTGAGGGTGCCAATACTTTTGTCCGGCCCATTTTTGGAGTTTTGTGTAAAATGATCAATGATTTGACTTTTTTTTTCATTCTCTTTTGTGTTTTTTCATTGAAAGCAAAATAAATGAAGATATTATTACCAAAGCATTTGTGATTGCAATCATTTTCTGGAAGAAATTGAGTATTATCTGACAGAATTGCAGGGTGCCAATACTTTTGGCCAGCACTGTATAATCATCAGTCTAAGTCTGTCTTCTGTTCTCTTTTATCTCCAGCAGTTCCTGCTCTCTCCTCCCCCCTCTTCCGTCTCCATAGTCTTCTATAAATATGAATCATCTGAGACTTGAGTAGTGTGACCTGCAGTCCAATTCGAGATGGGTAGAACAGTGATTTTGAAAGTCATTTTAGCAATGGGGGGCAGTAATACAGCCTGATTAAGAGCAGAAACATGCATTTCTCTCTGATAAGATGTATTACAAAGGTTCTTATAATTGCCTGTACTATTCATGTATGCAGAGTTTGTTGAAGAAATTGTGTCTGTTTAAGGTTGCACACATATTGAGATACACTTCTCCATCCGGCTTTGATCTGTGTGAAGATTTTACACACAAAAAAAAGTTCCATTTTTCTTTTATCTGTTGTTTTGAAAAATAGTCCAGTAGTTCCTCTAACTACAATAATTTGTTGTAGGACATCAGTGTAAATTAACACCTAGATTAAACACAGCAGTCTTTAACACCTAGATTAAACCTGCCATAGTTAGGTTATGGTACAAATAAATAAAAGCAATAAGAAATAGAATGCTCCTGTAGTTGCACTATATAAAAGTAGTGGAAGAGTGAAGAAATCAGGCGATACCTTTTAGAGGCTAACTGAGTATATTTATAAGTAAGCTTTCAGGAGTACTCGCTCCCTTCATCAGACATGGTGTGATACAAGAACTGAAAATTAACAGATTTTTATACACATGGTTTTCAAAGCATTTTAGAGCCCTTAAAAAAAATTGCAATCTAAGTAGAGAAGTTATTTACAACAGGTCAAAAAAAACAGTCTGGAAACTTGTGGTGCGTGACGGAGGGATCAGTAATTCTTGCTGTTATCTGTTTGCTATCAGGAGGTGATTTGTGTCCCTCACAGGTCATACATAGTGTGATTTGAAGCTGGCATGAATATTGAGTTCAGTTCATGGTTCAAACATAGTGTGACATGAAGCTGGCATGAATATTAAGTCCAAATTGCAGAGTTTGAAATTTTTGCATAAATTTGTACTCCATTTCTTTCCTTTTCTCCTGTGTCTTAAAATGTCCCATTAAAACCACAACCCGCAAATCTTCAATAGAGTGGTTTTCTCCGGAGAAATGTGCGGCCACTGGGAGATCTGTTCTGCTGTTATTAATGGTGGATCTGTGTGAGTTCATTCGTTGACTGAGTCTCTGCCCTGTTTCCCCCACATAGAGGCCTGTGGTGGGACATTGCACACACATTATGAGGTACACCACATTGGAAGACCTGCAGGAAAATGTCCCCCTAATTCTGTGCACCTGTTATGACTGTGGGATAGGTACACTGTCAGCGGTGTGGATGTGCTTGCAGGTCATGCACCTTTTATGTAGGCAAGGTGAGGTGCCATTTTCAGTTGGGGCCTTCAGGGCACTCCGGACGATAATGCGCCTCAGGTTTGGTGGTTGTCGAAAGGAGAGGAGAGAGGGGGGACTGGAAATATGTCCTTGAGTCTGTTGTCCCTATGTAGCACAGGTTGGAGCTCCTTGGCAATCCTTCGTAGGATCTCCAGCTGTGGGTTGTAGGTGACAACTAGGGGCACTCGGGCATCTTTCTGGGTCTCTCTATATGTGAGCAGACTGTCTCTGTTAATGGCTGCTGCTTTGTTTAATTGGTTGTCTGTCACTTTTGGTTTGTATCCCAATCTGAGAAATTTCATCCTCAGATCCAGGAGGTGCTTGTCCAGGTCTGTTTTGTCGGAGCAAATACGATTGTATCGTATAGCCTGGCTGTAGATTATAGATTGTCTTGTGTGCTTGGGGTGGAAGCTGTCGTTTCTCAGGTAGGCCGTTCTGTCTGTGGGTTTGTGGTATATTGATGTGAGTAGCCGGTGGTCTTTAATGTATATTGTGGTATCCAGAAAGTGAATTTCACTCCCTGAATAGCTAAGTTTAAGGTTGATGGTCGGGTGAAAGTCATTGAAGTCATTATGGAATTGAAGTAGGGCCTCCTCACCTGCAGTCCAGATGACAAGGATATCATCGATATAACGAAGGTAAATCATAGGTTTGGTGGCGCATGTTGATAAATATGTTCCTTCCATTTCTGCCATAAAGAGATTTGCATATTGGGGTGCACATCTGGTCCCCATTGAAGTTCCCATTCGCTGTAGATATAGATCCTCTCCAAAGGTAAAATGGTTGTGGCTAAGGATGAATTGTATGAGCTGCGTTACTGGTTCTGTTGGGAGGTTTTGTTTTGCCAGGTGTACCCGACATGCTGCAACTCCATCCTTGTGGGGAATGTTGGTATACAGGGATTCCACATCCATGGTGGCCAAAATGGTACCCTCAGGTAGAGGGCCCAGGGCATTCAGTTTGTTAAGAAGGTCAGTGGTGTCCTGGATATAGCTTGGAGTATCCCTGACAAGGGGTTTTAGGAGATTTTCCACCCAACCTGAGATGTTTTCTGTCAGTGTCCCAATGCCAGAAATGATAGGCCTCCCAGGGTTGCCATCTTTGTGTATCTTTGGGAGCATATAGAAGCAGCCCGGCCTGGGATCTTGTGGGATAAGTCCTTTTACCTGATTCTGGATCTGGACTGGAAACTCCTTGATCATACTCTTTAGTTCTTTCATATAGGCCTCTGTGGGATCACTTCCAAGTTTGCAGTAATGGATGGGATTTGACAGTTGCCTGTTTGCTTCCTGGATATAGTCTGAGGTGTTCATTATGACTATTGCGCCCCCTTTGTCAGCTGGTTTTATTATTATATCCTGATTTTCTTTCAGTGATGTAATAGCCTTCTGTTCCTGCAGGGTTAGGTTATGCGTCTGTTTCTTTTGTTTCTCCAGGATTTCTGATTTTACTTCGCTTCTGAAACAGTCAATATATTTATCCAGTGCTGCATTAGCTCCAGGGCGTGGGGTCCAGGTAGATTTTTTGGTAGGATTCCTTATGTTCTGTTCCATCTCAGAGTCGCTGCTGTATGGAAGGTCTTTGTCATAAAAATATTCCCTTAATCTCATTTTTCTGAAAAACTCCTCCATATCATTGCAGAGTTGGATATGGTCAGTGTGTGCCGAGGGGCAGAAGGAGAGGCCTTTGGAGAGAACTGACATTTCGTGTTTGTTTGGCTCATAAGAGGAAAGATTCACAACACAGCTTTGCTGAGCTGGGCTAGTACTTGCGGTTGTAGTAATGAGGCCTTTTTGTCTCAGTCTGTGGAGCTTTTTCTTTTTGTTGTTAATAAGCATATCCTGAAGTTTCCAGTAGTATGTGTGGAGTTTGGCCTTCATTTCCTCTGTGTCATTAGCCAATGATGATTTCAGGGCCTGTATCTCCTCCTGTGTTCTTTTTTTGTTGTTATAGGAAATTTTTATCATATTGTTCCGCAGCCTTTCAGATGTCCGAATACATAGTTGTTCTGCATATCGGCTGTTGTAGGTGTTCCGGGTTGGGTTACGTAAATTGAAGCCTTTTGGGATGAGTCTCTCCTTTTTGCATTTTGTTAAGAAGAAGATGTCGCTGTTGAGTTGTGCAAGTTTCTTAAGCCCGTTTTTCAGTTCCATTCTTTTGCGGTACATTGTGGTATCTTTCAAGTTGATAGTAGTATAATGTTGTACCGTGTTAGCCATTGAAAGTAGTGGAAGAGTGAAGAAATCAGGAGAAAAGGAAAGAAATGGAGTACAAATTTATGCAAAAATTTCAAACTCTGCAATTTGGACTTAATATTCATGCCATCTTCATGTCACACTATGTTTGAACCATGAACTGAACTCAATATTCATGCCAGCTTCAAATCACACTATGTATGACCTGTGAGGGACACAAATCACCTCCTGATAGCAAACAGATAACAGCAAGAATTACTGATCCCTCCGTCAAGCACCACAAGTTTCCAGACTTTTTTTTGACCTGTTGTAAATAACTTCTCTACTTAGATTGCAATTTTTTTTAAGGACTCTAAAATGCTTTGAAAACCATGTGTATAAAAATCTGTTAATTTTCAGTTCTTGTATCACACCATGTCTGATGAAGGGAGCTAGCTAGTACTCCTGAAAGCTTACTTATAAATATACTCAGTTAGCCTCTAAAAGGTATCGCCTGATTTCTTCACTCTTCCACTACTTTCAATGGCTAACACGGTACAACATTATACTACTATATAAAAGTAGAACATTCACACCCTAGTACCAAAGAGACACATTCACTAATATCTGTGAAGCTACATGTAAAAGACCATGTGTTTTAGCTAGTGTATACCACGCAGCAGTTTGAAGAAAATAAGTTTCTATCTTCTATTTTGGTTGTGACCTTATTTCACATACAAATATGTACAGCCTGTTTCATAGCTGCTTTTATCCATGATGAATATGGTGTTATTCAGCATTCTATAAATAAAGAGAACAAACTGTATCCTAGTTTATCTTTGCCTTACTTGTGCAACTCATCCATAGATTTCTTTTCTAATCCAGTAACTTCAGGTGACCAATGTGCAATGTTAAATATATTTGTTATATCTCTCCTTTTAATTCTTTTAGAAGTTAAAACAAAGCAATACTACATAGGAACAAAAACTCCACTAATAAAATAAGAAAAGGTATTCTATTATAGTGGGATAACCTCAAACCTCATTTTTATGAATGGACCCCATGATTGGAAGAACCGCCCTGTGAGCCAGACTCTGTGTAAACTTGTTTTCAGCCAATCCATACGAAATAGATGGTCCATTTTTGCAACAATCAATGCTAAAGGCATAGGGGTCAGGTTCGCCCAGTGTTGCAAAATACTCTTCCAAGTAGCACTAGCCCATATTACCATAGTGTATTTATCAGTTACAGAATAACGATCCTTATCCACGTCTGATATTAAAGATCGCCTACTCAGGTGTGAAAGTTACACTAATATTAAAGTTAGTGGCAAGAAAGTTAAGAGGTCCATACATCTCATGAATAGTTAGTCCCAGAAGTTGTGGTATATAGTAGTATTTGACTGATGACATTTGGCACAAGAATACAAGCACTTATGTGACATTCTTGACTGCAGGAGTGGTGTGATATACACTATGAAAGATCAGTAGAACCTTATCCTGATAAGTGCTGACAAAGATATATGTATTTAAACCAATTGTGGCCTCCGATATATCCTTAGTTGTAATGGGTAATAATTGTTACGACCATTTGGCAGCTCCCATCAGCACAGTAGACCAATCCACACAATTTTTAATGATGCTATATATATATATATCTATATATATATATCTATATAATATCCCAGAGGTCACCTCAGAGCGAGCTCTTTTAAGAAGTTCCAATTTATGTTAAGAGACCAGGACTTGAGAAAATATATTATATAGTGTCGGATTTGCAAATAGATAAACTACTGTCCTACTAGACATTGAAATTTCTCACATTCTGCCATATAGGACAATATCTTTCCTTGAGGGTCAGGCATGTCCACCAATAAGTCACAACCCTGTTGTTTTAAAAGGCTGTATATACGGTTTGGCCGTCCCTCTAAAAAGGAGGAAGGATTACCTGTTAAGAGACGCCAAATGGAATAGGCGTTGGAATTGGTGGGCCCAGTGCAAAGGTAGGCATAAGTGGGCCCTCCCTTTGTTACCACCACTTAGACATAGATGACCTGCACAAATTATAATGCCCCCTCAGTAGTTCCCACATAGTATAATCCCTCCTTAGTGGCCTCATACAATAGAATGCCCATCATATAGTCCCATGCCCCCTGCACTTGAATAATAATCCCCCCTTATAAATAAATAATAGTTCCTGCTCACAAGTAACTGCACCCTTATCACTAATAATTGTAAGGAAGTTATTATTTATAAGCAGGGACTACTATTTATAAGGTGGGCTAAGATTCCATGCTTTTAAATAATAATGCCCATTTATAAATAATGGTCCACGCTTATAAATATTGCCCCTTATCAGTAATTGCCCCCTATAAATAATAGTCCCTCTTATCAGTAATAGTTCTAATTTAGAAATAATAGTCCCTACTTATAACTAATATCCCCCTGTTATAAATAATAGTTCCTCTTCATTTATAAGGAGGGGAACTATTATTTATAAGGGGCTATTATTTATAATAGTTCCTCGTTATAATAACAGTTCCTCCCTTATAATAGCCCTCCTGAAAAACAACAGTCACCCTTATAAATAATAGTGCCCCCTTATAATAGCCCACCTTAAATATAATCGTTCTCCCACTATAAATAGCCCCCCTTATATTTAATAGGTCCATGTTCATAAATAAGTGCCCCCTTAATGCTGACGGGGCACTTATACTCTCCTTCTCACGATCCACCAATGAGTGGAGCAGCTCGATGCAGTGACGTCATCACGCCACCTGTGTCGGGACCTCCTGTACGTCACTAAGTCTTTTATGGCAGAGTAGGGACTCTACAGCTTTATAGAAGTATTGGAGTAAGCCTACGTCCACAGAAGATCTGTCGCTAGTTCTCCAAGATGTTTGGAACAACCTCCCTGCCAATTTCGTAGAAAACCTGTGTGCAAGTGAACGTAAAGGAATGTATGCTGTATCATTTAATCTATAATATTGATGTGATTTTAGAGTTCTCTTTTGTCATTTCACTTTATTTTGCTAATTGACTAAAATAAACAATTAACACTTATATTTGAAAACATTCTTGCTTTGCAGTTTTTCAACCTGCCTAAAACTCTTGCACTGTACTGTATATAACCTCCACATTGTTACTGAACAAAACACAATACAAAAGGTTAGAATCACCGATAATACCACTAAGAGTCCCAAATAATTCTACCGTACCATGACCTCTACCATTACCATTACATAATGAATGAACAATAACCCCGTACAAAGACCAATAATGCAGTTAGAGGTAATATCAGTAGATACCAGTTTACAAAGACTGTATAAATAATGAATACAGTGATTAAAGTCATTAGGGGAGATGAAGCCTGTTATTATACAGAGCCTCATTTATACTGAGGTGCACACTTATAAATCAGGCACATATTCTAAAGGAGACATGTGCCTGAAATGAAATCTATTCCAGCTCATAATTGACATATATTTCAGACAGCATTTACGCCAGGGACTTGGTGTAAATGATAATGAGTCTGGGGGGGTTGGGGGGGGTCCCCCCATGTCACAACCTCTTTAAGGAAAGTGTTGGGTGTGTAATTAAAGTCAAGTTTATTCTCCAAAAATTAGCAACTTTTTTTTTTTATGCCTGAAGGCATGACAAATCTCCAATTACTTATAGTTCATGTCCGATTGGGGTCACTTTTCACTTTTTCCGTCTTTTCTATTTGACTTCGGCTGCCATGACTATTTATTCCAACCAAATTTTGTCTCTGCAAAGTGTTTTCCATAATCCACCCTAAATTAGTCTAAACCTACAGTACACAATCTCCCCATCCTGTTGAATTTCTCTGCTTGCTGGAAAATAATAAAATATACAGGTAGGTGAGTATTTTTAGTTTCAATAATTTTTATTTGGGTTTCAGGATAGATACAAGAATATTGTTGACATACATTGCGATTTTCATTCTGAATAAAATTTGTTCAGAGTATATTTTCTGAGTTGTATACCAACAGACAAAGGATTAAAGATTATATATGCTATAAACAATTAACAATAACATTAACATTTGGGCACTTTTCTGGGGTTAGCGTGAGACATATCCGAGACGATCTTCTCCTTTGTTCCTTTCCGCCTCCATTCACCACACCTCCACACCCAATGCGATACTTAAGACCGGATTCCCTATAACTCATGGTTCCCCTTATGCTACAAATCCATGCGTCCCATATATTTTTGAAGCTATGATGGGAATCGTTTCCCAATGCAATTACCCTCTCGTAGGTGTATGTATTATTAATGGCTTGCAACAATGTGGTGTCAGACGGAGGGGACATTGATTTCCATCTTTGTACCAACATTAATTTGGCTATAGTCAAGATTTTACAGAGGAGTTTTTTATATTTGTTCAACTCCTTGGGAATTCCAATTAATAGGATGGCCAGAGGTGAGGTGTAGGAGATGCGGAAATTAAATATTTCCGATATCACGTCGAAGACCCTTTCCCAATATCCACCAATTATGGGGCATTGTCCCAAAATATGGAGCAGGGTTCCTCTCCCTCCACATCCTCTCCAGCAACTCCCAGATACGGAAGGGTACACCATTTGTAAAGTGGATGGGGTTCGGTACCATCTTAAAGTAATTTTCATAGCTGTTTCTATGTGGGTGCTACATTTTAAGGATGCGTGACTTAATTTAATTGTTTGTTCCCACTCATCTGAAGTAATAACTCTTCCTAAATCTCTCTCCCAACAACAGAATGGTGCAGATCTAGTAAAGGTTGCCACTCCATCCATCTTATCATATAGAAACCGTAGTCCCCTCATCTTAGTCGACAACCATGTAAATATCGCATTATTGTGGGGTAATTTCGATACCGGGTTTTTGGAGATAAAGTGCCATATCTGGGAGTATTTAAGGAAATCAACCCTCTGAATTCCAAATTTCCGTGTTAGGTCTGTAAATGGTAAAAATTGTTTGGTATCGGACTGTAAGTGGGAGACCTGTGTAATTCCCTTCGCTTCCCACTCCGAAATTACTAGGTCTTCTATTACCCAGGTCGTAAGTGATAAAGGCATCTCTGAGGCATGAAAGTGGCTGGTAGAGTTTGTTTTTCTGTGAATTAGCTTCCATGCGGACACTGCTGCTTGCATGACTGGGGATAAGTACTCAGGCATAGGAATATTCCAGAAGGGCGCCCACAAGGTATCCTCCAATATTAAGGGATATATAAGCGATTGCTCTATATGTATCCATGGAACCGAGGTGTCAGTTGATCTCCATCTAGCACACTGTGTAACTAAGGATGCTATGTAGTAATTCCTTACCACTGGTACTCCCAGTCCTCCCGCCTCTTTTTGTTTAAATAGGAAGCTTTTGTTGACTCTGGGTCTCTTTCCATTCCATATGAATTTTGAAATCGTCCTTTGCATGGTTTCGAAAAACGAAACCGGGACGGAAATCGGGAGTGTGCGAGACAAATCTAGTAGTCTAGGCAATAATAGCATCTTAAAGGCCGCGACGCGTCCCTTCCAAGACACGTCTATTTTGGACATGCGCTCCATCTTGTCCTGTAGTGTTTTCAACATAGGTGTATAATTATTTCTATATAGGGCCCCTGTGGAGGGTGTCACCTGCATCCCCAGATATTGAACGCCATCTTTCCTCCAGTCAGTCATATTTTGCTTGTAGGGATTGAAGCAAAAAGGGAGGGATATATAAAGATAGGGCTTGTGATTTGGCCGTATTTAATTTATAAAATGATAGGTGTCCGAATTTGGCAATGATCTCCATAAGTCGGGGAATGGGCTCTCGTGGTTTGGACAGAGTAAGAATGATATCATCTGCATACAGTGATATGAGATGAGTTTTGTCCCGTATAGCAATGCCCCCTACCTCTGGGTCTAGTCTAAGTATCTGGGCCAGTGGTTCCATCGAAAGAACGAATATCAATGGCGAATATCAAAGGGGGCACCCCTGTCTAGTTCCGTTCGTTATTAAAAAGGGATCCGACACTACCCCATTAGTGAATACTCTTGCAGATGGTGCAGAGTACAGTGCCTCGACTGCTCTTAATATAGCTCCAGCAAACCCCATGTTTTTAAGCACCAAGAAGGCATAAGACCAGCAAATGCGGTCGAACGCCTTCTCGGCATCCAATGCAAGAATCACCGCCTCCATCTTTCTAGAATTAATGTGGTGTATAATATTCAAAATGCATCTAGTGTTGTCATATGATTGTCTCCCCTTCACGAATCCCACTTGGTCGTGATTTATTAGGCTCGGAAGACAAGCTGCTATTCTTTTCGCTATAATTTTGGTGTAAATTTTTAAATCTGAGTTTAATAGTGAGATCGGTCGAAAATTTTGAGGACTGGTGGCAGGCTTGCCCCGTTTAGGCAACGTCACCACCAGGGCTTCTTGGTTTTCCCTTGGGATAGTGCCAGAGTCCACCACAGCTGTCAAAAAGGACAACAGCGGGTTCAGCAGGATTGGAGAAAACTTTTTGTAATATTCATTAGTGAGGCCGTCTGGGCCCGGGGATTTTCTAGGTGGTAGCGACTTGATTACTGGCAGTAATTCTGATGGCGAGATGGGCTCATTCAGGGAGTCCAATTGTGTTTCTGTGAGTGTGGGTAGTTGAGTACTTGCAAGAAAGTTGGCAATTTCTTGTTTCGTTGGAAGTGTTATAGAGGAGTCCTCTCTAATGTTGTATAAGTCTTCATAGAAAGCTTTAAAGGCATTGGCAATGCCACTAGGGTCATATATTTTGTATGTGCTATCTTTACTCTGAAGAAATGGGATTTTAGACCTTGCATGTTTTTGTTTAAGCTTGGATTCTAGGAGCTTACCTACCTTATTAGATTGAGATTAATAAGTCGCTTTCACCTTTTTCAAATTTTTCTCATAATTATGTAGTAGACAGGCTGTCAGTTGATGACGTAGTGTCACCAGTTTTGCTGCATTGAAGGGGGAAGGAGACTTTTTATTACTGTTATCTATAGATTTTATTTGGTGCAGTAGCTGATCAATTTCTGCTAACCTGGTTTTCTTTTCAATGTGTCCCAAGCGAATAAATGTTCCTCTTATAAAAGCTTTATGTGAGTTTCACAATACGTCAGGGCTAGAGGCAGAGGGAGTATTGATCAGAAAGAATTCCTTCAGATCCTTTTCCAAAATTGCTTTATATTTTGGCTGCGACATTAAGAATTCATTGCACCTCCACACATACGCTCTAGGGCATTCGTATTTTTCCCTTAGAGTCAAGGTTATTGGTGCATGGTCTGACCATGTCATTTGCGAAATATCCGACTTTACGGCAAGGGGAATACTAGTTTGTCCTAGTAAAAATAAATCTATTTGCGAATAGCTGTTGTGTACAGTAGAATAGTAGGTGTAATCTTTTTCAGTATTATGAAGGATACGCCAAATAGCAAATAATTCGTGACGCCATATAGCTTGTGAAAATGAAGGATGACGTGTCGTTGCGCCAGAAGTAGTGTCTACTGCTGAGTCTGGAGCCATGTTAAAGTCTCCCATCATTACTAAGCATCCTTGTTTTCTCCGTTCCACTGTTCTCATGAGTCTCCCTAAAAATGACACCTGTCTTCTATTTGGGGCGTATACCGAGACTAACGTGTATGTGACGTTGTTAAGAATGCAGACTAGTATAACAAATCGCCCTCCAGGGTCAGCATCATGGGACACCAGCTGAAATGCCACCGAATCTCTGATCCCAATTAATGTTCCCCTACGTTTGGAGGAGCAGTGAGCGTGAAATATATGTGGGTATGAGGAGTGTCTAATACGAGTGGCATCTACCTCTAAAAGATGCGTTTCTTGAACTGCAAGAATGTCACAGCCTTGAACTCGGGCCTCTCGCCACAAATTGGCTCTCTTTTGAGGGGAGTTCAAGCCTCTGACATTCATAGACATAATTTTAAGTACCATAGATCACAGTTAGTAATGCTTCAAAGATCTTACCACAGCCACCCACATCAGAAGTTACCAGTAGTAGTAGGAAGAAGATTCGTCTCCGCCTTATGTATTCACGTCGCCCCATGTGCCAGAACCGAGGAAAAAACAAACTATAGAAACAAAGAAACCAGTGGGTAAGCCACCTAAACAAAACAAAGAAAGAAAATGCAGTACAGCAGACCAGCGGCTGTTGTAATCCTGGGGGGATATGTTCAGTAGTAGTGGACATACGAAATCCTTTGTCAGGTGAGTCTCTAGCTGTGCAGCCCTTTTGGTGGACGCTTTGGGGTTTTCGTTTGAAGCCATCCATCAGACACGGGGCCATGTAGTAGTTTGGGTGCCAGGTCAGTGGTTGGAATGTCCCATTTAAGTAGCAACTTCTTGCCGTCTTCCGGAGATTTGATGATATGAGTAAGGTTATTCCGGGATACGATCACTTTGACTGGGAATCCCCATTTATAAAGGATGTTATTCTGGTGTAGAGCTGTAGTTATAGGGATAAATTGCCTTCGTAATTGTAGTGTTGCGGCCGAAAGATCAGAGTAGATGGATATTTTATGGTATGGGTCAGGTAAACGGCCACTTTTCCATGAAGTCAGTAACACCGCTCTTTAGTACAGTAAAAGTGGATCTTTGCTAAGACATCTCTGGGTACGGCTTCATCTAGGTGTGAGGGCCTTGGGACTCTATGCGCTCTATCAATGGTTAATTCCATTATCGTAAGATTTGGTATTAGTGTGCGTATCAGGTCTTGGAGGAATACTGTTAAATTACTCGCAGAAACTGACACTGGAATTCCTCTAAATTTCAAATTGTTGCGCCTCGAGCGATCCTCCAGATCTGCTATTTTAGCTTTTAGAAATGACACGTCTTTTTCCACCTCATAGTGTGCATCTATCAGAACATTGTGTGATGCAGCAAATTCCGCCATTTTAGATTCCACATGAACAGTGCGTTTCTGCAATTCCTGAAGGTCTCTATCTAGCGGTTTAACCATTAAGGACATATCTGTTGTCAGTGATTTACAGAAGGCCATTAGCATGCTTTTCATGGAGGCCTCAGTGAGTAAACTCTCTGTTGCCGGAATATCTGCAAAAAAATCGGTAGATGGCGGCATGTGCTGTGTAGTATCGCTCACCTCTCCTTTTTGACACTCGGTGTTCTGGAGCCTGGGCTTCTGTTTGACCTGGCTAGCAGTGGGTGATAACGGTGTCTCTGCGCTGCATAGGCCTGAAGGCCTCGGTGTGTCGGCATGAGTAGGCCTCGGAACAGCGCTCTCCCCGGCCCGCCGGGGGAGAGGGCTCCTGTGTCGCCGGAACTCCGCACTCCAGCAGCTGCGGTATCGACGGCGCCGAGAGCGTCCTCTGTTGCGCTGACAAGGTTAGTGTCTCCTCCGGAGGGTCTCGAGACGGAGTTGAGGCTCCGGAGATAGCAGCGGAGCGCAAACCGTCGCCATTTTGATCTTCCCCTCCGCTGTGGGGGAAGTAAAAATCGGAGATTTTCTGCGGTTTTACCGCAGATTTTCTCTTTCGTGGCATCTCTGACGGTGGCAAGCTTTCCCGTTATCGTGTGGAGTATTATATCCCACGGGCACGTCGCTAATGCTGTCGCTTAGGTGGACTCAGGCCTAGAGCTATGCACCTATGCGGCCATTCCGTTCCACAGACAGGCTCCGCCCCGGTAGGTGAGTATTTTTAACGTTGAGGCAGAAAGGGGCTATTGTTAGTATTAGTACCACACCCATTTCTGTGCAAAAACAGTAACCAGTCCCTTTCTGCCCCATACATAATAATGATTCCCTAAATGCCACACACATTTGTACTCCACCGTGCTCCATAGTCTTTGTCCTCCCTCACAGTGCCACCTTGACCTTGTCCCACAGTGCCCCTTGTCCTTGCCTCCCCACAGTGCCTCCTTGCCTCCCCTATATTGCCCTTTGTTTTAACAAAAAAAAATAAATTGCCCTGTTGACGATGAGTTGTGCATGGAGATGAAGGATCTCAAAACACAAGTAGCTCAGACTTCTTTTTTTTTTTTTTTTGTTTACATGAGGACAAGCAACTTGCTAGAACTGCTGCTTATATCTGTGGACAGAGGTTTGTTATACAGCAGGCATTCAGTGTTAATATGATCTATGTCATGTGCAAAGGTCAGGGGAGTGAGTAGAATCTGAGTTGTCCACATAATTTGTTGTCAGTTTGTGCTTCTGGCTTAGATCTAATATTGTTCATTATAATCCTGCCTATGGTAATGAAATGATTGCTGAAAAAGTGACCTCTACAAATCAGGAATTGTCAACCTATTGTTAGGCCTCAAACTAGGTATGGATCAGGTTACTGCAGATCAGATCCCATTCAGCTGAATGTTAGCTAAGGGTGGGTTCACTCCTGCGCTTCAGTCCGTCCGCTGCCAATCCGAGTGAAAATCTCGGGGAACGGGATAGGCATCGGATACCGACAAGTTGGCGACGCATTGGTTAAAAACCCATTCATTTGAATGGGTTTTTAAAGCAATACGCGGGTGTCCGATTGCACCCTCTGCGCTCAAAGCCATTTTTTTTCGAAGTCCTGCATGTCCGACTTTGTTTCCGACGAAAAAAAAAGGATTCGCAGCACAGAGGGTGCAATCGGACACCCGTGCATTGCTTTAAAAACCCATTCAAATGAATGGGTTTTTAAGCAATGCGTCGCTCACCTGTCGGTATCCGATGCCAATCCCGTTCCACGAGATTTTCACTCGGATTGGCAGCGGACGGACTGAAGCGCAGGTGTGAACCCACCCTAAGCTGCAGTGACTCTGTTCAGCCATTACACAGAGAACAGGGCTGTCTACTTATTGCTCCATTCTTTGTGTATCAGCTGCAGTGAACAGCTAATCTATTGAGGTGACTGACCCCTACCAATCTGTTATTGATGACCTTTGATGACCTATCTATAGGACAGGTCATCATTATTTTTAGTTGGAAACCTTTTAGGTTAAGGCCCCACATAGTGGGAAGCAGCAAAAAAGCTATGCAGGAAAAACCGCAGCGGCAACGCATGAAGGTTTTTCTCGCAGCGCTTTTCACAGAAAGTCTTTGCTCTGCTTCCATATACCTATAGGGAAAACACCGGTGTTCCTGTAGGTATAATTGACATGCTGCGATTTCCACAACTGTTTTGGAAAATGCAGTGTCTCTGCTGCGTGTATTTTTCCGCAATGTGTGGATGGGATTCGCTAGAATATATCCACTTTGCAGGGACTGTAAAACGCATTTACGCTACGTGGGGTTCCGGCCTCAGGGTAAATTCATATATTGCAGTCAAATCATGTTTTTTGCTGAAATTATGAGAATTATGGAAAAAAAATCTCATGTGGAGCAACGTGTGGATACATCTTTATTTGGTGGTAATTATTTTTTTTTTCTTCCTTTCATATATCCAGTTGGTGGAAAACTTTTTCCCTTCAATAAATGTTAAAGGCAAAATTATGGTTGTTCTCATTTTACTGTTGCTTTGCTTTCAGCATCTTTTGTTCCAGGACCTTTTGTAAATGCAGACCAGTATTGCAGAGTATTGCCAGCTCTCAGCATGAGTAATAGAGGCTGAAAAGAAAGGATTATTAGTTTATGTACCTGGTGTAATGATAGTTCAGCAGTATGTCATGCTGTGCAGTATATTGTCTGTTGCATTGACATAATTTTATTGATTGCGTTATTAGTCTCCTGCTTACTTTGCATTGATTGATCATTGCAGATGGCCCTGCCGCATATCCCATCCCAATGGAGAATATCAAGCCGCTACTTACTGTTGGATTTACATCTGGAGATATTAGTTTGATGAACAACTATGACGACCTGTCACCAACCATCATTCGCTCAGGATTGAAAGGTAAAGACATTGCTTACATTTGTTTTCATTCTTCAGTCTTCTTTTTGGCATAACCAAAAGTTGTTTTCTGTGCAATTAATGTCACCTATAGGCAATAACGTCTTATCCAATTTGTCATCCTGTAAATTTGATTTAGATATTTTTTTTCCTTCTCCTTATAATCACTTTAGCTCAGTATCTTTTTTTCTTGAGGTGTAAATTAATAACATTATGTGAGCATAATAAATTATTAGCATGAATGTCATAGATGCAAAGTCCGAGTTGCAATAGGAATTTAAAGGAAACCTGTCACTATGAAAATACAGTCTAACTTGCAGGCATCATGCAAGAGGAGCTGAGCAGATTGATAGTTTTTTGTGAAAAGATTTAGTATGACTTGTAATTTACTCCATTATTTCTCTGTTTTTTCTTTCTATCCTTGGAAGGAGTAATGGAATCCAGTGGGCAGTACTAACAGTTATTGACAGCTATCTCTGTAGGCACAGTCACTAAGGACTGCCCACTGGACTTAGTTATTCCTTCCAAGCATAGAAAGAACAGATAAATAAAGTACAAGTTATTCTGAATCTTTTCCAACAAAACTATATATCAATCTGCTCATCTCCTCCTGCTCTATAACATGTTGCCTGCAGATTACACAGCATTTACACAGGGATCTTGTCAATGGGAAGGACCTGTTAAAATTAAGCTTATCATTTCTGAATAAATTATCACAGGGAATTTTAAGCATTTTCATACTTGAGTGCCTCACTTATAGCTACCTATGTGATTTGGCAACAGAGGCTGAGAGCCACTTTTTATAAAGAACCTGCCAGGCTGCTCCTCCCTATTCTTGACTTTCTCATCTCCTCTTTCTATTGGTAAAGACCTATCCTGGCTACTGTTAGGGAACGTTACGTCTTGACGTCTGTCAAATAGAATGCTTGTTGGCTTTCTTTACTGACGTAGTAGACTACTTAAATCTCACATAGGCTCTTTGATATGACCAGTACTACTGTTGCCCTCTGTTACCTACTCCGACTCTTTCCTTTCATCTTTCTCACCCTACATGCACCTAAAATTTTAGCGCAAACTAGCAAAACGATCACTTCAAGAATTCTTAAATGCTGCAGTTCTGAGGCTTACTAGGTCACAGTTAATCCCATCTTAAAGACAGCAGAAAATGGCTGTAAGTGCCCTGTCAGCCAGTCACTGACCTTAGTGGTGGCCAGAGGTATAACTTGGAAGCTCCTAGGCCCCTATGAAAAATCTGTAATAGGGCTCCTACTTACCCTGTGACATTTATAGAATTGTTGTATATTTTATGTGGCAGTTGGACCTTTGGGGCCTCCAGGGTCCAGGGCCCGTTAGCAGTTGCTATTGCTGCACTCCCTGTACCTACGCTCCTGGCAGTGGCCCACAGGCATTTCCTGCTGTGTCAACAGGACTAGGAAGTAGAAACAAGCCGGGATCCATTTAAACTTCAGAATGGAAAAAGTGGTGCGATAGAATATACAATAATACCTCGTACATTCGCGAGGTTAGGTTACAGAGCGGGTCACGGATCGCGAGGAATCGCGAATGTTTGGTACAAGCGCTTAGAAGCGCTTACAATGCCGATTTCTAATGTTTAACCCCTAAATATCAATAAACTTTACCCTACAGTACTGTACAGTATACTAAAGTATACTGTACAGTACTGTATATTAATACATTCATTCATTTTTCTTATACACTCACAGTAAAATGAAACTAATTACCGGGTACGTAACGAACAGGACGCTACTACCCAATAGCGAAGGTGTTTTTTTTTATTAAATTTCACAGATCTGAGAAAAAAGAGCAAAATCTATATATTTTTGTTGCCAAAAAAATATCGCGAATCTGTGAATTCGCAAATTCGGAAACGCGAGTGTATGAGGTATTACTGTATATATATATATATATATATATATATATATTTTTTTTTTTTTTTTTTTTTAAATATTTTTAGCCCATTCTGCTGCTTTTTCCATTTTTTTTTTTTTTTTTTTTTTTTTGCTAGAAAACTCCTGTAACCCTTTTTCCTTCCTTCTCTACCAAATATTTCCTTTGTCTTATGAATATATGTCATTCTGCTTCTTGTCACCTGCAAGCTAGTGGCTGTTTCCTACCTTCTCGTCATTTTATACCCCTGGCTCTGCCAATATTTGTTTATGTGCACCACCATTTGGTGTCACTAGAACATAATTTACTGTTTTGCCATCTTATATCATATACTATGCATATACCAGATTTCTATCCTTCATTTTTTTAAAGAATGAATTCTTACTCACTTCGTACTATTTCACTTGCAATCCGTTTTGTTTTTTTTAAACAAAAGTTTTTTTTTATTAAAGTGGTTGTCCAGTTTGTATTATTGATGACCTATCCTTATTACTTCCCATGACCCCCGCAGATCACCTGTACGGAGACAGTGCGGGCTAGGACTCATTGGATGTTGTAAACCGTGGTCCTTACTTTAACAAAGCCCACCTGGAGAGGGGTGAGAAATACCAGGGACAACTGACTCCTTTCTGGTTTTGGGAGAACTTTTGTGTATGCTATATTGAAAGAGTCAACAAAAATAGAGATGTTATACAGTGGGGGAAAAAAGTATTTAGTCAGCCACCAATTGTGCAAGTTCTCCCACTTAAAAAGATGAGGCCTGTAATTGAAGAGTGAAGAAATCAGGCGATACCTTTTAGAGGCTAACTGAGTATATTTATAAGTAAGCTTTCAGGAGTACTCGCTCCCTTCATCAGACATGGTGTGATACAAGAACTGAAAATTCACAGATTTTTATACACATGGTTTTCAAAGCATTTTGGATTCTTTAAAAAAATTGCAATCTAAGTAGAGAAGTTATTTACAACAGGTCAAAAAAACAGTCTGGAAACTTGTGGTGCGTGACGGAGGGATCAGTAATTCTTGCTGTTATCTGTTTGCTATCAGGAGGTGATTTGTGTCCCTCACAGGTCATACATAGTGTGATTTGAAGCTGGCATGAATATTGAGTTCAGTTCATGGTTCATGCATAGTGTGACATGAAGCTGGCATGAATATTAAGTCCAAATTGCAGAGTTTGAAATTTTTGCATAAATTTATACTCCCATTCTTTTCTTTTCTCCTGTGTCTTAAAATGTCCCATTAAAACCACAACCCGCAAATCTTCAATAGAGTGGTTTTCTCCGGAGAAATGTGCGGCCACTGGGAGATCTGTTCTGCTGTTATTAATGGTGGATCTGTGTGAGTTCATTCGTTGACTGAGTCTCTGCCCTGTTTCCCCCACATAGAGGCCTGTGGTGGGACATTGCACACACATTATGAGGTACACCACATTGGAAGACCTGCAGGAAAATGTCCCCCTAATTCTGTGCACCTGTTGTGACTGTGGGATAGGTACACTGTCAGCGGTGTGGATGTGCTTGCAGGTCATGCACCTTTTATGTAGGCAAGGTGAGGTGCCATTTTCAGTTGGGGCCTTCAGGGCACTCCGGACGATAATACGCCTCAGGTTTGGTGGTTGTCGAAAGGAAAGGAGAGGGGGGACTGGAAATATGTCCTTGAGCCTGTTGTCCCTATGTAGCACAGGTTGGAGCTCCTTGGCAATCCTTCGTAGGATCTCCAGCTGTGGGTTGTAGGTGACTACTAGGGGCACTCGGGCATCTTTCTGGGTCTCTCTATATGTAAGCAGACTGTCTCTGTTAATGGCTGCCGCTTTGTTCAATTAGTTGTCTGTTACTTTTGGTTTGTATCCCAGTCTGAGAAATTTCATCCTCAGATCCAGGAGGTGCTTGTCCAGGTCTGTTTTGTCAGAGCAAATACGATTGTATCGTATAGCCTGGCTGTAGATTATAGATTGTCTTGTGTGCTTGGGGTGGAAGCTGTCATTTCTCAGGTAGGCCGTTCTGTCTGTGGGTTTGTGGTATATCGATGTGAGTAGCCGGTGGTCTTTAATGTATATTGTGGTATCCAGAAAGTGAATTTCACTCCCTGAATAGCTAAGTTTAAGGTTGATGGTCGGGTGAAAGTCATTGAAGTCATTATGGAATTGAAGTAGGGCCTCCTCACCTGCAGTCCAGATGACAAGGATATCATCGATATAACGAAGGTAAATCATAGGATTGGTGGCGCATGTTGATAAATATGTTCCTTCCATTTCTGCCATAAAGAGATTTGCATATTGGGGTGCACATCTGGTCCCCATTGAAGTTCCCCTTCGCTGTAGATATAGATCCTCTCCAAAGGTAAAATAGTTGTGGCTAAGGATGAATTGTATGAGCTGCGTTACAGGTTCTGTTGGGAGGTTTTGTTTTGCCAGGTGTACCCGACATGCTGCAACTCCATCCTTGTGGGGAATGTTGGTATACAGGGATTCCACATCCATGGTGGCCAAAATGGTACCCTCAGGTAGAGGGCCCAGGGCATTCAGTTTGTTAAGAAGGTCAGTGGTGTCCTGGATATAGCTTGGAGTATCCCTGACAAGGGGTTTTAGGAGATTTTCCACCCAACCTGAGATGTTTTCTGTCAGTGTCCCAATGCCAGAAATGATAGGCCTCCCAGGGTTGCCATCTTTGTGTATCTTTGGGAGCATATAGAAGCAGCCCGGTCTGGGATCTTGTGGGATAAGTCCTTTTACCTGATTCTGGATCTGGACTGGAAACTTCTTGATCATACTCTTTAGTTCTTTCATATAGGCTTCTGTGGGATCACTTCCAAGTTTGGAGTAATGGATGGGATTTGACAGTTGCCTGTTTGCTTCCTGGATATAGTCTGAGATGTTCATTATGACTATTGCGCCCCCATTATTATGTTCATTATGACTATTGCGGCCTGTAATTGACATCATACGTAGACCTCAACTATGAGAGACAAAATGAGAAAAAAAATCCAGAAAATCACATTGTCTGATTTTTAAAGAATTTATTTGCAAATTATGGTGGAAAATAAGTATTTGGTCAATAACAAAAGTTCATCTCAATACTTTGTTATATATCCTTTGTTGGCAATAACAGAGGTCAAACGTTTTCTGTAAGTCTTCACAAGGTTGGCACACACTGTTGCTGGTATGTTGGCCCATTCCTCCATGCAGATCTCCTCTAGAACAGTGATGTTTTGGGGCTGTCGCTGGGCAACACGGACCTTCAACTCCCTCCAAAGATTTTCTATGGGGTTGAGATCTGGAGACTGGCTAGGCCACTCGAGAACCTTGAAATGCTTCTTACGAAGCCACTCTTTTTTTGTTGCCCTGGCGGTGTGCTTTGGATCATTGTCATGCTGAAAGACCCAGCCACGTTTCATCTTCAATGCCCTTTTCTGATGGAAGGAGGTTTGCACTCAAAATCTCACGATACATGGCCCCATTCATTCTTTCATGTACACGGATCACTCGTCCTGGTTCATTTGCAGAGAAACAGCCCCAAAGCATGATGTTTCCACCCCCATGCTTCACAGTAGGTATGGTGTTCTTTGGATGCAACTCAGCATTCACTCTCCTCCAAACACGATGAGTTGTGTTTCTGCCAAACAGTTGTACTTTGGTTTCATCTGACCATATGACATTCTCCCAATACTCTTCTGGAACATCCAAATGCACTCTAGCAAATTTCAGATGGGCCAGGATATGTACTGGCTTAAGCAGGGGGACACGTCTGGCACTGCAGGATCTGAGTCCCTGGCGGCGTAGTATGTTACTGATGGTAGCCTTTGTTACGTTAGTCCCAGCTTTCTGCAGGTCATTCACTATGTCCCCCCGTGTGGTTCTGGGATTTTTGCTGACCATTCTTGTGATCATTTTGACCCCAAGGGGTGAGATATTGCGTGGAGCCCCTGATCGAGGGAGATTATCAGTGGTCTTGTATGTCTTCTATTTTCTAATTATAGCTCCCACAGTTGATTTCTTCACACCAAGCTTGCCTATTGCAGATTCAGTCATCCCAGCTGAAGGAGCCTCTTAAAGAAGAAGTTACAGGTCTGTGAGAGCCAGAAATCTTGCTTGTTTGTAGGTGACCAAATACTTATTTTCCACCGTAATTTGCAAATAAATTCTTAAAACATCACACAGTGTGATTTTCTAGATATGTTTTCTCATTTTGTTTCTCATAGTTGAGATCTACCTATGATGTCAATTACAGGCCTCTCTCATCTTTTTAAGTGAGAGAACTTGCACAATTGGTGGCTGACTAAATACTTTTTTTCCCCACTGTAGGTCGCCATCTCCTGGTGTATGACTTTTATAAAATTCTGCAGGCAGCCATCCGGCCTGGACCCTTATGGTGTTTCCGGTTCTTTATTGCACTGTACCTCATCTACAGTGATGTTTGCTTTGAATTGTGCAAGTTGTTTCTGTGTGACTCTAGTGAGGTGTAGGAGGCGTAGGTATTGGTTTCTCTGATCATCATCATCATAAACAGATTTATTGTTGCACAGCTGCTCATAAGAGCAATGGAAAATATATTTTAACAGAATCAATATGCAAGCGTACTGTCTTATTCTTAAATTTTGTTAGATGGGAGCATTGGTTGGTGCCATGACCAGATTGGCAGGGTTATGGTCTGACATTTTACTATAACGAAACACCTCAGCCTCATATAATGACCTTTGAAATCACTCACTACAGTCAAGTACTGTTTCAAATTGGGCCTTCCAGGCTTTTAGGGTATGCTGTTAAGAACTCATTTGATAAGACAAATAGGCCAGTCTGACAGCTGGGCTGCTCGAATTATACTGCTTCTTGTCTCGTTTCTTGAGCTGAGTAATGTGTGGTATTTTTCCCTGTATAACCATCTTGGTGGCCTCCCAATAGAGGGATAGATTCTCCTTGTGGTGTTTATTATTATACTTGTACTTATGCCACCATGCCTTGAGAAGTTGTATTAATGAATTTACTGCCAAAAATTTAGAGAAGCACCAAACAGGCAGTTCCTCTGGCATGGCTGTCACTTATAGAAAGGGCCAACAATGGAAAAACCTATGCACTCCTGTTATGTCAGACGGAGGTGCTCGTAGAGAGGAATCTTCCAGAACAACGATATAGGAAATCCACAGCACTCAAAGTACATTAGCTATGTCTACTAATAGTCTAATAACACAACAAATCTCAAGTAGAAAGGGCAACTGGTAAGTGATCTGATTTGGCCAGTTGCTTTATTTCAGAACTATGTATGTAATGCAGCCCCCACAAATATATAATCAATTCAGACCCAAGACAGATGGACAAAAAAGTAACACATATATTCCATACAATCAGGATACTGGAAACGCCAGACATATGTGAAGAGAGAATCTGATATTAAACTGCTTTGCAGTGTTTATCCTCTGGGTGCTGTCACTTGGCACTTCTGTTCTCATCTGGTCTCATCACTGTATTAGAGTCACTGGCCCTGAAATTAAGTGGCATAAGATATGAAAGTAATTTAGATCCTAGTTGTTGCATCCGTAGACATTATAAATTCTAGTTTTAGCTACAGTGGTGTCAAGCAGGACATGAAACTGTCTTCACTCGGAGTCCTCAGATTGTGATTCAACCATGATTGGAGTTTGCTAGTTGATAAGGCGAATCGCTCCACCTTTTGTATCGTTGGAGGAAGAACCCAGCACCTGTCTAAACTATAACTTTTTCATGCAAAAGTTGTTCTCAAGAGGGCAAATTCTGCCTCCAGCTTCTTAAGGTGTCTAAGGACCATTGAATGTTTGTGAAAGGAGCCCCTTTATACTCCAGGTTACCACTTTCAGAAATGTATATGATAGAATAAATGGTAGCTGTCCATCGTTGTCGTCAATACCCTCAAGTCAAAAACCTAAAATAGAAGCTTCTTCATGACTCTTAAACATAACTCTAAGCAATGCACAAGAAATGGTAATGCATAAGCATAGCAAAATTTTTATCTTACATCTCCTATGGGAGAATATAGCTGTTTTTGGGACTTCACATTTGACCAACATGTGTAATCTCGAAAAAAAAAAAAAAAGTAAAATACAGTATACAAGGAAGAAAAAAAAGTATCTGGTATATTCCAGTGAATAGTGGAATTGATAGCTCCCCTTTACATTAAAACAATCTCAAACATTGAGTGGAATGAGGAAATGTTAATTGACATAAGCAGTGGGCTACACTTGAAGGCAAAGTGTCCATGGTTCCTGGGGGATGGGGGAGAAGACAACAGGGGAAGATTCACAAAGTAGCAAAAGATAATAGAGCACAATCTGAGGTATATTTAAGTACCAAAGATGGCAATATGGGATAGGGACAAGACAGTGTAAACTGAAGATAAGGTTTCTCCACTGTATGGGTTGAGGTTGCTTCTTGACTGCATCTTGCTCCTTGGCATGCCTTGGGGTCTTGGGTGGTCTTCTGTCCTTAAGAGGAATCAGATGTGGGTGTTTGTGCGTCTGGGTCTTCAAGCACGGTGGCTTCAACTGGTTGCAGTTCTGCAAAGATATGAACTATGCCATCCAGTTGTGTCCCCTGGAAGACCGCAGGATACTGTAGTTGTAAGTGCCATTTACAGCAACAGAGTTCCATGTATAATTACCTGAAGGCCTTTCCTGGATAGTTACGGAGTAGTTTGAGAACAAGAGTACCGTCATCTTGTTTATGTACAGGGGAACCTTTAGTCATTGGTAAACTCTGAAGATGGCTACTTTTTAAAGAATATGTGGAGTTAGGGTGCTTGCTGTTATGGATTCCAGGAGACCAACCAGTCTGAGATTGCTGCGTCTCTAGCGGTTCTCAAGATCGAAAAGCCTGCTGAATAGTTTTTGAGTTCTCAGCTTGCAGGTTTCTCATGATTATGTGCACCTGCCATGTGAAATTCTGTGCTCTGTTTTATGGTTTGCAGTTTGGAGTGTGAACATGCCCCTTTGTGAAAGGGAATGGTAATATCCCGTTGTGATTTCCTTCAGTTTATTTCCAGGAGGGATGGCACAACAGAAGGTTTAAAAAAAAAAGCCATTTTGTTAAGATTCAAGTTATTTTATAGGGAATGCAAGTTGACAGGTCTCTTGGAAGTCACAAACAAGACTAAAAATTTGCATATCCCTTTGCAAGTACACAGGACAAGGCTGACTTGTTGGAAAATGTTTGTTGTTATAAATACCTTCTGTTATAGGAATGCTCTTACTGCAGTTTTGTGTCTCAATTAGTAGCATAATCATCTATCTTTTCCTTGTTCACTTTCCAGCTGGCCTTCCTGGCAGCACAAGCTGTACAAGTTTGTATTAAAGCAAGAAATTGGAGACTCCCATCTTTTCTAGAACAAAGAGGGATCTCTCTACTCAACATAAATAGTAGGAATGCCTGCAATAAAGTGTAATGGAAATGAAGTATTTAATCATAGTATTTCTTACATAGTTCTATGCATTAGAATAATCCAAAATTGTCTTCGAAGTACAATGGTGTCTTGCTGTATATGTTTCAAGGTTGGCATCTTTGATTTTCAGATGTAGTGGTTCAGTGGTGCACACAAGGAGATTTGCTAGCTGTTGCAGGAATGGAGAAACAGAATCTCTTGCCTGATATTGGCAATGGTCCATCCCTTAAAAGTGCCATCATCAAGTTCTACAATGTCCGTGGAGAACATATCTACACTCTGGAGACCCCAGTACAGGTGGGAAAAATCCTTAGCAAAAATTCTTGTTTTACACGTTGAACTTTATAGTAGATATTCATATGGTCGTGTGCAAGGGGGCTAAAACTGTATGCATAGAGATGCTTGCTTCTTTGCCTTTCCTCTTGGCTCAACAAATCCTGAGATTTATAATGCACAGTGACTAGCTTTATAAACATTTTTGCCAACATGTTGCAATAATGTATTGAATTTTTATATGAGAAAATGGAATCCTTAACCCCTTCCCGCTTCATCCATTTTTCATTTTTTGATTTTCGTTTTTAACTCCCACCTTCCAAAAGAGCCATTCACAGAGCCTTATGAGGGCTTTTTATGTGGGACAAATTGAACTTCATAATATTACCATTTATTATGTCATACAATGTACTGGAAAGCTAGAAAAAAAATTCAGATGGGGTGGAATTAGAGAGAAACTGCATTTGCGCCACTTTTTTATGGTTTTAATTTTTACAGTATTTACTGTGGATAAAAATGACATGTTATTTATTTTTGATCAATACGATCACAGCGATACCAAATTTATGCAGTTTTTGCAGTGTTTTACCTATACAAAAATACAAAACTTAGAAAAATGAAAATAATTATTTTAGTCCCCATATTCTGACATCATTAACTTTTTCATGTTTTGTGTAGGGAGGTGTGTAAGGCGTATTTCTTTTTCAGCACAAGATGTAGATTTTATATATACCATTTTGGGTACTGTCTGACATTTTGATCACACTTTATTCAATCTTAGTTTTGAGGGTAAAAAATGGTGATTTGGCTATTTATTTATTTTCCACCGCTATGGTGATGATAAATATTTTTATAGTTCAGGCATTTTCTAATGCGGGAATAACTAAAATTATTATTATTTTTTTTGTTTGTTTGTTTTTTAGGGAGGGGGGCTAAATTTCTATTTTTTTTTTTTTTTTTTTTTTTTTAAGTACAGTATAAAAACTTTTATTTTTATTTTTTTTACTCCTTCTAGGAAACTTGAACCTGCAGTCATCAGACCACTTTTCTGATGGACAAGTGTCATGCATGCTTCTATTTTAACTTATTTCTAAAACAGAACAAGCATATAAACTACAATATTTTAGTCAGGCCCTACTCATAAACTGAAAATTTTATTTATTTATTTTTTTTTTTTGGAGAATACATACAGTGTAGGGATAAAGAACAGATAATGATATGCACAGGATTTGACCAGATGCTGACAACTGCATTTATCCTGCTTTACAAAAAGACTTTGGTTCTTTTCTGTTAATCTGTATTATACAAAGAGATATTGTTTGGGAAACAAAACTTTCAAGGACAAATCTTTTTAAAGCTTGGGTTGCATTTAGAAAGCCGAGCTAGCAGACATGTACACATAAGTACACAAATAACTGTGCTCATTTAAAAAAGACTAAATTGCAGCCTCGCTTGTCTTGAAATGAATATGCCTAGAATCTTATAAAATGTCAAACTTGGTTAGTGAGCAAAGTGAAGGAATGTTAACCCTAGTATAACCCGGGCCTTTTAGGCCCGCTAGCTGTTAAGTGTAGATTTCTAACGTCATGCATACTATGCTTATCCTTTATCTGCAGTTCAATATAAAAAAAAATAAAAAAAAAAGATTCTTTGCAATAAAATTATTATTTTCATCACATATGTTTATGGCATATCCACAGGTTTTGCCATATTTATCTGACAGATAAGGTTTCCTCAGGATCCACATCCACATCTGTGTCCCACCTGATAACCATATCTGCTGTTTCCATAACGCGCTTAGAAGTGACTGAAGAGAGCAATGCACATGTGGATTCAGTTTCCATTTGTGGATATGTCATAGACACCTGTGATGGGGGTAATCCTGTAAGGATCATAGTGGGGGAAGGTCCTTACAGATTTTTGCTACATGAGAAGAACTAAAGGGAACTGCAAAATTATATTTTTTAACATTTTGTTCTGGTAGTCATCTGTAGAAAAGCTGCTGCCATATGTAAGTAATATGGATATTGGAAAGTGACCAATGACATTGTTTTTTAAATTGCGTTAAGTAAATCTAGATGCCTACAACCCATAAAGTAACCAAATAACTTCAAATAGAGTTATAAATTCATATAATTCATCAATAAATATCATAGGCTACAAAACACATAAACAAACAACACATACAAAATATTAAAACCATAAAGTGGGGACAGCCCTTAGACTAATGGGATTATAAATAGTACAATGACCAATCTATTAAATCGATACACAACAATATAATACATTTCATTACAATAATCAATAAAAAATATATACTTTAATCAATCAATTCATAGTTATGTAGCAGGGTAGTACCATATAGTCAACCACCCATACTGGTCCATATACTAGTATAACATGCAATTCATACTTAATAAATATATATACCCATAGATATCCATTCTGAAATGTCCAAGGGCTGTTCACCTCCACACATTTAGACTTTTTATTTGTTAGGAACGCTCAGTATAATATTTTTCACAATTGACTCATGATAACAATTGATTAATGATAATTTACTATGCTATGAGGAACTTTAGAGTCCCCATAACTGCATAGCGGACCTTAGTGATCACTTACAACAGCCTTTAGTCTCTTTGTTCTTTAGACAAGTCTGTGTTCTTTTACACTCTGATATCTAATGAAAATACTGTCAATACGTTTTTTTATCATCAGGCACCAAAACCAACTGCACTCATTGGATCGGTGGGGACTAGACTAAAAAAAAAAAAAAAAAAAAAAAACTCTGCCAGATCTGGTGAAGTAGTACCTTGTAAAGGATGAAAAGAAGTGGAGTTGGTGAAAGATCCTCTTTAAGCAATTGCTTCATAGATGGTGGATCATACAGTTATGTCATTCAACCCTTCAGCTAATAATAATTTGACTAACCTGGAAAGATTTTGTATATAATAAAAGTACAGAAACTAATAGAAACTAAAAAGTACATTAACTTCTGTGTCACTTGTATTCTTCAGCGTCCGATCACTTCCATCTGTTGGGGCCACAGAGATTCTCGCCTCTTCCTGGCCTCTGGTCCGGCCCTCTATGTTGTTCGGGTGGAGCACAGAGTTGCTAATTTGCAGCTTCTTTGCCAGCAAGCAATTGCCAGCTCTCTTCGTGATGACAAAGATATCACCAAACTCTCCCTGCCTCCTCGGCTCTGCTCTTACCTCACTACCGCCTTTATACCTACCATTAAGGTAATTATGAATAGTTATCTATAGTTTCGTTATTAAATTAAAGAAATTTCATCATGGTTTTTGCCCATTTACTGTTTTTTATCTTCATTATAAGAACAAAAATTGACTATAGTTTAAAGAGGTTCGTGCCCTCCCAGTGCAGTCTGGTACTGCTTCTCAGCTTTCTTCTTTTGTGGAAGTCCTTGCCAGCTGTGACGTCCCAGGTCCCTTCTGCTGAGGTTGCTGATTGGCCTCAGTGGTCATGTACGGCAGGGACTTCCACCAGAAGAAAACAACGGAGCTGCAGGACAAGACCGTGCTGGGAGGCACCCGGGATAGGAGATTATGATTTTGTTTTTTGTTTTTTTTTCTTTTTTTTTTACCTCCCCCAGCCTAATTTATAAAATAAAATTTTAGCCTGGACAACACCTTTAAGGAGAACTACTAGCATGTACCAGATATATTGTAATGGTTATTTAAAATGACTAAAGAGAGTTTACTATAATAATTAGAAATTTGCTATGATAACATTATTCTATTGTGACATGTACTCAGCTGAGCCTATTATAAGCCTATTACTGGATAATGTCTCCTATGGCCTGAGCCTGTTTTCTTTCTTTATTACTCTTTCCATATACAAAGGTGGCAAAAAGTGACACCTGTCTTTCCTGCTGGATACCCACTGAAAAAAAAAACTCTATTGACTCTCTTGTTGAATGGATTTGTTTCAGATTGTTGCATAAAGATTATTGAAATGTTTCAGACAGGATATAAAATACAAAACAAGATGAGGATGCTGGTAGGTTTGGCTTCCAAAATATAAAAATGATACAAACCATTGGCCAGCCCAATTCTGACGTCAGTCCCATAGGGAACTTGTGGGGGGACATCAAAAATGCAGTTTATGATGCAATCTCATATGAGGAAATCTCAAGCATTTTTTCAGTTTATAGATAAATTTTTTGAGTTTTTAAAGAAAAAATGCTGCCACTGCTATTTTTTTTAACAGCCTAATGTTAATTTTTTTTTTCAATTTTTTGTAAAGGAATAAGACAAACTGGATACATTTAAGTTTTGATGTGGCGTTGTACATAGTCATCTCCATTTATGAAAATAAAATTATTATAACAATTTTGCATTTTTTATTTTAACTTACTGCTATTTTATTTTTTTTTTTTATAACCACTAGCATGGTGTATCGGTGGTTAGCACTGTAGCCTTGCAGCGCTGGAGTCCTAGGTTCAAGTCCGACAATGGATAACATCTGAAAGGAATTTGTATGTTCTCCGCTTGTTTGCGTGGGTTTCCTCTGGGTACTCAGGTTTCTTCCCACACTCCAATGACATACTGACGGGGAAATTAGATTGTGAGCCCTATATGGGACAGTGTTGACAATATCCCTGTAAAGCTCTGCGGAATATGTCTACAAAATAAAAAAAATATAGATATAGATATATTATATATATATAATAATAGTCCTTTAATAGTCCCACAATGGGGAAATTCAGTGTGTTACAGCAGCAAAGATAAGATAAGATAAGCAGATACAAATACAAATACAACATGTACAGGAATGTTCCAAGGTGAGAGGTATTACATTAATAGCAGACAGACAGATAGGGCGTAGCAGAGGGGGGGGGGGGGGGATTTAACAGGCAGAGAGATATTTCAGTTCTCTGTGTGTAATGATCTCCGCTTAGGTCGGTGTTGGTTGTACAGCCTAACCGCGGTGGGGAGGAAAGACTTCCGATAGCGCTCCTTCTCACACCTAGGGTGGAGCAGTCGGTCACTGACAGTACTGCTCAGCGCGATCACAGTCTCATGCATGGGATGGGACTTCTTCTTCTGCATGGAGCTCACCACGGACAGTATCCTTCTGTCACCCACCACCTGCACTGGGTCCAGTGGGCTCCCCAGGACAGAGCTGGCCTTTCTAATCAGCTTGTCAAGTTTATTTCTGTCCCTGGTTGATATATATATACACACACACACAACCGTTCAAAAGTTTGGGGTTTTCCATGAAAACTCAGACTTTTATTCATCAAATGAGTTGCAAAATGAATAGAAAATATAGTCAAGACATTGACAAGGTTAGAAATAATGATTTTTATTTGAAATAATAATTTTCTCCTTTGCTTTCGTCAAAGAATGCTCCATTTGCAGCAGTTACTGCATTGCAGACCTTTGGCATTCTAGCTGTTAATTTGCTGAGGTAATCTGGAGAAATTTCACCCCATGCTTCCAGAAGCCCCTCCCACAAGTTGGATTGGCTTGATGGGCACTTTTGGCGTACGGTACGGTCAAGCTGCTCCCACAACAGCTCAATGGGGTTGAGATCTGGTGACTACGTTGGCCACTCCATTACAGATAGAATACCAGCTGCCTGCTTCTACCCTAAATAGTTCTTGCATAATTTGGAGGTGTGCTTTGAGTCATTGTACTGTTGTAGGATGAAGTTGGCTCCAATCAAGCGCTGTCCACAGGGTATGGCATGGCGTTCCAAAATGGAGTGATAGCCTTCCTTATTCAAAATCCCTTTTACCTTGTACAAATCTCCCACTTCACCAGCACCAAAGCAACCCCAGACCATCACATTACCTCCACCATGCTTGACAGATGGCGTCAGGAACTCTTCCAGCATCTTTTCAGTTGTTGTGCGTCTCGCAAATGTTCTTCTGTGTGATCCAAACACTTCAAACTTCGATTCGTCTGTCCATAATACTTTTTTCCAATCTTCCTCTGTCCAATGTCTGTGTTCTTTTACCTATATTAATCTTTTCCTTTTATTAGCCAGTCTCAGATATGGCTTTTTCTTGGCCACTCTGCCCTGAAGGCCAGCATCCCTGAGTCGCCTCTTCATTGTAGACGTTGACACTGGCGTTTTGCGGGTACTATTTAATGAAGCTGCCAGTTGAGGACCTGTGAGCCGTCGATTTCTCAAACTAGAGACTCTAATGTACTTGTCTTGTTGCTCAGTTGTGCAGCGGGGCCTCCCACTTCTCTTTCTACACTGGTTAGAGCCTGTTTGTGCTGCCCTCTGAAGGGAGTAGTACACACCGTTGTAGGAAATCTTCAGTTTCTTGGCAATTTCTCGCATGGAATAGCCTTCATTTCTAAGAACAAGAATAGGCTGTCGAATTTCACATGAAAGTTCTCTTTTTCTGGCCATTTTGAGAGTTTAATCGAACCAACAAATGTAATGCTCCAGATTCTCAACTAGCTCAAAGGAAGGTCAGTTTTATTGCTTCTCTAACCAGCAAAACTGTTTTCAGCTGTGCTAACATACTTGCACAAGGGTTTTCAACTGTTTTCTAAACATCCATTAGCCTTCTTACACAGTTAGCAAACACAATGTACCATTAGAACACTGGAGTGATGGTTGCTGGAAATGGTCCTCTATACACCTATGTAGATATTGCATTAAAAACCAGACGTTTGCAGCTAGAATAGTCATTTACCACATTAACAATGTATAGAGTGTATTTCTGATTTATTTAATGTTATCTTCATTGAAAAAAAAATGCTTTTCTTTCAAAAATAAGGAAATTTCTAAGTGACCCTAAACTTTTGAACGGTAGCGTATACTGTACATTGCGCTTATTTGATTATCATATTTAATCCGTCTGTACAAATTTATATTTCATCTAGCCTCCCATACCTGACCCCAATAATATGCGAGACTTTGTCAGTTATCCGACATCAGGAAATGAGAGGTTGCACTGCACTATGAAGAGGACAGAGGATGATCCAGAAGTTGGGGGTCCATGCTACACACTTTATTTGGAATACCTGGGTGGATTGGTACCTGTTCTCAAAGGGCGTAGGATTAGCAAGCTACGTCCTGAGTTTGTTATCATGGATCCTAAAACAGATGGGAAAACAGGTATTTCTCTTATTTTCTTTATCCCCTGTAGTCTTCTACAGTCATGTTTTAATTATATCAGATCCTTTTACATTTGTCTGATTTTTTTCAGATAAAAATGTGTGTGTAGGTGTATGTAGTTCATATTCAGGATATAAATATTTCTTGCAGATATAACAAAGTGGTTAGTACATTACAGAACAAAATCAACTGTAATAACTAATTCCAAACGCTTAAATATGACAGGGCATGGTTCCTGTATTTCACGCTTTGGTTAGATTAAAATGTATTTCATTATCTTTTCAAAGTAGTTTAACACCTTCTCCAGTTTAAGAAAAATAAAGCAGATTAAACTTGTCTCTTCTGGATTTGTTTTGGATTTTTTTTTTTTTTTTTATTGAATGTTTTCAAACATGCATGCATGCATACATACAACATACATACATACTGTTCCCTTTAAGATTATTTGTGTCAGTAGCTAGGATGGACTGTATATACTCAGTAGCTGAAATGAGTCCCATAGATTTGAAGGTGGTTTGCCTATTTCCACCTTGAAGTGTGTTTCACCTTTTTGTTTTTTTTTTTTGTTTTGTTTTTTTTCAGATGAAATCTACAGCAATGGATTAATATCAACAGTTATTGACAGCTGTAATTGTTCTGACTCCAGTGACATTGAGTTAAGTGACGACTGGGCAGCCAAGAAATCTCCAAAGATCACAAGAGCTAGCAAATCTCCCAAATTACCCAGGTCTGTTAGAATCGTCCTCTTCCCTTCTGTCTGTCATACATAAAAATGGTTCCAGTGACGCCCATAGCAGAGAATCCGATCACTTGTTTAATTTTCAAACCTGCTTTAAAAAAAAAAAAAAATCAAAGTGCCATCTGACTGATTACTTTTTATGCACACACAGAATGGCTAATCATTGTTTCCATGGATAAACAGCCACATAGAAGCTTTAAAATGTACCTATCATTTCATAAATCTTTTGTCATGTCATAGTGATATGTCAGAGGCTTTGATCAGTGCAGGGTCAGGTGTTGAGACCTCACTGATCACTAAAAAGAGGGGCAGAAACTGAGAGCTTTTGCCCTACAGCTTGTCTTGTAAAATGAGCAGAGTGGTATACAGGCTCATATAAAGTCTGAGTGCGTGCACTACTCTGCTCAAGGAGAACGAATAAGCTGTTTAGTCATGAATATAAAGATGCCACTTTGTGATTGTAACCTTTTTCAATCGTGCTCCATTTTCAACTAATGGAGAGTGCTTGTCCCAATATTGACAATGTGTATTCACAGAAGTTTGGAATCGCAAAAAATAAATGATTAAAATGTAACTTTTAATAATATACATTTAAACAAAGGAAAAAAAGGCTATCTGCTATAAATACAGGTGCATCTCAATAAATTAAAATATTTTTGAAACGTTCATTCGTTTCAGTAATTCAATTCATATTCTGCAGTCTTCCATGATTGTGTGTCCTACTGAACCAGACTGAGGGACCATTTAAAGGCTTAGGAAACCTTGGCAGGTGACACACTGAATTTACAATACTGAACTTTTTTACAATATTATAATTTTCTTAGATTTTGGTTTTCATTACCTGTAATCCATAATCAACATTTACAGAAATAAAACACTTGAAATAGAACACTCTGTGTGTAAAGAATCTAGCAAATATAGGAGGTCACTTTTTTAATTTAATTACTGAAAGAAATAAACATTTCAAAGATATTCTAATTTATTGAGCAAAACAGCAAAATATTAAAATAGAAGAGTGCTAGAAATAGTATGTCGCTCTGCACTCATCTAGCGCCACTTAGCTTGTTACCGGGGTAGAGGGTTTTTATATATATATATATATATATATATATATATATATATATATATCTCAACCCCTGATTAGTCTAAAATGCATTTTCAGGCATAAAGTCCAAAAATAGTGGTTAAAAACTGCATCTCCCAGACTCCTGATGGTGGACACCGATACTCAGAAGCACAGGGCCTTTTCCTTTTTAATGTTTATCACTTATAGTTGTATTTCAATCATTTATTTTTTGTGATCCCAAACTTCTGTGAAGGTGCTCAATTTTCAGTTCTCTTAATGTAGTTAGCAAAGTGAACAAGGTCAGTGGCGTAACTAGATATGGCTGGGCCCCAAGACGAACATTTGACATGCCCGAGTCCCCAACCCCCAAATTGCAGTTTTTATGACAATTACCATGAAGTCAGGGGCAGAATGACATGTTGTTTTATAAAGTTTTAACCGTACGACTGTAGCCGCATCACTGTGTACCCTCAAAGAAGTACCCAAAAAAAAGTTATGTCAGATCTGTTCAGCTAAATCCTTGAACTTGTGTATTTGAATGTGGGTGTCTAGTTGCTATGGCATCCTGGATTTGTATTTATCCGACTATGACTTTGCACGAGTATATCTATGCGTGTGTGTATGTATATTATATATACACACAGAGTGAGCCAGATTTATTATGCCTTGTACAACAGTTTTCTAGCGTACATAACATAAACAGTCACACATTTTTGTACAATTCTGCTTTTGCACAAAAAACTTGCATTTTTTTTTTTTTTCTTTTTTGTGCTGTCCTTGCCACATTCCCAAAAAGGGGCCGTAGCGAGCCTGTGCAGGCATCGGGGTCATCATCCTTGTCACATTTTAGTATCATTTATGCAAGGAATCTGGTATAATTAAAACTATATAAAATTGATATAGTTATAATTGTACTGACCAAGCCCAACTGCAGTTCTGAAAGTGTGTACCTGTCAACTTTTAAAGCCCAGGTCTGGGCTCATTTACTTGTAGGTTTTCAATGTAGATTCTGTTCTAAAAATGGTGCAATAAATATAACCACTTCTCATATAACCATTTCTCATATAAACACTTTTAGCACCTGCACTAGATTAATGCAGATTGAGACAGAACTGAATAATAAATCATCTGCCTTTTGTTGCAGGAGGGCCAGCTCTTTGGGGAGATAAACTGTTGTAAAATGTAGCTAGAATGTAAATGTGATATGCCACCTACACGGTCTCCTTTCCTGCAGCATTTGGTCACTCACACTCTGAATTTTACTTTAAGGAAAGGTTTTGCCTTGATTTTAAGTCGCCTCTTTTACAAATACTGTATTCTTTTCATAGAATTAACATAGAAGCAAGAAAATCTCCAAAGCTATCTCGTGCTGCGCAAGAGATTACAAGGTCCCCTCGATTACCTATAAGGAAGCCCTCAATTGGATCACCAAGCTTAACTCGAAGAGAATTTCCTTTAGAAGATATCACACAGGTGAGATTAACATATGTACAATTTCTTTTTACTGATAAAATCTATACAGTATTTATACAGCTAAAGAAGGGGTACTATGTCTTTTTAGGGAAAAACAGTACAGGGACTTACTAGACCATGCATGCCCTGCTAATAATTCTGGGAATTCAAAGAATATGCAAGAAAGACCTCCTTGGTGGAAAAGAGTCTTGGCTTTATTCTCAGATTATGCAATTAGGTTTTATGAAAAACCATGCGTTAATCTATAAGGAGTTGCCTTCCAAAAGGTGGTGCTAGGAGCAAGTTCCTTTTTTTTCCACCAAGGAGGTCTTATTTCTATTGTGACAGATACAGAAAACTAGTCAAAACTAGTGAGACTAAGTGCATGACGTTCAGGAGCTCAATCAAGATAGTTTTAGCTTTCATTGCTTAAATTTTACCCCTAAGGTTTTGGCAATGATCTGTTGTAATTGCGCAAACCTGCCCATCAGTTTTATGATCATTTGGGATATCAAAATGCCTACATGAGCCCTATATTAATGGAGTTGTCTGGGGAGCTGAAAATGACCTATTTGGTCCAGGGATGCTGATGATGGATCTGGGGTTCCAGGGTCACAGCACAACCCCTGGGTCATGTGATCAGAAGCAGTGTCCAGCCCCTCCTGGCCCAATCTCTCAATCTCCCTGTGCTATAGGGGCTGGCTTTACTATAGTCAGCCAGCCACCATAGGAAAGGAGCGACCTGGGGGTTGGATTGCTGCTTCCGATCACATGACCGGGGGGCGGGGGTCATGATGTGGCTGGAACCTTTGGGTCTGTCTTCAGCATCCCTGGACAACCCTATTTAATACATGTTTTGGGATTTTTAGTGATATGAAGCGCAGCTACTGTGGTCAGGTGAACAATCGATGGAATGACCACTATCAGCCATGACTTGCACAGTATGTTACTTCGGTGGGTGAGATTGAGGGCTGATGACTACCTGCAACAAAAAAAAAGGATTAAGAGATTTGTGTGTTCCCTGGTAACAGATGTCTGGTAGCCCCAGTAGACATTACATTGTCAGTAAACTAATCTTAAAGTGAATCTGTAACTTGAATACGCTGCCCTATGTAATGGCAGCATATCAGAGGAATAGGTCCATTCATCTATTTACAAAAACTAAATAAAAAACATAGTGCTATCTGTATCAAATGCAGCAGACTGGTAGTCTATAGTTTTGTAGCCCACTGAAATTATGAGGGGAGTGTTTCTTCCCAACCCCCTTCTCTGTTTGCGCAAAATGTATGCTAATCCTGATGCCATCATGGCGTGATGTGTTGATTTCCGTATCTGGGGAGTCTTTCTAGCCATTTCCACTATATATAGCCCTCCTGCTTTATATTGTTCACTGCTCCTGATGAAGACCCTGTGGGTGAAATGCATTGAGGTGGCAATCGTTACACTGGTATCACTTTGGAGTTCTTTTTGACACTATGGCAGCAGGTGTTTTTTTTCATTTTCCAGCTTAGGATACATGTTTCTTGGCATTAGATATATTGGGCAGCATTATGATTTGATATATGCTGTACTGGGTAATATTATCATTATGATATATATCTAGCTAATTACTTGGCTGTGTTTTGTGCTGGCATCTTCTTAGAGAGTCAATTGACCATACGTAAGCTCTAATAGTGTGATGTAATTATGTGCACAAAAATGGAGAAAAATAGCAGGCACTACCAAACTGTGTCTAAAGTTCATGTGTAGAAAGAGTACTTAGCTATATCGCTGATTCAAGTAGAGGTCCGGGGGCACCCTGAGAACTGTGTCATCCAGAATACAAACGAAAAGGGTGAAGTAGCGGCACACAGCTCTGGATATAAAAAAAACTCCTTTAACAAACACGGTACAAACAGGTATTCAGCTGTGGACAGGCGGGCTGCCTGTCTGTATGCAGCTGAATACCTGTTTGCATTGTGTTTATTAAAGGAGTTTTTTTTTATATCCAGAGCTGTGTGCCGCTACTTCACCCTCTTCGTTTGTATTCTGATGTAATTATATGTAGACAGCCTTTAGTGTTAATATTAAATATCTATTATCTATTTGCTATATTAATTGTACTCCAGTTGAAAGTCCTGTGGTGTCTTCTGTACAGAGGCTATGACATCTTGCCCGTTTTTTTTTTTTGTTTTTTTTTGTAATATCATCTTGTTTGGCATAAATAAATTATATTTTTGTAATTTGCCTTTATTGCGTTTTTGACTGCTTTTTATGGTGGTAGTGTGCAATTTTATGTGGTCAATAGACATCGAGGTAATTTGAGAATTGATACACAGCTCTACAGACTTGCTGTTAAAAAAAAATTATGAACGCCTATCCCCATTTATAAATATTTAGTTTTGATCTACTGATAATTAAAAGTACATGAAAATTGCTGAAAACATTTCCTAAAATCTAAGCAATACTAATTTGATTGTAGCAAAAACTATTTTATTGTGGTGTGTGAGAAACTCTCATATTGCTGAAATATTTCTAATTATTTCTGGAACTTTTTTATCTTATGGATAAAGATTTAGATGAGTAAAAAGAATGAGCATGGTGTTATCTCTAAGGATCTGTTCACATTTACAGCAAACTTCAGGTTTTGACGGCTTTGTTTTTAGCTGATCTGGGGGTTTTTTTGGTTTTTTTGACCAGTTTTTCACTAATGCAGACTGAAGGCTTCCATTTGCATTTCTCATACCATTAAAGAAGACCTATCAGCAGGTCTCAAAAGACCACCTGAGCCTTTTGGTGTTTTGTTTATCCAAATCTGGTCAGCAGTTGCAAAGATATAAGCCCATTTTGTGTTTATGCCAAGTGGGCGGTAACACTGTCCTTGTGTGCTGTATCTCATTCAGTGTCACCATCCATTTGACTAATAGACACTAATTTGCAATTGTATCAACCCAAAACTGACCTGTCAAAAAAAACTAATCTATTAAAAACCTTAAGTTTTCTGAAAATGTGAACAGAACCTTAGAATGATTATTGGATTATTGTAAAACATCATTTATTAGTCATGAATATCATCATCTGTCGTTACAGCATAACTACCTTGCTCAGGTCACATCCAATATATGGGGAACCAAATTTAAAATCGTAGGATTAGCAGCATTCTTACCAGCAAATCTTGGAGCAGGTAAGTACTTGCAGTTTCTTCTAAAGAATGAAAGACTGATCATATCTGTTTTGTATATTTTTACATTTTTACTTGTTTTGTTTCCTGTGTTTTAATTAAATTGACTTTTAGAAACACTAATGCATAGAATATATTTTGTAGGAAGTCAAAGGTAATAGTTTTTATTATGCATCTTTATTTAGTTATGAGGTACAGTGCTGAAATATAACCTTCATTAGGAAATCTATAAATGACTAAGGTTGATAAAAGTGCAGTTGACCATGTATAAATTTGATAAACTGAGATAAGATGAAAATTTGTAGATAGCAGCACATAAATGGCTGGGCAGTACAGAATACAAAGTGATAGCAAAATAATTTATTGCCACTCATTTGCATCAGTTTTATTCCACAGGTCATTGTAAACTGAATGGGGAAGGAACAATCTCCGCTGCAATTGTTCCTCCCCTATTTGGCTGCCCGGATTAGCATTACTGCCCTGATTACATGATGTGCTGCTGATAATCATTAGACAGGCCAATTATTGACAACAAGCGTTCCTAGGAGTGCTCGGTGATGACAATTGCCCTGAATATCAGCCCATCTAGTAAGGCCTTTATTCTCTGTGTATACAGATCACTGAAAATCACTGTAATCTAATGAAAAAGTATACATTACCCCAGACATAACTTACTGGTCCGCCAATTTGTCTGTTCTACACTAGTCATTTCTTTTCTCACATTTCCGAATTGTTATAACAGGATGATTATCAATGACATGCAGATGCTAAATATGAAACCAAAGGTGGTTTTGGTCCTAGACCTACCAATCATAATGCAGTCACATATGTTAGCAAAATGCCATAACAATAAATTATGAAAATGCCTTTAATTGTTATTCACTTGTTATTCAACTATTGTGCATACTAACACTCTTCCTCTATCATATAGTTATTTATAAAACAAGTTTGCTGCACCTTCAGCCAAGACAGATGACTATTTACCTTCCAGAAGTGCGAAAGATTTCTATGGACTATATTAATTTGCCAGTATTTAACACAAATGTTTTCAGTGAAGATGAAGATGACTTACCAGGTAGGTATTTACAGTAACTCTGACAGAAACCCTAAAGTCTCCCAGGTGCAAATAGAAATAAAAGTGCAGGTAATAGGAATTGATATCCAGGACTGAGAAGATAGCATGCTGTGTGGACTGAAGTGTTAGGTCAAACATAAGGCTTATGCTAAATTCAAGCCACCAAACTGATGTGGGATCCCGTTTTTTCACGGATTCATCTCCGTGGTTGAATCTATCACTAACTAATGACCAATAGCAGCAATTGCAGATGTCACACACTCTGAACAACTCTGTTTGGTTTGAAACGTTGTTCTGAGCAGTTTAGAGCAGAACCGGAACTGCATTACATGTGCTTCGTATTTTTTTCATTGCCATACTTGACAGATTACAGATTGTCTTCCCCCCATCTGTGTCTGTCTGTTTTTGTCAGTGATCCCTTATGGCTGACATTTATTTACTTATTTTTTATTCACTTATATAGCGCCAACATATTCTGAAGCTCTTTACAGTTATAGTTATCACTCCCTCTCCCAAGTAGGAGACTCGTGCAAACACAGATTGGATTCAAACCCAAGACTCCAGCAAAAGGCTACAAACAGTGCTAACCACTGAGCCACCATGCTGCCCTTAACATTTCTTTCTCAACCCAGTAGGTGGACCCCTGTGGACTCAACAGAGATGTACACGTTCTGGACTTATTTAGCTTACATACCTGCCATAGAACTGAATGTAAGACAAGCCTGGGAGCCTTCAATAGGCTCCTGACTATCATGCCAACGAAACGCCGAAATTAGCTTTGACCAAGGCACTGGGGGGTGGGGGTTTAATGCTCGCAATGAGTCGCACTGATTGCGGGTATTAGTGCCGGGTCTCTGCTGTATGAGACCCAACATCCACCATACTATTACGGCGGATGTCGGGAAGGGGTTGAAGTCACTGTAGAACTGAATAGGTCCCTAGAGAACAGAATTTTGAAATATTTTTGAAACCTTGAAATCTTGCCACTAAATTTGTAAGCCTTCTAACATCCTAGAGAAGTAAGACATTAAAAAAATGATGTTAACATGAAGCAGACATGTGGTTACTGTCATAACACACCAAATGGTTAATTATTAACAATCTTTTCTTTTTAACGTAATAAGTGAGACTTTCTAAATTGATAACAGAAATTTTCCTTTTTGATAAAGTGCAGTTACCAAAATTTTCCACCAACAAAGTACAATGTGTCATGAAAAGAAAAAGCAATCTTTATAATAACTTGGATACATAAATGCATCAGAAAGTTATTCTTACACAAAGTGACATGTCAGATTTGAAAAATGGGTTCTGAGTATTGAGGCCTAAATTAGAGTACATCCTTAAAAAGGACCTTTCACCACCTCCAACAAGTAAAGCTCTTTGCATCAATTAATAGTTGCCCCTCTGCTAATTGTGACAGCTGGAATTTTTTCTCTATCCCCCACCAAGCAATCAGTGCTGTTATTTTTGATGCCTAATATGCTATGTAGACTCTGTACTGTCTTGAGGGCGGTGTCAGGCAGGAGCAGACAAGGAGTATGATTCTGAACTCTGACACTGGCTGCCTCTGATTGGAGCTCTGAAACCCCCCTGCCTGACATCGCCCTTCTGACATAACAGAGACCAAATAGCACATCAGACACCAAAACTAACTGCACTTGTTACTTAGGAATGGTAGGGCTAGAGAGAAAATTCTAACTGTGCTAGAATCAGCGGAGCAACAACTATTAACAAATGCTAAGAACATGAATTGGTAGAGGTGGTGAAAGGTCCTCTTTAAAGGGACTCCAGCCAAAAAAAAAAATATGCCTGTATAGTGCAGTATACACTGATATTAAAGGGTTTGTCCAGGTCTGTAATATTGATTGCTGTAGCCTTTTGACTATTTATCAAGTGCAACACTGTACATTATATAGTGGATGTGCTTGATATTGCAGCTCAGCTCCACTCATTTGAACATAGAATGTCTGTCCTCTAACTCAAACTGCAAAGTTGCAGTGCTTCTTTAACGCAGAAACCATTTGAAAGACTGTGCAGCTGCCAAACAATTTCTATGCTTAAAGTGTCTGAAATCAGATAAATGTAATAAGACAACATGAATAAAGGAGCAGCAGATAAGGTGTTTTAGGCCTGCTCAGATTTATAGTAATAGAAATAAAGTAAATCAGTAGTCAAAATCTGTATAGAAGTGGATCATCTGTAGAAATAGAATGCATAAGGATGTCTTGCCATTAATCTGCTTTCTTGGTACTTTGGTTATTGGAATTATAATATTATATTTGCATTATTTTTTTATGTTTTGACAAATACATTGTTTCGTTTAGTAGAATATCATGATGTAGTAAGATGTTTGTATTTTATTCTCTCTTAAAAGTAACTGGAACTTCTGGGGCACCTGAAAACAACCCACCTTGCACTGTGAATATCCCTATTGCACCTATCCATAGCTCTGCTCAAGCTATGTCACCAACTCAGAGCATCGGCTTAGTTCAGTCTTTGTTAGCCAATCAAAATGTACAACTAGATGTCCTGGCCAATCAAATGGTAGCCCCGGCACCACCAGATCATCCAACAGAAAATACTGTTCAGTATCCAGCCCAGAATAGATATTCTAATCCAGGGCAAGTAATATTTGGTGGAGTTGAAATGGGCCGCATGTTGCAGCCTCCCCAGCCTCCTTTGCCTCACCCACCCCAAAGTACAGTACAAATGTCCGTTGACCACAACGAGCGAGACCATGAACATCCACAAAAGGCAAAACCTATACGTCAGATTCCTCAGTTTGCAGAAGGAGATGCTGTTGTTTTTACCACTGTTCAAGAAATGCAGCTGAACAAACTCAATCCTCCTCCTCCATATCCAGGAACAATCCCAGCTCCCCCAACTTCAGCAGCACCTCCACCACCAATCCCTCAACCTCCTGTAGATCTGTGCCTGAAAAAGGGAGACTTTTCCCTGTTTTCTAGTGGACACTACCAAACTCCACTAGGTTATGAACGAATCACAACATTTGATAGCAGTGGCAACGTTGAAGAAGTGTGCAGACCACGAACTCGAATGCTGTGTACTCAGAATACCTATACACTTCCAGGCCCAGGAAGCTCTGCAACACTGAGAGTTTCTGCTACAGAAAAGAAGATAAAACAACCTTGCACTAGTGCCACACTGAATAGATTGACAGTTCCTCGCTATTCTATACCCCCTGGAGATCCACCACCATACCCTGAGATTGCTGCGCAGCTTGCTCAAAGCAGGAGTGCAGCTCAAAGAATAGACAGCAGTCTCATCCATGCTACACTACGGAGAAATAGTCGTGAAGCTACTCTTAAAATGGCTCAGATGGCTGATAACCAGCGGGCTACACTACAACACCCACCCAAAGCGAAAAGTAATGTTGTGAGTGGACAATACCAGCAAAGGACACCAACAGCATTGTACACATGCAGCCAGTGTAGCAGTAGCACTGGTGTTATCAGCAGTAGCATCAGTAATCATAATGGTAATATGAGCACCAGCACCATTGGTGCTGGAAATATTCGCCCTGATCTACCCTCAGCTTGTGGTCCACATCAGAGTACAGTTATCGTTCACTCTGCTAGCACAGCTCCTTTAGCATCCCAGTCCTCTTATAACCTTTTGAGTCCTGCTGAAAGTTGCAGAGACAGGACAGACTATATTAACTCTGCCTTTACTGAAGATGAATCTGTTTCCCAGCATTGTCAAGTTGAAAAGCCAGTCAGGCATATCAACCTGGCCGAAGCAGGACTTACAATAAAACGTCCCCCACCATACCAGTGGGACCCAATGGTAAGTGAGGATGTATGGGTTCCACAAGAAAGGACAGCCCATAACACATTGCCAATTCCCCAGAGGCCTCCTCCCCTTATACTTGGACAGGGCCAACATTTAGATATGTCACGTGTTCCATTTATTTCCCCTAAGTCGTCTACAAGCCCAATTTCAACATTCCAGTCAAATTATGGTGTTGGAATACCTTTCACTGGTGCATATAATATACCACCCCCTCTCCAACAAATACAAAAACCTTGCTCCCCAAAGGAAACTCTAGCTCCAGCACAGTTTGTGCAACAGGAGCCCGCTATAGTAGTACAGCCAGCATATCCACCTAACCTGCCTTGTTGCCCCTTGCCACCCATGTATCCAGGAAGCAGTAATTGCAATGGCTTACAGCTTCCTGCAATAGCTCTGCACCCATGGAACACATACAGTGCATGTCCCCCAGTACCAAGCTCACAAGCTGCCCTTCCACCAAAACCTCATTTATTGCCAGAAAAACTTGTCATATCTCCTCCACAGTCTGAGCTCCAAAATAATGTGGGTACTGAGGTAATGGTAGAAACTGCTGATAATTTCCAGGAGGTCCTTTCATTAACAGAGAGCCCTGTGCCCCAGAGAACAGACAAATTTGCTAAGAAAAATCGGAAGCGTTTGGATAGTAGGGCAGAAGAAGGCAATGTTCAGGCCATTACTGAGGGCAAGGTAAAAAAGGAAGCAAGGACTTTAGGTGATTTTAATTCCCTCATATCTAGCCCCCGGCTTGGAAGAGAAAAGAAAAAGGTGAAAAGTCAGAAAGATCAGCTAAAATCCAAGAAGCTAAATAAGACAAATGAATTTCAAGACAGTTCAGAAAGTGAACCTGAGCTTTTCATCAGTGGAGATGAGCTCATGAACCAGAGCCAGAGCAATAAAAAGGGATGGAAAACAAAGAGGAACCTTAGGACAGCTAGTGACCTGGATGAATTTAAGTGTCGGAAAGCAAATGATAAAGATGATGGTAGACTGGGAAGCCAAGGATTTGTGTATGTAATGGCCAACAAGCAACCTCTTTGGAATGAGGCAACACAGGTCTACCAGTTAGACTTTGGAGGTCGGGTGACTCAGGAATCTGCAAAAAATTTCCAAATAGAACTGGAAGGTAGACAGGTATGTGAAAACTTTGATCTTTTTATATGATAACATGTAAGTAGATTATTGCATCAGTTTTATTACACCAATGCATCAAGAATTGAAACTAAAGTAACTTTTTGAATAGTGGTGATTTAAAAATGGTTTTGTTTTTTGTTTTTTTGTTTCCCTACAAAGTGTATTACAAACCCAAGTTTAGACTAATCCTCCAGTCATGTGTTAGGCCACTTCCTCTGACCACTCTTCTTAGGATTTTTTAATGAAGCCTATATTCAGAATTTCCATTTATTTTGTTTTAGATGCTCTGGAGCTAAAAACAGTGGTGAAAAAGGTGGCATGTAAATGGGTTATATATTTTATATATCATATAAAAGTTGACACTTCATGGGCTTATAGTTGCATAATGAACCATATGGTCAAAAACTGCTACCAATATAATGGGCATTATGTCAGTTTTCAACATAGAGATCTGTGTCCTGCTTAAAGGGCTTTTCCGGACTAAAAATATCCTATAGATACTTACTAATATCAGATCTGTGGGGGTCTGACACCCATAACACCTATTGATCAGCAGTTGATTTACAAAGAATGGAACAGGAAGCAAACAGCTCTGTTCTCTGTGTAGTGGTGAAACTGACTGCACCTTAGGTCCCATTCAAATTAATGGGAGCTGGTCTGACCACTACACAGAGAACAGAGATGATATTCCTGCTCTTTTCTCTGTGTATCGGATGCTGAGAAACACTAAATTGATAGGGGTGCTGGGTGTTCAATATTTTTAGTCTGTAAAAACCCCTTTTAACCCTTTTAGTGTAGAGATGGATGGATGGTTATTGTGCAGGTACACATTATTTATAGAAATTCTTCAGAACAATTTTAGCAATAATCACTTCCCTCTAATAATGATTAAGTAGTGTATTAGTGTGAGTGAGAGAAACCATGAGATATCTATCCACCCAGTGTAAATTGGTCTGTTTATTCTTTTCTTTGACAGGTAATGCAGTTTGGAAGGATTGATGGCAATGCCTATATTTTAGACTTTCAATATCCCTTTTCGGCCGTCCAAGCCTTTGCTGTTGCTTTGGCTAATGTGACTCAGCGTCTCAAATGAGCCTAGACTATGGCACAGGAACATTTCATTTAAAGTGGATACAACAACGTTTCAACAGAAGAGATAGGTCAAATGGGACGACAAATAAAAAACAAAACAAAACAAAAAAACACTAGAACATTTCAACTGGAAAGAACCATGACTTCCTGCGTGAAGGCTCTCTTGTTATTTTCTTTATTTTTTACATGCAATATTGCTGATGGTTGAACAGGAGCCATTATGTGTGATGATGGGAGTGTGCCTGTTGATGATTCTGTTGTGTTTGGTGCAATAGATGTTAGAATATTACATGGAAAAACTGCCTTATTTATAATAATATTATTTTTTGAAAACTGTAAGCGATGTGGTTCATTGACCTGTTTTTTTTTCCAGTTTGTAGAATCACAAACAAAAAATGCAACTAAAAATATTTTTTAATACTTGAATGCATTGAAAATGGGGTGGTAGGTACTTAAGGTTGGATAAATGTGTTTAGCAATGAGTTCTGCTTTGAGGTATCTCTACAAACCTTGTGTTTTGTAATTGTTTGCAGAAACAAGAGTGTGTTTGGTTTGGTGTTAAGAGAATCTATAAACCAAATTAAAATACTTAATATTTCATTTCTAAATGAAAGTCCTTGCAACATTAGGGTTGATCTGTTCTTATATCTGTTTATAATATTGGCGTTGTGAAACTCGGAGTTAACACAGTCCACTCCAGTAGTCTGTCATAATTAGTAGAAACATGATTGATTTCTTCTTCTCAGGAAGTGACATCACGTCTGTTGGTCACATGGCCATGCTGCGCCTCAGTCCCATTAATTTTAATGGGAATGAGCTGTTGAATTGCCATGTGACCAGCAGACATTAGGTCACTTCCTAAGGAAAAAAAAGCAGCCATGTTTTCTAATCCTGTACAACCCTTTTAAAAGAGTCCAAGCTATAAAAACATCCACTGAAATAAAGATGTATTCCCATCATAAATATTTATTGCATATCTATAGGCTATGCCATAAATGCTTGATAGAATTGGGACCCATATCTGGAACCCTCTCCTGTTGATAAAATAATGGAACCATGACCCCTTTTAACCAATTCTGGCTGGATGCCTTCCTCATACAACTAAATGGGGTGTTATCCCTCCCCTTTTAAGTCTGTGAGAATTGCAAAAAGAGCTAAACAAAGATGTTTTCCAACAATGAGATGTAGCCGGAATATCTCATGGGTGCGGGGTGGTTAATATCTTGAACATGCAATGACATTTTAGACGATGAAATGAAAAATGAGTGGGTAACAACATTACTGAATGCTCTAATTTGTAAATTTAGCACAGAAACCCATTTTGACTATTCGATTTAGAAAATTAGATATAATGTGATACAGATAAGCGTTGGGAAACTTGGCACTAAGACACGTTCATGGTTTCCATATATCTACCATAACACACTTCATTTTTATGATGAATTAATGTGCTGTACTGTTGTACTGATACAAATGGCTGCCTGTGTATTTTGTATGGAATTTTCCCCTTCTTTTATGGAGTTGTGCACCTTTTGCTCTAAAGGTGGAAGCATGATCTTTTTCTTTTTTTTTTTTCTACTTTCAGGTTTATAAAATAGAAACTGTATTGCATTTAGATTTTATTTCCACTCTACTATGTAGTTTCCGTTGTCTTTTAACAAAAAAAATGCCTGTTTGATGTTAAACAAGTACTGCTGACTTACTATGAATTAAGTCAGTTTGTCTGGAGGCTTCACAGCAGTAACGTGGATAACTGAAGGGTATTTACTACTTTACTGAAATTATTTGATTCAGAACTGCACTGAACTATTTTACTGAATAACTTGAAGGTCAACTAATATGGTCACTATTACAATGCCCACAAGTGTTGTTGTCCAGGTTTACCTGAGTCCTGAATAGTTTATCTGTTTAGGTATGCAGTAAGATCTCCATTTTCTGCTGACACTGAATAGCAAGACAGAGCTCAAATTAGTATTCTAGGAAACCGAGGTGACTTTTATTATAGTGTCCATAATGTTTCTCACCTACACATCAGCCTGCATAAATAAGAAATGACTGAATACAGTTCTTTATCATCTAGCAGATGACAACTGAAGGATGTATCTCATGACTGTTGCTATTCTCACATTCTACTGTCTGTCTTCTCACATATGAGGAATCTCATGTGCAGAATGGCAAGCTTAAAACATCAATTATAATATAATATATATATATGACCAGTCATGTAATATGGTGTCCATATCGATTGGTATGAAATATAAACAGCCTGAAAAGATGTCAGTATTACATCTAATAGGATTTATAATTGTTATAGTGACTGGTTACAATGAAACTATATGAACATTTTTCCCTAGAATTACTCTTGAGAGGACATATATGGCATATCAGTTGAATCTGGTATAAATGTCTGGCAGAGGTCAAACTACTGGACCCCCACCACCACCAGGATTCTATTTCTAAATCTCCCTTTCACTGTAATTATAAGTGTGCATACAAGCTTAATGGGACACACATTTGTATAATAGCCAGTCAATATGTCATAAATGTGTATCTGCAGGTCTCATAAATGATGGAGATTTCAGAAAAATTAAAGCTCCTTGTTTGCTTTGATCAGAAATGTTCCTGGATAAATGATGGTGCAAAAATCTTCACCCTTAAGAACTGGACCAGACTTTGTTACATTGCTGTATTGTGTGGAGCATTCACTAGTTGTGATCAGAGGAACAGAGGAATTTTGTTGTTGTTTTATTGAACATCTAAAATCTATGCAAAATTCAGTTCTTAGTAGTGGATAAACATTTATTGAATCCCCTCAAAATTGTTCAACTTGTATCTAAAGCAAGTACAATGCCTGGTTCGGGTATTTAATGCTGACATTTAATAGCCAGTCATCATGGCAACTTTTACACTTTTTAAGACAAAATATGTATAAAAGAGCAAAGAAACATGGAGGGAAACCATTTTTTTTCTGGTCAAATAGTAAATTCTCAGCAATTCATTATTGAAGTCTGGGCTCATTCATTGACATTTATGGCCCAATGGAAAGCACATGACATCTGTGTGCAGTCTGTTCACCTCTTACATATATTCTCTGAAATATAAGATTAATAAATAGCGCAAGCTAAGGCAAGACCTGTTATGTCATCAGCACAATGGTAAACCATTGTTCAGCTGGTGTATGAGTTATTAGGGATACACTGCCTAATAAATGTAGTAATATATTTATTGGGTAGTAAGCAACTACTGGTCATACTTTACTCAAGGTGAAATGGCTACTTAACAGAGCAGAAAGTCAGAGAAGCTTGGCAGGAGTCAAGCTGTATCTTTTGCTGATTAGTATCCTTGCTCTTAGAGTAGTCCATATCATACCTTTAGTCCTATGTCATAGTATACATTTTTTCTATAGCTTAATGCACACAACTATATACTTTGATATATTTCACTTCAACGGCCCCATGTACACAACCATCGATCTGTGTTAAGGGAGTGATGAAAGCTGCAAAAACTGACATGTCCTTTTACTGTCCGTTTTGAAGTTTGGGCTCACTCATTGATATGTACAGGTCAGTGGAAACTACATGACATCTGTGTATAGTCTGTTCAGTCAGGATAAATGCACACAACTGCACAGACAAAGAGGAAATTCTGCCCCAAAGAAGCCTATATGTTTGGCTACCATTTTGAGAGACTTAAAATGCAGCATCAAACATCTTTAGGTGACCCTTACCTTTTGGATATGAATTAATTTACATCTCCTTGAATATTTGGTCTCATAGGCCTATCAACTGTTGTAGACCTCGTGATAGTTGGAATATTATATATTTCAGACATAGTGCTTTTCTTACATTTTAGCCTGTTAGTGAGCAGGTGTAAATAGCAGTGCAGGTAATATTCTTACCATTGCCTTTATTAGTTTTCTACCCAACTTCACATATAACATGTGACTGGAATTCTGATTTAAGCCTTAGAGCAATTTATGTGTGGACTGGAAGTCTGTTTCTCTGTTCAGTCCTATGAGACTCACATTGAGCTTCTTATACTTACAGTCCAAACATAATATTCATCAAGTCAGAGTGCCACCTAGACTATGTTCACATCTGCTTCTGAGTCCTGTTGGAGACTGATGCAGAGTCCGCCGAAAATTGGCAGAGAAAAAAGTCCTGCATGGAGGACTTTTTTTCTACTCCGCTTTCAGTTTCTAAACGAAGAACACCCAATGGACCCCCTTATAGTCAATGGGGTCTTCCGGACTCTGTGTGTAACCGTTGGTTTAGCCTTTCATCTCTCCATTGTTCGGGTCCCCCGACAGACCCAAATAATGGAGACCCAGCGCTAGTGTGAATCTAGCATCACAAGGAACAGAAAAGGATTAGAACAGAGATCTCTTATGAATAAAACCTTCTCTGCACTGCTATTTTACATCCCTTATATTACTAATGGGCCAGAGGATAACTTTTTTGTGCAAGTATTTCTTTTAATGAAAATCAACCCCTGAAGCATCTGCATTGCTAAGTCTCACCCTCATGTTAGGGTTTTGTACTATGTTTTTGAGGTTGCGTTAAGCTTTTCTATGCACACTGGTAAATAAAGAATTATTGAATTACTATGAATTGTACGCTATGGACAAACTGTACCTACTGAAACCAGTATAGAATAAGACTTTGACTTTAATACTTACTTCATATGACTGTGGCCAATGAATTTTAATAATATAGTCAGAACAGTTTTGTCAATTCAAATTCTGCTTATACTGCAAGCAGGTAAGTTCCAGGTAGAATATTCTTCAATTTATGTAGCCCTTATTTCTTTAAACATATGTTCTCCTTCACAGTGTTACATGTTCCAGAGTCAACCTCTTATTAAAATTAAGTCTGCTGCTCTCACACCCGGTGATCAGCTTTCATTGCTAGGGGATGCCATGTTTAGCCATATATTTCCCCAGTTACTTCCACTGCATGGGAAATGTAGCATTACATGTCAGGCATTCAAATTAACAGTCATTCTGAGACAACTCTGAACTAAAAACTGGCTAATGCTGTTCCTATGAAATTCAATTTATATGTGTCTGAAATGGATATCTGTAGACTACATTACATATTTAAGACTGTTGCTTGATGATTAATTTTCTCCACCTTCTTAAACAAAGTTCCAAATTCATACATTTCATTTCACATTTAGGCTGAGGCCTCACGTTGCTCTAACGCAGCTTTTTTTGTTGCAGATTTTGCAGCTTTTTTTTTTTTTTTTTTTTTTTTTTTTTGAGCCAAAGCCAAGAATGACTACGAAAGGAATGGCAAATATATAGGAAGCTCTTCTACTTCTCCCTTTTGCTCAATCCACTCATGGTTTTGACTCAAAAAAACGCACTAAAAAAAGCTGCGTTTCTGCAACGTTGGGGCCTTAGCCTAAGGTCGGGGCTGCACGTTGCAAAAATGCAGCAATTTGGCCATTTTACAGTATCTGACTAATCCCATCTACGTATTGCAGAAAAATACCTGCAGCAGAAGTGCTGCAATTTCAAAAACAGTCGTATTTTTGTAAATTGCAGCATGTCAATTATACTTATAAGGAAAATGACCGCGTTTCCATATGTATAATAGGGACAGAAAGTCAGCAGAGTAGTGTGGATCACTACGTGGGGCCTTAGCCTTAAACAGTGTTCTGTAGTCTTGCTTAGACTGGTTTTTTTTTCCCTTTTTCTGATTTTCAGTGGGCCAGAAAAACTGTAAAAAAAAAAAAAAAAAAAAAAAATTCCTTTTCAAGGCCATTCATTTTCATTGGCTATAAAAAAAAATTGTTTGCTCCTGTTCCATCATCAACCCTGTTTCTGTTATTTTTATGGTGAAAATAGTTCAGACTACAGCTTTTTTTTTTTTGCGTTTTTTTTGTGAAAAAAATAAATAAACATGACAGAACAGATGCAAATTGATGCAAACAGAGAAAAGTTAATTAGCTTAAAAACAGGAAAGTTGTTTTTTTACTGATCTATCATGGGACTAGGAAAAAAATCAATACAAATGTAGCCAAAACTGGTGAAAACATTAGAAATAGACCAACCAACACAGATGTGAGCAAGACCTTAGAGTAATTGATGGAAAGATTTGGTGTAGCTACAAGTGCTAATCTTTTTAGCTTTATAGTTTTATTCCCTGCTTTGCAGTACTTAGATACATCTACTGGTTTATATCAAAGTAGCAGATTGTATTGTTTACTGTTTTATAGGGTACCATAAATAAAGATAGCAAGAGATTATTATAAAGAGGATGGAAACTTACATATCTACTCTATTAACCATTATCTATCTTTTAGGAATACAATCAAAACGTTAAGAATTTGGTAATTCACTGGAATGGCATTTATGTGGCAATTGAATACTAAACATAATACTCAGACTATGCAGCAAACACAAAGCTTTCACTGGTCCAGTGCAAGACACAGAATAAGGATGTCCCTTTCTCCTATAGTATGAACAGCAGAATCTGGATATTACTGCTACTGTCTGCACCTGTAACTAGGGGAAGCTTAAAGGGGTTGTCCAGAATAAACAATTTTTTGTAAAGGGCCGGGGAAGGTGAAAAAAAAAAAAAAAACACGGTCCGGTCCTGCTGCTCCAGGATCTTATTTTGGAGAAAGTCCCATGACTGGGACACATGACTGCTGAGGTCAATCAGCAGCCTAAGAAAAGGACATGGGGCGTCGTGACGTCCTTTGTCCTTTCCTTAGGCCCTGATTGGCTTTTTGCAGTCACGTGCAGTGTGAACTTCCACTGGAAGAAGACCTGGGAGCAGCAGTACCAGACCACAGTGGGAGACTCCGGAGCACTGGGGAAAGGTGAGTGTATTTTTTTTTTTTTTGTTTGTTTGTTTTCTCTTTCCCTGGCCCCCTTGGAAAAAAAAACCAAAAAAAAAAAAAGCTTATCCTGGAAAATCCCTTTAACAATGTACAGGAGGTTTTGGGGGTTGTGGGGTATCTTCATTAATAAATGCTTAAAGTACTTTAAAAAAAATTAGGAAATCAGGAAATGCCCCCTGGCCGCAACAGTGACTGAACAGTTACCTGCCTGTGTCAAGGGACAACAGGAAGTAAAAACCAGCTGGGACCTGGGCAGCAGTGGAACTGGAGTGGCAGGGGATTGTTGGGCATCTATTTTATTTTTTTATTTTTTTTAAGTAATTTGGAGTGTTTAACTCTTATTTTTCCTTTCTGAAAAACCCCTTTAAACCAGTACATGGTAAGCTCCCACACACTCCCTATTGCGTCTACATCCCGAATTTCAATATCTGTGTAGGGATTTTGAAACTACAGTATGAGAGAGATTTGCTAGGTTCACTGCATCCAAATTCTGGCTTGACTTGTGACAAAAACCTGATGCATGCTTTTTGCACCTCTTATGTGTTTCAGATATTTGTTTGCCTTCATGTTGGAACAAGGAAATCCATCCAACACTCAAATGAGTGTAAAATAGTCTGTCATGCCATGACTAAGGACATATAAGGTGTCCGAAACCTGTAGGTGTTTAGTCAGTATTGTCAACTGGTTTCCTGCGGATCTTTCAATATTGGAGTAATGCTGGACAGATTTTCTTGTCCCTGCATGTTAATAATCGCCACAGCTGAGCAATTGCCCTTGCATTAGGAGGATGATGTGGGGACAGCTAGCTGGGTTCATCTATCTATACATAGATGTGATTATTATTTTTTTTTTTTTTTGTGCACCAATTTTTGCACAAAGTACACCAGCAAATACAGTACAGACCAAAAGTTTGGACATACCTTCTCATTCCAAGAGTTTTCTGTATTTTCATGACTATAAAAATTGTAGATTCACACTGAAGGCATCAAAACTATGAATTAACACATGTGGAATTATATACTTAACAAAAAAGTGTGAAACAACTGAAAATATGTCTTATATTCTAGGTTCTTCAAAGTGGCCACCTTTTGCTTTGATTACTGCTTTGCACACTCTTGGCATTCTCTTGATGAGCTTCAAGAGGTAGTCACCTGAAATGGTCTTCCAACAGTCTTGAAGGAGTTCCCAGAGATGCTTAGTACTTGTTGGCCCTTTTGCCTTCACTCTACAGTCCAGCTCACCCCAAACCATCTCGATTGGGTTCAGGTCTGGTGACTGTGGAGGCCAGGTCATCTGGCGTAGCACCCCATCACTCTCCTTCTTGGTCAAATAGCCCTTACACAGTCTGGAGGTGTGTTTGGGGTCATTGTCCTGTTGAAAAATAAATGATGGTCCAACTAAACGCAAACCGGATGGAATAGCATGCCGCTGCAAGATGCTGTGGTAACCATTCTGGTTCAGTATTCCTTCAATTTTGAATAAATCCCCAACAGTGTCACCAGAAAAGCACCCCCACACCATCACACCTCCTCCTCCATGCTTCACGGTGGGAACCAGGCATGTAGAGTCCATTCGTTCACCTTTTCTGCGTCACACAAAAACACGGAGATTGGAACCAAAGATCTCAAATTTGGACTCATCAGACCAAAGCACAGATTTCCACAGGTCTAATGTCCATTCCTTGTGTTCTTTAGCCCAAACAAGCCTCTTCTGCTTGCTGCCTGTCCTTAGCAGTGGTTTCCTAGCAGCTATTTTACCATGAAGGCCTGCTGCACACAGTCTCCTCTTAACAGTTGTTGTAGAGATGTGTCTGCTGCTAGAACTCTGTGTGGCATTGACCTGGTCTCTAATCTGAGCTGCTATTAACCTGCGATTTCTGAGGCTGGTGACTCGGATGAACTTATCCTCCGCAGCAGAGGTGACTCTTGGTCTTCCTTTCCTGGGGCGGTCCTCATGTGAGCCAGTTTCTTTGTAGCGCTTGATGGTTTTGGCCACTGTACTTGGGGACATTTTCAAAGTTTTTCCAATTTTTAGGACTGACTGACCTTCACTTCTTAAAGTAATGATGGCCACTCGTTTTTCTTTACTTAGCTGCTTTTTTCTTGCCATAATACAAATTCTAACACTCCATTCAGTAGGACTATCAGCTGTGTATCCATCTGACTTCTGAACAACACAACTGATGGTCCCAACCCCATTTCTAAGGCAAGAAATCCCACTTATTAAACCTGACAGGGCACACCTGTAAAGTGAAAACCATTTCAGGTGGCTACCACTTGAAGCTCATCAAGAGAATGCCAAGAGTGTGCAAAGCAGTAAATCAAAGCAAAAGGTTGCTACTTTGAAGAACCTAGAATATAAGACATATTTTCAGTTGTTTCACACTTTTTTGTTACGTATATAATTCCACATGTATTAATTCATAGTTTTGATGCCTTCAGTGTGAATCTACAATGTTTATAGTCATGAAAATACAGAAAAATCTTGGAATGAGAAGGTGTGTCCAAACTTTTGGTCTGTACTGTATGTGGTGTAAAGTTAGACACAAAGGTGCACTAAATTTATTATCGAGCATAAGCCACATTGATGGATTTTTTTTTCCATCTTTTGACAGATGGCGCAGATTTACCAAATCCGAAACTAGACCAGGTTATCAGAAAAATTGGTAAAATTGGAGCTATAGAAATAGTTTGAGATATACATACATATATGTGTGTGTGTGTGTGTGTGTGTGTGTTTATATATATATATATATATATATATATATATAAAATAAATCTCAAACTATGAACAAATTATGCCTCATATTAAACTTTAAAAACACATTTCTGGGTTGAATGTACATCAACAGACATAACTGTTTAATTATGAAACCAATGGAAATCCTAGTTATAAAATATACTTGTATGCCATGACACAGAACAAGTGGGTTAACCTTTCTGGTAGCTAATCCTTCAAGCTACGCAGCCGCTATAGGACAAACCATTGACACTTAAAGAACTGGGGGGCTGACAATAAAGTGGACAAGTCCTACATTAATATGGGCATCAGTGTGTAGTTTTAGGTTTTTCAGGAATTTTCTTAATATGAATTTAGCATCTATTGTGTTTAATTTAATTGCATTGTTTTACAGCAACCCGTAGCTTTTATTCTTGACTTTTATGTATGCATTGGTGTGGATAGAAAATTTCCAATCTGGCCCACTTTTAAAATGTCCCTTATTGGTAGCCATTCTGTTGGATGGTCCAGTTTGCAGACTGTGCTTTTGCTATGAACCAGTGATATCATTGAGACACTGCCATATTATCATTTCTGGAGCTTCTATTCTTGAGGTAATTGCTCTTATTTCACAAGTAGGTCACAGTCATATAAATAATTATTGTCATCCTACCAAATGACTGCTTATGGGATACCCCCACGTACTAAAGCGTAAAACCAAGAAAACATCTGTATTTCGTAAACTATGTTGTGTGACCATCTGAGCCTAATTGTTTTATCTGTACATACTTTGTATTGTTTAGATGATATAGCATGCCACTGACTTATAAAAAAAGACATTGGTTTTTATTTACCTCTATTTTCAGAAAGAAATCACTTTGATACTGTATCTTTACACATTATTTCTATTCATATTACTTTAATTTCTCTGTTTTCTATTAAAAATTCAATCTGATCAGTGTGTGCACTACAAGAACCCTAAACAGACTGGTTATGCAGACAAATCTGACTGCATCAGCATGTACTGTAGTATATCCCATATGTAATCTTTTTACTTATTTGTGTATATTTTTTAAGATGCATTTATGAATCATTGCTGATTGCATTGTAAAAAGAGAAGAAAAAAAGACTTTGCAATTTTTCATCATCTCTCTTTAATATGTGTACTGTATTAAAACTGTGCCGCAGGCACTGGGAAGATGTAATGTGGTTTGTTTGGTCGTGTAGATGTAGATAGTTTATGGTCTTGGGGAAATGACTGCTTTGTTTCTTCCATGATGACTTGGATTTGTAATGGTTATATAGCTATTGCTTAATAAAAGATTATAAAAGGAAAATTAAAAGTGTACATCTTATATAGTTTTACATCAATAATTAAAAAATCTCAATTGGTAGGTTGCAGTCACAAGAATTAATAAACCCATTTAGAGGAGTAAGCAATTCTTATTGGATTTCTGTCATTTCTAATGAGTAAATTAAATTGCAGAACATCAAAGAAACCAGTCTGTACATGCAGGGGGTTGTGTTACTCACCAAGCAACTCTGGTAAGTAATTGCACCCCAGAGAGTAGGGGGCCCCGGCTGACCACATACCAGCCAGCAGTTTTTTGTTTTGTTTTGTTTTTTAAATTGGCCATTACCTATTATTTCAATAACTGTCTTGAAGCTTAAAGCAGTCAGCATCAGGACGCAATGTGCAGCAGTCCCTGAAGCCACTCCATAATGGCCCTACAATTAATGCAAACCAAGTTTGGGGACCATGAATGGAGCATTACACTGTGTGTGGGGGCAGTATAAGAGGGCCCTCAGACATAACTTTGCTTGGGACTCTATAAATGCCAAATCTGCCCCTGCATATGTGTATCTTTATGTGGCTTGGGTATTTTTTTTTTCCTCGCATGATTCCAGTGGTATGCTCAGTATTCTCAGATAATCAGATGTCTTCCCACTTCTACTCACCTTACTTTCTCATACCGTGCAGTCTCACAGCAAAAAAAAATAAAGTGAAGCCATACTCTCCACCATTTCATGGGAAAGGATAACTATAAGGGCTGGAAGGTTAAGATGATGCTACTTACACTGGTAGCATCATTATGTAAACTTATCCTCTATGCATAGGACAGGGAATAAGTGTCTAAACAATGGGGACCTGATCGCTGGACCCCAGTGATCAAGAAAATGGGGGATTGAAAATGCCCCTAGAGCTTACATGGTCAGGCAAGCATACAGGTGCTCTATTCACTTCACAGGTGCTGCCAGAGATTGCTGTCCCAGCAGCCCCATAGATGTGAATGGAGTATTGATCACGCATGTACACTGGCGCTCCATTCACATGGAAGCTTTAGGGGGACTTGCACTCCCTTGTCCTCCTGATCACTGGGGGACCCGGTGATCAGTCCCTGAGCAATCAGACACTTATCTCTTGTCCTGGTTAGGGGATGATTTTCAATAACTGCTCAACCCCTTTAACCCTTATGAGGTGAAATAAATAGCCTTATTTATTAGAGTTTTATTTATTTTAACTGTTTTATTAAAGAGGTTGTCAAATCATTTTAAAATATTTTATATGCTGCAAATAAAGGCAAAATCAGTCTTCCAGGTCCACTTTTTTTTTTTTTTTTTTTTTTAATTTTTGAGAATACTTTGAACAAAAAGAAACCAAACACCAGAAGGGAAACAAACAGATAAAGTCAGTGAACACTGCAATGAAATAAAAAAAAAAATAAAAAAATTGAAATATACGAAACAGGTAAAAACGAGGGCAAGGATATAAACAGGTAACGGCACAATGTACACACCAAGACAATACAGAAAGAAATAAGAATTGAGCCTATCTATCTGTCTTGTTCTCCCTTTTGCATCCTTAAGTCATAGGATGTAGAGCAGGGGTAGGCAACCTTTTTTGTTCGGCATGCTGATTTTAATTAAAAAAATCAAAGATGAGTTACTCGGAGTGCCGGTCAATAATTGTAAGTCTGACGACCCCTAAACTAAAGTCATATACCACAAACCATAACACAGAAGTGCTGCCACCAGATACTTTAGAACACATGTGTTTACTGCTATTTCTTGGGACGTGCCTGTACTTTCTGATTAGAAGCAATGAAAGTCCATGTACAGTCCCCAATTAGTGGTAAATATATGTGTCCAGGAGCACAGTATGACAGCATCCTTATGGTGAATACACATTATGTATCTGGATTCAGCTATATTCTTAGGCCACTGGAACTTTTACTTTGATGTAAAACTGCGTTCACATGGTGCATTTTTGCACAAAAAAAATGCCTGAGTTTTCTGTGCAAAAACACATCCTTAATAAAGAAAACGCACCGTTATACAGGATAATGTCCTATAGTGGCCCCTGCACACAGTATTATGTCCCATAGCGGCCCCTGCACACAGTATTATGTTCCATAGCGGCCCCTGCACACGGTATTGTGTCCCATAGTGGCCCCTGCACATGGTATTATGTCCCATAGCGGCCCTTGCACACGCTATTATGTCTCATAGTGGCCCCTGCACAAGATATGTCCCATAGTGGCCCCTGCACACAGTATAATTTTCCAACATTTCTAATGTTCCAATTGTCGCCACTTACTAGCTATTATTATAATGTAGGGTCTCTTCAGACCCCAGAGTATAATTAGTGGAGGGCCAAGAGAGGTGACAAACATAAAAAAAACAATGTACTCACCAGTCCAGCGCTCCGCAGCTGCTCTGTTCTCTTCGGGCGCTTCTGCTTGTAGTCCGCTACCGCTGATTGGGTCTCAGGGGTCACGTTGCGTCATTATGCGTAATGACGCCAGACGTGACCCCAGAGGTCCTGTCAGCTTTCGCTGACTTCAGGCAGAAGCGCCCGAAGAGAACACAACAGCTGTGGAGCGTAGGAATCGTGAGTACATTTTTTTTTTTTTTTATGTTTCATCACTTCTCCTGAGGCTCCGCTTATTATACTTTGGGGTCTGAAGAGTATATATACCCCCGAGTATAATAGCAGTTTCGTTTCAGCCATGTTCGGTCCGAGAGAAACTGCTGGTTGAGGACTCGGGCTGCCATGCTAGGGAAATAAGCCTTGCATGCCACTCTTGGCACGCGTGCCGGGGGTTGCCGACCCCTGATGTAGAGCTACCATAATCTAGAGGTCATGTAATAACCATAATGTATCCCAAGGGCCCCATTTCTTACTAAATGTTGTCTGCTCATTATGCAGAAGGCCAGTTAAATGTTCTAGGGTTCTGTATTCTTATAACTCTGGGGGGAAGACCTGTTTCAATGTTTAGCCAGGTCTTCCATTTCTAGTGTTGCAGCTCCATGCTTCTATTTATAGGTCCCAGCTCCCTGTCCTCAGCATTTACCTATTCATAAACAGCACATAACTGAATGGTTTCAGCAATGATATGCTCTTTGTGAAGTGGTCACCGCCTGCTAAGGCAGCAGCAGAGTCCTGCCCTCAATTTGAGCTGGAACCTGTAAACAGAAGAAAAGAAGAACTGGTGCTGGAAAGGGAGGATCTGAGAGAGGTATTTTATTGTGTTTACAGCACATAAATTTTAAAAATTAGTTGGACAAACCCTGTAAAAGTTACAAAAATAAATAAATTAAAAAAATTACAATTTCAAATATACATTTGTAATATAAATGATGTTTCTTAATTCACTCAGGAATTAATTAAATTCCACATGCTATTACAGATATTCAATACATCCACAGTGAAGGCTATACATAGAGTAGTGTGAAGTGGTGTTCACTACACATCCACAATTTTGTAGGCCATACCCTGCTAACTGGTGGGTGTAATACAACTTAAGGCTCACACCACCATTGTTAATGTCCGTTGCGGTCATCCATCATAGGATGACCGCAACGGACATCAACTGTAGTAGAGTAACTGACACAATTAGGACTCCTTCTATGTCTGGTCCTATTCACACTAATGTAAAAAAAAAAAACACAACGGACAGTCTTCCATCATGTTTGTTTACTTTTGTAACAGAAGAAAAAGTCCTCCATGAATTACCTTTTTTTTTCTTCCATCAGAAAAGTAAAAAAAATGATGGAAGAAAGCTTCTGTCATGTTTTTTTACATTGGGGTGAATGCAGACTGAGGGTGCTCTGTCTACATCTGTCATTTAATGTCTGTTGCTGTCATCCTGTAATTAATCAGGAAAAGGGGTTGACCACAATGGCGCCTCGAAGATTGTTTCATAGCAAACTGAGTTAGATAAGCTGCTTCTCTCCCAGGGAGCACTTGTCTGGTAAATACAAATGCAAAAGGGTATGAAGGAAAAACGGGGTTGTGCTCCTAATAACGTATAGACTGGAGATCCTAAGGAAGGTAAATCCAAACACTTTTATTCCATTAAAAATATTAGCAGGCAACGCGTTTCGACGTTGAACAAATGTCTTCGTTAGGCCAACTGTATTATGAACATAATAAACATAAATATAATAAGCACAAATATAAATATAAGTAAAATGATTTCTCTAAAATTCATTGGATAATAATAAGTAAATAATAAATGAAATTGATAAAAAGTAAAAATATATATGTAGCCCTATTGGGGGGGGGGGGGTATGAGTATTATCCCTCCCGCAACAGACTCTGGCGCTGACCTGTGTGTATAATGGGACCTGAAGCCTTCGCTGAAGGGAAGAGTGGGAACATATATGAAATATATCAGTGCCTCCACCCAGGATAGAGCCTCTGTATTACAGGGAGGATCTCTTCCTGGGACTTACCCATGAAGTACAGTTAGTAGCCTTAACAAGGATCACTGTACTAATCTCGCAGTCTGAAGAATACATACAGATACCACATAAGGTTATAACAGTAGCTTTATAAGAATCAACAGGGTAATAATACATACATAAAATATACTCAGAACACAGCAATACTACAACAACCAGCAAGTCCTCAACCGTCTTAGGTTATATACCCGGGTATATATATAGATATATAGCAAGAGTCCAGTGCACAATACCTCCAGGCAACAGAAGAGATGCAGGGGCCCCTGTGGATGACTGTGGATCCTCGGATTCTTCCAGGAGATGACAGACAGCCGATCAGGAGATGATGATGATGATGTTGAGATTCTTCACAGGCAGCAAACAGGGCGACGGTGACGGCAGTAGGTGCAGGCCTGACTACCCTAACACTGAGTCCTTAACCTGCCAGCTAAACTACTAGTGCCACCGGGCCTCTAACTAGCTAGTTGGCCTTCGGAAGCCTAACCTATCACTGCCCTGAACTATATATATATATATATATATATATATATATATATATATGGATCCCTAACTACGGTTACTAGCCAGGTCCTGTGAGTATATAGGGGGTGACACATACCTAACTATATACTGTGAAGTAAAGAGGAACAAGTGGCTCTTAGACTCCCCCAGACATAACATGTCTGTCTCAGCAGCTCTGCTCACATCTCTCCCCCCAGTAGCTCTGCCTCACGTGTCTGATGCTTCGTTCACACCTGCGCTTGCTATCCGTCCGTTGCCAATCCAGTGAAAATCTCGGCGAACTGGATTGGCATCGGATACAGACCGGTCAGCGACGCATTGGTTAAAAACCCATTCATTTGAATGGGTTTTTAAAGCAATGCGCGGGTGTGCGCTTACACCCTCTGCGCTGCCAATCCTTTTTTTTTCGTCGGACACAAAGTCCTGCGTGTCCGACTTTGTTTCCGACGAAAAAAAGGATTGGCAGCGCAGGAACTTCCACGGTTCTCTCACCGATATGATATACCATTCCATGTCGATAGCCAGTAGACAGGGCATCACAGAGTTCTCTAAGATCAGAAGATATATTCACCGGCTGAGCTGCAGGGTTCCAATCTCTTCCAAGAAACTTCTGAAAAGCATAATGCACTGCGGGACAATTAGTGCCAAGTATCACAGGAGCTGCACAAGAATCCCCTGTATCAGGACAGACAAGAGCCGTAATCTTCATGGGAGCGACACTCTGATCTTCTAATTCAGGGACAGCTATAACTACTTGCAGGCTGCCATCTACAGGATATGATCCTGAATTAAGCCCCCACAATTTCATTTGTCCCGTAGACTGAAGAGGTATATCCCTCAGATACTTTTGGTAGAACGAGCGATAAATCAGGGTCACTTGAGATCCTGTATCAAACAGGGCAGGAGCGGCATGACCATTGACAGTGACTTTGACAACGGACCTGGAGCCCGCGATAGCGCCTCTGGTCTTTACTCGGCCCGCCTTCCTTCGGTGTCTTTGATTCTGAATAGAGAAGACAGCACTGTGTCCCAATCCCTCACTGTCCTCCGTACACTGTCTGGCAGTATGGCCCGTCTGACCACATTTATAACAGGTTCTAGCATCCTTCCTCCGTTGAGTGGCAGTGGGTGGAGTGGCGGACTGTCTAAGTTCTGACCGCTCCGCTGGTTTGTCCTTGTTTGAATTAGGAACAACATCTTCTTTAGAGATGCTTTTTGCTTTCTTAGGGGTACTAAAACTAATGTCAGCTTCTTGTTTCTTCACTAACTTCATTAAGTCAGGAAATGGAAGGACTCTATCAGATAGTAAAACCTTGAGTACTTGAGCAAGAGGATGATGAGGTTGTAACCCTCTCACCAACTGACTGGTTCTCATATCGTCTACCTCTGAAGTAGATATAGCTGCGTGGTACACCAGACGTGAAAGAAGTAGCTGTAAACGGTTAATAAAAGTAGAGACATTTTCCCCTTCTTTTTGACGAACCATTCGGTAATCAGCAACCATCTGGGCAAGGTCATAGTATGGCTCAAAGTGATCAGACAGTACTTGTATATAGTCCAATGCACTCACTCCTTCATGAGAGTCTCTGTACAAGCGGATCAATTCTGCAGCAGGAGACCGTAAACTTTCACTGATACGCTGCCGCTTGCCTTCTTCAGAGCAAGACCATTCCTTCAGGCATTGGAGAGTATGTTCTTTCCATATCTCAAAGTTTTCCTCCCCTTGTGGTACTGGGACATTACCAGAGAATACTTTTAGTTTCTTGTAGTGAGTGGCCTGCAGGCCCTGAGCTAACATTTCAGTCAGCCTGGCTAAAGTGCTAATAGCACTGTCACTAGAGGAACTGCTAGCGACGGCCATACTGGGGGGGTAACTGGCTGAGCGGGGTTCTTCCTTTACCTGAACCAGGGGAGGAACAGGAGGTCGGTAATCCCATGTAGTAGCTAGTGGGAGGTTCCCCTCTGAGCTATATCGCTTCTCCATATCAATGACTATTCCCACTTCTAAATCTCAGCAGTGCCTCCAAATGTAGCCCTATTTGGGGGGGGGGGGGGGGGGGTATGAGTATTATCCCTCCCGCAACAGACTCTGGCGCTGACCTGTGTGTATAATGGGACCTGAAGCCTTCGCTGAAGGGAAGAGTGGGAACATATATGAAATATATCAGTGCCTCCACCCAGGATAGAGCCTCCGTATTACAGGGAGAATCTCTTCCTGGGACTTACCCATGAAATACAGTTAGTAGCCTTAACAAGGATCACTGTACTAATCTCGCAGTCTGAAGAATACATACAGATACCACATAAGGTTATAACAGTAGCTTTATAAGAATCAACAGGGTAATAATACATACATAAAATATACTCAGAACACAGCAATACTACAACAACCAGCAAGTCCTCAACCGTCTTAGGTTATATACCCGGGTATATATATAGATATATAGCAAGAGTCCAGTGCACAATACCTCCAGGCAACAGAAGAGATGCAGGGGCCCCTGTGGATGACTGTGGATCCTCGGATTCTTCCAGGAGATGACAGACAGCCGATCAGGAGATGATGATGATGATGGTGAGATTCTTCACAGGCAGCAAACAGGGCGACGGTGACGGCAGTAGATGCAGGCCTGACTACCCTAACACTGAGTCCTTAACCTGCCAGCTAAACTACTAGTGCCACCGGGCCTCTAACTAGCTAGTTGGCCTTCGGAAGCCTAACCTATCACTGCCCTGAACTATATATATATATGGATCCCTAACTACGGTTACTAGCTAGGTCCTGTGAGTATATAGGGGGTAACACATACCTAACTATATACTGTGAAGTAAAGAGGAACAAGTGGCTCTTAGACTCCCCCAGACATAACATGTCTGTCTCAGCAGCTCTGCTCATATCTCTCCCCCCCAGTAGCTCTGCCTCACATGTGTCTGACTCACTGTATTTACAAAACAAAACTTGCACTGAATGCCTGGGGTCTCTGAAGCCAAACTGCAGGGGCAAAGAAGCCATATACATTATATACTAGTAGAAATGGCAGTTCCCTACATATACATATCGGGGAATACTGAAAGTATTACTACATGGACGTGATAAACAAATTCATACATTAAACAATATGGTATAAAGTAATCCAACTGGTGCTGCCTGATGAGGATAATATTATGATGACTAATTCATATACATGGAGGTTGACATCTGGATCACAAAGTGTAACTTGTAACACAGAAAAAGAATAACCACATGAATGGGTTGAAATAGCCTTAAAGGTGTAGTGGAAGCAATAAATTGAGGTAGCCAGACATTGTAGTGCATCAAAGTATCCCCAAAAGAACAGGGTTGGTGTGACTTACCAAACTGGATCATGGAACTACAGTGGATTATGCAACTGGAGTAGTGTTCATGAAGAGGTTAAGTAGTGTTCTGTAGCAAGTAGCGTGGGAACGCTTGCACCAGCAGGGGGAAGGGGTTACTGCACATGTATGGGAGGAAAAACAGCTGAGTTGCTGATTTTGAGCTAGCGCTGTGTCAGTAGGGAGTGCGTGATTGGCCAGGGCTGATAAGGGAGGGGGATGCTGTCACATGCATAGGAGGAGAAACTGCTAAGTGGCTGAAGCTAGGGAGGTGCTGCCTCAATAAAATATAGATGATTGGCCAAAGCTAGTGGGAGGCGTGGCTGTTGTATGTAGGGGAAGGCAGGAAATAGATGGAGAAGCGCGCGAAGTTCGCACATGCGCAGTAGTGGAAAGCGCTCTCCATGTAGTGAGAGCAATGGTAAGGTTAGTACGCATGCGTAGTGGGTTGTAGCAGACCCGCTGCACTACTATAATGGAGAGTATTGGCAGAATGAGGATATGTAGGAGACCATTGAAAAGAAATAGATGGGTAGTCAGATGAGAGGGATTAGGGATTTACATCTATTATTATTATTATTGTTTATTTATATAGCACCATTAATTCCATGGTGCTTTACATTTGCGGATTTACATACGGTACACAAGATATACAAAACAGATAATACAAACAGTGACCAACTGGCACAGTGGGATACAGGGCCCTGCCCGCAAGGGCTTACAGTCTATGAGATCTACAAGAGTTTGTACTAGAATTACCATCATACTTAAAACATTCAACCCAATTAATAAAACTTCTAAAAAATTTGAATAAAGCACAAGCTGACAAGAAACATTGGTCCCTACTGACAGCTGATGTATCACCTTTATACACTAATATTCCTCACAACAAAGGATTAGTAGCCGTGGATCACTTTCTCTCAAAAAATCCATCAATGTCTCCCACACAAAAAGATTTCATCCTGCAGACTACCAATTCATTTTGGAACACAATATTTTCTCCTTCCAAAATAACACCGACAAATAAAGATTTGCCCTATCATATGCAAACCTATATATGGTTTTTTTTTGAACATCTGTACAGTCAATCTTCTGACATTGACAATAAGCAAATTATATTCTACAAAAGATATAGTGACGATCTTTTCTTCATTTGGGATGGGGACCAAGTCAGCCGTGGACTCCATAACGTCCCTCACAAAGAACGACTTTGGTTTATCATTTCTCAAACACTAATATTTAATTTTTAGACCTCTTAATTTCATCAGCCGAATGTTTGTTTGTTCTCTACGGAAACATTTTTTAAGTCAGTCGATGTAAACAGTTATTTAGACCAGGGGTCGGCAACCCCCGGCACGCGTGCCAAGAGTGGCACATGAGGCTTATTCCCCTGGCACGGCAGCGGAGTCCTCACCCAGCAGCTTCAATCGAACCAAACACGGCCGAAACGAAACTGCTATTATTATACTGTGGGGTCTCTTCAGACCCCACAGTATAATAAGCGGAGACTTAGGAGAAGTGATGAAACATAAAAAACAATGATACTCACCTTGCTCCCTGCGCTACGCGGCGGCTGTGCGATCTGCCGGCACTTCTGACATTACGCGACGTGACCCCAGAGACCCAATCAGCGGTCACTGACTACAGGCAGAAGCGCCGAAGAGAACAGAGCGGCTGCGGAGGGTGGAATGGTGAGTTCATTGTTTCTTTATGTTTGTCCCCTCTCTTGGTCCTGCACTTATTATACTCGGGGGTCTGAAGAGAGCTATGGAACATAATACCGTGTGCAGGGACCGCTATGGGACCTAATACCATGTGCTGGGGCCACTATGGGATCTAATACCGTGGGCAGGGACAACTATGGGACCTAATACCGTGTGCAGGGACCGCTATTGGACCTAATACCATGTGCAGGGACCGCTATGGGACCTAATACCGTGTGCTGGGGCCACTATGGGATCTAATACCGTGTGCAGGGACCGCTATGTGACCTAATACCGTATGCAGGGACCGCTATGGGACCTAATACCGTGTACAGGGACCGCTATGGGACCTAATACCGTATGCTGGGGCCACTATATGACATAATATCCGTGTGCTGGGATCACTATATGACATAATTCTGTGTGCTGGGGCCACTATATGACATAATACCGTGTGTAGGGGCCATTATGTGACATAATACGGTGTGCAGAGGGGGGGGGGGGATTTAACAGGCAGAGAGATATTTCAGTTCTCTGTGTGTAATGATCTCCGCTTAGGTCGGTGTTGGTTGTACAGCCTAACCGCGGTGGGGAGGAAAGACTTCCGATAGCGCTCCTTCTCACACCTAGGGTGGAGCAGTCGGTCACTGACAGTACTGCTCAGCGCGATCACAGTCTCATGCATGGGATGGGACTTCTTCTTCTGCATGGAGCTCACCACGGACAGTATCCTTCTGTCACCCACCACCTGCACTGGGTCCAGGGGGCTCCCCAGGACAGAGCTGGCCCTTCTAATCAGCTTGTCAAGTTTATTTCTGTCCCTGGTTGATATACTGCTCCCCCAGCAGGCCACTCCAAAGAAGATGGCTGATGCCACTACCGAGTTGAAGAAAGTTCTAAGAAGTGCCCCCCGGATTCCAAAGGCTCTCAGTTTCCTAAGCAGGTAGAGCCTGCTGTGGCCCTTCCTGTACAGGGCCTCCATATGATCTGCCCAGTCCAGCTTATTATTAAGGAGCAAACCCAGGTACTTATAGGTGTTCACAATCTCGATGCCCGTCCCCAGGATGTCCACTGGTTTTGGAGGGCATCTGCCTTTGCGGAAGTCCACCACCATCTCCTTGGTCTTCCCCGCGTTAATCTTCAGGTGGTTCCGGTGGCACCAGTCCACAAAATCCTGGTTCAGTTCTCTGTACTCCCTGTCATCATCATCTGTGATGAGACCCACTATTGCAGAGTCGTCAGAATACTTCTGTAGGTAGCAGCTGGATGAGTTGCACCTAAAATCTGCAGTGTACAGTGTGAAGAGGAAAGGGGCGAGAACCGTACCCTGAGGTGCCCCCGTATTACAGATCACGGTACCTGACACACAGTCTCGGGCTCTCACGTATTGAGGTCGATTTGTGAGGTAGTCTAGGATCCAGTTGGAGAGGTGGTGGTCCACTCCAGCAAGGCCCAGCTTGTCCCTCAATAACCTGGGCTGTATGGTGTTAAAAGCACTGGAGAAGTCAAAGAACATTATTCTCACTGTGTTCCCTGGTTTCTCCAGGTGAGACAGAGCCCTGTGCAGAAGATGGATGATGGCATCATCTACCCCAATGCCCGGCCGATAAGCAAACTGGAGGGGGTCCATAGCGGGGCTCACTAGAGGGCGGAGATGTGTGAGAACCAATCTCTCCAAGATCTTCATCAGGTGGGATGTCAGTGCTACAGGTCTGTAGTCGTTGAGGTCCATAGGGTGGGGTTTCTTTGGAACTGGTACCACACAAGAAGATTTCCATAATTCAGGGACTATTTCCTGCCTCAGGCTCATATTATACATATATGTAATTATACCACACAGCTGGTCCCCGCAAGTCTTAATTAGCCTTGCACTGATGTCATCTGGCCCTGCGGCTTTCCTCGCCTTGATCTTTTTCATCTCCTTCCTCACCTGGGCCCGTGTGAAGGTCAGACTGTGGCCAGATAAAGACGGATTTCTGGATTTACTGGTCTGTTGGGAAGTGGCCGCATGGGGAGAAGTCATTGTGGTGGGGGAAGCTGAAGGACATACTGGGGTGGGAGGAGCTGGTGTGTGATCAAATCTGTTGAAGAATAGGTTTAGTTCGTTAAGCCAATTAACATCTGCCTCAATCTGGCAGACAGACTGTTTATGACCCGAAATTGACTTAAGCCCCTCCCAGACCCCTCTTATGTCTTTTCTTTCCATTTGCTTTTCCATTTTTTCTTTAGAACTGGCTTTTCCCTGCCTGATTTGATGCCTCAGCTCCTTTTGTACTTCCCCCAACCCCTCCTTATCTCTTGTCCTGAATGCCATCTTTTTCTCCTTAAGTAGTGTTTTTATATCAGAGTTAATCCATGGTTTGTTATTGGAGAAGCACCTCACCACTTTTGTGGGTACTGTGTTGTCCACACAAAAATTAATGTAGTCTGTTATGCAGTGTGTGAGTCCTTCTATATCTTCTCCATAAGAATCCTGCAGCACTTCCCATGCGGTTGTTTCAAAACAATCCCTCAGAGCCTCATCACTCTCCTCGGACCATATCCTCACTGTGCGGGTGACAGCTGGTTCTCTACGTACAAGTGGCTTGTACACAGGTTGGAGATGTACTAGGTTGTGATCCGATCTCCCCAGGGGCGGTAGGGCTGATGAGTTATATGCCTCCCTCACGTTGGCAAAGAACAAGTCCAGTGTTTTGTTGTCTCTTGTGTGGCAGGTTACATACTGTGTGAAACTGGGCAGTGTGGATGATGGAGAGGCATGGTTGAAATCACCCGACAGAAGAAAGAGGGCCTGGGGATGTTTTAACTGTAACTGGCTCAGCGTGGCTTGTAGGACCTCGCAGGCAGTGTCAGCTTTCGCAGAGGGGGGGACATATGCAGCTATCACGATGACATGTGATAGTTCCCTTGGTAGGTAGAAAGGTCTCATGCTCACAGCTAATAGTTCAATGTCCTTACAGCAAGTTTGCTCCTTAATCACAATGTGCCTAGGATTACACCATCTATTATTCACAAACATTGCCAGCCCTCCTCCTTTCCTCTTACCGCTCTCCCTTGTCCTGTCTGCCCGAAGGAGTTTAAAACCATCCAAGGAGACCAGAGGGTCAGGAGTAACTTCAGTGAGCCAAGTCTCTGTAAGTAGCATCATGGTGCACGCCCGAAACTCCTGATGATGCCTGGTGAGCGCTGTTAGTTCATCCATCTTGTTTGCAAGAGATCTCACATTGCCCATGATGATGGAGGGAACAGCTGGTCGGTAACGCCTCTTTTTAATCCTCTGAAGAGTTCCTGCTCTGCATCCCCTCACCCGCTTTTTCTTTCTCCAAATCTCACGGGGGATGTGTGACCAGATGGTATGCCGTCCTGCTGTGTCTCTGAGCTGCAGAATTTCCTCTCTTGTATAGACAAAGGAATTGTCTGCATACACAAAAGATCCCATTTTCAAGCAGAACAAAAAAGACAGATAAAAAACAAAAAAAAAGTATCACAAGGGTCCAAGTCTTTGTGTGTGTTTCTTCATAGTGCAGAGTCCTTAAGTAGAGAGGTACAAAACGAGTCATAGAAAGAAAAATAAGATAGAGAGTCTCAGAGCTGCTGTAGCTGGCAGCCACTCCAGCGGCGCCATCTTGGAAAAAAAAAAAAAAAAGAACACAATTGACATATATTGTGATGCACCTTGGTATACAGTATAATATAATTTGCGAAATAATACAATGCTTCCTTCCAAGATACATTCTCAGGCTATACATCAATAAGACAGATATTTAAAATACTAACATAGTAAACTATAACTTTAACAATAACTTTCGGGCACACTTAACGGGCTACCATGAATCCCTCCTAGAACGTGTTCCTCATTTCCGACCTTCCCTTGGTTATAGGGCCTCTGTTTGTGTGTATGTATCGACACTCAGCTTCGTCCTTTCCTGTTTCCTACTCCTCCCCTGTTCCGTCTGCCCCGATTTTAGCAAGCTAAGCCCCCATCCACACGGCACTACATCCTCCCTCCCGGGTTACCTGTAACAGCCTTGTCCTCTTTCAGAGCAAACCTGGAATAGATCCATGCTTCCCAAATCTTCTCAAAGCTATGGAAGGAGTTATTTCCCAGTGCTAGTATTCTTTCATATATGTATGTATTATTTAGTGCCATTAGCATATCCGACATAGGCGGAGGAGCTACTGTCTTCCATCTCTGCACTAACATCAATTTGGCTATGGTCAAAATTTTGCATATAAGTTTTCTGTGTGCTGTCAGAGCATTGGGAATTCCGATTATCAAAATAGCCAGGTCAGGGGTGTATTGGAGTCGGAAGTCGAGTATCTCCGAGAGCATCTCAAAAACCCTGACCCAGTATTCTTGAATTACGGGGCAGTTCCCCAAAATATGGAGAAGGGATCCTCTTCCACCACATCCCCTCCAACAATTCCCTGATTCGGAGGGATAAGCTAACTGTAACATAGTCGGGGTCCTATACCATCGTAATATAATTTTCATGGCTGTCTCTATATGTGTACTACACTTTAAGGACACATGGATCAGCCTAATTACCTGCTGCCATTCCTCTGGGGTGATGGCTATCCCTAAGTCTCTCTCCCAATAACGGAATGGGGTAGATTTAGTAAAGGTCGAAAGTTCGTCCATTCTGTCATATAGAAAACGCAACCCTCTCACCTTGGTTGATAACCAAGTGAAAAGTGCACCACTATGGGGCAAAAGTGTTACAGGATGTTTAGACACGAAGTGCCATATTTGAAAGTACTTAAGGAAATCACTATTAGGGACCCCATATTGCTGTCTTATATCTGCAAACGGTATAGGTTGTTTAGTGTCGGAATATAAGTGAGAAATCTGCGTAATTCCTCTCGATTCCCAGTCCAAGATTTCTAAATCATCGATTACCCATGTCATTAGTGACAGAGGCATTTCAGAAATATGAAAATGTTTCATAGGGTTAGCTTTCCCGTGCATTAACTTCCATGCCGCCAAAGAGGCAACCATGACCGGGGAGAAGGATCCAGGAGCTGAAATGTTCCAGAAGGGCAACCACAACGCATCTTCCAATTTTAGAGGAGCTATAAATGCCTGCTCTATGTGTAGCCATGGGACTGCGGTGTCCATTGATTTCCACCTAGCGCACTGAGTGACCAACGATGCTATATAATAGTTTCTTATCAGTGGAACTCCCAGCCCTCCTGCCTCCTTTTGTTTAAATAGGAAGCTCTTGTTGATTCTGGGTCTCTTCCCATTCCATATATACTTTGAAATGACCCTTTGTGCTGTTTCAAAGAAGGAAACCGGAATTGATATCGGGAGCGTGCGGAACAAGTATAAAAGTCTAGGTAGTAGCAACATTTTGAAGGCCGCTACTCTGCCTATCCAAGAGGTATCTGTTTTTGACATTCGCTCCGTCTCCTCTTGTAGTAGTTTTAGCATTGGTATATAGTTACTTCTATAAAGGGTCCCTAAGGATTTTGTCATCTGGGTCCCCAGGTATTGGACATTGTCTTCCCTCCAATCAAAGTCATATTTCGACTTCAACTGATGAAGCAAAGAAGGAGGGACATTCAAAGGTAGCGCTTGTGATTTGGCCATGTTCAGTTTATAAAACGACAATTGCCCAAACTCCGTAATCGTATCCATTAAGCGAGGGATAGATATTTGTGGCTTAGACATGGTGAGAATAATATCTTCAGTGTAGAGTGATATAAGATGAGTTTTATGCCGTATATCAATGCCCCTTATTCCCGTATCTAGTCTAAGTGTTTGGGCCAGTGGTTCCATGGAAAGAACAAATATCAGGGGCGACAGAGGGCATCCCTGTCTGGTCCCATTTGTTATCAGAAAAGGGTCCGATACCACTCCATTGCTGAACACTCTCGCAGAAGGTGCAGAGTATAGCGCCTCTATCGCTCTCAAGATAGCTCCAGAAAATCCCATAGATCTGAGTACCGAGAAGGCATACGACCAGCAAATGCGATCAAACGCCTTCTCAGCACCCAATGCGAGGATCACCGCCTCCACTCTCCTACTATCAATGTGATGCATGAGGTTCAGAATGCGTCTAGTATTATCGTAAGATTGCCTCCCTTTGACAAATCCCATTTGGTCATTATTTATGAAGCTCGGAAGACAAGCTGCTAATCTAGTTGCTATTAATTTAGCATAGATTTTCAAGTCAGAATTCAATAAAGAAATGGGTCGGAAATTTTGGGGGCTAGTGGCCGGTTTTCCCGGTTTTGGCAGCGTAACCACTAAGGCTTCTTGGTTTTCTTTTGGGAGAGTACCAGATTCAATCGCGGCCTCCAGGAAGGACAGCAACGGGTCCTTCAGGATTGGGAAAAATTGTTTGTAGTATTCATTAGTGAGGCCATCAGGGCCCGGCGATTTATGAGAAGGCAGCGATTTAATAACCGACAACAACTCCTCCGAAGTAACGGGTGTATTTAAAGAGTCCAGTTGTGACTCAGTGAGCTTAGGCAAACAGGCAGCTGCAAGGAAGCGCTCAATGTCGCCTCTCGTTGGGGGAGTTACCGCTGTGTCTTCCGCGATATTATAGAGACCTTCGTAAAATGATCTAAATGCGTCAGCTATGCCTCTTGGGTCGTATATTTTATATGCCCCATCCTTACTGTGAAGGAATTGAATTCTGGATTTCGCATTCTTTTGTTTAAGTTTTGAAGCTAGTAGTTTGCCTGCTTTATTGGACTGAGAATAATATGTAGCTTTGGTCCGTTTTAGATTTTTCTCGTATTTCTGCAATAAACAAGCTGTCAGTTGATGGCGTAATGTCATCAATTTCGCTGCATTGGATGGAGAGGGGGACTTTTTATTACTGTCGTCAATGGATCTTATCTGGTGGAGCAATCTATCCATCTCTGCCAATCTATTTTTCTTTTCTATATGCCCCAAGCGAATGAACGTTCCTCTAATAAAAGCCTTGTGAGAGTTCCACAGTATATCAGGACTAGGGGCAGAAGGGGCATTAAACAGAAAGAATTCCTTCAGATCGTTCTCTAAAGTTGCTCTTAATTTAAGTTGTGACATTAAGAATTCGTTACACCGCCATACGAACGCTCTTGGGCATTCATATTTTTCTGCTAAGGTCAAGGTTATTGCTGCATGGTCTGACCAAGTGATTACTGAGATATCAGATTTTAAAACCATAGGGAGGCTGGATTGCTCAAGTAGAAATAAATCTATCCGTGAGTAACTATTATGTACAGAAGAGAAATATGTATAGTCTCTCTCTGTATTGTGGAGAATACGCCAGGCGTCAAATAATTCATGGCGCCATAGCACTTGCGAAAAAGAGGGGTGACGTGTCAACCCTCCCGAAGTGGTGTCCACCACCGGGTCCGGAGCCATATTAAAATCTCCCATCAATATGAGGATTCCCTGCTTCCTTTTTTCCACTGCTTTTACCAGTCTCCCCAAAAATGCCACCTGTTTCCTGTTAGGGGCGTAAGCTGATACCAGCGTATAAGTAACACTGTTGAGAATGAACGTCAGTATTATAAATCGTCCCCCCGGGTCTGCATATTGTGACAATAGTTGAAACGCCACTGAGTCCCTAATTCCTATCAACACCCCTCTACGTTTCGAGGAATAGTGAGCATGGAATACATTTGGATACGCTGGGTGTTGAATGCGAGAAGCATCTGCTTGCAAGAGGTGGGTTTCTTGTACTGCAAGAATGTCACAGCATTGGTCTTGCGCCTCGCACCATAAGTTGGCCCTTTTTTGAGGAGAGTTCAATCCTCTGACATTCATAGACATAACCTTAAGTACCATAATATACAATTATTAATGCATTAAGAGTCTTACCACACTTGCCCACAACAAAGGACGTCCCTGCATGGTGGAGTTGACTCCGCCATTTGTATTCATTTCGCCCAGTGTGCCAGAACCAGAAAGGAAACAGACCATAAAAACTACAGAACCGATGGACAACCCATCTTAGCTGTATCAAGGAAAAAAAAACATAGAAAGAAAAAGAACAGAGTACAGCGGACCAGCAGCTGTCGTGATCTTGGGGGGATTAGTTCAACAGCAACGAACATATGGAATCCAGGATAAGTGAGTCTCTAGCTTTGTAGCCCTCTTTGCGGACGTCTTTGGGTTTTCGCTTGGCGCCAACCATCTGTCATTGGACCGGGTGAATTTTTGAGTGGAGGATCAACCATCGGAATATTCCATGCAGTTAGCAATTTTTTCCCTTCCTCCAGAGTTTTAATTACATGGACGTGATTGTTGCGGGAGACGATCACTCGGACCGGGAATCCCCATTTATACAAAATGTGGTGTTGACGTAGTGCCGTAGTAATAGGGATAAATTGTCGCCTGATTTGCAAAGTTGTAGCTGAGAGATCCGAATAAATGGAAATCTTGTGGTATGGTTCAGGTAGGCGGCCTGTCTTTCGTGAGGTCAGCAGAACCAGCTCTTTAGTACTGTAGAAATGTATCTTTGCCAGAACATCCCTGAGTACGGTTTCATCTAGATGTGAGGGTCTCGGAACTCTGTGAGCTCTGTCAATAGTTAAATCCATTTTCGTGAGGTTCGGCATCAGCGACCTGATCATATCTTGGAGGAAAACAGTTAAATCCTTTGGAGGAATTGATTCCGGGATCCCTCTAAATTTTAGATTATTTCTTCTAGATCGATCTTCTAAGTCAGCTATCTTAGCTTTAAAGAAGGACACATCTCTTTCCACGTCGTAGTGCGCATCTATAAGAACATTATGAGATGCAGCAAATTCTGCCATTTTAGCTTCAACATGTACCGTACGGCTTTTTAGCTCTTGAAGATCTCTATCTAGCGGTTTCACCATAAGGGACATGTCTGTCTTTAATGACTTACAAAAGGCCATAAGCATATTTTTCATGGAAGCCTCAGTTAGCAAATTCTCTGTCGCCGGTATATCTGCAAAGAAATCAATAGATGGAGGGGTATGTTCTATATTGTCGCTCACCTCTTCTCCCTGCAGATCAGCGTTCTGAAGCCTGGGCTTTTGTTTAACCGGGCTTGCAGTGGGCGAATGCTGCATCCCTGGGTTGTGTGCAGCTGCAGGCCCCGCAGCACCATTTTGAGCAGGCCCGTTATCTGTATCCCTCCCCGGCGGGCCGGGAGGGAGATCCAGGCGATCCCGAGCCCGCACTTTCCAGGAGCTGCGGCAGAGACGGGGCCGACAGCGCTCTCCGCTGCGCGGAGAACGCGAGCGTCTCCTCCGGAGGGTCCCGAGAAGGAGTCGAGGCCCTGGAGGTTGTTTCTGTGCGCGGTCCGGCGCCATCTTGGTCCTCTCCCCCCCCAGGAGAGAAGAAGAAATCCAGTAGTTTTTGCGGCTTCACCGCAGATTTTCGCTTCCTGGGCATCTCCGAGGGTGAGGACTCGTTACTAGGGTAAGTTTTAACTATTAACACCGCGGGCTCGTCGCTGGTAAGTGTCGCTCAATGAGACTCAGGCTAGGAGCTCTCAAATCATGCGACCATCTCATATCGCGGCTAGACTCCGCGCTGTTACTAAATTATTATTATTTATTTATTTATTTATTTATTTATAGAGCACCATTAATTCCATGGGGCTTTACATTTGAGGGTTTACATACGGTACACAAAAAATACAAAATAAATACAATACTAACAGTGACCAACTGGTACAGTGCGATAGAGGGCCCTGCCCGCAAGGGCTTACAATCTATGAGGAAAGAGGGATAGAGACAGAAGGTAAAGGGAGACTCTGTTCAGATGCTGGTTTTGTGACAGTAGCATTAATGGAGGTTGTAGGTCTTCTTGAATAGGTGAGTCTTCAGGGCCTTCTTGAAGTTTGTAATTGTGGGGGAAAGTCTTATGTGTCTTGGTAATGAGTTCCAGAGTATGGGGGATGCACGGGAGAAGTCTTGGAGACGTTTGTGTGAAGAGCGGAGTAGGAGCGGCTGAACAGGGGGGAGAGGTGTATTAAATGAGCAGCACAATTTAAGGTGGACTGGAGGGGGGTGAGAGGACTTGCAGGGAGGCCATGAAGAAGGGTGTTACAGTAATCTAAGCGGGAGATTAGCATTTTTGTAGTTTCAGGGGTGAGGAAGGAGCGAATTTGATGGCTGTTCTTGAGTTGGAAGCGGCAGGAGGTGTTGAGGTTTTGGATGTGCAGCTTGAAGGATAGGTCAGAGTCCAAGGTTAAACTAAATTGTCCATTTCTGTAAACACAAAATTCTGAACAGCTCCTCTAAACATTTATCACAGGCAATGTAAAGCATCTTTATAAAATTCTTTCCTTTGCCTCCCAACTCCCAAGCCATTTGTTTGTCAATTTCTAACTTTCATTAAATCATGCTGGCTATCTATTATGTTCTGCATGTGGGAAGAGGGGGTAGAAAGCGTGGAGGGCTGGGTATGCCTTGGCTTGCCTTATTTATTATAACTCACGCCAGTTTTCAGGCATGGGTTATACAGAAAATCTACGTCAGTTTCTGAATGGTATAGATTTACATTCTGGCGTATGCCTGATTTATTAAGAAGCTGGAGCCTCTTGAGAAATGAGATGCACCTTGCCCATTTTGTACACCAGTCTTAATATATCTGCTCCATTGTTTAGTGGCTACAAACATAATCTGTATGATAATACTCATCAGTGTTGCAGAACACAAACATTAACACCAACTTGCATAAAGTGGTCACTTTGTCAGGGTGGAGGAGAATGTGCACATCACTAGTCCCCCAGGAGGTCAGGTTGTGTCCAAGATAGTTGACAGCTCTCGCCTGAATCAAAAGTGTCACACCTGTGTTCAGATTTCCGTTCAGGGGGGGTCTGTTTGGGAACTCCCCAAATGGAAATCTAATCCGCTTAAAAAAGCAGTTACCTGCAGAAACCCGCGGAGCCGCTTGGTTTCCGCCCGAAAAGAGCTGAAAATGCGAAGAGAAAAACGCTGCTTGCAGAACTTTTCTCTCTGCATTTTTAAAGCGGAATGGGAAACGGAATTTCCAGGCGGAGAGCAGGCGCAGGTGTGACCCTAGCCTAAGGCTAGGGTCACATCTGTATCAGAGGATTCTGTTGAGAATCAGCAGAGAAAAGTCTTGTGCAGAGGACCCCATTATAGTCTAGGGGGTCCATGGGTAACCGCTGTTTTAGCGGACAGGCTTTCCGTCATTTGGGTCCTCGGCGGACTTGAACGACGGAGAGCCTGGCACAAGTGTGAACCTAGCCTTGTATTTTGTGGGCCTGCATATTGTGCTGACACCTCCATAGGTCCTTACAACCACCTCCTAATCACCCACATCGTGAATGTATAAATGTGTATGCTATCGACATTTGGGGTGCGTTTACATGACGCCTTTTTATTGAAGAACAGCATGTACTTTTTAATTGCAGTAATGAGTAGCATATGTTACTTTGCATGTTAATACATCGAAATCTTCTGGTGAACAGGGTGTTAGCATAGAAGTGATATGTATAGTAACAGGTACTATACAATACTGAAATTATAACCTGCATGCAGTTCTTCAGTAAAGAAATGCCATGCAAAGTCAGCCTCAGGATGAAATTTATCATATCTTTTATGCCAGGCCCCAAAAATTGTGACTTCTTTTTCTTTTACACTGCCCTTGCTTAAAAAGGGGGTGATTGAGGGCAGGGGCGTAACTTGAGGGGGTGTAGAGCAGTGGCGTAACGAGGAATGGCTGGGCCCCAAGGCGAACATTTGACATGGGCCCCCCCCCCCGAACCGCTGCCCCCAATCGCCCCCTCCCCCGGACTGCCCTCTCCAACCCCCCCCCCCCCCCCCCAAAAAAAAATGCATTCCTGCGTACACTATTATGTGCCATAGTGGCTCCTGCACACAGTATTATGCCCCATAGTGGCCCCTGCACACAGTATCATGCCCCATAGTGGCCCCTGCACACAGTATCATACCCCATAGTGGCCCCTGCACACAGTATCATGCCCCATAGTGGCCCCTGCACACAGTATCATGCCCCATAGTGGCCCCTGCACACAGTATCATGCCCCATAGTGGCCCCTGCACACAGTATCATGCCCCATAGTGGCCCCTGCACACAGTATCATGCCCCATAGTGGCCCCTGCACACAGTATCATGCCCCATAGTGGCCCCTGCACACAGTATCATGCCCCATAGTGGCCCCTGCACACAGTATCATGTCCCATAGTGGCCCCTGCACACAGTATCATGTCCCATAGTGGCCCCTGCACACAGTATCATGTCCCATAGTGGTCCCTGCACACACTATTATTCCCCATAGTGGCCCCTGCACTGAGTATTTTGCCCCATAGTGGCCCCTGCACTGAGTATTTTGCCCCATAGTGGCACCTGCACACAGTATAATGTCCCATAGTGGCCCCTGCACACAGTATCATGTCCCATAGTGGCCCCTGCACACAGTATAATGTTCCATAGTGGCCCCTGCACACAGTATAATGTCCCATAGTGGGCCCTGCACACACTATTATTCCCCATAGTGGCCCCTGCACACAGTATCATGCCCCATAGTGGGCCCTGCACACACTATTATTCCCCATAGTGGCCCCTGCACTGAGTATTTTGCCCCATAGTGGCCCCTGCACACACTATTACTGTATATGTCCCATTGTGGACCACCAATGAACAATTATTATACTCTGGGGTCTTTTCAGACCCCAGAGTATAATGATCGGAGACCCAGGGGAGGATAGAAACATAAAAAACCAACGTTGCTTACCTGTTCCTCGCTCCGGTGCATGCCCGTGCGCTGCTTTGGCTGCCTTCAATGTTGGACCAGGCTGGCGTCACGTGATGCGGGCAAGGCGTCGCGACGCAAAATGACGTCGGGGAAGTCACCAAACAGGCCCGAAGCCTGGAGAAGCGTAGGAGAGGTAAGTACATTGTTTTTTATGTTTCCTCTCCTTCCCTGGGCCTCCGATTATTATACTCCGGGGTCTGAAAAGACCCCGGAGTATAACGATAGCAGTGATTGTGAGGTTCGGCCCGCGGTCTCACATACCGATCCCCGCTCCTGCTCATAGCCACCTCTGCAGAATCGGAAGCGCAGGCGGCCGTGAGCGGGACCCCGGGGAACGGTAAGTATATAGGGCCCGTTACCTGCTGGGATTACTCCAGCAGGTAACAGCCTATTAAAAAATAAAAAATAAAAAAATAAAAGCATCGGGGGCCCGCGGGGCCCCGTAATGTCCCGGGCCCTGTGGTAGTTACGCCCCTGGTGTAGAGGGTGCAGTTGCACCGGGGCCCAGGAGCCTTAGGGGGCCCATAAGCACTGGCATCAGTATTGAGATTGCAGCTTCCATCTGACCCATAAACCAAGGAGACCCACAGATTACCATAACCACACTAGGGTTGATTAAACTCCTTAGCACCCGTAACCATCACTATCAAGAATTCGCTGTAGGGATGAGGTAGGGGGCCCCAGACAAAAGACTGCATTGGGTTCCACAAGACTTTACTTACGCCACTGATTGGGGATCTGGTTAGAGGTGTAGGTTGGGTGGGGCCACCAACCCCATTTATGATCGTTTATGCCAATTTTCTTATAGCTAGCATAGATTTCAGTATAGGAGTATGGCCATGCTGAAGAATTTGCCTGAGTTATGACATTTATGACTAGGTGTCCGCCCTAGCAGTGCAGGGATTATCAAGAATGATGTATCATTTACTGGTCTAATCCCCTCTTATTTTATTTGACTTTTTTTTTTACATGAGCACCAACACAATAAAACACAGGGCACAGTATTTCTATCTTCTGGACACATAGTTGGTTACTCTAGGTGGTACCACTCATACCATACATGTCAACAGAAGGTTTAGATACAGTTTTATAAAATAGTCTCAAAGGAAAATTCACTTTGTTGTCCATAGCAACCAATAACAATTCAGCTTTTATTTTTCAAAAACAACATAAGAAATAAAAAGATGTATCATGGGTGGTTGCTATGAGCAACAATGTTTTTCCTTTAGGTCAGTTTCAGCTCAACTATATTTTCCAGAAAGAACACGGTCTGGAAACTTGGTCTCATCTACAAAGTTATCTATGATCACAGTGAAACTACTGTCCCGTACTGAATGCATGACTACAGTAGTCCTATGGTGAGGCAGTAAATCACAGTATCATAGATCAGTGGTTCTCAACTTGGGATACGCACTGTAGCTAACAAGAATTCTGTCCACTTGCTCTGTAAGGATGAATGCACGCACACAGGGCATGGGCACTATAGTTACATTAACTTTGGACAACTGCATTGGCAGACACCTAATTATAATTAGGTAATCAGTAATGATAGAGGTGCTCATTGGTGTTTTAGGTTATATGAGTAGTGAGCTGGATTAATGACCATTTTTCTCCCCACTCCCTTTCTGCTCCCGGCTCTGGGTGCTGACATCACATCAGACAAGAAGCAAAGAGCAGAATGGTGACTAATGAATCCGGCTCACCACTTCTTATATTCACATGCACTACTCGTTTATGAAAGGTTGTTTATAACTGGAGGTACGCTTTGTTAATGGATGCGTGACGGCCATTTTAAATTGACTGTATTCAAATCAATCCTATGTCCTATTTTTGCGTTTTCTTGGGTTCTTTTAAAAACTCAAGTTTTTTTCCCTTTTTTGAAAAAATTTTCCCCCAAAAAGTAAAGGGGCCTTAAAAAATTTTTTTTTTTTTCCTTTTTTTTTTTTTTTTTTTTTTTGTTTTTTGTTTTTTAATAAATATTAAATAATTAACAAAAAAATAAATTTGCGCCTTAAATTGTGTCGGGGGAAGGAGGAGGTGTGTTTTTTTTGTTGTGGGGGTGGGGGTGGGGGTGTGGGATATGGGAAATGTAAAAATTTTGTTTGTGTTAAATAAATTATTGTTTTTTTTTTTTTTCTCCCCTTTTGTTTTTGGGGCGCCCCCCCCCGCGCCGTTTTTTTTTTTTTTTTTTTTTTTTTGTTTTTTTTGTTTTTTTTTTTTTTTTTTTTTTTTTTTGTTGTATATAAGTATAAAAATTTATTTTTGGTGGGGCCGTTTCTTTTTTTTTTTTTTTTTTTTTTTTTTTTTTTTTTGTTGTTGTTAGGTTTATTATTTTATTAAAATATAATGAAGGAGGATGAAAAAAGAAAAAGGTGTTTTTTTTTTTTTTTTTTTTTTTTTTTTTTTTTTTTTTTTTTTTTTTTTTTTTTTTTTTTTGGGGGGGGGGGAGGCATTCAGTGCAAGTTTTGTTTTGTAAATACAGTGAGTCAGACACATGTGAGGTAGAGCTGCTGGGGGGAGAGATGTGAGCAGAGCTGCTGAGACAGACATGTTATGTCTGGGGGAGTCTAAGAGCCACTTGTTCCTCTTTACTTCACAGTATATACTTAGGTATGTGTTACCCCCTATATACTCACAGGACCTAGCTAGTAACCGTAGTTAGGGATCCTATATATATATAGTTCAGGGCAGTGATAGGTTAGGCTTCCGAAGGCCAACTAGCTAGTTAGAGGCCCGGTGGCACTAGTAGTTTAGCTGGCAGGTTAAGGACTCAGTGTTAGGGTAGTCAGGCCTGCATCTACTACCGTCACCGTCGCCCTGTTTGCTGCCTGTGAAGAATCTCACCATCATCATCATCATCTCCTGATCGGCTGTCTGTCATCTCCTGGAAGAATCCGAGGATCCACAGTCATCCACAGGGGCCCCTGCATCTCTTCTGTTGCCTGGAGGTATTGTGCACTGGACTCTTGCTATATATCTATATATATACCCGGGTATATAACCTAAGACGGTTGAGGACTTGCTGGTTGTTGTAGTATTGCTGTGTTCTGAGTATATTTTATGTATGTATTATTACCCTGTTGATTCTTATAAAGCTACTGTTATAACCTTATGTGGTATCTGTATGTATTCTTCAGACTGTGAGATTAGTACAGTGATCCTTGTTAAGGCTACTAACTGTACTTCATGGGTAAGTCCCAGGAAGAGATCCTCCCTGTAATACAGAGGCTCTATCCTGGGTGGAGGCACTGATATATTTCATATATGTTCCCACTCTTCCCTTCAGCGAAGGCTTCAGGTCCCATTATACACAAAGGTCAGCGCCAGAGTCTGTTGCGGGAGGGATAATACTCATACCCCCCCCCAAATAGGGCTACATTTGGAGGCACTGCTGAGATTTAGAAGTGGGAATAGTCATTGATATGGAGAAGCGATATAGCTCAGAGGGGAACCTCCCACTAGCTACTACATGGGATTACCGACCGCCTGTTCCTCCCCTGGTTCAGGTAAAGGAAGAACCCCGCTCAGCCAGTTACCCCCCCAGTATGGCCGTCGCTAGCAGTTCCTCTAGTGACAGTGCTATTAGCACTTTAGCCAGGCTGACTGAAATGTTAGCTCAGGGCCTGCAGGCCACTCACTACAAGAAACTAAAGGTATTCTCTGGTAATGTCCCAGTACCACAAGGGGAGGAAAACTTTGAGATATGGAAAGAACATACTCTCCAATGCCTGAAGGAATGGTCTTGCTCTGAAGAAGGCAAGCGGCAGCGTATGAGTGAAAGTTTGCGGTCTCCTGCTGCAGAATTGATCCGCTTGTACAGAGACTCTCATGAAGGAGTGAGTGCATTGGACTATATACAAGTACTGTCTGATCACTTTGAGCCATACTATGACCTTGCCCAGATGGTTGCTGACTACCGAATGGTTCGTCAAAAAGAAGGGGAAAATGTCTCTACTTTTATTAACCGTTTACAGCTACTTCTTTCACGTCTGGTGTACCACGCAGCTATATCTACTTCAGAGGTAGACGCTATGAGAACCAGTCAGTTGGTGAGAGGGTTACAACCTCATCATCCTCTTGCTCAAGTACTCAAGGTCTTACTATCTGATAGAGTCCTTCCATTTCCTGACTTAATGAAGTTAGTGAAGAAACAAGAAGCTGACATTAGTTTTAGTACCCCTAAGAAAGCGAAAAGCATCTCTAAAGAAGATGTTGTTCCTAATTCAAACAAGGACAAACCAGCGGAGCGGTCAGAACTTAGACAGTCCGCCACTCCACCCACTGCCACTCAACGGAGGAAGGATGCTAGAACCTGTTATAAATGTGGTCAGACGGGCCATACTGCCAGACAGTGTACGGAGGACAGTGAGGGATTGGGACACAGTGCTGTCTTCTCTATTCAGAATCAAAGACACCGAAGGAAGGCGGGCCGAGTAAAGACCAGAGGCGCTATCGCGGGCTCCAGGTCCGTTGTCAAAGTCACTGTCAATGGTCATGCCGCTCCTGCCTTGTTTGATACAGGATCTCAAGTGACCCTGATTTATCGCTCGTTCTACCAAAAGTATCTGAGAGATATACCTCTTCAGTCTACGGGACAAATGAAATTGTGGGGGCTTAATTCAGGATCATATCCTGTAGATGGCAGCCTACAAGTAGTTATAGCTGTCCCTGAATTAGAAGATCAGAGTGTCGCTCCCATGAAGATTACGGCTCTTGTCTGTCCTGATACAGGGGATTCTTGTGCAGCTCCTGTGATACTTGGCACTAATTGTCCCGCAGTGCATTATGCTTTTCAGAAGTTTCTTGGAAGAGATTGGAACCCTGCAGCTCAGCCGGTGAATATATCTTCTGATCTTAGAGAACTCTGTGATGCCCTGTCTACTGGCTATCGACATGGAATGGTATATCATATCGGTGAGAGAACCGTGGAAGTTCCTGCCGGTGGGGAGAGAGTTCTGAGAGTAGCCTCCAGCATTGCTCCCGATTTGCTTGAAGGGGGGAGTTATGTCCTTATGGAAACCCCTGAAGAAATGATTAACCAGAATGGCTGGATGGTGATCCCAGAGAGAAAGGACTGGAGAAATAAAGTGGAGTTATCTACTTGTGTGACAGTGAGGAACTGTTCACCGCATCCGATCGTAATTGGACCATACCAGAATGTGGCCCACTGCTACCCTGTGCTTGGAGTAAATCCATACGCTGAAGTGTGCAGGATTCAAATCCGAGATGCAATCCCTAATCTCAATCTTGACTTGAGTGATCCACATTTACCAGAGGCCTGGAATCAGCGTCTGACACAGAAGTTGTCTGAATTAGCGGAAGTGTTCTCCATGGATGATATGGATGTAGGTTGTGCTAAAAGTGCTCAACACACTTTCCGATTGACCAATTCTACTCCCTTCCGGGAGCGACCACGGAGAGTTGCTCCAAAGGATGTTGATGAGTTAAGACAGACTCTACAGCAAATGAAAGGTCAGGGGATCATTGTGGACAGTAAGAGCCCCTATGCCTCACCTATTGTGGTGGTAAGAAAAAAATCTGGAGCAATTCGCCTATGTGTGGATTACAGAACTCTGAACCGGAGAACCTTACCTGATCAGTATACACTGCCGAGAATTGAAGAAGCTCTGGAAGCTCTGAATGGAAACTGTTGGTTCACAGTGCTGGACCTAAGATCGGGATACTATCAAGTCCCAATGGCACCTGAGGATCAGGAAAAGACAGCCTTCATATACCCCTTGGGTTTCTTTCAGTTCACTCGTATGCCGCAAGGTACAAAAGGTGCGCCAGCAACGTTCCAAAGGTTGATGGAAAGAGTGTTAGGTGATTTAGTGCCCCGGGAATGCCTTGTATATCTTGACGACATTATTGTGTTTGGAAAGACGCTGGAAGAACATGAAGAACGACTCATGAGAGTACTCCAACGCTTAAAAGAAGAGGGGCTGAAGTTGTCGGCTGACAAATGCAAATTTTGTAGATCTTCGGTCACTTATGTAGGTCATATTGTTTCTGCTGAAGGAGTTGCTACCGATCCTGGTAAGATTGAAGCTGTGGTGAATTGGCCCCGACCGCAAAATATTACGGAGTTGCAATCTTTCTTGGGGTTTTGTGGATTCTATCGACGATTTGTGGAAGGATATTCAAAAATTGCTCGAGCCCTCCTCGACCTGTTGAAGAGTGATGCAGGAGATTGGGGAAAGAATAAAGGGTCTTCCAAAAGCCTTTTTGGCGATAGGTGGACTGCGGATTGTGAAGAAGCATTTAAGTTGTTGAAGAAGAAATTGACAGAAGCTCCCGTTCTGGCTTATGCTGATGCACAGAAGCCATATGTGCTACATGTAGATGCCAGCTTTGAAGGATTAGGTGGCGTGCTGCACCAAGAATACCCGGCCGGGTTACGGCCCATAGCTTTCATAAGTCGAAGTCTTTCTCCCAGCGAGAAAAATTATCCAGTACATAAATTGGAGTTTTTGGCGCTCAAGTGGGCCATTGTTGATAAATTACATGACTATTTATACGGAGCCACGTTTGAAGTAAGAACAGACAACAATCCACTGACATACGTTTTGTCAACCGCTAAACTCGATGCTACAGGACATCGCTGGTTGGCGGCTTTATCCAACTACCAATTCACACTCAAGTATAAATCGGGGCCTAAGAACATTGGGGCAGATGCTCTATCAAGACGGCCTGGATTACCTAGTCCGGAAGTAGTGGATGAATGGGAAGAAGTGCCAAGTCCTGGAGTAGGAGCTTTGTGTGCCATGGCTGCTGTAGTTGAAGACCGAGTAGCCTTTTCTGAAACTCGGCTTATTGACTCTATTGGGGGAGGTCCCGAAGCTGTACCAGACATGTTTGCCTACCCTGCCGCTTTAGGATCCTTTGAGAGTTGTTCTATATCTTCAAAGCGAATGATCTGGAGTCAAAAGACTGATCCTTTAATTGGACCTCTTTATCAAGCAGTGAGTTCTCAAGACAGAGAAATGTTAAAGACATCCCTACCCTCTGAATGCAGTCAACTTCTACGAGATTGGGAGAAGTTTGAAATAGACAATGGCCTACTTTATCGTGTGGTGCTGTATCATGATCACCCTGGAAGGCGCCAACTAGTTATTCCAAGCTGCTTTCAGAAGATGATTTTCCGAAGTCTGCATGATTATCATGGTCATTTGGGACCTGAGAAGACTTATGGCCTAATACAAGACCGATTCTACTGGCCCAAAATGAGAGATACCGTGACTCGTCTGTGTAGGTGCTGTCGCAGATGTTTGCAGAGGAAGACTGTCCCGGTTCGAACGGCCTTCATGGGACACTTGAAGAGTTCGGGCCCCATGGATCTTGTCTGCATAGACTTCCTTTGTATTGACAACGACTCCAGAGGATTTGGAAATGTATTGGTGGTGACTGATCACTTCACACGATATGCTCAAGCCTTTCCGACTAAGGATCAAAAAGCAGTCACTGTTGCAAGAGTGCTTTGGGAAAAGTATTTTATCCATTATGGCTTACCACAACGGTTGCATTCTGATCAAGGCCGGGATTTTGAGAGTAACCTGATCAAAGAGTTACTTCAGTTGTTGAACATCCGCAAAAGTCGGACGACGCCTTACCATCCAGAGGGAGATGCCCTTCCTGAAAGATTTAACAGGACTTTACTTGATATGCTTGGTACCTTACGAATTGAGGATAAGCGATCCTGGAGTCGAAAAGTGGAGGCTATGGTGCATGCCTATAATAGTACAAGGCACGAGAGCACAGGATATTCACCATACTTTCTGATGTTTGGAAGAGAGCCTAGGCTACCTATTGACATCTTGTTGGGAGTCTCTACCGATGGTATCAGTCATCAAGATCATTACCGATATGTGGCACGTTTGAAAGAAACGCTTAAGAGTGCTTATGAGCTGGCTGAGGAAAATGCGGCCAAAGTGAATGAAGGAAATAAAAGGAGATTTGATCTTCGAGTAAGATACCGAGAATTGAACCCTGGGGACCATGTTCTGCTACGGAATTTGGGAGCATCTGCAAAACATAAGCTGGCTGATCGATGGCGGAGTGAACTCTTTACAGTGGTAGATCGGTTGCCTGGAATACCAGTCTACAAGATAAAAGGACGGGACGGGAGGATCAGGACTTGGCATAGAAATCATTTGTTGCCTGTACCTCAGATTGATGGTATGGATATCTCCAATGATGGCTCGGCCTGCGATTCTCCACAGTCCTTAGCCGATATTCCACCTGACCTTCCTGAAACTCCTGAGAGTGATTGGACTGTGGCTCCTGAAGTTCCTAGATCACCAGTATCTTCTCCTTCAGGGAGACCTATGAACCCTCAAACTCCAGAATTCGTACCTAGATCTGTGTCTACAGATGAGCAGGGATCTAGCTCTCCTACGCCACCAGCACCATCCCCTCCCCGGCAGACAACCCTAGTTTAGGGCCTGGACATGCTAGTTTACCTCAGAGAGAGGTACGGAGAGGAGAGAGAATTAGACACCCTCCACCTATGCTGACATATGATAGTTTGGGGGACCCCAGATTTACTACTCAGCCTCATTTATATCATGCTTGGGTGGGTGCAGTGTCCACTTTGGTCAATATGTTACCAATTTTCGCTCCTGCTGGCATGTATACCTATTAACCTGTTGTGACTCTGTAAATGCAAAAGCAACCATATTGATATTGTCATTGGTAATGTTGACTGTATACTATGACTTTGTATGTCTTTGACGTGACGTAAAGATTTCACCAGAGGGAGAGTGTAGGGAACTGCCATTTCTACTAGTATATAATGTATCTGGCTTCTTTGCCCCTGCAGTTTGGCTTCAGAGACCCCAGGCATTCAGTGCAAGTTTTGTTTTGTAAATACAGTGAGTCAGACACATGTGAGGTAGAGCTGCTGGGGGGAGAGATGTGAGCAGAGCTGCTGAGACAGACATGTTATGTCTGGGGGAGTCTAAGAGCCACTTGTTCCTCTTTACTTCACAGTATATACTTAGGTATGTGTTACCCCCTATATACTCACAGGACCTAGCTAGTAACCGTAGTTAGGGATCCATATATATATATAGTTCAGGGCAGTGATAGGTTAGGCTTCCGAAGGCCAACTAGCTAGTTAGAGGCCCGGTGGCACTAGTAGTTTAGCTGGCAGGTTAAGGACTCAGTGTTAGGGTAGTCAGGCCTGCATCTACTACCGTCACCGTCGCCCTGTTTGCTGCCTGTGAAGAATCTCACCATCATCATCATCATCTCCTGATCGGCTGTCTGTCATCTCCTGGAAGAATCCGAGGATCCACAGTCATCCACAGGGGCCCCTGCATCTCTTCTGTTGCCTGGAGGTATTGTGCACTGGACTCTTGCTATATATCTATATATATACCCGGGTATATAACCTAAGACGGTTGAGGACTTGCTGGTTGTTGTAGTATTGCTGTGTTCTGAGTATATTTTATGTATGTATTATTACCCTGTTGATTCTTATAAAGCTACTGTTATAACCTTATGTGGTATCTGTATGTATTCTTCAGACTGTGAGATTAGTACAGTGATCCTTGTTAAGGCTACTAACTGTACTTCATGGGTAAGTCCCAGGAAGAGATCCTCCCTGTAATACAGAGGCTCTATCCTGGGTGGAGGCACTGATATATTTCATATATGTTCCCACTCTTCCCTTCAGCGAAGGCTTCAGGTCCCATTATACACAAAGGTCAGCGCCAGAGTCTGTTGCGGGAGGGATAATACTCATACCCCCCCCAAATAGGGCTACAACAGCATAAGCAGTGTGATAAGTTTGGTACATCTTGTTAAATATGTTAGATAATTTTTTTTTTTTAAAAGGGTTTTTCCCCCCCCTATTTAATTTTTTTTTTTTTTACTCACCCAAATCAAAAGCGCAAGAAAAAAAGGGGTGTTATATACACCCAAAAAAAAGAAGAGAGTTTTTAAAAACCCCCCTTTTCAAAAAAAAAAATATTGTGTGTGGAGGGGAAAATTTTTTTTTTTTTTTAAACCTTTTTTTTTTTTTTTTTTTTTTTTTTTTTTTTTTTTTTTTTTTTTTTTTTTTAAAAAAAAAAAATAATTTTTTTTTTCTCGTCTATTAAATCTTAAGGTAAAACTCCAGGTTGTCCTGTAAGATGCAGTGGTTGCTGTATTTTATCAAATCCATGCATCTCATACTCGCTGAACCCAGAAAACCACCTTTAGACCAGGGCCCCACGTGGCGTAAATGCCGCAGCAAAGTGGATGGGATGCTAGCAAATTCTATCCACACATTGCAGAAAAATATCATGCGATTTCCAAAACCGTTGTGATTTCATATATCACAGCATGTAAATTATGCCTACAGAAACACTGGCGGTTTCCCTATAGGTTTAATTGAAACAGAAAGTCTGCAGAGGTTTCCTTTCTGTGAAAAATGCTGCGGGAAAAACCGCAACAAATTGCGCTCTTTTCCGCAGTGTTTTTCATCGACATTTTACTGTATTTTTCTCTGTTATTTCTTCTTCTATTAAATCTATAGGAAATCATTTGCAATTCCACAGCTAAAATTAATATATAGCGTTTTTGAAAATGTATCTTCAACCAGAATTTCAGTGGAAGAGTGAAGAAATCAGGCGATATCTTTTAGAAGCTAACTGAGTATATTTGATAGTAAGCTTTCAAGAGTGCTAGCTCTCTTCTTCAGACATGGTGTAATACTAGAAACTGAAAATTCACACTATCTATACACATACAAGACATGGATCTTCAAAGGATCTTCGAATAACAAAATGCAATATACTTAGAGAAGTTATTTACAACAGGTCAGGAAATAAACAGTCTGGAAAATTTGTGGGGCGTGACGGAGGGATCTGTTTACTTATCAAATATACTCAGTTAGTCTCTAAAAGGTATCGCCTGATTTCTTCACTCTTCCACTACTTTCTATGGCTAACATGGTACAACATTATACTACCAGAATTTAATTCACTTTGCTGGTACTGCAAAATGCAGCGTTTTTTTCCACTGTGTTTCTGTAGAAACCAAAAAAGCTGCATTTCTGCAGTGTAGCAAGAGGCAATGCGTTTTTGCTTTATTTTTCTGCAGGGTTTTTTGTGTTTATTTTTGTTGCTGCAATTCGCTATATGTAGTCTTAGCTTAAAGGTGGTTTTCTGGTTTAAGAAAACATGAGATTCATGGCTTTGGTAAAACACAGCAACCACTGCATCACCTGGACAATCTGAATAGGACATATAGGCTATGTAATAGATATGACAAACTCCATCAGGATCTTTCTGAGGCGCTGCTGCTACGTGCGGTCCTCATGTAATACCTGCGCACGGCCGCACGGTGGCAGCACTGTCTTCATGGTGAAGCTTGTGGGTGGTCTACGTGTATTCGGCTCTACGATCCCCGAGCCCTCGGTACACAGTGACGGGCGGCCGGAGCGTTGTGTCCTGGACACTGGAGGACAGGCCGTCTCTGGCACAAAGTCAATGGGAAGCTAGCCCGGGCGGCGCTGCCCATCTCTGCTCATCACTGCTCTGGTAGATGGGCCGGGGACGTCTGGCGCGATGGATCCAGATTATGCAGCATTTGAGAGCTCTCTATACACTGAATTCAAAGACTTCTGCAAGAAAATCAGCGATGCCTATAAGGAACTTAAAGAAGACCTGACCCCGTATAAAGATGATCGCTACTACAGGTACTGCATGGACAGATGCCTCATAGATGCGGCACTGACGATCCTGATGTGTGTGAATGGCTGCTTGTATGAGCCGCATTGTGTGGAGGGGGCATGAAATGATGTCAGACACAAATGAAATGGCATCTTCTCCTAAGTGACATCAGCTTCTTCATGTGGACCCTGCTGGTACAAGGTTGTGTTATTGGGGCTGCCCCACATATGGAGATAGCCCCTGGGACACAGCAAGTGCTTTCTGGTTGGCCAGTGCTCTGCAGGTAGGCTGCTGGCCTGTTCTATGGTGGACATTATCTGGGTTTAGTTCAGCTAGGAAAAACCCCTATTAAAGACAACGTATGGTGTGATCGATTGTAGGTTATTTCTTACAGTTAAAGGGGTTGTGTGGGAGAGTAAAGTGCTGGCAGTGCATTCACTGGATGAACATTCTTACTGATATAGGCGAGGATCCCCTATGTCTTGGCAGGGTAGTTACCTTCCTCTGCCTCCCCTGCTGACACTGCCACTCTGTCACATTACCAGCTCCACCCTACTCTAGGTAAGAGGAACTGGAGTAGAGCAGAGACTGTGAAGTCACAAAGAATCAAAGCAGCAAACGGGGTGGGGCAGTGACTTCTGCTCCCCCACTAGGATCACCAAATCTAATAATCGGGATCCCAAGGGACCCTCATCTCAGTCATTAAAAAAGTTTGTCCTGTACAATAAATACGTTATAAAAATGGAGCCCCCCAAACAACTCTGTCCTTTCATTAAAACTGAAAACAAAAAAACAGTAGCAAAGGTCCTATAAAAAGAGAAAAATATTATAGTCCTTTTCTTTAAGGGGTGATCTGATTTTTTAAAATATTGTTCATATAACATGAGTCCTCAATATAAACAACTTACTAATATAGATCATGTTAAAATTTGGCGATCTTTACCAGATTCACATTCAGGTTATGTGACCACATCTGTGACATTTTGTTTGCAAGCTCTCCGTGAGCACTGAGGCCTGCAAATGAAACGTCACAGCACCAAGTGACCTATTGGAAGCCAGGAGTCTCTACAAACCCCCTCCCTCCCCTCGCCTATTCCAGCGCTTTGGGACTAAACTCAGAGAGGCAGTGTATGCCAACTGCCTCTAGCTGCACCCCCTCGCCCGTCAGCCGCACCCACTGATATGAGAGAGGCAATGTATACACACACCGTTTAACTGGGATGTTCTAGATCTCAATCTATTACCGCATGTTGTGTGCAAACTGGATATATAATATATATAATAATTTGCAGCTGTTAACCCTATATGGATCTCTGTTTTATTCCAAATAAAATAACGGAAGCTGAAAAGAGAATTGTTTTAGTATCATCTCAGGCTGGGTACACACTACCATTGTTAATGTCCGTTGCTGTCTTCCGTTGCTTCTTGCATGCATGACATTTTCTACAAAAGTAAACAAACATGATGGAAGATAGCGTTCGTGATGTTGTTTGCATTAGTGTCAATGGGAACGGACACTCAGTCCGTTGCTTTTATCCTATGGAGGAAGATAGCAACGGACATTAACAAAGGTAGTGTGAATACAGCCTTATTCTCTCAGTATGATATTGTGTCTGTGGGGAGTCCAGCCAGACCCCTTGGGAAATTGAGCCCACTGCTACAAAATAGGAGTTTGCTGCCTGTCTACTGAACAAATGGGTTTTTCAATGCCAGTCTTCATATCTCCTGCACCAACGAGGGGGTGCGCATCATAAAGATCATCAAGAATCAGTTATGCCTGTAAACTGGCATGAATGATCACAACCCTGCCTACACCACACTCTCTTTCAGGAAAGTGCTAGGGCATCTTTGCCATCTTTGCAGATCCAGCGAAGTCACTTGTTTCTGCTTCTTTAAATACCGTTCTATTCTGTGTCTGTGTCAAACTTATTATGTAGTTGCGCCTTTTTGATAAATTCGGTGCATTGCGAACAAATGTAAAAAAAAAAAAAAAAGTGCAATAAACATGGTGACGGCATGTGCATAGAATTTATCAACAACTTGTGCCCGATTAGTAGATCATGCCAGAAAAAGAAAGGGCGCACAAAAGGCGCAACTGCGCAAAAGTTTGCCAAAAACAGGCACATTGGATAAATGGGGGGCCGAGGGGGGGGAAGTTGGGCAAGAAAGATGTTGGCCGAGCAACTGATTAAGGGTGGGTTCACACTTGCGCCGGAGTCCCGCATGTCCGACTTTGTTTCCAGCGGAAAAAAACTGGATTTGTGGCGCAGAGGGTGTAAGCGCCCACCCGCGCAATGCGTCGCTAACCTTTCGCTATCCAGTCCCTATACAGTTTCCCGAGATTCTCAGTCGGATTCGCGGCGGACGGACTCCGCCGCAAGTGTGAACCCACCCTAAGCAGCATTAGCAATGTGTGGTTTTCATCTGAATTAGGCTAGGGTTATATGGTGACATGTGTTGCACATAACGAAAAATGACATGACAAAATGAGGTACAATTTTTATGCAAGACGATGTCGATTTAGCTGCGATATTTTATGTGATTTTTTATTTTTTTTTTTAAATTATCTTTCTGTAGCTGCACAAGTCCACATGAAATAAACAATACAGGAAATGATCTGGACTATAAGCAAAATGACGGCAAAGATTACAAAGAAAGCCAATGTACATAGAATAAGATCATGAAATTGAAGAGATCAAACTTAATTGTTGCAAAGTGGATGTCCAGCCCTTGTTGACACATCCAGAGTATTTAGAAAAACTGAGTAACTAGGAAGGCCCGGTTTATAAATCCAAAAAAATACATTAAAAACAAAAAACACACTTGATGTCTATGGGAATGATGTTGCATGCAACTGCGGCAGATAATTAGCGTGTTTGTTTTGTGTGACTGTCACTTGCAGTCACAGCATGTTGTATGCGACACCATAGAAATACATTGAATTTTTTGGTTGTGTGCAGGCCTAGCTTTAGGGAGCTATTATACAGTATATACTTTTTTTTTTCACTTGTGTTAACACATGTGCTGTATTTTCTACACCAGTAAAAATGACTAACACGGATCAAAAATACAAAGCACGCTTGGTTTCAGAAAGATGTAAACGTTAATGCGAGTGAAAACACATAGGTGTAAAAGCATCCTTAGGCTGGGTTCACACGATGCTGTTTTATTAAAGAATTGCATGCAGTTTTTAATTGCAGTAATGAGTAGCACATGTTACTATGCATATCACTTCTATGATAACGGGGTGTAAACCAGAGGCTTTCTAATTACATTATCATACAGGTGACCTGCATAGTAACATGTGCTACTTTTTACTGCAATTAAAAACAGCATACAGCTCTTCAACATAAAAGCACTGTGTAAACCTGGCCTGAGGCAGGGTCTCCATGCCTCTTTTACTCAATTCTTTCAAAAAGCCTGAATGTGAAGACCCTGTATTGCTGCCACCTGGTGTTCCAAATGTGGCTATAGCCGCACTCAGTGCTCAGGCCACCGATGTGTTCATTTATAATTAAGGCTAAGTTCACACTGGCTTCTTTTTAGTCTGTTTTTCTGATCTGTCAAAGGATCCAAACAACAGTGTAATAAGCTGACATATGACGAATGCAGTTGGAACATATGGGGAGGAACTTATAAAGAGAGTTGTGTCCTCCCTCACCCTTAATTTATTCCCCCCAGTGATAATTCTGTTGCATCTTGGAAGGTCCCATGTGCCACATTTAATCCATAAGCTGCTGGAGTAAGTGAAAGACTGATTCATTTCAGTTGGATATCATTACTGGCCTTATGTCAGTGTTTTGCGTAAGTTATTTTGAGCAAAAACCCAGGGGTGGCATCTACACAGATATAAGCTATAATAGGAAGATTTGTAACTGTTCTGTTTATAATTCTTACAATTACTAATGCAAATTACTAACCAAAACACTGACTTGTGAATAACACCTAAAGATAGTGTCACACTATGTACCTGTCCTGTGCCCGACCACCGGTGTTTACTTCTACGTACGTGAAATGCCGATTAATTTCACCTGTATATTATTACAAGCTGTGTAGTAAGGATGGTGACACACTATGTACCTGGATGCAGCTATAGCTACATCCAGTCCCTGGCCGCCGGGGGTTTCACTTAGTGAAACACTGATTCATTCACTCATTCAGCTGCATTTAATTACTGGCCCTGGGGTAACAGCAAAACCACACCTTCAGTAATGCTATACAGCTGAAATGAATGTGTGTATCACATATTGAGACATGAATGCACATCAGAATTGTCATGTGGCACCACCCTATCTATCCAATGCAGTTACTGTATAACTGCACTGAGTTCTAGGGTCACAGGTTTTGTCACTAATAAGTAAGTGACACGCTGATTATTTCCAGGTTATTTCTCATTATTGAGGGTCAAGAAACTATGGGGCATATTACTCATGCCAGTCTTCATGGCCCCGGCGAGGGTGTGCCTCAGGGAAAATGGCAAGGTGGTGCAGATTTTAAAAAGTTGCATTTTTTGCGTAAAACTGGCATTCAAGGCTTAATAAATCTGCCTCTATGTACTTGGATGTTGTTATACTTGCAGTCAGTTCTGGGGCCACAGGAGCCATCACTAATAAGTAAGTGACACCCTGATTAATTTCAGATTATTTTTCATCACTGAGGGGAGGGACACACTAGGTACCTGGATGTTGTTATACCTGCAGTCAGTTCTGGGGCCACGGGAGCCATCACTAATAAGTAAGTGAATCATTGATTAATTCCAGGTTATTTCTCATCACTGAGGCACATTAATGAAGCATTATTAGCACCAGTCTTCATAACCCTGGAGTCGGTGGAGGGTGTATCTTATGCACGCCTCCTCATAAATGATACCTGGAGGGGAGATGTATGCCACATCATAGCGGGCATACATATTCCACATCATTTATACCAGACTTCTGGCGTAAATGAAGATAAATTTGTCGGGGCCCGTCGTCCCAACCCATGCCCCACCTTGCCACAACCATCTTTAGGGCAGGGTTAATGGGTAGGCAAGTCCAACAGAGAAACAAAGTGATGTAGCTCAAAACTATTTATTGGCTACTGTAGCCCAAAAATAAAAACACATAAACTTACCTAATGAAAATAAAAACCTAAATAGCTGGTGATCAGGGAATGTGGAGTGCTCCAAATATTACAGGTTACAACTTAGCCTGTTTGTCTCAACATATTATAGACTGGGTCAAAAGAACTAGTTTCTATTCAGGCTATGTAGCAGAGGCGCAGTTTTGGGCCCTGATGGGATCTCTGCACCCTTTCGAAAGCGCCTCTCTCGGTTATCACCTCACATATCAAAGCCTTGGATCTCTGTAGAGACAATATTGCTACATGGAAGCCTTTCCAGCTCACTTATAGGGTGTCCAAACATTTACCACTCTGGTCGCACCTGGACTATAAGCCTGGTAGAGAAAATAAATTGTTTGAGGAATGGCAGAAACAGGGAATAATGGTGGTATGACACCAGATGGTTGACTATGGTGGAGGTGGTGTCTCAGTATGATCTGCATCCTTTCCAGCACATCCAGTACATGTAAATTCCAAGTTTCTTTCATAAGTTGTTGAGTGATGTAGGAGTACTAAGGTTGTCTCTGCGCACATCCTTTCGATCTTGGGAGAAGTGGATGGAGATCAAGGAGGGTGACAGTAAAATCTTGGCAGGATGGGCTTTGGTACATAAACGTGGTTAATGAGATGTGGAGAGACACATTTTTGAATTATGTATAGGGTGATCTATGCTTTTGATCTTCCTAGGGGTCAGTGGCTGCCACGTAGGCTCACATCCTGCCTGAAGTGCTCTATTGAAAAAAAAACAAAAACGATCTTTATGATGGCCATTGGAGCTGTGCACATGAGATCAAACAACTGATGTCCCAATTCACCGTTACTGATGGTAACTGGTGGAGTCATTGAAGGATACTTTGGGTATGCTGAGGGTGACCTAGGTCTGGGAGGGTTAAGGAATTTATGGGTTTAGGTGCGTCTTTGGGGTAATCGCCAAGTGCTTACGGGACTTTATTTTTCAAAATAATCCGACTATTCCTTATTTTTACTTCATTTTAAAAATTCACAAGAGCCTGATGAGACCACCAGGGAGGCCAATAGCATGTTACATGTTGATTTACTGCATACTTAGATAGACAGTTACAAAAATATGTTCAAAGTCTTCCAACCTACCTGAGGGACCGCGGTCACCTCTTGTTGCTACTCTCAGATTCAGTGGGAAAAAGACTGATTACTATGGTTGTTAGTGCTTTGTATTGTAACGTACCACATGAATCTGGGATTAGCACATCACCAACAGGATTTTTTGGTTTTGGCTATTCTGCAAAAATTTATTTTGGAATCTTTATGTTTTATTTTAATGCATAATTATTTCAAGTATGATGGGCAGTTTTATTTATAGACAAAAGGAACTGCCATGAGGACAAAAGTGACCCAAACTTTGCCAACCTGTATAAGGCTTAATAATAATAATAATAATAATAATTTTATTTATATAGCTCCAAAATATTCCACAGCACTGTACAATTTATAGGGTTTAAGTACAGACAAAAAAGATACATTATAAAGAAATAGTCAGTTCACACAATGGGACTGAGGGCCCTGCTCGCAAGAGCTTACAATCTATGAGGTAGAGGGTGTGACACAAGAGGTAGCAGGGGTGGCATCGGAGGTAGCATTGCTTATACAATGGTCAGACAATTTTGTAATAGAGGTTACTGTCATTACACATATATAAAGCTGTATGAGCTGTCACCAGTCATGTCCTTTAACGTGCAGATGGTGCCTGTACATATAAAGTTAGTCTGATACAGCATCATATCCTGTGAGGTAATGTGGGAGCGTGAACAGAGGGTACGTTTTAGGCATTCTAACTACAGAAGTGTTTACATTAGGAGTTATGATAGACCTGTCTGAAAAGATATGTCTTTAGTTTGTGCTTGAAGCTGTAGGAATTGGGGGTTAATCTGATAGTCCGGGGTAGAGCATTCCAGAGAAGTGGTGCAACTCGGGAGAAGTCTTGTATACGAGCATGGGAGGTTCTGATAATAGAGGATGTTAGTCTTAGGTCATTGAGTGAATGGAGAGCACGGATTGGGCGATAGGCAGAGATGAGGGAGGAAATGTAGGGAGGTGCAGCATTATGGAGAGCCTTGTGGATGAGACTTCCTTTTGAATGGATCTGTATAGCAGTACAAGAGAGATTTATCCCTCCAATGTTCTATAAACAGTTCAATGATGACTTGATCCTCATCTAGTCTGGCACTAAAGAGGAACTGGGTATTTTCATCTATGAGATTAATTCCTATACTCGAGGATGAAATTTCACCCTCCAGTAGGATCCTTGTGAGATTGTGTGCCTTGATATTATGATCAGTACTATAATAAATAAATAAATAATCCTTTAATAGTCCCTCCTTGGGGAAATTCAGTGTGTTACAGCAGCAAAGATATGCAATACAAGTATACATACCATATATACAAAACGTTCAAAGGTAGAGGCATTCCATTGTTAGAAGACAGACAGATAGAAAGGTAGAGGTAAAGAAGTAGCAGAGGGGGGATATCACAACAGAAAGATATTTCAGTTCTCTGTATGGAGTGATCTCCGCTTGGGTCGGTGTTGGTTGTACAGCCTAACCGCAGGAAAGACTTCCAATAGCGCTCCTTCTCACACTTAGGGTGAAGTAGTCGGTCACTGACAGTACTGCCCAGCACTATCACAGTCTCATACATGGGATGGGAGTTATTCTCCCGCATGGAGCTCACCACGGACAGTATCCTTCTGTCACCCACCACCTGCACTGGGTCTAGGGGACTCCCCAAGACAGAGCTGGCCCTTCTAATCAGCTTGTCGAGTTTATTTCTATCCCTGGTTGAAACAGCAGGCCACTCCGAAGAAGATGATTGTTGTCACTACCGAGTTAAAAAAAAAAAAAAAAGTCCTAAGAAGTTCCTCCTGGACTCCAAAGACTCTCAGCCTCCTAAGCAGGTAGAGCCTGCTGTGGCCCTTCATGTACAGGAACTCCATGTGATCTGCCCAGTCCAGCTTATTATTAAGGAGCACACCCAGGTACTTATAGGTGTTGACAATCTCAATGCCCGTCCCCTGGATGTCCACTGGTTTAGGAGGGCATCTGCATTTACGAAAGTCCACCACCATCTCCTTGGTCTTCTCAGCGTTAATCCTAAGGTGGTTCCACTGGCACCAGCCCACAAAATCCCGGTTCAGTTCTCTGTACTCCCTGTCATCTTCGTCTGTGATGAGGCCTACTATTGCAGAGTCATCAGAATATTTCTGTAGCTAGCAGCTAGATGAGTTGCACCTAAAATCTGCACTGTACAGTGTGAAGAGGAAAGGGGCAAGAACTGTACCCTGGGGTGCCCCCGTATTACAGATCACGGTATCTGACACAGTCCCAGGCTCTCACATACTGAGGTCGATTTGTGAGGTAGTCTAGGATCCAATTGGAGAGGTGGTGGTCCACTCCAGTAAGGGCCAGCTTGTCGCTCAATAACCCCGGCTGTATGGTGTTAAAAGCACTGGAGAAATCAAAGAACATTATTCTCACAGTATTCCCTGCTTTATCTAGGTGAGAAAGAGCCCTGTCCAGAAGGTGGATGATGGCATCATCCACCCCAATGCCTGGCCGATAAGCAAACTGGAGAGGGTCCATAACCGGGCTTACTAGAGGGTGGAGATGTGTGAGAACCAATCTCTCTAAGATCTTTTTAAATCAATAGTTTTTATTGAAATTTAATCATGAATACATTACAAGTAGCAAACACAGCACGAAACAAAGGGTACAATCATGGCTTCACAAACAGCATATACAAAAGATAATACAATAGACTCATGTGAAGTACATCAATAGCAAAGATACATATAGCAATGCATATTAAGAGCATGTAAGTCTTTCCAGACATATGAAAAGCCTAACACGGTAAAGGCAGTATGAAACATCAATCAAGGCTTGCCATTAGGGAAAGGAAGGGGGGGTGGAGGAGATCGGAACAGGCGAAAAATAAGGCAAAGAACAAATGACCAAATGACAAATGAACATAGAACAGGCCTAAAGAACAAATAGGATCGGATCACTCCCATCAACCCACAAAGCAGATAGCCCGCCACGCAAACAAATGTGCAGACCCATCTGCTACCAGGTATTAAACTTCAAAGTAATTAATTAGATAGCGTATAGGTGTTCCAGGAATAATCAAGCAAAGTGTCCCCTCCAAGAGATTACAAGAATAAAATAAAATGCAATACTCATAGTGCCAGGAAAGGCCAAGGCATATAGGCCGTCAATGGGTGTACGGTGGGGGGAATGATGTTGACCATGGCTCCCAATGTTTTCTGAATCTGTCCAGGCTGCCATTATTGCATGCATAAATACGTTCATATTGATAATTCAGTGACACAACTGAAATCAGCTCCGTCAGAGTCGGACAGGAAGTAGACTTCCATCTACGTGCAATAAGTAGATGAGCAGCCCCGAGTACCTGATGTAAGATGGTCCTATATCTGCACGGCATCATGTGGATGCCCAGCAGAAGGAGTGCCAGTTCAGGTGTATATCCCACCCCTCCACCACGCAGGCTATTTATCAATGAAAAAACAGAAACCCAAAAGGGCTGAATGAGTGGACAGTGCCAAAACACATGGAATAGAGAGCCAGTCTGTCCGCAGCCTCTCCAACAGCAAGATGGACACGATGGGTAAAACTTAGCTAGGTGTAGAGGAGGGTAATACCAGCATAAAAGTAGCTTGCTATATTGCTCCCAGTATGAGGCACATACTATAGATCACTTAGCCCATCTAATCGCCTCCTGCCAATGACCGGGCTCAAATCTATGGCCTAGGTCATCTTCCCAGAGGCACATATGTTTAGTCTTACGAAAGGTGCAATCCATATTCAAAGTTCGATACAGAGTTTTAGTATTATAAGCAGCTGGGGAAGTCTGTGGGTGCAAGAGGCCGGCGGCTGGCTGCGGCAAGCGCAGCTGAGCCGAGGTAGTGTCAGACAAGTATGAAACCAATCTAGCATAGGTATATGCCCCCTTTGCAGGTAGGTTACTGTTTATGTCTCCTTCAACACGGAGAAGGGTGCTATGGTATCGCCTCTGTACAGGTCAGAAACATACTTTATCCCACAGCTACGCCATGCATCTAGGGATAAATGTGGTATCTCGTGAGGGAGCGTCGTAAGAGGTAGATTCAATGTGACCCCAGAGGTATCACCACCCAGAATAGCACAGAAGGCACGCCACGCCACAAACGTAGCCTGAACAGCCAGTGGGGCAGATAAGGGAAAACTGTTTCCGGGTCCTGACGCTAGCAGGAATCCCTCCCAATCGGCAATCTGGGCCATTTGGGCCTCCATAGCTGGCCATAATATATCATGGTTCGTTGTAAACCAAAATTGAAGTTGACCTAAAGTTGTGGCTAGATAGTAATGGTACAAATTTGGTACACCCATGCCTCCATTGTCTCTTGCCTTAAAAAGTGTTTGTAAAGCTACTCTGAGTTTACAACCATTCCATATAAAGGACATCATTTGTTTTTGGAAACTCAGGAAAACGGACTTGGGTATCAGAATCACTAAAGTTCTTAGATAGTAAAGTATTCTGGGAAAGATATCCCCAATGTGCCCTATCGAATGCCTTCTCCGCATCCAAAGACAGAAGCAGAGAAGACGCGCGCCAGGCCCGGGCTGCCGCAACCAGCGCGATTACACATCTCGTGCCGTCTGGGACCTGCCTCCCCTTAGTGAATCCCACCTGATCTCCACCTATCAATGTGGGCATGACATCGAGGAGTCGGTTTGCAAGTACCTTAGCAAACAACTTGACATCCGCATTTAATAACGATATGGGCCGGTAGAGGGCTGGGATTTGGGCAACGTCACAATCGTTGCGGATAGCATCTCAAGGGGAAATTTTCCTGTCAACATTGCTAGATTAAATACCTCAGTAAGGTGAGTGAGAATAAGTGGCTTGAACAGCTTGTAATATTCCCCAGAAAACCCATCTGGACCAGGAGATTTATTGAGTTTCAAGCCATCTATCGCCTTAGCCACTTCCTGAGTAGAAATAGAAACATTTAAAGACTGCAGCTGTGCATGGGTGATGGAAGGAAGGTGCAAGGAGCTTAAGAATCGATTAATATCTATACCAGAAGGCTGCGTGGTGTCCGGGTCTTCCCTCAGATTATACAAGTCCTGATAACATTTACTGAATTCATCAGCAATTTTCTGAGGGTGGAAGAGTTTTGCGATGGTCGATTTAGAAACAAGAAATGGAATTTTAGATTTAATCCTTGCTGCCTTGGCTCTTTGTACCTTTAATTTGCTCGCTTTATTGTATGACCGGTACTAAGAGGCTTTCAAGCGTTTGGAGTGTTTTTCAAAGTCCACCAGTAGGTGGGCACTCAAGTCATCCCTAGCTTTCCGCAAAACAGCCTAGGGGCAGGGGCAGCCTTATGTTGCTGTTCTAGAGTTGCAATAGAAGTAAGTAGCTCCTTCATCATTTGCAATCTCTTGCTCTTAAAGCGCAAGATATGCTGTATCATTAGGCCCCTAACAAATGCCTTATGGGAATTCTAGAGGCAAAACTTATCATCTACCGAGGGAGAATTAATATTAAAAAAATTCAGCAATGTCAGCAGTCAACTTCTCAGTTACTGATTTCAGGGACATGACATGTGTATTGTTTCGCCATGACATGGGAGGAGCTGTTGTACCATCTGAGCGAATGCTGAGTGTAATAGGCGCGTGGTCCGACCACGTAATATTTCCTATTTCACAACATTGTACTCTAAGGAGCATATCAGTCTGGGCTAGGAACATGTCTATTCTGGAGTAGGATTGGTGCCTAGCAGAATAATACGTATAATCCTTCTCGGAGGAATGTAAGCACCGCCATACATCATGAAGCTCTGCCTGCCGGAGCCAAGATCCTAATTGTTGAGGTGTATGCTTGCCGCAATAAGTGGAATCGGCAGCAGCATCATGTACAATATTGAAATCACCGCACAAGAGAATCTGGCCCTGTGCACGTTTCCTAAACTTCTTCAGTACCGAGTTTAAAAAGGAAATTTGAGATGTGTTAGGGCAATATACGTTTACAATAGTAAAGGGGCAATTGTCAAGCAAACAAATTAGAGCTACATAACGGACTTTGGGATCTGAAATGACATGTATTAGCTGAAAGTACACCGTGTGTTTTACTGCTATGAGAACACCCGCAACCTTCTTGGTAGCATTGGTGCAAAAAACATGAGGGAACAGTTTGTGAGAAAACTTTGGTGGACAAGGATCACAGAAATGCGTCTCCTGTATGCAAATTACATCTGCTGCAGATCTGAGAGCCTCCTTCCATAGCAATGAACACTTAAAGGGACTGTTTAGTCCCCTCACGTTAAGTGATAGAAATTTGATACCCATAAATATGTTCAAGAGTTAGCAATACAGACTGGTAGGACAAAGAGTCAAGTATGAGAGTGATACCAAAAAGAAATCCATTAGGCCTAGAGGGGAAAAACTCGTTAATGACAGTGTTCAACACATAACTATTCAACAGTAAGAGAGAGAAAAATAGTTTTACACAACCGGGCAGTGTAATACTGCGCAAACTTGGGGGGAAGTTGCCATAGAATAGAAATTACAAAACGCACCACGGGTGACTCACAGTGTGTCCATTATGAGCTATTCACTCCGCAAAGGCGGTAGATTTTCACAGAAGATCCAACTTGTGGGACTCAGCCCTTGAGGATTTCTGGATATTAGGCACAGGTGGTGGCAGGTTCCACTGGAGTAGCAGACTCTTCCCGGTGTCAAAGGAATTAAACGAATAGGTCACTCCATTTCTGATAACAATAACTTTAGTAGGAAATCCCCACTTGTAAAGAACATTGTGTTGACGGAGGACCACTGTAACAGGAGCCAGCTCTCTTCTGGCAGCAATGGTAGCCTGAGAAAAGTCTGCATATACTGTAGTTGAATTTCCTTGAACGGCTCAGGCAAAGATGATCTTTTCCTTGACTCAAACATGAGACGATCTTTGACATGGTAGAAATGTATGCAGGCGAGGGTGTCCCTGGGAATGTGATCAGGCATCCCTTTCGGCTTCGGCAAGCGGTGGGCCCTGTCTATGATCAAATCCGCATCAGAGCATTGTGGCAGGGTTGCTTTCAGTAATTGTTGCAGAAAAGGAATCAAATCCCTGGCAGCGACTGACTCTGGTATGCCACGAAACTTAACATTATTCCGTCTATTCCTATCTTCCATGTCGGCAAGTTTAAGTTTGACTGCCGCCAATTCTTCCTCAAGATCATTATGGGCATCCACTATAGTATTGTGTGCCACTGCAAATTCACCCATTTTAGTCTCAACATGGTCAAGCCTGTTGCCAAGAGAGTCAACCGTGGAGGAGATGGACGTAATCGCCTTAGTGATATTTCTGAATAGATCTATGCAAAGCTAGCATTATATCTTTCAAGAAGGTCTCAGAAGCAGATTGGGTACCTGCAGGGATAGCCTGGAGCACATCCGAGTCGCATAGTTGGGGATCTTCTGTAGCTGGGCGAGATTCAAAGCAAAACGTGGTATCCCATCTCATCTTCTGCTTTACAGGGCTTTGTGTAGGGGTAATGCTGCCTGCCTGGTAGGATGCTACTGCAGGAGAGACTTCAGGTTGGTCGACAGGAGTTGGAGTGGGTGGTGATGGGGGTTGTAGTCCCCTCTTGTGAGTTTGCTGCTGGCCCTCTGTAGCCCTCTTCTGACTTTCCTGGGATTCGGTACTGTCACCAGAGGACCCCAGGTGTGGTGGGGTGAGCTGATGGGATTTCTCACCTAAAGCGCCACCGTATTCAGCGCGGGAGAGGCTTCTGCGCGCTGTAGTGGTAGAATGGGAGATTCACCGGTGCCATCTTGGGCCAAGGCCGGTGCAGCAAAGAAGTCCGTTAGCTGCTTTGAGGGGCCTTTCTTCCCCCATTTTGCTATTTCCCCGCAACCTAGGGCAGCAGAGGATCTCCCTGCGTACAATCAGCCGGGTATCGCTGGCGCCAAGTTGCCTCTGTGAGCCGCGGTAGGTAGTGAGGCCTCGGAGCTCTACAGAGCAGCAGCCATCTAGATCGGCGTCAAGCCACGCCCCCATCTCTCTCTAAGATCTTCATCAGGTGGGATGTCAATGCTACGGGTCTGTAGTCGTTGAGGTCCATAGGATTAGGTTTCTTTGCAACCGGTACCACACAAGAAGATTTCCATAATTCAGGTACTATTTCTAGCTTCAGGCTCATATTAAACATATATGTAATAACACCACACAGCTGGTTCCCACAAGTCTTAATTAGCCTTGCACTGATGCCATCTGGCCCAACGGCTTTCCTAGCTTTGATCTTTTTCAGCTCCTTTCCCACCTGGGCACATGTGAAGGTCAGACTGTGGTCAGATAATGACTGATTGCTGGATTTTCTGGTTTGGTGGGAAATAGCAGCAGGGGGTGAAGTCAGTGTGGGAGAGGGGATTGAATGACGTGCTGGGATGGGAGGAGCTGGTGTGTTATCAAATCTATTGAAGAATAGATTTAGTTCGTTAAGCCAATTAGCATCTCCTTTGACCTCTGAGACTGGCTGTCTAGGACTTAAGACTGTCAAACTTAAGACCCTTCCAAACTGCACTTATGTCTCAATAACAGTGGGTTATTGAGACAGAGAGACATTTTAAGACTGTGGACACAAACCGTTTCATAGACTATAAAAGGTGTCATTTTAATGAATGGAGGAAGAACATTCCTATAGTCAGATATGGCAGATTAGTGACAGCTAATCTAATATTTTGCATCATAGATTTTTTTTTTTACATAAAGGCTATCCTGTCAGCATTGTTGATGATGCTAACAAGAGGGCAGAGGCAGATCCAAGAGATAAGAGAAAGGAACCAATATTCATTAATGAGGGAACTGTGGTAACTGGTTAACAGTTCCCCTTCTCTTTTGTTATGTGTTACAATGTCCAATATTTTCAGAGTAAACAGGTGCTGGAAAAGATTTGTGAGATCTTAAAAGTACCCTTATTTAAAGAATTTCTACCAATGAGGCCAAGAATAGTATATAAAAGGGCCAAGTCATTGAAGAATGCTTTGGCTCCCTCACATCTGAGGAATGGAGAGACTCAGGGAAGAGAGAGGTTGCGGTCTGAAAATAGTGGGTATTTATCGATGCTGTATAAAGCAATGTAAATGTTGTAATAATATACACAATCAGGCAAAAGGAATAACAGCCTAAAATGGGAAAACATACAAGATCAAGCACCTTTTAAATTGCAGTAGCGAGAATTTGTAACATCTGTTAAGGGGGTTTTCCCATCTCCGTGTCTCAGCAGTTTGCTTGCTGTCTTTTCTTCTCAGTTTCTATATTCTTCAACCAGCTAGTGGGCGTGATTTGACTGTTTGATTAACAAGAACACTATGAAGAATCTCACTAGATATAGACATTGCCTTAACCATGAAAGATTATTTATTATAATTACTAGAACTCTAATAAATATAATACAGATCAAATAATATTCATAGTAAATGTATATGACATTACACAGGGTTGGAGAGTTATAACGAACTTACATGCTGCAGAGGAGAGAGAAGGACTTGCAGTAAACACAATGTTATCTTTGTGTTTACATAGCCTTTGTCAGCAAACTGCAGTTAGCTGACCTGATTGCCCTAAGATGTACATAACAGTGAGAGAACTCAGCCTCCCCAGAGAGCAGTGACTCATCCCTCTGACCTGTTATCTACAGGATGGAGACCAAGGAAACGCTGTGTAAACAGTGGGAGGAATAATCTAATATAGCAGACAAATGAAGCAGCAGTGCTAAAGCAATGTATTTAGGAAAACTCTTGAAATTACATAAGCTTCCAGTATATATTGGATTCTTGAGATGGGAATACCCCTTTAACCACAAGGATACTAGGAGAAAGGATGAATAAACACTGCACCAAATGTTATGGGATACTTGAAACATAGTGTATCCCGTCATTTTGTTTGTTATTATAATAATTATGCTTCTTTACATTGGCATTACTAAAGTTTTTTGGACCCAAGTGCAAGCTTTGACCGTGGCCCCCTCCACCCTCCCTACAGCGTATCCTTAATAGCAGCGGTTGTGGCTACTGCAGCAGTATCTGAAATACTTGAAAGGGATACAACTATAGTACCCACAACTGCGGTTATCAAGTATACATACGGTGAGTAAGCAGTGCAGCGCCTGCCATGTAAACACCGGGGCAGGGCAAGCTTCTACTGGAAAGGGGCCCGGCAGCATGTACATATATAACGCAAGGCTGTTTCCATTAACGAGATGTATAGCGGAGATAAAGCCTGGTTCCCCGACCACTATCATGGTGCTGTGAGGCCCTGGCCATCTCCAGCTGGCCACAGGCCTCGTATCCCTTTTGGCTTGTTTGCCATTGCACCCCCTGCGACCGCGATCGTTATGCCACTGCTTCTTTATTTAAGGTTATTCCTTTACAGTAAATCAGGTACCAAAGGATAAGGGCATTAGCTAGATGTGAGATACAGTGCCTTGCGAAAGTATTCGGCCCCCTTGAACTTTTCAACCTTTTGCCACATTTCAGGCTTCAAACATAAAGATATAAAATTTTAATTTTTTGGTGAAGAGTATACAACAAGTGGGACACAATCGTGAAGTGGAACGAAATTTATTGGATATTTTAAACTTTTGTAAAAAATAAAAAACTGAAAAGTAGGGCGTGCAATATTATTTGGCCCCCTTAAGTTAATACTTTGTAGCGCCACCTTTTGCTGCGATTACAGCTGCAAGTTGCTTGGGGTATGTCTCTATCAGTTTTGCACATCGAGAGACTGAAATTCTTGCCCATTCTTCCTTGGAAAACAGCTGGAGCTCAGTGAGGTTGGATGGAGAGCGTTTGTGAACAACAGTTTTCTGCTCTTTCCACAGATTCTCAATTGGATTCAGGTCTCGACTTTGACTTGGCCATTCTAACACCTGGATACGTTTATTTGTGAACCATTCCATTGTAGATTTTGCTTTATGTTTGGGATAATTGTCTTGTTGGAAGATAAATCTCCATCCTAGTCTCAGGTCTTTTGCAGACTCGAACAGGTTTTCTTCCAGAATGGTCCTGTATTTGGCTCCATCCATCTTCCCATCAATTTTAACCATCTTCCCTGTCCCTGCTGAAGAAAAGCAGGCCCAAACCATGATGCTGCCACCACCATGTGTGACAGTGGGGTGGTGTGTTCAGGGTGATGAGCTGTGTTGCTTTTACGCCAAACATATCGTTCTGCATTGTGGCCAAAAAGTTCGATTTTGGTTTCATGTGACCAGAGCACCTTCTTCCACATGTTTGGTGTGTCTCCCAGGTGGCTTGTGGTAAACTTTAAACGAGACTTTTTATGGATATCTTTGAGAAATGGCTTTCTTCTTGCCACTCTTCCATAAAGACCAGATTTGTGCAGTGTACGACTGATTGTTGTCCTATGGACAGACTCTCCCACCTCAGCTGTAGATCTCTGCAGTTCATCCAGAGTGATCATGGGCCTCTTGGCTGCATCTCTGATCAGTCTTCTCCTTGTTTGAGATGAAAGTTTAGAGGGACGGCCGGATCTTGGTAGATTTGCAGTGGTCTGATACTCCTTCCATTTCAATATGATCGCTTGCACAGTGCTCCTTGGGATGTTTAAAGTTTGGGAAATCTTTTTGTATCCAAATCCGGCTTTAAACTTCTCCACAACAGTATTACTGACCTGCCTGGTGTGTTCCTTGGTCTTCTTGATGCTCTCTGCGCTTTAAACAGAACCCTGAGACTATCACAGAGCAGGTGCATTTATACGGAGATTTGATGACACACAGGTGGATTATATTTATCATCATCAGTCATTTAGGACAACATTGGATCATTCAGAGATCCTCACTGAACTTCTGGAGTGAGTTTGCTGAACTGAAAGTAAAGGGGCCGAATAATATTGCACGCCCCACTTTTCAGTTTTTTATTTTTTACAAAAGTTTAAAATAACCAATAAAATTCGTTCCACTTCACGATTGTGTCCCACTTGTTGTTCATTCTTCACCAAAAAATTAAAATTTTATATCCTTATGTTTGAAGCCTGAAATGTGGCAAAAGGTTGAAAAGTTCAAGGGTGCCGAATACTTTCGCAAGGCACTGTATACTTGATTTACCATATAGGATGAATGAGAGTTTGGAATGTGAATCTGGACTCCTGCCTCCAGGGGCGTAACTTGAGGGGGTGCAGAGGGTGCAGTTGCCCCGGGGCCCAGGAGCCTTAGGGGTCCCATAAGCACTGGCATCAGTATTGAGATTGCAGCTTCCATCTGGCCCATAAGCCAAGGAGACCCACAGATTACCCTAACCGCACTAAGGTTGATTAAACTCCTTAGCACCCGTAAACATCACTATCAAGAATTCGCTGTAGGGATGAGGTAGGGGGCCCCGGACAAAAGATTGCACCGGGGCCAACAAGACTTTGGTTACGCCACTGCCTGCCTCATTTGTTTATTACATTGGAATCTCGATTCTATGTGAACTTTATATTACAGTTAGAGCTTAATAATAATATAAGAATTTGCACTTGCAGAACAGTATATAAAATTTATGGAATAATATTTTAACCATAGTTTTTGATCATAGTAACCCAACTGGACTGTAGTCTTTGACATGCAGGAGAAGCACTGATGTCACTTCTGGTCACTGCACATATGGGGAGTGGAGTATTCACAGCTCAAAGATGTACTATAAAGTCCATATGATAGGGTAAGTGTATTATTTCTTCAAAAGAAAGGAGGATTTATCCCTTAAAACACATTGACCTAGCTATTTAGGTTTTTATTAGTTACGTTCATGTGTTTTAAGTCGCAAGCTGTAGTAGTCAATAAATGGTTCTGTTCAGTGTTACTTTGGATCTCTGTTGGACTTTCCTACCCATAAATCTTGTCTTAAAGCCCTGTGTAAGGATTCATTTACATGTGATTTGGTGGTTATCCTGGACCAATAGCGCTGTTCATAGTTTAATGTTCCTTTCATTGTCCTAACCCCTTCGAACATGAACTGCACTCAAAGACAAAAAACAATATTGCATCAAGAGGGAGTTGGAATGAAACTAAACTTTCTATGTGTGAATGTAATGATGATTTATGTGATTACAATATTAGGAGTGAAAGTATAGGTTTATTGGGGAAAACTGAATAATTGAAAGGATGTTTGGTCACCTCTAGATGAGATACAGTTGGGCATGGAGATATACAGGTTCTGTATGTGTTAGATGTGACCAACAGTCTTATGCGATGGCTTCCCAGATCTTCACACTTACAGTTGGGGCAGTGTGTTGCTCCACAGCAAAGGCAAGATTGAAGTGCTCACCATGAGGTCTTCATACTGGAACTTGACCATCCCAAGCAGAACCTGGGTTCTTCACTAGAGATGATATTTTTCCAATCCATAGCAGTTTAGGTTTCTCAGTCAGACCAAAGCAATGAAGGCGCTGGCGGCTGGCTATTAAAGGTAGGACATGTAATGGGCGTTATTGTACTAAATTTACTTCTTCTATCCAGGCAGAGGCAGGGGTGTGTAATGAAGGTACTACCTGTGTCTGGTTGGTGGAATAGGAAACTGGGAACTACTAAACAATCCTCTCTACTGGGCAGTTTGACTGGGCTATCAGGAGCCTGCTTGTCATGTGGGCATGCCCTCACGTAACCACTGCTCCCAAACCTGCTTAACAGCTAGTTCAGAACATCGTAGCTGGCAGGCAATTTGTTGATATGATGCCCCTTCTCAAAGTCTGTCATCTGAGCAAAATGTTGTTGTTGTAGGGGCATGTCTACCAGTCAGCGATCTCTCACCAAGAGGTGTACTACCCAAAAGTACCCTCTGAAAGCCTTTTTATAGGGCAGCAGGAAAGCTCTTTTATGTTGTCTTGTGGCAAGGGCCAGTGTCTTATCAGACCACATCTGTTAGCATTTGCGTACAGTATGTGCATGAGATATGGGTGCGTTATTATGGTTTTTTTTTTTACTAAGTGTAGAATGAAGACTGAAAACCAAGCCCTCTCATCCAACATCAATGTCCGACTTCAACCCACTTTTGAATGAATAGGCAAAAATACCCACAGACACACTCGAAAATCTTGCAGAAAGCTTTCCCAGGAGTTTGTCTGTTTTGTTGCAGAGGGGGGACCCACTCCATATTTATGCCTATGAATTTAGAGTGTGATGTTCTATAAGCTCTTATAGGTGTAATGTGTAGGTGTCCCAATTTTTTTTTTCTATACAGTATATCTGGAATTGAGTGATTAATGGGGTGCGCTGATTTCCACTAACGCTATCAGATAAAATAAATATTCTTCAATCCTTGGTCACCCCTGCCTGTGACTACTGCAGGCAGCTAGTGACTTCAGAAGTCATGTGCCATATTTATTGGCATTATGGCTCAGCCACTGATTATCTGCCACAGGCTTGTGCCTAACGCTTGTGAGCTGGATTAGCAGGGGATTAAACTGGTAAGTAGTGTTAAGTAGTGTTCATTTATTATTTTATAGCATTTGAGTCTATTTGAGATGAGATATCTTACCCCTTCCCATGGTGGCAAAATCTCACATTTTCAGTTTTCCTTCCTGCCTTCCAAAGGCAATAACTGTTATATTTTCCCATTTACATAGCTGTATGAGGACTTGTTTTCTGTATGACATACAGTCATATGAAAAAGTTTGGGCACCCCTATTAATCTTAATCATTTTTAGTTCTAAATATTTGGGTGTTTGCAACAGCCATTTCAATTTGATATATCTAATAACTGATGGACACAGTAATATTTCAGGATTGAAATGAGGTTTATTGTACTAACAGAAAATGTGCAATATGCATTAAACCAAAATTTGACCGCTGCAAAAATTTGGGTACCCTTATCATTTTATTGATTTGAATACTCCTAACTACTTTTTACTGACTTACTGAAGCACAAAATTGGTTTTGTAACCTCACTGAGCTTTGAACTTCATAGCCAGGTGTATCCAATCATGAGGAAAGGTATTTAAGGTGGCCAATTGCAAGTTGTTCTCCTATTTGAACCTCCTCTGAAGAGTGGCATCATGGGCTCCTCAAAACAAAGATTGTTCAACATAGTTGTTCAGGGGAAGGATACAAAAAGTTGTCTCAGAGATTTAACCTGTCAGTTTCCACTGTGAGGAACATAGTAAGGAAATGGAAGACCACAGGGACAGTTCTTGTTAAGCCCAGAAGTGGCAGGCCAAGAAAAATATCAGAAAGGCAGAGAAGAAGAATGGTGAGAACAGTCAAGGACAATCCACAGACCACCTCCAAAGAGCTGCAGCATCATCTTGCTGCAGATGGTGTCACTGTGCATCGGTCAACAATACAGCACACTTTGCACAAGGAGAAGCTGTATGGGAGAGTGATGCGAAAGAAGCCGTTTCTGAAAACACGCCACAAACAGAGTCGCCTGAGGTATGCAAAAGCACATTTGGACAAGCCAGCTTCATTTTGGAAGAAGGTCCTGTGGACTGATGAAACAAAGATTGAGTTGTTTGGTCATACAAAAAGGCGTTATGCATGGCGTCAAAAAAACACAGCATTCCAAGAAAAACACTTGCTACCCACTGTAAAATTTGGTGGAGGTTCCATCATGCTTTGGGGCTGTGTGGCCAATGCCGGCATCGGGAATCTTGTTAAAGTTGAGGGTCGCATGGATTCAACTCAGTATCAGCAGATTCTTGAGAATAATGTACAAGAATCAGTGAGGAATTTGAAGTTACGCCGGGGATGGATATTTCAGCAAGACAATGATCCAAAACACAGCTCCAAATCTACTCAGGCATTCATGCAGAGGAACAATTACAATGTTCTGGAATGGCCACCCCAGTCCCCAGACCTGAATATCATTGAACATCTGTGGGATAATTTGAAGCGGGCTGTCCATGCTCGGCGACCATCAAACTTAACTGAACTGGAATTGTTTTGTAAAGAGGAATGGTCAAAAATACCTTCATCCAGGATCAAGGAACTGATTAAAAGCTACAGGAAGCGACTAGAGGCTGTTATTTTTGCAAAAGGAGGATCTACTAAATATTAATGTCACTTTTCTGTTGAGGTGCCCATACTTTTGCATCGGTCAAATTTTGGTTTAATGCATATTGCACATTTTCTGTTAGTACAATAAACCTCATTTCAATCCTGAAATATTACTGTGTCCATCAGTTATTAGATATATCAAATTGAAATGGCTGTTGCAAACACCCAAATATTTAGAACTAAAAATGATTAAGATTAATAGGGGTGCCCAAACTTTTTCATATGACTGTATTGTACTTCCTATTGGAACCATTTAATATGCCATACAATGTACTGGGAAGCCATACAATTTTAAGGGGGCGGAATTGGGGGAAAAAAACTCAGTTTTGCCATTTTCTTACTACTTTTGTTTTTATAGCGTTCACTGTGCAATAAAAATGACATGTTATCTTTTATTCTGCAGTTCAGCATGACCATGATGATACCAAATTTTTATAGTTTTTGTTACAGTTTAATCCTTAAAAAAATTTAAACCTTTTTTCAAAACAAAATTTATTTACATTGCCATATTCTTACCTTTTATAGCACGACATAATATACATAATGTGGTACGTATGATTTTTTTTTTTATGATCACTTTTTATTCTTTTATGACTTAGAGGGGTATTCCCACCAACATAACCATTTTTAAATTTGTAGATAATTAAAAGTTAAACATTTTTGCAAATATAAGCAATTAAATATTTTGCTGAGTTTTAAAGATTTTCTCTAAATATCTTGTGGTCACAAGTTGTTGTCTTGATCGGTTGCCAGTGGATACGACCATGAATGCAGGACCTTTCTAAGGTCAGAAAATCAACCATGATTTCCTTATTGTGGCTGGGATATCTTCTGATACATGTAGTGTCCCTGCCTGATAACCCAGCTACAATAAGAAAATCATGGCTGGGTTCCTGACAAGTCCCAGACCACAGAAAGTTTCTGCATTTGTGGTCGTATCTATTGGCAACCGATCAAGACAACAGACTCACACCACTAAGATAGTTAGAGAAAATCTTTAAAACTCTGCAGAATTTTTAACTACTTATATTTGCAAAAATGTTTAACTTTTAATTATCTACAAATATAGATATGATTATGTTCATGGGAATACCCCCTTAAATGCTACTTAAATGACAGTTGACAGCTGTTAAGGGAAGGTGACGGTTGTACAATACAGTTTCCACTTGTCCACTGTTCACTGGGTATAGAGAGGCCTGTGCATCCTCCATACTCTCACTTAACATTATGACATACAGTACATGTACGTCATATTTTGGGAAGGGTTTAAAGAGGGCCTATCAGCTTTCCTGAAATGTCTGTATTAATAAATGCTTGTATTTCCAATGAAACAATAGTTCTGGGGCATATTTTTTTATAAGTCTGTATTGTGCCCTTCCTTTGCTATTTGTTATTAAAATGTATAAGGCTAAGGCCCCACGTAGCGAAAGTGCAGAAAAAAAACGAGGCCAAAACGCATTGGGTTTTTTTTTCCTGCAGCATTTTTAATCGCGACTTCACAGAGTTTTCCTCTGCTGACTTTCTGCCCCTATTAATTCTATACAGAAGACGCCAGCGTTTCCGGAGGTGCTGCAATTTTCAAAAACACAGCTTTTCCGTTCCAGATTTTTATCTGCAGTGTGTGGATGGGATTAGCCAGAATCTAATCCACCTTGCAGGTACTGTAAAACGCAGCATTTTTTGCCGTGGCAATGTGGGGCTTCAGCCAAATGACAACTGAGTGTTACCATCGGGGGGGGGGGGGGGTTGGGGTTGTGTGGCGGGCATAGCTAGTATACTTCTTTTTAACCAGCATGCTATTCTACTCTTATGGGACACACTGATTCTTAGATCTTTGTTACATGTGTATGTCTCGGGCAGATTGGTAATGTCACTGTTGTCCCAGCTACTACCTGATGAGGTTCAGCGCACTGCCTTGTAATGTTCTCTTAAATGTGTCATTAAAATATAATTATATTGTACTTTATAATGAGCCTCAATAGTACAAAAAAAATATTTTTTTTTGTTATAAAAATCATTTCTACAACAGTTGTATGGTATGACTTGTGTTATCAGAGATTTTTTTACTTGTATTTTGTCAGGACCAAGGGCTTTAGATTATATAAGGGCTGGGTGAGGGCAAATTTTATATTTATTATTAAAAATATGAAGTATCATAAATACACAAGCATGTATTCTTTGTTTTTGGTGATTTACAAAGAGCCTATTCAAATACAAGAGTGACCATGTACTATATGGTAGTGCTAAACTTGGCAGAACAATAGCTGCTCTTTACAGTGGCGTCAAAATTAGTGTGGAGCCAAAATTTATTGTCCAAAACCCCTTACGCTAGGTGAACACTAGCTTTCAGGTCTCTGTTGTTCGGGTTCCCGTCGTTCGGGTCCCGAAAACAGAGACCCTATCTGCTTATAAAGAGGTTACCCGACAATTAGACTATGATGGGGTCCACCGGGTTTCAGTATAAAACCAGCATAGAGAAAAGTCTTCCTTGCAGGACTTTTCCCTAAGATGATTTTAGGCGGAATCTGCGGTGCGGTCTCCTATGGAGACTCAAACGCAGATGTGAATCCAGCCTTAGGGTAAATTCATATAAGGTAGATTTGTTGCAGATAATTCTGCAATTATCCCATTCATCTGAATTTATCTTGTAGAAATCCATGTGTTTGCCACTAAAACAATTGCTTAACAAATCTCCCCCACTGTGTCTAAAACATGCAGTGCAAAGTCTCTTTACTCCACCTATTAATTGGCCTAGGATATTTGTTAGAGAGCTTTGAAAAGCTCAAATGAAAAAACTCCCAGGGTCCACGCTCCTCACCATATATTAGTATTCATAGGTCATCAGTCAATGTTTCTTTAAGCTATTTATTAAATGTCACAGATAACGCGTTTCAGGGTCTATTTGCACAGAAAAGTGCACCCTTTCATCATATCAAATGGACAAAGATTTTTCTATGTGGTTAGGCAGCGTGCGCACCATTTCATTCACTTAAATGGGAGGGACAGAGATATCCAAGGGCTGTACTCTGGCTATTTTTATCACTCCCATGCAAATAAATGGCGTGGTTCAAATGTCGCATGACTGCAGCTCCATTCAAAATGGGAGACAAAAATCCTGATCTCGTGATTTCTGGGGGCATGAGCTGTCGGACAAACACCAATCTGCAAGTTATCCCTTATCCTGTGATTAGAGGATAAATTACCTATCCTTGAGATGTGGATACTCCTTTAAGTTTGATCCAGGTTTTAGTCAAAGAGGAGTATTTCAGTGAGTAAAGTGTAACAGTGCTGGAGGACAGCTATATGCATTCTGTAAAGCATAGGAAATGTGAGTGAGGAGTAGTAAACCAGATGGGTGAGCCCCTAAAATCAGCATAACTTGTGGTGTGACATGATTAATGCAACTTTCATTATGCACCAGGAAAACAAACCAAAGCACATTTTTAATTTTCTATGTACATTGCATTTAAGACTCTCATCAGGTATACATCACAAAGATTTCCTGTACTATACCTCTATTGGAAAGCTCCAGCGCCTGCCACCTACCTTGGCAACATTGCCCATTGACTCCATACAGTAGAAAAGTCATCCAACATGAATCTCCTATTTCCAACATCCAACAATCCTACCTGCCTTTGGGGAGGAAAACCCGTTTCACTGGTTGAGGAGCATCATTGCTGTCTAGTGAAGGCTCTCATGAAAGCTGTGCACTAAACAGCAATGTCTGTTGTAAATGAAAAGGTCATTCAGAGCAAAATTTTTCAAATCACTTTTACTGATCATTTTATGAAATGTATTTGTTTTTGAGACAAAGATTTACATTTGTATACATGTTCCAATGTTTCTCTATTTTATTGGTTTCCTCTACAGCTTTCTGTGATTTAGGTGTGGATCCTTCTTTCAAACATGCAATTTTAGTGTCTCTACATACTTAGGCCGGTTGCAGATGACCGTGTGCTTGCACCCTGCCATGAATTAAAGGAATGGGCAGCGCACGGGGGACACGCGGATGTCACCCATGTGCTGCCCGTGCTTCCGCAGCCCTTTTCATTAAATGAATAGGAGCCACGGAAGTAGGGCCGCAAAATAGGACAGGAATAGGACCTGTTCTATATTTTGCGACCTGCACATGTGACCGTGTAATTCACGGTCATGTGTACGGGCCCACAGAAATGAATGGATCAGGGTGCCATCCATGAAAAACACGGACAGCACACTGATCTTGGCCATGGTCGTCTGAAGGGGCCTTAGAAATATAGATACAAAGTATTTGAAGAAGTTGTCCTGGATAATTTTATAATTTATTTTTTTAAATTAGGCTGAGGGAGGTGAAAAAATTAAAAAAAAAAAACAAAAAAAAAACATACTCACCTGTCCCCGATGCTCTAGTGTCTTCCTAGCCTGGTCCGGTCCTGCTGCTCCGATGTTTTCTTTCCGTGACCGTTGAGGTCAGACAGCAGCCTCAGTGAAAGACACAGGACATCACTACCTGTGACATCTCCGGGTCCTTTCCTTAGGACGCTGATTGGCCTCAGCGGTTACGTGATAGCTGAGGTCAATCAGCGGCCTAAGAAAAGTGTCCCCGGACATCACAGCTGACGAGGACTTCCAGCTCAAGAAACCATCGGAGCAGCAGGACTGGACCCTGCTGGAAGGCACCGGAGCACCGAGGACAGGTGAGTATGTTTTATGTGTTTTGTTTTTTTTTTCACCTTCCCTGGCCTAATATGATTTTGTCATTGTGCTTTATATGGTGCTGTGGCCATACCCATGGGGTATGTTCACACATCATAATTTGGCGTTGGTTTGTTAGCATTGTTCCAGAAAGCAACATGGCCGCTACGCATTCAATTCTTCCATTTACAGTTTGTAGGAGTCAGGTGGAAGCAAAGCAAAGCTCTGGAGCAAGGGTGGTTTGTATGGTGCTGTGGCCATACCTATGGGGTATGTTCACACAGCATAATTTGGCGTTGGTTTGTTAGCATTGTTCCAGAAAGCAACATGGCTGCTACACACTCAGTTCTTCCATTTCCAGTTTGTAGGAGTCAGGTGGAAGCAAAGCAAATTTCTGGAGCAAGGGTAGCTTCAATCGTCATTGGTTCAGGTAAGGTGAGTATGATTTTTTTATTATTATTTTCTGGAGAAAGGGGTATTAAATCTGTACGACTGTGTGCAAGCCGGCGGTTGTGATTGAATGGCACGGGTTGCACACGGATGACATCTGTGTGCCACCTGTGCTTCCGCAGAACTGGACAGGAATAGGCCCTGTCCTGAGTTTTGCGGCACGGACTGTTGTCCACACATGAATCCATGGAAATCGTGGTCGTGTGCATGGGGCAATAGAAATGAATGGGTCAGTGTACTATCTGTGAAAAACCCAGATAGCACACTGAACTAGTTGTGTGCATGGGCCATTATAAGGAGACACTGTAACTAATCAGAGGCACTATAATAAGGTGGACTTTTACTAATAAGGGGGCACTAGAATTAATAAGGAAGAACTATAATAACGGGAAAAGGGGTACTAAAAGTTATTAAGTGGCACTATAATAAGGGGGAACTAGAACTAGTAAGGAGACTCTATGATAAGGGGGACCATAATAAGGAGGAACTAGAACTAATAAAGGGGCACTATAATAAAGATGAACTAGTAATGGGATACTATAAGCAAGAGTTAGAACTAATCAGGGGACACTATAATAAGGGGGAACTAAAACTAGTAAGGGACACTATAATAAGGGAAAACTAGAACTAATAAGGGAGCACTATAATAAGGGGGAACTAAAATTAGTAAGGAACACTATAATAAGGGAAAACTAGTAAAGGGCACTATAATAAGGGGAAACTAGAACTATTGAGGGGGAAAAAGGGGGACTATAATAAGGGAGAACTAGTAAGGGGACATTATAATAAGAGAGAACTAGAAATAATAAGGAGGGACTAGAACTACTAATTGCACCATAAACAAAAAGGTACTATAGCTGATATGGGGCACTATAATTTCAATGTTTCCACTGTAATCTATGAGGAGACACTATTAACTATTAGGTGGCACAAAGTGGATCATTATTATTGTGTGGAGGCATGAAGAGGGTTGTACTATCTGGGGAACAAAAAGGGAGTTTTGTTATTATTATCATTAGTAATAATAATACACAGTTTCTGCCCCAAAGCAGTAATGTTTTGCCCCATCATAATAAAAATGCCCACCCACCAAAATTATTTTGTAAGGGCGGACAAAAGTAGGCATTTTTACTGTGAAGTGGGCAGAGAGGGGCATTATTACTTTGCAGGAGCATAATGGTGGGTATTATTATGGGGGGCTCATATGTAGGCATTACTGTGTAGGGGTACAGAGGTGAGATATAATGCCATGTAAAGCATTACTAAATGACCGTTTTAATTATACAGTCAAATTTTATTAGGATAAAAGTGTGTGGTCACTATTATTCTATTGAGTACCAACGGTGGCACTATTACTGTGTGGGGCATTATTACCGTCTGCAGCACAACTAATGTTTTTGGCAAAATATGAGGCACTATCTTGCAGTATTTGTTTTCAGGGGCAACATAGTATCTGTGTAGAAGTGGTATCTGTCACTGTATGGTGGTTATATTGGTATTTGTACAGTGGCAGTAACTATATTGTGGTATTATTATGTCACTATGTATTGGTAATGGTCGCCATCATAGTATGGCAGTTTTGTTTGGCTCTTTTATAGATGGATGATTGGTAATATTAGTGCATGGTGTGCTTTATACCATACCAGTGTGGATTTAATATTTACATTTACAACTTTCTTGTGTGTGTAGAGTCAGACCTTGTGCACCTTATCTTTTAAGACCCTGACTACGCCCTAGTGCTAGAAATCAATGTAAAAGCACTACACTATTGCTGCAACAATATGTCAGAATTTGGAGCCCCACTTTTAATTTTGCCCAGGGCCACATTTTCTCTAAACCCTGGGTGCAACATATCTTTTAATTGCCTGCCAAAACAACCCTGCCAGTCCTTAATCCCTCACCCATCTGTTTACACTGTTTGGTACTGTACTGGCATGTTTCTGCTGTAGCCTATCCCAGCGGTCATGTATTGTAGTTACTGTAATCATCACTACAGCCAGTGAGCGGTCAGCGGCCTGTCACAGCTCCAAACAATGTAAATAGGAACTGGTGGGGGCTATGTAGTGGCTGTAACTGAAGCTGCAGGGTATTAGGGGGTGACATGCACCCTTTTATGGTACGTTCACACGGTGGAAAAAAAGACCAGAAATTCCTCTTCGTTTTCTGCTGCCGTATTCAGCCTCATTATAGCCACAACATCAGCATTCCATTGCGGCTTTCCACTGCTGATTAGGCCCAGATGAATTTTGCCCCCAAATCTTTAGCAAATTCCTACATGTGAACCTACACTCACCATTCATTTTTATGGCAGAGATAGACAGGCAGGAGCATAGGTGCAGCAGTAGTAGTCGCTACTGGGCCCTAAGGGGGCCCAAAAGGTTCTTCTGCCATCTAAAATATGCCACTATTCTAAATGGCACAAGGTAGGTAGGCACCCATTACAGATGCTGCATTGGGGCCCAGGAGCTTCAAGTACTGTGTCTGTATGGTAGTATGCCTGTCTCACTACTCACATGGGGGGACAAGAGGGACCCCATTTTATGCCAGTTTTGTTTTTATCAAACACAGAAGTGCATAAATGATGATGGAAACATGTAAAGGAATGACAGATACATCTCATATTAGGACACATTCACACACAAATATCTTGGTCAGTATTTTGCCTCTGTATTTGTAAGCCAAAACCACTAGTGAAGCCAGAGAAAAGACATACTATTAAGATATTACTATTATATAAGATTACCAAATACTGCCCGTGTGAAAGTGGCCTTATTATATTCACTACTGTGTCTGATTTAAAAACTGCATGTGTGATTCTCGTCCTAGACTGTACTCTTTACTTTTTTGGGGGCATTTATGCTGTTTTACGTTAGTCCACCACAATTTCCCACGCCACAGACTTGTGTATGGCACATCCCTATATTACTGGAGCTCTGCCAGTAAAGTGAGGAAAAAAAATCACTTCCACAAGCTGTATCCTCGATATTGGCATTGCTGGTCGTGGTGACAGAACAGAGGGTATTTTTCCAGAAAGCAACATGGCCGCCGCGCACTCCATTTTTCCATTCCAGTTTGTAGGAGGGAAGTGGGAGCGGGTGACGTACACGGAATAGGGCGTTCTCTAAACAATCGTGGTTGAGGCACTGTTAGCAGTGAGTTGGCAGCACCCTGGAACAGAACGTTGTGAGGGATCTCGGCTGTGTAGGGGCGTCATGGAGCCGTAAGTATAGGGACTGCTGCGGGGTCCTGAGGGAGCGGGATGAATGAGATCACGGCGTTAACCCTTTCCTCACTGTGATGACTTACGGGCTAGTTTATGGATGGAATGAGTGTACCTGCCCCTCTCTTCTTCTGTATGAAATCTGTGTGTGCTTCATGGGAAGGACCTCTTACTAACTGCTGTATCAGCCAGGTAGGGCACACCATGTGCCACCCTCTTGTATGGCATCAAAGTGTCTAATTGTGAGAGATTGAATTAGGAAATGTGTTGGTAGAGAAAACATGTGATAGGCTCCATGTATGTGGTAACAATCAGGTAGGTTACAGCTGTGCTGCTGGGGGCACCAAAACATCAAAACAGGGATAATGTGAAGTAGGCAAAAAAGTGAAGAAAATCAGTGGATCAGATTTCTAAATACATAAGGTAAGTACAGTGGAAGAAGCGGTGTTGGCACCTGCACGTCTATTCTGGCTTGACATCTGCTTACATGGAAGGGTGTGTGTCCTGGCACACCACTACTAAACCTTTCCCTATGCCCTAACCCCAATTGTCATGCGGGGCTGTTCCCTAGAAGGGCATATGGATGATACACCAGGTGCTCATGAGAGCTGCGCCTGCAGCAGTGGCAGAGTTATAAGGACTCGGCCATGAATTACTTTGCCCATTGAGTGGTAATGCATAGCCAGGTTAGAAAATGAAAGAGGTGATCTTATTGGCACCTGCTCTACTTTTGCCTCCAGGAGCAACAAGTAAAGTTTATTAATCTGAACTATTTATGTTGGCGATCTGTTTACTTGGATTGTTATCCTCAGAACTCCTGTAGACCTCTTCAGACATCTTACCTTTATTTTCATACCCGCTCAAGATAAATGAAAGCTGGAATCTGATTCCTGATACTTTTTGTCATGCATTGTATGTTTCCATCCAGTTCCCCATTTACCTTCTCCCTGACCAAGGCCAAATGCACATAAACGTATGAAAAATCATCCAAGTTGTAGTTGGACAATTTTTCATATGTGAGAAGGTCTGTATGTCCGAGGAAGAGTGAAGAAATCAGGCGATACCTTTTAGAGGCTAACTGAGTATATTTGATAAGTATTGATAAGTAAGCTTTCAAGAGTCTAGCTCTCTTCTTCAGACATGGTGTTATACAAGAACTGAAAATTCACAGATTATTTATACTCTATAAATGTCCAAGGAAGAGACAGACTTGGAGATCATTAGAGACAGTTGTTTCAATGTCTGTGTCCTCCACAACATGGACTCACATGGGTTCATGCTGTGATATATATATTTTTTTTTTTGCATTGTATGTCTGTGATACATAAAACTGTTGTGTGACTTGAAGCATTGAGTGCTGTGTTGTCCATTGTGGACATGTATGACACATAATGGCCAGCCTCATCTGTTGAGGACCTGAGCAAAGTGCTGGCAGACCTTTTACTGTCTCTCTCTACTTCTGTAGAGGAGAATAGGAGCAAATTGATGTGTGACAGAGAGCCCTGCACTTACAGATAATAATGATCAAGGGTCAGCTGGCCATCCCGATGAATATATACATTATTTATATACCATAGTGTAACCACTAGGAAAGAGTAGCTGCTGATTTTGTCCACAAGACACACACAAGCTGTTTGTATGGCAGGCGACGCTGTCAGCTGATCAGGTGAAGCAATAGACACCTTGTAAATGCTATAAAGTAAAGTTCATTGTGCACGCTGTACTGTAATGTTGGAAGTGTCACATCAGATTCTGACTAGCTTTTTTGGTGGTCAGCCAGGGTTTCAAGTATCAATGAGAAATACAGTAGAAAGGATTTTCTATGAATTACGAGGGGCCATAGCCTGCAGCAGCTATGAATGAAAGGGTCCTGGTACCTGGATAGTTGATCTCACAGATTTCCTCTTATGCTGTCCATGAACATAAAATATTGTCTGAACCTGCTAACACTTTTGTGGCCAAATTAGTAGATCACAATTTGTTGGTAGAACTCAAAATGCGGATTATACCTTCTGCGGTGAAATGGGTGAAATCTCCAGCAGGGCATACTGTGGATATGAATCCATACCATGCCATTACATCTGTCCCCCCATTTGCCAAGAATATGAACTCTGTTCACATGTATTTCACTGTATGTATGTTGCATTTTTTTTTCTGCAATTAATATGTTGTCTTTACATTTCTGGAGATACATTATTTATCCAGGGATTTATTCTTGGTTTGGTGTCAGGAAGGATTGTTAACCCTAAGAAAATTGACTTTTATCTGTTGAGGGCTTCCCCTATATTGGAGGATAAAAGGCTGAAGAGGATGGATGTATTTTTTAGCTTTAGCTCTAATAAACCGTTACCATGCGACATGTCAACCTGCTGTTTGGGATGGTCAGAAAGCTTGCATTCACCCGAAACTTTCTTCTGAGACTGTAACCTGACAAGATTCTGTAATTTGCTTTGTAACGAATGAGGATCGCTTGTGAAACATTCTTAAACAATTTTTGCAGCGAGGGTTGCATAACACAAGCTGCCATGTACTGCTGTCTAAGGAACTGTGTGTGGGACCCTAGAAAAGGATATTCCTATTTGCAGTGTGTGTATATTTGGTTTGGTTAAAAGGTTTTTTCCGGACCTACATATTGATGACCTGTTCTTAGGATAGGTCATCAATATCTGATTAGTGGGGTTCTGACATCAGTTGCTCCTTCAAGTAGCCTATCTATGGGGGTCCCCGGTGTCAGACACCCACCAATCAAATATAGGTCATCAGTATGTAAGTCATGGAAAACCCCTTTAAATGCAACTTATCTCTAATAGTAAAAATAAATGTTCACTACTTCTTTTTATATGAAAAGGCCATTATACTTATTTATCTTTAAATTCACAGTTATGGGCTATTCCTGACCTGAACAGTGACTAGAACAAGAATTTCCTGTCTCTATTCTGTACCTGCTAAACCTGATGGCCTGTTTAAAACTATAGCTATAGGAGAAGGAAGAGCTGTTCGTGGTACGATATAGAAACTGTAGGCTGATCTTGCATTCTTTGTTTATTTAGCGCATTATCCATTAAGGTCTTATTCACACGAAAAGTACTTTTTTCGTGGCAGAGTGTATACCCAAGGGTAATCTATTTCACGATAGTTGTGTGAATAGATCCATTAAAGTCTATGGGGCTGTAGAATCTTGTGGTGTGAATGAGCTCTAGAACATAGTACAGATTATAATAAAAAATGTTCCAGTGGACGTTTTAAACTTGTAGGTTCTTATTTGTAGCGAGTCTGAAGTGTGCAAGTGTGGTGGCCTGTTTTTCATTGTAATCTGCCCCATGTTTTAGTGGATTATACTCTAAATGAAGACTGGGTTTTATTTTTGGAAGTGCTGGATCAGATGACTTTTTTCATATCATACCTTGAAACCTGCAAGAAATCTAAGCAACTACTTCATTAAGACTTGGTTAATACAAACATTACAAGTGCGGGAGGAATGCACTGAGCATACCCTTTCCTGTTTGCTGTACTAGATGGCGCACGACTATTGAAACCAATCATACAGGAAATGCATGTATGTCAAGGATCACAGATAGTACAGTTAGTATGCTCTTGTCATGATTTATGCATTATATGAGATAAGTTCAGGTTTGCAACCCTGATTCTGCAGCAATGTTATATATGCCCACATGTGTCTTTGCGTTGCTGACAAGCATATAGCTACAATAGTATGACTGGTGAAGGTGTCCAGACAGGGTTCTGCAATAATTGTGATGTCATTTGTGACCGACCTTTGCTCTGTGATGTGTGCTTCACTTGTATGACTCCCTGATGAGACGCTTCTCTTCTACATGCTGCACTGCTGAGCAGTATTCACTAACCCTATGAACTGGGCACCTTTCTTAGTATCTCCTGTGCCTAAATAAATATTAGTCTTGTAGGTTTGGACATACAGGGATACCGCAAAGAAAGTTACAGTTAAAGGTAGTTACACATAGCTGTTGTCCCAACCATAACACTTTGTAACGTGTTCTTTTAAATAATATATCTGAAGGCAACATACGAGCATACAAGTTGTGAATGTGGATATGGCTGAATATCAATGAGTCACTAAAGAGTGAAATTATTATTCTGCTTTATATTAATAGACACTGAAGAGATTAAAGGAGTCTGTCAGGAGGAAAATCGGTATCAAAGTAATGACAGTACCCTGTAGAGTGGCTTCTACATTTTCCAAAGATATCATTCTAAGGCCCCTTGCAGACGACCATTTGCTGGCTGCTGTGAATAGGAGCCGCGGAAGCATGGCGGTGAAAACCCAGACAGTGCATGGTCGTGTGCATGAGCCGGCACAAATGAATGGGTCAGTGTGTTATCTGGGAAAAACCTAGATAGCACACTGAACTATGCCACTTGTCTGCACTTGGGTGGTTTTCTAGGGTAGAGAAGAAATGTCACTAAAGCCCTTTTCAGCTAATTTGCATACCAGTAAAATACAGATTTTCATGAAAATGGAGCTGTAGTTCAGAATAAGAAAGATAACTTTGGATGTCCTACAAGGTACTGTCATTAGTTTGATACCGATTTCCCTGCTCATAGGCTCCTTGTAAGTGATAGGTTCTGCTCTAGTAGTCACTACCAATACTCCTAGGCAAATGAGAAATCACTTGTCAGTCTCTCACTTCTAGGCACATGAGCAATACCCCACTCCGGCTTAGATAACTGCAGTGGGGGATATTGTCTATTAAATTCAATAGAACTCTTCAAGGGGGTTGTACAGCTGAAAAAAGAAATTTAATGGGTTAAAGGTTGAAAATGATTGGACTTGATAATACACTTTATTGCTCAAAAGTCCACTGAGCTCCTGCTGTCAGCCTCAGATCCAGCATTGTCACTTCTAGATTGTGTTTAACACAGGAGAGAGTTTCCTGTGTCTGCTTTGTGAATAGAGCTGTGTTTGAAGGTTGCTAGCTGACTATCTCACTTTAATAGCTGGGCAGGCCTACTCAAAGATTGACAGCCTTCCTTATATGTACATGCATACAGAGGTCGCCAACTGGATGAGCAGGTATGAAAGGGTACCTGAGTGTTCATGACAAGTTAAAATATATGTAAGGTCTTGCTAGGAAGTCTGTTCTGTGGCTGTATAAGCCTTCATCAGTTTTTCTGCTGATAATAGCCCTATTATTGGCTTCAGCACATGTTACATTTGTCCCTGAGACAGAGGTTTGTATAATAAGGAGCAGTCTTCCCCCTCCACTATCCATTATTACTAATATTGACTTCCTTACATGAAATTCTGCCAGGAGTAACTGTAAAATAGCAAACAAATAGCTGAGAAAAGCCAAAGAGAACATAATACAGGAGATCAAGGAACACTGGACCGGAAATACAGGGCATAATTCAGCTAAAAAGAATAATAAATAATAAATCTGTGAACAGTCAGGAAAACAGCTTGCTGTCTGTGACTGACATCTAATCTGTAATAAAATGAGCAGCCAGCAGTAGATAAAAGTACTTAAGTAGACTTTTCTTAGGCCTCTTGCATGCAACCGTAATTTTATCCACAATTGCGGATTAAAGTACTGACCCATACGTTCCAATGGACCCATAGACACAGCCATAGTTTTTGCAGCTGCGTGTCGAGGCCGAATTGATGAGCCTGAAATTATAGAACAGATCCTATTCCTGTCCGTAATTGCGGCTCTGTCGATTCATTTGAATGTATGAATCAGTGAAAACCATGGATGGCACACAAATACCAATTCATGTGTCATCCGTGCTGTTTTCACTGACTCACAGACTGCACACGGTCGTGTGTATGAAGCCTTACGTTGTAAACTATGAGATTTTGCAGATTTCTCTTAGTCCAATTCACAGAGAAAGTTGTTTGCAGTTCTGTGGAGGCTGTGAGTAAAAAAACAGCCTCTCCATTCAATGTAAGGAGAAAACACAGTCCCTCCTCCCACTTATTGTGATGCCATCTTAAAGGGGTTTTCCAGGCAAAAATTATTTTTTAAAAAAGGTCTGTTTATGCTAGTAATGGGTTAATAAGTAGACCCATATACCTTTAGCAGTGTTTTGAGTGATTTCTGGATGTTTGTGGGAGCTTCTGGCATCCTCTGCATTTGTTTACATGGTGTAACTTCTTGCTGTGTAGCTTCCTGTGTGCCTTCCACACTAGCTCCCTCTCACTCATCCCCCTCCTCTCTCACTCAGTTACACCCCCTTCCCTGTCTCCCTAGCAAAGCTATCCTGCCCACTACTAGCATCCTCCCTCCCCCCCCCCCCCGTCTCCCTAGCTAAGCTATCCCGCCCTCTACTAGCCTCCCCCCAATCACATCATACTTGCCTATCTTCCTCTATGGGAAACAGCTCCTCCTTCACTGTGCGCAGGCTGGAGTCGCAGGTACCTGCAGACTGCGCAAGCGCTTGCAGAGAGGAAGAGGGGAGGAGCCGGACACAGGAAGACACATAAGTATTGATGGGGTTGGGGGAGGGGAAGAGTACTGGTGACGTAAACAGAAACAGTGAAATGGAACATCATCGGATTATCAGAAAGTATCCCTGGAGCGGTCACATATAGGTAATTATAGGTATTTTTTTAATAGAAGTAAATTAGAAGTCAGGCGGGGGAGAAGGGGTTTAGTTTAGGGATAATTCCTGGTTTATCCCGGACAACCCCTTTAAGCCAGATGTATCTAGGGATGAACTTTTGCTGATGGAAAGTGAACAGCAAATAAGCTAAAAGGGAGACACAGTTTCAGGAACTTTAGAGAGGTTTTCATGTAAATAACAGCATATTTTGTAAAGAAAATGCATAACACATTGGTCCAAAATCACATGGTCTATTAAAGGACCACTACATTCAGAATCCAAACAAATAAAAGAGAATAAATAATTCCCTATATGACACCTCACATCATCTCCTAATTTTTCTTGCTATTGTTTTCTCTTATATCATAATTACAAAGCATAAAAATAAATTAAAAGGCAGTGTATTCTTCTATGGCATCAGCCATGTTTTTTCCCCTCCCTCTCCCCCTCTAATGCTGGTGCACGTGAGCTAGGAAGTTTTGAAAGAAGGGGTGGAGTTTAGAATGCACACTTTTTGCCGATACATTGAGTGTGGCCATTTTGCTAGAAGGAATCCCCCAAGTTAGTGACAGTATGAAATAGATACAAACAGTAGTACTACCACCGTGTTTCTCCAAAAATAAGACCTACCCAGAAAATAAGCCCTAGATAGCTTTTGCAGGTTTTTTGGAGTAGGCTTAAAATATAAACCCTAATCCAAAAATAAGCCCTAGCTACAGTTGATTTAACCCCTTCCCAACATCTGCTGTGCTACTGTACCGGGTCTCCGCTGTAATGTACAATGGAGCTGTCAAAGGAACAGGTCCAGCCTGCTACGAGAAAGGTACGGGCCAGTGTACCAGCCCCGGGGACAATTTGATTCCTGCGATCTGAGTCCACTCTGATCGCAGGCATTGCTGAGTGCGACAAAGTATCACAACTTTTCCCTGTGGGGACCGGCCGCCATAGCTACTGTACTGGGTCTCCGTTGTAATGTACAGCAGTGACCCAGAGCTACTGTAATGCCTGCGATAAGAGTCTACTCTGATTGTGAGCATTGTTGAGTGTAATCCTCCCCTTTCCCCCCAAAAGTACCACAACAGTCCCCTGAGCCAGTCCCCACTGACCCTGCATCTTTTTTTTTTTTTTTTTTTTTGCTGGCGGGTACCTTAGCTACTATACTGGGTCTCCGCTGTAATGTACAGCAGAGACCCGGAGCTAATGCCCGCGATCTTATCGCATTGTTGAGTGTAACCCCCCCTCCCCCCAAAGTAATTGTCCCCGGGGCTGGTACACTGGCCCGTACCTTTCTCGTAGCAGGCTGGACCTGTTCCTTTGACAGCCGGGAGCCTTATGAAGGTTCCCAGGCTTGTCATAGGAATATTACTATTGAGGCTGGTCTATGACTATTATTATTAAAATAGTAAAAAAAAAAAAAAAGTTTATAAAAAAACAAAAAAAAAAAATCACCTTTCACTTTCCCTAGAATACATATAAAACTAATAAATACTGTGAAACACATACACATTAGGTATCCCTGTGCCCGAAAACGCCCAGTCTACAAAACTATAAAAATATTTTTCCCATACTGTGAATGCTGTAGAAGGAAAAAAAAAAAATCTGAAGTGCCGAATTGCTGTTTTTTTTGCTGTTTTGCCAATGATAAATATTTGAATAAATAGTGATCAAATGTATTATTGTTGTTCATGGGAAAAATTAAAACCTAGCCCTTTTTTCTGAGAAAAAAAAATAATATAAGACCCTGTCTTTTTTTTTGGAGAAACAAGGTAGTACCAGCAGTAACAGTGAGAGCAGTAGCGTACACACAATGACAATACAACTCAGTAGAGCTCTACAATGAAAGTCTCGCACAATTATACCAAACTGCTGAATGACAAATATGTGTAGTTATGCTTTGATAATTTACCTTTTTCCTATATCCCTGCAATATTATGCAGGTTTACCTTTCAGGAGATTTGGAAAGCTGATGAGCAACCAATGAATAGGTATTCTGGATACCAAACATTACTATTGCCCTGATACTTTACTTGTATGTACAAAATAATATGGCATACCATGCCGAATTTGCTCTTCACAGTCCTGGAAAAATTAGGTAGCGCGGTGTTAGGGAATCCTGAATACTGAGTAAACCCCACTCCTTGCTCCATAATTGTTACTTGACAGATGTATCTTTCAGGGTCTAAAGAAAGCTGCCAGTAATACAGGCTGCTGCTGAAGCAAAATCTACCTACATGTAAACCTCTTTCTGTTAGACCACAACTAGCTTGTTTTGCCTTTCAGGAATCTGGAAAAGCTGGATGATTTGCACAAAGTATATTAAAACCAGACACATTCATGCCCTGGAGCTGCACTGTCTCCATTACAATGGCACTTCATTACATCATTAGAATGAATGGGAGCTAAGCCACCCCAACCCCCCTCACACACACACACACACACACACACACACACACACACACTTTCTGTGATGTCATGCTAGTGCTTGTAGCTGGTCAACAGGCAGTAATGGCACTGCACAGAAGCAGGAAGCAGTGTCTGCACAATCTGCAAGATTTCTGCTAAACTACTCAGGGCTGCAGTTTATCAGTTAATCCTGCATACATAGCTAGATGAATTTAATCATGCATATTTTTGTTTTTATTCATGGTTTTCCTGGTTTAGGGTCCCTTTAAATACTTAAAAAAATGTATATAAATTTTTTTCCCACAAAACTGTATAATCAATGTACTGAACTCATCCAGCTCAATAACATGCTGCCTGGTGAGCTGAAGTCATATTAATGTGACAGATTCCCTTTAAAAATTTGTTAGGGACGATAACTCAAGGAGTATACACTGAAATCTTTTAGGGGGAAAGTGTCTGTAAAACTGCATGTGTTTTTCAGAAAGAGATAATGCTTATCCAATTGAACTTAATTGCAATACAAATAAATCTAAAATGTTCTTTGGTCTCTAAAATAATACGACTGTAGCTTGTACCCTTTACAGGGATGCCAGTAGTGGTATGAGACGCCAAACATTGGTTCTTAGATTTTATTAATAGAAGAGGGCATAACAGCAGAACTGAGAGACCATTCATAGCAATTCTAATTAACAGCTAATATATATATTGTATGTATGATCTGTAAATATAGAAATGTATTTTATTATAAATGTATTGCTATCCACTATTAGTAGTGACTTATAATAGTTTGATATCACAGTTTGGGGGTACCCTAAAAATTTACACCAAACACAACATTCCACCTGTTTTAGCAAGCTAAGCCTCATGCTACGGTATTATTGAACCAGAACTGCTGCTCCTCCTTTCACTGCTGCTCATTGGTATTGTGTATGTGCTGTATTTATACAGAAACAATATCCTCTGCTCAGCTCCTAATTCTCTGTAACCTGCTGCCTACAAATAGGTACAGTCTACATTTTCCTGTAGAAATCCCGTTCCTGTAAAGTAGATTTAAGGACTTGCTTGGCATTTGGAAGGAAATACTGTGTAATATCGGTGTTGATGTGTAATTGTTGATAATGTGATTTTATTCTCTTATTTTTACAGGTTGGCTCCCATGCGCCTATACACGCTTTCAAAGCGTTATTTTGTATTGGTCTTTGTTGTTTTTTTCCTGTGTTTTGGATTAACTCTCTTTATTGGAATAGCGGGTAAGTTTTCTTTTTCTTCTCACAAGTTTTATTCTTGTGTATACAGTATGTCCACGCTGGATAATCCCATAAGGCAGAGGTCCCCAGCCACCTGGCTGCAGCCCAGTACCGGGACTCAGGATGCTTATTCAGTTCTATGGAGAAGCCGCAAATTAGGACCGCTCTGATCTAACTAAACTAGCCAGGGAGCTCCTCATTGGCTGTCACTCCCCGCACACACTGATGGTTATAAATCAGCACTCATTGGAAGCTGCGCTTTCACACTGAGTCTTAGGGAGCGTTCACACTACCGTTGGTGTCAGTCAGTACTGTCCGTTGCTATTGTCCGTTACAAGATTTTAGCAACGGACACTAGTTGAACCGTCAGAAATCCGTTAAAATTTCCATTCATTTCAATGGGTTTTTATATTGTGTCCGTTTACACCAAATCCGTCAGAAGTCCGTTATTTTTTCACAGACAAAAAAATCCTACATGCAGGACTTTTTGTCCGTTTGAAAAAAACGGATTCTTGACGGACAGCAAGTGTCCGTTATTTTTTTAACATTGAGGTCTATGGGTGACGGACTTATAACGGACAGTAACTGATAGCCATCAGTTACTGTCCGTTATTTTATGTCCGTTTACTTTCCCTGCGCATGCTCAGAAAGGAGAAACAAAAAAAAAAAAAAAAAAAAACTAGCAGTGTAAAGCAGGGTTCACACTACCGTTGGAGTCCGCTATGAAGGTGTCCGTTAAAAAAAAAATAAACAGACATCTATCATAACGGACCCTAACTGATGAGCATCAGGTAGTGTCCGTTTTTTAATGTCACATACCGCTAGAAAGCCGACAGCGCGCTGAATTCAGCGCACTGCCGGCTTTCCCAGTATGTGCCCCAGGGCTGGAGATATCGGCGGTATGGAGTTACATGTTTTACTTTACTTACTGTTTGAAGGGCGCTGTGATGAACTCCCTCCCTGCCACTTCTCGTTGGTCCATAGCGCTGTACTGAGGAGGCGTTCCTCACAGCTCAGCGTCATCGCCGGGCAGTAAGGAACGCCCCCTCTGACAGTACAGGGCTATAGACCAGTACAGAGAGAGGGGGCGTTCCTTACAGGCCAGTGATGACGCTCAGCTGTGAGGAACGCCCCCTCATACAGCGCTATGAACGAACAGAAGTGTCAGGGAGGGCGTTCCTCTGACAGTACCCGGCTATAGACCAGTACAGAGAGAGGGGGCGTTCCTCACAGCCCAACGATGACGCTCAAGCTGTGAGGAACGCCCCCTCAGTACAAGTCTCTGAACAAAGAGAAGTGTGAGGGAGGGAGATCCTCGCAGCGCCCTTCTAATAGTAAAACATTACACCGCCGATATCTCCAGCCCCGGGGCACATACCGGGAAAGCCGGCAGTGCGCTGAATTCAGCGCGCTGTCGGCTTTCTAGCGGTATGTAAAACCGCATGTCCCTGAGGACACGAAATGTCCTCTTAACACTGCTAGTTTTTTTTTTTTTTTTTGTTTGTTTGTTTCTCCTTTCTGAGCAGGCGCAGGGAAAGTAAATGGACATAAAATAACGGACAGTAACTGATAGCTTTCAGTTACTGTCCTTTATATGTCCGTTACCCATAGACTTCAATGTTAAAAAAGTAACGGACACTTGCTGTCCGTCAAGAATCCGTTTTTTTTCAAAAGGACAAAAAGTCCTGCATGTAGGATTTTTTGTCCGTGAAAAAATAACGGACTTCTGACGGATTTGGTGTAAACGAACACTAACGGACACTAACAGACACAATATAAAAACCCATTGAAATGAATGGAAATTTTAACGGATTTCTGACGGTTCAACTAGTGTCCGTAGCTAAAATCTTGTAACGGACAATAGCCACGGACACTACTGACGGACACCAACGGTAGTGTGAACGCTCCCTTAGAGGACATTTAGTGTCCTCAGGCACATGCGGTTTTACATACCGCTAGAAAGCCGACAGCGCGCTGAATTCAGCGCACTGCCGGCTTTCCCGGTATGTGCCCCGGGGCTGGCGATATCGGCGGTGTAATGTTTTATTGTTAGAAGGGCGCTGCGAGGATCTCCCTCCCTCACACTTCTCTTTGTTCATAGACTTGTACTGAGGGGGCGTTTCTCACAGCTTGAGCGTCATCGCTGGGCTGTGAGGAACGCCCCCTCTCTCTGTTCTCGTCTATAGCCGGGTACTGTCAGAGGAACGCCCTCCCTGACACTTCTGTTCGTTCATAGCGCTGTATGAGGGTGCGTTCCTCACAGCTGAGCGTTATCGCTGGCCTGTAAGGAACGCCCCCTCTCTCTGTACTGGTCTATAGCCCTGTACTGTCAGAGGGGGCGTTCCTTACTGCCGGCGATGACGCTGAGCTGTGAGGAACGCCCCCCTCAGTACAGCGCTATGGACGAACGACAAGTGTCAGGCAGGGAGTTCCTCGCAGCGCCCTTCAAACAGTAAGTAAAGTAAAACATGTAACTTACACCGCCGATATCTCCAGCCCCGGGGCACATACCGGGAAAGCCGGCAGTGCGCTGAATTCAGCGCGCTGTCGGCTTTCTAGCGGTATGTGACATTAAAAAACGGACACTACCTGATGCTCATCAGTTAGGGTCTGTTATGATAGGTGTCCGTTTATTTTTTTTTAACGGACACCTTCATAACGGACTCCAACGGTAGTGTCAACCCTGCCTAAGATGTGAGACTCGGTTCATGTGAATGCCTGATTTCCTGGCTGGTACATTATGCCGGAGAGAGACTCCTAGCTTTATAGTTATGTATGATGTTAGGAGTCCCTACCTCCCAGTTACATACCGTACCATACTTTAATAACTATAATTCTAAAAGTCTCTATCCTGGCATAATGTATCAGCCAGAAAATCCAGCACTCACACGGACTAAGTCTCATGTTCGAGACCTGGTATGTGAAAGCAGCAGAGAGCCACTGAGACTACATCCCCCTGCACCCTTACACCTAGCAAACGGTAGTTCCAAGCAAGACAGTTTTTCCATGAGTACCCACCTCGCAACCCCCCCCCCCCCCCCCTTCCTGAAGCTCCTCCTGGGCTGTGAGAAAATTGTCTTGCTTGGAACTGGTCCGTGGGGTAAGAAAGGCTGGGACTACTGCCATAGGGTGTCTCACATACTGCAGGTTATGTTGCAGAAATCCCTTTGACTAAAAATCGGTTTTATTCATTTGACTGAGGCTTGTAGAGACGCACACACTTTCAAACCAAAACAACCCTATTGAGATGAAAGCAAATGGTTTCCAGTCAAAGAAATATCTGCAACAAATTCTGCTGTGTGTGAATGTACCTTTTCTGTGTGTTGTCCCTGTCCCTGCAACGTTTAGCAATAACTGTGATCTATGATGAGATCTCAAGTTCAATGTTTACTTCCCCTGCAGGGCCACCAAACGGGAAACAAAACATTACATAGTTCCCTTTTGAATTCAGTGGGCTGTTTGTCTAACACATGGATGTGCTGGGTCCTCCAGCCCAAGAGACACTCCATGTAGCTTCATTTTGCTAATAGTTAAGAGTTCTGTATTGGGATTCCTTTCTATTACATTAGAATTCTTTTATAGTGTTTTTAACAATGGATTTTATAAACCAGACAAACCTTTTCATCTCAAGCTAAAGTTTTTAATAGTGATTAGTTTATCATATATGTGAACTGATATCATTATTACTGATATGATGAGCATTATGTCACCTGCACAAGAGAATATATAAGAGAATTGCATGCATGCAGTTCCTCCATACCTATTATGTGACTCTTTGTCTGTTGACTGGTTGCATACGAGTCAGTACTTGCTCTGGGTTGTGCGTAGCACTGTACAAGTGTGTATTAAAGAGGACAAAGCAGTCGTGTGAAAATGAATTCTCTTGAAAAGTACAAAATGAACAAAAATAAAGTGATAAGCTGCTTAAAGGGGTTGTACACATTCAGACCAATATTGAGAGACAAATGTTATTGTTTGTATAATAAAAAATTCTACAGGTTTCAATATACTTTCTGTATATTGGAACTCATGGTTTTCTAGATCTGCTTGCTGTCACCCATTCTGTTTACTGCCAGGGGATAAAAATCAGTACATGGTCATGTGATGAGTACACAGGTGCACAGCTCGTTATAGTCAAATCACAGTAATCCTACATCTGCCTGGTAACGAGCTGTGCACCTGTATATCGATCACATGACCATGGACCGTATATCACATGACCATGGACTGATTATTATCCACTAGGAATAAGCGGAATGAATGAAAGCAAGCAGAGATCTAGAAAACTGTGAAGAATTGATACAGAAAGTATATTTGAAAATTGTAGAACTTTTTATTATACGAAAAATAACATTTGTATCTCAATATTGATCTGAAAGTGGTCAATCCCTTTAACCTCTTACCCAAAATTGGATTTTTTTTTTCAAGATTATTCAAGATTTTTTTAGAAAGTACATATAAATAAAATGGCAGTACATACACAGTCCATAGAATGTCTGCAATAATAAAACTGGCCATAGTAGTAATGTGTGCCTAAAGTGCTTCTTTCACACTGCTTTTTAATATCTGTTGTTCTGATCTTTCAGAGAATCAGAAAATGGACATTATTGATGGATACAAATGAAATACTGTCCATTTGTGTTCATCATCATTGAAACCAATGTTAAAATGATAACTGAAGGCCACTTTATTTGGCTTTGTTTTTTGTTTTTGTTTAAACTGTGGAAAAAGCACAATAATAATAATAATAATAATACATTTTATTTATATAGTGCCAACATATTCCGCAGCACTTTACAAAATGTAGGGTTCAAGTACAGACAAAAAGATTCATTACAGAGAGAGTGTCAATTCACACAATGGGATTGGGGCCCTGCTGACAAGAGCTTACAATCTATGAGGTAGAGGGTGTGACACCAGAGGTAGCAGGGGCGGCATCGGAGGTAGCATTGCTTATACAGTGGTCCAGCCGTTTATGTGATAGAGGGTACTTTTATTACACGTAATAAAGCTGTATGAGCCGTCACCAGTCGTGTCTTTTAATGTGCAGATGGTGCCTGGACATATAAAATTACAGTCTGAAATGGCATCATACCCTGTGGGGTAATGCGGGAGCGTGAACAGAGGAGGGTTTGTTTTAGGCATTCTAACTGCAGAAGTGTTTACATTAGGAATTGTGATAGGCCTGTCTGAAAAGATTAGTGCAACTCGGGAGAAGTCTTGGATACGGGAGTGGGAGGTTCTGATAATAGAGGATGTTAGTCTTGGGTCATTGAGTGAATGGATATTTGAGACAGCAGAGAGAAAGTCACTGGTGTTCTGTATTAGTGCAGGATGACATATACAGTATATTTGGGTGTCATCAGCATAAAGATGGTACCGGAAGCCAAATCTGATGATGGTTTGTCCAATAGCGGCTGTGTAGAGAGAGAGAAGAGCAGGGGGCCTTGGACCGAGCCCTGAGGAACCCCAACAGCAAGGGGAAGGAACAGAGCCAACAAATGATACACTGAAAGTGCGATCCGAGAGATAAGAGGAGAACCAGGAGAGCGCGGTGTCAGTGAGGCCGAGAGAGCGGAGCATAGTGAGGAGGAGTTGATGGTCAACAGTGTCAAAAGCTGCTGAGAGATCCAGAAGAATAAGAAGAGAATAGTCACCATTAGATTTAGCCGTCAGGAGATCATTGGAGACTTTTGTGAAGGCTGTTTCAGTAGAGTGCGGAAGCCAGATTGTAAGGGGTCAAGAAGAGAGTTAGCAGAAAGATAGCGGATTAAACGAGAATAGACCAAGTGTTCCAAGATTTTGGAGATGAAGGGGAGGTTAGAGACAGGTCGATAGCAGCACAGGAAGGGTCAAAGGAGTATTTCTTCAATAGCGGGGTTATGACAGCATGTTTGAAAGAGGATGGAAAAATTCCAGAAGAGAGAGAGGTTAAATATTTTAGTAAGGCAAGTCGTGACAGCAGGAGACTGGAGAAGGTGCGAGGGGAAAGAGTCACTACTGCAGGTCGTAGGGTGAGAACAAGAGTGGAGCTGGGGAGACTTCCTCTTCTGTAACTAGTTCAAAAGAGGAGAATGGACAGTCTGAAGTGCGGTTGAGGAGGGAATCAATGCCACCTGGGGATTGGGCAGTTATTTCCTGATGGATCTTATCAATTTTGTCATGAAAATAAGTGGCCAGGTCATCTGCACTAAGGCCTGTGAATGGCACCTGCACCTTTGGGGGTGAGTAAGGAGTGAAAAGTTTCAAAGAGCCTTTTAGAGTTACAGGAGAGAGAAAAGATGACAGCGGTGGAATAGCCTTGTTTGGTGAGGTGAAGGGCAGAGCTATAGGTCTTGAGCATAAACTTTAAGTTGAGGAAATCTGCAGGTGTACGTGATTTTCTCTACAGACGTTCAGCACACCTAGAGTGGAGGGGGGAGCTGCCTCATCCAGTGCATTTTTAAGAGTTTCATTATAGTGACTGGTGGCCACATTGGGACAGGAAAATGTAGAGATGGGGGACAGAGAGGAGTGTAGAGTATCTGAGAGGTGGTCGGTGTTAATAGCACGTAGATTCCTATATGTATGATGGGTAGGTGTGTCCTGTGAAGGAGAGAAAGTACTGATGGTGAGAGACAGCAGGTTGCTTACAGAAGCAGTGTCAATGACGACCGACACAAATGGACAGTGTTCCTCAGATATAAAAAAAAAAAAAAAAAAACTCGATGTGAAAGCAATCTAAAGCTTGAGGACACATTTTGTGGAGTTTTTGTTTTTTTTTCAGCCAAAGCTAAGAATGGATTTAGCAGAAGGTAGAAGAATTAAACTAAAAGTGGGGACTACGTGCAAAAGTCACTGTTCTTTTTAAGAAGCAATTGAGGCTTCATCCAAATTTTTGAAAAAGTTCTACCTGTGGGCGACAAGATAACCAAACTCACTTTAATGTTGTCGATAATATACCCAATATGATATTGACTGATCTCTCTTAATGAAACTGATAAGGGCAACAAGGTGAAAGCTACTGTTGTACGGTTATTGTGCACCAACAGCTTCTGACCACGCTGACGGGACACAACTTAACCAAATATAATTTAACCCATTCCTTTGGACTCGAGGAAACTGCAGCAAAATCTGCAACAAAAAAAGTAGATTTTCCAAAATGTGAGGTCTCAGCCAAAAACAGCATAAGCAGATGGCCATCCCCATTAATTCAGAAATTATGTTAGATTTTTATTATTTGCTTTTTGTTTCAGGACCAAATGTTATCGAGGCCAAACAATATCGATCTGAAGCATTGAATTCAACTAAGGTATGCTCCCTCTTTTCCACTGTGTATTACATTACAAAACAATGGGGCAGATTTACCAATACTGTATAAATGTTAGTGCAAACTTATTGTAGAGTCTTACAGGTGCATCTCAATAAATTAGAATGTCTTTGAAACGTTCATTCATTTCAGTAATTCAGTAATACAATTCATAATCAGCGTCTTCCATGATTGTGTTCTACTGAACCAGACTGAGGGACCATTTAAAGGCTTAGGAAACCTTGGCAGGTGATACACTGATATTTATAATATTGAACTTTTTTTACAATATTCTAATTTTCTTAGATTTTGGTTTTCATTACCTGTAATCCATAATCAACATTTACAGAAATAAAACACTTGAAATAGAACATTCTGTGTATAAAGAATATAGAAAATATAGGAGGTCACTTTTTTAATTTAATTACTGAAATAAACGTTTCAAAGATTTTCTAATTTATTGAGATGCACCTGTAAAATGCACCAGATTTATCAAAGTGTCTAGTGCTGTTTGGTACATCTGTCATATTCTTAGACTTTCTAGTCAAACTTTACACCTCCTATTGGCTTAGTTTACTCAAGAAATATCTGCTAAAATCTCAGATTTCTGCAGACCCTAAATGGCATATTTATTTACAGTGTTATGTAGTGGTGAATCTGGCCCAACTTCCTCTGTTTTGCTTCTTTCTATTTGTTTGCATCTTCACTCTACTCCTGGCTTTCTTCTGAAGAACCCTAGTGAGATTAGGATGATCAATTGTTTATTTCTTGAATTATCTTCTTAAGGCCCATTTCACACAGCGGAATTTGGCCCTGATTTGAAGGTGGATTCTGCCTCAAAATCGGCACCAAATTTTGTCCTGAATCTGCCTCCCATTGAAAACAAAAAACAGAAAAAATATATCTCACCGCGCACTGGATGTTTTAAAGTTCCATTACATATCAAGGGTGCTCGGAAAAGCCTCCTCGGACCTCATGGAGCAATGAAATAATTCAGGTGAAAAAAACATGTAAAAATTCCAGCACTCAATCTTCTTATAAATAAAAATTTACTTTTAATAATCCATTAAAACAGGGGAATTAAATATACCCCATAAAAAACACACCAACTAACATGTTTCAGAGCGCACACAGCTGCTTACTCATAGCATGCTAATTTTTATTTATAAGAAGATCGAGTGCTTGAATATTTCCATGTTTTTTTCACCTGAATTATCCCATTGAAAACAGATGAAAGACGCTGAAATCATAAGTATCTCGCTTGATCTGTCTGTGGATTCTGCAACTGGTTAGCCACAGAACCTGTGGGGCAAGCAATTCCACCGATTAGGCCGGTTCATCTAAGCATAATCGGTGGGTGAAAGCTGGAGGGATAGAAATAGAAGAGAAGTTTGAAGCGGAAGTCTACTTTTAAATTCCTCTTCAATTTCCACTGTTTAAAAATACCCTAGAAGTACGTTCAGATAAGATGTAATCTGCAATACCAAATATCTTTTGCAGAGTGCTGTGGATTTTGCAGCAAAATTTTCATGTTATACTTTTTTGCTGCTAATCTTACCTTTTGCATTGCAAAAGTTCATATCAGTAATTTTTTTTTTTTCCCACAGTGTGCATATAGGATTTGTTAAAATGCTTCATTTTTATCCTACAAAATCTGGCCAGAATATCTGCTGTATATCCACCTAGTGTGAAAACATATCCTATGACTACTTTTTATTCAGTTTTAAAGGAAGACTTTCACCAGAGCCCAGTATATCACCCCAGCCCCACAGATAGGCTGAACTCAATAAATATGGAGAGATAAAGAACAGTGGCACTACTACAAATCCCAGTAACATGTGTCAACATGCAAACACTTCACATAAGAGCTGCTCGCAATGGATCTACCAGTAGTGCTAATCCGGAAAGCAGTCCAATGAAATGTTACTGGTTGCTTAGGAGTGACACCTGGACACTCCTATTTCTTGTGTGACAACGTCGCTCTAGCGACAGGCCCGCGAAACCGCGTGGTAACGGCCATTGCCTGGTATGCCGGTGCTCTGGCTCATTCTTTCCCTGTTAAGGTTTACCTTTCTACCTGTTGATGCAGTGAAATGTTCCTACTACAATATCTCTAATAAATACTGCTCCATTCTAATGAAAATATTTAACTATATCCATATTAATTTTGCAGGTGACCCAATATACCTTACAGTCTCCAGTCATGTCAACTTACAACCAGCAGCTATGGCTGATGTGTAGAATTGAACTTGACAAATCAGATGGTAAGCAAGTTATTTTGCTGAATCAATAATAATGCCTATATAGCTGCACTGCAGGTTCACGCTGTTATCTCACCTTTACAGCAGAGTGTGAGCAGCATAGGTTATGAAGGTAACTGCCAGATGCAGAGCCAGTGTGGTCTGGTATGATCTCAGGGCTTTACACAATATTTGCAAGAAAGACAAGTTTGCCAGAAAGTTTGCTAGTAGTGATAATATTATCTTTGTCATGCCCATCACTTTACATTGTAGCCTTTATGTAAAAGTCAGATCTGTATTGTGATACAGTCATGTTCTAAGTATATTTCTGTCCTCTTTTCAAGTAATTTCCGTTTTTTTGGGGATATCTTTTGCTAATGAAAAAGCAACATGATTGAAATTGTATTGTGGTGAAGATCCTTTAAATTGTCTATAGAACTATATCAAGATAACAAGGCAAAACAGCACACATTTTGACTTTTTTTTTTTTTTTTTTAAATATATCTTTAAATGAAAAAAAAATTTAATTCATAAAGTCTCTGTTTTATCATTGATCATCCATTGACTTTTTATTGTTAAACTGTAATTGTTAAAGGGAATCTACCGCCAACTAAATCACTTACATGGTCAATGCATCTCAGGACCTGTCAATATTTGTGTTAGGGGGCGACTCTGGGTGCGATCACAGACGAAAACAGACGTTCTGGTAGACGCAGCCACATCCCAGATCAAAGAGCTCGTCTGCATATGGATTAAAAGTTGTTTTTCTTGGCAGTAGGGTTTCACTTTGACCATATATAAGCAGAATAGTTTACAATGAGAGAGGGGAAGAGGAGGAGGGAGACGAAGATGATACTGTCTACAGAATTAAAGGGGTTGTTACAGGCAATTATCACCCAATCTGCAGGATAAAGGATAAGTGTCACATTGCTGGGGGTCTGGCCGCTGGATCGACCCCAGTGATCAAGAGAATGGAACTGAAAGCCCCCTGCATCCTCCCTGTGAATGACCAAAGCCCCTTTCTATAAGGCTGGCAGGGATTGCAGTCCTGGCAGACCCATAGCAATGAATGGGGCGCCTGTAACACAAGCATGCTGCCACTTCATTCACAGGGAGTATGCAGGGGGGCTTTCAGTTCCCCTTACTCCTGATCATTGGGGGACCCCTAGGGATGTGACACTTAACCCTTATTCACAGGATAGGTGATAAGTGACTGTAATGGGACAAACCCATTAAATAAGTCATTCCTGTCAGGAAAGCTAGACAGTAAGTTTTCATTACCCAGATAACCCAGCTGTTGTGAAAGAAAACTCTCCCTCTGGTGCAGATTTCTCTCTGCGTTGAGGAGGTCTTCTCCCTCTCCAGAGACATTTGTTGTAGAGATTTGATCAGTGGCAGAAGGAGGCAAATAAGAAACAGGTCATTTGATGACTTCACTTGCACTGCTCATGTGACAACTGCAGGCAATCGCTGGTCTCTTTGGTTGCGGTTGTATGTACAGTGACACACATGGTCACTGAGGTACACAACATCATCACTGCAGCGACCACTGGAGTGGTGGGGTTATATCTTTGTTTTACCATATCCTGTTTGCACCCAAGTGTTTAAAGATCCTGGACAATTGTTGTTGACTGTATATTCATTCTGTCTATAGACTCCAGCTTCCAAAACAATTTTACGATGTCCGTAAAAATACATGGTGTGTCTTCTGATGCAACAGTGTCCTACGTCGATAACAAAGAGCACTCTCGGCCGAGGACACTTAGTTGTGCACAGGTACGTATCGCTGTTAGAATTTAATAAGATGCTATTTTCCAGGTAATGTTTTTATGTCTTAATAAATTTTACATTTTTGTATATCATCTGAAATGTTCAAAAATATGGCTCATGTATAAAGCATTCAAGCTTTTTCACAGTTTTACAGAAATGTCTTTAACCGAAAAGGGCTTTCCCCAACTATTCCCACAGTATTGGAAGCATATAGTTGTCCAAAATGTCTTGGTATGAAACTATAAGATTTTTATTCACTTGAACTTTGGGGCCCAGTCCAACCCTTGATAAACATCCCCATAGAATATCCCTCTTCACCAGACATTACAGTTGGCACAATGCAGGCAGCCAAATAATGTTCTCCCGGCATTCATGAAACCCAAATTCAGTCATCAGACTGCCAGATAGAGAAGCGCGATTGTTAGTATTTGCTCTAGAGTCCACTGGCGACGTGTTTTACATCACTACATCTAATGCTTGGCTTTGACTTGGTGATGTAGAGCTTGTCTGCAGCTTCTCAGCTGCACTTTACATCTAAGCATTCGCATAGTTGCCACTATTCCCAAATTTGCCCAGACTGTACTTATTTTAAAAGGCAAGGAGTGTAATTCTGAGCCCTGACACAGTCCACCTCTGATTACACCCCTTCCCTGCTCCTGCCTGACACCGCCCACTTAACAGTACAGAGCCTAAGTAGCATATCATGTGCCAAAAATAACAGCACCGATTGTTCAGGAATGGTGGGGCTAGAGAAAAATTTCTGTCTGTCCTAGAACCAGTGGAGCAGTGACTAATAAGAGCTGCTAAGAACTGCAGTTGGTGGAGGTGTTGAAAGATCCTCTTTAAATGTATGTATGCATTGTGCCCACATAAAGTTTGCTAACCTTTTACCACAATACGGATTTGAACAGTGGGGCAGATTTACTAATGAAAATGCACCCGAATACTGTCATCATTTATGCCAAAAGTGTGGCATATATCCTTTACACTTAATTATTAAGTGTTTTAGACAAGGTATATCTTGGCATATGTGAAAAGGGGAAGGGTTAATGTGGCAAAAAAAATTTTGGCAGATTTTTTATGTCAGAAACAAAGCCAAATAATAAGTGGTGTAAAGTTTGATTAGACTATCTATAGTAGAACTGGACAATTAATGTAATCAAATAGCAACATGATTGAAATTGTATTGTGGTGAAGATCCTTAAAATTGTCTATATAACTATATCCACACCTAACATACCAAACAAGGCAGAACAGCACATAGAGCTGGACAATTAATCTAAAATAACTAAACTAAAAAGTCGGCTCAGTTAATGGATGTGAACTTCCTTACATAGATTATTTCAATTATTTTGCATCCATGTCATCCCGTCTCACAGTGCCATTGAATATGCCACGGACACTGACTGCTGATACATAACTGAAACCAAAAGGTTGCATGGCATATAAATAGGGGGTGTGGCATGTAAAAGGGGAGTGTCTTAAATAGTTGTTCATTTTAATTAAGGATAAATGTTCACAATTAATCGTGGATTTGATTTGGGCTCTAATCGCCCAGTTCTTTAGACACCCCAGCACAGTCTAACATTCCGCTTTCTAAAACTTTAGACCATATTAGTAAATCTGCCCCAGTGGTATCATAAAATAAATGACAAAGTTTAATATTTCTACACTATTTATTTCTGAAAGAGATCATAAAAGTCTATGTACACAAAACTGTGGAAAACTATTTTGCTCTTACTGCAAGGAGACTCCTTATCGGACTGCTAGCCCAAATCCATCACCTTCTCGTTTGTCTTTACTTGTATATAGGATTCAGTAATAGGCCATTAAAATGGTATAATTCGGTATGCTTTACACTGTTTATACTCACCCTTTCTGTCTGTTATCTTTGATTTTAGAAATGCAATGAAATTATAGTAGTCCATCTTGGCTACCTGAACTATACTCAGTATAATCTTGATGTCCGCTTTGAAAATCTTAACCTGCTGAGATACACAATTACAGCTGTCACGTTTACAGTGAGTGAACCCTTCCAGAACATACCATATATGTGTTATGATTTTTGTACCTTTGCTTATTACTTGGCTTGGACCTTCTTGCTGTTACATTGAACTACACTTAAAACCATACATGCTCAGAGGTGGAAGACAAGTCTGGTCCATACAAGACACTCTGTGAACAGTGGTTTGTTTTAGCATAAGCAGTTATTTGAGACTTTAACCCTTACACAACCAGTTTTGGCCTTCAGGACAGAACTTTTTCCATTTTTTTCTGATTGTTGTGTTCTGAAAGCCATAACTTTTTGTTTTTCTATCAGTGTAGTTGTTTGTCGGGGATGATTTCTCAAGGACATCGTTTTGAGGTTGTTGTAGGGCAATTCTGGAACATTATTTTTAGATTTCGTGTTTTATGCTTTGCTGTATGTCACACAGTAAAGTAAACTTTCCCATTTTCTAACGTCCATAACATTTTGATTTTTCCATTGCTGCTAGTTGAGGGCTTATTTTTTGCGAGACAAGATATTGTTATTATTGGCACTGAGGTACGGTTGCCTTTTTTTTTTTTTTTTTTTTTTTTTTTTGGTCATTATCGAATTTTTCTTAAGGTATGCTGACCAAAAAAAAGAGTTCATGGTGCTTTCATTGTGAATTTTTATTTTTTTTTTTTATTTATTTTTTTTTTATTTAGGTGTTCATTGAAGAAGATAAATAATGCATTGGTTTTGTAGTACAAGTCATTATCAATGTTGTAATACCAAGTATGTATTTTTTTTTGTTTTTCGTATGTTTGTTGCTAATATTTAAATGAGAAATGGGGATTTTTTTTTTTTTTAATCTTTACTTGGATATGTAGTCTCTTAGCCAGTTTATCAGCGGAGGCGCCAAGAATTGGACTTCCACTGATCTAATCCATTAATTTTCTTAAAGGAGACTGGTCAAACGTGGTTTACTACAGACGGCCAAGTCAACGTGTTTTGCTTTTCTTATAGTGGAAGACCTACAACCCAACATTTTCTCAAGTGGAAATTTGGTTTCGTTTTGTGTTTGTTGTGCTCACTTTCATGGTGACTGTAAGTACATACAGCTGCGTCATAGCTGCAATTCTTTCCAACACAAAGAACACATGATGGAGGGGGAGAAGCTGTGCTCTGTAATATATAGGTTCATACTATTTACGGCAGGATTTCTGAGTTGTAAGCAGAGTAAATCTTGACAGGACTCCTAGGGGAGAGATTGAGAGATCAGTGTGTGTCCACAGAACGTTGCCTATCACTTTGTGCTGGGTTGGTAAGCAGGTCTTTCAGGGTTTTTTTTTTTTTTTGGGGTTTTTTTTTTTATAGGAGTCGTGAGGATTTACTCTGGTTTTTACTCAGAAATCCTGCTTCAAGTCACATAAATCTGTATATCACCGAGCTCAGGTTCTCTACAATCTCCTGCTCTCTAAGTGAGCAGCAGAAATACCTGACAGATTCACCTTAAAGGGTTATCCAGGGACTTGAAATGAACTTATCTGGTCTGGGCCTTTGTTGCAGCTGGACCTGGGGGTTCCAGGCTGGTTCTGACTACTGGTCATGTGATCGGAACCAGCCCCCGTCTCCTGGGTCACTCCGCCTCCTCCTCCTCTCCTGTTGCACAGGTAGTAAGTAACCTGTGCTATGGGGGCTGGCTTTACTAAACTGGATACCCCCTTTAAGAATTCATTAATTCAAGCCATAGGTCCACTCACTAATATTGTATAATTCTTTTTGGGATCCACCACAGCTCTTCCGTAAACTATAGATGTGCACATGTCGGCTTTAGGATATTTTACTTGTATGCATCAAGTATAGACCAGTCTAATAGTGAATGACCTTCTCATTTTGAGTTTATTGTGCTTGAGGGCAGGCTTATCAATGTGGATAATTGCCAGGATAACACTTAAACATTTATTCTGCATGCCTGGATCACAGCAGATATTTTCCATCTTGTTGAAGGAGAGAATGCAATAAAATAAGCATACTGTAGGAGGAGCTTTGTTATAGCAGATTATACAGCATATGGAGGACAGCAATCCAATATAGCCATGCAGAAGTACTTGGGATTCTGGTCAGTGAAGTGGAGTCGGGTAATATGTGATGCCTCTCAGCATTGTCTATCGAAAGCGGGCGGTAGTGCTGGCTACACACATGTTAGGTTATTTGCATATGTAGTCTGAGTCTTAGAGCACTGTCCTTCTTTATAGAGTGATGGATGGTTCTAAAGGCTCAAGGAATAAAAATCATTGTAGTACCTGAGAGCAATAGAAAGTATAAGAGGAAATTTGACTGGTTGCTGGTTGATGTTCTAGCAATACATACCTCTGTGAAGCTTGGGAGGGGCTTTATATGTATGGGTGAGACTTGAATCAGTTGATTCTTTTGACATTTTCCTCACCAGTAGGTCTTTAACCCACAGCGCACAAGTTTAGCAACTTCATGATAGCTTATATCAATAGCTATTAACAGTGGAGGAGAAAAATTACACCAACATGTTAGTTTTAGCTTCTTTTTTTTTTTTTTTTTTTTTTTTTTACAATTACATAATTACAGTTATGCTTTGTCTATTGTATACAATAGTACAGTGTATATTACAAGTAAAAATCAACTACTTCAGTGATGTAATTTTTTTTCTTTTCCAGTGTTTATTTGCACATTCACTTCGAAAATTTTCCATGAGAGACTGGGGTATAGAACAAAAATGGATGTCAATCCTTTTACCTCTGCTTCTCCTCTATAATGGTAAACAGATTACTGTTTTTTAAGCTTTTCCAAAGATTTATCTGGTAGCGGAGAGCTAATTCACTATATAGCCAGGAAAAATGCATATGGGAGTGTGGTCCATTTTCTGATGCTCTAGAGCTCATAGACTTGGGGTTTATTTAGTAAGTTTCGAACAGACCTATTTTACTTATTTATATGGCTATATGAATATTTCATTCTGCTGATCTCATAATGTATCTTAATGTCTGTATGCAGTACTACCCACTGGCAAAAAGTGGCCTCCAGGGCAAAATATGCTTTCTGTCAATTCAAACCTGTGAGTGCCATATTTGCATACAAATAGAAAATATATTTAAAAATAAAATAAAATGCACCACCCTTGCTAATGTAAATTATTGCCATAGCTGCTGTTTTAACCAAAGACTATACATATTACAGTTCAAATCAATAGGAAGAGAATTGGGAACCCAATGTTCCATTTTATTTTTTATTTTGGGGTCTATTTACAAATGAAAAAAAAAATAGCTCTATAAACTAATTGTATTTTTTTTATTTCACTTTTTGTTCAACTTGACCATGAATAAATCTAGTAAAAAAGAAAAGCATATTTCTAAAAAAGATGTTAATCTTTTAAAACAAATCTGATAAATAGCACAAAAATTATGATAGTCCAAACAATAAAAAAGTTAGGGTCTTTAAAGCACTGCATGCACTAAACCGCTGAAATGTGTCTGGCCACTTAAGGTCTGGTAGCTAATGGGTTAACCTGTTCTCATTTGTATTGTTAATTTCTAGTCGAAATACTCTTTATTTGTGACGCGTAAGTAAGGTGATCTAGTGGTGAACAGTCCATTTCCAGGCAGACAATGTTTCTCCTGTTTCGTTTCAGACCCGTTCTTTCCTCTTACGTTTCTGGTTAATAGCTGGTTCCCTGGTATGCTGGATGACCTCTTTCAATCACTGTTTCTTTGTGCTCTCTTGCTCTTTTGGCTCTGTGTCTACCATGGGATTCGGGTGCAGGTAGGTTGTTTTGAATTATGTATTCTTTTCACAGAATTCTTATTTTAATGTATGCTTATTATAACGGAATCATGGATATTTTGCACTTTGCATCTACTATTTTGTTAATCACTGCAATGCATATAAAATAAAACATGCAGCTGCTTTGCAAATAGTTTTTAAAAATACCCTTCCATTTTGTGTTAGAGGATACAGATGGAATACATGACTACAGGATCACACAGAAAATTTATAGACTATATAACAATGAATACACAAGTCTGCATAAGAGCAGTAGACAGAAAACTGTATATGTATATATATGTATATATGTATATATGGTTCTGTATATTTTTTAATGTATTTGCAGGGTTGCTTTGTTTCTCATTTAAAATGTATTTGAGCAATAAAATTGGCTGCAAAAATTAGTGTAAAATCAATAAAACAATATATATAGCAAAGAGAGTCATATGAAAGACATAGGTATGCATTATATATATAATTAGTTTCCTCTTTTTTTCTATTTAGGGTGAAAGGAAGTGCATGACATTTTATTTGCCCAAATTTCTCATTGTTGGACTGCTTTGGTTTGCTTCTGTGACGTTAGGAATTTGGCAGACGTAAGTATTGGTCCTCTTGTCTGTTATGTATTGATCATGTTTGAAGTTCAACATTAATGCATCCTCATTTCAGAATTACTGTGTATTACATAGGAATTGCTTAGAGCTAGAAATCGGATACAAATTATTTAGCACATATGTGGTATGTAATACCATTGTGAAATTGATAATTCCTGGCTAAGTACCCCATACCCCACCTCCAACTTTCTAATATATCTTTTTTACCCATATTGTATAGTTTTTCAGTAATATATGTAGGTCATGTGACCTACATATATTACATTTTTTAGCTTTCCGCTGATGTAACGGGTCATCGGTATAATCCATATCCTGACCCCAGAGGCGTAGCTAGGGGTTCAGCACAGGGGGGCGAACATGTCCAAGTGGGCCCCCAACTTGCACATGTTCGTATACCGATACTATGAGTATACGGTGAGCGTATAGTGGTATATAGCGGCTTTACACAGGGCTCTGCAGACGATTTAGGCGAATAGAGTGCAGTAACATTTAGTGACTTACAGGTGACATCTCTGACTAATCGTTCACATTCACCATCTCTTTTATCTGGACGGCCATGACCACTTCTTCCAGTCTCTGTAAAGTTTGCAACACAGACATCTTTGGCTCCTCACTTTTCCAGGCACCTGACCCACATTATCCTCACTTACACAAAGCCCCCATCTTGCTCCTACCCCAATCATAAAATATATGATATAACCCCCCATAATGAATAATACCCCCAAGTGCAACTTTAAATTCATAACTTCCCTGTGCACCCCTTTAAATAGTTCCCCTTATTAATAATGCCCCAGGTGTTTCCTAATTAAAAAGAAAAAAAAAGGGGAAAAAAATTATTGGGGTTCCAATACCCAGGACCCCGAGGATCAGCTGTTTGAATGAACCGTGGTACCTGTGTAAGTGCCATGACCCCTTCTCTGTTTACATAGTGTCATTCTTTTCATAGCGGCCATGTAATGTAACTACAGTCTCGTCCTATACATGTCTGTGACAAGACTGGAATGACATCACACGGTCACTATAAACAGACAGTGTGTGATATAAACAGGCTCCGGGGCCCCTTCATACAGCTGATCAGTGGGGAATCACTTATCTCTTATTGATGATTTATTCTGAGGATAGACCATCGATAAAAATGAGCTGGAAAACGCCTTAAGGCTAAGGCCCCACGTGGCGTCCTGCAGCAAAAAACAGCTGTGAGAAAAACCGTGGCAGCGACGCATCGCGACTGTTTTGGAAATCGCAGTGTATCCGCTGCGTGTATTTTACTGCAAAGTGGGGATGGGATGGGGCCCCATGTGGCGAAAGCCCACAGAAAAAAACGTGGCATTCTAGCAAATCCCATTCACACATTGCGGAAAAATACGTGCAGCAGACACACTGCGATTTCCAAAACCTTTGCGGTTTTGGAAATTGCAGCATGTCAATTATACCTATGGAAACACTGGCAGTTTCCATATAGGTGTATTGAAAACAGAAAGTCCACAGGGGAAACCCCTGCGGACCTTCTATGAAAAGCGCTGCAGGAAAAACCACAATGTTACCGCCGTGGTTTTTCCTGCAGCGCTTTTTTTGCTGCAGCCCAGTACATGGGGCCTTAGTCTTAATAAGGCGCAAGTGCAACTTTAATTAAATTAATTGACCCTCATACTATGCCCCTGATTCCCCCTGACATAAATACTGTACCTCTAATGACCCCTTATATCAATGACCACCCCCCTATGTTCATAATGCCTCTTAATATAAATGATGCCCCCTAATGGCCCCTTATATAAATAGCCTCCCCCCTTGTATTCATAATACCCAGTAATAACCCTTATATAAATGACCCCCCCAGCGTCATAATGATAATGCCTCCTATTGAATCCTCCCTTTATAGTTATAATTCCCCCTCCTATCCACCCCTTATACTTTTAATATACCCACAACTGTGCTAAAAAAAAGAAAAAAAAAGTCATACTCGCCTACCTGCGATGCTGATGAATGGAGCCACCGCCTCCTCCCTGTCCACACACAGAACGTCTGTGTCTGAGCGCAGGCAGCGCGATGTTATGATGTCATCGCGCCGCCTGTGTGAGGAGAAGAAGACATTGTACTGTGGTCTCGGGGACTTGTAAACCACAAGCCTCATGTAGCTTGCGGTTTACAACACTGTGAAGTTGCAGGATACATTTTAACTAGATCGGTGTCTGCAGTTAGAAATAAAGGATGTATTAATGGCGGCCCTGGGGTGGGCCCCAAAAAGTCAGTGGGCCCGGGGCAGCCGCCCCCTCTGCCCCCCCCCGCTAGCTACACCTCTGCCTGACCCGTTACATCATTGTAAAAGCCTCGCCCCCCCCCCCCCAGCCCCATTGTAGTTACCATTTCCTCTGGACCTGGGCCAATGTGTCATCCATGGAAGGCCGTCTACTCCTCTTCTTCTGTGTGCCACCTCCCCACGCACGTGCAATAGTGCGTGGGAAGCTGGCACACAATACTTAACTATCTTCACTTGCTCCTGGTCCGGAGCTGAGCCGTGACAACACTTCCGGAAGTGACGTCGGGCCTGGCTCCAGGCAGCGTGGGAGGCCTGTAGCTCTTCAGGACACGTCGAGAAGAGGAGGAGACAGGAAGACAGGTAAGTATTATGTGGTAGAGCAGGGAGACGGGTGGGCTGAGTTACATAATTCAGAAGGGCTAGTAGTGGGCAGGCTAGCGAGGGAGACAGGGAAGGGGAGGGAGCAAAGCATTATGGTTGTAGAATTATGGTTGCACAGGAAGTTACACCATGTAAACAAATACAGAAGATGCCAGGAGCTCCCAGAGACATCCGGAAATCACTCAAAACACTGCTAAAGGTATATGAAAGTACTTATTAACCCTTTAATAGCACTAACAGACGTTTTTTTTTTTTTTTAAATAATTTTTGCCTGGAAAACCCCTTTAAGTATTGTACTTTGAATTTGAACAGGGTCTTAGTTGTACTTTTGAGAAGTGTTCAAGACATTTATGATCTTAGGGCTTAAACCTCTTTGTGTTTGCTTCTTTTGACCAGCGTTAATGAGTTACGTGATCCAACTTACCAATACAAAGTAGATACCGGCAATTTTCAGGTGAGTTATTGATCGTTTTAAAGTAAAAGACTTCTATTGTACATTTCAATGTACCAGTGTTCTTCTGGATTTAGTTTTTATTCAGACAAAACAAAAACATGATTGGCATATTCATAGGATACTCCAAAATAAATCGCTGGGCTTATACTCTTTAGTAAATTTTTGTATACCAATGTAATACAACTAAAACAAAAATTAAAACACAGGAGAAAAAAAAATACAAAACCATGTATCATCTTTATTAAAGCGCAAAAGCAATAAAAAAATTTTTTTTAAATCTTATATAATCATATTGACCCATGGCAATAAATAGGATCCCAAACCAAAAAGCAAAGTCACAAGAATGTAATCTAAACACCTCACAATACTATGTAAAAGTATGGGCAAAAATGTACAATAGTAACAAAATAATGAAGTCTGAATACCATACACAAGATACAGACCAGCCAGGAAAGGGATCGTAGCCCTTACATACATGTTTTTTCGACTTTGCATTTTGGTTTGGGATCCTATTTATTTCCTTCCGTGGATATGCTTGTATAAGATTTAAAATATTTTTCAGCTGAAGAAGCTGGCTGCTAGGGGCATAGAAAGAAGGGATCATGGCACTGAGTTGCAATACCAAACACACATCATGGACAAGAGTGGCACTGTTTTTAGCAAAAGAAACAGTGGGTAGTGGCAGCAAAACTTGTTCTTTGTAAAATTTAAACAAAAAAAACACATAAACAGCACATTAAGTAACATATTTGTTTTTTTTTGTTTAGGGCATGAAAATTTTCTTTCTAATAGTGGCAACTTTGTACATCCTGTATCTCTTGTTTCTTGTTATACGGGCATGCTCTGAATTGCGAAATATGCCCTATGTTGGTGAGTATATTTATAAGGACGTATATACTGTAAACTGAAAAAAGTTTTCAAAAATATATGAACCCCCAAAAAACTTTATAAACAACAATTCTAATCACAACCTTTCCCATTTCACAAATAAATAAATAAAAAAAGCCGAAATAAAAGTATTTATTCAAATTTATTTAAAATAATTGAATTTCCATTTTATTTTTCCTTCAACTCCTAAATAATCAATACAAAGTGATCAAAAAAAAAAAAAAACGGGTAGCATAGTGATCAAAAATATGCTCATGTGTATGGTGTTTTAAAAAACAGCTGTATAGATGAAAATCTAAAAATAAAGTCATGTCAAAGTATGGCCACGTAATTTTTTTTTGTGTTTTTATGTTTGTACAATATGAAAAATATAAAATTGGTAGAGCCATACATGTGCTGACTTGCAGAATGAAGGTACTGGCATTTGTACCATGCAAGAAATAAAAAAAAAAATAAATAAATAAAAACAAAATAAACTCCAATTTGTAAAGTGCTGTAAAAGTTAACAGGCACACACAACTGTGGATACAGGTCTGTGCCCATTTACTTGTTGATTTTCAGTGTAGATTCTGTTGTACACATGTGCAATACGTATAATAGGTTTGCTTTTTTTTCCGCAAATTTGCGTTTTGCACAAAAATTACGACTTTTTGTTTTCTCTGCTGCCCTTGCCTCTTTCCTGAAAAGGGGGCTTGTCAAAAGGGTGTTGGGGTGGGGCCATCTGGTGTAAATGTGAAAGGGAAATTTACGGCAGCTGTCCCTTCAGGTACACAACATGTGCCTTGTCATATATGAGTTGCACGATCAGTCAGCTCAGGAACTATGAAAGGTGGCGTTAATAGCACAAGTCTTATCCATAGTATACACTAAAAAATCTGCTCATTTAATCTGCTCTTGCAGATTTTTTTATATTGCCTCCTCTGAACGTCCACCATGTGGGAAATTTGAATAATGCAGATTGTGTTTCAGAAACGATATAACTGAAGTGTTGAAATGTATTTTTATTTTTTTGTATGTATTACTTTGCGAATATTGTATATGATTATATTATGTGATTTATTGACTGTGTAGTAAACTCTTCATAAATCGCAGTTATGCGACTTTGTTATTGTCTCCTGATTTTGTCAATGACAGCAAGCATTACATTCTGTTTCAGATCTACGGTTAAAGTTTCTTACTGCATTGACGTTCGTAGTGCTTGTTATCAGGTACGTTAATTATGGGACATCCAGGTATAATAGAAAATGTGTCATGATAGTTTCATGGTTTTTATTGATGGATAATTCAGTAACCTTTTATGTTTTTGCTAAGAGTGAATCTCCCTACTGAACCCCCAGAGTTTTACATTTATTTTATCCTTACCAGTCCATAGAGCCATGAGTGTTCCTACAGTCTGGTGATGTGTTCAGGTCCCAGGCATTGGTTGTCATAACTCTCCGGTACAAAAAATAGTTCTTTGCTCATGTTCCTGCAAAGAGTTGTGTTCTGTACTGGTTTATACTGGGTCAAGAAAACTACTGTCTGTAACTTAAAGGGAGTCCATCATTGGGGAAACATGTTTTTAACTGAAGTCATGTTGGAATAGCCTTTATAAAGGCTATTCTACTCCTACCTTTACTACTCTTCTCCTCTCTGCCGTTTGTCCAAAAAAGTGTTTTATTTGCATATGCAAATGATGCTCATTGAACACAGGGGGCGTTCCCCCTGTGCTTCGAGCACACCATCGGCATCCCTGCAACACCACCTCCAGCACTGCTTTTTCACGCCCCCTGCATCTTCTGCTCTTCCTCTTCGCTGCGTAAGCAGCCAACGCATGAAAGCCCGCATATGCACAGTCAGACCAGCCACTTCGGGTTCAGGCAGAGCCGACTGCGCATGCTCTGATGGCCATTTTTCTTTAGTTTCTTACACGAGCATACTGCGCAGTATGTTCGTGTAGGAAATGAAATAAAAATGGCCGACGAAGCATGCTCTGTCGGCTCTACCCGAAGTGGCAGGGCCGACAGCGCATGCGTGCTGCAAATCGAAGAGGAATAGCAAAAGATGCAGGGGGCGTGAAGAAGCAGCGCTGGAGGCGGCGTTGCGGAGATGACGATGGTGTTCTCGGAGCACAGGGAGAACAACCACTGTGCTGCCTGAGCATCATTTGCATATGCAAATAAATCGCTTTTTTGGACAAACTGCGGCGAGGGGAAGAGAAGTAAAGGTAGGAGTAGAATAGCCTTTATAAAGGCTATTCCAACGTGGCTTCATTTAAAAACATGTTTCTCCAATGATGGACTCCCTTTAAGAAAGAAGACCTCCATGGATCTCCTCATCTGACTAGGCAAATGTAGTTTTGAGGATTCAGTGGTGCTATTTTTTAGCTATTGTCCAGCCATATGTATACAGTATGGTAGGTTTCGGACCGTGATACTTTTTAGTGACTGGTTTCCTAAAGCAGCGGTCCCCAAACTTTTCTCCACCACGGCCCGGTGGGGGGTGGGGCACACGGTTTAGGGGTGGGGCTTTGGTCATATGGGGGCGGGGTTATGCACTAAACAGCGCTGTACAACGGGACCGTGCTGGCGGGACCTCGGTGTACAGCGCTGTAGACCAGGTCGCCGCCATTAGCTATGCTAGGAGCCATGGCTCCCGGAATAATGTGACGGGAGCCGCATTTACCCAGGCCAGCCCGCCGCCCCGCGGACTGGCAACAGACCCCCAACAGCCCGGTTCCGGTCCGCAGACCAGTGGTTGGGGACCCCTGTCCTAAAGGACTTAAAGATAACTTTTCATGTTCTCTAACATATGCTATGTTACATATCGCTGAAAAGCTGAATTTAGTGCAGTGACACTGAGCTGTGAGGCTGCATCGGGGAAATACCTGCGAAACTGACAGTGCACTGATTTCAGCTTTGCAGCGCTTTGTAACATGGCATAGGTTAGGACATGAAAGGTCCTCTTTAAAGGGGTTGTCCAAGACTGACCATTATTGACCTGTCTTTAGGATAGGTAATTAAATTGAGATTGGTGAGGCCCCGCATTGATCAACTTTGTAGTCTGTGAATCTGGAAGCAGATGGCCCTATACACTATGCCAGTGATGGCAAACCTTTAGGAGACTGAGTGCCCAAACTGCAACCCAAAACCCACTAATTTATTGCAAAGTGCCAACACAGCAATTTAACCTTAATAATGAGGTTTTATTTTGGGAAAAAACAACTCATACATTAACATCTTTTGTCTTAAAAGGAAAACACACAGTGGGCCCCCACACAGTATTATATGCTCCACAGTGGACCCACATACAGTATTATGTGCTCCACAGTGGGACCCCACACAGTATAATAATATGCTACTCACCTGACCTCCCTCTTCCACCACAGTGCAGGCGCAGATGAATGACGTCATCGAGCCTGCGTCGGGGCAAAGGTGACACTCTTTCGTCATTGTAAGCCACGGAACCGCAGCCTACACTGACTGTCTTCAGCTGCATGTGCATATGTGTATGTGCTTTGTTTGCAGAAGAGGTTGTAGGTTACCGCTAATTGCTTTTCTCTTCTGTCTTTTAGCATTGTCATCCTATATTTAAGATTTGGGTCACAAGTACTACAAGATAATTTTGTTGCGGAGCTGACTACACATTATCAAAATTATATCCTTTTACATCTGATTAACACAATTTCCTTGCATGCTGGAGATGTGGAACTCAAAATGCTGTACTTTGTTATGCAGCAATATATGGTGTTACTTATGAAAACAGGTGTTTCTGCGGCAGTGCCTCAGTTATGTGAATGGGATCTGTCTGATGCTGTAAGTTACAGCAGTGGCCAATGAGCGTGTGTGAATATACCTTTTTTAGTAATGCTTTCTTTCATTTTCCTTAACATGTAACACCAGCAGAGTTTTTATCATTTTATGGCTTGTTAAACTTCTACCTATACACTTTAGCATTTGTGTATTCTCCATCAAAAAATGCTCTTTATGGTAAGTGGTCCGTCAATACATAGAATACAGACATAGCTCCAAGTATTGTTCTTGACTATTAAATAGTCTTTAATAGACCAGCCAATACTTTTCTCCTGCCATATGCCACTTTCTTATCATCTGCCAGTATCTCATTTTCTATTGTATAAGGGCTCCTCTTCCATTTTTGAGAACTTCCAGTGATGTTCCTCTGCTTGTCGCCCCCTCCCCCATCCCATACCAATGAGCTTTGGGATCCACAATCCATGTGTCTTTAGTGAGCCTACTGCACCCTCCTTTTTTCATTCTATTGGCACGTCATCAGCCCATAGATAACACTGGCTCACTGGATTTGAACATGGTTTTGTAATGGGATGCCACCCTTGCATAAAGTTAGTTCATTAAATTTTTATCCTCATGGATATTTCACTGTCACCTCTGAGTGGGATTATTGAAAAGTGTTTAATTACAGCAATTCATCCACAAATTGGCAGAATTGGCACATTAGGCATGGTTAGGAGGATTTGGAGTGGAACAACTTGACTGGCCCACTCAGAGCCCTGACCCTCCATCCTATCAAACACTTTTGGGATGAACTAGAACGGAGATTGCGAGCCAGGCCCTCTCATCCAACATCACTGTGTGACCTTACAATGCTCTTCTGGATGAATTGGAAAAGGTTTCCACAGATACACTGAAAAATCTTGTATAAAACCTTCCCCGAAGAGTGGAAGCTATTTTTGGTGTAAAGGGGGGGTCCAACTCCATATTAACGCTTATGGATGAAGAATGCGATGTCATAAGAGCTCCAGTAGGTTTCCTAATAGTTATGTCCTTATAATGTATGTAAATAGCCAGTCATTAAGGGTGGGTTCACACTTGTGCCGGAGTCCGTCCACCACGAATCCGACTGAAAATCTCGGGAAACTGTATATGGACTGGTTAGCGAAAGATTAGCGAAGCATTGCTTAAAAACCCATTCATTTGAATGGGTGTTTAAAGCAATGCGCGGGTATGCGCTTAAACCCTCTGCGCCGCGAATCCAGTTTTTTTCGCTGGAAACAAAGTCCTACATGTCTGACTTTGTTTCCAGTGAAAAAAACTGGATTTGCGGCGCAGAGGGTGTAAGCGCACACCCGCGCATTGCTTTAAAAACCCATTCAAATGAATGGGTTTTTAAGCAATGCGTCGCTAACCTTTCGCTATCCAGTCCCTATACAGTTTCCCAAGATTTTCATTCGGATTCGCGGCGGACGGACTCCGGCGCAAGTGTGAACCCACCCTTACTTGTATGTCATTAAAAGTCGTGGGGAGATATTGGGCCAGATGTGCCAGAATTACTAAGAGTTCCAGTCCCTTAATAATTATTGCAACTGATCTTTGATTCTCATCTCACTCCGCCTACTGTCTAAAAAAGTGGCAAACAGGGCGAAACAGGAGATGAGATGCACCATTGTTTGCCAAAAATGTGCCAGTTTGAGGTGCAATTTTGGCCACTTTCTAGGTGCATCCCAGTAAATCTGGGCCATTGTTTCTCAAGTTCATCTTGGACTTGCGCTCCTACAGGTTTGTAAGAACATACTTCTATATAAATAGGTTTCCTTTGACATATTCTCAGTAATGATAGTAAGTTATATGACACAGCACAGCTCAGCACTGATACTAATGTAAATGGAGTGTTGTAGAAATGTGGCAGTGAGTGCTCGTGTTATATATATTTAGCCATTCATTAGTTTTTTTTTCTCCAGTATGGTAGTGAAACACTGGAGGAAAACTGAAGCCAGATCTGATTCTATTACTTTCTATGGGATGTATTCAGTACATCAGTTGAACTACAAAGCAGTATGCAGTATTTTTCTGTCTAGTTATGGGTGCTGGATTGGTGCATAAAATTGTTATAATTCGTGTCTGGCTCCGGAATGAAATTATGAGCCAGACAAACTGAACTGTGTGAACCCAGCCTTACATCAGTTATTTACTCACTTGAATTTTTGCAGAGTCTCAGTTGAAGGATAACCCTGCCTTCTCAATGCTCAATGATTCTGATGATGATGTCATATATGGGTGAGTTCAAATCCTAACTATGCTTCTATCTCATGTTATATCTAGTACCTTATTATGTTTCATTTGTTCATTGGTCTTTATTGGCAATGTACTGATCAAAAGGAACTTGAGTGCACTCATACAGTATGTGGCAGCAATGCATTGAAATAACACACCACAATCACTTCATATGTACAATAACACATTGTGGAATAAATGGTAAAAAAAAAGTACAAACCTTGGGTAATCAAGGTTTATCCTTGAATCTTTGAAAAAAAAAAAAATAAAAATAAAATGATAAAATATATGGTTAGGGATAGCCTGGACCTAGATGTGTGTTCAGAAAATATATAATACAGATGTTTGTATTAAAGGGAGGCATCTGACTGGTCTGTTATGGGAGATTTATGGCTGACAGTGGTAGCTTGTGCCTATACATTTTTAAAGAGTCTTTCCAAGCTAAAATAAATAAATAATAATAATAATAAAAAAAGAGTGTGGCTCCTCCAACAGTTCACTGTTTCCAGTAGTTCATACACAGAGAACAGAGCACATAATCTACCATGCAAGCAAATTGGAGCTGATCTGCAGTAAACTAGCCTGACCACTACAGAGACAATGGAGCTGTCTGCTTCCTCCTCCTTTGAGAACAGCTGATCAATGAGGGTGTTGGACCCTCCCCGATCTCATATTGAAGACATATCCTCAGGATAGGTGATAAAGGGGTATGCCCTATGCATGTGTATGTAAATCATGCAGCACAGAAGCTACAAAAATGGCTTGAATTCCCTCATATACGAACAGAATATATTGCATATCTGGTTATAAATTGCTCTTGCTTATATCTTCCTACAATGTACCTACAGTAGGGAAAAAAATATTTAGTCAGCCACCAATTGTGCAAGTTCTCCCACTTAAAAAGATGAGAGAGGCCTGTAATTGTCGTCATAGGTAGACCTCAACTATGAGAGACAAAATGAGAAAACAAATCCAGAAAATCACATTGTCTGATTTTTAAAGAATTTATTTGCAAATTATGGTGGAAAATAAGTATTTGGTCAATAACAAAAGTTCATCTCAATACTTTGTTATATATACTTTGTTGGCAATGACAGAGGTCTTCACAAGGTTGGCACATACTGTTGCTGGTATGTTGGCCCATTCCTCCATGCAGATCTCCTCTAGAGCAGTGATGTTTTGGGGCTGTCACTGGGCAACAGGGATTTTCAACTCCCTCCAAAGGTTTTCTATGGGGTTGAGATCTGGAGACTGGCTAGGCCACTCCAGGACCTTGAAATGCTTCTTACGAAGCCACTCCTTTGTTGCCCTGGCGGTGTGCTTGGAATCATTGTCATGCTGAAAGACCCAGCCCGTTTCATCTTCAATGCCCTTGCTGATGGAAGGAGGTTTGCACTCAAAATCTCACGATACATGGCCCCATTCATTTTTTCATGTAGACGGTCCCGGATATGTACTGGCTTAAGCAGGGGGACACGTCTGGCACTGCAGGATCTGAGTCCCTGGCGGCGACGTGTGTTACTGACAGTAGCCTTTGTTAAATTAGTCCCAGCTTTCTACAGGCCATTCACTAGGTCCCCCCGTGTGGTTCTGGGATTTTTGCTCACCGTTCTTGTGATTATTTTGACCCCACGGGGTGAGATCTTGCGTGGAGCCCCTGATCGAGGGAGATTATCAGTGGTCTTGTATGTCTTCCATTTTCTAATTATTGCTCCCACAGTTGATTTCTTCACACCAAGCTGCTTGCCTATTGCAGATTCAGTCTTCCCAGCCTGGTGCAGGTCTACAATTTTGTTTCTGGTGTCCTTCCACAGCTCTTTGGTCTTCACCATAGTGGAGTTTGGAGTGTGACTGTTTGAGGTTGTGGACAGGTGTCTTTTATACTGATAACAATGTCAAACAGGTGCCATTACTACAGGTAATGAGTGGAGGACAGAGGGGCATCTTAAAGAAGTTGTTACAGGTCTGTGAGAGCCAGAAATCTCGCTTGTTTGTAGGTGACCAAATATTTATTTTCCACCATAATTTTCAAATAAATTCTTAAAAAATCAGACAATGTGATTTTCTAGATATGTTTTCTCATTTTGTCTCTCATAGTTGAGGTCTACCTATGATGACAATTACAGGCCTCTCTCATCTTTTTAAGTGGGAGAACTTGCACAATTGGTGGCTGACTAAATACTTTTTTTCCCCACTGTATGCAGGGAAAATAGATCAGCCTTGAAACAGAGTATATTGAAAGATTTCTATTTTAGAAATATTTGCCTTGTTGTACTTCATCATAATCCTTAGTGCAAATCATATCCATCTTCAATGTGAGGATTGTGAACATTTTTCTGACATATATATTATTGCTTACAGGAGTGACTATGAAGAGATGCCTCTTCAAAATGGACAAGCCATTAGAGCCAAATATAAAGAGGAGTCTGACAGTGACTGAGATTACCCCATTGGGATGAGTGCCTTCTGGAACAGGAGGAAACATTCCTTGGAATGGACTATTATGCTCTCACTACACCTCTGTTACCATCGAATGCTGCTCTTTCTACAGAGGATTTTTATGTTTTTTGTTTTTTTTTATTCTTTAATTGTGCAAAAAATGAAACTGTGCAGGATGGTGATACAGGGAATATTGGTAATGGCGGACTCTCTGTCCTTTACCTCAAGCCACATATCTACTTCTAACAATTGCTCTTTATGAGGCAGTGCATCACTGGCCTAGCTTTTTTTTTTTTATTATTATTATTATTATTTTTCACTGCTTTTCCAATCTAGAGGCTTTTATTCTCTTGTCATTGCTATTCAGAAAATGTGGATGTTTGGTCGGTATTTATCACTTATATTTTCTGAATGGTTACCTATGTAGGTGTGAAGCTCATTGGTATGATGTCTGTTTTGTGGAGGATTTACGAAAGAAATACATCCTGTAGATTCTTACATGTAACACATTTCGTTAATAGGGAAATTTACAGATTCTCAACCTGTATAGGCAAACAGATTGAACCGTTTTCAGACTACAAACTGTCAGAAAAATGCCTGTAGTTTGCTGACAAGTGTGTTAGGAAATGTGAATTGGTACCAAAAAGAAGTAATTCTGGAACTAATACTTTTTTGGAATTGCTATTTTTGCACTTTAACAGTGCTCTAATATGTTCTTTACGGTTTCTTCATAGGTGGAATAACAGTAATATGATTTGCATTAACTACTACGCCAACTATGACAAATTTTACAGCCAGCAATCTCTACATGTAAATTTACCACTATAGTACTGATGTCAGCTATACTTATTTTCCCTATAATTTCCAATAGGACATTCTAGGTACAGTGCTGGTTTTACATGCCATTCTACAGATGATGACAGTCTTTCCATTAATGTGCAAAGCATTCCTATATTCTGAATAAGTTTACATTTTTGTTGTGGATGGTTCTCTTTTATGTTAAGTGTAAATGTATGATGTCATTGCATATCATTGTATATTTCATTTAGGGCTAATGACAAAGCCATAAGCCATACGCTTTGTCATTTCCTGAATACACACATGCTTCCTTACACAAACTCAGCTTTAGACTTTTATTTTGGGAGTACAGTATGTACATTGGTTCAACATGCCCTAGCAATTTATGATCTGTATGATATATGTATAAGAAACAAATACTTTTTGTAATTATATAAAGGTGTTTGTGTTCTTTTTAATTATTATTAAAATTGATAATTCCTAACACAATTTATTATTGTATAACATTGTATATAGTGTTTTGTTTTTTTCTAGGTATATTCTTGCCATTTTCAGTTCACAATTGAATACGCACAAGGTGGTTTTAAATATAACCCTTATTCTGTATTAGAAATATTAACTACTCCCTTTATGAATATAATAAAATGGGCTTGTTTGGTAAGTGATAATAACCAGAAGTTATCACTTAAAGTGGTTGTCCAGTTTCAGACCAATATTGAGACAAACATTGTTTGTATAATGAAAAGTTAAAATATCTTTCTGTATACTTTCTGTATACAGAAATTCCTCACGGTTTTCTAGATCTCTGCTTGCTGTTTATTCATTCTGCTTACTTCCAATGGATAAAAATCAGTCCATAGTCATGTGATCTAGAGTAGGCACAATGAATTAAATCAAGAAGAGTTCTGGAAACCATGAGAAGCAACAACCAATAATATCTGTGTCTCAATTTTTGTCTGAAACATTAACATTTTACAAATCTGGAACTCAGACTGATAAATAAAATTCAATGCTGACAAGAACTCCTTAGGCTAGGTTCACATCTGCATCGGAGTCTCAATTGGAGATTTTGTTGCAGAATCCACCTGCAAGGAGGACTTTTTCTTCTGCCGCTTTCAGTTTAAAAACGATGAACGCCATTATAGTTCTGGGCTCCATGTGTAACCGCTTTTTTATTAAATTTTTTATCGGAGGCAAAGTGTTGAAAAAAATCGCCATTTGGCCATTTTGATTTTTTTTTCCCCGCTACTCTGTTGACCATATGGAATAAATATTTCAATAGTTTGGACATTTTGGAGCACGACGATACCTAATGTGTTTATTATTGTTTATTTTTATATGTGATCTAGGGAAAGGGGGTGTGATTTGAACTTTTATATTTTTTTGTGGGTTTTTTTTTTGGACTTTTAAAAACTTTATTTGTTCTTTTACTTTTATTTTCAGACCCCCTATTAGAATAATAGATATAATGACGAGCCTGGGAGCCTTCAGTAGGCTCCCGGATGTCATGGCAACCGATTGCCGCCCTCTGACTGATCGATGCCCTCCAGGTTGTCATCAAAGATGGTAGTGCTCTTGGCGGCTCTGCACTTTAGATGCCGCGGTCACATTTAACCACGGTATTTAAAGTGTTAACAGCTGCGATTGGTGTCAGCACCGATCGCTGCTGTTAGCGGCGGGTGCTGGCTGTATTACACAGCCAGCATCTAACCTTGTATGGAGAGAGCTCAGCTCTTGAGCCCACTCCATACAACCCTTCCCGCATAATGATGTAAATTAACATGATTATGTGTGAATGGATTAAAAGGAGCCCCATTCATGTGCAGTGGTCAGAACTGTCTGCACTGAATGCTGTCATCCGTTTGAGTGGTGAAAACTGCTGAAATACTTTCAAAGTATTTTAATCTCAGATTTAAAAAAAAAAAAAAAAAACTTTTCAGGCTCATACTGAATTCATACTGAATTTATGAGTTACAATATAACAGATAAATGCCCCATAAACAAGTATGACATGCAACAAGTTCAGATCTTTAAAAAAAAAAAAAAAAAAAACCTACAGAACTTAAAACCAAATGCAATGTGTCAATCAAAATGAAACCGTAAAAAATAATAATTTCTTTCCGCAAGATAACAAGTAATGGGAGGTGGAACATACAGGATGATGCTGCACGACCCAGCAAGTAGTAACTGATGAAGTTACTGCAGGTGGTTTCTAAGGACAGTGTTATAATCGTATTGTAGAGTAAGAAGTTAGAGGCAATTGACTCCATATTTCTCAGACTAAAAATTTTACATTGAAGGAATTAGTGTTCCCTTTTCCAGGTCAAGCATTTAGGAAGTCTTCTATCCATCCAATGAAAGGCAGTTTTCTTTGGTTGGGAGTACAAACCTGAAGTGGCCAGATCTCCAAACAAGCAGATTGAAGTGGTGTAGAGGCATGTACAGTACATGTGGTAAGAGCTCTGTGACTTCAGTCCAGAAAATGTGTAGCCCTGGGAAAACCTAAACTGATTTTATCAGGTAACGTAAGGATTGATTTGTTCCATTTATCTAAAGCAGCTAAGAGCATTTAATGTCTTTGCACAAATGAAATTGAGAATGGGTTGAAGATTTCAGGCTGCTCCAGTCCTTGTGAATTATGAGGATCAGAGGATACAGTGATGAGGATAAGGCTGAACCTTGAAAACTCTGCTCATAGAGAACGATGGAGTTGGAGATATTTGTAGAATTTATGGGGAGGGAATTTTTTTTGCAGCTGGGCAAAGCAGAGGAAGACTTCAGAGATCAGTTAGATTGCAGATTCCAACTTCCAATACTGAGAATGTTGGGAACAGCATAGATGTAATAGACAGTTGTGCCACAAAGGAGTCTTGGCAACAACCTGATAGTTTGGGAACGATTTCAGGGCCTCATTGCACACCTCGCAAACTACTTTGTGAATTAGAAGCATTTTGGTCTTCATTACGTATGTGGGGTATAACATTGGCACAGCCTTGGCACTTCAAGGTAATCAACTAGGTATGTTTCTGGCTGAGAGGATATTGGGGACAACCCACTGTGTGAGATATTTAAGCTGTCCTGCCATGCAATACAGGTGGATATCGGATTTTGCCATAACGGCCATCTCCTTGGTTCTCTTTAGCTTAGCTATAGCTTGAGTCTAGAAAGAAGCATAACCATTTAAGTTTCCAGGATACAAATGAAAGATGCTGGAAAAGAAGTGAAGATATCTTTATCAGATTTATGTAGCCAGGAAAGAGTGATAAAGCTGACAAGATCTTAAACTTCTCTTTGAAGAAAGTCAGGAGTGGAGTGAATTTCGTATCCACCATATCAGACACAGCTCGTGTAATGTGTGTGTTAACAAAATACATCAAGCAGGACTTGTCTCACTTAATACACAGCCCTGTAAAATTCCAACAGAGGCCCCACGTTATAGGTTTAGCAGAAGATGGGACCAGCATAAGTAGGTATGTAGGGGGTGGTTTGGGTAAAATGACTTCAAGTATGAACTGCATGAGCTACTTTTGTAAAACTATGGGAGACTGTAACCATCAATCTGTGGTCCTGCGCTGAGAGACTGAAGCCCTGCACTGTAACCATTAAACTTTGTACCTCCTGTTGGAGTAAACTTGAAGTTCAAAGTTCCAGTTACGTGTCTACATACTCTCCAGGTCTTCAAACGTAAGAAATGCTGTGTGATCTTGCAAGTTTAACTTCACTACTTGTGATTGGTGTGGTGACCATAATGTAGATGCCTTAATGATGCTTGTTTTTTTTTCTTAATTTAGAAAACAATGTTCACTAATGCGTGAGAAAATTCTATGACATAGCAATGAATGATATTTTCCATAATGCACATAATCATATTGTGCGAAATGGCACCATCCTTACTCCATTGAATGTATATATTGCAGCAGCATTATCTGTATATGTGACCCCACTCACTCTTAAAGAGGACCTTTCATGTCCTCAGAGATGTGCAGTATTACATACCACTAGAAAGTCGACAGTGTGCTGAATTCAGCATTCCTCACAGCCCAGCAACAACGCTATGCTGTAAGGCCCGCCTTTCTGACAGTGGAGAGAGTTCGGTGCCAAGGAAACCTCTGCGGACTTTCTGTGATAAGCACTGCAGGAAAAACCACAATGCTTGCCGACGTGGTTTTTCACGCTTTTTTCTGCTGCAGCCAGCTACCTGCAACCTTAGCCTAAAGGGGTTTTCTGGTCTACAAGGGGTTTTTAGATACTGATGGCCTTTTTGCAGAGAAATAGGAGAGAATACAGGTGGCCAAGGACTGAGACTGAGTCATTAGCACAACCAGAGAGGTGGTCTGTGACCTAGGCAATGAGTGGTAAACACTGAGGAGGCAAAGTGAGCAGTATCTGTCAAATGGAGTAAGTTAGATAAAGCAATGTATTGGGTAAAACATTTCAGTTAGCTTAAAGGGTACCGGAGTTTTCATAAAAAGTTGAAATATATGCGGTTCTATGACTATATGCTGTCATACGGTGTTCTATAATTTTTTCTGCTACTAATGTCCCCATTTTGGCTGAAGCACATTTTGAATTTTACTTTGAGGCTGTGGGCGTGTTTCTAAGGAGCCGTCTGTCCCCTTCCCTATCCATTATAACTAGTTTGGTTTGTTTACATGCAATTCAGCCATGAGTAACTGTACAAGAGCAAACAAATAGCTGAGAAAAGCCTAAGTGACCATCATATAGGAGATTCAGGAACACTGAACTGCAAATATAGAGCAGATATGTGCAGATACCCACTCCATTCCATCATCTACCAGGCAGGGATGACACAGCAAAAGTGCAACCTATGAACACAATTATGAAAATTGCTTGCTGTTTGAAAATAATATCCCATATGTAACCACACAAGCAGCCAGAAGTACATGGAAGACTTTTTTAAGCTTGTGGCCCCACGTTGCGAAAACACTGCATTTTACAGTACCTGCAAAGTGGATGGGATTCTGGCTAATCCCATCCACACATTGCAGAAAAAAATATGCAGCTAAAAAGCTGCGATTTCAAAAACGCTCACATTTTTTGAAAATAGCAGCATGTCAATAATACCTATTGAAACACTGGTGTTTTCTGTATAGTTATAATAGGGGCAGAAAGTCAGCCGAGGAAAACTCTGTGGACTTTCTGTGAAAAGCGCTGCTGAAAAAACAGATGTGTTTCCACCGCAGTCTTTTCTGCAGAGTTTTTTGGCTGCGGCTCGCTATGGGGGGTCTTAGCCTAAGGAGGCTTTTACACTTTTAAATGACACCATTTTTTTTTAGTACGCAAGCAATCCAATTAGTTAGCAAAACCACATCATTTTGTTCTGCAAACTGGTTTGTCAATCAGTAATTGGCCCTACAGCAAGGAGACAGTGTGGGAGATTTACTAACAAAATGCTCCAGAATTGTGGCATAATGTGTGCAAAAAAAATTGTAATACAGTATGCTTTTGCTCCACATATATCAAGTGATTTAGACCCATTTATGACTTGTACAAAAAGGGGGAGTGACATAAATTGCAACTGAATGCACCAACATTTTGTCACGTTTTTATTTCCTAAGCTAACCCAACTAATAAGTCATGTAAAGTTAGACTAAACAGTCTAATAATGCACCAGCTTTATCAAACAGCATTAAATACATTAAATCTGATGGTTTAAGACTGGTTAGTCTGACAGTATTAGTAAATCTGCCCTAATGATTTTCATCAAATGTGGAACAATAGTGAAATGGGTGGTTGTTTAAAATTCCTTCATTCCCTATCACACTAATGGTGTTTGAGCATACTTACAGAAGGAAGATCTTAGGAATCACCCAGCTTTCTCCCCCCCCCCCCAAAAAAAAACATTATTGTTCCACACACTGGAGTGGGAGGGTGTAAGCAGACAGATTGACAACTGCCCCCTTTGGTAACAGCTTGTTTTAAAGGATGGACAGCACTCCAGGTAGTTGAGCTTGCTTGTAAGTTTTATTTTATTCCATGTTAGAGCAATATATCATATCATACAGGGTGTAGATATTTTAAGAGCCGAGAGCAATGTTTCGTGCTGCGAGAGCTGTCCAGAGTTGCCAAGGGAAGACATACATCTCCCCCATCCTTGGGTTCCTTACCAGGATCATTTCTCCTGGGCCCCACAAGAAATATATTTTTTTCTAGATACGCGGCAGCCGTAATGCCTTCATATTCAGGTTCTAATTGCCTGAGGAAGGGCTCTTGCAGCCCGAAACGTTGCTCTCGGCTCTTAAAATATCTACACCCCGTATGATATGATATATTGCTCTAACATGGAATAAAATAAAACAAACAAGCAAGCTCACCTACCTGGAATGCTGTTCATCATTTAAAACAAGATTCTATTAAATTTGGTGGGTTCTGGTCAGCCACTGGTGGAATAAGTGCACCCATCTACAAGCTAAGGAGAGTGCTGCTCATATTAATATTGTATGATTCAGCTTCCTTTGGTAAGCAGTCATTTGACTTGGGATTTTATATACTAATCTTATGGTTCTTCACATAGTACTTTTCTTTTATTCTTTTTTCCCTGTACAGAAGTGTTCAAAAAATAGCAGTCGATTCATTAACCTTATAAATTAATGTGTTTGGTAGAAGTGGAATAGCCTACCCCTGGAGCTGGTCACAGCTGACAGCTTCAAAAAAGGATTTTAGAGAAAATTAGCATTGATGCTTATGGAAATGTATAGAAAAGTAATGCCCTTTCCCATTCCCTGGTTGAACTTGATAGACGTCTTTTTTCAACCCTACTAACTATGTAAGTGATATTTATACATAGCAAACAATTTGCTTGTAAGTGTAGTAGGAATAAAACAGAGCCACCAATACGGACATGCATGCTGCTCATTGTTAGTAATTAAATCATTCATGGAAAGGGGCTTTTTCAAAATATTTCGGCACACTGTCGTCTTTGCCGGTATCGCTTCGTTTTGGCACCGATATCCCTCCACAGTTAGAAGGATGAGTCTTGCAACCTAGCATCATCGCTGCGCTGTGAGGAACGCCCCCCTGACAGTACAAGAATATGGAATATTTTTTTGGGGGGGAGGTGTAAGGCCCATCCTTCTGACAGTAGAAGAATATCTTTGCCAAAACACCAATATCTGTGGCACCCAGGCACATAACCGCAAAGCTGATAGTATGCTGAAGTCAGTGCTCTATCAACTTTCTAGTGGTATAGAACACCGCCAATCTCTGAAGACTTGAAAGGGAAAGGTCCTCTTTAAATTGGTGAAGTTATTCATTCTGTGGAATAACTGGTCAATTTTGGCCCTTATTTAACCACTTCAGGACCTGGCTATTTTCCCTCGTTCAAAACCAGACACATTTTTGGGTTTTTTCGTACATGCAGTTTTGAGGGCTATATTTTTTTTTTTTAATTTGGGCTTAGTGAAATAATTTTTGTGTCTCTTTTTTTTTTTTTCATGAAAAATAGCTTTATTTTTTTGGTTGTTTTTATTTTTCAATGTTTTTTCTTTAATATCTGAGAAAATATATATAAAAAAAAAGTTTTCACACCTTTCATGTTAAAATTAATTAAATGGTTTTCTCCCTATGTTACTGTAATTTTTATGATGATGACACATACTGTTGTGTCACCAGGGGCAGGGCTAGAAACTATCATAGACGTGGTAGTGGTATTATTTGTTTTAAATACAATGTGATTTTAACTTTTTTTTTTTTTTTTTGCTTATGTCTACTGTAACTGTAGCTGATACATACAGGAAGAATAATACAGCTTCCTAGAGTACAATGTAGAGCTGATCTGGGACCCAGCAGCTCACACATATCCCAGCCCCTAAGTGGTCAGAGGGGAGCCACATCATGAAGGTGGGGAAAGTAATAAACTAGTAACAGCCGGCTTCCCCATCTTATAGCTGAACGATTTCAGGTACGGTTACATCTTTGCAAGTTTAGAAGTGGGGCAACCGGACATATATAGTCAATGGGTGATCCAGAACTAGTTAAGGCAGGATGGTGGGAAATGTTGCACATGTTGGTTAGTGCATTTTCCTTCTGAAAATTGGGGAAATTGGGTAATTTCAGAAATTGTTTTAATGAAAAACCATACTTGCTTAACCACTTCCGTATCGGGCCAATTTGTGGTTCAGGACCAGACACATTTTTGAGGTTTTTTTATGTTTCTTATTGAGGGCTATAACATTTTTATCATTTGGGTTATTCAACTAATTTCTGCGTCTTTTTTCGGTGACACACAGGGCTTTATTTTTGTTTTCATTTTTGCATGTGTTTTAAAAAATTTTTATATGCAGGAAAATATAAACAAAAGAGGAGGAAAACGTGTCTGTTTTTCACTTTTTTTTTTTTATTTTTTTTTATTTAATAGCACAAAGTGCTACTAAAAAACTTTATAAAATAGTTTTTCCTCTCCTTTACGGGAATTTTTATTTTGTATGGTGTCGTCAGGGGTGGCGCTAGAACCTGTAATAAGGGGGTGTTATTGACGTATTATTTTATTTTATTTTATTTTTTAAATTATTTTATTAAAAAATGTTTTTTTACATTGTGCCCCCATAAGGTCACAATAGACCTTTGGGGACACCTGATCACAGGCTCTGATCCCAGCGGATCATGCGACCGCCAGCTCAGAGGGGAAATGCATCATGGCGGCGCCCATAGCGCTGACTGAGCATGGTTCTGCAAAATGATATGTATGAGAGTGTTTCTTATGTCATGGTGTTGGTCCTATTTATTGCATACATAGGTTCAAGGATCAGTTTGAATATATCATAATACTTCAGATAATGTTGCCCTGTGCTGAAGAAAAAAAAATGCCTTGAAATAGGTATTTCAATATGACCGTAACCCAAAGCACACCAGTAAGCGAACAACATCTTGGTTACCGACAGGATAGAGTAAAATATCTTGACTTTAGTCCAGCTACTCTTTTAAGGTTCCCTCTTTGACATGTCTGACATTTTTGGAGGTATAACATTTATTATTTTTAATCTAGTCTGATGTGTTAAATTAATGAGATGTAAATATTAATTATGTTGGTCAGCTGCAGCCCACTGCCTCACTAGGCTGTCAATATCTATATCTGCATTTACAAAACCCCTCAAATCCATATAATTCTGAAATGTTTTGTTGTCAAACAATGTTTACATACATGAACTAGTTCTGGGCCACCTGTCGACTATATACATCTGGGAGGTCCCCACTTAACCCTGCAAGGACATATAATCTTGCAAGTTTAGGCAGCTGCATAAAATTGTGCAACTGTAAGATGGGGATGCTGGCTTTTACGACAGTATATTACTGTCCCTGCCTTCATGATCGCTGTATGCACACCTATAGGTGCCATCATGATGCAGCTCCACTTCTGGCTTACGGTTATCTGACTGATACAAGCCAGGAACTGTAGGAGGCTACCTTCCTCCTGTAACTGGGGCTAATGTAACAGCCTCAGTAATGGGAGAAATCAGCAGAAATCTAGTGATACAAGAATACTTGTAACATTAAAAATTACTATAATTGAGGGAAAACTATTTAAAAACTCTTTTTGTAGCAATTTGTGAAAATATGAAATACAGACACATTCCCCTCCTTTTTTGTTTACATTTTCTTGGATATTAAACTAAAGATAAAACATGGAAAAATTAAAAACAACCTAAAAATAAAGCCCTATGTATCACCGAAATAGGACACACAAATTATTTTAATAACCCAATGGAAAAATGTTATAGACCTCAAAACCGCATTTCTGAAAAAAAAAAAAAAAAATGTGTCAAGTCCTGAACCAGGGAACCTAGCCCAGTCATTATATGGTTAATGCAATTCTGAACAATAGGCTAGGAGGTTTATTACAAATAAGGACATGAGCTTGTTTACAAAAACTGTTAGTATTTGACATCTCAGTAGTCATCTACAAATGTACAGCCAGGACTCTTAGTCATCTGACTTCTGTATGCTCACTGTGTCCGAGCTTACAGTGTATGACTCAGTTTGAGTTTTGTTTCAAAGTGACACAGAATAGTCTGGTTTAATCTTACTTCTGTGTGTAGAGATAATTTACATCCAGAGGCCATACTTGCTGATCCAATGGCAGGTAAAACACCAGTTTCCAGAAAGCTGCAGAAGAGCCACAATGTTATATAAGGGAGTGAGCAGATGCAAAATACTGGTGAACATCCACTCATACACCTATCATTCAGGAGGTAAATGGTTGCCAATAACTGTAAATAAGTAAGGCTTCTATATAAATTGTAAATGCAAGAAGTAGCACCAAATGATAGACTAAGAAAAGCTTTGTGCATATAAAATCAATAAACATATATCTTACCAAGTTCCTGTACTAAAAGAAGTTGCCATTTGTTTTTTTTCACATTAAAATTTCTTACACTTTCAGTAACCCAACATTCACACAAATGAAACTCAATCCGTGTATTGGCATGGGCTGGATTTACCAGACTCCTAGTAGTATAGTTATCTATGCTGCTAGGAGCCCCTGCCTCCCAGCAACATACTGTTCAGTACTATAATTGGAACAGGAGTCCCTCTCCCGGCATACACTTCAGGCCGGTAAATCCGGCTAACACACGGATTAAGTATTATGGCTGAAAAAAACTTTTTTCACAGCTCGCCCATACAATCCAATATCATTATGTCCATGCTATGATGATGCTCGGAAAGGGAACCTTGGACTCAAAGGTGCAGTCTCCAAATACAGAATAATAAAATTTGATCTCCATATTAAAAACAGACATACAAAGGATCCTTGGTCAACTGTTGTGTACGCGTTTCAAGTCATCATGCCTCTTACTCATAGCCCGAAAAATGAAAAATTGTGTGGCTGGTTGGATGAACTATTGCAACCATTAGTACTCCAAATACCAGGCTATATCAAAGATAGCATGGAAATTTTAGAAATGTTTCACAAATTTGAAAAACTTTCTTGGCTTACATGTGATGTAAGTGCTCTGCATTCAAGCATACCACATAAGGCTGCAATTTCAGCTGTAGCTCATCATTTATTCAAATACAGCAAATATGCGGAGGAACTGTGTGAATATTTTATAGAAGTCATGCAATTTTGGTGGAAGCATAATTATTTTATGTTTGATTCTGTTTTATATTTGAAAACACATGGAGCCCCGATGGAGGCTGGCTTTTCTCCCTCACTGGCAAATTTGGTTATGGCATGTTGGGAGGAAATATACATCAGTAAACTATTTTCGAGCTACCTGGATTGGTATGGGTGTTACATCGACAACAAACTCATTGTTTGGTCAGGTGATGTGACGTCCATACCAGACTTTGTTAAATGTATTAATCAAAATTATATTAATTTAAAATTTATACATTCAACAGAATAAGTGAGCATATGTTTTTTGGATATTTTATTGAAAGGCAATACGATGAAGGGTTGATACCTCATTATACAGAAAACCATTTTACATGCATTTTACATGCAATCATCCCAGCTATACCATAAAATCTTATTCCAGTAGGAGAATTAGTTAGAATGAAACATGCATGTTCAGTAGAGGCAGACTATCATAATCAAAGTGAACAAACCTTAAATAGACTTTGACAACGGGGGTATCGTGGATGGACATTGACAAGGACTAAGAAAATAGTTTATGATAAACCACATTCATCTTTGTTATACAAAGAGAACAATCAGACACAGAAAAGCTAAAACTAATAATCTCACCTTTTCCACTCCATTTAGCTCTCAGTTAGAGATGAGCGAATCGATTCTGCAGAAGTGGAATTCGATTCGAATGAAAGGAAATCTTCTATTCTCCACGATTCCGGATTTCCTGATGCTTCATGGTAACGAATATTTAGTAAGGACCTTTGTGACATCACACGGTCACAAGATAATCTCTAGTGATGTGATTGGGTAGGTGTGTCTTTGCTTGTTAGCAGATCCTTCCACATGAATAAAAGTTGTCCGTGCTAAAGAGAGAGAGAAACATGACTGCGGCATCCAAGGGCTTCCAGCATTTTGTTGCCCACTCGCCCACCCCGACTCTCTGTAGCCCGCGAAGTAATTCGGATCGAAGCGAATTTTTTTTGGAACTTCGAATCGAACTGCCAAATCAAACTTTTGAGAAATTCGCTCATCTCTACTCTCAGTATAAGTATAAAGATTAAATGATCTTTAAAAGGCATAAAGTTAAAGATTAAACACCCTTGTCTATAATTTTAAGCAATATCAGTGTATTATTATGTTTGAGTACAATTTTAGAGTGAAGAAAGTAAAGGAGTACCTTGCAAAAGTTTGGGAACCCTTGTAGATTTGTGTGCTCAAATAACTATGATCAAGGTCTCAAAGCTTCATTAGCCAGTTAGGGTTATGACTTGTTCACTATCCTCATTTGGAAAGGCCAAGTCATGCAAATTTTACAGATTTATAAATACCCAGCCTCCTCTAACCTTGTGCCAAAAACAGCAGTCATGGGTTCTTCTAAGAAGCTGCCTAGCACTCTGAAAATGAAAATTGTGGAGGCCCACAAAGCAGGAGAAGACTATAAGAAGATGGCAAAGCATTTTCAAGTTGCCCTTTCCTCAGGTGAAAATGTAATTAAGAAATGGCAGTTACCAGGAACAGTGGTGGTCAAGATAAGGTCTGGAAGACCAAGAAAAATTTCAGAGACAGCTGCTGGTAGGATTTCCAGAGTGGCAAATGAGAACCCAAGCTTGATTGCAAAAGACCTTCAGGAAGATTTAGCATACTTTGGAGTTGTGGTACATTGTTCTACTGTTCAGCGATACCTGCACAAATAGGGCCTTCATGGAACAGTCATCAGAAGAAAACCTCTCCTGCGTCCTCACCATAAAATTCAGCGTCAGAAGTTTGCAAAAGAACATCTAAACAAGCCTGATGCATATTGGAAACAATTCCTGTGGACCGATGAGGTTAAAATAGAACTCTTTGGTCACAATGATCAAAGGTGTGTTTGGAGAAAAAAGGGCACAGAATTTCAGGAAAAGAATATCTCTCCAACCATTAAGCATGGGAGTGGATCAATCATGCATTGGGGTTGTGTTGCAGACAATGGCACGGGGAACATTTCATGGGAAGAGGGAAGAATGGATTCAAAGAAATTTCAGGAAATTCTTGAAGCAAACATAACACCATCTGTAAAAAAGCTGAAATTGAATTGAGGGTGGCATCTACAAATGAATAGTGATACTAAACACATGTCAAAATCCACCATAGACTACCTAAAAATCCAAAGGTTTTATCATGGCCCTCACAGTCCCCTGATCTGAACAAAACTGAAAATCTGGGGCTAGACCTCAAAAGAGCAGTGCAAGCAAGACGACCCAGGAATCTCACAGAACTGGAAGACTTTTCCAAGGAAGAATGGATGAAAATCCCTCAAATAAGAACTGAAAGACTCTTGGCTGGCTACAAATAGTTTTACAATCTGTGATGCTTGCCAAAGGGGGTGCTACCAGGTACTAACTATGCAGGGTGCCCAAACTTTTGCATCAGGCCATTTTCATTTTTTGTTATGACAATGTAAAATATGAAAATATTTTTTTTTTCCACAAAATAACATTGGGAATGTGTCATCTTTAACATTATGCCTTTTGAAGATAATTTTATCTTCAACTTGCTTAACTGTTCACAATAACAGTCATTTTGAGCACGGGTGTCCAAACTTTTGCATGCCACTGTAATTAAGATCATTAAAAAAAATGTATCTATCTTATACCAGGATCCTACTTTGAACGTGATCCTACAAGATAGAGCTCAATATATAGCCAAACGTGGAAAATCTGTAAGAGACATATTGTCCCCCAGTCTATTTAAATCTGATCTACAGACCTTTCCAACATAGTTGAATATGAGAAGTTTTTACAAGTGTGATTCGAGCTAGATGTGGGGTTTGCAAATATGTGAAAAAAATCTTCTAATTTTGTTATTTTGTGTAACGCAGCAGCGTTAAAAGTACACATTTGCACCGAAATTGAAGATCAGCTATGAAGAAGCTTTCCCAAGAAAAGAGAAACTGCATCATCCAGCTTATCGACTGCGGTCTCTCAGCCAAGAAAATTGCCAGTCTGCACCAGGTTAGTGAAATGACAGTTGGGAGAATATAAAATGAAGTCTTTCCATCCATTCAAAAGCCAAGAGATGGACGACCAGGCAAAATATCGGAGTCAACAAGTTGGCTCATCACAAGGTCTATCATTTAAGGCGTATGCTTCGCAATAGTGAGATCACAGACCTCCATTCAAGCACCACGTGATGTGCATTAAAGAAGTCTGGAATGGTGGCCCGAAAAAAGGTGAAGAACCTCGACTGCAATATCGTCATATGAAGCGTTGACTTGTGTTTGAAAAAAAAAAAAAGTACGAAAAGTGGACAGTAGAAAATTGGAAATGGGTGATTTGGAGCAATAAGATTAAAGTCAATAGACTGGGCTCTGATGGGTGTGGAAGAAACAAGGGAAAAGGGGGATAATGGATGGAGAAGCTAAAGGAACTGTCCAGTTTGGTGGAGGGGCCTGATGATATGGGGTTGTTTCACAGCCAAAGGCATTGGATACTTGACCAGGATCGATGGTCTCAATACTGAGGTATATGTGAGTATCCTACAAGACGAGTTACTTTGTATACTCAAGTACTATGGGTATGAAAAGGACGACATATTGTTTCAGCAGGAAAATGACCCGAAGCATACATCGAGATTAGCCAAGAAATGATTTAATAACAATGAAGTAGAAGTGCTGCATTGACCCCCTACAGTCTCTAAGCCTCAACCCAATCAAACACTTGCGGTTAGAGTTGAAGAAAAAGCTGTATTCGTACCTAAATGCGTCGATCAGTATGCACCAACATTGGGAACATGTAGAAGAGACCTGGGATCAGATTTTGCGCGAGACATGCTTAAATCTGATTGAGAGCATGCCCAGAGGATTCAGGCAGTGTTGAAAGCCAAAGATGGCTTTACAAAGTACTAACAAAATAATGAAAATTTAAATTTAGATTTTTAGGAGCAAAACAGTAGCAATGCAGTTACATTACAAGAATCTGCATAGCTAATCATATGCTAAATAGTTGCAAGTCAAATTTATGTATGAGATAGCCAAGATATAAACTGTTGGTAGTCTCACATTTGAAGCTTTAGTGGATGGTGAGATATGGAGCCTGATAGTCCAAAGTTCACAACATTGTTACCCCTTTTGCTCGTCAGAGTATATATATATTGTGACAACTTGGGGGGACTAGTCTCAAAATGGCGGCAGACTCCTGGTCCGGACAGCGGTGGTTCGTGGTACTGGGCGCCGGATAGATAGCGTTCAGACGGTCCAAGTGTAAAACTAAACGGGCTTTATTCAGCTTACATGCAACATAACAAAACAACAAAAATCTAGGCCACAGTTAGGGCACTAACTGACTCCTTGAGCCCCTAACTGTCCTGACTACTGCTCAGCTCCAGCAACAGTCCCCTGTCGACCCCAGCCCTTCTGGGACAGAACCTCTCTCTCTGTCCTAGGCTAGTCCACCATCTCCTGCTCCCTGCAGGATACTCCAGCCTTCTGGAGTTACGCACCCCACCCAAAGGTGTGGCTGAGGGCCTTTTCAGGGCTGGCCTGGGTCGCTCCCTAGCGCCCTCTAGGTTCACATGCTCACAATATATATATATATATATATATATATATATATACAGTAGTGTGTGTGTGTAATATTTCTTTATTATCCACGTGCATTCTATGTATATCCATTTTTATTAATATGGTTTAAATATGGTTAGAATATGTTTTTTAATATGTTGACATGATATTCATGAATGGAACATCAACAAATTGCTTTATTGGTGTGGTGAGATTTCATATAGAAACTACACTGAACAATTATTTCATATCTTATTATCACATATCACATGACTATACATGTGATAGTATCCTGCTTCCAGTTTGTGGCAGGGAGGCATTAGATCTTCTATCATGGACTAACAGAATCCATTGTATGTCATATATAAAGATGGGGGTAAGTGTAATTTTCTTTGGTAATTCAGAGTCTTGATGTGTGTGTTTTTTGTTTTGTTTTTTTTTGGGTTTTTTTTATAGATACCTTAGACCCTTTTAAGGTCATTAAGACAGATATTAGAGCAGTAGATTTCATGTGAGGTACAGTGGCTTGCAAAAGTATTCATACCCCTTGAACTTTTCACATTTTTTACAACCACAACCTTAACAATTTAAATGTATTTTATTGAGATTAGATTAGATTAGATTAAATGAGATAAACCAACACAAAGTAACACATAATTGTGAAGTGGAATGAAATTGATACATGGTTTTAAAAATTTTAATCAAATATAAATCTGAAAAGTGTGACATGCAAAAGTATCCAGCCCCCTGTACTCTGATACCCCTAAATAAAATCCAGTGCAATCAATTACCTTCAGAAGTCACTTAGTTAATAGAGTCCATCTGAGTGTAATTCAGTCTCAGTATAAATACACTTGTTCTGTGAAGGCCTCAGTGGTTTGTTAGAGAACACTAGTGAACAAACCACATCATGAAGACCAAAGATCTCACCAGACAGGTCAGAGATAAAGTTGTGGAGAAGGTTAAAGCAGGGTTAGGTTAGCAAAACATATCTCAAGCTTTGAGCATCCCAAGGAGCACTGTTCAATCCATCATCCAAAAATGGAAAAAGTATTCTACAACTGCAAACCTACCAAGACATGACCGTTCACCTAAACTAACAGATTGGGCAAGGAGAGCCATGGTCAGAGAAGCAGCCAAGAGGCCCATGGTAACTCTGGAGGACCTGCAGAAATCCACAGCTCAGGTGGGAGAATCTGTCCACAGGACAACTATAAGTTGCGCACTCCACAAATCTGGCCTTTATGGAAGAGTGGCAAAAGAAAACCATTATCGAAAGAAAGACATTAGAAGTGCCATTTGCAGTCTGCCACAAGCCATTTCAGGGACACACCAAACGTGGAAGAAGGTGCTCTGGTCAGATGAGACCAAAGTTGAAACTTTTGGCCTAAATGCAAAGCACTGTGTGTGGTGGAAAAGTAACACTACTCATCATCCTGAACACACCATCCCCACTGTGAAACATGGTGGTGGCAGCATCGTGCTGTGGGGAGGCTTTTCTTCAGCAGGGACAGGGAAGCTGGTCAGAGTTGATGGGACGATGGATAGTTAAATACAGGGCAATCCTGGAAGAAAACCTGTTGGAGGCTGCAAAAGACTTGAGACTGGGAAGGAGATTCACCTTCCAGCAAGACAATGACCCTAAACATACAGCCAGAGCTACAGTGGAATAGTTTAGATAAAAGAATATACATGTGTTAGAATGGCCCAGTCAAAGTCCAAACCTAAATCCCATTGAGCATGGCATGAAAATTGCTATTCAAAGGCGCCCTCCATCCAATATGGCTGAGCTTGAGCTATTTTGCAAAGAATGGGCAAAAAGCTCCGACTTTAGATGCGCAAAGCTGGTAGAGACATACCCCAAAAGACTTGCAGCTGTAATTGCAGCGAAAGGTGGCTCAAGTATCAATATAGGGGGTCTGAATACTTTTGCACGACACACTTTTTTCAGATTTTTATTTGATTAAAACTTTGAAGACTTCCTTCCACTTCAGAATTATCTGCTACTTTGTGGTGGTCTATGACTTAAAATCTCAATAAAATACATTTAAGTTTGTGGTTGTAAGGTGACAAAATGTGAAAAAAGTTCAAGGGGTATGAATACTTTTGCAAGCCACTATATATAAGATTGTATATATTTCATAATGTTTTGCCTTGGATGTCTTATTTATGTGTTTTGATGTATTTTATGATATTCTATGTGTAGAAATAAGTATATATTTTGCTATACTGAAACAATTGATCTGCACATCAGATCACATATATGGTCTTGTTTAGGTGTGTGCTTTCTTCTGTTTAAGACTTAACTAATCATGTGACCAACTTGGGTGTGGTTTTGGTTTTAAATTGATTGTAGTGGCAACTGAGTTGTATGCTATGAGTAAGAGGCATGAAGCCTTGAAACGTGTAAGTAACAGTTGACCTTGGACCCCTTGTATGTCGGTTTTTAAAATGGTCTTTGAAAGTTAATTTTTTATAAATGTTTTCATTTGGTGCTGGAATTTTACTATTCTATATCATGGCCGAAACTCGGTTATATGAATGCAGGGTAACTCTCTATTTGGATCACATTTTTTAAATTATTATTATTATTATTATTATTATTATTATTATTATTATTATTATTATTTATTATTTTTTTTTTTTTTTTTATTATTTATTTATTTATATAGCACCATTAATTCCATGGTGCTTTACATTTGCGGATTTACATACGGTACACCAGATACACAAAATAGATAATGCTGACAGAGACCAACTGGCACAGTGGGATAGAGGGCCCTGCCCGCAAGGGCTTACAATCTATGAGGGAAGAGGGATAGAGACAGAAGGTGGGGGTAGAGGCTGCTCAGGTGGTGGTGTGGTGACAGAAGCGTTATTGGAGGTTGTAGGCTTTCTTGAATAGGTGAGTCTTTAGGGCCTTCTTGAAGCTTGTGACTGTGGGGGACAGTCTTATGTGTCTTGGTAATGAGTTCCAGAGTATGGGGGATGCACGGGAGAAGTCTTGGAGACGTTTGTGTGAAGAGCGGAGTAGGAGGTCTTTGGAGGATCGGAGGTTATGTGTGGGCAGGTAGCGGGAGATTAGGTGGAGATATATGGAGGGGACAGGTTGTGGATGGCTTTGTATGTCAGCGTTAGTAATTTGAACTCTATTCGCTGGGCAACGGGGAGCCAGTGAAGGGATTGGCAGAGGGGAGCGGCCGATGAAGAACGGGGGGAGAGGTGTATTAGGCGAGCAGCACAGTTTAAAGTGGACTGGAAGGGGGCGAGGGTGTTAGCTGGGAGGCCATAGAGAAGGGTGTTACAGTAGACTAGGCGAAATTCGTTTAGCACATCAGTAAAATGGATGCAAACCGATGGTCCGTTTACATAGACATCAATGTTAAAAAATGGTATGGTAGTATACCCATAATTTTGTGACCAACCCAAAAAAAAAAAATTATTTATTTATTTTTTTAAATGGGAGGAAATTTAGAAAGAAACTTATTGAGATGTTTTTCATAAAATAAATAATATGGCCCAATGCTTTCATTTCTGATTGTTTAACCTCTGAATAATCCTAGTAATCACTAATAGACTGGTCAAATATGCAAAATATCAATACCAAAGAACTAATATTACCACTTAAGGCCCCACATAGTGAAACACAGTTAAAAAACACTGCAGAAAAAAAACGTAGCGGAAACATATCACTGTTTTTCCCATAGCGTTTTTCATTGCGTTTTTGCTGAGTTCTTCCGTGCAGATTTTCTCTCCTTATTATATCTATAGGGAAAACGCTGGTATAATTGACATGCTACAATTTTCAAAGAACTGAATTTATTAACCCCTGCTCACAAAGCAGAGCCCATACGATCACCGCGGGAGCCCAGCTGTAACTGACAGCCAGGCTTCCGCTGCAACATGCTGCTATCAATCTTAGGTGTTGTCATTGAAACTGACACTCCCATTGGCCCCTCGAAGTGCGATCGTGGGGTGCCGATGAGTTGCTATGACAACTAGGGGGTCTAACAAAGATCCCCTTGACTGCCATCATACACTTTCTATTAGGACCTGGGTCCCTAGGTTAATAAAATAAAAAAAATCCCACATACATAAAGACTTTCTAAGAATTTCAGGTTCTTTTTCTGGAGTGTTGCTGACATTTTTTCGGTTTGCCACAAACGAACTACTAATATTCTCGGAGTATAATAAAAGGAGGCCCAGGGGAGGTGAAAAAACATAATAAACAGTGTTACTTACAACCCCCAGGCTCCAGCACAGGTAACTGGACCTCTTCAGCCTCCAAAGTGACGTCAAGGATTGCTGAGGCCTGTGATTATCCTCATTATGCCGAGTGACCCATGAGACTACTGAGGCCCAATCAAAGGCCTAAGCAGTCCCTGATGTCACTCAGGAGGCTGAAGAGGAAATAAGACCCATGCCAGAGCCCAAAGGAGGGGAGTATCACTATTTGTTATGTTTGCTCAGCTCCCATAGGCCTCCGATCATTATAATCTGAGGGTCTGAAGACACCCCACAGTATAATAGTAATTTGTGGGTGGTGAACCTCACAAACTGCCATTATGGGGTGTGGCTCTCAATGCAGTGGTACCCCTGGAGATAGCTTGGAGTTACCTCAGGTTGGGAACCACTGCTCTGGGGTCTCTTCAGACCTAAGAGAATATTAAGTGCAGACTCAGGAGGGGTGTAAAAAGTAACAAACACTTGTACTTACCTTCCCTCACCTCTCCTGGGCATCTTTGAGGTGTCCGGTGGTCTCTCTACGTCCTCTAGACCATAAAGGGAGTGAATGAAATGAATAACCTTCTGGTAGTGAAACCAGGACCACTTTAACCATAGGGCCAACAATGCACTTGCTCCGGGCCCTATGGTACTGGGGCCCCCATTGGGCATACCTCCCAACTGTCGGGGATTCTGGTTCCTGTCCCGGTCGGCAGGAGGTATGTCCCCAGTATCAACTCTTCTGCGTCCTCTCTGGACGCAGATGAGTTAAATACAGTGATGAAGCAGGAGCCGTCTGCGGACAGCCCCTGCTTCACTATTGCGTGTGAAGCACATCCTTGTGTGCTCCGGTCCCAGGAGCTACAGGCGTGATGTAATGACGTCCTGAACAGTCCGGGAGAAGAGACCTCACAGAGTGGCTGTGGAGCGAGGAGAGGTGAGTATCAGTGTTTTTTTAGGTTAAACTGGTAGCAGATGAAGGGAGGACATTAAACTGTAGACAGATGAAGGAACACATTAAACTGAGGGCAGATGAATGGAGATATTAAACTGGGGGGGGCAGAGGAAGGGTGACATTAAACTGAGAGCAGATGAAGGGGGGCATTAAACTGGGGGAGATGAAGAGGAATATTAAACTGGGGAGGTAGATGGAGGGTGACATTAAACTGGGAGCAGCTGGAGGGGGACATGTCTGCCTCTAGTTGCCCCCAGTTTAATGTCCCCCTCCAGCTACCCCCACGGTTTAATGTCCCCTTCCAGCTGCCCAAGTTTAATGTCCCCCTCTAGTTGCCCCAGGTTAATGTCCCCATCTAACTAACCCCTCGGTTTAACCCCACTTAATAAACATCTGCACTGGGCCCACCAATGTGTTAAAACAGCCCTGAGTGAAACCACTCCGTCTCAGGGAGATCCAAATTGGAGGTGAGGTATGTAAAAGGCCGGGGCTCCAAAGCAGCAGGATCAATCATATCAGCCACTTGAAATAGGCCTGCAGCAGACCAAACGCGAACCATTGCAGATGTCACCCCCTCCGGGAGGAGCGGGTTATATAATAGGGAGACCATAGAAAAGCATCAGGATCCAAGGGGAAACAGTTTGCTGCAGGTGGCCCAAGTTGATTTAGTGAATCGGATGGGGCCTAACAAGAAGGGGGAAGGGGGGGAGCAACGAGGTCCACAAAACAACATTGGGATGCACTGTTTTTAAATCTCCACCCATTTAGTGAACGAAAGAGAGGCTGCCCAAAAAGGGTTGCAGCGCAGATGAGTCGCCTAGTAGTAGTGGAGAATATGTGAAACCACCAGCCCCCCATCACCCCTCCCCGCCAGCATCACAGATCTAGGGATACAGTGATGCTTAGCATTCCATATAAAGCAGAATATCGCTTTCTGAAGGTCACGGAATTCATAACGCGGAACTGCCACAGGCAGTGTTTTGAAATAACACAACAATCTAGGTGATATGGACATCTTAACCAATGCCACGTGGCCCAAAAGGCAAATAGGGGGAGAGCGCCATTTTTCCAGTAAAGCTTTAAGATCACAGAATAACTGCGGAAAGTTAAACACATAAAGGGGTGGAGTAAGTAGGCGACATTTGGATCCCCAGGTAATGGATGGAGCGGGCTTTCCATTGGAAGTTATAGTTGCTCTGGAGTAGGGAGAGAAGTTCGTGGGGAATGTTAACTGAAGGGCCTGGCTTGGAATTCACCTTAAATCCAGACAAGCAACTGTAGGTCCCCAAAGTGCGTAGTAGATAAGGTAGGGGGGCAGGTAAGAGTGAGAAGTATGTTGTTAGCAAAGAGTGAAATCTTGAATTCTCTGGCCCTTACACTAATTCCTGAAATATCTGGGTTCTGCCAAATCTGGAAAGATAAAGGCTTAATACAGAGCACAAATATGAGAGGGGAGAGGGGGCAGCCCTGTCGGGTTCCATTGCGGATAGGGAAGGTGCGGAGAAGGAATGGGGGAGATTTACTACGGCTGAGGGGGCGGAATAAAGGGTCCGAATCGCTGTGAGGAAAGATCCAGAAAACCCAAACGCCTCCAGGGTAGCCAACATAAATTTCCAATCAAGGCAATCAAAGGACTTTTCTGCATCTAGGCCTAAGAGGAGAGTGGGTGTAGAAGAATGATTGGAGAACTCAATCAAATCCACAGTCCTTCTGGTGGTGTACCCCCATTGACAACAGGGGATGAAACCCACCTGGTTCTTGTGGATGAGAGATGGAAGCCATGCATTCAGACGATTAGCCAAAATATTTGTAAATAACTTCAGGTCTGAGTTTAGAAGAGCTATCAGCCTTTAGCTAGCACAATCTTGAGTGTCTTTACTGGCTTTAGGAACTGATGTGAGAGTGCAGCATAGATTGAGGTATAGGAGAGAACTCCTGGAAGGAGTTAAACAGGTCCCTAAGGTAGGGGGATAAATCGTCTTGAAATGCTTTATAATAGAGGTAGGTAAAGCCGTCTGGGCCAGAGGACTTGCCATTTGGTAGGTCTTTTAGGACCCTTTAAGAGCTCTTCAGTGGTGATAAGAGCATTAAGCGAGGACAGTCCTTCGCTAGGAAGCCTGAGCAGGTGGCTTGCCACATTCCTAAAGCATGGGTGGAACCAGCTGGGTGGGGCTTATCAGCAGGGGAAGGACCGCATTATTATGAGTTGCACCAAAAAATGGATTAATTTTTTTACAAATTCCCTATTTGGAGATAGATCTGTGGAGGCGCTTTTAAAATTACCAATTTAGGCTGCAATCACACATGCTGTTTTGAAGCATTTTTTGAGGGAGGAGTAGAATGGGAAAGATAAAAGAAGGAAATGCAATTTTCCTATCTGCTGGATACTGGATTTGGCTCAAAAACCTGCACCAAAAACTGCATATATGATTTCATTCTTACTAGAGATGGGAAAATCGACTACAGAGTTGGGTTCGACCTGAATATTCCAAGTTGTTCAGGTTTTAACAAAACCGAATAATTTGGAATTTGTCTTTGACAAACCAAAATGGCCGCCACCAGTATATCATTATACTCTGGGGTTTCTTTAGACCCCATAGTATAATAGCTGGAGGCCCAGGCGAGGTGACAAAAATAAAGAAAAACATTTGCAATCACATTCCGTTACCTCTCCTTTGCCTCCTCGCAGCGTCTGGCAATTCATGTCTTCCTTCTCTGGCAGAAGAGCGCCAAAGCCAGCGTCTGGCGCTCTTCTGCAATATCATGCGGTTGGGGTCACTGCTGAGGGCAGTGATTGGGTCTCAGCGATGATATGGGCGCACGGAGCGTCATTCGAACACGGGACGAAACAAATTTTCTGGGGATCGCCCATCTTTAATCCTTATCCAAGTACTACTATTATAATAAATAAGATGCTTTGTCTATGCACAAGTACCGTGTTTTCTCCGAAAATAAGACAGGGTCTTATATTAGTTTTGCTCCGAAAAAAGGGCTAGGGCTTATTTTCGGGGTAGGTCTTAATTTTTTTCATGAACAACAATCACACATTTGATCGCTTTTTATTTCAACTTTTATCAGAGGTGAAACAGCGAAAAAACAGCAGTTCGGCACTTTTTGTTTTTTTTTTTCCGCTACGTCATTCACCATAGAGGTAAAATATTTTTATAAGTTTGTAGAGCAGGCATTTTCAGACACAGGGATTCTTTAATGTGTATGTGTTTCACAGTAATATTTTAGTTTTATATGTATTCTAGTGAAATTGGGGGGGAGGGGCTTGAACTTTTATTGTTTTTTTTTGTTTTTTTTAAATATTTTTTAACTTTTTTTTTCTTTTCTTCTTTCACTATTAACCCCTCCTAGGGGGCTTGAACCTGCAATACAACATATTGCAGTCTATGGGAGATTATCTACATTACTATTGAGGCTGGACTTCAATAGTAATAATCCTATGACAGGCCTGGGAGCCTTCATAAGGCTCCCGGCTGTCAAAAGAACAGGTCAGCTCCAGTGATCTCATCGCACGGGAGCCGACCTGCAACGTGAAAGGTACGGGGCCAGTGGGGACCAGCCCCGGGGATAGTTCCTCTGCTTTGGGGGGGGGGGAGGCTATAGGGACTGTAGCTATAGTATAGTAGCTATAGGCAGTTGGGACCGGCCCTAGGAACTGCAGGGGGAAGCGCGAAGGTCACACTTAGCAATGCCCGCGGTCAGAGTCCACTCTGATCGCGAGCATTAACTCCGGGTTGTGCTACTTTGGTGGGAAGAGGGGGGGGGGGTCACGCTGAACAATGCCCGTGATCAGGGTGGAAACTGATTGTGGGCATTAACTTCAGGTCTCCGCGGAGACCTGGTACGGCAGCTATGGTAGCTGCTCTGCAGCAGAGAGACTGCCATCTTTAAGGACCCGGCATCCGCTGTAATCGCACGGCAGATGTCGGGAAGGGGTTAAATTTAGCTAGGGCTTATTTTTGGAGTAGGGCTTATATTTCAAGCCTACTCCAAAAAACCTGGAAAGTCTAGCTAGGGCTTATTTTCGGGGTAGGTCTTATTTTTGGAGAAACACGGTACAACGGGGGAGCATTGGGGGGTGCTGTGTTATGTGATCATAGAGGAAGGTTAGATCCATCCACACTGAATTCTAGAGGAATCGATGCCCCTATAGTAATGTGGTAAATCTTCTATACTGTACATACAGTACAGACCAAAAGTTTGGACACACCTTCTCATTCCAAGAGTTGTCTGTATTTTCATGACTATAAAAATTGTAGATTCACACTGAAGGCATCAAAACTATGAATTAACACATGTGGAATTATATACTTAACAAAAAAGTGTGAAACAACTGAAAATATGTCTTATATTCTAGGTTCTTCAAAGTAGCCACCTTTTGCTTTGATTACTGCTTTGCACACTCTTGGCATTCTCTTGATGAGCTTCAAGAGGTAGTCACCTGAAATGGTCTTCCAACAGTCTTGAAGGAGTTCCCAGAGATGCTTAGCACTTGTTGGCCCTTTTGCCTTCACTCTGCGGTCCAGCTCACCCCAAACCATCTCGATTGGGTTCAGGTCTGGTGACTGTGGAGGCCAGGTCATCTGGCGTAGCACCCCGTCACTCTCCTTCTTGGTCAAATAGCCCTTACACAGTCTGGAGGTGTGTTTGGGGTCATTGTCCTGTTGAAAAATAAATGATGGTCCAACTAAACGCAAACCGGATGGAATAGCATGGCGCTGCAAGATGCTGTGGTAACCATGCTGGTTCAGTATTCCTTCAATTTTGAAGAAATCCCCAACAGTGTCACCAGCAAAGCACCCCCACACCATCACACCTCCTCCTCCATGCTTCAAGGTGGGAACCAGGCATGTAGAGTCCATTCGTTCACCTTTTCTGCGTCGCACAAAGACATGGTGGTTGGAACCAAAGATCTCAAATTTGGACTCATCAGACCAAAGCACAGACTTCCACAGGTCTAATGTCCATTCCTTGTGTTCTTTAGCCCAAACAAGTCTCTTCTGCTTGTTGCCTGTCCTTAGCAGTGGTTTCCTAGCAGCTATTTTACCATGAAGGCCTGCTGCACACAGTCTCCTCTTAACAGTTGTTGTAGAGATGTGTCTGCTGCTAGAACTCTGTGGGGCATTGTCCTGGTCTCTAATCTGAGCTGCTGTTAACCTGCGATTTCTGAGGCTTGGATGAACTTATCCTCCGCAGCAGAGGTGACTCTTGGTCTTCCTGGGGCGGTCCTCATGTGAGCCAGTTTCTTTGTAGCGCTTGATGGTTTTGGCCACTGCACTTGGGGACACTTTCAAAGTTTTCCCAATTTTTCGGACTGACTGACCTTCATTTCTTAAAGTAATGATGGCCACTCGTTTTTCTTTACTTAGCTGCTTTTTTTCTTGCCATAATACAAATTCTAACACTCCATTCAGTAGGACTATCAGCTGTGTATCCACCTGACTTCTGAACAACACAACTGATGGTCCCAACCCCATTTATAAGGCAAGAAATCCCACTTATTAAACCTGACAGGGCACACCTGTGAAGTGAAAACCATTTCAGGTGACTACCTCTTGAAGCTCATCAAGAGAATGCCAAGAGTGTGCAAAGCAGTAATCAAAGCAAAAGGTGGCTACTTTGAAGAACCTAGAATATAAGACATATTTTCAGTTGTTTCACACTTTTTTGTTAAGTATATAATTCCACATGTGTTAATTCATAGTTTTGATGCCTTCAGTGTGAATCTACAATTTGTATAGTCATGAAAATACAGAAAACTCTTGGAATGAGAAGGTGTGTCCAAACTTTTGGTCTGTACTGTACCTGTGTAGTCCTCTCCTCAGCATGAACATCTTTGTCTATCGCCATCCTCTGAACAGCTCCTGTAGTGTCAGGTCTTCTTATGCACTTGCCATCATTGTGATGTCATCATGTTCTGGTGATGTCATAATGATCTTAGAATTCCAGTGTAAAAGATCAAACTCATTTGCATGTGCCACTGACAATATTATGTGTTTTAAACCCTGGAAACCCCTTTAATGCCTTGTTTATCTTTATCTTGTCACATTGTCTTTCATAGCCCTGAGTTAGGAAATATAAAACAAGTGTGATAAATAAAGAATTTCCTTTAACATGAGACGTCAGTGTGGAACCCTGTGATTGGATAAAAGCAGGAGGGCCTGTGATGACTTCTATACAGGTTACAGGGCTGCAAGTTGACAGCAGTAGAGGATATATGACTGCTCACAATATGCACCGCAGTTAAACCTTCCTGTCAATTACTGACAAAATACCAGAAAGCACTATCTTCGCTTTCAAAACAAGGTTCTGCAATAGCGCCCCCTGTGCATTATGAACACTAATATTTATCAACAGCACCGCATCACTTGTTGACATTTTTTGGTGTTAGGTAAAAAAAAACAAAACCCTGTACTGGAATATACATAAATATATATTTCAAATTAGTGCCAAGTCATGTGCCCTGGGGTTAGCAGTGAGGCCCAATTACAGTGAGCCCACCAACGCAATTATGCTTGAACCTTGTCCAAGCAGAAACTTGGTGAATGTTGGTTTAATGCCGCTGACAGGCAGTACAGCCCCTTTGATTTTAATGCTGCTGACAGGCAGTACAGCCCTATTGATTACAATAAAAATAACTGACCAGTTCCCTGATGTTTTTGTGAAATCAGTGGTACTCAGCTTCCTGCCAGAGTCAATAAAATGAACATGGATGAACTGTATAATATCCATAGAGAAACTTATGGGACCATCCCTGCCAGTGGCATTGAAATAATGGGACTATGCTGTGTATCATATTCATATCCAAAGCAGGGACAACGCCAAATAGAAGATTGACCCCCATCTGTAAACAGCTGTTTTGGGTTCTTCTGCCGTCTAGAGATGATGTCAGCCCCAACGGTCATGTAGTATAATGACGCATAGTGTCAATCACAGGCCTCAGCAGTCCCTGACATAATCTCTGGAGAGCAGAGGAGCCCAGGAGAGGTGAGTAATTGTAGTTCTTGAGTGACGAACCCCACAAACTACTATTACAGAGGGGGGGGGGCTTTTACTGTGCGTACGCCTGGGGATAGTTGGATATACCCCCAAGGGTACACGTACTGTGCCTTGAGAACCACTGTTCTGAACTATAACTCATCCAAAGAACTAGTAGTGACTTTGTATAATAGGCTAAATCTATGTCTCCAATCACCTCTCAGCAGTGTCCCAGAGCCAGAGAAATAATGAACTAAGCAAAATTTTTAACTCCTCTTTTGGATGAACTAGATCTTAAGGAATTAATCTCCAAAATGAGCTAGATTTCCCATCACTAATATTGGATGCCTTTCCATTTACCTAAAGTATCCATGCTATGCTTGTCTATGCATTCTCACAGATTTACTTAAATTTGGAATTATGTTTCTGCTATTTCAATACCTCCTTGATTTTGTATGTTATACTAAAAATAAATCAAAATGTTATATGTATGTAATACACATCATCACCACACCTTAAAAAATAAACCCAAAAAACAATGGACAAATTGTAGGATTATTACATGAAGTTCTACGATAAATATTAAAGGGGTATTCCCATCTCTAGATTTTATAAATTTAAGATTTTTTCTAAATACATTGCTTTAGAAATACAACTTAGTTTGCCTGATATGTGAGATTATTCCTCTCATTGTTTACACACTGTTGTCAAGACAGCCAGCCTATATCTGATAAAACAAGTCGGGGAGGAAGAGTCACTGCTCTCTGGGGGGCTGAGTTCTCTTACTGTTATGTACAGCTCTGCTGGGACAGTCAGTACAGCTAATTGCAGTTTGCTGATAAAGGCTGGGACAGTGTATGTCATCTCTCTAGGTAAATAAAAAAGATAACACTTGAGTTCACTGCAAGTCCGTTCTCTCCTCTGCAGCATGTAAATTTGTTTTTCTATCCAATCCTGTGTAATGTAATATACATTTACTGTGGTTATTATTTTATTTGCATTTATATTAGATATCTAGTAATGATAATAAATAATCTCTCATGGTAAAGGAAATGATTGTGTGTCCTACTGAACCAGACTGAAGGACCATTTAAAGCCTTAGGAAACCTTGGCAGGTGACACACTGAATTTACAATATGGAACTTTTTTACAGTATTCAAATTGTCTTAGATTTTGGTTTTCATTACCTGTAATCCATAATCAACATTTACAGAAATAAAACACTTGAAATAGAACACTCTGTGTGTAAAGAATCTAGAAAATATAGGAGGTCACTTTTTTAATTTAATAACTGAAAGAAATAAACGTTTCAAATATATTCTAATTTATTGAAATGCATCTGTAAAAGCTAAACAATATATTCTATGTACCCCAAAATATTGACATGTAAAAATACATCTCATTCCTTTTTAAACAAGCCCTCATGTCAACATAATGAAAAACAATGATAGCTTTTGAACTGCAGAGATGGAGAAATGGAAAAAAAAAAATCTGCATCCTAAAATCTAAAATAGCCTGCATTCTTAACAGGCTAATAGAATGTCATAATTTGGTGCCCCAGGTCCGGCGCATGCATACTGAAGCCGAGGGGCACGCTGCGCTGCCATGAGGAGTACAGCTGGTATAAAGGTTTTTTTTTATTTTTAATGTGGCAGCGAATTGCATTATAAAAGGCCGATTTGGGACACTAAACCCCTGGTTCATAAGGACCTGTGGATGGTTTAGTGTCCCAAATTACACTGACAAATTCCCTTGAAGCTCTCATACACCGAACTATAAGTGTCCCTCCTTGTCCTAAAAGCTGGGAGGTATGTGTAGAACGGCAAAAAATAAACTCAGTAATGTTACTAAGCATTTTTTTAACCACCTCCTATTGGCTAAAATTGATTGGACTTGGGCTTGAAAACATATTCATGCTTATGAAGAGTTCATTCTAATATACTTTATATTCTATAACTTCTATTGTTAAATCATTCAGCATCATTTATTCAATATATTTTCATAATCCCAACAGACCTGTAAATCCAGAAATCTGTCTTTATCTGGCCACAGTCTGACCTTTACACGGGCCCAGGTGAGGAAGGAGATGAAAAAGATCAAGGCGAGGAAAGCCGCAGGGCCAGATGACATCAGTGCAAGGCTAATTAAGACTTGCGGGGACCAGCTGTGTGGTATAATTACATATATGTATAATATGAGCCTGAGGCAGGAAATAGTCCCTGAATTATGGAAATCTTCTTGTGTGGTACCAGTTCCAAAGAAACCCCACCCTATGGACCTCAATGACTACAGACCTGTAGCACTGACATCCCACCTGATGAAGATCTTGGAGAGATTGGTTCTCACACATCTCCGCCCTCTAGTGAGCCCCGCTATGGACCCCCTCCAGTTTGCTTATCGGCTGGGCATTGGGGTAGATGATGCCATCATCCATCTTCTGCACAGGGCTCTGTCTCACCTGGAGAAACCAGGGAACACAGTGAGAATAATGTTCTTTGACTTCTCCAGTGCTTTTAACACCATACAGCCCAGGTTATTGAGGGACAAGCTGGGCCTTGCTGGAGTGGACCACCACCTCTCCAACTGGATCCTAGACTACCTCACAAATCGACCTCAATACGTGAGAGCCCAAGACTGTGTGTCAGGTACCGTGATCTGTAATGCGGGGGCACCTCAGGGTACGGTTCTCGCCCCTTTCCTCTTCACACTGTACACTGCAGATTTTAGGTGCAACTCATCCAGCTGCTACCTACAGAAGTATTCTGACGACTCTGCAATAGTGGGTCTCATCACAGATGATGATGATAGGGAGTACAGAGAACTGAACCAGGATTTTGTGGACTGGTGCCACCGGAACCACCCGAAGATTAACGCGGGGAAGACCAAGGAGATGGTGGTGGACTTCCATAAAGGCAGAAGCCCTCCTAAACCAGTGGACATCCTGGGGACGGGCATCGAGATTGTGAACACCTATAAGTACCTGGGTTTGCTCTTTAATAATAAGCTGGACTGGGCAGATCATATGGAGGCCCTGTACAGGAAGGGCCACAGCAGGCTCTACCTGCTTAGGAAGCTGAGAGCCTTTGGAATCCGGGGGGCACTTCTTAGAACTTTCTTCAACTCGGTAGTGGCATCAGCCATCTTCTTTGGAGTGGCCTGCTGGGGGAGCAGTATATCAACCAGGGATAGGAATAGACTCGACAAGCTGATTAGAAGGGCCAGCTCTGTCCTGGGGAGCCCACTGGACCCAGTGCAGGTAGTGGGTGACAAAAGGATACTGTCCGTGGTGAGCTCCATGAAGAAGAAGAAGTCCCATCCCATGCATGAGACTGTGATCGCGCTGAGCAGTACTGTCAGTGACCGACTGCTCCACCCTAGGTGTGAGAAGGAGCGCTATCGGAAGTCTTTCCTCCCCACCGCGGTTAGGCTGTACAACCAACACCGACCTAAGCGGAGATCATTACACACAGAGAACTGAAATATCTCTCTACCTGTTAAATCCCCCCCCCCCCCGCTACTTCCTATCTGTCTGTCGGCTATCAATGTAATTCCTCTTACCTTGGAACATTCCTGTACATGTTGTATTTGTATCTGCTTATCTTTGCTGCTGTAACACACTGAATTTCCCCATTGTGGCACTATTAAAGGACTATTATTATTATTATTATTATTATAATGTGGCTTACGCTAAGGCCCCATGTAGCGTCCAGCAGCAAAAAAGCACTGCGAAAAAAACTGCAGCGGCAACACACCCCAGTTTTTTCCCACAGCACTTTTCACAGAAAGTCTACAGAGGTTTCCTGTGGACTTCCTGTAGCGCGCACACAGTGCTGATGGTATTACAAGGAGAACTGTGGAGCTGGCAGGAAGTATTACTCAGCTGCAGGTCAATGACAGGTGAAGGATGGACAGCAAAAAAGTGAAGATGGGGCAGTGTTTGTCTCCTCCATGGTGATCTAGCTGCTACTGCAGTTAAAATCAATTTAGAAAGGTCAGTGTCCACATGTTTGTTAGCATTTCTGCTTCAGAGGGATGGGCTTTGTAAAAAAAAACAAAAAAAAACTGCTTTATAAATGTGAATCCTGAATAACAGCAAGCAGAGATCTAGACAACCGTGAGGAATTGATAAAGGAAATTGTATTCATGTTTTTTATACAAGCAATAATATTTGTCTTAAACTGGATAACCCATTTAACTACCTGTTGGATGAAGCAACCTGATATCATGTCTGTAGTGCCCCATTTCTGTGCAGAAGCATGCACATACAGTGGGGAAAAAAAAGTATTTAGTCAGCCACCAATTGTGCAAGTTCTCCCACTTAAAAAGATGAGGCCGGCCTGTAATTGACATCATACGTAGACCTCAACTATGAGAAACAAAATGAGAAAACAAATCCAGAAAATCACATTGTCTGATTTTTAAAGAATTTATTTGCAAATTATGGTGGAAAATAAGTATTTGGTCAATAACAAAAGTTCATCTCAATATTTTGCTATACAGTGCCTTGCGAAAGTATTCAGCCCCCTTGAACTTTTCAACCTTTTGCCCCATTTCAGGCTTCAAACATAAAGATATACAATTTTAATTTTTTGGTGAAGAATCAACAACAAGTGGGACACAATTGTAAAGTGGAACAAAATTTATTGGTTATTTTAAACTTTTGTAAAAAATAAAAAACTGAAAAGTGGGGTGTGCAATATTTTTCGGCCCCCTTAAGTTAATATTTTGTAGCACCACCTTTTGCTGCGATTACAGCTGCAAGTCGCTTGGGGTATGTCTCTATCAGTTTTGCACATCGAGAGACTGAAATTCTTGCCCATTCTTCCTTGGAAAACTCGAGCTCAATGAGGTTGGATGGAGAGCGTTTGTGAACAGCAGTTTTCAGCTCTTTCCACAGATTCTCGATTGGATTCAGGTCTGGACTTTGACTTGGCCATTCTAACACCTGGATACGTTTATTTGTGAACCATTCCATTGTAGATTTTGCTTTATGTTTGGGATCATTGTCTTCTTGGAAGATAAATCTCCGTCCCAGTCTCACGTCTTTTGCAGACACCAACAGATTTTCTTCCAGAATGGTCCTGTATTTGGCTCCATCCATCTTCCCATCAATTTTAACCATCTTCCCTGTCCCTGCTGAAGAAAAGCAGGCCCAAACCATGATGCTGCCACCACCATGTTTGACAGTGGGGATGGTGTGTTCAGGGTGATGAGCTGTGTTGCTTTTACGCCAAACATATCGTTTTGCATTGTGGCCAAAAAGTTTGATTTTGATTTCATCTGACCAGAGCACCTTCTTCCACATGTTTGGTGTGTCTCCCAGGTGGCTTGTGGCAAACTTTAAATGAGACTTTTTATGGATAACTTTGAGAAATGGCTTTCTTCTTGCCACTCTTCCTTAAAGGCCAGATTTGTGCAGTGTACAACTGATTGTTGTGCTATGGACAGACTCTCCCACCTCAGCTGTAGATCTCCGCAGTTCATGCAGAGTGATCATGGGCTTCTTGGCTGCATCTCTGATCAGTCTTCTACTTGTTTGAGATGAAAGTTTAGAGGGACGGCCGGGTCTTGGTAGATTTGCAGTGGTCTGATACTCCTTCCATTTCAATATGATCACTTGCACAGTGCTCCTTGGGATGTTTAAAGTTTGGGAAATCTTTCTGTATCCAAATCCGGCTTTAACTTCTCCACAACAGTATCACGGACCTGCCTGGTGTGTTCCTTTGTCTTCATGATGCTCTCTGCGCTTTAAACAGAACCCTGAGACTATCACAGAGCAGGTGCATTTATACGAAGACTTGATTACACACAGGTGGATTATATTTATCATCATCAGTCATTTAGGACAACATTGGATTATTCAGAGATCATCACTGAACTTCTGGAGTGAGTTTGCTGCACTGAAAGTAAAGGGGCCGAATAATATTGCACGCCCCACTTTTCAGTTTTTTATTTTTTACAAAAGTTTAAAATAACCAATAAATTTCGTTCCACTTCACAATTGTGTCCCACTTGTTGTTGATTCTTCACCAAAAAATTTAAATTTTATATCTTTATGTTTGAAGCCTGAAATGTGGCAAAAGGTTGAAAAGTTCAAGGGGGCCGAATACTTTCGCAAGGCACTGTATATTATTTGTTGGCAATGACAGAGGTCAAACCTTTTCTGTAAGTCTTCACAAGGTTGGCACACACTGTTGCTGGTATGTTGGCCCATTCCTCCATGTAGATCTCCTCTAGAGCAGTGACGTTTTGGGGCTGTTGCTGGGCAAAACGGACTTTCAACTGCCTCCAAAGGTTTTCTATGGGTTTGAGATCTGGAGACTGGCTAGTCCACTCCAGGACCTTGAAATGCTTCTTACGAAGCCACTCCTTCATTGACCTGGTGGTATGCTTGGGATCATTGTCATGCTGAAAGACCCAGCCATGTTTCCTCTTCAATGGCCTTGCTGATGGCCCCATTCATTCTTTCATGTACACGGATCAGTCGTCCTGATCCCTTTGCAGAGAAACAGCCCCAAAGCATGATGTTGCCACCCCCATGCTTCACAGTAGGTATGGTGTTCTTTGGATGCAACTCAGCATTCACTCTCCTTCAAACACGGCGAGTTGTGTTTCTACAAAACAGTTCTACTTTGGTTTCATCTGACCATATGACATTCTCCCAATGCTCTTCTGGAACATCCAAATGCTCTCTAGCAAACTTCAGACAGGCCCGGATATGTACTGGCTTAAGCAGGGGGACACGTCTGGCACTGCAGGATCTGAGTCCCTGGCGACGTAGTGTGTTACTGACGGTAGCCTTTGTTACATTAGTCCCAGCTTTCAGCAGGTCATTCACTAGGTCCTCCCGTGTGGTTCTGGGATTTTTGCTCACCGTCTACAATTTTGTTTCTGGTGTCCTTCCACAGCTCTTTGGTCTTCACCATAGTGCAGGTTGGAGTGTGCTGTTTGAGGTTGTGGACAGGTGTCTTTTATACTGATAACAATGTCAAACAGGTGCCATTACTACAGGTAATGAGTGGAGGACAGAGGAGCCTCTTAAAGAAGTTACAGGTCTGTGAGAGCCACAAATCTTGCTTGTTTGTAGGTGACCAAATACTTATTTTCCACCATAATTTGCAAATAAATTCTTAAAAAAAATCAGACAGTGTGATTTTCTGGATTTGTTTTCTCATTTTGTCTCTCATAGTTGAGATCTACCTATGATGTCAATTACAGGCCTCTCTCATCTTTTTAAGTGGGAGAACTTGCACAATTAGTGGCTGACTAAATACTTATTTTCCCCACTGTAAGTACCCCTGGTTTACACAATGGTGGTGTGCTTGTAGCCATACACATGGATTTTGAAGTGGATTCATCATATTTTGCTGCAGAATCATAGCAAGATTTGCGGCATGTGGAGTTGAGTGGTAAGTACATCATACGTTCTATTTCTATGTGCCACTCACGATACAAATGGGACATGTGCAGAGAGGGGCCGAGACCAAATTTTGCACACTCTGTTCAAATTAATGGGACTGTGCTGCAATGCCAAGCAGAGAAACTATACAATGAACAGTACAATGTGGGGTTTCTGTGTGTCAGACACCTATCCTAAGGCCAGGTGATCGATATCATAGTACCAGATAGACGCCTTTAAAGCTCTTGCTTCCATTAGCAGAATCCCGACAACATATGACAGTACTTTCCGGCTCACATTTACTCATAATTGTAATTGAGCACAGCATTGAGAATTTTCCTGTCAGTCATTAAATTTCAAAAGTGATAAGAGAAGGCGTCATGGTATCCCGTCAGACATAGTTTATGTCAAATAAAGTAAATAGCGTGAAAATGCTGGTACAAATGAGCTGATGTTAATTTGAGTTTTTGCTTCTTTGAGTAGTGTAAGTGAGACTAATTTATGGATACACTTCAGGAAGCTGCAATGTAGCTTAGTGCTCCAGTCACTGTTGGGTAGCTGTGGGAGCTACTAGGTCTTAGCAAACCAAGATCAGCTGGCAGTATTTTTGGTGGCAGTTTTTTTCACTGTAACATAGTAGCCCTAGTTACAGATGAAAATGGCAGTAAAAAAAAAAAAAAGTAATGTTAAAATGTCTCCTTATGATGAGTACTACATATACACACACGTTATATATCTATAGTTATAGCTCTGTTCCTGAACCCCTTCCTTTATATAAAAATTATCATAGTGCATGGGTGGCACCACTCAAATACAGTCATATGAAAAAGTTTGGGCACCCCTATTAATCTTAATCATTTTTAGTTCTAAATATTTGGGTGTTTGCAACAGCCATTTCAATTTCATATATCTAATAACTGATGGACACAGTAATATTTCAGGATTGAAATGAGGTTTATTGTACTAACAGAAAATGTGCAATATGCATTAAACCAAAATTTGACCGGTGCAAAAATTTGGGTACCCTTATCATTTTATTGATTTGAATACTCCTAACTACTTTTTACTGACTTACTGAAGCACAAAATTGGTTTTGTAACCTCACTGAGCTTTGAACTTCATAGCCAGGTGTATCCAATCATGAGAAAAGGTATTTAAGGTGGCCAATTGCAAGTTGTTCTCCTATTTGAATCTCCTCTGAAGAGTGGCATCATGGGCTCCTCAAAACAACTCTCAAATGATCTGAAAACAAAGATTGTTCAACATAGTTGTTCAGGGGAAGGATACAAAAAGTTGTCTCAGAGATTTAACCTGTCAGTTTCCACTGTGAGGAACATAGTAAGGAAATGGAAGACCACAGGGACAGTTCTTGTTAAGCCCAGAAGTGGCAGGCCAAGAAAAATATCAGAAAGGCAGAGAAGAAGAATGGTGAGAACAGTCAAGGACAATCCACAGACCACCTCCAAAGAGCTGCAGCATCATCTTGCTGCAGATGGTGTCACTGTGCATCGGTCAACAATACAGCACACTTTGCACAAGGAGAAGCTGTATGGGAGAGTGATGCGAAAGAAGCCGTTTCTGAAAGCACGCCACAAACAGAGTCGCCTGAGGTATGCAAAAGCACATTTGGACAAGCCAGCTTCATTTTGGAAGAAGGTCCTGTGGACTGATGAAACAAAGATTGAGTTGTTTGGTCATACAAAAAGGCGTTATGCATGGCGTCAAAAAAACACAGCATTCCAAGAAAAACACTTGCTACCCACAGTAAAATTTGGTGGAGGTTCCATCATGCTTTGGGGCTGTGTGGCCAATGCCGGCACCGGGAATCTTGTTAAAGTTGAGGGTCGCATGGATTCAACTCAGTATCAGCAGATTCTTGAGAATAATGTACAAGAATCAGTGACGAATTTGAAGTTACGCCGGGGATGGATATTTCAGCAAGACAATGATCCAAAACACAGCTCCAAATCTACTCAGGCATTCATGCAGAGGAACAATTACAATGTTCTGGAATGGCCATCCCAGTCCCCAGACCTGAATATCATTGAACATCTGTGGGATAATTTGAAGTGGGCTGTCCATGCTCGGCGACCATCAAACTTAACTGAACTGGAATTGTTTTGTAAAGAGGAATGGTCAAAAATACCTTCATCCAGGATCCAGGAACTGATTAAAAGCTACAGGAAGCGACTAGAGGCTGTTATTTTTGCAAAAGGAGGATCTACTAAATATTAATGTCACTTTTCTGTTGAGGTGCCCATATTTTTGCACCGGTCAAATTTTGGTTTAATGCATATTGCACATTTTCTGTTAGTACAATAAACCTCATTTCAATCCTGAAATATTACTGTGTCCATCAGTTATTAGATATATCAAATTGAAATGGCTGTTGCAAACACCCAAATATTTAGAACTAAAAATGATTAAGATTAATAGGGGTGCCCAAACTTTTTCATATGACTGTATGTATTAACATGGAAATTTGTTAATAAAAACAGAAAAAAAAATGGTATAAAAATACACTAATTTGCTTTTTTTACCTAATTTCACAAAGATTACTACTAAAAAAAAAATAAAGACTCCTGTATTAAAAAAAAATAATAATAATAAATGATGTCGGATAAAAAGGCCCAGCCTCAAATTGTTTAAGAAGCATTTTCCGTTTAATGAACAGCCAAGCTGCAATACCACACATGGTCAATTGAAAAGCGTGGATCTATTTCTAATTTTGATCAAGGAAAATGTATGACAAAATATTTACATATCAGAAAATGTATTTATTTTATATACAATATTTCTTTATTTAGAGGCTTGTATTTTTTTTTATTTATGGAATAACACATTGTGCTATTGACATTATTTATATCTATTGTAGATGCAATAAAATAAGTTGTCTTCCACGGTCAGTAATAACCAAAGTCTTTGTATATTTCTATATGTGCTTAACATAACACACCAGGCACGTGGACAATTATGTGTTTTGCAATCTCTTTCCATTCTGGCTGGCAAACTTGAAAGGTCTATTGAAATCCGTTAATTTGCATTATATTGAGATACTTAACTACTCAATTGTGCTTAGTATATATGCTTGGATGGGTAAATTGACTTTATACATTAGAAAGAAGAAGGTCATGTCACAAAAAGGAGAACATAACATTCCTTTTAAAGAAATGTTTCTTAAAAGTCTCATATGTTTTCTGAAATATGTTTCTGATAGTGAATGCTTCTTAGCATACACTGCCTACAAGGAAATGTGAACATATTTTAATTAATTGCTACAAGTGCACTAAAAATAATGGCCTGCTCTGATTCTCTTAGAGGGCTCCTCCTGGAAGAATTGATCCCTCTGGACCTATTTAAAAGACTTGACACCACTGGAAACTATACATTAATTGAGCCGAGTTCAGTTTCTCTGAAAGCTGCTTGTTCAACCAGTAACCAGGCAACATTCTCCAGCCACTATTTATTACAAATACCCTCAAGCCCACATTTGGCTTATTTATATTGAGAAATGATACCTCAGGGAGTGTAAATGAGAAAATTACTTCAAATTATTATAAGCAAACAAAGGAGGGATTTAGGTTGTAATGGGATATACTATGCAAGGAGGGAGAACAATTAACCATTGGCATCCTGGGGTGTTACAAATAGGATCAATACAAATACTGGTCAAATTATTGTAAGTTATTAAGTTTGTTTTTCTATTCATCATAGAAGCAGAATAATGGACTGAACTGTAAAGACAGATTTGTTTAATGATGGGCACCATCAGACCCCAAAGGACCCTACTGACTAATGTCACTCTCTGTTGGGTATCCACTATGTTCTCTGTCATTTCGATGGATAAAATTGTACTGCACACAGGACTTTTTTTTTTTTTCAGCAATTTTAGATGAACATTGCGTGGAGGCTCCAACAGAGCCTGTAATGCAGATGTGAACTTATTCATTGTCACTCTAATGGGTATATTTTTATAAGGTTACATTTTATCTAAGATTATGTGGAGGCTTATATTGTTTAAATGTCATTTTAAAGGTGTTTTTTTTTTTTTTTGTTTTTTTTAAAGCAAATGTAGTGCTACGCTTATCAATGAGCTACCCCTGGTAGTACAACTCAGGCTAGGTTCACACTAGCGTTCGATCTCCATTGGGGGTTTCTGTCCCGCATTCTGCTTGAAAAATTCGGAGAGAAAAGTCCTGCAAGCAGAACTTTTCACTCTGCATTTTTCAGGCGGAAACTCATCGGACCCCATTATAGTCTATGGGATCCGTGGGTTTCCACGGGAAACGCTTTTTAAGCCAATTAGGTTTCCGTTTTTCGGGTTCCTAAGTGGGGGACCTAGCGTCATCAGCCCAGCACAGTCCAGTGTGAATTAAACTGAGCAGGACTACCAGACAAAGCACTCTTTTTTTTTTTTTTTTTTTTTTTTTAACTTCATATAAACCCTTTGATATATGATGTGTGATGGCTACTGTGCTATGTCTTCATATATGGATAATAATGAATACTGCTTTCCAGAGAAGTCACTAGCATTATATGGCCTTTTTCACTGACAGCTACAGAAATTGCAGTAGGTTGATCCTCGATATAATGACCCTTGAGTTACTCTTCATATTATTATTATTATTTAAGACAGAGATGGAGTAGTGTACTATTCTTTAGTCAGATTTAAGCAGAAAAAGGGCTTTATGCTAATCTCTGAAGCTAGAGATGCCTATCTATTGCCAACAAAGCAAAATTACAGAAAGGATACAGCGTAATGGGAGCACATTTCCAAGAACAGGACTTAAAGGGGTATTCCCATAATCATATCTATATTTGTCGATAATTACATGTTAAACATTTTTGCAAATATAAGCAGTTAAAAATTCTGAAGAGTTTTAAAGTTTTTCACTAACCATCTTAGTGGTGACATCTGTTGTCTTGATCGGTTGCCAATGGATACGACCACGAATGCAGAAACTTTCTATGGTCTGGGACTTGACAGGAATCCAACTATGATTTTCTTATTGTAGCTGGGTTATTAGGCAGGGACACTACATGTATCAGAAGATATCCCGGCCACAATAAGGAAACAATGGCTGATTTTCTGAACTTAGAAAGGTCCTGCATTGATGGTCGTATCCACTGACAACCAATCAAGACAACAACTTGTGACCACAAGATATTTAGAGAAAATCTATAAAACTCTGCAAAATGCTAAATTACTTATATTTGCAAAAATGTTTAACTTTTAATTATCTACAAATTTAAAAATGGTTATTATCATGGGAATACCCCTTTAAGTAAAAGACCTTAGGTTGGACACATGCATACAGATAGACAGGATAAGGAATTTAAGATTACAATACTACTGGTAAATGGGTTCTAAGAACAAGGTAACTTTTGAGGACACAATTTCAGGAACATGGTGCCTCTAGAACACAAGGTTTTAGGATTACAGAGCCTAAAGGATGGAGCTTTAGGGATTAAGGGCCTTAGTAACACAGAGCTTGGGCTAAACGCTGGTCTGCTTGGCAACAAGAACAAGATTCAACAAGAACAAACAGAATGCTCCAAAAGTATGTGATTATGTGACAAGAAATGAGCGCAGGCAACAGACATGTGGGATAGATAATGGCAAAATAGGTGAAATACAAATGCTATGCAACACAAAAGAACAAAAGACGCAATATATATATATAATACACTATATATATTTATATAGGCATTAAAATAGCTAATATAAAGGATGCCCACACATACAGTGCCTTACGAAAGTATTCGGCCCCCTTGAACTTTTCAACCTTTTGCCACATTTCAGGCTTCAAACATAAAGATATAAAATTAAAATTTTTTGGTGAAGAAACAACAACAAGTGGGACACAATTGTGAAGTGGAACGAAATTTATTGGTTATTTTAAACTTTTGTAAAAAATAAAAAACTGAAAAGTGGGTTGTGCAATATTATTCGGCCCCTTTACTTTCAGTGCAGCAAACTCACTCCAGAAGTTCAGTGAGGATCTCTGAATGATCCAATGTTGTCCTAAATGACTGATGATGATAAATATAATCCACCTGTGTGTAATCAAGTCTCCGTATAAATACACCTGCTCTATGATAGTCTCAGGGTTCTGTTTAAAGCGCAGAGAGCATCATGAAGACCAAGGAACACACCAGGCAGGTCCGTGATACTGTTGTAGAGAAGTTTAAAGCCATATTTGGATACAAAAAGATTTCCCAAACTTTAAACATCCCAAGGAGCACTGTGCAAGCGATCATATTGAAATGGAAGGAGTATCAGACCACTGCAAATCTACCAAGACCCGGCCGTCCCTCTAAACTTTCATCTCAAACAAGGAGAAGACTGATCAGAGATGCAGCCAAGAGGCCCATGATCACTCTGGATGAACTGCAGAGATCTACAGCTGAGGTGGGAGAGTCTGTCCATAGGACAACAATCAGTCGTACACTGCACAAATCTGGCCTTTATGGAAAAGTGGCAAGAAGAAAGCCATTTCTCAAAGATATCCATAAAAAGTCTGGTTTAAAGTTTGCCACAAGCCACCTGGGAGACACACCAAACATGTGGAAGAAGGTTCTCTGGTCAGATGAAACCAAAATCGAACTTTTTGGTCACAATGCAAAACGATATGTTTGGCGTAAAAGCAACACAGCTCATCACCCTGAACACACCATCCCCACTGTCAAACATGGTGGTGGCAGCATCATGGTTTGGGCCTGCTTTTCTTCAGCAGGGACAGGGAAGATGGTTAAAATTGATGGAAAGATGGATGGAGCCAAATACAGGACCATTCTGGAAGAAAACCTGTTGGAGTCTGCAAAAGACCTGAGACTGGGACGGAGATTTATCTTACAAGAAAACAATGATCCCAAACATAAAGCAAAATCTACAATGGAATGGTTCACAAATAAACGTATCCAGGTGTTAGAATGGCCAAGTCAAAGTCCAGACCTGAATCCAATCGAGAATCTGTGGAAAGAGCTGAAAACTGCTGTTCACAAACGTTCTCCATCCAACCTCACTGAGCTCGAGCTGTTTTCCAAGGAAGAATGGGCAAGAATTTCAGTCTCTCGATGTGCAAAACTGATAGAGACATACCCCAAGTGACTTGCAGCTGTAATCGCAGCAAAAGGTGGCGCTACAAAGTATTAACTTAAGGGAGCCGAATAATTTGGCACGCCCCATTTTTCAGTTTTTTATTTTTTACAAAAGTTTAAAATATCCAATAAATTTCATTGCACTTCACGATTGTGTCCCACTTGTTGATTCTTCACCAAAAAAATTAAAATTTTATATCCTTATGTTTGAAGCCTGAAATATGGCAAAAGGTTGAAAAGTTCAAGGGGGGCCGAATACTTTCGCAAGGCACTGTATCACTTTTCAGAATGATCACCTGTGAATTATGGCAAGTATAGGTGCAACCCAGCAATTATCAGTAATTTGCATATGATTATTGTGACTTGGCCATATCATAAAATATTTATACTTTTTTCAGGGGCTAGTGCCTGCATATACAATGAATGCCCTATGGGTACAATCAGTGTTGGCACCCATCTATTGTTATCATAGCTACATTCCTTATTTTCCAGAAAGATATACTATATGTGGAATAGTGGATTATAATATGGGCTATGTTGAGAGACTAACCAAGGCTCCTGGGATGCCCAAGGCCACCCAAAGACTGATCAATATTTCAGTTCTAAGATGGTCTTTGCCACCAATCGCAGTAAAAGCCACAATAAATCAACTTTCATGCAATAAATCCTGGGCCAAAGAGTTATGGGTTTTTTTCCATGAACATAACCATATTTAAATTTGTAGGGAATTAAAAGCAAAATATTTTGGCAAACATAAGTAAGTAAAAATTTATTCTTAACGATTTTTTTCTAACCATCTTAGCAGTGACAGTCTTTTGTCTTAATCGTTTGCCAATGATCATGCATGTAGTGTGCCTGATAACCTGTCCACAGTAGGGGAATCACGGCTAGGTTTCCGACAAGTCCCAGACCATAGAAAGTTCCTGCATTCAAAGATTGTCACCAGAAGATGGCTACAAAAAAACTCAAACTGTTTAACTTTAATTGTCTACAAATTAAATATGTTATGTTCATGGGAAAACCTGTTTAATACACATTGTTCTTTTATTGTGTTTTTTTTGCAAAAAGTACTGCAAAGCAGTATTTAGAGGGTCTGGATTGGGCATCTGTATTTGTTTGCGGGAAGTCATGTCTGAGGATTAATAATTTAGGATGCCTAAACTTATTTAGTCTTATCTCTGTCTCTACTTAAGGGGTCTGGTTCAGAAAGGTCTGTTTTGGGGTTTGTATTGTAACCTGGGGGCAGTAATAGTTTAGAGGGTCTTGGGTCTAAATTTATTTAGCAGGTCTGCCTTGGATCTGTATTTAAAGCTTCTGCGGTCTGAACTTATTTTGGGAGTCGGGGCCTGTATGTAGAGGTTCTGGAGACTGTAATAGTTTAGGGATTTGGAGGTCTCTGTGTCGTGGGGATCTGTATTTATTTTGGGGAATTGTTTCAGGTCAGAATTTATTTGTTTTGTGGTAGAAGCTGTAAATTACTGCAGAAGCCAGATCAGCGAAATCTGTATTTGTCAGATGTCATCACAGTGGTCTGGGCTGGATGGAGAAGAAAAGGGAACAGTTACTTGTGAGTCACTGGATTTATAGAATAAGAGCTGTCACCTTTCTTGACAAACCTGTTGTAGTAAATTTAAATAAAGTATTCTAAAAAAAGACTTATCAGCCCAGGCCTAATAGGAATCTGGCATTACCATTCCACTTATCAATAGGAAGCATTCAGTCAGTGTGTAGAGACCGATTGCCTAGACAAGGGCAATGGTAATACCCAGTTGTGAATGCAATCACAGAAAAGTGGTGATGTCTATCAATACAAGTGTGGCAGTGGGGGAGGGGGAGGCAAAGTTTTAGAAACAGCCAAGATGCTATGGCCTACTTAATCTGCCACTGTGTATGCCCATAAAGCCTAAAAAGGGCCAAGGAAAGGGTGTGTGTAAAAGGAAGTTAGAGAGTTCTTAGATTATAGTTTTTCCAGACCATTAGACTATAAACAGAGGAAAAATCCTTCCTGACTGCATTTATCTATCAGAATGGATTAAAACAAAGATTCTTTACATTTACATAAAAGATTACTTTGTTCTGTGTCATAAAACATTTTAAGCCTTTCTTAGATAGGTTTCTGAAGTAAACTATTCCACATTTTTACAGCTCCTACACTTGGTAAAGAAGTATTTCTGTGAAGTTATCAAGCTGTCAAGGTTGTGCAATTGCAATAGGCTTGTTTCTGTCATTGGATGCCCAGAAAGCATTTTACCACCTTAGCTAGATATGTGTGATCCCCACACATAGCAGATAACTACCTAATACCTGCATTTGGAATTCATGTCTTATTAGGCCTTCTGTATTCAGTACATTGAGTAAAATGAAACATGTGGCTTTATAACAAATGGTAATCGAATGTGGAGTTTCACTTACACAGTTGGGTGTTTCTGATGTTTCTTTCATCACAATAGTCTATAGTACAGTATAATTTAGGGACAAAAATAAGTAATTTACTAATTTTGGAGTAGGAAATAAAATTAAATACAAAAAATTATTAGATACAACTATACTTTTTGCTTTACAGTGCAAATACATGAAAATACAGAGCCATGAAATCACTGTGAGCCTAGAATTAAACATGATACATAATCCTGCTCATGGTTTACATGCAATCTCTAAGCTCCCGGAGAGGAGGGGGTCTGTTTCTGTGTGTTTGTGAGTAAAGTGATGTCACCCTGCAAGTGAGCAAAGCACTTGATGGGCTTTTTACAGAAAGACCAATCAGAATGCATACACTAGTGGAGGTTGGACTGGCTTGTAAATGGATGAGTGGAGTAACAGCCACAATACTACGCTGTTGAACAAGATTTTCATTGGATAGGTTAATAAAGAAACCATTTTAGATGACGAAACTAGGACTTTCATTTTATGAGCTTCTTGAAATCCCTTGTCAGTCTGACAGAACATCAATCTGCTTAAAGCAGACTGGCAGGAGATGGAAGTAGGTCTGAATGCAATCTGCTGAGATAGAAAGTGATCATGTTTTATATAGTTACAAAACAGACAGTGCCATATGCTGTGGAAAACCTCACCCAGCACACCAGCAAAAAATGGGTCAGCCTTTCCAAGACTAGAACATTAGAATAATATAACATTCTGATAGGAGGAATCTTGTAAACCAGGTTTAGAGCCACAGTCTGTGTATGGATGAGACTAAGATCGTAATCCCCACTGGCAAGAATCCATGCTGTGTACAGCACTGTTAAATAGGTTGCAGAAATATTGATCCTGCTCATATTTTCTGATTCCTGCTACATGGTGTGAATACCATAAACCCCTTTACATTGGTGGGCTATTACCATATGGCACAGCGTTATACATGGTGCCTGAGACAGATAAATCCTGCTATTTGTAATGAACTGGCAACAAATCCGTATTTCCTGCTTGATATTTGTAGCAAGCCTTGCACTTATTTGCTAGCAGCGATTCATTCTTGCTCCCCCTCCTCTTTATTTTTCGTCCCCCGGCTAGATCCCTCCTCCTTTCTCTCCTCCTTTCCTTTTCTCATCTGTCCTGCCAGCCAAATCACAACAGCTGTACTCATCATTGCCCGGCTGGATGGTTTTATGAGGTTATCCTCGCAGATCAAGGGGACAGGACTTGACAGTGGGCAGCCTGGCAGCTCCCGGCGCAGCCAAGGTCAATGTAAGGCGCTGTCCGCTGGAGTGTGGTGCTGAAGCCGCGTCCATTCTGTCTGCCTTGTGTACAGAGCAGCCGAGGAGGCGTGTAGAGAAGAACAAGGGAGTCGCTGCACTGCACTGACTACACTGAGCTACCTACTCCAGCCACTGCCTGCTTTATCTCCAGCATTGTGGAGGCTCCTCACCCTGCCATGTCTTCTCCATCTCACCACTGATCCTATTTCTAACTGGAAGCCAGGGCTGTGGATTTGCTGCCCATGCTTCTTCTCCATCTTTCATCCATACAGTGATTTGCTATCCAGTGGTATTCGTTATTCATTTGCTGGCCCCTCATTCACCTAATCCTGACAGGTCTGCACTACAACCTCCTATGACATATCAGTGAGTGTGAGAGAGGAAAGAGAAGACAAGAGCAATGGAGGAAGAGCTAAAATGCCCCGTCTGTGGTTCCTTCTTTCGGGAGCCCCTGATCCTGCCCTGCTCACACAACATCTGCCTGCCCTGTGCCCGCACCATCGTAGTGCAGACCCCAGAAAGCGAGCATCTACCTCATGCCGCTCGGCCCATGCTGGTTATGGGGGCAGAGTATGACTACCCCGACCACCTGGATAAGATGAGCCTGCACAGTGAGACAGATAGCGGCTATGGCTCCTACACGCCAAGCCTCAAGTCCCCAAACGGCGTGAGGGTATTACCTCCAGCTCCAGCCCCATCCTTAGGTGCCTCTTCTGGGGCATCATCCCGAGGACTGCATGGCAGCATCTGTAGCTCTTCCTCTATCACCTGTCCTCAGTGCCATCGCAGTGCATCCTTGGATGAGAGGGGGCTGCGGGGCTTCCAACGCAACCGACTACTAGAGACCATAGTACAGAGATACCAGCAGGAACGGGGCGCAGTACAGGACCCACAAGACAGTGGTGCAGCAGAGGCTTCTGGAGGGTATGCTACCAATGCCAGGTGCCAGCTGTGTGATACAAACCCATCAGAGGCCGCAGTCATGTGTGAGCAGTGTGATGTCCTCTATTGCTCTTCTTGTCAGAAGAAATGCCACCCTACCAGAGGACCCTTTGCTAAGCACAGGCTAGTACCACCGTCCCAGCTAGTTCCTTCCACTAGTACTAGCCAAAAACCAGCAGCTGCTGCGCCAGGGCCGCCCAACTCAACACGCAAGTTCCCCACCTGTGCTGACCATGAACTTGAGAACTACAGCATGTACTGCCTGAACTGCCGGACCCCTGTGTGCTACCAATGTCTGCAGGAGGGCAAGCATGCCAAGCATGAGATGAAGGCACTTGGAATTATGTGGAAGCAGCATAAGGTTAGATGCCTGAAAAACTGCAATGCTAGCTTTTTTACTTTATGATTATTGTGGAGAATATGAGTTTAGTCCTAATGTAAGAGTTTATTGTACTTTTTAGTGCAAAAGTTCCTTGGATCTCAGGGTTGCTTGATTTTTATATAAGAGTAATAAATTCATAGAAAACTATTCCTACTTTTCTGTACACCCAACCTGGTTAAAAAAAAAATCATGTCTTCACATTTGTAGTTTTATGTTTCACATCTATTGATCATTGACAGAAAAAGTTGAAGGGAGAAGTTTTATGAGTTGAAAGCAAGGAGGGGCAGGCAGAAAACAGGTAACCCTGAGATACCACTTACCTTTCATGTATAATAATCTATATTATAATGGGAACGTTTTGATAAGAAGGCAATGCTGTTAAGTAATGGAGCCTTCTGTGATATTGTTAGATCAACAGAAAATATTTCTGGTATAACTGCAATTGCCATGGCAGCTTTCTGTGCAAAACATTACCAAATAGATGACATGGATGAGCTTTTAATGCAGTGGTGACAGAGCCTTTGCATTACCTAATAATTTTGCAAAATATAATATTTGGCTATATCATGCCAAAAAGTGAAAAATCTGAAAAAACATTTGTACTCTTGGCTTTGTTGCATAAATATTAGATGTGATTGTTTCTTAACTTAAAATATAATGCGGCCAAAATATGTGTTAATTTTGATAAAGTTTTGAACTTCAGCCAGCAGGCTAGCACAGAAACCACCCCATCTTGACCCATATAAGTTTTTACTGCAAATGACACAAGAAATAAGATTTAAAAATACATCATAATTATGTGGCACCTTCTTTTATTGTCTATACTGTTCAAACTGTTCTAATGTGAATTTTTGTATCATGCTGAAAGCAAAATTGTGTTTTCATGCTTTGCCTAAGATTTATGTAGCATGCTGTGAACTGCAAAACAAAAACAAAGAACCCTGGAATTAACATTTATGTGGAAAAAATCCTTAACAATATATTACTAGGTTAAACCTTCTTTTTGCCAAACACCTTATCAGAGAAAAATGTTAGGTTTTTTTTCTTCTCTAATCAAGCAGCTTTCCTTCTCTCCTTTAACTGCTAAATTCAGTTTTATTCTAAAATATCTGCTATCTCTGGAGATGGACTGTAGGTCACTTTAGATTTCACATGTCTATAGAAGTCTAGGAGGAGGGAAGTAGGGAGGTGAAAGCAGTTGTTGAGGGAGAAAATAGGAGACACAAATGTTTAGGCTTATTCTGAAGCTAAATAGGAAGTTTCTATGACAGCCCAAGTACTTTATTTGCATCAATACATATCAGTAATTCTCTGTATATGTACTGCATGATTCTGGGGCTTTATGTGAGTAACAGAGAGAAATCTAGGGTGCATAGTCTCCACCCCTTCTCAAGGAGAAGTGCAAACTATGGATACAAAGACTGGAGAGGGAACAACTGCATGCAATGGCCAGAAATAGTGTTTACTCACACACCACCTTATTCTAAAAATGACAGGTACACTTTGAGGTAAAAGCCACCTTACAATATCTGAACATGTATTTATCAGAGTCAGATCACCCCTTTAATATGGAAACTTAAAAAAGAAAAACCCCACAAAACAACTGCGACAGAGCTCCCTTAACAATGGTTAGAGTGGTGCAGATTTACTAGTAATGTCTAATGGTTAGACAGTACAAACTTTTTAGACTATACAGTCTTAAGAAGCTTCTGATTCTGGCACATCTTAGACCAAGCATGTCCAAAATCCAGGCCTGCAGGCCAAATGTGGGCTGTGTTCAAATTTCCACCGGCCCGTCAGCACTGTTGACTTTAGGGTGCCCTACTGGATCCCCATTGCTTTTTTAGTAGGCAGTAGGGATCCATTACCGGACCCCCCTATTAACTTAACTATCCCTGCTCCTGCTCACGTCCTCCTCTTCCCTCATCAGCCACCAAAGGGCCCCCATGCGCCGCACATTATGTCATCATGATCTGATGTGCAGCACAAAAAGCTCTGTGTGAATAAATTGAAAGTATTCCATTTTCAATAAAATTTTCATAAAATAGTTCATTTGCATTTAATGTTATAGAGGACCTTTCATGTCCTCATAGATGTGCGGTATTATATACTGCTAGAAAGCTGACAGTGCGCTGAATTCATCGCACTGTCTACTTTCTAGCGGTATATTATTATTATTATTATTATTATTATTATTATTTTTGTTTGTTTATATAGCATCATTAATTCCATGGTGCTTTACATTTGCGGATTTACATACAGTACACCAGATATACAAAACAGATAATACAAACAGTGACCAACTCGCACAGTGGGATAGAGGGCCCTGCCCGCAAGGGCTTACAATCAATCTATAATACCACACATCTATGAGGACGTGAAAGGTCCTCTTTGATGGTTAAAAGAATGTCAGGTTGAATGGTTGTTCCCCACACATTTTCACCTCAACAAATCTGTCTTTCTTGACAAAAAGTTTGGACATCCCTGTATTAGACTGCCTAGTCTAAGATTTTAACAACTATTTGTTGGCTTAGCTTTTGACAGAAATGCAGCACAACTGGTTCATGCATAATGTCACATGTTAAGCCACACCACTTTCTCTGTTAAACCACACTCCCTTTTCAACTAAGTCATGCCTTCTTGTCAGTCGAGGAGCAAAAAGTACAAATGTAATGCAGAGCATATATACCAGTTTTTTTGGGACAAATTGTGCCACAATTCTGGAGCTTTTTAAATACTAAATTTGTCCCAGTGTAGGTCGCTGATTTTGATAGCCACATACATATTATATACTTTTCTGGAGTTAATGAACTCACATTTCTTCATAAATACAATATACATGTTTGCATGTGTGTTCACTGACTTTTTATTTTTGTCCTATATACTGTGTAAATATATATATATATATATATATATATATATATATATATATATTTATATATATACACATACTACATGTGCCAATATGTACCAATAAGCAAACGGTCTGCAAATTAATATAAGAAAAATCATAATACTTAACATGCCCATTTATTTAAATTCACACACATAAGGGGGGATTTTCTAACCCATTTTACACCAGTTTTCTGGTATAAATATGGCATCTCTGGGACACGGCCTTTCTTGTGCCAAAGCTGCACCACAAAAGTGGGCAAATTGGGAATGCCTCAGCCTGACAAATTTGTTATAACTCATGCCACTTCCTGACTGACAAAGATTTAATTTCTGGCACAAGATGCCCAAGCCTCTTAATAATTCAGATGCATCTTGCGCCACCAGGTTCTGAGTAGTAAGTACTTTTGTTAAAGTGCAGGGTCCCCTTTGAACACAGTTTTACAGTTTACAAAACTAATCTAAAAGAAATGGTTCTAATCCTTTCAAATACACATGTTATATATCCTAAGTAATATTCTGCATTATAGTATCAGAGCTACATTCATACTTCAGCATGCTTTAGAGCTGAAATCTTGCATTATTCATTGGTGGCTCTATAACTACACAACACTTCATCAGATGATTTGCATTCTAGAAAGTATAGTCTGTACATCAATAACTGTATGTTAATCTGATGTAGGAACAGCAGGCTGTCCCACTGCATTATAGGAATCTAGCTATATTGTCACCCATATGTCCATCCTTGTATTTGTTGACTATTTCCAATAACTACCAGAATAATTGTAGTATAGCTTTTGACTATAATACATACTGTAACCTAAAATGCTGTACAAAGATTAACATACCCTGTTTGTGCAGCTCAGTAATCAGAGTTCTGCCAGGTAACTTCTAACTGGATTATCAAGGGAACCCCATTGTTATACACTAGTCTAGTTTAACATACACCCTTAATAGGCCAAACAATCTTGTGGGTCATGAACAGTTGTGATTAGTCTTCAGGCAGATTATAGCCGCATATCAATGGGATATCACTAGACACTTATTGGATGTTTTGGGCAGATCTGCTCTGTGTATGACCTAGTCCTTGTGGCACTTCTAGAGGAGGACTACTTTCATAAATATGTGAAACCTGAATCTGTTAACCGGTTAGTGTTGGTATTATGAGGATGCTAGTACAGATTTAGGCTACATACACAAGACATTAAAAACGCATGTTTTTATCAGTTTGTCATCTGTTTTTAACTGTCTATTTTTGCAATGCAAATCTGACAGATGTAAAAATGGACCCATTGATTTGTATTGGGTATGTTCTAATTTTTTTAATGGTTTGTTTTTTTCCATAATACCTTAATTCTGTATTGTCTCCACTAGTGGTTTACAGTCTAATTCTCTAATTTTACACCATCTATTGGTTGGCATACTTTTGCAACAGATTTTAATGCAATTTTTGGCTCATGTTGGTGCATCGTAAGCCATGCCCTCTTACCCACTCAGCTGTGCTCCTTTCTTGATAAATGGCACTCCTTATCACACAAGGTGTAAAAAGTGTCTCGTACACATAAATGTGGTGTTCAGCATGTGCACCACTTTTTCGGCACATATCAAAGCAGAATTTTGTAACTTGGAAAATCTCCCCTATTGTGTCTGGTATTATAGTACTGTAGATATTACATTTACATCATCACAAACATTACAGTGTATATATATGCGCTGTAGCTAGTATATGAGAGAACTATGTTGTAGTGGGTATTCACTATGGCTGGCAATATACAGTACAGACCAAAAGTTTGGACACACCTTCTCATTCCAAGAGTTTTCTGTATTTTCATGACTATAAAAATTGTAGATTCACACTGAAGGCATCAAAACTATGAATTAACACATGTGGAATTATATACTTAACAAAAAAGTGTGAAACAACTGAAAATATGTCTTATATTCTAGGTTCTTCAAAGTAGCCACCTTTTGCTTTGATTACTGCTTTGCACACTCTTGGCATTCTCTTGATGAGCTTCAAGAGGTAGTCACCTGAAATGGTTTTCACTTCACAGGTGTGCCCTGTCAGGTTTAATAAGTGGGATTTCTTGCCTTATAAATGGGGTTGGGACCATCAGTTGTGTTGTTCAGAAGTCAGTTGGATACACAGCTGATAGCCCTACTGAATGGAGTGTTAGAATTTGTATTATGGCAAGAAAAAAGCAGCTAAGTAAAGAAAAATGAGTGGCCATCATTACTTTAAGAAATGAAGGTCAGTCAGTCCGAAAAATTGGGAAAACTTTGAAAGTGTCCCCAAGTGCAGTGGCCAAAACCATCAAGCACTACAAAGAAACTGGCTCACATGAGGACCACCCCAGGAAAGGAAGACCAAGAGTCACCTCTGCTGCGGAGGATAAGTTCATCCGAGTCACCAGCCTCAGAAATCCCAGGTTAACAGCAACTCAGATTAGAGACCAGGTCAATGCCTCACAGAGTTCTAGCAACAGACACATCTCTACAACAACTGTTAAGAGGAGACTGTGTGAAGCAGGCCTTCATGGTAAAATAGCTGCTAGGAAACCACTGCTAAGGACAGGCAACAAGCAGAAGAGACTTGTTTGGGCTAAAGAACACAAGGAATGGACATTAGACCTGTGGAATTCTGTGCTTTGGTCTGATGAGTCCACATTTGAGATCTTTGGTTCCAACCACCTTGTCTTTGTGCAACGCAGAAAAGGTGAACGAATGGACTCTACATGTCTAGTTCCCACCGTGCAGCATGGAGGAGGAGGTGTGATGGTTTGGGGGTGCTTTGCTGGTGACACTGTTGGGGATTTATTCAAAATTGAAGGAATACTGAACCAGCATGGTTACCACAGCATCTTGCAGCGGCATGCTATTCCATCCGGTTTGCGTTTAGTTGGACCATCATTTATTTTTCAACAGGACAATGACCCCAAACACACCTCCAGACTGTGTAAGGGCTATTTGACCAAGAAGGAGATTGATGGGGTGCTACGCCAGATGACCTGGCCTCCACAGTCACCAGACCTGAACCCAATCGAGATGGTTTGGGATGAGCTGGACCGCAGAGTGAAGGCAAAAGGGCCAACAAGTGCTAAGCATCTCTGGGAACTCCTTCAAGACTGTTGGAAGACCATTTCAGGTGACTACCTCTTGAAGCTCATCAAGAGAATGCCAAGAGTGTGCAAAGCAGTAATCAAAGCAAAAGGTGGCTACTTTGAAGAACCTAGAATATAAGACATATTTTCAGTTGTTTCACACTTTTTTGTTAAGTATATAATTCCACATGTGTTAATTCATAGTTTTGATGCCTTCAGTGTGAATCTACAATTTTTATAGTCATGAAAATACAGAAAACTCTTGGAATGAGAAGGTGTGTCCAAACTTTTGGTCTGTACTGTATATGTGTACTTTGTTTGACTCTACAGATTCTATAAAAGATGGCTTAGGGGCCTTTTCAAGAGGGGTGAAGGCTGGATGCCTTTTTAAAAAAAAACATTATAAATTATAGCTCTAGATTTCTGGAAATGGGACTTTGATTCACAGATTTATTCTGACTGCCCTATTTGGAGACAGTAAGGCACTTTATCCCTAATATGCGCCAGTAGGCATCCAGTTCATGTTATATTTGCATTCCTCTGGATTATATGGTATTAATATGGTAAGTTTATAGGTTGGACTTGATAGACTTGTACCTTTATTTTTTCAAACTTATTGGCTACTGTGTTCAGCTATATGAAATATCTTTGGCACCATTTATTATATAATCATATGTATTAGAAATGCTTACTAAATACAGTGTCATATAGGGTTGCTGAGAGTATAGTTTGGGGGTTGTAACGGTGCATAAAACAGTGTAGGTCATCTAGGCTGCCAATGGTGCAGACCATGGGGTGCACATCGTCATTTTTTTACTTTACCAAACATATGAAAAGAAATAGGCTGGCACAGTACAATGACAGATTTGTTCCAAGAGTAGAGAATACAACAATGAAAAAGTCAAAGTATCAGACTTATATTAATTTAGGCCAGGAGATCTGACCTGTGGAAGAAAATGTATACACATGCCCAGTTCATTCTATGTCATATGCACTGGTCAATATTTCAGTTGGTTTGTTTTGCTACACAGCATAAAGTGGCCAGTTAGGACTGTGTAGTCATACATAACTGATCCTTTCCATTGTCCAGATTGGGAGTGTGGTCAGACTACAGGGGACACCTTTCCACAATTTTATTATATATCCATCCTTTTCTGCCAAATGTTTAAGGGGCTATTCACAGGTAGGAATTTGATGCTGATTCCGCCCAGATTCTGCCTCCTATTGTTCCGCCCAGATTCTGCCTCCTCCTATTGTTTTCAATGGGAGGCAGAGATCGCAGCAGGACACTAAAAATGTAAGCGTCCTGCTCGATCTTGCAGCAGCTCGAGACTCCCTGCAGATTAGGCCTATCGAGACCTATCATCAAGGCCTAATCAAAAGTAGAAAGCCGTGGCTGATTACTGGAAAATTGCAGAGGAAAATGCAGAGGAATTCCTCTTCATTTTCCGCCATGTGAACAGCCCCTTAAAGGTAAAGAAGAAAGAATTTTTTTTTTAATGCATTTCTTTTAAAACTATTAAATAAAAGTAGAATTTTATATTCATATTAAGTTCTCGCCTCACAGCCTACTTTGTCCCTTCCTTCTTTCTTTTCCTTTCCATTATCTGGTGTACACTTGGCATTGATATTGTGAGGAGATCGATCGCTCCTTCCTCTGTAACTTTATATCATAGGATAACAGAAATTTGTAAAGGCATTAACTTTACTTCCCTAGTAGTGGAGGGAAGTCAATAGATAAACATTAGTTTTAGGAATTTGCTGCCTGATGCTTGTCTTAGGCTAAGGTTTGACCTTGTGGAATGCAGCTAAAAAATGCTGCAGAAAAAAATGCAGCGGAAACACATCGCTTTTTTTTCCACAGTATTTTTCATTGCATTTTTGCTGCATTTTTCTTTGTGGATTTTCCTCCCTTATTAAATCTATCGAGAAAACGCAAGTGTTTCCGCAGGTAAAATTGACATGCTGCATTTTTCAAAACCCCATGCGTTTTTGAAAATGCAGCTTTTCCGCAGCGTTATGTTTTTTCCACAATTTGTGGATGGGGTTAGCAAGCTCTGCAACATGGGGCCTTAGGCTTAGGCCTTATTCACACGTCATTGTTTTACATAATTGTTTGTAAATTTGCCAGATCTCCCTATGTACAGTATCTATCGATCTATCGATCTATCTGAATAAGACAGATAGATAGTGGTGAGCAGAGCAGAAAAAAAAGCATAATTTTTTTTCTGGCAATTTCTTGCAAAAACAAAATTATTTATTTCTCTTATATTTCTTTACGTTAAGAGGGGGTGCAGAGGAGGCAGTTTCACTTGGGCCCTAGTGCCCGGCACCATGGTAGTAGGGGGGACGATGTTACTCACTGCATTAACTGACAACAAATTAGGCTGCATCTCCTGTTTTATTCTTGCAAAATGACCTCACAACAAAACAGAAAAATGCCAACATCTGTGAGTAAAAACAGTATGGGAGATTTAGAGTATCAATATCATATAGTAAATTAAAAACTTGCAAATTTTGTTCAAGACTCATTTATGCAAAAGATGCAACTTATTCACAACTGTGCTCACCATACTTTAAAATGCAGTTGGGACTTATCAGAAGGGGGTGGCAGCCTCTTATGACCCAACAGATTTGCTGTACTTTATGGCAGGAACTGTTGTAAATTACAGTGCAAATTACACCAGCTAATAACGCCCATCTCAAAGGGGTTTTCTGGCCCTTGATGCATTTTCTTACTGATGGCCTATCCACAGAATCAGTCATCAGTATGTGAACTGTGGGGGTCCAACACCCAGACTCTGCACAGTACAGCTGATCAGGGAGCCTCCAGGGGTAGGAAGCTGTGGGTGCAGGCTGCTTCTATTCAACTCATAGCCTTGTCCATTGCATAGTGGTGGTTCCAAGGAACTGCGCTCTACTCTTCTTTACTTAAATATGAAGAGACTGTACATGCTTCTTATTCACTGCAGTAGCTTCCGAGGCCTGGAGGCTGCTAGTACAGCTCGTTTGTGCAAAGTCCAAACATCAGACCCCCACAGATCTCATACTGATGACCTACAGTATGTCTCAAAGTCTATGAAAAATGGAAGACACTGTTTTGCCAAATGAAACAGATTCTTTTGGATTCCGTGTAATAGAATAAAGCTATAGAGTAAAAACACTAGACTATCCCCAAATAGCTTAACATTTTATTAAGAAGAGTATAAGAAGATAGAAAAAGGTCTTACAACAAGGAAAAGTATAACAGATATTAGAAGGTATAATCAAACCTTGCAATACAGCAGGTATTGCAGGGTACAATCAAATATCAAAGTTGATTAAACTGTGATATTATCCAAGCCTGCAATACAGTAGATATTGCAGGGTACAATCAAATATCAAAGTTGATTAAACTGTGATATTATCCAAGCCTGCAATACAGCAGGTATTGCAGGGTACAATCAAATATCAAAGTCGATTAAACTATGATATATTCAACACTTACTATACAACAGGTATAGTAAGGTAATCAAACGTAATCAAAAGTGTGATATAATTAACACTTACAACACTGCCCAGCTTCATTGATGAATTCCGATCAAGGTATCTTCAGGAAAATATCACCAAGCCATTTGTGACAGGTCATCAAGCAGCACCAGGCGTCCCCAATCACTGCTGTCCAGATTGCAACATATGGCTGGGGGATATCATCCGTCTTTATATACCCTTTGTGTGTGTCATAGAGTGGGCGGTTATAGAAGTGTATACACCTCTATAAGGCTTTACTTCCAAGCTCACATTTTTTGCGAAAGAGGCCAGTTTTCACCAGAATATGTCTTGTGACACTATGCTTCATATAAAGTTAATCGTTAAGCTGGTTTGTAAGTCTATTATAGACATTAGCTCATACAGAGTTAATACTTTAAGCTCGTTTTATATTCATGTAAACACTAGCTCAAACAGAGTTGCACTTTGGAGTTGATTTTTATGTCTTATGTAGACATAAAGTCAAACAGAGCTGAACCTTCAAGCTGTCCATGTAAACATAACATACAACAGAGTTGAACTCTGATCTTGCTTTCTGTTTAACTAGACATATTACCTCATACAGAGTTGAAGTTAAGGTTACATGACTTGGCTTCTAGAAACATCTTGTCAGCCATTTTATCAAGGCTTTCATTTTGGTTCTTAGCATTACAGACATGCAGATGTCATCTGTTTTTTTTCACACACATAGTCTTTGATTAGTGCGATGCATTAGCGTCAGTGAAAAGTAAAGTGCTTCCATTGTTTTTTGCGGTCCTATTGTCTGTGAAAAAACACTAATGTCTGAATAACACAATGACATTAATGGGTACGTATGGTGTCCACGAAAAATGCAGATGCCACATGCACGTTATATGTGAATGGATAAATGAGGCCTTATTTTGATACAGTATCATGGTAGAGTAAGGTCGCATTCACGCAACTGAGTTTCAACTGTGTGTTTGCCCGATTTACCGCCCTGTACCTTATGCCCAGAGAGGGACTCCTAGCAATATAAATACAGTGGGGAAAAAAAGTATTTAGTCAGCCACCAATTGTGCAAGTTCTCCCACTTAAAAAGATGAGAGGCGCCTGTAATTGACATCATAGGTAGACCTCAACTATGAGAGACAAAATGAGAAAACAAATCCAGAAAATCACATTGTCTGATTTTTAAAGAATTTATTTGCAAATTATGGTGGAAAATAAGTATTTGGTCACCTACAAACAAGCAAGATTTCTGGCTCTCACAGACCTGTAACTTCTTCTTTAAGAGTCTCCTCTGTCCTCCTCTCATTACCTGTAGTAATGGCACCTGTTTGACATTATCAGTATAAAAGACTCCTGTTCACAACCTCAAACAGTCACACTCCAAACTCCAGAGCATATCATATCATAGGCATGCTCTGTACAGGGAGGAAGAGTAGATAAGCTATGACATCATCTATTGCCAGTAGTCAATCCAATGATGGGTCACTATGGGGGTTGTGTATTGATGTGTGACCTTCTATTGTGATCCTCTCTGTCTTATTTGTGATGCCAGAATTGGCAAGTATCAGTCTATTATTAGACTTAGTGGCCAAAGAGAAAATTACAGGATATAGATAATGACATGGAATATTATAACAATAATAAAAAAAACTATAACAAATTATTAAAGATAAAACATTCTAAAAATGTGTTTCACATTTTTTTTTTTTTGTGACACATTGCCTTTAATCTTAAGAAAAGGCATCAAAAGAAGGACATAATTAACCTTTAGAGATATGTAAATTGTCTATACAAAAAATATGGAGAAATGCTGTTCCATGTAAAATCCCCTCAAAATACAAGGGGGCACATCCACCTTTTGTAGAAAAAAATCTTTACTCTTCTGAGGTTACAAGGCTTCTCCTATGTAAGGCTAGTTGCAGACGACCATGGGTATTTTGCGGTCCGCAAACTAGTAATTAGTCTTCAGTTTTTGCGGATAGAGTGTCTTCAGTGTGTGTTCAGTGTTTCTTCAGTATCAGTGAACTAGGTCCGCAAAAACTGACAGAGTGTCTTCTGTGTACCATCAGTGTGTGATCCTAGTTTGCGGATCCACCATAAAAAACACAGGTGACATCTAATTATATCCCTAGCTGCCGTGAAAACGGACGGCACACAGTACCATTCTAGGTTTTTAGACTCCCATAAGCTTCTATGGTCGAGTCCGTTCCGCAAAAACTGAACAGAATCGGACCTGTTCTATCTGACGCGGTACGGAATCACGGCTCGCACACTGATCAGTGAAAAATATGGTCGTTTGCATGTACCCATAGAAATGAATGGGTCAGTGTGCAATCTGCGAAATACAAGGATAGCACACGGATCTCGCCTACGGTCGTCTGCAACTGGCCTTAGACCGATGAATCTGTTGAATAGACTAGCCTAGGAGTTGATCACAGCATTACCAGCTGACAGCTTCAAAAAAGGCTGAGATCCCTTTTAGCATTGATATTTCTATACATTTATAGAATGCTTGTTTCCTTCACTCTTTCCTTCAGCCATGCACTTTAAAATCCCTTGGTTGAACTTGATACACAAATCTTTTTTCAACCATATGAACTATGTGGTAGAACATAGAGGGCTCCTGAATATATCACTAGCACTTGACGTCAAATGCTTTCGTCTCAAAATTCAACTGCAACACCAGTAGTCCAAAAATTTCACATTCCCTGTTACATTTAATCTTTCTTTGATGATTTTCGGTCATATCTATGTAGTTACATCTGTACCTACTATATACAGTATAGTGAACACAGCAACAATTCCTTGACAGCACTTTTGAAACATCTATTCCCACTAGGCAGGAAATGTTGAATGTTTACGGCAAGAACATGACCCCAGGACTCAAAGCTGTGATTTTGATAAACCAATACAATCCCTTACTCTCTTGAACTTGGTGCATTAAAGGGGTTGTCCGGGATAAAATAAAAATTAAGCCCTAAACTAAACCCCCTCCCCCCCGCTTAACTTCAAATTTACTTATTTTTAAAAAAAAATATATAATTACCTAGATCACCAGGGCAGTCATGTGACTACCCCAGGCACATTTTCTGATTATTCAGTGATGTTCCGTTTCCTTTTTTATCAGTGCTAGAATTAGGGAAAGTGATATGTGATAATGAAGCATATCCAATAGCATTTGCCATCTCTTCCTGTATACACCCTTTTTGAATTGGTTTGTTTTATATTATTTATTATGCAAGACAAGGGTCTCTCTTTTAGTCCATAGAATAAACACTGAATTAAATAGCATTATTATCAAGACAATGGCATGTTTTAAGAGATTTGATACACTGTATTAGTCAGCAAGTAAGCAAAGTTCTTGAAGTTGATGTGTTGGAAGCTGGAAATATGGGGAAGAGTATTGATGAACTAACAACAGTGTCTTGAGCTCCCAAGGCTCATTGATGCATGTGGGGAGAACAAAGGTTAACACATCTGGACCAATCCCATAGAAGGACTACTGCAGTACAATGTATCTCAGCCTGCTGCATAGATGCAGACTACAGTGCACATGCTGAATGCTACTCAACTATCAAAGCGTCTGTAATAGGCAGATCATTCTGATGAATCACATTTACACTATGTGAATGGCCGACTGGTTGTGTGTCAAATATAAGAGATGGCACCATAGTAATTTGTGGCAAGAAGGCACACTAGCAGACTTGTATCACCTACCTAAACGTAGTTGTGGACCAAGTAAGGTGTCAGTATTTGCTAAAGGCAGTGGCCTCATTCAGCAATTTATTGTATCCTGCTCCTCTCAAATTGCTGAATGCTTTGAGGAACAGGTCTGATGCATGGCCCAACATTGCATCTTAGAAAAAGGATTTGCTGCCATAGGACACCTTCAAAATTCCTGTGAGGTTGCCTAGATGACTGGCACAAGGAGAACCTACATAATACTAAGCAGTTGATTTTAATGTTAACTTTGGTGTCTAATTCTTGTATATAGTTGTTAAAAGTGACTATCAATAAGGCATTATTATGTACTCTGTTGTCACTCATGCATTGTAGTGATATGTAATAGTATGTTATACAATATAAAGTAGACAGAATAATTTCTTCTAATGTATGACATATTCTGATAGTATGGCACTGAATGTATCTCATAATACTATGTAAATCCATACTATGGTACAGTAGTATCTCATGTTTTTTGGTTTTAGCATAAGTGAGTTATTTCATTCTAGTTTACTGTTTGTTTGCTGTACTTTGTATTTAGTTTTTTATGGGGGATATTAACTGAAGTCCTTTTAATAGCAATAATTCTGCTGTAAGTCTATACCACTTACTATAAGAAATATTCATAAGCAATCTTAATTGTACTCCTGGCATCTTACTCTTTGATGTTGTGAACACGTATGTAAACTACAGGTTTTTAATGTCAGTGGTTATGATTTAAGTCATAAGAGTTGAATCAATGGCCAATTCATAAGGAATTCATGTGACATTCTGCATTTCAGATTCCATGACCTCATTCATTGCACATCCTTTTACTTTGGAAAAACCTGCAGACGTATACAGAGTATAGTGGTAGATCAATATGCAATAAATGTGTTTAATTAATTAAAAAAAAACTTGTGTGGCCTATAGGAATGATAATAAAACCTACTTAGTGAGCACTTCATGATGCATTACCGAGAAGTCCACTGATTTATAAATGCTACTAGTTTAAACAATAGGATTTATAAGAGTAAGACAGGAAATGGATGCAATATTACAGATTCTTTTCATGAAGCAACCAAATATTCTGTGTGAAAGCAAATGGAGAGTAACAAATCAATGCCTACCCTGCCAGACATTAGCATACAGTATATTGGGTAAATTGATTTGCTGAATTTGAGATTTGTTCTACTGTGGGATGTTTAGACATAAATGTGACATTAAATTGCATTTTATAAAGATTATACTCCGTGTAAAGGGGATGTGTACTTTATAAGTATACTTATATAAATGAGAAATGGAAGGAGAGCTTTAATTTTCACCATGGTGTATATAAAGTTTATATAAGTTTACTGATGATGCATCCTCAGGATAAGGTACCACTATTAGATTGGTGGGAGTCTGTTTGCTGGTGTTCTGCAGATCAGCTGTTTAAAGAGACTGTGGTACTCTTCCATGCACTTCTGCCTCATCATTTTTTACACCAATTTCAGGCTGATTTACTCTACACTTGCATAAGCTGTACTTTACATAATGGCAGTGAAAGGTATTGCAATATTGTTAAATTTGGACTGCACTGCAATGCCTTGCACTGTTGCTATATTTGAAAGGATAAATCAGCCTGACACTGATGAAAATATTGAGGTGGCTTCAATGTTTGCACAAGAACTGTAGCCTTTTAACCCTTTAAGGACGCAGGGTAGTTTGATCATTAAATCTTGGCAAGTTTCTTTATATTTTCCATCTCTGCCTTCCAAAATTTATAACTTCTGTTTTTATCTATTGACATTTTATCTGTCAAAAATTACAATTTTGTCATTATTTTTTGCATTTTGTTTTTATGGCTCACTGTATCCTGACATCCATAACTTTTTTTGCAGATGGAGCTATGTGAGGGCTCTTTTTTTTATAAGGGGACGTTCTAGTTTGTTACCAATAGGTAACATTTTCTGGTATGTACAACATTATTGCTTTTTTTTGGGAGAGGTGAGGTGACCAAAAGACATTAATTTGCACTGAGGAATTTAATTTTTTACGCTGTTCACTGTATTGGATAAATAAAATTATTTTTGGATTGGGGAAAGTTTTTTTTAACTTTTTATTAATTATTTATTATACTTTATTATTATTTTCAAACTTTTTACATTTTTTTTTTTAAATTATACTGCCCACAAGGGAACTCAAACCTGGGATACTTCTGTCTGGCAGTATATTGTACATAGACTATCTATAAGTAATAGGGCAAGGCAGTCAGGAGGTCATTGATTGGCCTCTTGGCTGCCATGGCAACCACTTGGAACCCAAAGATCAAACTGAGGGGTTAATCTGCTTGAGTCAGAGTATTTTTCAACTCCTGTAGATACCGTTTTTCCCCAGAAAATAAAACAGAGTCATATATTATTTTTTGCTCTGAATGATGGGTTAGGGCTTATTTTCAGGGGATGTCTTATTTTTTCCCTGAATAACAATCCACTCACCAGACCCCCTTAGATCTAAAACATTTAGATTTTGCAGGTACCAATGGTGGATGGGCTCTCACACACAGATCTGCATCACTCCTGTCAAAAACGTTTCACTGTCAGGTTCCTTGCCATTGCAGCAGCGTTCCACTGCAGCCAAGTGTAGGAGTTGGCTCCCCCTGGTGACCAGAAGCATCCACAATGCATGGGCTCGGGAGTGCTGCCAGCGGGACCTGTGTGTGAGAACCTGTTACTACCGGTAGTCAACCCTTATTGTTGTGGAGAACTATCTCACTAGTTCCATCTTGTACAGATAGGTCCCTTAAGATCAATGTCCAATTCTTTTGTTGGTGTCTGCTTTCCATGATGAAGGGTCTCCTGTATCTGTCCTGCTGTATTCTATTGTATCTAAATAACATGAGATATATAAGATGTAAACAGGAATGAAACACATAGATACTGCTAATTATAAAGTAAAAAAAAAAAGTCTATCAAACCCACATACAACACTCGTTTTGCCCTGCATTTCACCTCTGTGAGCTGTTTTTATGGGATGAATTTTTGGTTTTTGTGTTCAATAAACTTTATATTTTATGGATTATTTTGTAATATCTATTTCTTTTAGTATTTTGAGGGATATACAGTACAGACCAAAAGTTTGGACACACCTTCTCATTCCAAGAGTTTTCTTTATTTTCATGACTATAACAATTGTAGATTCACACTGAAGGCATCAAAACTATGAATTAACACATGTGGAATTATATACTTAACAAAAAAGTGTGAAACTGAAAATATGTCTTATATTCTAGGTTCTTCAAAGTAGCCACCTTTTGCTTTGATTACTGCTTTGCACACTCTTGGCATTCTCTTGATGAGCTTCAAGAGGTAGTCACCTGAAATGGTTTTCACTTCACAGGTGTGCCCTGTCAGGTTTAATAAGTGGGATTTCTTGCCTTATAAATGGGGTTGGGACCATCAGTTGTGTTGTTCAGAAGTCAGGTGGATACACAGCTGATAGTCCTACTGAATGAAGTGTTAGAATTTGTATTATGGCAAGAAAAAAGCAGCTAAGTAAAGAAAAACGAGTGGCCATCATTACTTTAAGAAATGAAGGTCAGTCAGTCCGAAAAATTGGGAAAACTTTGAAAGTGTCCCCAAGTGCAGTGGCCAAAACCATCAAGCACTACAAAGAAACTGGCTCACATGAGGACCGCCCCAGGAAAGGAAGACCAAGAGTCACCTCTGCTGCGGAGGATAAGTTCATCCGAGTCACCAGCCTCAGAAATCGCAGGTTAACAGCAGCTCAGATTAGAGACCAGGTCAATGCCACACAGAGTTCTAGCAGCAGACACATCTCTACAACAACTGTTAAGAGGAGACTGTATGCAGCAGGCCTTCATGGTAAAATAGCTGCTAGGAAACCACTGCTAAGGACAGGCAACAAGCAGAAGAGACTTGTTTGGGCTAAAGAACACAAGGAATGGACATTAGACCTGTGAAAATCTGTGCTTTGGTCTGATGAGTCCAAATTTGAGATCTTTGGTTCCAACCACCGTGTCTTTGTGCGATGCAGAAAAGGTGAACGAATGGACTCTACATGCCTGGTTCCCACCGTGAAGCATGGAGGTGTGATGGTGTGGGGGTGCTTTGCTGGTGACACTGTTGGGGATTTATTCAAAATTGAAGGCATACTGAACCAGCATGGTTACCACAGCATCTTGCAGCGGCATGCTATTCCATCCGGTTTGCGTTTAGTTGGACCATCATTTATTTTTCAACAGGACTAATGACCCCAAACACACCTCCAGACTGTGTAAGGGCTATTTGACCAAGAAGGAGAGTGATGAGGTGCTACGCCAGATGACCTGGCCTCCACAGTCACCAGACCTGAACCCAATCGAGATGGTTTGGGGTGAGCTGGACCGCAGAGTGAAGGCAAAAGGGCCAACAAGTGCTAAGCATCTCTGGGAACTCCTTCAAGACTGTTGGAAGACCATTTCAGGTGACTACCTCTTGAAGCTCATCAAGAGAATGCTAAGAGTGTGCAAAGCGGTAATCAAAGCAAAAGGTGACTACTTTGAAGAACCTAGAATATAAGACATATTTTCAGTTGTTTCACACTTTTTTGTTAAGTATATAATTCCACATGTGTTAATTCATAGTTTTGATGCCTTCAGTGTGAATCTACAATTTTTATAGTCATGAAAATACAGAAAACTCTTGGAATGAGAAGGTGTGTCCAAACTTTTGGTCTGTACTGTACATATAGGTTTAATATGTAGAAAATAATCTAGCCTGAAAAGTAGAGAAGCAAAACATTTATTTAATAACATATATTACAAAGTTTCTTATATTTATCTCTACTGTTCAATTATGCAAAGATGTTTATAACTGGAAGTACACTTTAAATGCATGTGATTTTGGTCTTCCCCATGTATGCATCTTGGTTATCTGTATTGTCCTTAGGGCTTCCACCATGTTTATCCTTTTGGACTTACGTTATGTACGTATGTGTTTTAATGTCTATATGCCTGAGTCTTGTATATGAGTGGTTACTCTGAGTTCTGCACACTGACCTGTATTCCATCCCTTGAGTTTGAAGTGTGCATCGTGTTCTGAAATATGAGTCATGTATTCTGTCTTGAGGCCTGGAGTTGGGCCTATTCCTTGAACTACATGTCCCTTACTCCATAGTCTGTGTCCTTAATACCACTATTTCCTCTACAGTTTTGGTTCACTTGTTTCTGTCCTGTGTTTAGTTCATACCTCTGCTACCTGTTCTATTGTCCTGCCTTGGATTCTTGTCGATGATCCAGCTTATGTTATCTATTGTTCCAAGCTGTTCCTGGATTCAGCATCTCTGTTACCAGTCCTGACTACCTGTTTTGTGTTTATATGTTAGCAGCTCTGAGTTTAATTCTATTCACACCATGCATTTGCATGATTATATAGTGTGCTGCAACATAGTCCTTAAACTGCCTGCTCAGCTGTCGCCATCATTATGATCACCATGATTCAGAGGTTGTAACCTGGTAGACTTGCTGCAGCAAAGCCCAGATTCCTGTATGGGAGTTAAAGGGTGAAATCTGGGGAGTCTAGACAACACTCATGGTAGTGGTCCACAGCCAATCCAGTTTGGTGACACAGTGGGTCTGTTACAACAGATGTACCGACACTTATAAGATCTCCACATAAATTAACATAAGTTTTTCATAACTCCATTTCATAATAAAATCACAGCATGCTAAGAATAGTCTTGAAGTGCTGAAATTCATACACTATCACTAGGTCGCAGATAGACAATAGGTCCCATATAGATAGTTTGATAACTAGAATATCTGTTTGTGATAACAAAATCATGTTTTTAGAAAAAGTGCTTAACATACACTATATAGACAAAAGTATTGGGGCACCTACACATTACACCTGCAGGGGGTTTTATGATGGACATTCCAATCTAAATTGATGGGCATTAATATGAAGTTATCAACCCACACACACACACACACAAACCCCTTGCAGCTAAATCAGTGTCAATCTCCATTCTTGTTCATCCCAAAATTTTTTGACTGGGTTAAGGTCAGGACAACCTCACACAATCATGCATTCATATATCTTGCTTTGTGCACTGGAACTAAGAGGTGTAGGCCAATCCCTGAAAAGCCACGCCAAACCTTACAGATGGCACAATGCAGCCAGGCAGGTAATGTTCTCCTGACATTCTACAAAGCCAAACTCATCCATTGGATAACCAGATACAGAAGCGTGATTTGTCAATACACAGAATATGTTCCAGGTGTGGCATGCTTTATACCAGAGGTCCCCAACTATACAGAGCAACAGACTATTAAATGGTATGTGGGGGAGGGGGACTATTACCTAACAGTAATATTGACCCCCACAGGTAATAGCATTACTTATGTGGGGGGAGGGAATTATTATTTGTGGGGATGCTATTAGCTCACTATAACAGTAATAGTGCCCCCACAGGTAATAGCATTATTTATGTGTGGGGGGGCTATTACCTATGGAGGGGTTACTATTACTTTGGGGCAGCTGTAACGTCTCTGCCTGTTCGGGTTTCGGCACCACCCTCCGCTCACACGCTGTGGTGAAGGAGGCGTGTTCGGTTTGATTCCTTGCGTAGGTTTCTTATTGCTCAGTCTGAACATGGTCCTGGTCAATGTAATGGATTTCCGGCCACACCCGTGTTCTGAGCATTTCTCTCTGGACTGCATAGAGTTAATCTCTTCCTGGCCTGTGTGATTGAAAGCCTGTGTACCTATCAGGTCTGGGGCTGGGCCCAGACTTTCTATATACGGGATGTCACTTTCTCAGCAAGTTGCCGGTTATTGCACTGTCTTTGCCTACTCTCCTTGTTATATCCCTTACTACTTTGTTACTTGATTCTCTGACCCTTTGGCTTGCCTTTTGACTATTCTCTTGGATTTTGACTTTGTTCTGTATTGCTCGTTTGTTACCGACCCCTTGGCTTCCTGACCTCTCTTTTGTCGTTTGTTTTGTCTTGTCCTGTTCTGTGTGTCACTTACCCAGTATAGGACTTGTCTTCTAGTTGTCCATTTACCGTTTAGGGTAACTGAGGCAATAGGAAGGGACAGTGGCTGGGGTGAGATTAGGGCTCACTTGTCTCTGTCCTTCCTCCTAGACCCCTGCAGTAGTGTCAGGGTATTGCTACGTTTGGCAAGACCCTTACAGAATAACTGGCCATAACATTCTGCCATTTCTTCCCATAGGATCAGTATGGATCCTATTCAGGGCCTTGCGGCCAAGTTGGAAGGTTTGACAGGCCTGGTAGCTGAGCTTGCTAAACAGGTGCAGACCCTTACTGATGCTTCTGCAGCATCCCCAGTTGTTTCTGCCCCTTTTAGGGTTAAGATGCTACTCCCCGACCATTTTTCAGGGGATCGTGAAAAATTTGAGACTTTCCGGGAGTCTTGTCGCTTGTATTTCCGGATTAATCCACATGCATCCCAGGCCCAAATGGTGGGAGTAGTTATATCCCTCCTACAGGGGGATCCACAAGCTTGGGCCCTTAAACTCCCTCCAGGGGCTGAGGAGTGGATTAACTTTGAAAATTTTTTTTTGTCTTTGGGGTCTATATATGCTGAGCCAGACCACATTGGGCTTGCGGAATCGCAACTCCTCACCATGCGGCAGGGCAAACGCTCTGCTGAGGAATATTGCGCAGAATTCCGCAAGTGCAGCATGATTGCAGGTTGGTGTGAGTCAGCTCTAAAGGCCCACTTTAAACAAGGTCTATGTGACCGTGTTAAGTAGGTCTGGGTTGGTCACCCAGATCCTCCCACTCTTGAGCAGGCCATGACTTTGGCTGTCCGTATTGACCGTAGGATCCGGGAAAATGTTAAAGAGAGAATAGTGTCTGCTTCTTCCAAGTTTTCTGTCTCTCCCTCACTCTCTCCTGAGAAACCTGTTATTTCTCTCATGACTCCTGGTGAGGAACCCATGCAACTGGGAGTTATGGACGCCAAGATGCGACGAGAGCATCGTCTCAGGAACAACCTCTGCCTGTACTGTGGTGCTTCCGGTCATTTCATCCGTGACTGCTCGATCAGACCTCGCAGACCAGCGGGGAAAACCTCAGTGCCTGAGTGGTAATCAGAAGAACCACTCAGGCAGCCAGGTATCTGCTGATATGACTGCTCTGCACACTTTAAATTGTGTTACTGAGGAGACTGTCTCAGCTGCTAAAGGTGGGAAACACCAGGTGAATAAAAAATGTTTGTCTGGCCCACCAGTGTCTGTGGTTGTGCAAAAAGACCCTGAATTTAAGGCAGAAAAAATACTGGGTCCTACTAAAACTGGTTTATCTGGTGAGGGTCCGGTGTCCCCTCATAAAGAGGGGGGTACTGTAACGTCTCTGCCTGTTCGGGTCTCGGCACCACCCTCCGCTCGCACGCTGTGGCGAAGGAGGTGTGTTCGGTTTGATTCCTTGTGTAGGTTTCTTATTGCTCAGTCTGAACATGGTCCTAGTCAATGTAATGGATTTCCGGCCACACCCGTGTTCTGAGCATTTCTCTCTGGACTGCATAGAGTTAATCTCTTCCTGGCCTGTGTGATTGACAGCCTGTGTACCTACTTTGTTACTTGATTCTCTGACCCTTTGGCTTGCCTTTTGACTATTCTCTTGGATTTTGACTTTGTACTGCATTGCTCGTTTGTTACCGGCCTCTTGGCTTCCTGACCTCTCTTTTGTCGTTTGTTTTGTCTTGTCCTGTTCTGTGTGTCACTTACCCAGTATAGGGCTTGTCTTCTAGTTGTCCTTTTACCGTTTAGGGTAACTGAGGCAATAGGAAGGGACAGTGGCTGGGGTGAGATTAGGGCTCACTTGTCTCTGTCCTTCCTCCCAGACCCCTGCAGTAGTGTCAGGGTATTGCTACGTTTGGCAAGACCCTTACAGTAGCCCTGCAACCCAAATCCCTCCCTCAACTCCGCTCCAACCAGCACCTCCCTTCCTGGTCACAGAAAAATTGTCTTAAATGAAACTGGTCCTTGCAGCAAAAAAGGTTAGGGACTGCTGCTTTATATCATTCCACCTTAGGATTGTCATTGTGCTTGGTGATGTAAGGTTTGCATGTAGATGCTTGGCCACGGAAACCCATGCCATGAAGCTTCAGATGCACACTTTTTGTGCTCATGTTAGTGACAGAGGAGGTTTGTAGCTCTGCAGTTACTGTGTCATCGGTTTTGGTAATTTCTATGCAATATATGCCTCAGCAGTGACCCTGCTCTGTAAGTTTACATAGTCTTCCACTTCTTGACTATGTTGTTGTGGTTCCTAAACAATTCCACTTTTCAATAATACCACTCACAGTTGATGGTAGAATATCTAAGGGGGAAAAAATTTCACAAACTGACTTGTTGCAATGGTGGCATCTTATTATAGTACTATTCTTGAATTTTGTGAGCTCTTAAGAATGACCCATCCTTTCACAAATGTTTGTAAAGACAGACCGCATGGCTAGGTGCTTGACTCTATATTCCTGTGGCAATGAATGAAACACCTGAATTAAATGAATTGTGCCTTAGTACTTTTGTCCATATAGCATATATAGGAAGAAGGGAGACTAGCTGTATGTAATAAAGTTGTCAGATTTTTTTAAGACAATAACCTAAATCAATAGGTATATTTTCTGGGAATAATTCATACTGTTTTTTGACAATAAGTTTTTTGTTCAAAAAGTAATCGAGACATTTTTCTTGTGGTGCTGTGTCACAATGGTAAAAAGTGCACAGTACACCTGTGACTACATAATACTAGACTTGCTATTTTTGTAGATTATTTTTTCACTCTGAAGGTCACAGGCTCAGCTAAATAACAGTGTTTAAGGGAGCATATATACCAATTAGTGACAATTCTTTCCAGAAAATGTCTTCTTCTCTTTCAACCACCTCCTCAAAACTCAAATTGTTTTTTGTACTATAAATTAGATTTCACATCTGTGTCCCAAAACATTTTACATTTTAAATGGCTAAAATAGATGAAAGTTTTTGATTTTTTTCTCATTGTTACCTTGTTTCAGAATATACACCAGTCAGATAAACCATCACAGCCACTGACAGGTGAAATGGATAACATTGATTATCTTGTTACAATTGCACTGGTCAAGGGGTGGACTATATAATGCAGCGAGCGAACATTCAGTTCTTGAAGTCATTTGGGCAATCATAATAATCTAAGTCACTTTGACAAGGACCAAATTGCAATGGTAGACGACTGGGTCAGAGCATCTTGAAATTGACAGGTCTTCTAAGAGTGGTTAATAATAAAAGTAATCCGAGAAAGGAAAACTAGTAATCTGGTAGCGGAGTCATTGGCACCCAAGACTTATTATGTCTGAAGGGCATGATGACTAGCTCACTTGGTCCAATCCCACAAAAGAGCTACTGTAGCACAAACTGACGAAAAAGGTAATGATGGCTATGATATAAAAGTGTCATAATACACCGAACATTACTACTTGCTCAGTGTGGGATAGTGTAGTACACAATATTAGGCAGGTGGTTTTAAAGTTATGTCTGATATGTACTGTATATGGTATGTTCTGCATATAGTAACTGGATAATAGAGCAAGAAAATAATGTCCTTGAAATACTGTCACACAGTAGCTGTATTATGTACTGATTCTGTTGCCACGTAAAACACTCAATTATACCATAGTATAGAACATGCCATACTTCTTTAGTGCTGCATCTCCTTTTTGCACTGATGTCAATGGAGCTGCGCCCCAATAAACAGACCGCCAAGCTCAGAAATCCTGTTGATATGCCATCACTTACTGAGATGACAATAAGACTTTAACATAGATAAAGAAAAAAACAACTATACAACTCTTGTTACATGTCTAAATGGAGAAATTGCAAAAATATTATTATATAAAACCTTTTTCAGGTATGATCATTGAAAGTGAATGACTAAGTAATTAGTCATTTGTGTAGACAATACACTTACAGATGTTAGAAGGTTGTTTTATACAAATGTAATGCTAACAAATTCCTTAAGAAACCTAAAGAAATGTTAGAAATAACTAGTAATAAGCTATTTCTTCAACAAGAAGTAGCCATAGCTGTAGAAGACATTTATTCAACCCATTGGCAGACTTTGTAAGAGTTCTCTCTCTTCATTTCCCATAGGAGGTCTTCTAGTCCTGAACTGTAAAGACAACCTGGTAGTGTTTGATTCCACTTAGGGTGAGCGGATGTATCTCTTTCTATTGAGACAGTAACATTTTGTATGCTTAGAGCTGAGAATAGAGAATTACATGTAAGGCATAGCAATCAAGCCTTAACAGTTCCTTGAATACTAATAGATGGATGCTCACATCTGGTATCTTTTATTTTATCTTTTCATACAGGCACAGCTTTCTCAGGCTTTGAGTGGAGTTTCTGATAAAGCAAAGGAAGCCAAAGAATTCTTGGTTCAGCTAAAGAATATACTGCAACAAATCCAGGTATTATCCTTCTGTTCCTTACACAACTGCATCCAGACTATGACATACCATATAGAAAGAAAGAAGACTGATCTTCCTTTGTTGAATTCGTGTGTTGGGGCGCAAAGTCATATGTGCAGAAATGCAAGTGTCAAAACATTGCAGTTTACTGTCCCAGTAAAGTGAATGAGATTTCATTTAATCTCATCCATAAAACACACTGGTGTATATTTTTGAAAACTGTTCATGTTAATTGTAGCTGTGAAATCACTGTGTTTTTTCCCCTTTGTTTTTATATGGGGTGGTAAAAAAACACTGTAATAAATACAGCTGAATTTCTGCAGCAAAAAATGCAAGCTGCAATGAAAAACGTGCAAGGCGCATTTTTATAGCAAATTTTCTGCTGCTCTTTAACTGCCTTTTTCCCACAGAATTTGTCCACTGAATTTCATAACATGTGGCCATAGCTGGGATTCTCATATACAGTCTTTGCTATATTTTCTCCTGTATTTTTTGTGCAGAATTACTGCATGCTGTAATACTGATTCTGTTTTCTAAAATTTGTGATGACACATTGCTATTAAAGGGAGCCTGCCACAAACAAAATCACTTCTAAACCGCTCACTTGCTGTTCTAGGGTCACATAATGAACATTTTTTTTGTTTCAAAGTTTAGTCTTCCAAAGAAAAAATCAACTTTCAGCTGAGGTCCCACGTTGCGGAAACGCAGCTTTTTTTGTTGCAGATTTTGCTGCTAATTTTTTCAGCCAAAGCCAATAATTGCTACACAAGGAATGGGAAGTATCTAGGAAGTTCTTATACATCTCCCTTCTGCTCAATCCACTCCTGGCTTTGGCTTAAAAAACCGCAGCAAAATCTGCAACAAGAAAGTTGCGTTTTCGCAACGTGGGGCCTCAGCCTTAAGGTGAAGCCCATGTTGCGAAAATGGTGCGTTTTACAGTACCTGCAAAGTGGATGGGATTCTGGCTAATCCCATACATACATTGCAGAAAAAAACTGCAGCGGAAAAGCAGCGTTTTCATAAACACTTGCGTTTTTAAAGATCGCAGCATGTCAGTTATACCTGTGGAAACGCTGGTGTTTTCCAGATAGATATAATAGGGGCAGAAAGGAAAGAGGAAAACTGTGGGAAATCGCAGTGAAAAATGCTGTGGAAAAAAATGTGATTGCATTTCTGCCGCGTTTTTTTGGCAGTGTTTTGCTGTGCTTCGCTACGTGGGGCCTTAGCCTTAATCTATATGCTATTCAGTGCATCCAGAGCATGGCCGAGTCTCTCAGTGCACCTATTTTTGCCTGTGGTCACCCCCAGTGCTGTCTCCTAATATAAAGATTAACAGGTTCTTATATGGGGTGACCACAAGCAAAAATGGATGCTCTGGCAGACACAGCCTTGTCCCAGGTACACCAAATTGCTCATTTGCATACAGTTTAAAAGTTGATTTTCTCGGCAGCAAGATTGCACTTTGACGCAACAGTATATAAGCAGTGTGGGAGAGATCTTGGTGGTGGTAGACTTCCTAAAAATGTCTCTTTTTGTCAGAGACAAAATAGCATAGCCAATTGCAGCACACTTGGATATTATTAACATGTGGTTTGGTCCATTTGGTGGATCTGCCAGTCCACACTAAAAGAGACATTGTTATAAATCATATCACAGAACAAATCCCATATTTACCTGATGGTAGGTGATGCAAGAATGTACATTGACACAAAAAGTCATGTTCATGTACCGCCTACAGCCTCTATAGCAACATAAGGCCTGGGACCCCACGTTGCGAAAACGCTGCGTTTTACAGTATCTGCACACATTGCAGAAAAAAATCCACAGCGGAAAAGCTACAATTTCAAAATTGTTTGCATTTGAAAATTTGAAATATGTTTTCCATATAGGTATAAAAGGGGCAGAAAGTCTGCAGAGAAAAACTCTGCGGACTATCTGTGAAAAACTCTGTAAAACAATGCATTCCCACCATATTTTTTGCTGCGATTCGCTGCATGGGGCCTTAGCTTAAAAGTGTTTTGAAACTATTAATAGTGGTGGTTGACACCCTTTAATGTGCTCAATAAAAGACATGAATAGTTTGTGTATTATTAGTTTAGTTACATTGTTTCTCTATAATTGTGACTAGGAGTGGATTTGGCTATAACGCAACCCATGCAATTACATGGGGCCCCAAGGATCAGGGGGGATCTCATATCAGTGAGCTTCATTCTGGCTTTTTTCGGTGGTGACATTGGCCATTATCTGTTGGATTGCTCCAACATGTTTCACTACACGTTATGGTTCACTGCTGCATACAGATAAGCCCAAGTCATATATGATGGAGGGTGTACAGGTAGAAATTACTGATAAACATCCTCTCACACACCTACAATCCATGAGGGGGTGGGTGCCTAGAATTCCAAATGCACAGAGATAAGCAGAGCTTCGGCATTCCATAGCAAGATTGAGCAGGACGCTTCTTTTTTTTCTTTTTTTTCTGTCACTGCCTCCCATCGAAAACAATGTGAAACAGATTCTGGATTGTTCTAGGAGCTGGTTTTAAGGTTAAACTGCCTCGGAATCGGCTCCAAATTCCTCAGTGTGAACGTAGTCCTACCTGACTTCCATCAACTGTGGGTTGAATTTACATACATATCATAACAATATTGCATGTCTGTAGGTGATTTTCTTTACTGAAATTAATTGTAGTAAATACAAAACTGTTTCTAGGTGATGTTCTCATTTCGTTAATGAAGTCAACTGTTAAAAGAAGTCTTTGAGGTCTAAAATGCCTCCCAAAGCAATAATAGTGCCACGTAGGGGCCCTTAGTAGAAGCAGAAACAAGCTTTGGTGGCCACAAGCCAATGAGCAATACAGAGATAATCATCTTTTTATGGTTATGCAAATCAGCCTCAATTGCAGCGTTGGTAGGGCCTGATTCACCATGTTTACCTAGTGTTCTGAATATCCTCTGAAATTGCTGCTACTTTACTAGGAAATGACATTTTCAGACTCTGCCTGCATCACATCTGTGTGTAGGCAAATCTGGAAAATTGGCCCTGACCCCAGTGCACTTGCAGGATCATTTGCATACCCATAAAATATTATCTCTGCATTGTTTCATCGGTTTGTAGCCACAAAGCTATGTTTCTGCTCTATATGGTCCTTTTTTTGAATCGAACAGACACCCTTTAACCCCTTAATGCAGAATGATGTACATATATATCATGTGCGAGGGATAGTTAGCACAGAATACCTTACATGTATGACATTCTATTTGCACTGGCACAGTAGCTGTGCAAGAGATCGCAGCGAGAGGCTGGCTGTAACTGACACCCAGGCTCCTGGTGCAATGACTATGGATGATGATAATGCCATTTGCAGCCACTTAACCTCTTAGCTGTTCCAGTCAATAACACCCATTTCGACACAATCATAGGGGAATGTGTGTCCAGGAAACAGCAATACATAGCTCCCTTTATCATCATGTTCCATTTCTGTACTGCTGATGTTGCCTGCTACGCCTTAACAGCTACCACCACTGTCACCACTCAGCCAGTCCCATCCTGCAGTCCGATCCATCATATTGTGCCCTGCCGCACTGCCACACATGTTGCCACAGCTACCACCATTGCTATCATTCAGCAAGACATGTCCTGTGGCCAGAATCCATCATATTCTGCCCTGCTGCACTGCTATACATGTTGCCACAGCTATCACCACTCAGCCAGATATGTTTTTCTGGTCCATCATATTCCACTATAGCTCACCATTGGTGCCACACTGTTGGAATAATTCAATAGTTAATGGTCTCAGCTGTCACTGTAAGGAGGGGTACACTGTGTGTTGACCAAAAAAGTGGACAATATACTATGTGGGAGTAAGTAAAAGTGACAGTAAACTGTGTGAGGGCCAATAAAGTGGACTTTATACTGTGTGGGTGCCAGTAAAGGGGGCTTAATACTGTGTCAGGGCCTATAAAGGGGACATTATACTGTGTAGGGGCCAGAAAAGAAAGTAATTCCAAGTGGCCCTCCACCAATGAGCTGACCTCCACTCCTATGATCCGTCTCTCTCTTAGTTTGAGCTACCTCCTCCCCCCAGATAAAGTAGAAGCAGTCCTTAAATAGAGAGCCATCTCCCACCTTTGGTAGACCTGACGTCAAACAGGCCGCACCACAGGAGAGCATCACACAACTTCTGTGGTACAACTCAGGGAGGCAACTTTATTCCACCTATAAGGAGTCATCACGTGATCCAGGTGACAAAAGTTCCAGAACAATGAATGCACAATGACCTGTAACATGAGCATACACAAAATACATCACCCATCATAGTACAAGTATATTATAACACATAATATAAGATAACCAGTAAACTCTATTACACCAAGTGGCGATCCAACAGCTGGCCAACGCTGTGCTTTCATTACACTAACAGGTGCAGTCAAGGATCGGTTTAACCCTTGCCTACCCATTTGCTGTGAACAAATCCAAAACTTTTTATTTAAAGGGGTTTTCCCAGACTTTCAAGTGCATGACCTATCCTTAGGTTATCAATTGAAGATCTGTGGGGATCTGAACCGGGGATTCCCGGCGATCAGCAGTTTGAAGAGGCAGAGTCACATTCATCCATCACGTGGCCTGATTGCAGCTCAATCCTATTTAAGACAATGGGATGAGCTGTGATAATAAGAATAGTTGGTGTACAAATGTGTGGCACTGTGCTTGGTAAGTACTGTAGAGGCTACAGTTTTTCTGCAGTTTTTAAAGAAAGGGAAATTGTCATTTGTCATCTCTCTATATATTTTCCAACTTTTTGAGCCAAACCTGGTTTTTGCTGCAAGAACAAAACGTGAACATGTGTCCTTATAGCAAGACAAATAATGTAGAATGCACTGTACAAGGTAGCTCTGTTAAATTTGGAGGTTCATTAATTGACATTCTTGACAGTTATTTTCTTGATAGTGCAAAACACTTATCGGGGTATTGCCTCCCCCAGGAGAATCTGCTGTAAGCCTAAGGCCCCACGTAGCAAAACGCAGCAAAAAAATGCTGTGGAAAAAAAACGCAGCGAACATACATCAAGTTTTTTTTCCACAGCGTTTTTGCTGAGTTTTTCTTTGCAGACTTTCTGCCCTTATTATACCTATGGGGAAAACGCCAGTGTTTCTGCAGGAATAATTGACATGCTGCAATGTTCAAACACATGGGCGTTTTCAAAAAGAGGGCTTTTCCACAGAGGATTTTTTTCTGCAGTGTGTGGATGGGATTAGCCAAAATCTAATTCACTTTACAGGTAATGTAAAACGCAGCGTTTCACATCTCATGGGGCTTCGGCCTTAATATACTATTGTTAGGTAAGCACATGATGCAGTGCCTACCACACCCAGGTCCATTCCACGAGGAACAAGTTAACAAAAATTACCAATACATTTTTAAACACTGATGGCATGGACTAGCGCGTGGTAAATTCTGCATGATGTGTTTTCACCCTTAAATTTCTTTGTAATTATTTCTTAATATCCCAAGAAAAGCGTGTTAATTGGTTTGTTAAAAATGCTCATGAACATCAAGAAAAACAGTAATTTTAACCTTTAGGCTGAGATCCCACGTTGCGGAAACGCTGCTTTTTTTGTTGCAAATTTTGCGGTGTGTTTTTTTTTTTTTTTTAGCCAAACCTAGTAGTGGCTACAAAAGGAATGGGAAATATCTAGGAAGCTCTTAGAGGGTGTTCACGCTACCGTTGGTGACCGTCAGTAGTGTCCATAGCTATTGTCCGTTACAAGATTTTAGCAATGGACACTAGCTGAACCGTCAGAAATCCATTAAAATTTCCATTCATATCAATGGGTTTTTATATTGTGCCTGTTACTGTCTGTTTGTGTCCGTTTACACCCAATCCATCAGAAGTCCGGTTTTTTTCCGCGGACAAAAAAATCCTACATCCAGGACTTTTTTGTCCGTTTCGAAAAACGGATTCTTGACGGACAGCAAGTGTCCGTTATTTTTTAACATTAAAGTCTATGGGTAACGGACTTATAACGGACGGTAACTGATAGCCATCAGTTAGTGTCCATTATTTTATGTCCGGTTTTTTTTCTGCGCATGCTCAGAAAGCAGAAACAAAAAACCCCCAAAAAACAGACAGTGTTAAAAAACGGACACTAACTGATGCTAACTAATGCTAATGTGTCCGTTTTTTTAACTGATCCAATTAATGGATCAGTTGAAAAAACGGACACATTAGCATCAGTTAGCTTCAGTTAGTGTCCGTTTTTTAACACTGTCCGTTTTTTGTTTTTTTTTGCTTCTGCTTTCTGAGCATGTGCAGAAAAAAAAATGGACATAAAATAACGTTACCCATAGACTTCAATGTTAAAAAAATAACGGACACTTGCTGTCCATCAAGAATCCGTTTTTCCAAACGGACAAAAAAGTCCTGCATGTAGGATTTTTTGTCCGCGGAAAAAAAACGGACTTCTGACAGATTGGGTGTAAACGGACACAAACGGACGCAATATAAAAACCCATTGAAATGAATGGAAATTTTAACGGATTTCTGACGGTTCAGCTAGTGCCCGATGCTAAAATCTTGTGACGGACAATAGCAACGAACTCTACTGACGGTCACCAACGGTAGTGGGAACGCCCCCTTAGTGTCCGTTAATGTCTGTTATTATAGGTGTCCGGGTTTTTTTTGTTAACGGACACCTTCATAACGGAATCCAACGGTAGTGTGAACCTTGCCTTATACTTTTACCTTCTCCTCAGTCCACTCCTAGCTCAAAAAAAGCAGCAAAATCTGCAACGTGGGTTTTTTTGCACAGCGTTTTCACAGAAAGTGCAAAGAGTTGTCCTCTGTGATCTTTCTGCTCCTATCATACCTATAAAGAAAACGCCAGTGTTGACATGCTGCAATTTTCAAGAATGTGAGTGTGCAGATTTTTTTTTCTGCAATGTGTGGATGGGATTAGCCAGAATCCCATCCACGTTGCATAGACTGTAAAATGCAGCATGTTTGCAACATGGGGCCCTGGCCTTAAACTGTTTTATAGCACTTTTCATGTATACATATAAATCTAAACATATATATAGAAAATGTTATAGATTTTGATTTTCAATGTAGTTAACATTTTACATGTGATTGACTTTTATTTTTAGGAAAATGGACTGGAATATGAAGCATGCTTGGTTGCTCAATGTGATGCTTTAGTAGATGCATTAAATCGACAAAAGGCAAAGTTGCTCACCAAAGTCACAAAAGAGCGAGAACATAAATTCAAGGTGAGGAGCAATATTCTAGCTTTGCGCAAGGGCAATAAAGAAACATTTTATGATAATGGTATTAGTAATTCCAATAACAATTAGTGTCATATAATTTTAATTCCTTTAATGTAATTTTATTAATAGAGCTTGCCCAACACATGATAATTGTTTGCTGGGTATGTGGTGTATATAGGATCAGCATTGAATTAAGCAGCATTGTGCAGATATAGCAGATTTTAACCTGACTTTTAAACCCCTTGCAGACGCTGGTGTGAAATGTCAGTGTGCTATCCAGGTTTTTCCCAGGTTGTAACACTGACTCATTCATTTCTATGGGCCTGTACACATGACCGGGAATTACAGGGTCCTGTGAGCGGGCCAACAGTCCAGGTCGCAAAATATGGAACAGGATCTATTCCTGTCTGATTTTGCAGCCTGCAGCAAAATCTGCAACAACAAAAAAACTGTGTTTCTGCATTATGGGGCTTTAACCTTAAAGGGGTTGTCCAGGATCATAAAATTAAATACAGGCAGCAAGAGAGGGCTAAAAAATAAAAATGCATTCATGCTTACATGCATTCTTCCCTCTGTTTCTTTTCTTTTTTTTTTTTTTTTTTTCAATTCAAATTTTTATTGCAGTTTTATTATAATACAACAAGGTCTGAAACAGGCCAATATTACAAAAAAAAAAAAAAAATACAAATAAAACAAAGCAGGATGGAGCCATCTTCCTTCTGTAAAAAGTCTCATGTCTAGATGGCTGCAAACTCTGTTACATTGACAGTAGTGTATATGATTATTGTACAGATTTCTTTTAATGTTCATATTCTATAGAGCGAGTGACCTGGTTGAACTGTTGTAATACTCAGCAAAACATAGAAGTAATTTTGTTAGAGGAGGAATTACCATAAGCCATTTCTGTAGAGTAATGCTAAAAATGTTAAGTGACAACTCAGAACAGCAAAACTGTCAACATGTCAAGCTGCAGCGATTAAAAAGAGTGCGATGTACATGTGAAGTCAGAAACCATGAATTGCACAGTCACCGACAGGCACGTGACATTGTAACAACATGTTTTTCCTACGACAGCAGGCTGCAACTCTATAGCTACAGCAGGAAGATATCCTAATCCTTACCACAGGGGATTAACTAAAATGTGCAGGTTTATTTTTCTAGGTTGTCTGGGACCAGATAAATCACTGTACATTGAAACTTCGCCAGTCAACAGGGCTAATGGAATATTGCCTTGAAGTAATCAAAGAAAATGATCCCTCCGGCTTTTTACAGGTACAAGCATGCAATGCATTACTCAAAAAAATATATACATGAAATTAAAAGCGCATTTGGCTAATATGTTAATTCTATGTAGATGTTTGAAATTTCAGATTTGCAGTTTCCTAAATATTAGTACTGCTATAACATGAAACTAACCACCCAAAATGTATTTGTAACCCCTTAACACACTATAACTTAACTGTACTTGATGGTTTTCCATACATTATGGCACCATAACATATAGTTTAATCCACAAGCGTAACCTGAAGATCCTGAGCCCCAATGCAAGATATGTAACAGGCCTTCCATTCACCATGTGCTATCTATAATACTAATACATGTAGAGAGTCCTTTGGGCCTCCTGACGCCCCAGGGCCTTGTAGCGATTGCTATCTCTGTACTCCCTATAGCTACACCCCTGGTTACATCATGATGATCAGAGGCACAGAAACTGTGCCCATACAATCAACAGTACAAACCTCAGATGTTGTCTGTTTAACTCTTTAGGCGCCATGGGCAAAAGCAACTGTAGCATCTATGGAGCATGAAGAAATCAGCCTCTTGGCCCTCCCCTGCAAATTTGGCTACCCCTACTCCTACCTCAATTTCTGCCCTTAAAATGTAATAACTGTGCCCATACAATCAACAGTAAAAACTGAGGATGTTGGCTGTTTAACTCTTTAGGAGCCATGTGCAAAAGCAACTGCAGCATCTATGGAGCATGAAGAGATCAGTCTCTTTGCTCTCCCCTGCAAATTTACCTACTCCTACCTAAATTTCTGCCCTTAATAATGTAATAATTATTTAGTTAATTATATATACAGTATTTTTTGAAACAGTATTAATAAAACCTACAATTCATATCACAAAAAAAGCCCCCAGCAACCTCAAATGAAAAATGGAGAAGTTACTCTGAAAACGGAAAAAAAGAATTACATTCCACAATTAAACATTTTTTTTTATTCAATAAAAGGTGTTTTGATTGTGCAAAAGTAGTCAAATAGCTACACGTTTGGTATCACTGCCTTCATACTCTTCCTTAAAATATTCTTAAAACTGTGATATATATACCACACTGTAAATAAAAAAAAAATTGCAGAATTGGTAGGGCTATCAAATTTTAACCCCAAAAAGGTGCCATTAGAAAACACAACATATCCCACCAAACTATGCTCTTATATAGTCTACATGAATAGTAAAAATAAAAGGTTATCCATACTGAAATGCGACCAACAAAAAATAAAAACAAAATATTTGCTCTTTATGGTCGAAAAAAGATTGAATCTTAAGAGGGTTACAGAGAACAAATGATATATAATAATCATTATAATTCATAATGATGAGTTTTATTTATATAGCAGCAGCATTTTCTACAGCACTTTACAAATCATGATTATGGCCAGTTGGGAAACCATGTCTGTTCCATATATGAGTTCTGTTGTAGATACATAGATCAATATATATGGGTACTATTGTACATACATAGATCAATATATATGGGTACTATTGTACACACATAGATCAATATATATGAGTACTGTTGTAGATACATAGATCAATATATATGATTACTGTTGTAGATACATAGATCAATATATATGGGTACTATTGTAGATACATAGATCAATATATATGGGTACTGTTGTAGAACAATAACTGTTTTACAGACAGTGAGAACTGGTTGCAGTGTAATAGTGCTTTGTGGTTATGACTTGATTCAAACACAAGCAGTCCCTTCAACCATGTAAGGACACAATTGTTATACTAAACCTGAAATTTGACAGTCTAAAGTAGTAAAAAGTTTACTTTGTATACATGGTTTCAGTTGGAAAAATCCAATCCAAATTTTAAAGCTGATTTTTGTAGTGGGATTATTAATTTTATCCACCCACAACTAATCTCCAAATGTCACTGTAAGAAAGTCTTCTGTACAGTACAGAACGTAGTCTTAGTTTGGAGTGTGTATTTTTAACCCAATGGGAAGAGAGTCAAGCTGCTGGCTCACACTTATAACAGTGTTTTTTTTTTTTTTAGCAGAGCAAAAAGATATTGCATGTTGAAATCCAAAATGCTGATCTGCCATCAGGGGATATTCAGAACAGCCCCTATACATATTATAGGGAGATAACATTATTGGAAAGTTCTAATCACATTAGTCAATAATAAAAGTACTTATCTGAGATGTGAGCCAATAGTTTGTCATGGATTTTAGCTATCTTGTGATTCATCATGTCATCTCATACTCTAGTCTCATCCACTAGATTCATTTATTATTCTATTTATTTACGGTTCATGCTTTGGTTGTGTGATCTCATTTTTTCCATCAACCCCTTTGTTGGTTCATCATCTATGCAGAGTAGATCATGTGGTCTGTACTATATGCTCAGTAGAAACTACAAATTTAGACAAACTCTTTGTTTTTATTTCTCTTGTGTTGAGCATGGGGATTTAGGATAGTGGGACAACCTCAGTATAGGGACATTGTTTAAGTGCTTCAAATGATAGTAATAGATTTATACAGGCTGTAGACTATGAATTATGCTCTGAATTAAAGATTAACCCTTTGGACTGTAGCTACATGGCCACATATACCAAGAAAGTCAATAAACACTTAGAAATGAAAATACAAATTATGTATCATCACATCTATTTCATAAGCCTGAGATATCCAAAAAGGGCAAGTCAGGTCATAGTGTTTGAAACAAAGACATGGATTTCTAAGACAATGAAACAAAGTGGATTGATTCCTCAATCCTATTAACGTTCTGAAGCATCTGTAGTTGAAAGAATAAAACTGAAGACTGAAGTAAAAAATGCAAAAGTGGAAATTTATGATTGGCTTTAGTACGTTGTGTTGTCTAAGGACGCTTTTAAATGTGCCAGTTTTGTTGCAGAATCCTCACTGAAAATCTTTAACAAATTACAGTACAATGGTAGTGACACACATATTGTGGGGAAATTCTATTACAAATTTCAAATCCTCTGCATGCCTAGTATGTTTACCCCTTTGTAAAGCGATGACTTCACATATTATTGTCCTTTTTAATCCAGGGGGAATAGTTTTAGTCCCCCCAGTAGCTCATTTTATGGTACCTACATTGCCTAGAAATAGCAAGCAATCTATATACAGGTACTTTTAAGGGGTTGTGAGATTTTTCAAAACTTGTCCATGGGTATGGAACTGTGTAAAATGAAATACTGCTGGTCTGGCCACTGATGTTGCCTTCCAGACTGCGCTCCTCTAGCTCCTTACCCACTTCTTTTGAATGGCTGGTCACTGCAGAACCAAGGTGTGAGTGCCGCACACTGCATGCTCCCCTCTACTGCATCCGCCGTCTCTTCTCTATACCAGGGTCTGGAGATCTCCTGTCAAGATCCCAGCCGGGACCTCTGTCAGGTGGTGCAAAATTTTGGCGGCAGCCTACAGCTCCTGCAGCCCATCACCATTCTTTGTCCCCTCTCCTCTGACCCACCCACTCCTGAGGACGGCGGCTCTTTTGGAGCCCTTCCTTGTGCTAAAGCTCCACATTCTCTTCCATCTCCCATGTGCCACATTATCTTCTCTGCATCATACTCCAGCCTCCTCGCCAAGTTGGACAATTGAGACATTACCTATCCCCTTGTCCCACCTACTCTGCTTCCTGCTGACATCCTCGAAGAGGACGGACAAAACTCACCTGGATGATTATGCCCAAAAGTTTGAAACTATGGAACGTACTGAACCTGCTTCATTATGCTTGGACCATATTCACAGAGCCCTCAGGCGTCCCAAAACCCTAATGTACCAAGGGACATTATTCTCAAACTACATTACCCTAAACCAGAGGTTCCCAAACTTTTTTTTTCTCGTAGACCACTTTCAAAATTTTACTGCTTTCGGTGGACCACCTGCTGCTACATTTCTACCATATTCCCAAAACTCGTCAAAAAATGTGAAGATTAGATCTAACGTAGACCCCCATCGAGTCTCCCGTGGACCCCTGGGGGTCCACCTGGACCACTTTGGGAATCACTGCCCTAAACTACGTGCCCTACTTCTGTCTGCAGCTCGGAATCTACAACCTTTGCCAGGAATTTCACCCTCTATTTAACTCTTCACTGATTTGGCGCTGGCTACATTAGACAGACACAGGGCTATGTGCCCTGTCTACCTTCCATTCCAGAAAGCGCAGATTAGATACTGTATCTCTGGGGATTACCCTTCCATATTGCTTGCTCTCACAACAATAAGGAATATCTCATTTGTCCCTTGAAGGACGGTCTTAATGTCCTCAAACGGGAAGGTCTTCAGGTGGGCGATGCAGAGGACACAGACTGACTCCCTCAAAGGTTGCATTGAGTCTGGCAATCCAAATGCAATCAAACCTGATCTGTTGCCAACCTCCTCAACTGAAAGATACATCAACAGCTTCAAGATAAGTATATGGACTGTTGCCCCAGTTTCCTGAACAATCTTTAAGTATGAATGATACTGCTTAAATATGCTTTTCTGAACACATCCCAAAGTGTCACGCTCCGCATCACTTGTGGCCTATTATATGGCTGCAAGCTTTATCCATAGTCGTACACTGTGCCTTACCTAGTTTGATCTGCTCATAGCCTTCCCCCTGAGCTGTCTATAATATAGATATTATGTTATTATTCCCTTAGTTTATGATAACAGTGATTTAGTTACCATGTCTTAGTTTATGGGCTTATCCTTCCTCCCTTTACACATGAAGGTTTAGCCATGGTCTGGACCCCATGTTCCCCCTACACTGTAAGCATTATGGGGTCTGTTGTGGCCACTGGCCCCTCACTGGCGCATGCACCCCTTTTTTGGTATTGTTTATATTGTTTGCTGCTATTGTTGTTTTGCTATGTTTGTATCCCCTTTATCAGCACTGCCTCCATCTATTACATACATTACATTACATAGAAGGTCTACTCCCATACAGGTTGACTCCATGTCCATTGACCCCCCAGGGACGGTACATTATTATACATTGCCGCCTACACAACCAGCAGTTCTGCTTACTCAACTCCTATGCTCCTAATGATTTACCAGTTACTTTTTTCATGAACTGTGCAATATACAGTGGGGAAAAACAGTATTTAGTCATCCACCAATTGTGCAAGTTCTCCCACTTAAAAAGATGAGAGAGGCCTGTAATTGACATCATAGATGGACCTCAACTATGAGAGACAAAATGAGAAAACATATCTAGAAAATCACATTGTTTGATTTTTAAAGAATTTATTTGCAAATTATGGTGGAAAATAAGTATTTGGTCAATAACAAAAGTTCATCTCAATACTTTGTTATATATACTTTGTTGGCAATGACAGAGGTCAAACGTTTTCTGTAAGTCTTCACAAGGTTGGCACACACTGTTTCTGGTATGTTGGCCCATTCCTCCATGCAGATCTCCTCTAGAGCAGTGATGTTTTGGGGCTGTCGCTGGGCAACACGGACTTTCAACTCCCTCCAAAGATTTTCTATGGGGTTGAGATTTGGAGACTGGCTAGGCCACTCCAGGACATCATGCTGAAAGACCCAGCCACATTTCATCTTCAATGCCCTTGCTGATGGAAGGAAGGTTGCACTCAAAATCTCACGATACATGGCCCCATTCATTCTTTCATGTACACGGATCAGTCGTCCTTGTCCCTTTGCAGAGAAACAGCCCCAAAGCATGATGTTGCCACCCCCATGCTTCACAGTAGGTATGGTGTTCTTTGGATGCAACTCAGCATTCACTCTCCTCCAAACACCACGAGTTGTGTTTCTACCAAACATTTCTACTTTGGTTTCATCTGACCATATGACATTCTCCCAATACTCTTCTGGAACATCCAAATGCTCTCTAGCAAACTTCAGATGGGCCCGGGTATGTACTGGCTTAAGCAGGGGAACACATCTGGCACTGCAGGATCTGAGTCCCTGCGGCGTAGTGTGTTACTGATGGTAGCTTTTGTTACATTAGTCCCAGCTTTCTGCAGGTCATTCACTAGGTCCCCCTGTGTGGTTCTGGGATTTTTGCTCACCTTTCTTGTTATCATTTTGACCCCACGGGGTGAGATTTTGCGTGGAGCCCCTGATCGAGGGAGATTATCAGTGGTCTTGTATGTCTTCCATTTTCTAATTATTGCTCCCACAGTTGATTTCGTCACACCAAGCTACTTGCCTATTGCAGATTCAATCTTCCCAGCCTGGTGCAGGTCTACAATTTTGTTTCTGGTGTCCTTCCACAGCTCTTTGGTCTTCACCATAGTGGAGTTTGGAGTGTGACTGTTTGAGGTTGTGGACAGATGTCTTTTATACTGATAACAATTTCAAACAGGCGCCATTACTACAGGTAATGAGTGGAGGACAGAGGATCCTCTTAAAGAAGAAGTTACAGGTCTTTGAGAGCCAGAAATCTTGCTTGTTTGTAGGTGACCAAATACTTATTTTCCACCATAATTTGCAAATAAATTCTTTAAAAATCAGACAATGTGATTTTCTGGATTTGTTTTCTCATTTTGTCTCTCATAGTTGAGGTCTACCTATGATGTCAATTACAGGCCTCATCTTTTTAAGTTGGAGAACTTGCACAATTGGTGGCTGACTAAATACTTTTTTCCCCACTGTACTTGCCAGTTCTCCGTTACCAAGATAGTCTGGTGTTGGGAATTCTCTCTAACTTCTCTCTTAATACAATATTAGATCACTCCTCCCCTACCGCAGATAAATTATCTTCTAAAGTAAAGGCCGAGATTCGCCAAGCTCTCCAGTCCCTAGATATTGCAGACTGTTGGTGTGAATTTAATGGGAAAAACAGGGGTGTACATATTTTTCCCCTGTGCATCATCATTACAACAGAATAGACTTTATACTGATGTCTACATCATTACTACTCACTCTCACCTATGTCCACCACATTCCCTGCACCTGGTCAGACCACAACTTTGATTCACAAGCCCCTACCTAAAAGCCACTATCTATGGTGCCTAAACGAGTCCCTACTTATAGACCCTGGTGTCCATCAACGCGTTTTGGATACACTGATAGAATCTTTCCTGCATAACAAGGTCACTAACCCAGCATTCAACTGGGCACTCACAAGCCCACCAGTAGAGGAGTGATTATAGCGCAGGCCACCTGTTTGAAACAGGAATCAACCAAAGTACAATCTGATTTGGAATTTAGACTTCTTCCATTAGAATCAGATAACCAGCAACACCCTTCCAGTTACTTGATTAAAAGCATTAAGGACACTCAATTGAAACTTTATGCTGTTCTTATTCATAGAAAGGAAAAAGCCGTTCAATGGACCCAGGCCAAGTTTTATAAATACACCAACAAACGTGACAAAATACAGACCTCCTTCAGCGTCTAAACATGGCGTCAGATACGGGAGTTGGGTGGTGGGATAACCAAAGTTACAAAAATTTTCACAGTTTTTACCAAACACTGTATTCTGCTCCCACTAATGCCCAATCGGCGGTAATTACTTCCTTTTTGGTCCCGGCTAAGTTACATCTTATATATCCCATGACCTACCTGTTTTTGTTTCTGAGGGTGTTACACTAATGGGGACACCCTCCATATTTGGTGGACTTGCCCTTGCGTTGGCTAATTCTGGTTGTCTGTTCACAGGATGATCCAAAGGCTCGTGGGCCAGTCAGTCACGGCACCCATTTTTCTGCTAGGTTTTAAACTAACAGGCCTCCAATATGCCCCTTACAAATTGCTTCAATATATCTTGTCCGCCAGAATCCATATAGGGTCCAAATGAAGGTCGCCTAATCTTTCAGTCTCAGAAGTCTTTAATCAAATTGACTCTGTTATGTTGTTCAAGAAGATTAACGCTACCATATCTGATATCCGAGCACACTTTGATAAAAGGCTTGTCATACTGTCTGCAATTGTAACCCCTGTGTGTGGTGTCCAAGATATAACATGCCCCCTCTCCCCCCCCCCCAGTTTTTTTATTGTAAACATTTTTCATGCTATAGATAGCCCCTTGTTATGTATACTACATGCAATATGTATATTGTTCTTTTTCTCAATTTAATTGTTTAACCTGTAAGAATTGTGCATTGTTTATGGCTGACATAAGATGGCAGAGACAGATAACCTGTGTTATGATTGTCCTTTGGCTTTTACCGTTTTTTTTCATTCAATAAATACCTTTGAAACAAAAGCTAACAAATAACTCACCTCTTGTGTGTCCTGATGATCCAGTGCAGATCTGCTAATCTGCCACTGCTCCAGACAATCACTGGCCTCAGCAGTCACGTGTCATACACTCACATGTCATTACTGAGCCCTGCACCTGGCTGGAGCAGTCATATGAATGATTAATGATGTCATTGCTGCTGGATCAGTGGGGAGCTGCACAACTGGAAAAGCCCTCCCAGAAAACCACTTGCAGTACATTAGAAATATGAAACAATATCTTATAAACCAACACTGCCTGATATTAGAAAAGAAAACCTATGGTTGCGGTACCGTATTGCTCTGTACTTGATTTACTGTATTGATTTTACACTGATTTCTGTTACGTCCAGTGTTGATTCATTGGGTCCAGATTTACCAGACTCCAATATCTAACAATCACAGTGTAGTTTTAATTTTTCTTAGCAGTTTAAGAAATGGAGACTAAGTTTATAATTCACCAATGAGAACACATAAAGTAAAGCCTTCACCCGAATCTCCACTGGCTCTGTCCATATTTGCCCATATTTAAAGTGGTGTGCGGTTCTTCTGTTAACTCACAGGCAGGTATAGGTATATTTTTTTGCACAAAAAGTAGAATAAAATAAATGTAGTAGGTGAAATGCGTTGCTGACACAGCTCTGCCCATGCTGCTGCCGATTCAAATTTTTAGCTGCATTGACCAATGAGAATATTTTCTGAGCTCGGGTAGTTTGACGGTATTGTAAAGAAAAGTTCACTGGTTTCTTATGGTGATTTACCTGGGTTTTTTTTTTTTTCGTCTGGTATTTTTTTTTTTTTTTTTTGTACAAAAAGTAGAATAAAATACATGCAGTAGGTGTGTGGAGGTTTTTTTTTTTTGTTATAGGCTTCTTGAAAGGCCTACAAGAAAAAAATGTGTGTGAAAAACGTGTACATAAAAAATATGCCATCCAAAAACACTTGAAAGAGGCTTGAAAGAGGCTTAGAAAGTTTTAATAAAAGAGGTATATTATGGATCCATATCCATATTTGTGGATCCAAAATCCGTCATCAATATCTGTGTACACACATACATTGTTTAAGTCAGTTGTGTGTACTGTATGAGAGTTCTGATTTCTTCATGTGATAACTAAGATGTTTTCAGGTCTTATGTATGCTATGGTAACTACTATGGTAACTGTGTGCATAACAATATAGAATATAAATATTTCATATATTTATTTAGCTTACTTGTATAATAATAATAATAATAATAATAATAATATAATAATAATAAGTAAGCTAAATAAATTAATATATTGTACAGTTGGGTGTATAGTTTACTTCACCTTTATTTTGCCAGTGGGCAAATTTCTTACTACAGATCCATAATTCTCACAAGATATATCAACATATCTGAATAACTGTAGTTAAGATGATTATATTTTTCATTCTGCTGCATATGTTGCTCTAAAGATTTCAGATGCTTTGATAAAGCGCGTGCAAGGCTCCCAGGAACAATGGGTTAAAGGAGCACTGGAACCAAAAGTCTCTCCTGAATTTGACCTCACGTTGGACAGTGACCCTCTGCTGCAGGCTATTCACCAGTTGGATTTTATTCAGATGAAATGTAAGGGTGAGCTCCCAGTTCTTATTTGCTGTATGATTTTCACTGTATACAGGCGAGATAAAAATGTGGAAACCTATGGCGGGAGACTGTTATCATTTAATGAATACAGGTGCATGACTGAAGAGATGTTTGGGTGAACTGAAGATATCAAATGATTGACATGTTAAATAGAGGCTCAGAGAACTTTACTGACATTTTCCTATATATAGATCTCATGTGAACTGATATTTTTCCCTTGTTAACTCCCAACTTCAAATATTACCATCTTCAGGCGACAGGAAGGATTTCTCTTCCAAAAGACTAAAATATTAACCTATAACTAGCAAAGCAGAAACTGACAAATACCATAGTTTTAGATGTTAAGATGGAGCTTCAACTTTAGTTTATATCATTAGCAAATCCAACACATTTTTTTGTGGGTGTGAGTGTTATTTTCCTCTGTATGAAATATCTGTTACTACCCAGAAAGAATAAGTAGTAGCTGCTGATGGAATTTATTGTGACCGTATTTTATTCTGCTTACAGGAATGCTGAACCTAAGAAAGAATCATACATGTAAGCAAGAAATATAGTTGTCAGGTTGTCAGTCTGGTCTGCAGCATTTTCTGCATGATCCTATAAACAATCTTGTAGAAATCTTGCGGAAAACAAATGGGGTAACATCATGATAATGTGCTCCATCTTCAACTGGAGACTGAAGTGTGGGGCTTATCCATGGGGGCATGGATTAATAAGATATCTGCAGTGAGCATACAGATGGGTTTCTCCTGTTACAGCCAGTTGTCTTGCAGCCAGACACATGAAAGTAGGGAGGAGAAGGTGAGCTCTTGGGACAAGTTTTCTTTATATAGTTCTCAGTTTTAATTAGACACAAATAGGATCATAAGGAAATATTACTGGAGGAGTACTGGGATTTTATTTTGGTGCATTATCTGTTTTTAGTGTTCCTTTAAGGCTTAAATAAGCACATGAGCACTAAGTAGTTTTCCTTAGAATTTTTTGAAAATATTAGCTGAAAATATAGCCAGTGTTAAATAAAAGTGCCGTTTAATTGTACTGGTGATCAGAGGAATAGTGACTGTGTTCTTCCTAGTGGTTCAGAAGTCTGATGCTCTCTGGTTATTCAGTGCCCTCTGCCATTGCTATGCCAACCTCACCTATGGTTAATGCATGGTGGCATCATTTTTTTCTCTTATTGGTTTTGTCAAAGGCAATAATAGCTTTTTATCCCAGAGTATGTTTATTGTAATGTGTGCTCCTGATTTCTTATCAGATTTAGGCCTAGTGCTTGGTTAAAGTTGTCCGTTTTATTTTTTTAAATTATGTAATACTGCTGCTAGTTGGTCGATAAATATAAAAAACTCATCTCTCCTTGGGTCTCTGCTTTCACTGGCGGCAGCTCTATTAGTCCGTATTTAGGTCTCCATTCTGTTTGTACCAGGTAACTGCTGCAGCCAAACACAGGCCTCTGCGGTCACCTCTTCACAAGCAGCATTTCACAGCAGTCATGTGCCATTCATGAAGAAGTCACCGCTGAGGCCTGTGATTGCCTACAGCAGTCTCCTCACACAAATAGGACTTCATTGGGGACCTATATAGGGAAGAACGAAGCTACTGACACTGGAAACATGACTAGTGAGAGGTGAGTACAGGTTTGTTATATTTATGGCCCCACTAGCAGCAGTATTAAAGAGGACCTTTCATGTCCTCCTGCACATGCAGTTTTATATACCGCTAGAAAGCCGACAGTGTGCTGAATTCAGCACACTGTCTGCTTTCCCATTATGTGCCCGGGGCTGGAGATACCAGTGCCGTTAGTTTCGGCACCGATCTCTGCCCACTGTCAGAAGGGCATTCCTGACAATCTACCTGGGCTGTGAGGAACGCCCTCCCTGACAGTACACGTCCATAGCCCTGTACTGTCAGAGGAGTGTTCCTTACTGTCCAGCGATGACGCTGAGCTATGAGGAACACCCCCCCAGTACAAGTCTATGGACAAGTAGTCAGGGGGCGACGTTCCTCACAGCCCAGCTAGACTGTCAGAATCGTCCTTCTGACAGTGGGCAGAGATCGGTGCCGAAACTAACAGCACCAATATCTCCAGTCCCGGGGCACATAACGGGAAAGCATGACATGACATGAAAGGTCCTCTTTAAATAATAAACAAATTTCATGGACAACCTCTTTCTTGAAATTTTTGGCAAAAACATTTGACTTTTTGAAAAGCAAAAGTTTACCAAAAGTACATCAGTTCTTATAAATTACTATGTCTACAAACAATGACTGAAAAACTATTGAAAAGTATAAATAGGATAGGAGATGGGTTGAAGACAATTGATCATGATAATAGAGTGTTTTTCTTCCCATTCTGAATGGAGCAGTGGTAAGAAAAACACGCCCTCCCTCTATTTCAATGGCACCACCAGAGATAACCTAAGTACTTGTCTATTTTTTGTTGGTCCCTTGGGAATGGGGGGTGCTCTTGTCCAAACACTGATCTGTATGGAAAAGGGAGCAAAACAACTCCATCTCTAGTGATCAGAACCCCACCAATCCGCATCTTATCCCCTATACTGTGGAAAGCATACTTTGATGCCACTGTGTGTTATAGGAAAGTACTTAAACCATGCAGACAAAGGGGAAAATATAAACTTGATGCAGATGTTGCCACTGACCAGGTTACTGCTCAGGACTTCAGTGCTATATGGCAGTCCTAGCATGCTACTATTCAGATAATCCACTTCCTCAGTATTGTAGCCTGTGTTCCTCCAGGCTGGTTGTGTAGAAAAAAGACTCTTGATGGTCTCAGGTAATACCGATGTTGTGATTGAAGTATCAGGTTTTCTGGGAGGTGTCTATATATGTGTGTAAGATGAAACTTTTATTCACTGAAAATATATAATGATCAAAATATACATAGAGCTGTTCTATAGCAGCAAACAAATCCATCTGTGTCATTCTCTTATTCTTATTCATGCTAAACATGCTAATATATCCACACACACCTGCTGCAGGAGAAAGGGCAGAGTTACACTAATCTATACCCAGTTCCTGTTACAGTGCCACCTGTACCACTGCTGCAGCTGGAGAAGTGCTGCACGCGAAATAATAGCGTTACTCTGGCTTGGAGAATGCCACCGTTTGCTCACAATCCTGTGGAGGGATATATACTGGAACTAGACGATGGAGATGGTGGTCCATTTAGGGTAAGGAAAAAAATTCTATATTTAGTGTATACTGTACATACAATATTGTGTATATTATGATGATGTCATTTTGGAGATCCCCTTTTTTATTTTTAAATTGCGGCCCGCTCCTGGTAGTTAGCTCTCTGCTGGGATAACTAAGCATATCAAGTTAAACACTTGTTTTAACCTAAGGACAGCCATTATATCCACTGTGAACAATGAGTATTCCTACTGCCCTTTTGTGTTAAAAGATAGATGAGAGCGTTGCAATCATGAAAAATCCTCCATCAGATAAACCTAAAAAAAACCTACTAAAAATGCCTTTCAGTTTCTGCTTTCAAATATCACTTTTTAGTTTAGGCTATGAGGTGGCTCCAGTCAGCAGCTTGGGAACCTTATTCAGTCTGATTCACTTGCCTACATGAATTTGTAACTATTACTAAAATAGTGTCATTAAGTTTCTTGGTGTCTGTGGATTGCATGGACTTCTTGTTTCCCTGTCAGCTTTATTCTTCCTATTTAACTCTATAAGAGAGATACCTAACCTGGAACTCCAACAAACACACTAGAAATGGCTTGATACATCCAGAGAGCACAAAGGTTTGTGGTTCTACCCAATGACCCAAATATGTATGGGCTGGTGCAGCTGGGGTTTACTAATTTCTATTACACTAGAGAACTCCGTTTCTAGAGTTTCCCTTTAAAGAAGTAAATTTGCTCCATGAAATAGTTACTATAATAATATCTATATCAGTAAAGTTTATTCCAAGAGCATTTAAAATCCATTTAGGATTATAATAACGTTTTCCCTGAGAATGAGTGTTTGTAAGTCACAAAGAAGGTTTCCCTTTGAAGCAGCAGCCAAGTAACAATCACTAATCCAGATCACGACAAGTGACAGGGATTTGTTCTTCAACTCTACATTCTGAAAGGGCTGTTTTTTGAATTGTTTTCAGCTAAGCTTTTCCTATCACAAAGCCTTTAAATAATGATAGGATTAGTAATATGGAATGTAGTTCAACTAATTAGGTCAGTCCCTTCAGTATCATGAGTGCCGTAGATACTGACTGTTTTCATCTATTTTTACTACAGTCGAAAGGGTTGGAGAACTATATCCTCAATCTGAGCCTTTTCGAATGAATATACTGTATGCGGACCCCGACTATTGCTAATGAACTTCTAATGACTTTCTTACTTGGTTGCATTATATGTCATATTAGTTACTACAGGTATACTTTTGTTTTCAAATCCTAATTTCCTATCTCATTGTCACCATTAGCAGGGAAAGAGACTTAAAGGGGACTTGTGACCAAGTAGAAAATGATAAATGACATATCTCATTTGATCGCTGCTGTGTACCTGAACAAATTGGCAGTTCTTTCTTTAAAATATGTCCTCCCGTTCAAGAGATATTGCTCCTGGAAAGTTTGGCATCAAAGATAGCCAAAATTAGGCAAAAATGCTTTTTTTACCAACTTTGAATGCTTATATTTTTTCATCCACTTGAAGGAAAGTGCTGCAAATTGGAAGGCCTCATTACAGCCATGTATTTAGTACACCTACCAAAAATCAGCCTGAAAAGCCAACTAGTTTTGACACTACAGCAGCCTCAACATTGCTGTAAATTCATTTTTGCAGTTTATTGAGCCTAAACCATGCAAAAAATAAGAGGACTAGGAACATGGGGTTATGCCAGTTGATTAAGCCCTAAAAGTTGTGCAGGTTCTCCAAATATCCTCCCTATACTACTAAAACTTCCATGTTTACAGCTTCTGGAAGTTGGCCCAAAATGTCACTTTTGCTCAGGTGACGTTTTGCAACCCTTTATTGGAGGTCCCCTAGAACCTCCAATTTTTATTCTTTTGAACTAAAACTTTGCACAGCTTAATTTTATATCATAGAGAAACTATGTACCAAATTTCATCAAAATCTGAGATGGTGAGGTGGGGACCCCTGGTCCACTTGATATGGAATGACTCTTTTCATACTTTATGAGTCACACCTTGTTTTTGCTTAAATTGTATTAACATAACCCAAATGTGTGTCCTTACCCTGAATGTATATTTATAACATGGACATAAACACTAAATAAAACCATTAACCAACATATCTCTGTATCAAAATTATGTATTATGTATAAAAATATTCATTATGAAAGATTTATAAGACATAATGGCTGTAGATAACCCCATCATACTGTAAATAACCAATAGGCTCTTATTTGATACCAGCTATTTAATGTATATAGTGTTTGGGCACTATAATAATCGACCAAAGCTCATTAGTTTTAACTATTTTGATGACTATTATTCTAATTTTATGAGAATTAAATAGTGTTAGCAGACATTTTTCTATATCATAAATACACAGTATGGTCTTACATACTGGCTTACCCTGCTAAAATGAATAGTCACAAATAGTTATCTGTACTATTCTATACATAATTGTGCATATAATTGTGAAGTGGAATGAAAATGATACATGGTTTTCAAATTTTTAATCAAATAACAATCTTAAAAGTGTGATGCGGAAAATTATTCAGCCTCCTGTACTCTGATACCACTAAATAAAATCCACTGCAATCAATTGCCTTCAGAAGTCACTTAATTAGTTAATAGAGTCCAGCTGTGTGTAATTTAGTCTCAATATAAATACACTTGTTCTGTGAAGGCCTCAGCGGTTTGTAAGAGAAAACTTGTGAACAAACAGCATCATGAAGACCAAGGAACTCACCAGACAGGTCAGAGATAAAGTTGTGGAGAAGTTTAAAGTTTAAAGAAGTTTATGTTATAAAACATATCCCAAGCTTTGAGCATCCCAAGGAGCACTGTGCAAACCTACCAAGTTATGGCCAGCCACCTAAACTAACAGATCCAGCAAGGAGAGCACTGGTCAGAGAAGCAGCCAAGAGGCCCATGGTCACTCTGGAGGAGCTGCAGAAATCCACAGCTCAGGTGGGAGAATCTGTCCACAGAACAATTATAAGTTGAGAACTCCACAAATCTGGCCTTTATGGAAGAGTGACAAGAAGAAAACCATTGTTGAAAGAAAGACATAAGAAGTGCTGTCTGCAGTTTGCCACAAACCATATAGGGGACACAGCAAACATGTGGAAGAAGGTGCTCTGGTCAGATGAGACTATAGTTGAACTTTTTGGCCTAAAAGCAAAGCGCTATGTGTGGTGGAAAAGTAACACTGCTCATCACCCTGAACACATCATACCCACTGTGAAACATGGTGGTGGCAGCATCATGCTGTGAGGATGCTTTTCTTCAGCAGGGAAGAGTTTATGGGAAGATGGATGGAGCTAAATACAGGGTAATCCTGGAAAAAGACTTGAGACTGGGAAGGAGATTCACCTTCCAGCAAGACAATGACCCTAAACATACAGCCAGAGCTACAGTGGAATGGTTTAGATCAAATAATATTCATGTGTTAGAATGGCCCAGTCAAAGTCCAGACCTAAATCCCATTGAGCATCTGTGACAAGACATGAAAATTGTTGACAGACGCTCTCCATCCAATCTGGCTGAGCTTGAGCTATTTTGCAAAGAAGAATGGGCAAATATTTCAGGCTCTAGATGCACAAAGCTGGTAGAGACATACCCCAAAAGAATTGCTGCTGTAATTTCAGAAAACGGTGGCTCTACAAAAGTATTGATATAGGGAAACTGAATACTTTTGTACGTCACACTTTTCAGATTTTTATTTGATTAAAATTTTGAAAATCGTGTATCATTTTCGTTCCACTTCACAATTATCTGCTACTTTGTGTTGGGCTATCACTCAAAATCTCAGTAAAATATATTTGTTTGTGGTTGTAAGGTGACAAAATGTGAAAAAGTTCAAAGGGTATGAATACTTTTGCAAGCCACTGTATAGATGATTATAGAAACCATACAATATGAGATTTTACTATTTTACTTAAATGCATATAAACATAAAGTAAACTGACCTACTTCAAGTATAAAATCACCCATCGTACTAAAGCAAACACTTCTATATACTTATTCATATATCACTTCCAATGTCTTATGTAATTCTAATGTAGTTACACATACATAACCAATGTATAACTTGAAGCTCCTGGGTCACTTACCATGTGCTATCTATAATACTGGTGTCTTCTCATTTTGTAGAGAGACCTCTGGGGCCCCTGTGGCTTCAGGGCCTGGTAGCTACCTTGTCATAACAATCTTTTGCCTGTCATTTTAAGGAAGTTTACATGGGAAAGGAGACTTTATGTACAATTGATGGTCTTCACTTCAACAGCACGTACAATGCAAGAGTCAAAGCATTTAATTCAACGGGCCTTGGACCTTACAGCAAAACTGTAGTTCTTCAGACATCTGATGGTGTGTACCAATTTTTGTCAAATATGTATTTTTACTCTTAAGCCCAAATAGTTTGGGAGGATACTTGAGGTCTTCTGACATGTCTGGATTGTTTCGTATGTTCATAATTCTGCATTGTTCTGTATTCCTTAGTTGTTCCTCTCAATATTTATAAATTTATTGACAAATGGACGTTACCCTTGTCTTGGGTGTGTCTATACCCAGTCTGATGCTGGCTGCAGCTATTGGACATATTTGTATTCCTTTTCATTCAGTTGATAATAAGTGCACTTAAAAGGCCCTGAAAACTGTAGCCTGGGGGTGAGGGGGGGGGGGACATAGTCTTCATACAGAGCAGAGCCCATGGTAGTCTTAATCCACCCCTGATTCTCATGCCCTGTAAGTGCCCCACACACACTAATTGTGCCCCCTTTTGTGCCACAACCTTCCTCTACAGCATCCTTCCTTGTTTTTATTCGCATCAACTGCTACTGTTGGCACTGAGGGATTAATTTTCTCCTTTCTGACAGAGAATGGTTTTGAATCATAAATGTTCTTCCTCTGTCTCACTCCAATGTACCATGGGGCAGGGGTTATAAATTTGCGATGCATAGACTGCCAGCTATCATAGGAAATCAGAAAAGAGATCAAGCAAGTATAATCCGCCTTAGTATGGTGAGGGTGAGCTGTGGACTCCCCTGTCTAATTGGCCCAGTTGCAGTGACCAGTGTGACCTTTAGAGTTACATCATTGGAGAGGTGGCACGTTTTCTTTCTTTATGTATTTATTTATCTGTGCTAAATGGAATTATTATTTTATTATTTGCCTAAATCTTGAAACCATCTTTATCTGTATTTGAAAATTAACATAATTTTCTATACCTTGTTTATCAGAATATATTGTAATGAATTTAACCTTAAAGGGGTTGTCCAGGAATTTCAGAAGTCAGGGAGGAGGCCCACAGGGGCCACAGGAAAGGAATAGGTAATGTACATTAGTGACATCACCAGTTCCTTTCCTGTGTCCGCTGATTGGCCTCAGAGGTCACGTGTGGCACATGAGCGCTGGGGACAGGTCTCCTCACTGACTTCTGAAATTCCTGGACAACCCCTTTAATGTCTTCTTTTTTATACCATGTGACTTTAGGTTAAGCCTTCTGCACTTGTAATTTCTTAACATATAATTACATTGTTAGATGTTTTCCTAATATAGAATTCTAAATCCCTCTATGTATAAAGATAGATTTAGAAATGAATAGGCACACAATTTGGTTTCTATTTACATGAAAGTGTATTTCCAGGATTTAAATATTGATGACCTATCCTTAAGAAAGATCATCCATATCAGATTGGTCACCAATATCATAATCCTGGAAAACCCAAATGGGAATTCAGCTTTAAGCTACGTTCAGTTTGCTATATTCAAACTTGGTAAATGCAAAGGGCAATGAATATTTGGAGACAGGGACCAGGAGGAAGGTTAGTAGCTGACCTGCGTGTATATAAAATAAATGGGGTCGTTTTTTAAATATTCTACCCAGTTTATTATTTGTATGCATAGTCTGGATGAGATGCTATGTACTACCTACCTGTGTGTAGCGCAGTGAGTGTTCTGTGCCACTCTTGAAGGAGTTGGAGGGGCTAAGGACTCACTAGCTGCCCTGGGTCAGGGGCCTACTTGAGTATCTACCTGCTCCCCTGTGGGTCAGTCTGAGCCTGACCTTCTTATAGTTAATAACTTAACATTATTAGCAAATTTTACAGAAAACTATTTACCAAGACACTGAAGAATAAGATTGAGAAATCAAAAGCAGATATGCAAATGTATTTTAAGCCTAATACATGTATTATGGTATGACTAGGCTTTGCACGCATCAACTATTCCAGGTTTGATGACAACACATGGATCTGTTTCTTTCCAGTGGCCTTTTTCACATTTGACTCAAACACTGCTCACCGGGATATAGTTTTGTCTAATGACAACATGACAGCATCTTGCAGCAGTTATGATGACAGAGTGGTATTGGGCACAGCTGCATTCTCAAAAGGAGTTCATTATTGGGAGGTACAAGTTGATCGATATGACAACCACCCTGATCCAGCTTTTGGTGTTGCCAGAATTAATGTTGTGAAGGATATGATGCTGGGGAAAGATGATAAGGCATGGGCCATGTATGTGGACAATAACCGTAGCTGGTTTATGCACTGCAATTCTCATACCAACAGGTAAGTGAAAATAAAAAGTAATATAACATGGCAAAAAAATAACATGCCATGCAGACAGGAATATGTGTCATTTGGCTCATTGACCTCATTATTATTTGGTTTAACTTTTTCCTTTCTATATGGACCAGCTTAGATGGAACATTGCTCCTGACACCCCAGGAAACAGCTGATTTTGCTGGGGCAGCTACTGCATGTAAAATGTAGGATTATATGGCAGCCATTTAGATAAAGAACCATTCTTGTAATAAAAGGAAGCACTAGAATGGCAATGGATCTCCACTGTGGCGTATAGAGCCATATAGCATAATAGAATATATGGACAAGAGTTGTCGCAACCTCATTTAGGCTAAAGCCCCACATTGTAGAAACACAGCTTTTTTTGTTACAGATTTTTCTGTGGTTTTTTGAGTGGATTGTGAAGAAGGATGAAGGTATCCACTCTTGGCTTTGGCAGAAAAATCTGCAACAAAAAAAACTGCGTTTCCGCATCGTGGGTATTTAGCCTTGCATCACTTTTACATGAACAGTATACGCTAATGTACAAAGTTTCCTTTCAATTAGAAGAACATGACAATACCTCCAAACATTTTAACAATAAATTGAAGTACACTTTAGGCTAGGGCCACACAGTGACTTTTGACGTGATTTCCTTCACGCGACCAAAGATCACTCATATTAGTGAATGGAGTCGCATTGTGACCCATGAGTACCACGACCACTGCAGAAAAGTTGAAATGGAAGTCGCAGCCCTAGCCTTAAAAGGGTTGTCCCATGAAGTAAAGTGACAAGGAACTTTTAATAATAAATAATAATAAACTTTATTTATATAGCACCAACATATTCCGTAGCACTTTACAAATCAGAGCACTCCACAATCAACCTGACCACAGGCAGGTTGAATGTGGGCGGGACTGGGTGGCCTGGTGACAGTTGGCGCTCCCATTCACCACAATGGGAGTGCCAGAGATAGTCAGGTGCTGTACTTCACCAATCACACTCCTTTGCAGAGCTGACTGACTGCTACACTAGCTGACAGTCACAGTGAAGAGCTATCCCGGCCAGTTCCACTAGATAGTATTGGTCTGAAACCGAGACAACCAGATGTAAACACTGAGGACACATAATCACCTTTATCTAACAAACTGAGCAAGATAGATAAAGCAATGTATTGGGTAAAACACGTCAGGCAGCTTAAACTACAACCTGAAGATTAGAGCCAGTTCAAGACAACACTTGAAGTTCAAGACTTTTTTGTTCAGGTATTCAAATATTATTTTTTCTTTTTTTGGTGATTCATGGGCTTTATTTTTGTCATTTTTATTGTAGTATATTTTGCTTTTTTGTAATATCTGTAAAACTGTTAAGACCTTAAAATGCTGATTTTTTTTTTTTTTGCTTGTTGCTCAGTCCCTAGAGTGGTGTAGAAAGAGGTTGAGTCAGAGGCACCACGTAGCGGAAAAACTGCTTTTTTCCTTGTAGGTTTTGCTGCATTTTTTTTGAGCCAAAGTCAGTAGCGGCTTCAAAAGGAATGGAAAATATAAAGGAAACACTTATACTTCTCATTTTTGCTAAATCCATTCCAAACTTAGGGTCAAAAAAATTGCAGTAAAATCTGCAACAAAAAAAGCATTGGGGCCTCAGCTTAAAGGAGTAACTTCACCTCACTTGAATAGCGCTGAGCTGACATTGCACATGGCAAAGAACGGCACTCATTCTAAAACAAAGCAATTATTTTTCTAATCTTATGTTTTTAAGTCTATTTTGTGGTGCTAGTAACAAAGTTTTTACATTTTAAGGGGTTATTTATTCTTCAAACTTGATGTCCTAAAAAAATGGGAGTCTGATTTGGGATACACCTTGTCATTGGCAAGATGGAATCATTGTTGTGACACTGTCTCACGTAGTAGCCAAAGGTTTTGCAGACTGAGACATCCCTTAAATTGCTGCATACGGCCTATTATGTCCCCGAGCGTTTTCATGAATACTATCCACATGTATCAGATCCTTGCTTTAGGGGCTGTGACGCTTTAGGTGATATGTTGCATATATGGTGGGCATGTCCCCTAGTACATACCCTGTGGCAGAACGTTATAGATATGATTACTGCCATCCTCTGTAGGCGATTAGCATTGACACCTTCGGTCCTCTTGTTGGGAGATAGACCCACTGGCGTCAATAATAAGATCTCCCACTTAATACAATATATCACTATGGCTACTCGCATTCATATTGCATCCCAATTGCGAACCCCTAGGGTTTCATATTCCACAGTGTTTCATAGGATTCATATGATTATGTTATATGAAAGAATAGAGGTAACCCCAACAGATAAATGCAAACTATTTGAAAGTGTGTGGCTCCCCTTGCTTGACTATGTAGCCACTCGGGGCTTGAGGATGGCCCTTACTTTGTCCCCATTATATTATTGTCCATATTAGCCTATATATGTGTATTTGTTTTTTATCGCTCCTTCCCTATACCCTTTGAATTTATTTATCTTGCTGTACTTTATTATTTTTGATTATACAGTGGGGGAAAAAAGTATTTAGTCAGCCACCAATTGTGCACGTTCTCCCACTTAAAAAGATGAGAGAGGCCTGTAATTGTCATCATAGGTAGACCTCAACTATGAGAGACAAAATGAGAAAACACATCCAGAAAATCACATTGCCTGATTTTTTAAGAATTTATTTGCAAATTATGGTGGAAAATAAGTATTTGGTCACCTACAAACAAGCAAGATTTCTGGCTCTCACAGACCTTTAACTTCTTCTTTAAGAGGCTCCTCTGTCCTCCACTTATTACCTGTAGTAATGGCACCTGCTTGACATTGTTATCAGTATAAAAGACACCTGTCCACAACCTCAAACAGTCACACTCCAAACTCAACTATGGTGAAGACCAAAGAGCTGTGGAAGGACACCAGAAACAAAATTGTAGACCTGCACCAGGCTGGGAAGACTGAATCTGTAATAGGCAAGCAGCTTGGTGTGAAGAAATCAACTGTGGGAGCAATAATTAGAAAATGGAAGACATACAAGACCACTGATAATCTCCCTCGATCAGGGGCTCCACACAAGATCTCACCCCGTGGGGTCAAAATGATCACAAGAATGGTGAGCAAAAATCCCAGAACCACACAGGGGGACCTAGTGAATGACCTGCAGAAAGCTGGGACTAACGTAACAAAGGCTACCATCAGTAACACACTACGCCGCCAGGGACTCAGATCCTGCAGTGCCAGATGTGTCCCCCTGCTTAAGCCCGTCTGAAGTCTGATAGAAAGCATTTGGATGTTCCAGAAGAGTATTGGGAGAATGTCATATGGTCAGATGAAACTAAAGTAGAACTGTTTGGTAGAAACACAACTCGTCGTGTTTGGAGGAGAGTGAATTCTGAGTTGCATCCAAAGAATACCATACCTACTGTGAAGCATGGGGGTGGCAACATCAGGCTTTGGGGCTGTTTCTCTGCAAATGGACCAGGACGACTGATCCGTGTACATGAAGGAATGAATGGGGCCATGAGATTTTGAGTGCATACCTCCTTCCATCAGCAAGGGCATTGTAGATGAAACGTGGCTGGGTCTTTCAGCATGACAATGATCCCAAGCACACCGCCAGGGCAACGAAGGAGCGGCTTCGTAAGAAGCATTTCAAGGTCCTGGAGTGGCCTAGCCAGTCTCCAGATCTCAACCCTATAGAAAACTGCTCTAGAGAAGATCTGAATGGAGGAATGGGCCAACATACCAGCAACAGTGTGTGCCAACCTTGTGAAGACTTACAGAAAATGTTTGACCTCTGTCATTGCCAACAAAGGATATATAACAAAGTATTGAGATGAACTTTTGTTATTGACCAAATACTTATTTTCCACCATAATTTGCAAATAAATTCTTTAAAGATCAGACAATGTGATTTTCTGGATATGTTTTCTCATTTTGTCTCTCATAGTTGAGGTAAACCTATGATGACAATTACAGGCCTCTCTCATCTTTTTAAGTGGGAGAACTTGCACAATTGGCAGCTGACTAAATACTTTTTTTTCCCCACTGTAGTTTTTTACGGTTAGCCCCCTGTGTGGGGATTTTCCACAATACCTGTATTTGTGTGGCATTTTATTTATTTTCTACAATGAACCCTGTTTCATACTAAAATGTATATCCTATTCTTAGGATAGACCATCAATATTAGATTGGTGGGGTCCAAATCTTGGAACCCCCTTCCTGATCAGCTGTCTGATCAGCCATAATGAATGACCAGCCTATAACTCCACTGTAACTCAACATGCCAAGAGTCGGACCTCCACCCTTCTAATATTGATGGCCTATCCTTAGGATTTTAAAATGCTACATAAACCCTCTATTTTATTTATATACTCTATCTTTAGATGTAAACCTGGTTACACACAATGTATCCGTTTTTCATTATTACATTTACAGAACAGAAGGAGGTGTGAGCAAAGGGACTGTAGTTGGCATACTCTTGGACCTTAACAAGCGCATACTAATATTTCATGTTAATGGAAAACAGCAGGGACCTGTAGCATTTGAGAACATTGATGGTGTGTTCATGCCAGCAATAAGTCTCAATCGAAATGTACAAGTAAGTAAACCTGAAGTAACTTATATTTCACTGCTCTCATTTTAACCATATTGTCATCTCTGTACTGATCATATATAAGAGTAACGGTAACATTCCCTTTATAATATTCATCTGACTACACAATAACAGTGGATAATATGTTTTGTGTTTTTCTATTTTGTAAGTAAAAACAGGCTAAATAGAAAGGGCCTTTCCTACAGAAATCTACTTTTAAAAATAATCTCTGCAAAATGTTTCCCATGCCTCCTAGGTCTGATACAGTACAGCCTTCTGACTCTACCATACTACTTGAATAAAAGATGTTGTGTGTTTTACTCAAACATAACTAGATTTTAAATAAACAATGACATTTTCTAGTATACATTTTTTTTTCTGCTTCAATTATACCTATAAATATTCTCTAAATTACTTCTTGCTTTAGGGTTGCCATGGAAGCATCAATAGCCTAACTGTAGATGTACTGTACATAGTCATGTGACCTCCACGGATTTTATTTCATTCATTTCACTTTTTATTTACACACAGTCACACCACATTTTGCATATTGGTTTTCATTTATTAGGAGATAAGATGAAACCTAATGTACTAGCAGTTTTGGCTTTGGTTAACATTCTGCTCCATCCATCCATCCATCCATATTACCCAAGTGAGGATAGCTTCCAGTCCATTATTGAGCATGGCTCACTCACTACCTTTTAAAACACATTCAAGAAATCAGTGCGAGAACATCTAACCAGAACTGGGTAATCTTAGGACAGCCCCACCAACAATGTAAGAGGTCACTACTTTCATTTTCACAACTTTTCTAAGCATCTAAGAGGTGTTATCACCAAATGCAGTCATTGATCAGATACAGTGACATGTGTTTTTCATTTTTTTATAATTTTTTTTTTGCATGTGCATTAATATATTTTTTAACAATATGTACCGGCCATGAGATCATAAAAGACCTCTGGGGACAGAGGTTCACATTTTATAATTTTTCACTTTGCAGGTTTCCACTGTAACTGGGGCCTTCATAGGAGTTCCTATGATGAGTCAGGTGATGTTTGGGTACAATAGGAGTGGTGGCTCTGCCACTTCCCATATTCACTGGCATAGCTCTCACTGAGCAGTGTGAAAAGGAGCAAACAAGAGTAGTTATAAACCGCTTTTAGCTTCTCCTTGGGGTCCCCAGCTGTCTTTAACTGCCATATTGCAGGAGCAAGCGCTTCAAGCTGGTGCCATTCATGTACGAAGTGCTGGCACAAAGCCCATGCCTTACATGTATGGTGCTTGGTTGCTAAGTGGTTAAGCCTTACTGGACCCTAGATTACCCACTCTAAAAAGGGCAATTGTCTTGGAAAATCACTTTTAGTTAGAAGGATGTCCCAACCATAAACAGATCGCTGGTTCTTTCACTGCTGGGACCACCAGCAATCAGCTGTTACCTGCACAAGAACCTGACACCAAATGTCTAATGTTCTTGGCAGCACCACTGCAGGGGAAATGGAGCATGACACAGTTCCTATTAAATGAGTGGGTACTCTTTGTAATATATTTCTGCATACTTTTTGGTTCTTCTACAGTGAGAAATACTATTTGTAGCCACTCTTTAGTTCTTCTTTGTTAGGCTGCTTTCAAATCACAGTTTATAAATCAATTCACCATATATTTCGGGGTAGCCCCTGGCACATACAGTAAATGGATCCATAGACCAACATTCACCCAGCAGAGCCCAAAACTATTTTCTTTCTTGTGGTATCTGGTGGGCTTGCATGTCTTGCCCATACAATGCTGCTTTATTCCACGCAGTTGCATTTATTTTAAAAAAAAAATGGCCGTCTATGGGGGATAGATGATACCATTTGGGTCAGTTTACTGTATGTGGCAGGATCTTTCTTGGTGCAAACAATAAACTTATATATTAAAAACAGTAGTGTGAAAGTAGCCTTAGCTCAGAATTCCTTAATCAGGTAATTAAAGATTTTTTTTTTTTTAAACCAGGCAACCCAATTAATATAATATTGTAAACACACACATTTGTTTATTACGCATGTAGAATTTAATACAAATGTTATGTTGGCACATGCAAAACATGCAGTTTATTCGTTGTATTTTGAGTTATTTTATTCTGCTATGGTTTCTGTCTTCACAGGTTACTCTTCACACAGGTCTGGAAGTGCCAACGATCTTCAGGCAGACCAAGGCAGTAACTAACCTTTAAATATTGGTGCACCATTTGATAGGCTAATCTTTTATAAATGGATGTTACCATGATATAAAATAAACAGTCAACATTTGCTAAACATTACAAAATGAAACTCATAGATAAACTCAGCAGGGAAGCAAAGAGCGGGGTATACAACTATCACATTTGCAAATAAATAGTTATGAGCTATGTAGCAATTATTTCCTTTCTCTAGAAAACATAATAACATCGCTGTTTAAATGTTCTATTCTACATAAAATCAGACAAAATACAAATCTGAGTATTTACTGAATCAAGTTCAGACAGGGTTTGAAATAAATGGATTTTTAGAATATGTGTTCGGGAAAAAAGAGGGCGCTTATTTCTGCCTCAGGATCACACTGTGTAGTTACATTTATATTCTTTCTATTCTACTTCTTTTCATTTACTCTTTGTTTAATTTTAAGTTTTCTTTTATCATTAAGATTTTTTTTTACATTCAGTATGGTTGTTTTGCCATTTTTTTACTACAGTTTTTCTACACTTGTATATTAATAGTTTTTGATCCTGATTTAATTTTGTCCACTCCCTGAATGCTCATGTTTTTAATGGTTAACTGTAATCACGATAAGTATAAGAACAGAATTTGTTGGGTAAAACAAATGGTTTGTGTAGTTTGTGATATATTATGTATTGTATATGTGTATCTAAATGCAGCTTTTGGTGCTAAACTGTACTGAGAGTTCATGTACTATGGTCTGTCTTTTGCCTGTAAGAGGAAGAATGATTCCAGGACATGGAGGAGCTAAATTGTCTTACAGGCATCGTTGGATACAGGGTGATTTACTAGTGTAAAACTGGCCATAGACTTTAGAGTTTTGTCAGCCATTTCATTCAAACAACAAAGCAAACGTACAGTCAGTCATTGGCTCAATACGTATATGAGTGCCTCTGAAAAAGTAGTGGTCATTTTCATACCCCGCTGTTGAAAGTGCACTTGTATATTTTAGTGACTGGTCATCATCAGCCAGCACTCTGAACAGCCGATGCTATACCATAAATAGCTGAAATATTCAAACTGTCTTGTTTATTTTTTAAGCAAAATCTGTTAGGTGTTGTAAAATAGTTAGAGCTATTTTTTTCTGAAAACTTTAAAAATTCGCTTCATCCAAGATTCATCTAATGTCTGTGGCCAGTTTAAGTCTTTACAGGGTTTATGAAACCTTTTTGTGAACAATTTAAATCAGAGGGTTGGGTTCATTGATGTAAAAGCTGTCTAAGTGCTATAACATAGGGTCTGTAAATATATACAGTATTTTATTATGCTTTTTGATTAAATCAGCGGACAGTCTCATGTTTGTTATGAACATTAACCAATTACTGTGTGCCCGCAAGATTAATATCATGTTTATTTCATACACATCTGAATATGTTAATAGTTTCAGGATAAAAGCTTCAGATTTTCCTGGTTTGCCTTTTACCAAAATTTTCATGTATTCATGTATATTTACTGTGCATCCTGCTCTGAAAACAAATTATTATTATTTTTTTTTTTTAACACATCAAACATTGTATGTATCCTGAATATGCCACCCATGAGCAATTCTTGAACCTACATGTGTCTTCAATTTTCACATAGAGACAGTGATATTTCTCTTGTGTATTCAGTGTGCCCCTTTAAGACATATAAATATGGCATGCTCTAGCACATGCTGCTTGACAGACTGTTGGAGAATATTGTAGAACTCCCAAATAACATGTCTTTCTCTTGCCTTTGAAGTTCACAAATTATATTATAAAACAGATAGAATAGACCTCATGAAAGGAAACAGTAGTTAGGGCAGTTATTCTAAATTGGACTGCTTCATTGAAATGTGTATTGATATCAATATTACTGCCATTATTACTTTTATAGCTTAAAATATCTTTACAGTAACTTAGAATTTTACTTAAAGTTCCACCTTTTATTAGTTTTTCCTATTGGCAGACTGTCTGCTGTTGATGGATCTTGAGCTCTCTTTTTATAATAAATTGTGCTTGTATCAAGTATCAAGGCCAGCTAACACATTAAAGGGAGTCTACCTCCTTCCCCAAGCATGTGCAACTGCCACTACCTTGTTAAAGATAATTCTATACATGTCACTTTTGTAGATTTGGAGAAAAGTAACTTTGAACTGTTATGCACTTGAGGCATTTGGTGCACTGGGGTCAGACTTTCAGCTCTGGGAGCTCTAATCTTGCTGCTGAAGTAGGTTGGGTGATGTCATAGCTGTGACAGGATAAATTGGATGGCACTGGCTGGAGATGGTAGGGTTTTGAGCAGCAAGAGAAATACGCCAGGGAGCCCACCCCACACCAACTGCCTCCTTTGTATAAGACTTCAAAGTAATTTTTCTACAAAATTGACATACATAACAAAGGTATGTTTTTTTATCACTGTAATGTGCTTGCTCTGTAATGCAGTGAAGGCAGTTGAATATGCTTATGGGAGGTGGTAGATTTATATATGGTCATCTAATATGGCCTGATTAACATATCAATTAATATGAGGACATCAATATGTATATAATGTATTTGTAATGCTTTCATTGGGTATTGGTAAAGACCATTCACAGCATTATGCTATTATGTAGTCAAAACACCAACTAGAGTTGTTATATCTGTCAACAGCAGCAGGTAAGATTTTAAAATAGCAAAGGTGAAAGCACAGCTCCTCACTTTATATAAAATACAATTGAGATAAATGTTACAATTGCAGATAACATATCACAAATATATCACAAATTGATATAAAAGGTATTTTAATTCCACATTAGTGGTTAAAATCAGTAGGAAGGTGAACTCTACTCAAAAAAAAGTGTTTTCATAAAAAAAAAAAATAAATAAAATGTATGTGATTTTTTTTTAATATAGGTGTACAAAATTTTAAGCAGAACCTGAAAGGATAATGTCTGAGGATATGATAAGATTAAAACATACGTGGATTTAGGCTCAGGCCCCACGTAGCAAGCTGCAGCCAAAAAGTGTTGCAGGAAAAAACATAATGCATTTCCACCGTGGTTTTTCTGACAGCACTTTTCACAGAAAGTCAGCAGAGTTTTCCTCTGCCAACTTTCTGCTTCAATTATACCTATATGGAAAGCGGCAGTGTTTCTGTAGGTATAATTGAGATACTGAGATTTACAAAAACACACTGTTTTTTTAAATCACAGCATGTCCACTGTGGATATTTTTCTGCAATGTGTGGATGGGATTAGCCAGAATCCCATCCACTATGCAGGTACTGTAACAAGCTGTGGCAAAATTGTGGCGTTTACGCTACGTGGTTAAAGTGATTTTCAACAAATCTAAAATTTTTCCTTTGTTCAGGTGTGTTCACATGGCATTGTTATTATATGGATTCTGCATTAACATCTGCATGAAATCTGCTTCTCATGCATATGAAAGGGACCCCTGTTTACATGCATAGAAAAATGTCAGCATGGATTGCTAGCAGCAGGGGAAAAAAAAAATGTGATGCGGAATAAGTTGCCTTTATTCGGGGACAAAACGCATTGATTAGCCCCATTGAATGGCAATTGGGCTAATCCTCGTATGGATCAACAGCAGTTCAAACTGCAAATCTGCAGCAGAAAAGTGAGGAGCAGTCTTAGGCTACATTCACATGACCGAGTTTCTCCTGTGAAACTCGGTCCATGTGTGTGCTAGATTTACCAGCCTGTAAAGTATGCTGGGAGTGGAGCGCTTAGCTGTATAGTAATCTATGATGCTAGGAGTCCCTGCCTCCTAGCAACATACTGTCCCGTACCGATAACAGTGCTGGACAGAATGTCACTGGCAGGCAGGGTCTCCTAGCATCATAGATAACTGTGATGCTAGGAGTCTCACGTCCAACATACTGTTCAGGCTGGTAAATCTGGCACATACCTGGAGTGAAGTTTGGTCATGTAAATCTAGGGTTACACTTACACATCTTATTTTAATCTGTTGTGCGAACATAGCCTTAGGGTAATTTTACATGTGGCACATGTATTTTAGAAATTTCGGCATCTGTTCTATTCATCTGAATGGAGCTTGCAGAAAACCATGCACATGCTGCAAAATAACACCATTCAGGCTAGGTTCACATCTGCGTTCGGGTTTCGTACAGAAACCTAATCCGCATAAAAAAGCAGTTACCTTAGGAAACCCGCAGACCCCATAAACTATAATGGGGTCCATGTGGTTTCCGCTTGGTTTGTGCCCGAAAAGAGCAAAAAATGCAGAGAGAAAAGCACTGCTTGCAGAGGGGAGGGGAACGAAATCCCCAAACATAGTGCAAGCGCTGGTGTGAACCCAGTGTCAGATGTATAGAACAAACTGTAAGTTGCAGAAAATTTTGCAACCAGTTTGACTCATGTGAATATACCCTTAGCTAAGAGCAGTGTAAATTAAATGGGTTCCTCATAAAGCAATCCTTCTCTAAATACAGCCTCTAAAGATGAGCTGACTGATGTGGGTCCGTATTTAAATATGGCTCAAAGTATCAAAATATGAGGTTGCAGACCCATGTAAATATTATTAGAAATTATTTCTTTATCTTTTACCCAATAATGTAAATACATATTTTTTTATGTCAATTTAAGTTTTAGTAACCTTAGTAGTAAAATGAAGTAATAAAATTACAAATTGAATATAGACAAAAAATAGTCAAAATCTGGGGAAGTTAATACAGAGAAATAAAGATAATGTACTTTTGTGATGGCACACACAGATTTCATCAATATAATGTATCATCTTCATTTTTATTTGGCTTTGTATATATTCAGCACTTCTGAGGTGTCCTCACTAAGGGAACACATATCACTTTTACCACTGTGAGATATAGTTCCAGGGGCATTGTCTATCATTCTACAAAATCATGCAACATTATGTCTAACATAGAACTCAAAGAGGCCTCTCTGTGATTCTTTTACTACTGCATGGGAAGTGGCTTCTTTTGCAAAGATCCAAACAACAATAATGTATTTCTTTTATTTTAATAAAATTGATTTTTTTACAATTGGTGAGGCACCAAAAAAGAAGAGGACTGATATTTTTTGTACATGCATGAGAACCCTCTCCCATTTAAGTGGGACCCATCTCCGTCAATGCCTTACCATTACATCTGTTGGAGTGAAACTTTCCTTTAGTGTTTGTAAATGTAGAGCCAGTAGTATATGTGAGATATCTTGTTTCACTGTTTTTTTTAACTACTTTACATTGTACATATTTACCAGTCATGTTTCCTGGTCCCGATATGACCGAGGCATGATCCCAGGTGACAGATAAAAATGCCACGTCACACTTATATTCCCCATAAAATAACAATTAACAACCACAAATTGACAACAGATTCACAACTAAATTGACAATAATTGTACGTTTACTTTGACATTTTTACTTGTCAATAGGGTGTGCCCTTACACACCCTGCCACCATCATTGTTCTTGTGTGTAAAGGGCACATACATTTCCAGGAAGGCTAACAAAGAAATTACACTGTTCTAGGAAAAGATGCTCCAGAATTTTTATTTTATGGGGAATTCTAATATATTCTAAAATAGACATGTTGGGAGAGCTGGCAGGTCCTCTTTAACTATGAATATACAGTAACTTGATACCTGTTAGGATTCTCAGAGAAAGTAGGGCTCACATAATAGATTCATATGCATGTTCTAGTGCTGTTTTTATTTTATAAGTGATTATAAAGCATGGAAGATGGTCATAATTGTTGGCAAGATATAAAAAAGGATAAGTTATTCAATCTTGTAGTCATCCCTCAAAGACAATGTTTTTCTCTTTAAGGGTGCTTGTTTCTTATTTCCCATGCTGTCTGGAGTTGAAACATAGAACATATATCCAGCCCTGCACCTTGATGTCTTAAAGAGGATCTCTTCCCTGTGGTTGTTTTATTACCTTAAATCATAGTGTTTCAGGGCAACTAGTTTACTGTGGTGGTAACAGGGAGGAGCACTTAGGATAAACATTGTGATTTATCATTTATATTTATATATGAACAGCTCTAGACTGTCTCAAAACCAAACGGTACATATCATAATATAGTCATTCACTGGATTGTGAATATGGGATATTATATGGTACAGGAATAACACTACATTTGGCTGCTGCCAGAGTGATGTTGAGATGGAATATTGCAGAGTCCAGATGTCTTGACAAACAGCATATTTTGCTATGCCCATTTATTTGCGATGTTCGGTGCTCTTAGATTTAGCATCATTTTGTGTTGTTTCTACTTTGTTTTCTCTATTCATGACATCATTAAAAGCTTACTGTTTACTTTTATATGTAGTGTCATAGAAAGAAAATCTGACAACGTCTTTTCTAATTTTGTACTGCTTCATCTACGTTTGTATGTCATTATTTGGGGAGTGCTCAGTGGTCTTCCCACCCCCTTTCTCACTCTGTGGGAATGTGATCTATGTTGCATCAATGTGGTTTTACAGATTTTGAATAAAATTCTTAAAATACTGCCAACAATCAAAAGTTTCAATTTATTGTCTTATGTTTGGGATTTTTGGAAAAAAAATACACAGTAGTTAGTTTTATCTGCAAGTCTATTTCTTAGTGAGAACACCACCAATAAATCCTGCTACAGTTGTGGCCATCAAAATGTAAGACATATGAATTAACCACCAATAAAGGGTATAAGATTAAAAATTCTAACTATAAGGCTAGGTTCTTACGGCAGAAGTGAAGAGGAATTTGAGGCAGTTCCATGTGAGATGAAGGAGAACCTTGACTTCCCGCTGCGACTTTGCTCGCTGATTTTCCCCAGACACAGTAGGGGTTATTTATCATCTGCTCCTATTTTGGCCCAACTTTTCACAGTTGCGCCTTTTTTTTAGACTAGTTTTATTGTGGTGCTTATTTATGATGTTGGTGCACCTCCTTGTTAAATGTTGTGAAAAACAGGCGCAAATGCTTCATAAATGAATTGTAGGGCAGAAAAAGACCTCAAAAAGGAACAATTTATGCCAAAAAAGGCGCAAGTAGCCTAATAAATGTTCCCCAGTAGGTCTAATCAGCCTGAACCTCGCTCAGCAGATTCTGTGATTGAATCAGCCAAGGAATCTGTGTCAATATTGAGAAGGACATGGAAACAATGGGAGGAAGATTCTGGCTGGAATTTGCAACTGATTTTGAGGAGGAATCCACCTCAAAATAAGCTACAAATTAATTTGTGTAAAACTAGCCTAGCAGGGCCAATACTGGAATACCTGCCACAAATGCAACCTGTAATATGTATTATGACCAACAGGAGTCTTTGTAATAAATTAGACATTACCTGTAAACACCTCAAGGCTCTTTGCATAGGTCCATAGAGATTATATCAGTTCTTTTTCTTTCCTCGTCATAAAGAGCATTGTTCAGACCAAGAGGAAGAGGCTATAAAAGGACACTTCCAATGAGAAACATTGTGGATTTTTACACTAAAGTCCCTTAGGGAGTTAAAACATATGACAGGAAGTGATTTACCAATATTAGCAATTTTTTGCACATATAGCTATTAAGAATTTTGTATATGTCAAGCAGGAGTATGTACCTATATAATTCTTGTGTCTTAAATATGCACCTATCTTTTCTTTTCTTTTTACTGCTTTAATGGGTACTCGAGTCATGTAAGCTTTTAATGTATTAACAGAAATAACCTGTATTCTCGTATATGACAAGATTATTAACACTGTCTGATATACTTGAGCAAGCTTTATTGTCTCACATGTGATGAGTCCAGTCAATGTAAGACTGCCCCCTAGAATTTCCAACAGAGAAAGAGAAGAGAGCAAAGGCAAATTCCTCATGCTGAATATCTACATTACTGCTCATGTTGGACTAGTCACACTCTGGACATGGAGTTATGGTTTATGATTCCTGGAACTGCAGGTTGAGATGATTCTCTTTTCATTTCTATTAAACCTACCTAAATACTAAAGCTGCTTAAATTGCTCAGCTTACAATGTATGAAGGTTGTACTTCAACAGATGTACGACTATGGCTGCCATTGGACCACCAGTATGTTCCCATTATTAAGGTTTTCAGTGTTCACAATGGTGATGGCCTATCTGAATTCGAGTCTTTGTATTAGAGATCCCAGCATGTTTCCATTAGTTCTGGGTTCACCTTATTGATGGTCTACCTTTAGGGCAGACCACAATATCAGAGAGGTGGGGGTCTGAATCTCAGCATCCCCAGCAACCTGCAGTTTGAAGGTAAGCACTGCAGTTTCAGAGTTTACACTGCACTGTACACCTGCATGCTGTCTACTTATTGCAGTTTCCTCACTATAGATATGCTATTTTCTGGATGAACCCCCTTCCCGTCATGTACATTTACACCAATCCTATAAGTAAGCACTCCCTAAAGCACTCCCTTAGAACTCATTTGCCCCCTTTTTGTACCCCCAGTACAGCGGCTGGGAAGCTACTCTTTCTTCCTGGCCACAATTCCGCAATACGTTTTTAAGGTTTGGCGATAACATATATTTAAAAGGCTTTCCAGATCTTATCTGTGAGAAGAGTTTTTTGAATGTGAGCAATTCAAGCATGTGATTGTTTATTTTTAAGAATTTTGGATATTTTTTTAATCTTCCAGGTCACTATGTATATTTAGACTAAGTCCCCAAGTTTTTTGTTGCAGATTTTGCTGCAGTTTTTTGAGCCAAAGTCAGGAGAGGATTTATCAGAAGGGAAACGTCTAAGTGCTTCCTTTATATTTTTCATTCCTTTTCAAGTCACTCCTGACTTTGGCTCAAGAAAAGCAGCAAAATCTGCAACAAAAAAAGCTGTGTTTCCACAATGTGGGGACTTTGCCTTAAGAATAGCATTAAATCCTACAATTTTCACTCTGACCACTAAGGATATAGAGTGACTCTTGCCAATTTTGTAGGGTTTTCTTTGCAGCAGTCACTTCATTACATCACAGACAAGAATATGACAACAGATAACACCTCTATAGATAACACTGCAGACCCATCATTCATTGCGTCCACTATTGACAATAGATGATGTCACAGATTATCTAGCCCATCTTCTTGCACAGAGCATATCTAGGGAACTCTGTCATAGACTTCAATGAGATAGCTCCAGTCTGTTACTGCATATGGTCATGAGGAGAAGCATGGCCAAGATGGCAAAAAGGTGATATATTCATCTGGTTTTAGTAAATAAATATAAAATGGCAATACATTCCTTTTACAAAACTGATTTACTGAAGGATGCCGCCAGGGCCCAATGGTATATGATGGAGGCTATACATGTGCAAAACATTGATGAACATCCAGTCACACACCTTCCAACTATAAGGGAGGGTGGCTGGATGTTTAGTATTTTTTTTTTTTAACTTTTACCTCTTTATTTAAATTTCAGTCATATAACAAATCATCAGTCAAAACAGTGATGTCTAGGAAAAGAGACTCGTGTCCTCCATAACATGAGAGTAAAAAGAGGAATTTAAGTCAGAAACGCATTTCTGCTACAGATGAGTGAATCGATTCTGCAGAAGTGGAATTCGATCCGAATTTCAGGAAATCTACGCTTCGCCATGATTCCGGATTCCCTCATGCTTCGATGCATCGAATCGCATTTTTTTATAAAATGGCCGCCGCACATGTTAGGACAAGGGGGAAGGGACTCTGGGAGCGCGGGATCACCCACAATGCTAAGCGTGCAGCTAATCAGCAGCCAGCAGGACCTGTGATGTCACAGCCCTATAAAAACCCTCGGCCATTTTAGGTACAGTCATTCCACATCGCTCTACTGTAGGGACAGACGGCAGGAACTAGGGAAAGACTTAGAAAACATATAGAAGTTCAGGGAATGAGACTGAGCCTTAGACTGTAGGGAAAGGATAGGGGGGAATTTAGAGAAGAATTTGGGGTGGTTGCAGGGTCTTTTACAGCGAGAATTTGCAACATAATTCACATTGCAGGACTCACTGCCGTTATATTGCTGCTCATTACTCATATCTGTGTCTTCAAGGTGGAACACAACAAGCCTTTTGCAGTGCAGTACAGCAAAAAAACTGTGAATTATCATACACTAATATCTGCACGCATCTGTAACAAAAAAGCCTTTTTAGAGGCGTTTATTATAAGGGGCTTATTCACTGTTCTTCCAAGGCATAACATTATTCAGTACTATTGTGCCAAAGAAAACTGAATTATCACCCAATAATATCTGCACCTATCTGTAATAAACGCCTTTAACGTGGGGAAAACACATATCGACCATATTCGCCATTTTGTTATCAGTATAAAGTTGCAGGCCATTTTTAAAAACAGTATTCCCCTTTTGTCCGACAGCAGCACAATATGGGGTATCTCTGCCCCTGTGTGTTGTTTAGGACAGTGGAACCTTTAATTAGCACCAAATTTAAGGTGCCTCCTACTAGCCCTATAAGAGGGCACCTGAGACCTCCCTCCACTGTGTTTTTTTTTCTGTCCTGTGTGGGACAGGTGGACGGAGGTCTCTGGTGACCTCCCGTTGCTAGGGGTTTTTTTTTCCTAAAAAAGCTCCTGGCTTACCTTTTTGGGGGTACCTTGGTCCTTTCCTACGTTCCTAAGATCCTCCGGTCCTTCGGGCCTTTTTCCGCCCCGCAGCGCAGCGTTACCCGGCTCATCGCTCTGCAGGCAGCGCGATCCCGGAAGTAAGCGGGGAACCTCTTCGGCCGGAACCTTTTTTTCGGTCCCGTGTTCCCCCGGGAAGGAAGCCTTTGCGCACCACCGCGGCCTACTTCCGGTTTTCTCGTAAAAGTGCGGTAAGTTTGAAAATTGGAATTTTAATGGCAAAATATAGATTTGTTTTTTGCTGCTTGTATGTGGAGCCTCTGGCTTAGGCTTATGCTCCTCTATGTTCCATTATGGCATTTGACCTTGTTTGGCGCTGTATGAATATTTTCTTTGTTTGGCTCCTCCCCTCGCTGCTGTATTACATTTAAAAGGGCTTCAGTCCTTTACTGGGTGAGCTTGTGGTTACTAGCTCCTCTGCTGCGGTTTGCGGTGTCTGGGTTTTTCCTGACGGGATCTTTTTTTCAAGTGACCGATTTAAAAAAGTAAGGTACCCCTTGGTTTTTTTCTTCTTGTAAGCGATGCTTGGCAATCTTCTATTCTACATTGTCATGTGGCTTTTGATGTTTCAGATGTCATCTTCTGCATCAGGTAATGGCGATGGGCTTAGGAGGAAAAAGTCCTCTAAACGTAAACACCTAATGTGTTTGGATTGCAATACCCCTTTACCTGATGGCTATGATTTTACCCGTTGTCGCCAATGCCGCGGACCTCCGTCAGAAGAACCTTCTATAAGAGAGGTTGTCACCTGGGTAAAGGACTATATGGAGGAGTCTCTTAAGGAGATCCGTTCTTCCATCGCCCAGATTGCCAAGAAACCGCGGGTTGAGACACAGTCCTCCCTACGCATCGCTGACGAAGATTATCAGATAGTGGACGAGACACTCTCATCTGACGATTCTACTGAAGATTCCAGCAGGCCGTGCTTCCCACTCGAAAAATTAAGCCGGCTGCTGAAGTCCATCCGGTCTAAGGATCGTGATGTTGACGGGGGAAGCCTCCACGTCCACCTATAGAGGGCCTAGGGTCTTCCAAGTGGACGAGACATTACAAAGATTAATGTCTTCAGAGTGGAAATGTCCTGAAAAACCTCTTGTGGTTTCTAGGAGGTTCAAGGCTTTATTCCCAGTTGCTCAATGGGATCAATGGGGTCCTCCTCCCAAGGTGGATATGGCGGTGGCCAAACTGTCCTGCCGCACTATGGTACCATCAGATGATGGATCAAATTTGCACGACGCCATGGACAGGCGCATCGACAATACCCTCAAGAAGGCGTATTCAGCTGCCTCGGCCCAGACCGCTGTGGCGGTTGCGTCTTGTGAAGTGTCAGCCAAATTACGCACTGACCTGGTTCATCTCGAGAGGGACATCGATTCTGGAGTCTCCAGAGATGAGCTGCTAGGGTTTCTAGGCTCGGTTTCCCTGGCAGCTGAATATTTAGCGGAGGCCTCCCACCATCAATTAAGGCTGGCGGCCAAATCTCTGGCACTTACCACTGCAGCAAGAAGACCTCTATGGTTAAAACCCTGGAGAGCTGATTTCCCCTCAAAATATAATTTGTGCGCATTACCCTTTGAGCCAGGTAGAGTCTTTGGCAGTGCCCTAGACGAGATCCTGGAGGGCTTGGCTGATAGGAAGGGTAAAACTTTACCCCAGGCCTTTAGAGGTAGATCTAATTCTGGCCGTGATAGAGGCTATCCGCCTCGTCGTGGACGGCAGTCCCAAAGAGGCTCTAGATATTCCTCTAGAGGCGCCGTCCGGAGATTCCCGAAGTCTGATGATAAAAAGGAGAAGCCTAGCTTTTGACATCAGGAGCAGTCTTCCTGTGGCCGAGATTCCTGTCGGGGGTCGTCTCCCCCATTTTTTCAACTGCTGGCAGGAAAAAATTCAAGACCCATGGGTCCTGCAGGTAATCCAAAAAGGATATGCAATCGAGTTCCTCCATCCTCCTCAGGATCGGTTTGTGTTAACTCACAGCCTGCCTATAATGCAGCAGACTACATTGGAATGCTCCATCCGAGAATACATTCACAAGGGAGCCCTGGAGGAAGTCCCTTCTCTAGAAGAAGGATCCGGTGTCTATTCTCCCGTCTTCCTGGTACCAAAACCGGCAGACAAGTGGAGAATGGTCATAGACTTAAGGTACCTCAACCGCTTCATCAAAAAGAAGCACTTCCGTATGGAAACCATAAAGTCTGTCACCACTTTTCTCCTCCAAGGCGATGTTTTCGTGACTTTGGATCTAAAAGACGCCTATTTGCATATTCCTATTTATCCTCCACACAGAAGGTTTCTAAGGATTGCCGTAGTAGTTTCCGGCCACACGAAGCATTTTCAGTTCACAGCACTACCCTTTGGGATCTCCTCTGCTCCCCACACCTTTACAAAGGTAGTGGCTCCTATAGCGGCCGCCCTCAGACTTCAGGGGATATTCGTGGTGCCTTATCTAGACGACTGGTTGATAAAAGCCCAGTCAGAGTCTGTTCTGCTCCAGCATCTACAGACAGCCGTGTCCCTGTTTCAGAGTCTGGGATGGCTTATAAACTGGGAGAAGTCGGTAACGATCCCTTCAACCCGAAGGAAGTTCCTCGGCTACTTCCTGGATTCAGTCCGCCTGCAGGTCTCCTTGACACCAGCAAGGAAGGAGAAACTGGTCAGTGCAGTCCGGCACCTCTTCAAAAAGCCGATAGCCTCCATCAGAACATTGATGAAGATCCTGGGCTTGATGTCTTCCTCAGTGGAGGCAGTCCCATGGGCTTTGTGGCACTTACGTCCCCTCCAGAAGGAGTTACTAGATGCTTGGGATCGCTCCCTTCTTACACTCAGCAAGAAGATTCGACTCTCCCCCAGGACCCGTCTTTCCCTCAAGTGGTGGTTGCACCTGAAAGACGGAAGGTCCACGGTCCAACCTTCTTGGACCCTGCTGACTACAGATGCATCCCTCTCGGGATGGGGAGCCCATTTGGACGAAAACTCCATAAAGGGAGTCTGGAGCGCTCCAGAAAGAAGGACCTCGTCCAACTGGAAGGAGCTCAGAGCTGTATATCGTGCCTTACTCCATTTCTCGCCTCTTCTCAAGGGAAGAGCAGTCAAAATCCGGTCAGACAACATGACCACAGTGCTGTACGTGAACAGACAGGGAGGCACCAGATCACCAACCCTCCTCAGGGAGGCAGATCTGATATTTACATGGGCAGAGAAAAATCTAACCCATTTATCCGCAGTTCACATCAAGGGCTCCCTGAACATAGTAGCGGATCGGTTGAGTCGGGGTTATGCCGTATCAGGAGAATGGTCACTCAATCCAGAAGTCTTTCATCAGATTACCCTGAAGTGGGGTCTTCCAGAAATAGACCTCATGGCAACCCGACTCAACGCCAAGGTGGAGACGTTTTGTTCCCTTTACCAGGAGGACAATCCCTTGGCAGTAGATGCCCTGTCCATCCCTTGGAGGTCCAGGCTGGCATACATCTTCCCTCCAATTCCAATAATACCGAAGGTATTGATGAAAATCAGACAGGACCAAGTCTCTGTGATAGCCATCATTCCATTCTGGCCAAAAAGAGCTTGGTTTTCCCAACTCATGGAGATGAGTCGAGGGATATATTGGAGGCTTCCCCCCATCCAGAACCTGGTTTCCCAAGGATCTCTGAAGTGCCAGGATCTCTGGAGATTCAACCTGACAGCCTGGAGGTTGAGCAGTCCCTACAGCAGGATAGAGGACTGTCAGAGGCCGTCCTGAAGACCCTTTCTTCTGCAAGAGCAGACTCTACCAATAAGAACTACCAGAGGACAGCCAAGATTTTCATGGAGTGGTGCTCCAAGAAGGGTATTAATAATCTACAACCTTCAACAGCTGATATTTTAAATTTTCTTCAGGACGGTTTGGATAAGGGCCTTGCCCCTGCCACTTTGAAAGTGCAGATTGCGGCCCTCTCCGCTCATTTGAACAGACGTCTGTCTCAGGATCCTCTGGTTGCAAGGTTCCTTAAAGGGGCAATGAGGCTAAAGCCCTCAGTATCATCTCCAGTTCCCCAGTGGGACCTTGCGGTAGTCCTTACAGGCCTGTGCGGTCCTCCATTTGAACCCTTGGAGACTACGGAGCTAAAATATTTGGCATACAAAACCGTTTTTTTGTTGGCTATTACATCTGCCAAAAGAGTAGGGGAACTCCAGGCTCTCTCTTCTAGAGAACCGTACATTGTGTTTTTTGCAGATAGGGTGCACCTTAGATTTTTGCCTGGGTTTAACCCTAAGGTCCCCTCATGCTATAATAGCAATCAGCTAATTTCGCTACCAGTGTTTTTCCCCACTCCAACCTCTGAGGAGGAAGAAAAGCTCCACACCTTAGATGTGGTAAGGTGTCTGCGGATTTACCTATCCCGCACTCAACCGTTTAGGAAGGCCGAAAACCTACTAATTAATATGCAGGTTAAAAACAAAGGCCTCAAGGCTTCCAAGCCTACTCTATCCACATGGATCAAGGAGACAATTAGGTCTTCCTTCCTTATTCAGGAGTTACTCCCTCCAGTTTTTTCTACGGCCCACTCGACCAGGGCTGTGTCGACTTCTTGGGCTGAGTACCGGTCCTTACCTTTGGACCAGATTTGTGCGGCTGCATCATGGTCATCCCAGTTGACCTTTGTCAAACATTATCGTTTAGACATCCGCAGTTCCCAGACAACTGCCTTTGGTCAGACAGTCCTTGACATTGTAAGGCGAGGAAACCCTCCCTAGGGGAATTACTTGCTATCTCCCCATATTGTGCTGCTGTCGGACGTAAGGGGAATCGTTGATTGTAATGTCAATCTGTATTCCCTTAGTCCAGACAGCAGCACAAGGCTTCCCTCCCTAGAAGCTTGTTTCCTTTTACTTTATAATTTACACAGTGGAGGGAGGTCTCAGGTGCCCTCTTATAGGGCTAGTAGGAGGCACCTTAAATTTGGTGCTAATTAAAGGTTCCACTGTCCTAAACAACACACGGGCAGAGATATCCCATATTGTGCTGCTGTCTGGACTAAGGGAATACAGATTGACATTACAATCAACGATTGTCAATAATAATTCAATATTTCTTAGCGGTTACCACTTATTTAAAGGTGTTTATTAGTGTCAAAACACATAAAAAGGACCATATTCGCCATTTTGTTACCAGTATAAAGTTGCAGGCCATTTTTAAAAACAGTATTGTCAATAATAATTCAATATTACTTAGTGGTTACTACTTATTTAAAGGTGTTTATTAGTGTCAAAACACTTAAAAAGGATCATATTCGCCATTTTGTTACCACTATATTTTGTTACCACATTATTTAAAAACAGTATTGTCAATAATAATGAAATAATTCTTAGCGGTTATCACTTATTTAAAGGTGTTTATTAGTGTCAAAACACATAAAAAGGATCATATTCATCATTTTGTTACCAGTATAAAGTTGCGGGCCATTTTTAAAAACAGTATTGTCAATAATAATTCAATAATTCTTAGCGGTTATCATCACTTATTTAAAGGTGTTCATTAGTGTCTAAATAAACCCATAAGGAGGACTATATTCGCCATTTTGTTACCAGTATAAAGTTGCTGGCCATTTATCAATAGTATTGTCAATAATTCAATAATTCTGAGTTACAAATCTCTGCCTTTATCACGCTTTTTTTATTGGTGTTCATTAGTGGGTGAAGAAATAAGGGGCATATTTGCCGTTCTCTTCAAAGTAGAAAATAAGAGGCCTTTTTGCCCTTTACAATTAAGTTTTTTCATCGAACAGTATGTCAGACAAAGAAGCGTGAGGCCATGCACAGGGGAGGGCCGCAGGCATAAATGTTTCTGGTGCAGGCACAGGTCGCAGCAGAGTAAGGGGACGTGGCAGCAGGGGTCAGTTACAGAGGCCTGAGCTCCCAGTGTCAAGTAGCGGTCGTGTCTTGACCAGCAAGGCAACGGTTGTAGACTGGTTGACTCGGTCATCCAATTCATCCCAAGTCACATCAGACACCCGCAGCCAAGAGTCGGTGGGTTCGTCAGACACAACCCTTAGTTGGCATGGCCCGGCAGCAGGCCCTGTGCCCTCACCTGTCCTCAACCTGCCTCTGTCCTTTTCTGTTCCCTCAGCTAGAGAACTACTCTATGCTGTGGGCTCAGATCCACTGTACAGTGAGGAGGAGGTACTAGAGGACAGTCAGCAGCTACTGCTCAGCCAAGATGTGGAGGAGACATCTGCCGTTTCCTGCGGTAGGCGGGCAAGTAGTGATGAGGAGAGTGGCATGGGAGCTGGTGTTGAGGAAGACCTGCAGACAGTAGTGGATGATGTTGTAGCCGATCGTAATTGGGAGCTGGGTGACGAAGGGGCCTCATTGTCATCAGGAGAAGAGGGTTGCAGCTTGCGCATGAGGCAGCGGGTGACTCAGCAGGGTGGCAGCAGTGTGAGGTCAGGAGCTAAACGTGCCTGGGGTAGACCACCTGCTTCACAGCAACCTACCTACCCCAAAAGCAGTGGTGCAGGGGTTCACAGAGGCAGTGGTGGCAGCAGTCAGTTATTGCGGAGTGTTGGGGGTAAAATCACCTACTCGGCAGTGTGGCAGTTTTTTGTAAAGCCGCCGGGGGAGGTGAACATGGCCATATGTTCAATCTGTGGGCAGAAGGAGCGTGGCCAGGGTGCCAATGTTGGTACCACAGCCCTGCACCAACATATGCAGCCTCACCATAAAGTGGCCTGGGAGAGCTGTGGCTCCTATGTGGTGGTCCAGCCTGCCGTAGCAACCACTGCAGCACCCAGTGGCATGCACCCAATTTTAGGCAGTCAAGGCTCCACCACTTCAGCTGAAGGAAGCTGTGTGTCCTTCCCATCATCTGCTGGTTGTGATGCTCCTGCTCCTCCTCCTCCTCCTCCTCCTAGTCAGTTATTGCGTCAGCAATCGATCACATAATCTATATCTAAGAGACAACAGTATGCGTGCAATCATCCAACAGTGCAGAATCTGAACGTGCTCCTGTCCAAGATGCTGGTGCTGCAGTCACTCCCTTTCCACTTGGTGGACTCTGCACCTTTCAGAGAACTGATGGCTTGCGCCGACCCAAGACCCAAGATGGAAAGTCCCAAGCCGTCATTTCTTTGCCAAGAAGGCAGTACCAGCCCTGCACAAATAAGTAGAAGAGAAGGTGGGCCAGTCCTTGAGCCTGTCGGTGTCTGCCAAAGTGCACAGCAGCACCGACGTGTGGAGCTGTAACTACGGTCAAGGACAATATCTGTCATTTACACTCCACTGGGTTAATGTGGTGCCTGCCCAGACACACCAGAAACTTGCAAATAACAAAAGTAGAGACACCGAGCAGTATATAGTATAGTATTTTCTATAGACACAATAGACCAATAGAAAGAATTGGCTCCTCACCTTACGTGGTAGTGTAACCAAAAGGGATATGAGGGACCATAGAAAGGTAGACACTGATAATCGCAGCTGTCACACTGTGACACCATAAAGGTGTGAAATAGAGCATATGTCGAGGACCAGGAATCCAGGGACTGCGCGGGATCAGTATAGTTGAAAAATTCTTTTTATTGCAGGCAATACGCGTTTCGGGGTCATCGAAACCCCTTTTTCAAGTGTATACTTGTTTGAAGAGCCGCGTATTGCCTGCAATAAAAAGAATTTTTCAACTATACTGATCCCACGCAGTCCCTGGATTCCTGGTCCTCGACATATACACCAGAAACTTGGACAGGTGACGCAGCTTCTGCCTCCACGTTCTCACGCCATTGGTCCTGCAAGAATGTCCGCCTTATCCTCCACTGTCTCCTCAGCCTCCACTGCAGGGACAATTCACAGTGCTCCTCCAAGCATACCACATGTGCAGGGCACAGCGGTGTCACGCTGTTCTACACCTCGTTTGCCTGGGCGAATGAAGTCACACAGGGGGGGAACTGCTCCATGTCCTCAATCAAGAAATCGAATCCTGGCTTTCTCCAAGAGAACTTAAAATCGGAACAATGGTGACCGACAACGGGAAGAACATAGTGTCGGCGCTGCGTCAAGGAGGGCTGAGCCATGTGCCCTGCATGGTGCACGTGTTCAATCTGGTTGTCAAGCGTTTCCTTAAGTGTTCCACCCATCTGGAAGACATCCTAAAAATATCAAGGAAACTTTGCATGCACTTCAGCCACTCGTACACCGCCAAGCACACCCTCCTTGAGCTGCAGTGGCAGAATGGCCTCCCACAACATAGACTGATATGCGATGTTTCCACCCGTTGGAATTCAACCCTACATATTTTGGATCGACTATATGAACAGAGAAAAGCCATAAACGATTTCTTGATGATCCAAGCGGACAGAGGTACTCCCCTGTGTAACTTTAACGTTATCCAGTGGCAGCTCATGCGTGACATCTGCCATTTGCTAGTTCCCTTTGAGGAGGCCACTTTGTTAGTCAGTCGCCAGGACTACGGGATGAACAACATCATTCCACTGATTCACATCCTGGAAAAGATGCTTATCAATCTGGCTGGTCAGGGGACTGGAGATGTAGCTTCTACATCTCAAGGCCACATGAGCCTTGTGGGGGCTGAAATGGAGGAGAAGGAGGAGGATGAGGAGTACATTGGAGCACAAACAATGTGTAGCCAAATGGGTGGAGAGGAGGAGCAGGAGCAACCAGAACAGCCAGAGGGAGATGAGGAGGATGAGGCAGATGACCCAGACACACCGTGGCAGTATGCAGTGGAGATGGATGCAGGGAGTTTCTTGGAGTCACTTGCGCAAATGGCCTGAAACATGTTGACTTCCTTGCACAGTGACAGCCGAATTGTCACCATTCGGCAGAGGGATGACTACTGGCTCTCCACCATGTTAGACCCTCGCTACCGGGGGAAAATGTAGGCCTTTTTTTACATCCACTGAGAGGGAGGACAAACTGAACTACAGTCATGGCCAAAAGTTTTGAGAATGACACAAATATTATATTTTCACATGATCTGCTGCCCTCTGGTTTTTATGTGTGTTTGTCAGATGTTTTTATCACATACAGAAATATAATTGCATTCATATTATGAGTAACAGAAGCTTATATTGACAGTTAGAATGAGTTAATGCAGCAAGTCAATATTTGCAGTGTTGACCCTTCTTCTTCAGGACCTCTGCAGTTCTCCCTGGCATGCTCTCAATCAACTTCTGGACCAAATCCTGACTGATAGCAGTCCATTCTTGCAGAATCAATGCTTTAATTTTGTCTGAATTTGTTGGTTTTTGTTTGTCCACCCGTCTCTTGATGATTGACCACAAGTTCTCAATGGGATTAAGATCTGGGGAGTTTCCAGGCCATGGACCCAAAATCTCTATGTTTTGTTCCCTGAGCCATTTAGTTATCACCTTTGCTTTATGGCAAGGTGCTCCATCATGCTGGAAAAGGCATTGTTAAGCGCCAAACTGCTCTTGTACGGTTGGAAGAAGTTGCTCTTGGAGGACATTCTGGTACCATTCTTTATTCATGGCTGTGTTTTTAGGCAAGACTGTGAGAGAGCCGATTCCCTTGGCTGAGAAGCAAACCCACACATGAATGGTTTCAGGATGCTTTACAGTTGGCATGAGACAAGACTGGTGGTAGCGCTCACCTCTTCTTCTCCGAATAAGCTGTTTTCCAGATGTTCCAAACAATCGAAAAGGGGATTCATCAGAGAAAATGACTTTACCCCAGTCCTCAGCAGTCCACTCCCTGTACCTTTTGCAGAATATCAATCTGTCCCTGATGTTTTTTCTGGAGAGAAGTGGCTTCTTTGCTGCCCTCCTTGAGACCAGGCCTTGCTCCAAGAGTCTCCGCCTCACCGTGCGTGCAGATGCACTCACACCTGCCTGCTGCCATTCCTCAGCAAGCTCTGCACTGCTGGTAGCCCGATCCCGCAGCTGAAACACTTTTAAGAGACGGTCCTGCCGCTTGCTGGTCTTTCTTGGGCGCCCTGGAGCCTTTTTGGCACCAATGGAACCTCTCTCCTTGAAGTTCTTTATGATGCGATAGATTGTTGACTGAGGTGCAATCTTTCTAGCTGTTAGAAAGTTAGGCCATTTTTGTGCAGTGCAATGATGACTGCACGTGTTTCTTTAGAGATAACCATGGTTAACAGAAGAGAAACAATGATGGCAAGCACCAGCCTCCTTTTAAAGTGTCCAGTGGTGTCATTCTTACTTAATCATGACAGATTGATCTCCAGCCCTGTCCTCATCAACACCCACACCTGTGTTAATGGAGCAATCACTGAAACGATGTTAGGTGGTCCTTTTAAGGCAGTGCTGCAATGATGTTGAAATGTGTTTTGGGGGATAAAGTTCATTTTCTAGGGAAATATTGACTTTGCAAGTAATTGCTGTTAAGCTGATCACTCTTTATAACATTCTGGAGTATATGCAAATTGCCATTAGAAAAACTGAAGCAGTAGACTTTGTAAAAATTAATATTTGTATCATTCTCAAAACTTTTGGCCATGACTGTACTATAGAGACATGCTATGTAGCAAATTGGCTGCTGCCTATCCGCGCCATCGTCCATCCTCTCGCATGTCCGACCCGGGGGGGCCCTGAGTGCTCAACTTGCACTGGCATGGCAGCTGTGAGAGGGGGTGGGGGGTCGCAGGAGCAGTATCGGCTCCATCACCAGCAGCCTGAGCCTAAGTCGCTGATGAGCAGCTTTCTTCAGCCGCATAGTGAAGAAGCTGCTCATCAGCAGCTAGACACAGAGCAGAAGTTGAACCAGCAGGTGGTGGCATACTTAGAGTGCAGCCTGCTACCCATCATCAAACATTCGCTGGATTACTGGGCAGCCAAACTGGATTTGTGGCCGCCACTGGCCACTCTGTGGCCTACTAACATTGCTGCCACCTCCGCACTCTGCCACTGGGTCAATATATGGCCTTCTCATACCACTGCCACTGGGTCACTGTATGGCCTCCTCATGCTGCTGCCACTGGGTGACTGAATGCCCTCCTCATGCCGCAGCCACTGGGTCACTGTATGGCCTGCTCATGCTTCAGCCACTGGGTCACTGTATGCCCTCCTCATGCCGCTGCCACCGGGTCAGTGTATGGCCTCATCATACCGATGCCACTGGGTCACTGTATGGCCTCCTCATACCGCTGCCACTGGGTCACTATATCGCCTCCTCATGCCGCAACCACTGGGTCACTGTATGCTCTCTTCATGCTGCAGCCACTGGTCACTGTATGGCCTCCTCATGTTGCTACCACGTAGTCACTGTATGACCTCCTCATGCCGCTGCCACTGGGTCATTGTATGGCCTCCTCATGCCGCAGCCACTGTGTCACTGAATGCCCTCCTCATGCTGCAACCACTGGGTCACTGTATGGCCTCCTCATACCACTGCCACTGGGTCACTGTATGGCCTCCTCATGCCGCAACCACTGGGTCACTGAATGCCCTCCTCATGCCACAACCACTGGGTCACTGTATGGCCTCCTCATGTTGCTGCCACTTGGCCAACTGTATGGCCTCCTCATACCGCTGCTATTGGGTCACTGCATGGCGTCCTTATGCCGCAACCACTGGGTCAATATATGCCCTCCTCATGCTGCAGCCACTGGGTCACTGTATGGCCTCCTCATGCCGCAGCCACTGGGTCACTGAATGCCCTCCTTATGCCGCAACTACTGGGTCACTGTATACCCTCCTCATGCCGCTGCCAACTTCACATTGTCACCTTGTCACCAGCAACTTGGCCAGGCGGCGCTGCTTCCCGCCTTCATGTTATCTCGCCGTTGGTCCTGCAATAATGTCCACCTTATCCTCCACTGTTTCCTCAGCCTCCACTGCAGGGATAATTCACAGTGCTCCTCAGTATACCACATGTGCAGGGCACAGCGGTGTCACACTCTTCTACAGCTCGTTTGCCTGGACGAACAAAGTCACATAGAGGAGGAACTGGGTTACTGTATGTCCTCCTCATGCCGCAGCCACTGGGTCACTGAATGCCCTCCTCATACCGCAGCCACTGGGTCACTGAATGCCCTCCTCATGCCGCAGCCACTGGGTCACTGTATGGCCTCCTCATACCGCAGCCACTGGGTCACTGAATGCCCTCCTCATGCCGCAACCACTGGGTCACTGTATGGACTCCTCATGTTGCTGCCACTTGGTCAACTGTATGGCCTCCTCATACTGCTGCCATTGGGTCACTGCATGGCCTCCTCATGCCGCAACCACTGGATCACTGTATGCCCTCCTCATGCCGCTGCCACTGGGTCACTGTATGGCCTCCTCATGCCACAACCACTGGATCAATGTATGCCCTCCTCATGCCGCTGCCACTGGGTCACTGTATGCCCTCCTCATGCCGCAGCCACTGCTGGGTCACTGTATGTCCTCCTCATGCTGCTGCCACCTCCACATTATGTCGCCTTGCCAATCTGTGGTTTCCTGATGCTGCTGCCAACTCCACATTATGTCGCCTTGCCACTCTGTAGAGATCTATGTGGAATCGACAGACGAAAGTGTAAAAGGAGTGCGCTCTTTCACTCTACAGTAGGATGTTGGGCCTCTGCACGGTTCTTTCTACCTGGCATTAACATGGACCTGTAAGGCTGAGTTCACACTTGAGTTAGTTGGTCAGTTTTTGCCCCGAAACTGTCCAAATAAGTGAAGTGTGCAATGGTTCTAAGAGCGACGCCTGTCATGTGCGTGTCATTCGGACTCACAGTATTGTTTAACTACCACAGTAGGCTCCCTATGCGTGTTACTGCAAGGCACAGTGTTCTACACTACTATACAGGCTCTCTGAAGCTAGGAAATAGGTGTTTTTTTTAACGATAATCACTGCGAAGTAATTCGGATCGAAAGCAAATTTTTTTGGAACTTTGAATTGAACTTTTGAGAAATTTGCTCATCTCTAATTGCCGCAAGAGACAAAAGAAGCAGTAATCAGGGGAAAGGGAGAGAGGTGAGGAAAAGAAAGAGAAGGGGAAAAGAAAAAAAAAAAAAAAAAGGTTGTTTGGTATTTTGATTTCATACTGAGAAGGCTCCCAACAAGATGTCAGTCACACGTTTACATGTAGTGCACCATGCTGTAACCTGCTGTAGGGGCCACGGGCCTGTAACCCACTCTGAATAGATCCACTAAAGGTTTCCCTGGCAAGGCTTATCTCCTCCCCCAACTCCAACCTATCCAAGGACAGGGTAAAAACATTCCCCGCTTTTTAAATAGAGTCTGTCAGCAGGAAAATCGATATCAATTTAATGGCAGTCTAGTGGGTCTGATTCTATACTTTCCTAAGATGCGTCATGGGTCAATGTGTCATGGCACAAGAGACCTGAAGAGGATGCGGGTTACTGCAGGATGCTTCCAGATGCTACCAGGAGGCCCAGCAGAGGTGAGGAAGGTGTTTGATATTTTTTCACCACTCCCCAAACCTCAGGAATATTCATCAAAATTCACCCATCTCTACTAATGAAGAGGCCCTAGGCTTCTGGCCTGAGATGGCCAAACCAAATCGTCATGAGCCAGGTTCGACCCGAATATTACAAATTGTTCAGTTTTTAACAAAACCGAACAAATGTCGATTCGACAAACAAAAATGGATGCTGTCACATATTGCGCAGGAAATACAGAAGAGACATGTGTCTTGTGAGTCACTGTGTGATATTCTACCCCACCTGACATCAGCTGACAGACTCTTAGACGGCAGTGGTAAGTGGATGTCGTTATACACTATATAAGGTGCTGTGGGTTTAAACATGAGGTAGTTGCAGAAATGGTGGAAATAGGGAAGGGTCTGTGATTCATCTCACTGCATCATTCAGAGCACAGTTCTGACGACAGCATTCCTACTCTAATACAGAGTTACAGGAAGAGGCCAGTTAACCCTTTCATTGCCAAAGATCTAATTTTGTTTGTCTGTTGTGAAATAGAAATAGATCAATCTAATATGTATACAGAGTGTTTAACCCTTCCCGACATCTACCGTAATAGTATGGCAGATGTCAGGTATTTAAATGTGACGGCTGCTTATGTCTCCACTATATTATACAGCAGAGTTCCAGTGCTAATGCCTGCAATCAGTGTCCGCATTGATCATGGACATTAAGGCCCCCAGTGCCGATGTGACATTTTGCCAGCGGCACATGGGCACCACCATTTTGGGTAGGATAAGTGGCCCCCAGAACAAGATCCAGAGCCAGTGATCCGCTGCCATGACAGCCAGGAGCCTTATGAAGGCTCCCAGCCTTGTCTAGCATAGCCTTGTATTGCAGGCTGATCTGGTAGGAGAGCTATGGGGAATTTTGGAGGTGGAAATTCTAAGAGTGTTCAGAAATCCCATGGCCATGATGTGCCAGAAAAAAAGCAGATAGGACGAAGACATTGTCGATGATGATGATTCTTTTGCAGAACCAAGGTCAGGGTGACAAAGTGACATCAGATGAAGAGGGTGGTGGCAGTGGTAATAGCAACAATTCCAGCTATTGTGCAGGCCCAACATCCAAAAAGCCTGCCTGGGGAAGATCCAAAGGAAACTCGTGGGCTAGGGGTGGTGGCACTAGTGGTGGTAATGGCAGACATGTTTCCGTTGCTGCTGGTGTTGGTGGCAGCAACTATACACAGTCATCTCCAATGTGGGAATTTTTTTTTCTACATTGCCAAATGATAAATTCATCTTCACCAGGACAAGGCGTTGCTTCCACTCCTAACTTTTTCAGATTAGCAAGCTGCATCATACTGTTTATTGGTGAACACAAAAAACCCACAATACATGTATACAATATACAATATATGTGGCTGTGGCCATTTTAGTTAGTCTGAGATGAATCACTATTAGTTTGGCTTAATTAAAAACTGAGCAATTATTCGTCTCGAACCTTGCTCAAAAGGAATTGGTTCGCCCAACTCTAGTACTGACAAGGCCCAAATAGTCATAAGAAGTTACATTTTTGGACTTTGATCTATTGCCCTCTAACCCCTATACTGTGCTGCCTGACTAAGGCCCTCCTCCTCCCCATTTAACCCTTGTTGTTCCTTTTTAACGTTGTAACTTGGTTTACATTGTGCAGTTATATACTTTTTCTCTGCTTTGGTAGTTTTCATCCATCACTAACATATATTACTTGTGTTTGTTTAATTTTATTAACCTGTTAATAACCAAGATATTTTCCCGGATTCATGACTGAACACATCTGACAATTATTTAGTACATGACATCTTGAAAAAATGTTTATGTTTTTTTTTTCGGGAACATAGGGCATTATTTTTATGCAATTAAAATTTTTGTATTTTTTTTTCTTTGCTTCAATATCATTGTTTTTCTGCCCTACGGTTAATTTATGAAGCATTTGCACATTTTTTTTTCCAGATGTTATGCTGCTCTCACCACTTTTGCTTTTTGGTGAGAAAAGGGGGCGTGGCCTAAATGGAGATCCTTTTCACGCTGTATTTATGACTCGTGCCTTTTAAAAAAAAGGACAAAAAAAGGCACAAATGCACTCCAGTCCATGGGCAACATAAAACAGCCTGTCAGCTCAGAAAGTATTACAAAGGGGCACAATTCTGGGCCCCAGTATACAAGAAAGACATAACAGAACTAGAAAGAGTGCAAAGGAGGGCAACCAAAATTATTAGGGGAATGGGTGGATTGGAGTACAACAATAGATTAACAAACTTGGGGTTATTCAGTTTAGAGAAAAGACGTCTATGGGGAGATCTAATAATGTACAAATACATGAAGGGACAGCACAAAGAACTTTCTAATGATCTTTTTACACCTAGGCCAGTGACAGTAGCAAGGGGACATCCTCTACGTCTGGAGGAGAGAAAGTTTCACCAGCAACATAGAAGAGGATTCTTTACAGTAAGAACAACAAGGCTATGGAACTCTCTGCCCCAGGAAGTGGTGATGGTGGATTCATTGAACAAGTTCAAAGTGGACCTGGATGCCTTTCTCGAACAGAACAAGATTACGGGTTATGGGTTCTAGATTTTAAGGGCACGTTGATCCAGGGTTTTATACTGATTGCCAGATTGGAGTTGGGAAGGAATATTTTTTTCCCATGAAATGGGGCAATTGGCATAAGCCTCATGGGGTTTTTTGCCTTCCTCTGGATCAACACTGTAGGGGACTGTAGGGTTATAGGTTGGACTTAATGGACTGATGTCTTCATCCAACCTCATCTACTATGTAACTATGTAATTGCGCAATTTTTTTGCAATTGCTCCTTTTTGAACAAAAAGGACAAAATGCACATAGCCAAAAAAAAAGCGCATCTAAACTAACTAACATGTGCACAACATTTACCAAGGAGATGCGCCTACATCACAAATAAGCACCACAATAAAGCTAATCTAAAAAAAAAGGTGCACCTGTGAAAAATATGGTGTTTTTGGCTGTTTAGGAAACACAGCGAGAAAATGCTGTGTTTTACAGTATCAGTAAAGTAAATGAGATTCTGGTTAATCACATCCACACATTGCAGGAAAAAAACAACTGCAGAAAAGCTGTGTTTTCAAAAACCCATTTTTGGAAAATGCAGCATGTCAATTTTAGCTGCGGAAATGCAAGTGTATTCCCTATAGATCTAATAAGGGTAGAAAAACTGCAGAAAAAAAAAATGTATCAAAAATGCAATGAAGGTTTTTTTTTTTAGCTTTGGTTTGCTATGTGGGGGCCTTAGTCTAAGGATTAAAATGTCATTGCAGTTACTTGCTGACCCACCAGACATTTGAAGTGGTCAAATAGATAATAAGTAGCTTACTTCTCTACACTTAGATTTAACGCTTTTAATGGATTGCAACTTTTATTAAATTGAAAATTTAAAAAAATATATAGTAAAAATCAATTGCTTAAAGAGGACCTTTCATATCCTCATACTTGTAGATGTGCGCTATTATATACTGTAGTGCTGAAAAGCCGACAGTGAACTGAATTTAGAGCACTGTCGGCTTTCCTGGTATGCACCACAGTGCTGGAGATATCAGTGCTGTTAGTTTCAGAACTGATATTTCCCCACTGTCAGAAGGGCAGGCCTTACTGCTCAGCATCAGGTCTATGGAAGAGTACTGTTGGGAGGAGGGGCGTTCCTCACAGCGATGACGCTAGGCTGTAAGGCCCGACCTTCTGACAGTGGGGAGATATCGGTTTTGAAACTAATGGCAACGATAGGTCCAGCACCGGGGCACATATCGGGAATACAACACACTGTTGGCTTTCTAACAGTATATAATACCACACATTTATGAGGACGTGAAAGGTCCTCTTTAAGGAAAAATTACTTGAAATATCTACAAATTGTTGCATATGTAAACACTGTGACGAAGATTAGGTCCATGTATTACATGATACTGGTGAGAAAATTCCATCCAGTCCGGGCTTTATAACTTACAGTGGGGAAAAAAAAGTATTTAGTCAGCCACCAATTGTGCAAGTTCTCCCACTTAAAAAGATATGAGAGGCATGTAACTGACATCATAGGTAGACCTCAACTTTGAGAGACAAAATGAGAAAACAAATCCAGAAAATCACATTGTCTGATTTTTAAAGAATTTATTTGCAAATTATGGTGGAAAATAAGTATTTGGTCACCTACAAACAAGCAAGATTTCTGGCTCTCACAGACCTGTAACTTCTTCTTTAAGAGGCTCCTCTGTCCTCCACTCATTACCTGTAGTAACGGCACCTGTTTGACATTGTTATCAGTATAAAAGACACCTGTCCACAACCTCAAACAGTCACACTCCAAACTCCTATATGGTGAAGACCAAAGAGCTGTGGAAGGACACTAGAAACAAAATTGTAGACCTGCACCAGGCTGGGAAGACTGAATCTGCAATAGGCAAGCAGCTTGGTGTGAAGAAATTAACAGTGGGAGCAATAATTAGAAAATGGAAGACATATAAGACCACTGATAATCTCCCTCGATCAGGGGTGCCACGCAAGATCTCACCCTGTGGGGTCAAAATGATCACAAGAACGGTGAGCAAAAATCCCAGAACCACACGGGGGGACCTAGTGAATAACCTACAGAAAGCTGGGACTAACGTAACAAAGGCTACCGTCAGTAACACACTATGCTGCCAGGGACTCAGATCCTGCAGTGCCAGACGTGTCCCCCTACTTAAGCCAATACATATCCGGGCCCATCTGAAGTTTGCTAGAGAGCATTTGGATGTTCCAGAAGAGTATTGGGAGAATGTCATATGGTCAGATGAAACCAAAGTAGAACTGTTTGGTAGAAACACAACTGGTCGTGTTTGGATGAGAGTGAATGCTGAGTTGCATCCAAAGAACACCATACCTAACTGTGAAGCATGGGGGTGGCAACATCATGCTTTGGGGCTGTTTCTCTGCAAATGGACCAGGACGACTGATCCGTGTACATGAAAGAATGAATGGGGCCATGTATCGTGAGATTTTGAGCGCAAACCTCCTTCCATCAGCAAGGGCATTGAAGATGAAACGTGGCTGGGTCTTTCAGCATGACAATGATCCCAAGCAAATCGCCAGGGCAATGAAGGAGTGGCTTTGTAAGAAGCATTTCAAGGTCCTGGAGTGGCCTAGCCAGTCCCCAGATCTCAACCCCATAGAAAACCTTTGGAGGGAGTTGAAAGTCCGTGTTGCTGAGCGACAGCCCCAAAACATCACTGCTCTAGAGGAGATCTGCATGGAGGAATGGGCCAACATACCAGCAACAGTGTGTGCCAACCTTGTGAAGACTTACAGAAAATGTTTGACCTCTGTCATTGCCAACAAAGAATATATAACAAAGTATTGAGATGAACTTTTGTTATTCACCAAATACTTATTTTTCACCATGATTTGCAAATAAATTCTTAAAAAATCAGACAATGTGATTTTCTGGATTTGTTTTCTCATTTTGTCTCTCATAGTTGAGGTCTACCTATGATGACAATTACAGGCCTCTCTCATCTTTTTAAGTGGGAGAACTTGCACAATTGGTGGCTGACTAAATACTTTTTTTTCCCCACTGTACATGATTTCCCCTTAAACATGATTTACCTACATGAATGTTCAATAGTCTTATATTTTCTTGAAGGGAGGGAATATTCAATACATATTTAGAAGCAGCAGTGGGCATCTCCAAAATACCAAAACATTGGCGAACATTTTGCAGGATCCATGTTATGAACCTAACACATCCAGGCTCAAACAGCACATTAGGGTAAGCACCCCTCTTCTGTGCTACAACAATACTATGTGACCACAGTGATACAACTATACTAAGCAGCATCTGTCTGGAATTGCCCTTGGCCAAATGTCTCTAAAACTTGGTGCTGGAGGCAATGGAATGACAGAAGACATGGCATGGTGAATTGCTAAATTCATCCACCTAATTGTGAGTAAACACTCATAGACTGAAATGATTATGTGTATACAAGAGTTTATGGGCTGTAATTGATAAACTATGCTAGGGTGTCCATCTGTCTGTTATTCACATTAATGTATGCATTTTATGAAATCACACGTATTTTGCATTTTTAATCAATGTTAGTCATTTTCATTAAAAAACAAAATAAAAACAGTACATGTCATTTTCTTAAAAAGCCAATACATGTAATAGCAACCTTAGGCTACATGCAAATGACCGTGAACATGGGTCCATGAAAAAACTAAATGGGCAGCAAAACAATGCATTACAGCACATTTCTACTATGCCAGAAACCAGAAGTTAGCGCAGTGGTTAAACACATAGTAAAGGGTGCTAGCATTATTGCAATTAAAAAACACATGAACGTAAACCTAGTCTGAAGCAATAGCAATCAGTAAAGGCAGAAGCGTAACTAGCAAAGACTGGGCCCCATAGGAAACTTTTGACTTGGGCCCCCACCCCCCCACAACATAGCATCCCATTTCCTGGCCCCCAAACAGTGGTAAAATTCTACCCACTTACAGACACATATCCCATAGTGGCCTCTAAACACAGTATAATGTCCCATAGTGGCCCCTATGATGTTTGTTGAAAAGATAGCAGAAGCTCAAATTTTTGGGGTTCACCACACATGAACTGAAGAGACCCCAAAGTATAATGAGCGGCGGACCATGGATAGTGATAAAAAATAAAAAACAGTGTTACTCACTTCTCCTGGGCTCCAGTGCAGGACTTGGTGCCTCTTCAATGATGTCACAGCTGAGGACTGTAATTGGCCCCCAGCAGTCACTCATTAAAACGACCCACCATTTAGTTTTGTTTAGGACGAAACCACCAGGAACACTCTATCTATAGTTATCAGAATAAGATTCTTCTTCCAGTTCTACATATTAATACTCTAGTAGTGTAACTCAACCTGTGATTGTACAAAATTGAGTGAAATATCCTGCACATGAAGCACCCTCTTTTCTTTTCTTTTTCTTTTCTATATAACCCTAAATAGAGACTACTCATAGAAGCAGTGACCTGGTGGTTCCCTGCAGCAATTCCAGATCACTCAACAGGGGTTAAATGGTGAAAAGTAGGGGGGATCATATAACTGATACCCTCAAGAGTAGCAATATTCATCAGTGGCAAAGTGAATCTGCACACACTGAGGTACACTGTGGCAGAGAGTAGCCGCTCAGAGATGCACAGCAAGACAGGTGGCCACTTCGTATTGCCGTTTACCAGCCCAATGTAAGGATTGCTCAGAAAAGTGCATCACATATCATGTTGCTGTCAGCGACATCCTGACGCTGTTCAGCGATGTGATATGGGCGCATGCTAGTGTTTTTTTTTTTACTTTATAAAATACATTTTATAATTTATAAATTTATAATTTATACATTAATTTGTGCTCCCCATATTATAATAGACTGTTAAAATGTACCTTAACTTTTTTTTTTTATCTGATGCTTTCCCCTGTAATATTAGCTCCAATTATAGGAGGAATGCAGCCTTCTTAATTAGACTAGACCTAGGCCCATAGACCTAGGCCCGTGGTGGCGAACCTATGGCACACGTGCCAGAGGTGGTACTCAGAGCCCTCTCTGTGAGCACCCATCTGTGGAACAGATTATACTGTGTGGGGGCCACTTTGCAGAAGATTGTACTGTGTTGGGGCCGCTGTGGAACAAATTGTACTGTGTGGGGGCCACTGTGGAGCAGATTGGACTGTGTGGGGGCCACTGTGGAGCAGATTGGACTGTGTGGGGGCCACTGTGGAACATATTGTACTGTCTGGAGGCCACTGTGGAGCACATTGTACTGTGTGGGGGCCACCGTGGAGCAGATTGGACTGTGTGGGGGCCCTTCACTATTTAGATCACACAGTATGTGTTTTATAGCAGACATGTGATATTATTACAGGCTGTAATAACATTGCACGGTCACTATAAAACAGATCTGTGCGATGTATATAGTGAACATTAATTGTTCAAAATTATGCCAAATGCAGTACATTATTTGTATTATTGAAAGCTTTGTAAAGCCCCATTTACACAACCTTATTTTGAGGGTCTGTAACTGTCCACAATTGTGGATCCACACAGTCTTAAGGTTAAATTGCAGTGTTGGCACTTTGCGATAAATTAGAGGGTTTTGGGTTGCAGTTTGGGCACTCGGTCTCTAAAAGGTTTGCCATCACTGGCCTTGGTTCATACAGTTCCCAGACCCTGGTGGTCATATAACCATTGGGCTAGAAGGGGAGCTACATCATGGCTGTGTACACAATGATGAGGAAGGCAGGTGTGGTGATAAACAGTCCCTGCCTTTTGTATGGGAGGTAAGGCTATAAAACAGCTGAATCTCCGATTCTACAGCTGCACAATTTCGTGCAGTTGCTTAACACTGCAAGAACATACAGGTACATCATTGAACAGTTAAGAGTGGACTGCCTAGACATATATCGTCAATGGGCGGCCTAGAACCATAAAGCTAAGGCCCTACGTTGCGGAATGCAGCAAAAAAAACAAACAAAAAAACATTACTTTTGTTTCAGCAGCGTTTCTGTTGAGTTTTCCTCTGCAGCTTTTCTTCCATTATTAAACCTATAGGGAAAACACCAGTGTTTCCACAGATATAATTGACATGCTGTGTTTTCGAAAACACAGCTTTCTGCAGTTTTTTTTTTTTTTCTGCAATGTGTGCTGTTAGAAAACAAAAATTACAAGTAAGTGTAATTTAAAAAAAAATATATATATATTGATTTTGCTCCAAAAACTAGCAAACTTCTCAGACAGAGACCTTCTCAGGACAGCTATTGTATGCATTACTGTATACTTGAATGAGAAACCCCATAATATTAAACAAAACAACTGAGAAAAGGTTTTGTATTTAACATAGAATAGAATGTTTGTATTTTTAGTGTACAATTTTATACTGATAGTTAAACTTGAATATAACACTAACATTATTGACACACACGTGTTCTTTCTTCAATTCCTCGTGACCGAACATGTCCAGATATATGTGTCATAAGATGAACAGCTTTTCACAACATGATTTTTTTCAACATTCAGTCAAGTGATATCTATCCAATATGTGGCCGCAAAGTGTGTATGTTGTGTATTGCAAGCATGTTGGGTTACTGTATTAAACTTGTTTTGCAAAAAATTGTAATCCATAAGCAAAATCGAGCTAAGGTAAAAGTGGACACATCTCGATTTATGGCCAATATAGTTACCAACAGCAGAAGTCCTTATGCGATTTCATCATCTCATACCTATTTGTCAGTTTGGGACAGTTGCGGTTAATCTTCGGCATACAGCTCCAGTTAGCTTGTGGAGAGTTTGTTTTTGTTGCATTTTTTTTACCTGCTGTGTTGATATGTGCTTCATATAATTGCTGTTGTGAATCTCTGTCTGTTACACAATTTGGCACTAATCTAAGTCCTGGGTGTATTTATGTACAGGGAGATGCTATTAATACCTGGGAACAGTGACTGATTTACAGTTCTGATGTCTTCTGCCTGCCCATCAAGGTTACAGATATATATATACTGAAGATGGTCTGTTATGAGCACCAGTCAAGCAACATTAACACCTTGTGTTGGTTGACCTAAGCCTAATTATTTGCAAATCCTGGCTGCTTCATATTAGTTTTTGTGCAGCAAAAAGATGATATTTCACATTAGGTTATTAAGTATATTACAAGTCTCCTGGAAGGGTTATTCATCCATTGGTTTTAGAAATGACTCATATGAAAGCTGAAACCCTCCCAAATGATTTTTTGGTTAAGAAAATAAATTGGCTTCACTGCTGAAATATTGATCATTTAATGAACACAGAAAGATCAGATTTTGGCAAGACAAAAGTTTTGTCACACACAAAGTAATGTGAAAATCAAAACCAATAATTCTGTTCAAAAACAAAGATATGTTTCATAACATTGGTGAATGAAGTTGTGGTGCTATTAGAGCCATATTTAATATTTTGTGTGACTTCCATGAGCTTGAAGGACGGCATCCATGCGTTTAAACAATGATTCATGCAATTTATTGATGAAGTAATCAGGAATAGCAAAGAATGCAGTCTTCCATGCCTCCCAGAGATCATCAAGATTCTTTAGTTTTGTCTGCCAAGCTTCCTCTTTCATCCTACCCCAAACATACTCAATAATGTTCATGTCTGGTGACTGGGCTGGCCAGTCCTGGAGCACCTTGATCTTCTTTGCCTTGAGGAACTTTAATGTAGAGATGGATGTATGAGATGGAGCACCATCCTGCTGCAAAATTTGACCCCTTTTATGATTGGGAATTTAAGAGGAAGCTAATACTTCTTGATATTTTAGGCTATTGATATTGCCTTCCACCTTGCAAATGTTTCACACACCCCCATACTGAATGTAACCCCAGACCATGATCTTTCCACCACCAAACTTAACTGTTTTCTGGGTGTATCTTGGATCCATATGGGCTCCAGTAGGTCTCCTGCAGTATTTGCGGCGGCTGTGGTGTAATCCAACTGAAGATTCATCTGAGAAATCCACCTTCTGCCACTTTTCCAGCGTCCATCCGTTTAGCAGGCTGTGGGCCTTGGCAAATGCCAATGCCGCGTTTTTTAAATTGCCTTTTGTTTAGTGCTGGCTTCTGGGCACTGATTCGACCATGGAGGCCATTTCGAGACAGAATCCTGCAAACTGTTCTAGTTGACACAGGGACTTGAGGTGACCAGGCCTGTTGGAGCTCTGCTGTAGTGGAAGAAGGGCTGGCTTTTGATTTACTAACCAACAAATGTTCCTCCTGAGCAGTTGTCTTGCGGGGTCTGCCGGACCTGGGCTTGTCAAAACCATCTCCAGTCTGTTCAAATCTTTTTTTTTTTTAATTCTTTGTACTTGACACAGAGACACATTAAAGGTGCCAGCCACCTCTGCAGTGGATCTGGTCTTCAGCCTCTTGAAGGCTTTGACATGCCAAAAATCAACCCTATGACCAGAGGTGAAGTTGCAGTTCAAGTGAAGATCTGGGGTGCTGGAGTTCTTTTTATACACACCCACTAATTAACCGATCAATTAGTGAGCACAGGTGAGGCTTTAAACTAGGATTGGGTGCATTATATGACAATGCGACAAAACTTTAGTCTCGCCAAAATCTGACCTTTCTGTGTTCATGAAATGATCAATATTTCAGCAGTGAAGCCAATTTATTTTCTTAACCAAAAAATCATTTGGGAGGGTTTCAGCTTTCATATGATTCATTTCTAAAACTAATGGATGAATTTAAAGTCAGGTTATAAGCTTTTGACTCCACAACATAGATAAGTGACAGAATTTCTGTCAGGGACTGTATAATGTATAATACTATGGTCCAGAACTCCATATAATGTATAGTAATCAAATGCAGTTGTATGGTTATGTAACAAACAAGCTTTAGATATCTTGACACAAATCTTGTTCAATACAATATACACCTCTATATTAACCATATAATACAAAAAATGTAATTAAAATTTGAATTATTAATATTTACAAATACATTGAATATCCAGAATATCATGTGTTAAGATGCAGCTTACTCTAGACAAAAAAAAACGCAGTCAAGTTTATTAGCACAATTACACCCAAGTAAATGGGAAGGAAAATGTATGCAGTCCGAATGTCATTCATTAGCTCTGAAAGTTTGTGGATCAGTCCTCAAAGAGTTTTACCAGCAAAATGTCCTGAGCAAATTTACACTCCTCATTTAATAACTCTTGATTTTTTGATCTTTTCAATATCTTTGCCACTTAGGATCAGTGCTCCATTTTTAAACCTTCCAACCTGGCCTGAAGGTGCTGACACTGAACCTTTCGATTTCCTGGACCTCCTTTAAAAAGAAAATTTGAACAAAAGAATTTTAGTAATGTAGACTGAACCATTTCTAATACACCACAAACAACTTAACTACCTCTCAGTAAAAACATCTGTGAATCACTCATTAAAGGGGTTGTTGGGGGAATTAAAATTACCTTAAGTAAATTGGCATATTCTTGATGATGGACCCGGGGGGTTCCGGCCTGGTTCTGATCCTTGGGTCACATGATTGGAACCAGCCCGAGTCACTCCACCTCCTTCCTTCCTCCACTACAGGAGATGACCAACTATAGAGGAGTGAGGGGGTAGATTGTCCCAACCTAAATTTTTACTAGCTGAAGTACTCAGCTTCAGAAATTTGAAGCTGAATTTTTCTGACTGACCAAATTCTGCCAAGGAATTTGCTGCAGAATTTGCAAATTCTGCACCAGCCAAGTGTTTTTTTCTGTCTTACTGTGGTGAAAAAGGTCATGGTGTTAAAAGAAGCATTGTTTAAAAAAACCAAACAAAAAAAAACCAAAAAAAAAAAAACCCTGCATTTTGAAAGTGAGAGCTTGTGTGTAGTGTAATTTTATTGGATAGTGTTTTCTGAATGAACAGGTCAGACTACCATCAATGGAGATCTATGGGTGACAGATCAAGGCTCTTTTATATGCACTCCCAAGATAATCACCTGTCATTCTTTCCTTGCTTTTGTTTTTTTCTTGCTGGTTCCAAGCCATTCTCCTTTAAAAAAAAAAATAAATGATCAAATTTTCATTTTTATTTTGCTGACATTTGGTTAACCTTAGTTATGAAGTACATGACAACAGTGTGTGTAAACTAGATGTGTGCACCTTACAACTGTGGCTATACAGATCATGCATGTGCAAAGTTAGGTACAATTTTGGAAAATAAAGTGAGAGTTTCTCAAACAAACCAGATTCAAGCACTCAACATTAGTAGCTACTGTATGAGCATATCTGTCACTTTTTGCAAAGTCTCAAATTGTGATCATTTGGACACAGATCTTAAAAGGTCCTTATTCAAACCCATATGGCCTGTAAATAGGGATCCTGAGAACTGCTGCTATGAAGCAACCAGATTTCCAGTTTGTATTCTATGCTGATAGTCAGTTAAATTATTACATTTAGCAGAAGCAATGAGAAGCGAACCCTGAAGGTCGACAGTTTTCAGCAAAATAAGCACTGGTGAAAATATTCACGGTGATGCTGACTGGCTATGGCCAGCTGACCAACAGACATAATTTACCCCCCAAATGTCTTACTCCACTTGAAAAAATTAGTGTTACAGAGATTGCTGAGCAATTTAACTTAGTAGTTTCTGTAACTTCCATTCATTTCAATGGAGAGAGGCCACAGATTTGCATCCTGAGGAAAAGACTAAAAACAACCCCCCAAAAATGTAGTGTCAATATACTGGATAAGAGAAGTGGTATTGTGAAGTATCCATATACAGGATAAGTTCACATCAGGGTCATACTTTTCATTCTTAGTCATAGGGGCAGAAAAACAGAATGAACAGTAAAGGTGAATCCATCCAATGATTGACATAACCTGGACCCAACAGCTCCCATTGTCTATAATCCATTATGGTACAACCTGTCATTTCTGCAGGACTATAAAGTTCTGCTTGCAGGACTTTTTAATACATCAGAGCCTCCGATGTATGTGTAAACAGACCATAAGAAAAAAAGGACTGTACAGTGGCCATATATAGTGTATGAGCAATCTATGAACAAGATAACAAAAGCAATTACATAATTGGTTTCACAGGCTGTCTTAAAGGTCTTTTTCTTCAGGGTTAAGTACCTTTTGATCATATCATGTGATCATGTTAAAGTCCTTAACTGACAGGAAGGTGAAGACTCAAGACAGGAGGTTGCTGCATACATTGGTGTCTGTAGATCTGAATGAATTCCACACTGCAATGTGGGCAGCGTCAGAGGTTAGGTCCCCCTGCCTCCAGGACCAACAGCAGCTGTATGGTCAGACTCCATTATACGTACATCACTGGACGAAAACATTCTTGTTGTTTTTAATACTTTATAACCTATGCTTTTAACAGGGAACCCACCTTTAAGTAATTAAGTCACACATATTATATGTATATATTGAAAAAACACTGCATGCATCAGTATGACAGCTGTTATACTTGTGCATATTAAATCAGTGTATACAGTACATTGTATCTAGTGACTGTATCTAGTTTACACCATAACATTTCTATATGACAAACCTTACAACTCTTTTCTTTCTGCGCTTGGTCCTTTTCCTTTAATTTTTCTTGATAAAGCTTATAATTCACATGTTCTCTTTTGGGAGCCTAGAAAGAAAATGTATTGTTACTCTTACAGGTAAGTGAATCGTGAAAATATCAGAAGCTACATGTCAATCATTTGGGTACTATAGTGAAAAGATATACCAAAAAAGTTAGAAGTATCCTGGAAATGTTAGCTGATGAGGAAGTTAAGGGCGGTTTCAGCATGCTTTATATCAGGCCAGAAAAGAAATGACCTCCCATTGGATAGCACCATATGAATTCCACACTGATAATCCAGCACACATCTGTCACCAGTGACTGATATGGTTGGGATATAGGGGACCTGAAAGCCCCTTATCCACTTTTCTCTTGATACTCCAGATTTTGGGTGAAATCTCATACCCTTGATAAACAGGTAGGTGTTCTGCTTGGCACCATGGGATGGCTCTCAGAGTGGAGGGGAGTTATGTGGGGTTTTTTTTTGTAATGTTTGTCAAAACTGTATGTTTTATAATGCTAAACTGTTCAATATTAAATTAAAAAAATTGTTGGAAGAATTTGCCAGACCTTGAAATAGGAAAGTCTGACTAGATGGTACAAATCTAGCTGAAGTGCTAATGTGGTATTGTGCCATCTGAAAAGTCATTTCGGCAAGCTCCGAAAAACCTCATGTGGAAGCACCAAACTGTTACACCATGTCTAAGGGTGTTATATGTACTTCAAGTGTCTGTCAACTTATAAAAAAAAAAAAAAAAAGTAAAGTAAAAACAGATATAAAAACCGTAAACACAAAGACTGAGTTCGCTCAGTGCTCTTGGTTGGTGGGGAAGACAATATTCGCTTTTGCAGGCCTCTCTGTGTTCTGGTATTTCAAGTTTTCTCATAGGGTATAATGGCTTCTATTAACCTCCTTTCATAAAAGAATCTTCTGCTAGCCATTCTTCCCAAATCCTTTGGCAAAATATCGGCAGGTGGGATTTATAAAATATATACACGTTTGTAAATACAGTTTGTGCATTTCTGCATATTTAATTCTTGCAGATGCAGCCTAATTTGGACATTCAAACTATGGGAGATGAAGAGGAATTTGAGGCAGCATCACTTTAGATTCCACTTTATTTTCCACTCCCCATGGCAGAATGCTAAAGAAGTTCATTTGCTTGCCACCACTAATTTAGCCCGGCTTAAAGCCAGTTGTCATAAATCTGCCTAAATCTCTTAAAAATATGAAAAAAAAAAAAAAAATAGATAAAAAAAACAGCATAGGGTGTGCTACCAAGCATGTATAACCTTTTCAACTGCTGTATAGAAAGAAAACACAGCCCACATCATGCCATAAGTTTAGTAAAATAGGAATGAGAGTTACCTTTGCTCCTAGCATTATAGCACGCTCCTGTTCAAACTTTCTTTGTGTCTCTTTTTTATATCCTGTGATCCCAAACTTGTGTACCTCCAATCGAGCCTGTAAAATTTGCTATCAGTTTTAGTGTATAGGGAATATATAACATTATGTCAATAACGGCTCCTCTAATCTCTTGTACCAAAGTGAAGTTAGAAATATTTTAAAGTATGGAACGTCATATGCAAATTAGCCTAAATAGTCACTTCTGTCTAGTCACACTGCTCGCTTGCTAATCACACTTCCTGGGTGTGACTGACATCTCCAACACAGTCTTCTCAATCCCAGACATCATGAGGGATATGCCAATCATACCCAGGAGGCGTAAATAGCTTTTCCCACCTTGTTAATTTATTCCTTACATACAGATGTGTCAAATTCTAGTATTGCCATAAACAGTAATGTTAACATATCATTTAAGCCATAAAAAAAACAATGGTGGAATAGTTTTCTCCCCATGTTCCTCACAATATATATTTTGTTATATAAATGTTAAAAGGGTCTGGCTACCAAAGACATCTACTATCCACCGGGTTCAGACCACCAGCGATTAGAAGAACAAGGGTCCAGAAGTTCCTTTTTAGGCTGCCTATGTGACTGAAGCAATGGGGTGCTTGCATGACCAATGGTCCATTCACTTTGATAGGGCTAACATAAATCACATTTCTGCCAGCCCTACAAAAGTAATCAAAGCGCTGGTCATGCAAGTCTATCAGTGCTTCAATTAGACGGCACATAGAAGGGAACTTTCAGTCCTCCTGATTGGTAGGGGTGGAAGTTCCAACTCCCAATGATCCTGTTGATAAGGGATAAGTCTCAGCTCCCTTTAATAACTAAATCCTGTGTACCCCAGAATGATGCAATTGAAAACTTCAACTTGTCATCCTATGGAAAAGCAGACCTGTAAACAGCTACAGTCATGGCCAAAAGTTTTGAGAATGACACAAATATTATATTTTCACATGATCTGCTGCCCTCTGGTTTTTATGTGTGTTTGTCAGATGTTTTTATCACATACAGAAATATAATTGCATTCATATTATGAGTAACAGAAGCTTATATTGACAGTTAGAATGAGTTAATGCAGCAAGTCAATACAGTCATATGAAAAGTTTGGGCACCCCTATTAATCTTAATCATTTTTAGTTCTAAATATTTGGGTGTTTGCAACAGCCATTTCAATTTGATATATCGAATAACTGATGGACACAGTAATATTTCAGGATTGAAATGAGGTTTATTGTACTAACAGAAAATGAGCAATATGCATTAAACCAAAATTTGACCGGTGCAAAGTATGGGCACCTCAACAGAAAAGTGACATTAATATTTAGTAGATCCTCCTTTTGCAAAAATAACAGCCTCTAGTCGCTTCCTGTAGCTTTTAATCAGTTCCTGGATCCTGGATGAAGGTAGTTTTGACCATTCCTCTTTACAAAACAATTCCAGTTCAGTTAAGTTTGATGGTCGCCGAGCATGGACAGCCCGCTTCAAATTATCCCACAGATGTTCAATGATATTCAGGTCTGGGGACTGGGATGGCCATTCCAGAACATTGTAATTGTTCCTCTGCATCAATGCCTTAGTAGATTTGGAGCTGTGTTTTGGATCATTGTCTTGCTGAAATATCCATCCCCGGCGTAACTTCAAATTCGTCACTGATTCTTGTACATTATTCTCAAGAATCTACTGATACTGAGTTGAATCCATGCGACCCTCAACTTTAACAAGATTCCCGGTGCCGGGATTGGCCACACAGCCCCAAAGCGTGATGGAACCTACACCAAATTTTACAGTGGGTAGCAAGTGTTTTTCTTGGAATGCTGTGTTTTTTTGACGCCATGCATAACGCCTTTTTGTATGACCAATCAACTCAATCTTTGTTTCATCAGTCCACAGGACCTTCTTACAAAATGAAGCTGGCTTGTCCAAATGTGCTTTTGCATACCTCAGGCGACTCTGTTTGTGGCGTGCTTTCAGAAACGGCTTCTTTCGCATCACTCTCCCATACAGCTTCTCCTTGTGCAAAGTGTGCTGTATTGTTGACCGATGCACAGTGACACCATCTGCAGCAAGATGATGCTGCAGCTCTTTGGAGGTGGTCTGTGGATTGTCCTTGACTGTTCTCACCATTCTTCTTCTCTGCCTTTCTGATATTTTTCTTGGCCTGCCACTTCTGGGCTTAACAAGAACTGTCCCTGTGGTCTTCCATTTCCTTACTATGTTCCTCACAGTGGAAACTGACAGGTTAAATCTCTGAGACAACTTTTTGTATCCTTCCCCTGAACAACTATGTTGAACAATCTTTGTTTTCAGATCATTTGAGAGTTGTTTTGAGGAGCCCATGATGCCACTCTTCAGAGGAGATTCAAATAGGAGAACAACTTGCAATTGGCCACCTTAAATACCTTTTCTCATGATTGGATACACCTGGCTATGAAGTTCAAAGCTCAGTGAGGTTACAAAAACAATTTTGTGCTTCAGTAAGTCAGTAAAAAGTAGTTAGGAGTATTCAAATCAATAAAATGATAAGGGTACCCAAATTTTTGCACCGGTCAAATTTTGGTTTAATGCATATTGCACATTTTCTGTTAGTACAATAAACCTCATTTCAATCCTGAAATATTACTGTGTCCATCAGTTATTAGATATATCAAATTGAAATGGCTGTTGCAAACACCTAAATATTTAGAACTAAAAATGATTAAGATTAATAGGGGTGCCCAAACTTTTTCATATGACTGTATTTGCAGTGTTGACCCGTCTTCTTCAGGACCTCTGCAATTCTCCCTGGCATGCTCTCAATCAACTTCTGGACCAAATCCTGACTGATAGCAGTCCATTCTTGCAGAATCAATGCTTTAATTTTGTCTGAATTTGTTGGTTTTTGTTTGTCCACCCGTCTCTTGATGATTGACCACAAGTTCTCAATGGGATTAAGATCTGGGGAGTTTCCAGGCCATGGACCCAAAATCTCTATGTTTTGTTCCCTGAGCCATTTAGTTATCACCTTTGCTTTATGGCAAGGTGCTCCATCATGCTGGAAAAGGCATTGTTGAGCGCCAAACTGCTCTTGGACGGTTGGGAGAAGTTGCTCTTGGAGGACATTCTGGTACCATTCTTTATTCATGGCTGTGTTTTTAGGCAAGACTGTGAGAGAGCCGATTCCCTTGGCTGAGAAGCAACCCCACACATGAATGGTTTCAGGATGCTTTACAGTTGGCATGAGACAAGACTGGTGGTAGCGCTCACCTCTTCTTCTCCGAATAAGCTGTTTTCCAGATGTTCCAAACAATCGAAAAGGGGATTCATCAGAGAAAATGACTTTACCCCAGTCCTCAGCAGTCCACTCCCTGTACCTTTTGCAGAATATCAGTCTGTCCCTGATGTTTTTTCTGGAGAGAAGTGGCTTCTTTGCTGCCCTCCTTGAGACCAGGCCTTGCTCCAAGAGTCTCCGCCTCACAGTGCGTGCAGATGCACTCACACCTGCCTGCTGCCATTCCTCAGCAAGCTCTGCACTGCTGGTAGCCAGATCCCGCAGCTGAAACACTTTTAAGAGACGGTCCTGCCGCTTGCTGGTCTTTCCTGGGCGCCCTGGAGCCTTTTTGGCACCAATGGAACCTCTCTCCTTGAAGTTCTTGATGATGCGATAGATTGTTGACTGAGGTGCAATCTTTCTAGCTGCAATACTCTTCCCAGTTAGGCTATTTTTGTGCAGTGCAATGATGACTGCACGTGTTTCTTTAGAGATAACCATGGTTAACAGAAGAGAAACAATGATGGCAAGCACCAGCCTCCTTTTAAAGTGTCCAGTGGTGTCATTCTTACTTAATCATGACAGATTGATCTCCAGCCCTGTCCTCATCAACACCCACACCTGTGTTAATGGAGCAATCACTGAAACGATGTTAGGTGGTCCTTTTAAGGCAGGGCTGCAATGATGTTGAAATGTGTTTTGGGGGATAAAGTTCATTTTCTAGGCAAATATTGACTTTGCAAGTAATTGCTGTTAAGCTGATCACTCTTTATAACATTCTGGAGTATATGCAAATTGCCATTAGAAAAACTGAAGCAGTAGACTTTGTAAAAATTAATATTTGTATCATTCTCAAAACTTTTGGCCATGACTGTACATGAACAGAACAAAAAAAAAAATTATCTCTCTATTGTATGGCTTGCCACAGTCCAACGTCTGTGCCCTGCCTCACCGATTTTTCAGTTGCTTTTCAAGGCAAGAAGGTTGTGAGAAAATGGCACTTACCTTTTCAAAGTCAAATTCTAGACTGTTGTCTTTCTCAGTTTTGTCAGTGTTTTTCTGTAAGTAAAAAGACAAGTTTCAACATGAAAGAAAATAAAATTTTCTAAATTTTCAACTTCTAGTGGAACGCCTTAAAATACTTTTGTCCACAATCCTAAATTCATAACTGCCATACATTGTTCAGTATTGTATATTTGCTCCACTGAAGTCAACATAGCAGACCATACAAAATCTATGGACAGGATATGGCACTTTTTTGGAAGAAAGCAGCCATGTTTTTCTAGTCCTTTCAAAAATAACATTAGTTGTATTCTCAACTTCAGTACTAGATAAACACAAGATCTCAATAAGTACCACCATCAGCAATGACTGAAGTGTGACAATGCTGGTCCTAAAAAGAGTTTAAGGTGCTCTAGAGCGGTCCCCTGTTTCTTGCTGTCTTAAGGCCCTTTTCAGGAGCCCATTTCTAGGAGTGCTTACTTCTGACCCACTACTGTATGAGGATGAATAAATCTTTCATCCTCATACAGTTTCCATTTGTCTGCAGCACATCATGCTGATTACATTACCATTCCAAGAAAAGACAGTCCACACAATTGGCTGATAACTATACCATGTACACCATGGCCCATTACAGTTAGACAACTTTTGCTAACTACTAAACTTACAAATAAAGACATCTAATAACTGAAAGCCCAATTCTTGAGATGCACCAACAGAATGGCCAAGAACACTCAACTGGGCACATTTTTGGCATACCATGGCACATCTCAGCTCCTGCGTCCCGCTTGCCACTTTTTAAGGCAGTGGGCGGAGTAGGGAGTGTCCTGGTCTTCCAGATTTACCATAACTGATACCATAAAACTGGTGTGAGATATTCCACAAATCTACACCAGTTTCTGACTGGCATAGTTTTGAGATCGGGTGCACCTACACGTGCAAGAAATACTAATAGGCCAAAGCCGTTTGGTAATTCTTGCAAGTCTTGTGATCATCGGGGAATCAATTAAGAATAGCGAAGAAATTGCCAGTCTTAATGAATTACCCCCAGTGTGCTTTATGGAAACTCTTCTTTATATAGCTAGTAAAATTATTTATGTTCACATACTCAAGGATTTGTGGATAGCGTATCACAGACTGTTGTCTTACACATATTACAATATTTAAAGAGTTACCTCTTTATTTATATTCTGTATATCGTTGTCTTTGCTTTGTTTCTTGTCTTTGCGACTGACAAAGGTCACAACTTCAACAGAAGGCTTTGATGCAGAACTAGACACAATGGGGTTCTCGGCCTGACTGCATAGTTCATTCTTAATAGAATCAAAGAACATGGAAACGTTTTTCTTCGACCTCTTAGAGTATATCACTGGCTGCTGAACTTCTACACTGCCATTCACTGTATTAGCATCCTTTTTTTCTAAAGGTCCATTCATTTGTCCAGTATGGGGTTTGTTTCCTTCCTGAGTCACATAATCTTCACCTGTAAAAAATTATTTCATATAAATAGTATAATATGCATTGCTAATGTAGCCAAAGCCTGTACATACAGGTACTTAGCACACCAGTCAGCTGGTATTTCAACTTTTTTTTATGGTTGGAGCTAAAACTGTATGGTGACAAAAAATTATAGATATTGAAACTCAGTCTCAATTTACCCATATCTCAAGCAAACTGTTAAAGGAGTTATCCACCTTCTAAAAAGTGATGGCCTATCCTTATGATAGAACCTGGCTGATCAAAAATTGATGGCCTGACTGTCAGAACCCATGCAGATCAGCTTTTTCCTGGAGCACACAACTTCTGGCATTTCCTACATGTTGGGCGGTGCACTGCTCACTCGTCATACTTTTAGAAGTGACAGCTATGGGTACTACAGCACTGTCCCATTCAAGTCTATGAAACACCTCTGCAGTACCCACCACCACCACTTTGAAGAATATGGCGAATAAGCAGTACAAGACCTCACACATACACAATTCTGCATGAACAAGGTACCGAAAGCTGGACCCCTGTAGAACTAAAATTGATGGCATATCTTAAGGGTTAATCTTAATCCTGCTGTTCTGTTCGGTTCTATTATACACATATAATGTTCCGGTCATTTTTGACCGGGCCTATTAAAGTCTGGATTTTTTAACTAATTTAAGTGTTTTATTTCAATTTCTTTTGCATTATTATACTGTATGTGAACATGGTTGTTCATAAACAAATGAAAAATGAAATCAAAAACGTAATTTTAATTTTTTTTGTGTCAAAAAATGTTACATCGCCTTATTGCATTATTCATGCATATTGCACAAAAAAAAAAAAAAATCTTTATAAAACTGTAAACTATAATTAATAACATCAAACTGTATGTAAATATATTTAAAAAAAAAAAAAAAAAGTCTAGTTTTTTTCTATATAAAACTACTGTTGTAGCCTCAGTAAAATAAAACGTAGAACTATAAACGTCTCTCTTACTGAGGATACCTTGCGGCAGTTCTAGCTTATTTTTTCTAACAGTACCCTGTCGCAAAAACTGAACTATATAGACCAAAATGAGATTATAACTCCTTTATTTTTTTTAAAAAATGGCTGGAGATTAGTATAAAAGGCTATCGGTCATTTTTGACCGAACAGTACAAGTGTAAAAAAAGACGTGGAGCAAAAAGTAAACAAAAAATAAATAAATAAAAACTGCTATTAGTAAGAACCCCTCAAATGAGGAAAAGTCAATGAACCACAAGTTTCAAAACCGCATAATGAATATTTTAAAAAATATCAAATTTCAAATTAGGTCATTTTTGACCGAACAGAACAGCAGGGTTAAATGGATAAGCCCTTTAAACCAACAGAAGGGAGTTGTCCCCTTTGGACAGCCGTTACGTCTTTAAAAATATCCTCTAAAAGCAAGCAACTACTATGTTTATTTGTTCTGCAGAAAAACTGCAAGCTTCCTAAGGGTAAGTTCGCATCAGTACTGCTATTTGTGTTGAACTTTGTTATAAGAACAGACAACATAAGAAATGGCACTGCCAGATCAGGCATATGACTGACACCTTTAGAGAGACCCTGTTAATTATGATGGTGTTAAATAAGGTGCGTCAAGTTTCTGTCACTTTTGGTGGAATAGGCAACAAAGATCATAATGGAGCTTCCGATGTAGATGTGAACATAGCCTTAAGAGGTTTGGTCTTATTTCCAGTTTGTATGCCCCATTTGGGCATATTGACAACATAGAGGGGATTCACCAATCCAGAATGTACAGTCATGGCCAAAAGTTTTGAGAATGATACAAATATTAATTTTTACAAAGTCTACTGCTTCAGTTTTTCTAATGGCAATTTGCATATACTCCAGAATGTTATAAAGAGTGATCAGCTTAACAGCAATTACTTGCAAAGTCAATATTTGCCTAGAAAATGAACTTTATCCCCCAAAACACATTTCAACATCATTGCAGCCCTGCCTTAAAAGGACCACCTAACATCGTTTCAGTGATTGCTCCATTAACACAGGTGTGGGTGTTGATGAGGACAGGGCTGGAGATCAATCTGTCATGATTAAGTAAGAATGACACCACTGGACACTTTAAAAGGAGGCTAGTGCTTGCCATCATTGTTTCTCTTCTGTTAACCATGGTTATCTCTAAAGAAACACGTGCAGTCATCATTGCACTGCACAAAAATGGCCTAACTGGGAAGAGTATTGCAGCTAGAAAGATTGCACCTCAGTCAACAATCTATCGCATCATCAAGAACTTCAAGGAGAGAGGTTCCATTGGTGCCAAAAAGGCTCCAGGGCGCCCAAGATAGACCAGCAAGCGGCAGGACCGTCTCTTAAAAGTGTTTCAGCTGCGGGATCGGGCTACCAGCAGTGCAGAGCTTGCTGAGGAATGGCAGCAGGCAGGTGTGAGTGCATCTGCACGCACTGTGAGGCGGAAACTCTTGGAGCAAGGCCTGGTCTCAAGGAGGGCAGCAAAGAAGCCACTTCTCTCCAGAAAAAACATCAGGGGCAGACTAATATTCTGCAAAAGGTACAGGGAGTGGACTGCTGAGGACTGGGGTAAAGTCATTTTCTCTGATGAATCCCCTTTTCGATTGTTTGGAACATCTGGAAAACAGCTTATTCGGAGAAGAAGAGGTGAGCGCTACCACCAGTCTTGTCTCATGCCAACTGTAAAGCATCCTGAAACCATTCATGTGTGGGGTTGCTTCTCAGCCAAGGGAATCGGCTCTCTCACAGTCTTGCCTAAAAACACAGCCATGAATAAAGAATGGTACCAGAATGTCCTCCAAGAGCAACTTCTCCCAACCGTCCAAGAGCAGTTTGGCGCTCAACAATGCCTTTTCCAGCATGATGGAGCACCTTGCCATAAAGCAAAGGTGATAACTAAATGGCTCAGGGAACAAAACATAGAGATTTTGGGTCCATGGCCTGGAAACTCCCCAGATCTTAATCCCATTGAGAACTTGTGGTCAATCATCAAGAGACGGGTGGACAAACAAAAACCAACAAATTCAGACAAAATTAAAGCATTGATTCTGCAAGAATGGACTGCTATCAGTCAGGATTTGGTCCAGAAGTTGATTGAGAGCATGCCAGGGAGAATTGCAGAGGTCCTGAAGAAGAAGGGTCAACACTGCAAATATTGACTTGCTGCATTAACTCATTCTGTCAATATAAGCTTCTGTTACTCATAATATGAATGCAATTATATTTCTGTATGTGATAAAAACATCTGACAAACACACATAAAAACCAGAGGGCAGCAGATCATGTGAAAATATAATATTTGTGTCATTCTCAAAACTTTTGGCCATGACTGTAGAACCACTCTGTAGGAGCGTCTCTCTGCTAGCAGACTTGAAAAGACCATGTATAATATATAGACAATCATTCATGTTAATGCTATGTAATACTACATCCCCCGAAACACCAGCCTGGACAATAAATGGGATATGTAACAGGGACTTTTTATTCCTCTTTAAAATGGACTACATCAGCTAAATAATTCTCTCCATATTGGTCAAGTGCACTTTTGTACACGCAGTACGGTGGCTCAGTGGTTAGCACTGCAGCGCTGGAGTTCTGGGTTCAAATCCTTCCAAGGACAACATCTGCAAGGAGTTTGTATGTTCTCCTCCTGTTTGCGTAGGTTTCCTCCCACACTCCAAAGACATACTGATAGGGAATATAGATTGTGATCCCTACATGGGACAGTGACTGTCAATGTCTGGTAAGCGCTGCGGAATATGATGGCGCTATATAAGTAAGAATAAATACATGTCCAGCTACTTTGACAAGAACTACTGTATTGGGGGCTCAGCCGCACTGCTATAGGGTCACTGTGCTGCTCTTTATATGGTCCTGGTAGAGACTTTATCTTGGCATTGTTGGGGCTGTACTAGCATGACAGTGTGCGGCTACTACAGCCAGGCTGGCACATCGGAAATGACTAGATGCCCCATTAGCGAGCTACTCACCGAAGTCATACAGGCTGCCCAGCACACAATCCAGCTGGTCTCGCACTTCCGTCATCGTGGGGGGATGTTTTTAGCTGAATGCAGGTCCTTCTCACCCTGTTACTATGTTTTTAGCTGCATGCAGGTCCTTCTCACCCTGTTACTATGTTTCTAGCTGCATGCAGGTCCTTCTCACCCTGTTACAATGTTTTTAGCTGTATGCAGGTCCTTCTCACCCTGTTACTATGCACGTGGGTGCTGTATTACAACAGCTGAGCGGAAATACGCAATGAAGACAATTTGGCCTCACGCAGCCGCCGTAGAATCCCGCCCCACAACGCTAGATGAATGTTTGTCCTGCAAAGCTTCCGTAGCTGTCAAAATGGACCTGCCCGTGCCAGTTATTTTGATCTCCACCCCTTCCTGTGGGTCTCTGTAACAGGTTCTTACCGTGTGGTGAGAGTCCGGTGATGACAGTGAGATAGAGTGTACATATGGCAGGAGCTATGGGTACCCCGTACTTAGTAAGTTCTATGATGAGCAGCTATAGGGTTGTTATAGTCTATGAATGAACCGGCTATGGCAGCCTGCCAGCTCAGTGTATGCAGCGCTGTGTACTGTGCCGTGCCTTCCCCTTAGAGGGACAGTCCATATGTGTGTCATCTTTGGGTCATTATTATTAGATCTGCACAGATAATGTGTTTCTTCAGATGTAAGCTGCCTGAGTGCATGTGAGCCGCCATCCTGTATGTTACTATGTGCCTATAGCTTGGTGTACACAGCTGATCTGTGCTGTATTCACTCCTTCATGTTTAATATGCAATTCTACTTACAGCACTTTCCTAATCTTCACAGTAAGTTATCTCTTTCATGTACATTGCACACTGCTTTACTGCTATGTCAATATGGTGTACTCCCTGTGCTACTGCTATATTTGTTTCTTGCCAGAAGTTTTGACTTTGGCAACTGAAGACGCAACCAGCAGATCAAATGTTAATGTCAAGACAACTTTACCTGAAGCCTCTCCTGCATTTGAGCTTTACATGAAATTCTTCATATGGTTGTCTTAGTGAACTGTACAATCTAATGTCTGTGTTAGATTTCATAGACAAGAACTCCAGCAACACTGGAGATAGTCTTTTTAAAGAGACATGTCACCCCTCCTGACATGCCTGTTCTGGTAAATACATGACTTTAATTGGAGCTGGGCTGCAGTACCAGTATCCAGCCGCTATACAGAGCATGGAGCTACCTGTCCGGTCCCGTGTGATGTATAGTACGGGCATCACAAGCAGCCATATACAGCTGATGTATGCAGGGGCCGGCTCCCCACAATCACATATTTATGGCCCATCCAAACAAAATCCTGGACAACCTAGTGTTACTTGCACAAAGCTCACATTACCTACTCTGCAAGTACTTTTGACCAACTGTTAGGGTTTGTTCACTTGGCAGAATCTGGTGCTGATTCAGCAGCAGATTCCACCTTGACTCTGCCTCCCATTATTTTCAATGGAAGGCAGAGATTGAAGCAGGACGCTGAAAAAAATTAGCGACCTACTCTATCTCTCCATGGCTTGAAACTCCCCGATGGTTAGACTGATTTATCTGAACCTAATCAGCGGCTAAAGCTCTGCTTCTGTTTTCTGCTGCAAGGAGCAGGGGGGTGGAGGTGAAGAGGGATCTGAAGAGGATGTCTGCCTTAAATTCCTCTTCATTTTCTGTCATCTGAACACACCCTTACCTTTTGCTAAAAGATGGTAACTGTCATGATGAGTTTCTGACAAAGCCATACTTATAACAGGAATTAAACCATTTGGAAGTTTTGAGGATCTGTAATAGTCCCAAGCTCCATTTTATTCCAGAGAATTATGGAATGGTCAATACTTGTCAGCCTATAAATTCTGGATGACAGAGTGAGGATGTATTCTCATGTGGCAGGTTTTGTTGCAGAACGTTCTGCAGTTGAAAACCGGTTCCATTTACCTGAATCTGAAGTATTTTGGGGACCAGCACAAAGATTTCTGGAAGCTCCATTAAATGGAGTCTGTCAGCGCCAAACTTCTTCCTAAACCAATAACCGTGCCATGTATGGGCCTTTAATAGGATCAGACACATACAACGGAGTCCATACACCGAGAAAGCAATGTAAAGATATTTAGATTGTGAGCCCTATATGGAACAACAACTGACAATGTCTGTAAAGCGCTGCGGAATATGTTGGCGTTATACAAGTGAAATAAATACATAATCTATTTAAGGATATATTAATTAGCCTGCAAGTGTAGCAGGTTGGGCCTGATTTACCTACAGACAGTTGATATTTTTCAAAATTCTGTTGAAGCATGGTTGAAAAGCAATGTCTGACTTTCATTTGTTCATTTTCATAGAATTTTTATATATTATTACTTTTGTCAGATTCAAGTTAGTTCTGTGACCATTGTGGGTTTTTCTTTCGTTAAACGAGGGATGCCAACAATTTTGTCCACGTGTGTATGTAAATATACATTTTTGATGAAGTAAGTTAGTTAGAATTTAGGCAGGGGGGAGGGTGTTTAGTTTAGTTTTAAATTCTCATTTTATCCCTTACATCCCCTTTAAGTTAAATATACCTAATTTTTAGTTGCAGAAATTTATGAAACAAAAGTTGCCGTGTGTAAATGGAGCCTTACAATTAAGATGCTTTATATCTAGTTACATAGGTGTGATAAAATGAGGATTCAACTAATGGAAGTTTATATATATTACATTCTACAAAGCTTCACTTCTTTTCTACTAGCACTTAAAAATGACAGCCTTTATTGGATACATATAGGTCTGTCTGTAGTTGAATAAGGAATATCTGAGCATTTGGTTTTCACTTCTTCTCTTAATAAAAGTATGGATGTGGCTGCATAGTACATGAAGACCTGATTGTTTTCCCTGAGTAGTGAAGACCTTTTATCTGTATGTGCTTCCGGTTTGTCTCTCATTCATGGAGTCATGTTATAGTAGACCTGTAATGGAGAAATTTTACTTGCTGTTTAATCACAGTTTGCACTATTATATTTATAGCAGAGGGAGTTCAGAAGCAAAAAAAGGGATGTGTTTGAAGATATATTGGAAGAACGACGTCGGTCCAGTGACTTGCGATATGCCATGAAATGTTTTTCACCGGTCATCTATAAGAGCCTTATACCATGCAAGCCAAGTGCCCTGAAAATCATGGTGTTACAGTCTGACCAGCTACAATATGTCATCAGACAGGTGAGAGTTGACTTTAGATATACTGCTTATATTACAGGAAGTGGTATCCCAATTCCTTTTATTACTACTTTTATTTTTATTTTTCAGTTCTATTACCATACTTCACCTTTCAGCTGATAAGCAAATTACATCACCGTATATCTTTGATACAGGGTTATAAGTGCATAGGACATGTGAAATAATTGATTTTATTGTGATTATGATTCATTATTGTGATAACTTTGTGTAGCACTTTCAGTAATTAAGAATAATTATAATACACAGTTGAATCTGGGGCACACGTAGAAATCCTGGGTCCCATAGCAAAATATCCAATTGGGCCCACCCTCACTTAAAATTTTGATTATTTCCTTTGGATTCACTATGTGATTTTAATTGTCATTCCTTGCATCCCTTGTCTGCAGACAAGTCTGGAATCTGGAGAGCCCTTCGATGTTATTCAGGATCAGGCAATTGAGATTCTTGATGAAATGGGTCACAATTTAAATCTGGCTTCTATCCGAATGTTTGCTCTTACTCTGAGCAAGATCTTCAAAAGGCTCTTCCGAAAAGTTTGTGTCAACGAGGAGGGCATACAGAGAGTAAGTACTGTTCGGTCTCAAGTAGTATATAGTTTTTGATGTATGGGAAAGAGTGCATTGTGCTGTAAATAGGGGCAGTGAAAAATAAGAAAAAAATTACTCCCCTTTCTCGGGTCCTCCATTTCCAATAAGGGCTTATGAATGCAGGTCCCAACTGACGTCAGCAGTGATGTCTTATTTGTGTCAGGTGACCTCTGCAGCCAGTCGAAGGCCTCAGCAGTGACCTCTTCACAAAAGGCACATGACTGACTACCCTCAGCAGTGAGTGAGCAGTAAATGCAATTGAAGAATAAGGAAGTGAGTAATCTTTTTATGGATATCCTTTGGGATCACTTCCCAATGCTGCTTAACTATGGATGACATTTTTATCCCTTGCTTGCATTAAAGCAATTCTGGCAAATTAGTCCCTACCACCAATGCACTTTTACACTAATTTGCATATCAAAAAGATGATGATTATCGGTTTGTAGCTACTAAAATATGTTTCTGTTAAAAATTCTATTAAAGTTTCCTGTTTGGCGCTATTATTGGATTGGGAGGCATTCTGTGCCTGACAGCCGTCCCTTAACATCTTGCCGATATCTGCCATAATAGTATGGCAGAAGTCGGCACTTTTAAACATGACTTCCGCTCAGATGCCTGTCACAGAGGTTGTTTTTAACCTGTGGCAGGTCTCAATAGTTATACAATGATGCTATCATAGACTGCATTCTGTGGTTTAAGCGATCTAATGACTGCAGGTTGAAGCCCCTACAGGGGCTAAAAAGAAGTGTTATATTTTTTTTTTAAAAGTTTTTCAAAATATTTAAAAAATTTCAAGTCAACCCACCCTTCAATAGATCATAAATAAAAATAAACAAGAGAAAACATAAACAAGTTAGGCATCCTTGCGTCCGAAAATGCCTGACCAATAAAGATATTTATCCGATATGGTGAACACTGTAGTGGTAAAAAAAGATCAAATAGCCAAATCAGCGTTTTTTTCACCTTTTTGCCTTCTTAAAAAAATGAAATAAAAAGTGATCAAAACATAGTTTATTCCCCAAAACGGCATAATTAAAGACGACATCTTGTGCAGCAAGAAAATTATGCATTACACAGCTCTTTACATGGAAACATTGAAAAGATACAGGTGTCTGAAAATGGTAAGTTAAATTATTATTTATTTTTTTTTTAAGTTTTGGATTTTTGTAAAGGTATTAAAGCATAACTAAAACAATATAAATTTTGTATCACTGTGACTGTGCCCACCCAAAGAATATAAAGAACATGTAATTTTTACCACACAGTGAAAACACACCCCATTGTGAATGTATCCAACTTTTCAGTACCTAGTATGAAATATTATATGATACCATTATGAATACAATTTGTCCTGCAAAAAATAAGCCTTCATATGACTCTTTTTATTCTTACGTTAATGCAGCTGGCTCAAGCTATTCAGGAGCATCCAGTCGTGCTGTTGCCCAGTCATCGGAGCTACATTGACTTTTTGATGATGTCATATATTCTATACACATATGACCTGGCACTTCCTGTTATTGCAGCTGGAATGGGTAAGTACACACCATTCTTTTTCAGTTGCATTAAAGGGTAACTAAACTTTCGGACAACTTTTGATTTCCTGGCAGTATTTGTGTCATTAATAAATTTTGTAATATTCTTTATTAACAAATTTTGGATCCTTTCTATGAAATCCTGAATTTTTTCACTCTTCCCCTCCCGCTTTTGTATTGAGAGCTGTTTGTGCCTCTCACTGAATGTTACTGTGTATGGAGTATGGGCTGTGCAATATGTAGAGAAAATGAGGGGAGGGTCACTTTAAACAGGTATTTTGGACATTATAAAATGTACATACTTGCTTATGGTGTCATATGAAATCACTGGTTGAGAGCACAGTCGGAATTAGGATATTTATATTATATATATTATGCAGCTGCATATAAATATCCTAATCCCGACTGTTTTCAACCAGTGATATCTCTGAAAATAATATAAATAGCTCTGCAACCTTAGACAGGTCTCTTCTTTCATATGACACCAAAAGCAAGTCTGTATATTTTATAATGTCCGAGTTATAACTGTTTGAAGAGACCCTCCCACACTCTCATTTTTTTCTTTATTTTACACAGCCCCATTCTCCAAGCCCATACTCCATATACAATAACATTCAGTGAGAGGCAGAAACAGCTCTCCATACAGAAGCAAGAGGAAAAGTGAAAAAATGCAGGATTTCATAGAAAAGAGCCAAAATTTGTTAATAAAGTATATGACAAAATTTATTAATGATGCAAATACTTGCAGAAAATCAAAAGTTGACCGAAAGTTTAGTTACTCTTTAAGGCTTGTCTTATGTTTTCATTTTTAGTAACAGAGATTGGCACATGTGTACATCCTTTATCCCAGTATTACAGTACTGGATTATTTTACGATCATAGAAAACTATATCAAGTTTGCTCATCAGAGGTTCTCTATGCCCAGTCTTCTGTTTTTCTGCTAAATTATTGGAGTTCTTGGATTATCAGATCAGTTGAGAAAACAGTAAGCACTGGGGATGTGAAGAAGATAAAGTAGGTCTGATAAACAGTAACATGGTCCCCAACTTTTATTCTGTGCCTTAGACTTCATGGGAATGAAAATTGTAGGAGAGTTACTACGTATGTCTGGTGCCTTCTTCATGAGACGCACATTTCGTGGAAACAAGCTTTACTGGGCAGTATTTGCTGAGTACGTGAAGACAATGTTACGGGTTAGTAAAATGAATACTCTTTCTGTATTGGTTATCTTATCAGAATCCTACCTTGTATTGCATTATGTTTCAACATGCCATGGGGTCCTTTGTGGCCCATAGTGCCCTGTGATCGGAAGCACAAATAGATGTTCCAACAGCTGTGGGCATCAGTAGTCTGCTTAAAGAGATATATATATATATGTATATATATATATAAGAGAGCCTATCACCAATTTACAACATCCCTTTAAAAACTAGTCAGCAATGAAGCTTTTGCTCGATAAGTGGCTTATTATCCACAGTACATAGTAATGTGCTGTGGATGTGTTTTATATGTCCCACATGACAACCCACCAAAAATAACATGGAGCCACTCACACCTGTTGTCCAAAGAAGCGGCTCAGACTAAGTGAAGTATGGAACATATAGTACTGCACTACACTGTAGAGAGGTACTGCTAGTTCAGCCATTCGGTGCATGCACTTCACTAATACAGGTTTTTACCAGTGAAATGACCATGCTGATTTGTTAGAACCTCCAACCAAGCATTGTATGTTGGTTTTAAGTTACAATTGTCCAGAAAAGACCATTGTATGTTGAAAATACTGTATCTTGAGGACACTGCAATTTGACGGACCACTTGTATTTTCTATAGGCCAGTTCACTCTATCTTCAGTTGCTTGCGTGGATTATGTGCATACTGCAAATAACATTACCATTGCATCTGATGGAGTGCCATGGATTTGCTATACCCACAGCAATAATTAGCATACTGCAAGTTCAAAACCTGCGGAACAAGACACTTTGCAGGTTTTTTTCTGTAGCATCCCATCCATTACGCTGTGACTGAACATCGCAGCTGGTTAGCCACCAGGGATTCCACTGCAGTTAACCCATTGCAGACTTGCTCTGTGTGTCCCCGGCTTCGGTTTTATTTGTATGTACCCTCCCATGTTTTCATTATATTTTTAAGCAATCCAAACTAAAATAACCATTATAAATTTGCGCTCAGACTGTTTGAAATACTTTAGTTATGCTTTATAATACCTTCCCTTCAATAAAAAAAAATATGAAATCTTAGACCATGTATGAAAATACTAATGTTTAAGAAATATTCTGCCTTCTAAATGTTAGAAGTATATGTTTAGTGAATAAGTAACACAATGACTCTTGATAGTCTTTGGTAAACATTTCATAAGTGGAAGTTCTCTCCCACAGAATGGGTATGCGCCAGTAGAGTTCTTTGTTGAAGGTCAGAGAAGCAGAACTTGCAAGACATTAACACCGAAATTTGGTATGTATGCTCTTATTGTCTGCTAAAATGTCAGTCAGACTTTTTCATGTAAAATACCAATAGCAAACAAAGCTCAGTGGGTGTCTGTTCACACATTAAACTACTGTACATTCTCTGCTTGTGGGTAAAATGTAACTTTTTTATAAAGTCACAAAATTTATCACAATTACAATCTAGTGAGTAGGTGGCATAGAAAGTGGTGTAACCTCTCAGGACAGTAGTGTTCAACTTATAGATGATCCAAATTTATCAAACACTGTGCAAAATTTGATGCAAATTGCAATACACCAATGCAGACTCCAGCAAAACTGAGCAAAAATTCCTCTCATGATAAATCTCTCTAACGTTATTGTAAGTAGGTTTGAACTTACAATAACAATACAGATTCTAATGTTTCTGCATAGAGTACTGGCCATGACTGACACAGAGGAACAATTTACATGTTTAATATTTAAGCTGCAGTTACCTGACTTTATGGATCCCCACCAATCTGATATTGATGATCTATCCTAAGGGTAGTTCTTCAGTATCTTTAACCTGGAAAAACTCTTTAATGACTGCCGTGGTTGAAGCTGTGTCTGGGCCCACAGTTCACCCCTGCCACACTAAGATTTATTATACTTCTTTGATCTCCTTTCTGATTTTCTGACTGTCTATGCTTCTTATATTTATTACCCCTGCCCTCTGGTGCACTGGGAGATACATGAAGATTTATGATGCACTGTCTTCCACTGTCAGAAAAGAGAAAATGTAAACTTTTAATACAAAAATAAGCAGTTGGTCAGCAGCATATAGTCAAGGAGGGATTCTGTAAGTGAGATTGTGGCACAAAATGGGGCACGATTACTATATATGAGGAAGTGAGGGAATGGGAATTATGGGAAGCTTATGTACATACATGTTGTGAACAAGTCTTCATGGTGGTCTGAGCCCAAGTGCAGAAAGTAAGGTAAATATATGGATGGGACACAGCTGATGGTCGTGTGGAGAAGTTGGACAAGGGTCCAAGCTGAACTTTTGCATCAGGGCCATGAACCTTTAGTTATGCCCCTGGGCACAAATGATGACAGATCCCAAAGGCTGAAGGAAAAGGATGTTTTTTTCTTTGAGACACATTTTGTAAAAACTGGGTCTATATAGTGTGATAATTTGGGGGCATTAAACTCAAAATGGCGGCTTGTCCTGGTCCGGACAGCGGTGGTTCGTGGTACTGGGCGCCGGAAAGATAGCTTTCAGACGGTCCAAGTGTAAAATAAACGTGGCTTTATTCAGCTTAACTGCAACATAACAAAACAACAAAAAACCTATGCCACAGTTAGGGCCTAACTCACTCCTTGAGCCCCTAACTGTCCTGACTGTTACTCAGCTCTAGCAACAGTCCTCTGTGGACGCCAGCCCTCTGGGACAGAGCCTGTCTCTCTGTCCTAGCTGGTCCATCCACCCCTGTGGACGCCAGCCCTTCTGGGACAGAGCTTCTCTCTCTGTCCTAGCTGGTCCACTACCATTTCCTGCTTCCTGCAGGATGCTTCAGCCCCTCTGGAGTTACGTGCCACCCCCCAAAGGCGTGGCAGAGAGCCTTTTCTGGCCTGGCCTGGGTCGCTCAACAGCGCCCTCTGGCTCACATACTTACAATAGGCAAACAGAAGAGCAGTGTAAAGGTACCAATGTGCATGGTAATGCTTCTTGCATCACCATTAAATCCAAGTTTTACTCCACCTATTTTCATGTGCAGTGCCAAGAGCTCTCTGCAATAAATGCTTTCAATAAGGAGACCACTGGAGTGGACACTTATAGCAGAGGGGAGGGGTTAGGGAGTGTAACTATCCAGGGATAAAGCTCTGGACAATGGTTCCTGTTTGTATTAATAGTCCTACATCAGAGTGTGACCTCTGCGGTATATTTTTACAAGCTGATTTTTGACCAAATTAAACTTCAACTTTGATCATAAATTAACCTCCTACTAAAACAACTGGTGCAGGACCCAAAATGAACTTTACAAATTCAACTTTTTTGAATTTAGTAAGACAAATGGGACAAACATTTAAAAAAATAAAAAGGAGCAATTCAAAACACCTATCAAAAAGAAGGGCTGTTCAGGATGAAGAGTATAGCACAATACATACACAGTCGTAGGTAATGAAGTTAGCCTCTAGATGAAGTCGAAGTGCATGCATCACAGCAGATAATGCCATATCATACCTAGCCCAAGTGTCAAAAAGCTACAAACCCACGGGAAGATGCAAAAGGATTGTAAAAGAGGCAAATGGCTGTGTATCATCCTTAAACACCCACCTCTCCCAACACATATTTCACCAACAGTTTCAACTATGATACTGCGTAAATTGTGATTTATGGGTCATCTCTTGTACTACCACCCCTTGTTTTAATAAGTGTTTTGCACCATCACATTTTATATATAATAAATTGTGTGTGTGCGTGTCTTATTGACTTTTTCTAATGATCATTTTGGGGTTACACCATTTGTCTGCATGGACGCTTTAACCATAGCGCAATTGGTGTATCTGCACTAAGCCCTACGTTACTGGGGGCCTCCTCAGCTGACCTGGATCCAATGGGACAGTTCTGCATTTCAGGTGCTATCCTGAGCTCTATCTGTGTCCTTGGGATGATGAAGCTGAATACAGTGGTGGAGCACAGAACTTGTAGAACTTGCAATGTTTGGACACTTTAAGTCATTCTTGCACATTTTCGCTTACATCAGAAACAGAGACTTTTCACAACAGAGGAATGGAGACATCATCCCAGAAACAATTTAATTGTTGGGTGATTTGTCTAGAATATTTCTTTTATACAATGTGAACTGTATTAGGCAGAATTTACAATAAATGCTTTAGTTTACATTACGTACACATCACCACTGTTAATCCAGATGGATCTGTTAATAATAAAATGGATCCTACAAGAAACAGATGGATACAGACAGATTACTTTCCATTAGCATCTTTCTGCCATTGACTTCAATAAAAAAAAAAAAAATATAGAAAAAAAAATGGATCCGGCATTTTTTTATTTTATTTTTTTTCGCTGAAGGAAAAAGGAGGTTCTGCATGCATATCTTATTTTTATGTCTATTTAAAAATGAATCTACAACAGAAAGGATACAAACAGACATCACATGAGAAGTTTAAGCACCCATTAAATTCTGATTTTAGCAGATTTTCTGTTCTTTTAATGGGACAGAAAAACTGATAACACAAGACATTCGTGAATGTAGCCTTAATACTGCTTTACCCTATTTTTTCCAAAACAGCTAAAAGTAAATTATTTCATTTTCTTGCCCATACATATTTTTCTGTGTCTTTTTTGCAGGACTTTTAAGTGTAGTCATGGAGCCATTTTTCAAAGGAGAAGTGTTTGATACATACCTGATACCAATCAGTATCAGCTATGAGAGAATACTGGAAGAGGCACTCTATGCATATGAGCTTCTTGGAGTGCCAAAACCAAAGGAATCCACATCAGTAAGATTTCCTCGAGTGTTCTAAATGCCTTGGCATTACTTTAAAGGGAGTCTATCATCAGAAAAACACCTTTTTAACTATTGGAACGTTGGAATAGCCTTTAAAAAGGCTATTCTACTCCTACTCTGTTTCTTCTGTTATGCTAATTACGATCACGGAGCACCAGGGGCACTCTCCCTGTGCTCCGAGCACACCCCGTGTCATAATTTTCCACCGTCCCTTAGCTTATTGTGTACACTCCCCTCTTCTTCTTCTTTTCCTTATCTTATGCCTTTCGCAGGCTTCGCATGCAGTGCTGTACGGCTATGAAATCTCGCGCATGCGCAATCCACTTTGGGTTCGAGCAGAGCCAATTCCACATGTGCGAGATTTCATAGCCGTACAGCGCTGCGTCTGATGCCTGCGAAAGGCAGAAGATACGGAGAAGAGGAAGAGGGGAGTGAACACAATGAGATAAGGGGCCATTAGTTAAAAAGGTGTTTTTCTAATGATAGACTCCAGATACGGACATTGATGATGAATAGCTTTCATGTCTTCCTGCAGGGTTTAATCAAAGCCAGGAAAATTCTAAGTGATGACTTTGGAAGTATTCATGTATTTTTTGGGAAACCTATGTCATTGCGGTCATTGGCTTCTGGAAGACTAAACCGCTCTCAATATAACCTTATTCCCAGGTATTTGTGACACTCTTATAAGAAGACAACAATTCTGTCTCTCATACTTTAGCATGTTTATTCTTTGTTAGTATTTATTATCTAATGCAAATATACCTTAGTAGTCCTGATAAATACAGAAAAAATAAGCATTCTATTAGAGTAATGGTCATTTCATATCTATTTTGCAAATGAATAGTTCAGGTGACTGTAAGAACCTTTGTAATATATTTTATCAGAGAAAAATGACTTTACTGTAATGAGCTCCTCTCCTGCTTGCTTAACAGCTCAATTTACTGCTGTCCTGTTTTCATTGAGGACAGACTGTAGTGCATAGAAGTCTATGGAGATGGAAGTGAGGCAGAAACAAAGAAACAGACAAAGACCTCCTGTAGCAGATACAGTAGGATTTCACCAGAGCTTTTGTCACATCTATACTGTTCAGTTCTGCTAAAACCTGCAAGAAATCTACTAAACGCTTACTGTACTGTGTCTCCCTGACTGGACTCCTCTGCCCCCTTCCCTCTCCATAGACTTCTGTAACCTGACATGTCTGTGAGTCTTCAGTGTAGACAGATCTCCTATTGAATCGAGAAGCCATGACAAGAGTAGATGGAGTAGATAACAGAAGGCAGAAGCATTTGTTGTATTAATTTATTGTTCTTGAACATTTCAGACATCTTTCTCAACGGCCGTCAGAGGAAATCCAAAAGTTTATCTCTGATGTGGCTTATGAAGTAGAACTTCAGCAAATAGCTAATATGGTGCTCAGCCCTGGAGTCTTGATAGCAGCCATTTTGCTACAGAACTTTCCATCCCTGAACTTCAGTGTGTTAGTAGACAAAACCATTTGGCTGAAAGAGCTCACAGAAGCTTTTGGGGGATGTTTAGAGTGGCCTGGTGAGTAGACTATTAATATGGAACAGTAAGTCAAGATAGTCAAAAGCAGAACTTCACCAATACAGCAATGGAGAATAAACCAAGAAATGTATATGAGTACAGGGTATACCAGTTGCTGGAGGCAAGGAAAAATTGGCTATAACCCAAAGATCAATGAACGTACATTACTGAATAAGAATCAGAAACCCCTATTAATGTGTTCTGGAAGTGAGACACAAGAATTTTATGCAGTGATGCCAGACATGCATACCAGAACGTTCAGCAATATGGAACATCAGGTTCATGCATGCTTAACCACAAACGCACGTCAGTAGCGTTATGTTTTGACCAAATTTCAGTACAAACTGTTCATCCAGTTATTCTCCATTTAGGAACTGTGGGCGTAAATGTGGTTCTACGACGTAGTTGTGATAAATTAGGAACTGGAATCAAGCAAAGCTCCACATATTGTAAAGCTGCCAAGATGTGATATTAAAGGTTTATCTAATCCGGTAAAGATAGCTCATCAATAAACATAAGATGCTGTGGAATTGACCGTCCCTGGGGTTCAAATACACTGTGTCCTCCAGAGAGGCCTATTTTATGCAGTATTAAACTTATGCAGTCTCATTTGCTTCTAATTCCTGATTTATCACATTTATGGTCACAGGTGGTACAGTATTGCAGCATTATTTGTTAAAACAGTTTCTACAACAGCGGTATAAGAGGATTTTGTGGACTGGCATACGTGGACAATACACAGCATCTTTAGAGCAGTGAGACTATTATGATTTAAAGGTTTTTTTTCCCCATGAAAATAAACTTTTTATTTATTATTTAAAAAAAAAAATACCACAGAATAAAACTATTTGCTCAACATGCCTGTTTGGTCTGCATGGTAATGACTACCATGGGCTGTGAAATGGTGCTCCATTTGTTAGGAATGCACTTGCATGGTATCAATTTAAAATACACAGTTTGGCTAATTCTTTGGATCTGGGTAGCGACTGATTAAGCCTGCAGGGAAATACATGTAAAAATAGACATATGTCCAATAAGTTCAACCAGAGGATGGGAAAGGGCTTCACTGAAGGAAAGTATTCTATACATTTCCATAAGCATCAATGTTATTTTACTCTGCAAAGGCATCTAAGCCTTTTTTTGAAGCTGTCAGCTGTTGCTGCTGTGACCAACTCCTGGGGTAGACTATTCCAGACAGATTCACAATCCTTACTGTATATCCTTGCAGATCATGCAGCTGCAGGAACAGGGAGCAAGCTGTCAATGACAGCTGGACTTACCAGAGAGAAGTCAGACACGGTTTATTACTGTCCCTGCCATCCTGATACAGGGGAAATCAGCCTCCCCAAAAAAAAAGGTACTGTTAAACTGCCCCTCAAAGGTCCATTAAAAAGAGAAAGGAGAAAGGCACTATCAACACACCTGGGAGCAGCTTACATATCTAAGAACAAAAGGAACAAGCAGTGGAAATCAACTACTTCTCCGCACTAATATCTGCCCTATCCCACAACCCCAAACAGCTATTCACTACCTTCAACTCCCTTCTCCGTCCTCCCGTGCCCCCTCCAACATCACTTATCACAGCTGATGACTTTGCCTCTTATTTCAAAAGCAAAATCGACACCATCAGAGACAGTCTCACCCTACACCCCCGACAACCACTCTACCCCACTTTCCTGTGCTCTTCATCTTTAACCTGTTCCTCCACCATCACTGATGAAAAGCTATCCACTCTAATATCTAAATCCCACCTCACCTCCTGTGCACTTGACCCCATCCAGTCACACCTCATCCCCAAACTCTCTGAAGTCATTACTCCTGCCCTAACCCATCTCTTCAACCTATCCCTAACCAATGGATCCCTTTTCTTCCGCCTTCAAACATGCTACCGTCACCCCTATACTTAAGAAACCCTCCCTCGACCCGTCCTCTCCAGCCAACTATCGCCCCATCTCACTACTCCCGTACGCCTCTAAACTGCTGGAGCAACACGTCCACTCCGAACTGTCCTCCTATCTCTCGTCCAATGTGCTCTTTGACCGACTGCAGTCAGGTTTCAGACCCCATCACTCCACAGAAACTGCCCTAACAAGGTCACTAATGACCTTCTAACTGCCAAAGCCAAACGTCACTATTCTGTCCTCCTCCTCCTTGAACTCTCCTCTGCCTTTGACACAGTCCCTCCTGCTAGAAACTCTTTCATCCTTTGGCATTTCTGACCTGGCCCTTTTCTGGATCTCCTCATACCTCACCAACCGCACATTCAGTGTCTCCCACTCGCACACCACCTCCCCGCCACGCCCTCTTTCTGTAGGTGTCCCCCAAGGCGCCATCTGTTCTCCATCTACACCCTAGGCCTTGGCCAACTCATAGAATCCCATGGTTTCCATTACCATTGCTATGCTGACGACACCCAAATATATCTCTCTGGACCAGACATTACCTCCCTGTTGTCCAGAGTCCCAGAATGTCTAGCAGCCGTAGCCTTCTTTCTCTCCTCCCACTTTCTCAAACTCAAAAAACGGAGTTCATAATCTTCACCCCTCCACGCACGACCCCCTTACCTGACCCATCTATCAAAATTAATGGAACCACTCTCACCCCAGTCCCACAGACCCGCTGCCTTGGGATAACCTTAGACTCTGACCTATCCTTCAAGCCTCATATTCAAATCCTCAACACCTCCTGCCGCCTCCAACTCAAGAACATCCACCGAATCCGCTCCTTCCTCACCCCTGAAACTACAAAGATGCTAGACCACGCCCTCATAATCTCCCACCTAGACTACTGTAACACTCTTCTCCATGGCCTCCCAGCAAATACTCTCGCCCCCTCCAGTCCACCTTAAACTGGGCTGCTCGTTTCATGCACCTCTCCCCCCGTTCTTCATCAGCCGCTCCCCTCTGCCAGTCCCTTCACTGGCTACCCATCGCCCAGCGAATAGAGTTCAAACTACTAATATTGACATACAAAGCCATCCACAACCTGTCCCCTCCATATATCTCCGATCTAGTCTCCCGCTACCTGCCCGAACGTAACCTCCTATCCTCCAAAGACCTCTTACTCCGCTCTGCTCTCATCTGCTCTTCACACAATCGTTTCCAAGACTTCTCCCGTGCATCCCCCATACTCTGGAACTCATTACCAAGACACATAAGACTGACCCCCCCACAATCACGAGCTTCCCTCATAGACTGTAACAGGGCCCTCTATCCCACTGTGCCAGTTGGTCACTGTTAGTATTATCTGTTTTGTATATTTTGTGTACCATATGTAAATCCACAAATGTAAAGCACCATGGAATTAATGGTGCTATATAAATAAACAATAATAATAATTCCTTACCTCCACAGACAACTATCATGCACGTTAGAAGGTCTGCTGATCCCAAAGAAATTGTTGGGTTCTACTGACAATCATACAATCATATACACCTAAAGTGCAATAAAAAGCCTTTGCGATCTTGTTTTTTTTAATGATCTCATATATGTTTATTTTTTTTTCTTGTTTATCTTCTAGATAATATGTCTGCCAGTAAAGTAGTTCGAGCAAGCATAGACCTCCACTCAAATATTATGAAACTTGTGGATGGAGAAGTGATCTTATTTGAGAACAAATCAAATAATAATCTTACAGAAGAACAGGTCTTTATCCGGGCTGTTACTGTGCTCATGTGCGCCTCCTACAGGAACCAGATGGTCAATATGTATGTACGACCTGCCCTGGTAGTGCTAGCTTGTAAGATGGCATCAAACTCTTCAAGAGGTAGGGGCTAGTACATTTTTAGCTTAGTACAAATTCTTAGTACATATACTGCAATAACAGCGTACATCCATAGAAATGTATGTTTTTGATATTTTGCGTCATACATAATTAGAAGAGTGCCATTGAATATTAAAAAAAATAATAACTAGGAGAAATCTGGAACTGACTTTTTATTTTTTATTTTATCTTTTCAAGGTGATGTTTCCAAGACATTTTGTTTCTTGAGAAACCTTTTTTCTAAAGAATTCATTTTCTTTCCTGGATTTGACAACAAGGTAAGAAATAAAAAATTCTTACTCAGTTGCATAGTTTTATTTTGTTTGTCTTAAAGGGAATGTGTCACTAGAATATTACCCATTTTTAGTTTCAATCAGTTTTATTAGAATTTTCAAGAATGTATAACAACACATACAAGAAAGATAGTTGCATATAACCGGGTCGAGAAATATAGGTTACGATAAATGCGTACTGATCAATGGAACATCAAGTAAAGAAATGTCCGCTATTACCTAGAAGAAACAAAGTCCCTTGACCAATATAAAAGAATTAAAGCAAATGCACGGCAACCTAGGGTAATAAAAACGTTAGAAATAGTACTATTGGTGTGATGCTACAGAGGCAAGTGATAGACTGAAAAATATAAAGACAGTTTTACAGCAGTTGGTTGTGGGCTTTTAATGTCCATGGGAGCCAGTTCTTTTGAAACGTGCTGTCGCCAAAAACTCCATGGGCAAGGATCTTTTCGAATTGGTAAGTCTGCTCCAATATATTCACCAAATCTCTCCTGGACGGAATAGTAGATGATTTCCAATTTCGTAGGAGAGCCAGTGACGCTGAGAGTAATATATGGCCTATCATCACTCTATGAGCTGTCGGGAAGGAATCAATCTGTAGGAACAATAAGGCTAAGGCTGGGGAGAGAGGAATAGAGTGTCCAACCAAGGACGATATCCATCGGAAGACGTCTTGCCAGTATGGCCGCACATGAGGACATGTCCATAGTATGTGAAATAGAGATCCTTTCTCACCACATCTCCTCCAGCAGGAACTCAAGGTCTGCGGGTACATTCTATGAAGTCGCTCCGGAGTATAGTACCAGTGAAGGAGAATTTTGGTAGTAGTTTCATAATGAGTTACGCATCTGAAGGTCTTCTTAGTAAAGGCCAACGCTTTCTGCCATTGCTTGCTCGAAAATGTTTGATGGAGTTGAGCTTCCCAACTAAGCAGCGGAGTGGATTTAATCAGATGATCTTTAGAGCCCATGGTGTTGTAGATTGAGCTAAGGATTTTAGTAGAAGGATTAGGAGTCTTGAAGAGATCCAGTAGCGATTTATTATAGGTCACTTGTTTGTTGTGGTTGGAGGAGAGAAAATGCTTAATTCTCAGGTAGGAAAAAAGGCATTGAGAGGGCAGTGAGAAGGTAGATTGAAGAAATTGAAATGAGACTATCGAGTCCGCGTTCCATATCTGGGAGACAGAGGTAACACCGCATGCTCTCCATTGAGACAAGTCCAAGTCCAGGATCGCTTGTTCCAGGAATTCAATCGGAGCACGCCTGATATTAAATGTCTGCTTCTTTCCTGTCGCGTGGTGGGTATGACGCCATATATCCGTGAGGTGCTGTAGAATTGGGGACGGGAGAGAGGGTGTCATCTCAGTCCAAAGGGAATGGAGGAGCCAAGATTTGAGGTTATGCTGTGGTATCATATGGGACTCAATATGTATCCAGGATTTATGGAGGTTGTTATGCCACCAGTCCTTCAAAGTAGAAAGATGAGAGGCCAAGTAGTAGTCGAAAATATTTGGTACTCCCAAGCCTCCTGCGCCCCGCTTACTGTATAGGATAGAGGACGGAAGTCTTGGTTTCTTGGAATTCCAGATAAGCTTGTTAAGTGTGGCGTTGATCTTTTGAAGGAATACGAGAGGAGGTGCTACAGGTATAGTTCTAAATAAGTATAGGATTTTTGGAAGCAGCATCATTTGGAATGCAGAAATTCTTCCTAGCCATGACAGGTTGTGTTTCGTGTAAGCCTGAAATTCCTTTTCTAAACCAGACAATCGAGGTATGTAGTTGGCTCTGGACACCTGGGAAATTGAGGGAGTGATCTTGATCCCTAGATAATCCAACTCTGTTGATCTCCAGTCATAAGGGAAGTTCTTCTGAAGAAGCTCTAGAAGTGGCGTGGAGATGTTTAGAGGAAGTATTTGTGTTTTTGTCTCATTAATTTTGTAGAAGGAAAGGACTCCATATTGTTTAAGAATTGTGATGGCAGCTGTCAAAGATGTTTCTGGATGAGTTAGAGATAGTATAATGTCATCAGCATATAGGGAGATGAGATGAGAGGAGTCGGCCACTTTCACTCCCTGCACTCTTTCGTTTTGCTGCAGGGTCTGTGCCAGGGGTTCAATGGTGAGTATGAATATCAGTGGGGAAAGAGGGCATCCCTGTCTTGTTCCGTTTCTAATATTGAAGCTGTCCGATAACGTATTATTGGTGAGCACTCTAGCTGATGGAGAAGAATAGAGATTCGAAATAGCGTTTAGAATAGGGCCAGAGAATCTCAATTTCTGTAGGACAGAGAAAGCAAATGTCCAATTGATCCTGTCAAACGCTTTCTCCGCGTCTAAGGCAACCATGAGTGATGGAATCTTCTTTCGCTCCAATAGTTCCACCAGATGAAGAACACGTCTAGTGTTGTCTGGAGCTTGACGACCTTTTACAAAGCCCACTTGGTCCATGCTAACTAGTTCTGGAAGGATAGGAGCTAAATGAGATGCCAGTATCTTTGCATATAGCTTAAGGTCCGAATTCAACAACGAAATTGGTCTGAAGTTTTGTGGGACGTCGGCTGTTTTGCCAGGTTTGGGAGGAGTGACAATTAGTGCTGTTAAAGATTCGCGTGGAAGCGGTGCACCCAACATGGCGTGGTTAAAGTCCAGAAGAGATGGCGCAAGCGTTTGTTGAAATTGCTGTAGGTATTCATTAGAGAAGCCGTCCGGTCCTGGGGATTTCCCCTTAGGTAGGGTCTGTATGTTTTTCAACACCTCTGGAAGAGTGATAGGAGCGTTTAAGACCAGGAGATGATCATCTGTAAGACCTGGTAACGTAATGTCGTTTAAGAAGTTGGACACCAAGGTGGAATGTTCTGATGGGAGAGGAGTATGTTCCTGTAAATTGTAGAGTCTCGCGTAGTAATCCTTAAAAGAGTTGGCAATGTCTCTAGGGTCTGTTAAGTGTATTCCGGTAGAAGGATGTTTGATGTATGGTATCCTTGATTTAGTTGCTCTAGTGCGTAGCATTCTTGCCAATAATCTGCCAGCTTTGTTGTTGAATATTACCCATTTTTAATCCAAGTATTTGTTTTAAGCACTCTTATTTTTTTTTTTTTTCACTATCTTTTTTAAAAAAAAAAAAAAAAAACTCTTTTTTTTTCCACCCAACAACCCTAATGGCTGACACTGTTTTCTTAGCAGTAGTTACATCATTTACATCACAGGCAAACAGACTGGGTTAACTAGAAGATAGCACCTCAACATAACATCATTGCACATTCATCCACTACCAATAGAAGATGTCACAGTACTACTCTCCCCCCTACGATCATGCCTGAACATGAGTGCTGTTTTTCATTTCAATTTTTAGCCCCCACCAGCCACAACTCTAAAACAAAAAAAAAAATGACCATTCGCTTCTGAAGGAATGAATGTTTCATATACTCACAACAGAGCCTGGTAATAATTTTGTGCTTCAGTTTCTCTCCGTCTAGTCATACCTTCTTTCCCTACCAAATTGCTCTGCAATAAAAATGGGGGGAAAGTAGCTATTCACACTGATAGAATTTAAGAGGTTTAATATGATCATGCAACCAGTATTTAAGCAAAAAATTCCTTGTCTGTTGTATAGTGTGCATTTCATATACATAAACATAGCAGCTCAGCAGAAGAACCTGCATATAACAGGTGTAGTTTATTCAGTTGATGAATTACTGAAACCCCTTGTTGACATGTGCTGTACTTGTATGGCATTGTGTACAGCATAGTGTGTGTGTGCGTGTCTGTGTGGTGTTTTTTTTTTTTTTTTCGGTTTTTTTATTTAGAACTTTTTTGTGACCAAAATGTGTGTGAAACAGTAAAGGTGCCACTTCACACAGGTAGGGTCATATAGAGGCTGTGAGAACCAGCTATGGAGAGTAGACTCATACAGGAAAAGGAAGAATGTCTAGCATAATGGAAATAAGGGGGAGTGACTAGAGAGGAGGAGAAAGTGAAGAGGGAGGGGAGAGTGTGAGAAGGGAAAAAAAAAGAGGGACATTCTTGAAGATGTGATGGCGGTCATGTAATTGGGCCTTTAAGTCCTCCATTAAACACAGCTCTTCAACTTTTTGAAACCAGAATCTAAGTGAGGCGGGTTCTGGACGTTTCCACATGGCTGAAACGCAGGCTCATGCAGTGTTGATCAGATGCCTCACAATCAAAACCTTGTTAGACCTCAGAGTGACGTCACTCAGGTGAAGCAGGAATCAACCTGTAGAGAAGGGAAGAGTGAAGTCCGTGAAGGAGGAGGTTATTTTCTAACCCTCACCCCAGAAACAAGCTAGAGTCTGACAACTCCAGAATATGTGAAGACTGTCGGCTTCTGGAGCCAGACATCTCCATCACGAGGAAGAAACAAGGGCATCAGCGCATGAAGCTTAGTACACGATACCAGTGAGATAAAATCTTACAGTCTGAACTGTGAGCAAGGTGAAACAACCTGGCTCGGTGGGCATCAGAGAATGAGGTTCCCAAATCTGATTCCCGGCTACAGAGTTAGGCCGGGCGTGACCCCAACATAGTATAGATAAGGGACAGGACATGTCATACTGGTCCCGGTCCAGAGGAATGGAAGCGCAAATGCTGGGTTGTGCAGTTTTTGGGGGGCTGGGGGAATTGCGGAGATAAATGAGTACTTGCGATGAAGCAAGTACTCAAAATGTCACACATTCAGTAAAGTGATATAAAATAAAAACTACATCTTGTACCGCATAAGATTCTTTTGTCTTGCACAGCTAGCACAGGAAAATAAAAAGTTAAGATTGTCAGAGTAGGGCAACTAAAACAGCTTTTGGAAGACTGGGAGTAAAAAAACACATGGCTGTGATGGGAAGGGGTTAAGAAGGACGTTCTCATTCATCCAAGTTTTCCATCTCGTAATTTTGTCCTTGACAGTACTCCTGTCTTGAATACACATAATACTAAAAATTGAACCATTTATTTCATGCATTCTCAAACATATATTGCTACCTTCTGTATGAAATTTAGACATGTTTGAGGAACAAAAATGGAAACACATTTAACTTTTAATACAAGACATACTTTAGAGGTTTTTTTTGTTTAAATAAAAAATCTAATATTGGGTTTTGGAAAAAAGAATCAGACAGTCATATACTGTGTGTTTGAAGCATAATACAGTACAGTAAAGTACAATTAGAAGCCTTGTATAAGATAGTCAGTAGCCACCCAGATTAACAATAAAACTGCTTGGCAACATTTTAAGAATTGTAAGGGTAAGTTCACATCTACTCTGGAATTTTTCCTCCACCAGTTCCAGTTTTTAAAGACTGCCACTTGATCGACCCCATTATAGTCAACGAATGTAGTAACGAAAGTTCTTTGTTATTTGCAAAGCTGTTTAGTCAGGATTTCACTTCCCTAAAGGAAAGAGTGTATTTCTTCCAGGCATGTGCAGTAGTCTAAAAATACCAGGGACGAGAGCCTAAACTTTTACTTCTATTGACCCACTTTGAATTTAACAAAAAAAAAAAACTTTTTTTTTTTTTCAGGACTTTGAAGAAGGCAGTTTCCTGCTGTCAAAGTGTGACATAGTTCATCTAACACCAAATGAAATAGTCATTACTAAGAATGGGGAGAGTACAGCCATGTTTTTATTAAAAATGTTTCAACCTTTTTTAGAAGGTTACCAGGTATGTTGTTTTGGAGTTAAAATGTTCATCACAATAGATATTTTGGGTAAATAATAATGGTTTCATCTAAGAGGTTTCTATGTATGTATTCCCCCTGCCTTGGCGCCCTCTCTTCCCCCCCCCTCCCCCCCCGGCTTACCAAAGGCCCCCACAACGCATCCTCCTAAGTATACCTAGCAGACTTCGCAGGCAGAGTCTTATAGTTATATTTTCACTTTCATTCTGCAAACTGTAGTGCATTGCAATGCAATAGCATTGCGATGTATTATAGTAGCAATGGTGCCACCTAGACTTCAAGTCCCATTATAAGTTCAAATGTAAAAAAAAAAAGAAAGTGGCTCTCAGAATGACTGGCAGAATAACCTTTTATTTATTTATTATGCCCGCTGTACTACACAAAATTTAGAACATAAAAAAAGAAAAGCGAGACTGACTTTTTTCCATCCCACTAAGAAAGTGTTAATCGCCAATAAGTTAAATATTTCCAGAGATATCACTGGTTGAAAGCACAGCTGGGATTGGAATATTTATGTCATATATTATGCAGCTGCATATAAATATTGTAATCTCAACTTTGTTGTCAGCCAGGGATATCTCTGGAAATAATATAGATAGCCCTGCAGCCTTTGTGTCATATGAAAGAAGAGAATTTCCTCTTTCATGGGACACCACAAGCAAGTTTTAGAAGGCCCAAGATATAATTGTTTGAAGTGTCCCTCCCCCACCCTCATTTTCTGTGTACTCCAAGCCCGTACTCCATACACAGTTACTCATTGAGAGGCAGGAATGGCTTTCAATACAGAAGGAAGGAGAAGAATAAAGAAATGCAGGATTTCACAAGAAAGGAGACAAAATTTGTTAATGTATTTTACAAAATTTATTTATGACACACATACTGCCAGAAAATCAAAAGTTGTCAGAAAATTTCGTTACTCTTTAACATGATGTAGAACAGGAGGAGCTGAGAGGATTGATATATAGTTTTCTAGGAAAAGATTCAGTTGTCCAGGATTTTTGCATTTATAGCCTAAAGATCTGGTTGGTAGGGGACTGACAGCCGACCCTGCACAGATCAGCTCGGGGGGGTTTCTGATTGTTGTACAGAAGGTTCTGTGGCTTGTATAAGGGCCATGCACATTCACTGTAGCTCAGGTCCTATTGACTTCAGCGGGAACTGAGCTGCAGTAAGGGCACTATACAGGGCATTGAAATATCTGCTTCTGGATCCATGCACTGTATAGAAGGCACCCCTGAACAGCTGTTGTGTGCGGAGGCTGCCCCCCCTCCTGGTCAGATATTAATGGCCTTGTCAAGTTGGCGATCCTACTTAGTGAGTGACAGCTATCTTTGTATATGTACTCCTAGGGGGAGCTGTCAGTCACTGAGTAGGACCACCTACTAGACAACATAGGTCAGAAAGAGCAGAGATTTATATGAATAAACAACTATACTAATTTTTATTTTTTTATGCAAAACTACACATATATAATCAATCTACTCAGCTGCTCCTGCTCTACAAAATGCTGCCTCCAGATTATACTGCATTTTCTTGTGACATGTTCTCTTCAAGCCTTTTTCTGTAAGAGGTTTTTAGATAACTTTTTCACTTTCACACCTGAATCTAAAATAAAGAAAAAAAAATCATATTATACCTCTTACTATATATTTTCAGAAAGCCACCTGGCACTTTGTAAAAATACGAGCACAGGCATAGCGCCTGTTTTGCAATTTTGCGTCAACGTGTAATTTTTTTTTTTTTTGTAGTACAGATGCATAAAAATTGTGGCTAAAAGTCTGACCCAAGGAGAACTAGACACACAAAATCTTCTAAAAATCAAATCTTAAGATGTACAAAGTGCATACATTTTTTTTTATGCCAAAGTAGTCAAAACTGAAGGGACCAAAAATCTCTGCAATCCAGACACAAAGAGTAAGCAGATGAGAAACTCCTCATCTTCTCACCCCTTTTGTTTAAAATAGAATAAAACACTGATACATAAAAATTTTGTTTATACATATTTTACAGCTAGCTTTTATGCACTTAGCCAAGGAGGTTACTGAAAGCTTTACTGAAAAGCAGTACGTATCTGGCTTAAGAAGTTTTGTTACACAAAGGATACTGGCAGGTAAGTGAATTCTTCTATATCTGTGGTGGATACAGGAGAGCACCTTTCTAATATCTATTTTCTTCCCGATCAGTATCTCTGTTGCTGAGATATTAGCTCTATTCCTGATACGCTAGTGAGCAGTCTCGTGCAGCGAGGGAGTAAAAATCTGTTAAAAGGAAGAAGATATAACAAGTTGTCCTTTAAAGAGGACCTATCACATCATCCGACAGACTGTCAACCTGAGCATTTTGGTGTTTAGCTTATTGAAATCTGTTTAGCCATCTACTTACACTGCATGATATACAGCACATGGAGACCCTGACCCCAAAGAACCCCCACTGTTACTGCACACTTGGCTGATAGACCCTAATTTGAATAAACACTAATGGTGCTTATGTCTCAGGGATGGCTAAATGGATTTGGATAAACCAAAAAACAAAATGACCACCCTTGTCAGATGAGATATGTAGCTCTACTGGTCAATGGGCTTTTTAGACCTGGTGACAGGTCCTCTTTAAAGGGCGTCTACCACCTTCCTCAAGCATATTCAACAGCTACTACTGTGTTACACAGCACATTACTGTGATAAGCATGCCTTTGTTATGTATGGCGCTTCTGTAGATTTGGAGAATAACGATGCAAATGCAGCAGTTGATGCACTGGAGGCAGGCCTTCAGTCCTGGGAGCTCTGCTCTTGCCGCTCAAGTAAAATGGTTGATGTCATAGCAGTTGGAGGATTAACTTTCACTGCATAGGGTGGCGCAGGTAAGAGATGATAGGGGTCTGAGCAGCAAGATCTGTGCTCCCAGGAATGAAGACCTGCTCCCAGTGCATCAGCTGACTCATTTGCATAAGACTTCAAAGTTGTTTTTCGCTAAATCTACAACATTGACATACATAACAAAGATATCACTGTAATGTGCTCTGTAACACGGTAGTTTGGGGGGGGTGGTAGACACATGCTTCTCAAGTGCCTTATCAAATCCACATCAATAAATGGTAAAAGGATTTTATAACTGTACTGCAATAATAACTGAAGTTATTGCCAAAACTTTAAGTATGCCCTCATTCAACAGTAGGCAATGCCAAAGTGTACAATAACTTTGTATTGCAAGGCATAAAATGAAGTAGTAGTTTGTATATCTATCTATAATGGTTAAATATTGGGAGTCAGCTTCTTAGAGGGTTGCTGTAGGCAATAAAGGCAATTATTGTGTTCACTCTCACATACAGATACCTGTTATTTCTACAGGAACCACCCAGTGTTATGAGGCCTTATCTTCTGATATGCAAAAAAATACACTAGCATCTTTCTTACAGTTGAGGATTATGAAAGTTGAAAAATTGTAAGTATATAGATTCGTGTTCCTATTTTTAATTAAACATTGGTGGTGTTTCCTTGCCATCTCAAGTTGGAAGTCGTCGTATTATGATAGTTCAATTTACTTATGCAAGTTAATTTTTTTTTCCTCTGGTGATATCAGGGTGTTCCTCTTGTTACAATTAAAGTGGAACTCCGACAAAAAATTTTATTCTCTGGTCTTAGAAAGGCACATGATGTAAATTGTAGTGAAGGTAATCTTAATAGTGGCTGTATTTGTGATTTATCTGCTCCCTTCTGGTCCTCAGCTGTGTCATGTGACCAGGAATCATACTCTTCAACTGGCATAGCTTCTTATTTGTGGATAAGAAGTCAGTTTCTCCATCCATTCCTATAAGACTCCTACTGAGGCTTTCATAGGAATAAACATAGAAAATGACTTCCTGTCCACACATGAGAATCTGTCACTTGGAGACTCTGATTGCTGGTCACATGACACAGCTGTGGACCAGAAGGGAGCAGATAAATCGCAAATAGAGCCACCATTAAGAAGATCATCTTCAATACAATTTACATCTTGTGCCTTTTCTTTTAAAGTCTGATCATTTTTATTGGAAAGCCCATAACCAAACACACATTCTACTTAAAAAACAAAAAGCACATATACAGAGAAGGAAAGAACATTAAGCTTAATGTAGTAAATTATATATTTATTTATATATATCAGGATTACAGGAATATCAATGCAACTTTCCCAACCCCCTCAGGTAGCACCTTACAGGGCAAACTACAGTAGGTGAGAAAATATATTAATCGTACCATAAGAGCAGTGAACAAAATGGCCCAATTAGACACCAAGCGTCCGCATGGGGGATAACCTTATTAGAGATTTTAGGAACGCCCCCCTCCCCCTTACAGTACATGGAAGGGTACTGCCTATGGAAGAGTACTGTTGGGAGGGGGGCATTCCTCACACCCCAGCAATGATGCTGAGCTGTAAGGCCAGCCCTTCTGACAGTGGAGAAGAGGGGTTAATTTCTGCACTGATCTCTGCAGCATCGGGGTGCATCAGCGCACTGTTGGCTTTCTAATGGTATATAATACCGCACATTTATGAGGACATATCTTCACTGAGGCTAAATGGCTCATATTCCTCTTTTGGAAGCATGTACCTCCCTCCATGATAGACCCTTATGCCTTGGTTCCATGAAATACATTTCTAAAACTTTTGTATTGCAACCCTACAAGTACAAATGCTGCCCTACTACCCATTTCCATTTTACACTCCTTCTAGACTATATGACATAACTGGTTTTCCTAGATGTTCAGAATCTTCCACAATCAGTTTATTATTTTTCATTTTTAATCAATTTAAGCACCATTTAATTTAAGGGCCGTATAGTAGCTATGAGAGTTCTTGTACTTATGGATTGTAAGCCTGCAGGCAGGGTTCTTTTTTCAACTGTTAGTCATCTAGACATATGAATTTCATATCTCTGTTTGATCTGAGGAAGGGGTATGTGCTCTGTACACCCCGAAACGCGTTGTTTTTTGGCATTTAATAAAAGGAAAACTGCTACATATCCTTCTGGGTATTAATACCTATAAGAACTTATTTGAGGGAAGCGCATAGTCTGAGAATTTTCTTCTGAAACAGTTCTGCTTGGTTTAGATTTTTTGTTTATGGGTTTTTAAGTTTTTTTTTTTTATTTTTTTTATAAAAGCAGTCTGTTTAACTACATTTTCATCTGTTATTTCTTAGGGGGGATTCAGCTATCTTCACTGTAGATAAGCAAGTTATGTCAGACCTGGATGGAAAACTTGGTGAGAAACAGGAAATTATATAGATGTGGTTCTAAAGATAAAAATTAGATATGTTCTATGTTTATGCACCGAATACATTAAGAAAACACTATATATGAAACGTATATACATATAGAGAGAGGGGTATAGTAGTGGCCTCCTGCACCACTAGTGGCAGCTATAAATTCTCAAGATGAAATGGAGTTCAGACCTTTACCTTTAGAGAAATGAAATTATCAGAGGAGATGCATATGAAACCTCATCTGTGTGTAGTATTGCTATCCTGCCTTATCTAGGCCTCCAGCAGTACAATAAAGCTGTTAGCTGCTCTGTAATGACAATGAGATGGCACTGTGAACAGCATAAAAGAGGGAATGTGATTTATTCTGTGTTCTCTATTGGTTAGTGTGAACTGGAATACCCCATTTTTATTTTCTAATGATACAGTCCCATTAATGTATACACTGATGAGCAAAAGTGTAACAATGTTTTGAAATTTCCACCATCCTCTACAGCTTTGAAGGTGAGACTGCCATCATTTTATAGGCGATCATCTTGGCTATCTCATACATAAATTGGACTTGCAACTAAACAACTAATTTTTATTATTTTATTAGTATTTTGTAAATCCACCTTTTGGCTTTCAACACTGCCTGAATCCTTTTGGGCATGCTCTCGATCAGATTCAAGCATGCCTCGACCAAAATCTGATTCCAGGTCCCTTATACACGTTCCCAATGTTGGCGCATACTGGTAGAATCCCTTGGTATGAATAAGGGTTTTTCTTCAACTCTACCCACAAGTGAACGATTAGGTTGAGGTCTGGGGACTGTGGGGGCCAATCCAACACCTCTACTTCATTATCATTGAACCATTACTCCTCTAATCTCGACGTATGCTTCGGGTCATTGTCCTGCTGGAACGCTATGTCATCGTTTTCATACCCATAGTACTGATAGACCTTGTGATGAGCCGACTTATTGACTCTGATATTTTGCCTAGATGCTCACCTCTTGGCTTCTGAATGGATGGACAGACTTCATTTTGTATTCTTCCAACTGTCCTGACATGGTGCAGTCTGACAATTTTCTTGGCCGAGAGAACACTATTGATGAGCTGGATGCTGCTGTTTCTCTTTTCTTTGAAAATCTTCATGGATGATCCTCAATTTGAACCAGTGACCTTTCACTTGGGAATCAACCTAATAACACACTAAGCTATTCAGGAATGTGAGAACAAGTTGTAATATGTAGTATACAAGAAGAAAAAGATTTTTCCACCACCAGGAGGAAAACAGTAACAATGCAGTTACATGACAATGTAATCATATGTTAAATTGTTGCAAGTCAAATTTATATATGAGATAGCCAAGATGATAGTCTATAAATAGATGGTAGTCTCACATTCTAAGATGTAGTGGATGGTGAGATATGGAGCCTGAAAGCCAAAATTTCAAAACCTTGTTACCCTTTTGTTAGTCAGTGTATGTCTTATTGTAAACTGTAAATATTAATACTGGTGTCTATTCTGAACAGGACTGCAGATGCCTGAAATGAAGATCCCAGTGGCACAACTTTGAGATACGTGACAGAGTATAAGGCCACTATGGTTATGCCAACGGTTTTAAATATTGCTCCAGTTATTGGGAACCCTAACTGTTGAGTGATATGAACAGGAGATGGAAGCAAAGGGCAGCTACTTATTGTTATCTGTGATGGGTCAATTTTCTGGATTAATCTGTATGCCAAATGATACATGCACCAAGAACAAATGTTCCTGTGTTACCTGCTGCTGATGCGCTATGACTAAATCCATGAGCTTTTAATGGCCCATAGAACAAAATGAGGTGCTAAGGAGCAAATTGCACTGAAAATGGTGACACTTATTATAGGAAAGATCAATTCATTTCTATTGTATTGAGTGAACATACTACAATATGGCACTTTTAACACAGACTGTGTGGCAGCAGAACAAATAAAAAGTTAATGGAAGAAAATAAATAAAAAATTCTAACACTGCCGGATTTACCATGTTACATCCAGATTTCTCACTAGAATCTTTAACTCAGGTCCTTACTGATATCAGTTACTGAAACTTATTGGTGTTGGTTACTTTTGTATCTCTTGGAAATTTGCCATTTAGTGTTACCAAAAGCTGTTTAAGGGGAATATTTATGTGACTTGCACTTTTTGCATGTCTAAAGTTTCAGAAAACTGGGGAGTAGCTACTGTACAGTACATTCTATGGATTCACAAAAATGTAAATGCATAAAATAAAATATTGTACATTTACAGTTTGTATGTAACAACCTGCAAAACCAAAATAAAGTTACAAATATGGGAATTGTAGTTTTTTTTATATATATTTTTTACTATTCAGTACAATGTATTGTACTTTTTTTTTTTTTTTTCTTGAACAACTTGTCAACAAGTAATAAATGGCTCTTACTTCAGGCAAAGTATCCACAATAAACCAGCTTAATCTCACCAGTGATTGCAGTGATTGCCTCAAAAGGTTGTGTAACAAAATATTAAGTTAAGGGAACCATCATTTCTGTCCAGGCCTGTTTCATGAGTTTTCCTTTTTAAAAATTCTGTTGAAGCATGGTTGTAAAGCAATGTCTGACTTTTATTTGTTCATAGCAGTATAATGTTGTACCGTGTTAGCCATTGAAAGTAGTGAAAGAGTGAAGAAATCAGGTGATACCTTTTAGAGGCTGAGTATATTTGATAAGTAAGCTTTCGGAAGTACTAGCTCCCTTCCTCAGACATGGTGTTATACAAGAAATTGAAAATTCACAGATTTTTTTATACCCTAAAGACATGGACCTTCAAAGGATCTTAGAGTCCTTAAAAAAAACCAAAATGCAATCTAAGTAGAGAAGTTATTTACAACCGCTCAAAAAATAAACAATCTGGAAAGTTGTGGAGATTTACAGAAAACGTTTGACCTCTGCCATTGCCAACAAAGGATATATAACAAAGTATTGAGATGAACTTTTGTTATTGACCAAATACTTATTTTCCACCATAATTTGCAAATAAATTCTTAAAAAAATCAGACAATGTGATTTTCTGGATTTGTTTTCTCATTTTGTCTCTCATAGTTGAGGTCTACCTATGATGTCAATTACAGGCCGGCCTCATCTTTTTAAGTGGGAGAAATTGCACAATTGGTGGCTGACTAAATACTTTTTTTCCCCACTGTATAAGGGTGGGTTACTATATATAATTGGGAAAATTAAATATGAGGGGGCTATTTTAAAAAGGGGAACTATTATATATAAGGCATCCATTATAAGGGGGAGCTATTTATAAGAGGGGAACTGTTTATAAGGGGGGTATAATTGTTAAGTGGGCTTATTTATAAAGGGGGCTATTAGTGATAATGGGGACTTATTTATAAGGGTAACTATTATTTATGAGAGGGCTATTGTTAATAAGGGAGCAGTATTATTTTTACGGGGTGACTGTTACTGATAAGGGGGATGTTACTGATACAGGGCACTATTTATCATTTATAAGGGAGCTATTACTGATAAAGGTGTAATATTATTTATAAGCAGGGACTATTATTTATAAGGAGGCGCTATAATAACTGATGACTGGGTGCAAATATCTATTAGGCGGTACAAAGGTGATCATTTGAATTGTGTGTGGTAAAATGGGGCTTGTTATTACTTTTTTGTTGGCAGAAAGGAGGCATTATTATAGGGGCTGCCACTGGAAGACGATGGTGTTGTTTGCATATCAGCATTTGGGGCCCCGCTTTTAATTTTGCCCAGGGCCCCACTTTGTCTAAAACCGGCCCTGGAAGGGAGGAGGGTCTTGACACACCCCCTTACTCATCTCAATAATCAAAGCATATTAGTCCTAAGAACTACGTATTGCAAAGCTTGCTGGGACCTTTTGTTCTACATTGGTACATTGGAAGGGAGAGAATTTGATTGTAAACCGTGCAGCTACGTGCTGGGGGCCATTTACGTATGCAGTGTTAATTTCCAGTCTCTCTGAAGGACAAGTTACAGAAAGTTCATAAACAAGCAAGTTTACTGAGACATGTTGACCCAGACTGATTATCTGGCCTTGCTTTCAGTATATCTATAAGCTTCTTCTGCTAAATGCATTTCTATGATTTTTGAAAATAGCAAACTAAAGAAAAATTAAAGAGACAGACATCACATTTCCATAACATTCCCGCAGCCCTTTTCACAGTAAGTCCGTGGAGGTTTCCTCTGTGGACTTTATGCTTCCATTATATCTATAGGGAAACCGCCAGTGTTTCTGTAGGTATAAGTGACATGTTGTGATTTCCAAAACTGCAACGGTTTTGGAAATCGCAGCGTTTCCGCTGCACATATTTTTCTGCAGTGTATGGATGGGATTTGCAGGAACTGTAAAATGCCAGGTTTTTTTCCCATCCCCACTTTGTGGGAAAAAACCCCTCAGCGGACACGCTGCAATTTCCAAATAGTCGCGGTTTTGGAAATCACAGCATACCTACGGTAACGCAGGTGGCTTAGATATAATTGAAGCAGAAAGTCCGCAGAGGAAACCTCTGCAAACTTTCTGTGCAAAGTGCTGCGGGAAGAAACACGATGCGTTGCCACCGCAGTTTTTCTCGTAGTGCTTTTTTGCTGCGGGACGCCATGTGGGGCCTTGGCCTTAAGGTGTTTTCCAGCTCATTTTTCTTGATGATCTATCCTCAGAATAAAACGTCAATAAGAGATAAGGGAATCCCCACTCACCAGCAGTATGAAGGGGCTATGGCGCCTGTTTATATCACACGCTGTCTGTTTATAGTGACCGTGTGATGTAATTCCAGCCTTGTCACATAGACGTGTATAGGACGAGGCTGTAGTTAGGACATGGCCGCTATGAAATGAATGACACTATGTAAACAGAGAAGGGGTCACGGCGCTTACACAGATACCACGGTTCATTCAAACAGCTGATACTGGGGTTCTCGGGTATTGGAACCCCAATTTTTTTATACCTTTTAATTAGGAAATGCCTGGGACATTATTAATAAGGGGAACTATTTATAGTGGGTACACAGGGAAGTTATTCATTTAAAGATGCACTTGGGAGTATTATTCATTATGGGAGGTTATATTCTATATTTTATAATTGGGGGTAGCAGCAGGATGGGTGTGCAGGTGAGGACAATGTGGGTCAGGTGTCAGGAAAAGGAAGGAGCCAAAGATGTCTGTGCAGCAAACTTTACAGAGACTGGAAGAAATGGTCATGGCGTTCCAGATGAAAGAGACGGGGAATATGAACGATTAGTCAGAGACGTCACCTGTAAGTCACTAAATGTTACTGCCCTGTATTCACCTAAATCGTCTTCAGAGCCCGGTGTTGAGCCGATATATACCACTATACCGTTACCGTATCATAATAATAATAATCGGTTTACCTAGGTTGGAGGCCCACTTGGACATGATTGCCCCCACCCTGTGCTGAACCCCTAGCTATACCTCTGACTGGGACATTACATTTTGAATAGGGGGCCAATATGGAGCATTATAATGTGTATAGGGACAATAAGGGGTATTGTACTGTATATAGGGGCCCTGGCATTCTGCTGCACTATTTTGTAATATGTAATTTTTTCAGGTTCACACAGCTGTAATACTGAGCTACTCTCTGTACATGCCTCCCAACTTTCAAAGGACAGAAAAAGGGACAAAATGCGGCAAATTTAGCACCACCCACTTCTACTTTGACTCCGCCCATTCTCACCGATTTTTTTTTTTTTTTTATTTGTGCCCCCACACAGTATAATGCTCCTACAGTCACCCTAACATTATATGCCCCCACATTATAATGTTCCCCTCCAATTGCACCACAGTATGAAGTCCCTCTCCTCATGCCCCAGTTTAAACTGGGGGAAACTAGAGGGGGACGTTAAACTGTGTGGGCAACTAGAGGGCATATCCCCCTCCAGCTACCCCCATGGTTTAATGTCCTCCTCAAGTTGCTCCCAGTTTAATGTCACCCTCCATTTGCCCCCCCCAGTTTAATGTCCACTCCTTCATCTGTCCCCAGTTTAATGTCCCCCATTCATCTGCCACCAGTTGAATGTCCCCCCTTCATCTACCACCAGCTTAATGCCCTCCTTCATCTGCCCCCAGTTTAATTGCCCCCTTTTGCCACCAGTTTAATGTCGCCCTTTATCTGCCACCAGTTTAATGTCTCCCCCCAGTTTAATTACCCCTCTACATCTGCCCCCAGTTTAATTGCCCCCCTTTATCTACCACCAGTTTGATGTGCCTCCTTTATCTCTCCCCAGTCTAATGTCCCCCCCCCCCAAAGTTTAACATAATAAAATCACTGATACTCACCTCTCCTCGCTCCCCTGCTGCCTCTTCTCCTGGAGTGTTCAGGGAGCTGCAGGCGTGATGTGAGTGACATCCGCTGTCCGCGTACGGCTCCTACTTCACCATTGTCTTCAACTTATCTGCGTCCTCTCCGGGACATACCTCCCACCGACTGGGATAACGGGACAGTACCCACAATCCAGGACTGTCCCGCAGAATCCAAGTCGGTTGGGAGGTATGTCTGTATTACAGCTGCAAGTCCCTATATGATAACCTATGTAAAGTTTGATGACATTAATTATTGTGTGGCACACAGAGTACCCTGTCCTTAATTATTTTTTTATTTACTTAAATCGGCACACCATACAAAAAAGGTTGCCTTCCCCTGATCTAGGCTGTTCTGACTTAGCTGTTACAAGGAGTTGGGAGTAGTATTTACCTGACGGCATGGACACACCACTAGCAGGTTCTGGAGGACTCAGACTGACCACAAGTAGACAGGATTGTCTAACATGCTGACAAGCATGAGCATCTCCCACACAATCCAGGCACAGGTGGCACCTTTATTCCACACCCCAGTCTGTTATCATTTTATTTCTAATGCCCCTTTTTTATTCCCTGATCTGAGATGGCTTCTAGTACTAGAGTTAACAACTATTATGCCTGTTCACAATAGTTGCGATTATTAATTTCCTTTACAAAGATGGCCACCAGTTCACTTCCTGAATTTCGTTGTAATAGTACTTTCCCATTTCCAACATGGCCACTTCATACCACTTCCTGTATGAACTGAGCGTGTGGAATGGGCAATTGGCTGCTTGAGTTTTGTTACTAGACAACGGGGGAGGGAGTTGTCGCTCCAGCCCGGTGATTGGCTCAGTTTCACGGACATGCTCAGTGTGTTCTTGTAATGTTTGGATCGATGTCGATATCACAGTATGTGGATGATTGGTGAGTGGTCAGTCATATCCCCTACACATATGTGTGCACAGATTGGGCATTGATCATGTTGATAGGCCTGTACTGTATTAATGGGGGCACTTTGTGCCGCATGTTATATGTAGTACTGTTTAACTATACACTGTATGTGCTTTATATACTCCGTATGTTAAAAACTGAAAAGGCAATGTAGTTGTTCTGCCCCATGTAGATATCTGCCACATACATATCAGTGTGCTTGAGAGAAAGATCCTTTGTGGAGCTGAAGCATCCACTGACATAGTGTAATAAACCTTCACTGGATATTTGCTGCAACTATTTATATATAATAAGGTTCTATATACAATTAGGCAAATCAATGATAAAGAGCTCTTAAAATAAAATCAAGAAAGTTTGAAAAAGTCTAAATAGTTCACATTTTTTGTAAACCGAATAGAAACACGAGGCGTTGCTTTGGTGAGAAGACACTACAACATTGTCACTTCCAGTGATTTTCCTGCTTCACATAAATCTCGGATCAACTGACTGCTACAGAGTGGGGAGCCGAGTGTGCATGTGCAAGAAGGGGGCGGCAGAGCAGTCAGCACATAGCAGTGAGCCAGAGGTGAGTATCTCTATGGTGGCTGGTATCGCAATGTGTTCACTAATGTTACAGTATGTGGATGATATTTTTACATTGCAGCAGGTAATGGCGCTGTCACTTTGTCCTCTGTGGATCCCGCCTCATTCCACAGCATGTGAACAATGTGCTGCAGGTTTTCACTGTGGATTGCAAATCCGGATGGCAGATCTGCAGTAATTCTGCAACAGTAAGCTATTTGGTGCACTTGTTTTTTACCATGTGGATCAGCAGCAGAAACGCCATTGATTTTCTGCTACAGAAAATCTGTAGAATCTCCTACTGGAACATTACCACACTGTGCAAAAGTTGTGTTTTCATTGCAGATCTTGCAAGTGTATTTAGGAAAAGTATAAGAGCTGCCTTTATATTCCCCATTTCTTTTGAAGCCAGGCTTGGTTTTGGCTTGAAAAACTGGTTCATATTTCTACAATCCCAGTGAAATCAATAGAAATATTTATGTGGATATGCTACGGATTTTCTGCCCTGGAACTGGGTGTGTAAATTTGTAGCCTATTATAGTACCAGCAAAGTGTAAGAGATTTTATTAAATATCATCCACCCACTGCAGGGGAAAAAAATCTGCAGAGGAATTGGCACATAAGGATGTGCCTACACAGGAAAACTAAGCAGCTGAATATCTGGAATGGAAATTCAGCAGTGAGTTATGTTAAAAGCCACCAGCACAATAAACTCCCTCAATGGTGTGGTTTTGGTGGCAGCTTCTGCTTTCAACCTTTGCACTGCAAAAGTTATAAGATGTGCAGTAAACTCACAGTGTAAATTTGCTTTCTGTGGGTTGAAGATGCATATTGTAGATGATATTTGGTGAAATTTCATCCATTATTTTGGTACTGTACACACCATTAGAGTCCTTCCACACTTTGTTTTGCAGTGTCCATCACAGGTACATGTTTGAAGCATTTCTTAAGTGGCATCCATCTTCTAAATTTTTCTACTTGATGCCTCTGTATGGAATAGTGCAAGGTGATACTATTAAAAGCCATACAAAGACAAGAGGAAACTTGCAGATAATCTTCCTCCTCCAAGATCAATTCTTTAACCATTCATTTCAAGGGCACATCAGATATACAGTGGGAAAAAAAAAGTATTTAGTCAGCCACCAATTGTGCAAGTTCTCCCACTTAAAAAGATGAGGCCGGCCTGTAATTGACATCATAGGTAGACCTCAACTATGAGAGACAAAATGAGAAAACAAATCCAGAAAATCACATTGTCTCATTTTTAAAGAATTTATTTGCAAATTATGGTGGAAAATAAGTATTTGGTCAATAACAAAAGTTCATCTCAATACTTTGTTATATATCCTTTGTTGGCAATGACAGAGGTCAAACATTTTCTGTAAGTCTTCACAAGGTTGGCACACACTGTTGCTGGTATGTTGCCCCATTCCTCCATGCAGATCTCCTCTAGAGCACTGATGTTTTAGGGCTATCACTGGGCAACACGGACTTTCAACTCCCTGCAAAGCCACTCCTTCGTTGCCCTGGCGGTGTGCTTGGGATCATTGTCATGCTGAAAGACCCAGCCACATTTCATTTTCAATGCCCTTGCTGATAGAAGGAGGTTTGCACTCAAAATCTAATGATACATGGCCCCATTCATTCTTTCATGTACACGGATCAGTCGTCCTGGTCCCTTTGCAGAGAAGCAGCCCCAAAGCATGATGTTCCACCCCCATGCTTCACAGTAGGTATGGTGTTCTTTGGATGCAACTCAGCATTCACTCTCCTCCAAACACGACGAGTTGTGTTTCTACCAAACAGTTCTACTTTGGTTTTATCTGACCATATGACATTCTCCCAATACTCTTCTGGAACATCCAAATGCTCTCTAGCAAACTTCAGATGGGCCCGGGTATGTACTGGCTTAAGCAGGGGGACACGTCTGGCACTGCAGGATCTGAGTCCCTGGTGGCGTAGTGTGTTACTGACGGTAGCCTTTGTTACGTTAGTCCCAGCTTTCTGCAGGTCATTCACTAGGTCCCCCTGTGTGGTTCTGGGATTTTTGCTCACCGTTCTTGTGATCATTTTGACCCCACGGGGTGAGATCTTGTGTGGAGCCCCTGATCGAGGGAGATTATCAGTGGTCTTGTATGTCTTCCATTTTCTAATTATTGCTCCCACAGTTGATTTCTTCACACCAAGCTGCTTGCCTATTGCAGATTCAGTCTTCCCAGCCTGGTGCAGGTCTACAATTTTGTTTCTGGTGTCCTTCCACAGCTCTTTAGTCTTCACCTTAGTGGATTTTGGAGTGTGACTGAGGTTGTGGACAGGTGTCTTTTATACTGATAACAATGTCAAACAGGTGCCATTACTACAGGTAATGAGTGGAGGACAGAGGAGCCTCTTAAAGAAGAAGTTACAGGTCTGTGAGAGCCAGAAATCTTGCTTGTTTGCAGGTGACCAAATACTTATTTTCCACCATAATTTGCAAATGAATTCTTTAAAAAAATCAGACAATGTGATTTTCTGGATTTGTTCTCACCTTTTGCCTCTCATAGTTGAGGTCTACCTATGATGACAATTACAGGCCTCTCTCTTCTTTTTAAGTGGGAGAACTTGCACATTTGGTGGCTGACTAAATACTTTTTTTCCCCCACTGTATCCTTGGTTACTAAAGTCCTTCCCTGCTAGGACATATGAAACTGATCCTTAGCAGAAATGAGTTTCATCTGACAATTTGCAGTTTCTGTTAGGGAGTGTTTTTCTTGACATTTGGAGGCTAAAATGTGACCTGTTTATATCCTGCTCACATTGCTGTATGTCTTGTTACATGAGATAGCACTAACAGATGCTATGTGCATCTGTGTGAGCTGCACATATTCAAGACTGGTTGTCTAAGGCTTTATTCATTAGACACATTACAAAGTTTCTTCTCTAAGCATTTACTAATGAATTATAGAGAAAAAAATGAATAAGCGATTAGATTTTAAAGGTATATTCCCATCTGATACATTTATGGCATATCCAAAGGAGTGATAGGTGTAGGTTCCACCTTTGCGACCTGCATCTGTCTCAAGAATGGGGGTGCCCTGATCTAGAGCCGGGCAATTATGACCCAAATCAAAATCACATTTAATTGAACATTTTACCTCGATAACGATTAATGAAGAATTATTTTAGGACACTTCCCTTTTTATATGTCACTGAGTTTTGGTGACTTATCGGTTGTTAACATATTAACAATTTTGATTGGATAGCATACGGTTAGTGACTAGGGGCGAACCTAGCCTCTCTGCTGCCTGTGGCAAAGTATAGAAAGGCACCCCCCTCCCCTCCCCCCCAAAAAAAAAAAATACCCACCCAGCTATTTTTTCTTGCGTGATGGGGCCCCCCTAATTAAGACATGCCCCCCATTGTCATATGATTCCTTTCTTCTGCCACCCCCACAATATATGACCCCTTTTTATGCCCCCCCCCAGTATATGCAGTATACCTCCCTTTTTTTTTTTTTTTTTTTTTTTTAACCCCCCCACAGCATATGATCCCACTATTTATGGACCCCACACAGTTTATAACCCTCTTTTACACCCCCTCACACAGTATATGACCCCTTCATTAAAGCCCAACCGCAGTGCATGACCCCCCCCTTTTTTTTTTTTTTTTTTTTTTTAACACACACCCCACCACCACTCAGCTTATGAAACCCCCCCTACACACAGCAGTGGCCAATAAATTTTTACTGTCCACACATCCCGTAGCCCCTGAGAAAAGTGAGATGAGGCTGCCATATCGACATTTTCATAACTCCCATAGACATAAATGGAGAGAACTGTGCATGCACAACCACCTCTGTGTTCTCAGCTACCACGAGAGATCAGGGACCCTTCTCAAAGAAATGGTTCCCAGAGATGGCACCCAAATCTATCGTAAGATTTTGCCATATCCTGTTGATATACCATAAAATGTGTGAAATGGGAGTTCCCCTTTTCGCACTCTCTGGATCTGTCTGAATTTAGGTGCAGATTCCATGCCTAAATCTGGACAGAATTTGCAGCAGAAAAAGCTGCAAAGAAAAAGTAAAGCCATAACAAAGGCATCAGGAGGCATGCAGGCTACCCAATCGTGGAAAAGTCACAGAGGAACAGTTAGAGTAGAGGGCTGTCAAGGCCCATAACAGAAACCAGTAACGGGTGGTACAATAACTACATGGAGAAATGCGTAATTGGGAGGTGATGGCAGGGAAAGCTACAGGACATAAGGAAAAGTCCAACTGTTAAAGGCCATCACAGTGCCACCCGTTTACCAGGAGAAAAAGTCAAATGCTGAAGGGAAAGGGGAACATGGGGAAAACACGGGTATACAGAAACACACGAGACCACATACAAGACCAGGATGGGGAAGGGCACACAGAAGGAAAAAGGAGGACAAATAAAAAAAAAGAGGGGGAGTGAGGGATTTGGCAGAAAGGAATGACCAGACTGCCTACTGAAAAGGGAACAAGGCGACTCCAGCTTAGATAAAGAAAGAAGAGAACTCTGAAGTCTCCTGGAACATCACTCACACACGCCAGAGGGACTCAAATTTAGAAGGGTCGGCGTGTCCTCAGCCACCAAGGCCTCCATTCTCCTAATAAGGAGAAGCTCCTGTATGAATTCAACCAGGGTGGGCACAGCAGTACTGCGTCAATGCCTGGGCATGACTGTTATGGAGGCAGTGAGAAAATGTAGAAGGTCTCGCTGTCACTTTATGTATGATGGACATATGACGGATCTCTCTCCCCCTTATACACTGTACCTTAGGAGTGTCTTTCTGCCTTGGATTTGACTCTTGCAAATTCTGCCTATGTGAACATGGTCTAGCAGTGATCTGAGTTTAGTCAAAGGTTTTTTATTTATTTATTTATTTTTTAAACAATTCATTTTCTGTTAAATACCTGTAAGGTCTAAAAGGGAAAACCATTCGCATTGTTTCTCAATATTGTTACCATCATTTTGTTTTACAGATGTCTGGATCCATTCCTCTTACCACATGCCTGTCACCAGCCGTTTACAATATGGTGTGTTTGCTTGGATTTGAAGTTCAAGATGATGTTGAGATAACAAGTCTCTTAGACAAGGAAAACAGAGTGTGCTGGGGCACCATTTGTAAGACACTGTCCTACCTGTCCTCAGGTTTGTTATACAATGCCTTTATCTACTGTGTAAGAAACTAGGTTGCCAATGCATTTCCGCCAGATTTGCTCATATGTCACTGTTAGCAGTGGTGTGTGTGGAATTGCATATGCTACTAGCTTCCCTCCTGTTCTGGGCATAATTTCTCCACTGAAGGCAAGCCGGGGCTTGGTACCATCGCTCTCCTGCCACATGGGAGACTTGGCAGATGGGGATTTATCTGAGTAGGCTGAGTTTCAGCATTTTTCAGTCACATGTTGAAGCAGTACTGTGTCAAGACTCGAGGAGTATGAAAATTGGCCACTGTGGGGCACCTGCCCTTGGATGGGTTTAATGGCATAAGTCTGCAGCAGAAATTTCAGAGATTTCTGTCTTGGATTTGACTCTTGCAAATTCTGCCAATGTGGACATGCCCTAGCAGTGATCTGAGCTTGGTCAAAGGTCAGGAGAGCCCAGGGTTGCCCCCAGTGGCGAAATTATGCCCAGAACAGGAGGGAAGCTAGTAGCATATGCAATTCCACACACACCACTGCTAACAGTGATATATGGGCAAATTGGCCACTGTGGGGCACCTGCCCTTGGATGGGTTTTAGCATTTTTTTGGCAACAGAGTCAAACATGCAGTGAAATACCGCAAGTCTGTGGATCCTGTGGTTCCCCTGGTTCAATATGTCCATCCTTCCTCTTTCTCCTTATTCCCCCTTCTTCTTTGAGGTTATTTAAGCAACCTAAACCTCCAGCCATGAAATTTGTCCTCTGAAGAAAAAAAAAAATACACTAACATCTTCATATAAGAAATGAAGTGATCCCAAGCAAATCCCTTTCTTTTTTGTATACCTTGAAAGCTGATGAAATGAATTCCACCATGGGTCAGCGTATGGACCCCACAAACTAGAGCTAGGCGATTATGACCCAAATTAAAATCACAATTAATTGAACATTTTGCCTTGATTACGACTAATGAATGATTATGTTAGGACACTTCTACTTTTACATGCCAAGTCTCCTAATATACCACGCCATGCCATAGAATTTCGGTTTTATTCATTCATATGTCACTAATTACAATTGGATAGCATACAGTGTGTTCACTTCAATTAATTGCCTTACCCCAGACCCCCTATTTCATCTGTTACTCTGCATTAACCTTCTGTATCCTTGGCAAAAGCCCCTATAGTCACTGATGGCCCAGATTAAAGAAAAATTCAATCTCAGGCACACACAGATTCAGCTGATGATACTGCCGCCTGCAGTCACCAGCATCCCCTCTCAGTCCACCGCACTGCTGTAGTACCACCTGTTCGCGGCTGCTGTCATTCTCTGCCTGCTGCACTGTTCTTCCAGGCCACGGAAGCTGTTTTTGTCTGTACGGTGCACTGGCTCCTTTAGAAGCTGTAAATCTTGTAGGCTGTTCCCAGCCAATCTCCTGCATTTGTGGGCTATTTAAGGCAACTTGTCCTAAAAAGTTTCCTAGCTTTGAAAACAGTGTTGTGATTGGTTGCTATGGCCAGGTAAGACAGTTTTGTTTTTTGCCATTTTAAAAAAATATGCCCCATACAATCTCTCCTTAAGACTATTCAAACTGCTGTCACTGAGGGAGACAGGTGTGGTATGGATGCAGGAACCCGCATGGAGTTCAACAGATTTAATGGAAGAAAATTCAAAAATATAAACTAATGCAGACAATCTTCTTATCGCTCCTCCGCTGCAGGAGCTACAGTGCCTTGCGAAAGTATTCGGCCCCCTTGAACTTTTCAACCTTTTGCCACATTTCAGGCTTCAAACATAAAGATATAAAATTTTTAATTTTTTGGTGAAGAATCAACAAGTGGGACACAATTGTGAAGTGGAACGAAATTTATTGGTTATTTTAAACTTTTGTAAAAAATAAAAAACTGAAAAGTGGGGCGTGCAATATTATTCGGCCCCTTTACTTTCAGTGCAGCAAACTCACTCCAGAAGTTCAGTGAGGATCTCTGAATTATCCAGTGTTGTCCTAAATGACTGATGATGATAAATATAATCCACCTGTGTGTAATCAAGTCTCTGTATAAATGCACCTGCTCTGTGATAGTCTCAGGGTTCTGTTTAAAGCGCAGAGAGCATCATGAAGACCAAGGAACACACCAGGCAGGTCCGTGATACTGTTGTGGAGAAGTTTAAAGCCGGATTTGGATACAAAAAGATTTCCCAAACTTTAAACATCCCAAGGAGCAACTTGCAAGCGATCATATTGAAATGGAAGGAGTATCAGACCACTGCAAATCTACCAAGACCCGGCCGTCCCTCTAAACTTTCATCTCAAACAAGGAGAAGACTGATCAGAGATGCAGCCAAGAGGCCCATGATCACTCTGGATGAACTGCAGAGATCTACAGCTGAGGTGGGTGAGTCTGTCCATAGGACAACAATCAGTCGTACACTGCCCAATTCTGGCCTTTATGGAAGCGTGGCAAGAAGAAAGCCATTTCTCAAAGATATCCATAAAAAGTCTGGTTTAAAGTTTGCCACAAGCCACCTGGGAGACACACCAAACATGTGGAAGAAGGTGCTCTGGTCAGATGAAACCAAAATCGAACTTTTTGGCCACAATGCAAAACGATATGTTTGGCGTAAAAGCAACACATCTCATCACCCTGCACACACCATCCCCATTGTCAAACATGGTGGAGGCAGAATCATGGTTTGGGCCTGCTTTTCTTCAGCAGGGACAGGGAAGAATTAAATTGGTTAAAATTGATAGGAAGATGGATGGAGCCAAATACAGGACCATTCTGGAAGAAAACCTGTTGGAGTCTGCAAAAGACCTGAGACTGGGACGGAGATTTATCTTCCAACAAGACAATGATCCCAAACATAAAGCAAAATCTACAATGGAATGGTTCACAAATAAACTTATCCAGGTGTTAGAATGGCCAAGTCAAAGTCCAGATCTGAATCCAATCGAGAATCTGTGGAAAGAGCTGAAAACTGCTGTTCACAAACGTTCTCCATCCGACCTCACTGAGCTCCAGCTGTTTTCCAAGGAAGAATGGGCAAGAATTTCAGTCTCTCGATGTGCAAAACTGATAAGAGACATACCCCAAGCGATTTGCAGCTGTAATCGCAGCAAAAGGTGGCGCTACAAAGTATTAACTTAAGGGGGCCGAATAATATTGCACGCCCCACTTTTCAGTTTTTTTTATTTTTTACAAAAGTTTAAAATATCCAATAAATTTCGTTCCACTTCACGATTGTATCCCACTTGTTGTTGATTCTTCACCAAAAAATTAATATTTTAGATCCTTATGTTTGAAGCCTGAAATGTGGCAAAAGGTTGAAAAGTTCAAGGGGGCCGAATACTTTCGCAAGGCACTGTATTCTGGTCTGGGTTCCTCAGCAGCTCACACATGGGGACTGTTTGCCACCAACTGACTGACTAATGTGTGCTACTGTTAGTCACATTTAGGAGCTATAACAGGGCTAAGTCCTATCCTAATCAAAATAGCGGCCTTTCATAGGTGCAATACATTTTGTTATCCCGTTTTAACTCTTTCACAATTAGATAACAGCAATTACTCAGCCAATTCCTATTTGCACTATTTGGCCACATGATGGCAGCAATGCACAGGAAACACATTGGAGAGCTATGTAATGTCTACACATCATACATTCTCTGCTACAGTACCATCTCTGCCCAGAACATGCCAGAAGCAGCGACCGCACTATGACCCCCCCCCCCCCCAAGAGAACTCAAAGTAACAGTGGCATACATACAGTGGAAAGGGCATGAACAAATTTAATACATTAAAATATACAATAAGGTGCACTATCATATAAACAGTCTTTAGGGGAGCATACAAACACACACTCATGTAGCACAAACATAGGACATTTACAGACAGTTTATAATGCATAACACAGAAGTGCAACATTAAACCATCTTGTGTATAAATCGATTGCACTGAGTCTCTCTTCATTCAGGACCAGATGTTCCAGGGCCTGGGGAAAGAAAGAGATGGATATTTCTCTTGCATAAAAATAATCTTATTGGGAAAGAATACAAAGACTCTTTGAACAAAATTGCCTTATCTGATTCCTTCAAATTGAAATATCCTTTCTCTAAAGAAGATTCAGAATACTGGGATAATAAGATTAAAGTTGATGCTCCTATTCAGGCATGTCCAAAATATTTTTCTTTTGAAGGCATGGGATTACTCAGAGAGCCCATGGATAAAAAAAAAAATTGAAGCTGAAGCTCTTCTAAAACATGCTTGGGAGACAATACATATATTCTCAGACCCGGCATTGCTGCTGTTTGAAGACTCACTTGAATTCATATCTAGTCGGGTGACTCATGTTCTAAAAACAAGTTGATGTCAGTTACTTGTGAAGAAGATTCCCTATTTGGAACAGGATTTCGACTTTCTGGAAAGGGCTTACGAGAAGAAGAAATAATTTCCTGTTGACCCAAAGAAAAATCATCCTGAAGAGAAAACAGGATTCAACAAAATGTCAGCCCTACAAAACGAAAACCCCTTGGATTCTAGACCTGATCCAACAGACTTCAACTGGAATACTTATCTTCTCCTCCTCAACGGTACTTGTGGACTGACCACCTATAATCTCCAGAGAACCAAAAGGAGAATTGGAAATCTCTCTCCTATTACAGAAGCAAATTCTAATTCACGCTCCATTGTCTCAATAGGGTCAAGGTTTTTTTTTTAATTTTTGCATGAGTTTTAGAGAGAAAACGTGTTTTTCACATGTTTTCAACTTTTTTTTTTTTTATATAGAAAAAACTTTTTAAAATAGTTCTCCCTCTCCGTTACAGTAATTTTTATTTGGTATTGTGTTGTTGGAGGTGGGGCTAGAACCTGTGATATGGGCATGGTATTGGAGTATTTTTTTATTTTTTAAATTATTTTATTTTACTTTTACTTTAATATTTACTTTTTACTTTTCTATGTATTTACATTGTGTCCCCATAAGGTCATAATAGACCTTTGGAGGACATTTTAACAGTTTTTTTTTTTTTTTTTTGTGGGGGGCTGATCTCCCCTGTAACTGGGGTTGATATTTTTTATCCCCAGTTGCAGAAGTAATGCAGCCTCCTGTCCATTACTGCTGAGCTGATCTGGGACCTCAGGGACCCAGCAGCTCTAATAGTCTTTGATCCCTGGCGGATCACGTAGTCGCCGGGTCAGAGGGGAGCCACATCATGGTTGCTCCCATAACTGTGTATACAACTATCGGGAAGGAGGTCCAGCTGCAGTAACAGCTAGCCCCACAGTTCTGCCGCTGCACGATTTTGTGCAGCTACTTAACACTGCAAGGATGTACGGGTACGTCCTTGCAGAGTCAAGAGTAGACTGTCTGGATGTATAAAGTATATGGGTGGTCCGAAACTGGTTAAAGAGGTTGTACAGGACTCAAACATGACTACTTTCTTCTTCTGAGGAAGTGACATCGCGTCTATTGGTCACATGGCAATGCCACATCTCTGTTCCATTGAAATGAATCAGACTGAGCTGCAGCATGGCCATGTGAGCAATGGACATGATGTCACTTTCTGAAAAGTCCTCTGCATCCCCCTTATCTGGCAGGGACACTACATACACGGAAAGATAACCCACCATGATAAATGAGTTTCTGAGAAGTCCCAGACCTTAGTCCATTGGCAGCTGATCAAGACAAAAGACTGTCACCAATAAGCTGGTTAGAAAAAATTCTTTTAAATTCTGCAGAATTTTTAATTCCTTATATTTGTAAATATGTATAGGTATTAATTGTCTACAAATGTAAATATGGTTATATCTGTGGGGAAACCCCTTTAAGGGTGGGTTCACAGTTGCGCTTGAGTTCGTCTACTGCCAATCCGACTGAAAATCTCGGGAAACTGGATAGGCACCGGATAGCGACAGGTTAGCGACGCATTGCTTAAAAACCCATTCATTTGAATGGATTTTAAAAGCAAATTGTGGGTGTGCGCTTACACCCCCTGTGCCGCGAATCCAGTTTTTTCATTAGAAACAAAGTCGGACATGCAGGACTTCATTTCCAGCTAAAAAAACTGGATTCGCGGCGCAGAGTGTGTGAGCCCACACCCGCGCATTGCTTTAAAAATCCATTCAAATGAATGGGTTTTTAAGCAATGCGTCGCTAACCTGTTGCTATCCGGTGCCTATCCAGTTTCCCGAGATTTTCATTCGGATTGGCAGCGAACAGACTCAAGCGCAAGTGTGAACCCACCCTAAGACTAATATTTGCAAGCTTTTGTTTTCAGGTGAAGGATTGAACTATGCTGAGAGTGTCAGGAAGCTGGGACCCCTGTGTGATGCTGTTCATAAATATTTCATGTCACTACCTTATGAAAAGTTTGAAGAGGCATTTCTTGTTTGGTTTCAGTGGACAAACAACTGTGAGGTATGAATGGAGAGTTTTCTAGCATTATTTTCTTGCAACACATAGGGTAAGTGTTATAAGAATAACACTTAAATCGTAATTGAAAAAAAAAAAAAAATTTTGTCCTGGTTTCACCAAAAAATACAAATGCAGAAATAGACACAAAGTTTTACAGGACCTTTTTGTACTTAAAAAAAAAAAAAAAAAAAAAAAAAAAGTAGAAGGATGACCTTGGTACTTTCTTCTACTTTTGGCTCTGACTCTTACCTTCATTCCTGACTACACCCCCTCTGACCTATTGCTTCCTAACTGCTCTCTTGATAGCAGCCCATTACTTTCATTTCTTCCTCTGCTTTATCAGCAATACATCTGTAAGGTTCATAACTCTAAGGATGAAGAACAGAATAATTCCTTGGCCAGCGGGAAGATGGCTGCACCACTTTTTTGCAGTAATGTCTACACTGTGTGCAGAATTATTAGGCAAATGAGTATTTTGATCACATCGTCCTTTTTATACATGTTGTCCTACTCCAAGCTGTATAGGCTTGAAAGCCAACTACCAATTAAGTAAATCTGGTGATGTGCATCTCTGTAATGAGGAGGGGTGTGGTCTAATGACATCAACACCCTGTATAAGGTGTGCTTAATTATTAGGCAACTTCCTTTCCTTTGGCAAAATGGGTCAGAAGAGAGATTTGACGGACTCTGAAAAGTCAAAAATTGTGAGATGTCTTGCAGCGGGATGCAGCAGTCTTGAAATTGCCAAACTTTTGAAGCGTGATCACTGAACAATCAAGCGTTTCATGGCAAATAGCCAACAGGGTCGCAAGGAGGGTGTTGAAAAAAAAAAAAAAAACTGCTAATGAATTGAGGAAAATCAAGCGTGAAGCTGCCAAGATGCCATTAGCCACCAGTTTAGCCATATTTCAGAGCTGCAACGTTACTGGAGTATTAAAAAGCACAAGGTGTGCGATACTCAGGGACATGGCCAAGTGAAGGGACTGCTGAAAAACGACCACCTTTGAACAAGAAACATAAGATAAAACGTCAAGACTGGGGCAAGAAATATATTAAGACTGATTTTTCAAAGGTTTTCTGGACTGATGAAATGAGAGTGACTCTTGATGGGCCAGATGGATGGGCCCGAGACTGGATCAGTAAAGGGCAGAGAGCTCCACTCCGACTCAGACGCTAGCAAGGTGGAGGTGGGGTACTGGTATGGGCTGGTATCATCAAAGATGAACTTGTGGGACCTTTTCGGGTGGAGGATGGAGTGAAGCTAAACTCCCAGACCGACTGCCAGTTTCTGGAAGACACCTTCTTCAAGCAGTGGTACAGGAAGAAGTCGGTATTGTTCAAGAAAAACATGATTTTCATGCAGGACAATGCTCCATCACATGCATCCAAATACTCCACAGCGTGGCTGACCAGTAAAGGTCTAAAAGAAGAAAAAAATAATGACATGGCCCCCTTGTTCACCTGATCTGAACCCCATAGAGAACCTGTGGTCCCTCATAAAATGTGAGATCTACAGGGAGGGAAAACAGTACACCTCTCTGAACAGTGTCTGGGAGGCTGTGGTGGCTGCTGCACGCAATGTTGATCGTAAACAGAATCTATGGATGGAAGGCTTTTGAGTGGCATCGTAAAGAAAGATGGCTATATTGGTCACTGATTTGTTTTTGGTTTTGGTTTTGAATGTCAGAAATGTTTATTTCTAAATTTTCTGTTATATTGGTTTACCTGGTGAAAATAAGTGAGATGGGTATATATTTGGTTTTTATTAAGTTGCCTAATAATTCGGCACAGTAATAGTTACCTGCACAAACAGATATCCTCCTAAGATAGCCAAATCTAAAAAAAAAAAAACCACTCCAACTTCCAAAAATATTAAGCTTTGATATTTATGAGTCTTTTGGGTTGATTTAGAACATAGTTGTTGTTCAATAATAAAAATAATCATCTCACATACAACTTGCCTAATAATTCTGCACACAGTGTACACCTCCATGCAGACTTGCTGCATCAAGCAGGCGACCAAAGGAGCACCAAACTAATTGTGTTTGAGGCTGCATTTTTTTGCATTATGCATTTCAACTCTAGGCCAATGGTTATTAAATTGAAAGACAGAAGATTCCAAAAAAGTTTGGAAATGTAGGGTATGTAACAAATAACACAAAAAGTAAAAACTGCATTTAGTATTTAAGGGGCTATTTTGCTCTTTTTTTAGCATTTGGTAGGTGCACAGGTAGGTGTTTTGTTTTTTTTGTCTTAGGGCATCTTTTAGGATAAGTTCACATTATTTTTTTGGAGCAGATTTTCAAAAATTTACTGCTTCAAAATCTGCTCCAAAAACGCCCCGACTTGCCTCCCATTGTTTTCAATTGGAGACAGTGACCCAGCTCTTCTTTTTCCAGCATGCTGAAAACTGAATGTTCTTATCCGATCTTACCACTGCTTCAGCATTGTAATCTCGGCTGAAGCCATGTCGAATGGTCACGCGCTTTTCAACCCCATTGACTAATGTGCGCATGAGTAATACTTCAGCGTCAGAATTTCATCTAAACAATGTTGCATGGTCACACTTTGTTCAACCCCATTGACTGATGAGCCAGCAACAGAAACTATGGCAGAAAGCATTCTGGTTTTCTGGCTGTGGTTTCCACAGGCAAAATACTTTTCCAAAAGAAATTGAAGAAAGCTTCCATCTTGTTTTTAACATTACAGTGAATGGAGACAGGTGCCATACGGAGGGTACTCTGTTTGCAACATTCATTCTGTTGGCTTTTCAGTCCGTTGTTCTGATCTTATGATGGATCAGAACAATGAACTTGAAGGATGGCAGTGTGGATTTACCCTAAGATACCCAAAATTAAAAATTAATTTCCCTTTTTTTTTTTGTAGTAACCAGATATATTGCAGATCAAGTCTGTAAAATAAAGACAATGAACAACTACATTTGTAATCCGTTTTATTTGTGTAACTATTCTTCAGTTGTTTCTTAATGCTCTGAGTTCGCTGAAAAGCTTGGACGGGACCAAGATCTCGCTATGTTTGATGAAGGTAACATCTTGTCTGGAGCGCTCTCTAGGTGATGTGAGTGTCCTCTGCTTAATGGCTATTTATTTTAGTATTGTGTACAACAAAAATACCCAGTTTATAGCTTTTTGATATGTTTGTTGTTCTTTAGCACAAGTATTAGTTTTAGGAATAACTAGATGTGTGGAACGGCACAGCACTTTATGGCTTGGATAAGGTGCTGTGTCATTCCCTCCCAATCTGACATAATGGGACTTGCAAGACATGGAGACCTTTCACATGAAGTGTGGGCTTGCATATTTTGGCCAAAATATCAACTAATACTTATTTTTTAAGTAACTCCTTTTTTGTACAATGCAGCCAGGCCCTTTTATGTTAGTTAAGGGCAAATGGGCTGGTAACTGTTGGGGTATAAGTATATAGATGCTGGGCAGCCTGCTTGATCTAAAAATATGGGGTCACTAATAGGCTGTGAGCCAGCGTTGTGCACCGCACATTATGAAAAAGGCACATTATATTAGCCTTATCCGTGTGCATATTGAATGCTGGCATCCCCACTTATGGATTGTAGGTTTGTGAGTGGTTATATGTACCTATGGTATCCCCATCTTATACCTTTTGGGCCTTTCTTTGTGGAACCATTTCTTCCTCTGACATCAGGTAAACGTGGCCTTTATTTTAGTAATATGACAGTCTGGTTAGCTGTTCTTTTACAATCCTTGTTACTGCAAACGTGGACCCACTGGGTCACACTAAGTAATATGATAAATTTGGACAGGCAGTCTGAAAATGCACCAGATTTATGACCGTGCTCAGATTGTAGGATACGTTTATATGGTATATGGTATATAGACTGTGCTTGTCTAAACATTTACAGCACCTTTATTGATTTAGGTCAGGGCTCATAGAAGGCCACTTCAGAATAGTCCAATGTTTTCCTCTTAGCCATTCTTGGGTGTTTTTAGCGGTGTGTTTTGGGTCATTATCCTGTTGCAAGACTCATGACCTGCCACTGAGACCAAGCTTTCTGACACTGGGCAGCACATTTCTCTCTAGAATCCGTTGACAGTCTTGAGAATTCATTGTACCCTGTGCCAGATGCAGCAAAGCAGCCCCAGAACATAACAGAGCCTCCTCCATGTTTCACAGTAGGGACAGTGTTCTTTTCAAGATATGCTTCATTTTTCCGTCTGTGAACATAGAGCTGATGTGCCTTGCCAAAAATTTCGATTTTTGTCTCATCTATCCATAGGACATTTTCCCAGAAGCTTTGTGGCTTGTCAACATGTAGTTTGGCAAATTACTTTTGTCAGGTTCAAGTTATTTCTGTGACTATTGTGGGTTTTTCTTTCATTAAACGAGGGGTACCAACAATTTTGTCCACGTGTGTAGGTGGCTTATCTCTGTATTATAAGTCAAACGTAATAATGCAATGGTCATTTTGATATGAAATGTTTAATCCTAGATATTTTTGTATAATAATTCTGAATCTTATTTGTCTTACTGTTAATTTTGTATTTGGTTTTAGGTGTATTTAATAATTGGTAAAGACTGTCCTTTCCTACTGAGAGACCTTTTGGCTTCCAAGCAATTGGCCAAAATCTTCAGTCAAACTGTGGTAAGTATATCTCAAGGTCACACAAGGCTCTGTCCATGGCAGTTACAATGTAAAACTAGTGTTCATCCAATGAGAACGGTACATTTAGGACATTGCTTCCAATCATAATTGTCAAAATATAGTGCTAAAGCACTGAAAACATCCTGGTCAGGCAAAGAAAATTATTCACACATTATTTGAGACCATGTGCAGAGATGTATAGACTGTATGCTGAGATTTTCCTCAATCTGATATTTCTGGGTGTGTTTGTTTTTTTCTGTTTGTGTGGCTTGTGGGGTTTTGTATAGTAGTATCAGTAGTACAGGCTTCTTTTTTTTTCTTCTATTTATTACATCCAAAAATGAAAATAGACAAACTTGAGGCCCCTTCCTTCAGCAATAAGCAACAATTTGGCAATATAAAAGTCCATCAGTAGATGTAGACAATGAAACATGAGTGATTATTTATTATGTTAACTAGAAATCTATAATAATGCAGATCAAATATGCAGAGTAAATGTGTAGTACATTAAACAAGGTTGGAGAACGCTTACATCCTATCAGGACAGAATTGCAGTAAACTCAATGTTATACTTGTGTTTACATAGAGAGATAACACAAGTCCAAGCCTTTATCAGCAAACTCACTTCAGAGAGCAGTGAGTCATCTGTCCTATAAGACTATATATGGAGATATAACAGGACGGGTTCCTTGACAACATTGTATAAACAATGGGAGGAATAATTTCACATAGCAGGCAGACAAAGCAGCATTGTTTAAAGCTATTTATTTAGGAAAACTCTTGAATTTACATAAACAAGCAGTATAGATAGAATGTTTGAGATGGGAATACCCCTTTAATTCAGGCAAAGTGTCAAAAATAAACCAGCTTAATCTCATCAGTTTGTCTGAAGTCCAGTAGTAGACTCTTACGCTAGGTTCACCCCTGCGCCTGGGTTTCCCTTTTTTTGGGTCCGCTTGGGGACCCGAAGAACAGAAACCTAATTCGCTTTGAAAGCGGTTAGCCACAGAAACTCGCGGACCAAATTCCAGTCACTTAAAGAAAACAGTCAGTAGCTTATAATTGCTGGTACGTATTTTCCAGAATCTACATCACCAAAGCAAGAATCCTTGGTGACACATACAGTACTCATAATCCATGCTTTTTCCTCTTGGATTACTAAGGCCCTCACACTGTATATTGGTTCTGAACCCCGTTGTGTTCATGAGTAATATAGTATTTATGATTTTATCTTTTTTTTTCTCTACTTACAAATTTTATGAATTGAACTTTAATTTATTTGTTCTATTTCGATTTTCTTTTTACTAACTAGATGGATGTAATGAGAGTATTCCTTGGCGCTCCACAAAGCCTTAACCTCCGTAACATTCTGTGGCATGGATTTGTATCACCTGATGAGATTCCACCCAAGTAAGTTGCAAGTTTATTTGAAATGAAGTTCCCAACCAGGGTTCACATTCCCCTATTAAATGCACAGCTAAAAGTCTGATTGTAAGAATCTTTTCAATTCTTCAAATTACTATTTTAGTAGAAAATTATAAATTTTGCTTCTGGAATAATAGATAACTATATGAAAAAATAATGTTCTTCTAGTAAGCCATTATCCAAATGTAAAACTTATCTCCATTCCCTTAGATATTGCTCTATGCTTCTGCTGCTAACAGCTGGACTGGGGCAGTTACTGCAGTCCTGGCTTAGTAACACTGGGATGTCTCTAGTCCATCGACCTTACTTTGTTTTCAATAATCTACATGAGATGACAGGTTTTCCAGGTATGTTTTTGGAGCAGCTACCCATAACCATAGTTTGGTGTTATTTTCTGACTTATCTGTCATGTAAAGGCTATATGGAAAATAGAATTGTTTCTTAGATATTTCAGTGTATGGTGGCCATATATATTTTTGACTCCACTTACCGATTTTGACAGGAAAGGAAAGAGTTAGGAATATTGGATTTCAACACGCCTGAACTTTTTGTTTTCAAGGGAGATAATTTACTGACAGAAATCTGGTAGCATCTTATTTCATTCTACCTATTGAGAACCCATGTACCAGACATAGCGTACATATGTACAAAGGTGGGGGGGTGTCAAGAGGAATACACTTTAGCTGAACCTAGTGCCTAAAACCTGTCTAAGGTGTATGGCTTCTGAGATTGAGAGAGCGAGACTTAGATGAGCCTATTTTCCTCTATTTTCTGTGTGTAGCGCATAGGAAACATCATAACAGCTAGTCTCCACCCATCAGCTCAAGGAGAACTGCAAAATAAGTCATATAATGGCCAATAATAGCGTTATCCTTCATACATACACATTGTAATAATGATTTATGAAAAGTTTGTTAAAAGTTATGCTTTAAAGGGGTTTTCCATGGTTTTGGTAACTGATGACCTATGCTTTAGGATAGCTGATCATTTGAAGATCAGTGGGGTTTTATACCTGGGATCCCCCTGGATCAGCTATTTGATGTAGCAGCAGTGTTCCCTGAGCTGCAGTACTAAGCACAACCACTACACAAATGGGTGCTGCTGTGCTTGGTTTTCAGTGCTGAGGCTTCAGCTATCACCTGAACACAGCAGTATCTTCAAGCAACTGATTGGTGGGGGTCCCAAGTTATGAACCTCCATACCTATGCTAACTTAATTTCCTGCTACAACTGATATTTCAATGTGCTGGACCAGGAAACATTTTTCCTATGTTCCTTTTTCCATTTCCGGTGAGCCTGTGCCCGAATGACATAAGTGGAACTTTATGTAGGCTTCTGCTGCTCTTACTCTACAATTTACTATATTATACTATATTATATTGTATTATATTACTAATTTACTTTTAGGCTGAGGCCCCATGTTGCAGAAACGCAGCTTTTTTTGTTGCAGATTTTGTTGCGGTTTTTTGAGCCAAAGCCAAAATTCCCATACCTTTTGTAGTGGCTACAAAAGGTATGGGAATTATATAGGAAGCTCTTATACTTTTCCCTTTTGTTCAATCTACTCCTGGCTTTGGGGCCTCAGCCTTAGGCTTCACTTATGTGTACTCTTCATACTACTATTATAAAACTTTATTTGTCCAGACCATTTCAAGGGAATTCAATCTCATGTAACCACGTTTTAAGAGAGTCTTGCTCCGAGAACTATATGGTAAATTGTACATCTATGCATATGTAAGGAAAAGGCACCCAATATATAGCAGACGTTCCAAATGAGAAAATTGAGGGAAGAAACAAAATAATAAATAAGAGATTTCCCCAAAAACATGCAGGCAAAAAGAAATATTTCTAACATGTATGCATATATATATATAATAATAATATTTATATTAAGGATATGAGTAGATATTTGTTCTCTTTTAACAGATCTAAATGAGAAAGTACTTTCCAAGGCTGAAAGTTTAATTAAAAAATCCAAGTTTGTTTTGCCTCACATGGTTCCATTCTGGAGCGAAGCAATTGTTGCGTTCAGACAAGGCAGGTAAAAAGTGTTATTGTATGTCATAATACCAACAAAACTTTTTGACTGACATTTTGCATGTGCCTAAATAGAGTGTGTAACTGGTGATGTTAGATCAGTGGGAATATGATTATTGGGGGGTCTCCACAGATTACTTACACATAGGATTCCCTTGTTTTCTTGCCAGGGCTGCTGCAGTGAGTTGTTTGGGTCTGCAGTGTGTATGCTCTGCCTCCACTACATTTAACTCCACCTTGGTATGGCTGTCTTGGTGTCGAATGCACTGCTTTATCTGCAAAAAGGATGCTATAGAACTGGAGAATACAAGCAGATTGAGATAGTTTAGTGTGAAGAGATTCAATTTTTTTTTTTTTTTGGCAGTGAGAACCATATCTGAACACACTGTTACAGGAAAGGCAGTTTATCATTGTTTGAGACCACTAGGCAAATTCTAAGTGTTCTGAATCCTAACTTAGTTATTTAGTTAGGTGAAAAAATTTGGTTAGATTATTAGTTAGGTCATTCTTAGGCAATAGGATAGTTTTTGATGAACAATTATTGAAGCAGTATGAATGGCAGAAATACATCTTTATTGCATATTGCAGGCCACTGCAGTGTATAATCTTATCAATTGTATTTCAGTGCTATGGGAATGAAACCTGTTGAAATGATAAGACATACACTTTGGAGTAATGCTCTGTTACTATCCAGTGCTAACAGTATTTCCTTCTACACACAGGTATGCAGACTGCGCTATAGTCTTACTACCACAACTTGAAACTGGCTTGCGACTGTTCTTTACCATAGTTAATGAATGTCCTGATAGGATGCACACAGCTGAGGTACACAGGTTTTGGTACATTTTATAATCCTGTATGGTAATTTAGTACAATTTGACTTTGTTTTCGAGACTTCAGTCAGTATATGCCAGAATGACTGCTTGATTCCTGAAGAATGACGTTAAACGGGTTGTCCAGGCAAAAGTGGACAACCCTTTTAACTTTTAAATCAGCCGGGGGCATGGAAAAAAATAAATAAAAAAAAGCATACTCACCGGTCCCTGATGCTCCGGTGCCCTCCCGAAGCGTCCCCGTGGCAGCTTCTCTTCCGGAGTTCCGCTGAAGCTGCTGGTTGGCATGTGATGTCACTACCTGTGACATCACGGGTCCTCTTCCTCAGGCCTGCTGAGGCCGCTGATTGGCTTCAGTGCTCACGTGAAGCAGTGATACCGGAGGACACCGAAGCATTGGGGTCCGGTGAGTATGCATTTTTTTTTTTTAGCTTTTTCCATGCCCCCGGCTGATTTAAAAGTTAAAAGGGTTGTCCATTTTTGCCTGGACAACCACCTTTAAGGTCACCATTCCTGAGATGGTTTATGTAAGTACTTGTATTATCCATGAAATATTAATTCTGGAGCATATTTTCTTGTAATTCTTTTTTGCATTGTTACTCTGTTATTCTTTCTAGAAATGTATAAATGAATTTGGCAACTGGGTCGTTACACTGACTGACACTGTTCAATCCCTCCTGTAAGTGCTAGACTGTGCAGAGACAAAACCAGCCTGGTGTGGTCAGGCTGGGTTCACATCTGCGCTCGGGAAATCTGTTTCCCATTCCGCTTGAAAAATGCAGCAGGACTTTTTTCTTTGCATTTTTTTTGGCGGAATCAAGGCGGACCCCATTATAGTCTATGGCTTCCGCTTGGCGAACGAAGAACGGAAACTTAAATGCAGGTGTGAACCTAGCATCAATCTGTCCAAAATATCTTTTTCCTTTTAAATTCTGTTTCCCATATAGGTTCTTTGCAACTCATATGTGCTGTTTTCTTCCCTGTAGTCTACTAGTCTCTACACAACTTTTGATGAGGTAAGGTTGTATCTTTATCCCTGAAACCTAGAGTTTATGTCACTTATTTATTTTACTGATGTTTATTTTTTTGTTTTTACGTTTCTTCTTTTCTATAATTGCATCAGTTTACAGCTCATGCGAGAATCTAGAGCTGTATACACAGTTCTGTAATTGTTTAACAAGCTTGTTGTGAAATTCATCCTTAGCCATATATCTAATCTTCTTTGATGCAGTGATACAGTTAAAGGGGTTGTCCGGGATAAAATATTTCTACTGTAATCTAAACACCCCCCCCCCACCTTCCTTATAACTTACTTAGTTTACAAAAAAAATGTGTATTTACCCAGATTGCTGGGACACATTTTCAGATTTTCCGGTGACGTTCCATTTCCTCATTTCCGGAATGTCACCGGAAAATCTGAAAATGTGTCCCAGCAATCTGGGTAAATACACATTTTTTGTAAACTAAGTATTTACCCAGATTGCTGGGACACATTTTCAGATTTTCCGGTGACGTTCCGTTTCCTCATTTCCAATGTCACTGGAAAATCTGAAAATGTGCCTGGAGCGGTCACGTGTGTGGGTTGAGTTAGTTAGGTGGGAAGGGCTAGTAGTGGGCGGGATAGCTAGGGAAACAGCGAGGGGGTGGGTGGATGTGAAAGAGGGGAGGTAGTGTGAATCGGCTCTTAGTGAAGTGCAATACATCATGGTAGTTGTAGGAAAACAGAACAGAAAGCTACCCATGTAAACAAATGCAGAAAATGCAAGGAGCTCCCAGAGAAACCCAGAAATCACTCAAAGCACTGCTAAAAGTATTTGGGTACACTTATTGACATATTACTAGCACTAACTGACCTTTTTTAAAAATTATTTTTTGCCTGTAAAACCCCTTTAATTTTTCCTACATCCTATTACTGTATGACCACTGGTGCATATTATCAGAACAAGCTCTGTTCAAACACTAAGCTAGCAAGAAAAGCTCGGAATTAATAATAAAGGCTGTAACTCTGGATCAGTACAAGAAAAGTAATGCAATGTATTTACAAAACCACTTGACCCTTTAAACAACTCTAAATTAAGCGGTAAAAACTGTAGAGGTGAACAGTGCTTCCTGCACTTCTGAGTAATACGTAGACCCGGCTTATAATGAAAGGCTCTCTGCACTGTAGAAATCATATGAATATACTATCTAAATATGAAGTACTTTGTATTCTATATGGATTTTGCTAAGACCTTTTCAGTGTGCTTCAATGTACTTCATATGAACAATGTTTTTAAGTATGCTGTCAGAAAACTGCCAATCCCCAAGTGTGTTTCCTTCAGCAGAAATTCTGTTGTCCGCTCCTAGAATGGCTTTGTAGAGAGATGACAAGCGGGTTAACAGATCTTCTCTTTGTGCCAGTGAAGGGCATTGTGTGCCATACTGGACACTGTAGTACGGCTAGATAATTATAACATTCTTAGTAAGTGTCTGGAAGTTTACAAAGTTTTGCTTTTTCTTAGATTCTGGCACAGAATTTTAATGATGGATCTTCTAATAATTTCCCTGGCACTCTTGGAGAGTCGACCATGGTACGTGTTTATTGTATATAGAGGAAGCAATAATATCTAAAACAAATGTGTTTAATAGACTAAATAAGAGATGCAATGGTGATTGGAAAGATTGACCATTAATACGCTTACTTTGTAAAACATGCCTTGTTGAACTACACCCAAAAGGTTTGGCTATTCCTTTATTAAGTAAACACCAAAAATAGAGGGGGGGGGGCGTGGCTAGCGCGAGTACGGAGCGGCAGCATGTGAGCTGAGCTCCGACGAGGACTCCTATAATCCTGCCGATATCCTGCTTGTGTCCGGGCTCTGGTGACCGCTGAACACCCCATCTTCTCCTGCGCGGGTCTTCGGTCCGGTGGCTGTCCTGAACATCGCGGCGGCTGTGCCGGGCGGTGGAGATCCGTGCGGGCGGTGAGCTGCGGCGGCCATCTTGCCCGCGTGGTGGGCCTGCGGTGACCGGCTGTGTAGCTTGCCTGGGCTCTGCGGTGGAGCGCTGGGTGACAGGGGACTGGGGCTGCCGGCCTGGGTGCCCTGGGCCTCTACTTTGGGGTACCTACCCACAGAAACAAACTGGCCCTCTGATAACACCTCCTGGCAGCTGATGTGCCATATTTTGGTCCTCTGCTACTATCTACAGGTTGTATTGTGGACATTGCTAGATACAGTCCCTCTGATAACACCTACTGGCCAGCATGGTAGATGCCACTATGGACTGACCCTCTGATAACACCTATTGGCTGCTTTGTCTGGCGAGTGAGTACTGTATCCTGATCCTCTGTTACTATCTATTGGCCTCATCGTGGACCCTGCTGGGGGCTGTCCCTCTGATAACACCTGTTGGCTGCATGGTGGATGCCGCTATAGCCTGACCCTCTGATAACACCTATTGGCTGCTTTGTCTGGCGAGTGAGTACTGTATCCTGACCCTCTGTGGCTGTCTATTGGCTACATCGTGGACGCTGCTGGGAGCTGCTCCTCTAATAACACCTACTGGCCGTGTGGTGGATGCTGTTGCAGAATGACTCTCGGATGGCACCTATTCGCTGTTTTGTCTGGCAAGTCAATACTGTATCCTGATCCTCTGTTACTATCTATTGGCCGCATTGTGGACACTGCTGGGGGCCGTCCCTCTGATAACACCTGTTGGCTGCATGGTGGATGCCGCTATAGCCTGACCCTCTGATAACACCTATTGGCTGATTTATCTGGCTATTGAGTACTGCATCCTAATCCTCTGATACTACCTACTGGCTGCTTGGTGGTCACTGTTGTTGTCTTGCCATGAGTCGCCAGTCTAAAGGATCGGCTTCTGAGCGTCTCCGGGGATTTGCCAGGGAGCAGCCGCAGCGCAGCCCGCCGGCACTGGATCCAACGTCGGCGGCATCTCCTGCTGAGGATGCGGAGCCCACGTTGCGACAGGTCACGACTCAGTTGCTTGAGGCGATCCAGTCCAGCACCTCGTCCCTCACAGGTAAAATTGAGGAAGTCAAGATTGATGTGGGCCTTTTGCGTCAAGGTTTTCAGACCTTACGGGGTCGAGTGAAGGAGGTGGAGGATCGCATCTCTCTCTTAGAGGATAATTCAGCCCCAGTACCGGCGAGGCTTACTGCACTGGAGAGATCGGCTGAGTTGTGGACGCAGAGAGCGGATGATCTTGAGAACAGACTCCGTCGCAACAACCTGCGCATTCTTGGCTTGCCGGAACGGTCAGAAGGGGCTAATCCGTGTGAGTTTATGGAGAGGTGGTTGAAAGAAACCCTACCGGAGGCCAAGTTTTCTCCTGCCTTTGCCGTGGAAAGGGCCCATCGAGTTCCTGCCAGACCGCCCCCTCAGGATGCCCCTCCGAGGCAGCTGTTGGCCCGTCTTCTCAGCAGTGGGGATCGAGATGCAGCGCTGCGGGCAGCACGTCAACTTAGAGAGATTAAATTCAACAGTTCATCCATCTCCATTTTTCCCGACTTTTCTGCGGCACTACAGAAGACTCGTGCCACTTTCGTCAATGTCAAGCGTCGACTGCGGGAAAGTTCCATTCATTACTCCATGGCTTATCCTGCACGGCTGCGTGTGATCCATGAGGAGAGGGTTATTTTCTTCACATCCCCGCAGGAGGCGGAAGACTGGCTGAACCTACTGCCTCGACCTCCCAGACGGTAACAGGGTATATGATGACTGGTGGGGGGGCCCCCTGTGGCCCAGCCCCCGCTAATGACTGTTATTATTGCTTGCGGTTGCCTATGGACTTTTCATATGATGGGTGTTTGGCTGCCCCTTGGGCATCGGCCAAGAATTTTTCTGTTTAGGGTCCCTTTGGAGATTCACATTATAGTGATAGTTTATTGCTTGTGCTTTTTAGTTTGAAGATAGTGCCCTATTAGTTTGAAGATAGTGCCCTATCTTGGGTGCACTACTTCCCCCATTTACCAAGTGCCACGTATTGTGTAGGAGCAATCTTAGACTCCTCACTAATAGTTGGAATGCCCCTTATGGGTTTCCAGTTTTGGTTGAATTATTGCTGCAAGTCCTTTTTTCGGTTTAACGGTCCGGTGGGGAGGTTAATGGTGGGGGTCGGGGGGGAACCCCTCATTCTTAATGTATAATGTGATTGTATGGTGTTATGGCGACCCTTAAATTATGCTCTTGGAATATACGGGGTATGGGCGGTGTGAAGAAACGCTCTACTATTTTTTTCCCACCTTAGACAATACAACCCTGATTTGGTGTGCTTGCAGGAGACACATCTAGCACCTGATACGACCAGATACTTACAAAAACCCTGGGTCCAGTGGGCCCTGCACGCCACTCATACTTCTTTCTCTAGAGGGGGTGTCCCTCCTGGTTCACCGCAGGCTCCGCTGGGAGCCGGGCCTCACTGTTAGGGACCCTGATGGGCGTTATGTGTTTATGCAGGCCTGGATAGAGTCTAAACTTTATGTCATCCTAGGACTTTATTTGCCACCTGCATGTGACTTTTCAGTTTTACATGAAGCAGCCCACTTTGCGGCTAAATTTCCTGCCGCTACAGTGGTTTGCATGGGAGATCTTAATAAATTAATGGATGCTTCCCTAGATAGATTAAATGTAGGTGCCCCTGCCCCTTCTGGTGCTCACCCTACTCCCCTGGCCCAGCTTGTACGGGAAGTGGGTTGGCATGATCTCTGGCGTCTTAAATATCCACAGGCCCTGGTGTTCTCCTGTCATTCTGCCACTCATCACTCTCTGTCCCGTATTGATCATGCACTAGGCAATATTAAGGCATGTTCCCTTTTGCTTAACATCTCATATTTGCCCAGGGCAACGTCTGACCATTCTCCGTTGCTGCTGGAATTTGGGGATACTGACCTCTCTAGACCTTCTCATAACTGGCGTATTCACCCCTTTTGGCTCAAGCTGATAGCAGTGCATGACCGTATTCCGGATCAGTTGCAAGCCTTCTTAGATATTAATTCCCTACCACCACACCTACTATCTTATGGGAAACTATGAAAGCATATTTGAGGGGATGTCTCAAATCCTCTATTTCATACATTAAAAGAGAATCGTCTTCCCTTGAGAGAGACTTAGCTGAAAAATGTGCATTGTTGGAAGCCGCGTATATAGCTAATCCTACTGATGACTCCAGAACTGAGTGGCTTCAACTGGGTAGGCAATATCTACATGTTCTACATGAAAAGCAGGTCTCAATTTTTCACTAAACAACGATTTTATAAGTTGGGTAATCAGTCTAGTAGCCTTTTAGCCCATCTTATCCATTATAACACAGCCTCTCCAGCAATTTTGAGAATTAATTCGATGGACGGGGATGCCCTATCTGATAGTGTGGCCATCCGTGACCGTTTTCATCAATATTTCTCGACCCTCTACCAATCTCAGTTACATGCACCTACTCAGGATATTGTCCAGTATTTGGCAGATGTTTCCTTTCCAACCCTGACAAATGAACAACGGGAGTTTCTGGACTCTCCCCTTAGACTGGAGGAATTATCTGATGCATTGGTGGACATGGCCAAAGGGAAATCACCGGGCCCGGATGGTATTCCGGTTGAGGTATATGTACAATATCAGGATAAACTGCTCCCTGTCTTATTGAAATGTTATCAAGATGCGTTTGTGGCCCGCACTCTGCCGGATTCCTTCTATGATGCTAATATTGTTCTCCTTCTTAAACCAGATAGGGATCCGTTGGACTGTGGGTCATATAGACCTATTTCTCTCCTTAACATCGATTATAAATTACTTACTAAAATTCTCGCTAAGAGGTTGAATACTGTGGTTTTGGATTTAATTCACTCAGACCAAACGGGCTTCATGCCCGGCAAATCTACTTCTGATAACCTTAGACGGGTCCAGGTGGTTTCTCAGATAGGGGCTGCTCTTAAACAGGATTGGGCGGTGGCTTCCCTTGATGCCACTAAGGCATTTGATTCGGTGGAATGGCCATTTTTGCTTCAGGTTCTGAGGTGTTTCGGTTTTGGGGAATTGTTTATTGCTTGGATTATGCTCCTTTATCAGTCCCCTAGAGCCGCACTCTCCATTAATGGTGCGTTATCCCCGTATTTCACTCTCTCTAGGGGAACTCGCCAGGGATGTCCGTTGTCTCCATTACTCTTTGCATTGGCGATAGAGCCTCTTGCTATTATCCTTAGGACAGACCCGGTTTACAAGGGAGTGATTATTGGCACTAAGGAGGAACGGACAGCCCTTTATGCAGACGACCTCCTATTATTTATGTCTGACCCTGCTCATACACTCCCTAGAGCTATGGCAATAATCGATAAATTTGGTATATACTCTGGTCTACGGATAAATTGGGCCAAATCATCATATATGCCCCTTTTTAGACAATCACTGGGAAATATGGGAGAATATATTTGTGGCCTGAAGGTTGTAGATGCCTGTAAATACTTAGGGTTCCATATTTCCAATGATCATAGACAATTCCTGAGTTTAAATATATATCCACTGCTTGGTCATTTTCGGGCTAAATTTAGGGTGTGGGGGGCTTTACACCTGTCCGTTGCAGGGCGGATTAATCTTATTAAAATGGTGGTCCTCCCCAAATGTTTGTATATTTTAGAACATGTGGCTGTGTCAGTACCACAGAAGTTCTTTAAGCAATTGGATTCCATACTTATTCCCTTTTATATGGGGCAGTTCGAGGTCTAAATTACGTTTCTCCACATTGCAGCGGCCTAAAGCTATGGGCGGGATGGCTCTTCCTGATATATTTTTATATTATCTTGCTGGTCAACTTCGATATCTTAGGTCCTGGTTGTTGGCGGATCCTCTGCCTGGCCCTGAGGCACATTTAGCATATCATCTACATATACCCAATTTATGGCCGGTTTTGGAACACCCACACCTGTATAGAGGTAGCTTGCTCCCAATCCATACATTGGCAATACAGGTCTGGCAGTGAGCTAAGCGGGTGGCGGCTTATACTGGAGTCCCTACTGAAACTCCGATATGGGATAACCCAGGTTTGACCGAATTATATGCCCTTCCGGATGCACGGAGTTGGAAAGTTTGGAGTTACGTCCCTGGCTGATATTTATGATCAGTGCGTATTCCGCTCTTTCGACTCTTTGAGTACCCAATTTGGTATCCCTCGAACCCAATTTTTCAGGTTTCTCCAAATTAGACACGCCATGTCCACACAGTTTCCTCCACCGGCTGTCAGCATTTCCACATATCCCCTTATAGGGGTGCTCAGGTCTCAAGGTCCCCAGGGCCTTATCTCAGCATTGTATGCCCATCTTATACAGGTCAGGATGTCTCGTCTGGAAGCTCCGGCTCTAACGAAATGGCGCACTCTTATCCCTGCTCTCACAGACGAGACATTTTCTGACCTTTTGGAGTCGGCACAGTTTGTTTCCCCAGCCGCTAATAATAAGCTTATACAAGTAAACATTTTGAATCAAAGTTACTTGACCCCTGCACGTCTGCATAAAATGGGACGGCTACAACATCCTGGATGTTTACGGTGCACTGCTAGATATTGTGATTTTTGGCATATGATATGGGAGTGTCCTATAATTAAAGCATTTTGGACTTAGGTCGTGAACTTATTATCAGACATACTGGGGACCCCAATTCCATGTTCGCCTGAAATTTGTCTGTTTGGTATCCTGGATGAGGAAATATGGCCCCATCATACTCGCATCTTTCTGCGAGAATCCCTTTTCTTAGCCAGGAAGGCTATTGCCTTGCGCTGGATGGATCCTCGCCCCTCCTCCCTATCCATGTGGAGGAAATTGGTAAATTCCATTATCCCATATAATAAAATAGTATATAAAGGCAGAGGTTGCCCTGAAAAATTTCGGAAGGTTTGGGGCTCTTGGTGTGACTCACCTCTGACTCTATACACAGCCCCATCATTTCGTAATGCCCTGCACACACTCACTGCTTAGACACAGGAAGGAGTGTCCAGTTTGAGTTGTATAGTATTTTCCTTATTATCTACTAAGTTTCCCTGGAGTTCCGCCATAGGAAGTATTTATTAGGATATCTTGTTGTATATGTGTGGGGTTTTTGTATATGCCTTTGCTCCCTACAGGTTGCTTTGGACTCTGTGTTTCTTTCGGCTCCCTTGCCTGGATTCTCTCCTGGACGATTTGTATCTGATATTTACATCTACCATGGACTATGCAGCACTGTTTTGGTTCTTTTTGTCTAGTTTCTGATATGTCTTTGTACAACTTTTAGAATATGTCCTTTGTTATTCCTTTTTAAGCTTGTACTATTGATGTGTAATTTGTTGTACAATTGTTCAATAAACCGAGTTTAAAAAAAACAAAACACCAAAAATAGAAACCCACAGCAGCAAAGTAAAAAAAGACAATTCATATTTATTAACTAGATACAAAAAGGTAACATAAACACATAAATACAAGGGGGGCATGGAAAAAGTTACACATAAAAAGAGAATCCAGGAAGGTTGTACGGGGTGGGTAGTAGCTCATCGGCACGAATTAGTAATAATGGCGAAATTGCCCAGTGTGCAAAAAAGCACAAAAAGTGCAAATAAATCCAACCAAAGTAAGGCAGGAGAGCAAATACAAAAAGGAAAAATATGTAAAAACTCCTATACAAACCAACCAGGAAGAAAAGAGCCCTGACACGCATTTCGCCTCTCTATACTTTAAATTGTATTAACCCTATTTTTGATTTTCTTATTCGTTTATTAAGAAAGCTCCATTGGGGGAGGGTTATGAAGACTGGAATTTCATTCACCAGTTCTGATCTTCTCAGCACCAGAGTGAGATGTGTTTTATTTATTAAAAGTTGTATCTCCTTCGGATTACACTCTTTTTGCTATATTACTATCATATACTTTTTGGAATTCAATGTTTTATTTGAATTTTCCAGGAAACAAAGAAAAGAGGAGAGCAACCAGTACAGTCATAAATATAATATACCTGTCTATCATAAAATCATCCTTCAGCATAGTCTGTGTATTGGGTAGTATGTTTACAAGCACTGGTGGCATCTGCAGGGTGTTTGAATGTTCTCCCTATGTTTGCGTGGGTTTCCTCCGGGTACCCACGCACTGAGGAATATGTTGGCGCTATAGAAGTAAGCTGAATGAATGAATGAATAATTAAATAAACATTTAATATGTTTGAATAACTGTATATGAAATCATAATTTCTCACTTATTTCATTGGGGGACACAGGCTGACACTAGGAATAACAAAAGATGTCGGCTCCGCCTCTGGGTTATACCTTCTCCACAGACACTATGCTAGTCAGTTTTAGCCTCGTGTCCGTAGAAGGCACACATGACCTGACTCAGGTCTTATGTCTTGCATCCCACATAGACAGGGATGTCATCCCATGGTGCTGTCTCCCCCCAATGAAATAAGCCAGAAAAATGGATTTTTGTACTCGCAGAATTCATTGGGGGACACATCCCACCCTTGTTCCTTGTTCCTGCCCTGGTCTGTTTTGGATTGTTTTTCGGGTTCAGGACATGTTGGTGGCTGTTGGTTCAGTGTTCTGCGTTCTTTTTTCTTTGTGTCCGTCTCCTACTGCTGGGTTACAAACTGGCTAGCATAGTGTCTGTGGAGAGGGTATAGCCCAGAGGAGCTGACATCTTTTGTTATTCCTAGTGTCAGTCCCCTAGTGGCCAGGGCTATACCCATGTTGCTGTGTCCCCCAATAAATACGAGAAAAGGATTTTACGTGAGTACAAAAATCCATTTGTTCACAGTATGTTTTTGTCTACACAAACACGTTTCTGTTTGCCACAGAAACCTCTTTTTATACATTTTTTTTTTTTTCGTACAGGAGTTTCTTTGGGACTTATTAAACCATCAGGAGGGTCCAAGAGTGAGAGACCATCTCAGTCATGGAGAAATAGAGCTATGTAAATTTCCTAAACAATTTGCCATTGAGTTACTTAATTTTTCAATCATGCTCCTTCACAAGCATCTTGAACAAGATTCCTTTAACAAGGTTAGAAAGACTCTTTCAGGTTTCAGATTGTCTCCTTAGTGGGATGAGTACGGCTGCTTACCCCTCTGGCCTCCACATGCACTAAGGATATAACTTATGTATGTGCATGACAGAATTTAGAGGCTTACTGACAACTACTTACAGATTTGTTCATCTGTGCTTACTTAATAAAAAAAAATACGGATCTTGTAATATTCCTCAATATCAAAGTTATGTTGCCTGTGAAAACCAGGGATGAAGCAAAATGTGTTGATGTATGTCTATTTAATAGCAAATTAATCTGACTGCTTTCTTCTACACAGGAGGACTTTGCAGTATTATATCCAATAATTAATGTGGTTGGATCATATCGGTCCAGGTTTCATCCAATTGCGCTAGTCCAAAAGCAGGTGTGTGGCCATTTTATATCAGTTTTGTGTTTAGTGAAGTGCACACAGGTGTACAGTGTCATGCGTCTACCAGTAACCTTAATATTTTCAGTTGAGTGTAATAACTATATACTAATAAAAAAAAATCTAAAACATGAATGAGCAATATAAATTTTCAATTATAAATCATCACCATTACAATTCATAGCAGGATGTATTAAATTTATACTTAATTTTTAGAAGTTGGATAATCCCTTTATCTGTAAATAAATCCACAGCAGTGCTAAATACTCACTATTCCCTTGTGCACATTTGCTGCTCCCTGTATCACTGGTATTTTCATGCAGTGAATCTGTGGAAAAGCTACATTTCCCATGGTTCATGTTCCTATTCTCACTCTGTATACCCCTCCCTTCTCTACCCTCCCCTGCAATGAAATCACAGGACACACACCACTGCCTGAGTACAAACTCACCCCCTGGGGTCTGTGTTGTCACAGCACTTCTTCAGTCCATGCAGCACCGCTCTCCACTGCATATCTGACCAGGTAATAAATCACTCCGACATCTGAAGTCACTATGAGTGGCTTCAAGCAGCAAGGAGGTGATGTGTTGCTGTGACGTTTCATTTGCTGGCTGAGCTTCTCACAGGGAGGGTTAGTGAGCTTGTAAGCAAAAGGTCACAGCTGCGGTCAATGACCTGAAAATAAAGCAGTTAAAAAGTGCCAAGTTTATACAGGATATATATTAAGAAGTGTTTTGTATTGAATAATCCAATCATTTGGCTTATAAAGACTGGATAACCCCTTTAATAAGGGAAAGACGTGCAATGAATAAATTATCAACTTTGCTTTAATCCAGGGATGCAAACATGAGTAGACCAATTATTAACCTAGAACTATATTATCACTGTCCTTGGCCAGGATAAAAGAAAATATTACCTAGGGATGAGTCCTCCCAGGTCAGGTATAGTTTTTGACCTCAGTATCACTGCACATGCCTGAGATGTGGTGCATGCACAGTGGCGCCAGGTGTACTGCTTTAGCTTCAGTGAAGGTGAAGAACTGCATATGTGCAGGGGGCACCCCTGATCACACATGGACAGCGTTCGTATGGGACACTAAATCATCAGTCCATAAGGGCCTACAAATGGTTTTGTGCCCCAAATACACCTGTCAGATTCCTTTTAAGTACTACAAGTAATTTCAGTAGCTAGTATGTCGTGTTATGACATTCACGTCTATCCTATTCCACTCCTTCCCCAAGGACATACTGATAGGGAATGTAGATTGTGTGCCCTATATGGGACAGTGACTGACACTGTCTGTAAATTGCTGCAGAATCTGATGGAACTATACAAGTAAGCTAAATAAATAAATAAAATATTAATAAGTGCATTGATGCATAATGGGGACTGCTGCAGGTTTTCCATAGCTCTTTTACCTTGATCTTCCTTAGCAATACAGATTTTAAAACAGATTTTATGGGAAATAGAATAGTCATAAATTTATGTTTTTTTTTTCTCTGATTTTCCTTTTCCTTTTGAAGTAAATTTTTTCTGCAGTAACCATCCTCTTTGTCATGATGTACAGGTGTTAGAATCCTGTGAAAGCCTTCAGAAATGGGACCTACTTCCAATTCCATCTCTCGATCATCCCAGTGAAAGCAAAGAGTAAGTGGTTTCTCTTCACATTAAATATAATATAAACTGTTTTCTACTTGGTCAGTTCTGTGTGTTCAGTTTATATTCTGTAGCAAACAAAAAATAAGAGACAACTACTGTTTGTTCTTTGTAGCTTTGTGTACATCGATCACACTGACCCTATGGTTAAGACAGTGATCATCCAGCAGCATTCGCCACAAGTTATCCCACATGTTTGATCGCCTTCTTTCATGTCTCTTACATCTTTGTATGTTTTTGTGTTCAACCAAATTTCAGGCTTACATCATAGTTTATAAGTGTTCAGGACGGTAAATCTGGTGCACACATGGACAGAGTTTCACAGGTAAAACTCGGTCAAGTGAATCTAGCTTTAGGATTTTTATCCAAGCTCTCTCTTTGAGCAGATCAGATGTGATTTTGCGTTCCTATAATCAGAACATTTGTTTATTTTCTTAGTAAAATCACCTCTGTATCTGAAGACAAAGATACAACAAAAGTCGTGATGATAAATTGGATCACCATGTTGTTAATGGTGGGAACTGGGGATATAATCCCACTTTGTAACACTATTTTACATGGAACAATTTAAAGATGTTTATGCAGATGTGCACATGCATTAATATTATATGAATGATTTTCCATTAGGCTTCAAGACCATGTGAATCCTGAAACATCATTTGTTTCTGAAATAGAGCAAATTCTCTCAATGTTGTATCTCAAAGGAAAGACCATCTTTTCTAGTGAGGACTGCAGCAACTGGCTTCAGGGTGACAAGTAAATATTCCATATTAATTTAGTTGTTACTAGGCCACCCTACCAAAGAATAAGGGCACTTTCACAGGTAGTACAGATGTGTATAAATGGATATATCATTTTTATGGTAAATACAGATAATGTCATCACTGCACAAAATGTGCTTAGGTAGAGGGATTGTATTAGAGTCTGGATGAACAGTTTGTCAACAAATGATACACCATTGCTGATGCTTTCAGTTCCCTATGAATACATACTACTGCACTCCAAAATACAGAACAATTTGATGCATTTATTTTAGGGCCCTGTGTATTCCTTTGGTACTATACTGTCCAGTTTACCGTGACACACAGCAATTTTTTTATTTTTTTTAAAATAACAAGTTTTTTAAGAATACTGTTGTAAAAGCATTTTTGTTCCACTTCACTACAAATAATGTTAAGATTTTCAATACATCATATGGTTCATTAAAGGGGTTTTCTACAACTAAAATATGAATGACCTATACTTAGGATAAGGTCATCAATATTAGATCATCAGCTGTTCTCTGTTGTTCTTCAAAGACAATGTGATATCTTTTATCTGTCACTTGGCCTCTTTGCAGTTCAGTGCCATTCAAGTGAATGGTGCTGAGCTCCGATGCCAAGCACAGCCACAATACAATGTATTGTGCTGTGCTTAGTAAATAGTGAAGAAGCTGCAGTGGTTACCTGAGGGGTGGTAAGGAATGCCCCCTCTGACAGTACAGGGCTATGGAAGAGTACAGTCAGGGAGAGGGGGGGTACACGTTCCTCACAACCCAGCGATGACGCTGGGCTGTAAGGCCTGCCCTTCTGACAGTGGGGATATATCAGTGCCGAAATTAATGTCACCGATATCTCCAGCCCCGGAATATAACGGGAAAGCCGACGACGACTGAATTCAGCTTTCTAGCGGTATATAAAACCGCATATGCATGAGGACATGAAATGATTTATTTATTTATTTTGTTACAAGAAAAGACACCATGGGAGACCTATGTGTGACGGTAGCCTTAAAAATTCAGCTCAACCCACAAAAAACTAGCCTGCAGATGCCTAACAAGAAGCAACTGGGCCCCAATGCAAAATCTTTACCAGGCTCCCTAAATGTAATGTATATGTGTACTCCTCATACTGGCAAGACACACCTGATGGGCCCCCTAAGGTTCCTGGCATGGGAGCAACCTGTACACTCTAAACTTATGCCCCTGATATATCATATGGCTATGGATATGGATATATCAATGGAAAATAGTTACTACTTTTGGGAAAACTGAAAATAAAAACAGGCTGTGATGGGAAGGGGTTAAAGTTTGTAGAAGTACTAGAAAGGGTGTATGGTTTTTTTTGCCACACATTTTTTCAATGTTTGGTTCCTGATCACGTGAAAAGTATACAGTAATACCTCGTACATTTGCGAGGTTAGGGTCCAGAACCGGTCGCGGATCGCGAGGAATCGCGAATGTTTGGTACAAGCGCTTAGAAGCGCTTACAATGCCGATTTCTAATGTTTAACCCCTAAATATCAATAAACTTTACCCTACAGTACTGTATATTAGTACATTCATTCATTTTTCTTATACACTCACAGTAAAATGAAACTAATTACCGGGTACGTAACGAACAGGACGCTACTACCAAATAGCGAAGGTGTTTTTTTTAATTAAATTTCACAGATCTGAGAAAAAAAGAGCAAAATCTATATATGTTAGTTGCCAAAAAAATATCGCGAATCTGTGAATTCGCAAATTCGGAAACGCGAGTGTACGAGGTATTACTGTACATCTTTTCTTTGCATTTAGTTCTGATTTTGCTTGCAATGTATCAATTTGCAATGTGTGTATGATGTGTAAGGGCCTTTGGTAGGCTAGTTTCAGGTCAGTATAATGTTCACTAGACAACTGACTCAAATTAAGCAATCCAGTTGTTTATGTACAGATGAACATACTGTATATATGGGGCACAGGCCACATCTACGCTGTAAACAAAACCCCGCCTGCTGTGGGCAGTTTCTGGAAATAGCGTGCAGCCATTGGAAATAACTTTGGATATGGCATGGATATTGTCTAGGCCGCATCATATATGCTTCCCCTTAAAGAGGAACATATAACACTCTTGGCTATTATATAAGAGCTTTTGTTAAAGGGAACCTGTCAGATAGTGAATATTTTTTTTTTTTGTAGAACTTAAGAGTTTATTCTGCAGTAGTATTGCGGCATATTGTATAAGCGATCAAGGAATCGCATGTTCAACCCCCCCTGTGCGGATTTGAAATAAAGATAAAATCCTGGAAGATAAAATTACAATTCAAAAGCCCACACAGACACACACACACACACACGTAATATATGAAGTATGTATGTGTGTGTGTGTGTATATATATATATATATATATATATATATATATATATATATATATATATATATATATATATATACATAATGTTAAAAAATAACGGACACCTGCTGTTCGTCAATAATCTGTAGGATTGTTTGTCCGCGGAAAAAAACAGACTTCTGACGGATTGGGTGTAAACGGACACAAACGGACAATAACAGACACAATATAAAAACCCATTGAAATGAATGGAAATTTTAACGGATTTCTGACGGTTCAGCTAGTGTCCGATGCTAAAACCTTGTAACGGACAATAGCAACGAACTCTACTGACGGTCTCCAACGGTAGTGTGAATGCCCCCTTATGCTTTCAAGGATGACTAGAGAAAGTGCTGGAAATACAGTTAAACAATACCTTGCTGTAACTTTATGCAGGAGGCTAATATTGATTTCTATTACACTAGGTGGTTTGTCTCTATGAAAGAGCTTTGCAGAAAACCCATTTCAAACCTTTACTCTCCTCGATTGGTCTTGGAAGCAGTTGGTGTTCTGCGCAAAGTCTGTACTCAGTGCCATCAAGTATCCGACAATATTCTTTCTACCTCACACCTAAGATATCAACAGTGGCAAAACAAGACCCTGCGCTCTCGTCAAAGGCAGAACTATCAGCGCTTGTTGTGTTGGTTTGTACATTTTTATGTATATATCTTACACCTTTCCAACCTCTCCATGTAAACATATGACCGCTTGCAGAAGTGTTGTACATTTACAATCTGAGGCTGAGCAGATTTTGCTATAACTAACAGTCTCTGAGTCGCATGCTTAACCAGATTCGTTCTGGTCCCAATGATGGCATCTTGCTCAGAAGCTGTTAAATACAGTCAGATCTGGACACTTTATGCTGGTGAAACAAAACAGCCAATTCCAGCAGCACAGCTGTATCCAGGTATGACAGTAAGTTACATTTTCTGGCCTGGGTGCTGTCAATGGAAACTGAACTTATCCGATACTGGTGACCACACCTGGACCAGAGACTGTTGAGAGCTGTCAAACCTTGTCCTTTCTCCATGCTAAGATTGCTCAGGTCTGAGTGGTGTTTATTGTGATCTGAGCCAATAAGGTCAAATGAGGTCACCAAGACCAGGGCTGTTAATATATGTAGTAAAATGTAAAAATAAATAAAATTAATACAATTATGAAACAATAAATAAAATAATGAATTCTACAAGAACACTGACCTGAGAAGGTTTGATTGTTCTCCATCATTGTGGGCCAAATGTTGTGTAATGTAATTTGTGTTGAGGTGTACAGTACAACATTTCTGATATGTATAAGTTAAGTTTACTGGCCTCCATCCCTCCCTTCCTTGTCTGATTGACAGGGCAGGGAGCTTAGCTGAAATCTCGCCTGGCCCTGTGCTCTTGCACTGAATCACATGCTCAGAGCAGCTCTGAAGCTGACCCCTCAGTTTCAGCTGTACTGTGCATGCACCAATTCTCATAGCAGTGCTAGATTCAGGAGAGCCTGACCGATCTAAATGTGGAGCTGGTTTCATATGTCTGTTGACAAACTCCCCTTAAATTTGATGTAAACATTAAAAAATCTGTTTTTTTCCACAATTTCCTCATCATTTAGTATTCATTTATCACCATGTAAGTTACTATATTAGCCATTAATTTTTATTTACCTATCTGCTTGGTAACATCCCTTTTTAGATCACATTTCTATTTCTGTCTCAGCATTAGGTCATTGTCTTCAATTCTGCGACTAATTGTTACAGTAGTGATTGTGAATTTGCACAATATACACAGCACATCTGAAAACACCCATTTGGAATGCCAGAAATACTTAAAGTAAGGTGCTAGAAATGATATGTAAATATTACAATTGTTTGCGCAGGGAATTTTTTTTTTTTTGGTTACTTTTTGCTTTTCCTGGATTTTGATATGTGTTATCATTTCTTTAAATAGGTTATCAGCATTGAATCTTGAGTTACAACCCAAGAGAGTGTGAAATACAACATTACCTTTGTTGCTCTTGTTCCTCTGTATCTGTAGCCACTTTTTTCTTTGTGAGTTCCTTTGTACTTTCTGCTGTTTTTATTTAAATTAGTCTTCCTTGGTTCTCCTGATATTCTCACATCTATTTTATGCACATTTGATATGCTAATGACTGAATATATTGACAACTGTGAAGTCCTAGCTTTCTACTGTCAAATAAGCTTGAACCTTCTTTGCTTTGACACCGTCTACTGAGAGGATCAACCTGATACCATATGGGTTCAATCTCCTCTATGTTCAGCATAAGCAGAAGCACAGAGAGAGAGAAGGAAACCCTGGAGATCATCTTTATAGCAGGGAGAACCACAAGGAAACGAGCAGTTAATCCCGCATGGGTATAATGCCACACAGGTGGGCACACACCTGCAAACAGCCATTTCACCTCACAGAATAAACCTGCCTGCATTGCCAGTAAGCCCTTCCTTCAAAACTATCAGCCGCAAGCAGTTCCCTTCGAAATCTGCAAAAGCCGATGACTGCTCACTGATTTTTATTTTTTTTTCTTTAAGCAAAAACATGAAAATTATGATTAATACCAGTACTCACCCATAAGTTTGAAAAAAATATAAATTTTATTCTAGACAAAAATTGTTTAGCCCTGCTTGGATGAAAGTCTATCTGAAAAATTATTTGATTTATAGTTGAATCAGTCATGTCTGGAGGATGCTGTTACTAGTCTGCCATAAGCCCTCAAACAAACACAGTATGGCCTGGCTGCATCCTGTAAAAAAGATCAATAACTTTAGGAATTTTAATATTAATATTAAATGTTGATATTTTGGACGAGCTCACAAATAGGTGGAAAGTTGTTTGTGTGTTTGAGAGGTTATTGACATGAGTTTACTTGTGTCTCATGTAGGACTTATTGGGCATACTGTACAAAGGAAAGGTTTTAACCTGTGAGGTAATTGGTAGGTGTGTTCTCAACTTTGAGGGCCATTATGCCTATGTACAGTCATGGCCAAAAGTTTTGAGAATGACACAAATATTATATTTTCACATGATCTGCTGCCCTCTGGTTTTTATGTGTGTTTGTCAGATGTTTTTATCACATACAGAAATATAATTGCATTCATATTATGAGTAACAGAAGCTTATATTGACAGTTAGAATGAGTTAATGCAGCAAGTCAATATTTGCAGTGTTGACCCTTCTTCTTCAGGACCTCTGCAATTCTCCCTGGCATGCTCTCAATCAACTTCTGGACCAAATCCTGACTGATAGCAGTCCATTCTTGCAGAATCAATGCTTTAATTTTGTCTGAATTTGTTGGTTTTTGTTTGTCCACCCGTCTCTTGATGATTGACCACAAGTTCTCAATGGGATTAAGATCTGGGGAGTTTCCAGGCCATGGACCCAAAATCTCTATGTTTTGTTCCCTGAGCCATTTAGTTATCACCTTTGCTTTATGGCAAGGTGCTCCATCATGCTGGAAAAGGCATTGTTGAGCGCCAAACTGCTCTTGGACGGTTGGGAGAAGTTGCTCTTGGAGGACATTCTGGTACCATTCTTTATTCATGGCTGTGTTTTTAGGCAAGACTGTGAGAGAGCCGATTCCCTTGGCTGAGAAGCAACCCCACACATGAATGGTTTCAGGATGCTTTACAGTTGGCATGAGACAAGACTGGTGGTAGCGCTCACCTCTTCTTCTCCGAATAAGCTGTTTTCCAGATGTTCCAAACAATCGAAAAGGGGATTCATCAGAGAAAATGACTTTACCCCAGTCCTCAGCAGTCCACTCCCTGTACCTTTTGCAGAATATCAGTCTGTCCCTGATGTTTTTTCTGGAGAGAAGTGGCTTCTTTGCTGCCCTCCTTGAGACCAGGCCTTGCTCCAAGAGTCTCCGCCTCACAGTGCGTGCAGATGCACTCACACCTGCCTGCTGCCATTCCTCAGCAAGCTCTGCACTGCTGGTAGCCAGATCCCGCAGCTGAAACACTTTTAAGAGACGGTCCTGCCGCTTGCTGGTCTTTCTTGGGCGCCCTGGAGCCTTTTTGGCACCAATGGAACCTCTCTCCTTGAAGTTCTTGATGATGCGATAGATTGTTGACTGAGGTGCAATCTTTCTAGCTGCAATACTCTTCCCAGTTAGGCCATTTTTGTGCAGTGCAATGATGACTGCACGTGTTTCTTTAGAGATAACCATGGTTAACAGAAGAGAAACAATGATGGCAAGCACCAGCCTCCTTTTAAAGTGTCCAGTGGTGTCATTCTTACTTAATTATGACAGATTGATCTCCAGCCCTGTCCTCATCAACACCCACACCTGTGTTAATGGAGCAATCACTGAAACGATGTTAGGTGGTCCTTTTAAGGCAGTGCTGCAATGATGTGAAATGTGTTTTGGGGGATAAAGTTCATTTTCTAGGCAAATATTGACTTTGCAAGTAATTGCTGTTAAGCTGATCACTCTTTATAACATTCTGGAGTATATGCAAATTGCCATTAGAAAAACTGAAGCAGTAGACTTTGTAAAAATTAATATTTGTATCATTCTCAAAACTTTTGGCCATGACTGTAGGTTGAAGTGGTCATTTCCTGGTGGCTTCCCCTGGAGAGTGTGGCCTACTCTTCTTTTTTTTTTTTTTTTTTTTTTTTTTTTAAACTGTAATTTTTATTAGAATATTTTTGAAAATAACATAGATAACATACAATCCGCCAAGTCAACAAATATAAAAACAACAACACAAAGACAAGATTTGGGGAATACACAAAAACAGACAAAGGAAAGTAACAATGAGGAAAGAGACAAAGCCGGGGGTCAGACTTCAGAGACCTTGTGGGGCACAGTAGGTATCCCAGTGAGACCAAATTGCTTCAAATGCCTCCACCGTATGATTAAGGGAAGCAGTCAGATACTCCAGACTGCGGATGTCCTTCAGTCGGGCTATCAATTCTGAGATCGTTGGGGGAAGAGCTTCTCTCCAATGGCGAGCTATAAGCGTTTTAGCCGCAGTACACAAGTAAAGGAATAGTTTCGATGTATTTTTACTGAGACCTTTTGGAGGGAGATTCAGCAAATAAACCATGGGGTCCAAGGGAACACCCTGGATGAAGAGAATATTAGTCAGCCTCCCAACCTCAAACCAAAAAGTGCGGACCAGGGGGCACTCCCAGAATATATGGAACAATGTTCCTGGTGTTGCCTGACACCACCAGCAACTAGAAGGAATAGTGGGGTTGAGAGTATGCAGTAGAGCTGGAGTATGATACCAATGCATAAGTATTTTGTATTGCGTTTCCCTGAACGTTATACAGGAGGAGGATTTAGCTGCTCGGGACCAAATAACCTGCCACTGACTGTGCGAGATGCGCTCGCCCAGGGCTCCAGACCACCGGGTCATATATCTGTGGACCACCGGGGCCTGCCCCCCCTGAGAGGACAAAAGCCCATAAATATTAGAAATCAGGCGTCTAGTAGAGGTACCCGCCCGACATAGTCGTTCAAAAGCTGTAGGGAGGGAGACCCGGGTGGATCCAAATTGGGAGACCACAAAATGAACTATTTGCTGATAGTGGAACCACTCTGAGGTAGGCAAGTGCTGTGTAGAGGTGAGGTAATCGAAGGGCCTGAGCTCCAAGGACGACGGGTCAAACAAGTCCGCTATGTGGAATAAACCCAGCTTCCTCCAGGGCTTGACCATAGCAGCAGTGAGTCCGCTTGGGAGACGTGGATTATATAAAAAGGAAATCATGGATGAGTGCGAGGAGGCCAATCGAAACAACAGGTGTTCCAGACAGTCCGAGTAAAGCCAATTGGGCCAAGTAACGAGGTCATGGGCAGAGGGGGGAGGCGGACCACAAAAATGCATTGGGGTGAACAGGAGCCAGCCAAAGCTTCTCTATCTCCACCCATTTCGTATGCGCCTGGGGCGCTGCCCAGAACGGTATACTACGCAAATGGGCAGCCCAGTAGTAGTGCAATATGTGTGGAACCCCCATTCCCCCCTCCGACCTACCCGCCAGCATCACCGATCGGGGAATGTGATGGCGTTTGCCATTCCCTATAAATTGGAATATTGCTTTCTGTAGGGATCTCAATTCGAATCTAGGGACTGCCACTGGAAGGGTTTCAAAAAAGTAAAGAAGTTTCGGGAGGAGGGTCATCTTAACCGCAGTTATACGGCCTATAAGAGAAATATGGAGTGGGCGCCACTTATCTAGAAGAGAACGGAGCTCATGAAACAAATGAGGATAATTGGCTGAGTAAAGCATGTGGTATGAAGAGGATAGTTGAACGCCCAAATAGCGTAGGGAGCGGTCTCTCCATTGGAAGTCAAAGTTAGACTTGAGCAACTGCAAGGCTTCGATTGTGATATTTAAAGGTAGGGCTTCCGTCTTACTAGGGTTAACCTTATATCCCGACAGGTCTCCATAATCCTTTAAAACACGGAGAAGGTTTGGAAGGGAGGTATGGGGTTTAGTGAGGGTCAACAGGACATCGTCTGCAAATAAACTAATCTTGAATTCTCTATCTCTCACAAATACACCAGAGACATCTGGGGCAGATCTAATTTGAGCCGCCAGGGGTTCAATACACAGTACAAATATTAGTGGAGATAAGGGGCATCCCTGACGGGTTCCATTACGAATGGACAAAGGAAGGGAGGAAGCATTAGGAAGCTTAACAACTGCTGAGGGGTGAGAATAAAGAGCCCTTATAGCCGTGAGGAAGGCCCCCGAGAACCCGTAGCTTTCAAGAGTGGCCATCATAAACGACCAATCAAGGCGGTCAAAGGCCTTCTCAGCGTCCAGACTTAGAAGCAAGGTGGGGGTAGAGTGACGGTTGGCCACGTCAATCAAATCCACTGCCCTTCTAGTGTTATCTCCCCCCTGACGACAGGGGACAAATCCCACCTGGTCCTTGTGGATGAGAGACGGAAGCCAAAGGCCAAGCCTGTTTGCTAAGATTTTTGTAAAAAGTTTAAGGTCTGTATTCAGGAGGGCAATGGGACGATAATTAGAGCACTCCTGATGGTCCTTGTGAGGCTTTGGAACTAGGGAAATGTGAGAGTGCAGCATAGTCTGGGGGATCGGAGCCCCCCTCCAAGAATGAGTTGAAAAGCTGACACATATAAGGGAGGAGATCAGAATGGAAAGTTTTATAATAAGCATAGGTGAACCCATCAGGGCCTGGAGCTTTACCATTTGGGAGAGCCTCCAGAACGGCAGCCAACTCCTCTCTCGATACTGGGGCATTAAGCGAAGAGAGGGCTGAGGACGGGAGGGCCGGGAGTTGACACGAGGCTAGGTAAGAGTGCAAGTCTGTCTCTACATTGGCGGGGCTTCTCCTAGTAGGTGAGGGAAGGTTATACAGTTTAGTATAATAATCCCTAAACAAGGCCGCTATGGCATCGGGATGGTGCTGAAGGGTTCCCTGGGAATCTCGAACGGCATGGGGTGTAGACGAAACCTGACGGTCCTTCAGGGTTCTAGCTAGAAGTGTGTGGGCCTTATTTCCCCTCTCATAGTATCTCTGGCGACTGTAGAGGAGGCGGCGTCGGGTAGCCTGGGTGGCGAGGTCGCGGAGGTCAGCCCTGGCCGCTACTAATTGACGCAGTAAAGATAACGAGGGTCGCGTCGTTAGTCGCTCAGTGAGGGATCTAATCTTGTCAGTCAAAGCCTCCTCTCTGGCCCTCCGGTTTCTCTTAGTCTGTGTTCCCAACACAATACAGTGACCTCTCATTACTGCCTTATGGGCTTCCCACAGTGTGGACACAGCGGTAACTGAGTTAGAATTAACTCGGAAGTATTCTTGGAGGTGAGCTCGAAGTTTACCCTGGGTCTCTCGTGAATGAAGGAGGGATTCGTTAAGTCGCCAGTGGCAGCGTTTAGTCGGAGAGGGGGTGGAGGACAGTGTAAGCTTCACAGGAGCATGGTCTGACCAGGATATGGGGCCTATGTCAGCCGACTTTAGTAAACGAAGGGCTAACGTATTTCCAAAAAAATAGTCTATTCTAGAGTGGGTTTTATGTGGGTGGGAGTAAAATGTAAAGGAACGGGCAGAGGGATTATCCACCCGCCAAAGGTCATAAAGGGCAGCTGACCGTACAAGGCAGCGGAACTGTCTAGCTAGTCTCATCTGGGAGGGTCCAGGAGGTCCATTAGTGAGGGTGGATCTATCCATATTTTCAGAAAAGATCATATTAAAGTCTCCACCGAGTAATAATGCGGATCCCTCAAACTTTTGCAGTTTCCCCAGGACCTGTTTAAGGAAGGGGATCTGTGAAGAATTAGGGGCATATATATTGCATAAAATAATAGGTCGACCATATAAAAGCCCCTCCAAAATAATATATCGACCCTGGGGATCTAGATGAGAGGCCGAGACAGTGATAGGGCAGGTACGGGAAAGCAAAATAGCTACTCCTCCCCCTCCTGCGACTACAATGTGCAGAGTAAGCAGAGGGGAAGTAATGTCGGGCAAAATTAAACGTGCCAGTATGGTCATAGTGAGTCTCCTGGAGAAAGGCTACATCTGTCTGAAGAGAGCGAAGCTCCCGCAGGACCATTCGCCGTTTTGTGTTGGAGCCCAGGCCCTTAACATTTAGTGTAATGCACCTAACCATTGGGAATACAAGGTGAGTGTATTGCTAGTGTAGGAGAAAATGAGGTAGAGCAGATCTCACCCAGCCAACGATGTTCCGAATCCCCGAAAAAGTAAAGGTGGAGGGTCCGGGCCACTGTAGCCAGACGGGTCTCCGAACCTGAAGAAGGGGAGGAAGGAAAAGGGATAGAGGGGGAGGGGAAAGAGACAAAGGACATACACAAAGAACCTAAGCATAACAAATAAAAAAAACAAAACAAAAATATTGAAATAACACAGCTAAACTAAATTTAGTGGTCAGGACTAAATCTCCTGGCTGGGGGCAAAAAAAAAATTGTCCAAGGTAGGGCCACAAGTGACCCTACTAGGGTCCAACCAGTGGGTCCACAGCTGGACGAAGCCCCCATAGCAAAAAGGGGGGCGGGTGGGAGACGGGGGGAGATCAGCAATAGGCAGATCCAAAGCATCAATTGGGGACCTAAAGAAAATGAAAGTAATCAAAGTAGACGTATCCCTCCCAGGAACTAGGAGGTCCGAGAAAAAAGATACAGTCACGGAGGTGGGGCCTCCACCCTCGATCTTCTGGAAGAACGTTGCTGGCGTCTAGCTGTATTCTGGGCTGTCCAGACCGGGGGTGGCGGCGGTGGTGGGGCAACCAACTCCCAATTCTGAAGGTTGGGAGGAGGAATATCCATAGCAATGCAGAATGGTTTCAGATCTGCATAGAACCGTAGGGTAGCAGAGCGACCATTGTGCCTAGCCGTTAAAGAGAAGGGGAATCCCCAGCGATACGATATCTGTCGGTCGCATAGAAGCTGCAGCAGAGTGCGCAGGTATCTCCTCTTCTGTAGCGTAATCCAGGAGAGGTCCTGGTAAAGCTGGATCTTGGCTCCTGCAAATTCAAAGTCTTTAAGACGACGGGCCTTGGAAAGGATAGTTTCTTTTAGTGCAAAGTCGTGCACGCAGCAAATAACATCGCGTGGTGTGGGGCCCGATCCCCTGGGGCGCAGGGCCCTGTGCGCTCTATCCAGCTTAATTTTATGTGTAGCTGGTTCCTGTAAAATGAAGTTGAAAATCTCCTCCAAGATAGCATGTAAATCCTCCTCTTGGTTAGCCTCAGGCAGCCCCCTGATTCTGATATTGTTGCGTCTGCCCCGGTTATCCAAGTCCTCCAAATGGCGTTGCATGTCGTTAACCACCTGGCATTGGGAGAGGACAGTGTCCTGGAGGTGAGACACATGAGATCGGGTCTGGTCATGATCGTCTTCAAGGGTATCAACCCGGTTAGCAATATGCTGGAGATCTTGCCGTAGAACAGCGATTTCTGTGCGTATCTCTGAACGACATGCCGTTGTGACTTTAGCAACCAAGGAATCAAAGTCCTCTTTTGACGGTAGGTGAGCAAGGTAATCAAGCCACGGTGGAGGATCAGAGGAGGCTGCCTGAGCAGAGTGTGGCGGAAGTCGGGGTAGCGGGGCAGACGGAGAAGGCAGCTGGGTGTGAATAGCATAGGGGGAGAGGGATGGAGTTGCCCCCAGGTCTGCTTCTTCATCTCTGAGAAGGGATGGAGGCTGCTGTAAGGACACAGGACTAAAAGGTTGTGGAGGCAGCTGAGGGGTTAAATCCTCCTCCACAGGGTCAGGAGGGTGCTCAAGGCCAGAAGAAGGCTTGTGGAGCTGAGAGGCCGCTACTGATGCCTCCTGAGATGATGGGTCCCCCTGATTCTGCTTGGGGGAACCCACTGACATAAGCGCCGGTCGGAGCAGCGGGGGAGGAGGGGCAGTCAGCGCTGCGGTGCGAGCAACCGCCGCGCCTGACTTACCCGGCGGTGAAGGGGTCCGCTGGAGCCCAGCGCCTGGACTCTGGAGCTCTGTCGCTGGCAGGGCTGGAGGCCTGGTAAGATGGCCTCTCTGCAGGGTGGATGCCGCTCGTGTCGCTAGCGGGGCCATTGCAGGTGTCGTAGCGGAAGCGGCCGGCGCGGCAGAGGAAGATGGCCGCCGCCTCGTGGAGGCCCGCGCTGCGGATGCTATCGGCTGCAGGAACGCGGACAAGGTAGGCTGAACGGACCTGTCCGCTGATGCACAGTCCCCTGTAGCAGGTGCCCGGGTGGTTTTCTTAGCCATGGGGGTCCTATTCAGGCTAGTGGTCCCACACTAAAAACAGTCAGGCAGGAGCTCCCCAAATGAGTGTCTCACCGCATCAAGTCCCTGGCCACACCCCGAGAGTGTGGCCTACTCTTATTGAACAGTGCCACAGTCAGGAAAGATCAAGGCCAGTTGACAGTGAAAGTTCTAAGACCTCCCAGTTGTCATTATTTTCATTTATTAGCATATTGTGAGCATAATCCGCTCTAAGTGTCAACATATTGAATATATGAGCCGGCTCAGAGAAACACCCAGTCACAACTTTGGAATTATGTGACCAATATGGATTCTGGTCTTTAATGGAGGACGGGTGAGGTTTAAATATATTGTAGGTGTAGTTATACATTGCATAGACAAAGAGAAGTTGCGATTAGTATAATTATCATTACATGATTGTGTATAAAGTTGTGACATAAGTTTTGGCTCATAGCTATTGGATTAGGCACAGACAAGAAGTTTCATCCCATTATAGATAACCGTTTTCTGCAAAGGAGGGAGGATGAGCTCTGGGTAGCATCGGAGAAAGGAATGTAAGATGGCTACAGGCATAATCTGCCATCCTTCACAATATCAAATTTGCATGAAAATAGCTGCCAGAATAGCAGGATAATAGAGGAAAAGAAAAGTACTTACAGAAACAGAGGAACAAGAAAAACAAAGTTACACTAGGTTCACAATACTGTAGCGCCAGGCTCTCCGTCTTTCGCATCTGTCTGGGGACCTGAACACCGGAGAACCGCACTGCTACAACAGCGGTTACACACACAGACTGGTGGACTCCATTGACTATAATGGGGTCCGCTGTTTCAAAACTGAAAACAGCAGAGAAAAAAAGTCCTCTATGCAGTTCTCTGACGCAGATGTGAACCCAGCCTTACTGCGGTATAGCATTTCACACTCGCTTGAGTTGTGATAGGTCTTCTTTCAGCTCACATCAACTTGAATGAGAGCTAAGCAACAGTAACCCATCTCAGTCAGTATAGCCAGTGTATGTAGCTGTATACTTGTGGCGTTGTACACTGTTTTCTTGCTAGCTCCAGCTGTCAGCTGATCGGTGGGAGTGCCAGGATTTGGACCTTCACCCATCAGATATTGATGACCTGGGAAACCCCTTTAAGCCAGATCTGCAACTGAAGAATATTTGTTTTATAAAATTGAGTTTAAAAGTGTTAACCCATGAACGTATTCATGTTTAACCCCTTCCCGCTCCGCGCCATATAGTTAATGCTCAGTGCCATAATAATACAGCACTGTTATGCTGCAGGCACAGGAGCTGTGCCCGCAGTATTACTTACGACACTAAGATTGCGGGTTTCGAGAGGTTTCCATGGCCTCCTGAACCACTATTCAAAAACAGTGTTATTTATCACATACGGTGAACGCCGTAAAAAAAAAAAAAAAAATACCGCAATGCACAAATTAACGTATTTTGGTCACTTTAAATAACAAAAAGTGATCAAAAAGTCATACATACCAAACATTGGTATCAATAAAAAGTACAACTTGACCCGCAAATAAAGAGCCCTGACATATCTCCGTCAACAATACAGTAAAAAATTTATAGGTGTCAGAATACGGTGACCCCAGCAAAATCGTTCATTTTCAAAAAGTGACGTTTTTGGTATCCCCGTAATCGTAATGACCCGCCGGACAAAGCTGCCTTGTCATTTTTAATGCAGAGTGAACACCGTAAAAGCAAAATGCAAAAAAGTATGATAGAATTGTGTGTTATTTCACATGACCCCTAAAAATTTTAATAAATGCTAATCAATACATATGTGCCCCAAAATGGCAAATAAAAGTACAACTCGTCATGCAAAGAATAAGCCCTCACATAGCAATGAAGGCAGAAAAATAAAATGTAAAAAACAGGCAGCACTCTATAGTGTGGTGAAGTAAAAAATGGGTTTATTGCCCCATGCGACATTTCGGCTCTATAATGAGCCTGTATCAAGCAACACAATAGTGATGGTATGCAAATATAAATAGGGTGCGCAATATAAATCAATTATAAGTGACAATCAAGCAATTAGATAAAAAAATATATAAAAAATTGATACATAATCTATCATACATAGTGCATTATAATATATGTGAAAATACAAGTGCTATCATAAAAAAAACAAGTGTAGAAGATCAGGTGTGAACCTTAATAACAGAAACATCTATGATAATGAATAATAAACACCAGGTGTATAGATATATAATATGTAAATACCTGATATAATCCAGAAGAATGTATAACATAGTCCCCATGCCCTGTCAACGTGTAGTAAGGTCTACTGCGCATATGCGGAAGTATAATAAAGTTGTATATGAATTAAATAGTGCCTAATGTCTCACACATGCGCAATAGCCGCTAAAAATAGCGGGCGCCATCTTGGAAAAGGTAAAATACCTCAAACCAGCGCTAAATTTTATAAAGAATTGTTAAACACATGAATAAACTCTCATAGCACTCTAAATTAGTTGGATTACCCCAAATTATAAGAATATACGTATAAAGAATGTACTGAAGCAAGACAATATGTCCATAATGTATATAAAGATATGTGAGACCACATAAAAACTGCAAAATGGCCGCCTACATGTCACACCCTAAAGTTAGAAAATGGCCATATTACTATTCATTATTCATAGAATATAATCTCATATTTATAGACCCTAAGGTTCAATAGAGGGTGAAAAGGCAGTCTAGAGTAACTAGTGTTGGAACAACAACCTTGATCATGGGCTAGTGTCCATACTAGAGGGGGGACATTAGCACTCCAAATCCACATTGTAGACTTGGGTGCTCTATATATGTTTAACCCACTTTTTAAAGTGATAATCACCCCAGAGAAACCTATAATGGGTCAAGATAAAACAAAAGCGGTATGTGGAAATCACAAAAAACAAACAAAAAAAAAACCTTAATGGGGTCTCCATCTATTAAAATAAGAGAAAAGCATGTGAAAGAGACATAGCAAAATATGTAATAAAAAAAATTACATATATGCTGAGGGCATTGATAAAGGAATATACAAAATCACAAAAGTATGTAAAATGACATAAATCTGGATATATTCAAGTAACAAGTATTCTTCCTTAGAGGTCATTCAATCCCACATGTAGTGCGAGTGGTGAAGTTGTGATCAGTGAATAAGACGTCTCTAAAAAGTCAAAAAACATAGTTGAAGAGACAATTATATAAAACCATCAATTCTATTAATAGTATACGGAGTAGGATACAAAGAGAAAAACCAAGGTAAGTTATATGGCAAGCCAACTAATCCAAAGTCATCTAAGTCAGACCCGAGGTGGAAAAATCTACATTGAGGCCTTTAGATTGCAGCATGTCTAATGTATAAATCCATTCAAGTTCCCTGAATTTAAGTTTTTTTATGCGATCACCTTCCAGTCTCATTGGTGCCACATGATCAATAATAGCAAATTTGAGTTGTTTCTCTGTATGGTGTGCATCTGTAAAATGCTTAGATACCGGTAAATCTAATTTCTTTTTTTCTAATAGTATACCGCTGTTGATTGATTCTTGTTTTGAAATCTAGTGTGGTTTCACCGACAGAGTAATTTACATGGGCATTGTAATACGTAGATGACATGATCGGAATTACAGGTCAAATGGTGACGGATTTGATAGACTCTTTTTGTAATTGGGTGTGTGAAGTTTGGACCTTTCAACATTAGGCCACAGTTCACACAAGCAAGTCACGAGTAACAACCCAGTCTCTGTTTAGTAATATAAGTCTGTGTACTCTTTTTAAAAGAACCAATAACAGAGTGCACCAGTTTATCACGTAGGCTCTGGGCCCTACGGTACGAAAAAAAAATTAAAGAGCGCCAAATTCAGGAACATCAGAGATACAACGGCCTAACATGGGCCAGTGTTTACGTATGACAGCATTTTTTACTCTCCTCATTATATGTAGTTACAAATGGGATAGGTGAAACTTTCTTATCCCTTTGTGTCGAATTCAATAACTAATCTAGAGATTTTATCTATCTTATGTCTATGTATCTGAATTACCTGATGTGGATATCCTCTCTCAACAAATTTCCTCTCCATCATATCCAATGATTTATTAAGAGTATCAGGGTTACTCACAATCCTTTTAACCCTCCTTAATTGTCCAGATGGTAAATTATGTATCATGCCACATGGATGTCCACTCCTAAAGTGTAACATGCTATTTACATCCGTTGGTTTAGTATATAGTTTAGTGACAAAGGAATTCTCTGTGTATTGAACTAGAACATCTAAGAATTGTATATATTCAGTAGAATGCACCTCTGTAAACTTAACAGTAGGATCAATAGTATTAAAATAAGAAAAAAATTCCATGAATAATCCTCACCTCCAGTCCAGATTAGAAAAATATCATCTATGTATCGCCACCAACCAAGAACATGTTCATGGTGGTGGGACACATGGATGAACCTTTCTTCCAACCCACGCATATATACAGTACAGACCAATAGTTTGGACACACCTTCTCATTCCAAGAGTTTTCTGTATTTTCATGACTATAAAAATTGTAGATTCACACTGAAGGCATCAAAACTATGAATTAACACATGTGGAATTATATACTTAACAAAAAAGTGTGAAACAACTGAAAATATGTCTTATGTTCTTCAAAGTAGCCACCTTTTGCTTTGATTACTGCTTTGCACACTCTTGGCATTCTCTTGATGAGCTTCAAGAGGTAGTCACCTGAAATGGTCTTCCAACAGTCTTGAAGGAATTCCCAGAGATGCTTAGCACTTGTTGGCCCTTTTGCCTTCACTCTGCTGTCCAGCTCACCCCAAACCATCTCGATTGGGTTCAGGTCTGGTGACTGTGGAGGCCAGGTCATCTGGCGTAGCACCCCATCACTCTCCTTCTTGGTCAAATAGCCCTTACACAGTCTGGAGTTGTGTTTGGGGTCATTGTCCTGTTGAAAAATAAATGATGGTCCAACTAAACGCAAACCGGATGGAATAGCATGCCGCTGCAAGATGCTGTGGTAACCATGCTGGTTCAGTATGCCTTCAATTTTGAATAAATCCCCAACAGTGTCACCAGCAAAGCACCCCCACACCATCACACCTCCTCCTCCATGCTTCACGGTGGGAACCAGGCATGTAGAGTCCATTCGTTCACCTTTTCTGCGTCGCACAAAGACACGGTGGTTGGAACCAAAGATCTCAAATTTGGACTCATGAGACCAAAGCACAGATTTCCACAGGTCTAATGTCCATTCCTTGTGTTCTTTAGCCCAAACAAGTCTCTTCTGCTTGTTGCCTGTCCTTAGCAGTGGTTTCCTAGCAGCTATTTTACCATGAAGGCCTGCTGCACACAGTCTCCTCTTAACAGTTGTTGTAGAGATGTGTCTGCTGCTAGAACTCTGTGTGGCATTGACCTGGTCTCTAATCTGAGCTGCTATTAACCTGCGATTTCTGAGGCTGGTGACTCGGGTGAACTTATCCTCCGCAGCAGAGGTGACTCTTGGTCTTCCTTTCCTGGGGCGGTCCTCATGTGAGCCAGTTTCTTTGTGGCGCTTGATGGTTTTGGCCACTGCACTTGGGGACACTTTCAAAGTTTTCCCAATTTTTCGGACTGACTGACCTTCATTTCTTAAAGTAATGATGGCCACTCGTTTTTCTTTACTTGGCTGCATTTTTCTTGCCATAATACAAATTCTAACACTCCATTCAGTAGGACTATCAGCTGTGTATCCACCTGACTTCTGAACAAAACAACTGATGGTCCTAACCCCATTTATAAGGCAAGAAATCCCACTTATTAAACCTGACAGGGCACACCTGTGAAGTGAAAACCATTTCAGGTGACTACCTCTTGAAGCTCATCAAGAGAATGCCAAGAGTGTGCAAAGCAGTAATCAAAGCAAAAGGTGGCTACTTTGAAGAACCTAGAATATAAGACATATTTTCAGTTGTTTCACACTTTTTTGTTAAGTATATAATTCCACATGTGTTAATTCATAGTTTTGATGCCTTCAGTGTGAATCTACAATTTTTATAGTCATGAAAATATAGAAAACTCTTGGAATGAGAAGGTGTGTCCAAACTTTTGGTCTGTACTGTATATTTGCGTAGACCGGTGTGACATTAGACCTCATAGCGGTCCCTTGTATCTGACCAAAATACTGGTCCCCGAATAAAAAATAGTTCTTAGTTAGTACGATATCCATGACAATCAGGTGTATATGTAGAATCCCTCAAAAAGGATTCAACCATCTGGATTCCCCTAGTATGATCAATAGATGTATACAAACTTACGTCAAAAGACGCTAAAATAATGGAATCACATGCAGGAATTACAACATTGGATAATTTTTGGAGAAAATCATTAGTTTCACAGACATAAGAAGTCATAACGGAAAATGGTCTCAAGATCTTATCTAAAAAAATGGCCATATTACTAAAAACTGATTCTGTACCAGAGACGATAGGTCGTCCTGGTGGATCCACTATGTCTTATGGATCTTTGGTAGCATGTATATGACTGGTGTTCTAGGTTTTTTAATTAACAAAAATTCATATAAGTCATCATCAATTATACCCGCTATTTTAGCAGTATCAAATACAAAAGTAATATGTCTAATGATAGAGAATTTTGGATCCCCAGATAATCTCCTATATATCCTGGTGTCATCTAATTGTTGGTGAATTTCTTTTACATATGAACTAGTGTCCATGATGACCACGGCTCTGGCTTTGTCAGCTGGCTTAATGGTCACCGTATCATCATGGACAAGTTCCATGAGGGCCTGAATTTTCATCCTTTGTCAGATTAGGACGTATAAAACTTTCACAATGTAAATTAGATTTGAGAATAGCAATGTCATTTTTTTTTACCACCTTAATAAAGGCCTCTCTAACTGGTGGAACATTACTTGTATTTTCACGTATATTATAATGCACTATGTATGATATATTATTTATCAATTTTTTATATATTTTTTTATCTAATTGCTTGATTGTCACTTATAATTGATTGATATTGCACACCCTATTTATATTTGCATACCATCACTATTATGTTGCTTGATACAGGCACATTATAGAGCCGAAACGTCGCATGGGGCAATAAACCCACTTTTTACTTCACCACACTATGGAGTGCTGCCTATTTTTTACATTTTGTTTTGTATGGGATACTACCTTAGATAGAATCCAAGCTTGTGAAGATTTCACCTTTCACAATATGTTATCTTACAATTTCTATATACCTTGTGATACTGTTTGTTGTCTTTACTAGGTATTTAAAATCCATTCTGCAGTTCACAGAAAATCTGTCAACCTGCACTAGCCCAGAGAAGAACAGGTGGGACGAAACTATTCAGATGACAAGTAGAATCCTTTTAAAGATAAAAACATTTAATGAAAACAATAAAGCTGTGTAAGAGACAAAACCTGAGTATGCATCTGTCTGTGTATATATATTATTTTATATGTGTATGTATGTAATGGCTGCATATAGAAGTAGAACATTAGATTTGTGTTAACAAAAATACAATGGAATTGTTAGTAAAAACAGTTTTACCATAATTATTTAGACTGTTTCGTTGGAAATGGGCTATATAAATTTCTAAGATGGCTGCTGTACCTTACCTATGCATCACTTGTTGCTAAGCAACTCCTCACATCTGCTGTCAGCTCACATGGTGTGTGATATAGATCTGGTACCAGTGGACACAATGCAGGGAGAAGACACACCTAGACCAAGTGATTCGAAACAAAACATGAAACGTTGGCTCAGTATGTTTGAAAAAGATTCGGTAAGAGCAGCTAGACTCATTTACTTATAAGAACATTGTAGACATATTGTAAAATCGTTCTGTTAAAGGGAGTCTGTCAGGTCTAAAACATCTTCCAAACCAATACAAATGCTGTGTAGAGGCTTTTAATAGAAGCAGAAACATGTCTATGAAGTGATGCAGAGATTATCATCTTTTTACTTATGCAAATCGGCCTGCACAATTGCACCACGGGAAGACTAGGTTTTCCAGGTTCGCTTACAGACAGTTGCAAATGCTCTGACTCTCCTCAGGAATCAGTGCCCAATGTCTCTCCTATAGGTGTGATTTGTCTGCATCACAGTTAACTGCAGGCAAATCGGTAAATCGTGCCCCACCCCCAGTGCAGTTGCACCATGATTTGCATATCCATAAAATGATGATTATCTCTGCATTACTTCATTGGTTTGTGGCCACAAAGTTATGTTTCTGCCCCTACATGGCACTATTATTGGTCTATGAGGCATTTTGGAACTGACAGACTATAACTAAATAAATTATATAAAGTCTGTCTTGCTATTGGAATTTTAATTCATCCCAAAGGTGTTCAGATTGAGTTCAGTGATCTGACAAGGCCAGTCCAGTTCCACCAGACTCATCGAGTCAAGTCTTTATGGACCTTTTTATCAGGCATAGTTATTCAAAACCAAAAGAAGGCCTTCCCTATTATATTGCATAATATTCCCTATAGTTAGAAGTAGTGTTGAGCGATCCCAAACTGCACAGTACGGGTTCGTGCATTCGGGTACCCGAACCCGGCCCGGAACGTCACTGCTGAGCAGCCAATCAACCAGCTTTAACCCCTTCACGCATTGTCACATACATGTACATGGGAGAATGTGGGTAGTTACCGCATCCCCACGTACACGTACGTGATGGTGATCGAGTGGGCTCAGAAGCAGAGCCCGTGGGAGCCCAGCTGTATCTGACAGCCAGGCTCTCGCTACAAAAGCGGGGACGGTGAGAACACCGGTCCCCATTGTTTAACCCTTAAGAGACCGCTTAGGTGTTTGTCATTGAAACTGAATGCCACGGGCGGCATCAGGAGCGGATGTTAGCTGTATCAGGACAGTTAACACCCTGCTCCTTAACCCCTTGGATGCTGTAGTAAAACATGACCGCAGCATCCAAGGGGTTCCGTCGTGCCAAATGTTCCCCGCGGCGAGATCGGGTGGTACCCATATGTATCTTCTGCAGGTCTGGCCAGTGACCCCAGGCTGCTAGGAGCACCCAGTACCTGGTTGATCCTACCAAGAAGAGAGGAAATCAGCCTATCCGTCTGCATAGGCTAACTTCCTCTATAGATTGCAATACATGTCTATTGCAGTCTATAGTGCTGAACCAGCAATAAGTGTATCGCTGGTTCAGGTCCCATAGTGGGACATCACTAAAGAGTTGTAAAAAAAATTTTTTTTTTTTTTTTGTTTTAAAGCTTTGGGTCACAAAGTTCAGGTACCCGAACTGAACTTTTGGGCAAAGTTCCGCAGAACACATCAAACCCAAACTTCGACAGGTTCTCGCAACACTAGTTAGAAGCATATAATTGTCTAAAACGTCTTTATCTCTAATATTAACATTTACCTTCATTATGGAACCCAGCCAAAATTACGGTAGGCACTATCTATTTTGGTAGGTAGAACTCTCTGAATATTCAGCAAACATCCATTTATCCATCAGGCTCCTTCATCGTGGAAAGTGATTATTGCACCAGAGAACACATTTCCACTATTTTCCACTGGCGGCATGCTTTACAGCACTCCAGCTCACATGTGGCGTTCAGTATGTACAGCTACTCAACCATAGAATCCCATTTTCATAAAACACCTAACACACAGTTCTTGTCACTTACTGAGGTTATTTTATTATATGTGTTAAAAATTTACAAAACAGAAAAATACGATTAAATATCTATAGTAATAAAAATCTGCATTATCTAAAATATTATGAAAGAACACAATTTCAGTGATGTGTCTAATGTTAATTCTAAAAACTACAACCAAAATAAAGGAAAATTGAGAAAAGCTACCTTTAGCCTTAAAGGGGTTGTCCAGTATAAAATATAAATTAACACCTAAACTAATTCCCCCCCCCCCAACTTCTAATTTCTTGTTGTGAAGGATACCGCTTTGCCAAGCCGCTTGGCCTACCTGTGATCACCCCTCTTACTTTCCACTCACCACCCGGGAGTACCTGAGTTCGTAGGATAACATGAAACAAGCTTTATAAATTTTATATATTTATTAACCCGAGTGGGTCGGTACTGGCCACTAAAGTATACAGAATACACATCAGTGGATGGTCAAGCAAATACAGGTAAAAACAAGGAAAACAGTACAAGAAAATAAAATGGGATTCAAAAGAGAAAACGAATACTAAACTAATCTGCAGTCTGGTTCACTGAGGCTTCCAGCTGTTAGTCGCAGAGCACTTCCTTAAATCAACAACACGACATGTGTCCTCACATCTCTCCCAGAATAACAACTAGCCTCTCTCCCTTGTCTGAGACCATATACCTGTCCTAGTCTCCTCCCTGTGTGATGTCACCAGAAGAAGAGGCCCAGCCCTTCATCCTAGGACCAGATAAATATATACAACCATAACTCCTCACCGGATGACTAGTATCAGGCGAGGGGTATGATGGGGTTCGTGGCGAGATTCCCATTGTGTAGACACCAGGAATGACCCCCCAAATCCCCCTGGGTAGGGAGTTCAGTGTCTGGAACTTTTCACTGCTTCCAACAGTGCTGTGTTTGGACTTGATGCATCCGTTCCAGTCTTATGCACCCGAGGAATTTATCAGCGTGACTGTAGGATGCTCCCATCATAAAATATCATCATAATACTATATTCCCTTTGATGTTTTACTGGAGTCATCCCGTCTACTGAAAAATTTAAATACACATCACTCCAGGATCTCCCCTGCTGAGTTAACAAGTTTCACACTTGTATGTAAAGAAGGGCTGTGTATGTGATTGAACACATTAAGTCTGCGAGGGTCTGTGGACTAAAGAGTGTGATATCAATTAGCCACAAATGGAATCCATATCTAAGATTAATCCCCCTTGGCTGATCCTGTACCACACTTGTATTAAAATAAAAAAAAAAATTGAATTACCCATATCCCTGGGGCGGCGATCTTTCTGATAATCCGGTGACATTCCATTTTGTCGCTTCCGAAACGGAATGTCACCACTACTCCCCCCCCCCCCCCAACCCCATCAATAATTATGTACCTTCCTGTCTGGGAATGGCTCCTCCTCTTTTCAAGGGCTTGCGCACTCTGGAGGTGGCTGCGAGATATCGTTCCCACAGAAACCCAGAAATCACTCAAAACACTCAAAAAAAGTTTATGGGTGTACTTTTAACCCATTAATAGCACTAACAATTTTTTTTTTTTCATTTTGCCCGGAAAACCCCTTTAAGCTCCTCCTATCGTATATTTAGAAACACAAGGGTCCCAGTTGTAATTTAAACAATTTACCTCTCACATAATATGGAGTCAGTATCTAATGCTTTGATAACATTTTTTTTTTATCTACGATTCCTATCATAAAACAAGAGTTTTATGACTTCTGTGGCTTTATGATGATAATGAATCTAGATAGCTATGGCCCTAAAGTGCGTAAACCAAGGTTTAGAGATATTTTGACAGTATGAAACAATTAAAATGACAACAAAGAAAAATATGGACTCCAGCCACCACTCAGAAGTTTTTTTTTAATGCACAGGCACATCCACAGAGGTGGATGCATTCATTCAGTGGTTTGTAAATTTGTGTTGTTTATTGCTTTGTGACTGAGCTGCTGTTACCCCTAAACTATTCTACTTATCCATCAGACAACCCAAACCCTGGACTCCCCTGTAGGCAGATTAGCTTCTTCTTTTCTCTAAAGTAAATCAACCCTTTTCCAGAGAACCTTTCACCACCTCTTCCAAGTCCAGCTCATTGCATCATTTAATAAACGCTGCTCCACTGATTTTTTTTTTTTTCCTTTGGCCCACACTGTTCCCAAGCAACAAGTACTGTTAGTTTAGGTGCCTCATATACTATTTAAGCTCTGTACAGTGTCGGGCAGGAGCAGGCAAGGGGTGTGATTGTTAAATATAGTACCGCACTTCTTGATTTATAAGGAAAGAAGTGCACTTGGGTGAGGCCAGGAGACAGCAGGAGTCCGTTGAATAGATCAAAGCAAAAAAGGTTTAATGCAACAAAAACTAGGAACCAAATGCAGTACCAGACAGAGTTATTTTCAGGAAAACCAGACAACCCCCACCCCCACCCGCACACTGAGGTAAAACAGTGCCGAGCGTCCAGCTCCCTCCGAACCAAAGCGGAATCAGCCTCCAGAGGTCTTCGCCAGAGCTCCTGATGGTGGAGATGGATTTGGTCGCTTCCTTCGGCCAGAACCACAACAGCCCCAAGGGCGCAGAGCAGACGGCGCACCACTAGTCACAGTAGGGCTCAGGAATCCGAAAACCACTCACCTGAGCAAGTTTGGAGGCAGATGAATACTGGAAGCTGAAGTAGATACATTAACAGGTAGTCTCCAGAAGGTGGCAGCAGTATAATAGAATAGTCGTTTGGTCCTAGTCGGCAGCAGGAGTTCACACAGTACTAATGGAAGAGACATAAGAGTCAGACAGGCCGGGTCGGTATCATGAGGTAGCGCAGCACCAAGGGACTAGTCGTTAGAAGAGTCAGGCAAGCCGGATCGAAATCAGGAGGTCACGCAGTACAGAATCGGTGGTTAAGGAGAGATGGTCTGGAAGGTAAGCGGTGGTCAAAACAGGAGGGAGCAACAGGTACACAATCAGCAGGAATAGATCGGAGGTCAGGAATGAGGAGCAGGAAGCCAAACGGAATCAGAACACGGGATGGAGCTGACACCCAGAAAAACTGAATAGCCAGTGGGAGCGGAGCGTCGGAAGGGAAGCTACATAGAAAGGTGAGTGCAGGAGAGTTAACCCCTAGAAGAGCAAGCGTGCTGGAGTGCGTGAGGTCTGGAGCGGCACCTCACAGCGCTACTGCAGAGGTGCCGGCTCCGGTCCCAACAGTCTGCTTATAAAGGCTGAGGAAGCTTTAACCCTGTCTAGCCTAATTCCTTATATGGATAAGTCTAGGTATGATCTTTCCATGGACTCTGGATCATTCCCTATATGAACATACTCGTAACTTTGGTTAGTATGACGTTTTGTGTTGTGTAATGAGATTTTTTTTTCATCATCTACTCAGCACAGGGCCACTTTAACCATAGTCTGTCAAGAATGACATGCCACACACAAATGTTACTTCATGACCTTTTCCATTCTTAGACTCTAACTTTCTAACCATCTCTTATAATCTTAGACCAAGATTTACCAGTGATTCAGAGCCCTGACACTGTGTCCACTTCCTTGCCTGCTCCTAACTGACACCACCCACCTGACTGTGCGGAGCCTAAGTAACATATCAGGCAGCAAACATAACTGAATTTATTGCTTGGGAATGGTGGGGGCTAGAGAAAAAAAATTCCCACTGTGCCGGAATAAGTAGGCAGAGCCTATTAACAGATGTCAAGACCTGGAGTTGTTGGAGGTGGTGATAGGTCATCTTTCACAGGCTAAAAAAAAGAGAGAGGATACTTTCTTTAGTTAAACAATACCAAAATAATGTTCTACTAGAAACTGAAGGGTTAACAGACTCCATTTATTTGCTTTCAGTAGTTTATACCTCCCAACTTTCAAAGAATTGGAAGAGGGACAAACTTAAGGTATCAAAAGGCACATTCATTCCCAACCATGTCCCTTTGTGCCACCACACAATATAATGCCCCTCTAATGGCTGCAACCTGATTGTTCTCCTTTAGTATGGCTCCCACAGTATAAATACTGTAATGTCTCCCTCAAGGTGTATCTGGGTTGCTAAATCTGGGACGGTTGGAAGTTATGTGCCATATATTGCATGTCATACAATCGACATGTGACATGTCCTGGCCTGGTGCTTCCCTCAATTTCCATGTCATCAGGCATGACATAGGTGAACGTTTAATCAAGCCATTTGGACCTTTTTGTTTTTCTAACTTTGCCTCTTTTTTCTTAGTTTTTGAGATTTGTGCACTATTTGCACAAAAATTATGTTTGTTTATCAGCAAGAAGCATAGATTATGATATTAATCTGTTTTCCCTTAGTCCCAACAGCAGCACAGTACTGGGGTATTTCTGCCCCTGTGTGCTAGTAGGACAGAATGAAATTTTTAATGAACAAACAAATGGTTAAATATTAACCCCTTCCCCTCCGCAATATCAGGAAGAAAGTACCAACCCCCTAACATGTAATTATGTAATTATAAAGACAACTACATAAAACATAGGGGGAGCCTTGTGCTGTTGTTGGGACTAAGGGAAGACAGATTAACATCTATGCTTCCCTTTCATCCCACAGCAGCACAATATTGTGGATGTAGCAAGAAGAAACCCTAGGGAGGGCCCTCTTGAAGAACAGAACTTAAAACGGAACGGCCAAAGGAAGTGGCCTCCGTACCCCAGGTGTTAAATCTATAATGATTTACAAAGGTATGGAGAGAGCTCCAAGAAGCTGCAGAACAGATTTGTTCCAAAGGAACAAGTTTATGGATTCCTTAATCCAGCAGGCCAAGGAGGTCTTAGAAGCCTTGAGCTCTTTAGTCTTCAAAGCAAAAGACAAAAAGAGGTTCTCTGACCGACTAAAGGACAGAGATCTCTGAATATAAATTCTGAGACATCTGGCAACATCCATGGAATGAGTTGTAACTTCCAATGGGGTTGACGCACTGGGATAGAAGACTGGTAAAGAAATAACTTGGTTCAAGTTAAAATATGAGGAGTACCTTAAGGAGGATTCCTGGCATAAACCTTAATTGCACTCTATCCAGATGGAAGGATATGTGAGGTTCTACCGAAGATAAAGCCTGAAGTTCTACCAACTCTCTTAGCTGAGGTTACGGTCAATAGAAACACTGTTTTTAGTGTAAGAAATTTAACATCAACCTCTTCCAGAGGCTCAAAAGGGGGGATTCCATAACCCCTTCAAAACTGTAGACAAATCTCTTTGGAGAATTGGGTGGGTAATAGGCAGACAGAGCCTGGTTGCACTCTTAAAAAACCTTTTAACCAGTGGGTCTATGGAAACCTGCTTACCTAAGCAGGCTGACAAGGCTGCAACTTGAACCTTCAAAGTGGAAGTACTAAGGCCTTTTTCCAAGTCGTCCTATAGGAACTCCAGGATCTCTGGAATGGCTGGATCTCAATTCCTTTGCTTGATATCCAGATGTTACGAATCCGGGCATAGTTCTTATTCGTAGACTCTGCTCTGGTGAGAGAGTACTTAGGATGGCTCCAAGAGTCCCTTATATCATAATAGGGACTGGTCAACCTCCAGGCTGTCAGATTGAAGGATTTCAGATCCTAGCAGAGCCTGCGCCCCTAAGACACCAGGTTCTGAATTGGGGGAAGGCTCCAATATATCCCGTGACTGATAAGTATGAGCTGGGAAAACCAAGCTCTCTTTGGCCAGAATGGAGTGATAGCAATTACAGAGACTTGGTCCTGTCTGATTCTCATCAACACCCTTGGGATCATGGAGATTTGGAGGGAGTATGTATGTCAGCCTGAACCTCCAAGGGATTGTCCTCCTTGTATAGAGAACAGAACTTCTCTACCTTAGCATTGAGTCTGGTTGCCATCAGGTCTACCTCTGGATGACCCCATTTCAGGGTGATTGCTTGAAAGACCTCTGATGGAGAGACCATTCCCCTGGAACAGTGATGCCACGACTCAATTGATCTTCCACTACAATGAGTGACCCTCGGAAATGTACGGCAGACAGATGGGTTAGGTTCTTCTCTGCCCAACTCAAGATCTTCCCCACTTTGCTTAGAAGGGGTTGTGACCAAGTTCCTCCCTGTTTCTTCAAGTAAAGGACGGTTGTCATATTGTCCGATCTCACTCGGACTGGCTTGCCTCTCAACTGGGCGGCAAAGTGAAAACATACCACTCGGAGTGCTCTCCAATAGGATGACATCATTTTCTTGAGGAAATTCCAAGACCCTTGGGCTTGAATGTTAATTAGGTGGGCTCCCCAAGCCGTGAGTGATGCATCCGTAGTCAACAGGGTCCAGCAAATCTGTACCGTGGATTTTCCGTCTCTTAGCTGAATCCACCACCTGAAGGATGAGTGGGCTTCCTGAGACAGGAAAAAAACTTCTGTCTAGTCCGCTGGTTTTGTGATTCCAGGCCATCAGGACTTCTCTCTGCAGGGGGCGAAGATGCCATAAAGTCCAAGGAACTGCTTCTGCAGCCAACGACATCAAGTCCCAATACCTTCATGCCTGTCCTGATGGTGATTGGCTGAGGAACCAATAGGAATTTTGAGGCCTTGATTATTCCTTCCCTTCTGGAGGGAGGAAGAGATACACTCAATAGGCCGATAATGAACCCTAGAAATGTCCTCTGGGTTGCTGGAGATATTTGGGACTTTCCCCAGTTTATAATCCAACTCAACTGTTGGAGAAAATTTACCGTGGTGGATAGTTCCTGTAGTAGGCCTTCTCTTGAAGAGGCTTTTAACAGCTAGTTGTCCACATAAGGAACAATTGTGATCCCCTAGATTCTCAGAGACGCAGTTACCGCAGATTCCACCTTGGAACATGGTGAATACTTATCCCGAATGAAAGTGCGGTAAACTGGAGGTGACTCAGCCGACCCTCTACAACCACTGCAATTCTTATGTATTTCCTGTGAGCAGGAAGAATAGGGACATGGAAATACGCGTCCTTTAGGTTCAGAGTGGCCATGAAATCTCCTTGCTGGAGAAGGGATATTACAGACTTCACCGTTTCCATGTGGAATTTTCTTTTTGTGATGGCTCTGTTGAGGTATCGTAGGTCTATTATCATATTCCCAGTCTCCTGAAGGCTTTGGAACCAGGAACACTGGAGAATAAATTTCAGACCCTTGATGTTGCAGTGGAACCTCTTCCAAGACATGCTTTTAATATAGTCCAGTACTGAGGACTCTAGAGCCCTCTGACAGACAGCAGGGGGGCAAGTGGTTCATATAAATCTGTCCATGGGAGGCACAGAAAAATCTATGCCATAACCGGACCGGATTATCTCCAAGACCCATGAATCTGTTATATTACTTTTTTTTATTTATTTATTTTTTTCCAGAAATCTAGAAAAAAAGGAAAGATGTCCCCCACAGAAACTTTTTGTCTTGGAGGAGTGAGAAGGTAATAGTCAGAAATCTGGCTGATTTTCCTGTCATCACAGAAAAACGACAGTTGGGGTTCCCTCTCAGGAACCTGGAAATCCAAACGTGACCTCTTGCAGGTGGCGGTCTTTGAGGAGACTGTCCTCTGCGACGCTATCTGCCCTGTCCACGAAAAGGACTGCGGAAGGGACTTTCCTTTCTTGTCCACTAGTCTTGCTATAATTTTATTGAGTTCCTGCCCGAATAACATACCTGGTTTGTATGGCAACCCACAAATATTAAATTTTGAGGCATTATCTACCCTCCATGGTCTTAACCATAGGAAGCAAAGGGCAGTCATAGTCAAGGCCATAGACTTGGCAGATAACTTCACCTGGTGAAGAGAGGCTTCATTGAGGTAATCTGCATCAAGGACTATATCCTTCAAAGAGGACAACAATTCGTCCCAGGAGAATCAAGAATCGATATCTCTTTTCAATGAAGAGAGGTCAGAGCACAGCTTGGCTACCTCACTGGTAGCAATACCAATCGAACACTGTGCAGAGGAAGCCATATACGCTTTCCTTAGGGAGCAATCTGCCCAGCAGTCCATGGGATCCTGAAGGCTAGACCCATCCTCAGAGAGTACAAGTGTTCGCCTGGACAATTTGGCGACCACCATGTCAACTTTAGGCGGAGGACCCAAGTCCCAAACTGGTCCTCAGCTATCGGGAAAAGTGTCTTGTACGTGTTGGATAACACGTAGGACTTCTCTAAGTGTTTCCACTCAGTGGACAAAGCTTTTTTAAGCATGTCGTCCACTTTGAAGGCCTTAGGCCCCCTAGAGGTGGGACTAGAGGCTTCCCCACGGTCAACATCATGGTCCCCTGACCTGATGGACTTCAATAATCTCTAAATTTTCTCCAGAGAAAAAAGCTATTTCATTACATCTGTATCTGAATCCTCAGATGAAGAATTAGCTTCATCTACGATCCTGAACTCCTCATCAGATCGTATGACATAAGCGGATGCCTCACTGCATCAGGGCCTCTTAGACAAGTGAGTTAAGGACTCTTTTAAGTCCTTCATGGTGTCCTGAACATACTCCTTGACCCAAATAACCACATCTATAATTGTGGGTTCCTCAGAGGGTTCTTTTGGGTGGCACTGGCGTCCTGTATTAAATTTGTAATCATCAGGCAAGGGAATTTTACAGGAGCGACAGGTTAGATGGTCTGCGCCTAGACGCAGACTTACACCTGAAGGACTCATCACCACAAGGGGCAGAGGATGACATCTTAACGATAGTGTAAGAGTAAACAGCAAGAAAGCCATAAAAAAAACAACAGTACAAGTCTGTTGAACTAGAATGCACAGCATGCACACTGTTTGCCAAACAACAAAGAAGCAGAAGAACGGAAGCAGCAGACTTATATAGAAAAAATGGAGTGCAAAGACACTACCACTTCCTGTGACAGGTTACACAAAAAATAAAAGCCTTTTCTCTTGACTTTTTTTTTTTTTTTTAAGAAAGAAAAAAGCTGCACCGCACAGATTTTATATAAAAAATGGCAGAGGTTAAGGAAAAAAAGATTTCCTAGCCAGCTCAATCCCTCCATTGCCAGCACAGGAGGGGGGGATGAAAGAGAGACCCCAAAGTACGTTCGATGCCATCATGTACTCAAGCCAGTGTACTCTGGTCTCCGGAGTCCCCACATAGGGGAGCTGGAGAGAAGAAACAGGAAAAGCCGTGCAACGCAAAAAGACAAGCGATGCAAGGTTTATATAGCTGCAAGGGTTTAGTGCAGACACTAAAGGCAACGGACTCGCCCATTATAAGCAACAGCTGAAAAAAAGACAAACAAGGAGTTATTTAACCTTTGTATTTTGTTCCAACAGGAACCAAAGGCAGAAAAAGAGTCATTACAACAGGAGGATAGAAGACAAACAAACTCAAGCAGGAGCGAGGAGTGGAAAGTCATCCAGAAATCTGGATAACGTCACTATAGGGAAGTAATAACCTTCCCCCCAACTGTCCCACCAACACAGGACAGAAAAAAACCATGTTAGGGGGTTGGTACTTCCTTATATTGAGGAGGGGGAGGAGTTAATCATTAACTATTTGTTTGTTCATTAAAAATTCCATTCTGTCCTACCAGCACACAGGGGCAGAAATATCCCAGTATTGTGCTGCTGTGGGACGAAAGGGAAGCCCAAGTTGCCGGAGAAGAAAAACTGCGGGACAGAGGGAAAAGAAGTGTCCACACAGTCATGTTTATTCTGCAAACAATGACCCCTACTGCTGTGACATGCCAGATGAGAATACCTCATTACTTTTTTACTTGTATTCATGATTTCTCAATATAACTTTTATTTTTCATGTGAAGTATTGCCATACATTAAAAGAGAAAATGGAAGACGTTACTTATACAGTAATATACACAATTCCTGGCTTCACCGAAGAGGATTCCAAAACTAAAATAAAATATGCTAACACATATAGGATGCAATCCAGAAAGAAGTTTTGTGCCCAAACAGTTAGAATGAAGATGGAACAAATTCTCAAGGTAATGAATACTTAACAAGTAATGGGATATATCTGTATTCTTGTATGCTTTTCTTTCCTTTTGGGTCCTGAATAAAATTAATATGAACTGAATCTAAAAGTAAAGCTTTCAGATTTAAAGCATATTCTAATAGGTTAAAGTAATGTTTCCAACCATCTCATGAAACTGTGACAAAACTAGCCCTGAATGGCCACATCAGTAGAGACAACCATCCAGTAGTGCACTGGATGTCTCTTGTCCTTAGTATTTCAGCAATTACTAGTAACATATACAGATATCATTCACAGGTATCCAAGAACCTAGGGCGTGGCAAGAAAACATTCCCCCACTATTCCTCCACCTCCACCAGCCTGAACTGTTATGCAGTGTCCCAGTGGAACACTGCTAAAAGAGTAAACTGTTGTTATACTGTGAATTCTGCACTTTATAATATGTACATTATGTGGTATGCTTCAACTTTAACTGGACTGTACCATGTTAGCTGAAGCAAAGGCAGATGGTACTTCCCTTCAACCTTGATATATTCTGTGAGGATGACGAAATTAGTCTCTTCTTCCTCCTACGTTAGGAGAAACGGTAGGAAACTGATGTGTGAGGTTAGGCTGTCAAACAAAACCTGGGAGCTACAAGTCAGAAATGTGCCACTAAGCAGTTAGGAAGATCAGAAGATCGCTGGTTCAAGTTCCCCATTGGAACAAAAAAAAATGAAAAACAAAAAGTAAATTTAAAAAAAAAAAAAAAAATAAATAAAAAAAAATAAATATCCTCCCCAAAATGCTCCTTTTCCTATATACAATATATAAAAAATACAAAACCCCCACACATTTTGTATCACCATGTCCGAAACAGCCAATACAATAAAACTAAAAGGCCAGAATTAACAATTTTGCCATCTCGCCTGTATTATACAACAAAGACTTGGTACTAATGCCCCCAATGAGTTCCCGCAGCTTTATGCAGTCTTTAATACAAGTGTCATTATTTTGCAATACATTACAATGCATTAGCATGTTAAACACATTGCATTCGTGATCAGACCCCCTGGAATTAAAAAAAAATAAAATAAAAATCAAAACAATAAAAGAGTTAAAAATTCTAATAACCCCTCTTTTCCTAGAATACATATAAAAGTAATAAAAAAATACTGTGAAACATACACATTAGATGTCCTTGTGTCTGAAAACGCCCAGTCTACAAACTTACCCAAACGGTGAACGCTGTAGTGGGAAAAAAATCTAAAGACCTGAACCGCCTTTTTTTCGCTGTTTTGCTTCTCAGAAAAAAATGTTAATAAAAAGTGAGCAAAGCAATAGACATTCCCCAAAACGGTATAACTAAAAATTACTTCTGGCCCTACAAAAAAAGATAACCTTATGCATCCCCCCATACATGGAAATATAAAAAGTTATGGGCGTCAGAATATGGCAACTCCCAAAAAAATTTTTTTATTTTTTTTTTTTGCAAAGTTTTGGATTTTATTAAGGGCTTTAAATTGTGAATAAAACTGTATAAATTTGGTATCACCAGAATCGTACTGAATCAAAGAATACAGGAGACATGTCATAGCGGCTGCAGGTTGAATTCTGTAAAAACAAAGCCTGTAAGAAAGTTGCACAAATGCAGTTTTTCTCCAATTCCACACCATTCTGAAATTTTTTTCCAGCTTCCTACTACATTGTGCAAAATAATAAATGGCACCATTAGGAAGTACAATTTGTCTCGCAAATATTAAGCCCTCACATGGCTCTGCGAATGGAAAAATAAAAAAAAAGTTTTGGGGTTTGGAAGGTGGGGAATCAAAAACAAAAAATACTTGCGACAGGAAGGGGTTAAAAATGCATGTCATCCCACAATAAACAAGCCATCATATGGCTATCTCACCATAAAAATAAAAATTATAGCTTGTACAATGTGATAACAAAAAAATCCCAATAACAAATATTTAGAGCAAAACCGCCTGCGGTAAGAAGGGACATGTGCAAGCGTACATCACGGTACACCCCAGATTTAGAGATTACAAGGGAAAAGACATCAGGAGTGACCCCACCCAGCCAATAGTAGGAGCTACTACAAAAATAGTGGGGAATTTGGTACTAACACAGCTTGGAAATTCACGTTTCACCATTCTCCGTGCTTTCAAGAAAAATAATGCTCACTAAGCCCCATTTTTATTTTTTTTTTTCTTGCGGCTATCAGAAGAGCCTTTGTGTCAACTAAGCCTCTTGAGAAATTCTCTGAGCGGAGCTGTTTTTAAAACAGGGTCACTTTTGAGGGTTTTCCATTGTGTTGGTGCTTTAGGAACTCCAAAATGTTTCATTTTTACACTCCAGTGTTAATAAAATCTGTGAAACAGTTGTGGGCTCACTATACCCCTTGATAAATTCTTTGAGGGTGTAGTTTACAAAATGGGGTCACTTTTGGAGGGTTTCCGTTGTACTGGTATTTTAGGGGCTGTGCAAATGAGACATAGCACCTAAAAACTATTCCAGCAAAATCTGCTCTTCAAAAGCCCAGTGTCGCTCCTTCCCTTTGACACACTGCTGTGATTCCAAACATCAGTTTACATCCACATGTGAGGTATTTCCATGCTCAGGAGAAATTGCATAACAAATTGTGTGATGAATTTTCTCCTTTGACTCCTTGTGAATGTGTACATTTCAGGACTAAATAAAAGTATTATTGAAAAACGAAATGTCTAAATTTAACTTTAACTTTCAAAATTTCTACCAAATTTCCTATTTGCAGAAAATATGTATCTAAGTTTGTACTTTCTGAAATTTAGACAAGATTAGAAACTCTGCCTCAATCAGGGGCATAACTAGCAAAGACTGGGCCCCATAGCAGACTTGGTGCTCCCTTTCCTGGCCCCATTTACACACTGTAATGTCCCAAAGTGGCCTCCAGTAAGCAGTCCCTCCTCACAGTATAATGTCCCATAGCGTCCCATCCATACAGTATAATGTCACATAGTGGTCCCTCCACACAGTATAATGTTCCATTGTGGCCCCTATGGTGTTCGTTGCAAATATTGCAAAAATTAAAGGTTCGGCAGAGCCCAAAATTTTTGGGGTACACCACCCACAAACTATTATACTCTGGGGATTTTCAGACCCCTGTGTATAATGATTGGAGGCCCAAACATAAGGGGAGGTGACAAACATAAAAACCAGTGGTACCCACCCTCCTGGGCTCCAGTGTGACTCCCTGCTGCTTTTGGCCCTCTTCATTGACGTGTGTTACGTCGCTAGAGTGGATGATGGAAGATAGTATGGAGTCACGCTGGAGCCCAGGAGAGCTGAGTGACACTGTTTTTTATGTTCGCTCACCTCACCTGGGCCTCCAATCATTATACTCTGAAGAGACCCTAGAGTATAATAAAAGCAGTTTCACCCAACAAATACTCTTGCTGCGGGCCTGTGGCATTACTTACCAATTCCTGCTCATGGCCGTCTCCGCTACCCTTCTCCCTCCACAGGGCCCTGTGCGTCCCATATTACGTCATTGGGACACACAGTGCCCTGGAGGGCAGAAAGGGCAGCGGAGGCCATGAGCAGGAACATGGATCGGTAAGTAAATAGGGCACTTTACCTGCTGGGTCATTCCAGCAGATAACGACTTATTTAAAAAAATTAATAAAAATATAAAGCAGCAAGGGCCCACCCGCGCGGCGATACTTACGTCACTGGCCCCAATGTGCACTGAAGCTATTACCATCAACTCCAGTTTGCAGTGACCACTGCCAATTTATGAGGGGTACATTTCTTTATTTCTTTTCTAATGGTGCTCTTTAGTAAGACAAAAGTATAGGGGTAGATATATTTATTTTTAAATGATCACAAATGTGTTTATTAGTAAGTCTTTATTTATTCTTTGTAATTGGCTAACCTAGGACAAAATTCAAAATATGACCTATGATCCAGACATTTGTAAATCCCTATCCATTTCTTTGGCAAATGTTATCCTTGGAGAAGTCAAAGACATGGCATTTGACCATTATAAATATGTTGTCCAGGTGATTTTCATTGAAAAAAAAAGAACAAGGGACCAAGGTAAGCAAGTATTATAATGCACTATTGTGCTACTGATATATATTATATATATATATATATATATATATATATATATATTATACAGTGGCTTGCAAAAGTATTCATACCCCTTGAACTTTTTCACATTTTGTCACCTTACAACCACAACTTAAATGTATTTTATTGAGATTTGAAGTGGATTGGATTTTATTTAGGGGTATCAGAGTACATGGGGCTGAATACTTTTGCACGACACACTTTTTCAGATTTTTATTTGATTAAAATTTGGAAAATCATGTATCATTTTCATTCCACTTTACAATTATCTGCTACTTTGTGTTGGTCTATTATTTTAAAATCTCAATAAAATACATTTAGGTTTGTGGTTTTAAGGTGACAAAATGTGAAAAAGTTCAAGTGGTATGAATACTTTTGCAAGCCACTGTGTGTGTGTATATACAATATATATTATATCCATAATAATAGATCTCTAATAACACATTTTTTTTACATGTCTATTAAACGGCTTCTACCACAAAGGTCATTTATCACTTGTTATAGAAATTAATATTGATCTTTATTAATTGATATTAAATTGGATTCATAAGCTTTCCAGATGGGGGCCAGCAGGTTAAGGCGACCTTGTATGCTGACGATCTGCTCCTTTATATTACCCAACCAAATATTTAATTCCCATCAATACTCCGGGAATTCCAATGGTTTGGCTTTGCGAGTAATTTTAAGGTTAATCTCTCTAAGAGTGAGGCCCTGAATGTTACACTCCCCTCAGAGGAGGTTGCTCACCTTGCCTCTCAATTCGCCTTCAAGTGGCATCCCCACTCCATCAAATACCTGGCGATCCATATTAGCCCTGACCCTACTAGCCTTTTTAATTGTAACTACCTTCCATTCCTCGAGAGGACTGAAACGGACCTTTGTAAATATAGTGCACTCGGCCTCTCCTGGTTTGGTCGTATTAACGTGCTGAAAATGGACATCATCCCCCGTTTCTTGTACTTGTTTCAGGCTCTACCAATTCGGCTCCACGCTCATTTTTTTTTTTTATAGACTTCAGTTGGCCTTCAGCCATTTTGTTTGGGGCTCCATCCATGTTCTACAAATCAGCGGTCCTGCTGCGCATATTTGACTGGCTTTATCGCGACTCCAATAAACAATGGGTGGCTATTGAGAGGGATCTGCTCTCTGCTCCCCTTTCTTCTTTGCCTTAGATTCCCTCTCGTTATCGCCCAAGACACATCAAACACTCGTTCCTCTCTATGCATTTCCTCTCGTGTGGGACTCGGTATGTCATGGAGCCAGTGCAGCGAGGGTCCCTGGTCCCTTGAGCCCGTGGTTCCATAATCCCATTTCCTCCTGGCTGCTCCTCCCCTCGCATATTGTGTTGGACTAATCGGGATGATGTTCAGCTGCACATTGTGGTCAGGTTCTCTTCCCCATCTGGATCAGTTGAAAGCATCCAATCCAGGTTTTCCTCTGTCCTGGTTGGAATAGAATCTGCTCCTTTGTTTCCTTCGCAAGTTTTCTGTCAGCCTGTTTCCATTGATTCCACTGCACTGGAGAAGATTTTGTTACAAGCGGATACTCCTACGAGAGCCTTATCCCTTTTGTATGGCATTCTTTTGGGTGAGGATACTTCTGGGGCTCCCCTGTACACCTCAACATGGGAGCGTGACCTACCGATACCAATTTCTCCAGCTGACTGGTTCAGATCCTTTGTTTTCTCATAAGTTGCCCTTGCCATGCAGTGTGCAGGACAAAAATTTCAAAGTCCTGACCCAGTGGTAACACTGTCCAGACTTCCTCAACAAAATATACCCTGGTGTGTCCGATTGGTGTTGGCGCTGTTGTGCGGAGAGAGGTTCCCTCCTCCACATCTGGTGGGACTGTGTGAGGATACGACCATTTTGGAAGTCCGTATTTGATCTGTACATTAGAGTTAGCAGTCGTGCCCTGACCCCAGGTGGCTCTCCTTTCTCTAATCTCTGGTAAATTCTCCAAGGTAAAGAGTGACCTCCTACAACATTTCCTCACGGCGGCCAGAGCTGTCATCCCCAGACACTGGCGTAGTCCTGCCTCTCCCTTCTTGCAGGAGTGGCTCCAGGAGTTCCTTCACTCACATAAGGCGAATGGAAACTCTAGTCGTGACAGACTCTGCTGACACCTTTAGGTTTGATGCTCTCTGATGGCCTGTGGGTGGAGTTCTAAGAGTCAGCAGATTTTATTTACTCTTTCTCATGAGCTAGCATTTCATGTTCTTGGCGTGACTCCAAGTTGCACTGCTTACCCGTTGTCTCCCCCCCTGCCTGTGGTCCTTTGTCTCTACGTTCTTTGTTAATTGTTTCCCCTCATGGGGACGAGCACCTCCGTGAGGCCTCACGTTTCTGCTCTTGGGGCCTTCCCCCACTTGCCTATTTTGTTCTTTCTGTCCTCCATGGGACCATCATTACGGACTCACTGGTGGATGCCCCAATTTTGGACTACTCTGCTTTATGGTCCCTAGGCCCTTCAAGTTATTCTTTAGCGTGTTATGTTTTACGGTTTTTTGTTTTAGATATATTTTTGTTGAAAAATGTAAATAAAATTCAATTAAACATAAATTGGATTCATATTAATGTATTAATATAGATGACTTAATTTGATCCTGTCTTACTAATACTTCTGTTTAATGATATTCTGTGATATTTCCACTTTTTGCAGATTTTCAGTATAAAATTAGATATAAGTGCCTAGACTAGGGGTAGGCAACCTTTTTTGTTCGGCGTGCCAATTTAAAAAAAAAAAAAAAAAAAATCAATGATGAGGTTCTCGGAGTGCCAAGCAATAATTTTAAGGCTGACGACACCTGCACTAAAGTCACATAGCACAAACCGTAACATAGAGGAGCTGTCATACTGTGCTCCCAGCCACATGTGTTTACCGCTATTTGCCTTGATACACCTGTACTTTTCCATTAGAAGCAATGTAAGTACATGTGTAATCCACAATTAGTGGTAAATGTATATGACTGGGAGCAGAGTGAGGTACCACCTGTAGGATGGTAACACACTATGTACCTGGATGCTGCATCCAGTCCCCAGCCGCTGGTACTTTCACTTTTCTTAATTTCAGCCACTTTTAAATTCCTGGCGGTGCGGTAACAGCAAAACCCCAGCCAGGAATTAATGAGTGTCACACTTACCCCAAAGTGACAGCACTGGTGCCCGGGAACTGGATTTGGTTATAGCCACACCCTAAGGCTAAGGCCCCATGTTGAGGAAACACAGCTTTTTTTTGTTGCAGATTTTGTTGCGGATTTTTTTCAGCCAAAGCCAAGAATGGCTACAAAAGGAATGGGACTTCTATTTTTTGCTAAATCCATTCCTGGCTTTGGCTCAAAAAAACGCAACAAAATCTGCAACAAATAAAAGCTGCATTTCCGCAACATGAGGCCTTAGCCTAAGGCTGAGGCCCCACGTTGCGGAAATGCAGCTTTCTTTGTTGCATATTTTGCTGCGTTTTTTCTGAGCCTAAACCAGGGGGCCTCAGCCTTAGGACTCCTGCACACAAATGGAATGGATGTGGTTTTCAGTGACCTATACATTAAAAATTAATTGACAAGGCCACAAATGCAGACAGATATAGGGTATGTATAGGACAGATATAGGACCTGCTCCATAATTTGCATCTCTTCAATTTGGCCCAGACACACAGCCACAAACTTAAGGGTTACTGATATGTGAGACATATGGAGGTAATAATTAAGTAAATATCTTCATTATTGAGGTCCTTTATTAGTACCTCTATATGTATCACATATCAGTAACCCTTATGTGAGGCACACAGGGTTTAATGTGAGGGACATGATGGGGTTAATTGCTGTTAATGTGAGGCACATAGAGTTACTATAACTAAATTAATAACCCCAAATGCCTGACATTAATAGGAATAGTAACCTCAGCATGTACCTGTTGGTTTTTTTTACTTTCACTTTGCTGACAGAGCCCTCCTCCTCCTCCGTGGTGAGCCTTTGCAGGATACAGCCGGCAGGAGCTCATCACTGTAGCAGGCAGGGTCGCTTGTGCGGTACAGTGAGAGCTCCGCCTCCTGGGCTTTCCTCACCCCCTCTCATTGGTGGGCAGAGAGGGCAGCAAGAGAAGATGGAGCGTTCTATACCTCAGCTCTAGCAGAGCACTAAAGGGATGCTCCCATCTTCATTTAATACCTGAAGATCCCGTGCCAGCAAAATATGCCACGTGTGCCACTCTTGGCATGCATGCCAGGGATTGCCGACCCCTGGCCTAGACTGATCAGTAAGTCAAATTAAGTTCTGCAGATATTGAGCTACTAGACTCATGATCTGAAAAGCAGGTTCCCTGTGTATAAGTGGAAAATACTGTCAAGGGCGTAGGCCCTGAGACAGCATCTCTATTGACCTATGTGTTGGTGTGTTGTTTTCTCCTTGGCCAGCTGGTGACTTTTCCTAGGTCAGAGGGAGAAAAATTTACTAACTCAGAATTTGAATCTTGAAAGTTTTGCAGCAACATCCCAACTACAGGACAGGCCCTCCCTGATCCTACCTGTGATGATTCTGCCTAAATATGGCCATAACTCAGCTGTATTTTGGTCTCTGGGTATAGGATCTCCCTTCTTGCTTGCACTCATTCACACTACCGTGTTTCTCCAAGTATAAGACAGGGTCTTATATTATTTTTTGGTCTGAAAAAAGGGCTAGGGCTTATTTTCGGGGTAGGTCTTAATTTTTTCTATGAAGAACAATCACACATTTGATCGCTTTTTATTTCAACTTTTATCAGATGTGAAACAGCGAAAAAACAGCAGTTCGGCACTTTTGATCTTTTTTTTTTTGCTACGGCATTCACTATAGAGGTAAAATATTTTTATAAGTTTGTAGACTGGGAGTTTTCGGACACAGGGATACCTAATGTGTATGTGTGTCACAGTAATATTTTATTTTTATATGTATTGTAGTGAAAGTGGGAGGTGGCTTGAACTTATTATTTTGTGTTTTTTATATCTTTTAACTTTTTTTTTTTTTTTTTTTTTACTATTAACCCATCCTAGGGGGGCTTGAACCTGCAATCATCCCATAGACTGCAATACAACCTATTGCAGTCTATGGGAGATTAGAGTGCCTTATGAAAGTATTCGGCCCCCTTGAACTTTTCAACCTTTTGCCACATTTCAGGCTTCAAACAGAAAGATATAAAATTTTAATTTTTTGGTGAAGAATCAACAACAAGTGTGACACAATTGTGACGTGGAATGAAATTTATTGGTTATTTTAAACTTTTGTAAAAAATAAAAAACTGAAAAGTGGGGCGTGCAATATTATTCGGCCCCTTTACTTTTAGTGCAGCAAACTCACTCCAGAAGTTCAGTGAGGATCTCTGAATGATCCAATGTTGTCCTAAATGACTGATGATGATAAATATAATCCACCTGTGTGTAATCAAGTCTCCGTATAAATGCACCTGCTCTGTGCATTTATACGGAGACTCAGGGTTCTGTTTAAAGCGCAGAGAGCATCATGAAGACCAAGGAACACACCAGGCAGGTCCGTGATACTGTTGTGGAGAAGTTTAAAGCCGGATTTGGATACAAAAAGATTTCCCAAACTTTAAACATCCCAAGGAGCACTGTGCAAGCGATCATATTGAAATGGAAGGAATATCAGACCATTGGAAATCTACCAAGACCTGGCTGTCCCTCTAAACTTTCATCTCAAACAAGGAGAAGACTGATCAGAGATGCAGCCAAGAGGCCCATGCTCACTCTGGATGAACTGCAGAGATCTACAGCTGAGGTAGGAGAGTCTGTCCATAGGACAACAATCGGTCGTACACTGCACAAATCTGGCCTTTATGGAAGAGTGGCAAGAAGAAAGCCATTTCTCAAAGATATCCGTAAAAAGTCTGGTTTAAAGTTTGCCACAAGCCACCTGGGAGACACAACAAACATGTAGACGAAGGTGCTCTGGTCAGATGAAACCAAAATCAAACTTTTTGGCCACATTGCAAAACGATATGTTTGGAGTAAAAGCAACACAGCTCATCACCCTGAACACACCATCCCCACTGTCAAACATGGTGGTGCCAGCATCATGGTTTGGGCCTGCTTTTCTTCAGCAGGGACAGGTAAGATGGTTAAAATTGATGGGAAGATGGATGGAGCCAAATACAGGACCATTCTGGAAGAAAACCTGTTGGAGTCTGCAAAAGACCTGAGACTGGGACGGAGATTTATCTTCCAACAAGACTATGATCCCAAACATAAAGCAAAATCTACAATGGAATGGTTCACAGACCTGAATCCAATCGAGAATCTGTGGAAAGAGCTGAAAACTGCTGTTCACAAACGCTCTCCATCCAACCTCACTGAGCTCGAGCTGTTTTCCAAGGAAGAATGGGCAAGAATTTCAGTCTCTCGATGTGCAAAACTGATAGAGACATACCCCAAGCGACTTGCAGCTGTAATCGCAGCAAAAGGTGGCGCTACAAAGTATTAACTTAAGGGGGCCAAATAATTTGGCACTCCCCACTTTTCATTTTTATTTTTTACAAAAGTTTAAAATATCCAATAAATTTCGTTCCACTTCACGATTGTGTCCCACTTGTTGTTGAGTTTTCACCAAAAAATTTAAATTTTATATCCTTATGTTTGAAACCTGAAATGTGGCAAAAGGTTGAAAAGTTCAAGGGGGCCGAATACTTCTGCAAGGCACTGTATCTACATTACTATTGAGGCAATAGTAATATTCCTAAGACAGGCCTGGGAACCTTCATAAGTCAAAGGAACAGGTCGGCTCCTGCGATCTCACCCGCGGGAGCTGGCCTGCAACTTCAAAGGTACGGGGCCTGTGAGGACCGTCCCCGGGGATGCTTTGGGATGGGGTCACGGACTGGCACACTTAATGCCCACGATCAGCGGACTCTGATCGCGGGCATTAACTGCGGTTCTCCCCTGTACAAGGAGACCCGGTATAGCAGATATACGGGGTGGGGATCGGCCGTGGGGGTTGGAGCGTGGAGGTCATGCAATGCCCGCGGTCAGAGTCCGTTCTGATCGCGGGCATTAACCCCAGCGGTTCTGCTACTTTGGTGGGCAGGAGAGGGGGGGGGGGGTCACGCTCAACAATGCCTGCAATCACGGTAGACACTGACCGTGGGCATTAACTCCAGGTCTCCGCAGAGACCTGGTACGGCAGCTATGGTAACCGCTCTGCAGCAGAGTGGCCGCCATCTTTAAGGACCCGGCATCCGCTGTAATCGCACAGCAGATGTCGGGAAGGGGTTAAATTAGCTAGGGCTTATTTTTGGAGTAGGGATTATACAGTATTTCAAGCCTACTCCAAAAAACCTGGAAAACGTAGCTAGGGCTTATTTTCGGGGTAGGTCTTTTTTTTGGAGAAACACGGTAGTACTAGTACAAGGTGTGTGTCACCTTATGAATATATGCCATGTATCATGTATAGTATTATTTTGATCCCTGTGTTAGATGGAGACTTTAACATACTATCCTTAATACTATATGCCATTCTAAAACGAAGATATACACTATAACTCTGAAGATTTCCTGATGGTGACTTCACATGTTTAGGAAAGAGAACAAACTTTTTGTGTCTATTAAGATATTATATTATTGTATACCCTACATGTATGTTTGATAATATTGTATACAATCTATCATGACTGAATTCTATATTCCATATATTGTAGAGTCTGAGGAAGGCCTTATATAGGCCGAAAACGTTTACACGTCTCTATACGTTGTTCGGATATCTCAATGAATTTACTTGTTACTCAAACACCGGATTGGTGATAAATAAACAAGCCACATATACCACTTATTTGGAGTCTGTAGTCTCTGTGGTAGCCACAACACATGTAATAGCATTCTTAGGCTTTGGCCACACATTGTAGTCAACTGTACAACAACTTGTTTGTGTGGGTATTTTCTTTTAACATTTCTTCAGGGAGATGTAATGATTCCTGTTCCTTTCCTTGACAAAGTATCTGTTTTCTCTCTTTCTACAAATGTATGTAGTGCCAGTTTCCTATGATCTATTCTAAATAATCATATTTTGGTAGTGAAGTAATAATACTTTTTATAGCATTTAAAAAATTTCTAGGGGTGCCCCAAGTCTGAAAAGTTAGAAAACACTGTAGTAGAGGATACAGATGTTGTGATTGTGTGACGTTAGCTGAACAATAGGATCTATATTCAGCTGTGGATCGTACTTGTTAGTGTGTTTTATTTTTTTTAATGTCATGCATGATTGTCATTGCAATGAGCAAAGAATAAAATGTCCATCTCACCCAAATCCTGTTTGAAATGATAGAATAAAAGTGATCTATTGAAGTAATTACAACTTCATATGAAACACTTGATGTATATGGCTGATACTTTTTTGCTCTTCCATGATGCATTTAAAAAACGCACATAAAAACATAAATATTTTACTAAGAGCACAGTTGGTTGGCTTTGGTGTTTTTTTTTTTTTTTTTTGTCAGTTGTCTTTGACAGTTAAAACATGTGTCTTTTTAAAAAACACATGCTGTTTTTGAGCCAAAGCCAGCAGTAAATTGAGCAAAAGGGACAAGTGTTTTATTTATATTTTCCATTCTATTTGTACCCACTCCTGGGTTTGGCTTTAAAAAAAAAACGCAGCAAAAGCTGCATTTCTGTAATGTGGGGCCTTACGTGTCATGGCCGTAAGCGTTGGCACCCCTGACATTTTTCCAAAAAATGAAGTATTACGCCCAGAAAATTATTGCAATTACATATTTTTTGTTATAAACGTTTATTTCCTTTGTGTTTATTGTAACAAAACAAAACAGGCAAATTGGACATAATTTCACACAAAACTCCAAAAACGGGCCTTTTCATATTGTGGGTAAATAACTTTGTTTCAAGCATGTGATGCTCGTTCAAACTTACCTGTGGCAAATAACAGGTGTGGGCAATATAAAAATCAAAACCAGATAAAAAAACCAGATAAAAAAAAAGTTGACTCAATCTTTGCACTGTGTGTGCCACACTAAGCTTGGAGAAGAGGACTGAAAACCAAGATTGTGGAAAAATATCAACAATCTCAAGGTTACAAGTCCATCTCCAGAGATCTTGATGTTCCTTTGTCTACAGTGCACAACATAATCAAGAAGTTTACAATCCATGGTACTGTAGCTAATCTCCCTGGACATGGATGCAAGAGAAAAATTGATAAAAGGTTGTTACGCAGGATAGTCTGGATGTTGGATAAGCAGCCCAATAAAATTCCAAAGAAATTCAAGCTGTCCTGCAGGCTCAGGGTGGATCAGTGTTAAAGCGAACTGTCAGCCTTTGGCACTATGTCAGGAGATCCAGGAGAACCCCACTTCTGACACAGAGACATAAAAAAGCTAGACTGCAGCTTGCCAAAAGGTACGCGAGTAAGCCAAAATCCTTCTGGGAAAATGTTTTGTGAACAGATGAGACCAAGATAGAGCTTTTTGGTAAAGCACATCATTGTACTGAAAATAGAATGAGGCCTACAACGAAAAGAACACAGTACCAACAATCAAATATAATGGAGGTTCAAAGATGTTTTGGGGTTGTTTTGCTGCCTTTGATATTGGGTGCCTTGACTGTGTGCAAGGCACCATGAAATCTAAAGATTACCAAAGGATTATGGGTTGCAATGTAGGGCCTGGTGTCAGAAAGTTGTGTTTGCATCCTAGGTCGTGGGTCTTCCAGCAGGAGAGTGACCCCAAACATACTTCAAAAAGCACCCAGAAATGGATGGAAACAAAGCACTGGAAAGTCCAAATCTAAATCCCATTGAACACCTTAAAATTGCTGTCGGGAGAAGGCACCTTTCAAATAGGACAAACCTAGAGCAGTTTGCAAAAGAAGAGTGATCCAAAATCCCAGTTGAGAGGTGTAAGAAGCTTGTTGATGGTTATAGGAAGTAATTGATTTCAGTTGTTTTTTCCAAAGGGTGTGCAACCAAATATTAAGTTGGGGGTGCCAGTAATTTTGTCTGGCCCATTTTTGAGTTTTGCATGAAATTATGTAATTTTTGGCTTTTTTTTCTGTGTTTTTTTGTATTGTTGCAACACAAAGGAAATAAACGTGTATAATAAAAACGTGCAGTTGCAATAATTTTATGGAAGAAAAATATTTAATTTTCTGGAAACATTTCAGGGATGGCAAAACTTTAAGGCTATGACTGTATTTCCAATTCCTTTTGTAACCAATTCTTGGCTTTGGCTCAAAAAACTGCTGCAAAACCTGCAACAAAAAAAGCTGCATTTTTGCAACGTGGGGCCTTAGCCTACATGTGTTTTTGACGCATGTTTAAACACACCTGAAAAAACACACAGGGTGAAATTATCAACCCATTTACGCCAGTTGTCTGATAATGATAATGTGGTGCAGGGATAATATAGTTTATCTTTGGTGCATGGCCCTTTCTTGTTTCTCTAATTCCTGCCATGATGATCAGGACTTGCAACCATTTATTATTTCTTTTATTATTAGTTGTAATAATTTATTTAGTATATACTATCTTTTATTTTCACAGGTATGCAGCAGATCACTTTGCAATACAGAATGGGATACCTATGCAACAGCCAGATGTGAAACCAATACACTTATCTCCATTGCTTTAGTTTTTGCTATGTACTATGAATAATATGGATATTTTGTCTGCAATATGAGATGTTACAATTTGTTTTGTTGTTATTCTTTTATGTAAAAATATACACTTTAATTTAATTCAGACATAAATTTTGCTGCTATCCGTACTCTTAGTGCAACCACTTTAGAAAAAGAAATATGCAAATAGGTCTTCCTTGGTTAAAAAGAGGAACTTGCTTTAGCAACTCCTTTTGGAAGGCATCACCCTATAGATCAGTGTTTGGTTTCCTGGTGCACCTTGCCTGGCAGCAGAGCCTACCTAGTGCCACTAGGACAAGCCCTAAGGTGTCCTACCCCACTCCTGGATCTTGGGAAGGTATGCATATGTACACCAGTACATTTACAGCAGGATTCATGGGCACTTCTGCTCGTTAAGGTAAGTGGCCTTCTATCCTGACTTACAGTGGGGAAAAAAGTATTTAGTCAGCCACCAATTGTGCAAGTGCTCCCACTTAAAAAGATGAGAGAGGCCTGTAATTGTCATCATAGGTAGACCTCAACTATGAGAGACAAAATGAGAAAACATATCTAGAGAATCACATTGTCTGATTTTTTAAGAATTTATTTGCAAAATATGGTGGAAAATAAGTATTTGGTCACCTACAAACAAGCAAGATTTTTGGCTCTCACAGACCTGTAACTTCTTCTTTAAGAGGTTCCTCTGTCCTCCACTCATTACCTGTAGTAATGGCACCTGTTTGACATTGTTATCAGTATAAAAGACACCTGTCCACAACCTCAAACATTCACACTCCAAACTCCACTATGGTGAAGACCAAAGAGCTGTGGAAGGACACCAGATACAAAATTGTAAACCTGAACCAGGCTGGGAAGACTGAATCTTCAATAGGCAAACAGCTTGGTGTGAAGAAATCCACTGTGGGAGCAATAATTAGAAAATGGAAGACATACAAGACCACTGATAATCTCCCTCGATCAGGGGCTCCACACAAGATCTCACTTGATGGAGTTGATAGTCCATGTTGCCCAGCGACAGCCCCAAAACGTCACTGCTCTAGAGGAGATCTGCATGGAGGAATGGGCCAACATACCAGCAACAGTGTGTGCCAACCTTGTGGAGACTTACAGAAAACGTTTGACCTCTGTCATTGCCAACCAAGCATATATAACACAGTATTGAGATGAACTTTTGTTATTGACCAAATACTTATTTTCCACCATAATTTGCAAATAAATACTTTAAAAATCAGACAATGTGATTTTCTGGATTTGTTTTCTCATTTTGTCTCTCATAGTTGAGGTCTACCTATGATGTCAATTACAGGCCTCTCTCATCTTTTTAAGTGGGAGAACTTGCACAATTGGTGGCTGACAATACTTTTTCACATTATTCCTAGTGACCCATGAGACTACTGAGGCCCAATCACAGGCCTAAGCAGTCCCTGACGTCACTAAAGAGGCTGGAAATAAGACCCATGCCGGAGCCCATGGAAGGTGAGTAATACTGTTATATTTACTCAGCTTCCATAGGCCTCCAATCATTACACTCTGAAGGTCTGAAGATAACCCACAGTATAATAGTAATTTATGGGTGGTGAACCCCACAAACTACCATTATAGGTGGTGGCACTCACTGCAGTGTTACCCCTGGAGATATACTGGAGTTACCTCATCAGACCCCAGAGTATAATAAGTGAAGGCTTAGGAGAGGTGTAAAAAATAACAAACACTTGTATTCACCTTCCCTCACCTCTCCTGGGCATCTTTGTGGCATGCGGTGGTCTCTCTACGTCAATCTTCAGCTTTCTTCTAGCTGATGTCACATGCCCCGGGTGGGGTCACCGCTGAGACCCAATCACAGGTCTCAGCACTGACCACTGGGGAGCGTAATTATGACAGCAGTCACCTGGGGTGCGTGACGTCAGCAGGATACCTAAAGAGGATGCTGAGGGACCGCCGGATGCTCAGCAGAGGTAAAGCAAGGTGAGTATATGTATTTTTTTTTTCCCCCCCCTTACCTCCCCTGGGCCTTTACTTATTATACTTTGAGGAGACCCCAAAGTATAATAGTGTTTTGTGAGTAGTAAACCCCAAAAGTTTAGTGTTCAGGCAAACCTGAAACTTTTGGAAATCTCGGGTTAAATCTGGTTCTAAACTAATCGCTTTGCTCATCGACGACCTGTAATTTGTGAGGGGGTTAGGCTTCAGGCTTTGCTTTTTCTTCGCTCCTTTATTTCCACTGCTGCCGTGCTATAAAGTTTTTTGGGTAAAGGCTATAGGAGGCCACAGGAAGACATGACTCACCATGTAGGTCTATTTACCTGGCTGGGGCAAAGTTGGCCTAGCTGGAACTAGCTAGTCCCTTTGCCAATGTGACACCGCAACAACCTAAACCCGAATTAACGCACCTCCAGCTACAGGACTGAGACCTAACCATAGTGTCTCACATCAATGTCCAGAAAACTTTACAGGCGAGCTCCTTCATACTTTACTCCCTTGGTTATCAGCCCTGATAGTGAATTTCCTGATTATTCTCATGGATTGCTTGGGTTCTCAACCTTGTACATTTCCAATAGTAAATCCCCCTTCACCTCAGTGTTCCCAAGTGCTTTCCCCTGCACCTCCTCTCTCCCTGGACTTTATCGCTGCCCATGACTAAGGATTCTGATGTCCCTCTGATACAAATGCCACCTGTAGCCCAGGAGTGCACTGCTCTAGTCTCCACACCCCCTTTACTGGCATCTCAGACCTCCGCAATGGACTCCCTCCACACTCCACCACCATGCTTGGCTTTCCTCTTAGTTGCCTAAAAGGCAGGATTTCAAATCTCTCATATCTGAAGTAATTGAGACCTGCTTGGTGGAGATATCTGCAATATGCAAAGATCTACATTTCATATCTGCCAGAGTCGAAACTTTGGATGTTGATCATGACCATACTAGAGCTTATGTAACGCACCTCCATTGCTTAGTCTGTGGCACTTCGAGACATGCAAACCCACTTAGAGGACATTGATAACAGAAGCAGATGCAATAACATAAGGATTAAGGGTCTCCCTCAGGCGACCCACGATGTGGACCTCCATGTCACACTTGAGGCCATATTCACCACTATTCTTCAGGAACCCCCATCCCATAAACTCAAGGTGGATAGGGCTCATCGCGCCTTCCATTCCAAGAACTCCTCCTCTACACTGCGTGATGTAATCTGCTGCGTCCATGATTTCGCCCTAAAGGAGGCCATTATGAACAGGGCCTGGAGGCTAAAAAAAATTTAACAGCGCTAATTTGCAGCTATATCAAGACCTCTCTCTCCTCATTCTCCAGAAGAGACATCACCTCCATCCCCTCCACCAGGTGCTGCGCGACCACCAAATTCCTTATCGCTGGGGCTTTCCGTTTGCCCTCATAGCACGTAAAGAGGGCCGCTCTGTGCCTACTCGGATTTGCCTTCCTTTTGTGAACTACTGGAGATTCCTATTCCGGAGCTGTCCGAATGGGAACTATCCTCGCCTCCTCCGCCGCCACCCCTGGTGTGGCAACAACAGCACCCCAAGGGACATTAACTGCCTTCTCCAGGATCTTCTTCCCAGAGACCTCTTCTGGGGGGGCGCCGCCAAGTGATCTCTGCCTCTCCTACTGACTCTATGGACTTGCTGGTTATATTAAGCTTTTGTTCATGTTATTCTATGTTTTTTTCTTTTATAGGTCCACAAGTATACTTTTAGTATTTTGTTATTTGCTGGTTGTACAGGGAGGAGTGGAGCTCACTTGACTCTTACCACACTTTTTTTATTTGTGGGTACGGAACCTATTAACACTCCACGTTTGCCTCCCTTGTCACTGTTCTCCCCAATATAGGGGTCTTTGCGGCCCTATTATAATTTAATGTTTGCAATGTTTATGCCCTCAACACCTCCCAGATTTCTTTCCTGCGCTGGGATCTGACCCACCTCCGCTCCCACCCCTCGACAACCTGACTCCTGGACGGCGATTTTAACATGGTGTTTTCAGAACATGCAGACAGATTGTCGATACCCCATGGGTTCCTAAATCACACGCAGGTCCAGTTAGCGAAAGAATTTCCCATGCTGTATATGACCCATGGCGGGTAAGCAACCCTATGGCACGCTCTTACAAATTTTACTCCCACAATAGCCACAAGTGCACAGATTATTTCTTTGGAAACGCCCCTGTCCTTAGACTAACGATAGACTCAGATATTGGCACCCTTTCCTGATCTGACCATGCCCCAGTTGTAGTGACCTTGTCCTCTGCCCCGTTGCTAAAAGTGGAAACCAAACAAATTAATATGCACCAAACCTCCTAAGAATAAGAGTTCAACATGTGCAAAGTTCATTCATATCACTAAGGCCTACAGCTGCATGCACATATCTTCATAAAATCACCAGAACTGGAAGGAAGAAAAATCTGCTTTGAAGCTGGAAATGTTAATAAAGTATCATCCTATAAATATAGGGATTACACACTGTGAAAACATGTGCACCCCTAAACCTTATATATTTTTTGAAAGTAAACAACCTGAAGATTACATGTGTCTCAATGGGTTATCAATAGCCATGTCCATCATCATGTAACTTTGTGACAAACACAAATAAGTTTTTGAAAAAATGCACTAACACATATATTTGCACCTAAAACTCATATTCAATCGACATTCAAACAAAACACATAAAATAAAACATCAAGGTGTACACAATTTATATATACTGCAAACAAGAGCTCGTACTCTCAAAAACACTGATACAGAAGACAAGCAATATTTTGCTGTTATTCACTAATATGTTAAAAATCTATACTGCACATAGCAAACTATGACTGTGATACTTTTTTTGAGATTGCACAGCATACCATATATAAAAACACAACTTATTTCATATAAACAACCACCTTCATGCAACTTTGCAGCAAACAGAGATTACAAGCAAAAATTGCACAAAAATTAAAATTTGCCACTAAAGTGCATGCTCGAACAACTCCTTCCTGCAAACAAAATGTACTTTCCAAAAAACTGCAAGATGTGAGAAATTCATACATACCACACATACATATTTACAATTATTAAAGGAACGCCAAAAAAAAACCCCACAGAAATGCGCCAAACAATTTTGTGACTGCAAATTAAAATAGGGGCTTACATAAGAATATAATTTTTATCCCCCTATAATGAATAATTATAATCTCTATACCTAACTAATGTGATAACTAGAAAAATGTGTATGAACACATCCCAACTCACACGACTGTTGTGTCCAAAAATCAAATGACTCCGATGCATGGATCTCCACCCCTCGGTTAAAGGCAATACATAGAGAAGAAAAAAAACCAAAGAGAGATCCAGCAGTCCAGGAGTGTCCCAATTAAATTGTTAAAATCTGAAAAGAAAAAAATACAACAGGGCGCTCCCTTGTGCGGGACCTTAAATGTACAAGTGAAATAATCCCAGGCTCCCCTTATAGGTGGAAAATTACCTTGAGGAGTTGTGTGATACACAACAACTTTTGCATCTTATTATAGATGCTTTGTGGAGGTGCTGCAGTGATGGTGTCCCAGTCCTGAGCTCCAAAATAGAGAGACCAGGAGAAAGATAAATAATATGGGTGTGTGACTTCACAAAAAACACAAAGCTGGACCCAATTTTCCTGCGCTCCCTCGTAGGCACCGCTATGGCCGTAATTCCTCCAGATTAAATGGAATTTACTCCGAATATGGTTGTCCAAAGGTGGATTTTTTATTTGGCGTATACAGATAGCAATAAATGCAACAAAATAACATAAAAAACAAAAAAGAAAAACCACATGGCAGCATTAATTTCACTGTCAGCGAATGGGGGCTATTCACATAACCATTATTTTGAATGTCCTTTGTCACAGACTGTCAAAATATAGGTCATGTCCTATTTTTGACTTTTTTCACAGATCCCTCCATACACTGGAACGTATGGGAGACCTGTGAAAATGGGTGCCCCTCGTAAGCAAGACGGCTGTGAAATATGAATGTTTTGCACCTCTTATGTGTGAACGTAGCCTTAGGCTGGAGACACACAAGGAGTTTTTGTTATTTATTTGTTTTGGAGCAGATTTTGTGATTTTATTAAAACATATCGCAGACAAGGCCACGCTTACCCAATACCAGAGGATGCATGGCTATGCAGGACACACGGCCTCCATTGCAAGATATAATAGAAAAAACACAGGTACAAAATGCTAATGGAACATCCACTGACACATCTACAATCCATGAGGAGGGTGGATGCCAGCATTTCAAATACACACAAATAAGACTTATACACGGGACTGTAACATGATAACATGAGCGCCAGACAACAGCCTATTGGTCACGCCCTACACTATTAGATCAGGCGGACTGCCCAGCACCTTAATACGTACACCTTAACAGTAGCAGCACCCTGCAAAAATAAAGGGGCCTGGCCGCATCCTGCAAAAAAGATTAGATAATCACGAGGCATTAGTCGATATTTTGACCAAAATACACAAGCTCGCAAACCAACGTCAAGGTTCCTCATGCAGATTTTGTGATTTTATTGCAGCTTTTTGGCACCACAGGCAGGCAGTTGAAGTGCAAGTTCTTCTTTTATATTTTCCATTCCTTTGAATCCACTCCTGTCTTTAGCACAAAAACACCAAACCAGTAAAATACGCAACAAAATCTGTGTGTATCTCCAGCATTATACCAGCCTACCATATAGTGCAACACTATATTATCCCTGCAGCCCGCCACAGCTAATACACACAAAGCCTGGGCATTTTTGGGTGCTGCATGGTCCAAGTAGCGATACCTCAACTCTATAACTCTAACCCACCCGGGTTAACATTGTTACAGCAGGTGGTACCTAATAATAGCAGTCACAGAAGGCAGCGCCACCTACTGGATACTCGGCATATCAGGCAGCACCTGTAACTATGTGATGATTGTGCAGCTGCCAGTGCTTGGACCTCCACCAATCATCAAGTTACTAGGAGTAGCTGCAGGAAATCCAATCTGATCCTCGTGTAACCGAAGTCAATATATACCTACATATGTATTTTATTATTTTCGCGTGTTTTTTTTCCACATAGATTTACTCCTCGCCATCTCTGCCCTCTACCCCTCAGTCACTACGTCCACAGCTGCTTCCTGCAGCTCTGGCGCGGAGAGGAGACCACGTGCTCAATACGTCATCCGACCAGGAGCAGCTCAGTGTTTGCACACCATCATGGCCGCCTCTATTACTGTCATAGAGCTGGGTTTCGTGCAAGAATGTGAACCATGGCGGCTGCTTAGCCCGCAGTTCCCTAGTAAAGTCGGGGGGCGACCAGCCTGGCTAGGGGAAGTAGGGGTGCCGGGACCCGAACGACTGCAGTGTGGGGTTTGCACCAAGCCGCTGGCTTTCCTTCTCCAAGTGTACGCGCCGTGTACTGGGAGCTTCCACAGGACCATCTTCCTGTTCATGTGCCGGGATCCCGCGTGTCACCGAGTACCGGAGAACCGCTGCTATAGAGGTACGACTGGTGTGCATGAGAGGGCTTCTCCAGGTCTACATACCTCCAACATGAACTTGCCACATGCTGACTGTCTCTACAGGCTGCATGGTACACTAGCGACTAGGGGTACATTCAGACTGTCAGGCATTGAGAAAAACGTCATTCAGAATTAATGCTTTTGATCCCATATATTATTATTATTATTATTATTATTATTATTATTATTATATTTTTTTTAATAACTTTCCAGGTGAAACACACTTATTTAAAATTCTTCACCTAACCTAAAACAGCTTGCAGTTTATTCCAATGCAGTTTTAATCTGACTACTCCCTTGGGGGCTGACTTTGTGGCGCCTGGAGACGGCCAAGAAGTTAAACTGCCATGTCTCCACTGCAGTATTGTGGAGAATTGGTGGATGATGGCTCCATGCACAAGTTCTTGATCCTATACTGCTTTGTAAAGGTTGGCTTCTGGCTGTGTTCACACAGACTTAGATAAATCCTAATCAGGTCTAGGAACCAATAGAGGAGCCTGGTTCATCCGGACAGTTTAAAGAACATGTCACCAGTCAAAAGCAGTCTAATCTGCAAGTGGCATGTTATAGAGCAGAAGGAGCTCTATGCAGGAAAAATAAAGCTTACCTGTGCATTCCCTGCTAATATATAATCTGGAGCCCAAATGATTACTTTGCAGAAAGCAGCTGGGTAGTTTGGAAGTCTCATTCCTCTGCCTCCCGGACTCTTGCGGTCCTCCTCTGCCTCCCGGACTCTTGCGGTCCTCCTCTGCCTCCCGGACTCTTGCGGTCCTCCTCTGCCTCCCGGACTCTTGCGGTCCTCCTCTGCCTCCCGGACTCTTGCGGTCCTCCTCTGCCTCCCGGACTCTTGCGGTCCTCCTCTGCCTCCCGGACTCTTGCGGTCCTCCTCTGCCTCCCGGACTCTTGCGGTCCTCCTCTGCCTCCCGGACTCTTGCGGTCCTCCTCTGCCTCCCGGACTCTTGCGGTCCTCCTCTGCCTCCCGGACTCTTGCGGTCCTCCTCTGCCTCCCGGACTCTTGCGGTCCTCCTCTGCCTCCCGGACTCTTGCGGTCCTCCTCTGCCTCCCGGACTCTTGCGGTCCTCCTCTGCCTCCCGGACTCTTGCGGTCCTCCTCTGCCTCCCGGACTCTTGCGGCCTCCTCTGCCTCCCGGACTCTTGCGGTCCTCCTCTGCCTCCCGGACTCTTGCGGTCCTCCTCTGCCTCCCGGACTCTTGCGGTCCTCCTCTGCCTCCCGGACTCTTGCGGTCCTCCTCTGCCTCCCGGACTCTTGCGGTCCTCCTCTGCCTCCCGGACTCTTGCGGTCCTCCTCTGCCTCCCGGACTCTTGCGGTCCTCCTCTGCCTCCCGGACTCTTGCGGTCCTCCTCTGCCTCCCGGACTCTTGCGGTCCTCCTCTGCCTCCCGGACTCTTGCGGTCCTCCTCTGCCTCCCGGACTCTTGCGGTCCTCCTCTGCCTCCCGGACTCTTGCGGTCCTCCTCTGCCTCCCGGACTCTTGCGGTCCTCCTCTGCCTCCCGGACTCTTGCGGTCCTCCTCTGCCTCCCGGACTCTTGCGGTCCTCCTCTGCCTCCCGGACTCTTGCGGTCCTCCTCTGCCTCCCGGACTCTTGCGGTCCTCCTCTGCCTCCCGGACTCTTGCGGTCCTCCTCTGCCTCCCGGACTCTTGCGGTCCTCCTCTGCCTCCCGGACTCTGCGCCCCCTGCCTCCCGGACCTTGCGGCCTCCTCTGCCTCCCGGACTCTTGCGGTCCTCCTCTGCCTCCCGGACTCTTGCGGTCCTCCTCTGCCTCCCGGACTCTTGCGGTCCTCCTCTGCCTCCCGGACTCTTGCGGTCCTCCTCTGCCTCCCGGACTCTTGCGGTCCTCCTCTGCCTCCCGGACTCTTGCGGTCCTCCTCTGCCTCCCGGACTCTTGCGGTCCTCCTCTGCCTCCCGGACTCTTGCGGTCCTCCTCTGCCTCCCGGACTCTTGCGGTCCTCCTCTGCCTCCCGGACTCTTGCGGTCCTCCTCTGCCTCCCGGACTCTTGCGGTCCTCCTCTGCCTCCCGGACTCTTGCGGTCCTCCTCTGCCTCCCGGACTCTTGCGGTCCTCCTCTGCCTCCCGGACTCTTGCGGTCCTCCTCTGCCTCCCGGACTCTTGCGGTCCTCCTCTGCCTCCCGGACTCTTGCGGTCCTCCTCTGCCTCCCGGACTCTTGCGGTCCTCCTCTGCCTCCCGGACTCTTGCGGTCCTCCTCTGCCTCCCGGACTCTTGCGGTCCTCCTCTGCCTCCCGGACTCTTGCGGTCCTCCTCTGCCTCCCGGACTCTTGCGGTCCTCCTCTGCCTCCCGGACTCTTGCGGTCCTCCTCTGCCTCCCGGACTCTTGCGGTCCTCCTCTGCCTCCCGGACTCTTGCGGTCCTCCCCGCCCTCTGCCTCCCGGACTCTTGCGGTCCTCCTCTGCCTCCCGGACTCTTGCGGTCCTCCTCTGCCTCCCGGACTCTTGCGGTCCTCCTCTGCCTCCCGGACTCTTGCGGTCCTCCTCTGCCTCCCGGACTCTTGCGGTCCTCCTCTGCCTCCCGGACTCTTGCGGTCCTCCTCTGCCTCCCGGACTCTTGCGGTCCTCCTCTGCCTCCCGGACTCTTGCGGTCCTCCTCTGCCTCCCGGACTCTTGCGGTCCTCCTCTGCCTCCCGGACTCTTGCGGTCCTCCTCTGCCTCCCGGACTCTTGCGGTCCTCCTCTGCCTCCCGGACTCTTGCGGTCCTCCTCTGCCTCCCGGACTCTTGCGGTCCTCCTCTGCCTCCCGGACTCTTGCGGTCCTCCTCTGCCTCCCGGACTCTTGCGGTCCTCCTCTGCCTCCCGGACTCTTGCGGTCCTCCTCTGCCTCCCGGACTCTTGCGGTCCTCCTCTGCCTCCCGGACTCTTGCGGCCTCCTCTGCCTCCCGGACTCTTGCGGTCCTCCTCTGCCTCCCGGACTCTTGCGGTCCTCCTCTGCCTCCCGGACTCTTGCGGTCCTCCTCTGCCTCCCGGACTCTTGCGGTCCTCCTCTGCCTCCCGGACTCTTGCGGTCCTCCTCTGCCTCCCGGACTCTTGCGGTCCTCCTCTGCCTCCCGGACTCTTGCGGTCCTCCTCTACTCTACCCTACGGACCTGCAGCAGGAGTAGAGCAGAGCCAGTGATGTCACAGGGAGCCGAAGCTGCAGCATGCAGAGACTTTTGGCACCCTTCTAATCATCAGAGTTTTGCTCTGCTTATATATTGGTAAGAAATCTTATCTGATACGGTGATTGCACAGATAAGCAGATATCCCGTTTAAAACTCTGCAAGATCTTTAATTTATATTTCCAAACATTTTTAACTTTTAATTGTCCCGAAACTTAGGTTATGGTAATGTTCGTGGGAAAGAACTTTAAAGAGGACCTTTCACGTCCTCATGTATATGCTGTTTTACATACCGCTAGAACGCTGACAGCGCGCAGAATTCAGCGCACTGCCGGCTTTCCCGTTTTATGCCCTGGGGCTGGAGATATCGGGGGTCTAAATTTCACCGTTCACTGTCAGAAGGGCGTTCCTGACAGTCTAGCTGCGCTGTGAGGAACGCCCTCCCTGACTGTGCTCGTCCATAGCGCTGTACTGAGGGGGCGTTCCTTACAGCCCAGCGATATGGAACGCCCCCCCAGTACAAGTCTATGGACAGATACTGTCAGGGTGGGCGTTCCTCACAGCCAAGCTAGACTGTCAGGAACGCCCTTCTGACAGTGAACGGTTAAATTTAGACCCCCGATATCTCCAGCCCCAGGGCACATAACGGGAAAGCCGGCAGTGCGCTGAATTCAGCGCGCTATCGGCTTTCTAGAGGTATGTAAAACCGCATATACATGAGGACGTGAAAGGTCCTCTTAAAGTTGTGATATCCCCTCTGCTGCTTTTTTTTATTTTTTTATTTTTACCTGTACCTCCTGTCACTGTAATGCCTCTACCGTGGAGCATTTTGTATATGTTGTATTTGTATTGCATATCTTTGCTGCTGTAACACACTGAATTTCCTCATGGTGGGACTATTAAAGGATTATCTTATTTTAAGACATTGATCGTATATTGCTCAGCTTATGCCATCACTGTCCAACCACTATGATCCCTAATGATCGCCTATATCAATGGGAGCTGAGCTGCATTACCAGCACCTGGTCACTATACAGGGGCTAGAGCCGACTCCTTCTAGCCCCATGCTGGACAGATGTCTGAAGTGGCCCTATACACCTGATCCCTGTGGGAGCTGACTGTTACCTCTCGACTGATCAGACATTAATGGCCTATCTTAAAGGAGTCAGGAATTTCAGAACTTGGCATGAAGGCTGAGGCAGGTGAAACATTAAAAAAAAAAAAAAAAAAAAATCATATTCCCATGTGCTCCAGTGCTGTGCCCTTTGTCAGTGGAAAACTTGCCCCGTGCTTGACTGCCGAGATCAGTCAGAGGCCACAGTAAAGGAACCTGTAACGTATGTTAGTGTCGTCACCGATTCCTTTTCTGTGGCCGCTGATTGGGACTGTTGCCGGCAAAGGCACGGTGTGCACTGGACTGCACAGCAGTGGTAGAAGACACCGGAGCACTGGAGACAGGTTTGTGATATTATTTATTTATTTATTTATTTTTTTCTTCACCTTCCCCGTTTTGCTCGCCAAGTTCTGAGATTTCTCGACAACCCCTTTAAATTCTTTAGGTGCTTCATGGTCAGACTTTGCCTTTTGGACACTCATACATGTATTTCTGAATACATTTCAAGGTGATGTATGTAGAATTTAGAATATTCCTGTCTGTATATTTTAATTTAAGCAAGTTTTCCTTTTATAGTTTTTAGAAACCAGCTACCAAGAAAAAATGATACTTACTCTTATGGTCCACCTCCTGATTCACCACCACCACATGGAGAACACCTTACAATCTTCCAGTTAAAATGTGGTCTTCGGCTTTGTAGAGTATGTGGCTGCCTGGGGCCCAAGTCTTGCTCGAGGTGTCATAAAGTTAGTTACTGTGACAGACTGCACCAGGTGATGGACTGGAAGTCACAGCATAAAGCACTGTGTAGTCAAGAGTTTGGTAAGCTGTATTGCTGGACAGAATGTTTTATAAATGAGCATGCCTAAGCTAAATTCTGGGGGGTTCCTCTGTTTGGTAGGACTCCCTACAATCACGAGAATAAAGTTTGGGTCTCCTGAGTACCACATTCTTGTGTATTCAATGATGCACCATCCAGTCTCTGCAGGGCAGAGTATGTAACCCATGTTCTAGTGATAGTCAGGCTCCCTGCAATCATAAATGTACAAATGGTAGATGTACATGTTGATTTTACAAATATCCCCTCAAAATGAACCTGTCATCATGAAAATGGAGTCCATTCTGCAGGCCGCAAGTTGAACAGAGCAAATTGTTATATGGTTTTGTGGTGAAAGATTTAGTATAACCTGTAGTTTATTAATCTGTATTTCTACATATTCTATGCTTAGACGTAGTCATGTGGGTGATCTTAGGGTATGTTCACACATCGTTTTTTTGGTAGGCTGATTTTGAGGCAAGCTCTACCTCAAAAATGCCTCCCATTTATTTCAGTAGGATTCAGTAGCAGTTATTTTCCTCTAGCAGATTTTTTTTCAGCTAGAGGGGGAAAAAAAGCAACACGACCTATCGTCATTTTTTCCACCTTGAAAAACCCATTGAAATTAATGGGAGGTGGAAAAAACACTTGAGGCTAAAGTTTCACGTGGCGTAAACGCAGGGAAGCGCCGTGGGAAAAAATCAGAGTTTTACAGTCAGAGCAATGTGGATGGGATTCTAGTGAATCCCATGCCCACTTTGTGGAAAAAAACGTGCTGTGGATACGCAGCATGTCAATTATACTTCCGGAAACGCCGGCGGTTTCCCCATAGGTATAATTGAAACAGTCCATAGAGGCAAACTTTCTGTTTAAAGCACTGCGGGAAGAACTGCGATGCGATCCCGCCACGGCTTCTCCCACAGCGCTTTTTTTTGCTGCAGGACGCCATGTGGGGCCTTAGCCTGACACTGTTTTTACAAAAACCGCAAGCATTATTTATTTATTTTTTTTAAAAGGGAAGTTTCCAGGTCCATACAGTGTGCTGGAGCAAAAACCATGAGAAAAAAAGTGACAAATGTATCTGTTTACAAAAACGGTTTTGTAATTCCTGAAGCAGATTTTTTTAGCCTGCAAAAAACTCCATACCCTTACTCAGCACGTGGGGCTTCTAGACTGTGTTCTGTGACTGGATATACTATAAATGTGTCATAAGCAGGAGTGTTATCCGTAAATAGTTTTGTTTGTTGCAATAATACATGCCGTTTTCTAGAAAATCCCATCCACACATTGTGGGAAAATACGCGCAGCAGATACACTGCAGTTTCGAAAAACATTGCAGTTTTGGAAATCGCAGTATGTCAATTATACCTACAGAAACGCCAGCAGTTTCCCATTAGAAAGCAGAAAGTCTGCATAGGAAACCTCTGCTGACTTTCTGTGAAAAGCTATGTGGGGCCTTAGCCTAACGTGGGAATTAAAGGGATTTCCTCACAAAGACCACCGCTCTGGGGAAATGTAATATTACATCCAGCCATTCTAATGAAAGATTAACCATGTAATACATAGCTTGCGTGAGTCTGCAAGAGTGGCACTTGCTTAACACATCTCCATTCTGGTGCACAGAGCAAGTTTGTGACCAAGAAATAACATCCTCATATTTTAACAGGGCAAGAAAATGTAACCTATTACAGAGGGACTTGGAATATAAATGTAGTTGGTAGGAGCAAAGCCACTGCAACTTATTTCTCAGTTTGCCTCTCTTTCCAGATGTACACCGAGTTGAGGTTGCAGATCATGGATTTTTGTTTCCAGAGTATGAGCTGGTTACAGAACCTGAAGAGCTGGATTCTGATGCAAGTCTGGATGATGATTCCACAATGAGTCAGATGGATGTAGAGTCAATGAAATCAAATCTTGGTAAAGCTGACTTTTTTTTTTCATGCAATATTTGATGTTTTTATGTTTGAAGTTAAGACATGAGATGTAGTGTATGGTTCTACCTAATTTGAATCTATCTTATGTGATAAGTTGTTAAAAATGTACCTTTTTTTCTTATTTCAAATGTAGTAAATAACTCAAGTGTGATTTCAAGAGTAGTTATGTGTCATCACAATCATTTATGGAGGGTGAAGGGTGTCATAGCTTGAGCTGATGGTTTTAAGAGGTGGCCCTGGATTTAAAAAAAAAAAAAAAATCCCTACTATGGCATGTGTTTAGAAAGCTGCAAAACAAGTTTTCACTTAGGGGTCGTTCACACTACCGCTGGTGACCGTCAATAGTGTCCGTTGCTATTGTCAGTTTCAAGATTTTAGCAACGGACACTAGCAGAACTGTCACAAATCTGTTAAACATTCCATTAATTTCAATGGGATTTTATCTGGTGTCCGTTTACACCCAGTCCGTCACATGTCTGTTATTTTTCACGGACAAAAAATCAGGGCTGTGGAGTCGTGGAGTCGGAGTCGGTGCCTATTTAAGTGGAGTCGGAGTCGGTATAAAATGGACCGACTCCGACTCCCAAAATATATAATAAATTGGTACAGTTAGTAGTACAATGCAGTATGTGCTGAATATATTTTCATAAGAATTTGGGAAAATGATGAAATGTTGAAAATGATGAAATGTCCTGTAAAGGTCTGTTCTATTCCTCATATAATGATGGGACTGAGTTCTGAGTGAACCTATAAGGTTTAGCAGTGCCCAGGGCTGTGGAGTCGGAGTCGTGGAGTCGGAGTCGGTGCCTATTTTGGTGGAGTCGGAGTCGGGGCTTTGGCGTACCGACTCCACAGCCCTGCAAAAAATTCTGCATGCAGGATTGGGTAATGGGCAGTAACGGACGGGCGTCCATTATACTGTCCTTTATTACTGTCTGTCTTTTTTCTGCGCATGCTCAGAAAGCAGAAACGAGAAAAAGCAAATAAAAAGGACACTAACTGATGCTAATGTGTCCATTTTTTTAACTCATCCATTAAATGTTTTTTTTTTTTTTTTTTTTTTTGACACTATCAGAACGGACATCCAATGGTAGTGAACCCACACTTATTCCTCCTATATTCCCCTTATTACAATAAATTAAATATAAAATATATCTATTTTTTTTATAAACCCTCTAGCAAGGCTGGTAATCCAGCAGGTTTTTTTTTCTCTTTTTAAAGGAATTCTATCATTAAAAAATCGATTAACTAAAAGCACGTCGGAATAGCCTTTAGAAAGCTATTAGCTATTCTCCTATATTTTTCAGGTTCGCACCGCTGTTTTTGAGTTTTATCTTTCTTCGTTATGCAAATTGGTCTTCAGTGCCCCCTGTGCTCAAAGCACAGGCTCGTCATAGGTTCCAGCGCCGCCTATCTCTTCTGCTCCTGACATGCCTCCTCCATCTAGAGTTTTTTCTCTAGATTCTCTAGCCCCCACCATTCCTGAGAAATAAATGCTGTTGTTAGTTTTTTGGTTCCTCTTATTTTAAGGTCTCTACTGTTAGGAGGGCAGTGTCAGGCAAGGTGTGCGATTCTGAGCTCTGACACTGTCTGCCTCTGATTGAAGCTCTGAATCGCTCCCCACCCCCCTGCCTTACATAGCCCTTGTGACACTGCAGAGCTTAAATAGCACATCAGGCAGATCAAAACTATCTGTATTGATTACTCGGGAATGGTGGAGGCAAAAGAAAAAAATTCCAACTGCATTGGAATCAGTAGATTGGCGCCTAACATGCTAAGAACTGGTGGTGAAGTCAGCAGCATCCTGGATGTACAGACCTCACATTCAGTTATATGTTCATTTAACAGTGTTAAAGTTGGAGCAGGTTGTAAGCTATATCAGCTGTTCTGAAAATGAATGCGAGGTTGGAGACTGCGACTATAAACTTAGTGCAACTTAAAAACACAATATGATTACTAACATACATAAAAAAATTTTCTCTTGTTAAAGGTGTCCATAACCTGTAAAAGGTTAAGTTCAATAAGATTATTTGGTGTTTAGGTAGCCTGACCATATGTGTAGTTTGTACATGACCTGTGGTGAGGCCTATCTCGTAGAACTTGAGTTTGTCTGTCCACTTGGAGGTTGTAAGCTGTCAGGATTTGGTGGCTTTGTATTGTGACTTTTTGGCCGAGCTGCTGGAACAGGTGAAACATGTTGAAAACTTACTATTCTAGCATTTCCTGGGATAAAAGGGTTGGTTGTGTTGCAGGTAAGGTGAGTTTCTAAGGATGTCTGTACACCCATTGGTAGATTTTTATCTTTCTGCATTTACTGCACAATACAAAGTAATAAAAATTAACCCCTTCCTGCAGCATGACTTATATCATGAGCTGGTGCCATTAGCAGTGGGTATTAGCTGTAACAAACCATAGCCTGCTACAACTGTGGTCACATACGGAGCCTGACTGACCCCATTTACTATAATGGGATCTGTTGGGTGTCTGTTTTTTTAAAACTGAAACTGCAGGACGAAAGTCACTTGTTTTTGTTTTGCACTTTTTTTTTCCAGAGTCTTCTATGGATGATATGAAATTAAGTGAAGATGAATTGTCAGCAATGGCAAAGCATGAGAGTGATGAAGACAAGGCTTTTAGCAAGTTCAAGAAGCGGATTTCAATTGAACCTGAGCAGGTATTCTGTGATAAGCATTAAAATATGTAACCATATTACAGTCATGGCCAAAAGTTTTGAGAATGACACAAATATTATATTTTCACATGATCTGCTGCCCTCTGGTTTTTATGTGTGTTTGTCAGATGTTTTTATCACATACAGAAATATAATTGCATTCATATTATGAGTAACAGAAGCTTATATTGACAGTTAGAATGAGTTAATGCAGCAAGTCAATATTTGCAGTGTTGACCCTTCTTCTTCAGGACCTCTGCAATTCTCCCTGGCATGCTCTCAATCAACTTCTGGACCAAATCCTGACTGATAGCAGTCCATTCTTGCAGAATCAATGCTTTAATTTTGTCTGAATTTGTTGGTTTTTGTTTGTCCACCCGTCTCTTGATGATTGACCACAAGTTCTCAATGGGATTAAGATCTGGGGAGTTTCCAGGCCATGGACCCAAAATCTCTGTTTTGTTCCCTGAGCCATTTAGTTATCACCTTTGCTTTATGGCAAGGTGCTCCATCATGCTGGAAAAGGCATTGTTGAGCGCCAAACTGCTCTTGGACGGTTGGGAGAAGTTGCTCTTGGAGGACATTCTGGTACTATTCTTTATTCATGGCTGTGTTTTTAGGCAAGACTGTGAGAGCCGATTCCCTTGGCTGAGAAGCAACCCCACACATGAATGGTTTCAGGATGCTTTACAGTTGGCATGAGACAAGACTGGTGGTAGCGCTCACCTCTTCTTCTCCGAATAAGCTGTTTTCCAGATGTTCCAAACAATCGAAAAGGGGATTCATCAGAGAAAATGACTTTACCCCAGTCCTCAGCAGTCCACTCCCTGTACCTTTTGCAGAATATCAGTCTGTCCCTGATGTTTTTTCTGGAGAGAAGTGGCTTCTTTGCTGCCCTCCTTGAGACCAGGCCTTGCTCCAAGAGTCTCCGCCTCACAGTGCGTGCAGATGCACTCACACCTGCCTGCTGCCATTCCTCAGCAAGCTCTGCACTGCTGGTAGCCAGATCCCGCAGCTGAAACACTTTTAAGAGACGGTCCTGCCGCTTGCTGGTCTTTCTTGGGCGCCCTGGAGCCTTTTTGGCACCAATGGAACCTCTCTCCTTGAAGTTCTTGATGATGCGATACATTGTTGACTGAGGTGCAATCTTTCTAGCTGCAATACTCTTCCCAGTTAGGCCATTTTTGTGCAGTGCAATGATGACTGCACGTGTTTCTTTAGAGATAACCATGGTTAACAGAAGAGAAACAATGATGGCAAGCACCAGCCTCCTTTTAAAGTGTCCAGTGGTGTCATTCTTACTTAATCATGACAGATTGATCTCCAGCCCTGTCCTCATCAACACCCACACCTGTGTTAATGGAGCAATCACTGAAACGATGTTAGGTGGTCCTTTTAAGGCAGGGCTGCAATGATGTTGAAATGTGTTTTGGGGGATAAAGTTCATTTTCTAGGCAAATATTGACTTTGCAAGTAATTGCTGTTAAGCTGATCACTCTTTATAACATTCTGGAGTATATGCAAATTGCCATTAGAAAAACGGAAGCAGTAGACTTTGTAAAAATTAATATTTGTATCATTCTCAAAACTTTTGGCCATGACTGTAGACAGTGGCTTAACCACTTCCGTATCGCCCATAAACTATATACAGCGCTGAATGAGCGCTGTATACACCCCTATGGGCGCCGCCATCTTGCTGCTGCCCTCTGACCCGGCGGTCACGTGATCTGCTGGGATCAGTGTGTGTTAGAGCTGCTGGGTCCTACAAGACCCAGATCAGCTCTATAGTAACGTGCAGGAGGCTGTATTCCTCCTGCAAATGGGGCTAAATGTACCAGCCCCAGTTACAGGGGAAATCAGCCTCCCCAACAAAAAAAATAAAAAAAATAAAAATCAGATGTCCCTGTGGGGGAACTCCCCCGGTTATGTTGTCTTGGGCCTAATTAATAAGGAACAATTATCGAGCGCTCGGGGAAACAGACAGACAGACACCAAGGTATCATGTATAGAATGCTTCGATTTATTGATTGGCAGAGCAAGGTTATATAGAAAGCACAGTTATACATCAGTCACATGACACGATGTCCAAACTTGGTCTTATTGTTCCGCTATCACGTATGTCCCAAAACCAGTTTAAACTAGATTGATACAAAAGCATATTTCAAAACACCACTTAATGTCACAAAACATAACACCTAACGCTAAAAGGTCAGAGAGAGCAATTTTTAGACGTTTGCGATATAGCCTTATCTTAACCACATTCTATACTGACAGACAGCGCAGACTTTGTGGTGGGCGACATGCTCACAGCAATAACTCCTATTTTTCTTAACAGCATATATGTCTGGCAAGCAGAATATTTTTAACCCTTACATCCCCAAAGGACATGTGAAAAAAGTAAAAAATAAAATATAATACGCCAATAACATTAAAGGTTATAGCCCCTCTCCCAACGACACCATACAAAATAAAAATTATCGTAATGGAGAGTAAAAACTATTTTAAAAAGTTTTTAGTAGCACTTTGTGTTATTAAATTAAAAAAAAAAAAGAAAAGTAAAATACTGACACGTTTTCCCGGATATAAAAAAAAAAAAATTAAAACGCATGCAAAAATATAAGCATAAAAATAAATCCCTATGTTACCGAAAAAAAAAAAAATGCAGAAATTAGTTGAATAACACATATGATAAAAAATGTTATATCCCTCAAAACCGAACATACAAAAAAAACCGAAAATGTGTCTGATCTGGAAGGAGATTAAAAAGGACCTATTTACTGCCTCCACCAATTCCTGCTCTGTTTCCTTTGATGGTGACCAGTCCTCTGAGTCCACTGTAGCTGGAATTTTTTCTCTAGCCCCCACTATTCCCGCAATGAATGCAGTTTGTTTTGGTGCCTAATATGCTAATTTTGCTTTCTACTGTGAAGTGGATGGTGCTTGGCGAGGACACATGGTTCTAGGCTCTGTGATCTTCTTAAAGAAGTCAACAGTGTCGGAGTTCAGAATCATGTCTGCTCTGACCAAAAACCATTCGATTCACAGTAGAGAGCCAAATTGGCATATCAAGAATCAAACTCCACTGATTATAGGGGTTTTCCAGGACCTCCTATTGACGTTTTACTGATATGCTTCTTGTGCCTAAAATCTGTTGTTCCTCTGCTGTCAGAAGTGGTCACATGACTTTATCTAAAGTGATTTTTGGGTTTCCGCTTACATTTCCCAGCCTAGGTTTTTTTTTAAAAAAAAAAGGGGGGAATTTAGCCTGCACAATTCCTTTAGGTGCTACTTTCTACCAGGGACTGGATTTGCTTTTTCTGGACTTAAATTGGTCTCGCATAACAACTTTGCAAATAATCATGGTTCTTCATAGGAGAAAACACATGTGCTTTGTGTTTAATTTTGCTGTAGGTTTTAAGATATTTCAAAGACGGCGAACCTTTATGGATTTCCCTCCAAAATATCCCAGAAGAAAATGATATCCCTAAATGTGAATGTGGAGCCAAAAGGGTCTTTGAATTCCAGGTAGGAATTATGAAATGTGAAATTTTAATTTTGAAGTCTGTGGGTCTCAATTCTCAAAACCTAATTATTTTTACTTTTTTTTTTTTTTTTTTTTTAAATTGCTCTTAAGTAATCATAGTTCAGCTTCTTAGGCTATGTTCACATTATGTTTGTGTTACACATCTAGCATGTATGCCAGGAATGCGCCTTATGTACATACTACATTCTTTTATAGGGTTACATTAATCTGAAGGCCAAAAGGATGTTATTTTGGCTTCTTTTCGGCTGGCGTTCTCCGCTACACTGAAGTAAAGGTGGGGGGGGGGGTGTATGGAATAATGTGCAGTATACTGTTAACGCATGTAGATAATTGCTGACATGTATCTGGTAGTTGAGAAACACTCTGGGTGTTATGGTTAGGCCCGGTTCACATCTGCGTTCGGGTTTCCATTCAGGAAGTCTGCTTGGGGACCCCCGAACGGAAACCTACACTACCGTTCAAAAGTTTGGGGTCACCCAGACAATTTTGTGTTTTTCCATGAAAACTCAGACTTTTATTTATCAAATGAGTTGCAAAATGAATATAAAATGAATGAATAGAAAATATAGTCAAGACATTGACAAGGTTAGAAATAATGATTTTTATTTGAAATAATAATTTTCTCCAAACTTTGCTTTCGTCAAAGAATGCTCCATTTGCAGCAATTACAGCATTGCAGACCTTTGGCATTCTAGCTGTTAATTTGCTGAGGTAATCTGGAGAAATTTCACCCCATGTTACCAGAAGCCCCTCCCACAAGTTGGACTGACTTGATGGGCACTTTTTGCGTACCATACGGTCAAGCTGCTCCCACAACAGCTCAATGGGGTTGAGATCTGGTGACTGCGCTGGCCACTCCATTACAGATAGAATACCAGCTGCCTGCTGCTTCCCTAAATAGTTCTTGCATAATTTGGAGGTGTGCTTTGGGTCATTGTCCTGTTTTATTATGAAATTGGCTCCAATCAAGCGCTGTCCACAGGGTATGGCATGGCATTGCAAAATGGAGTGATAGCCTTCCTTATTCAAAATCCCTTTTACCTTGTACAAATCTCCCACTTTACCTGCACCAAAACAGACCATCACATTACCTCCACCATGCTTGACAGGTGGCGACAGGCACTCTTCCAGCATCATTTCAATTGTTCTGCGTCGTCTCACAAATGTTCTTCTGTGTGATCCAAACACCTCAAACTTCGATTCGTCTGTCCATAACACTTTTTTTCTAATCTTCCTCTGTCCAATGTCTGTGTTCTTTTGCCCATATTAATCTTTTCCTTTTATTAGCCAGTCTCAGATATGGCTTTTTCTTGGCCACTCTGCCCTGAAGGCCAGCATCCCTGAGTCGCCTCTTCACTGTAGACGTTGACACTAGCATTTTGCGGGTACTATTTAATGAAGCTGCCAGTTGAGGACCTGTGAGGCGTCGATTTCTCAAACTAGAGACTCTAATGTACTTGTCTTGTTGCTCAGTTGTGCAGCAGGGGCCTCCCACTTCTCTTTCTACTCTGGTTAGCCTGTTTATGCTGTCCTCTGAAGGGAGTAGTACACACCGTTGTAGGAAATCTTCAGTTTCTTGGCAATTTCTCGCATGGAATAGCTTTCATTTCTAAGAACAAGAATAGACTGTCGAGTTTCACATGAAAGTTTAATCGAACCAACAAATGTATTGCTCCAGATTCTCAACTAGCTCAAAGGAAGGTCAGTTTTATAGCTTCTCTAACCAGCAAAACTGTTTTCAGCTGTGCTAACGTACTTGCACAAGGGTTTTCAAGGGTTTTCTAAACATCCATTAGCCTTCTTACACATTTAGCAAACACAATGTACCATTAGAACACTGGAGTGATGGTTGCTAGAAATGGGCCTCTATACACCTGTGTAGATATTGCATTAAAAACCAGACGTTTGCAGCTAGAATAGTCATTTACCACATTAACAATGTATAGCGTGTATTTCTGAGTCATTTAATGTTATCTTCATTGAAAATAAACTTGCTTTTTTTTTTCAAAAATAAGGAAATTTCTAAGTGACCCTAAACTTTTGAACTGTAGTGTATACACATAAAAAAGCGGTTTACTTGGGGAAACCCGTGGACCCCATAGACTATAATGGGGTCTGTGTGGTTTCCGCTTGGTTTCCACACGTAACATGCGGAGACATGGGGTCCGCGGTTCTCCCAGGTAAAACGCTTTTTATGCGTATAGGTTTCTGTTCGGGGGCCCCCAAGCGGACTCCTGCATTCGGTTTTCCGTTCGAGACGTAAACTGAGCCTTAGTTGGCAAGGTTTATAGCTAATACGCATTGGAACAATAGTGTGTGTGTGTGTTTTTTTTTTTTTTTTTTTTTTTTTTATCTTCATTTTTTTCTTATGCCAGGTTATGCCACAGCTACTGAGCCATCTGAAAGTGGATAGTCTTCAGGAGAGCATTGACTGGGGCGTTCTGGCAGTCTACACTTGCTCTGCCAATTGCAAAGCAGAAACGTGTTATGTCGAGGAGTTTCTATGGAAACAAGATGTACCAACAGATGCCTTGTAAAACTACAAAACACCCTTGTTTTACAGTCATGTGGTATCTGAAAGGACATTGCTCTCTTGGATAGATCTTTTGAATGATCTTAAGTGCATACACTTCCTCACAAAGTTATGTCTGAATAGGAAAAGTCCTTATCTCCCAGATGATGTATGTTATGTTTGTGTCAGAAAAAAATAAATAAAATTGTCCATTGCGAGTGGTTGGACGATATTTTTGATGTTTTCAGCTTGATATCGAGAATATACTGATTCTAAATGTGTAATTTGTATCTTTGTTATCCCTGTCATTTCCCGGCAGTCTGCCTACAAAAGGTCCTCTCATTTATATCTCCCAGGTTAGTTATGTATTAGCAAACAGTGCACAGATCCTTTGTGGACTGACTGCAGGGGGAATACCAGTGTGTATCAAGATTACAATTACATATAACTGAATAGGCAAAAAGACGCTGGTTCAGAATAACAGCGGGTTGGAGGAAATTAAGGGAAAATGAAGTTTCCTGTTAGCCTTGTTAGTTAAGACCTACGGAGTACTGGAGAAGGGCAGGGTGTCCATAGTCTGTGTATCTAATGAGTAGTACTGTGTTGCACTTCTCTGCATAGATTGGCCTGGCACATCAATGTGCCTGGGGAGGTAGCACTTAGATGGTGCTGTGGATTCTTAATTGTAAGGATCTTTAAGGTCCTTTTAAGATATTTGGTTATTAGAAGTTTGTAGGAAAATTGTTTATTGACAATTGACTTGTGCAAACAGACCGGTAATCACCTAAACGACCAAACGCTGGATTGTTGGGTGATTGTCCTTTCTGCCATGCATACAATCATTGTTGGCAGTAGTTGCTGAGTGTAAACAGGGATGTGCTGCCAACAAACCATGCTTCTGTATGGAGGAGGAATAATCACGGCAGTGTAGTTTTGCATCTGGCTGTGTTTATGGCACTCGTTTTTGGCCTGCATCAGCCCATTGGGTCCCAGCAGTCTTACCCCTACTAAGCGGTAAGTGCAGGGATATCCTAGCAATATACCATCACTTACTATGGATTGAAAAACCTTTTAAATCCATATAGCCTTATTATATACACCATATAAAGACTCTTGCAATGCTAGGGCTACATATCAGTCACTTAATGCAACTTTAGGTGACTGATACTTCTGTCATAGTGTCATCTTTCCTATTGTGTATCAACTGCAGTGACTAGTAACCATTGGCTGTGGTTCACAATAGGACTGATCCTTGTGTACTGAAATGACATTTTGTTGTGGTCACAATTTGTTGGCTTACAGCAGTTGCTACTAATGCTTGCAAGGATAGGAGTTGAATCAAATTTCAGCGGAGATTGTTCCACTATGAAAGTAACATTTATCTAAGTCTTGCCCAAGCTAGAGCTAACCATATCGCTGGCTGCAGCCCAAAGTGTTTTTTGACTGCACTTTATTGTATAGAATGTGTTTAAACTATAACTATCTTGTTGTAAAAATTGTTTTTGCTAACTTATAAATTATAAAATTATATAATATGCTATTTTATGGTCCATGTTTTATAAACAAAATATAACTTTTCCAAATATAAAAAAAAAAAAAAAAAAAGTTTTTTCTTTCTGTTTATTCCATGTATACTATGTTACCAAGTTATGTCACTTTGGTAAAATTGTATAATAAATATTTTGCTTTAGTAAAGCTTGTATGTTTTGTGTGTGGGGTTGTTTTTTTTTTTTTTTTTTTTTTTTGTCCAAGTTTGAGGATCTTCCAGTGAAACATAGGAGTAACACAGGCTTGTTAGCACTTGGTGATTGGGTGTAAAGGGGTGTATGGAGAGTTCAGGAGCTGAGCACTCTCCATACACTGCGGCCGCTAACAGCTGCAATCGGTGCCGACACTGATCGCAGCTGTTAACACTTTAGATGCTACGGTCAAATGCGACCGCATCTAAACTGCGCAGGCGCCTTGGGCCCACCATCTTTACTTGATCACCACCCTCCAGAACGTCATCGGCGGGTGGCGATTGGTTGTCAGATATCACGGCTGTCAGGGCATGACATGCTGAGCTACATGGCAATTTTGCCTGCTTTAAAAAGCCTCTGATGAGCTGTTTTTTATTTTACCAGTAGAAACTTGTCAGGTGGAGTGTAATGTAAGCTCTCCTGGGAGTTCTGGAGATATTTGTGTGCTGGCTACACTGCAGTTGTGGATGTGGTTGTGCTCAGTGGACAGCTTAGAGGTGGGGGCTGTGTGCTTATCCACCCCACCTGGCTACCAGATTCACATCTAGGTGGGCGGCTTCAATGAGGAATCTGTGAGGGTTTTACCAGCAGCACTGGTGTTCCTACACCGACGGGGGTCTCTGCTTGACACCCTAGCTCTCTTCCAGTAGGGGTGACGTTTTCCCCGTGGCAGAGCGAACGGTATGTTGGAACCTCCCTATCAGAACATCCATGGTACATAAAAACATAGATCTTTAGACTGCTGAGTGCTCATGAGACCTTTTGTACTAAGTAGCTATTTGTTTATAGTACTGGAGAACCTCCCTAACAGAATGATTGTCCCAGAGTTACTGACAGGTGCTATGTTGGTTTCCAAGTGTGAATAGAGCCTAAGAAACAGTGCAGTATCTCTGTACCCGCTCCCCCTGTTTTTAACTCATCACTGGGATGACACTTGGATGTGATGTGTTTCAAGAGTTTATTTATTTTAGTGCATATTAATAAAAGTTAATTTTTGGTGTGCTTTCTCTATTTATATTTTGTGGTCTGACTACTTGGTAAACAAACTAGTGACCTTGTTACTTTTTTGAGCAATCAGTTGTCATGACATCTAAGAACCTATTGAAGGCTCCCAGGCTTGTCATTCGTATGGCTCTATTACACACTGCCAAAGGCAGCATGTAATAGAAGTTATGGGATTTTAGTATTCACTGCAGTACATTAGTGAACGGATTATTGCAGTGAACGGTATGAGCGATCAGACCCCCTAGAGTTCAAGGTCCCTAGGAGGTCTGATCATAAAAAAAAAAAAAAAAAAAAAAAGTTTTTAAAAGTATTAAAAAACCCCCCACAAAGTTTAAATCACCTCCCTTTCCCTAGATCACATATAAAAATAAAAAAAGAAAGGTAAACAAACACAGGTGTCCTCACGCTCCAAATAGTTAATTTTTTTATCCAATATGGTGAACAGTGTAGCAAGGAAAAAATCATAATGGCCTGTTTTGTTTTTTTTTTTGTTTTTTTTTGTTGTTCAACTTTTTGCCCCCTATTAAAAAAAAAAAAAAAAAAAAAAAAAAGGAATAAAAAGTGATCAAACTATCAGACCTTCCCCAAAAAGGTATCAATAAAAAAACCATCTTGTCCTGCACAAAAATATGGCCTTACCCAGCTCCATACACAAATCTCAAAAAGTTACAGGTGTCACAATATGGTAACAATTATTTTTTCTATTTTAAAAGGTATCAAAACTTTACAAATATTATACAAATTTGGTAATGTCGTCATTGTACTGACCTGCCGAATACAGGTAACATGTCATTTTTACCACATAGTGAATGCTATAAAAAATTAAACCCATAAGAAATTGACACACATGCGTGTTTTTGTTTTGTTTTTTTTCCCAATGCCATCTCATTCTGAATATTTTTTTTTTTTTTTTTTTTTTTTTTTCCAGCTTCCCAGTACATTGTACAAGATATTGAATGGTGCCATTACAAAGTACAATTTGTTTTGCAAACAAGCCATGATGTGAACTGAAAAATGAAAAAAATATGGCTCTTGGAATGGGGGGGAGGGAAAAAACAGAAATGCAAAAATGAAAATTGGCTATGGCATAAAGGGGTTAATGTAACACCAAAATACTTTATACCAGGTTAGCAAAGGTTACTATATAGCGACCAATTCTTTTGAATCCAGTCTTAAGATATTGTAACAGTGGCAACAGTGCAATAGATGGGGTTATGCAGATATGCAACCTGTCCTGCTGCATTTCAGAAAAATATGCGCAGTGGACAAACGCACACTGCGAATTCTAAAACTGTCGGAGCCCTGCACCTTTATGGTTGCAGGCCGCTCCCGCGCGATGATATTGTGGGAGCAGACTGAAGGCTCCCAAGCTTGTCATTGCATTATGACTAACCACCAGCTTCAGTAGCTACAGTTGGAACCAGAAGTTTGCATACATTATATAAAAAGACACATGCATGTTTTTCTCACTATCTGACGCTAGGTTCGCATCTGCATTTGGGTTTCCTAAAAAAAAAAACGAAATCCTAATCCGCTTAAAAAAGTCCATAGACTGAAGTCTAGAATTAATCGAAGTTTCCTGTTTAAACGTAAGCTGGCTGGGGGACTGGGTGTTCCCATAGTGCGCAACTACTATCTAGTCTCCCTTGCTGTTCAATGCGCTGGGTGGTGGTCCATGGATGTATCGACTCCCTGGGTGCACATGGAGCACTCTTTTGTAGCGCCTCTGAATCTTGGGAGTGCTTTGTATTTGCACTTTTGGGACATTACACCACCCCAATCTTTCTCACCGATTATGCGGGCTTCCCTGGCTACCTGGGCGTTGCTTCATGGGAAGGCAACCCCTACGAGGTATTTTAATGTCTCGGACATGCCTTTATCCCTCGTATCTTGGGCAATCAGGGACTTGGGTATTTCGGGTTGGGAGGCCAGGGGGATTACCCAGGTCTCGCAGCTGTACTCTGAAAGTGGGACAGTCCTATCTTTTATGGCATTGCGGCAAAAATATGGAATCCCTATGAGAAATTTCTACACATATTTTAGAATACTGCATAATGGTACGATCTTCACATGGATATCAAAAAAAGTGAGAGGCCTGAGGTTTTTGTATGATTTGATGAATGATACCTCTTCCTATGTCAAATCTGCCCAATTTCGCTATTGGGAGAGGGATCTGGGAGTGAGTTTTACCCCCAATGAATGGCAACGTGCAATTAAATTGATTCATACCTCCTTGAAGTGCAGCACACATGTTGAGACGGCAATTAAAATTACATTGCGACGGTATCGCACCCCCTCAGTTTTGCAGTTGGCCTACCCTTGTTTCTGGAGTTTGTTGGAGAGGATGCGGGGGGAGGGGTACTTTGCTTCATATTTTAGGGCAGTGTCCGATTATCCAGGGATACTGGACAGAAGTATTCGACATGCTTTCAGAGCTGTTCGGTCTCCAGTTCTGGTATACTCTGCACTTGGCTGTTTTGTTACTTAGAGTTTCTAACATACTAAATCCATATAAAACACTCTTGTGTAAAATCTTAACTATCGCCAAGTTGATGCTGGTCCAAAGGTGGAAATCGACCTCTCCTCCGCCCTTTTCGGCTTTACAATCTGCTATTAACAACACTTTTACTTATGAAAAAATTATCGCCCTGGGTAACCATTCATATAATTCTTTTGTGAACATTTGGGACTGCTGGATCCACTCTAGATACAGTGCCTTGTGAAAGTATTCGGCCCCCTTGAACTTTTCAACCTTTTGCCACATTTCAGGCTTCAAACATAAAGATATAAAATTTTAATTTTTTGGTGAAGAATCAGCAACAAGTGGGACACAATTGTGAAGTGGAACGAAATTTATTGGTTATTTTAAACTTTTGTAAAAAATAAAAAACTGAAAAGTGGGGCGTGCAATATTATTCGGCCCCTTTACTTTCAGTGCAGCAAACTCACTCCAGAAGTTCAGTGAGGATCTCTGAATGATCCAATGTTGTCCTAAATGACTGATGATGATAAATATAATCCACCTGTGTGTAATCAAGTCTCCGTATAAATACACTTGCTCTGTGATAGTCTCAGGGTTCTGTTTAAAGCGCAGAGAGCATCATGAAGACCAAGGAACACACCAGGCAGGTCCATGATACTGTTGTGGAAAAGTTTAAAGCCGGATTTGGATACAAAAAGATTTCCCAAACTTTAAACATCCCAAGGAGCACTGTTCAAGCAATCATATTGAAATGGAAGGAGTATCAGACCACTGCAAATCTACCAAGACCTGGCCGTCCCTCTAAACTTTCATCTCAAACAAGGAGAAGACTGATCAGAGATGCAGCCAAGAGGCCCATGATCACTCTGGATGAACTGCAGAAATCTACAGCTGAGGTGGGAGAGTCTGTCCATAGGACAACAATCAGTCGTACACTGCACAAATCTGGCCTTTATGGAAGAATGGCAAGAAGAAAGCCATTTCTCAAAGATATCCATAAAAAGTCTCGTTTAAAGTTTGCCACAAGCCACCTGGGAGACATACCAAACATGTGGAAGAAGGTGCTCTGGTCAGATGAAACCAAAATCGAACTTTTTGGCCACAATGCTAAACGATATGTTTGGCATAAAAGCAACACAGTTCATCACCCTGAACACACCATCCCCACTGTCAAACATGGTGGTGGCAGCATCATGGTTTGGGCCTGCTTTTCTTCAGCAGAGACAGGGAAGATGGTTAAAATTGATCGGAAGATGGATGGGGCCAAATACAGGACCATTCTGGAAGAAAACCTGCTGGAGTCTGCAAAAGACCTGAGACTGGGACGGAGATTTATCTTCCAACAAGACAATGATCCCAAACATAAAGCAAAATCTACAATGGAATGGTTCACAAAGAAACATATCCAGGTGTTAGAATGGCCAAGTCAAAGTCCAGATCTGAATCCAATCGAGAATCTGTGGAAAGAGCTGAAAACTGCTGTTCACAAACGCTCTCCATCCAACCTCACTGAGCTCCAGCTGTTTTCCAGGGAAGAATGGGCAAGAATTTCAGTCTCTCGATGTGCAAAACTGATAGAGACATACCCCAAGCGACTTGCAGCTGTAATCGCAGCAAAAGGTGGCGCTACAAAGTATTAACTTAAGGGGGCCGAATAAAATTGGCACGCCCCACTTTTCAGTTTTTTATTTTTTACAAAAGTTTAAAATATCCAATAAATTTCGTTCCACTTCACGATTGTGTCCCACTTGTTGATTCTTCATCAAAAAATTTAAATTTTATATCCTTATGTTTGAAGCCTGAAATGTGGCAAAACGTTGAAAAGTTCAAGGCGGTCCGAATACTTTCCCAAGGCACTGTATGTCAGTTAAGGTGGGTTCATAGTTTATCAGCCTAGAGTACTTCTTATCTCGCCCTTATGTACACACACATTTTGTTTTAATATCCCGATTTTCACTTCCCTTAACTCTGCTTATCTAATTTATTATCTAACACAGCGAGACTTATGTATTCCTCCATAGCCAGATATATGATATTACTGCGTGTATGCTTTACACGTTTGAGATACCTTACCGCCAAAGCCTCGATTAGGGTGCCTCTAAAGTTCTTTTGTTTTTATGTTCATTGCCTAGTGTTTCCTTGTTAGATCTTTGCATTCTGGTTTTATTTCAATGGGTAAAGGCAGCTATACAGTAATTGAAGAGACGCTATTTGTCCATAATATGCTGTATACCCAGATTGTACTACTTATTCATGCTATTGTCTTTGTCCCTTTATATCTGTAAAATCTTTAATAAAAATTATTGAAACTAAAATGTAAATAAGACTATATAAATTTTGTATCCCTGGAATCGTACCAAAACATAGAATACAGGTGACATGTCATTTTGGCTGCAGAGTGAACACCATAAAAATGAAGCCTGTAAGAAAGTCGCACCACATCAGGAAAAATAGAATCCCTGCCTGATCACCTGTCCACAATAAGGAAACATTGGCCCATCCATTGGACCTGTCAAGGGAACTTCAAGGCCTGTTAAAAACTCCCATTAACCCCAATTGTGGCTCTACCCATTGTGAGTGTATTGAAATGCCATGAATCTCAGAAAGTGGCAACAATGAACTGCTTACACAATCGGACTATATGAGGCCAGGCATTGTCCAGCACTAGTGCAAGATCTGAGAAAGGTACTCAAATTAAATCCATTGGCAATAACATAGAGGTTTGTGTCACCCTCCAAGGATATGACTCCCCAGACCATCAGTGACCTATCGCCAAATTGCTCATGCTGGATGATGTTGCAGGCAGTTGTCTCCAGACTTTAGGGATTGTAATTGCAGATTTCTCCGGCAGACCCAGGATGAGGGATCTGGCCCAGGATGCCATGGGAACGGATCAGCACCCTTCAAATTTGTTGCTGGGGGCTATCAGGGGAACAGTGCTTTAGAAAACCCCTTAGATGCCATGGTCATATATGACTGCAGCATCTAAGGGTTTAAAAAGTTATTTCTCTGAGTTCCGTTTCTGGCTTTGAAGGAGTAGGACGCTCTTCTCTGCGCTTCTACTCTGTCTTCCTTTAGCATGGGGACCAACTGGTCCTGTTTCTCCTCTCATGAGCAATAAGCTGCCTAGGAAAGCTCTATTTGGGACCCCTACCTCTCGGGACTGGACCCAGCAACCTTCCCTCACATGTTACCTGCTCCCGGCTCCCTCGCAGGTCCATGCTTCTCTTTGGCGGCGGCCATCACCGTCCTCTGCAGACGCTTCTTCTCCGGCTGAATTCCCAGCTGTACTGCTTCCTTCCTCCTCCGCACCGATGGCTCCCGACTCGCTTCTTCTGTGCCGGCATGGGACAGACTACATTCTCTACAGCCTCCGCCGGCCAGATCTACCGCTGCCTGTGCTCCCATTGCCCACGTGCAGCCGCCATCATCTCCCGGCAGGACGCTAGCCCCAGCTTCCTCTCCTGGCCTAATGGAACGTGCACCATGTGCCCAGGCCTCCTGCTCCACTTCTGAGGTCAGTCCAGCGGCCCCCCTCCTCACCTGTGCCCCAGGGATTGACCCCCTCAGATAACCCTCCTGCTGACCAGGGATTCCCGCCTCTGATGCAGAAGCCTCTCCAGCAACAGCAGTCCCATGGCCATCCTTTTATTGTGCCTTAGACCTCCCCATTGGGACTTGTTCCCTGCTCCCTCTATGTTGCTCGGATGCCCCTCTGCCTTGGGAGCCGTGACCAGCTCTGTGTCCATGCTATGGATACATTTGTTCTTATATAGTTACATTGGCTTTTTTGTTTGCTCTTTGTTCCTGGACGGGAGATTTAGCCCTGTCCATATTGTACTATCTGTGTTTTGTCTTACATTTGTCCCTTTCCTCCCCCTCCCCCCTTCTTTCTTTTTTTACCTATTTAGGCTTGAAGACCTATCCCTGCTGGACCTATCCCTGTGGACTGCCTTCGTGTGTTCCTTGGCTTCTAGTTCGCCTTGGCTCTGTGCTCACTGGGTGAGATCTGCCTTCACATATGTTACGCTGACTGTCTTCTTTAACCATGGCTAAGTGTGTTATTAAATGTTAAGGGTCTTGGCTCCAACTCCATGCGACGCATGATCACGGCCAGCCCATAATCTTTTACAATTTCTATGTCCCTAACACATCTCAAATTCCCTTTCTCAAAAGGGTACTGAAGTGCCTGCGATCCTTCCCTGGTTCGACTTGGATGTTAGGTGGAGATTTTAACATGATTTTCTCTGAACACGTGGACAGATTGTCTCTCTGTGATGGCCAGATGAGCGCTTCCCAGCCTCGCCTTACAGCTTTGTACGATCTCTGGTGTGTCAATAACCTGACTGCTCGCTCTTATACTTTTTTCAGTCATTCCCACAACACACACTCCAGGATTGACTATTTCTTCGGTAACACCCTGACTCTTCACCTTTTTACTGATGCTGACATTGGACCTATCTCTTGGTCTGACCATGCCCTAGTTACCATCTCCCTGCCCACTGTCGCTGTTCATCCTTGACACTGTCATTGGCGTCTCAACGACTCCCTCTTACACTCTCAAATTTCTCGAGAACTGCTCCATACTCACCTACTTGACTACTTCCGCACCAATGAAAATTCGGTCCCCTCTGAATCAGTCCTTTGGGAACCCAATAAGGCTGCAATCTGAGGTCACTGCCTAGCCCTTGCAACGCAAATCAAGAAAGACAGGAAGGCTAGGGTGATTGCTCTAATAAAATTCAGTATCTTATTGATCGCTTAGCAATTTACCCTTCTGTTTTTCTACTTCGCCAATTGGTCACGGCTCAGGCGGACTTGCGTGCCCTGACCACTCAACGCCTCCTTCTCTATAGCCAACAACGGTAATATGAGAAAGGGAATAAGGCTCACACAATACTAGCTAAAACTCGGGATCAGCTGACCTCCTCCACCCCACACATAATTCGGGACCCCTCTGGTACCCTCTGTCATCAGCCTGATGCTATTGCTACGGTGTTTTGCGATTATTAATTATTATTATTACTAAACTATATAATCTTTCCTCCCAGGCTCCAGCAACCCCTTACTTTACGCGGCTATGATTACCTAGCATCTTGTCAACTCCCTAAAATTACCTCCTCAGCGCTAGACTCCCTCAATACTCCAATCACTGATGAGATCACCAACGTTTTGAAGGACCTTCCTAACCTTCACCTACCTTTATTACAAGACTTTCCAAACTGACCTCGTACCTCCCACCTCGCTAATTTTTAGATGGTACCTGCATCCCCCACACAATGCTTCATTCACACATTACCCTAATTGCTAAACCTGTGAAGGATCACCAAGAGTGCTCTAACTATCGACCCATAGCCTTGTTGAATACTGACTTGAAACTGGCTCTGGTACCCTATTCCATGTCTTCTGGGATTGCTCTGTAGTTCGCCTCTTTTGGCTGGAGGCAAAGGCTATTACCAATGCCCTCTTTATTCAAGGTGTCCCATTAGACCCTCTTGTTTATTTGCTTAACCTACCACTCAGGCACTTAGGCAAGAAGACTTCTGTTTTTGTACCTCTGCACAGCAGCCAAGACTCTTATCGCGGTTCATTGGAAGGATGTCCTCCCCTCCGCAGGTGCTGCACTGGTGGCCCGCATGAAGGATGTGTGCAGCCTGGAATTTCTGACAGCCACCCTCAATAACACTGTAGAGGCGTTCCAAGCTGTTTGGACCCACTGGAATACGTATTGTATATTGCATGGACTTTAATGTCCTCCCCCCCCCCCCCTGTTCACCTCCTTTCCCCTTGTCTTGTCTTTATTGTTGTTCATTCTTTATTGTTAAAATTAATAAAAATTACAGTTGAAAAAAAATAAAAGTTATTTCTTCCAGGTTAAGTGTTTACCCAATACTTTGCTTTATCTATTCTGCTCTGTTTGTCAGATACAGTTAAATCGTTTTCTTCTCTAGCTTTCAATGCATACTGATTTCATTTTTTGAGCCTTGATAAGGGCTAGTAATGTTCCAGAGATGGATTGTGCTGGGTGGAGCTGGAAACCAAGAGGTGGAGGGGAGAGGAAAAAGAAGCATTGCAGAAATCCTGAGATGAGAACACCCGTGATTGGAGGTGCTACAGTTCAGTGTCAGCTCTGTCTTGCAGCTGACACCCGATCTGCACGGCACATGCTCAGTACCCTGGCTTTTTATATGGTGAAGGACAAGGGTTTCCCATAGAAAATCAGGAGGTGTTTCTAGTTACCCTCTCTAAAATGGGAAAAAAAACAGACACCACAAAGAATTTACAGCCAATGTTGCTGCTGAACATAGACCTAATAGGGAGTCATTGATTATGATGTTAATCTGCTTTCCCTTAGTCCTAACAGCAGCACAATATGGGTATTTTTGCTCCTGTGTGCTAGTAGGACAGGTGGAATTTTTAATTAGCATAATTAATTGCAGGAAAACACCCCTATAAGAGGACAAAAGAGACCTCCCCCCCTTGTGTCAATTATAAAGAAAAAACAATATTACCTAAGGGGGAGAAGCTTGTGCTGCTGTTAGGACTAAGGGAAAACAGATTACATCATAATCAACAATTCCCTTACGTCCTAACAGCAGCACAATACGGGGATGTAGCAAGCAGATCCCCTAGGGAGGGTTCTCTCGCACTACAGTGCTTAAGACTGAATGTCCAAAGGCAGTAGCCTCTGAACTATGGACATCTAACCGATAGTGTTCAACAAAGGTTATTTGGGATGACCAAAAGCGGCTGCACAAATCTGCTTAAAAGGCAAGATCGACTCTCAGCCCAGAAGGCCTACACAGCCCTGGTTGAATGGGCTCTGATGAACTCAGGTGGTGTTAACCCGAGCAAAAAGAAGTTTTAATTGCTTCCTTCATCCATCTTGATAAAGAAGGTTTGGAAGCCTTGAGATCTTTGTCGCTACCATATATATTAATAAAAAAATTCTCCGATCTTCTGAAGGGCTGTGTACGCAGAAGATAAATTTGGAGACACCTTGCTACATCCAGTGTATGGAGTTTTCCCTCCTTCTTGGAAGATGGAGCTGGGAAAGAAAACTGGTAAGGAGACCACTTGGTAGATATTAGCCCGAGAGGGCATCTTAGGGTTAAACCCAGGAAGAAATCGGAGCTGGAACCTATTGGAAAAAATGAAATATATGGCTCTTCAGAAGGAAAGCTTGCAACTTTCCTACTCTTTTTGCTGAGGTGATAGCTAGCAAAAAGGTGGTTTTGAAAGCCATAAACTTAAGATCCACCTCCACCAATGGTTCATATGGCGGGCCGCAGAGGCCAGAAAGAACTGTGGATACATCCCAGTGTGGAACTGGAGCTGCAACCACTGGCCTCATTAAGTCTCATAGCACCCTTAAGAAAACTGGAAATAAGGGGTTCAGAGACATTCATCTGCTTAAGCAGGCAGATAGGGATGAAACCTATACCTTAAGTGTGGCAGGGGAAAGGCCCTTATTCAAGCCGTCCTGAAGAAAATTTAGAATCACTCTCGTAGAAGGATTCTGAGATAATCATTTGCTTATGCAGGCGGATAGGGCTAAAACCTGTACCTTAAAGGGGTTGTCCAGGATAACTGGAAATCCCTACACTAATCTAAACACCCTCCCCCCACCAACTTTCTAAATAACATCATGTGACCACCCCAGGGACATTTTCTGATTATCCAGTGACGATCCGTCTCCCCATTTCCAGAAACGGATCGTCACTACTACTCCCCCCATTATACTTACCCTGCATGCTTCTTCCGATGATACGGCTCCTCCTCCTGTACTGATTCTGTCTGTGCGCGCTCTTCTTCAAGCGCTGTGCGCACTGCTGCCGATAATTCACCAATACTGCACATCCACGCATGCGCAGTAGAGGTGGATCATCGCTGCAGAGAACAGAGCAGCGATGGAGAAGAGCGTGCACAGACAGAATCAGTACAGGAGGAGGAGCCGTCTCGCCGGAAGAAACGTGGAAGCTAAGTACTGTATATAATATGGGTCAGGGGTTGGGCTGAGTAGGTAGGGAAGGGCGGGATAGCTAGAGAGACGGGGGGAGGAGTGAGGAAGGAGGGGGGGATTGAGGTGAGAGGGGTTAGTGAGGAAGTTAAATAGCAGGAAGCTGAAGCATGTAAAAAAATGCAGGAGCTCCCAGAAATCACTCAAAACACTGCTAAAGGTATATGGGTGCATTTATTAACCCATTAATAGCACTAAGAGACATTTTTAAAAAAAAAAACATTTTTTGCCTGGAAAACCTCTTTACGTGTGGCAGGCAAAAGACTCTTATCCAAGCCGTCCTGAAGAAAATTTAGAATCACTCCCGTAGAAGGATTCAAACTATTCACTTCCTGCTGGAGCACCACTCCCTGAAAACATTACCTATCTTTAGGTAGCTTTTATTGCTGGATTCTGCTCTTGCGCAGGAAAGGGTCTTCAGGACGGCTTCTGACAATCCTTTACATTTCCATAGGGACCAACCAACCTTCAGGATGTCAGATTGAGATCTTGGCACTTCTGAGTGCCTTGAGAAACCAGGTTCTGGATTAGGGGAAGCCTCCAATAGATCCCTTGACTCATTAGCATGAGTTGGGAAAACCATACTCTTTTTGACCAGAATAGCAGAATGGCTATCACAGAGGCTTGGTCCTGTCTGACTTTCCTCAATACCCTTGGTATCATGGAAAATGGAGGGAAGATGTATGCCAGCCTGAACCTCCAAGGGATGGATAGGGCATCCACTGCCAAGGGATAATCCTCCTGATACAGTGAGCAAAACGTCTTTACCTTGGCGTTGAGTCTGGTCGCCGTAAGGTCTTTAATACCGCTACAGAGGTAAAGAGAATGGCCTTAAAACTAGGCCGGTAGCGCAATCCAGCGCTACTGGAAGTAGGCTGTGAAAGTGAAGGAGAAAAAAGGGTCCCCAGGGAAACAAGACCGCATAAAGGTTCCGGAGCCTGAAGTGACAACATCACTTTGCCCGGCTCCAAAGCATAGGCTCTGCTGAAGCACTCAGCCAGGCAAGAAGATGCATAGCACACTGACACTGAGCGCAGAAAGGAGAAACAAGGAAGCCTCAGGAGTAAAAAGCTCCCAAGGAAAATAGATGAACAGCTGAACATGAGAAAACTACTAAAAAGTAGTTAACCCTCAAAATCCTTTTAGAAAAAATGGGAGGACAAAAGAGCCTCCCTCCACCTGTCCCACCACACAGGACAGAAAAAAAAACACATGGGGGAGGTCTCTTTTGCCCTGTTATCGGGGTGTTGTCCTGCAATTAATTCCGCCTGTCCAACTAGCACACAGGGGCACAAATATTGTGCTGCTGGTAAGATGTAAGGGAATTAAATTTACCTGACTTCCTCTTGTGGTTTGTTTATACTGGACCTGTGGGTTCTGGTCATGAGTCACGTGATCAGAACCAGCCCTTGAAACCTGGCTGGCGCCACTCCATCGTCTTTTGATTTTACAGGTATGGGGGATGACTGACTATATAGGAAATCATGTTATCTGACAGTTTCTCCTTCATCAACAGTAATTGTCAGGATTTCCTGCTGTCACGTATTATATTCTTTCTGTAGCTGGAATCCTCATCATTCATATCATAGGGATGACATCATCATATCATATCTCACAGAGATGACATGATTTTACCAATCCAGAAACATTGCTATACTTTAAATATTAATGAATTTGGCTCCCTATCATTTTATAAGGTAAATACCTGGAAATCTCAACCCTTACCACTGAATTTATCCTAGAATTCTCTTAAATTTTTTAGAGTCCAAATTCAGATTTGACAGGCATCTAGAAAAAGCAAGTATTTGTGAGTTCACCTAATAATAGATAGCCTTTCAGACATTTACAAAACCAACTTCAACCCCCTTTTAAATTATGTCAGAGAAGTAAACAGTCTGATTAAACTAGCTATTTCGTGGCTAGACGGAGTGGCCTCATTTAAAATTCTTATACTGCCCACAATTCTGTATTCTCAATTTCATTATTCTCTGCCCTTTTTATAACTATTAAATAAATTATTTCTCACTTTATTTATGATGAGTAAAAAACAAAACAGAACATTGATAAAGTTTCTAAGCAAACATAAATATGCAAGTGACTTAGGAATCCAAGATATGTTTGGCTACCATTTTTTATCCCATACATCTCAATTAGCTAACTGATGGACAACACTGACAGACCTACCCTGGTTCCATATTGAACAGTCATTCATGGCTCTATTACACTTGCACTCCCTAATAACTTCTTTCTGGAACACTGATTGCTTTCACCACTGATAAAGGCCTCTGACGGATCAAAACTACGAACAGAAAGATGGCAGTGTGAATGTTGCCTAACACTAGCGTTCGGGTTTTCGTCCTTCGGGTCCCCACTTGGGAAACCCTATCTGTTTAAAAAGTGCTTACATGCAGAAACCCATGGACCACATAGACTATAATGGGGTTCACCACGTTTCTGCCAAAAACGGTGTAGAGAATAGTCCTCCTTGTATGACTTTTCTCTCCATCTATTTTAAGTGGAATGGGGGACGAAGTCTCTTACTGAGACTCAAACGCTAGTATGAATCTAGCATAAGAATAACTAAATCCCTACAATCCCACAATGACCGTAAGGTTATGCTCACATATTTCTGTTACTAAAAATCAGTTCCATTAATTTTAACTATTTCCAGGAAGCCCATTAACTTTATATGTCCAGGCGGTCCACTTCTAAACCTGCAAGGACCCACACCTTACCCTGATGGCTGTTACTATGGTTTATTGCGGTCTCTGCTTTCTCAAGGAGTGCTGTGTGCAGTGCTATGGGAGCCACTGTGATGTCACAGTTCCTAACCCTGTCCCCGGTGACACAACAGTATGTGTCACCTCCATAAAAGTAACCGTAATGGAGAGGGAAAACTATTTAAAACATTTTTTATAGTATCATTTCGTACTATTGAAAAAAACATAAAAAATGTTTTTTCATAGCAGACACATTTCTCTTTTTTCTTGGAAATTACTGTAAAATAAAAAACATGAAAAAATATAAAAACAATATTATAAAGCCTTTTATCACAAGAAAAAGACACAAAAATTATTTGAATACCCCAAAGGAAAAAAAATATTATAGCCCTCAAAACCACATGTACAAAAAAACCCAAAAATGTGTCTGGTCCTGAACAAGGGAAAATAGCCTGAAGCGGTTAATTAACCTTGAAGAAACCTATGCACCGACCTCCAAAACAACTCTATACACATCTATACAGGGTATAGTGATCTTTATAATCTAGTAAACCCAAGAGTTCTATCTACATTCTATAAAAGAAAAAAGTCACATCCGGGCACATGGTTGTTGTTATTAACGCGCATGCTCCTCCTAGTCACAACACAAGGGGCGGGAAAGCGCGTTGACGTCGTCACGTAATGTGGCGAATACGCCTAGGTCACGTGAGCAGCTATTGTTTTGAGTCGGCAAGTCGTTCTTTGGGTGTTTCCTGTATCTGGAGGGGCGGAGTCGGTGGGTTAGTGGGAGTGAACAGAATTCCCGGGGCGGTGCTGGTTTCTTGCAGCAGTGGCGCTGGTGTTGGTGTTGGTGCTTGTGCCGGATGGCTCATCATGGCTGCCGTTATGTCACCGGCGAGGCCTCCGTGCGACAGTGACCCAGCTACTCCGGCAGCGTCTTCCCTAAAGGTGATGTATTGCGCGTCTTCATACGCCGCGTGTGAACGGCGGCCTTGTGTGATCTCAGATTATTCCAGTACTACTTGGGGATGTTGTGATATATTGCATTGTGTGCTTGGGGTGATGCGCTTGTATGGGATTTTGATAGGACAAGGCATCAGTGTTTGGAGGGTGGGATATGAACCCTAGGTGACTGGTGCCCGCTGATGTACACATTGGCAATACTGAGGAGGTGGTATGTTAATATTGCCTTAGGCTGGTCTGTGCTGCAGAATTGCTGAGAGTAGGTAGGCAGGCAGGGAAGGAAAGTATATCAACATTTAGTTGCCATTACGTTTTTGTTAAATCACATAGTCCAGGGGTAGGTATCCTTCAGCTACAGATAGAAGTGAACGGTACATGCAGGGAGTTGTAGTTCAGGTGGAGTGCCGAAGGTTGCTTATCCCTAAAATCTATCAGTATTTGTGTAGAATGTATTTAATCTTTTTTCACTTAGACTAAGCTGGATTTTCAGTGATCACTTGATCATTAAGATTTTATGGAGGGTTGTCCAAGGTTGCTTTCTCATGTAACATTGCAGAAATTTCTGACTGAAAATCTGTTCCAAACACGGGATGGATTTGTTGTTATGGCATGCACCTGGATTGCTGCAAGTTCAAATGAATGAAACTGATTTTCAGTCTCAGAAATTTCTGCAGCAAAATATGCGGTGTGTGAAGGAACACTTAGGGCTTATTTACACGACGGGCGGGTGATGGACATTTTTTAAAGCAATGAGAGTATTGGTATATTTTATACCCTTTTCAAAGTTTTTTGTGCTGATGTGATCATCTCTTTTTATGTATTTATATTTTCTTTATATTTCAGTAAATATTTATTGTTTATGGATACTTGCTCCTGGCAATTCTCTTTTGTGAATTGGTTTATTCACAGGTCCATTTTTTTAGTTTCAATACTTTTTATTGAAGGTTTTACAAAATTTACACATAAAGGAACAAAGACAGCACAGGTCCATTTTTTTGATGGATGTATCATATTGACATGCTTTATCTTTGTCTGCTTTGACGTATGAAAAAAACATATGTATTAATACATCCATAGGGTGAGTTCACACTACCATTAGATGTCAGTTCTGATAGTGTCTGTTAAAAAAATAAAACGGACACCTATCATAACCGACATTAACACTAATGGACACTAACTGATGCTATTGTGTCTGTTTTTTTTACCTGTCACATAATAGTTTTTTACTGTCATTTGAATAAGGCCACAGATGGACCACCACATCCATTTTTCATAGATTGTTAGGTCCAAGAACAATGGAATGGTCATGTGAATAAGAGTTTTATGTGCTTTCTAGACTTAGCTGTCTGTTTCATTTCATTGAAGATTGTCCAGTGTATGTTGTTTTAATATTTTGTATGTCTTTTTCCATGGTTCAGGAAGATAATTCAAATGATGGAAGAGATCTGGAGGAAAATTCCAATGATGGAAGTCAACCCCCAAAAAGAAGGCGTACAGCATCTGGCGAGAGCTCCCCAAGTTGTGAAAATTCTAACCAAGATTTTGGGTAAGTTTATTTGATTTTTTTTTTTTTTTTTGTACTGTGGCACAGGGATCATGGTACAGTTAGCGCTACGGGGCTCAGACCTAGAAGCAAACTTAGTTCATTGATATGGAAACCCCTCAAATTTTAGCGATGGCAGCAAAGGTTGGAATTTATTATTATTTTTTTTTAAATCTCAAGCTGTCTTTGTTATAAAAAAAATAGACTAACTCTACTCTGCATAGTGAATCATTTTGAAAATGAAAAAATGTGCTTATTTTATTGGGTGTAGGTATTATTTCTCAGCCCCCCCTGCTCCAGCTACAGACCCATAGATGGAATCTGAGTTGGTCATGTGATTGAGTGTTAGAATGGCAGCAGGGGAAGCTATGGAATGAGACCTTTGAACCCCCACCTACTGCACCCTGAAAAGCTAATCATTGGGGCGCTAGGTGATTTTTGTACAGAAAGTGATTCTGTACAGAGCAGTGAATTAACTAAGAACAATTATATCCCCACATAACCCTTTTTTTTTTCAACTGTAATTTTTATTGAATTTTAAATTGTACAGTGATTCAAGAACACAAAATACAACCAAAAAAAAAAGACCAAACGAAAGAAATACAAACAGGACACGAGACGTAAATCAAAACAAGTACATGGGAGAGGGACAACAAGGGGAAAGGGAGGGAGAGGGGGAGGTCAGAGACCATGGAGAGTGCAGTACATATCCCAAGGGGATCAGACTGACTGGAAGGCAGCTGTAGTGTTGTTGAGCATAGCAGTGAGGTATTCCAGGCTGCGCACATCTTTAACCCGGGCCACAAGGGCAGGGGCAGTAGGAGGATGTACACTCTTCCAGTTAAGAGCCACAAGCATTTTAGCAGCAGTACAGAGATATAGGAAAAGTTTAGAGGCCTTTCCACCAAGGTGTCGGGGGGGGGAGTGGGTGGGTAAGTTAAGTAAGTAGATCAATGGGTCCAGTGGGACACCCTGGAGGAAGAGCGCATCAGTCAATACCCTGACCTTTGTCCAAAAAGGGCGGATCTGTGGACAGGTCCAAAAAATGTGGTGCAACGTCCCTTCCCCAGACAGATATCTCCAGCAGTGCGCACATAACCCACTGGCTAAATTGGCACACCTTCACTTCAGAAGAATAAGGCTGAGGCTTAACCAGATAAGGCTAGGTTCACATCTGCGCTCGGGGATTCCGTTCCCCACTCCGCTTGAAAAATGCAGAGAGAAAAGTCTTACAAGCAGGACTTTTCTCCCCGCATTTTTCGGGCAGAAACCCAGCGAACCCCGCAGGTAACCGCTTTGTAAGCAGATTGGATTTCCGTTTTTTGGGTCTCCAATTGGTCTTGAAGAACGGAAACCCGAGTGCAAGTGTGAACCTAGAGTAAGTAATGTTTTCTTTTTTTATTTATAACATTTTTTTGCGGTTTCATTTCTTGAACAATCCCTCTAACAGAATTCATATAAACTTTTAAGTTGAGGATCAGTCCAATTAAAATAACTAAAAAAAAAAAACCCTTCTATGAAAAGGTTTCTTTGAAACTAATGGCTATATAAGAAATAACATTAACAAGTATAAGTAATTAAAATTAACACAGATTATTATTATTATTATTATTATTTTTATCAGCTCCAGCTATTTTCCAGCAGAAAATCTAGTTGAATACAAATGGCCATCAGATGAAACAGGGGAGTACTATATGTTACAAGAGCAAGTCAGTGAATATTTGGGTGTCACATCCTTCAAGCGAAAATATCCAGGTAATGTTTTTTGTAGCTTAATATTAAAAAAAAAATCTTCATTTTCAGGTAATTAAAGAGGACCTTTCATGTCCTCATGAAAGTGTGGTTTTATATAACACTAGAAAGCCGACTGTTGGCTTTCTCAGTATGTGCCCCGGCGGTGGAGATATCCGTGCCGTTAGTTTTGGCACCGATATCTCCCCACTGTCAGAAGGGTGTTCCTCATAGCTCAGTGTCATCACTGGGCTGTAAGGAACGCTCCCCTGACAGTACTCGTCCATAGACTTGTACTGGTGGGGGAGGGCGTTCCTCACAGCTTAGCGTCATTATTGGGCTGTAAAGAAAGCCCCTTCTGACAGTACAAGACTATGTTACCATGTAAACAAATGCAGAGGATGCCAGATGCTCCCAGAGAAACCCAAAAATCACTCAAAACACTGCTAAAGGTATTTGCACTTATTAATCCATTAATAGCACTAACAGACCTTTTTTTAAAAAAAATATTTTTTGCCTGGAAAACCCCTTTAAGTATTAGCTAATAACCACCTTTATCTTCACTAGCATACCAGTTGGTGACATTGACCCCTCTACTACATTTGACCACTAGGGAAGATTAAATTAATATGAGATTTATTTTTCTTTTTTCTTTTTCATACCCAAACCTGGGATGCATCTTCTAGCTGGACACAACTTGTCCAGAAAATACGGTATATTAGCCCCTTTCTGAAGGCATCGGTTCCTCCCTATCATTTTCTTATATGAAGTAGAGAATTTTAGCTGTTTCGTCTCATACACTGTGGGGCATATTTGTTATGTCTCAAAGAAACTCTTTGTTGTCTATAACAAGTAATTGCAGCATAACTTGTAATATGCATTCTGCTTTGAAAAATTGAAGCTGTAGTGTGTCTGGTTGCCATTGACAATGTTTCTTCTTCTTTTTTTTTTCTTCTTAAAAAATCTTGCATGCTATTCTTTATTGGAAATAAAATGTGATTCTTTCATTAATTGTTTCCATTATTATTCAGTTATAAAAACTAAAGTTGTAATGCTTTTTCATTAAAGACTTAGAACGAAGAGATCTTTCACACAAAGAGAAACTTTACCTGAGAGAGCTAAACGTCATTACAGAAACGCAGTGTACATTAGGTAATTATTCACAATGTCCTATTCTTTTGTTAAAAAATATGGTTGAGAACCCCATGCACTTGACCATATTTTTTTTTATTAGCGTGTGTGTTTTTTTTTTTTTTTTTAATTCTTTTTTATTAAATTAATAAGCATATGGGTCCGTGGAAAGCACAGATGACACAAGGATGCTATCAATGTTGTGTCTATTCTGCTTTTCACAGACCGGTACATCAAATGGTCATTATACATGTAGACTAAATAATGTAAATTTGTGTATCCACAGCTTGGGAGGTGTAGATGCATACCAGCTAAAAATGCATACAAAGTAGTGTAGATAATGAAAGAAGTTCAAAAGATATGCTATTTAACATGCTATAGGAACTAAAGAGTCGGTCTTACTATTGACAATTCTTAATAGTAACCATATATTGTGTACCAATGTCTCCAAGTAGTAGAAAGTTGGAAGAAAGTCCAGCATCCAGTTCTTCAAAATAGAATCAATGGCTTTATTTAGTGGAAGAGTTAAGAAATCATGCGATACCTTTTAGAGGCTAACTGAGTATATTTGATAGTGAGCTTTCAAGAGTAGTAGCTCTCTTCTTCAGACATTGTGTTATACAAGAAACTGAAAAGTCACACACTCTTTATACACACACAAGACATGGATCTTCAGAGGATCTTAGAATAACAAAATGGAATATAAGTAGAAAAGTTATTTACAACAGGTCAAGAAATAAACAATCTGGAAAACTTATGGAGCGTGACAGAGGGATCAGTAATTCTTGCTGTTATCTGTTTGCTGTCACATGGTGATTTGTGACCCTCACAGTTCATACATAGTGTGCCATGAAACTTGCATGAATATTAAGTCCAAATTGCAGAGTTTGAAATTTTTGCATTAACTTATATTCCCATTCCTTTCTTTTCCTCTGCGTCTTAAAATGTCCCATTAAAACCACAACCCGCAGATCTTCAATAGAGTGGTCTTCTCTGGAGAAATGTGCGGCCACTGGGAGATCTATTCTGCTGTTATTAATGGTAAATCTGTGTGAGTTCATGCGCTGACTAAGTCTCTGCCCTGTTTCCCCCACATAGAGGTCTGTGGTGGGACATTGCGCACACTCATTATGAGATACACCACATTGGAAGACCTGTATAAAGATTCTGTGAATTTTCAGTTTCTTGTATAACACCATGTCTGATGAAGGGAGCTAGTACTTTCGAAAGCTCACTATCAAATATACTCAGTTAGCTTCTAAAAGGTACCGCCTGATTTCTTCACTCTTCCACTACTTTCTATGGCTAACAACAACATTATACTACTGGCTTTTTTTAGGACAGATGAAATCAATCAATGTGAACAAGAGTATAAACCACTTACACTTTTCATGCCTTTAGTCATAGCATGTAATTATGGCTTCATGTAGGTATGAAAGCCCCATGCATATTGCTATACAACCAACTTTGTCAGGGTTAAGGGCTTAAAATCTGTCTGCTCTAATAGTAATGCACTTCAAGGAATTTTAAACAGTCTGTACCTGCAGGATTATCTGCATGCTTCTCAACCAAACTTGCAGAGAATTTAAATGTTAATTTAATCCTTAACCCTTCAGTTTTTGATTGAGATGTCTCTCCACAACTTACTGTGATAAATATGTGTACATACATACAGATATAGCCATACTTAGCTTAATTTTTTTTAACCCATTTACTTTGAGTCTGGATTGACACAGTATTTTTATGTTGCTTAAGAATTGCAGGCAGTTTTAATTGCAGTAATAGGTCACAATAACTCTACAGGTGTCATATTGTGAATGCAGGCAATTTTTACACTTTGAAAAAAGTCTCATGTGTATAACTAGGCGTGAGACTATCTTTCACTTGCTATTATCTGTCATATATGTACTGTGGAATAGGGCACTGCATTTAAACATGATGTCTGCTTAGAAATGGAGTAGGCACCATAGATTGTTTCTCTTCTGTTTTTTTTTTTACACTACATGGCACCTGGGGGCTTCCAATTACTATCACTGCTGGTTCTGAAGGTTCTTAGGTCTGCCATACTGCTTATTACTATTAAGGCCAACCTATTGTCATCATTGTCCGACTGGCCAGTGCCAGCATTTCAAAAACTGTTAACCTTGCGTGGTTTTCTCATTCAGCGGTGTTGAGAATATACATAAAATGGTGTGAATGGGAAAAAAAACATCTATAAAAAGTGAATGCTCTGGATGCAGACAGGTTCTCCAACTAATTTGTGAAAACGCACAACACATTCCTCAGTACAGATGTTATAATACCAGCCAGTTTGAGTGCCGGTGGGTAAAAGCACACAAATTGGATCACTGAACAGTAGAAACACAATGTCTGATCAGACGAATCCAGACTGATTTTGCATTGTGCTAATGGAATGTACATATTTATGAGCAGATGAACACTTACTGTCAAGTGTCAACAGTTAAGGCAGGTGTAGTTGGAGTAAAGGTATGTTCACATGACAAAATTTGGCACTAAATTTGAGGTGGATTTCGCTTCAAAAGCAGCTTAAAGTTAAAGCTCAAACTAGCCTTCATTGATTTCAATGGGAGGCAGATGCTGTTGCAGATGCAATTTTTTTTTTTTTTTTCTTGAATGGGAGGCGGAAAATTCCGCCTGGCAGGTTTGAAATTTGACACGCAATTTGGTCAAGTGGAAAAATTCGGCTTCAAGTTCCTGAAGCCAAATTTGTCAGCTAGGAAAAATTCTGCATTGTAGTGGTTAGTAGACTGTTTTCTTGGCATATCTTGGATACTGTGATGCCTGTCTGTCACAATTAATTCGTGTGGTTTTTGAAGGTCAAAGGAGGTCTAACAGGCTATCTAGATGGGTGTCTCAAAAAAAAAATAAGTGGCCATTAATGTAAAAACAAAACACGTCTGCCTTGTCATGCAGTTTTAGTTCACTTTTGGGCCTAGGTTTTACATGAGTTTGCATGTTAATTTCTCAAGTGTATTTTGGTGAGTAAAAAAGTATTACGTGCTAGAATACACATCTAGCATGCCTGTAAGCAGCTTCCTATTGATTTGAATAGGAAATGTGAATCATATCATTTTTGTTAATTGCAGTACTGGAGGCTTGTGACTACGATGGTGCTTTCAAAGGCCACAACTGCTGGCTCACTTACCTTTCTGTGTGCTGAATTTCAACCCGACTTTGTCCTTGTCTCCCTTCTTTTCTCCTCTCATTGCTCTTCTGCATATGTTTAGCTACTCCTTGTTTGACTCTGTTTTGACTCTTTATCTTATTACTTTGACCTCCCTTGTCTGACCTTGGCTTGTCTCTGACTTCTGCATCTGTGCTGCCCATCCTGATCTACTGCCTGTTTACAACTCTGAACGGATTCCACCTTCTCACAATCACAACCCATAGGCTGGGTTCACATCTGCATTCGCCTCTCCGCACAAAATCAGTTTTTGAAAACGTCTCAAAATCCTCAAAAGCTGATTTCAAGCAGTTCGTTTTAAAACCCATTGATTTCAATGGGTTGTAAAACCCATCCGCAGGTGTGCGTTTGGAGCATTTCCGTCTGGTATCCGCTCTTTTGAGTGGAGAAAAAAGTCGGACTTACAGGACTTTTTCTCCGTTCAGGATTCCAGACGGACAGCAACCAGCGCGTTTTTTTTAATTTTTTTTTTTAACATTGAGGTCTATGGAAAACGGATTACAAACGGATAGCATCAAGAGTAAATGCTTCGGTTCATGAATGCCATGGATACTGATCTGGAGAATGTTGATATTTTTTACAGTTACTACACAAACTGCAGCACTTCAAGTTACAGCCTCCACTTCCTCCTGTACTGAGTTTGCTCCTGCTTTTACCACCATGTTATGATGGAAATTCTAAGGCATGCCGTCTTTTCCTAAATCGTTGTGTAATTCATTATGATTTACATGCTGAACAATTCACTACTGATCAGGCTAAAGTGGCTTTCATCTTCTCTTTGCTGTCTGGTGAGGTACTCTTGTAGGCTGATCCACTATCGGAATGTGGAGGGTTAGAGACTCCTAACTTACAGCTGTTTCTGATTGTGCCCTGTATGTCTTTGTTGTCTGTAGTAAGATTACTTGACTGTAGGACAAGACATTATCCAATTTCGTCCAATGGCAGCAGAGCTATCCTAGAACAAGGAAGAGCTGGTGGCAATATTTTTGGATAGACTTTCTGTTTTTTTTAAATATGAGTTGGCTGGTACCCACTTCCCTGGATGACTTTATATTCCTAGCCCTCAGCTTATGCTTCAGATAGAGTGTTCCAGAGAAACAGCCGCTGAGAGAAGAGTTCCAAGACTAGCGACTTCCTTCCTGAGGCCTCTCCTGACTCCTGCTGCTTCTTCCACTGAAGAACCTATGCAGATGGAGTGTATCAGCCTTAAAGAATAGGAACTTCAGTGCTCTCCCAAACGTTTGATACCAATAACCCTGGTCTACTGTAAGAACCACAGATCTGTTTTTGCCTATATGGATTCTGGTTCTGCGGTCGTCTTCATTCTTCAGGAGTGAATTTCTCGCTTTTAACTACCACCATCTCTCTGTAGAAACCTTAGTTGGTACACTTAGTTCATCGCTGATCCTTTCATGCTGCAAGTGTGGGTTTTGCATTTTTGTGTCTTGCATTACTCAGTTAGAGTATTTTCAGTCTTCCATGACTATGTGTTCTCGCTCCAAGAATCGATGGGAATACAGGACAGATTATTTGTGGGATGGGGGGGAGGTCTTGCTGTGGAACCAGTTGTCTTACAGAAATCTGCCCACCACCTTGGTCTACGTTTTCCCAAGACCTGTCCGGCCTTCCGCCACAATATGTATTTTATGCAGATGTCTTCAGTAAGTAGGAGGTAGAGACTTTGACACCACATTGTTCTTATGATTCTCCTTTTCATTTAGTCCCAGAGACTCATGTTTGAATGTATCCTGTCTCCTTTTCTGAATCCCAAGCAATGTTGGACAGTGTTAACCCCTTCTTGCCAAAGCCATTTTTCGATTTAAATTTTTGACTCCCTGTCTTTCAAAAGCCATAATTTTTTTTATTTTTCCATTTACAGAGCTCTATGATGGCTTCATTTTCTTTGGACAAATTGTGCTCTGTAATTTAATATTCTGTATGATGTACTGGGAAGCTGGGAAAAAAAATTAGAATGGGGTTGAATTAGAGAAAAACTGTGTTTGCGCAACTTTCTAAAGGCCTCGTTTTTATGGCATTCATTGTGCAGCCAAAACGATATATCGCCTGTATTATGTGGGTCAGTACGATTATAATGGTGGGTATTACTGCTGGGTCTCCGCTGTACAATACAGCGGAGACCCACGGCTGCTCAGCTCTTGTTATATTTAAACACCTATTTATCCGCCATATTTAAACACCTGACTTCTGCCATAATAGAATGGTGTATGCAGGGAAAGGGTTAAGGAGAACCTTTTAAAGGGGTTTATATGAAAGTCGGCCTGGATCAGGCTTCTTATTTGTTCAGAAAAAGATGGTTTACTACGTCGATGTGTCACCAGGGCGAAACCACCAACTCCTATTATTTGACTTCTCGACTCCTGCTTTGAGATTCATTGTCTATCAAAAGCAGTAGAAATCCTCTGAATTGTTAAAAAGCTAGTAATTCAAGTGCTATGAAAGTAAATATGTCACAACCATTAATAATTGTGCAATAAAATTTTAAAATATTTAATCTTTTTATTTTGAACCTACAGTCTGTAACTTTTTTTTCCAGCTCCACTCAAAATTGGTCCTGGATCTTACTTTCTGACTCTACAGCCCTGGTATTGACTATTGTGGACTTAAAGGGGTTATCCAGGACTATGATACTGAGCTCTACTTTCTCTTCTTAGAAAGTGACATCACGTTTGTTGGTTATCTGGACATTGTAGGCCAATAATTTTCATGAAATTGTATCTGCAAGGTGCTTATAATCTAATTTACACTCTCCAATGAGAAAATGGACTTCCAGAAAATCATGTACAGTGTCTTCAGAGATCAGGTTTATACAGTCATATGAAAAAGTTTGGGCACCCCTATTAATCTTAATCATTTTTAGTTCTAAATATTTGGGTGTTTGCAACAGCCATTTCAATTTGATATATCTAATAACTGATGGACACAGTAATATTTCAGGATTGAAATGAGGTTTATTGTACTAACAGAAAATGTGCAATATGCATTAAACCAAAATTTGACCGGTGCAAAAATTTGGGTACCCTTATCATTTTATTGATTTGAATACTCCTAACTACTTTTAACTGACTTACTGAAGCACAAAATTGGTTTTGTAACCTCACTGAGCTTTGAACTTCATAGCCAGGTGTATCCAATCATGAGAAAAGGTATTTAAGGTGGCCAATTGCAAGTTGTTCTCCTATTTGAATCTCCTCTGAAGAGTGGCATCATGGGCTCCTCAAAACAACTCTCAAATGATCTGAAAACAAAGATTGTTCAACATAGTTGTTCAGGGGAAGGATACAAAAAGTTGTCTCAGAGATTTAACCTGTCAGTTTCCACTGTGAGGAACATAGTAAGGAAATGGAAGACCACAGGGACAGTTCTTGTTAAGCCCAGAAGTGGCAGGCCAAGAAAAATATCAGAAAGGCAGAGAAGAAGAATGGTGAGAACAGTCAAGGACAATCCACAGACCACCTCCAAACAGCTGCAGCATCATCTTGCCGCAGATGGTGTCACTGTGCATCGGTCAACAATACAGCACACTTTGCACAAGGAGAAGCTGTATGGGAGAGTGATGCGAAAGAAGCCGTTTCTGAAAGCATGCCACAAACAGAGTCGCCTGAGGTATGCAAAAGCACATTTGGACAAGCTAGCTTCATTTTGGAAGAAGGTCCTGTGGACTGATGAAACAAAGATTGAGTTGTTTGGTCATACAAAAAGGCGTTATGCATGGCGTCAAAAAAACACAGCATTCCAAGAAAAACACTTGCTACCCACTGTAAAATTTGGTGGAGGTTCCATCATGCTTTGGGGCTGTGTGGCCAATGCTGGCACCGGGAATCTTGTTAAAGTTGAGGGTCGCATGGATTCAACTCAGTATCAGCAGATTCTTGAGAATAATGTACAAGAATCAGTGACGAATTTGAAGTTACGCCGGGGATGGATATTTCAGCAAGACAATGATCCAAAACACAGCTCCAAATCTATTCAGGCATTCATGCAGAGGAACAATTACAATGTTCTGGAATGGCCATCCCAGTCCCCAGACCTGAATATCATTAAACATCTGTGGGATAATTTGAAGCGGGCTGTCCATGCTCGGCGACCATCAAACTTAACTGAACTGGAATTGTTTTGTAAAGAGGAATGGTCAAAAATACCTTCATTCAGGATCCAGGAACTGATTAAAAGCTACAGGAAGCAACTAGAGGCTGTTATTTTTGCAAAAAGAGGATCTACTAAATATTAATGTCACTTTTCTGTTGAGGTGCCCATACTTTTGCATCGGTCAAATTTTGGTTTAATGCATATTGCACATTTTCTGTTAGTACAATAAACCTCATTTCAATCCTGAAATATTACTGTGTCCATCAGTTATTAGATATATCAAATTGAAATGGCTGTTGCAAACACCCAAATATTTAGAACTAAAAATGATTAAGATTAATAGGGGTGCCCAAACTTTTTCATATGACTGTATATGTGTTGCTGTCTACCTGCACAACATCCTAATTTTCTGACTTATCTTCACATTGGAAGCATATGCGCCAAATCATATCCCAGCTCTGAGAAAACCATCTATACTTCAAGCTAGGAAAATGTGTATTTGAGAAGTCCTTTCACCCTTCTTGTGCCGTATGGTGTCTGATCGTAGTCTTAAAATGGACCCAGAGAAACTCATGGTAATCTTGAATTGGCCTCATCTGCTTTGCATACATGCCATGCAGAGGTTCATTGTCCTTTTCTAATTTCTACAGGCAGTTTATTCCCGATTCTCTGCTTTTGGCCTCTATTACTGTCCTAAGTAAAAAGGGTGTGAATGCTAAGAATTAGCCACCTGCACCAAAGTCCAGGAACACTGGACTGCAAATACAGTTATGGCCAAAAGTTTTGAGAATGATACAAATATAAATTTTTACAAAGTCTACTGCTTCAGTTTTTCTAATGGCAATTTGCATATACTCCAGAATGTTATAAAGAGTGATCAGCTTAACAGCAATTACTTGCAAAGTCAATATTTGCCTAGAAAATGAACTTTATCCCCCCAAAACGCATTTCAACATCATTGCAGCCCTGCCTTAAAAGGACCACCTAACATTGTTTCAGTGATTGCTCCATTAACACAGGTGTAGGTGTTGATGAGGACAGGGCTGGAGATCAATCTGTCATGATTAAGTAAGAATGACACCACTGGACACTTTAAAAGGAGGCTGGTGCTTGCCATCATTGTTTCTCTTCTGTTAACCATGGCTATCTCTAAAGAAACACGTGCAGTCATCATTGCACTGCACAAAAATGGCCTAACTGGGAAGAGTATTGCAGCTAGAAAGATTGCACCTCAGTCAACAATCTATCGCATCATCAAGAACTTCAAGGAGAGAGGTTCCATTGGTGCCAAAAAGGCTCCAGGGCGCCCAAGAAAGACCAGCAAGCGGCAGGACCGTCTCTTAAAAGTGTTTCAGCTGCGGGATCGGGCTACCAGCAGTGCAGAGCTTGCTGAGGAATGGCAGCAGGCAGGTGTGAGTGCATCTGCACGCACTGTGAGGCGGAGACTCTTGGAGCAAGGCCTGGTCTCAAGGAGGGCAGCAAAGAAGCCACTTCTCTCCAGAAAAAACATCAGGGACAGACTGATATTCTGCAAAAGGTACAGGGAGTGGACTGCTGAGGACTGGGGTAAAGTCATTTTCTCTGATGAATCCCCTTTTCGATTGTTTGGAACATCTGGAAAACAGCTTATTCGGAGAAGAAGAGGTGAGCGCTACCACCAGTCTTGTCTCATGCCAACTGTAAAGCATCCTGAAACCATTCATGTGTGGGGTTGCTTCTCAGCCAAGGGAATCGGCTCTCTCACAGTCTTGCCTAAAAACACAGCCATGAATAAAGAATGGTACCAGAATGTCCTCCAAGAGCAACTTCTCCCAACCGTCCAAGAGCAGTTTGGTGCTCAACAATGCCTTTTCCAGCATGATGGAGCACCTTGCCATAAAGCAAAGGTGATAACTAAATGGCTCAGGGAACAAAACATAGAGATTTTGGGTCCATGGCCTGGAAACTCCCCAGATCTTAATCCCATTGAGAACTTGTGGTCAATCATCAAGAGACGGGTGGACAAACAAAAACCAACAAATTCAGACAAAATTAAAGCATTGATTCTGCAAGAATGGACTGCTATCAGTCAGGATTTGGTCCAGAAGTTGATTGAGAGCATGCCAGGGAGAATTGCAGAGGTCCTGAAGAAGAAGGGTCAACACTGCAAATATTGACTTGCTGCATTAACTCATTCTAACTGTCAATATAAGCTTCTGTTACTCATAATATGAATGCAATTATATTTCTGTATGTGATAAAAACATCTGACAAACACACATAAAAACCAGAGGGCAGCAGATCATGTGAAAATATAATATTTGTGTCATTCTCAAAACTTTTGGCCATGACTGTACATGCAGCCAAGCAGATAAAATATAAGAAAAAAAAATCCTGAGCACAGTCACTTAAGCTGCTTGCTGTCTGTGAATAATATCCCATCTGTAACTAGAAGTAGATACACAGAAGACTTTTCTTACATTGAAAGCTGTGGGATTTGCAGGATTCTCAGTCTTGTGTATACATACACCAACAGTTTGCAGGCATGTCCGTACAGGCTGTGAGGAGAATCGCCCCCTCCCCCTTCATTCACTGTGTGAATTGAGAAAAGGATCGGCCTTTACATTCACTGAGATAAGCAAGACAGAATGGAATGTATCTAGGGATGGACTTCCTTAGTAGCAAAAAAAAAAAAGTGAACAGTAAATTAGCTAGAAGGGAGATTCCTAGTGGCAGGAACTTTTAGAGGTTTTTCAGGCAGAAAGTAGCCATATTTTAAGTAAAGTACATTTTGGTCTTCCTCATTTTGGTTTTCTCCTCAGTTCTGGTGGCCCACTCTCTCTAAGAAAGTTAAAGATTTTGTGTAAGCTTTACACAAACAGGAATCCCGGTTAGTGAGCGATTGCTTCTTTCAGCTGTATGTGCATATGTACATACAGATGAAAGCTGTCAATGTAGGCCGTGGTCCGCGGAACCGCAGCTTACACTGACTGCATGGTGTGACCTCTTCCCCAACGCAGGTGCGATGACGTCATTCATCAGCGCCTGCGAACCGAAGAAGGAGGATGCTCTTCGTGGGACTTCAGCTCTTTGTGGGACTGGGTGAGTAACATAAACTACTGTGTGGGGGCTACTGTGAAGCATCTAATACTGTATTGGGGACACTGAAGCATCTAATACTGTGTGGGGGACACTGTGAAGCATATACTACTGTGTGGGGGACACCGAAGCATCTAATACTGTATGGGGGACACTGAAGAATCTAATACTGTGTGGGGGACACTGTGAAGCATATACTACTGTGTGGGGGCCCACTGTGAAGCATATAATGTGGAGGTCCCAAAGTGGAGCATATAATACTGTGCGGGGGCCACTGTGGAGCATGTAATACTGTGTCGGGTAATTCTGGAGCATATAATACTGTCTGGGGGCCACTGTGGAGCGCATTGTACTGTCTGGGGGACACTTCGAAGCGCATTGTACTGTCTGGGGGACACTTCGAAGCGCATTGTACTGTGTGGGGGCCCTTCACTATTTATATCACAGTATCTGTTTTATAGCAGACAGGCTGTAATAACATTGCACGGTCAATATAAAACAGATCCTGGTTAATTTAAGGTTAAATTGCCGTGTTGGCACTTTGCGATAATTTAGTGGGTTTTGGGTTGCAGTTTGGGAACTCGATCTCTAAATGGTTCACCATCACTGTCCTAGACTCTAAGAAAGTTGGAGGAAAGATGTTTTACCTAGTGGATTGTAAAGGTTTTGGTCCTGAAGAGACCTTGGGAGCCTGTGCAAAATCTCAGTGTCACTGACTTACTCACCAAGAGAGGGGCGTATGGGGGAGGAGGGAAATGTAGTGCTGGAGGATTGTGAGCTTGTGGTGCTTGTGGTCACAGCTGTTTGCTTCTCTGTATCTTGCTGCCCGTCCTGCCTCATTCTTATTTACAGTCCCCCCCCCTCGCACTGTGCTCATAGGATGCACATGCAGACTCTTTCGGTGTTTGACCCTTGGTTTGTTTTCTGACTCCATCCTGGCTCGCCTCTGATTTCTGTACCTGTGCTGCGCACTGATCTACTACACGTTTAGGACTCTGAACAAATTTTGCCTGCCCATATTTGACTATCCTCATGTCTGACCCCTGGTGCTACACAGTGGCTTCTCTCTGGCAGCTACCACCTATACTAGGACCACACTGAGAGGTACCGACCTGGCATTCTCACCGCAACGACTACTTAGATAATGCCCTTGGGAGTGGTCCAATTAAGTGGCACAGTGGGTCCACAAGCTGCTGCTCAGTACGATAATGTCTGCAGGTTTTTAGATAAAAATCAACACTCTGGCTAATCTTCTGCTGCAATGTGTGTCTTCAACCATCTGTGCACGGCTGAGAATCCTGAAACCAAATATCCTGGCAATTTGCAGTAAAACCTTGTCTGTTTGCTGCACAGTTTTCAGCCATGTCGCAATTATTTTTCCCCTCCATTATAAATTGTATAATTCTTAAATCCATCATGTCACCAGATAAGCCATATCTTGTTTTAGCTGCTTGTATTGTGTAGAGAATGTTGGGTATTATGGCAATCTGTAATCTGGTGTCATGGTGAGCCAGCCAGTAGATGATGCAGAACAGGTTGCATCTATGCATCTATGAAAAAAGGGACCATTGATGCAGTGAATATCGCAGAGTCTTGACAAGTGATTTAGCAAATGAGCCTCTAAAATCTCTAGTTTATGACCAAGTTTAAACTAAACACGTCTTTTATGTCATTGCCTGGTTGGACTGCTACTAGACTATCAGACTCCTCTCTCCTTATTTGAAGGTCTGACAGCTTTGAGAAGTGATGAAGTTATTGACCTCATGATAAAAGAATATCCTACCAAGCATGCAGAGTACTCCGTTATTCTTCAAGAAAAAGAGCGCCAGCGTATTACAGATCATTACAAGGAATACTCGGTAAGTTATTCTCCACTAGCAAAGCATATAACTGTTTGAGGGTTTTCAATAATTTTTAGTTCAGTGTTGGTATATATGTGTCACATGAATATATCTTGTCAGAGAAAAATATTTTGTTATCTATTTATCTGCTCTCCCTCACTAAAGGGGGTCGGTCTTCAGAACACAGCAGATAAAATCAGCTCCACAGATAGGTTAGGGTCACCTAAATCAAACTGGGTCCCCCCTCCTTCTTCTGAATTGGTGCCTTAGCTGCCAAGATATGGCTTTTGTTGTGACCAATTATATTCTCTCTTTGGAACAATGTGAACGCTGCCGCTTACTTTATTTAGAGCAATGAAAAAGCTCGCTTTGCTCCAAAGAGCTCTTTTGTGTATTAACAAATCTCAGCAACGGAGTAACGGATTCACAATGGGATAACTCCATAAGTTTAGGGTCGCCTGAATCTGTGGTTTCTAGTCACAGACTCCCTTTAAACTGGCATTAACTTTGAAATCACGGTTTAATCCATCAAGCTAAAATTGGCATCTCAAAACATATCACAGTTTTACATAGATGTCTTTCGAGATGGGAGGGGAGTACTAAGCAGATGCTGAGTGAAAGAGGAGATGCACTGGCAGAGTTTATTGAAGTTGGATTGTAAGTTTCTATCTTTCCCCAAGTGCTTTATTTACATCAATATTGGTCAGTACGTCCCTATAATGTGATGATCGCATTGATGCTCCTGAGCTGGAGGGAGAGAAATAGTCTCTGCTTGTTGTATGCAGTGTATGGGAGACATCATAGCAACTAGTCTCCACTACTAACTTTGAGACAACTGAAAATTAGTGATTGGATGCAGAGTGGAAATCCCCTAAACCTGTTAAGAATACAAGTCACATAAAGGGCAGAAATAGTGTTTCTCCTCATGTACACACTGTACTATTGATTTATGTAGACTTTGTTGATGGGTGTATATGGCTGTATTGGTCAGATTACATTGAGCAATAGTTCTTCCATACCAGCTGAATTAATTCTCAGCTCTCAGCTTTCCTGTGGTATATAAAACCGCGGGTGCCAGAGGATGTGAACGGTCCCCTTTAAACAAACTTCACATTTCTGTTATATACAAGAAAGCGAGATGGTTATTTTTTTCCCTAGGAATTTGTGTTTGCCAATTTTAATTTTTTTTTTTTCTTTAAAACTTCGAATTAAACAAGAAGAATATTTGCGTTTTATGCTACATCTGCCCATTTTTCTCTATGTAAAACTTATAGGTATTCCCACGAACATAACCATTTTTAAATTTGTAGCTAATTAAAAGTTAAACATATTTGCAAATTATAAGTAATTAAACATTTTGCAGAGTTTTAAAGATTTTTTTTTTTTCTAAATATCTTGTCACAAGTTGTTTTCTTGATTGGTTGCCAGTGGTTACGACCATGAATGCAGGACCTTTCTAAGGTCAGAAAATCAACCATGATTTCCTTATTGTGGCTGAGATATCTTCTGATACATGTAGTGCACCTGCCTGATAACCCAGCTACAATAAGAAAATCATGGCTGGCTTCCTGATGTGTCCCAGACCATAGAAAGTTTCTGCATTTGTGGTTGTATCCATTGGCAACCGATCAAGACAACAGACTGTCACCACTAAGAAAGATAGAGAAAATCTTTAAAACTGCAGAATTTTTAACTACTTATACAGTATTTGCAAAAATGTTTAACTTTTCATCTATATTCTACAAATATAGATATGATTTTATGTTCATGGGAATACCCCTTTAAGTGAAAATATGCTGGTCTTCTCTAGGTACTCTTTTGCTAATCTATGCATAAAAAAAGTATTGGGTAAAAAGGATTAACCCTTAAAATACATTGTATAAACAGATGAAATTTTGCCATGTACATTTAGGCATCAAGGTTAAAGGGTATGGTCAAGTTTAAATGTTATCCCTTGATAGGTGAGGGTCTGACCCGCATGATCAGATAATTATCTGTCATCCTGCAGGGATTACTTCCAGGGTCCCATTCCCACATGTCATTTGGATGTGATTTAAAGCGCTATTGCTGCTTTAGTCACTGTCTATAGGGCTGTCACGGATAATCAACAGCTGTATCTTGCTATCTTTTGCAGTCCTGTCAAGAATGAATGGAGTGGTAATGTGCCATACGGTTTCATTCAGAAAGGGGAACAGAATCCCTTCTCTCCTGATCGGTTGGGGTCACACCAACGTCCACCAATCATTATCCTCTATTCTGTAGACCAACACCTTTAGATGAATGGGTAGCATTGTAGTGGTATAGTTTGGAGAAAATGTAGCTGCAGTGGCTGCCATTTCTTCTCCACTTTTTGGGAAATACTGAAGAAAGAAACTTGTATTTGACAAATATCTGAAAATAGTTGAACGGGGGGGGGGGGGTTAATAATTTGTATACCTTTTGGTGGAATTTTGTCTTAGAGGTTCTTCTTAAATAACCGTACATTTTGCATGTGAAAATTTCAGTTTTTAATAGTAGACTACAAATATTATATATTTACATTTCAACAGAGACTACCGTAAGGCAGCTCCTTGTTTTTTGCTGCAAATCATATCTATGTAGATGGCCTGTTGGCACAGAGTGATTACATTTCATGCAACCCATATAGGTCTATAGAAAGGGAGGGGGGAGTTGGGAGAGAGAGTGACTAAGAGCTACACAGACCACTGCCAACTTGTAAGGCTCCATGCATACAGAGGAATCTGGGCCAAGGTAGTCAGGAGACTGGGACCGTGCATCATAGTAATCTGTGAAGCTAGGTGTCCGTGCTATATATAGTACGGAATAGTGAAGCCATGGGCAAGCAAGGACTCGTCTCATCATGGGCCACTATGATGGAAGGAGCCCCAGTCTCCTCTCCAGAATCCCACATATGCATGGGGCCTAGGTGTTTTACTGAGATATCTATCTATCTATCTATCTATCTATCTATCTATCTATCTATCTCATATAAGAGTGATAGGGGAGCAATGTGCTTTGTATGAAAGACACAGCGGGAAAGACTGGTAAATATGCTATATGAGTCATTTGATGGCCAGTTAAAGTGCTACTCATCATGTATACACAGAATGAGTTATCCTTTATGCTTTTAAATTGCCTTATCCTTTTTAAGAGTTAATAACTTCCACCAACTCGAGCTCTTTTCATCCTTTAATAGGCATCCCTTGACTGATTCTGGCACAGTTTAAATTTTTTCTCTAGCCCCCACTGTTTCCGAGTAGTCATTGCAGTTAGTTTTAGTGCCTGATATGCTAACTAGACTCTGTAATGTCAAGTGGGTGGTGTCAGGCAGGAGCAGGCAAGGGAGCGTGACTTAAAGCTCCAATCGGATGCACACAGTATAAGAGCTCTGAGTGATGCCTTCTCCTGCTTGACACCACCCACTTGATATTACAGAGTCTAGTCAGCATATCAGGCACCACAAATAACAGAGCAGATAGCTTGGGAATGGTTGGGGCTAGAGAGAAAAATTTAAATTGTGCCAGAATCGGTGGAGCGGAGCCTATTAGAGGATGAAAAGCACTTGAGGTGGTGAAAGGTTCTCTTTAAATATAAAATATTATCAGGTGTGCATTGTTTGTTGTTCTGTGGGTTTGTTTTGTTTCTGGGGTCTGCAAATTGTGCCATCAATGTACAGTAGTAGTCATGTTCACACAACGTTTTTTGATGCTTGAGATCTCCACTGTACAGTACAGCGATGGTATTTTTTACCAGGGAATCTGTTACCAGGTTGATACTGCCTAATTTTGGGTGTAGCATAAAGTAGTCTTTATAATGGTCTTCATAAAGTAGTAATCGTCTTCAGCAGCACCAGTAGGAGCTGAGGCTGTAGTCCTTAATATTCATGAACTGTGACTGCTTCCACCTCTTTACAGGAGGAGAAAGCTGCCAATCATCAGAAGGTTGGCAGGAATGCCATAGCTCATGAATGTCCAGAAAATCCCTTTAATGTCAAATCTAGCTGCTGGCTCTGTCGGTCTGATTCTGCTAAAGTCACAGGGAGTTAAAGGGAGTCTGAAGCATATAAAACTAGCAACACAGATAGGTCAGGCTCACTTGAGTGTAACACCTTTTTCCTCATGAACATTTGTGCCCCCCTCGCTAAAATATTTATTCTCAGATTTTTCAAATGAGCAACCTGGAGATCTGAGGTCAGTTCCATTAATCCACACTGCTACAGTTTAATATGCTGACGTGAGCGCAAGAATACAGGGCCAGATGAGATTTCTGTATAGCTACCTGGCCCTGTCATTCAAAGAAGGGAGAGGGGACGAAAAGCGTATTATAGTAGTGTGGAGCAATGGAGTCGCCCTCAGTGCTCCCGACTGCTTATTTGCATATTATGAAAGAAAAAAAAATGCAACAGAGGTATTCATTTTCATGTGGAAAACTGTGTTACATTCAGGTGAGCCTGATCTATCTAACTGTATTGCTTGTTTACTATGCCTCCCTTTAAAGCCTTTTTAACACCCTATAGTTTGGTGCTAGTTTTACACTCTGTAGGGTAGAACACGAAGAAATTAATTCTAGCTTCATATTGCAAAATCTAAAGCGTAAAGGTCATTGAGGTTTTATAGTAAAAACAGAAAGCATAATTGAAATAGGAATCCGTTTTGTGACATTCACAAATCGAAAAACCTTCAGGAAACAAGGGTCCGTCTTCAAGTAATAAGATATTCTATGATATTCTTTACTGTTTACAGTTTGAATTTGAGAGTATATTAACATTTTTCATGCTCTTCCATTGATTTTGTGTATTGGTACTACATTGGTTGTTGATATGTCATCTGGTATGATGATTTGTAAAATACTATAACTCTGCAAATGTAGAAGGTTAAGTCTCGAAAATATGTCCTCTGCTTTTAGAGATCTTGTACAAATTGCATGGCTCATTTAAAGTCCAGGATACATAACATTTAAAAATGTATACTCTTGATTTTGGAGGGATTGGGAAATACAATTTGAGTGGCTTATTTAAAATCCACAGCACAAACTGTTTTTACACCAATATTTTTCCATAACAGATAACTACTGAAGAGGTTCAGAATGAAGTATGTGATCAGGATGAAACAGGGAAAGTAAACAAAGTTTTACTGTAAATTTCTTCTTTACCTTACATTATGTGAATGAATTGACCTATAGCAAAATATATTCCTGTTTTTCAGCAACAGCAGCAACAGAACACACAAAAAGTGGAAGCGAGTAAAGTACCAGAATATATCAAAAAAGCTGCCAAGAAAGCTGCAGAGTTTAACAGTAATTTAAATCGTGAAAGGATGGAAGAGAGAAGAGCATATTTTGATTTACAAACACATGTAAGACATGAGTTTTTAGTTTGGAATAACTGAAATTTGACCGATTAGAGATATCATGTCTTAAAAAATGTCTGCTTTGTGGCTTCACACTGTACGCCTGCAGTATTATTGAAAGGAGTTTTCCAGGACTTTTTAATTGATGGCCTATTCTTAGGATCCATGGCTTAGGCTAGGATCCATGTGACGTCAAGTTCATTGGTCATGTGGCCTGTTCACAGCTCAGTTCCATACAAGTGAATGGGCTGAGCTGCAATTCGGAGCACAGCCCTTGTACAAATGTACCGCTTTTAACTTGGAAAGTACTGAAGTCATACCTCTCAACTGTCTCTGAACTGGACAGTTCTGGATACCGTGTGCTGTCCCAGTTGGTGGGTAGTATGTCCCAACTTCAACTCATCTGCTTCACCATTTGGCCCCTTTCTCTGCTCCCTGTGTCTTGGGAGCAGTAGGTGCAATTTAGTGATGTCAAATGCATTGCGCCTGCTGCTCCCTGAAGCCTCTGGGAACAGAGACAGTAGAGAACAACAGAGGAACTGGGTGAAGTGAGTATTAGTTTAATATAAATATATATTTTATACTTTAGGCGCAACAGGAGAGGGGCAACTGTAGGGTTGATATCGTATTGTGGGGCTTACCATGTCAGTGTCATTATTGGGGCCTTTTACTGTGTGGGAACACAAAAAGACATGGATGGGAATGTGTTTGCCAGAGGTGGGTCTTATTAGATGTCAATTAGCCGCATAGCTTGTCACATGTTCTGTCTCTCTTTTATTTATTTATTTTGCTTACTTATATAGTGCCATCGTATTCTGCACTGTTTTTACAGAGGTATTCTCAACACTGTCCCAAGTAGGGCTCACAAACTTTGGAGTGCTAGAGGAAACCCATGCAAACACATGAAGAACATACAAACTCCTTGCAGATGCTGTCCTTGGCTGGATTTGAACCTAGGACTCCAACGCTGCAAGTGTCTGCAGCGTTTACCTGAATTCTAGAGCCCCTTCAAACCTTGATTGTTGGACCCCAGACTATCTTTAATTGATGATATATCCTAAGGATAGGTCAACAATTATTTAGCCTTGAAAACCTCTTTAAAGATCATATTAATGTAAGGGATGTGTGATATTTTCCCTGGTAATGCATGTTCTTTCTTCTAAGATGGATAACAGTGGACCATCAGAGGGTTGAAAATGGTCTGCTGACTAATTCACTTCTTGTATGATTTTCCTTTTAAATGGGTTTATGAAGAAAAAAAAATATTTAGTACAATCGGAGACAAGGCTTGCAGCGTAGTTTTTTAAAATATCATCCAGATGCCGATTTCATTCTTTTTCTGCCTTTGAACACTTTCTGGAGGCCCGTACTGTCCAGCTTCCCTTCCTAGTCCCATTTGACTCCAGCCCATAACAACGCCCAGCTCTACTCTTCTCCAGTCTACTCACATACAGGACGCTTCACTGATGATGCACCTATCATTTTTTAACTTTATTGCTTTCTTCACTGTGAATACGCGGAGCTAATGGTGATGTCAGAGCCAAGGGGGAGGGCGGGCCACAGAAGAGAAAACTCCTCCATTGGCTTCAGCCAGTTTCCCCATAGGTGATGTCACTGTTACTCTCATAGCAGGACTGTGTGGGGAAATGGAATGTTGGCAGATCTAAAATCGTATTAACCCATGAAGGATGCAAGTTTGATACATGAAGGATGCAAGTTTGATACTTAAAGGGGTTGTCCAGGAAATTGGAATTGACTTATCTGGTCCGGGCATTGGAAGATGATAGTCACAAACTCTGGGTCATGTGATTGGAAGCAGCGCTCCTCCCCCTCCTTTCTTCCCTGATCTCACAGCTAATTAATAACCTGTGTTATGGGCGCTGACTAACCATAGTAAAGTAGGAAAGAAGGTGGCGGAGCTCTGCTTCTGATCACATAATCCGGCGGTCTGATCAGGCCCAGGGGAGATGATCAAACACGAAAAACTGTGTTACTCACCTCTCCTTGGCTCCGGCACAAGTCCCTGCTGTTTTCGGCACTCCTGCCTGTAGTCACGTGGAGTCACAATGCTTGCATCTATGCGTTGTGATGCTGAGGCCCAGTCACAGTCCTCAGTGGCCTCTGACGTCAGTCAGGAGCACCGAAGACAGTAGGGAGTCGCACCGGAGCCCAGGAGAGGTTAGTAACACAGGTTTGTATGTTTGATCGCCTCCGCTTAGAGTATAATAATTGTCATTTTGGTACAGACATGTTCCATCAGAACGAAACTGCCGGGAAAACCTCGGCATCCATCATAATTGAGGTAAAATGCCCAATTAATTGTGATTTACATTTAGGTCATCGCCCAGCCCTAATGACACCTCACATCTGATTTTTTTTTTATTTTTTATTTTTTGCTCTTCTTTTGTCTTATATTGCAATTACAAAGCATAACAAATAAATTAGAAAAGCAATATATTCTTCTTCTGGGGTAGCAGCCATGTTTTCTCTCCCCTCCCTTTTCCTGTTCTAGTGCACATGTGCCAGGAAATTTAGGAGGAGAGGACTGGATTTTTGATTTTGTTTATACCGTGGATTTTGTATTTTGTTTATACAGTGAGTTGTGGCTATTTTGTTGGTAGGAATTCCCCGAGTGACTTACAGTATAAAATAGATACAGCACTGGTGCCTATAAGTTGTACCAGCAGTAGAACTAATATGGCCGACAGTTGTACCAATTGTACCAGTAGTAGTACTAACAGAACCAGCATTAAAGGGGTATTCCCACGTACATAACCATTTTTACATTTGTAGATAATTAAAAGTTAAACATTTTTGCAAATATAAGTAATTAAACATTTTGCAGAGTCTTAAAGATTTCCTCTAAATATCTTGTGGTCACAAGTTGTTGTCTTGATCGATTGCCAGTGGATACGACCATGAATGCAGGACCTTTCTAAGGTCTGATCATGTAGCCCCGGGGGTGATGAAGTGGCCGTAATGCCCGGGATCAGCATTATCTGATCCCCAGTAAGTCAATTCCAGCTCCATGGACAACCCCTTTAAGGACTCCAGAACTTTTTTATTTTAATGTTGACTTCTGTGCACGACTCTCCGGAGAGCCAGACCGCTAAAACAGCGAATACCTGCAGTCACTGACAGATCCCATAGAACCTAATGGAGTCTGTTGGGTGTCCGCCATTTTTATCCTGAAACCGGTGGAGAGAAAATTACTCCGCGCAGGACTTTTCTCTCTGCCCATTTCTGGCGGTTTCTGCGTGAGTAAGGAGGAGGAAGAGTAGTCACATAAGTGCTTTCTCTGTTTAAGTCTTGTATTCTGACATTGCTTAGCAAAAGTTGTAATAATATACCCATTCTGTTTTGAAGTATAGTATTTCTAAATTGGAATTTTCCATTTAAAATGCTTGGATACTTAGGAAAGCTCATTGTGGTTGCTTCTGTTTGGGAGACTGCAGTTTAAAATATACTAACTCTAAAGAGTCTTGACTGTTTTCTGTCAGTGTTGTAGACTTTATTTGAGCTGCTGAGTGCTTGCTTGACTGGTATTCCTTTCAGATTCCTACTAACTGCAGTCGTATGGCTGGGGAACAGCAGTCTCAGCAATTGGACAACCATTGATCTAGCATTTAGGTGATAGATCAGGGGTAGGCAACCTTCGGCACTCCAGCTGTTGTAAAACTACAACACCAGCATGCATACTTGCTCTGCTGTTTTTGGAACTCCTATGAAAGTGAATGGAGCATTCTGGGATTTGTAGTGTCACAGCAGCTGGAGTGCCGAAGGTTGCTAACCTCTATGATAGATTCTCGGGACCAGAATGTTCCTTTTAATGAGATATAGAAAGCCCTTTGAGGTAAAGAAATTGTCTGATGGCTTAAAAAACCTGTTCACTTCCCCACTGGTCAAGCACAGATGCTCCATTTGTAGTTAAAGGGTTTATCCAGTTTTTAAAAGTGATGGGCGAAATAACAGGATGCATCAATAGAAAACATTTCCTAATATATATCCTCTTTAAATTTGACACTGTTTATCTAATTTATTTTCAAGTCCTTGACATGTGATGTTTCGTTTACAAGCTCACTACCCTTCTCTATGAGTAGTTCAGCCAGCAAACGAAATGTCACAGCAGCACGTGACCTTATTGCTGCGTGACGCCATCGTACTGACCTTGGATTTGTGAGTGATTTATTACCTGGTCCGATATGCTGACTGAAGAAGAAATCTAACAAAACAGACCCCAGGGAGGATTCTTACACACAGGCAGTGTGTGTGTCTTGCAATTTCATTCCAGGGGAGAGTGGAGAAGGGAGGGGTACACAGAGAGTGAGAGCAAGAACATGAATCATGGGAAATGTAGTTTATCCACAGTTGCACTGCATGTAAATAACAGTGATACAAGGAGTAGCAAAATAAGTAAAGTCAAGCAAAAGATTCACAAGGGAACTGTGCATATTTAGCATTGCTATGGATGTATTTACAGATAATTTTTGGAAACTGGATAACCCCTATTAATGATGTTCCGCTCTGACATGCATCTGTTTTGACAGGAATCGATGTGTGTTATTACTCTATTATTTCTCTAATGATAACAGCTGACCGTGACCATGCTGTTTGTGGATGAACACTCCCCTAACTACTATCATATGATTTCTGCAACGAATAACAGGGACAATACAACATGCTCCAGGTTTTTTACTTTAAGAGATTGTTGCATCTCCTTAGTACTTGTATATCCTACTTCTAGTGATTTTTATATTTTAATTCTGTACATATATATTAATAATAATAATAATAATAATATTTTTTTATGATTGTGATTCAATATCTTTAGGTAATCCAGGTGCCTCAAGGAAAGTACAAGATTCTACCTGCAGAAATGACTAAAGTCAGCCCTTACCCTGTTTCCCTTATTCCTGGACAGTTTCAGGAGTATTATAAGAGGTAAATGTTTTTTTTCTACATTGGGAGAATTTACTGTGCTTGGCTGCACCTGAAATCTGGCCTTAAATTTACTAGGGCTAGGGCGAGTAATCAAAAAATAACCTAAACCGAACCTCAATCAGGATAACCAACGTGATTTTGTACACGTCCTCAATTTCAGTTCTATTATTATAATACCTGCAGTCTCATTCGGATGGAGCACATATATAATAAGCGGAGGCCCAGGGGAGATGATCAAACACGAAAAACTGTGTTACTCACCTCTCCTTGGCTCCGGCACAAGTCCCTGCTGTTTTCGGCACTCCTGCCTGTAGTCACGTGGAGTCACAATGCTTGCATCTATGCGTTGTGATGCTGAGGCCCAGTCACAGTCCTCAGTGGCCTCTGACGTCAGTTAGGAGCACCGAAGACAGTAGGGAGTCGCACCGGAGCCCAGGAGAGGTTAGTAACACAGGTTTGTATGTTTGATCGCCTCCGCTTAGAGTATAATAATTGTCATTTTGGTACAGACATGTTCCATCAGAACGAAACTGCCGGGAAAACCTCGGCATCCATCATAATTGAGGTAAAATGCCCAATTAATTGTGATTTACATTTAGGTCATCGCCCAGCCCTAATGACACCTCACATCTGATTTTTTTTTTATTTTTTATTTTTTGCTCTTCTTTTGTCTTATATTGCAATTACAAAGCATAACAAATAAATTAGAAAAGCAATATATTCTTCTTCTGGGGTAGCAGCCATGTTTTCTCTCCCCTCCCTTTTCCTGTTCTAGTGCACATGTGCCAGGAAATTTAGGAGGAGAGGACTGGATTTTTGATTTTGTTTATACCGTGGATTTTGTATTTTGTTTATACAGTGAGTTGTGGCTATTTTGTTGGTAGGAATTCCCCGAGTGACTTACAGTATAAAATAGATACAGCACTGGTGCCTATAAGTTGTACCAGCAGTAGAACTAATATGGCCGACAGTTGTACCAATTGTACCAGTAGTAGTACTAACAGAACCAGCATTAAAGGGGTATTCCCACGTACATAACCATTTTTACATTTGTAGATAATTAAAAGTTAAACATTTTTGCAAATATAAGTAATTAAACATTTTGCAGAGTCTTAAAGATTTCCTCTAAATATCTTGTGGTCACAAGTTGTTGTCTTGATCGATTGCCAGTGGATACGACCATGAATGCAGGACCTTTCTAAGGTCAGAAAATCAGCAATGATGTCCTTACTGTGGCCGGGATATCTTCTGATACATGTAGTGTCCCTGCCAGATAACCCAGTTACAATAAGAAAATCATTGCTGATTTCCTGACAAGTCCCAGACCATAGAAAGTTTCTGCATTCGTGGTCGTATCCATTGGCAACCGATCAAGACAACAAACTGTCGCCACTATGATTGTTAGAGAAAATCTTTAAAACTTTGCAGAATTTTTAACTACTTATATTTGCAAAAATGTTTAACTTTTAATTATCTACAAATATATGATTATGTTCATGGGAATACCCCTTTAAGGGTACTCGCAGTGAAACCAGTTGCCTGAACCTCAGGGACTCCTGGGGCCATGAGTCCCACAAGATTTATTACTATTTATGATTAAACTGGTGTAAATGATGCAGGAACAATGGACTGTGTAAAGTTTGCTCCAGCTCTATAGCTTGGCAGAGTGTGTGTGTGTGTGTCTCCTCAAAAATGAGGCTCACCCCCAGGGCTGTGGAGTCGGTACGCCAAAGCCCCGACTCCGACTCCTCAATTTCCCCTGACTCCGACTCCAACTCCGACTCCGACTCCACCAAAATAGGCACCGACCCGACTCCGACTCCACAGCCCTGGGCTAAACCTTATAGGTTCACTCAGAACTCAGTCCCATCATTATATGAGGAATAGAACAGACCTTTACAGGACATTTCATCATTTTCAACATTTCATCATTTTCCCAAATTCTTATGAAAATATATTCAGCACATACTGCATTGTAGTACTAACTGTACCAATTTATTATATATTTTGGGAGTCGGAGTCGGTCCATTTTATACCGACTCCGACTCCACCAAAATAGGCACCGACTCCGACTCCACGACTCCGACTCCGACTCCACAGCCCTGCTCACCCCCCACTGGAGCCAGTCTTCATTAATCCTCCACATTGGGGCAGATTTATTAAAACTGTCTAAAAGCAAAACTGTCTTGGTTGTCCATAGTAACCAATCACAGTCTTTGTCTTTCAGGAGCAGAATGCAAAATTTAAATCTGTGCTGTGATCAGTTGCTATAGGCAACTAAGGTAGTTTTGTGCTTAGACTAATCTGCCACTTTGGCAACTAACCCTTCTTCCTCACAATCTTCATGCTGGTTCCTAGCTGTTCTGCAGCCGAAGATGGAGCTACAGGGAGGCAGGAAGCACTGTCTGGCTCAGAGAAGGTGTTTAGCAGTTAATTATTCAGACATATCTAGAGATGAATTTAATGATTTTGCTTTTTAGTTTTTTTTTTATTAGTTTTTGGTATTTATTGTACCTTTTATTTATTCCCCTATTTTCTTTTCAGGGTATTTATGCAGTTTTCGGATATAATTTATAACAGGGTTTTGTTAAATTGCTTTCCAGGTATTCCCCTAATGAACTCCGCTACTTACCATTAAACACAGCTTTGTATGAGCCACCACTAGATCCTCTAGACCCTGAATTGTTGGCACTTGACAGTGATGGAGATTCTGATGAGATTGATGAAGGACGGGAAAAGAAGAAAACTAAATCTTCAGTAAGGAATTGTATTTTTTATTATTCTACTATGCATAGTGTGGAGGATTTATTATGACTTGTATACCAGTATTGTGACTTTTTTTTATTTCTGCGCCACCTTTGCCACTTCCCCCCAAAAAGCAGATTTCTTTCTTATTTCATTGGGGGCACAGCACCATGGGATATAGACCTGGCCACTAGGAGGCTGCCACTAGGAATAACAAAAGATGTCGCCTTCACCTCAGGGCTATACCCTCCCCACTGACACTGTGCAAACCAGTTTTAGCCTAGTGTCCATAGGAGGCAGACACGACCTGTAATCAGGTCTTCTGCTTTACACCATTTTTATCTTCTTATTTCTTTTCAGGTGCAGGGGGATCTCACACCCCTGTGGGCGCAGCGCTCTGTAAAAGAGCACCTCGCTGGTCACCTAGTCCCCACTGCCACATCAGTGGGCGGAATGCTGGTGACCCCATTTCCACTTGCGAGGCTAAATGATGTGGTACCCAAAGACGGCAGATCAGGTGAGTACATCAAGAGCCCCCTAAGCTCCCATCAAGGACAAACAGCTGCTTGTCTCCCAAATCCTGAATGCTTCCAAGTACCTGTGTGATGCTTCTCTGGAAGCAGCTTGCCGTTATGCCAAGGCGCCACCAACACAGTGGCAGTCGCCGTTCTGTTAGGATTCTGTTGTGGAATGCTGAATCCTAAGAAGCTGGTTGTGGCTCTTCCCTTCTCTTGGGAGGAACAGGGCCCTTTTTTTGGGAAAGGCCTAGAGAAGCTCATCTCTGAAGCTACAGAAGGAAAAAAAACTCTCAACTCCCTCAGAGGTGTCCTAAGCACCAGCCACCCTGTTCCAGCCGTTCTCAGCATTTTCACTCCACTTCTCTCCGGAGGGCAGTCTTCCCAGGACTCCCACTCCTAGAAGTCCTCTTTTAAGACCAGACCTGCCTGGCAGTCCTGCACCAGGCCTTCCTCTTCCAAGCCCTCCTCTGCATTAAGGGCTTCCCCCACTCAGGGTTCCTTGCGTGGGGGGACGGCTGCTCTCCTTCCACGAGATCTGGCTTGCCAGAATTGACGAGAGGTGGTGTTGACTGGCTACTCCATCATGTTCTCCTCCCTTCCTCTACAGGCCGTCTTCACTCTTCAACTGCAGGGTGTGAATATCCCCATCCCCACTTCAGAGCTTTTTCAGGGCTTTTATTCCAACCTGTTCATCGTCCCCAAGAAGGACAGCTCCCTTCACTCCATCCAGGACCTGAAGGGGCTCAACAGGTTTGTGTGTGTCCGCAGGTTCCTCATGAAGTCCCTACAGTCAGTGGTGGCGTCCCTGCGGACTGGCGTATTCCTGTCGTCCATCGACATTCGCGACGCCTACCTCCACATCCCCATCATGCTGTACCATCAGCGCTTTCTTAGTTTTGTAATGGGATGGCCTCATTTTCAGTTTGTCGCTCTCCTTTTTGGGCTGGCCTCTGCCCCCTTGGTATTTACCAAGGTGATAGCGTCCTTCATGTCTCTCCTCCATTCCAGAGGAGTTGCCGTGATACCATACTTGGATGACCTCATGGTGAAAGCCCCCTCCAAGATGGACAATTTGACCAGCTTACGGATCACCTTGGAAAAGTCCTGTTTTAGTGCCTTCTCAGCGCATGGAATTCCTGGCCATGATCCTCAACACGCACCAGGGCAAGATTCTCTTCCCGGAGTCCAAGATTCTGACCCTCTGATCTGGTGTCCTGTTTTTGTAGGAACTCTCCATGCTGTCTTCGGTTCTACATGCGGGTCCTGGGCACGATGGTCTCGATCTTTGAGGCTGCCTATTATGCTCAATTCCACTTGCGTCCTCTGCGATTCTGGCCTACTGGGACAAGTTTCGGTCCAGCCTTGACTGCCTGATCCTCCTGCTTCCCTGGGAACGCTGAGAGCTTCTTTTGTGGCTCTCCTCCCCAGGAATCTCCCAGGGGAAGTCCTTTCTTACCCTCCATTGGCAGGTGATTTCTACTGATGCAAGTCTTTCCAGCTGGGGAGATGTCTTTGGTACCTTGACCATTCAGGGCCTGTGGTCCAAAGCCAAGACCTCCCTCCAGATCAACGTGCTGGAACTGAGAGCCATCTTCTTAGCCCTGTCTCTAATTTGATTAGAGTCCAGACCACAACTCTACTGCGGTCACCTACTTGAACAATCAGGGGGCACCAGGAGCCATGTGACAAATGCAAGAAGTCTCTTCTTTGGGCGGAGTGTCATGTTCCAGCCCTATCTGAGGTCCACATTTCATGCGTGGACAATTGGTCGGCAGACTACCTAAGCCGACAAAAGCTCGACAAAAGATCTCTGTTCAGGGGCATGCTAAATGTCAACCTCTTCATCTTCCGCTTGAACCACAAGCTTCCACCCACTACGTGGCCAGGTTCCAGGACCCTTGGGCTATTGCCATCGATGCTCTCGTTTGCTTCCCTGGTTCGAATTCCGGCTTCTGTACCTGTTCACTCCTCTTCCTCTTCTGCCTCGGTTTCTCAAGAAACTCAAGATCGAGGGGGTTCCAGCCATCCTGGTGGCTCCAGATTGGCCCTGCTGGGCATGGTACGTGGATCTCTGGTCCTCTCGTGGATGCTTCTTGGCCTCTTCTTCTGCAAGTCGATTTTCTGTCTCTGGGACCACTGTTCCACCCCACCTTACCTCAGCTTCATTTAACGCCTTGGCTGTTGAAGCTGAGGTCCCAAGATGTCATTTTTCAGAGCCTGTTATCCAGACCATTCTCAAGGTCTGAAAACCCTACTCTGCTAAGAACTATCATCGCTTTGGAAGGTCTACATGCTGTGATGTGAGAGAGTAATGACTTCCATTCGAAGAATGTCCTGCAGGGAATTGTGCATGTACCCCTTTTCGCCTTTGTGCAAGATCTTTTTTCGTCTTCTGTCCTGGAAGGTGGTTGCTTTTCTGGTGGCCATTACTTCTATCCGCAGGTTCTCCGAACTGGCTGCCCTGTCCCGGTTCTCCACAAGAACAAGGTTGATCCTTCGTCCGCCACAGTCTTTCCTGCATAAGGTGGTTTCTTCTTTCCTGAGGACATCGTCTTACCGTCATTCTGCCTGGATCACAACACCTGTTTGAGCACTCTCTTCACTGCCTGGAAGTGGTCTGGGCGATCTGGGCCGTTTGTCTCTCACTGACCCCTTCTGTTGTTAAGGACAATTTGTTCTCCCTGCCCTGGCTGCTTCCAAGGCTTCCATGTCCAGGTGGATTCGGGATTTCGGTCCATCAGGCTGCCGCCTCTCCGTGTGATGGCTCATTCTACGAGAGCTCTCGGCGCTTCCTGGGCTGTTCAGCATCAGGCTTCCACCACCCCAGGTCTGAAAGGCTGCCACCTAGGTCTCTGTTCTCACTTTCACCAAGTTCTACTAGATCCATTTGGTGGCTTCTGTCAATGCCAGCTTGGGTCGTAAGGTTCTGCAAGCGGCTGTGCCTAGGTTCTGGCATGGCTGTATAATTCCCACTAACTGGGACTTCTTTAGGACATCCCTTGGTGCTGTGTTTCCCAATGAAATAAGCGAGAAAAATGGATTTTTGAACTTGCCGTAAAATCCTTTTCTCGTTGTATTTATTGGGGGACACCGCACCATAGGTATAGACCTGGCCACTAGGAGGCTGATACTAGGAATACCAAAAGATGTAAGCTCTGCCTCTGGACTATTTGCTTTCCACAGACACTGTGTTAGTCAGTTTGTACCACAGCATCATTTGTTCATCAAAAAAGTCATTTTTGGTGGCACACTCCCTTTAAGTAATGGCATATGTATGTACATTTGTACACAATGATATTGATGGTGATGTGGATCAACATCTTTTTGCCAAGGGGAAAAAGACACCTTTTTTGATGGCAAAGAGGGGGCTCACACAATGTTGGGCAGGTGATTTTAATGTTATGGTTTACTGGTGTCTTTATATCCGGTCATTTAATTCAGTAAAGTTGTCTTGGGTCATTATTGTATTTGGTTGTACCTTGACTTAATTCCTTTTTATTCTTGAAAGGAAAGAGATCAACTGTACCTGTACTGGGTGTATTGGTTTTATTTATAGGTTGATTTCATTCATTGCCTTATAAAAATATTTTTTCATTTCAGGACAGTTCATCTGGTAATGTGTCTGAGGGTGAGAATGCACAGGATACCCAGGAAGAATCATTCCAGGCAAAACCGAAGGCAAAAGAAAAATCCACTCCCAAAAAGGATGGCACAAAACGTTCTGTAATGTCCAAATCAACTGGGTACAAGGTAGAAGAAAAAAAGTCCCTGACTCGGCTTCTTTACTGACAAGCCTTTCTACCTGAAATGCTCTTGCTTTTTTACACTTTTTTTTTTCTCCATTTTTAAGCACTGACTTAATTTTTATTACTTTCAGTATACACGTATTGATATTTTATTTTTTTTATTTATTTTTGCTTCCAAGCATATCTTTCCTTCTTCATTTGTTTTTTTTTTTTTTCTTCTTTTTCACCTTTTTCTTATTCATTACTGTAACCCTATTTACTTGGGGCCTTTCAATAACCTTTACTTTGAAGTGGCTATTGAACTCATTGGGCTTTCCAAGACTGTTCGAAGTACAAAATTTAAGGTTTAACATCCTCTTTATTTTTTCCAAACTGATGGTAATGCTGCCCTGCAAAGCAGCTTTGGTACATTTGCATATATTACCAAAAATGAGAAACCCTGTAAAATAGGACATATATGTTGCTTTGTTTTTTGTTTTTTTTTCTTTGTTTTGACTTTTACTTAAGGCATACTTTCAGTAGTTTTGTCGCTTCCTTTTCTTAACATTAGGTATGAAGTGCAACTGTAAGCCCTGTTTTATAGTGTGAACCAAAAATACGTATACACAGGTATCTGAACTTTTTTTTTTTTTTTTTTTTAGGAAATGCTGGTGATGATGGACGGTTTATATAGACGGTTTATATATTTGTTTGCACATGGCATTAGTCTATAGGACTAGGAGGTCTTCCATTTTGCCCATAGTAATGATGCATGCATCTGTTTGTATTTGTCTCTTCATTACTGCCCATTAAGCTAAATACAGGACCAGGTAGTGGAATGAAACAGATGGAGAGAGGTCCACTCGAAAATAAGAAAACAAAATCTTATCACACATGTAAATGAGGCTGTAATTACCCAGTGGGCAGTCCTGAGCCCAGTAAGAGCTCAGGACTGCCCTTACTGGGCTCAGGACTGTTTGTCGGGTCTATTGCTTTCTAGTATAACCATGTGCACTTGCTGGCTCTGGATCACCTACCTGGGCATTTGTCACCATGCATGCATTTGAGATCAAAGTTAAGTTTCTTGGCAGTGACATCTTTCCACCTCTATAGAGGCATCTATTTTGTTCCACTACCTGGCACTGTGACTATTTTAGTGGGCAAAAAGGAACTGAATGGCTCTCTTTAGGTTTTCATTTAGTTTTAAAAGCTTTAAAATTGCGTTTTTCCAGAACTGATATAAAACTATAAAGCTGATATAACTATATAAAGTTCCTTGAAACTTGTAGCTTTTTCTGCACAGTTTCTTTTCCAAAGAAGACTTGGAGACTTTGAAAAGATTGATGTTGAAATGATTGTTGGAGATATTGAAATGATTGTTGATATGGAAAAATGAATGATCTGTAAGCTGGTTGAATTGCACTGAGCATTGTGGTCTTTCACTGACTCCAAAGTCACTTTTCATTCCTCAGAAAGCCCTGCCATGTTTTAATTGGCTATTTAATTGTAAGTGCTTATTAACAATTAATAGGTGTGGTTTCCCTTATGGAACAGATTTCAGAGATGGTAGAAAGATAAAACTTCCCAAAGGAAAGCTTCATTCTCACCTATGGGAGGGCGATATACCAATGTGGCATACTGCAGTGCAATTTTCTAATATTGCTGCATATCAACCTTGCCTCTTTCCTGGGTAAAGGCCCCAAAAACAATCTTTATATAAAACAATCTTTATATAAAACAATCTCTGTTTCTTGATAGGTTGACAGTTGCTAATATCTTGAGTCCAGAACACTGCTGGACAAGAATTGTGAGCTGTTGCAAATGCTGAAGCCAGACATTATGGAAGAGCTTCAGTTTTTTTGTTGCAGATCGGGAAGGCAAGGACGGTAATAAACCTTCCCTGCCTTCTCAAGGGGAGCTCTGGCTGTAGTTACCGGTACGTACTTGCAGAACGAGAGGGACCGTCCGGACGTATATAGTCTGTGGGCGGTCCGGAAGAGGTGAAGCAAAACCCAAGAGTGACTTAAAAAAGAATAGGAAATGTAAAGGAAGCTCTTATACTTCTTCCTTTTTAATAATTCCACCCTTGGCTTTGGTTAAAAAAAAAAAAACAAACAAAAAAACCCATCAAAATCTGCAACACAAAAAAGCAGCCTTTCTGTAACATTTGGCCTAAGTCTGTGGCTGTTTCTTAATATCACCTTGGTAGGCTGAGTTACTGTTGCTTTCCCTCAAGACTGGGACACTGACTTTTTTTTTTTTTTTTTTTTTTTTTTTATTATGTGTTTATTTTGTAAAATTCTAATGCTGCCAACACTGTTCTCACCTCTCTGGCATCTGTTAATAAGGGAATGTTTTTGTGAACTTTTTTTTTTTTTCATTTATTTTCTATACTGGTCATAGAGGGAAATTTATTTTTTTGAGAGAGATTATACTGGACTAGAAAATTACGGCTTTTAGGATAGATCCATGCCTATCCACATTTATTTCTAAGGAGCAAGCTGCAATATCAACCCATGGAAGATTGTGGAACCTTTTCTTGAAGAAACCACTTTTGTAGTAGATAATGATAAAGTAGAATGAAATGGTTACTTCATGGGCAACTTCATAGATGGGCACATTTGCACCTTTTGCTCATACATACCTGTGCGTATGCCATAAGTGATACAATTTTTTTTATAGTTGGCGTAGTAGAATATAATATAACATGGGAGTGAAATGATTTAAAGGGAAATCCACACTGAACAGCCAGTGCGCTTTTTGTTGGGCACATGAAGTGCTGAAAATTTATATTGTTCTGTGCAATAATACATAACCATAGCCATAATACAGTAGTGTTCATGCCCTTGAGAAACCTTTCAGTTTCAGATTAATAGTTGCTGGCTGTAAGGCCAGGGCCTCATGTGGTGGAAACGCCGTAGAAAAAAAAACACGGTATTTTCCAGTCACTGCAAGGTGGATGAGATTCTAGCAAATCCCATTCACACCTTGCGGAATAATATGCGCAACGGACACGCTGTGATATCCAAAACAGTTGTGTTGCGGCCCGCTGTGTGGGTCCTTAGCCTTAAAGAGGTTTTCCAAGAGTTAGATATTGATGACCTATAGAATAGGCCATCAAAGGCTTATTGGTAGGGGTCTGACACCCAACACCCCCACAGCTTCTCAAATCCTTCGCAGACCAGTAACATCACGTTCGTTACTCACATATCCTGTTTGCAGCTCAGACCTATGCCGGTGAATATGGCTGAGCTGCAGTGCATGACACTGTGCTTAATATTCAGTAAAAAAAGGCTGTAACACTTGTCCCATTAATAGGTCAATATATAAAATAATATATAATTCCTGGAAACCCAATAAGGCTGAAACCATAAATTGTAGAAAAGCTGCGTTGTGTGTGTTTTTTTTTTTTTTTTTTTTTTTTTTTTTAAAGTCGAAGCTAGATTTAGCAGAAGGAAAAACTAAGTGCTTACTTTATATTCCCCATCCTTTTGAAGCTACTCTTGGCTTTAGCTCAAAAAAGCATGCAAAATATGCAACAAATTCTACTTTTCTGCAAAGTATGGCCTCAGCCTTAAGTGTATTTTACATTAGACGTTTTGTATATAACTATAAATAGTAATTTTAAAGTTGGTTATCCGCAGTCACCAAAAAGGGTATCATAATTTTAATGGTTCTAAACTAAACAAAGTCTGTGGACAGACGTGGCGCTGTTTTAAGTAACACACAAAAGAACACCCTGTTCTTTATTGTGGACAACCTTTTCAACACAAACCTAAGTTAGAAATCTAAAAATGTCAGTGCAGTTAACCTGTTTAGAATATAGTGCTAATATTTACTGTGTAGAAACTGTGTATTAATGGAGTTTTCCACCTCCCAAGATTCATTCTCTCACACGCATAATAGCTACTGGTGGTACCAAATTGGCTAATTTAGTTTATAGCTGTATATAACTGTGCATAGTATTATTATAGACTTTTATTTTTTTGTAATACTGTGAAATACTGTGGGTAAAATTGTCAAGGCAGAATGCTTAGGTTATTTTATTTTTTTTTTTTTGTAACGTCCGAGGATATAAAAGTCCAAGATAAACCGTAAAGATTGCCACATACAGTACCTTCAATTGCTGTCGGCCAGCACCTACTTCTCCACACCCCCTCCATACACTTGCTTGTTTCACTGAGCATGTATGTTTCATTAAAAGAAGAGAATACTTCTGGTGGCAGCTTATCTCCCATTAGAACAAAGGATTGGGCATGTTGAAAGTCAAAATTTCCGACCTTTTTTTTCCCCGCAAAATCTTCTGTTAGGGACTCCCCCCATACACTTAAAATGGTTTGCTAATCCCGCTGAAATCAGCAGGTTTGGCTGACTTTGCTATTGTGTATGGGCACCATAAGTGTTAACTGTACTGTGGAGAAATTATGATTTGGACGAATTTGGAGATTCTCATCACACATTAGATAATAACTATTTAGTCTTATGCATGATACAGTGGAGTAGCATGGAATGTTGGTAAATGCCGATTTACTGAGATCCACTAACTGTTTGTGTGTGCACTCATATTCAGATCCTACTATCAAATATCTTCATAAAGGGTTATTCCATCTTAGCATTTATGGCTATATCCAAAGGATATGCCAAAATGTCTGAGACACATGCATCCCGTTTGTGGGACAAATGCCCATCTCAAGAAAGGAGCCTGTTGATAAGAGTTGGGGCACCCCATGCACATAGTTAAAGCCTGACGAAAGCTGGTGGTTTGGCTAACCTTTATCTAATGTGTATGGCAGCCTTTAGTCATACTAGATGAGATCTGTCGATCTAGTTGCAACAATGTGCAATTTTTTATTTTGTTTTTAAATTAAGGCTCTTGTGCAGGTATCAGTCTTATAGGGGTTGTCCAGTTTCAGCAAATAAATGTCATGGATTATTCATGGTCATGTGATGGATATACAGGTGCACAGTTCGTTACCAGGCAGATGTCTGATTACTGTGCTGTGATGAGCGGTGCACCTGTGTGTCCATCACATGACCATGGACTTAATCACATGACCATGGACTGATTTTTTATCCCTTGGACGTAAGCAGAATGAATGACAGCAAGTAGAAAAAAAGAAAACAGCGAGGAATTGATAAAGAAAACATGTCAGAATAATGGCAAACTTTTCATTTTACAAACCTTAACCTTTATTCCTTGAAACTGGACATCCCCTGCTGTAGATTCAGCCCTGTGTAAGAAACAGTTTTGCAAAAGGTAAAAATCTTTCAAATACTTTGGTCCTGGCAGACTAATTTATTGCCTGGAAGAATAGGACAGCACGCTACCAACAGTTTAATGTTGTGCTAGCTAGTTTTTATTTGGAATAATACTGAGATCCATATAGGGTAAATAGCTGCAAAATATTATATATCCAGTTTGCACATAACATGCGATAATAGATTCAACTATAGAACATTAAATTCAGCAGTTGGTGCGTGCATGGAAATACTCAATATAGTACAATGTTTTGGACAGGTATGCCCTTCGTCAGGCTCAGTGTGTCCTAGATAGGGCTGAAATAGGCTGAAACACCTGCAGTGCAGGAGTAGATGGGACTGACTAACAAGAGCAGCTTTTGTCTTATTTGGGTTTTAGGGACAAATGGTGTTTTGCAGTGGAGGATGGCAGTTAAAGCCTATGGAGGTGTTTAGTCAGGAGCATTCACTATGAATACATAATAAAAGATGTGAAAAGTACATACATTTGTTTGCTTTTCGATATCTCAAAATTTAACAATTTCCATGGAATGGTTTTAATCTGATTCAGAGATGCAACTTTCTTCTGATGGAGTCATCAGGTATCTAAATGATTGACATTGCTGATAGTGGATGGAGAGTAGTAGTTAGATTTAAGGCTTGTCCAGCAATCGCATACCAAGTATAGTGAGCTAGCAAGCATCTTCTGCTTTCTGCTCTGAATTACATTTTTAGGCTTTGGTAAAAGATCCATACCCCGGGTTTGAAGCTGATGTCCAGGGCTTGTGTGAATGGTGTTAGTGTGACAAGACTGTGTAGCGCTACTTGAGTAACAGCAGAGGCGTGTACATTTTATATTTTTAAACAAATTGTTTGTACCTAAGAAATATGGTACAATACCAGATTCATTACTGGTCATACATGTTTTGACCTCGCACTTTTTGGTGAGATGAGTTTGTCAGTGTTACATGGACTGTATGAGACAAGACTGGTATCTTGCTTTTTATTGCATTGTTTAAAATTGGAGTTGAGTTCCTTGTAAAATACTAAATTCTATTAAGATAACTTTAATTATTAGGGTGGATTCACACTACTGTTATTTAATGTCCGTTGCCCTCATCCATCAAAGGAGATTAAATGACAGATGCAGACTGAACCCCCTCTGTCTGGTGTCTGTCTGCATTCACGCCCATATAAAAAACATGATGGAAGCTTTCTTTTGTTTTGTTTTTTTGTCTTTTTACTTTTCTTATAGCAGAAAGTCTGTTGTGCCTTTTACATTTATAGTCAATGGAAATGGACAAAGACGACAGGGGCTCAGTCTGTGTTCATTACTCTACTACCGTTACTCTCCCTTACTCTTATCCTATGACATAGGACAGCAATGGGCACTAATAATGCTAGTGTCAACATTCTTTTACTAGTCTTTTTATGTTTTGGCCTTGGCTTTAGCATGCTAAACAAAATGGCTGGGTTATGTGTGGTGTGTTTTTTTTTTTTTTTTTTATTTAGCGTTTTTAAATGAAGTTGTACAATGGTTGCTAAACTGCTCTCATGTATAACAAGTAATAGTAGGAGGGGTGGAGCAACTGAATTTGGGCATCTCTAGTCTAGAAATTTTTGAACCATATTTGTGTGAAAGTTAATCAGAACATTTATTTATTTATTTTTATTTCTGATAACAAATGGTGTTAAGCAAATTGATCTAGAGCTTTTCAGGTTTTTTTTTTTTTTTTTTTTTAATGAAAATGTACTGAAACTATCAAGCAACTTTTGGAATTTTTTTTTCCCCGTATTTGCTACATAAATAAATTTTGTATTATACTTTTATTAAACAAGCTTCTTTCTGTGAAATCATGCTCTGAATTCCTCTTCTGTCACTTCTTCTGTATTCTTTGCCTTTCTCTCCCTGGAGTACAGGTGTACAGGCTGTAATAAAGCAGGGAAACTGAATCTGGGGGTTGTCAATATAAACAGTTACATCTTGGTTATTATAAAATGTAGAACATTGCTTTTGGTGTCCTATGAAAGATGAGATTCTCTTATTTTCAGAGTTGAAATTTTTTATCAGTTGCAAACAGTAAGGATTGGCACATTTATACGCAGCTGCAATTGCTCCCAATCCCAACTGTTTTTAACTGATATAATCTCTGGAAATATTTAAAAACAAACAAAAAAAAAACCAAACAAACTTCATTCTTGGTGCCATATGTAAGATGGACCCCCCCCCCCACTCCCCAACTCCCTGTTTTTATTAGAGCCTATATTCCAGTGAGAAACCAGGCAAAGATTACATATGGGACAAATTGTGAATTACAGCACAGGATTTCATGAAAAAGAACCAAAATCTGTTAATATATTACAATATTTATTAATGTCACAAATACTGCCAGAAAATCAAAAGTTGTTCTAAAGTTTTTAGTTGCACTTTAAGGCTACTTGGACATGGGGCTGAATATTCTGTGCATATTCCACCACGCCTTTTATAGCAAACTCACAGCAAATTTGCATTAGAACATGCATTTTTGCTGTGGATTTTACCCCCATTACTGAAATGCACAGTGAAAATCTTTAGATTTAAGTTATCTATTTTGTTGGTACTGTATTATGCTGTGATATTTTGTGTGTAAATCCAACACCGTAATTCAACATTTTGCTATGCCAGAAAAGTGGCATAAAATAATAGCAAATTTTTGCACAAAAATGTATGACTTTTTTTTTTTTTTTTTTTTTTTTGCAGCCCCAAGCCTTTATTTGATTAGTGAAATCCACAATTTGCAGTCCATTGTGGTGTTCCTAGATGAAACTGTGCACTTTAGAACTGTATTAAATGTGTGTCATTAGTTTGCCTTGGTGTAGTGGTGCATTATGAGTAAACACATGCTAGATCTTAGAAATAAAATATGAACCCGTATCTGGAGTCATATCAGGCATTGAATGACGCCTATGCACATGAATCATTTTATATAGGTTAGCATTGCATCCATAGTCTTGCCTCCATTCTACTTTTACATCCTGGAATGGAGGAGTGCTTGCTTCTGTAGTGCCCTCTTAGTCAAGTAAGATTGAAGTTGTATGCATATACTTACCAGAAGGGAATGATTGGGAGTAATTTATATATGTTTACATCAAGGGGCACCGCTTCTCCATTAAGTTTAGTTTTCTCCTCAGTATCAGTTTCTGTTCTGTTTTGCCGCCACAATAGTTGTATTGATGAGAACCTTGAAAATGTGGTTATGTGCCTTACTTCATTTTGTGAAGTTTTGTATAATTGAATTCCTGTTATTTCTTAGGTCAGCATTGTACAGATTAACAGAAAATGCCAAAGGTTATTCAAGTTACAGAAGAAATAGTTATGGGTACACGAAAATCGATTGCAAGCGAGAACAGTGTGATATAGGCATTTTGTTCTGTGAAATGTTTTAAGTGTTTAGAGCTATTTCCATTATATAGTATTTATTTTCTAGCTATAGACCTTTATGAATGTTTCACGTATTTTTGCTTTCATTGTGTAAAAAGAGGCTGAAATGCTTTATTTTTAAATAAATAGCATTAATGTCATTCTGATGGTTTCTGTCATCTTTTAAGATTCCACAGGGCTGCTCTTCACGACATGGCAGCTTTTTTGTTAGAAGAGAGTATATGCTTAGTATGCAAATCTGTATTATGTTACTAATGTCTTAGTAGCACAAACAAGCTCTGCTGGCATATATGTGAATTTTTGATTCAATGTTTTTTTTTCTTTAAAGTGGTTGTCCTGCAAGTAAAAAAAAAAAAAAAAATGTTGAGTTTAAAGATAAATAAATTAAATTAAAACCCACCTCACCGTTCCTGCTGCTGCACCCATTCAGATGCTTCATGAGTCGCTTCCTAATCCCCCACGACACACAGAAAATGACCGCTCTGTGAATCACTGACTGAGGCATAGCCTCGCTGTGACCCATGATTGGCTGAATGGTCATTTCCGGTTTAGTGAATGGAACCAGGAAGTAGAGCACGGTGAAGGATCTGTTCTCTGTAAGGGGGATCTGTGAAGTGATTCTGAGCCTTTTCTAACACTTTTCTTTTACACGTAGGACAACCCTTTTTTAACACTTCATAGCTGCAAAATCCTTTTTAAAAGGCATGCAAAAACAAATTCAAATGAGTACAAATAATTTTATTTTTTTTTAAACCTGGCTTGCAGGCTGTATGAAAGAATAGTTCCGTGTTAGTTTTCCTTTGACAGTGCCTTCATCATTGTGCTCTAATGGTGCAACATTATGTGGAGACAATGCATAGAGTCAAATCAGGTCCAGAAAAATATCCTTACCTTTGTGATAGAACTGGCACATAAGTGCCCTTGGTTGGCTGCCATCGAACTTCAGGCTCTTTACTACTCAGCACAAAAATACGTTTTTCAGATCCGGATCGGTGTTTGACACACACTCCATTAGGTTCTTTATGCTTGATTTGGTTAGTTCAGGAATGGTGGGGTATGGTACAATTCACTGCCATTTCAAATGTAATAGTTTGGTGATAAAATGTGCTCGTGTGCAAACATGTTAGAGATTTTAGTTGAGGCTTTAGGAAAAGAAATACTTGGAAGATCTTACACAAATCCTGCTGTACAGCAAAACATTTGTCAGTTAAAGGGGTTGTCAAATATGTAAGAATTCCTTAAAGGCTGCGAATGGGTTAGAAAATAAATTAAATAAATAAAAGAATCCATGCTCACTATCCCCTTTCGCTTCCATTCCACAGGTGCCCCAGTGATGTCTGGTCCTGCTTGACACACAACCATGCACTGCCTGTACTGGTGACCTGCCTTGGCCAGTGATTTTGCTTGTAATAATGTAATGGGTATCAAGAGACCAAAAAGCAGAGACCACTGGGGCACCTGGGCAGTGCTGAATTGACAGCAGAAAAATCAGTGAGTTGTCTTTATTTAACAAAAAAAAACCAAAAAAACGACATTAAAGTTTTTTTTTTTTTTTTTTTCCCCTATAATGATAAATATCTGATTGCTGTGAGCCCCATCAATCACTAGAACGAGGACATTCAATTTCATTGGACCTTATGAAAACAGCCGAGGGCTGTACAGTGTCTGACCCTTGTTTGTTCTCTTGGCAATTTATAAATTGCGTGGATATTAAAATTCTGTGACTTTTTCTCTATCATTAGTTAATTTAGCCTTTGGCTCATAATGGTATATATTTTAATTGGTCTTTGGTATTTAATATTATACATCTGAGACATTATACTACAGGTGCATACATTTCAATATACTGAACTTCCCTTGAATGATAGGTTACCTGTTTAATGTATATAGATATCGCTGAGATATGTTACACATCTGGGCTTTGAAAAACTTTTGAGGTTTTGCTGTATTGGCACTACATTTTCATTTTTTACCATATATGCTTCAGTAAACTACTGGTTAATTTAGCATACAATTTTGTTTCTAATATCCATCTGTGTGTAATCTTTGTCCCAAGAATGTTTAATGTTCTAATAATGATTACTTTAGCTTACATATTCCATCATTAAGTTAATGGTGAGATTTATAGAAATCTGTCACCAGGATTAGGGCCATTTAAATCTCTAGCATGTACTTGCACAGCTGGGAGTTATGGTCCCAAACCTGTCAGTATCTCCATTTTTGTGTTGAGCAGCCCGGGCTTTAGTGCACTATGCCTTTCAGGCTGCGGAGAGTACACCTCGCTTCATTGCACATGTGCCTGCAGTCACCGGAGAGGGGCCCTATTAAACTTAAAAATTGAGAGACAACCGTGATAAATACTGTCAGGTTTGGGACCCTAAACCCTAGTAGGTGCTTAAGGACATGCTGGTGGTTTAGTGGCCCCAAGCCTGGTGACTGATTCACTTGTAAATAATGTTATATTGTATAGTCTATAAGTAGAAAGAAATTACAATGTAACATTTCTTATTATAAAACCCTTATTTACGTAAAAACCAATTTTGTTCTGCTACTTAGGGTGTTTAGTATATATATATATATATATATATATATATATATATATAAAGCATGGCAGCCTGAGTTCTGGATGTCCATGTATGGCATCTATTAATAATCTGTCTTAAGCTTCTTAATAGCTTTTCATGATGAGATCCATTAAACAGATATCATTATATCCCTACATATACAGTACAGACCAAAAGTTTGGACACACCTTCTCATTCCAGTAATCAAAGCAAAAGGTGGGTACTTTGAAGAACCTAGAATATAAGACATATTTTCAGTTGTTTCACACTTTTTTGTTAAGTATATAATTCCACATGTGTTAATTCATAGTTTTGGTGCCTTCAGTGTGAATCTACAATTTTTATAGTCATGAAAATACAGAAAACTCTTGGAATGAGAAGATGTGTCCAAACTTTTGGTCTGTACTGTACATTAAACAGACTGATGGATGTAGAAAAGTGGCATCTCACTCATACATTACAGAAAAGCTCATACTGTTAGGCATACATTGCAGTCTGTGTTTAAAAGCTCCCCATGTATATGTTAAACAGAGACAAATGTGTTGTGAACAGGGCCTAAAAGCAATCTTGCAGTCATGACCAGGGGGAAGACCCATGCAGAGTCTTTGGCAGTCCACTTCTGGAGAAATCATACTGCCTTGTCTATTATTCCCAGATTATGTCCTTAGGTTTCTTTGAAAACCAGATATTAATCTATAGGGAGGTACCCTCCAGTAGGTCATGCTAGGAGCAAATTCCTCTTTTTCACCAACGAAGTCTTATTTGTCTATTCCTTATCCGGAATTCTTAGCAGGGCATGCATGGTCTACTACTTCCCTGTACCAGTCTCTCCCTAATAAGACATTACCCCTTTTGACCCACTTCACAAAGTGAAATATTTATTGATTAATGGCCGTTACTTGTTACTGGCCACACAGTAACCCAACAAAAATGCGTGGGAGGTGTAGCATACTAACCAATAATCCATGCTTCACACCAAGTGAAAAGACTAGAGGCTCAACATGTGTGTGGAGTCTCAGTATTATGTCTTCACCCTGACTTGAAAATGGATGAATAAGACGTAACTCATGGGCACAATCTTTGAATGTTTGGCAATGCTAGGATTTTTTCATAGGATGGCACAAGTCAGTCAGAGTAAATTTCTATTACCATTTCTTGTTTCCATTAGGTAAAATCTATTCTATTGGGTAACCATTATAATTCTTTTTGCAAAACTTCAACTCTGCATTTTATGTTAAGTAGAAAAATATATGTGTGTGTAAGGATTATTTTTTTGGTAATGTTGAATATTGGAATTATGAAGAGCCCCAACTGGGTTTGTATAAGGTGACATTACTACCCCTTTTCTACCGTTCCAGCCTAAGTCCATCCCAAATGCTATTTGTGGAATTTGTCTGAAGGGTAAGGACGTCGCCAAGAAAGGAAAATCCGAAAGGCTTATACACTGCTCCCAGTGTGATAACAGTGGTAAGTCACAGATGATATATATGATAATATAAAATTCAATGTAGCTATCATAATAATAGAATATTTTAATTGAGTAAATAACACATCACGCTGTACCTCCCAACGTTACAGATGGTCACTTGGAGGGGTTTATCTACTAGAAGTGATGGTTGCTAGGATGCTGACTGCAGGCCTCCTACCAATCCCCACAATGAAGGGAACGCAGTAATTCTATTTTGTCAGTTACATAATTTTAATTTCACCAAATTAAATGCCTTGTGTGTAAACTTATTAATATATTTCCCCACTGCCTTTTGCTGGAACTCCTACGCAAGCTTTTGAAGGATAGAGGAAAAATTTTAAAAAAGAGAAAACTAATACTGAGGTGTATTGTCTGTCTTGTCTCAGACTGTAAGCTCAGCCAGCAGTCATTTGCACATATCCATAGCTTGGCAACTTCAGCATCTTTTTACACTGTCAGATAAGCTACCTGCAATGAATGCCAATGGGCTGTATAGCTAGATACATTTCTATGTATTGATGGGAGTATGTCTGGATGAACGTTTGTTAGTACAGCTGTTTGTCCCCATACAGTTTACATTTTCTCGGCCGCAGATTCTCTGTTTACTTGAGAGGATAGGCTGCTTACTTGAATAAAACAGGACAGATTTATGAAGACTTGCGTTACTCACTCCAGTGAGCCAGTGGAGGATGCGTCACATTTGAGGATTTAAAACATTACTAAATTAATTAATTTAATTAAACTAATTAAAATTAACCCTCCATTTCATGAGGCTCTACAGTCCTTTGTGTTGTAAACGTAATTTATGGGTAGGCACATGTCTCCTCATAAATTAGGTGCACCCAACGTTGGGCTGTGTGTCTGGAGGAAAAAGCACACCAGCTCGTAGTTGGCATACATTTTTTCCATCATTTATGCCAGATTTCTAGCATAATTGATTATATATTTGGTGAGCTGATGGCCCTGCCTTTGTCACTGCCTCCCTTTCAGAAAAATAATGAAGGCAGTGCAAATATAAAAGAAGAAAAAAATTAAAAAAATAATAATTTTTTTGTACGGTTTTATACCTTATAGGCCAGAAAACTGATGTACAAGACTTAATAAATCTGTCCGAATGTATTTGCTCATGTAATTGCTGAACGTGTTTCCACATGGCAACGAACTAGTGCTCATATGAATCATCACCTTGACTGAGCGAGCCTTTAGGCTAAGGCCCCACGTAGCATCCCATAGCAAGAAAGTGCTGCTGAAAAACCGTGGCGACCACTCATCGTGGATTTTTCTGCTGCGCTTTTCACAGAAAGTCTGCAAAGGTTTCCACTGCTGACTTTCTGCTTCCATTATACCTATAGGGAAACAGAGGGCATTTCCGTAGGTATAATTTGACATGCTGCAATTTCCAAAACCGCAGTGGTTTTTGAAATCGCAGTGTATCCGCTGCACGTATTTTTCTGCAAAGCGGGGATGGAATTCTCTAGAATCCCATCCAATTTGCTGTGACTGTAAAACGCACGTGGGGCCCCCCGCCTTAAAGTGAAGACAATTGTTTGGTCATATAGAAAGACAAAAGCTGAATTAAGCATTTTGTATAGTTGTATATAAAGGTTAAATATTATATTATGTGCAACTTATTTTTTTAACTGACAGTTGTATTGTCCTCTATCACACTAGTTTATTTTAAATGTGGCTAAATCTCTTCATAGTTTAAAGGGAGTCTGTGCTTCCCAAAACAAAACCTGTTCTGCGTAGGGGCCTTTTAATGAAGAAACATCTTTTTGGCCTACAAGCGCATCGGGAGCAGGCCCAGTTTACCAGTTTTGCCTACAGACAGTGGTGATGTAGGCAGTGGTTGAAAATGTAATTCGTTCTTGAAGCCGGGTCCCCCTCGTTGCGAAAACGCAGCGATTTTTCCCGTGGCGGAAATGTTTTGGCAAATACCTGCAAAGTGGGGATGACTAATCCCATCCACACATTGCAGAAAAATATCTGTAGCGGAAATGCTGAAATTTCAAAAAACGTTGCATTTTTGTAAATTGCAGCATGTCAGTTATATTTACGGAAACGCTGATGTTTTCCATATATAGTGGGGGAAAAAAGTATTTAGTCAGCCACCAATTGTGCAAGTTCTCCCACTTAAAAAGATGAGAGAGGCCTGTTATTGTCATCATAGGTAGACCTCAACTATGAGAGACAAAATGAGAAAACATATCTAGAAAATCACACTGTCTGGTTTTTTAAGAATTTATTTGCAAATAATGGTGGAAAATAAGTATTTGGTCACCTACAAACAAGCAAGATTTCTGGCTCTCACGGATCTGTAACTTCTTCTTTAAGAGGCTTCTCTGTCTTCCACTCATTACCTGTAGTAATGGCTTCTGTTTGACATTATCAGTATAAAAGATACCTGTCCACAACCTCAAACAGTCACACTCCAAACTCCACTATGGTGAAGACCAAAGAGCTGTGGAAGGACACCAGAAACAAAATTGTAGACCTGCACCAGGCTGGGAAGACTGAATCTGCAATAGGCAAGCAGCTTGGTGTGAAGAAATCAACTGTGGGAGCAATAATTAGAAAATGGAAGACATACAAGACCACTGATAATCTCCCTCGATCAGGGGCTCCACGCAAGATCTCACCTCGTGGGGCCAAAATGATCACAAGAACGGTGAGCAAAAATCCCAGAACCACATGGGAGGACCTAGTGAATGACCTGCAGAAAGCTGGGACTAACGTAACAAAAGCTACCGTCAGTAACACACTATGCTGCTAGGGACTCAGATCCTGCAGTGCCAGACGTGTCCCCCTGCTTAAGTCAGTACATATCCTGGCCCGTCTGAAGTTTGCTAGAGAGCATTTGGATGTTCCAGAAGAGTATTGGGAGAATGTCATATGGTCAGATGAAACCAAAGTAGAACTGTTTTGGTGGAAACACAACTCGTCGTGTTTGGAGGAGTGTGAATGCTGAGTTGCATCCAAAGAACACCATACCTACTGTGAAGCATGGGGGTGGCAACATCATGCTTTGGGGCTGTTTGTCTGCAAAGGGACCAGGACGACTGATCCGTGTACATAAAAGAATGAATGGGGCCATGTATCGTGAGATTTTGAGTGCAAACCTCCTTCCATCAGCAAGGGCATTGAACATGAAACGTGGCTGGGTCTTTCAGCATGACAATGATCCCAAGCACACCGCCAGGGCAACGAAGGAGCGGCTTCGTAAGAAGCATTTCAAGGTCCTGGAGTGGCCTAGCCAGTCTCCAGATCTAAACCCCATAGAAAACCTTCGGAGGGAGTTGAAAGTCCATGTTGCCCAGCTACAGCCCCAAAACATCACTGCTCTAGAGGAGATCTGCATGGAGGAATGGGCCAACATATCAGCAACAGTGTGTGCCAACCTTGTGAAGACTTACAGAAAACGTTTGACCTCTGTCATTGCCAACAAAGGATATATAATAAAGTATTGAGATGAACTTTTCTTATTGACCAAATACTTATTTTCCTCCTTAATTTTCAAATAAGTTCTTTAAAAATCAGACAATGTTATTTTCTGGATTTGTTTTCTCATTTTGTCTCTCATAGTTGAGGTCTACCTATGATGACAATTACAGGCCTCATCTTTTTAAGTGGGAGAACTTGCACAATTGGTGGCTGACTAAATACTTTTTCCCCCCACTGTAGGTATAATAGGGACAGAAAGTCTGCAGAGGAAAACTCTGCAGACTTTCTTTGAAAGCGTAGTGGAAAAAAACTCGATTAAGTTATGCTGTACTCTTTTCCGCATCGCTTTTTGTTGCCATGACAGAAAGTTTTGTATTTCAGCTGCCTTTGCTTTTTTCAATGGTTTTGTTTTATATGGGAGGTGTTGAAGTCTTTGAAAACATGATTTTGGGATACTTATATAATTGTGTTTTTAAGGATGTGTATTTCCTTACAAATATGTTTATAATTATACTTAATTCATGACTTTTGGAGACTACAACGTTCTAATCTGTGTCACTTTGTCTTAGATTGTTGTAGCGGCACGAAAAGTGTTTCCCAAGATGTATCCCATGTGTAAAGACATCACTGGTATTACCCATTGCTTGGGTTATAAGGAAGCACAAGGACCTGTTAAAGGGGTATAGACCCCTTTCATAGGATGTGTATCAGCCAAGAAGTGAAGGACAATATTTTACAGACAGGTGCTCCATTCACATCTGTGGACCTGCTGGTGCTGCTAGAGATTACACTCCTGGCATCCCCATAAAGGTGAATGGGGCGCTGGTCACGAAAGTGCACTGGCGCTCCATTCACATGTAGGCTTTTGTGGGACACTTAGTCTCCTATTCTCCTAATCACTGGGGGACTTAGGCCCCAGCGATCAGACACTTATTCCCTGTCCTGTTGATAGGGAATAAGTGTCCATAATGGAACAATCTCTTTAAGTTAAAAATGCAAGCTTGGCCTGAGGCTTGAATCTTGTGGGGTTTTTTGTTTTTTTTTTTAAATTAAGAATTGAATGTTTGTAGAAAATTTAAGCTGGGGTTTCACAAGGCATTTTGAGTTCTTCTGCCATTTTGTAAACACCGTTTAAAAAAAAAAAAAAAAAAAAAAAATTATATTGGTTATCCACTTTCTAATATTGATGGCCTATCCTCGAGATCATCTATCGTCTGACACCCGGGACAGTAATGTTTATATGCTGGAAACTGCGCTGCTCACTCAGCATACAAAGTGTAGCAGTGAATTTCGGTACTGCAGTAATAATTCCCATTAGATCTCAATGGGACAACGCTGCTGAAACAGGCAATACACCTTGTACGGCAAGTGAGCAGCATGGCTCCTGGCATAAAAACATTACTGGGAGCTATCATGAAACAGCTGAACTGGGTGTTTGCACCCTCGCAAATCTAATATTGATGATAAAGACAGGCCACAAATATTAGATTGTGGATAACCCCTTTAGGAAATGCATAACTAAACAAAGCAGCAGCTGCACACAGTGACAGAATTAGCATTCTATATTGGTCATTGTGTGTACTTGGTGCTTTGGTTATGCGTTTTTTAATTACAAATGCATGCGATTTACAAAATGCCCTGTGAGAATCCAGCTTCATAATACATTTTTATGTTATATAGATGATTACCACTTGTTTTTTTCATTTGTCTATAGGTCATCCATCATGTTTAGATATGTCACCTGAACTAGTTGCAGTAATAAAGAAATATCCCTGGCAATGTATGGAGTGTAAAACATGTATTATTTGTGGACAGCCTCACCATGAAGAGGAAATGATGTTCTGTGACCACTGTGATCGTGGCTACCATACTTTTTGTGTTGGCCTTGGTGCTCTTCCATCGGGTATGTTTTGATTGTTATGTTTTTAAGTGATCCATGATAGACTCTGCCAATAAGATGTAAAACAATCTATCTGGTTTGTAGCACAATGGCACAGCAGACTATGCTTTTCTTCAATCAATCCCTCCAAGTAATATATAAATGTATAGGTGAACTGCAGAAGCAGACAAAACATAACCATGCAATTTGTGAGAACAGAGCCTTAGGATGTATTTTATACTAAGGTTTTTTAAAGGGAGTCTATCACTTTCCTTATCCCCCTTCAAGCTGCCACCATAGTGCTGTAGGCGCTGTGACATGCTAACATATCATACCTTCATTATGTTTCACAGTCCCATGGATGCCAAGAAAAAGACATTTTCTTCATTATGCAAATTAGGTGCTTGGAACACACGCCCCTATATGCTTTGTTTCACCCCCTGGCCAGGGTGAAATGATAGTCCCGCTGCTGTGACGTCATCATCTGGTCTCGCACATGCGTGGGATGCGCCACAAATCTTGCAATGCATAGCTATGTATGAGCTGTATGCTCATATACATCGAACACTACAAGTGCATACTGCCCATGTGCAAGATTTAACCGAGCAGGAGATGACATCACAGCAGCGGAACTATCGTTTCCTACTGGCCAGGGGGTGGAACAAAGAATACAGGGGCGTGTTTCCAACTGAGGAAGCTGTGCTCTGAGCACCTAATTTGCATAATGAAGGAAATGTCTTTTTCTTGGCATCTAAGAGACTGTGAAACATAGTGAAGGTATGATTTGTAAGCATGTCACAGCACCTACAGCACTATGGTTGCAACTTGAAGGGGTTAAGGAAGGTGATAGACTCCCTTTAAGCACAAATTATTGATCTGTTTTGTATGTGTCTAAGGAGTGTCTACATCTACATTTTGACTCTCTCTTTATTTTATGTAATCTTTAGTAGTAAGGCCATGTTCAGACATTGTATTGCAGTATGTTTTGTGCATAGAACATTTCTACAATGCACAGTATGAGAATAGGTTCTTCAAACCCCTAACGTTTGTGATGGAAAAAAATCTTGTATGTAGTTTAGGACATGCTGCTGTGACTTATATATTGAAACCAATGACTGCATTTTGTATGCCATGTGTACGCCAAATGTAAGTTTTAACATTTCAGAATCCTCTTTTCAGTCATACTAAAAGTCCATACTTTTCCACCAGTGTTTAAAACAAATTTTTTTGAACACTGTAACCATTGCTTATTTACTACTATTAACAGACTAATAATATAATTATCCAAACTTATAAAAATAGGGCATGGTAGGCAATGATATAAAATAATAAAACATTACTTGTCTATTTGTGTATATGTGTGTGTTTTTATATATATATATATATATATATATATATATATATATATATCCATTTCAAGTGATGTTGACAATTTCACATATGGAAAATTCTTCCTTGGTAAATACTTATCAATTCTTTAATTCTAGGTCGCTGGATATGTGACTGTTGCCAAAATGTACCAGCAACACCAAAAAAAGGAGCGAAAAGAGGCAAAAACAGTAAAGAAGGATAAACCTTTATTTATTATACCTACATGTTGGAAAAATTGCACAAGCCTTTCAAAACGGTGCTAGACAACAAAATACAACAAATGTGTGGTCTTTGGAGAGATCACCTATGTACCATTTTCACCTTTTTACACCAAATAAAATATTTTAGAATTTTACTCAATTTTCCTGGCATGCTAGGACTTGAGATATACGCTACTGCTATGGGTATAGCCTGTGTGCTTTTTTTTTTTTTTTTTTTGTAAAATCAACAGAAAAAACATACCTCAAACTAATTTAGGTTTAGAATAAAAAGGACTTTGATGTGTACGGATAATTCCATGTAGCTTACAATTTTTAAGAGAATTGAGTCTTAAAGGGAATGTGTCACCAGAAATGATCTGTTGTTAAAATCATGTTTTTATGTTTAAACATATTTAAGAATTTTTCATGTTGTTTTTAATTTTCCAACTTAATAACTACATTTAAACAACATCTTGGAATTTCAACTTTTGCCACTAAGCCTAAAACATTCTGGGACTTCCTGTTTCCTATAGAAGGACAATAGTCCATAGACACAATGGACAGGAGAATACCCTATTCCAGGGGTCAGCAACCTTTGGCAGTCCAGCTGCTGTGAAACTACAACTCCCAACATGCTCCATTCACTTTCATGGGAGTTCCAAGAACAGCAGAGCAAGTATGCATGCTGGGAGTTGTTTTACAACAGCTGGAGTGCCGAAGGTTGCCTACCGCTGCCCTATTCACTTATATAGAAGCATTTTCTGTGCATGCCCTGTGATCTGGACAGAGGTCATTGTCAAAATACTTAGTGATTGATGGATTCTGTGTCTTATCTACATATACATGATAGCTGTGATCATCACTGTGCTAAGTGAGAGGGCTGTTGCAAAAAAATCTATAGAAAACAAGTCATCTCCAGTATGTCATAGTGGTCAGTATCAGTATTGCAGGAATTTTAGGAATTTCTTTTTAACCCGTTCCCGCTCTGTGCCGTAGTATTACGTCAAGCTGAGCATAAAGTTAATGTTCAGCTCAGTAATAATACAGCGCTGTAATGCCGCACACACAGAAGCAGTACCTGCGGCATTACATCCTGCTCTCGTCTGTGTTACACAACCGAGGGCCGGGACCAGCCACCGTAGTCGGAAGATACTCTGACTCCAGCAGATTAACCCCCTGGATTCCGTGATCAATAGCAATCATGGCATCCAGGGGATCCCGGGGGCAAGATCGCAATCCCCACCCACCTTACCTCATGATAACATCGCGGTTTTCAAGGGGTTGCCAGAGCAGCCAGGAGGCCCGGTCATGGCTGTCTGTTCACTGTTTTGCCTCTAATAAAAATTTTAATAAAAAGTGATCAAACCAATAGACATTCCCCAAAATGATATAACTAAAAAGGACATCTGGCCCTGCAAAAAAAGACTCCCTATGAATCCCTGTACACAGAAAAATTAAAATAATTACAGGTGTAAGAATATGATGACTTTAAGAATAAATAATTTTTTTGCAAAGTTTTGGATTTTTGTTAAGGGGTTAAAATGTAAATAAAACTATAGAAATTTGGTATCCCTGGATTTGAACTGAAACATAGAATACAGTTGTCATGTCATTTTGGCTGCAGAGGGAATGCTGTAAAAACTAATCCCATCCAATTCCACCCAATTCTGATTTTTTTTCCAGCTTCCCAGTACATTGTATAGAATAATGGTACCATTATGAAGAGCAATTTGTCCCGCAAACATTAAGCCCTCATATGGCTCTGAGTGGAAAAAGAAAAATGTTATGGGGGTTTGAAAAGTGGGGAGTTTAAAACGGAAATTGAAAAATCCCTCCGGCGTAAAGGGGTTAAAAACATCACTAAAAATTCTTTATAAAGATGTCTAACATAAAACTTGATTGAAAAAAAAAATATATATATATTTTTTTTTTCTGTTGACACATTGCCTTTAAGTTGTGGTTTTTGCACAGCAGCTGTAAGGCAGGGTTCACACTACCGTTGGAGTCTGTTATGAAGGTGTCCGCTAAAAAAAACAAAAAAAAAACGGACACCTATCATAACGGACACTAACTGAAGTTAATGTGTCCGTTTTTTTTAACTGATCCAATTAATGGTTCAGTTAAAAAAATGGACACATTAGCATCAGTTAGTGTCCTTTAGCATCAGTTAGTGTCAGTTTTTTAACACTGTCCGTTTTTTTTTTTTTTTGTTTGTTTCTCCTTTCTGAGCATGCGCAGAAAAAAACGGATGGCTATCAGTTACTGTCCGTTATAAGTCCGTTACCCATAGACTTCAATGTTAAAAAAAAAATAACGGACACTTGCTGTCCGTCAAGAATCTGTTTTTTTGAAACGAACAAAAAGTCCTGCATGTAGGATTTTTTGTCTGCGAAAAAAAAATGGACTTCTCACGGATTTGGTGTAAACGGACACTAACGGACACAATATTGAAATGAATGGAAATTTTTACGGATTTCTGACGGTAGTGTCCGATGCTAAAATCTTGTAACTAACAATAGCAACGGACACTACTGACGGTCACCAACGGTAGTGTGAACGCCCCCTAACCGAATGCTTTAAATTTCTCACTAATCCAGAATAGTCATATGCTGTGTGCATCTAATTGCTACCCCCCACTTTTTTTTTTTTTTTTAAAAAGGCTGTGTACTTATTAATTCGCCTGCCTGTCTACCTTCTTCATCTTGTCATTAGGGTTACAGCTGTACAAGCCAAATTTTTATTATTTATTTTAATTTAAATCTAATTACAAAAATGATTTTAGCCCAAAGTACATATATTTCAAGAATTAAAAAAATAACTTTAAATGTGTACATGGCCTTTATGTAATATCTTGAATTGTTTTAGTTTCTTTTTTTTTTTTTTGCAAATACTTGAAGTTATTAGTTGCACATATTGTGCTGTGCTAAACACTCCATTTGTGTTTTATTTTTTTCTTTTGGTAAAATTAGGCAAAACCTCAAAAGCTGCTTAAAGCCCAGAATCAACAGCGTAAATGGCAGGTGTACAATAAATGTTTTTTGTGGTTTATGATTCTTTATAATGGTGATTGGGACCACTTTTTCAACCGAATGGATTCTGCTGCTTGGATATGATTTAAATGGTTTAAAATATTAACTAAAGATACAAATGTTACATTCGTAACAGATTTATGTGTTCTTCATTGTTGAATTGTCTATCAAACTGTATAGAACCTCAATAGGAGCCTCATATGTGTAGTCACTACCCAGTTTCGACATTTCAGTTGCCTACGGCTGTATTCACATCTGAGTTGGAATAGCTTTTAGAAACTACTACTGCGGATTCTCTCACGTCAGACAAACTGTACACAGTTAAGAGGATTAATAACCGACTGATCCAGTTATAGTCAATAGCCATTAGGCACTGTTCGTGTCCATCATGTGATAGGAGCAGCAGTGCTGGATCTATGACTTCACAGTATAGATATATACAGATCCTAAGTCAATGGTGTCTATCATGCAATAGATTTTTTTTACTGCATCATGGCTTCTTTTATACATAGCAAAAAGAAATTAAAACCCATTTATAGTTGTCAGGCCTATATAGGCTAAAACAAATAGTGTTGAGCAATTTCTTATCACACTGGTACACGGGAAGGGTTAAAATTTAAAGGGAATCTGTCAGGGCAATTTGGGACACTAAACCATCCACACGTCCATATGGACCTGGGGTTTAGTGTCCCAAATCACCGTGTTATAACGCAATCCATGGCCGCATTAAAAATAAAAAAGCTTTGTACTCACCCTGCTGCTGTACTCCCCGCACCTGCGCAGTTCTTCAATGAAGCCAGAGGAATACGCCTCGGCTTCAGTGCGCATGCCCCGAAATTACGCAGTGAAGATTGACTTCACTGAAGAACAGCGCAGGCGCCGGGAGGCGTGCCTCATGAATAAGCCGGACTGATCTCACCAAACAGCGTCGATCGGACCCTTATCTAAGTAAGTATAAAGGTTTTTTTTTATTTTTAATGCCCCTGCGGATTGCATTACAACAGGGCGACTTGGGATACTAAACCCCAGGTCTATAAGGACCTGTGGGTGGTTTAGTGTCCCAGGTTGACCTAACAGATTCTCTTTAAGTACACTTGTTTTTTCATAAATAGTGCAAGTGAAGTGAACAGAGTTTATAATATACTTCATTAATGAAGAGCGCCTGTGCCTACAACTATTACTCCAAGCTTTACTACGTGATTTTTGTCTTGTACTTGAGGTGTGGAGAGAGACAGAGATAGGAGGCCATCCACAGCATTAAAGGGAACCTGCCAGTGTCCCAAAACGCCTAGTTTAAAAACCATCCGTATGTGCAATTTAAAAAAAAAAAAAAAAAAAAAAAAAAACCCTTTATATGTACTCTTCTTTGGTGCTGCCAGCGCCTGCGCAGTTCTTCAGTGAAGCCAAGGATGTACACCATGGCGGGTTGGCCTACCAGCTCCACAGCTCTGCTTCTTAGTTACTATGTGGAGAAGCTAGAGTTTGTGTGTGTCTTTTCTAGCAGCCCCCTCTGTAGACTTCTGTGTTAGAAGTAATTCTGCCTTAATATATCTCAATATATTAACAAAACATTTTTCTTAAGATATAAAACTTTCATATATTTACTTCAACTATGCATTAGTGAAAAGTTTTATAATTAGAGGTACTTTGCAAAGGGTACCTATAACTGGCGTTGGGGGCTTACTACACCACTAACATGTGCTTTTGCAGCTAGGTAAGTCCAAAACCCGCCAATATTAACTTCTGCAATTCCTGTTTTTTGTGTTTACTAACTTTGAACGTGGCAGAAATGATTCTGGGAGTCCCTTTTGGCGGCTCCAATCACGGGCAGAGGTCAGTACACCTCACTGTTAAGTGAACCAAAGTGTACTGTGCCACGCTACATATGGGAAATGCATATGCACCCTTTGTTCCTGGAGAGGAATCCTGAACCCATCTGTGGTACGTGCCAACGTATTTTTGGTTTTCACGGCATCTTCAGACAGCTTAATCCCAGCTGCCTGGCTTTATGGTTCATGTAAAGATATTAGTGAGGCACAGTAACCCATTAATTTTCATGCATCGGGTATGAATAAATAAACAGGAGCAAAGGGTAAAATACATTTTTGAGGACTTAGTCAATCTTACATCTCCCATCATTTTTATCTGATTTTAGGTGTTTTATGTAAAATACAGGAAACATAAAAGCTGCTGATGCATGTTTTATATCCTGGACTTTGTCCTTTTATTGTTTAAAGAAGATTCCAGTTATTTTAAGTATAAATTTGAGTATTTATGATCAATAGCAAATAATAGCACTTAGAAAAGTATCTCTAGAACAATCTTAAGAATTCCTATTAATATAGTTCGGAGCATAGATTCTTCCTCCTGAGATGCATCCTGTGGGGCTTGTTTTTGTGGTTTGTGGCTTGCCTCTAAGTGTTCAGGGTCATAAGAGGCTTCAGCAAAAGGGTCCTCTTGAATAGTTCTATCGTAATATACTTTAATTTCAAATTCACTCTCAAGATAAGATGGATGCCCATAAATGCTGATTCCCACTGGCCGGTTGAAATTATCTGGGACAATTATTACATCCAGGCCACACGTTGTAGATTGTAGCTCATATTCATCAAAACTGGGATTTAGGGTTGAATCAGAAACATAAATATCGGCATCGCCTTTTAGGCTCTTCATCTCCAGTATTATCCGACCTTCATGGTTAAGTCTCAGGTAACTGTAGTTTCCTGCACCTATTTGTCCTTGGACTACATGAAGGAGCATCCATTCATCTGGTATTTCGTCATCTGTGAAGCATTCAATGTAGGATACTGTACACAATGCAAACAATATAAGAAGGCCTTTTTCCCAGTCGGTCACCATCTCTCTACTGAGTTTGACGTGAATATAGTAAGAGGGAAAAAAAACAAAAGTTACATTAAAAAGCAAATAAAAGCTAACTTTTTCATATTTACAGGTTTCAACGCTGGGACCCACACTTCTGTTGGGAATAGTGGCCTATGGGAGTTATACAAACAGTGGAGTGTGTGCTTCGTGTCTCTGGCTACTCCCATTTTCAACACTGACGTGGTGGAATCTAAATTAACCAAATGCTTATAGCATATCCTGTGGTTATGTAATGAGTGTCTGAGATGAAAATATCCCTTTAAGAGTCTATTTGTATGTTTTTGGTGTCAGTGACTGATCACCGGGATCGACAGATCATGAAAACTGGACATATAGGGCTAGGTGATTGAACTAAATCCATATCACAATTCCATGAGCATTTTACCTCAAATATGATTAATAAATGATTATTTCAGGACAGTCCCCTTTTTACGTGACAGCTATTCACATATACCCGATCCTGATTAGATAGTGTACAACTAGTGACATCTCCTTTAGTCAATGGTATTGTGAGACAGGAGGGTGTGAATGCAAATTAATTGATATGAGCAAGTTCATAACGATTAATTGAGCTGACTTACCATTAATTGCCCAGGCCTAGGGACACGTGTTCCCTCCCCCATTTGAGTTGAGTAGTAGTAGCAGTCCATGTTTGCTGCTACGCTATTCTATGGCACTGCTGAATATAGCCACCTTGGACAGCACACAGCTGGGTGACGACAGCCTTAGGGTATGTTCACAGGGCAATAATACAAAATGGAAAAAACTTGATATGTATTTTGTATGGGTTTAATCTCCTGCTGAAATATTTATTTTTAACGAAATCCTTGTTAAAAATAAATAAAACGACACGTGATCATACTCAAAAGGAGTATACGCATCTGAGACATTTGTTATATCCACAGAACATGCCATATGCCTGGTAAGAGGTCCCACGTATCTCAGGTGGGGCAGGGCTTGTAGCCTCCCATTCTAGAGATTGATGCGGACCAGCGCATCTCAGACATTTATAGCATACCTGTGAATGCCATAAGGCTTAATTCACTCATCTGTGTGTTAAAAACAAATCTCTGCTCACTATAATGGGGGACACCTGTTTGAGAATCAGACCAAAGTAGTATATGTCACGACATTCTCTGTATGAACTAATAGTTGAACCTGTGAATATGCCCACCAACTATATTGTGCCAACAGATCACTATTCTACACTCAGGCCTATTCTAACGATAGGCCTTGTTAACATGAGGACTAGACATAAGACGTGTTATTTGAGCTACCATCACGTGGTTTTAAAGCCTGTGACAGTCTGAATGTACTCATGTCTTTAATGGACACTGAAAATAGTAAAAAAAAAACCTCTCATACACCTCAATGTATTCATTTTGATTGCAACTGTTAAACAGGTTGTCCAGGAATTGCACAAATCCCAGAGGAGGCTGGGGAAGGTGTAACATTTAAAAAAAAACAAAACAAATCATACTCACATGACACAGGCGCTCCAGTGTCCGTTTGGGTACATGCCATTCTTTTGTAGCTGGAAGTCCTGTGCCAAACGTGACGTATGTGAGTGACATCACTGGGTCCTTTGCAGCCACTCATTGGCATCAGCCATCAAGTGCGGTGCAGGACTTCTGGCCATGGAGGCAAAGCACACGCCCAAACAAAGTGGAGGCGGACACCAGAGCATTAGGGATAGGTGAGTAGGATTTCTTTTCCTATGTTACACCTTCCCCAGCCTCCTCTGGGATTTGTCGAATTCCTGGACAACCCATTTAAATTCACTTAGTTGCACTACCAAAGGTTGCAGAGTAGCTCTGGCCTTAGGCCTCCTATACAAATCTGTTTCAGTTTTTCATGTATGAAAAATGGATCCGAGGGTCTATTTTTAACGTTTGAGCTTAGTCTGTTTTTCACAGATCAGTGCATCTGTGACAAACACGTGATCACACAGATCTATTGTTTAAAAAAAAAGTGTGCCATGCCAATAGACATAAAGGAGACCTTTCACCAACTCCACTTCTTAGCATCTGTTAATAGCTGCTGCTCCACTGATTCTGGCGAAATTTGTATTTTTTCTCTAGCCCCCACTGTTCTTGAGCAATCAGTGCTGTTAGTTTTGGTGCCCAATATGCTATTTAGGCTCTGTACTGTCAGGAGGGCGGTGTCAGGCAAGGAGCAGGTAAGGGGTGTGATTCTGATTGGCGCTCTGAATCACACCCACTGCCTGACACCACTTTCTGACATTACACAGCTGAAAATAACACCTCAGACACCAAAACTACCTGGGATTTTTGCTCAGGAATGGTGGAGGCTAGAGAGAAAATTCCAACTATGCTAAAATCAGTGAAGCAGCTCCTATAAATAGATGGTAAGAACTGGAGTTGGTGAAAGGTCCTCATTAAATGGCTCAGTGTCTATCTGTAGGAAGATAACATGGCTGTGTGCATGAGGCCTGAGTACTATGGGCCCTAAATATTTGAGGAATACTATGTGACCCTAATAACACATCCATAGTTATAATCTCCAGGATTAGGAAGAATTGAACCTCTCATTTCTACCATTCTTGGGCTTGTTCCTTATTACCTATAGAACCAATGGTAATGGGTTGTCACCATTCCTGAAAGTTTTCTGAAGGTTTGCCATCACTTTAGTGGAGGACAAAGTCCACCACTGCAGTACATGCACTACAAGCCTCAGCAGGCAGGCGTACTCTCGGGCATGCCATATAGACGCCACATAACCATGAAGGCATGAGGTGGGGGCGCGCTCCTATACACGTCTGCACTGCGATCTTTCGCCTGTACTGTAGTGACGCTCGGAGTCTGTTCACATTGGGAGTATAATGTAAACAAGAGTGGGATGCGGCCACCACAACTACCAGCACGCCGTGTCCCGCGGTATTTACACTGGCTGATAATGCTGTCTGGTGCCCTGTGAGCCATAACATGCCACAAGCAGCACTCACCATAGAGGAGCAGCAATCCCCCCAGAGGCGAGCGCCGCACAGCCCGCCTATAGCAGCTCCGTTCTGTCAGAGCTCAGTGACAGGAAGTAGTCATATCTGTACCAGGAGGAGGACTCAGGGTACAGGAAGTGCTCATACACAGATGTGGCGTGTTGACAATGGGCGCCGAGTACAATTAGGCGTATATTCACACAAGGCGTTTTTGACCGCATGCGGTTCTGACTGTGCCGTGCAAGGGTCTCATGCAAACATACTGTTTTACATTATATCTGACCTTCTCTCACCCTGGTAATAAGGGGGTAATTGAAGAAACAAGAGGTGTTAAGGGAACGTGCAGTTTCTATGCAATATATATATATATATATATATATATATATATATATATATACTATTAGACAGAAAACAGTGAGCCGTCCATAATGCTAGAGCACGTGATATGTACAGCCATGGCCAGCACTAGCGCCACCAAATGACACAAACACTTGCTACACCTTGTACCAGGTGGAACTGGTCGTTTATCTGTGACGCCTCTGGAATGTCAAAACTAATGTAACACTGCCATCTACTGGCAGATCCAGGTTTCACTCCTAATTCATTCCTGTCAAAAATTCAGTAAATTCGTCGAGAGTCCTAGTTGCTGCAATGTGTTCATTTGGCTTCACAGGTTGTTGTTTTTTATTTACAGTGCGCTAGTTCTGTTCCTATAAAACTATGCTTTGTAAGGACGCCGAAAAACAGAATTACTTCTGAGAAACGCATTTTGAATTTGACCCGTCTCGGCAGCCTTACATACTCGGTTGCTAGGTTACAGAATTTCGCTGTTTGTGTTTGGGGATACACGAGGTAAGTACGAACAACTGTTTGTTGTATCTCACGAGTGGCCAATCCCGTCACGTCCAGTAGGAGCACAGCACAGGCTGGATATATGGTAGACATATGGTAATATGGGGCATTACAGGGGGAACCTGAAGCTTTTGGACCCCAATGCAAAACTTGTAATGGTGCCGTTAGGTACCTTGAGCAGTTTAGAATAGTGTAAGATTTTATGTGGCAGAGGGACCTTTAGTGCGCCCTCATCGTTCACAGCCAGGTAGTGACTTCTATTCCTTTGCATCCTATAGCTGCGCCCCTGTGAGGCTATGCCCTGTGAAAAAAAACATCCTTTCTGGGGCTGTTTTCCTTAATTTGAGTTGAAATTTTCTGGTTTGAAAAGGTATGACAGGATGAGAATTTCTTCTTTCATATTACATCAGAACCATGTTTCTACGTGTTATAATGCCTGACATAACTGAAGAGACTCAATTCTCTCTTTATACACAAGACGTACACAGTGAGAAGTAAGCTATACAATAAAGAAATATAGGATTTCACAGAAAGGAGCCGGAATTTGTTAATGAAGCACAGACTGCTAGAATATCAAAACTTGTTTGACAGTTTAGTTACACTTTAAGGCCCCTTGCACACTACCATGATTGAACGGCACATGGATGTCATCAACGAAGTACGGCCGCAAAACCGGACAGGAATAGGACCTGTTCTGAGTTTTGTGGCCAGGACTGTCGGCCCGCACACGGATCCGTGTAATAGTGTCGCACACGGATCCGTGTAATAACGTCTTTGATTTTGGTGCACATGTTCTGTTTTTTTTGTCTGTGGTATATATACGGGCAGGCACTCCATTTATCTCTCATGCATTTGTAGTACTCACATTCAACAAGACAGATATTCTCAGGATAGGCCATCAATTTTTGATCAGTGGGGTTCTGACACCCGGCACCCCCCACTGTTCAGCTGTCAGTGGGTGCTGCAGCTATACAGTTGAAGGAGCCAGAAGCAGTCATGGTGTGCATTCATCTAACATTCCTAGAAAGCACCTTTAAATCCTCAGAGCATAAATTCATGTTATTGCACTCATCCTGAGCCCCAGATGGGAAGCCATAAGAAGGATAGCCCTCCACCTCCAGGCTTAGCTGGCAGTTCAGACCAATTTTAAGTTACCTCGGCTGTTTCATTCAAACCACTGCTTCTGCAGACATGGATCTCCGTTGTAAAGTAAACAAAGTAGTCATGGCTAGTGGCGGGGTTTTAAATCTGTTGCATGTCAGTATATGTTGCATATTTTATTCTGCTAGTTTTAAATTGCAATGAATAGGGTGAAATCTGCAGAATACCATCAGTAATTTTGCTATGATCTCATCATTAAAACTGCACAATTTGGTTGGGGACTAGTGTTGGTCCTGGTGGTCCAGAATTTGCTCATCCCAAGTTTAGCCTTGAGTTGGCTTCTTCCAGGGCAATGTGAGCTAGCTTTAGTCGTGTGAGAAGAAGGCATGTCTTTTTATTGCTTGCCATTTAGGACTTAGTATTGTATTCAGTTAAAATGTGCAAACCTTTGGGATTACAATAAAGTTAATAGAATCTAATATACTGCTGTTTCTATCACAAGATGGTTTTAATGTACTGTATTTATATGTGTACTTTTGCAGATTGTATTAATGAAAATGATGAGAGACATGTCCACCTTTGAAGACCTTGGATCCCTCAGTGTGGTTTCTGAAATTCGATCTGCAGCATCCACCTTACCTCTGTCCCATGTACAACTCACATGTAGTCACCAGTACTGTGCTTTTCCATTAAATGGAAATAACCTTTGCATTTGGAACATGGCTACACTTCAGGAACAGGTAGGGTTATATGAATCAGTGGTGATCACTGTTATTTCCATGGAATTGTAAAAGGGCTCTACATCCATATTAAGTGAATTTGAAAAATCTCTTTCACATGTTATGGCCAATGAGACATGGAGTTTTTTTTTTCTGATGCTGAGTTGTTAGGTGAGGGTTATTACACTTTAAGGCTAAGGCCCCACGTTGCGGAAACAGAGTGTTTTTTAGTTGCAGATTTTGCTGTGATTTTTTGAGCCAAAGTCAAGAGTGGATTCAACAGAAGGGAAATGTCTAAGAGTTTCCTTTATATTTCCCATTCCTTTTCAAGCCATTCCTAACTTTGGCTCAAAATATCTGCAACAAAAAAACACTGGATTTCCAAACGTGGGGCCTTGACCTAAAGCTGCTTTAGCTGTAGCCGCTATCAGTTTTCTTTTTTTGGTGCATGGGATGAACCTAGTTGAGGTTAAGGCCCCACGTGGCGTACTGCAGTAAAAAAGCGCTGCAGGAAAAGCCACGATGGCAACGCATCGCAGTTTTTCCCGCAGCTCTTTGCAAAGAAAGTTGGCAGAGGTTTCCTCTGCGGACTTTCTGCTTAGTTATATCTATAGGGAAACTGTTGGTGTTTCCGTAGATATAATTGACATGCTGCGATTTCCAAAACCGCAGCGGCAAAGTGGGCATGGGATTCGCCGGAATCCCATCCACTTTGCTGTGACTGTAAAACGCCACGTGGGACCCTGGCCTAAATCAGTTTTATGTAGGCATATGATCTGAAGTCAGGGAGGTGGTCCTAGCAGTGAATGACAGCCTCCTCTCTATGACTGTGGATATAGAGATAGCTGTCAGTTACTGATAGGACAGCTTCCTTGACTTCTTAACATAAAAATTGCAGAGAATTCAATGGATAAATGGCAGGCTATACTGAATCTTTTCCAAAAAAACCTATATGTCAATCTGTTCAGCTCCTCCTGATCTCATACTGCCTACATATTGGATCGCATTTTCCATGCGACAGATTCCCCTTTCGCTAACTGAAGTGTTTTACCCAATACATTACTATATATCTATTTTGTCCGTTTGCCAGATAAATGCTCATTATGCCTCCTCAGTGTTTATAGCTTGTTGCTTAGGTTACAGACTACCTCTCTGGTCGAACTGATGACTTAGTTCCTATTCCTGGCCGTATATATTCTCTTCTTTCACTGAACCCTAATATGGATTTTAACATTTCTTCTGTTATCGTTGTATATACATCCAGAGATAACTGTGCAAATTAGAACATTGAGTATGCTGCCTGCCTGAGTTGAAAACCAGGAATTATAGGGGAGTGGTGACAGGAGGGCAGGTGAAACCCTGAATTGGAAAAACCCTTTTAATGAAAGCCCACTGGTCTGCTATTTTAGTACACCTATTAGGCCCTGCCCAAATATCTGCATTTCCTGTTTTGTTTTGTTTTTTAAACTGTAGTTTTTATTAAAAGATTTTTTAACAATGTAACAAAATATGTCTAGTGAAGTCAACAAAGAATAACAGTGTAACACATAAAAATATATCAGAACAAAGAAACATATAGGACAAGGACATGGGTGAAGAACACGTAGGGAAGAAGGGAATGGGGTAAGCTTAAGAAACCTTGCTTGATACAATAAGTATCCCAGTGGGACCAGATTACATCGAAAGCCCCCACCTTGTGATTCAGGGAGGTGGTCAGATATTGCAGGCTGAGGACATCCTTCATCCGTGCTTTCAACTCGGGAGCCGTGGGAGGCTGCCCTCCTCTCAGTGAAGGTTGATAAGCGTCTTAGCTGCTGTGCATAGATAGAGGAATAACTTAGAAGTTTTCTTACCCAGATGCCACAGGGCATCAGTGATTGTCTTGACCTCCTACCAGAAGGGGCGAATTAGGGGACACTCCCAAAAGATATACCGTATTTTTCAGACTATAAGACGCACTTTTTCCCCAAAAATTTGGGAGGAAAATGGGGTGCGTCTTATGGTCTGAAAGTGGATGTTGGTGGGGGGAGGGGCGGAGGACCGGGGTTGCAGCATCGCCCTACTCCTGGTGCCGCTGGCTTCCTGCAGTGGGAGGAGTGGGGCGACGCTGCGGGCCTTGGGCTGAGAGGGTGTCCCGGCGGTGTGAACCTCCTGCCATCCGCCGTGCTGTTACGGAGGATGCCAGGTATGTGAAGATGATGGCGGCCACTCTGCTGCAGAGCAGTCGACATACAGTAGCTACCGGCTCTCCGCTGTAATGCGGAGACCCGGAGCCGTCCTGTTTCTGTGACAGCCGGGAGCCTTATGAAGGCTCCCAGGCTTGTCATAGTAATATTACTATTGAGGTTGGTCTATGATGGGAAGATGGATGGAGCCAAATACAGGACCATTCTGGAAGAAAACCTGTTGGAGTCTGCAAAAGACCTGAGACTGGGACGGAGATTTATCTTCCAACAAGACAATGATCCCAAACATAAAGCAAAATCTACAATGGAATGGTTCACAAATAAACGTATCCAGGTATTAGAATGGCCAAGTCAAAGTCCAGACCTGGATCCAATCGAGAATCTGTGGAAAGAGCTGAAAACTGCTGTTCACAAACGCTCTCCATCCAACCTCACTGAGCTCCAGCTGTTTTCCAAGGAAGAATGGGCAAGAATTTCAGTCTCTCGATGTGCAAAACTGATAGAGACATACCCCAAGCGACTTGCAGCTGTAATCGCAGAAAAAGGTGGCGCTACAAAGTATTAACTTAAGGGGGCTGAATAATTTGGCACGCCCCACTTTTCAGTTTTTATTTTTTACAAAAGTTTAAAATATCCAATAAATTTCGTTCCACTTCACGATTGTGTCCCACTTGTTGTTGATTCTTCACCAAAAAATTTAAATTTTATATCTTTATGTTTGAAGCCTGAAATGTGGCAAAAGGTTGAAAAGTTCAAGGTGGCCGAATACTTTCGCAAGGCACTGTATGTGTGTGTATATATATATATATATATATATATATATATATATATATATAAACAAAAAAGTGTAGCAGCACTCTGACACAGCACAAGGGTATATAGAGAACAGAGATAGCATTACTGCTATTATTGGCACCTAAAAATTAATATGGTGTATAAACTAAAATTTTGAGGTTCTTAGTTATACATATTTGATCAAACAGTAGGAAGCCCACCTGCCCCGACAAGGCGACCTCATTAAGGTAGGACCCTATACTAATGCCTCTATTAAACCCAAAATAAATCTACAATGTGAACACAGGGCAATAACATACCTCTCTTGGACCCAGAACAGGTCTACAATGTGAACACAGGGCAAATAGGATCCAGAGCATACTCAACTTAAAATAGCCTAGGGGCAAATGGGGAACTGAAAAATATCCTTTATTCAACTTAAATAAACCTGTGCAATTGAATGGGAGTGCTATCTCTGTTCTCTATATACCCTTGTGCTGTGTCAGAGTGCTGCTACACTTTTTTTTGTTTTTATACATTTTACCACAGTAGCTTGCACCTGTTCACATTGGGATGTGCTGTCTGAATCTTTTTTGTGTTTTTTTTTTTTTATATATATATATATATATATATATATATATATATCTATATAGCTATCTATCTATCTATCTATCTATCTATCTATAGATAGATAGATAGTGACAATTGGGGGTAGTTTAGCATCAAAGGTAGCAGCTTCCTGGACTTGACAAAGGTGTTGGTGGCGCTGGGTGCCAAATAAACAGCATATCAGGTGATGTAAATCCAAAAGAAATGTTTTTATTCAGCTAGTAAGTGATAACAGGAACAAAAACAAAAAAACAGCCTAGCCCACACACAGGGCAATAACTCACTTTTTGAGCCCTGACTAACTTCTGGGGTCAAGAAGCTTTACTGAGATTTCTCCTCAGCAGTCTGGCTCACACTAGAGCTTAACTAAGTCCATTGTGGAATCCAGTTCTCTTGGGACAGACCGCCTGTCTGTCTCTAACTGGTCTACCGTCTACCTACTCCCTGCAGGTCACCAGCAGCACTCTCCTGTTGTGTGCACTCCCTCTGGAGTGAAGCCCCAGCTATGGGTGTGGTCGAGGACTTTTTCAATCCTATTTTTGGGTTGCTCTCCAGCGCCCTCTAGGTTCACACTCTCACATTATATATTTATTTTTTCCAGTTTTTCATTAACAAGTGAAAAAAATGTCAAAATTTTTGCTCTGGTCCACATTGGCTGGTGCCACACAATGTACCTAAGGCCTCATGTTCACTGGCCAATTTGGACTGGAAAATCTCAGCCCCATCACTGGCGGCTGTGTGCAGGCGGGGTATAAGCTGCATGCTTTCATTAAGGTTTAGTGGTGGCTTCATTTTGTTGATCCTAGTTGATGTATTGTTAAACATGTATGGATTGAAGCTTTCATATGTATATTTTGAGTCTTTTTGTCATCTCTTATGTGTTCAGCCTTTAGTTTTGAAAGGACACCATCAACCAATCACTGCTGTTGCACTGAAGCATGATGGGAGGAAGTGTTTAGCCTGTTCTGCATCTCAGGACTATGTTATTATTTGGAATATACATGAATGTACCCAAGCTGCACATCAAGGTGAATAGTTATTTTTTTGTTTGTTTTTTTGAGTGTTGAACTAATACAAATGTTCAGAATATATATTTATTTTCATTCTTATGGATAAGGTGGATCACAGCTGACGGCTTCAAAAAAGGTTTAGATGACTTTTTAAAGCAGAATTGCATTAATGCTTGTTGAAATGTATAGAATACTTATTTCCTTTAGTCATGCCCTTTCCCATCCTCTGGTTGAACCTGATGGACATATGTCTTTTTTTCAACCGTACTAGCTATGTAAGTACTGTATGTAATGTGCTGTGCCCTTGTACGCAGGATGAGACTGTCCTGTGCCCATAATGCCCAAATGTGCAGGATAAGAGTAGTGGTACTACTGTCCAGTGGCTACATAAAGGATAGTAGTAAACTTACATAAACACACAGACAGACAGACACCTGAAATCACATATTTATCTCAAACAAGTCCCAGGGGCATAACAAGTAACTATGGTGCCCCATGGCAAAACTTGTAATGGGGCTCACTCTGCTATGGTCACCTTAAGCAGAAAGTTCAGAACTTGAAAAATTTATGATTATTTTGGTCTCCTTTACATACAGGGATAACATATATAGTGATTTTACAGTACAGATAATGCACACAGTAACAGGAAAATTCATACAATGATGTCACTGTACAGGAATCATAAACAATTTTCGGGCGTACAAGGCATAAAAAGTCACAATTTTTGTGCAAATTGGGGTTTTGTGTAAAAAAAAAAAAAAAAAAAAAAAAATAGCGAAAATTGCATCTTTTTGTTTCCTTCGCTGATTTGCTATCTTTTACTCCAGTAGTCTGGCAAAAATGATTCCCAGTGGAATGTGTACCTCATTTATGATGAGGAGCACCCTCCACCTGCAATGGGGCTATGAAGTCTGACGATAGTAATTTCATATGATATACATCACAGCATATGAAAAGGGCAATTCAGTGTTCCATTTCTCCTGCCATCATCCATAGTGATCTCTAATTGCACCCTAGATTTCAGTAAAAATGGGCACCTTCACTTGTTGGGGCACATGGCAGCTGTGTTGGAATTTTTTTTTATATCCACAGATCAGCCGTTTGGGACCGCTTATGACGCCACTACTGTAAATGGCATAGAGCCAGGAGTTGGCTCCTGTCACTGTGTAGTGGCTGGTCGCTCCCATTGTTCTCAGTGATGATTATACAGGGCACTGAGTCATCTACTGTGTATCTGCTGTGTATAATAACGGAGTTGGATGCAGACCCGAACAGGTGAAACATGTGGGGATAGTTTGTTGGCCCCCACTGATCACATAGGCCATAAAAAGAAAATATTGAATTTTGAATAGCTCCTCCCTATGTCTGTGTTGGAAGCCACCTCAAATGTACACAGGATTTGAGGACTTGGTACATCATTGTGAAGTATCCCTTAGATATCGTGGACTTTACTCATCTCAGGATCTAAGGGGGTCTTTTCTGTAAAATTCTGATTCATAGAGAATAGTATGGCATGAGTTCTGCCATACTGCTTTTCCCCTTGGTATAGGGCTGAGTGATTATGACCTAAATCAAAATCACGATTAATTGAACATTTTACCTCAATTACGATTAATGAATGATTGTTTTAAGACACTCCCCTTTTTAAATGCCACACCCCCTTTTTATATGCCACACCATGCCGCAGAATGGTTTCAGTTATTCACATATACGCAATACTGAATGAATAGCGTACAATTAGTGACATTTCCTTTAGCCAATGGCAGCGTGTGACAAAATGGCAGGGACGCAACTTAATTGAAATAATCGATGTGAGCAAGAAAGTGCTGACTTTTGCTTTCAATTATTTTTCAATTAATTGCTCAACCTTACTATGCCTTGAGATGATCAGCTGTATTTTCTTTGGGATTTAACACACCTTGGCATAAATGTATGGCATGGTGATGGTTCTGGTTGAGCAGGTGAGCCCACACAAGCTGCAGTGCCTCATACCTCTGATCCCATGCATTTAACCCCTTGGCGTCGCAGCCAGTTTTGGACATTAGAACACAGCCCCAATTTTTAAATATGACATTAGTCACTTTATGTGATGATAACTTTGGAACGCTTTAACTTTCCAGGTGATTTTGAGAATGTTTTTTCGTGACACATTGTACTTCATCTTTGATGTAAATTTGGGTCAATATGTTTTGTGTTTATTTATGAAAAAATAGGAAATTTGGTGAAAATTTTGAAAAATATACAATTTTCAAAGTTTGAAATTATCCTCTTTTCATATAGAGAGTCATACCACTTAAATTAGTTAAAAAAACATAATTTACCATGTCTCTGCTTTATGTTGACATCAAATTTTAAACATTCATTTAATTTTTTTGGATGTTATAAGGCTTACAGTCTAACAGGAATTTTCAAGAGAATTTACAAAACAAATTTTTTAAGGGACTGGTTCAGTTCCAAAGGGGCTTTGAACGGTCTTTGTATTAGAAACCCCCATAAATCACCCCGTTTTCAAAACTGTACCACCAAAACAATTCAAGAAAGTATTTGAGAAGTTTGTTAACCCTTTAGGCACTTCACAGGAATTAAAACAAAATAAAGGTGCAAAATATACATTTCAATTTTTTTCAATACTATGTTCATTTAAGCCTAAAATTTGCACATTCACAGGGGGTTAAAGGAGAAAATGCATCCCACAGTTTGTTGTACAATTTCTCTCAAGCACATAAATAAGCACGTGTTGATGTAACCTGCTCTTTGGGCACACGACAGGACGCAGAAAGGCAAGGAGCGACATTGAGCTTTCGGAGGGCAGATTCTACTTGAATTGTTTTCAGGTGCCATGTTGCATTTGTAGAGCACATGAGGTACCAGAACAATAAAACCCCCATTAAATTACCCCATTTAAGAAAATACACTCCTCAAGGAATTTATCAGGGGGTATAGTGAGCAGTTTGACCCCACAGCTGTTTCACAGTATTTACTACCATTGGGACATGAAAAGGAAAAATTACTCTCTTTCCAGTAAAATGTCTCTTTAGCCCCATATTTCTCATTTTCACAAGGGGTTAAGAGAGAAAAAGCACCCCACAGTTCATTACACAATTTCTCCTGAACTTAGCCCTACCCAATATGTGGTCATAAACTGCTGTATGGGTACATGGCAGAGCTTGGAACAGAGAAAGCGCTATTTGGCTGTTGAAGGGCAGATTTGGCTGTGATCAGTTTCAGGCACCATGTCGCACCATGAAACCCCCGAAATATGACTTCATTTTGGAAACTAGACCCCTCAGGAAATTTATCAAGGGGTATAGTGAGCATTTTGACCCTACAGATGTTTCACCGAATTGGGCTGTGAAAATAGAAGATGACATTTTTTTCCATTAAAATGTTGTTTTAACCCCAGACTACTGGAAGTCTAAGGGTTACGTTTGTACTGAGATTTAAAAAAAAAAAAAAAAAAAAAACTCTCGCTATTATACCCATCTGAAAGCTGCCAAAAACTGGGATTATATATTGTGACATTAAATGGGTGACAATGTGTTATCTGACTGATGGAACTTTCCGCCTGTCACAGGTGTTTTATATGTTCATCTCTAGTAATAATCGTTGTTGCTATTATTTTAGCGTGTAATGGATATCTCTAGAAATGCGGTCGGCGTATTATACTCTATAAAGATCAGGTATGGACAGGATAGGGACAGTTAAATAATGTAAACTTTATTGCTGACTTTGTGTATGTGTTGTGTGTTAGGAGCAACACTTTTGGCACTGCGACCTTGACGATGGTAAATGTCTGGGTCACAGCACCAATAAACTTCCTGGTTATTTTCAGAGGGGTATTACAGAAGAATACCCCTCTAATAAAGCTCAGAGGGGTATTACATTATCCCTCTATGTGACAATCAGAGAGCTAAAGTATAGTATGCTCTATGATTGATAGGAGAGGGGATAACATGGACAGAAGTCCCTGCTATCCCCCCTGGGGTCACATACAGGTTATGCACAGATGGTGATGATGAGTTCTCATCTCTGTACAGTCTGCAGCTCCTCTCCTCCCCTCTCATTCCTCCTTCAGCAGCTGGCTAAGATGGCTGGAGGGGGCTGGACACTTTAGAGACCCATATCTCAGTATCTCAGGGGAGAGGAGAGGTGAGTATTTGAGTATTAGGTTTTTTTTTTTTTATTTTCACCATTCATTTTAAAGAAGAGATTCTCCTCTTTAAAATGATACCAAGATCTCCATGATGCATCTTACAGATCCAGAGCGATTTGCTGTTAAAAACGCTGTCGAGAATTGAGATCTGCATTAGAATCTCAATGCCCAATAGCGTTTTCAGCAGGGAATTGCTCCAGATCTGTAAGATGCATCATGGAGATCTTGGAGACTCTCATCTTTAAAATGAATCCATGGTGATCTTCATAGCCATAATGGATCCTGAGAGAATAAAAAAAAAAATCTAATACTCACCTCTCCTCTTCCCTGCTATCTGGCTGCCTTCTGTGGATGGTGATCGCGGAGGCTGCCACACGTCCTTCGCTGGTCAGATCGGAGTATCAGATGTTTCATACAGCTGATACTCCGATCTCCCTGTTCCGGGGCACTGTCAGTTATGACAGTAAGCCCCCGGATCAGTACTGCGCATAGCTGAACTGTGAATGGTGGGTCTGTACAGACCCACTAATCACAGCGATGGCTGGAGAGGGGAGGCTTCTAGTGGTACCTCTTCGGTCACAGGGGAGTCTCAGCTGCCGGCAACAGCTGAGCTCCCGATACCCAAGCCATACTCCCTACTGGGACGTAACTGTATGTCCTGGTGCGCTAATGAAGCTCTCTCCAGGACGTACAGTTACATCGTGGTGCGACTAGGGGTTAATCTTTTAGATGCCACTTTCAGTAGCGACATTGGCATCTAAGAGTTTCCTGACTGTCAAAAACCATCCCTTCCAATGAGTTGAAAACCGCAAAGTGTGACCCTGAACATAACTAAAATTGGAGCCCCAACTGCTCAAATATTGTAACAGCAACAGTTACAATTATAGAGTTCAGAAGCCAGTGTGCAGATGGCTACAGAGCTGGTCTTTCAGGCACACTACTAGGGCTCTTAGGGTTATTATTAAAGGGTATTTTAGAACTTTGCTATCAATGACTTAAGACCCCCGAATATCAATATTTGATATTCGGGGGTCTGACGCTGGTCAGATGAAGGGGCTGTGTGCACAGGTGACCAGTGCAACCTATACTTAATGACTGACATTATGATCCTTCTATGACACTGTCCCATTCAAGTAAATGGGGCTAAGCTATTATAGTAGACACAGCAACTACATTATGTATGGTGGTGTGACTGGAACTGAAAAGGCTGAAGCACTCACCTGAAAACCATAGCCCCTTCAGTCATTTGTTGGACCCCCATGGATCTGATTTTGATGACCTGTCCTAAGTATATCACTATAGAAGTGTAGCAAAACCCCTTTAAAAGAGCCACTGAAACAATAGTGTCAGCTGCTTACATTGTGCTCTAGACCTTATTTGTGCTCCTGGTAATAATAATCCGCTACACTGTAAAATTACATCTGAATTGATATTGAATAGCATGCACAAATAATTGTATTAGAATTTCAATATTGTAATTTGTTTAACTGTGTGTTAGAACAGAAACAAAAGGCTCTATTTTCCTCATTGACATTTTTTTCATTGTTAGGACTTCTTCCTCGTGGCCAGGTCATTGGAACACTCTTAGGCACTGTTCAACATTTGGGAATACATCCTAACAAACAACAAGTGGCAGTATGCGCAGGTGCCACAGTGTTTATTCTTAATACTGAGGTGAGTAACTTTAAAGGGAACTTGTCAGCTAAATTTGGGAACCTAAATCACCAACAGGTTTTTATGGACTGGTGATTTAGTGTCCCAGATGTCCATATATTATACCCATCTGTATCAGGAATTGGAAAAAAAAAAAGTTTATACTTAACTAGCGTTGGCTGCTCCCATTGCATGCAGGGTTCTGCATTGAAGCTGGGGCAGTGCGCTTCACAGGTATACATGTAGAGTTTTTCTGCATTAATACTTGAGTAACTTTGTTAATACATTACAGTGGTCAATCAAGTTACATTGGCCTCAGATTACAATATTTTCACCATACAGAGGTCTTTCCTGGAACATTGTAACCTTAAACATTGAGTGGAGTGCATGCACTGACTGGCTGACTAGTATCTGCTATACAGTATAGTACATCTATATCTTTTCTACTCTTTGTCTGTGCCAGAATAATCTGCTTGAACACTATCCTTGAACACCAGGTGCTCCATTTTACTTTTAAGGTACACTGTTGTACTGGACAGCACCAAATGGAGTTCCTGTCATCTACACGGATAGTGATTTCCATTTTTCAGCATCTATTTCAGACTATATATATATATATATATATATATATATATATATATATATATATATATATATATATCTTTATAAGACTATATATTGTTTATTTTCTTTATCTGAATATTTTTGTTTGTACTTAAATTTTCCATAATTTAAAATGATTTCGACATACAGTATTATATTGGCCGCCTCCAAGCAAATTGATGTTTTAATGTTGATCTTCTTTGTATTAATTTTATGCTGTAACTTTTTCTGCTTTTTTTTTTTTTTTTTAATAATAACAGCAAGAAGAAATACTTACAGAATTGACAGTGCACTTGGGTCCAGTGACTGCAGCTGAATTTTGGAGTGATGACCTTCTTGTATGCATTTCTGAAGATAGGTCATTTTCGGTAATATAACAAATACTAAGCAATGGAGGATTCGCTGCTTAATTTGTGAAAATAAGAGTTGAATTGAGAATGTGGAATTTAATGCTTTATGATAGTAGAAGTTCTGGGATAAATGTAAGAACTGTCAGTATCTGAAGTATTTACCATTTTTATGCATGATTTTTGATGTTTTATCATCTCTAATAATAACATTCTATTGAAAAAGTCATGACACAAAATATTTATTTGTTTTTTGCAGATATGGAATTGTTCATCCCAGCGCCTGATTTACCAGTCTGGAATAATATCAGGTACTTATCGATTACTGAGAATACTTGTGTGGTACTAACACTAAAGAATGAATAACCACTACTTAGATGGGAATCAAAGTTGATTTGATCAGGTTTCCACTTAAAGGGTGTCTGTCACCAGGAAACTTGATCTCAAAACCGAGAGACATTACGTAGGGGACATTATGCACTGCACCATGATATTGTTAGATAGCCCTACAGATAAAAAAAAGCTCTTTTAAGAAATATGTAAATGAGGTTCAAAAGTGCATTAGTGTGTGCCAGAGCCTCAGGTTTTAAACCCAAATACAGGCCCTGGTACCGCTAACACATCTTTTTGTAAACAAACGATGCATTTTTTGGACTATCTAAAGGTATGATGGGGCTCAGCATTAAGTCTCCCACGGTGTACTGTGGCATTGAGTTTCCTGGTGACAGACCCCCTTTAAATGAAGTTTATAATTTTTTTTAAATGTTTAATTTTGCATTTTAGATTGTTTAACAAAGAAATTAAATGGCACAGTCACACAGCACTAAGAAGGGGAACAGAGAAATCAGTTCAAGGAGTATCCATCTTCTGGTGCCAGCTCACACACACACGCACATTCATACTTGAGCATTACCCTAGCGGGACTGGTATAAATCGGTGATGGTGAAACACCAATCTGTGTGTTGACCCATGTATTCCTAAAATTGGGGCCCTGAGTTTGTATTTTGGCAGATCCAAGTCTATCAGTTGCACCCACTGGTATAGACAAGTGACCTTATGTCTTCCTGGTGTAAAACAAAACTGGCCGATGCATTTTCTTCCATATTTGGTAGGTACAATATCTTTGACCAGCCCCAAGAATTTAACCTGAGGGGTACCCATACCCAGAAGACCTACTGTGACATTAAAGAATTGGTGTACCTGACCAAAAGAACTGAATGTCTGCGAACTCCCACACTGTATAGAAGAAAGTACCTCTTTGAACACCACAATGGGTACATGTATGGGTACATGGATCACTGTGACATTTCTTCCTTATGGTGATTGTTTAAGCCGGAATGTCACTTTGCCATTATAAAAAAGACTTATCTAAAGGGGTACATTACTTGGACATAATGGTCTTATAAAAACAGGAGTCTGGTTTCTGAAGATGTTCCCACCTTGCCACTGATTTCAGATGCCACACTTTAGTAACAGGGACCATCTACTGATCTGCTCCATACTGGTGTGTCGTAAATGGAGATATCTAGAGTGACTAGTGCAGTGAAGGTGAAATTCCCACTTCAAACTATTGAATGGGCGAAAAAATAACCCAGCTCAGCTCCGAGAGGATAATATTGCACCTGAGCAACAGATAGGGAGGCCAAGCATCACTATCCTGCTCCCCACCACCCCATGTCTACACCAGAGATTTCCATTTAGAGAACTTGGCTGCCGTATTTGTGGCATAGTATTGTGTAGGTTAAGATCCCCCTCCACATTGTTCTATATAAAGGGAGTTAGAAATTTGCTAATAGCCGTGAAACTCTGGGTATAATCTTTGGGGCAGCTCGATATAGGTAAAGGAATTTTGGTAGAAGGATAATTTTTGAAAATGTGGATATGAATCACCAGGTACAGTGGGAACCCAGTCCATACCATAAGTTTGAAGGCCACATATTCAACAGAAGGGCCATATTTAGGGACATGAACTTTCACAAATCCCTATTTATCACAATACCTAGCACAGATTTGCACAAATTAACATGTAATCCAGGGTAGCATCCAAATTCCTTTACAGAGAGCAGCAGAGCTTCCAATGAGCTCCCTTTGTCTGTAAAGTTCACTAACATGTCATCGGCATACAAGGAGAGTTTCTCAGTTATGCCAGAACAGTCCATCTCTCTAAGGAGATTTGTATTTATCTTCAAGGCCAAGAGTTTCATAACCAGTGCAAAAAGTAGGGGTGAAAAAGGGTACCCTTGCCTAGTGTCCCCTACCCAGTGGAATTTGCTTGGTGGTGTAGCCATCAACTCTCATATGCATCATAGGCCAAAAATACAGCAAGCAAAGCCACTTTAAAAAGTTACCAGGTATACCCAGGTGCTTCTGGGTTGCCCACATGAAATTCCATTCTTCCGATTTGACAGCCTTCTTATTGTCCAAGGATGCTATGACCCTACTACCCAGATTATTTATTCTTTTTTTTTTTTTTTTTAACAATAGTTTTTTTATTGACTATTTCACATAAATACAATACAACAAGTTAAAAAGCAGGACAAGAAACATAGGATACATTCATGGCTACACAATCTGCATATATCAGGAGGAATACAAATACGCAAAAATACAGCATGAACAAAGATACATAATGAGATACACACTGTGAAATTGGCCGATAGAAGGAAGAGAGGAATCCTTGCCCGGCTTAGGTAACGTTACAACATCTCTAGGGGGAATTTACCTGTCGACATAGCTAGGTTAAACACCTCCGTAGGATATGTAAGAATGAGTGGTTTGAACAGCTTATAATATTCTCCAGAAAACCCATCCAGGCCGGGGGATTTATTAAGTTTCAGACCCTCTATTGCCTTAGCCACCTCCTGAGTGGATATAGAGGTATTCAAAAACTGAAGCTGCAAATCGGTAACAGAAGGAAGAGACAAGGAGTTTAGGAACCCGTTAATATCTGAACTAGAAGGCTGCACAGTGTCCGAGTCTTCCTTCAGATTGTACAGGTCCTGGTAATATTTACTAAATTCGTCTGTAATATGCTGAGGATGGTAAAGTTTGTCCTTGGTCGATTTAGAAAGAACAAAGGGGATTCTGGATTTAACTCTTGCCGCTTTAACTCGTTGTGCCATTAATTTGGTCGCTTTGTTATATGACCCATAATAAGAGGCTTTCAATCGTTTGGAGTGTTTTTTAAAGTCCACCAGTAAGTGGGCCCTTAGGTCATCTCTAGCTTTATGCAAAGCAGCCAAGAGGGTGGAGCTAGGGACAATCTTATGCCGCTGCTCTAAAGTCGCAATAGAAGTAAGCAGCTCCTTCATAGTTTGCAATCTCTTGTGCTTAAAGCGCGAGGTGTGTTGTATCAATAATCCCCTGATAAAGGCTTTGTGGGAATTCCAGAGGCAAAATTTATCATCTTCCGAGGGGGAATTAATAGTGAAAAATTTGGAAATGTCAGCAGTCAATTTCTCAGTTACTGAGTTCAGGGACATAACATAGGTATTATTGCACCAAGACATGGGAGGGACTGCTGTGGCACCAGAGCGGATGGTAAGTGTAATGGGCGCGTGGTCAGACCACGTGATGTTACCTATTTCACAACATTGCACTTTAAGGAGCAAGTCAGTCTGAACCAGAAACATATCTAATCTGGAATAAGAGTGGTGACTAGCAGAATAATAAGTAAAGTCTTTCTCGGAGGCGTGAAAACACCTCCAGGCATCATGAAACTCTTCTTGCCGAAGCCAGGGACCTAATTGTTGGGGTGTATCCTTGCCACGGTAAGTAGAATCAGCAGCAGCATTGTGTACAATATTAAAATCACCGCATAAAATAACTTGGCCCTGAATTTGCTTCTTCACCCTCCTCAGTTCCAAATTTAGGAAGGATATTTGACCTGAGTTAGGACAGTACAAGTTCAAAATAGTAAAAAGACAATTGTCAATCAGGCATATAAGAGCTACATAACGTCCTTTAGGGTCCGTAAGGACGTGTGTCAACTGAAAGGAAACTGTATTTTTAACTGCTATGAAGACAGCCGCAGCCTTCTTAGTAGCATTAGAACAGTAAATGTGAGGAAATAATTTATGAGAAAGCTTTGGTGGACGAGGGTCACAGAAATGTGTTTCCTGTATACACAATATATCCGCTGCAGATCTTAGAGTCTCCCTCCACAACAGAGAATGCTTAAAGGGACTGTTTAGGCCCCTTGCATTAAGTGACAAAATTTTAATACCCATTAGAACAGTCAAGAATTAAGAAATCACACTGGCAGCATAAGAACTTACAGTGCTGGCCAAAAGTATTGGCACCCCTGCAATTCTGTCAGATAATACTCAATTTCTTCCTGAAAATGATTGCAATCACAAATGCTTTGGTAATAATATCTTCATTTATTTTGCTTGCAATGAAAAAACACAAAAGAGAATGAAAAAAAAAGTCAAATCATTGATCATTTTACACAAAACTCCAAAAATGGGCCGGACAAAAGTATTGGCATCCTCAGCTTAATACTTGGTAGCACAACCTTTAGACAAAATAACTGCGAACAACCGCTTCCGGTAACCATCAATGAGTTTCTTACAATGCTCTGCTGGAATTTTAGACCATTCTTCTTTGGCCAATTTCTCCAGGTCCCTGAGATTTGAAGGGTGCCTTCTCCAAACTGCCATTTTGAGATCTCTCCACAGGTGTTCTATGGGATTCAGGTCTGGACTCATTGCTGGCCACTTTAGAAGTCTCCAGTGCTTTCTCTCAAACCATTTTCTAGTGCTTTTTGAAGTGTGTTTTGGGTCATTGTCCTGCTGGAAGACCCATGACCTCTGAAGGAGACCCAGCTTTCTCACACTGGGCCCTACATTATGCTGCAAAATTTGTTGGTAGTCTTCAGACTTCATAATGCCATGCACACGGTCAAGCAGTCTAGTGCCAGAGGCAGCAAAGCAACCCCAAAACATCAGGGAACCTCCGCCATGTTTGACTGTAGGGACCGTGTTCTTTTCTTTGAAGGCCTCTTTTTTTTTTCCTGTAAACTCTATGTTGATGCCTTTTCCCAAAAAGCTCTACTTTTGTCTCATCTGACCAGAGAACATTCTTCCAAAAAGTTTTTGGCTTTCTCAGGTAAGTTTTGGCAAACTCCAGCTTGGCTTTTTTATGTCTCTGGGTCAGAAGTGGGGTCTTCCTGGGTATTCTACCATAGAGTCCCTTTTCATTCAGACGCCGACGGATAGTACGGGTTGACACTGTTGTACCCTTGGACTGCAGGGCAGCTAGAACTTGTTTGGATGTTAGTCGAGGTTCTTTAGCCACCATCCGCACAATCTTTCATTGAAATCTCTGGTCAATTTTTCTTTTCTGTCCACATCTAGGGAGGTTAGCCACAGTGCCATGGGCTTTAAACTTCTTGATGACACTGCGCACGGTAGACACAGGAACATTCAGGTCTTTGGAGATGGACTTGTAGCCTTGAGATTGCTCATGCTCCCTCACAATTTTGCTTCTCAAGTCCCCAGACAGTTCTTTGGTCTTCTTTCTTTTCTCCATGCTCAATGTGGTACACACAAGGACACAGGACAGAGGTTGAGTCAACTTTAATCCATTTCAACTGGCTGCAAGTGTGATTTAGTTATTGCCACCACCTGTTATGTGCCACAGGTAAGTAACAAGTGCTGTTAATTACACAAATTAGAGAAGCATCACCTGATTTTTCAAAGGGTGCCAATACTTTTGTCCACCCCCTTTTTTATGTTTGGTGTGGAATTATATCCAATCTGGCTTTTTGACAATTCTTTTTGTGGTTTTCCATTGAAGACAAATTAAATGAAGATATTATTACCAAAGCATTTGTGATTGCAATCATTTTCTGGAAGAAATTGAGTATTATCTGACAGAATTGCAGGGGTGCCAATACTTTTGGCCAGCACTGTAAGTGGTAAAGAGTCTCCAAGAATACACCTGTTAGGCCTAAAGGGGAAAAACTGGTTAAGAACAATATGGAACATACAACTTTTCAGCAGTAAGAAAAATAGTCGGACGAAACCGGGCAGTATAACACTGTGCAAACTTGGGGGAAAGTTTGCCATAGGGTAGAAACACATATCGCACCACGAAAGACTCACAGTGTGTCCATTGTGGGCTTTTTACTCGGCTGAGACAGTAGATTTCCATGGAGAATCTAGTTTGTGGGACTCAGGTTTTGATGATTTCTGAACTTCAGGTGCAGGCAGCGGCAGGTTCCATTGTAGCAATAGGCTTTTCCCAGTATCGAAGGAATGAAACATATAAGTCACTCCATTTTTGATGATAATGACTTTAGTAGGAAATCCCCATCTATAGGGGATTTTGTGCTGGTGTAGGACCGCCGTTATAGGAGTAAGCTTCCTTCTGGCGCCGATGATAGCCTGGGAAAGGTCGGCAAACAGATGTATTGCCTTAAACGGCTCAGGCAGAGAGGATCATTTCTTGGATTCAAACATGAGGCGATCCTTGAAATGGTAGAAATGTATGCGGGCGAGAGTATTCCTAGGGATGTGATCTGGCATACCTTTTGGTTTGGGAAGACGGTGAGCCCTATCTATTATCAGGTCCGCCTCAGAACTGTGCGGCAAGGTCGCTTTCATTAACTGTTGCAAGAAAGGAATTAAGTCCCTGGCGTTGACTGATTCCGGTATGCCACGGAACTTAACATTGTTCCGTCTATTTCTGTCTTCCATATCAGCAAGCTTAAGTTTAACTGCCGCCAATTCCTCCTCAAGATAGTTATGGGCATCCACTATGGTATTATGCGCTGAAGCAAATTCTCCCATTTTATTCTCGACATGGTTAAGTCTGTCACCCAGAGTGTCAACCGTGGAGGAGACGAACGTAATTGCCTTGGTGATATCTTTCTGGATAGAGCTATGCAATGCTAACATTATATCTTTTAAAAAGGACTCAGAAGCAGATTGAGTACCTGCAGGGATAGCTTGTAGCACATCAGAATCACTCAGTTGGGGTTCCTCTGCAGTTGGGCAGGAGTCAAAGCAAAAGGTGGTGTCCCACCTCATCTTTTGTTTAACAGGGCTCTGTGAAGGAGTAAGACTACATGCTTGGGATGAAGTTGTTGCAGGCAAGGTGTCAGATTGGCACGTAGGGGTTGAGGAGGGAGCTGATGGGGGTTGTAGTTCCCTCTTATGGGCCTGCTGTAGTCTCTCATTGCCACTCTGCTGACTCCCTTGAGAATCCCTGGTATCTGTAGGTGGTCCCAAAGATATGGGATTGAGCTGCTGCCCTTTCTCACCTGGAGCGCTGCCTGCCTCTGCTTCCAGGTTACTAGCAGCGCGTTGGAGCGGGGAGGATAGGAGGAGAGCCGGCGCCATTTTGTTCGGCAGCCAGCGCTGCAAAGAAATCTGTTAGTCTCCGCGGAGGGCCTTTTTTTCCCCCGATTCGCCATGCCCTCGATGTCCTGGAAGCTGAGGGTCCCCGGGGGGTATATTTTCAGCACTGATCGCTGGCGCCGAGTGCCGCTATGAGCCGCTACACTATGTGGAGTCCCGGAGCTCTCCTAACAAGCGGCCATCTCGCACGGTGTCAGGCCACGCCCCTCCCAGATTGTTTATTCTTAAGATTAGTGTAAAGTCTCCTCCAAGTTTATATCAGTAGTTTTGCCAGGCATAAAGCCAGATTGGTCCTTCCCTGGTATAGATAGGATCACTGTTCCTAGTCTAAGCGTCAGTACCTTCACTAGGATCTTCTCATCTAGATTTATGAATGAGATCGCTCTCAGAGATGAACATTGGTCTCTGGCTTTCCGACTTTGGATATCACATCAGTCATCATTGCTTACTGTGTTCCTCCATATATATATTTTGTACCGCTCACGGCTCCTACAAGACCATAGTTGTGCTTTTTGGATTAATTTTTAATTTTTACGATTGTAGGCTCCTTTTAAATGATCGTTCAGGAGTTGTTTAACACTAACATTCATTCTATTAGATTCTTCCTCTAGTTGATTCTAAAGTTCTTCCGCTATTAGCAGAGCCAGATGGCCCAATAGTGCCACCAGCTGCCATAGCAGCTCCCTGACACCTTACAATCTTGTTGCGAGGTGCTGAGGGACTAGATAAGGGAATCCCTTTTCTTCTGTCAAACCTCTTTACTTGCTCTGATTTCTCCTGCTGCTGATCCCCAGTACATTTGCAGAGTTCATGCTATCACCAAGATGTTTATATCTGTTACTGAGCATTAACTTCCCCTTCCTCATGATGGAAATATTCGTCATGGAGTGCTAAGAGCTTATAAGGTTAAGGCGACCATTTTTATAATTCCTTAAATGCATGCCATTGTGTAAACACAGCACATATTTGTTGAGTATTTCCCAACCTATATGTTGTTTAGATGCAATGTGAATAGAGCTTTAGATATATGCATGTTGCTACCTCTCCTGCAAGCATGAGTGCCAGGTTACCTTTCCCGCACACTCTCCATTCCCTGCTTTACCAGGCTGCTGTACACATACATTTCCTGATGCTGCTGCTGGATCTGCCAATAGGCAAGGCATGTGCTCTCTTTCCTGCTAGTTCCAGTAAACCTTCCCCAGATTACCTCTGCCAGATATACAGGTCTGCTTCACTGGACACCCCCTGTCTAGTGACATTTTACGTACACTGCCAGCTTTATCTCGGCGAGCATTCAGACTCTGCTTACCTTAAGTTGCTGATCAACTGTCACCAACACGGAGACCACTCCAGGAGATAACAGCCTGGTGGTTTCCCTGTAGTGAAGTCCATATCCCCATACTGGGTTAAAGATGAAGACCAGGGAGGCCGCAGACGCTGTCCTTAGAAATGGCCCACAGCCAAACTGTTTTGATGAGATTAGGTCTTCAACCTGCAGTTCATTTTTAGAATGTAAAAGAACATGCTGAACAGGAAATGTTTACTTGTTACAAATAATTTAAAGGGGTTTTCCGGGAAAATTTTTTTTTTTTTTTTTTAAAAAGGTCTGTTAGTACTATTAATGGGTTAATAAATGCACCTATATACCTTTTAGCATTGTTTTGAGTGATTTCTGGGTGTTTTTTGAGTGATTTCTGATGCCTGCACAGTAGAGGTGGATTATCGGCTGCAGAGCACAGAGCAGCACTGGGACTATTGCGTGCGCTGGCAGTAAGAAAAGAGGGAGGAGCCATCCCTCAGAAGGAAGACTGGAAGGAAGTCACTTAAGTATAATGAAGTGGATGGGGGGGAGTAGTAGTGACATTCCGTTTTCGGAAATGGGGAAACTAATCATCACCGGATAACCAGGAAATGGGTAAATATACATTTTTGATAAAGTTTTCAACAAATTCAAGTGCAAGAATCAGTAGTACGGTGTATGTACATGAAGAATAATACTACAGGTGCATCTCAATAAATTAGAATATCTTTGAAATGTTTATTACAGGTAATGAAAACCCAAATCTAAGAAAATTAGAATATTGTAAAAAAGTTCCGTATTGTAAATTCAGTGTGTCACCTGCAAGGTTTCCTAAGCCTTTAAATGGCCCCTCAGTCTGGTTCAGTAGGACTTACAATCATAGAAGACGCGGATTATGAATTGAATTACTGAAATGAATGAACGTTTCAAAGATATTCTAATTTATTGAGATGCACCTGTACTTCTGGCCTTTATATGACTTGCTTATACTTTTAGTTTATGCAAATTTTGTCAAAAAGTCAGTGACCATGTAAATATGCAGATTGTATGTTGTTTTTTAGTGTAAATCTGTGATGTAATATATAATGTATATTGTCACCAGCATTTCCTCTTCTGAAGATGTACATTGATGCAGAAAACAAGCAGCTTATTACTGGTTGTGCAGATGGAATGGTAATCTGTTATTTAATTACTTTTGGGAATTTTTTAATTACTTTTTGGGATTATTGCAGGTATTGGTTAGTTAAAGGGAAACTGTCACTAGGTTTGGGGCCACTAGACCATGTCAACATTATGAAACGAGGGTTTAATGTCTTAAACCTGCCTATATCAATTCTGGTGTTTGACTTACTAGAGGTAAGTCTGGAACCTATGTGACAGGTGTGTTGGCTGTCATCATGTAGAAATAATGTTTGACTTTTTGGAAACCCTATTCGGAAAGTAGGAATCTGACTTTCCATTAGTCTTTAGAAAAGATAAAAAAAAAAAAAGGACAAAAAATTCTCAGTGAGTGTGTCAAGCATGCAAGTTACACTCTCCTACGCTCAATATTGAAATTGCAGCACCTAGAAAGATAAGCCATAAGGTTGTACAAATTAAGGAAGTAGTAGGTGCTGCTACGATGTGCAAGTGATCAAATTCTCAAACTCATATCTCCAATCTGTGGCATGTGGGAGGGGCATAAAAGCCAGATTGAAAGCAAAGATTTTTAGTCATGTGAAATCTCAAAAATGGTGTGAAATGCCTCCTGTTTGTTGATGTGCCAGTTATTGCTACTTGAACTGAGAGACCTAAGCAGAGATATTGGCTCTGTTCAACATTGCGTGTCCTTAGACGAACCTCTGCAGAGACAGATCATCTAGTTGGAAGAACGACGCATAGTGATCCATTCTCTGTTGCAAGTGAAATTGGCAGCCACAACTCAAGCCTCAACGTCAAACAGTGTCGAAGCAAACCATCACGAGTTCACACGACATTGGGCTGCGAGACAGATGTTCAGCTATAGATGTTCCTTTGACCTCATGCTACCACTCTCAAAGGTTTTCATAGGGACACAGCAAGACAGCACTGGAGATTGGAACGGAGAACGTCCTGTCCTGAAAATTGATGGGTCCTGCTTTTTTCTTGGATGCAATGATAGCTGGAGATTGGTTTGCAGACCACATCGACAATGCCATAAAGAGACATTCACAGTGGTTCAGGAATTATGGTGTGGGGTGGCACAATGTATGGTAGCCGGACCGGACTTCATTTCAGGCACACCAACCGCTCGTTGTTACATCAATTTGGTTGTGGAACCAGTGGGGTAGAGCCATGATTCCATGTTGTGTCAGGAGCTGTTTTTCAGCAGGATGATGCTAAGTCACATTTTGCGTGTGCTACTGTGAGCAGTCTGCATGGCCTACATGTTACCATGGCCTGCAGTGTCTCTGGACTTGTCTCCCAGCAGGAACATCTGGGACATCATTGGATGGCAATTAAAAAGGGAGCTGCTGCAGTCACATCTTAATGATGTGTGTGCCCAAATACATTCAGCATGGCATAACATTCCTTAAACAACCATTAATTACCTCATTGATGGCATGCCAAGGCTTGCAAGTACGTGTATATCTCTGCGGGGCACTTATACTCCATACTGAATAAATTGCAATGCTTTGAATATTTACTTCCTTTTTTATCATTTGCATATCATTAACAACTGATTCCCATAATTCCATAATTTTTCCTTCTTGGTGTTGCAATTTCAGTGTTGCGTAGTGTGTTTGTATGGAATGTAATAACAGCAATATTAACTCTTAAGGCTATTTCTGTAACACCTCATAGATTATAATGGATGGTGTGTGCATGTGACTCAGTCTTTTGAATCTTCTTGTCCTGTTTTTCTGCTAACTTCAAAAAACTTGCAACACCCACACACTTTATTGTCATAGCCCCATTGATCAAACATTTATGGCTTATTCTACTGTATAAATATGTCATTAATGTGACTTTCAAAATACCACTGTACAGCAGTCTTACCAGAATAAAATAGTAAAAAGGCCCTTCAGTGTACCTTACAGGCATTAAAGTGTTTGTTAATTTTACCAGAGCCTAAGATTCCTATGAACACCATGTACCCTACTATCATCTATCAAGACCAGTTCTGTTAGTAAATACTGAAACCTACATGAAATCTTTTTGTTTTACTTCTCTAGTTGAAAGTTTTTAGTTTGGCAAAGGAACATAATTTTCGAAGTATTTGCCACATAAACCTTCAGAAAGAGAAATACAAATTCTGTAATATAATACAAAAAGCTGCACAGAATGGAAAAACAGGTAAAATTTTTTTTTTTTTTCTTTGAATGAATGGAAACTTCATTTTTTCAGATGTAGTTTGCAGAACTGGGACATTCAATATATAGTAAATTAAAGAATGCTTTCTGAGTGGGAAACTAGTTAACATTAGGTTCACACTAGCGTACGGATTTCTGTTCTTCGGGTCCGCTTGGGGACCTGAAAACGGAAACCCTATCCGCTTAAAAAGCGGTTATCTGAGGAAACCTGGGGTCCCCATAGATTATAATGGGGTCCGCTGGGTTTCAGCCCTGATTCTGCCCAAAATCGGTGGAGAGAAAACTCCTGCATGCAGGACTTTTCTCCTGCCATATTTTAAGTGGAATGAGGGATGGAATCCCTTAAAGCTAGTGTGAACCTAATGGAAAGCATTGACATTGGACATGGTATGTATTTTGGATATCATCAGATTGTGTGTCAGAAATCGCAGACTATACCTGTGTGATTTGTTCACATGTATATAGGTGGGCTCTTTCCACCCCTTACTTTTTCTCTGGTACTCTCTGCACCGGGGTCCTCCCTGCTGCAGCATGGCTGAACTAATTTAGTCCCTCACTACCTGCTGGTCCACGGCCGTTTTTAGCCCGCCTCCCCCTAGTGCTACTTCTTCCCAGCAGTTCAGGCTTTTTCCCCTACCTCTAGGAGAAGTTTCTTTCTCCCATCTGTCAGAGCTGGAGTAGACTTTTGCGAGTGTGGGAGGGGCCTTTCTTCCCCACTCATGACAAATTCTGAGCGGGCTTTTTAGGGGGTTGGAGGGGGCTTCCCCTTTCCACTCCATATGGTGTTCTGCCCATCTGTACTCACAATACAGCCTTTTCCTTGCTACAGTGGCCCTCCTCCCTGCCTATGTCCTCTGCCACAGGTTCATGTTGGCTCAATTCTCTGACTCTAGACCCATTACATCGGGCCTCTCTCCCATATTCAGCCTCTCTCCCATATTCAGCCTGCTTCCTCCTCCAGGCACATTTTGTCTCTGGCCCTTGGCTCAGCAATAAAGTGAACATTTCCTCTTTGGTGCCCAGGCCTGGGGAGCAGCCTCCTGGGATAAGCACCTCACTCTAATCCAGGATTCTGGGCTCTTCACTGCCCTTGCAGTAGCTTAGGTACTTGTGGGGTTAGTCTGGACTAAGATGCTTCCACACTACTGGTGTCACTCTGGCCTAGCACCTTGGCCTACATAGCCCCTGTGAGAAGGTGACCGGCAGGGTGCTGGAATCACAATCTATCTCCCCCAAGTTTCTGACATATGTATGGTCCAGTGCTGGTCTTGAGTAGGCCTCAGACCAGGGCTGAGATCTGGGCTCATTACTGGGCCATAAAAGGCTGCAGAGCCTACACTTCTTGGCAGACCCTGGAAGAGACTGGTCAAGTCTTTGGGTCTGTCTGGAGAGCTGAACTTCTGGTGAGACCTGATTGATTGATATATTTTCTTTTTTTGTGTGTTGTGTGACTGGTAGTAAGTCACAGGTACAGTTAGCTTTGTTTTGTATTAGTTAGAGCTCGGACAAGTAGGCGTTTTGTCTTTTTGCCTAAAGGTTATATTTTATTTTGCTTATTTTTGCACCTTATGTAAGGCTTATTTATTTTTCAGGTTTTTTTTTTTTTATAAATAAACCTGTGTTTTTAATAACTCTGTCCCTGTGTGACTGTTTGGGTCCGCACTTCTGCTACCATGTTTCTCCAAAAATAAGACCTTCCCCGAAAATAAGCCCTAGCTAGATTTTCCAGGTTTTTTGGAGTAGGCTTGAAATATAAGCCCTACTCCAAAAATAAACCCTAGCTAATTTAACCCCTTCCCGATATCTGCGATGCGATTACAGCGGATGCCGGGTCCTTAAAGATGGCGGCTGCTCTGCTGCAGAGTGACTATCACAGCTGCCGTACCGGGTCAATGCCCGCGATCAGTGTCTACCCTGATCGCGGGCATTGTTCAGCTGACCCCCCCATCCTTCCTACCAAAGTAGCACAACCCGGAGTTAATGCCCGCGATCAGAGTGGACTCTGACTGCGGGCATTGCTAAGTGTGACCTCCGCGCTCCCCCCCCATAGTTCCCAGGGCCGGTGCAAACCCCTATAGCTACTATAACGGGTCTCCTTGTACAGCGGAGACCCGCAGTTAATGCCTACGATCAGAGTCCACTGATCACGGGCATTGTTGAGTGTGCCAGTCCGTGTATTGCAGTCTATGGGATGATTACAGGTTCAAGCCCCCTAGGATGGGTTAATAGTAAAAAAAATAAAATAAATAAAAGTTCAAGCCCCCTCCCTCCCACTTTCACTAGAGTACATATAAAAATAAAATATTACTGTGAAACACATACACATTAGGTATCCCTGTTTCTGAAAACGCCTGCTCTACAAACTTATAAAAATATTTTACCTCTATGGTGAACGCCGTAGCGGAAAAAAAAAAATCAAAAGTGCCAAACTGCTGTTTTTTCATTGATTCACCTCTGATAAAAGTTGAAATAAAAAGTGATCAAATGTGTGATTGTTGTTCATGGAAAAAATTAAGACCTACCCCGAAAATAAGCCCTAGCCCCTTTTTTCGGAGCAAAAAATAATATAAGACCCTGTCTTATTTTCGGAGAAGCACGGTACTACCGAGCTACTGCTGCATCCCCCTCTCTCAGGGCAATAGTGTTGCTCAGTCCAAGACACAGTGGCATGCAGCAATGGGGTCCTAGCGGTTTGGCCCAATGTCATCTTTTACATGAAGCTGAAAGGTTGCTTCTCTGGAATCCCCTCTCTCAGAATAGCTTCTCAGAGCTCCAACCTGCAGCCCCCTTTAGCCCTTGCTTTAGGTTGGAGCACTGATTAACGCTCCTTCTGTTCCCTCCCCCTTTGTCTTTAGGGTGAGGGACAGTTCCTTGGAGCGGCTGGATACGGCTCGTAAGAGGGAGTCCCATTTGCCTCCCTCTTGACCACTTTCTTACAAGATTTCTTCTGGCGAAGAAAAGCTAGCCTGCCTCCCCAGGGGACCCCTCCGATTCAGGACTTGAGTACAAACGAGCGAACCACCTACCTGCCATGCAGGATTCCATGCAGGCTGTGCAGGACTCCCTGTGCATGAGGCTGAGTCTTTCTTCCCTTCTTGTGGTGGCTACCTTCCCTCACAACAGGCACTGACCTTGTTTGGGACCCTGTTAAGCTCCTCCTCTGTGGGTAACACCTAGACAGTCCCCTCTTCAGGCATGAGGCTGATTTTATGCGGGTGCCACACTTTTTAAAGTCTCCCACGTTATTTGCGCCTCTCACAATGCCTGCGTGTGCTTCAGTTCTTGTTACAGTGAACTGTGCCAATGTAACAATCTGAGCGACTTCATGGACCATACTGATCCATGCCTGAGCTGGCTTAGAGTTTTAGCATGGCGTATGGATGAATGTCTAACTTCCAACCTCCAGACACTCCTGTTCTGATACTTGGAGCCATGTTTGAACAAGCCGCAACAGAGGAGAGAAACAATAAGGATAAGAAAAATGTTGAAAGGGCCCTCCTTTACGCTTCTTGCTCAGTAATGCTGTATATTCATTTAGCCGCCTGTTAGAAGTGGGCCATTAGTTTCTGACACCCTCCTGGCTGTCTAGGCTACCCTGGGTTGCTTTCCAGTACCTTGTTGTGACAGGTTTTTCTATATGCAGACTTTAGTGACCTACTACTGCCTGACCATAGCTCAGGGGTTTAGACTACTGGTCTTGTGAACCAGGGGTTGCGATTTCAGATATTGCTGGGTTTTCTATCCATGCAGCTGGCTCCCTCACCTACTCTTGTCCATCTTTGAGCAACCTCAGGCCTTTCCGAACTATCCTGGCATCCCCTCTTGTGAGAATGGATCTAATGATCTCTTAAAGGGGCTGTCCAGGGGAAAAAGGAACAACCCTTTTAATGTTTAAATCAGCTGGTGGCAGTAAAAAAAAAAAAGCATACTCACCTGTCCCCGATGCTCCCTTGTCCTCCCGCACGTCTTGCTTCTTCTGCTCTGGCGGCTTCGACTTCAGTGGAACTTTGGAAGAGACTCGGGAGAATCCCGCCGGAGCAGAAGAACCGAAACCCACGGGACGATACTGGAGCATTGGGGACAGGTGAGTATGCATTTTTTTTTTGTTTCACTGCCCACAGCTGATTTAAATGTTAACAGGATATGTTCACACAGAGTTTTTTGCAGGCTGGGAAAACCGGCTTCAGTAATTAGGAAATTTTTTTTGATACAGTTTTTTTTTTTTTTTTTTACATGATGTGGTTTTTGATGCGTTTTTTTGTTGCGTTTTTTTGCTCCAGCACACTGTATGGACCTGGAAACTTCTTTGAAAAACCGCTAGTGGTTTTTGAGGCAGTTTTTGCAAAAACCACATCAAAAACCGTGTCGCTTTTTTTCCACCTCCCATTGATTTCAATGGGTTTTTCAAGTTGCTTTTTTTTCCCCTCTAGTTAAGAAAAAAACAGCTAGAAGAAAACATTTGCTACTCACTCCTATTGAAATGAATGGGAGGTGTTTTTTGCGGTGAATTCCGCCTCAAGATCCTCCTGCAAAAAACTCAATGTGAACATACATCGGTTCAGTTGTGCTCCTGTCTGGTTCAGACGTCAGGTTCTGTCCAGCTGTCCTCTGAGAGCCTCTTTCTCTCTTGTATTCTTTTAGTCCCAGGATTGGACCATCAGAGTTTCCCAGCGTCCTGCTGTGTTATTGTGAAATTATCTGCTTGCTTGTGGCCTACCGGTAGTTTAGGGCTAGGACTCTTGCAGTTTATGGGTTCTTCTTGGACACATGACTTGTTCCAGTCCCCATTACGCTACATTTCCCCTTTGCTGGTGTGTAGAGCTCCTTTTCTTGTCAGACTCCAGCAGTGTGTCCCGTTTTCTGTAGACCCCGGTCTGCCTATCCAAAGCTGGACTCTTGGTTCAGCAGTTGCTGCCAGGTCCGGGTGCCTCTTAGCCCATTCCCTGCATCATGTGGTTGGCGGTAGCTGTCTCTACCCTTTGTCTGCACTCCCACAAAGAAGGCCCCCATTTTTTACCAGTTCCTGCTGGTCCAAGCTGGTTCTGTATTTTGGGTCCTAGGAAGGATGTTCCTCCTTTTTTCATTCCCAGCACATAAAGGCTCCCCAGGGAAGGGGCCTTGTATTTCACAGTCGGTATTCTCCTCTTGCCTCTTCCAATTAAGAGGCCTCTGCTTTCCTGGAACACCCCTGCTTTTCCCACTTGACGTAGCAGTTTATGGACATTCCCTTGGCCGTCTTGACATGCCTTCCTGGGTGGCCTCTGTCCCCTCTTAATGGGATTAGTTCCAGGCAGTTTTCCCAGGCATGCTTGCTCTTATGCTATTGAATAGGCATGCTGAAGGACGGTCTCTTTGTCTCCAGTTTGCCTGCTCTTCTCATGGATACAAGCTTCCTAACAAGAGTCTATGATTTCCCGTCCCTTAATGGATCTTGCTTTTGGGCCTCTCTGCATTGGTGGGTTAGTGTTGGTGGTTGACCACTGCCCCAGTATATGCTGTGCATGCCTGCCTCCCCAAGGGTGGACCCTATCTTAAACTCTTTTACCTATGCCCCATTTGGGGCCTCTTGGCTACCTTTATGGGCCCTGCTCCTGGCCTTCTCCACCCTTTACTAAAGGTCTCCTGTTTCGCCCCTCTGCAGACCTTGCTGACTGACCTAGCCCTTTGGGTCCCCTCAGTATTTATCACTCTAAACTGGGCTACTAGGTTGTCTTGTCTAGCTATTGAATATATCTCTCTCTCTGCCCCTTCTAAGGCCTAGGGGGATCTCCAGCCCCCTCCCCCTTCTCCGAAAATTGGGAAATATGGAACCTTAGCAGCTTGATGGCAGTAGACATCCACCCGGTCCATCTAGTCTACCTTTTATTTTTAGTTTCAATAATTTTTTATTTGGGTTTCAAAATACAAGTAAGAAACAATTATTGACATACATCGCTATGTACCGTCTGATATAAAGTTGTACAGGGTATATTCTTTGAATTGTACATCAACAAGACAGAAGATAAAGATTTATTACATAATAAACAATAACAATAACATCAGGGCACTTTTCTAGGGTTGGCGTGCGACATTCCAGAAACGATCCTCTCCCAATATTTCCTCCCGCTTCCGTTCCCCACCTCTCTACACCCTCTTTGAGTTCCAAGATCGGATTTTATATAATTCCGTGGTTCTCAATTATGCTGCAAATCGAGAGTTAGTCCACGCGTCCCATACATTCTCAAAGCTATCTACCTTTTATTTTTGGCTTTTCTTTAGGATGCTTGAATTCGTTCACTTTTTACTTCATCCTCCTTCCTTCCTTTTTCTTGGCAGTTCCTCTGGGTTGCATCACAAACCTCTCGCTGCTCCAGCTTCTTGTTCCACTCTTGAGGGTCCATGCAAGGGATCAACAGTCTTTTTGGGTATCTATCTCCTGAGCACCCTGGCTTAGTATCTTAGGACATTTGCAGGCCCTAGCTGGTTCTCCACTTTATTCTGTGACTCCTAGGGTCGATGTCCTCACCAGGCTCTGCCAGTCCAGAACAGGTTTCCTCCTCCTGGTCTGAGGTTTTGACCGATCTGTCTCTTGTGCTGTTGGTTGGCCGCATTGTGTTTTCTCCTCCCACCCCCTAGTACTATTTGAGGACGTTCCATGGTACTGTACTCTCAATGATTTTGAAAATTGGATTTTTGTACTTAGCGTAAACTCCGTTTCTCTTTGTATTCATTGGGGGTCACAGATCCCGACGTCTGCATTTTCTATTCCTTGTGAACCCTTCTTGAGCTCAGGACTTATTGGTGCTTGCTCTCACTTCTCCTACTGCTGTTGGTACAAAACTGATTAAGTTCCTATATGTGGAGGGGGTATAGCCCACTTAGACTGTAGTATAGTGGAAAATGTATATTGGTTATAATTTACAAACTAATATACATGTTAGTGCCAAGGGTAATATGCTGAAATTCATTGCTATATCTCATTGTAAACCAAAATATTGAGAGTCCGGTGACTAATGATTTACACCAGTTATAGCACTTGTGGTGTACTCTATTGTACCACCTTTTTGTGTTAAAATACATACATTTTACTAGTGACTTATTTTGATTCCTTTCTCCCATGCCTATAGATACTAAAACTTTTGGCAAGGACAAGTGTACTGAGGATGTAGTGGATTCTGGTCTTCCAATATTACATCTACAGAAATGTGCAAAGCTAAATCCGGAATATGACATGTAAGTTAACTACAAAAAGTCCCTTTGCTAGCATGTTGTGTTTCTTCTGTCTTTTGCCAAGGGTTTTCTGACAGCAAGTGTGTGGCAAATCTAATAGAAAGGAAAGTTTTTCTTTTAATAATTAATGCTAGGTTCACACTAGCGTCGACTCTCCGTTATTCTGGTCTATCGAAGGACCAGAACAACTAAGCAGTGGACCGCTAAAATAGCGGTAACACACGGAGACCTTCGGACCCCATTGTCTGTAATTGGATATCTATCGTTTTGAAATTGAAACCTACGGGCAAACATTGCAGAGACTCTGGCACAAATGTGAACTTAGTCTTAGAAGTACTTTATACTGTTTTTGTTGTATACACATTAGACTGCATTTGCATCATTTTTCATTTTTTTTTTTTTTTAAATTGTAATTTTTAATAAAGAAGAATTTTTTCAAAGTCCCAAAAAAAAAAAAAAAAAAAAAAAAGAACAACATGAATTAGGGGGAGCCAACCCACCACATCCCCAAATAAGGTGAAGTAAGAAACAGAGGCCAAATAACAAGGCAAAGAGGACAAGGGTGGAAAAGGGGAGAAGACAAACACAAGACACAGGGACAGAACAAGAATGGAAAAGCAGGGAGGGAGAAGGAAGGAAGTCAAGGATCAGAGACCCTGTAAAATACAATATATATCCCAGGGGGTCCAAATAGATTGAAAAGCCTCCAGGGTGTCATTAAGGCTGGCAGTCAGAAATTCAAGGCTCCATATATCCTTCATTCTAGCCAGGAGCTCTGGACCAGAGTCACACTCTACCACTTTCTAGCGATGAGGGTCTTCGCAGCAGTGCAAAGATACAAGAAAAGTCTGGATGCCTTTTTACCTAGGTGGGAGGTTCAGAAGATAGACGAGAGAGTCAAGAGGGACCCCCTGTAGGAAGAGAGCATCCGTCAAGGCCTCAACCTCCCTCCAGAAGCCCACAATGAGAGGACACCACCAGAATATATGATACAGAGTGCCCACTGTGCATAATTTTTCATATTTACTGCTATCAACAGTGGTATATTTATTAAAATTCAATCCAAACTTTTTTATATATGTGATCTAGAAACTTCTTTTGTAAGAAAAAAAAAAAAATTGTCCTTGAGATTGTTTAATTTGATGACAGTTCTGTTTGACTCCACTATAAGCATTTCCAACAAACCTCATTAGTTAATGTATTTCTCGCTTATTTCACTGGGGGACACAGCACCATGGGTTTAGACCTGGCCACTAGGAGGCTGACACTAGGAGAATGCAAAGCTGTCGACTCCGCCTCTGGGCTATACCCTTCTCACAGACACTGTGCTAGTCAGTTTAAACCTAGTGTCGTAGGAGGCAGACACGACCTCAAGTCTTTCTCTCTTACATCGTTTTTATTTTTCCTTTTCTTTCAGGTGCAGGGGGTTGTCACCGTGTACGCCACACTAGTTGTACCCTCCTGCGGGCTCAGTGCTCCGCAAAAGAGCGCCTCGCCGGTCACACAGTCCCCACTCACTACTCGCCGCACCGGTGGCCGGAGTACCGATGGCCCCACTCCCACGTGCGAGGTCCTACCGAGGGGGTGACCCTGCGGCGCCTGAAGTCGCCAGACAGGTGAGTATTGGAAGATGGGTGAGTATGAGAATTCCTATTTACCCTCCCGCCTCCTATTCTGGGTCTCCTATAGGGCTCCTTTCCCTCAGCCTCCCTCCTCCTTGGGCCACGGTGGGCTTCCTTTCTGGGGGGACACTTTAGTGAATAAGCTCCTCTTTTAATCTGCCGCCTGGGGCTTTTCATGCCGCTCCCCGAGCGGTTCCCATTCGGGGGTGGTGCCTTTTCGTTTAGTTGGGGCCCCTCTCCTGGACCCCGGTATCTTTTTTAGGCCTCGGCTGGGCCTTCTGGAGCCTTTGGCTGGCCTCCGTGCCGGTGGTGCCTGCCGTCGGCTGCGATTGTACTTTAGTCCCTGACTTCTGCTTCTGCCGGACACTAGGCCGCAATTCCTTCCCGGGCCTACAAACTCTACCCAGGCCTTATTATTGGCCAGGGGGTGGTCTCCTCCCCCTGCCTAGTCCCTCAAAGCGGGAAATCCGGGGGAGAGGCAGAAGAAGAAGAAGAGAGAGAGAGAGAAAAAAAAAATCAGTCAGGAAAATATCACTTTATCTTTTCTGTTTTGCAGCTTCTGCTGCTCTTTTCCCAGGCTATTTTTCTGCTCCTGGAGGGTCATTAACCCTGAGGATCTCTCTCTGCACAGCCTACTCTGCAGCAGTCAGCGATAGCACATGCTTCCGGTGGTCTGGTAGGTTAACCCTTGGTTAACCCTATTTTCCCTTGGGCTCCTCCTCATGTCCTCCCATATACAGCCATCTCGGCCCTTGGTCCCGCCACGTTTACACATGCGCCCGCTGTATCAAATGTTTTTTTTTTATGCGGCCAGCCTGAGCCCATCAGCCCTCTCTGCCTTCCAGTGTTCGCTTCGCAGCACATATACTTGGAACAATGCAGAGAAGGTTAGCAGGCCACTGTGCAGAATGCACGCATGCAGCATTAAGGCCTAGCTCTGCCATGCGGTATCCTCCCGGCCCCTCTCCGGCAGTTTTACCCTCCTGGATTTGAGCGGCCTCCTTTACCCGGGCCATGGCACCCTTGCCAGACTTAACCAGTCTGAGGTGGAAACTTTGGAACAGCCGCCTTCCCAGATCGCTTCTCTGTCGGCAACTTCTAGGTCCCTCCCTGGGCGCCCTCATGTTACCATTCCCAAAGAAGCTGTCCTCGCATAAGGAGCAGGAAATCATCCTACAGACCATGGTCCTCCTTCCCTTCCTCTGGGTCCTTCCCCGGATAGGGCCCACAGCTCACGGCTCCACTCCGACAGGCAGAACCCTGCCTCCTGTACAGTCTGTTTCTACTGGGAACGCCTCTGACTCCGACCCGGAGTATCAGCTAGGCACATATATATCCGCTGCTACGCAGAACTCTGCCATGCAGTCAGAGAGACTCTACAGATCTCGGAGGACCCGGATCCTATTTCTCCAGAAGACATCTCCTTCCAGCCATCCCCTGACTTCCCCAATCTTGGGGTGTGGACCATATCTTGATGGAACAATGGATTCACTCGAACTGTCTCCAGCAAACCGTGTCTCTATGTGGTTGATGCGCCCTGCAGTGGGCCCCACGATAGTTCAGTCCTCCCAGGCTACTATCCTGCCTTTGGTAGAGGACTCCGCCTCCCTCTGTAATCCTCTGAGGGTGCCCGATGAGATGCACAACATAACCTCTGTTGTGACGCCATCCAGCGAGGGTTGACAAAGTCGGTCCGCCGAGTGCATCTACTTTCACGAGGGTGGACTCTCCTTCTGCTGGAACCACTAGGGCGGCCTTTCGTAGTGGCTGGCTTCTCCCTGCGTCCTTCTTTTGTGCCTTCTGGCATCATGACCTGCTTTTCCTGGGCTAGACAGCTCCATAGTGGTCTCTCCTGTGTTGCCCCCCCCCCCCTCCTGGGGCATGGACAAGGACATTCAGTGACTTGACTCTTAAACCCTCTAGGACTCCAGTTTTTGGGAGATGCTTTCCTGAAGCAGCTCACCATTCTGCCTAGGCGGCCGCCTAGCTGTTGCATTGCGCTGTTCCTTTGGTTCCGTTCAGGGCATGCTGTAGCCTCTGGAAGGTGGTGGTGGCTCGTCCCTTCCCTTGGGAATAACAGGGCTCGTTTTTTGTTTCGGCTCTGCCTAGTTCACCTCTGTAGCTATAGGAAGAATTGGCTCTTTCCTCCACCGTCTTAATGCCAGCTCCTCCTTCTCATTGCAGAGATCAGTCTTCCTGTGACTCATGCTCTGAGTAGCCCTCTGTTCTAGTTCAGGTCTCTTGGCAATCTTGTTCCAAGCCTCCCTGTTTTTTTCCTCTTCCAAGCCCTTTTCTGCTTGAGATCTTGGCCCTCTCGAGTGAGGGTACGGTTGCGCTCCTTCCTGGAGTCCTGGCTTGCCAGCGCCTCCCTCTCCTGGGTCCAAGAGGTGCTGTATTCCGGCTACTCCATCGAGTTTTCCTCTATTTTAATTGGAAGTTTTTTCTCCAGGCCGCCCCCACTCTGCTATGGCAAGGCGTTATTTGCCATTTCAGGAAAGACAGCTCCTTCCTATCCTGGACCTGAAGAGGCTCAACAGCTTTGTCCATATCTGCAGGTTCCACATGTACAGTGATGGCCAAAAGTATTGGCACCCTGTAATTCTGTCAGATAATACTCAATTTCTTCCAGAAAATGATTGCAATCACAAATACTTTGGTAATAATATCTTCATTTAATTTGTCTTCAATGGAAAACCACAAAAAGAATTGTCAAAAAGCCAAATTGGATATAATTCCACACCAAACATAAAAAAGGGGGTGGACAAAAGTATTGGCACCCTTTGAAAAATCATGTGATGCTTCTCTAATTTGTGTAATTAACAGCACCTGTTACTTACCTGTGGCACATAACAGGTGGTGGCAATAACTAAATCACACTTGCAGCCAGTTGAAATGGATTAAAGTTGACTCAACCTCTGTCCTGTGTCCTTGTGTGTACCACATTAAGCATGGAGAAAAGAAAGAAGACCAAAGAACTGTCTGAAGACTTGAGAAGCAAAATTGTGAGGAAGCATGAGCAATCTCAAGGCTACAAGTCCATCTCCAAAGACCTGAATGTTCCTGTGTCTACCATGCGCAGTGTCATCAAGAAGTTTAAAGCCCATGGCACTGTGGCTAACCTTCCTAGATGTGGACGGAAAAGAAAAATTGAAGAGAGATTTCAACGAAAAATTGTGCGGATGGTGGCTAAAGAACCTCGACTAACATCCAAACAAGTTCTAGCTGCCCTGCAGTCCGAGGGTACAACAGTGTCAACCCGTACTATCCGTCGGCGTCTGAATGAAAAGGGACTCTATGGTAGGATACCCAGGAAGACCCCACTTCTGACCCAGAGACATAAAAAAGCCAAGCTGGAGTTTGCCAAAACTTACCTGAGAAAGCCAAAAACTTTTTGGAAGAATGTTCTCTGGTCAGATGAGACAAAAGTAGAGCTTTTTGGGAATAGACATCAACATAGAGTTTACAGGAAAAAAAAAGAGGCTTTCAAAGAAAAGAACACGGTCCCTACAGTCAAACATGGCGGAGGTTCCCTGATGTAAGAAACTCATTGATGGTTACCGGAAGCGGTTGTTCACAGTTATTTTGTCTAAAGGTTGTGCTACCAAGTATTAGGCTGAGGGTGCCAATACTTTTGTCCGGCCCATTTTTGGAGTTTTGTGTAAAATGATCAATGATTTGACTTTTTTCATTCTCTTTTGTGTTTTTTCATTGCAAGCAAAATAAATGAAGATATTATTACCAAAGCATTTGTGATTGCAATCATTTTCTGGAAAAAAATTGAGTATTATCTGACAGAATTGCAGGGGTGCCAATACTTTTGGCCAGCACAGTAGCCCTGCAGTCGGTGGGGGCATCCCGAGATACTGGCGACTTCCTGTCGCCCATCATTTTCTGCGACGCTCTCCTCCCTAAGTTTTTCCCAGGTGATGGTGTCCCTTCTGGCCTTCCTCCATGGCAGGGGAGTTGTTGTGATTATGTACCTGGATATCCTCCAGTTTCAAGCCTCCTCCAGGATGGACATTATGACCAGCTTGTGGATCACCCTGGGCCCCTTCACTGATTTCGCTGGCTCATCAACAGGTAAAAGTCCTGACTCGTGTCTTCTCAGCGTCTGGAATTCCGGGGAATGATGCCCGATACGCTCCTGGTCAAGGTTTTTTTGTGCCCTGCCTTTGGAGGTTCCCTTTGTGCTCTCTTCACTTCTGCCTGCGAGTCCTAGGCATGATGGTCTTGGCCTTTGAGGTTCTCCCTTTGGCTCAGTTCCTCCTGGACCCTTGCAGTCCAGCTCATCTGCCTGTTTCTCCTGTTTTTCCGGGGTCACCTGTTGGCTTACCTCGCCTCTCCGGGTCTCTCTCGGGGAATTTTCCTCCCCCTCCTTTTGCAGGTTAGCTTAAATAAAACAAGAAATCAGCACTGAGCAGTGCATAGTGTATTACTGTTTGACACTAAAAGTAGTAGTAGTAATGGTAGGTCTTAATAAGGTAGGAGTCTCATCTTGGGGAGTTGTGCGCTAGGCCACAATTACCATATCGTGCATTGGAACCGTTTCACAGAGGGTTCCTCTCTGGATGTACAGCAGCAGCAGGAACCAGCAGGCACCCAAGGGTGTCAGGAGTGTAAGCAGGAGAACCAAATTCATCCAAATCCTTTCGCAGGTTGTCCCCCTGACGCCAGTCTTCCGGCTGGGGAGCAGTCTTCAGTGCCTTGACAGTTCAGGGCCTGTGGTCCAAGCGGAGTCCTCCTCCAGATATAACTCTGGAACGGGGGGGCCATCTTCCTAACCTTGTCTCATTGGATCTCTCTCCTCCTAGGGCGTCCGGTCAGAGTCCAGGTCGACAACTCCACCGTGGTCACTTACTTGGGCCTTCCAGGGTGTTCCTGGTGCCATGTGGCATTTCTAAGAAGCCTCCCACCCTCTTCGGTGGGCGGAGCGTCTTACGACATAGCCGAGGAAACGTTCCCCGGCGAGTGTCGCTTCCTCCTTTGGTTGTCCTCTGGCTGTGCCCCCGGTTGGACGTGTCGAACTCTTTGTCTCCCCCCCCTGAGTCACAGGTTCCCCTGCCTCGTGGCCAGGTCCCTGGGCCCTCGGGCCATTGCCACTGTCGTTCTTGTGATTCCCGGGTCGGATTTCCTTCTGCACCTTTTCTCTCCTCTTCTTCTTAGGATTTCAAGAAGCTTGAGTCTGAAGGGGTTCTAGCCTACCTGGTGCATACGATTTGGCCCCGCAGGGCCTGGTACGCGGATCTCATGTTCCTGCTGGCGGGTGCTCCTCTGCCTCTTCCTCTGCAGGTTGACCTCAAGGACCGCTTTTCCACTCTGCCTTGCCTCAGTTGCATTTAACTGTGTGGCGTGTGTAGCTGAGTTTCTGCAATGCCATGGGTTTTCGGAACCTGTTGTCCAGACCATGCATTAGGCCTGTAAACCACAGTCAGCCAGGTCCTACCTTTGCTCGTGAAAGTCTTAGGCCTGCTGCGGTGAGAGTACTGTTTGTCATTCGTTCTCCTTTTTTTTTTTTTCCCAGGTTTCTGGTTTTTCTCCAGTCTGGTCTGGATCACGGTCTTGGTCTTCTTCTCTTGAAGGACAGGTCTCTGCCCTCTCAGTTCCTTTTCTGAAGACTCTGGCCTTCCGGCCTCAGGTGAAGACTTTCCTACAGGGAGTGGCGTGTTCTCCCCTTGCGGTGCATCAGGCTCCCCCTTCCAGCCTTTGCAGGGTTCCCCCCCTTTTGCCTTCTGACCTGGAAGGTCGCTTTCCTGGTGGCCATTGCCTCCTTCCGCAGGGTCTTCGTGCCGGCAGCCTCCCTTCGGGTTCTCCACATGAACAAGGTTGTCCTTCGTCCGCCTCCGCCCTTCTGCCTAAGGTGGTTTTCTCCTTTGTCATCTACAGGGCGTAGCATGCCATCGTTCTGCCTGGTCATCGAGCCATCCATGCTGGCGTTTCTCTTCTCTGCCTGTATGTCGTTCGGGCCATTTGGGTGTTTTGGCTCTCCCTGACTCTTTCCGTCATTCTGACGCTTTGTTGTCATCCCTGGGGGGCCCTCACTAGGACCTGTCTGCTTCCTGGGCTTCCATCTCCCGATGACTCCGTTCTGCGATCTAGGAGGCCTATCGACTTAGGGGTTGGGCTCTGCCCTTCTATGTATCGGCTCTCTCTGAGAACTGTTGGGGCCTCCTGTGCTGATATACATCAGCTTTCTGCTGTCCAAGTCTGCAGGCTGCCACCTGGGCTTCATTCATACTTTCTCTAATGTTTTCCCAGGTCCGTTCTGTGACCTCTGCCAACACATGTGGCTGTGCACTGGGTTGTTCACATGATTCCCGCCCTCTGGGACTGCTTTTGGACATCCCATGGTGCTGTGTCCCCCAGTGAAATAAGCGAGAAAATGGTATTTTTTTTGTACTCACCGTAAAATCCTTTTCTCGTTGTATTCACTGGGGGACACAGATCCCACCCTTGCTTTTTTCCTGTTGTTCCTGCCTGAGCTGTTTTGATTCTTTTTCGGATGCAGGACATGTTGGTCTTTGTTGGTTCCGTGCTCTTTGGTGTCTTTCTCCTACTGCTGTGGTATAAACTGACTAGCACAGTGTCTGTGAGAAGGGTATGGCCCAGAGGCGGAGCCGACAGCTTTGCATTCTCCTAGTGTCAACCCAGTGAATACAACGAGAAAAAGATTTTACGGGGAGTACAAAAAAAATCCCATTTTTTTTCCAACCTGGAGGCAGGGCAAGTGTCAAAAGCAAATTCTGTCATGTCCCAATGACAGGCAATTACCGTATTTTTCAGACTATAAGACGCACTGGACTATAAGACGCACCTAGGTTTTAGAGGAGGAAAATAGGGAAAAAATTTTGAGGCAAAAATTGATAAAATATTTAATATATGGTAGTTGTATTTTTGCAACAGCTGCAAGGTCACATTGACAGGTGGCCCTGCAACTGTGTAGATGCATAGGGCGTCTTTTTTTTTTGCGGAGTCAGATGTTCTTTCTAGTTATACCATTTTGGGGAATATCTATTGCTTAGATCACTTTTCAAATCAAAGGTGAAACAGTGAAAAAAACGTCAGTTCGGCACGTTTGATTTTTTTTTCCCGCTATGACGTTCACCGTACAGGAAAAGTATTTTTATAAGTCTGTAAAGCGCTGCGGAATATGATGGCGCTATATAAGTAAGCATAATAAATAAATAATAAATAATAACAAGTTTGTAGACTGGGTGTTTTCGGACACAGCGATACCTAATGTGTATGTGTTTCACAGTCATTTTCTACTTTTATATGAATTGTAGGGAAAGGGGGTGATTTGGAACTTTTATTTTATTTTTAAGATTTTATTAGTTAGGTGGCTTGAACCTGCAATTATTTGATTGCAAGTCCCACAGACTGCAATACAAGTGTACTGCAGTCTATGGGAGATTCTTTACAATGCTATTGCGGCTGGTCACAGAACAGCCTAGCCGCAATAGTAATATTCCTATGACAGGCCTGGGAGCCTTCATAACGCAACTTTAAAGGTACAGGGCCGGTTTGGACCGGCCCCTGGGCAGTTTTTACACTTTGGGGGGGAAGCTTTGAAGTAGTAATGCCCGTGGGCATCATTTTTACAGCCCCGGCATCTGCCATAATAGCACGGCGGATGCCGGGATGGGTTCACTAAGACACCCGCTCCTCCGATCCCAGGGCCCGCACATCGCCCCACTCCTGCAGCTGGAGCCCCGCTACAGGAAGCCGGCGGCGGCAGCAGGAGTGGGGAGATGCTGCGACCCTGCTCCTCCGCTGCCCCCAACACCCACATTCGGACCATAAGACGCACCCCCATTTTCCTCCCAAAAAGTGCGTCTTATAATCCGAAAAATACGGTATGTTTCTGCCATTTAAGCCAGAATATTGGCCTTTTTTTTAGGCGAAAAAAAATTGATGACCTATCCTAAGTACTATTAATAAGTTTGGTTCCCTTTCCCATTTTATCATTAGTTGACCCCATAAAAAGAACAAATGTTTGGAATTTTTACGTTTTGTAGTGTGTAGAATTGATTTTCAGATCTCGTTGGATTCCGCTTTGTCCATTTGATGACATACAGTGGGTATGGAAAGTATTCAGACCCCTTTTAAATTTTTCACTCTTTGTTTCATTTCAGCCATTTGCTAAAAGCAAAAAAGTTCATTTTATTTCTCATTAATGTACACTTTCCATACCCACTGTACATTCTGACATATAAATATTGGTAGAGTTTACGGACTAAAACCTATTTAGCTGTTTGAAGTGTTCAGATATCATAGATTTTACACAGTTGTATAAGTACAATTATTATTTTTATTATATATAGAATTTTACTTTTCTTTCCTTTTATTTTAGGCCACTCTGTGGAAATTCTTTACGTTTGTGGGTGGGAAGCTCCACTGATTTGCTTTTAGTCAATATATCAAATGCTGAAGTTGAAGGGGTTTTACATTTTGAAGGTAAGAGGCACTTTTTACGTAAAGGATGTACAAAAAGTGAGCCAGTTCTTATTTTAGAATCATTTGTTTTAATGCTGTTACTTCTGTACTCAGTAGACAAAGTATGGGTTTTGCCAACATATTCTATATGTTAATTAAAACTGAGTTTCTTTTCACGTTTCTCAGTAACAGACTAAAAACTGTAGCTGTCTCGGCATTCACTTGAAGGGGTTATCCAGGATTAGAAAATCACATTTGAATGGGACTGAGCTGTTGCATTGCCATGTGACCAATGGATGTGATGTCACTTCCCTTCCTTCTTGAAGAAAATGGACATGTTTTCTAATCCTGGATATCCCTAGGTTTAAAAAAGGACCTGTCACTAGGTCTAAAAAGCCCAATGACGTGCACCTCTTACTTGGTTAGTATGCTCTAATTTGCATCAGCATTAGAAGGGCTTATATCTTTGGAAAGGCTGAACGGATTTCATGTTCAGGATGAGCACTGATGATGTATGAAATTGGGCTTTTCAGATCTGACAGGTCTTCTCTTTAATGTAATTTATTAAGACGGTCATGTTAAATGCCAGTCTAAATAACAGGAGCACTAGAGAAAGATGCAAAACATCTCTTAATAAATTTGGTGCATTGTATAGCAGTCTGTGTGCCAGAACAGCAAATATTTTTGGGCTATTTGCTAGTGTAGGTACGTACTACAGTTTACACCAGTCCTGCATAAATTATAGCAATTTCATCAGTCTGTAGGAAGCCATGCTCCTTCTACTAAGCACCATCCACTAAAAAAGTGGCAAGTGCTGAAAAAGCCCTTAAAGTTGCAGTCTTTTTCTGCAAATGAGACTTGTGTAAAAATGTCACTTTTTATGCCAAAATTATGTAAAGTTCCTCCACTGATCTTCCAAAAATGATAGTTTGTACATATTTGCTAAAAAGATAAATTTTTACAAAATTTGACCCAGTATGCTGCACATGTCAGCAAAACTGAAACTACAGTTTAAATTTGTCAAGTTTCTCATAGTGTCTCTCATAACCCTTTCATGACCAAGTCAGTTTTCATTTTTTCTTTTCTTTTTATATCTCCCCACACTTATTTTATTATGGTCAAATTGTACTTCATAATGTACTTTCAAGCTGGAAAAAAATCTGAATAGGATGGACTTTAAGTTTATTGTTCACAGTGTTCATGATTTTATCTCCTGCTATGGTGTTACCATATAGGAAAGACATTTTCATGTGCGGGATACCGAACATGTTTGTTTTTATATATAATTTAGGGAGTGATTTGAATAATGTATACACACGTGGACAAAATTGTTGGTACCCCTCGTTTAATGAAAGAAAAACCCACAATGGTCACAGAAATAACTTGAATCTGACAAAAGTAATAATATATAAAAATTCTGTGAAAATGAACAAATGAAAGTCAGACATTGCTTTTCAACCATGCTTCAACAGAATTTTTTAAAAAAAGAAAACTAATAAAACAGGCCTGGACAGAAATGATGGTACCCCTGAAAATAATGTGACGAAAGGGACATGTTAAATCAAGGTGTGTCCACTAATTAGCATCACAGGTGTCTACAATCTTGTAATCAGTCAGTGGGCCCGTATATAGGGCTACAGATACTCACTGTGCTGTTTGGTGAAATGGTGAGTACCACACTCAACATGGACCAGAGGAAGCGAAGGAAAGAGTTGTCTCAGGAACTTAGAAAGAAAATTATAGACAAGCATGTTAAAGGTAAAAGGTTATAAGACGATCTCCAAGCAGGAAGGAAGCTGAAAACATGCCATCTGGAAAAGGCATCCTTCAAACCTGAGACAACTGGAGCAGTTTGCTCATGAGGAGTGGCCAAAATACCTGTTGAGAGGTGCAGAAGTCTCATTGACAGTTACAGGAATCGTGTGATTGCAAGGATTGCCTCAAAAGGTTGTGCAACAAAATATTAAGTTAAGGGAACCATCATTTCAGTTTCATGAGTTTTCATGGCCTGTTTCATGAGTTTTCTTTTTTTTTAAATTCTGTTGAAGCATGGTTGAAAAGCAATGTCTGACTTTCATTTGTTCATTTTCATAGAATTTTTATATATTACTACTTTTGTCAGATTCAAGTTATTTCTGTGACCATTGTGGGTTTTTCTTTCATTAAACGAGGGGTATCAACAATTTTGTCCACGTGTGTATATATGAAAAAAATTTGATTCAATATTTTATAATTTTTTTCCCCCACTTTTATTCTTAGGACTCTGCTAGGGGACTTGAATCCTACAGGATGTCTAATTAGCCATACAATATACTGAAAACTGGTGTATTTCAGTATATTGTAAAATTGCAGGTCTTCTATTACATGCTAGGCTGTCGTCTGTTAATATAACAGGTCGCCACCACCTGATGACACTTTAGGGGGGCAGCGATCTGATCTGATCCAATAAGGTGGTCTCTGGGCTTTAGATGCCACAGTCAATACTATGGCATATAAAGAGTTAATGGGCAATCATTCATATCTCCTGCTATATTATAAAGCTGGCAACCAACATTTATTGAAAGGGTTCAGCAAAAGAAAACATAAAAACAGCAGTTTGATGACATAGGAATATGATTATGTTCTTTTATAAAGCAAGTGGAAAGGGGAGAAATAGCTTGGAGTGTCTGTGTACATTCAAAGTGTGCCCTCCATTATAGCCTTTGGAGAGTTATAAAAAAAAAAACTCAACTGATTCTGCATGACCTGTGGATCTTATTTGTAACTCCCCTTAGATTGTAATAGAGGGTGCTGTGTCCTAAAAGAAATATTAAACAATTTCCAGATATAAAAGGGAGGTGGGCTACCAAATATGTCTTAACGCCTCTTCAGTACAATTTCTGAAGTGTAAAACACATCCTTTTTGGCGTTATGGACATTAGCAGGCAAGTATTCCAAGGAGTGGGAAGACTTCCTTTACACGCTCATGTCATCACCCCTCTTTGTCGTTGATTATGGATAAATCTCCAGATCCGTTAAACGGATCTGCTGAATGGACAGCAGAAATGTAATGTGAATGGCCCCTTAAATAAAATCAGATCAGTTACTTCAAGAAAGGTAAAATAAACCTGCTTTTATTCAACTGACTCATCTGCTTTCATCTGTTTTTTGTATCTGAAAAACTGATCAGTTAAACTGATGATCAAAACGTGATGTCAACAGCCCCTTATAGATACCCTTTGGTTTTGAGCCACATATCTGATAGGAAATGACAGTACATTGAATTAATGTAAAAAAATGTGTTTAGAACTCAACAGATTTTATCCAACGTGTTAGACTTAAACTTATTTTATGTTTTTCTTATATAGACTATGACAACCTCAGCATTCATCTAGCTGGATCTGTCTCTATTTCTAGCAGTTATGGAGGAAAGGTAAATTTTACACTTCCACATTTTCCTTTCCTAAAAATGACTTCATGCTCTCAATTGGAGGTGGAGCACTCTAGATAAACATTCCATTAAAGAGGAATTTTCATGTCCTCACAAATCAGCGGTATTATATACCACTAGAAAGCTCACCGTGTGCTGAATTCGGCACACTTGTCAGCTTCACCGGTATGCTCCCCAGTGTCAGAGATATCAGTGCCGTTAGTTTCGGCACTGATATCCCTCCACTGTCAGAAGGCCCACTGAATTCAGCGCACTAGCGGTATATAATACCGCCGATTTGCTAGGACATTAAATGTCAGGAAGGTGTCACTGTGAATAAATATTAACGTTAATGCATAAAAAGTACTGTGGACAAAAGTGCATTAAGAAAACATTAATATTTTTACTCCAAGATGAACATGAGGGGATTACTGCACTTCATATGGACATTATACTTTACTGTTATGCGTTTGCAGTCTAGCATTACTTATAATACTATTTGTATATTATCATCCTTTTGTTGTTATTCTGATTTACATAACCATGTAGTAAATTACAGTGTAAATATAGAACAACTAATGGGTTTAGCTATGTGTTTATCCCAGCAAGTGTGAGTTTTATTCCTCTGTTTCTTCTTAGGTTTCATGATATCTCAGTAATTTTTAATTCAGATTTCTTTCTGCATATTCATCCATATTGTGTGCAATGTTGCAAATATAATTTGTAATATGTTTTATTACAAGACTTGAGTATGCTGCACATTATAAAAGGCAGATCCCTTATTGTAATATGAGTGCATAACAGTATGGTAGCTCAGCTATCCTTTAGCTCTGTGAGGCACCTGAGAAATAGAGTCAGAGCCTGCAGAGGGCGAAATGCCAAAAAACTAAATCAGAATAGAAGTAAATAATGGACAGAAAATGTATTACACCTCATGTTCATGCGTATGGTTGCCTTTAACATTTAACTACTATTTACAGTGGGGAAAAAAAGTATTTAGTCAGCCACCAATTGTGCAAGTTCTCCCACTTAAAAAGATGAGAGAGGCCTGTAATTGACATCATAGGTAGACCTCAACTATGAGAGACAAAATGAGAAAACATATCCAGAAAATCACATTGTCTGATTTTTAAAGAATTTAATGTAAATCACCAGGCCAACAGGAAACTAATTGGCCTGGTGATTTACTATGGCCGCTGCCAGTTAGTTCCTCGATTGACTATGGTCACAGTGGTCAAATTCCTGCTGATCAGATACCTGTTTGATGTTTGGCCACCTGTGTCTATGCTCAGCCAATGCTTTTTAACCCCTTCACGCATTCTCACGTACCTGTACGTGGGAGAATGTGGTTAGTTACCGCATCCCCACGTACAGGTACGTGACGGTGATCGAGCGGGCTCAGAAGCAGAGCCCGTGCGATCACCGCGGGAGCCCGGCTGTATTTGACCAGTGGTAACACCGATCCCCGCTGTTTAACCCTTAAGATTCCGTGGTCAACAGCGACCGCGGCATCAAAGGGGTTCCGCCATCTTGCCGCCCCCCCCCGGCACCCCCTGCGGCGAGATCGATGGGGGGGGGGGTGCCGATATCTATAATCTGCAGCCTGGGGTCTGCCAAGTGACCCCAGGCTGCCTGGAGAGCCCAGTACCTGGTTGATCCTGCCGAGACCTCAGGAAGTCAGCGCTGTGTTTCCATAGCGCTGACTTCCTGTATAGGCTGCAAGACACTTGCATGCTCGTGTCTTGCAGTCTATAGTACTGAGCCAGAGATCAAAGTATCTCTGGCTCAGGTGTCCTAATGGCACACATGAAAAAGTAAAAAAAGTGAAAAAATAAATAAATAAAGTATGTGAAAAAAAATTAATAAAAGAATAAAGCCCCAAAAATTCCCTTTTCCTATATAAAATGAATTATATAAAAAATAAACCTAAAAATTAATAAAAACAATACATATTTGGTATCGTTGTGTCCGTAACAACCTGTACAATAAAACTGAAACCATATTTAATGTACACGGTGAAGGTCGGGGAAAAAAAAAACGGAAAAAACCCGCCAAAAGTAATGATTTTTCGCCATCTCACCTTACAAAATATGCCATAAAAAGTGATCAAAAAGTCATATGTACCCCAAAACAGTACCAATAAAAAGCACAGGTTGTCCCGCAAAAAATAAGCCCTAAACCAACTCTCTAAACTGAAAAATAAAAATGCTGCGCATCTTAGAAGATGGCGATGCAAAAAAAAATTGATTTATGTCCCCAAATGGGTTTTGTTCTGCAAAATTGGTATTGCATAAAAAAACAGTATAAATGAGGTATCGCCGTAATCGTACCGACCCGTAGAATAAAGGTAACATGTTACTTACGCTCTACGCTGCATGGTGAAAAATTTAAACGGTAAAATGCAGTGCCAGAATTGATGGGGTTGTTTTTTAATCCACCAAGAAAGAGTTAATAAAATTTATTTAATAAGTTGTAAGCACCTAAAAATGATGTCATTAAAAAAATACATCTCATACTGCAAACAACAAGCCCTAATATGGCTGCATCACCAGAGAAATAAAGAAAATATAGCTCGTACAATGTAAGACAAAAACCCCAAAAAATCACCAAATCATTAGAACATAACTGGCTGCGGCAGGAAGGGAATGTATAAGCTGTGCGAGCGTATATTAGGGTACAAACCAGATTTAGAGCTTACGAGGGATAATAAACCAGAAGTGACCCCCAGAGTGACCCCCCAATAATAGGAACTACTGGGGAAATAGTAGGGAATTTAGTGTACCCAATGTTCTACGCACAGCTTACCTATTCACTTTTCCCCATCCGCTGTGCAGTCACGTCTGGGATACTAATGCTCGCTACACCCCTTGATAAATTCTTTGAGGGGTGCACTTTTCAAAATGGGGTCATTCCCTAGGGGATTCCACTTTACTGGTACTTTAGAGGCTCTGCAAACATGACATGGCATCCAGATCCCAAACATCTGAATCTGCGCTCCAAAAGCCATATAGCGCTCCTTCCCTTCTGCGCCCTACTGTGTGCACAAACTGCAGTTTATACCCACATGTATGACACTGGTGTACCCAGGATAAGGTACTTAATGTCATATGTGGGTATAAACTGCTGTTTGGGCACAGCCGAGCACAGAAGGGAAAGAGCGCTATTTGGTTTTTGGACGCCATTGCACTTTTGCAGAGCTGAAATGCCAGTACAGTGGAATCCCCTGACATGTCACCCCATTTTGGAAACTACACCCCTGAAGGAATTTATCCAGGGGTACAGTGAGCATTTTTAACCCCCAAGTGTTGCTATAATTTATTATCCATAAATGAATACGCAGCTGATGGTGAAAGGTGAAAATGACAATTTATCCAGGAATACATCATTTCAGTGCGTAATATGTTATGTCCGGCTTGTATCAGAGATGAACGCTCCAAAAGCTGTTGCGCCCGGGATCCCCGCTCACCAGTTTTTGGAGTGTGTGTCTGTGCAGACATAAACTGGGCACAACATATTGGGCACTGAAATGGCGTATCTATAGAAAAATTTCATTTTTTACTTTTCATTATCAGCTGCGCATTCATTTCTGGAAATTAAAATAATGCAACACTTAAGGGTTAATAATGCTCGTTACCCCACTTGATAAATCCCTTGAAGGGTGTAGTTTCCAAAATGGGGTCACTTTTTGGGGTTTTCCTTTGTATTGGTACTCTATGGGCTTTGCAAATGAGACATGGCACCTGAAAACTATTCCAGCAAAATCTGCTTTTCAGATGCCAAGTGTCGCTCCTTCCCTTCCATGCGCTGCCATTCACCCAAACATCAGTTTACACCCACTTGTGGGGTATTTCCGTGCTCGGGAGAAATTGCATAACAAACTGTGAGATGCATTTTCTCCTTTAACCCTTTGTGAATGTGTTAATTTTAGGGCTAAATTAAGGAATTAGTGGGAAAAAATTAAATGTCTAAATTTCACCTCCATATTGTTTTAATTCCAGTGAAATGCTTAAAGGGTTAACAAACTTCCCAAATGTTATTTTGAATTATTTGAGGGGTGCAGTTTTGAAAATGGGGTCATTTATGGGGTTTTTTAATATATAGGCCATTATAATCCTCTTCAGAACTGAAGTGGTCCCTAAAAAATTAGTTTGGGAAATTTTCTTGTAAATCTGGAAAATCGCTGTTACACTTGTAAGCTTTATAACATCCAAAATAAATTACAGGACGATTAAAAGATTATGCCGATATATAGCAGAGATATGGTAGATAATATGTATTAATGTATTTGGGTGGTATGACTATCTGTCTGAAAAGCAGAGCATTTCACATTTTGAAAATTGCGATTTTTTTTTTTTTCCAAATTTCCATCAAATTTCCTTTTTTTTTATAAATAAATACAAAAATATTCATTAGTGTTTACCACTAACATGAAGTATAATGTGTCACGAAAAAACAATCTCAAAATCACTTGTGTAAGTTAAGTCGTCTCAAAGTTATTTCCATATAAAGTGACACATGTCAGTTTTGAAAAACGAGGACTGTTACTTAACGCATTTTTGGGCTCGGTCTTGAAGGGGTTAAAGGGGTTGTGCAGGACTTCGAAAACATGGCTGCTTTCTTCTCAGGAAGCGACATAATGTCTGTTGGGCATATGGCCATGCTGCAGCTCAGTCCCATTTATTTTAGTGGGATGGAGATGTGGCATTGCCATGTGACCAACAGACATGATGTCACTTCCCGAGAGCAAGAAAGCAGCCATGTTTTCGAGTCCTGTACAACTTTATTTAATACAACTCCATGTTCGTTGAGATTTTCGATATGACATTCAAAAATGTGACTACATATTCCTAACAGAAAAGGATGCATTGTGAAAAAATGGTAGCTAGTAGTTAGATACCGTTGACACAATTTTAAGAGACAGGTTGCAAATTTTATTTAACTTGGACTTGTTCATTAAAATAATCTCCCTTTATTTTATTGTATTAATAGTTTACATCATTGTACCTTTATTGTCTAATAATAATGTTTATGATACTAATTAAATTGCAATGTCTTCTAGTCTCATGAATTTGTACTTGTATAACATTTTCTTCTTGTACAGAATATTTGTTTAATTGCGTCAATGTTTGGATGCAAAATATCTTTGATGACGTTTGACACATGTGCCTTTTCGCAACTTCAGAAACGTGGACTGCAGCATTTTGGATCAGAAACAAATTTGTCTATTGTCTCTAGGTAATTTTAATGCCAAAAACTGAGTAACACCACAAACTACGATTGTTTTGGATTGTACTGCATGTCAAAGCAACTTTATTTCTCCACCACATTTAGCCCATTAAGCTACCTGACCTGTTTTTTGTCAAGCAAAAAATGCTTCTTCTTTGTCTTGAAAGTACCGATTCTATTACATTAGATTGAACTTTCAACCATTTGTAGTTGCTACAGCAAATAAAGGGTACACTCTGTCTTTGTACTTGGATTTACACCAGGCACAGCACATTTTCTTTTATTTCACAAATTGAATTTCTTGCATAATTTTTCCTTACATTTTTGTGCAGATCAGGAGTTGGCAATGTAGTGCCATATGTAGTATTTTCACAGCCAGTTAGTAATGTAATTATTGGCAGAAATGATTTAGCCTTAGGCTTGTTAGAGGCAGGAAGTCCTTGCTTGTGATTGGTTGTACTTTTATAGTATCCAAAAGGATTTAGCTTTCTGTTTCCAGATTTTCATACCAAGTGATAGCCCTGACTGCTGCCTGCACATATGTACATTTGTAGTTCTTCTGATGCATAGTCATGAAAAAAAAATTAAGAGTCTGTTTGTGGGACAAAAAAAATACAATTCAATAAAATGTTGATTTTTAATAACTGTGTTGGTTAGAGGAATCAGTATTATCACCAGTAAACCCACAGCACTCTCAGCATATAAAATATCCTTTTTTAGCTTTCCCTCTTTTATGTTTAAAAGTACCCGTTTACCTATCCAAAATAGTCTGCATGCACCATATGCAAATTAGCTGAGAAGCAATACAATACTGCCTGATTTCTGAGGAGATGAGTTGGACTGAAAGGTGTGACTCAGGTATTTTGCTGCTACTTTTTTAACGCAACCTGTTTTTTTTTGTTTGTTTGTTTTTTCTTTTTTCATGGTTTCCACTCTTCTGTGAATTACTTCCACAAGATTTGCCGTGTACCTTTGGCTTTGAAGGGTGTGATGTATCCCACTGTATAGACATAATATAGGATATGTCCACTATGCAGCCTCTTCCCCCTTTCTCACCATGATAGATGCCGGAGTATCTTGCCAAAAGCAGGGTGACACACTAGACACCCCATGTTCTTGCACACTTATCTTGTGTGACACCGCTCAACTTCACTCAGTTGGAGAGACCAGGAGCCTGCAACAGCATTGATTTGTGTGTATACAGATTAATTACTACTTTTAAGCATAGAAAGTGCAGAGAACTACATGGATAAATGACAGGTTATATATATATATATATATATATATATATATATATATATATATATATATATTTTTTTTTTTTTTTAGGGAATCTGTCCCTAAAAATTGTATATCAGTCTGTTGAACTCCTCCTGATCTGTAACATTTTTCCTGCAGAGGACTACTGTATATTCATGGTGACAGATTCCCTTTAACTATGTCTAGAGATCTTTTAGATTTTTACACCATTGATCTACTGAAATGAGATTGTGTCAAAAATCGATGAATCTGGGCCACTGCATTCTTTGATATGGCACAAACTAGTGTTACTGTATGAGATTGCATAGCTCTGTGCTTGCTTTAATCTCTACTGTTAGAAAGGGGGTCCGCATACTCTTAGCCATAAAGTGTATGATAAATGTAAACTGCACTCTCACACACCATTTACTAGTTTTACCAATGAAACAAAGTACAAAATTGGAACAGACCTGTTTTACCAGATCCCCTTTCCTGGCCAGGGTTTTCCTGTTCCTTTCTTTGCCCTAGAAACTGAAAGAATTCTTCTAGTAACTATCTCATCACATACTAAAATTCAATTCTATTGCTTTTTCTTTCTTCTGTAGTGATCCCCTGTTATTGACCTCTCCTTTACGGTGTGAACTTCCAAAGAAACAGGACAAACTAAAAACAAATGGTATGTGGGGAATTGTCTATGTTGTAAATATGAGATCTTTATAAGTATATATGTACTTGGTAAAATTACTAAATATATGGCTTGTCAAAGACGCCTATGTTGCTGTAGCAGAAACAGAAAAAATAAAATGCCACTTAAATTGTATATATATGTTCAGTGTAGCAAACTATAGTACCTTGCATTGGTGGTGACAGCCAACCCACAGTGGTCTTTTATGTTTCTATATTATTACTGTAAAGAGAGGTGATGCTTAATACAGTTGTGCTAAAAAGTTTACATCCTCCGGCAGATTTTTTGTTTTTTTTGGCCTTTTTTGAGAGAATATGAATGATAACACAAAAACTTTTTCTCCACTCATGGCACCCCTATTAATCTTAATCATTTTTAGTTCTAAATATTTGGGTGTTTGCAACAGCCATTTCAATTTGATATATCTAATAACTGATGGACACAGTAATATTTCAGGATTGAAATGAGGTTTATTGTACTAACAGAAAATGTGCAATATGCATTAAACCAAAATTTGACGGGTGCAAAAATTTGGGTATCATTTTATTGATTTGAATACTCCTAACTACTTTTTACTGACTTACTGAAGCACAAAATTGGTTTTGTAACCTCACTGAGCTTTGAACTTCATAGCCAGGTGTATCCAATCATGAGAAAAGGTATTTAAGGTGGCCAATTGCAAGTTGTTCTCCTATTTGAATCTCCTCTGAAGAGTGGCATCATGGGCTCCTCAAAACAACTCTCAAATCATCTGAAAACAAAGATTATTCAACATAGTTGTTCAGGGGAAGGATACAAAAAGTTGTCTCAGAGATGTAACCTGTCAGTTTCCACTGTGAGGAACATAGTAAGGAAATGGAAGACCACAGGGACAGTTCTTGTTAAGCCCAGAAGTGGCAGGCCAAGAAAAATATCAGAAAGGCAGAGAAGAAGAATGGTGAGAACAGTCAAGGACAATCCACAGACCACCTCCAAAGAGCTGCAGCATCATCTTGCTGCAGATGGTGTCACTGTGCATCGGTCAACAATACAGCACACTTTGCACAAGGAGAAGCTGTATGGGAGAGTGATGCGAAAGAAGCCGTTTCTGAAAGCACGCCACAAACAGAGTCGCCTGAGGTATGCAAAAGCACATTTGGACAAGCCAGCTTCATTTTGGAAGAAGGTCCTGTGGACTGATGAAACAAAGATTGAGTTGTTTGGTCATACAAAAAGGCGTTATGCATGGCGTCAAAAAAACACAGCATTCCAAGAAAAACACTTGCTACCCACTGTAAAATTTGGTGGAGGTTCCATCATGCTTTGGGGCTGTGTGGCCAATGCCAGCACCGGGAATCTTGTTAAAGTTGAGGGTCGCATGGATTCAACTCAGTATCAGCAGATTCTTGAGAATAATGTACAAGAATCAGTGACGAATTTGAAGTTACTCCGGGGATGGATATTTCAGCAAGACAATGATCCAAAACACAGTTCCAAATCTACTCAGGCATTCATGCAGAGGAACAATTACAATGTTCTGGAATGGCCATCCCAGTCCCCAGACCTGAATATCATTGAACATCTGTGGGATAATTTGAAGCGGGCTGTCCATGCTCGGCGACCATCAAACTTAACTGAACTGGAATTGTTTTGTAAAGAGGAATGGTCAAAAATACCTTCATCCAGGATCCAGGAACTGATTAAAAGCTACAGGAAGCGACTAGAGGCTGTTATTTTTGCAAAAGGAGGATCTACTAAATATTAATGTCACTTTTCTGTTGAGGTGCCCATACTTTTGCACCGGTCAAATTTTGGTTTAATGCATATTGCACATTTTCTGTTAGTACAATAAACCTCATTTCAATCCTGAAATATTATTGTGTCCATCAGTTATTAGATATATCAAATTGAAATGGCTGTTGCAAACACCCAAATATTTAGAACTAAAAATGATTAAGATTAATAGGGGTGCCCAAACTTTTTCATATGACTGTATGTATCAATACTCATGTCTGTTATGCTCTGTGGAATTTATCAATAGTATTAATATTGTTTAACAGCTAAATATTATGTATGTCCAGTTTTCTTTTATGCTTGTTATATTAGTATAAAGAGACTAATAACAAATAAGACATCCTAATAGCTTTATCCACATTCTACCATGTGAGTGTTTCTGTTTTATTAGTCTGTGAAATGTGTCATGCTAAATGACTTTAGCAAAGACCTTCATTGACCATGCCATGTTTTCACCTCATAGATCATTTAGCAAGTATGAAATGAAATCACTTTGCGTTGTAGAAGAGATTAAGACAGAAAGTATGAAAAGAAAGCCTTGAAAGGGTCTGAGCAGTGTATGTTGGACATCAAATCTGCCAAACGTTTTGGCACGGTTTACATTGAAAGACTTTAGCAGCCACACACAGCTTATTCCATAAATCTTGTGAGACTGCAGCTTCTGCTTCAGCAGCTTTTTCATATAGTGTTAGGAATTATAAAGTGATGTCTGTTTTACAATTCACATGTTTATTTTCTGAGATACATGAGCTCTGAACACTAAATCACATGTAGTCTCAGAAAGTTTCATTTTTCTCTAAATGGTCAATGGCTCCTTTTCTGCAACTAAAATTGGTGCCAGCAAAAGTCCATATGTTAGTGGCATGTGTGCCTTCTTGTAAGTGGATTTTTAATCTTATTACTTATTACTTGCATAGATAGAAGCCTTTCCCATTTCCTTTACTTTATGCATGTCTGCTGGAAGCTTCATTTTCTGCTTGGAGCTTAGGGGCCAAAGGCACCTAGTGAATCAACCCTAGCCTAGCCTGCTACAATAATTTTGCATAGCTTAGAGCTATACTACAAAGTATGTAAGTACATTGTATGATTCACATGGAATTTGAGAAAATCTTAAGATGACCTCAGTGAGAGTGATATTATAATCTGTGTAAATTTGCAGTCATCTTTGTAGTCTTGTGATATGAAAATAAGGTAATTCTTAATTAATGATAACAGGTTAAAGCTTAAACTGGTTCTCCACAACTCAATATTGATGGTCTATCCTTAGGGTAAGTCATCCATATTGGATCAGTGGCAGTGCAGCAACTATTTTCAGCACAGTGTACTGAGCTGGATGCAGACTGCTCCATATAAAGTGTAGTCACCATGCTCACGAACATCCTATTCATTCGAGAGAGTGCTAAGCTGCAATAGCTTTGCACGGCCGACTGTACACTGTGCTGAAAACAGAGGATTGGTGGGGTTGCAGGATGTCGGACCCCCACCATCTGAAATTAATAATCTATCCATAAGCATCTAGTCTGGTGTGTCCCTATAAACTCATTTGTATTTTGATTGCCCATTATTTACTTTAATGTGCTTGGCCACCTTCTACAAATATTCTCCAAGCACCTCCAAACTATTTGCTGTACAGCTACTCATACGTTACAGCACAGCAGTTTGACAGAAAGTCCCAGGCTAACCATGTGTGGCATGGACACAATGCATATCTGTGGACCCGAAGTCCTTGGGAAGCTATTGTTCAGCCGCAGCCCAAAAGAAGAATGATGAACAAGGGGAGTCCAGCGGGCTTTTATATGTCTACTTCGTATGCAAAATGTTACATGTCTTCCATGAAGGAAGCTAACGCTGTGTCTACACATAGGTTTGATGTTTTTATAAGGTTTCCTACTATATATACTTAAAAACATTTTAAGCTACACATCGTTTTCCAAGTTTGTTTTTACATACATTGATGTATTTGGCGCTGTGAAACAAAACACCCTGTAATTTTAATCTGCTTCTTGAATTGTGAGAAAAAATTAGGTAGTCTGTATTTTATATCATGAAGATGACTAAAAAAGGATGGAATTTGGATCTAAAAATAAGTTAGTTTAAGGCATTAACATCAAGCAAGTCAGTCACATTTCCACATAAAATGGAATGAGGCATACCAATGAGCATGTGTGTAGCTCACACCAGTTAACCACAAAAATGCAGCCCAAGGTACCAAAACCTTTTGCTCTTTAAAATGAATTGCAACCCTGCCAGTGAACTATGTGTGCACAAAAGACCTTCTAAAATGATCAATGATCACACTTAATTAAAGTGAGACAGTAGATCAACTGTGCTCGGCTGGAAAAACAATCTATTATCTGCCCACAGGACAATCTATGATTGCTTTTACGAGCTCGGCTTGGAATTTTACAAAATGGCATTTATACTTCTTGCTATTATTTAAGTGCAGTGAGTTATGTAGTGAGTGTCTTTCCAGGATACCACATTCATTTGGTTTTTAAATATGTGCATGATAAGCAGTTTTGTAAACCAGACTATTAAGATGACATTTTTAGCGACCAGCCTAATGTTAAGTCATTTCGCGTTTTGCAAGTGAAGAATTGTAAGTCATTTGCTTCTTTTCAAAACTATTTTTATATTAGAATTAGCACATTTTGGTGTAAATTGTATATGTATAAGGGTCTAGCCTTTTGATACAGACATCTTAAAGGACTTGTGCTGTTAGGGAAGCTTATTCCCTGTCTACAGCATAGAGGACAAGTGTCTGATCACTGGGTCCAGAGAGGAGGAGGGCGACCCTGGGGGCCAAAAGTCCCTCTAAAGCCTCCTTTTGATTACAGTCCCAGTAGCCCCAAAGCAGTAAGAATTAAAAGCAGTGCACCTGGAGCTGAAGGCCCGCTCCCAGTGCACCAGTTACCTCATTTGTAGAATACTTCAAAGTTCTTCTCCAGATCTACTAAAGTGACATACATTACAGCGATATTTTGTTTATCACTGTGATGTGCTCTGTAACTCTGTGGTGACTTGGAGAAGGTAGAAGACTAACTTTAAGAGAAGGATGAACCTCAAAAAAGCAATAGCAATATTGCTTTGAATGTTTGGAAATTATGCCTGTAGACCCTATCAATTAAAGGGTTTGCCCAAGATTAGAACCTAAGTTACCTGATTTTCCGGCAAACCTCACCATACTTGTCCACAGATTGTATCTGGTATTGTAGCTTGAATATATTGATTTGAATGGGGCTGAACTGTAATTCCCCACTGGGCCAAGGACAATGGTGGAGCTGTTTGTTGGGGAAAAAAATCTTACACAAATCATTCAACTAGTAGAGACAGTCAGCTGTGTGCTACAAGTAAATGTGTATACATTGAAGTTGTAGTAATAGTCAGTATTGTTCCATGAGTCCTTTATTTTATCCCATAGATGTTTCCTGTGTGCTGAGCCAGCACATGTATATCTTGTAATCATGTTACTTACTGAATTCCAAGGGTAACAAGAGGTATAGGGTGTTACATTACTGATGCCATGTTTAGTTCTATTCAAGGGGTATTCTGGCAACAACAATCATATTTCATATAAATGTACTTCACTAAATATACTTGGCATCCATTGAAAGTATTTAGCAACAATGAAAATGTTACTCTTTAAATGTGTTGTCTGTGGCCTGGTAGCACACAAACAGCTTTTTATATGAAAATTTATGAATGCATTGACCACTGGGTGTTAACCTTCCCCTTGTCAAATGGGTATCGCTCTACACAATACTGACTGTCAATTTTAACTGTACATTTCTCAGAGAAGTAACACAAGGAATGGTGCAGAATGCAGAGTTCTAAAAATAAAGAATTACTTTAAGTGGAATACAAGGATTTAATAAAACAGATATGTCAGGAGAGCTGTCGTCTTTTTTAATATAGTGATAGTCTATACTAGTATAGGCCATCAGTATCTGGTTATGGGGTCTAAATATGTGTCATCAGTGTCTGATTATGGGGGCACACTCACCGTATCCTCCTGAATGCTTACCAGGAAAAGTTCCTTACATTTAGTTATGACCATGAATCTTATTGCAGCTCAGACCCATTAACTTGAATGTAATTAGTTTCAATAATGTATGTATTTTATTTTTCATGCAGGGCCACAAACCAAAATAAAGGACCAACCACTTGTTTTTCACAGTAAGATTAAGTCATCTGGTTACACCACAGCACCAAGGTAACTACACCATGAATGTACACCACTACTAAATATGTAGATATCACGCAGAAACATAGGGGGAAATGTATCAAAACTGGCATCTCTTATGGCACTCTTGATCCCCTGGGTAAATGGGCATTGAGATACATGCCACTTAATGAAGTAGGCATATCTTCTGCCAGATGTATGCCAGGAACTCAAACTATGCCAGCTAGATAGATTTGAGCTATGATTTAGGCTATTTTCTAATTTTGCCAAACATTGCCACTTTTCTGTGCCAGGAAATTTATCTCATAATGTACTGACTTTTATTTGGCTAGTAAGATAACATCCCCCCCCCCACACACATGCACACACATAAATTTTATAAACTGACCAGTTGTTAGGCCTCAGCGCTTACAGGCTTACAGATATGTTCTGAATTTTGTCAAGAATGTCTATTATAAGATGCATAATAATGAGTACTGTACTATTTACTTTGACGCTATAGCAGTGAAGCAGGCATCCCGAGGTCTACATAGGGACGGCATGTGCCTTCTGTGCTTCCCAGGGATCATTAGGAAAGCACCTTTTATTGTTTGTTTTGCCTTCTCCAGGACTGGATAGGAGTGCATCGGTAGAGGATCAGTAGCTGTTAGTTGTCCTTAGGGCACTGTATCATCTCTTTCCCATCTATAAGAGTTGTTAGGCCAAGTCCACATCCATGCTGGAGCTCCACCACAGAAACCACCAGAAATCAGCAGAGAGAAAAGGCCTGCATGGAGGACTTTTCTCTATGCCAGTTTCAGTATATATGACGGACCCCATTATAGTCTATGTGTCTGCGGTGAACTGCTGTTTCAGCGGTCCGGCTCTCCATCTTTCGGGTCCCCGGCAGACCTGAATGATGGAGAGCCATGCGCAGATGTGAACCTAGCCTTAGGTTATGTATGATTATCTTTGTATCATTTTATTGACTTGTTGATATTGTATTATTTGTTCTGTGTTCCCTCCATATGTATATTGCCATAAGTCAGAATCTTGGATATTCATGTAAAATGAGTGTTGGAAAGGTTTTTATATTATTTCTCTGTGTGAACTGTATTCTGCAGTTTGTTTTCCCCTTGTGAATTGGTGCCTCTGCTGCCAAGATATGAACATTTTTGTCAATGTGTAAATGAGCAAGAGGCCATTGCTTTTGCTCTATATAGGTAAGCCTCCCACTGCTCTGTGCCTCCCTTTGTCCCTCCCTCCTTTTTTCGATTAACAGGGCCAACCAGTGTATAGCTAATTTTCCCTGGCCCTGAGTTCTTGCCACTGCTCATATGTTTGAGGCAATGGGTTTGAAAGAACTCAAGTCCATTAGGTATACAATCTTTAGCCCTGTCAGTCAGAGGAATGAGGGAGGGACGGATGGGAGGCTTACGTCTGTGGAACAGTGGCAATGCCCTTTACTGCTTCCATGAACAGATTTGCATAGTGACAAAAACTGTGATATCTTATTAGGCTGATTTCTGGTGACAGACTCCCTTGAAAACCACTTCCGTACCGCCCATTTGAGTATATTTACGTCCGGAAAGTGGTTGTCTAGTTCTGCAAGGACGTACCTATACGTCCAGCAGAACTAGCTCTACTGCGCCCCCCCACCACTGTATTGAGCTCTGTGGTCCCGCTGTCTATTGAAAACCTTAAAGTTTTGCCCAGAGACCACTATGTGTGGTCTCCAGGTCTGTGATCGCTGTGACACACCGTCACAGCGATCACAATGGTAATCGGCGCATGATTCGATTGCTCCGCTGTGCCCCCACCCCCCTCTTGTACTTAGCTCTGAGGTCCCGCTGTTAACAGACAGCAGGGACCTTGGAGCTTTACCCGGAGACCACTCTGTGTGGCTTCCAGGCATGAGATCGCTGTGACAGCCAGTCACAGCGATCACAATGAAGTTTGTCACATAGTGACAAACTTCGTTGGCTGAACGCAGATCTCCCTCTCCTTAGCCTAGCAGAGAGGGAGATCGGTACTTCTGCCTCCACCCCCAGCAATACGCCGTGGTCAGCTGTCAGAAGACAGCTATGATCACAGAGTTTTTTCCAGAGACCATCCTGATTGGGCATAGTGGTCTCTGGGGCATGTGAGCACTGTGACAGCCTGTACAAGGCTCACATAAAGTAAGTAATAAAAAGATAAAAAGTGGCTTCCGATCTCCCCTCCTCAAATCCTGACAGAGATTGGTAAGTAAAAATCACTACACACACACTCCCCTCCCCCTTGAGTGCCCCCCACTCTCTTCTGTCTCCCATATCTATCTATCTATCCATCTATCTATCTATCTATCTATCTAATCTCATATCTATCTATCTTATCTATCTATTCATCTATCTATCTTTTGCCTATTTTTTATCCATCTATCTACATAAATTCATATTTTTTGTGACCCATAAATAAAGATTATTGTTCCACTTTTAGGATGCAGACATGCAGTGGTTCTGGCGGCACAAAATTTATTATCTACAACTTGTTACTGGCCTTCTGGCGTGCGGTCAGAGCCGCTGCATGTATCTGCACCCTCAAATACATTTGTCATATAAAAGCAGATTTTTTTGTGCTATATACATGAAGGTTATTGTCATACGTTTAGGGTGCAGACATGCAGTGGCTTGGACGCACATAGTATAGGGAAGAAATGTATTAATTGTCTACAACTTGTTACTCGCTATGCGGTCAGTCGCTGCATGTATCTGCAGCCTAAAATACATTTGTCATATAAAGGCAGATTTTTTTTGTGCTATATACAGTGGGGAAAAAAGTATTTTGTCAGCCACCAGTTGTACAAGTTCTTCCACTTAAAAAGATGAGGCCGGCCTGTAATTGTCATCATAGGTAGACCTCAACTATGAGAGACAAAATGAGAAAACAAATCCGGAAAATCACATTGTCTGATTTTTTAAGAATCTATTTGCAAATTATGGTGGAAAATAAGTATTTGGTCAATAACAAAAGTTCATCTCAATACTTTGTTATATATCCTTTGTTGGCAATGACAGAGGTCAAACGTTTTCTGTAAGTCTTCACAAGGTTGGCACACACTGTTGCTGGTATGTTGGCCCATTCCTCCATGCAGATCTCCTCTAGAGCAGTGATGTTTTGGGGCTGTAGCTGAGCAACACGGACTTTCAACTCCCTCCGAAGGTTTTCTATGGGGTTTAGATCTGGAGACTGGCTAGGCCACTCCAGGACCTTGAAATGCTTCTTACGAAGCCACTCCTTTGTTGCCCTGCGGGGGGGTTGGGATCATTGTCATGCTGAAAGACCGAACCACGTTTCATCTTGAATGCCCTTGCTGATGGAAGGAGGTTTGCACTCAAAATCTCACGATACATGGCCCCATTCATTCTTTCATGTACACGGATCAGTCGTCCTGGTCCCTTTGCAGAGAAACAGCCCCAAAGCATGATGTTGCCACCCCCATGCTTCACAGTAGGTATGGTGTTCTTTGGATGCAACTCAGCATTCACTCTCCTCCAAACACGACGAGTTGTGTTTCTACCAAACATTTCTACTTTGGTTTCTTCTGACCATATGACATTCTCCCAATACTCTTCTGGAACATCCAAATGCTCTCTAGCAAACTTCAGACGGACCCGGATATGTACTGGCTTAAGCAGAGGGACACGTCTGGCACTGCAGGATCTGAGTCCCTGGCAGCATAGTGTGTTACTGACGGTAGCTTTTGTTACGTTAGTCCCAGCTTTCTGCAGGTCATACACTAGGTCCCCCTGTGTAGTTCTGTGCAGAAGGTGGATGATGGCATCATCTACCCCAATGCCGGGCTGATAAGCGAACTGGAGAGGGTCCATAGCGGGGGCTCACTAGAGGGCGGAGATGTGTGAGTACCAATCTCTCTAAGATCTTCATCAAGTGGAATGTCAGTGCTACAGGTCTGTAGTCGTTGAGGTCCATAGGGTGAGGTTTCTTTGGAACTGGTACCACACAAGGAGATTTCCATAATTCAGGGACTTTTTCCTGCCTCAGGCTCATATTAAACATATAAGTCTTAATTAGCCTTGCACTAATGTCATCTGGCCCTGCGGCTTTCCTCACTTTGATCTTTTTCATCTCCTTCCTCACCTGGGCTCGTGTGAAGGTCAGACTGTGGTAGATATAGACGGATTCCTGGATTTACTGGTCTGTTGGGGAGTAGCCGCATGGGGTGAAGTCATTGTGGTCGGGGGAACTGAAGGACATGCTAGGGTGGGAGGAGCTGGTGTGTGATCAAATCTATTGAAGAATAGGTTTAGTTCGTTAAGCCAATTAACATCTGCCTCAATCTGGCAGACAGACTGTCTATGACCCAAAATTGACTTAAGCCCCTCCCAGACCCCCCTTATGTCCTTTTCTTTTCATTTGTTTTTCCATTTTTTCCTTAGAATTGACTTTTCCCTGCCTGATTTGATGCCTCAGCTCCTTTTGTACCTCCCTCAGCCCCTCCCTATCTCTTTTCCTGAATGCCATCTTTTTCTCCTTAAGTAGTGTTTTTATATCAGAATTAATCCATGGTTTATTGTTGGAGAAGCACCTCACCACTTTTGTGGGTATGGAATTGTGTTGTCCACACAAAAATGAATGTAGTCCGTTATGCAGTGTGTGAGTCCTTCTGTATCTTCTCCATAAGAATCCTGCAGAACTTCCCGTGCGGTTGTGTTAAAACAATCCCTCAGAGCCTCATCACTCTCCTCGGACCATATCCTCACTGTGCGGGTGACAGCTGGTTCTCTACGTACAAGTGGCTTGTACACAGGTCGAAGATGCATTAGGTTGTGATCCGATCTTCCCAGGGGCGGTAGGGCTGATGAGTTATATGCCTCCCTCGCATTGGCAAAGAACAAGTCCAGTGTTTTATTGTCTCTTATAATGGGGTCTGTTGGGTTGACGCTTTAAAACTTTAGGACTTTTTAATCACCAGGTTTTAGGCGGATATTGAGAGGTAGTCTCTGGCAGGACTCCGAAGCAAATGTGAACTAAGCCTTACGGCTTACAGGTTAAGCTAAACAATGCTCTGCATTTTCAGCTGTCTATTCTGTTTGCTCTGTCGCTAATTGTTAATTTTCACTGATCTTGTGGGCAGAGACTTCCATATGTTACACATAGAAAGCAGCGCCCCTTACCACTCTCTCTCATATACAGAGAAGCAGCAGTACTAAACTATACTGATATAAATAAAACATTTGGGGTGAGATTGAAAACTGCTAACTATTGTTGTGTGTGTCTCTCTGTCACTTGGCGGCTCCTCAATCTAACTATTCCTTAGACATCTATTACCAGTGTTTAGCCAAGGTCAATCAGTAAATCTTTACTACACAAAATATTTATGTGCATAACAGAATATATCAGCTGGGGATAAAACTGTATGTACAGTTTATGATCAAACAGCCCATTGTGATTTTTTTTTGTTTGCAGGCAGTATGACTAAGAGCTGGTAGAAACATCTATATAGTTAATATCTTCTATATGCTATGAATATACAAAAAAAATGTGTTTAGGAGCTCACAAGGGAAATGTCTCGACTCAAAGAAATATGTTTGAGCCACACAGAGTGTAATTTATGTTAGTCTGAATAATTTACATACCAGACCTCATCATCAATGTGAAGACATATGTTTGACTGAGCAATTACAGCTACAGTCATATGAAAAAGTTTGGGCACCCCTATTAATCTTAATCATTTTTAGTTCTAAATATTTGGGTGTTTGCAACAGCCATTTCAATTTGATATATCTAATAACTGATGGACACAGTAATATTTCAGGATTGAAATGAGGTTTATTGTACTAACAGAAAATGTGCAATATGCATTAAACCAAAATTTGACCGGTGCAAAAGTATGGGCACCTCAACAGAAAAGTGACATTAATATTTAGTAGATCCTCCTTTTGCAAAAATAACAGCCTCTAGTCGCTTCCTGTAGCTTTTAATCAGTTCCTGGATCCTGGATGAAGGTATTTTTGACCATTCCTCTTTACAAAACAATTCCAGTTCAGTTAAGTTTGATGGTCGCCGAGCATGGACAGCCCGCTTCAAATTATCCCACAGATGTTCAATGATATTCAGGTCTGGGGACTGGGATGGCCATTCCAGAACATTGTAATTGTTCCTCTGCATGAATGCCTGAGTAGATTTGGAGCTGTGTTTTGGATCATTGTCTTGCTGAAATATCCATCCCCGGCGTAACTTCAAATTCGTCACTGATTCTTGTACATTATTCTCAAGAATCTGCTGATACTGAGTTGAATCCATGCGACCCTCAACTTTAACAAGATTCCCGGTACCGGCATTGGCCACACAGCCCCAAAGCATGATGGAACCTCCACCAAATTTTACAGTGGGTAGCAAGTGTTTTTCTTGGAATGCTGTGTTTTTTTGACGCCATGCATAACGCCTTTTTGTATGACCAAACAACTCAATCTTTGTTTCATCAGTCCACAGGACCTTCTTCCAAAATGAAGCTGGCTTGTCCAAATGTGCTTTTGCATACCTCAGGCGACTCTGTTTGTGGCGTGCTTTCAGAAACGGCTTCTTTCGCATCACTCTCCCATACAGCTTCTCCTTGTGCAAAGTGTGCTGTATTGTTGACCGATGCACAGTGACACCATCTGCAGCAAGATGATGCTGCAGCTCTTTGGAGGTGGTCTGTGGATTGTCCTTGACTGTTCTCACCATTCTTCTTCTCTGCCTTTCTGATATTTTTCTTGGCCTGCCACTTCTGGGCTTAACAAGAACTGTCCCTGTGGTCTTCCATTTCCTTACTATGTTCCTCACAGTGGAAACTGACTGACAGGTTAAATCTCTGAGACAACTTTTTGTATCCTTCCCCTGAACAACTATGTTGAACAGTCTTTGTTTTCAGATCATTTGAGAGTTGTTTTGAGGAGCCCATGATGCCACTCTTCAGAGTAGATTCAAATAGGAGAACAACTTGCAATTGGCCACCTTAAATACCTTTTCTCATGATTGGATACACCTGGCTATGAAGTTCAAAGCTCAGTGAGGTTACAAAACCAATTTTGTGCTTCAGTAAGTCAGTAAAAAGTAGTTAGGAGTATTCAAATCAATAAAATGATAAGGGTACCCAAATTTTTGCACCGGTCAAATTTTGGTTTAATGCATATTGTACATTTTCTGTTAGTACGATAAACCTCATTTCAATCCTGAAATATTACTGTGTCCATCAGTTATTAGATATATCAAATTGAAATGGCTGTTGCAAACACCCAAATATTTAGAACTAAAAATGATTAAGATTAATAGGGGTGCCCAAACTTTTTCATATGACTGTATGTAGCTACTGTGGATCATGTTCTGTCCTATAGTCCACTATTTGGAGGAAGTCCTACTAGATGATAAGTCCAGAAATATGTAACCCTTGGATAGATAGATAGATAGATAGATAGATAGATAGACAGATAATATATAGTGTGTGTGTGTGTTATATATATATATATATATATATATATGTGTGTGTGTGTGTACTGTATATACAGTTAGGTCCAGAAATAGATGGACATTGACACAAGTCTTGGCATTTTAGTTGCTTACCAAAACATATTCAAGATAGTTATATAATCAATATGGGCTTAGAGTGCAGACTCTCCGCTTTATTTGAGGATATTCACATCCCAATTGGAGGAAGGGTTTTGGAATTACAAATGACCAAAGGTAATTGGACAGTTAACTCAAAAGCTATTTATTGGGCTGCATGGGCTATTCCCTTTTTAATCCATCATCAGTTAAGCAGGTAAAAGGTCTGGAGTTGATTCCAGGTGTGGCGTTGGCTTTTGAAAGCTGTTGCTGTGAACTCACAACATGCAGTCAAAGGAGCTCTCAATAGAAGTGAAACAAACCATCTTTAGGCTGAAAAAAACAAAAAATCCATCAGAGAGATAGTGGAAATGTTAGGGGTGGCCAAATCAACAATTTATTACATTCTACTTGAAAAAAAATGGTGTGCTAGGGAGCTCAAAAACAACAATAGTGGATGATTGCAGAATCCTTTCCATAGTGAAGAAAAAACACTTAACAACATCTACCCAAGTGAAGAATACTCTCCAGGAAGTAGGTGTATAAGTTTCTAAGTCTACTATAAAGCAAAGACTTCATTAGAGCAAATACAGACGGTTCACCACAAGGTGCAAACCATTAATCAACCTCAAAAATAGAAAGGACAGATTAGACTTTGCCAAAAAACATCTAAAGAAGCCAACCCAGTTTTGGAACAGCATTTGATAGACATATGAATCTGTCAACCTGTACCAGAATGATGGGAAAAAGAAAGTATGGAGAAGGCTTGGAATGGCTAATGATACAAAGCGCACCACATGCCCTGTAAAACATGGCCGAGGCAGCCTGATGGCATAGGAATGCATGGGTTCCAGTGGCAGAGTCACTAGTGTTTATCGATGATGTGACAGAAGCAGCTGGATGAATTCTGAAGGGTACAGGAGTATACTTTCTGCTCAGATTCAATCAATCGCAGCAAGGCTGATTGGACCGCTCTTAATTTGTCCGATTTCTTTTGAGCCCCTAAAATGAGGCAGCTTTGTAGAAAAATGGCTGCAATTCCAAAATGTTTCAAAGGATATTTTTATGATATATATCTATATCAAAATAAATAGATAATTATAGATATATATTTCAGAAAGCATCACTGGTGTATAGTTTGTATAAGTTGTTATTCACCACTTGTTTCCATTCATGGTTTCTTTTCTTTTTGATGCCTGGACATGGTCTGTCTGTCTTATATTGCACTACATGTAGAGAGTATACAGAAAAATCTTTGGCTCATTTGCACATTTGCAGACTAAACATTTACCGTTATATTTCCATTGACCTTGACCCTACCAGACAGAAATGTGTCATGTAATCTAAGAAGTGTAGCAGAGGAAAAATATATTTAGTTTGGGAACAGGACACAGACCAAAAATATTATGTAGTTATTCTACCGATTAATTCATTATGTTATCACGTATGGCTGTTTATTGTCGTGGTTATTCTAATTGTGGATGACATGAACAATGTAATGTTCAGTTGCAGAACTGAAATGATAAAGTACTGCATGCATTGTAAGATAGCCAGTATAACCTTATTACACAGAAGTTTTCTTTGTGCTCAAAGGTGTTGACTAAAACTTCACTATGGATTACAAATCCTTAGTAGCAGATTTGATGTCAGACTTCTGACAATCAACTGTTTGCCAGAGTTACAGAGTACATACAGAATACATCTTTGCTTCCACAAACTGGGAGAAGAGGAACCCTGCCCTACTTCTGTTACTGAAAGAGCAGGAGGCATAGGGTAATGTGGCCTGCGGTCTACAAGCTGTAGGCAGCAAGAGGAAAGTATTGCTGCAGTACTTACCTCACTGCTTCCCAGCCCTTCTCACTCTTTCCTGCTCGGGTCAGGGCAGTACACGTGGAGCAGAAGAAGAGCGTGCCTTGGGAGCAAGCAAAGAGGTAAATACTGTACTAAAACTCTGTATGGGTGCTTGTTTGACACTCATGGGGTCACCGTATAGGGGGCCATTATTTTACACCTATTGTCTAATTCTTTTGTGTTCTTGAATTTTATTGGTAATGTTATTCTACAGTAGCATTTTCTTTCTTCCAGAATGAAGATGTTTAATCCAAAAACAAATACAAAGACAAATCAAGTTTCAAAAGTAAAGGAGATATCAAGGTAGATGTCTTAATTTTCTGGTTTTTCAAATACTGATGCTTTGCAGATCCCAAACCTATAAAGACAATAGGGTTACTGAAAATACTTGCAGAGCATCTATAAAACATTCCTTTCTGTCAAGGAATTTGACACAGTCTTTTTTCTGCTAAATCCCTGCAGTTTTTTATAGATTACCTGCAAATTATTTATATCACTGGATTGCCCTATAGTCCTACCAGGTATCTAGGGAGAGGAGCCACAGTCGTAAGAAGTTTTGTCTTCCCATCAGACCCCTATGGAAGCACTTTCTTTTTTTTTTTTTCATTTCCTTTAACCTTTAATATACTACATCTTTTGAGAAATATTTTCATAGTTTTGACATTTGAGTCAGGTAGGTAATCCCACAGTTCATGCTGTGTGTGCTCCAGGGATGAGCCAATTTCTTGTTCTCAAACTGCCAAATGTGTGAAACCTTATACAAGCTGTAAGTGACATCTCAAGTACATAGAAAACTAAAAAAAAAAAGTTTCATGTGAACTTTTGCTAATACTGTAGCTCCTAGTTCTTTTTTGAGGTCAATATTCAAAAAATATCCAGGATCCACCACAAGTAGATACAGTGGGGAAAAAAAGTATTTAGTCAGCCACCAATTGTGCAAGTTCTCCCACTTAAAAAGATGAGAGAGGCCTGTAATTGACATCATAGGTAGACCTCAACTATGAGGTGTGTGCCAACCTTGTGAAGACTTACAGAAAACGTTTGACCTCTGTCATTGCCAACAAAGAATATATAACAAAGTATTGAGATGAACTTTTGTCATTGACCAAATACTTATTTTCCACCATAATTTGCAAATAAATTCTTTAAAAATCAGACAATGTGATTTTCTGGATTTGTTTTCTCATTTTGTCTCTCATACTTGAGGTCTACCTATGATGTCAATTACAGGCCTCTCTCATCTTTTTAAGTGGGAGAACTTGCACAATTGGTGGCTGACTAAATACTTTTTTTCCCCACTGTACCCCCCTGTTTTGTGCCTTCTACCTCTGTGAAATTGCCTCCCTGCTCCTCTGCCACTCACATAATCTGCTCGCTACAGTCCCGTCTCTAACATACTGCCCCTTCCCCACAGTCAAGTCACCATGTCCCCATTACCTTCTAGTGTTTTCAGGAGTAGTTTATTCAGTTTTTTGGATCTGTGGCGAAATCATTCTCAAAGTGTAAGGTTTTGGAAGTTATATAGCATTATGAGCTCTGCAGTGTTTTGCGTAAACAGGAAATAGACATACAGTACAGACCAAAAGTTTGGACACACCTTCTCATTCCAAGAGTTTTCTGTATTTTCATGACTATAAAAATTGTAGATTCACACTGAAGGCATCAAAACTATGAATTAACACATGTGGAATTATATACTTAACAAAAAAGTGTGAAACAACTGAAAATATGTCTTATATTCTAGGTTCTTCAAAGTAGCCACCTTTTGCTTTGATTACTGCTTTGCACACTCTTGGCATTGTCTTGATGAGCTTCAAGAGGTAGTCACCTGAAATGGTTTTCACTTCACAGGTGTGCCCTGTCAGGTTTAATAAGTGGGATTTCTTGCCTTATAAATGGTGTTGGGACCATCAGTTGTGTTGTTCAGAAGTCAGGTGGATACACAGCTGATAGTCCTACTGAATGGAGTGTTAGAAATTGTATTATGGCAAGAAAAAATCAGCTAAGTAAAGAAAAACGAGTGGCCATCATTACTTTAAGAAATGAAGGTCAGTCAGTCCGAAAAATTGGGAAAACTTTGAAAGTGTCCCCAAGTGCAGTGGCCAAAACCATCAAGCGCTACAAAGAAACTGGCTCACATGAGGACCTCCCCAGGAAAGGAAGACCAAGAGTCACCTCTGCTGCGGAGGATAAGTTCATCCAAGTCACCAGCCTCAGAAATCGCAGGTTAACAGCAGCTCAGATTAGAGACCAGGTCAATGCCACACAGAGTTCTAGCAGCAGACACATCTCTACAACAACTGTTAAGAGGAGACTGTGTGCAGCAGGCCTTCATGGTAAAATAGCTGCTAGGAAACCACTGCTAAGGACAGGCAACAAGCAGAAGAGACTTGTTTGGGCTAAAGAACACAAGGAATGGACATTAGACCTGTGGAAATCTGTGCTTTGGTCTGATGAGTTCAAATTTGAGATCTTTGGTTCCAACCACCGTGTCTTTGTGCGACGCAGAAAAGGTGAACGAATGGACTCTACATGCCTGGTTCCCACCGTGAAGCATGAATGAGGAGGTGTGATGGTGTGGGGGTGCTTTGCTGGTGACACTGTTGGGGATTTATTCAAAATTGAAGGAATACTGAACCAGCATGGTTACCACAGCATCTTGCAGTGGCATGCTATTCCATGCGGTTTGCGTTTAGTTGGACCATCATTTATTTTTCAACAGGACAATGACCCCAAACACACCTCCAGACTGTGTAAGGGCTATTTGACCAAGAAGGAGAGTGATGGGGTGCTACGCCAGATGACCTGGCCTCCACAGTCACCAGACCTGAACCCAATCGAAATGGTTTGGGGTGAGCTGGACCACAGAGTGAAGGCAAAAGGGAAAACAAGTGCTAAGCATCTCTAGGAACTCCTTCAAGACTGTTGGAAGACCATTTCAGGTGACTACCTCTTGAAGCTCATCAAGTGAATGCCAAGAGTGTGCAAAGCAGTAATCAAAGCAAAAGGTGGCTACTTTGAAGAACCTAGAATATAAGACATATTTTCAGTTGTTTCACACTTTTTTGTTAAGTATATAATTCCACATGTGTTAATTCATAGTTTTGATGCCTTCAGTGTGAATCTACAATTTTTATAGTCATGAAAATACAGAAAACGCTTGGAATAAGAAGGTGTGTCCAAACTTTTGGTCTGTACTGTAGGTACAGGTACTAGACATGGGTGACAGCATCAGCAACATTAGATTTTGAATCTTCTTCATGACTACCTTGCATAGCTAACAAAAAAAACTGCTGGAGTGTCACTTTAGATCAGATTTCTGCTTCATTTAGAAACAGCTTAAGGAGGGATGGTCCCAGTACAGAGCCCTGAGAACTCCACTTAGAATATTGGTCAAGGGGCGTGGCCTGGACGCGCATGGAGTAGCACGCGCGCAGGTCCTTCTCCGCTCCTCCGCTCGCTACTGAGACCCGTGGACCCCTCAGCAGGCGCAGTATGGGCAAGCGCTTGCCGAGGAAGGTGGCCCCGGGCACCCCAGCGCCCATGGAGAGGTCTGGGGGGGCCACCCTGGACGCCTTTCTGGCCCAGTGGCCTTCTCTACCGGGCCAGGCTGCTGCGGGGCGGCCATCATGGATTTCCTCCGCTCTCCAGGCACAGGGGTCGCAGCGCAGCTTCTCTCCTCCCGCGCTCCCCCTGTCAGCCAGCGGAGCGCCGCTTCAACAGAGATCCCTGTCGGCGCCTGGGCAAGCCAGAGTTTCCCCATCACGAGTACTCCCACAGTCTCCTCACCCTGGGATGTCCCAGCAACTACATTCTGCTTCACCAGCACTCCTGGCAGAGCGGCATGAGAGGACCCCGGATGTTTCCAGCTTCTCAAGGAGTTCTGAGGTCAGTGGCTCTGCTTCCTCCTACACCGCTGATGAGTTGCAGCCTGTGGCCACAGAGCTGGTCTCTGTGGCCCCCCAGCTACTATCTTCCCCTATCGCCCCCCCCCCTCCATGGCTCAGAGGGGGATGGCGTGGTGAGGGACGCTGGCGTAGGGGCTCCTCTGCCCCACACTCCCAAGGATTATGGCTCCCCCCCTCCAGTCCTGTACCCCCAGAGCTGCATTCCAGGCCCATCTTCAGCACCATCATCCATGGCGGACCTTCTTCCTCAACTTACTACTAAACAAGACCTTAAAAGTATGGTTGTGGAAATCACAGCATCCTTCCGATCTGAAATTGCTACCCTCCGCACTGATTTACACTCCATTGCTAACCGAATGGACATGCTGGAGAATGACCATGACACTACCAGGGACTATGTTGCCTCACTGCATGATACTACCACTGAACAGGGTTCAGCTATACGGGACATGCAACGCCACTTAGAGGATCTTGACAACAGGGGCCGGCGCAACAATATACGCGTCAAGGGACTCCCAGAGGCTGACCAATCTGAGGATCTGCCTGTTCTGCTGGAGGCTGTCTTCAACACTATACTGCAGGAGCCCCCGTCCCACAAAATTAAGTTTGATAGGGCACATCGAGCCCTTCGACCCAGAGGATCTTCCGCCACACCCCGTGATGTCATCTGCTGCCTCCACGACTTCACCCTTAAAGAGGCCATAATGAGCAAAGTGCGCAAACTCAAAGACTTCGAGTTCCAGGGAGCTCCACTACAATTCTATCAGGATCTGTCGCTAATCACCCTCCAGAAACGCCGCCATCTCCGACCCCTCCTCCAGATTCTTCAGGAGCACCAAATTCCTTACCGGTGGGGATTTCCGTTTGCTCTCGTTGCTCGTAGGGATGGTCGCTCCGCTACGCTTCGCTCCTTTGCGGATTTGCCTCTCTTCTGTGACCTATTGGATGTTCCCCTGCCGGATTTAACAGACTGGGAGCTATTCTCTCCACCCCCTCCCCCACCACCGGTTTGGCAACGATTGGAGCCCAGACGACGTCATGCATCCTCCGCGGTGGTGACCACTCGGAGGCCCCGGCTGGAGACTGATCCCTGAGGAGGCTGCCCCCCCTTGAGACGTTCTCCCTTTTCTCGGTGGTGCTTTGGAATCTGCATGCCTTAATGTTATGTTTGCTTCTCTTTTTTTCTTTTTTTAGGTCTACGGGTCTCATCTATTATGCTTATTATTGGATTGTTTTAGCGGAGTGGGGCGGGGTGGGGTCCCGGTGACTCCTTCTTTTTACTGGTGGTTGGGGATCCACCGCCTCCCCTCCGACCTCCTGTCCACGCTCTCCCCCCTAAGGGGATACTTGGACTGTGCGGCCATTGATCCTGGTTGGACCTCTGGCTGTCCTCACTGGTCCCCAGGTGAGTGACTTAGCCTCGCCCACAAAGTATTGTTTAACTGTTTTTATTTTTACTTTGTCATTTATGATGTCTTTTGCCTCCCTCCCTCCCTCTCTCCCCCCCCCCCCGATCTAGAGACCCTGCCTCGACTTTGGGTTCCTGTTTGTGGATTGCCCTTTTGCCTCTCCGAGGGAAACTTGCCAGCGTCATGTGAGATGGGTGAGCTTATTGCAATCCGCCACTGTCCTCCAATCCTGGGTCCCAATGGTTAGGTGCGTGACAATTAATGTCAAGGGCCTGGGTTCCAACATTAAAAGGCGCCATGTCCTTAGAGAACTCCGCTCCTTACGAGCGGATGTGGCGTTTCTTCAGGAGACTCATTTTGACCGCGCTGGTACTTTTGCCTTCGCTAAGCATTATTTTCCCGTAGCTTTTTCGGCCTTCCACGATCGACGCAGAGCTGGGGTGGCTATCCTTCTTTCTCGATCCTGCCCAATTACAGTGACGACTTCCCACATAGACCCAGGTGGCCGGTTTGTTATCTTGGAGGGGCTCCTTTATGGTGCCCCGATTGTTTTATGCAATGTCTATGCCCCCAATTCAGCGCAGATCCCGTTCTTGCGCCGGGTATTCTCCCGTCTGCGCGCTCTCCCACCATCAGCTTGGCTGGTGGGGGGAGACTTTAACATATGGTCTTCTCTGAACGGGCGGATCGTCTGGCGTTACCCCAGGGCCCAACCCCCCATAGGTTGGCCCAACTTGCAAGGGAGTTCCGCAGGCTGATCCGCGCCCACTCTTTGTATGACCTTTGGCGAGTGGACAATCCTATGGCGCGCTCCTATACCTTCTTTTCTCACCCTCATAACACTCACACCCGCTTTGACTACTTCTTTGGAAATGCTCCCGCTCTTCGTTTGCTTAGGGACACGAACATTGGCCCTCTCACCTGGTCTGATCATGCCCCAGTCGTGGTTACCTTATCTACGACTCCAGTGCCTACTCGCCAATGTCATTGGCGTCTTAACGAAACACTGCTCAAATCGCCGACCTCCCTCGAGACCCTGCGCACGCACTTGATAGATTATTTTAGGGACAACTTAGGCTCGGTAGACTCTCTTGCCATTCTCTGGGAAGCCCATAAGGCGGTCATGAGAGGATGCTGTATCGCATTGGCTTCTAGGCTTAAAAGGGACAGACAGGCCCAGGAACAGCTCCTCCAAGCCCGTATTCGGTCCCTTACGACGACTTTGGCAGCGCATCCATCCCTGGGGGTTCTAAGCCGTTTGGTCCTGGCCCGGGCGGACCTCCGTGATTTGGAGACCCGCCATGTGGAACGACTTCTCCTTTATACCCGTCAGAGGTTTTTTGAACGAGGTAATAAATCTCATACCCTCCTGGCAGGAACCCTCAGGGATCATCGGGCCTCTTCCACACCACACTCTGTCCGTGATCCCGCGGGTACTCTTCAACATCACCCTGATGCTGTGGCGCTGGCGTTCCACTCTTACTACTCTAAGCTGTATGACTTACCCCCCCCCCACGAGCACTACTCCCTGGGGATGACTCAACACTACTGGAAGACTATTTAAAGGATTGTTGTCTCCCACGCCTTCCTCCTGAGGCCTTAACCTCCCTGAACACCCCCATCACCAGGGAGGAACTAGAAGGGGTCCTGAGGGACCTCCCAAATGGGAAAGCCCAAGGCCCAGATGGGTTCACTTACAATTATTATAAGGTTTTCCAGGGTGAACTCTCTGCTCATCTATTGTCCCTCTTCAATTCCTTCCTTTCAGGTTCCCCTATACCCCCGACTATGCTCTCTTCACTACTCACATTGGTCCCTAAACCGGGTAAGGACTTGCAGGATTGTGCTAACTACCGACCGATTGCTTTGCTGAACACGGACCTGAAACTTTTCACCAAACTCTTAGCCAATAGACTGAATGCTTGGCTCCCTCTGCTTGTCCATAAGGACCAGGTGGGATTCATCCCCTGTCGTCAGGGTGGTGACAACACCAGGAGGACTGTGGATTTGGTGGAGGTGGCCAATCATTATTCTACCCCGGCCCTTCTCTTGAGCCTGGACGCTGAGAAGGCTTTTGACCGCATAAATTGGTCGTTTATGCATACTACGCTTAAGGCGTTCGGGCTTACGGGACCGTTTCTCACAGCTATCCAGGCCCTCTACTCCTTACCCTCAGCAGCAATTACGCTTCCCCATGCATCTTCGCCCTCCTTCCCTATTCGAAATGGCACTAGGCAGGGTTGCCCCCTGTCACCCATCATATTTGCCCTCTGCATTGAACCGCTAGCGGCCAAGATTAGGCGAGACCCTAATATCAAGGGGATCATGGTCCAAGATAAGGAATTTAAGGTATCTCTCTTCGCGGACGATGTACTCCTCACTCTCACTTCCCCTCATACTACCCTTCCAAACTTGCTGCGCTCGCTGGAGACCTATGGTGATCTCTCAGGGTATAAGGTGAACCCCGCGAAGACTGAGGCACTCCCACTTAACATCCCACGGGACCTTCTCCTTCTCCTCCGCAGTAATTACGATTTCCAGTGGCGGGAGTCCTCTATCCTCTACTTGGGAGTCCATATATCCACCTCCTATGCGACCCTCTACTCGGCAAACTACCCGCTGTTGTTTTGTGAGCTAAGAGCCCTATTGGACAAATGGCAACCCTTGCCTATCTCCCTTTTGGGGAGAATTGCTGCGGTCAAGATGACTCTCCTCCCGAAGCTACTGTATTTTTTCGAGATGCTCCCGGTCGCGATACCTCAGGGAGAATTACGGAACCTACAGAAAGCTATCTTCCAGTTTATCTGGAAAGCAAAACGACACCGAATACCTAGATCTGTTATGCTGGCGGATAGGGGGTCTGGGGGTATGGCTGTCCCACATTTGTTACATTATTACTGGGCGGCCCACTTACGCCATATCCCATTCTGGGCGGCTATGCCAGCATACACCAGATGGGTGCAGATAGAGAAGCTATGGCTGGCACCCATGCATCCTAACGCGCTTCTGTGGGTCAGCTCCCCCCCCTCCCCCCCTGCCTCGTACCTGTTGGGCCCCATTCGGTTTACTAGATCTATCTGGTCTACCTGTTGTGCTAGATTCTCCCTGATGTCCCCGCGCTCATCTATGGTCTCCATACTATACAACCCCCTTCTCCCGGAGAGCCTGACTTCTGCCATGACTAAAGTGTGGTCTGAAGCTGGCCTTTACCGGATTGCTGATATGGTTGACCCTGGAACCTTGGAACTCAGGTCCTTTGCTCATCTTACAGCTAATCAAAACCTGCCAGGTACTGAATGGTTCCATTACTTGCAGGTGGTTCACTTTGTCCGCTCCCTCCATGGGTCTCTTAAGGTGTCACTCCCCACCGCTTTTGAAAAGATTTGCCGTGCAGGCACGTCCACTAGGGGCTTTATATCCTCTATTTACCAACTTCTTAACTCACAAACTACAGGCTCTCCTGTTAATCATCGCTATATGCTTAAATGGGAGGAGGCGGTGGGTAAACCCATCTCCCAGGAACAGTGGCGGATTGTATGGTCTCGGGCCCAGAAATCATCTCAGTGCATTACGTTTAGGGAAGTACAGTATAAGCTGTTCATGCATTGGTATCATACTCCGGCTCTCCTTCATACTTTAAACCCATTAGTTCCCCCATGGTGCTGGCGCTGTGGAGCTGCGGTGGGTACCCTGCACCATATCTTTTGGACGTGCCCTCTCATCCTCGGTTTTTGGAGGGAGGTCAGGACTCTGACGACTGCTCTCTTTGCAAGAGGTTCCTCTTGACCCTCTTCTTTATCTCCTGAACCTTCCCCCCAGACACCTGAGCAATAAGTCATCCAGGCTTTTCTTGCATCTTTGTACTGCAGCTAAAACTCTCATAGCTAGAAACTGGAAGAAGGTGAGTCCCCCATCTAGTCTTGAGCTTGTGGCTAGAATGAAGGATGTGAGGAGTCTTGAATACCTGACTGCTGGCCTACATAATTCACGGGAAGCCTTTGGGGCTATTTGGGCACCCTGGGACATGTATTGTACATCACAGGGTCTCTGATCTCTAGTCCTCTCCTTCCCTCCCCCCCCCCTTCCCTTTGGTCCTACCCTTGTCTTCTTAACCCCTCCATTCCCCCCTCCCTTGTTCACTGCTTAATTTAAATGCATATTGCTTAAGAGGGAGGAGGCAGATAGCCTCTATTTACCTCAATGCTTCCTGTTTGTTTGATTATTATTGTTTTTTTGTTTTTTCTTTATTCCTTGTTAATGAAAAATTTTTCAATAAAATTACAGTTATATAAAAAAAAGAATATTGGTCAAATTTGAATATGACAAATTTATTACAACTCTTTGAATACAGTCTTTTAGACAGTTTTGGATCCAGTTTACAAGTGTTACACTCAAAAGCAATGAACCTTAACCGATGCAGTAACCACATGTGACAGTGTCAAATACTTTATTAAAATTATGAGTATATGTTTGCCTGTAATCAACATAGGTGTAGGGTATTCTATAACTTGGAAACAGTGGAAAAAGTTTGGATTGGCCATTCTTATTAAAAAGATGTGGGTTTGAGATTTTTTAATTGTACATGTTTTACAAACTAATAAAACAATAAAATTGATGGAAACAGAAAAACCCAAGTACATGACATTTACTGCCACCCCTTGCCCAGGATCCTGCTTACCACGTCATAAAAGTTGAGTAAATTAGTTTAACACGACCTTCCTTTCAATATAGCCATGCTCATTGCAAGTTAAATTCACTGACCTATAGTTGTCAGAAGACATTACAGTCAAGAAGTGAATATCCACTTTTCACTAAGGAGGCGTTCACACTACCGTTGGTGACCGTCAGTAGTGTCCGTTGCTATTGTCCGTTACAAGATTTTAGCATTGGACACTAGCTGAACCGTCAGAAATCCATTAAAATTTCCATTCATTTCAATGGGTTTTTATATTATGTTCGTTAGTGTCTGTTTTTGCCCGTTTACACCCAATCCGTCAGAAGTCCGTTTTTTTCCGCGGACAAAAAATCCTACATGCAGGACTTTTTTGTCCGTTTGGAAAAACGGATTCTTGACAGACAGCAAGTGTCCGTTATTTTTTTAACATTGAAGTCTATTGGTAACGGACTTATAACGGACAGTAATTGATAGCCATCAGTTACTGTCCGTTATTTTATGTCCGTTTTATTTTCTGCGCATGCTCAGAAAGCAGATACAAGAAAAAAAAAAAACGGACAGTGTTAAAAAACGGACACTAACTGATGCTAATGTGTCCGTTTTTGTAACTGATACATTAATTGTCTGTTATGATAGGTGTCCGTTTTTTTTTGTTAACGGACACCATCATAACGGAATCCAACGGTAGTGTGAACCCTGCCTTACAACTCAGATTTATCAAAAGGCAAATAACCAATGATATACATCAGCATGCTGTTATTCTCACATGCAGCATATTCCTATGGTTGGGTAGTTGGATAGGACACGGGTGGGATCTGAACTGAATCCATCACGTTGCAATGGGTCTTGGATATTTTTTGACTATATACCTTCAACTGAGCACTAAGACCTCTGCAGATCAGTATTAGCAAAATTCATAAAATATACATATAGTGAAGAGCTTTTTAAAAATTTTCAACGTATTAGAGATAATTAATGTTCAGACTTATCTCATGGACAATTTGAGTCTATCAAGTTGACTCAGTATCGAATCTGGGACACTCATAACGCATATTGTGGGGCTACTTACCTGACTCAAATGTCAATGTCATGGCAAAAATTATTGAACCAGGGCAACAAAACTTTGAGAGTAGGATGGTATCCAGGGGTGCAACAGTTTTACCACCCAAGCATTTTTGATTTCCTAAAACTACCTTTTTCATTACACTCTATTATTTAATACAGCTATAAGAGATATCAGTACAGCTATAAAAGCTTCACATGTTTTCTTGTCACAGATTTAGTGTATAAGTAGTTGAAATTGTATGTAAGTCTTAAATAACAGGACAGATATGATTGATTCTTCTTTCTTTTAGTGGAGCCAGAAAAGAATATCCACTGGATATCCAAGTACCCAGCAATCTTCATAAACAGATAACACTTTCTAACAAGTCAACATCTGCCTGTGGTGTTCAGTACTCTGGTATGAATTCTACTAAGATTATTTGGCCAGAAATATTTCTTATTAAAGAGACCTTCCAGTTCTACCATAGAAATTTTACAAGAGGAATGTAAAAGATAAAGTACATGGTGCCTTTCTTTTTATTGATTCTATTGAGGATCTGAATATTGTTTCCTTGTGCATTCATCTACAATGTCTGTCAGTACTCTGATCACGGGCATTAACTAACTGCGGGTACCCGCTGTATAATGAAGACCGGTATAGTAGCTATAGAGGGTTAGGACCAGCCCTAGGGACTGTGGGGAGGAGGTCACACTTAACAATGCCCGCGATCAGAGTCCACTGTGATTGCGGGCATTAACTCCGGTGGTTGTGCTACTTTGGTGGGAAGGATGGGGGGGGGGGTCATGCTCAGCAATTCCCGCAATCAGGGTAGACACTGATCACAGGCATTAGCTCCAGGTCTCCACGGCGACCCGGTACGGTAGCTATGGTAGTCGCTCTGCAGCAGAGTGGCCACCATCTTTAAGTATCCAGCATCCACTGTAATCGCACGGCAGATGTCGTAAAGGGGATAAATTAGCTAGTGCTTATTTTTGGAGTAGGGCTTATATTTCAAGCCTACTCCAAAAAGCCTGGAAAATCTAGCTAAGCTTAATTTCGGGGTCTTATTTTTGGAGAAACACGGTATATATATATATATGTAACTACTTTTGTCACTATATGCTGTAAAATTGTTTCTCATTTACATTTATATAGACTTTCCACTCTGATCGTGGGAGTCCAGATCTCTTCTTATCTCTCCAACAGATCGATAATTTATGGAGAAAAGTCAGATTGTTTACTATACGCATAAAAGTGAGGGAAAACTGTTTTACAGTATGTACTAACAAATGTAGCATCAAAAAGTAGAGGCAGGCTGAAAAGTCTACCTCTGCAAGTAACAGTGTGCCATATTCTGTGTGTATAGTACGAGCTAAGTATGGATTTTCCTTTGCAATGCTATTTAGAGCATTTCTAATTGAAAGCTCTGGAGACCATTTAAAAAACTAAAAACCAAAACAACTAAACAAAAAACACATCAACTACACATATGAAAGACAGTTGTAGTGACAGTTCCGCTTTAAGAATGCAACCACTGTCTCTAAAGTGGCATATTGTTCTTAATCATATTAAAAATAATATGGCCCATGAAGGGTTCATTTGAGGATAAGAAAAAATGAACATTACATTATGTCTTTACTGTGTTCACTGTATATATCAAGACATTCTGTTCATCCCTTGTCTCGACTTCCTCATAACCAGGTTGTAAAAGTATGCCCATATGTTATACACATACCAGTCTCTTGTCCCAAAATGCTCCATGTAAGGTAACAGAATGCATGCAACCGTAATAGAACATTTTCAATGTACTTGGAATGGAGAATCTGAAATATATGTTAAATGTGTATTGGAAGTGACATTGTTATAAGCTTTTTGTGCAGTTTTACTGTGAACAAACATCATGATACACATGTGACTGGCTCCAGGACAGTAATAGAGAAGCACAGTTTTATTTGCGGTGTCATAAGGAAGCACACTTTTAACATCTTTTTAAATGTTTTGTTTAGGGGATGCAGTGAAGCTTGCATGTGGATTAGCTGATAAATCTTTATTGGTGTTTAATTCTACATTCATTGGGGAGCCAGCTGTTCTTACAGGTATTTTCACAACACTTACTGGGATGTTATGTACTGCTCTAATAAAACAATACACGATCAGACAGGATATGTAACACATAAAAATTTTTGTGTATGACATCAAAAAAGCACTTTTTATCAGCTATAGAAAATTTATTTCCCAGAAACATAGCGTAATTAAGAGTTCCCAGATCTCAAAGGGGGCACTTCCTATTGTTCTACAGTCGGGGAAGATTTATGAAAATTGTCTTAAAGACAAACTGCACTGTAAGAAATAAAAGCTGTGCTGTGATTGGTTGCTATGGGAAACAGTTTTTCTTAAAGAAACAGTTTTGCAAATTTGCTCCAATATTCTTAATGTTCTTTGGAGAGAACCTCCTCCCAGAAGGTCCTAACATATACTTATATTTTCTCTGCATACATTTTTTTAAAACATATGTGTTCTGTGGGGGCGGACATGCTGTATAGGGATGATCTTCCAAGCTGGGAGGGACAGTTCTGTAGATTGCCATAAAGTTTCAGAGGTTCAGTAAAGCAGCAGCGAGCAGTAAACAAGTAGGAGAAGCCTGTACTTCCCTGTCAGCATTATATTTCACACATACAGTCATGGCCAAAAGTTTTGAGAATGACACAAATGTTATATTTTCACATGATCCTGCTGCCCTCTGGTTTTTATGTGTGTTTGTCAGATGTTTTTATCACATACAGAAATATAATTGAATTCATATTATGAGTAACAGAAGCTTATATTGACAGTTAGAATGAGTTAATGCAGCAAGTCAATATTTGCAGTGTTGACCCTTCTTCTTCGGGACCTCTGCAGTTCTCCCTGGCATGCTCGCAATCAACTTCTGGACCAAATCCTGACTGATAGCAGTCCATTCTTGCAGAATCAATGCTTTAATTTTGTCTGAATTTGTTGGTTTTTGTTTGTCCACCCGTCTCTTGATGGTTGACCACAAGTTCTCAATGGGATTAAGATCTGGGGAGTTTCCAGGCCATGGACCCAAAATCTCTATGTTTTGTTCCCTGAGCCATTTAGTTATCACCTTTGCTTTATGGCAAGGTGCTCCATCCTGCTGGAAAAGGCATTGTTGAGCGCCAAACTGCTCTTGGACGGTTGGGAGAAGTTGCTCTTGGAGGACATTCTAGTACCATTCTTTATTCATGGCTGTGTTTTTAGGCAAGACTGTGAGAGAGCCGATTTCCTTGGCTGAGAAGCAACCCCACACATGAATGGTTTCAGGATGCTTTACAGTTGGCATGAGACAAGACTGGTGGTAGCGCTCACCTCTTCTTCTCCGAATAAGCTGTTTTCCAGATGTTCCAAACAATCGAAAAGGGGATTCATCAGAGAAAATGACTTTACCCCAATCCTCAGCAGTCCACTCCCTGTACCTTTTGCAGAATATCAGTCTGTCCCTGATGTTTTTTCTGGAGAGAAGTGACTTCTTTGCTGCCCTCCTTGAGACCAGGCCTTGCTCCAAGAGTCTCCGCCTCACAGTGCGTGCAGATGCACTCACACCTGCCTGCTGCCATTCCTCAGCAAGCTCTGCACTGCTGGTAGCCCGATCCCGCAGCTGAAACACTTTTAAGAGACGGTCCTGCCGCTTGCTGGTCTTTCTTGGGCGTCCTGGAGCCTTTTTGGCACCAATGGAACCTCTCTCCTTGAAGTTCTTGATGATGTGATAGATTGTTGACTGAGGTGCAATCTTTCTAGCTGCAATACTCTTCCCAGTTAGGCCATTTTTGTGCAGTGCAATGATGACTGCACGTGTTTCTTTAGAGATAACCATGGTTAACAGAAGAGAAACAATGATGGCAAGCACCAGCCTCCTTTTAAAGTGTCCAGTGGTGTCATTCTTACTTAATCATGACAGATTGATCTCCAGCCCTGTCCTCATCAACACCCACACCTGTGTTAATGGAGCAATCACTGAAACGACGTTAGGTGGTCCTTTTAAGGCAGGACTGCAATGATGTTGAAATGTGTTTTGGGGGATAAAGTTCATTTTCTAGGCAAATATTGACTTTGCAAGTAATTGCTGTTAAGCTGATCACTCTTTATAACATTCTGGAGTATATGCAAATTGCCATTAGAAAAACTGAAGCAGTAGACTTTGTAAAAATTAATATTTGTATCATTCTCAAAACTTTTGGCCATGACTGTACATAATGCTGAATAATGTCAATATAACGATGTGGATTACTCTGCCAGGGGTATGTCTCAGCATTTCGGGACTCTACACTCGGCCAACATTACACATCTTTGTATCATCAGTACATAGAACTCTGTGTTACAGTTTGAGATGTGTATGGAAAAATCTGTGGCTAGCTGTTATAAGAAAAGGTCATCAGTATAAAATAATGCTGTTTGGGCCAGAAAATCCCTTTGAGGCTGGGGCCCCACGTTATGAAAACTCAGCGTTTTACATTACATGCAAAGTGGATTGGATTCTGGCTAATCCCATTCACACATTACGGAAAAAAAATCGCTTGCGTTTTTGAAAATCGCAGCATGTCAATTATACCTACGCAGATGCTGGTGTTTTCCATATAGGTATAATGGGGCAGAAAGTTTGCAGAGGAAATGTGATGCGTTACAGCCACGTTTTTTTCCGCAGCGTTTTTTTTGGCTGCGGCTCGCTACTTGGGGCCTTAGCCTAAATGATTTTTCTTAGGATAAATATACCATAAATATAATCTTGTTGGCAGTGGGCCCCTGCATGGATCAGCTGTTTTTGGTTTCTTTCCTGTACTCTACTCTACAGATGGCAAACATTATATAGTGGCTGGACAGAGTTATTGTGGCTTCCATTGGGGAGCTCAAAAAATTACAATGACAGTTACCTATTTTTAACCCCTTACCGACATCCACTGTTACATGTATTGATGATGTCAGCACTTTATAAGTGGTGCCCACACTGAATTTGAACAGGTGCCATAGCCACCAGGTCTCTGCTATTTTACTCATCAAAGATCCAGTGGCATTGTTCACAATCTGAGACAAATCCGGACATGGACAATAAACCTCTCGGATGCCTTGGTCATATGTGAGGCTTTCACTTTCTCCAGAGCTGTCTGAAGGCTTCCAGACTTGCCAGTGCTATTTAATTATTTGGAAGGGAATTTCTCATAGACTGCAATCCTATGGTTGCTTATTCAAGTTCCTTTAAAAAAATAAATAAATAAATGTAAAAAAAACACTAACAATTTCAAATCACTCCCTTCACCATTTAACAAATAAAAATAAACAAAAATTAGATATCACCGTTTCTCAAAGTCCAAAACTATTTAAATATAAAAATATTTATTCTGTATGGGTAACACTTAGCAAAAAAAAAAACCATGAAATGCCCAATTTGTTTTTTTAGTGCTTTGTCTTCCAAAAAAAAAAAAGAAAAGAAATGTAAATGTTACTCATTCTCCAAGATGGTATCAATAAAAATGGCAAAGTGTCCATCAAAGAAAATGCCCAAGAACAGCTCTGTATACAGAAATATAAAAAAGAAAAAGATGTCAGAATATGGTTATACAGAGTTTTTCAAACTTTTTCATTTTGTTAAAGGTATTAAAAACCAACTAAAACCATATACATTTGGTGTTGCTGTAATCAGACTTTTTTTTCCAGTTCCACACAACTTTTTGCAACTTTTTTTTTTAATAACTAATTTTTGTTGAAAAGATTTTTCATAAAGGAAATAAGAAAAAAATACAACAATTAGAGCGACAGTAACATCTCGCTTTCAAGCAATATGGAGAACAATGAGACGTATACAGCAAATAATGTCAGTGAATAGGGGAAGACAAGGGACAAAGGGAAAAACGAGAAGGAAAAAGAAGGAAGGGTTAAGGGGGAAGTCCTTGGTAAGAAGCCTTGTAAAATACAATACGTGTCCCAGGTGATACAGATAGACTGGAACACCTCCACCGTGTTGCTAAGAGTTGCAGTTAGGAATTCAAGACTGCGAACATCCTTCATTCTAGTGAGAAGGTCAGGGTATGGGGGGGGGACCCTCTTTCAGTTCTTGGCAATAAGTGTTTTCACAGCTTTACATAGGTAAAGAAAAAGCCTAGACATTTGTTTACCTAGGTGTCAGGGACAGAGGTTCAAAACATAAATGAATGGGTCCAAAGGAACCCCCTGTATAAAGAGGGCATCCTTCAAGGCCTTATCCTCTATCCAGAAAGCCAGGATTAACAGACATTCCCAAAAAATATTATATAAAGTGCCCGTCGCATTATGACAGCGCAAGCACTGAGGGAATTGATTTGGTTTAGAGAGTGGAGGAGGGTCGGAGTGTGGTATCAATGCATCAGAAGTTTATGTTGGGTTTCTTTAAAGGTCACACACATAGAAGACTTCATGGCACAGGACCACACAATCTGCCACTGCCTCCTCCTGTTTACACATGCATTGGTAGGTGGGGGGTGGGGGTGTAGCCACCCGGGGAAGATAATATTTGATAAATGGAGGAAATAAGGCCCTTAGTGGAGGTACCAGCTCGGCAAATCTTCTCAAGTAAGGTGGGAAGGGAAACTAGCAGGGAGCCATGTAGGGAACGAACAAAGTGAACCACCTGCTGGTAATGAAGCCATTCCGTTGTCAGGAGATTTAAGATTGGGCCGACCCACAACAAAGTGGTAGGATGCATAGGTGCAATATCCACCCATTTGGTGTATGTGGGTAAAGCCACGGAAAATGGGATACAGCGTGGGTGGGTTGACAAGTCATAATGAAGAAGGTGCGGGATGGCCAGTCCTCCACACCCCATCCCCGCCAACATCACCGGCCAAATAAATTGGAAGATAGCTTTTTGCAAATTCCGCTCGAGGGACTGCCACTGGGAGTGTCTCGAAATGATAAAGCAATTTCAGTGGGAGGGTCCTCTTAACCGCCATAATGCGACCTAGTAGGGAGATAGGTAAAGGCCGCCACTTATCTGGGAGGGTCCTGAGTTCACGGAAAAGCCATGGATAGTTTGCAGAGTATAGTGTTGCATATGGGGGGTGATGTGGATCCCAAGATAACAGATGGAGCTAGACCTCCACTGGAAGTTATAATTACCATGGAAGAGAGTTATGAGGTCATGGGGAATGTTGAGGGTAGTGCTTCAGTTTTAGAGGAGTTAATCTTATACCGTGAGAGGCCACTATAAACCCCCAGTATCCTCAATAGGTTGAGTAGGGTGATGTTAGCAGAGGTTAGGGTAAGAAGCACGTCGTCCCCAAAGAGGGAAATCTTAAATCCCCTGTCCCGGACTCTGACCCCTTTTACATCTGGATCCCCTCAAATCATAGCAGCCAACAGTTCAATGCAGAGTGCAGAGAGGAGGAGTGAGGGAGCTTTATCACTGCCGTGGGCTGGGAATAGAGAGCCTGGATTGCCAAAAGGAAAGCTCCTGAGAACCCAAAGCTCTCCAGTGTGGCCAGTATGAATGACCAACCAAGGTGATCAAAGGCCTTCTCTGCATCCTGACTCAAAAGCAAGGTGGGGGTGGAGTGATGTCTGACCACCTCCACTAAATCCACAGTCCTTCTGGTGTTTTCACTCCCCTGACAGCAGTGGACAAAACCCACCTGGTTCTTGTGGATAAGCGAGGGAAGCCAAGCAATTCAGTCTATTGGCCAAAATTTTGGTGAAGAGTTTCAAGTCTGTATTCAGCAGAGCAATAATTAGAACAATCCTGGAGGTCCTTAACTGGTTTAGGGAGTGATGTGTGAATGTAGCATGGAGGAGGGGGATCGGGGAAACAAATTAAACAGGTGCATAAGGTGGACTGACAGTTCGCCCTGGAAGGTTTTGTAATAAAGATAGGTAAAGCCAGTTATAAGGAAAAAATGGAAAAGCAAATGGAAATAAAAGACATAAGGGGGGGTCTGGGAGGGGCTTAAGTCAATTTCGGGTCATAAACAGGCTGTCTGCCAGATTGAGGCAGATGTTAATTGGCTTAATGAACTAAACCTATTCTTCAACAGATTTGATCACACACCAGCTCCTCCCACCCCAGCATGTCCTTCAGCTCCCCTCACCACAATGACTTCACCCCATTCACCCCATGTGGCTACTTCCCAACAGACCAGTAAATCCAGAAATCTGTCTTTGTCTGACCTTCACACGGGCCCAGGTGAGGAAGGAGATGAAAAAGAACAAGGCGAGGAAAGCCGCAGGGCCAGATGACATCAGTGCAAGGCTAATTAAGACTTGTGGGGACCAGCTGTGTGGTATAATTACATATATGTATAATATGAGCCTGAGGCAGGAAATAGTCCCTGAATTATGGAAATCTTCTTGTGTGGTACCAGTTCCAAAGAAACCTCACCCTATGGACCTCAATGACTACAGACCTGTAGCACTGACATCCCACTTGATGAAGATCTTAGAGAGATTGGTTCTCACACATCTTCGTCCTCTAGTGAGCCCCGCTATGGACCCTCTCCAGTTTGCTTATCGACCGGGCATTGGGGTAGATGATGCCATCATCCACCTTCTGCACAGGGCTCTGTCTCACCTGGAAAAACCAGGGAACACGGTGAGAATAATGTTCTTTGATTTCTCCAGTGCTTTTAACACCATACAGCCCAGGTTACTGAGAGACAAGCTGGGCCTTGCTGGAGTGGACCACCACCTCTCCAACTGGATCCTAGACTACCTCACAAATCGACCTCAATACGTGAGAGCCCAAGACTGTGTGTCAGGTACCGTTATCTGTAGTACGGGGGCACTTCAGGGTACGGTTCTCGCCCCTTTCCTCTTCACACTGTACACTGCTGATTTTAGGTGCAACTCATCCAGCTGCTACCTACAGAAGTATTCTGACGACTCTGCAATAGTAGGCCTCATCACAGACGATGATGACAGGGAGTACAGAGAACTGAACCGTTTTTTTGTGGACTGGTGCCACCAGAACCACCTGAAGATTAACGCGGGGAAGACCAAGGAGATGGTGGTGGACTTCCATAAAGGCAGATGCCCTCCAAAACCAGTGGACATCCTGGGGACGGGCATCGAGATTGTGAACACCTATAAGTACCTGGGTTTGCTCCTTAATAATAAGCTGGACTGGGCAGATCATATGGAGGCCCTGTACAGGAAGGGCCACAGCAGGCTCTACCTGCTTAGGAAGCTGAGAGCCTTTGGAATCCGGGGGGCACTTCTTAGGACTTTCTTCAACTCTGTAGTGGCATCAGCCATCTTCTTTGGAGTGGCCTGCTGGGGGAGCAGTATATCAACCAGGGACAGAAATAAACTTGACAAGCTGATTAGAAGGGCCAGCTCTGTCCTGTGGAGCCCACTGGACCCTGTGCAGGTGGTGGGTGACAGAAGGATACTGTCCGTGGTGAGATCCATGCGGGAGAATAACTGCCATCCCATGCATGAGACTGTGATTGCGCTGGGCAGTACTGTCAGTGACCGACTGCTCCACCCTAGGTGTGAGAAGGAGCGCTATCGGAAGTCTTTCCTCCCCACCGCGGTTAGGCTGTATAACCAACACCGACCTAAGCGGACATCATTACATACAGAGAACTGAAATATCTCTCTGCCTGTTAAATTCCCCCCCCCCCCCCCTCTGCTACGTCCTATCTGTCTGTCTGCTATTAATGTAATGCCTCTCACCTTGGAACATTCCTGTACATGTTGTATTTGTATCTGCTTATCTTATCTTATCTTTGCTGCTGTAACACACTGAATTTCCCCATTGTGGGACTATTAAAGGACTATTATTATTATTAAAGCAGTCATTTGGGAATTTCTTCAGTACTCTCTACAATTTCTCACCAGTGACTGGAGCACTAAGGGAAGACAGGCTGTCTGGTGGAAACCATGGCAATTGACAGTCACAAAGGTAGTCTTTTAGTTGGGGGTGGCTATCGGCGGGGGGTGAAATGTTTTACAGTTTGGAATAGTGAGACTGGAAATCTGATGCAATGGCCTGTGGGTGATCCTGTAAACGACCGCAAGAGTCACATACAGTACGAGGCGGCGCGGAGGACTCGTGGTGGTCCCTGAGGGTCTTGGCCAACAGCATGTGAGCCACTCTCATAGTAGCATTGGCGAGTGTATAAGAGAAGGCATTGTACATGATGGGTCTCCAAATCTCTTGGGCCGTCACCAATTGCCAGAGGACCATCAGGGAGAAACAAGTAACATCTACAAGGGGAGCAAAACATAAAAAGTTACCAAGTACCTTCAAATACCAAGTTATGTGCAACTAAATCTCCTTCTAGGGGACAATCGTAAAGAGTCAGTAGAGTATACAATGTAGAAACAGTCGTAGTAAAGACAATAAACAGTGAGGACCCCTATTGTGGGGACAGTGACCAGGTAGTCAGACGTGGAGTGTCAGTAGGCTACGTAACTACTGAAGTAGAGTGGGAAGAGTAGAGTGAGCTCCACATCTCCCTGCTCAACAATCTAGTTAAAAAACAGCAGGGAAGAAACCTAAAGAATGGACCTAAAGAAGGAAAAAGCAGGGCAATATAAAAAGATGCATAATATTAAAATATAATCAGAGAGAATAAAGGGTTAGTGGAAATGCAGGAGTTCACTTTAGGGGTTCCCTCCAGACGAGGCCTCTGCGAAGAAGACTCCAAGGAAGGCAGTTGGCGTCCTTTAGGCCGCTGTTGATGCCACACTGGTGGTGGTAGCAGAGAAGGATATGACAGTTCCTAGTCGGTCAGTTCAGGGGACGGTATCTCCAGCAAGCCAGTGAGTAGGCACGGAGTGTGGCTGAGCAACCTGCTTTACGTGCAATGAGGGCGAATGGAAAGCCCCAATGGTAAGGAATTTGGTGATCACGTAGTAGCTGGAGTAGAGGGCGGAGGGTGGCGCCTCTTTTGAAGGGTTAGGAGGGAGAGGTCTTCTTACAGTTGTAGTTTAGCTCCATCAAAGTCTTTAAGCCTCTGGGCTCTAGTCATAATGGCCTCTTTTAGGGAGAAATCATGGACGCAGTAGATGACATCTCATGGTGTAGAGAAGGAGCTTTTAGGATAGGGATGGGCCCTAGGGCACGATGGGCCCTATCCAACTTGATTTTGTGAGTCGGAGGCTCCTGAAGAATGGTATTAAAGATAGCCTCAAGCTTTAAGATCCTCGTCGTGGGTAGCCTCCAGGAGACCTTTGATTCTTATGTTGTTGCGCCTATTGTCAGTGTCCACTAGGTGGCGGTGCATGTCCCTTTAGTACTAGGGACTGAGCAACAGTAGTATCATGGAGGCGAGTAACATAGGCTGTAGTGACTATGGAGTGAAGGTCTTTGCGTACTGCAGAAATCTCCGCCCACCAAGTCTCTACTTCAGAGATGAGGGAATTTGTGGGCAGTTGTGAGAGCAAAGTTGACTATTGCGGTGGAGCTTGGAGAAAGCTCGAGGCAGAGTCCTAAGAGCCTAGTGCAGAGGGTGAGGAGACTAGGTTAGTTCCCTCATAAAGAATAGGGGGTGTCTGCGCCAAGGGGACCCCTGAGTCAAAGTCCTCTGAGCCTTCATCCTCCATAGGTTCCAGTGAGGGAGAGGTAGTGGGGGCCAACAGAGGAGAGTGCCATTGTAGAGGGGAACCTTGCCTTGAGGAGGAGGCTGGGAATAATCCAGGAGGAGCAGAAGGAATGTCAGAGCTAACTTTTATAACAGTAGAAGCAGCTGGAGAGCTGGAGCTCTGGTCACAATGCGGCTCCTGGGAGGGAGGAGGGGCTGGTGTAAGCGGAGGTGCCGCTCCAGGCACTAAAAGAGCCGGCAGGTCCCAGGTAGAGGAGCTCCAGAGATGGGCCAGGGCCGACCTGAAGTGCGGAGGTAGGTGGTCCCCACTAGAGGCGACAGCACCGGAGGGGAAACGCTGCAGCCCAGCAGACTTAGAAGGCTCTGTCTGGTCCCAAAATGGCGCCAGTCTGGGGAAGAGGCCGGCTGGGCCAGAATGCTGTCCAGAGTTGCCCTGGATGGGTGATCAGACGGTATTGGAGCACCTGGAGGCATCTTTTCTTGGAGTCACTTGCCCATTAGGGGTGAGAGGAGGAAAGGTCCACGAGGAGCAGTACAGGGATGGAGTAGTGGAGAGACATGTCCTACTCCATGGAAGTTCAGGCCACGCCCCCTTTTTTGCAGCTTTAATGTGACTGTTAGGGGGTTAATAGGGTTGGTGGAGGTGGGAGGCTTCCTTTTAACCCATAACAATCACATTAAAGTGGGAAAAACCCTCCTGAAAATGTCACTTTTTTTTTTTTTTATTACAGATTTTTAATTTATGGCTCAAGTAAATATTGCTGACTCATACTTCCTGGTGCCTTATGTACATTTTAACCCTTTAGCAATCTAACAAATTTTAGCCTTAAACCAGTAACATTTTATCCCTCTCTGCCCCACTTTCCTAACTTTTAAAATTTTATTTCAGTGTAGCTTTCCCAACTTTGTATTTTGTGAGTACATATGGCTTTTTGATCAGTTTTTATTACTTTCTGTTTTTGAGAGGTGAGATAATCATAAAACATCAGTTCTGGCGTCTGAATTTTAAGGTTTATGGCGTTTATCATGTACAATAAATAAGGTGTTAATTTTATTTTAGGGGTCATTATGGATGAGTTTATTTTTTTCATCAACCCCTTAACACTCAGCTCCATACTATTATGTTGCGCTGAGCATATAGTTAACGCTCTGTGCTGTAATAGTACAGCGCTGTAATGTCGCGGACTCAGAAGCTGTGCCTGCGGCCGAGGGTCGGGACCAGCTGCTGGAGTCAAAAGATACTCTTGACTCCTGCAGATTAAGATGCGGGTTCCGAGGTGTTGCCATGGCAGCCAGGAGGCCCGGGCCATGGTTTCCTGACTGCCTTTGCATAGTTCCAAAAGGAACTACTGTGCTGAGATGAAATAAATAAATAATAAGTTAAAAAAAATACCTTTTATATTTAAAAAATATATAATGTAAACAAAAACAAACAAACATGTTAGGTATCCCCACGTGCAGAGTGAATACCATAAAAACAACATGCAAAAAATTATGGTAGAATTGTGTTATTTTACATGGACCCTCAATAAAAACGTAAATAAAGGCTAATCAAAACATATGTATTTCAAAATGGTGGCACATGAAAGTACAACTCTTTACGCAAAGAATAACATAGGTGGAAATCAGGTGGAAATCCACTAGACAGCAGCGAATGAAATGTATTTCTCCCTTTCCTGACCAATTGAAAAACCTTGCCTGACACCATGTCAGTTATAAAACCTGTAGATTAACTGCATCAATGTCCAGAGCTCATAGCTCTAGTTCAGGGGTATGCAACCTTTCCGTTTGTTGTGCCGATTTTAATTAAAAAATCAAAGATGAGTTACTCAGAGTGCCGGTCAATAATTGTAAGTCTGACGACCCCTAAACTAAAGTCATATACCACAAACCATAACACAGAAGTGCTGCCACAAGATGCTTTAGGACACATGCGTTTACTGCTATTTCCTGGGACGCTCCTGTACTTTCTGATTAGAAGCAATGAAAGTACATGTGCATCCCACAATTAGTGGTAAATGTATGTGTCCAGGAGCACCGTATGGCAGCATCCTTATGGTGAATACACGTTATGTATCTGGATTCAGCTATATTCTTAGGCCGCTGGATCTTTTACTTCGATGTAAAACTGCGTTCACATGATGCATTTTTGCACAAAAAAAAAATGCCTGTGTTTTCTGAGCAAAAACAGATCCTTAATACAGAAAGCACACTGTTATACAGAATAATGTCCCATAGCGGCCCCTGCACACAGTATTATGTCCCATAGCGGCCCCTGCACACGGTATTATGTCTCATTGTGGCCCCTGCACACGGTATTATGTCCCACAGCGGTCCCTGCACATGGTATTATGTCTCATAGCGGCCCCTGCACATGATATTATGTCTCACAGTGGACCCTGCACACGGTGTTATGTCCCACAGCGGCCCCTGCACACGGTATTATGTCCCATAGTGGCCCCTGCACACAGTATAATGTTCCAACTTTTATAATATTCCAATTGTCGCCACTCACTAGCTATTATTATACTGTGGGGTCTCTTCAGACCCCAGAGTATAATAAGTGAAGGGCCAAGAGAAGTGACAAACATAAAAAAACAATGTACTCACCATTCCTGCGCTCCGCAGCCGCTGTGTTTTCTTCGGGCACTTCTGCCTGTAGTCATTGACCGCTGATTGGGTCTCAGGAGTCATGTCGTGTCATTATGCGTAATGACGCCGGACATGACCCCTGGAGCCCTGTCAGCTGTCGCTGACTTCAGGCAGAAGCGCCCGAAGAGAACACAGCGGCTGCGGAGCGCAGGAATAGTGAGTACATTGGTTTTTTTTATGTTTCATCACTTCTCCTGAGGCTCTGCTTATTCTCGGGGGTCTGAAGAGACCCCCGAGTATAATAATAGCAGTTTCGTTTCGGCGGTGTTTGGTCAGATCAAAATTGCAGGTTGAGGACTCGGGCTGCCGTGCCAAGGAAATATTCCTCGCGTGCCACTCTTGGCACGCGTGCTTAGGGGTTGCTGACCCCTGCTCTAGTTTTTCCTTACATTATGGGGGGGGAATTTTTAAAGACTTATTTTTCTGCACCAGTCTGTATCTAGTGCATTGGAGTGGAGATGTGCCTATTGTATTAGGTTGCTTATGCCTCTTGATAAATTAGGTGGATGTTTTGCCGTTTGTGCACCAGAAACTCTAATTTACAACCGCCTACTCATGGTCTGCAAAGAAAAATACAGTATTCAATTAAAAAAAAAAAAAAGTGTTGTATACTCATCACCTCTAGGGGGGTAGTAAATGAACACAAAGCCTTTTCTGTTTTGTTTTTTAATTTGTATCCTTTTTTTCCTAATTTTTACAAACAAGTAATGATACATGTTGCATACATTGAAGATACTGGTGGAGCAAAAGCTATTGTGAAATCGATTTGGGGAAGGGGGGTGGGGAGATAAAATCCCCGAATGCAATACGGGCGCAGGTGTGAACCTAGCCTTACTTTGTTTTTTTAATATCACTCATCCTGTATTTTCTCCTTCTATAGAAAACTACACACCCTATATTACCTTTTTCTACGATATACTTTGTATACTCAGGAGTAGAAAATGGTAAAGTCTTGATGTAGGTATCCAGTAACTGTACCGTCAACTTCATCTGGTAAAGTAAATTTAATTCATTCATTATTAGCTGAAAACGCCACGGGAAAAAAACCCGGTATTTTACAGTTCCTGCAAAGTGGATGGGATTCTAGCAAATCCCATCCACACATTGCGGAAAAATACATGCAGCGGACACGCAGCATGTCAATTATTCCTACGGAAACTCCCTATAGGTATAATGGAAGCAGAAAGTCCGCAGAGGAAACCTCTGTGGATCTTCTGTGAAAAGCGTTGCAGGAAAAACCACAGTGCGTTACTGCTGCGGTTTTCCCTGCAGAGCTTTTTTGATGCAGCCCGCTACGTGGGGCCTTAGTCTTAATAAAGCCCAAGTGTCACCTTAATTAAATGAATTGCTCCCTCATATTATGCCCCTGATTACCCCTGACATAAATGACTCCATATATCAATGACCACCCCCTATGTTCATAATGCCTCCTAATATAAATGATGCCCCCTAATATAAATAACCTCCCCCCTTGTATTCATAATACCCCCTAATAACCCTTATATAAATGACCCCCCTAATGTTCATAATGCCCCCTCCCTTATAGTTATAATTCCCCCTCCTAACAACCCCTAATACTATTAAAATACCCACAACTAAGCTAAAACAAAACAAAAAAAAATGTTCTACTCACCTACTTTCGATCCTGATGAATGGAGCCGCCGGCTCCTCCCTGTGCACGCGCAGGACGTCTGCGTCTCAGCGTAGGAGGCGCTATGTTGTGACATCATCGCGCCCGCCTTTACCGAGAAGCAGACGTCTGTCTGTGTTCTCATTGTCTTGTAAACCGCAAGCCTCATGTGGCTTCCAGTTTACAAGACAGCAAGTGGCAGGAAGCGTTTTAACTAGATCGGTGTCAGCAAACACCGATCTAGTTAAAAGTAAAAGATGCATTAATGACGGCCCCCGGGGGCCCCAAAGACTCAGTGGGTCCGGGGCATCCGCCCCCTCTGCTATCTCTGCCACTGAGTTGAAGGTATTGAATAACTGTTTGGAGTTGTGGGATAGGTAAGATATGAGTGTGGTGAAATTGGCCTGTTTTGCAAAGGTGACTGTATTCTTGAAATTGAGAATTGCCTCATAAAAAGAAAATAAAGATGAAAAAGAACATTTCACCACCTTCTCAACGCCGGTTCTTTGCATCTTTTAATTCTTATTCTGGCGTAGTTTAATTTTTTTTTCAGTGCAGCTACTTTTTATTCCTGATATTCTAAAAATGCGCTTTACTGTTAAATGAGTGCTCTTAGGGATGAGCAAGAAAGTTAGCGTGACCCTGAGCTCTCTGACGATGTCCAGAGAGCTCAGCATCATGCCCCCTTGCCTGCTTCTGCCTGAGACCACCCAAAAACCACCAAAATAACTGCACTGATTGTGTTAGAATCAGTGGAGCAGCGCGCCTTAAAGATGCAGAGACCTCTTAAATAGGCACTGTAGTTTCACAGTACTGTGCTTGAATTTGGTGATCATTAGAATGTAGTAGCAGCAACACTACATGAGACTATCATCATTTTATAGACAATCATCTTGGCTATCTCATACATATATTTGACTTGCAACTATTTAGCATATGATATGTTATGCAGATTCTTGATGATTGTCTATAAAATGATGGTAGTCTCACGTTCTAAGCTGTAGTGGATGGTGAGATATGGAGCCTGAAAGTCAAAAGTTCAAAACATTGTTACCCTTTTGTTAGTCAGTGTATTGTTAAACTTTGCAAGAATTTGGCTTCAATTTGAGTTTTGTTATCCACCTTTCAATTATTTAAGCATATAATTTATTAGTGAGCCTTAAAATACTAATTTATAGCTGACAACTAAACCATTTAAAGTTGAATTAAATCCAAAAGCGGTAATTCTGTTACACAATAAAATAGTAAGTGCGTAGTAAATGTCACAAAACAGTAAGCATTATGGGTGAGAAGCTTTACCTATAATTTGCATCATTGAAACCATTTAGCAATTATTGTCATAAAATAAAGAGGACATTTCACTACCTCTATCAACTCCCAACTCTTTGCATCCTTCAGTAGATGACTTTCCACTGATTCTGGCACAGATGGCATTTTCTCCCCATCCATTCCAGAGCATTCATTTCTGATAGGTTTAGTACCCAATACTGCTAATTAGGCTCTCTACTGCCAGGTGGGCGGTCCTAGGCTTTCTACTTCAGCCCAGGAACACCCACTTGACAGTAGAGGACCTCATTAGCTTATTGTGTGCTGAAAGTAACAGCAATGATTGCTTGGGAACGGGTGGGGCTAGAGTAGAAATTTCAACTGTACTGGAATCAGTGAACCAGCTTACACGGTATATATTTGCGAAAGTGTAGAAAACACTGGAACAACAAATAAAGTCCATCACCATGTACATCCTCTCTTGAAAGAATTTCCAGAATCCCCATCCACCCCAGAAGTTTCCACAAATTGCTTTTTAACTGTAAGTTTTCAGACAAATCTGTTAATATCCAACAAAGTCTTCTAGAGATTAAAATTATTAGTGGGGGCATATGAAAGGCCACAAGATAGTAGAGAGATTTGGGCCTCAAATAGAACTTCAGACGACAAATTCACTACCTGACATTGCTCTACTGTGGTAGCGTCTGGGGTTATGGCAAACGCCGCCTATGTTTCCATCCTGCACATCATTTTTGGACATTCTTGTAGGATCCTCAATGTCTAAGACCATTCAAACTGCCCTGGGATGAGATCCTGTTACAATCAACATTAACCACTTCCGAACCGCCCACTGTGTATTTACATCCGGATAGTGGTTTTCTTGTTCTGCAAGGACGTACTGGTACGTCCTTGCAATTTTAAGCAGCTGCATGAAATTGTGCAACTGCAGAAGCGGGAAGCTGGCTGTTACTACAGCCGGAGCTCCTCTAGAGAAGGCAGGGAAGATTTATTACCGTTCCTGCCTTCCCAATCGCTGTGTACACAGCAATCAATGAGCGCTGTATGCACAGCTATGGGAGCCGCCTTGATGCACCTCCCCTCTGACCCAGCGGTCACGTGATCCGCCGGGGATGAAAGACTGTTAGAGCTGCTGGATCCTAGAGGGCCCAGATCAGCTCATGTCAGTCATGGACAGGAGGCTGCATTCTTTCTGTAGCTGGGACTAAATGTATCAGCCCTAGTTACAGGGGAAATCCGCCTCCCCCACCAAAGATATAGTGTTCAGATGCCCCCAAAGGTTTATTATGTAAAAATAAATAAATAAAGGAATAGAAAAGTAAAAAATAAAAATTAAAGTAAAAAAGTTCTAAAAAAATAAATATGCCACGCCCACATCACAGATTCTAGCTCCACCCCCACTACACAATACAAAAAAAAAAAATTACCGTAATGGAGAGGAAAAACTATTTTAAAAAGTTTTAATAAATAGCACTTGGAACTATTTAAAAAAAAAAAATGAAACGTGAAAAACGGAAAATGTTTTCCCTCATCTTTTGTTTATATTTTCTCGGATATAAAAAAAAATAAAAAAAAATTGTCTCAGTACTGCAGTGGTTAACCTCTGATGCTGTGTCTGAAGAGTCAGGGTAAATAAAACTGTATTTAACCAATTGTGGTCTGGCTTTTTTTTTTTTTTTTTGGTATTCAACGTGGAGTAGAGATCTTATTTTCTGCTTTGTTCCAATCATACTGAATTTCTTGTCCAATTGGTGATTTTAAGAAATCAAAAAATAAAAATTGGCAATACATTCCTTTTAACCCCCCAGTTAAACGAACCCTGCGCGGTATATGAGCAAAGTGCATTACAGTTTCCCCTGACCAGAGAGACTGCAGATATGGCAGCCACTTTAAACGACTCTAACATGCCCGTTTCCCTCCTAGATTTTGACATATCACTGGATAAAGAGGAACTTCATATACACACAGCTTGACTTTAATCAGTGTGAACAAGAACACATGCAGCTAACAGTGTGCAGGGAGAGAAGAAACATTTTATTATTCTCCTGTACATAAGGCACCAGAGTTATGTGGCAGCAATATTTATTTGAGTCATGAATTTAAATTTCCAAAAAAATGTTCTGAAAATGTTGCTTTTTTTTTTTTGCAGATTTTGATATTAGGGAATTAATAGTCTTATATTTATTAATTTTTAAGTTTTTGTTACTAATATGACATCAACCACCCAGCTAAATATATTGTTTTCCTTAATGAGACTCCTGTATTTGCTGGGTTCTGTAATACACCAGTGGCCTCTTGTTTAGTACACTTTTCTTCTGTCTTTGATTCAAAACAAAGGGTCACTTGAATTGAAACATCCATCAGCACTGTATATGCAGTAGTTATCTAGGTACAGAGGGGGAATTTAGCAAATTTGTTAATCCATTTTTTTGGTATAAAATAGTCGCAAGCAGTTGGTTTTCAACTATTTAACACCAGCCCAACTTTGCCTTTTTGCTGTCCTTGTCACTCACCTTACTCATTACGCAGAGGCACCGAGGAGAAGCGCCTAATTCATGATGATGTACAGCCTCATCATCAATTTAGAGTGCCTTCTGCTGGGGCAGGAATCATCAAGACAATATGTCTTCATGAAACCCCCAGTGTTTTTTAATAGAGGCTGCTTATGTACTTCTCCAGTGCCACCTTGACTGGTAATGTTTTCTACCTTTGTATAGATTTTATGACCAAAACCAACAAAGGAGTAATTTGCAGCCTACACTGCATTTCAGTGGGGAAAATTGGCTTTAAAAGCTAACTGATAAAGCAGACCCTGTACTGAGCATCTGTTCTAGCAGCTTCTGGATGCTGGAAGCTGCTAGGAGATGGGCGACGGTCCTGTAGTTCACCAGAGAGGACAGTGAATACTGCATTTCTTCTATTTCTGGAATAGGAACGGTGCTGTATGTGGCACCCAAAGCCTGTTAGAGCAGATGATCTGTGGTGGTCCAAATGTCCTGTGGACAGGTCACCAGTATAAAAATTTAATTTGGGCTGGAAAATCCCTTTAATGTTAATTGACTTTAGAAGACTTTAACCTCTTCCCACTACAGGAATTTCTCGATTTTTCCTTTTTGACTCCCCGCCTTCCCCATAACAACTTTTTTTTTTTTTCTTTTTGTTCCGTTCACAGAGTGATATGAGGGCTTAATGTCTGAGTTACAAATTGTTCTTCATAATGGTACCATTTATTATTCTGTACAATGTATTGGGAAGCAGTGCATTTGTGCTACTTTCTTAAGGGTTTCGTTTTTACGGCTTTCACTCTGCAGCCAAAATGACATGTCACCTGTATTCTATGTTTTGGTACAATTCCAGGGTTACCAAATTTATATAGTTTTATTTACATTTTAACCCCTTAGGGAAGATCTAAAACTTTGCAAAAATGTTTTTCTTTTAAAGTTGGCCATATTCTGGCGACTATAACTTTTTTTTATGTTTTATTATGCATAGGGCGTCTTTTTTTTTTTTTTGCAGGGACAGGTGTACTTTTTAGTTATACCATTTTGGGTAATGTCTATTGCTTTGATCACTTTTTAAATTTTTATTAGAGGGGAACAGCAGAAAAAACTGCAGTTTAGCACTTTTGATTTTTTTTTTCCCACTACGGCATTCACCGTACCAGAAAAATATTTTTATAATTTTGTAGACCAGGCGTTTTCGGACATAGGGATACCTAATGTGTATGTGTTTCACAGTATTTAACTGCCATACTTGTTATCCAAGCATATGCCACTATGGGGTCACCAGAGTTTTCCCCTGGATTATGTTATGCTTGGAAAGTGGAGGGACAGTGGGATTACTCCAGTTTGTCACCTGCTCCATCTACAGGAGCCGAGATACCTGACTTTTGGGGAACCTAGGGAGAAGTACCTGGTCCCACCCCATATTTTTCTGTGTTACACCCAGGTAAAAGGATTTTTGGCGGCTCGTCTGAAGGAATGCATGCAACAACCTTTTGACGCCTTGGTATGTCTGCCCAAGTCTCGTTCTTCTCTGTCATTCCTTTACAGTGGGGAAAAAAAGTATTTAGTCAGCCACCAATTCTTCACAAGTTTGGCAAATACTGTTTGCTGGTATGTTGGCCCATTCCTCCATGCAGATCTCCTCTAGAGCAGTGATGTTTTGGGGCTATCGCTGGGCAACACGGACTTTCAACTTCCTCCAAAGGTTTTCTATGTGGTTGAGATCTGGAGACTGGCTAGGCCACTCCAGGACCTTGAAATGCTTCTTACGAAGCCACTCCTTCATTGCCCTGGCAGTGTGCTTGGGATCATTGTCATGCTGAAAGACCCAGCCACGTTTCATCTTCAATGCCCTTGCTGATGGAAGGAGGTTTGCACTCAAAATCTCACGATACATGGCCACATTCATTCTTTCATGTACACGGATCAGTCGTCCTGGTCCCTTTGCAGAGAAACAGTCCCAAAGCATGATGTTGCCACCCCCATGCTTCACAGTAGGTATGGTGTTCTTTGGATGCAACTTAGCATTCACTCTCCTCCAAACACGACGAATTGTGTTTCTACCAAACAGTTCTACTTTGGTTTCATCTGACCATATGACATTCTCCCAATACTCTTCTGGAACATCCAAATGCTCTCTAGCAAACTTCAGATGGGCCCGGATATGTACTGGCTTAAGCAGGGGGACACGTCTGGCACTGCAGGATCTGAGTCCCTGACGGCATAGCATGTTACTGACGGTAGCCTTTGTTACGTTAGTCTAAGCTTTCTGCAGGTCATTCACTAGGTCCCCCCGTGTGTTCTGGGATTTTTGCTCACCGTTCTTGTGATCGTTTTGACCCCACGGGGTGAGATCTTGCGTGGAGCCCCTGATCGAGGGAGATTATCAGTGGTCTTGTATGTCTTCCATTTTCTAATTATTGCTCCCACAGTTGATTTCTTCACACCAAGCTGCTTGCCTATTGCAGATTCAGTCTTCCCAGCCTGGTGCAGGTCTACAATTTTGTTTCTGGTGTCCTTCCACAGCTCTTTGGTCTTCACCATAGTGTAGTTTGGAGTGTGACTGTTTGAGGTTGTGGACAGGTGTCTTTTATACTGATAACAATTTCAAATAGGAGCCATTACTACAGGTAATGAGTGGAGGACAGAGGAGCATCTTAAAGAATTTGTTACAGGTCTGTGAGAGCCAGAAATTTTTCTTGTTTGTAGGTGACCAAATACTTATTTTCCACCATAATTTGCAAATAAATTATTTAAAAATCAGACAATGTGATTTTCTGGATTTGTTTTCTCGTTTTGTCTCTCATAGTTGAGGTCTACCTATGATGTAAATTACAGGCCTCTCTCATCTTTTTTAGTGGGAGAACTTGCACAATTGGTGACTGACTAAATACTTTTTTTCCCCACTGTATTTGTCCATCTCAAAACTGTGAAAATTGCTCCGGCTACTGGAGGTGCAAAATTTCCGGAGACCCCTGTCAGTGAAAGGGTTAAAGGGGTTCTTGAATAGGCAAAAAAATGTTAGGATACCTGCCTACGGGAGCTCATTTTGCCTCTAGGGCAGGGGTAGGCAACCTTTTTTGTTCGGCGTGCCGATTTTAATTAAAAAATCAAAGATGAGGTACTCGGAGTGACGGTCAATAATTGTAAGTCTGACTACCCCTAAACTAAAGTCATATACCACAAACCATAACACAGAAGTGCTGCCACCAGATGCTTTAGGACACATGCGTTTACTGCTATTTCCTGGGACGCTCCTGTACTTTCTGATTAGAAGCAATGAAAGTACATGTACATCCCGCAATTAGTGGTAAATGTATGTGTCCAGGAGCTCCGTATAGTAGCATCCTTATAGTGAAAACACACTATGTATCTGGTTTCAGCTATATTCTTAGGCCACTGGAACTTTTACTTCGATGTAAAACTGGTGCATTTTTGCACAAAAAAAAAAAAAAAACAAAGCCTGAGTTTTCTGTGCAAAAACACATCCTTAAAACAGAAAACACACAGTTATACAGAATAATGTCCCATAGTAGTCCCTGCACATGGTATTTATGTCCCACAGCCATAGCAGTCCCTGCACACAGTATTATGTCCCATAGCAGCCCCTGCACACGGTATATGTCCCATAGCGGCCCTCACACGGTATTGTCCCATAGCGGCCTCTGCACACGGTATTTTCCCATAGCGGCCCCTGCACATGGTATATGTCCCATAGCGGCCTCTGCACACGGTATTTGTCCCATAGTGGCCTCTGCACACGGTATTTGTCCCATAGCGGCCTCTGCACACGGTATTTGTCCCATAGCGGCCCCTGCACATGGTATTTGTCCCATAGCGACCTCTGCACACGGTATGCCCAGGGCCGCCTTTTGTCCCATAGTGGCCTCTGCACACGGTATTTGTCCCATATTGGCCTCTGCACACGGTGTTTGTCCCATAGCGGCCTCTGCACACGGTATTTGTCCCATAGTGGTCCCTGCACATGGTATTTGTTCCATAGCGGTCCCTGCACACGGTATTATGTCCCATAGCGACGCCTGCACACGTTATTATGTCTCATAGCGGCCCCTGCACACAGCAATATGTCCCATAGCGGCCCCTACACACGGTATATGTCCCATAGCAGCCCCTGCACACGGTATTATGTCCCATAGTGGCACCTGCACACGGTATTATGTCACATAGTAGCCTCTGCACACGGTATTATATCCCATAGCGGCGCCTGCACACGGTATTTGTCCCATAGCGGCCCCTGCACACAGTATTATCCTCCATAGCGGCCCCTACACACGGTATATGTCCCATAACCGCCCCTAACGGTATTATGTCCCATAGTGGCCTCTGCACACGGTATTATATCCCATAGCAGCGCCTGCACACGGTATTATGTTCCATAGTGGCCCCTGCACACGGTATAATATTCTAACTTTTATAATATTCCAATTTGTGCCACTTACTAGCTATTATTATACTGTGGGGTACTCACCATTCCACGCTCCGCAGCCGCTCTGTTCTCTTTGGGCGCTTCTGCCTGTAGTCAGCGACCGCTCATTGAGTCTCAGGGGTCATGTCGCATCATTAAGGGACACTATTAAAGGACTTATTATGTGTAATGACGTCAGACGCAGACGCAACCCCTGAGGCCCTGTCAGCTGACTTCAGGCAGAAGCGCCCAAAGAGTATACAGCGGCTGCGGAGAGTGGAATGGTGAGTACATTGTTTTTTATGTTTTTCACCTCCCCGGGGGCTCCGCTTATTATACTCAGGGGTCTGAAGAGACCCCCACAGTATACTAATAGCAGTTTTGTTTCGGCCGTGTTTGGTCCGATCGAAACTACTGGGTGAGGACTCGGGCTGCCGTGCCAGGGAAATAAGCCGTGGCACGCGTGCCAGGGGTTGCTGACCCCTGCTCCTAGGGTATTATTGTGAAACAAAAATGGCCTCCACTTCTCTTATCTATGTTAAAGCTTTCCTGGATTTCTTACTGTTGAAGTGGAGAGGGCAGAGATCAGGTGGGGCCTGTGGATTCAAATGGTTTCTGTTCAGGCTGTGGATCAACCTCTCAGGATTCCTGAGGCAGTGACCATGGCTACAGTAATACTAAAAGACTGTGGACCTGTTGAGAAGAGAGGATGTGCTGGGTTGAAGATATTTGCATTTGCAATTTTCTCTCTTTCTGGATTAGGAATAAAATTCTAATGGTATAAATCATCTGCAAGTCCCTTTTTCCTTGCGCGACTTTCTTATGACCTTTGTTTTTATGGTGTTGACTTTGCAGCCAATATGGCATGGTACTTGTATTCTGTGGGTCGATATAATTATGGCAAAATCAAATTGATATAGTGTGTTTTTTTTTTTTTTTTTTTTATGTTTTAGCCCCATTAAAATAAATCCAAAACTTGCAAAAAAAAATAAAAAATAGATTTCTTGGAGTTCACCATATTCTGATACCCATAACTTTTTTTTTTTTTATATTTCTGTGTACAGGGATTCATAAGGAATTTTTTGTGGTACTTTTTATTTAGGCCATTTTGGGGAATGTCTATTGTTTTGATCGCTTTTTATCCAAAATTTTATGGGAGGCGAAACTTCGTTTCAGCTCTTTTGATTTTTTTTTTCCTGCTATGGTGTACACTGTATAGGAAAATTATTTGTTTGTAGACCAGGTGTCACAATGGATATCTATTGTGTATGTGTTTTTCTTTATTTTTGTACTTTTGTATTTTTTTTATATGTGTTCTAGAGAAAGGAGGATGATTTGAATTTTTAAATTATTTTTTTCATATTTTTTTTTATTTATTTTTATTTTTTTTTAACTATTTATTTTTAGACTCCCTAGGGAGGTTGAACCCCAGGGTATCTGATCAATAATACAATGCGCTGCTATGCTATTTCATTGCAGTGCATTGTAAAATTGCAGTGATTCTATTACTAGCTGCCTAGAGCAGCCTATAATAGAGGTTCAGGCAAGCATGGCAGCCTTCAATAGCCTCCCATCTGTTAAGGTAGTGGGTCGCCACCTCTGCATCTTGTTTGGGGTCCAGTGATCCACCCCAAAATGGCAGCACTAGGAAAATGGCGCCTCAGTTTTGAAACGTTGGGATCAATACCTGCAATCAATGCGGGAACTGAACATGGGCATTGCCACCAGTTTTCTGCTATATAATACAGTGGACACCCAGCAACTATGGAGGTCACTCAGCTCCTGGGCGGCTGCGATATTTAAATACTCAACATCTTCCGTAATAGTACAGCAGATGTCAGAAATGGTTTGAAAAACCTTAGATGGCCCTAGGATCATATTTCAACTTGTACATTAAGGTAACTGAATTGTTTTATTGGTCTTCCTCCATTTGTCAGGTACTACTGAATATGTCTCCTCACAGCTCATTGCTTAGGTTTCAGACCACATCTGATATTTAACCACTTCCGTACCGCCCATAAACCATATACACACGTGGACAAAATTGTTGGTATCCCTCGTTTAATGAAAGAAAAACCCACAATGGTCACAGAAATAACTTGAAGCTGACAAAAGTAATAATATATAAAAACATGTTGACAAGCCACAAAACTTCTGGGAGAATGTCCTATGGGTGCCGCCATCTTGCGGCCGTCTACAGGACCCAGCGTCTGCAGGACCCAGAGCTATAGTATTGTTGAAGTAATGTGCAGGAGGCTGTATTCCTTCTGCAAATGAGGCTAAATGTACCAGCCCCAGTTACAGGGGAAATCAGCCTCCCCAACAAAAAAAAAAAAAAAAAAAAGTAATCAGATGTCCCCAAAGGTCTATTATGACCGTATGGAGACACAATGAAAAAAAAAATTAATAGAAAAGTAAACAAAAAAATGTAAATAAAATAATTAAAAAAAAAAATAATATGTCAATAAAATGCCCTTATTACAGGTTATAGCCCCACCCCCGATGACACCATAAAAATAAAAATTACCGTAACGGAGAGGAAAAACTATTTTAAACCAAAAAAAAAGACGCAGAAATTAGTTGAATAACGCATATGATAAATATGTTACAGTCCTCAAAACTGCACATAAAAAAAACCCCGAAAATGTGTCTGGTCCTGGACCAGAAATTGGCCCGATACTGGTGATGTCAGTCCCTGTTCCTGGCCAACTCTGTTCTCTTCTCTTCACTGTATTTGATAGCGAGTGGAGGCTTCTGTCAGCTCTGCAAATTGCACTTAGTTGCTGAGCCCTGATACAGGCTAGAACAGTGGGCTTGCTGAGCACCTCTGTTATCCTTGTATGTAAATCCAGAGGTTACAGTGTGAAATTTAGAACACAGCAAGTTGCTTTTTGGACCCCCAGGAAGTAACGGGGAAAGGAGATGGTAGAGCAGGTGAAACCCTTAGATGGGAACAACTCTGTAATTTCTGTATCGTTGTTGTAAGCAAGTTACGTCCCGTGTGAGTATGTTTTTTTGTTTTTGTTTTTTTCCTTTAACTATTTTTCATCTTCCCCCGCCTCCAGAGAAAATACGTTTTTCTTGGAACAACCCCTTTAAGAAGTAATTTCACAGTCACCCTTGTGTACAGGAGACTTATATTTATACATAATTACATTGTAACAATTGTACATTTTTCTCTTAGGCCATGATGGTGCAGTAAATGGCTTTGGCTGGAGTTATGACAGGAATTGGTTGGTTTCTACGGCTGATGACCGAACACTGAGGATTTGGAATGTGAAAAATGCAAGTTCAGCATTAGTTCTGGTAATTTGTCTGCTTTTTATATTTATTTTACTATGTAGAAGACATGAGCTGGTTCATTACATATTTTTCTTAAAGATGAATCTAAACCAAAGCATACAGATGGCTAAATATTAGTAAATCATAAGTAAGAGCAGCAGCTAAAGTTTCATAATTACTGTGATACTGGAATTTTCTGATTTGTTGATGCATTTGCTTATTAGAAACTGAATGAGAAAAAAACTAACCAAAATTACAATTTGTAATTGAGTTGCACTTCCTGTTGTTACTTTTGCAAAAATTGTTCCTTCAATTTAACAACCAAACAAATGACATGGACTGTACATAATAAGCCAGACATAAAGGGAACCTGTTGTGTTGAAAATCAATTTCCTATTTACAGACAGCATAAGAACATAAGAACAAGACAACTTTTGAGAAATTTACAGCAAATAATGCAAACACAATTCTTAGGGCTACACTTAGGCTATCATTTTACTTAAAATATATAGAAACCACTGTTTCATAGAAATGCATTGAGTGACCTGAAAATTAAAGGAGTTATCCCATGAAGTAAAGTCTGCAGGCCCTTTGTACCGCACCATGTTCAACCTGACCGCAGCCAGGTTTAATGTGGGTGGGACTGGTGGCGGTTGGCTACTTCTGTAGATACAGTAGCTAAATGTTGTACTTTGGCTATCTCTGGTCCTGAAGTGAATGGGAGCGCCAGAGATAGCCAAGTGCTGTACTTTGGCTTTCTCTGGCCCTTTGGAGTGAATGGAAATGCTGACCACCACCAGTCCTGCCCACATACAGCTTCAGATTGTCCTGCAGACTTTACTTTGTTGGAAAATCCCTTTAAGTTGCTAGCAAATTTTTTTTTTTTTAATGGTTACTTTTCTGAACAGTTTTCTACTCAAAATAATGCTATTATACTTTATAATTTAAAAAAAAATAGTTTTTAGTGTAGTTTTTTCATATCACCATTTAATTTTTCTTTGCTTCATTTCAGGGGAAAGAAACGTTCTCCAGACCAGCACGTTTTCCTCAGTTTTATTATATGGATAAATTTATTTTGTTGTCATCTGGGGCTGAGATTCAGTTAATGAGATATTATCTGGATAGCTGCAAAGATGAAATAAAAAGGTAACTAAACTTAAAATTAAAGGGCTTGTGCCATTATGGACACTTATCTCCTATCCACTGGACAGCAAATAAGTGTCAATCGATAGGGACCTGCGCTCCATTCACTTCCATGGGGCTGCAGGGACTGTAATCCATGGCAGCACCCACAGCCTTATAAAAGTGAATGGAGTAATGGTCACTCAGACACACTGGCGCGCCAATCAAAACGAGGCTTTAGGGGAACTTTCGTTTGGATGAGGAGCCGATTATTGCATTCTTGTTTTTTTTACATTTTACACAGCGTCCAAACTTTTTTGAAATTGGGGTTGTTCTTAAAGGGGTTCTGCCATTATGGACATTTATCTCCTGTCCTGTGGATAGGGAATAAGTGTCTGATCTGGGGGCCCAATTACTGGGTCCCCAGTGGTCAGGAGGATGGGCGGCCTCAAAGAAGGGAATGGAGCACTGGTCATGCAAGTGCCAGGTAAGACTTACAACTCCTTCACAGATTTCCCTACATAGCAAAGTTCTCATCCAACTACAATGCAGAGTATCACAATATGGGCCTATTCTCTTAAATGGAGCTGTGTTGCAGTTTCCTGCATTCTATTGTGCAGGTCATAGGTCAAAGGAACATCTGTCTTTTAATTCTTGTGATTCAAGTAGCACATTCAAGTAGCATTAGTGGTCAGATCTCAACCCATTATTACTTTATGGCTACCCTAGTGAAATTCCATAATATTTAAAGAATACCAATTTAAAGGACCTTTCCAGGACTTAAATGTTGATGACCTTTCCTTAATGTATAGGATTGGTGGGGTCTGGCCCCCACAGGTCAGTTTGTTTACGACTGCTACACTCTCTAATAATGTGGCCTCTTCCATGTGCTGAATAGGTAAGAGTTACAATACCAAACACATCCCTTACCCCCTTTCCGTGCCGTACTATACTATTATGTTGCTCTGAACATATAGTTAATACTCAGCACCATAATAGTACGGCGCTTTCATTCTGTGGGCACATGAGCTGTGTCTGCAGCATGACTTCTTGGTCTCTGCTATATTACACAGCCGAGACCCAGGACTAGCCACCGAAATCGGAAAATACTCCGATTCCATTGGCTTAACCCACCAGCTGCCATGATCAATGTCGATCACAGCATTTGGGTGTTTCGGAGTCAAAATTGCCCCCCCCCCCCCCTCCCTGCCACCCCTCAGTGATTAAGAAATAAAAATAAAGTATAAAAAATAAATAATAAAAAGTAAAAAAAAAAAACACTTTTTAATTTTAAAAAACCCATAACTAAACAAAATAATGTTATTCAGCTTTGAAGCCCTGTTTTCATGTAAATTTCCCTTTTATTCATATGCAAATGAGAGGAAAATTGCTTTTCCTTTCAAGAGCTCAGAAGCACTTGGGAAACAATACCTTTTTTCATATGCAGTCTACACATGCATTTATTGGTTTTATTTTTCTCTTTTAAAAGTTTATATTCATGGGTGCATTGTTTAAAAAATGATTCACAGGCTGCCATATGAAAAATTAGGTTAGGAAATACTGTTTTAATGCAATTGTAGATTGTTTAAATATATTCCAACAGTTGTAAGAAAAGTAACAAATCTTATCTAAGATACAGGATTATTAAAAATATAGAAGATGGGCCTGCCCTTCTCTGAGAAAGTACCTAATATGCAGTTTGGTATACATTAGTGATGACATTCAAATATAATCAAATGGTAAAATGTTTGCTTTTACATTTTTTTTTTTGCTTGTTAACCATTTTTTAACAACATAAAAATAGCATTGAGCAACCTCTAAAGTAATGGTGTTCTAGACCTTTTTGTATTGGTTTGGAATTAGAATATTTTCTTTTTTATTATCAAAAAAGTGAGCAAGAGCAGATAGTACAGTCAAAATAACCAATATCATCAACCATCTCTTACAATGAATAACTTCCATTTTACACTCCCTCACATAAACTGGAAAGAAACAATAAGGTCCGAGGAAAGAATTGATAAAGAGAAAAAAAAGAGAGAATATCTTTAAAAATTTGGGCCTTCCTACCACCTCCTAAATAATATGTAAATAACTTAAGATTCAGAAAATTCTGTAATTGGTAAACAACGTTGTTAAGTTCATGGTTAGCTGGGTTTCTTTTTAATGTAGAAAAGAAACTGAATGTTACTGCCTTGTGGTTTTGAATGAAAGAAAAACATACAATACAAATATTTAGCAAATCCTGAAGTTTTGGATTTGAGTAGTCCCTTTTGGTTTAGGTTATCAAAAATTGTTTACCTCCATTTTTATTCTTGGTTGTAATTTGAACATTTCATTGGCAAAGCAGTCGGAAGAGTCTAAGCCCAGAACATTTTTTAGTGTGACGAAAATGTTCTTTTCCGTGCACGCACATGGAAAGACATGGTTTCTTAGCGCTTATTAGAACAAATAATCATTTGCGGTTTATTTTGCCTGTAAGAGCAGAAATTGATAATGATATTAAAATTGATTCAAACTGGAAATAAGCACTCGTGTAGGATTCACTCCCATGTGTCACAACAATTTATGACTACACGAAGGTACATGCTGTGTTGTGAAATGAAAATATATGGCTTTACATAAGTTATAGTAATAACGCAGTCTATATGAAAATATATTTGTATAAAAAATGACACAGTATGAGAAGTGTATTTACAACTGTTAATATGTAATGTAGTGGGCAATGGACTTTCAGTTTTGGTAATTTCCATGATTTGCAGTTGTGAAAGAGCCCTTTAACCCCCTCTTTCTCTCTGGCGCCCAACACAGCGAGTGAAGTACAAATGGCGCCAGTCCACAACAGCTGGAGTTCCGAAGGTTGCCCTCCCTGCTGTCGCTCAAGATAACTTATTATTTATACACATGGCTAAAAAAAAAACAGTTCCAGATTTGCAGGATTTTTTTCTGTTTCCCATGAAAATACAATTTTAAAGCTTAATAAATAAATTAAATTATATGTACCCTGAAATTATACAACTAAGTAACTAGAACTCATCCCGCAAACCTCAAACAAGCCCCAATACAAATAAGTTGATAAAAAATACAGTGACAAAATGATATTTTTTCTTGAAAACACTAATCTGTGAAAAAGCGCAAAAACAGCAGTTGCATCATTGTACTGCAAAAAACCTGTCCTGCAAAAAAAAGCCCTAGCATTGCAAACTTGACAAAAAAAAAAAAAAAAAAAGTTAAGGTGAGGAACAAAGAAATTATGCTTTATTTATCTGCTTGTAAGATACAGCTAAATACATTACATGCCCTCTGTATTTGCAACACATGTCCTAGGTTTCAGACGTATCTAGATAACTTGCTGCAGTGGTTGACTGACTTCCTGTTCTTGGCCACATCTTTTGTTTTATCTTAGTTTCAAAGGTATTTATTAAATTACAGCACTATAGAAACTTAGTAAATAGCATATCAAACACAAACAAACATAAGTGGACAAAAAGTAGACAGCAAATATCAAGGACAGCTTTATATGTCAAATGGTAGCATACATATAAAATATGTGGGTTAAACAAGGTAAAAAAAACCAAAAACGTAAAAATCAACCTGAATCAGGGAGGAAAGGGGGAGAAGTAGAGTTACAATGAGTAAGGGCCACAAAAAGAGACGACTAAGGATCCGCCAATGGAGGAGAAATGTGGTGAGTGAGGGTTTAATCCAGTCGCGGGACTAAAGCTGGAGACGATATGGAAGACCTGGGATGTGAGGCCTATTGACCCAAGGTGCTGAATATTGTTTTATCTTAACTGTGATAGCCCTGGCAAGTGCTCTTGAGCCGGCTGCTGAGCTCTAAAACAGTGTGTGATCAGTGCTTCTTGTTATCTCTATATGTAAATCTCAGGCACACTGTAGCTCGCTTCTGGCCTGACCTGTACAGGCTAAGCCCATCCACCAGGTTGTCAGTGAAACCAGGAAGTGTAGGGAAGTGGAGACAGGAGAGAAGGTGAAACACTAAGATTGCAAAACCAAAGTGATAAAAAGGCTTGGTCGTTGAAACTAAACTTTTGAACAACTTTTGATTTTCTGGCAGCATTTGTGACATTGCTAAACATCATAATATACTTTATGAATAGATTTTGGCTCCTTTCCATAAAATCCTGCACTGAAATCCACTTCTGCCCTTCTGTATTTTTTTATCTTCTTTTCGTCACTGGCTTTTCACTGGAGTATGAGTATAAGGGCTCTAAGAAAGCTGGGAGGTCTGGAGGGGTCACTTTAAAAAGTTAAACTTTGGTCATTATTAAATGTAGAACAGTGATTCTCCTCTTTCAAGTGACACCAAGCTTGCTGGTTTATCTGTGTTATTTCCAGAGATATACCGTACTTTTCGGACTATAAGACGCACCGGACCATAAGACGCACCTAGGTTTTAGAGGATGAAAATAGGGCAAAAAATTTAGAAGCAAAAAAATGTGATAAAATATTTAATATATGGGAGTTGTAGTTTTGCAACAGCTGCAAGGCCACATTGACAGGTACAGGGATGCAAAGAGCATCTTTTTTTGCGGTGTCAGGTGTACTTTTTAGTTAGACCATTTTGGGGAATGTCTATTGCTTTGATCACTTTTTATTCAAATCAGAGGCAAAACAGGAAAAAAAAGGTGGTCCAGCACTTTTGTTTTTTTTTTTTTCCCGCTATGACATTCACCCTATGGGAAAAATATTTTTATTTGTAGACCGGGGATTTTTCGGACACAGGGATACCTAATGTGTATGTGTTTCACAGTAATTTTCTACTTTTATATGTATTCTAGGGAAAGGGGGTGTTTTAGAACTTTTAATTTTTTTTTATTTTTATATATTTTTTTTAAACTTTTTTTTTTTAACAAAAAAAAAGTGTATTGCAGTCTATGGGAGATTCTGTACATTATTATTGTAATTTTCCTATGACAGGCCTGGGAGCCTTCATAAGGCTCCCGGCTGTCATAGGAACAGTACGGCTCCCGCGATTGCGCCGTGCGGGAGCTGTCCTTCAACAAGAAAGGTACGGGGACAGTGGGGACCGGCCCCGGGGGCAGCTTTATTACTTTTAGGGAGCGAACATGTAGTAATGCCCGCGATCAGAGTGATCGCAGGCGTTAGCTCTGGGTCTCCACAATACAGCGGAGGCCCGGTTGCTATGGCGACCGCTCTGCAGCAGAGCGGACGCCATCATCTTCACAGATCCGGCACGGCGGATACCAGGAGGTTCACACAGCCGGGACACCCTCTCAGCCCAAGGCCCGCAGCATCACCCCACTCCTCCCGCTGGAGTGGGAACGATGCTGCGACACCGCTCCGCCGCCCCCCCCCCCCCCCCCCGCCTGAACACCACACATTCAGACCATAAGACGCACCCCCAGTTTTCTCCCAAATTTTGGGGGAAAAAAGTGCATCTTATAGTCCGAAAAATACGGTATCTATGTGTTTTTAACTGATGGTATCTCTGGAAATATTACAGAAAGAACTGCACACTGATTTGTTATTTTCCATGTGTTGTGTGTAAATGTAAATTTGAATGTGGGCTTTAGGTGCAGATACAGTGCCTTGCGAAAGTATTCGGCCCCCTTGAACTTTTCAACCTTTTGCCACATTTCAAGCTTCAAATATAAAGATATAAAATTTTAATTTTTTGGTGAAGAATCAACAACAAGTGGGACACAATCGTGAAGTGGAACGAAATTTATTGGATATTTTAAACTTTTGTAAAAAAGAAAAAACTGAAAAGTGGGGCGTGCCAGATTATTCGGCCCCCTTAAGTTAATACTTTGTAGCGCTACCTTTTGCTGCGATTACAGCTGCAAGTTGCTTGGGGTATGTCTCTATCAGTTTTGTACATCGAGAGACTAAAATTCTTGCCCATTCTTCCTTGGAAAACAGCTGGAGCTCAGTGAGGTTGGATGGAGAGCGTTTGTGAACAGCAGTTTTCAGCTCTTTCCACAGATTCTCGATTGGATTCAGGTCTGGACTTTGACTTGACCATTCTAACACCTGGATACGTTTATTTGTGAACCATTCCATTGTAGATTTTGCTTTATGTTTGGGATCATTGTCTTGTTGGAAAATAAATCTCCGTCCCAGTCTCAGGTCTTTTGCAGACTCCAACAGGTTTTCTTCCAGAATGGTCCTGTATTTGACTCCATCCATCTTCCCATCAATTTTAACCATCTTCCCTGTCCCTGCCGAAGAAAAGCAGGCCCAAACCATGATGCTGCCGCCACCATGTTTGACAGTGGGGATGGTGTGTTCAGGGTGATGAGCTGTGTTGCTTTTACGCCAAACATATCGTTTTGCATTGTGGCCAAAAAGTTCGATTTTGGTTTCATCTGACCAGAGCACCTTCTTCCACATGTTTGGTGTGTCTCCCAGGTGGCTTGTGGCAAACTTTAAACGAGACTTTTTATGGATATCTTTGAGAAATGGCTTTCTTCTTGCCACTCTTCCATAAAGGCCAGATTTGTGCAGTGTACGACTGATTGTTGTCCTATGGACAGACTCTCCCACCTCAGCTGTAGATCTCTGCAGTTCATCCAGAGTGATCATGGGCCTCTTGGCTGCATCTCTGATCAGTCTTCTCCTTGTTTGAGATGAAAGTTTAGAGGGACGGCCGGGTCTTGTTAGATTTGAAGTGGTCTGATACTCCTTCCATTTCAATATGATCGCTTGCACAGTGCTCCTTGGGATGTTTAAAGTTTGGGAAATCTTTTTGTATCCAAATCCGGCTTTAAACTTCTCCACAACAGTATCACGGACCTACCTGGTGTGTTCCTTGGTCTTCATGATGCTCTCTGCACTTTAAACAGAACCCTGAGACTATCACAGAGCAGGTGCATTTATACGGAGACTTGATTACACACAGGTGGATTATATTTATCATTTAATGGGACATTTTAAGACGCAGGAGGCGAGGAAACAATGGGAGTACAAATTTATGCAAAAATTTCAAACTCTGCAATTTGGACTTAATATTCATGCCAGCTTCATGTCACACTATGTATGAACTGTGAGGGTCACAAATCACCTCCTGATAGCAAACAGATAACAGATCCCTCTGTCACGCACCACAACTTTCCAGATTGTTTTTTTTTGACCTGTTGTAAATAACTTCTCTACTTAGATTGCATTTTGTTTTGGTTTTTTTAAGGACTCTAAAATTCTTTAAAAACCATGTGTATAAAAATCTGTGAATTTTCAGTTCTTGTATCACACCATGTCTGATGAAGGGAGCTAGCTAGTACTCCTGAAAGCTTACTTATAAATATACTCAGTTAGTCTCTAAAAGGTATCGCCTGATTTCTTCACTCTTCCACTATATTTATCATCATCAGTCATTTAGGACAACATTGGATCATTCAGAGATCCTCACTGAACTTCTGGAGTGAGTTTGCTGCACTGAAAGTAACGGGGCCGAATAATATTGCACGCCCCACTTCAGTTTTTTATTTTTTACAAAAATTTAAAATAACCAATAAATTTCGTTCCACTTCACAATTGTGTCCCACTTGTTGTTGATTCTTCACCAAAAAATTTTAATTTTATATCTTTATGTTTGAAGCCTGAAATGTGGCAAAAGGTTGAAAAGTTTAAGGGGGCCGAATACTTTCGCAAGGCACTGTATATGTTTGAATGCATTTTTTCAAAAAATGTTTGTTTGTCACAGAGATTCTTGAAGGTGGAACTATTGATAACTCATTGAATCAAATGTAAACTTCAGATTGTCTGCTTTCATGAAATATATGGGGTTTAGGGCTACACTTGCTTATCACAGTTTCTGATCCTTATGTTTTGGTTGATACTTTTTTTCTAAAATTTCCCGTTTAAAAGCAGATTTTTGTTTGTTACAGTTCTGGTGATTTCATGAATATGTGTGCATGCTGGTATAGGTCTAAGCGATATGCATGAACTGTGCACATGTTGAGGTGTGGTGCATATAACTTTTTGTTTGGATTACTCTTTTACCAAATACTCTTTAAATCAAAATGGCATGAAGTTGCTGAGTGGCATTTTGATAATGTTACTCGTGTCTACTTTCATAAAATATTTTAACGTTGTAATTTCAGGTTTTATTTGTACATCTCAACACTGACTAGCAGTGTTGCAAAATATCTAAAAACCCCTGGCAGTGAAAGGGTTGAAACAGTCGGAATAGGCACATTATATGTATTAGCAGCTGCTCCCAATCCTGACTCTGTTTTTAACTGGTGATATATATGGAAATAAACAGCAATCGCATCTTTAATATGACACCAAAAGCACTGTTCTACATTTTTTTAAATGAAGTGTCGAGTAACCGGAATCTGGAAGAAGAGACCGCCAGATTGGGACTTCTGGAGAGACACTGGACAGGCATACTTGGTTGAAGAGGGACTTCATCATAGGATGTCTCGTCCCGTTGTAGCTCACCCCATGGGTAGTGAGCTGAGGGGGAGGGTATGTAAGTATGTGAGCCAGAGGGCGCTGTTGAGCGACCCAGGCCAGGCCAGAAAAGGCTCTCAGCCACGCCTTTGGGTGGGGGCGTGTAACTCCAGTAGTCTGTAATATCCTGCAGGAAGCAGGAGATGGTGGACCCACCTGGACAGATAGACGGTCTGTGCCAGAAGTGCTGGGGTCCACAGGGGACTGTTGCTGGAGCTGAGCAATAGTCAGGACCAGCCAGGGACAGAGAGGCAGTCTGTCCAAGAGGGCTGGGATCCAGAGAGGACTTACAGAGACTAAGTCAAGCTCTTATTGCCCCAGAGGCTAGTTAGGGACTCAAGGAGTGAGTTAGGCCCTAACTGTGGCATAGGTTTTTTTGTTGTTTTGTAATAAATAGATAATAGTTTCCTGTATAAGAGACCGCAGTGGATACAGCAGATATTTGAAGCAGAGCTTAGAATGATAGTGTAGGGTTTTAGAATGCCATGTGTTTCTTGACTTGTACTTGATGGGCTCAGTAAGTTCGCAGAGATTGAAACAACCTTGTTAACGGTTATTGTTATTTTCTGAGATTTTTGATTAGAGGTGTTATGTCTCATTATGAGCAATAGGCGCCTTATGGAGTTAATAACTAAGATATTCCAGACAAATAAATGAGAACGAAAAAGTCCTTGAGTTTATTTGTACTGTCAGTTTCATATGTTTTTTTTTGTAAATAAAGCATTATGTTTTACTACTTAATGTTCCATATAATTAAAACAAATCTTGCGCTGAATATCCTAGAAACCATGGATTACAGCCTCTTCTGATACAAACTGCAGGGTCAGCAAGGCAAAGTGTTTTATGGTTCCATAGATGCAAGTTAATAAATAAATAAACTTGATATAGGAGGGTGTGAGTGTAAGGCCAGTTTAAAATGAGCATGTTACCGGCACATTTTGGTGCTCTTATTAAGAGCAAGTATCACGGCCCAACTGCATGTCTTCTGACCTGAACTCCCAGCATCCTAGATGCTTATGATGTGAGTGTGAAATTGTCATTAGACCAGTGGTTGTACTAGGACTCTTTATTTGGAATATAAGTCTTAAAAGTGATTGTCTTGTAAGCATGTATGTATTTGCTGCATATTAGTTATAATTTAAAGGGTTATTCTGATCTCATCCTTTCATACCTGTGTCTACAACCAGCTGAGGTCAGAATTACTTAAAAAGCTGAATGCTAATGTTCTGTTTCCTTAACTCCCATAGGAGTAAGCAGAAGTTAAAGAAACAGCATAGTGTAGTCTTTTCCATTAGTCCTGTTTATGGAAACAGTGTAAATAGCTGAGTACACTGTTTCCTTATCTCCTATTTACTTCTATAGGAGTTATAGCCGTTTCTACCTTTTGGTTGGGGCTTAGAGTAGCATCTCTTCATCTCAGCCAACACGGTCTTAAGCTAAGGCACCATTTAGCGGGCCACAGCGAAAAAATGCTGTGGGAAAAAACGCAACGGAAACGCATGCCGTTTTTTTTTCCCACAGCACTTTTCACAGATAGTCCACAGAGTTTTCCTCTGCAGACTTTCTGCTTCAATTATGCCTATAGAGAAAACGCCATCATTTCCATAAGTATAATTGACATGCTTCGATTTCCAAAACAGTTTTGGAAGTCGCAGCATTTCCACTGCGTGTATTTTTCTGCAATATGTGACTGGGATTCGCTATTCTAGTAATAGAATCGACGCAGAAGCCTCATCTACTGCCTAGTGGTGCTTCTGGGGAATTGCAGCACTAATCCTATTACTTGAATAGGTGTAGTGCTGCATGCGCTGCCCGGCACTAACATGGCATTATACAGTGTGGGGGGAAAAAATGACGTTTAGCATTAAACTGTATACAGTATAACACTCTATTACTTGCCTCCAGGTGTTAAAATTGCCCCCTCACAATATAATGGTCCTAAGTCCCCCCCAGTATAATTTTCCATTACTCACATAGTTTAATACTCCCACTGATATCGGTAAGAGAAAACACTCCTCTTCCATCCGCTGTCTCCTAAACCCTGATTCACACAAGTGTTGTGCATGCAGCAGGGACAGTTACCAGTCTCTGCTGCTGTTATGGTAAGGTATAAGTTCCTAAAGGGACAGTGGTTGGGAGATGAATGTTTCAGTAAACCGACACCAATTATCGTGCCGTTATCATCCATTAGCACTATTCGGCCGCAGCTACACAGTGCATGGAATGTGGCTATAGTTGTATTTAGTGTTATCTCAGTACTAGCTGCATGGTTTTGCTCTTGCTATGTGGCCAGTAATGAAATGTAGCTGAAATTAATTGTCTTTTACTCAGAATTGAAAGCAACGGCGGCAAGGACTGAATGCAGCTTGCAGTTGCAGCAACCTTGCTGGGCAGGAAATGTGCCCATGTAAAAAAACATACTCATATTCAAAAATTTCCTTTGCTGGTTAGCAAAAAATAGGGGCCAGGAGGAATGTGAAGTGAATGCAGAAATCAGATTACAAAGGGTTTCATTGTAGTCTCTAACCATAAAGACACATTGGAGCTATACACATCAAAAAATACAGTGTTTTTAACAAAAAGTAGTTCCTGAGTTAATAATTTTCTTTTAGATGCATTGGAACAATAATAAAATAGTGTAAATAACCTTAAAAATATGAGGTTTCATTTCTCTTTGTGACTCTCCTGCTATTAATTGGACTTAGTTGCTATGTGTAACTGCGCCCCTATACTTTTTTTTTTCTGTTTTTTTCCTTTTTATTATTCATCTCTATTTTCCCTGTTTCTATAGTTATTATAATAATACATTTTATTTATATAGCGCTAACCTATTTCGCAGCACTGTACAATTTGTAGGGTTCAAGTACAGACAAAAAAGATACATTACAAAGAAATAGTCAATTCACACAATGGAACTGAGGGCCCTGCTCGCAAGAGGTAGAGGTAGAGGGGGTGACACAAGAGGTAGCAGGGGCGGCATCGGAGGTAGCATTGCTTATACAATGGTCCAACAATTTTGTAATAGAGGTTACTGTCATTACACATATATAAAGCTGTATGAGCCATCACCAGTTGTTTCCTTTAACATGCAGATGGTGCCTGGACAGATAAAGTTAGTCTGATACAGCATCATATCCTGTGGGGTAATGTGGGAGCGTGAACAGAGGGTACGTTTTAGGGAATCTAACTATGGAACGGTTTACATTAGGAGTTGTGATAGGCCTGTCTGAAAAGATATGTCTTTAGTTTGCACTTGAAGCTGTAGAAATTGGGGGTTAATCTGATAGTCTGGAATTAGAGCATTCCAGAGAAGTAGTGCAACTCGAGAGAAGTCTTGTATACAAGCGTGGGAGGTTCTGATAATAGAGGATGTTAGTCTTAGGTCATTGAGTGAATGGAGAGTACGTATTGGGCAATAGGCAGAGATGAGGGAGGAAATGTAGGGAGGTGCAGCATTATGGAGAACCTTGTGGATGAGGGTGATAAGTTTATATTGTATTCTGTATTAAATAGGCAGCCAATGTAGTGACCAGCACAGCACTTTTGTGAGGGCCGTTTCAGTAGAGTGCAGAGTGCGGAAGCCAGATTGTAAGGGGTCAAGAAGAGAGTTAGCAAAAAGATAGCAGATTAAACGAGAATAGACCAAGCGTTCCAAGATTTTGGAGATGAATTGGAGGTTAGAGACTGGTCGATAGCAGCACAGGACGGGTCAAGGGAGGATTTCTTCAGTAGCAGGGTTATGACAGTATGTTTGAAAGAAGATGGAAAAATTCCAGAAGAGAGAGAGAGGTTAAATATTTTAGTAATGTAAGTCGTGACAGCAGGAGGCAGACTGGAGAAGGTGTGAGGGGAAAGGATCACTACTGCAGGTCGTAGGGCGAGAAGAAGAAAGTAGCTGAGAGACTTCCTCTTCTGTAACAGGTGGTTCAAAAGATGAGAATGAACAGTCTGAAATGGGGTTGGTGAGGGGATCAATGCCACCTGGGGATTGGAGAGGTATTTCCTGACGGATCTTATCAATTTTGTCATGGAAATAAGTGGAAAGGTCATCTGCATTAAGGTCTGTGAATGGCGCCTGCACCTTAGGGGTGAGTAAGGAGTGAAAAGTTTCAAAGAGCCTTTTAGGGTTACAGGAGAGATAAGAGATGAGAGTGGAGAAATAGGCTTGTTTGGCAAGGTGAAGGGCAGAGCTATAGGTTTTAAGCATACATTTGAAGTGGAGGAAGTCTGTAGGTGTATGTGATTTTCTCCACAGACGTTCAGCACACCGAGAGCACCGCTGAAGAAAACGTGTCTGTGGCGTGTGCCAGGTTTGCTGCCTCCTGCGTCTAACTTTTCGAATGGAGGGGCGAGCCGCCTCATCCAATGCACTCCTGAGGGTTTCATTATACTGACTGGTGGCCAGATTGGGGCAGGAGAGTGAAGACATGGGAGACAGAGTGGAATGTAGAGTATCTGAGAGATGCTGGGTGTTAATAGCACGTAAATTCCTATGTATGATGAGTAGGTGTGTCCTGTGAAGGAGAGAAAGGACTGATGGTGAGAGTCAGAAGGTTATGGTCAGAGAGTGGCAGAGAAGAGTTAGTAAGTTTAGAAACTGTGAATAGTGGATGGAAGACAAGATCAATGGTGTTGCCATCTACATGTATGGCGGAAGAGGAGAGTTGTGAAAGACCAAAAGAAGTGATTATTGAGAGAAACTGTGAGGTAGCTGGGGAGACAGGGGTGTCAGTGGGGATGTTAAAGTCACCCATGATGAGGGTAGGAATTTCACTGGATAAAAAGAGTGGAAGAGGGGTAGATCACAGCTACACATAAGGAGAGTGGGCGGAAAAGTCTGATGGCATGGGCTTCAAATGAGGGGAATGTGAATGAGGGTACAGGTGGGATGGCCTGAAAAGTGCACTGTGGTAACAGAAGTATCCCTACCCCTCCACCCATCCTGTTGTCAGGCCTAGACGTGTGAGAACTGTAGGCCACCATGAGACAGAGCAGCAGGGGAGGCTGTATGAGACTGCTGGATCCAGGTTTCAGTAAGGTTGAGCAGGTTAAGAGATTTACTGAGGAATAAGTCATTAATATATTCTATTTTTTTACAAGCTGAGCGGGCATTCCAGAGAGAACAGTTAAAAGAGACAGGAGAAAGATAAGGAGAAGGAGCACGGTAAATATTGATGACGTTTGTAGGATTTCTATGGTTGCAGGAAGAGAAAAAATTAGGGAAAGGAGGGGGGCCAGGGTTTGGAGAGATTTCCCCAGCAGCAAAATGAACAGAGACAGAAGGTGGTTCAGTGATTTATGTGGATGTTTAAGTTTGGTTTCACTGCTAAAAGAAGTATAGGGATTAGGGTGGTTAAAGAGAGTGAAAAGTGTGTGAGAGCTGTACATAGGAAAAGGAAGAAGAGAAGGACTGATACATAGTTCCACTTCCTATCCTATACCCCCAACCCCCACTTCTTCATTATATGTTTTAAGTGGCCGTGCGTACAGCAGAAAGTGAAGAGGTGGTCTTCCGCCTTAATTACCACACCACTTTCCGGCCCTGTGCATCCCGTGTTGTGAAGCCATTGCTTTCTGTCATGGGTATACACGCTGATCAACCCCAGAAGCAATAATCAGTGGTAGTCTCACACCATGGGTTCACAATGGAATCATTGTGGAGAAGCAGCTTTTTTTGTTGCAGATTTTGCTGCGGTTTTTGGTGCCAAAGTCAGGAGTGGCTTCATAAGAAATGGGAAATATAAAGGAATCATACTTTTCCCATCTGCTCAATATTGCAACAAAATCCGCTGCGTTTCCGCAATGTGGGGGCTTAGCCTCAGGCTGTAATTTGGAATCTTGCAGAATCTGCTTCACAGTCACATAACTCCATGTGAACCTACCTTTACTGTGACTCACAAGTAGATTCTTGTTTGTGTATTCATTTTGTCAGTCATGTGCTTTTTCTTTAACCGTTTATTAACATTTATATGACACTATATTTATATGACTGTGATTTCAGTAAAAAAAAAACATTTTCCTTTTAAAAAAATAAGCTTTCCATTTCTTTTTATTTTAACAATATTCTACAAGTAAAACTTGTTGACTGAGATTTCTGACTTAATATTTTTATTTCTTTCGTAGATATAAGCAAAATAGTGTATGCAAACCAGTACAAACACTTCACATGGAATCCGCAATGGAGGTCACTGGACTGTCAGCTGTAAATGACTTTTATTCCTGTATCCTTATTATTTCTCTGAAGCTAAATGCAAAATACAAACATTTCACAGATATATATATATATATATATATATATATATATCACACACACACACACACACACACACACACACACACACACAGTGAAGGAAATAAGTATTTGATCCCTTGCTTATTTTGTAAGTTTGCCCACTGACAAAGACATGAACAGTCTATAATTTAAGGGTAGGTTAATTTTAACAGTGAGAGATATAATATCAAAAATAAAATCCAGAAAATCACATTGTATAAATTTTATTAATTTATTTGCATTTTGCAAAGAGAAATAAGAATTTGATCCCCTACCAACCATTAAGAGTACTGGCTCCTACAGACCAGTTAAACGCTCCTAATCAACTCGTTACCTGCATTAAAGACAACTCTCTTAAATTGTCACCTGTATAAAAGACTCAATTTAATCAGTCAGACTCTAACCTCTACAACATGGGCAAGACCAAAGAGCTTTCTAAGGATGTCAGGGACAAGATCATAGACCTGCACAAGGCTGAAATGGGCTATAAAACCATAAGTAAGACGCTGGGTGAGAAGGAGACAACTGTTGGTGCAATAGTAAGAAAATGGAAGAAATACAAAATGACTGTCAATCGACATCTGTCTGGGGCTTCATGCAAAATCTCATCTCGTGGGGTATCCTTGATCATGAGGAAGGTGAGAGATCAGCCTAAAACTACACGGGGGGAACTTGTTAATGATCTCAAGGTAGCTGGGACCACAGTCACCAAGAAAATCATTGGTAACACATTACGCCGTAATGGATTAAAATCCTGCAGTGCCCACAAGGTCCCCCTGCTCAAGAAGCCCCATGTGCAGGCCTGTCTGAGGTTTGCCAATGAACACCTGGATGATTCTGCGAGTGAATGGGAGAAGGTGCTGTCGTCAGATGAGACAGAAATTGAGCTCTTTGGCATTAACTCAACTCACTGTGTTTGGAGGAAGAGAAATGCTGCCTATGACCCAAAGAACACCGTTCCCACTGTCAAGCATGGAGGTGGAATCATTATGTTTTGGGGGGTGTTTCTCTGCTAAGGGCACAAGAACTACTTCACCGCATCAGTGGGAGAATGGATGGAGCCATGAACCGTAAAATCCTGAGTGACAACCTCCTTCCCTCCGCCAGGACATTAAAAATGGGTCGTGGCTGTGTCTTCCAGGAGGACAATGACCCGAAACATACAGCCAAGGCAACAAAGGAGTGGCTCAAAAAGAAGCACATTAAGGTCATGGAGTGGCCTAGGCAGTCTCCAGACCTTAATCCCATAGAAAACTTATGGAGGGAGCTGAAGCTCTGAGTTGCCAAGTGACAGCCTCAAAATCTTAATGATTTAGAGATGATCTGCAAAGAGGAGTGGACCAGAACTCCTCCAGACATGTGCGCAAACCTCATCATCAACTACAAAAAAAAAAAATCCTGACTGCTGTGCTTGCCAACAAGGGTTTTGCCACCAAGTATTAAGTCTTGTTTGCCAGAGGGATCAAATACTTATTTCTCTCTGCAAAATGCAAATAAATTTATAAAATTTATACAATGTGATTTTCTGGATTTTATTTTTGATATTCTATCTGTCACTGTTGAAATTAACCTACCCTTAAAATTATAGACTATTCATGTCTTTGTCAGTGGGCAAACTTACAAAATTAGCAAGGGATCCAATACTTATTTCCTTCACTGTGCATGTATGTGTATGTGTATATAAACTTCTCCACAACAGTATCACGGACCTGCCTGGTGTGTTCCTTGGTCTTCATGATGCTCTCTGCGCTTTAAACAGAACCCTGAGACTATCACAGAGCAGGTGTATTTATACGGAGACTTGATTACACACAGGTGGATTATATTTATCATCATCAGTCATTTAGGACAACATTGGATCATTCAGAGATCCTCACTGAACTTCTGGAGTGAGTTTGCTGCACTGAAAGTAACGGGGCTGAATAATTTGGCACGCCCCACTTTTCATTTTTTTATTTTTTACAAAAGTTTAAAATATACAATAAATTTCGCTCAACTTCACGATTGTGTCCCACTTGTTGTTGATTCTTCACCAAAAAATTAAAATTTTATATCCTTATGTTTGAAGCCTGAAATGTGGCAAAAGGTTGAAAAGTTCAAGGGGGCCGAATACTTTTGCAAGGCACTGTGTGTATATATATATATATATCAAATATTTATCAGTCTTGGTAAACCCGTTTATAAATTATAATCATTATCTTTTTTTTAACGTTTTCAGGACCAAGGCCTCCAGTCTGAATATCCACAGCAATGTTTCACGTTTTTGGCGTGACACTTTAAAAAAGGTGGACATAGTATTTCTTTTATATGTTGGTTTTTTTCTGTACAAAAATGCAACCTGTGTCTATTTTTTCAGTTTTATATAGGAAAAACCTGGGCAGAAATACAACCTTTTTTTCTTTGATGTTATTCTGATAAGACTTTATAGCACATTATAACACATTTATAGCAATTCCAAATATGTGTACCTTGCCCATGTTTATTCTACATTGTCGCCCACTGTTTGTTGGTACTGTATATTGAATGGCTGCTTTACTGTAGACAGCTGCCCATTCATGACTGAAGCTACCTTATTTGTAAATTAGACACTTATGGGCACATTATTAGTGTTGTTTGACATCTGTGTGACATGCGCCATATCAAAGAGAATGCTCCTGATGATATGGGGGTGTTACTTTTATAGGCTGTGGGGATCAGAACTCAAGGGCTTTCTCTGTTAGTACTGGCAGCATTTAGAGAGTACCTTTCACCACCTCCACCAATTCTAGTTCTTATAATCTGTTAATAGGTGCCCCTCCACTGATTCCAGCGCTGTTGGAATTTTCTCTCTAGCCTTCATCGTTCCCAAGCAACAAGCACTGTTTGTTTTGGTGCCTGATGTGCTATTTGAGTTCTATAATGTCAGAAGGGCAGTGTCAGGTAGGGGGGCGTGATTCAGAGCTCCAAACAGAGGCAGCCAGTGTCAGAGCTCAGAAGCACACCCCTTGTCTGCTCCTGCCTGACACCGCCATCCTGACAGTACAGCGTCTAAATAACATATCAGACACTAAAACTTACAGTATGGATTGGTCAGGAAAGGTGGTGGATGGAGAAAAAAATTCCAACTGTTCCAGAATCAATGGAGCAGCAGCTATTGATTGATGTAAAGAGCTGGGCTTGTTGGAGGTGGTGAAAAATCCTATTTAACCCCTTAGCGACACAGGAGGTAATAGCACATTCTGGCCACCACTGCATTAAGGCAAATGGACCTACTGTTACAGTGAGTGGGTGGCTTAAGGAGTAACTGACAGCTAACACCCTGCTCCATTGCCCCCGGTCGGATCTGAGCTTCGATCGGTGGTTTTAACTGCTCTAATGTCTCCCATCGCCACAGCCCCCCCCCCCCTTGGCGAGTTTGGGGGGTACCCCGGGATGCTGGGACCCCAGATACTTGGTTAATTCTGCCGAATTGCACGAACGCATAGGCTGACTTCCTGTATACACTACAATACACCTGCAAAATAGTTTTTCATTACGCCTTGAGTGTGGCTGGTCTGTATCTGCCAGAGCACCTATTGTCATCAGTAGACAGATATCAATGTACAGTGACTACAAGTAAAAACAAATGGTCCAGCAGACACAGCTATGCCCTGGGTGCACTGAATTGAAACTCGATTTTTTATGGAATCAGATTTCACTGTGGCACTAAAAAGGTATTTTCACACGCCTTTAGAACAGGTGTGCCTCTGCATCGGCAATGAGCCTCTGCGTCATTCCCTTTCAGCCATCTACAAGCTCCTGATTACACCTCCGCCCGAGGCAGTTCCTCGCTACATGTTGACGTGGGAGTCGGATCTGGCACTCTCTTTTACCCAGGCCCAGAGAGAATGTATATTCCGTCTCACCCATGTGACTTTGATCAGCTCTCGCTACCAAGAGGCAAGTTTTAAGATCCTATCTAGGTGGTATAGGGTTCCCACGAAATTGCATTCACTCTTCCCATTGGTCGCACCTACCTGTTGGAGATGCGGGTCAGAGGAGGGCACTATGTTTCATACTTTCTGGACTTGTACTGTTCTTGCCCCGTTGTGGGAGGGAGTTAAGAGAATCATTCTTGAGGTCACTGAAACATCTCATTTTCTAGGCCCTGCTCTGTTCCTCCTTCATCATTGCGCGTCTCCGGTGCAAACATACAAGCGTTCCTTACTCTGCTTCTTGATTCTGGCGGCCCGAGCTTGCATACCGCAGTTGTATCTGGATGGAATTCCAGCGCTCTAGAGAATACCTGTCGCTTCTCGGTTCTGAATTCTCCGCGCAGGCTAAGAGCCGGCCTTAGGGATGACTGCTCGACACTGCTGGTCTTCCTGTATCTCTCTGATTTACATTCCCCCAGCAATCCCCGGGGTGGTTGCACCCTCGCTGATGGTTGTCTGGTCCGAGACTGTTCTAGGGTCTTTTCCTGGCCCTCTACCTCTACCCTTTTTTTTTTTTTTTCTTTTTCTCTTTCATTCCCTTTTGTCCTCTTTGTTCTTCCTTTTTCTCTTTTTGTCCCTCTTCCTCCCCATTCTCTCTTCGCTCCTTACTTTTTCCCCCTCTCCCTTCTTACTACTCCACTCTTCTTCAGTTTCATTGCCCATTTGGTCTATTTTGCTGACTTGTATTGTTTACACACATTTGTCTTTGTTGTTTCATTGCTTGTCTATGCTTATTTGTTTATTTTTTTTTACTTTCAAAACTAATAAAACATTTGATTGAAAAAAAAAAGGTATTTTCACTATGCTACTATTTTCCCTTACAACAGCATATATGTGTTTTAGAATCATGTTGGTAGACTTCCTTTAAGGGTTGCAAATGGATTCAAAATGATGCAACTTTTTATTGGGTGTTCGAAGTTGCTTGATCAGGTGTAATAAGAAAGGTTGTACTTTCCAAATTCATTTATTGCTCTAGGGAATTAAATTTACCCATTTTTCACCAAATGCTGCAGAGGTCTAGTTAGGAAATAGAAGAATCTGGAAAAGTAATCAACCTCAATTAACTGTCATTCTTTTGCTACCTCATGCCATCTGGGATAATAATTATCATACATAAAAACTTACATTGGCGCTGTAATTTAAATTTATTTATGACTTTAAGTGATCGATTTATTCTTCATCTGGGCAGCATAATATCGTTAAGATGTTTTATCACAGATTGTTAAGGTAAAATGTTTTACTCATTCTGAATAGTTCAACCCTTAACCTGAATCCCTTAGATATTGTGCTTGCTGCAGGAAGTAACCGTGATGTAGAGATTTTTGATCTGAATGTAGGCACCAGGATAGCATCAATTCCAGATGTTCACCCAAGAGCAGCTCACCAAATCTGTCAAAACAAGGTAACTGCTTTCTGTTTTATATAAATACTAGCAGAAGGACCCGGCTTCACACGGGTACATTTTTTGTTTGTGTAGTGGCCCCATAAGAATTGGCCAGTTTTACACTTGACATCCAGTATGGCAGTCCAGTATAGGTATAGTCTATTTATGGCTGTGTTGCTATGGAAACCTGGTAAATGAAATGTGAACTTATATTGGCTGATGCACGTCATGTGACTGAATATTTAAGACCTGCAAACTGCTGTTGACTCATACAGGTCATAAATAGCTTGGTTGCTATGGAAACCTGGTGTAAAGCTGTATGTATGTCAAGACTGAAGAACCTGTGATTTTCCATTGGTCCATAAGCGTCATGTGATCATGTGTATCTCAGTATGGATATCAGTGAAAGACCTGCGATCGGTTGGTATGGAAAACCTGGAGTAACGCTGTGTGTACGTAACCTTGTGTAACAGTGTCATCCACAGCGCCCTGCCCTTTTAAAGCTGACCTACAGCAGTGAATAAAAATGGCTGGGTTGTTATGGAAACATGGAGTGCAGCTGTGTGCATGTGGCTGACAATGCCTTGTCAGATTGGAGACGGGCTTGGGTCTGCTGGGTTGTTTCAGCAGCTCGCTGTTGTCTGTGACATACCTTTTGCCATACCTGAGGAAATTTGGATTCGATGCAAATCGAATATTTCCTGAATTTCGGATTGAATTCCACTTCTACAGCTTTGATTCGCTCATCTCTAGTGATAATGACTGATAGCCAGGGGGTACAGAACCCAGAGCAGCAGTGATCAACTTCTATTTAGAAAGAGACCTCCACTTTGACTACCAGATTCTATCTATAAGTAACCATTTCAGGGTTGGTCTATTGTGCAGTTCTAGGTACAGCAGACTTTGGAGTTAGCCACACCTACATACACACAGTGCAACGCAGAAAAATGGACAACACAGCCAAACAACAAGGAACTGTATGAGCAGGTGCACGTTACCATGGCTGCAAGGGAAATTGCAAAGCACCAAGAGATTACTGCTAAATAGCTACTGTATATATAAATACATCAAAATTGGGTTAATTTCTGTTGTAGCCATGATATTGTGCCCGTGCACATAAAGTTCATGTTTGGCAGTGCAGACAATTTTTGTGTGTTTGTTGCATAGGTCAGCAGGCTTGTACTATGCTGCAGCAGTCAGGAGTGTTCTATCTGATGACGACAACAGCTGACTGCTGAACCTGGGGATTGACACGTACTGTTGCCCTGATGTCACTGCTACAGCCCCGTAAATAAAACCCCACCACTGGAATGAGAAGGAGTAATTTTTATTTTTTTTTAAATGAAGAACACAAGAAATAACCCGGACAAGTATATGTTAACCACTTTCGGGCCACTTTTTCTGATTCAGGACTGGGCTTTTTTTTGTTCAGATTATTCAAATAGATATCTCGAGATCTACTGGGGATACAGGCATGGTCTTGGTCTTTTTTCTTTTTTTTTTTTTTTTTTTTTAAAGCCAAGTCTTCTACCTCAGTAGTTTCACTAAACTTCTCCTGCTTGAGATAAAATGTTATATACTCGCGTAAAATCCGAGCAGGAGATGTTCAAAACTGTCAGGGAGATAAATTACACTGATAATAGTTAATAGTGTACAAGTTTGCCTTTTGTAACCCATTCACACATTGACTTATATAAGCTACAGGAAATTTTAATATTCCATACATCATGCAATAGTTTGCAAATAATGTAATAACTGAACTTAACCAGTGTGCACAAAATCACGTTGATTATCCGGATTGATGGTCGCTTTTGGTTTTTTTGGTTTTTTGATTAATTGCCCAGTCCTATTGTAACTTACAAGGGCGGGTTGGCCATGTATGTCATCGGGAAAATTCCTAGTGGCCCACTGGAATGTGGGCCGCTGACCCGGCAGGCTATCTGCCTCAAGGCCCAGCCCTTACCCTGACTATTTCTGCAGAGAGCAGCCCGGCGACCCTCACTTTATACCTTCAGAGTAGAGGCAGCACTGAGAGTATGTGTTGGTTGAACCTCACGAGATTCATTGTGCGAGGTTCGCCAAGTGATTTTGTTCCAACTGCACAGGTCCCAACCAAAACTGCTATTACACTGTGGGGTCTCTTTAGACCCCAGTGTATAATATGCTGAAATATAATAAACCGTGTTACTCACCCCTCCTGGGCTTTGCCGCTGGTCTTTTGGCCTCTTTTGCCCTTAGAGACGTCATTAATGACGTGATGTTATTCCGGCGTCATTTTGAGTGATGACGTCGACATGTAGAGACCCCAGAGTATAATAATGGTTCATGGTGGCAAACCCCTAAAAATTTCAGGTTTGGAAGAACCCGAAATTTTTGCAACATTCATAAAGAAAACTGCATGGGCCACTATAGACCATTATAGTGTGTGTGGGGGGCCACTATAGGACATTATAGTGTGTGTGTGGGGGGGCCACTATAGGGCATTATTGTGTGAGGAGGGGCCACTATAGGGCATTAAACTGTGTGCAGGGGCTACTGTGAGACATTATATTGTGTGGAGGGACCGCTATGGGAAATTATGCTATGTGAATGGGCCTTTATGGGGCATTATACTTTACTGTGTGAGGGCCAATCTGGGACATTATACTCTGTTTCACTATGGGACATTATGCTTAAAGAGGTGTAAGAAAAAGAAAAAAACATGCTCACCTGTCCCCAGTGTTAAAGTGTCTGACACTGCAGCCCGTTCGGTTGCGCACTGTGCCTCATTTCCCCTGAACCCTTTGTGACCACTGAGGCCAATTAGACGGTCATTGGAGAGGGACCCCTGATGTCACTCACATGCGTCACCAGTCCTTTTCCAGCGTACATGGGTTCCGAGGACCGAAGTGAACAGACTGACAGCAGACACCAGAGCACCAGGGAGTATGTAATCCTTTTTTTATGATAAACCTACCCTGGGATCCTCTGGAGTTTGTCCAAATCCTGAGAGTCAATGGACTGTGAGTTTGATGGTAGCGGCTGCTCTGGGTAATCAAGTCTCCATATAAATGCACCTGCTCTGTGATAGTCTCAGGGTTCCGTTTAAAGCGCAGAGAGCATCATGAAGACCAAGGAACACACCAGGCAGGTCCGTGATAATGTTGTGGAGAAGTTTAAAGCTGGATTTGGATACAAAAAGATTTCCCAAACTTTAAAAATCACAAGGAGTATCAGACCACTGCAAATCTACCAAGACCTGGATGAACTGCAGAGATCTGGATGAACTGCAGAGATCTACAGCTGAGGTGGGAGAGTTTGTCCATAGGACAACAATCAGTCGTACACTGCACAGATCTGGCCTTTATGGAAGAGTGGCAAGAAGAAAGCCATTTCTCAAAGATATCCATAAAAAGTCTCGTTTAAAGTTTGCCACAAGCCACCTAGGAGACACACCAAACATGTGGAAGAAGGTGCTCTGGTCAGATGAAACCAAAATCGAACTTTTTGGTCACAATGCAAAACGATATGTTTGGCGTAAAAGCAACACAGCTCATCACCCTGGACACACCATCCCCACTGTCAAACATGGTGGTGGCAGCATCATGGTTTGGGCCTGCTTTTCTTCAGCAGGGACAGGGAAGATGGTTAAAATTGATGGGAAGATGGATGGAGCCAAATACAGGACCATTCTGGAAGAAAACCTGTTGGAGTCTGCAAAAGACCTGAGACTGGGACGGAGATTTATGTTCCAACAAGACAATGATCCCAAACATAAAGCAAAATCTACAATGGAATGGTTCACAAATAAACTTATCCAGGTGTTAGAATGGCCAGGTAAAAGTCCAGACCTGAATCCAATCGAGAATCTGTGGAAAGAGCTGAAAACTGCTGTTCACAAACGCTCTCCATCCAACCTCACTGAGCTCCAGCTGTTTTCCAAGGAAGAATGGGCAAGAATTTCAGTCTCTCGATGTGCAAAACTGATAGAGACATACCCCAAGCGACTTGCATCTGTAATCGCAGCAAAAGGTGGCGCTACAAAGTATTAACTTAAGGGGGCCGAATAATTTGGCACGCTCCACTTTTCAGTTTTTTATTTTTTCCAAAAGTTTAAAATATCCAATAAATTTCGTTCCACTTCACGATTGTGTCCCACTTGTTGATTCTTCACCAAAAAATTAAAATTGTATATCCTTATTTTTGAAGCCTGAAATGTGGCAAAAGGTTGAAAAGTTCAAGGGGGCCGAATACTTTCGCAAGGCACTGTACATTTTTATTTCCTTTGTGTGTATTGGAAAAAAAAAAAACCTGAGGAAAAAAAGCCAAAAATTATATAATTTCACTCAAAATTCCAAAAATGGGCTGAACAAAATTACTGGCACCCTCAACATAATATTTGGTTGCACAGCCTTTGGAAAAAAATAACTGAAATCAATCACTTCTTACATCTCTCAACTGAAATTTTGAAGGGCACCTTCTCCAAACAGCAATTTTAAGATCTCTCCACAGGTGTTCAATGGGATTTAGATCCAGACTCATTGCTGGCTTCAGAACTCTCCAGCGCTTTGTTTCCATCCATTTTTGGGTACTTTTTGAAGTATGTTCGGGTTCATTGTCCTGCTGGAAGACCCTTGACCTAGGACGCAATCCCAGCTTTCTGACACTGGGCCCTACATTGAGACCCAAAATCCTTTGGTAATCTTCAAATTTCATTATGCCTTGCACACAATCAAGGCAACCAGTGCCAGAGGCAGCAAAACAACCCCCAAACATCTTCAAACCTCCACCATATTTGACTGTTGATACTGTGTTCTCTTCTTTGTAGGCCTCCTTACGTTTTCAGTAAACAGTAGAATAATGTGCTTTACCAAAAACCTCTATCTTGGTCTCATCTGTCCACAAGATATTTTCCCAGAAGGATTTTGGCTTATTCACGTGCATTTTGGCAAACTAACTTTTTTATGTCTTTGTGTCAACAGCGGGGTCCTCCTACCATAGTGTTTCATTTCATTCAAATGTCGACATATAGTTTAATCTGACACTGATGCACCATGAGCCTGCAGGACAGCTTGAATTTCTTTGGAACTTGATTGGGGCTGCTTATCCACCATCCGGACTATCCTGCGTTGCAACTTTTTATCAATTTTTCTCGTTCATCCACGTCGAGGGAGGTTAGCTACAGTGCCATGAGTTGTAAACTTCTTGTTTATGTATCCAAAGGAACATAAAGATCTCTGGAGATGGACTTGTAACCTCTACTGTAGATTGTTGATATTTTTCCACAGTTTTGGTTCTCAAGTCCTCATACAGTTCCCTTCTCCTCTTTCTGTTCTCCATGCTTAGTGTGGCACACACAGACACACAATGCAAAGATTGAGTCAACTTCTCTCCTTTTTATCTGGTTTTTGGTTGTTCTAATTCACACAAAGGAAATGAACATGTATATAACGAAAGGTGTAATTGCAAAAATTTTCTGGGAGAAATACTTCATTTTCTGAAAAAATTTCAGGGGTGCCAACACTTACGGGCATGACTGAATATAAAGTGAAGACGATACATGTGCTTATACTCTAAGGGTAAGCTCACAAGACAAATTTTGCAGGGAACCCACCATTCAAAATCTGCCATGGAAATCTCTTGTTGGCAGAAAGATTTTTTACTTCCATACACTTTGGGTGTAATCTGCCCAAAGATACAGGATGCTTCTTTTTTCTGCTACCTAATTTTTTTCACAGCTAGAAGAAAAAGAATTGTCTGCCTTCTATTGAAATGAATGGGAGCTGGAGTTTTGAGGCGGATTCCACAGAAAGTATTCTACCTTGTGAATTCACCCCTACTTTTACCATTATAAAGTTTCATGATCTGCAATGAAACCATGGATTTGAAGTCACATTTAAACGTAGGGGCAGACATAACGCATTTCTAGCAGGTTTATTTGCAGGGGCCCATGGGGGAGCTGATCTAAACTAATCTGTTTAGTACTGAATTGGTTTTGTTCTGCGCACAGTGTATATTGTATGCTGCAGCTTCAGGGCTGCTGCATACAATACACAACAGCAAATCCATCCTTTCTACTTAGCTTTCTTATACTGTAAGATATCCTTCAGTATGTTCTATAGAGATAACAAGAAGGGAAGGATGTGAGCAGACATTGCTAGCAGAATGCAGACCATCAGGAGGGAGACTCAGTCCTGTGTGTGCCCTTCCTCTTCTGCTGCCCTTCTTCTCCAGAATGGGGCAGACTAATGATAGCCCCAGCTGCAGATGTTGGCTGGGATCTAGCTAACAGGACACAAAGTAAGTGTATATATGTCCTACATGTAATAGTTCTATATGTGCATAATGTATGCAATATGGTTATACAGTATGTGCTCATATTATTTCACAGATTTCTTTTGTTTTTGCACTTTTGCCACACTTAAATGTTTCATATTATCAGACAAAGATAACTTGAGTAAATCCGGTTTTAAATGATGACTTCATTTATTAAGGGAAAAAAGCTATACCAAACAGGACCGCTTTAACCATAGGGCAAATGGTGCACTTGCACCGGGCCCTATGGTTACGGGGACCCCGGGTTCTGCATACCTCCCAACCGTCCCGGATTGTGGGTCCTGTCCTGCGGTCCCGGTCGGCGGGAGGTATGTCCCTGATTCAACTCATCTGCGTCCAGAGAGGACGCAGATGAGTTGAATACAGCGATTCTCAACAGTCCGGAGAGGCAGACCTCAGAGCAGCACGGATGCGAGGAGAGGTAAGTATCAGTGTTTTATGTTAAATTGTGGGAGCAAATGGAGGGGGGAACCTTAAGCCAGGGGCAGATTAGGGGCAGTTAACTGTGAACAGGACATATTATTTATAAGGGGGCACTACTATTTATAAGTGCAGGGACATGGCCACGTATATTGTATGGGGCCAGTAAGAATGAATTATACTATGTGGAGGCCATTTTAATTTGGGTGGGTCAGGTATGTTGGTGATGGGGGGGGGGCCCACTTATGAAACCTTTGCACTGGGCCCACCAATGCGTTAAAACGGCCCTGATCCCAAACAACCTGGCCCTACATGAAAAAATAATTGGCCCTCCATGAATTAACAGTGATTAATCACATTTTATCGTTAATATTGTTGAGGGACACTGCACCATGGGTATACGCCCGGCAACTAGGAGGCTGACACTAGGAATACAAAAAAGTATTGGCTCCGCAGGTTGCAGGGTGATCTTCAGTATGCACCATCACACTAGTCGTACCTTCCTGTGGGTGCTATGAATCTATCCACCTTTGGGCGCTGCCATGCTGGTCATCCAGTCCCCAGGTGTCTGCAGCTGCAGCCAGAGTACCGGTAACCCGGAAGCTACCAAAGGAGTGACCCTGCAAGCACCCGAAGGCGTTGGACAGGTAAGTTATCTCACCCATGAGACGTCTCATCCACAGTTCTGTATCCAGCCCCCTTCCCTCCCAGCTAGCCAAGGATGTTGATTCGGGTGCCCATCCTGGGGGTCCCCTGCCCCTTCCCACATCTTTGGGCCTCTCCCCACAGGATTCTTCCTGGGGTCTCTTCTGCTCATGCAGCCAGTGTACTGGTAACCCCACATTGTGTGCAAGGCTACCAAAGGAGTGACCCTGCAGCACCCAAAGTACTTGGACAGGTTAGTTATCTCACCCATGAGACGTCTCATCCACAGTGCTGTATCCAGCCCCCTTCCCCCATCTTCAGGCCTCTCCCCACAGGATTCTTCCTGGGGTCTCTACTGCTCATGCTCTCAGGAGCCTTCGCTGCACTGTCCCCCCTCCTGCGTGGTTTCCTACCTCTTTTTTGCATTCTCCTAGTGTCAGCCTCCTAGTGGCCAGGCCTATACCCATGGTGCTGTGTCCCCCAATGAATGCAACGAGAAAGGGATTTTACGGTAAGTACTGAAATCCAATTTTTTGTAAAGCTGAGTTCAATTTCACTGGCAACACACAAGGCTGTATTACTGCCAGACCTACAGTACATGACAACATGAAGTGGGCTACAAAATTTCAATAAGCAACACATTATGTCCTGATCTAAAGAAATTCAAGAAAAGATAAATAACAAAGTCATTGACATCTATCAGTCTGGAAAAGGTTACAAAGTAATTTCTAAGGCTTTGGGACTACAGAGAACCACAGTGAGAGCCGCTATTCACAAATGGAGAAAACAGTGGTGAACTTTCCCAGGAGAAGCGGCCTACCAAAATTACTCCAAGAGCACTTAAATAACTAATCCAGGAGGTCACAAAAGAACGCAGAACGATATCTAAAGCACTGCAGGCCTCACTTGCTGAAGTTAAGTTCAGTGATTCAACAATAAGAAAGAGAGCATAGTGCAGAAATGGTATCCATGGAAGAGTTCCAAGGCAAAAACCACTGCTTACCCAAAAAAAACACAAAGGTCCATCTCGCAATAGCCAAAAAGCATCTTGTTAATCCTCAAGACTTTTACGAAAATATTCTGTGGATTGACAAAAGTGGAACTTTTTTAAAGGTGTGCCTTCTGTTGCATGTGGCGTAGAACTAACAAAGCATTTCAGAAAAAGAACATCATACTGACAGTCAAATATAGCGATGGTAGTGTGTGATGGTCAGGGGCTTGACGACTTGATGTAGTTGATGGAACAATATATTCTGCTCTCTACCAAAAAATTCTGAAGGAGAATGTCCGGCCGTCAATTCGTGGTCTTAAGCTCAAGTATACTTGGGTTCTGCAGCAGGACAATGATCTGAAGCACACCAGCAAGTCCACCTGTGAATGCTTGAAAAAAAAAAAAAAAAATAAGCTTTTGGAGTGGAATAGTCAAAGTCCAGGCCTAAAGCCGATTGAGATGCTGTGGCATGACTTTAAACAGGCTGCTCATGCTCAAAAACCTTCTAATGTGGCCGAATTAAAACAATTCTGCAAAGAAGAGTGGGACAGAGTCTCTCCACAGAGATGTGAAAGACCCATTGCCAATTACCGCAATCGCTTGATTGCATTTGTTGCAGCCAGTTATTAGGTTTAGGGGACAATTACTTTTTCACATAGGGCCAGGTTGGTTTGGATAGTAATCCAAATACTTATACTTAATGCGTAAAATGCATATACATCTTTATGTTTATATAATATATACTATATATATATATATATATATATATATATATATAATTTGTATTTGTGTGCAATATGTACATGCTTGTGTAAAGCTGTGTTCACATCTGTGTTAATCAGTTAAATCGTTCTGAACAATCATATGTGCGGAACAATGAAACTGATGTCTGTACTGGTTTCCATTTTAGGGTCTGTCAGAGTTAGAGATCTGCAATGAAGATTCTCATAATAATAATAATAATAGTCCTTTAATAGTCCCACAGTGGGGAAATTCAGTGTGTTACAGCAGCAAAGATAAGATAAGATAAGCAGATACAAATACAACATGTACAGGAATGTTCCAAGGTGAGAGGCATTACATTAATAGCAGACAGACAGATAGGACGTAGCAGGGGGAGGGGGGGGGGGATTTAACAGGCAGAGAGATATTTCAGTTCTCTGTGTGTAATGATCTCCGCTTAGGTCGGTGTTGGTTGTACAGCCTAACCGCGGTGGGGAGGAAAGACTTCCGATAGCGCTCCTTCTCACACCTAAGGTGGAGCAGTCGGTCACTGACAGCACTGCCCAGCGCAATCACAGTCTTATGCGTGGGATGGGACTTCTTCTTCTGCATGGAGCTCACCACGGACAGTATCCTTCTGTCACCCACCACCTGCACTGGGTCCAGTGGGCTCCCCAGGACAGAGCTGGCCCTTCTAATCAACTTGTCAAGTTTATTTCTGTCCCTGGTTGATATACTGCTCCCCCAGCAGGCCACTCCAAAGAAGATGGCTGATGCCACTACCGAGCTGAAGAAAGTCCTAAGAAGTGCCCCCCGGATTCCAAAGGCTCTCAGCTTCCTAAGCAGGTAGAGCCTGCTGTGGCCCTTCCTGTACAGGGCCTCCATATGATCTGCCCAGTCCAGCTTATTGTTAAGGAGCACACCCAGGTACTTATAGGTGTTCACAATCTCGATGCCCGTCCCAAGGATGTCCACTGGTTTTGGAGGGCATCTGCCTTTACGGAAGTCCACCACCATCTCCTTGGTCTTCCCCGCGTTAATCTTCAGGTGGTTCTGGTGGCACCAGTCCACAAAAAAACGGTTCAGTTCTCTGTACTCCCTGTCATCATCGTCTGTGATGAGGCCTACTATTGCAGAGTCGTCAGAATACTTCTGTAGGTAGCAGCTGGATGAGTTGCACCTAAAATCAGCAGTGTACAGTGTGAAGAGGAAAGGGGCGAGAACCGTACCCTGAGGTGCCCCCGTATTACAGATCACGGTACCTGACACACAGTCTTGGGCTCTCACGTATTGAGGTCGATTTGTGAGGTAGTCTAGGATCCAGTTGGAGAGGTGGTGGTCCACTCCAGCAAGGCCCAGCTTGTCTCACAGTAACCTGGGCTGTATGGTGTTAAAAGCACTGGAGAAATCAAAGAACATTATTCTCACCGTGTTCCCTGGTTTTTCCAGGTGAGACAGAGCCCTGTGCAGAAGGTGGATGATGGCATCATCTACCCCAATGCCCGGTCGATAAGCAAACTGGAGAGGGTCCATAGCGGGGCTCACTAGAGGGCGAAGATGTGTGAGAACCAATCTCTCTAAGATCTTCATCAAGTGGGATGTCAGTTCTACAGGTCTGTAGTCGTTGAGGTCCATAGGGTGAGGTTTCTTTGGAACTGGTACCACACAAGAAGATTTCCATAATTCAGGGACTATTTCCTGCCTCAGGCTCATATTATACATATATGTAATTATACCACACAGCTGGTCCCCACAAGTCTTAATTAGTCTTGCACTGATGTCATCTGGCCCTTCGGCTTTCCTCGCCTTGATCTTTTTCATCTCCTTCCTCACCTGGGCCCATGTGAAGGTCAGACTGTGGTCAGATAAAGACAGATTTCTGGATTTACTGGTCTGTTGGGAAGTAGCCACATGGGGTGAAGTCATTGTGGTGAGGGGAGCTGAAGGACATGCTGGGGTGGGAGGAGCTGGTGTGTGATCAAATCTGTTGAAGAATAGGTTTAGTTCATTAAGCCAGTTAACATCTGCCTCAATCTGGCAGACCGACTGTTTATGACCCGAAATTGACTTAAGCCCCTCCCAGACCCCCCTTATGTCTTTTCTTTCCATTTGCTTTTCCATTTTTTCCTTATAACTGGATTTTCCTTGCCTGATTAGATGCCTCAGCTCCTTTTGTACTTCCCTCAACCCCTCCTTATCTCTTGTCCTGAATGCCATCTTTTTCTCCTTAAGTAGTGTTTTTATATCAGAGTTAATCCATGGTTTGTTGTTGGAGAAGCACCTCACCACTTTTGTGGGTACTGTGTTGTCCACACAAAAATTAATGTAGTCCGTTATGCAGTGTGTGAGTCTTTCTATATCTTCTCCATACGAATCCTTCAAAACTTCCCATGCGGTTGTGTCAAAATAATCCCTCAGAGCCTCATCACTCTCCTCGGACCATATCCTCACTGTGCGGGTGACAGCTGGTTCTCTACGTACAAGTGGCTTGTACACAGGTCGGAGATGTACTAGGTTGTGATCCGATCTTCCCAGGGGCGGTAGGGCTGATGAGTTATATGCCTCCCTCACGTTGGCAAAGAACAAGTCCAGTGTTTTGTTGTCTCTTGTGTGGCAGGTTACATACTGTGTGAAACTGGGAAGTGTGGATGATGGAGAGGCGTGGTTGAAATCGCCAGACACAAGAAGGAGGGCCTGGGGGTGCTGAGACTGTAACTGGCTCAGCGTGGCTTGTAGGACCTCGCAGGCAGTGTCAGCTTTCGCAGAGGGAGGGACATATGCAGCTATCACGATGACATGTGATAGTTCCCTTGGTAGATAGAAAGGTCTCATGCTCACAGCTAATAGTTCAATGTCCTTACAGCAAGTTTGCTCCTTAATCACAATGTGCCTAGGATTGCACCATCTATTATTCACAAACATTGCCAGCCCCCCTCCTTTCCTCTTACCGCTCTCCCTTGTCCTGTCTGCCCGAAGGAGTTTAAAACCATCCAAGGAGACCAGAGAGTCAGGAGTAACTTCAGTGAGCCAAGTCTCTGTAAGTAGCATCATGCTGCACACCCGAAACTCCTGATGATGCCTGGTGAGCGCTGTTAGTTCATCCATCTTGTTTGCAAGAGATCTCACATTGCCCATAATGATGGAGGGAACAGTTGGTCGGTAACGCCTCTTTTTAATCCTCTGAAGAGTTCCTGCTCTGCAGCTCCTCCCCCCGCTTTTTCTTTCTCCAGAGTTCTTGGGGGATGGGTGGGCAAATGGTATGCAGCCCTGTTGTTGTGACTCTAAGCTGCAGTAATTTCTCTCTTGTGTAGACAAAAGAAATGCCTGCAGACACAAGAGTTCCCATTTCAGCAGGACAAAAAGACAGATAAAAACAAAAAAAAAAAAAAATCATGTAGATTTTAGTACGGCCTAATATTTATATGCATGTATTTTATGTATGTAGCAGGGGCATGGAGGAAAAGAGTGGCCCAGATACACATCATGCACAGGCCCTTTGCTGTCAGTGTCTTCTCCCGTTAAACACTTTTAAAATTTTAGAAATTTAGGGGGCCTTGTCACCAGACTTATGTCTGGTTGTTCAATTGACAGCAGGTCAATAAAGTGTACAGCTCTCAGACAGGTTTCTAAAATACAACTTATTCAAGTAAACATAACCTTTCACCACCTCCAAAAACTCTCTCTCTCTTTGTGTCCTTTAGGCTGAGGCCCCACATTGCAGAAACGCAGCTTTTTTAGTTGTAGATTTTGCTGTGGTTTTTTTGAGCCAAAATCTGCAGCAAAAAACGCTGCGTTTCCACAACGGGCCTCCGCCTTAATGGTTACCAATCCACTGAATTCAATGCAGGTGGAAATTGTGATAAATCCTTTTTAACCTCTTTGTGGCCATCCAGTGTATATATTCACAATTTTACATATAAAAAGAAATAAACAAACAAGAAATACATATAATTGCTGGTATCAAGTTCTCAAACTAATCATCAAAATATATGTCTTGTACGGTAAATGCTGAAAAAAATTTAATAAAGCGCAATGAAAAGGTGAAGCAACCTATAATAGTAACAGTGAAAACTACATCTTATCCTGGAAAAAAAAAATCATTGCATAACATAGTAGAGCATAAAAAAATTAACAAATATCATATTGCTGTGTTGCCCACTGTTCCACAGAATAAAGCTAGCACACATTAACACATTTATCATCTAACTGAGTGATAACAATTGCAGTCTAGCTTTTGCTATAACCATGTCTGATTGCAGCATAGACTCTATTGATTTGACACTAACTGAAGAAAACAGACAAATCATAGTTAGGACTGCAACAGTTTGTTGAATTTCACAAGCTTCCACTTTATGAACTGGAAATCTAATGCAGCCTAAAGATTTGGAAAGCCTGGTTCCCCGACTGCTATACATATTGTTAATGGAAAGGGGCCTAGCATTGTGTCGGTCCCTTTTCAATAGTGCTATTATTATACTCTGGGGTCACCTCAGACCCCAAAGTATAATAATTGAAGGCCCAGGGGAGGTGATTAAATATAACAAATACTTATATTTAACTCTCCTGGGACTCCGACGGCTCCCTGCATCTTCTTCAGGGCTCTTCCAGCCTGTCAATGAGGTCACGCACCCCAGACATCACTGCTGGGACCTGTGATTGGGCCCCCAACAGTCACGTGTAGTGCATCGGTGTAATGACGTCAGCATGCCCCACGTGACCACTGAGGCCCAATCACAGGCCCCAGCAGTGACGCCTGACCTCAGTCGCACATAGAAGAAGATCAAAGAGGATGCAGAAGACAGCCGGATGGAGCGAGGATGCCCAGGAGAGGTGAGGTAAGGTGAGTATAAGTGTTTGTTATTTTCCATCACCTCCCCTGGGCCTCCAATTATTATACTCTGGGGTCTGAGGCGACTCCATTGTATGATAATAGTACTAAAACTAATACGAGAGAATATTGTACTGTGTGGCGGCCACTGTGCACTTTATTGTACTGTACTGTGTGGGTGCCACTATAGAGCGCATTATACTGTGTGTGGGGCACTGTTGAGCACATTATACTGGTTTCCATATAATGGTTTCCATGCTGGGCACTGCTCACTCACCATATTCTTGATAACCGCAGTTGTGGGTACTGTAGTTGTGTGGGCCATATTAATGTTAACAATTCCAGGACCCACGCTGCTCGCTTGTCATACATAATGTAGAGGTGGGTTTAGTTAGTGCAGTGGTGCACATCGTATGGCGGGTGAGCAGCATGACATTGTTATTACCTGTAGCCGCACTGTGTCAGTACAGCTGATCTGCAGGGGACCTGGCGGTGGGCCCTTAGAAACATTTCCACTGGTGGGCCCTAGACATCCCAGTCTGACACTGTATGTGGCCTTCACTTATGAATGTGACTTTAGGATCTTCAAAGTGACATCAATAGAACAGATTTGTCCTGATCTGTCTGATGCGCTAAGGAAAACGGAAATCTCTAAAAGTCAATATACTACCACTGCTGGGGTTAAATGAAGCACTTGAAGTTAATGACTTGTGTTTCTTGGATTCTGACATACTTACACTATATTTTGTTTTGACCATGATTTTTTTTTTTACTAATATGATCCCATATTTTATTAGTTTACCCAGACCATTTTTTATTCATTATTAGTTATTTTGGATATTATGTTTGGATTTTCCTCATTTACTTTAATCTGACTTGCATTTATTGATGGGAGTTGCAGGTACTAAAGAAATAAACCCATGAGTTTCATGTCACTTTTATGTTATGTGCTTTCTTACCATTATGAACTTATTATTTATTTATTTATTTATTTATTTATTTATTTATTTATTTATTGTGTTTCAGTTTTTATAATGTTATGACCTGTGACATCACTTCCTGTGTTAACACTTCTTGCTTTTAAATTATTTCAAGTTTTATAACTCTGACCCATAACATCGCTTCCTGTTTTATGTGTATTAAAAAAAACAAAAAACAAAAAAAAAAACACCCTTTTTGCTATGTGTATGTCAGTTGTTCCTATAACTGGGTGATTTTTCCCTAAATATAAAATCTCAGTTTTATTTAAGCTTATGGGTGATTCTCGATTTTAATCTTTATTTTCATGTTTTTCTTTCAAGAGACTAAAAAGGTTCAGTAAGCTGGCATAGGGGTGAGGAGCCAGATAAATTTGATTCAGGCTTCCTCATCCTCGTAGTTTTCAATAAATTTGCCGTTTCAGAAAATCATAATTTCATGATTCTGATGAAAACCAAAATTATGATTCTCTGAAATGGCAAATTTATTGAATTAATTTAATTGTAGCCTTAGTTGGATCTGATGAAGTGGTTTTGTACCCTGTAACTTGTAATCTATCCTGATGATCAATAAATAATTTTTCACTTTGTCATCCACTTTCTAGCATTTGAATCTATGCTATGAGAGGGCTCAACTAGGGCTGGGCAATTATTACCTCAATCAACATCATGATTACTCTAGCATTTTACCTTAAATATGATTAATGGTGATTTTTGTTTTTAGGTCACACCCCTTTTAAACCGTGTCCCTTTTACTGTATGTATTGGGCGAACCTCGTGAGATTTGTCTTGCGAGGTTTACCTGGAGATTGTTTGGGTCAGACCAAAACTGCTATTATACTCTTCAGATCCCAGAGTATATAAGTAGGCCATGGAGAGGTGATCAAACATAAAAAACAGTGCTATTTACCTCTTCTGGGCTCTGGCGCAACACCCTGTTATCTTTGGGTCTTCTGAGTGACGTCTGGGACTGCTGAGACCTGTGATTGGCTCATGCCCAATATTGATGGGTCGCACACATTGTTAGTAAGTCACGCCAGAGATCAGGGGAGGTGAGTAACACTGTTTTTTATGTCTGATCACCTCCCCATAGACCCAGAGTATAATAATAGCAGTTTTGATTCGGATGTATTTGGTCCGAATGAAACTGTAGGTGGAACCTTGCAAATATTGTAATAACCAAAATGAAATAGCTGACGTGAACAAAACCACGTCGGCTATCCTTGTTGATGCTCGGTTTTGATTATTTTTTGATTAATCGCCCAGCCCTGGGACAACATTTTGTTACATTTTGCATCTGTTCATTGCACACCATTTTTCAATTACCAAAAAGTGAATGCAGTAAAAATGACATGTTTTTGTTTAAATAATCTCATCCCACAAAGAAGTTTTTTCCCATTTCCCAGTACATTCATTATATAAAAATAAATTAAATGTTGCTATTAAAAATTCTACTTGTTCTGTAAAAAAACTAAAGAAATGGAAAAAAAAATGGTTGACCCTGAAAGTGTTAATCAGAATCCTGGTGAGCTGAGATACAGTACATATATCATGAGCCAAAAGAAAGAAGAGATTATAAAATCTTATAGGGAGCATTAACATCTAACTTGGGCTTTGCAGGATGGGCTGGGATTTTTAGAAATTCCACAGGTGGAGTTCTGTTCACACTACTTAGTTTACCTGTATATGTACAGTATGGGTTTAAAGATTACTGGCTAATTTACATTTTTGACATAACGCTTTTGTATATTCAGCTACATACAGGATATGACTTCATTGTTCCAAAACCAGTCATCATTTGTGGTAGTTTAATGAAATATTGTATATAAAAAGAACATTATTTTGTATGTCTGTTTGAAGCTCAAATTCCTACTGAATTGGTATAATTTCAACAGTTCTAAGAATATGTAAGCATACACTTAAGTACAGAGTGATCTGGTAAAATACTTAACTTTGTTGAAATGCTTGCATATCACTTACAACACGCGTGCAGTCATTCTGCTACTGGCGTTCTATTCTTTTGCTCACTCAGCTGAGTGATTTTGGCCTGAGTAAGCACTGGATGCTGTCAAGGCTGTGGACATGAAATCTCTTGAGGCTGAAATGGAGGCGCAGAATAGACTGTGGTTTAGAAAGAAAAGCCTAACTTGTTTTCTTAAGTCAAAAAACTATTAATGGAACTTATAAATCATTTGGTTTAAGTAGAATGCATTACAGTTAAGTAGAAGAACATTCCGACCTAAAAGCTACTCACTTTTGCATGCAAATGTTTTCAGGATAAAGGGTAGTGAAGGAAAATGTTGTTCGATGGATGTTTATCACTTATATTTTCACAATTAGAAGTAGATAAGTAGTTTTATTCTAAATATACTGCAGTATGAATTCATAAGAACCCCAAATACACATTTTTGTAAAGTCTGTTTATTGAAAAGTGTAAATCAGAATAAAAAAATGTCAAACACGTGCTTAAAGGGGTTGTCGGGGATAAACTAAAAATTTTATACTAAGCTAACCCCCCCTCCCCCAACTTCTAATTTTCTCCTTTTAAAAAAAAAAAGTATAATTACCCATATCCCTGGAGCGGTCATGTGAGCCGGCGCCTGCACAATAGAACGCCGGCAGAAGTGAATGGAAGCAGCAGGCCTCCCACACATGTGCAATGGAACGGCTCTATTGCGCGGGCAGAGGAGGAGACACTGGCACTGAAGAAGGTGATCTCCAGAACAAGAAGACAGGTAAGTATGATGGGGTGGGGAGGGAGTTGGGGAACTGAGTTAGTTAGGTAGGTAGGGCTAGTAGTTCGCGGGCTAGCTAAGGAAGCAGGAGGGATTGTGAGGGAGGAAGTGAGAGGGGGTATCTGAGTGAACAGCAATGCATCATGGTAGTTGTAGGCTAAGACAGCAGAAAGCTACCCATGTAAACAAATGCAGAGGATGCCAAGAGCTCCCAGAGAAAGCCAGAAATCACTCAAAACACTGCTAAAGGTATTTGGGTGCACTTATTAACCCATTAATAGCACTAACACACCTTTTTTTAAAAAAAAATTTTTTATCGGAAAACCCCTCTCAACTGGCTTGCAGGGTATAGTTACTGTTTGCAGGCAGCAACAGGAAAAGAAAGCTACATAATGAAAAAAAAATACAGTTGCATATGTTATGAAAAGGACAGTAAAAGGGAGGTCAGAGAGTCCTTGGAGGTAAGAGTGTCAAACAAAGTTAGAGGAGATGCACCATGCTCCCCACAACATTTTCATAAGAATGGATTCCATTCACCACTTTCTTCCATTGGGAAATAGAAGAGGCTGTCTAGCATCCAACGCATGGCTATGGCCTTATGAAATAATAGCAAGGCCTTGCTTTGAAAAATCTGGTTATGATGAGTCCAGTCAATTCCCAATAGCTGTCCAAGAAGGTATGGAGGATGCCAGCTTGTGCCTGTCTCCATCTTACATTCCTTTCTCAGGTGCTGCCCAGAGCTCATCCCCTCCTTGCAGAAAACTGTTATCTATGGGATGAAATTTCTTCTTTGTGCCTTATCAAATAATTATGTGCCAAAACGTTATGTTAATTATACTAATCACACCTTCTCTTTGTCTCTGCAATGTATAACCACACCTACTATGTATTAAAACCTCACCTCATTTGCCATTGAAGACCAAAATCCTTATTGGTCACTTACTTGCACCTTGTGACAGTGTGTGTTTCTCTGAACTGGCTCATATATCTTTTGTTCTAATTTGGACTTTAATACGGTAATACTTAGAGGATTGCGCTCACAGAGGCATACCTCTGAGGTCAAAGGAATAGTTAGATGCAGCAAGTAGGTTAAGAGGGACACCATCTCCACGAAGTAATTGATTATAGAGGATGTAAGAGAAATGGAGAGCAGTTATTCAATTAATGGATATGGTGGAGTAGTTAGCGGGTAGGAAGAGGGGGCGGTGCCCCGGGCCCACTGACCCTGTGGGACCCAACCTGGGACCGCCATTAATACATGCTTTACTGATTTACGACAGCAGCTCTCATTTGGTGCTATGCTTTTTATTTTCTCTCCATGGTATCCTGTTGTCAAAGACCTGACCTGTTCCTGCTAGACTGCAGGAGCAGGATAGTCTCTGCAGTGACACCAGAAACTGTTGCTGCAGAATTAGCAGCACGGTGACCTTGAAGCGTTGAAGTCCTGGGTTCAAATCCTGCTAAGCACAACATCTGCAAGGAGTTTGTATGTTCTCCCCGTGTTTGTGTGGGTTTCCTCTGGGTACTCCAATTTCCTCCCACACTCCAAAAGACATACTGATAGGGAATGTAGATTGTGAGCCCTATATGGGACAGTGACTGACAATATCTGTAAAGCACTGCGGAATATGATGGCACTATATAAATAAGCAAAATAAATTTGCAAATAAAATGGCATTGCCCGTTTTCAGGAGCGGTGCTCATGTTCAGGTTAATATAGACTTAGTTGTGGCAATAGCTTCTTTTTCTCTATATGGATTTAGATTGGATACTGTGTTAGTTGTATGCACTACTTTTCCTGTGTATCACCTAAGCCTGCTGAACTTATTTATTTATTTTTTTGTACATAGGGCTCTGCATTTAGTACACAGCCAGCTGAAGCATATAATCTTTTTGTGACCATGGCCATTGGTGATTGCCTAAAATTATGGGATATAAGGAATTTACGGTGAGAGAAATAAACATTTTCTTTTTTGTGTGTATTAATACAGTTGTTGATGCCTACATATGAATAAATTGCAAGTTTTGTAAGGGTAATGTCCTGCGGGACGGCTCCTTCCTCTATTCTGACTGCCAGCGCTGCTCTGTGCTCTGCTGCCAATAATCCACCTCTACTGCGCAGCTCCCACGCCTGCACTAGTAGAGGAGGATCGTCGCTGCAGAGCACAGAGCAGCGCTGGGACAATAGTGCGTCGGCAGTCAGAAAAGAAGGATGGGCCATCCCACAGAAAGAAGGAAGAGAGATAAGTATATAATGGGTTCGGGGGTTGGGCTGAGTAGGTTGGGAAGAGCTAGTAGTGGGCAGGATAGCTAGAGAGACAGGGAGGGGGTGTATGGGAGGGAGGGAGAGAGGAAGGGGGCGAGTAAGGTAAGAGGGAGTTAGTGAGGAAATTGCATAGCATGAAGCTGAACCATGTAAACAAATGCAGAAGATACCAGGAGCTCCCAGAGATCACGCAAAACACTGCTAAAGGTATATGCGTGCATTTATTAACCCATTAACAGACCTTTTTTTAAAAAAACATTTTTTTGCCCGGAAAACCCCTTTAAGGATGCAGCCAGTTTTTGTGTTAATGCTCAGACCCCATTTTTCTTATTTGAAATCGAGTTTGTGTTTTCACTACATGTTGTATGTTGGGGGGCGGGTTATTAAAAAAAATAGAACATTTTGTAAAAATTAAAAAAAAAACAAAAACTGTAATTTTTAAAATGTGAGATGTTCTGCTCTTCAGAGTCAAACATAAATTTGCCACAAACACAAAAATTGTCAGCACTACAAACAGTATGTGCAGGTGTATGTTATCGAGGCTGCAATAGAAATGAAAACACAAAACAGCACTCTGCTAGAATCTAGAGCGTTACTGCTAATATTTACTGTATATAAAAATACATGGAAATTAGGTTCTTGGTTAACATTTTAACAAATTGTATAAACCTATTTCCCAAGGCAACCTGTTTAGGTGGGACCCTACACTTCAATGAATATACCATAACAGTGATAACCCGCAAAAAATGTTTTAGAAACTATACCCCTCAAGGAATTTATTAAGTGATATAGTGAACATGTTGAACTCACACATGTCTCCTGAATATGGCAATACCCCACATGTGGATGTAAACTGCTGTTTTGGCACATGACAGGGCACAGAAGGGAAGGAACAACATTGGGCTTTTGGATGACATATTTTGCTGCAATTGTTTTCAGGCACCTTAATGATTTGGCAGGAGGTGACTTAAAGTGTAACTAAACTTTTGGTCAGGGACAAGAATCTCTCACATTGAGGAGAGCACCAGTGAAGGTGTGTAGAGATTTTAATTGCCTTTTGCCCTCTACTTAGCATCTACATATCACAAGGCATTATGGGAAAGGAGCTGGGAAGCTCATGCGCCCTCTATTGGATGTAACAGATCCTCAATTTGCTTTTGACTCACCGAGCCTTGAGACAGCAAAAGGGATCTAAACTTTTGGTCATCCTTTTCGGTCATCAGGCTCTGGGCCACTCCACCCCATGGGCACAGCACACCATGCAGACACCATGCACCACGGCACCATATGAACAAATCTCAAAAAATTCACCTTACCATATTGTTTCAGTCAGAGGACTGAAAGCCAGTAGGTGGATCCCCTGACTGAGGCAATATGGTAAGGTGAATTTTTTGAAATCTGTTCACATGGTGCCGTGCTGCATGGTGTCTGCCGCTCCTGTGGGGTGGTGTGGCCCAAAACCTGGGGCTTGGTCTGCTGGCAAGGGTGTTGCTGGATCGCTCCCCCGTGGGCACTGCATTGTGGTGGTGGTGGTGGTCGCTGTGCAGCGCCGCACCCTGTAGAGTAGGGACCCACTATATGGAGGTCGCTGTGAAGTGGCTAGTGGGCTAATTCACCTTGATCAATATGTATACTAAGAACCTCTTGTTCATTTTTGTAGATTTCGCTGAGAAGCATAAGATCAATGTATAAGATTCAAATGTACGGTCCATGTCTTTTTTTTCCTCCATGGTGTTCTATATTATTTGTAGTGCTATCTATATTATTTCCAGAGATTTCACTGGTTAAAAACACAGTTGAGATTTGGGGTATTTATTTCATGTATATTACGCAGCTGCTTATAAATATCCTAATCCTAAAGTACATCACAAAATGTATTACTGTATTGACACAAATACTGCCAGAAAATCACAAGTTGTCCGAAAGTTTAGTTATGCTTTAAGTAGTGTTTTCCCATAATTAATATGCACCGGATGGTGCAAAGTGAATTTTTTTTTTTTTTTATTTGTTAAGAACTATGCCTTTTTAGCTTCCAATATGTTATGCACATGTTTGTGAACAGGGACACACACTCCTAAAACTTTTAAGTTGGTTATCCCAGGTACAACAATGTCATATACTGTATGTGGGCATGAAGTTCTTTTTGAGCACACAGCAGGGCTCAGAAGGGAACGAGCGCTGTCCTTTGTGGCTTTTGGAGTATAGTTTTAATGGAACTGGCTTTTGGATGCCATATTGCTTTTGCAGAGCCCCAGAGGTGTCAGTAAAGTGGAATTCCTCAAAAAGTAACTCAGTTTTGGAAACTACACCCTCTACAAATTTCTCAGAGGGTATAGTGAGTAATCCCCAACCACATGTGAAATTTAAGTTATTTTCCAGAAATTAATTGGCAGCAGAAATTTTTACAGAAATCCACCTTTTCAGTTCCCATTATGTTGTATGTGGCAACAGAGACACACAGAAAATAGAAAAAAAAATGAAAACAGATTAGGAAAACATATTACATTTCACATATTGTTTAATACATTGAATAAAATTGACACATTTCCTTTAAGGATAGGCCATCCGTTTTATAAAAGTGGATAACCTCTTTAACCAGCATGTTTACCCAAAGCATTCTGCACCAACACATCATGCTATCTACTTTGCGCTCAGTTGGGTTATCATTAGTTCTTTAGCTAAAATCAAACCTTTAGGCTCTTTCAATATGAGAGAGTATTTGACTTGTATTACCTTTTATAGTCACTTTATTGTTTATGGTTTATTTCTTAGTTGTATTGACTTTATCTTTTAGGGTAGGTTCACACCACCTTTATTAACTGACTTTAAGAGACCGTTTCAGATGGAGCCCCCTCTGATATATGATTCTAAAAACCTATTTTATTACGTAAACTATGTAAATTTTGCAATATTGAATTCAAGAACTGAATTTAGCTAGTTAATTTATTGCCTCATACTGTACAGTGATAAAGTCTTATCTTGATGTTTCACCAGAGTCAGGATAGCTCCTTGAGCACAGTGTAGCAGAGAGTAGCATTAGCAGTAATTTATGTGTTTTCCAGTAGCCTCCTTCTCACCCCCTCCATAGGCTGATATGAAAAAAGTAGTTCAGTCCAATAAATGGAAACAGAAGCACATTTCTTTCATATTTTACAATATTTTATTTTTCTTGGGAGAATTTAATTGCATGATATCTCATATTACTATGTATCAGATGGAGACCCCTCTGGTGTTCATTTGCGTTCTCCCTAATGTTTTTTTACGTTCCTGTGGGAAGAAAAAGTTGTGCATGCAGTACTTTTTCTTCCGTTACAAAAGTAAACAAACATGATGGAAAAAAAGTTTCTGACGTGCTTTTAACATTAGAGTCAATGGGGACAATGCAGATCAAGGAGGTCTGTGGGTAGTGGGTTGAAGAAGTGACTCAAACTGTTAGTTTTGGAATATGTTTTCAATTGTCTTAAGTTAATTGTGACATGGTCAGAATTTCTTCTATGAGACAATGGCTTTGTACATTAGGCACATTATGGACCATCATATGGTAGCACACAGAGTTAGATAAATTTCCATGTGTCACTGTATAACCTATATACCATGTGCATGTGGCTAAAGATCTCTTAGAAATAAATCACACCTAACCTTTTAGATAACTTTTCAGGCTACCAAGCTAAGCTATGACGTGTCTATTCATGAGGAGTAGTATTATTTGTGGCCATTATATGATGTGTGTATGAATTTTATTTTAGCAGTTTTCCCCTCTGCTGTCTCCATCACTAATTCTAAGATGTGGAGCTACTATGAGGTTCTCCATAAACATCACATGGTGAAAAAAGTAGATTCTGCTCCCGAATACACTCACTCATTCAGAAAGTACATGGATGACAATATATAGAAGTACAGTGCAGTACTGATGTGAATAGAAACTTACTATGGAATTGTAGAAGCTTTTTTTTTGTCAGTGTCTGTGTTCCTTCTCTTTTCTTGTACTTACCTCTTTCTCCCCCTTCTCCTTTCCCTCTCTATAGACTTCTATTTCTGTAATCTGTAATTTCACACTTGAGTGAGCATCAGTATGTCTTTGGACAAATTTAGGAGAGAATTTAGTGAGAATGTCAGTTTAGCAGTGGAGAAAGAGCAAACAGAGAGCCTGACAAGTGGAGAAAGAAGTATTTTTCTCTGATAAGCAAAGTTTCTTATATTCATTTGTGCTGTTGATATATGCTCCAATAAATTTAGTTGTGGGTTTAATCTACCCAGTCTTCTTTTTTTCAACATAATTGTATTTTTATGATGTAATTTGGAGGATCTGTAGTGAATACATGAAAGTTCTTAAACTCTTTTAATATTTGAAATGTACATCTAGTTATAAAACAAGTTTTGATAAATGAATAGTACATGTGAATATAAGAAACTTTTGTAATATATTTTATTTATGTTTTTCCTTCACCACCTATTAGGCTGCTTTCCTCTTCCTTATCTTCAATCAGACTGCTCCTTATTCACCTCACATTCTTCGTATTCAGCTCACAATCTGGGTCTGTGCTGCAAAACCATAGACCACAGATTAGAGTAGCACTGCTACAAAAAAAAGCAGACCTGTTTTCTGATCACATACAATCTTATGTACACAGAGCAACACTGTAGGCTATAAAATTAAACATACATAGCTTCTAGTCTACAATTTTACAAAGTTAATTTCAGCATACTGTTGTTTCATGAGTATTCAAGGCACCATTTGAGGAACCACATAACCTCAGAAGCTTAAAATGACATTACATCATCAAAATTCTAGCCACAATGTATGCACAATGATCACATCCAACAGAAAAGTTAAGATTAGTTGTATATTATTTTAAAAACATATTTTATCAAGTAAACATTGTAAAACTTGAATTCTAGGACTGAATTCTGGACTTAACCAGACTGTTTACATAGAGTGAGGGGGACGAGGAGGCTACTGTTGGCTAGCTAATTGATGTATTGCCTCATACTGTACAGTGATAATGTCTTATCTTGAAGTTCCACCAGAGTCAGGATAGCTCCTTGACCACAGTGTAGCAGAGAGTAGCAGTAACAGTAATTTATGTGTATTCCAGTAGCCTCCTTCTCACCCCCTCCATAGACTAATATGAAAAAGTAGCTCAGTCCAATAAATGGAATCGGACGCACATTTCTTTCATATTTTGCAATTTAATTACATGATATCTCATACTATTATGTGTCCCATTGAGCTTTTGTTCCTATGTCTAAATGTGCATAATGAATGAGGTCTTATTGATGTCTTTGACCAAACACATTTATATTTACAGTTGTACAAATGAGAATGTGAGGCCATATGACAAGCTGTAAGCTTCTAGAGGAAGCTGCTAAATGATATGTCCGAAAAGAGCCATAGAGGGAACCTGTCAGGTGGATTTTCCACCATAAACTGGCCCCGGCACATGTAGCATCAAGTAATGAACATGGTGCCCCTCAGTATGCTTGTTATTCCTGAAATATCAAGTTATATGCTTTTAAAACCTTAGACTGGCATATGTAAATTCACCTTAACTAGTCATTGGGAATGAGGAGCAGCTTCATTTAGTCATGCACTTATTGCTCTAAATCAGGATGATGTCCAACGATCAGGGACCAGTCTATCACACCTCACATGGTTTGATTTAGTGTAATGACTGCAAGACTAGATGAAGCTGCTCCCTGCCCACAGAAATAGTTTTGGTAAATTAGTGTATTAACCCTCTTAACACCTCGGTCAAACATGACTGAGGCATGATATTTCCTTATGTCAATGGGTGCCGTCATTATAGGGTGGATCACCGGCACCAGCATTCCATTAGTATGACAGCGAGGAGCCTATTAAAGGCTGCTAGGCCTGTCACTTGAATACTTCTGCGCTTCGCAGCTTGTGATAGAAGTATAGGGATTTTATAATGCATTATTGATTAGACCCCCTGGGGTCAAGAAATGTAGGGAGTCTACAAAAGGTAAAAGTAAATAAATAAATATAAAAAAAGAACTAGAAATTCAAATCACCCCCTTTCCCCAGAACGCAGATAAAGGTAAATAAATAAAGTAAAACACATACACATTAGGTATTCCTGTGTCTGAAAACTCCCAGTCTACAAACTTAACTAAAAATATTTTTCCCATGTGATGAAATCAAGAGCTGAAAAATCTTTTTTCGCCATTTCACCTTCCATTAAAATTTGGATAAAAAGTGTTGATCACTTTTTATCCATCACATTTATCCATCTATCACTGTTTATCCATTCCTCATAATGGTGTAAATGAAAAGTACATATGGCCCAGCAAAAAAGATACCTACACAGAAATATAAAAAAGTTATGGGAATCAAAATATGGCCACTCCAATAATATTTTTTTTTGGATTTGGAAATACGAAGCTTGTAAGAAAGTCATGCAAACACAGTTTTTCTCTAATTTCACACCATTCTGAATTTTTTTTTATAGTTTTCCTGTACAACGTATGGAATAATAAATAGTACTATCACGAAGTGCAATTTGTCCCACAAAAATTAAAGTGTATTTCCAATTATAAACAACTTTTAATAAATGAATAGCGCATTTAACCCCTTCCTGTTGGAGGAATTTTTCGATTTTCGTTTTTGACTCCCTGCCTTCCAAGCTCCTTAACTTTTTTTATTTTTCCGTTTACAGAGCCATATGAGGGCTTAATGTTTGTGGGACCAATTGTTCTTCTTGATGCTACCATTAATTATTCTGTACAATGTACTGGGAATCTGGAAAAAAAATTCAGAATGGAGTGGATTTGAAGAAAAAGTGCATTTGTGTGACTTTCTTATGGGCTTCCTTTTTACGGCGTTCACTCTGCAGCCAAAATGACATGTCACATGTATTCTATGTTTCGGTACGATTCCGGGGATACCAAATTTTTATAGTTATATAGCTATAGATATATAGTTTTATCTATATAAAATGTAAAACTTTGCAAATAAAATTTTTTTCTAAAAGTCGCCATATTCTCACATCTGTAACTTTTTTATATTTCTGTGTACTTGGATGCATAGGGTGTCAAATTTTTTTGCGGAACCAGGTGTACTTTTTAGTTATGCCATTTTGGGGAATGTCTATTGCTTTGATCATTTTTGTATTAAATTTTTTCAATGGTAAAACTACAAAAACACGTGGTTTGGCACTTTAGATTTTTTTTTCCCCGCTATGGCGTTCACCGTACATGAAAAATATTTTGAGAAGTTTGTAGACCGGGTGTTTTTGGAAACAGAGATACCTAATGTGTATGTGTTTCACAGTAATATTTTACTTTGCTATGTATTGTAGGAAAAGGGGACTGGTTTTAACTTTTAGTTTTCTTTTTTTTTTTCTAATATTTTTTAAAACTTTTTTTTTTTTTAATAACTATTTTATTACCCCCAAGGGAGCTTGAACCTGCAATCATTCAACACTGGTAGGCTGTACATAAGAGGGTACTAGCACACAGAATGAGGCAGTAAATCAATTACCATCAGGAGTATCCCATTCAACCCCTCACTGCTCCATAGTTGTATGTGTGAGGCTGAATATGGAGACAGATATAATGTAAACAACCATTGAGATTAAAGATAAGGAACAGGAGAACAGCTTCATAAGTGGAGAAGGAAACAGATCTTCTTAATAAGATATATTACAAAGTTTCTTATATTTAACCCCTTCCCGACATCCGTTGTAATAGTACGACGAATGCCAGGTCTTTAAAGATGGCTGTATTCTACAGCGGAGACCCAGCACCTACACTTCCGGATCCTTGAATTCCAGACTGGATTCAACACCAGGTCAAGTGTCTGGAAGTTTCCTCAACACCCTGTTGCAATCTGTGATGTGTTTGCAGGGGGTTTGGCTGACTCATATAGTGTAAAATCTAACCCAGCTGCATACACATTGGCCATGTTGGGGAAGGGTGCTGTCTTGGCTATTACACTAGGCTAGTAAGCCAGCTCCCTGCAAATGCTTGAGAGACTGGAACAGGGTTGAGGAAGCCTAGTCACCCAGTGTTGAAACCAGGCCAGAAGTTGAGGTTGCAGAACTACAGGACCTGCTCTGAACTACGGTAACTTCACTATTTCACCAGATAACCCCTATAATGTACAACATCATTAGTTTTTCACTTGACCTATGTTTGGTACACTCTTACGATGTACATTGTTCATTTACTGAAGATATTTCATAGCTACATTTTCGCAGTAAACTACTAAAATATCTTATAAACGTGATCACTTATTTTATGTGGGTGGTTCAACAAAGACGCATGTTGTAAGTTTTACAATGTTTACTTGTTGAAATATGTGGTTAAAATCATATACTTCCAATGTTAACTTTTCTGTTGGATGTGATCATTGTGCATACATTGTGGCTAGAATTTTGATGATGTAATGTCATTTTAAGCTTCTGAGGTTGTGTCAAATGGTGCCTTGAATACTCAGGAAAGAACAATATGCTTAAATTAACTTTGTCGGTAAAATTGTAGACTAGAAGTTATGCATGTTTAACTTAATAGCCTGCAGTGTTGCTCTTAATATTTGTGTACAAGATTTTGTATGTGATCAGAAAACAGGTCTGCTTTTTTTTTATTGATTTCTAGAAACCGTGCTATTCTTATCTGTCCCATTCATTTGAATAGTGTCTATGCTGCATACCGCTTATATATTTGAAAAGTGTGGCAGTGTGTGAGCTCCATTAAAAAAGAAAAAAAAAAAAAAAGGCCAAAACACTTTTTATATAATATAAAAGAAAGACAAGGTGAGAAAAAATGGTGGAAGATGGTGCAGTTGAGAGTTCTACAAGAGGAACTATTCAACTATGGTTTACCGATAGAGTTCACTAGTGAAAAATTAATACTCATCTACTCCCAGTTGTATATATCCCCCACACTGGCTGGGCTGAAAGTGAAGCCTCTGTAGCCAGTCAGTGGTCATGTGTTGGGTACGAGTAACACCACTGCTAAATGTACAGGTACCGGGCAGCCCGTGATAGAGGCATCTGGTACGTGTTCTCAGAGGAACCTGACTATACTCCCAGTACTAGTCCAATATAGAAAAAATGGAAGGGCATTCCAGTGGGTTATCTACTCGTAGTGTGCTTTTTATTTCACATGAATATTAACACTTTTCTGCTCCACGCCGTAGTATTACTCGCTGAATGTGTAGCTAATGCTCAGTGCCATAATAGTATGGCACTGTAATGCCAGGGCTGTGTTACACAGCTGAAGCCCAGAACTATCTGCCGGAGTCAGAAGATCTTTTCCAAGCTGCCACCCCTCAGATCCCCCGCAATAAGATCACGAGGTCCGAGGGGTTGCCATGGCAGCCAGGAGGCCGAGCAGCATCCTCCTGATTGCCTATGCCCATAAAACATAATGATCCTACTATGTATTTCAGTACATTGCACTGGGATCAGAGATCCCAAGTTCAAGTATCTTTGTGGGACAGGTAAAAAGTTAAAAAAGAAAAATAAGTTAAAAAAAAAAAACCCTCCTTTACATTTTAAGAACACATAACGTAGAATAAACATACATGTTAGGTATCCCCACTATCCAAAAAGTTTTATTTAACCCATATGGTGAACCCTGTAAAAAAAAAAAAAAACGTAATCCGCAAAATAACGTATTTTAGTCACCTTGTTTTCCCCAAAAAATAGCATTAAAAAATGATCCAAAAGTCATACATACTAAACATTGGTACCAATAAAAAAGTACAACTTGACCCACAAGTAAAGAGCCATTACTTTTCAAAAAGTGGCATTTTATTTGTAAAAGCGGTAAAACCTAATAAAACCAATATACAGTGAAGCAAAAAGTATTTAGTCAGCCACCAATTGTGCAGGGGTAGACCTCAACTATGAGAGAGAAAATGAGAAAACATATCGAGAAAATCACATTGTCTGATTTTTAAAGAATTTATTTGCAAATTATGGTGGAAAATAAGTATTTGATCAATAACAAAAGTTCATCTCAATACTTTGTTATATATCCTTTGTTGGCAATGACAGAGGTCTAACGTTTTCTGTAAGTCTTCACAAGGTTGGCACACACTGTTGCTGGTATGTTGGCCCATTCCTCCATGCAGATCTCCTCTAGAGCAGTGATGTTTTGGGGCTGTCGCTGGGCAACATGGACTTTCAACTCCCTCCAAAGGTTTTCTATGGGGTTGAGTTCTGGAGACTGGCTAGGCCACTCCAGGACCTTGAAATGCTTCTTACGAAGCCACTCCTTTGTTGCCCTGGAGGTGTGCTTGGGATCATTGTCATGCTGAAAGACCCAGCCACGTTTCATCTTCAATGCCCTTGCTGATGGAAGGAGGTTTGCACTCAAAATCTCACGATACATGGCCTCATTCATTCTTTCATGTACACGGATCAGTCGTCCTGGTCCCTTTGCAGAGAAACAGCCCCAAAGCATGATGTTGCCACCCCCATGCTTCACAGTAGGTATGGTGTTCTTTGGATGCAACTCAGCATTCATTCTCCTCCAAACACGACGAGTTGTGTTTCAACCAAACAATTCTACTTTGATTTCATATGACATTCTCCCAATACATTCTTCTGGAACATCCAAATGCTCTCTAGCAAACTTCAGACGGGCCCGGGTATGTACTGGCTTAAGCAGAGGGACACGTCTGGCACTGAAGGATCTGAGTCCCTGGCGGCATAGTGTGTTACTAATGGTAGCCTTTGTTACGTTAGTCCCAGCTTTCTGCAGGTCATTCACTAGGTCCCCCCCGTGTGGTCTGGGATTTTTGCTCACCGTTCTTGTGATCATTTTGACCCCACGGGGTGAAATCTTGCATGGAGCCCCTGATCGAGGGAGATTATCAGTGGTCTTGTATGTCTTCCATTTTCTAATTATTGCTCCCACAGTTGATTTTTTCACACCAAGCTGCTTGCCTATTGCAGATTCAGTCTTCCCAGCCTTTTGCAGGTCTACAATTTTGTTTCTGGTGTCCTTCCACAGCTCTTTGGTCTTCACCATAGTGGAGTTTGGAGTGTGACTGTTTGAGGTTGTGGACAGGTGTCTTTTATACTGATAACAATTTCAAACAGGTGCCATTACTATAGGTAATGAGTGGAGGACAGAGGAGCCTCTTAAAGAAGAAGTTACAGGTCTGTGAGAGCCAGAAATCTTGCTTGTTTGTAGGTGACCAAATACCTATTTTCCACCATAATTTGCAAATAAATTCTTCAAAAATCAGACAATGTGATTTTCTAGATATGTTTTCTCATTTTGTCTCTCATAGTTGAGGTCTACCTATGATGTCAATTACAGGCCGGCCTCATCTTTTTAGTTTCAATAATTTTTATTTGGGTTTCAAGATAAACACAAGAAAATACAAGAACATTATTGACATACATTGCGATTTTCATTCTGAGTAAATTTGTTCAGGGTATATTTTCCTGAATTGTATACCAATAGACAAAGGATAAAGATTATATATGCTATATGCATAACATTAACATTTGGGCACTTTTCTAGGGTTAGCGTGAGACATGTCTGAGACGATCTTCTCCTCTATTCCTTCCCGCCTCCATGCTCCACACCTCCACACCCGATGCGATACCCAAGACCGGATTCCATATAACTCATGATTCCCCTTATGCTACAAATCGAGAATTAATCCATGCGTCCCATATATTTTTGAAGCTATGATGGGAGTCATTTCCCAATGCAATTACCCTCTCGTAGGTGTATGTATTGTTAATGGCTTGCAACAATGTGTTGTCAGACGGAGGGGACATTGATTTCCATCTTTGTACCAACATTAATTTGGCTATAGTGAAGATTTTACATAGGAGTTTTTTAAATTTGTTCAACTCCTCGGGAATTCCAATTAATAGGATGGCTAGAGGTGAGGTGTAGGGGAGGCGGAAATTAAATATTTCCGATACCATGTCGAAGACCCTTTCCCAATATCCACAAATTATGGGGCATTGTCCCAAAATATGGAGCAGGGTCCCTCTCTCTCCACATCCTCTCCAGCAACTCCCAGATACGGAAGGGTACACCAGTTGTAAAGTGGATGGGGTTCGGTACCATCTTAAAGTAATTTTCATAGCTGTTTCTATGTGGGTGCTACATTTTAAGGACTCGTGACTTAATTTAATTGTTTGTTCCCACTCGTCCGAAGTAATAACTCTTCCTAAGTCTCTCTCCCAACAACGGAATGGTGCAGATCTAGTAAAGGTCGCCACTCCATCCATCTTATCATATAGAAACCGTTGTCCCCTCATCTTAGTCGACAACCATGTGAATATCGCATTATTGTGGGGTAGTTTCGATACCGGGTTTTTGGATATAAAGTGCCATATCTGGGAGTATTTAAGGAAATCACCCCTTTGAATTCCAAATTTCCGTGTGAGGTCTGTAAATGGTAAAAATTGTTTGGTATCGGACTGTAAGTGGGAGACCTGTGTAATCCCCTTCACTTCCCACTCCAAAATTACTAGGTCCTCTATTGCCCAGGCCATAAGTGATAAAGGCATCTCTGAGGCATGAAAGTGGCTGGTAGGATTTGTTTTCTTGTGAAGTTACTTCCATACGGACCATGCTGCTTGCATGACTGGGGACAAGGACTCAGGCATAGGAATATTCCAGAAGGGCGCCCACAAGGTATCCTCCAATCTTAAGGGATATATAAACGATTGTTCTATATGTATCCATGGAACCGAGGTGTCAGCTGATCTCCATCTAGCACACTGTGTAACTAAGGACGCTATGTAGTAATTCCTTACCACTGGTACTCCCAGTCCTCCCGCCTCTTTTTGTTTAAATAGGAAGCTTTTGCTGACTCTGGGTCTCTTCCCATTCCATATGAATTTTGAGATCGTCCTTTGCATGGTTTTGAAAAACGAAACTGGGACGGGAATCGGGAGTGTGCGAAACCGATATAGTAGTGTAGGCAGTAATAGCATCTTAAAGGCTGCGATGCGTCCCATCCAAGACACGTCTATTTTGGACATTCGCTCCATCTCATCCTGTAATGTTTTCAACATAGGTGTATAATTAGTTCTATATAGGGCCCCTGTGGAAGGTGTCACCTGCATCCCCAGATACTGAAAGCCATTTTTCCTCCAGTCAAAGTCATATTTTGCTTGTAGGGATTGAAGCAATAAAGGAGGGATATGTAAAGATAGGGCTTGTGATTTGGCCATATTTAATTTGTAAAATGATAAGTGTCCGAAATTGGCAATGATCTCCATAAGTCGGGGAATGGACTCTCGTGGTTTGGACAGAGTAAGAATGATATCATCTGCATACAGTGATATGAGATGAGTTCTGTCCCATATATCAATGCCTCCTACCTCTGGGTCTAGTCTAAGTATTTGGGCCAGTGGTTCCATTGAAAGAACAAATATCAATGGCGAAAGGGGGCACCCCTGTCTAGTCCCATTCGTTATTAAAAAGGGATCTGACACCACCCCATTAGCAAATACTCTTGCAGATGGTGCCGAGTACAGCGCCTCGACTGCTCTTAATATAGCTCCTGCAAACCCCATGTTTTTAAGCACCAAGAAGGCATACGACCAGCAAATGCGGTCGAACGCCTTCTCGGCATCCAATGCGAGAATCACCGCCTCCATCTTTCTAGAATTGATGTGGTGTATAATATTCAAAATGCGTCTAGTTTTGTCAAATGATTGTCTCCCCTTCACGAATCCCACTTGGTCGTGATTTATTAGGCTCAGAAGACAAGCTGCTATTCTATTCGCTATAATTTTGGCGTCAATTTTTAAATCTGAGTTTAATAGTGAGATCGGTTGAAAATTTTGAGGACTGGTGGCAGGCTTGCCCCGTTTAGGCAACGTCACCACCAGGGCTTCCTGGTTTTCCCTCGGAATAGTGCCAGAGTCCACCACAACTGTCAAAAAGGACAACAGCGGGTTCAGCAGGATTGGAGAAAACTTTTTGTAATATTCATTCGTGAGGCCATCTGGGCCTGGGGATTTTCTGGGTGGCAGCGACTTGGTTACTGACAGCAATTCTGATGGTGAGATGGGCTCGTTCAAGGAGTCCAGTTGTGTTTCTGTGAGTGTGGGTAGTTGAGTACTTGCAAGAAAATTGGCAATTTCCTGCTTCGTTGGAGGGGTCACAGAAGAGTCTTCTCTAATATTGTATAAGCCTTCATAGAAAGCTTTAAAGGCATTGGCGATGCCACTAGGGTCATATATTTTGTATGTGCCATCTTTACTCTGAAGAAACGGGATTTTAGACCTTGCATGTTTTTGTTTAAGCTTGGACGCTAGAAGCTTACCAGCCTTATTAGATTGAGAATAATAAGTCGCTTTCACCCTTTTTAAATTTTTCTCATAATTATGTAGTAGACAGGCTGTCAGTTGATGGCGTAGTGTCACCAGTTTTGCTGCATTGAAAGGGGAAGGAGATTTCTTATTACTGTCATCTATAGATTTTATTTGGTGCAGTAATCGGTCAATTTCTGCTAACCTGGTTTTCTTTTCTATGTGTCCCAAGCGAATAAATGTTCCTCTGATAAAAGCTTTATGTGAATTCCACAGTATGTCAGCGCTAGAGGCAGAGGGAGTATTGATCAGAAAGAATTCCTTCAGATCATTTTCCAAAATTGTTTTATATTTTGGCTGCGACATTAGGAATTCATTACACCTCCACACATACGCTCTGGGACATTCATATTTTTCCCTTAGAGTCAAAGTTATTGGTGCATGGTCTGACCATGTTATTTGCGAAATTTCCGACTTAACGGCAAGGGGAATACTAGTTTGTTCTAGTAAAAATAAGTCTATTCGTGAATAGCTGTTGTGTACAGTAGAATAGTAGGTGTAATCTTTTTCAGTATTATGAAGGATACGCCAAATATCAAATAATTTGTGGCGCCATATAGCTTGTGAAAATGAAGGATGACGTGTTGTTGCGCCAGAAGTAGTGTCTACTGCTGGGTCCGGAGCCATGTTAAAGTCTCCCATCATTACTAAGCATCCTTGTTTTCTCCGCTCCACTGTTCTCATGAGTCTCCCTAAGAATGACACCTGTCTTCTGTTTGGGGCGTATACCGAAACAACGTGTATGTAACGTTGTTAAGAATGCAGACTAATATAACAAATCGCCCTCCAGGGTCAGCATAATGAGAGACCAGCTGAAATGCCACCGAATCTCTGATCCCAATCAGTGTTCCCCTGCGTTTGGAGGAGCAGTGAGCGTGAAATATATGTGGGTATGAGGAGTGTCTAATACAAGTGGCATCTACCTCTAAAAGATGCGTTTCTTGAACTGCAAGAATGTCACAGCCTTGAACTCGGGCCTCTCGCCATAAGTTGGCTCTCTTTTGAGGGGAGTTCAAGCCTCTGACATTCATAGACATAATTTTAAGTACCATATTTTACAATTAGTAATGCTGCAATGGTCTTACCACAACCACCCACATCAGAAGTCACCAGTAATAGTAGGAAGCAGATTCGTCTCCGCCCTGTGTAGTCACGTCGCCCCATGTGCCAGAACCGAGGAAAAAACAAACTATAAAAACAAAGAAACCAGTGGGTAAGCCACCTAAACAAAACAAAGAAAAGAAATGCGGTACAGCAGACCAGCGGCTGTTGTAATCCTGGGGGGGATAAGTTCCGTAGTAGTGGACATACGAAATCCTTTGTCAGGTGAGTCTCTAGCTGTGCAGCCCTTTTGGTGGACGCTTTGGGGTTTTCGTTTAGTGCCATCCATCAGACACGGGGCCAGGTAGTAGTTTGGGTGCCGGATCAGTGATTGGAATGACCCATTTAAGTAGCAACTTCTTGCCGTCTTCCGGAGATTTGATGATATGAGTAAGGTTGTTCCGGGATACGATCACTTTGACCAGGAATCCCCATTTATAAAGGATGTTATGCTGGCGTAGAGCTGTAGTTATAGGGATAAATTGCCTTCGTAATTGTAGTGTTGCAGCCGAAAGATCAGAGTAGATGGATATTTTATGGTATGGGTCAGGTAAACGGCCACTTTTCCGTGAAGTCAGCAGCACCAGCTCTTTAGTACGGTAAAAATGGATCTTTGCTAAGACATCTCTGGGTACGGCTTCATCTAGGTGTGAGGGCCTTGGGACTCTATGCGCTCTATCAATGGTTAAGTCCATTGTCGTAAGATTTGGTATTAGCGTGCGTATCAGGTCTTGAAGGAATACTGTTAAATTACTCGCAGAAACTGACTCTGGAATCCCTCTAAACTTCAAATTGTTGCACCTCGAGCGATCCTCCAGATCTGCTATTTTAGCTTTTAGAAATGACACGTCTTTTTCCACCTCATAGTGAGCATTATCAGATCATTGTGTGATGCAGCAAATTCTGCCATTTTAGATTCCACATGAACAGTGCGTTTCTGCAATTCCTGAAGGTCTCTATCTAGCGGTTTAACCATTAAGGACATATCTGTTGTCAGTGATTTACAGAAGGCCATGAGCATATTTTTCATGGAGGCCTCAGTGAGTAAACTCTCTGATGCCGGATAATATGCAAAAAAATCGGTGGATGGCGGTATGTGCTGTGTAGTATCGCTCACCTCTCCTTCCTGATACTCGGTGTTCTGGAGCCTGGGTTTCTGTTTGACCGAGCTAGCAGTGGGCGATAATGGTGTCTCCGCGTTGCATAGGCCTATGGGCCTCGGTGTATTGGTATGAATAGGCCTCGGAACAGCGCTCTCCCGGCCCGCTCCTGTGTCGCCGGAACCCCGCACTCCAGCAGCTGCGGTGTCGACGGCACCGACAGCGTCCTCCGTTGCGCTGACAAGGTTAGTGTCTCTTCCGGAGGGTCTCGAGATGGAGTTGAGGGCCCGGAGATAGCGGCGGAGCGCGAACCGTCGCCATTTTGATCTTCCCCTCCGCTGTGGGGGGAAGTAAAAATCAGAGATCTTCTGCGGTTTTACCACAGATTTTCTCTTTCTTGGCATCTCTGACGATGGGAAGCTTTCTCTTTATCGTTTGGAGTGTTATACCCCACGGGCACGTCGCTACTGCTGTCGCTTTGGTGGACTCAGGCCTAGAGCTGTGCACCTATGCGGCCATTCCGTTCCACAGTCAGGCTCCGCCCCCCGGCCTCATCTTTTTAAGTGGGAGAACTTGCACAATTGGTGACTGACTAAATACTTTTTTTTCCCCACTGTATATATGGTATTTGGTTATCTTAACCCCTTAACGACCTTGGACGTACTATTACGTCCTGGGCGCTAGGTACTCGCGCACCAGGACGTAATACTACGCCCGAGGCCGGCCGCCCGCTCACTATCTGAGCGGGCGGTATCGGAACCGGGTGTTAGCTGTATCTGACAGCTAACACCCTGCTCCATAACCCCCGGTCGGCCATAACTTCCGATCGGCGGTTTTAACCCCTTGGATGCCGCGGTCAAACATGACCGCGGCATCCAAGGGGTTCCGCCGTCTTGCCGACCCCCCCCGGCACCCCTCCGCGGCGAGATCGGGGGGTGCCAATATCTCTAATGTGCAGCCCGGGGTCTGCCAAGTGACCCCAGGCTGCCTGGAGCCCCCAGTACCTGGTTGATCCTGCCGATACATCAGGAAGTCAGCGCTGTGTTTCCATAGCGCTGACTTCCTGTATAGGCTGTAAGACACGAGTATGCTCGTGTCTTGCAGTCTATAGTGCTGAGCCAGCAATCAAAGCATTGCTGGCTCAGGTGTCCTAATGGGACACAAGAAAAAGTAAAAAAAAGTGAAAAAAAAAATAATAAAGTATGTGAAAAAAAATTAATAAAAGAATAAAGCCCCAAAAATTCCCTTTTCCTATATAAAATGAATTATATAAAAAATAAACCTAAAAATTAATAAAAACAATACATATTTGGTATCGTTGTGTCCGTAACAACCTGTACAATAAAACTGAAACCATATTTAATGTACACGGTGAAAGTCGGGGAAAAAAAAACGGAAAAAACCCGCCAAAAGTAACGATTTTTCGCCATCTCACCTTACAAAATATGCCATAAAAAGTGATCAAAAAGTCATATGTACCCCAAAACAGTACCAATAAAAAGCACAGGTTGTACCGCAAAAAATAAGCCCTAAACCAACTCTCTAAACTGAAAAATAAAAATGCTACGCATCTTAGAAGATGGCGATGCAAAAAAAATAAATTTATGTCCCCAAATGGGTTTTTGTTCTGCAAAATTGGTATTGCATAAAAAAACATTATAAATGAGGTATCGCCGTAATCGTACCGACCTGCAGAATAAAGATAACATGTTACTTATGCTCTACGCTGCATGGTGAAAAATTTAAAAGATAAAACGCAGTGCCAGAATTGATGGGGTTGTTTTTTAATCCACCAAGAAAGAGTTAATAAAATTTATTTAATAAGTTGTAAGCACCTAAAAATGATGTCATTAAAAAATACATCTCACCCTGAAAACAACAAGCCCTCATATGGCTACATCACCAGAGAAATAAAGAAAATATAACTCGTACAATGTGAAGACAAAAACCCCAAAAATCGCCAAATCATTAGAGCATAACTGGCTGCGGCAGGAAGGGAATGTATAAGCTGTGCGAGCGTATATTAGGGTACACCCCAGATTTAGAGCTTACGAGGGATAATAAACCATAAGTGACCCCCAGAGTGACCCCCCAATAATAGGAACTACTGGGGAAATAGTAGGGAATTTAGTGTACCCAACGTACTACGCACAGATTACATATTCACTTTTCCCCATCCGCTGTGCAGTCACGTCTGGGATACTAATGCTCGCTACACCCCTTGATAAATTCTTTGAGGGGTGCAGTTTTCAAAATGGGGTCATTCCCTAGGGGATTCCACTTTACTGGTACTTTAGAGGCTCTGCAAACATGACATGGCATCCAGATCCCAAACATCTGAATCTGCGCTCCAAAAGCCACATAGCGCTCCTTCCCTTCTGTGCCTTACTGTGTGCCCAAACCGCAGTTTATACCCACATGTATGACACTGGTGTACCCAGGATAAGGTACTTAATGTGATATGTGGGTATAAACTCCTGTTTGGGCACAGCCGGGCACAGAAGGGAAGGAGCGCTATTTGGTTTTTGGACGCCATTGCACTTTTGCAGAGCTGAAATGCCAGTACAGTGGAATCCCCTGACATGTCACCCCATTTTGGAAACTGCACCCCTGAAGGAATTTATCCAGGGGTACAGTGAGCATTTTTAACCCCCAAGTGTTGCTATAATTTATTATCCGTAAATGAATAGGCAGCTGATGATGAAAGGTGAAAATGACAGTTATTCCAGGAATACGACATTTCTGTGCGTAATATGTTGTGCCTGGCTTGTATCAGAGATGAACGCTCCAAAAGCTGTTGTGCCCGGGATCCCCGCTCACCAGTTTTTGGAGTGTGTGTCTGTGCAGACATAAGCTGGGCACAACATATCGGGCACTGAAATGGCGTATCTATAGAAAAATTTCATTTTTAACTTTTCATTATCAGCTGCGCATTCATTTTTTGAAATTAAAAGAATGCAACATTTAAGGGTTAATAATGCTCGCTACCCCACTTGATAAATCCCTTGAAGGGTATAGTTTCCAAAATGGGGTGACATGTCTGCGGATTCCACTTTACTGACAATTCATGGTCTCTGCAAAAGTGGCATGGTGTCCAAAAAGCAAACTGTGCTCTAAAAACCAAAATAGCGCTCTTTCCCTTCTGTGCCTGGCTGTGCCCAAACAGCAGTTTATTCCCACATATGGCATTGTTAAGTACGTTATCCTGGGTACACCAGTGTCATACGTGTGGGCATAAACTGTCATTTGGGCACACAGCAGGGCGTAAATGTGAAGGAGCGCTATGTGCTTTTGGAGCGCATATTTAGATTGTTGTTTTTTTGGACGCCATGTCACATTTGCAGAGACCCTAAAATTGCCCCTACAAAATGGGGGTCACTTCTTGGGGAATTCCAATTTACTGGCACCTCCAGGGCTCTGCAAAAATATCATGGCGACCAGAAAGTCCCTCTAAATCTGTACTCCAAAAGCTAAAAAAAACCACAGTGCTCCTTCCCTTCTGAGCCCTGCTGCGTGCCCAAGCAGCAGTTTATACCCACATATATAATTTTTTTGTCCCCGGGATATCCCACTTAATAGTTTTAGGAGTTCATGTCTCTGATGCCACAAAGTGGCCGCAACGTATTAGGCACTGAAATTGGATATTTCTTTAAAAACTTTAATTTTCACTTTGTACATTAATTTTTGGGAAGCATTTTTAGGCTCTAAATGATAATACCCCTTGATACATTCCTTCAGGGGTGTAGTTTCTAAAATGGGGTCACTTTTGAGAGGTTTCCATTATATTGGTACTTTAGGGGTTCTGCAAATGCGACATGGCATCCAAAAACTATTCCAGCAAAATCTGCCCTCCAAAAGCTAAATAGCGCTCTTTCCATTTTTAGCCCTGCCATTTACCCATGCAGCAGATTACAACCACATATGGGGCATTTCTGTGTTCAGGAGAAATTGTGTAACGAACTTTGGGGTGCTTTTTCTCCTTTGTCCTCTTGTGAAAATGAAAAATTTGGGGCTAAATTGACGGTTTATTGGAAAAAAAGTAATTTTTCATTTTAATGTCCCAATGTTAATAAAATCTGTGAAACAGCTGTGAGGTCAAAATGTTCACCATACCCCTAGATAAATTCTATAAGGGGTGTAGTTTCCAAAATGGGGTCACTTTTTGGGGGTTTGTATTATATTGGTACTTTAGGGGCTCTGCAAATGCGACATGGCATCCGAAAACTATTCCAGCAAAATCTGCCCTCCAAAAGCTAAATAGCGCTCTTTCCATTTTGAGCCCTGCCATGTACCCATGCAGCAGATTACAACCACATATGGGGCATTTCTGTGTTCAGGAGAAATTGTGTAACGAACTTTGGGGTGCTTTTTCTCCTTTGTCCTCTTGTGAAAATGAAAAATTTGGGGCTAAATTGATGGTTTATTGGAAAAAAAGTAATTTTTCATTTTAATGTCCCAATGTTAATAAAATCTGTGAAACAGCTGTGAGGTCAAAATGTTCACCATACCCCTAGATAAATTCTATAAGGGGTGTAGTTTCCAAAATGGGGTCACTTTTTGGGGGTTTGTATTATATTGGTACTTTAGGGGCTCTGCAAATGCGACATGGCATCCGAAAACTATTCCAGCAAAATCTGCCCTCCAAAAGCTAAATAGCGCTCTTTCCATTTTGAGCCCTGCCATGTACCCATGCAGCAGATTACAACCACATATGGGGCATTTCTGTGTTCAGGAGAAATTGTGTAACGAACTTTGGGGTGCTTTTTCTCCTTTGTCCTCTTGTGAAAATGAAAAATTTGGGGCTAAATTGACGGTTTATTGGAAAAAAAGTAATTTTTCATTTTAATGTCCCAATGTTAATAAAATCTGTGAAACAGCTGTAGGGTCAAAATGCTCATTATGTCCCTTGATATGTTCTGTGAGGGGTGTAGTTTCCAAAATGGGGTCACTTTTAGGGGGTTTCCACTGTAATGGTACTTTGGGGGCTCTGCAAATGCGACATGGTACCTGAAAACTATTCCAGCAAAATCTGCTCTCCAAAAGCTAAATAGCGCTCTTTCCATTCTGAGCCCTGCCATGTACCCATACAGCAGATTATGACCACATATGGGGTATTGCTGTGTTTAGGAGCAATTATTTTGCAAACTGTGGGGTGCTTTTTCTCCTTTAACCCATTGTGAAAATGAAAACTTTGGGGATAAAGTGACATTTTAGTAATGTTTCATTTATACATCCCAGTGTTAGCAAAATCTGTGAAACGAATGTAAGGTCAAAATGCTCACTATACCCCTATATGAATTCTGTGAGGGGTGTAGTTTGCAAAATGGGGTCACTTTTTGGGGTTTTCCTTTGTATTGGTACTCTAGGGGCTTTGCAAATGAGACATGGCACCTGAAAACTATTCCAGCAAAATCTGCTTTTCAGACGCCCAGTGTCGCTCCTTCCCTTCCGTGCGCTGCCATTCGCCCAAACATCAGTTTACACCCACTTGTGGGGTATTTCCGTGCTCGGGAGAAATTGCATAACAAACTGTGAGATGCATTTTTTCCTTTAACCCTTTGTGAATGTGTTAATTTTAGGACTAAGTTAAGGAATTAGTGGGAAAAAATTAAATGTCTAAATTTCACCTCCATATTGTTTTAATTCCAGTGAAATTCTTAAAGGGTTAACAAACTTCCCAAATGTTATTTTGAATTATTTGAGGGGTGCAGTTTTGAAAATGGGGTGATTTATGGGGGTTTCTAATATATAGGCCTTTATAATCCTCTTCAGAACTGAAGTGGTCCCTAAAAAATTAGTTTGGGAAATTTTCTTGTAAATCTGCAAAATCGCTGTTACACTTGTAAGCCTTCTAACATCCAAAATAAATTACAGGACGATTAAAAGATGATGCCGATATAAAGCAGAGATATGGTAGATAATATGTATTAATGTATTTGGGTGGTATGACTATCTATCTGAAAAGCAGAGCATTTCACATTTTGAAAATTGCGATTTTTTTCAAAATTTCCATCAAATTTCCTATTTTTCTATAAATAAATACAAAAATATTCATTAGTGTTTACCACTAACATGAAGTACAATGTGTCACGAAAAAACAATCTCAAAATCACTTGTGTAAGTTAAGACGTCTCAAAGTTATTGCCATATAAAGTGACACATGTCAGTTTTGAAAAACGAGGCCTGGTCCTTAACGCACTTTTGGGCTGGGTCCTTAAGGGGTTAATGACCTGCCGGACAAAGTTGCCATGGCATCTTTAACCTTTTCAGGACACAGCCTAAAAGTGCCTTCGTGACCAGGCCTCCTTTTTCAAATCTGACATGTGTCACTTTATATGGCAATAACTTTGAGACGATTTAACTTACATTAGTGATTTTGAGACTGTTTTTTCGTGACACATTGTACTTCTTGTTAGTAGTAAATATTGATCAATATTTTTATCTTTACTTATAAAAAAAAAATAGGAAATTTGATGGAAATTTGGAAAAAAAATCGCAATTTTCAAAATGTGAAATGCTCTGCTTTTCAAACATATCACACAAATACACTAATAAATATTATCTACCATATCTATGCTTTATATCGGCACCATCTTTTAATTGTCCTTTAATGTATTTTGGACATTATAAAGCTTACAAGTGTAACTGCAATTTTCCAGATGTACAAGAAAATTTCCCAAACTATTTTTTTAGGGACCACTTCAGTTCTGAACAGGATTATAAAGGCCTATATATTAGAAACCCCCATGAATCACCCCATTTTGAAAACTGCACCCCTTAAGTAATTCAAAACAGCATTTGGGATGTTTGTTATCCCTTTAAGCACTTATTAATTAAATTAAAACAATATGGAGGTGAAATTTAGACATTAAAATTTTTTTCAATAACACATTCATTTAGCTCTAAAATTAACACATTCATAAAGGGTTAAAGGACAAAATGCATCTCACAGTTTGTTATGAAATTTCTCCAGAGCACAGAAATACCCCACATGTGGGTGTAAACTGATGTTTGGGCACACGGCAGCGCATGGAAGGGAAGGAGCGACACTGGGCATTTGAAAAGCAGATTTTGATGGAATAGTTTTCATTGCCATGCCCCATTTGCAGAGCCCCTAAAGTACCAGTGCAAAGGAAACCCCCCAAAAGTGACCCCATTTTGGAAACTACACCGCTCACAGAATTTATCAAGAGATATAGTGACCATTTTGACCCAACAGCCTTTTCACAGATTTTATTAACATTGGAATGTGTAAACGAAAAATTACTAGAATGTCACTTTTTCCCCAAATTTTTCATTTTTACAAGGGGTTAAAGAAGAAAAAGCACCCCACAGTTTGTTAAACAATTGTTCATGAACGTGGCAATACCCCATATGTGGTCATAATCTGCTGTTTGGGTACATGTTGGGGCTTGGCATGGAAAGAGTGCTATTTGGCTTTTGGAGGGCAGATTTTTCAGGTGCCATGCCGCATTTGCAGAGCCCCTAAAGTTGGTACCCCCAAAAAGTGACTCCATTTTAGAAACTACACCTCTCAAGGAATTTATCAAGGGGTATTATCATTTTGAGCCTAAGACTGCTTCCTGAAAATTATTGTACAAACTGAAAATTTAAATTTTTAAAGAAATATGCCATTTTGGTGCCCAATACGTTGCACCCACTTTGTGTCATCAGAAACATGCACTCTTAAAACTATTAAGTGGACTATCCCGGGTAGAAAAAAGTATATGTAGGTGTAAACTGCTGCTTGAGCACACAGCAGGGCTCAGAAGGGATGGAGCAGTGTGCTTTTTAACTATTGGTGTACAGATTTGGAGGAATTTCCTGGACGCCATGTTGTTTTTGCAGAGCCCTGGTGATGCCAATAAATTGGAATTCCCCAAGAAGTGACCCCATTTTGTAGGGACAATTTTAAAGTCTCTACAAATGTGACATGGCGTCCAAAAACCAACAATCTAAATCAGCGGTCCAAAAGCACATAACGCTCCTTCTTATCTGCACCCTCCTGTGTGCCCAAGCTGCAGTTTATACCCAAATGTATGACACTGATATACCCAGGATAACGTACTTAACAATGCCATATGTGACTATAAATGGCTGTTTGGGCACAGAAGGGAAGGAGCGCTATTTTGGTTTTTGGAGCTCAGTTTGGTTTTTGGTCGTCATGCCACTTTTGCAGTGCCCCTGAATTTGCAGTAAAGTAGAACCTGAAGACACATAACCCCACTTTGGAAACTACACCCCTCAAGGGATTTATCAAGTGGGGTAGCGAGCTTTTTTAAACTTTGAGCATTGCATTAGTTTCATTTCCAGGAAGGAATGTGCGGCTGATAATGAAAAGTGAAAATTGCAATTTTTCCATAGATACACCATTTTAGTGCCCGATATGTTGTATCCAACTTGTGTCACCAGAGACACACACTCCAAAAACTGGTAAGCGGGTATCCCAGGCACAACAGCCTTTGGAGCATTCATCTCTGATACAAGTCGGGCACAACATATTACGCACTGAAATGACATATTCCTGGAAAAATTGTCATTTTCACCTTCCACCATCAGCTGCGTATTCATTTCTGGAAAATTAATTAATGCAACACTTGGGGGTTAAAAATGCTCACTGTTCCCCTGGATAAATTCCTTCAGTGGTGTAGTTTCCAAAATGGGGTCACTTGTCAGGGAATTCTACTTTACTGGCATTTCAGGGTTCTGCAAAAATGTAAAGGCGTCCAAAAACCAAACTGTCTAAATCTGTGCTCCAAAAGCCAAAATAGCGCTCCTTCCCTTCTGTGCCCGGCTGTGCCCAAACAGCAGTTTATACCCACATATGACATTACATATGTTATCCTGGATACACCAGTGTCATACATGTGGCATAAACTGACAGAGCAGAGCATAGTAGGGAAGGCACGTTATGTGGCTTTTGGAGAACAGATTTAGATGTTTGGTATCTCGATTCCATGTCATATTTGCAGAGCCTCTAAAGTATCTGTAAAGTGGAATCCCTTAGGGAATTACCCCATTTTAAAAACTTCACCCCTCAAAAAACTTATCAAAGGGTGTAGTGGGCATTAGTATCCTAGACGTGACTGCACAGCAGATGGGGAAAAGTGAATATGTAAGCTGTGCGGAGTACATTGGGAACACCCAATTGCCTACTATATCCCCAGTAACTCCTATGATTGGGGAGGGCACTCTGGGGGTCAGTTCTCGTTTATTTTCCCTCGTAAACTCTAAATCTGGTTTGTACCCTGATATACGCTTGCACAAGTTATACAGTACATTCCCTTCCTGCCACAGCCAGTTATGTTCTAATGATTTGGCGATTTTGGGGGTTTTTGTCTTCACATTGTACAAGCTATATTTTCTTTATTTTTCTGGTAATGTAGCCACATGACGGCTTGTTGTTTGTGGTATGAGATGTATTTTTTAATAACATTTTTGGGTTCCTATAACTTATTGACTAACTTTTACTAACTCTTTCTTGGTGGATTAAAAAAAATCCCCATCAATTCTGGTATTGTGTTTTACCTTTTAATTTTTTTTCCACACAACATACAACATAAGTAACATGTTAACTTTATTCTGCGGGTCGGTAAGATTATGGCGATACCTCATTTATAATGGTTTTTTTTTTTATGTGTTACTACTTTTGCAGAAAAAAAAATCCATTTGGGGACATAAATCAATTATTTTTGCATCACCATCTTTTGAGAGGCGTAACATTTTTATTTTTTGGTTGACAGAGATGGTTGATGGCTTATTTTTTGCGGGACAACCTGTGCTTTTTATTGGTTCTGTTTTGGGGTACATGTGACTTTTTGAACACTTTTTATGGCATATTTTGTAGGGTGGGATGGCGAAAAATCATTGCTTCCAGCGTGTTTTTTCCGTGTTTTTTTTTCCCGACGTTCACCGTGTAGGTTAAATAATGTTACAGTTTTATTGTACAGGTTGTTATGGGTGCGTCGATACTAAATATGTATTGTTTTTTATTAATTTTTAGGTTTTTGTTTTATATAAAACTCATTTGATATAGGAAAAGGGAATTTTGGGGCTTTATTCATTTATTTATTTCACACATTTTATTAAATTTTTTTTGCACTTTTTGTTTTTTTACATTTTTTTTGCCCTATAAGGACACCTGTACCAGGGATCGCTTGTTCAGTATTATAGACTGCAATATATTGCAGTCTATAGAGGAAGGCAGACTATGCAGAAGCATAGTCTGACTTCCTGCATTTCGGCAGGATCAACCAGGTACTGGGGGCTCCTAGCAGCCTGGGGTTACTGGCCAGACCTCAGGCTGCAGAAAATACATATGGGCACCCCCCGATTTCGCCGTGGGGGGGACATTAGGGAATGCGGAACCCCTTGGATGCTGCGGTCATGTTTGACCACGGCATCCAAGAGGTTTAAACCTCCAATCAGAGCTGATCTCCGACCAGAGGTTAAGTAGCAGGGTGTTAGCTGTCAGATACAGCTAACAGCCGCTCCGGATGCCACCCGCGGGCGAGCGGCAGCTAATATCAGGGAAAGTTTGTTACTGCAACAAACTTTCCCTGATATGGCGGCTACGTGATCAGGACCTGAACCTATGAGGTCCTGATCATGTCTCCGTGGACACCAGCAGCTATTAGTTCCTGACCCCCGATTCCGATCCCCAATTTAGTAGGGTCAGTTTATAAACTTCGGCGCTGCACAAAGCCCAGCAAGAGCCGACATTTACAGTGGGGAAAAAAAGTATTTAGTCAGCCACCAATTGTGCAAGTTCTCCCACTTAAAAAGATGAGAGAGGCCTGTAATTGTCATCATAGGTAGACCTCAACTATGAGAGACAAAATGAGAAAACAAATCCAGAAAATCACATTGTCTGATTTTTTTAAAGAATTTATTTGCAAATTAAGGTGGAAAATAAGTATTTGGTCACCTACAAACAAGTAAGATTTCTGGCTCTCACAGACCTGTAACTTCTTCTTTAAGAGGCCCCTCTGTCCTCCACTCATTACCTGTAGTAATGGCTCCTGTTTGAAATTGTTATCAGTATAAAAGACACCTGTCCACAACCTCAAACAGTCACACTCCAAACTCCACTATGGTGAAGACCAAAGAGCTGTGCAAGGACACCAGAAACAAAATTGTAGACCTGCACCAGGCCAGGAAGACTGAATCTGCAATAAGCAAGCAGCTTGGTGTGAAGAAATCAACTGTGGGAGCAATAATTAGAAAATGGAAGACATACAAGACCACTGATAATCTCCCTCGATCTGGGGCTCCACGCAAGATCTCACCCCGTGGGGTCAAAATGATCACAAGAACGGTGAGCAAAAATCCCAGAACCACACGGGGGGGACCTAGTGAATGACCTGCAGAAAGCTGGGACTAACGTAACAAAGGCTACCATCAGTAACACACTACGCCGCCAGGGACTCAGATCCTTCAGTGCCAGATGTGTCCCCCTGCTTAAGCCAGTACATATCCGGGCCTGTCTGAAGTTTGCTAGAGAGCATTTGGATGTTCCAGAAGAGTATTGGGAGAATGTCATATGGTCAGATGAAACCAAAGTGGAACTGTTTGGTAGAAACACAACTCGTCGTGTTTGGAGGAGAGTGAATGCTGAGTTGCATCCAAAGAACACCATCCCTACTGTGAAGCATGGGGGTGGCAACATCATGCTTTGGGGCTGTTTCTCTGCAAAGAGACCGAGACGACAGATCCGTGTACATGAAAGAATAAATGGGGCCATGTATCGTGAAATTCTGAGTGCAAACCTCCTTCCATCAGCAAGGGCATTGAAGATGAAACGTGACTGGGTCTTTCAGCATGACAATGATCCCAAGCACACCTCCAGGGCAACAAAGGAGTGGCTTCGTAAGAAGCATTTCAAGGTCCTGGAGTGGCCTAGCCAGTCTCCAGATCTCAACCCCATAGAAAATGGAGGGAGTTGAAAGTCCATGTTGCCCAGCGACAGCCCCAAAACATCACTGCTCTAGAGGAGATCTGCATGGAGGAATGGGCCAACATACCAGCAACAGTGTGTGCCAACCTTGTGTAGACTTACAGAAAACATTTGACCTCTGTCATTGCTAACAAAGGATATATAACAAAGTATTGAGATGAACTTTTGTTATTGACCAAGTACTTATTTTCCACCATAATTTGCAAATAAATTCTTTAAAAATCAGACAATGTGATTTTCTGGATTTGTTTTCTCATTTTGTCTGTCATAGATGAGGTCTACCTGTGATGACAATTACAGGCCGGCCTCATCTTTTTAAGTGGGAGAACTTGCACAATTGGTGGCTGACTAAATACTTTTTTCCCCACTGTACTAGTGCAATGGAAAACATCCAAAAGTGACACCCATCAAGGAATTTATCAAGCACCTCACAGTTTGTTACACAATGTCCCATTGATTTAATTTCCTATAGTAAGATTCCCTAGAGGAGGAAGCATTTTTTGTCTGCTCCTGAAACCCAGGACTTGGAATAGTGTGAGATTGAGGTTGATTTTCTCCTAAGGGTTTTTCATGGATCCAGTTAAGATGTCATCCAGGACCAGGCACTTCCTACTAGTCTCAAAACCTTGTAGAGATTTCCGAGGCTTGTCTCAAACTGACCCGACTTTGCAATTTTTGTTTTCCATGTCAAAGCAGCTCAAAAGTCTCCTTAGAAATATGTAAATATATACTGTTTGTCAGTAGCATTAACTTGCTCAGACCGCAAAGACCTGTACAGCAGGAGGTTAGGGATGAAATAAGAGAGATGCTGATTTAGGATAATACAAGCTTATGGTGTGAAGCTACACACACTAACCTATATTCATATGGGTTTATGTCCCTTATTTCTCAGGTAGATCAGTCTGGTATAATGTATTTTTTTTTTTTTTCACCAAGTTTATTTTTATGTTACAGGTTTGTAAATTATAAGCCAGGGGAATATTTAAGGTTTGTGAGTTGTGCTTGGGGCGCACTTTCTCTGGCTTTGTTTTGTTGCCATAGTAGAAAAGTATTGGATGATTACTTTTCTGTCTGCTGAAATATAAAAATTCTTTTAGCCAAGGTTTCTGCTTTCAGGAAAGGGATTCAAATTTGAACTTCAAGCTAGTCACTTATAATAAAACAGAGATAATGTAATAAAAACTAATTTAAACAGAAGCAAGGACCTGTTGACACTGGAAACTGAGGACCTGGGAGAGGCTTTCTATTGCTACTATTTCAGCAAAGGGACCAGCTGTCGGTGGACTATATATGATAATGCAGATTATTCCTAATTAAGTGACTGGAACTAACCTACAATAGCAGACAAGTATCTTGTGGACAGACACGTTGCTGCTGTTGTCCTTAGTATTGGCCATCAATATTAGAGCTGTGGGGGTCCCAGGTGTCAACTGGTAACAAGACAGTGTGGCTCTTTAATGTTTACATAGCACTGCTCACTCGCCATACAAAATTTAGCAGCGAGAGTAGGTACTGCAGCGCTGTTCCATAGACTTAAATGGCGAGTGAACAGTCTAGCTCATGGTATGTAAACATTACAGGCCATCAATACTAAAAACCTGATAACCCCTTTAAATATAGATCAGTCTAAATGAGGCTGTGGGCATTTCATTTAAAGTGAAAGGGTTGTACAAGGTGATTCCACCGTTGCAATGAGACACCCTATTGAGTCCATGTGCCGTATTAACATACATAAATGAAATGATTCACACTTTGATTTCTCAAAAATGACATTGCTGACAGATTTCCTGTGTGCACATCATTGTAGTCAGTATAATGTAACCTTCAGCTCGGTGTCCTTACTTGCGCAGGGAAAAAGTTGCTGATAGGTTCCCTTTAAAAGAGGAAGTCGGAATACATTTTTGATGACCTTGCAAAAAACAGCATCTGCAGCTTAAGTCAGTATAGGCAACTGCACAAGAAAGTGGCCTGTAACATATAGAGCTGTTGGTGGCTTCCAATGGCCGCTAATGATTTTCATCTGATATTAAATTAACCAAAATACCAAGTTTTAAGATTGTAAGGAAAGTTTCACATAACTTGCGTTTCTTATTTTTGGAGATATTGTGACCAACAACGTCTAATTTTGCTAGCCATACTGGCATACATTCAAGCAAATATGGTGCATCTGTGGTTTTTTCATTCCATAAATAATAAAATACATATTTATATGTCTAAGTTATCTTTCCGTTTATTTGATCTATTTATTGATCACTTATGCACTTGTGAACCGAGAGCAAGGCAGGTGGTTTGGACTCCGCAACCAGAAATGAACGCACACGCGGTAGTTCAAGAAAAAAATATATATTTACTATAAGTTAATAAAGGCTAGTTAAAGGTAAAATGACAGGGCTAAAGACAAGCAAAATATACAATATAGCATGAACAATTTCAAGGCAAATTCTGCAATGGTTTCTACTTTTACTCTGTCCACTTCTGCAGTATGGACACTGAATGAACAATATACTCAAAACTATCCCTAACTGACCCTGACTTCACATTTGGGTGCACCCCCTTTTCCCCAGTGGTCCAGGTGGACCGCTTACAGTCTGTAGAAGCGCGCGGTGGGGCCCAAAGTCGTTCCTTTCTTTTATAGCGAAACGTCCTCTCCTCACGGTTATCAGGATCTTGGGAGAAATGAAGTCCTCTTTAACAGGGAAACCCAATGAATGCAATGTAATCCAACAGCAGATTCCACTCAGCACACTGACAGTCCTGCCGAATCCATACACTGAGCTGGGATGTAAGCCGGGGTTTAGCAGGTGCTGTCCAGTACATCAACAGCACTGCGAGTCTCTATCTGTGGTATCCATATACACAGTCACAATGTCAGTCTCACTGATCAGCCACTGAGCACAGTTCCTTTCACGTGGACTCACTAGTCCTGTTGTCTCTTTACACTCTGTTTGTCTCTGGACCAAGATATAGCTTAGCTGTACAGAAAAATCTCCACACCAGTTCAATACAACACTTGCTAAGATGGCTGCTGCTCTCTGTCTCGTCACTTCCTGCTTCTCTGCTCACATTCTGTCTGCAGAACAGGCAAGCTGACATAAAAGGGGGGAGTCACTCCAGCATCATGTCACAATTACAATGGCTGCTGTCTCAAAGGAACAGAATCACAGAAATACATTCAACATTAACAGTTTATACAGACAAATGAAGCTTAGGACAACATTGGCTGTCTCTTACATATTCCCCCCCACTTTAAGATTGGCAGTCCCTGTCTATGACTGTATATCCAGAGGGTTGTACTTTTATGCACAGGGTGGTAGTATACCGATGTATGGCAGGCCAAACAAACTCATCCTGCGCATACCGAACAGGGGGAATACCAGCATTTGGCCTAGTGGTCCGTCTGAGGACCGGTGGTATATTATGGGGTGCTGCAGCTATGGGCTGAGAAGGACCAGCGGATTCCGCACCAGAGGGGGCACAGGCCGGAGATACAGTAGTCACAGGTGGAACATCCCCAGGAGCAGGGATCGGCCAACAATCATCCTCCTCGTCGGAGGCCCATTCCGCACCTCCATTCTCTGACTGTGGGAGCTCATTCACATTGGCAAGCCCATCATGATTTGTCCCTTCAGAATGACACAGGCGCAACATATTTCGGTGAAGTACTCGAACACAATCAGTTCCTTCTTTCTGGACCTGGTACACTGGCCCATTCGCATACTTGCGGCCAACAACACGATACGGCAAAGCCTCCCATCGGCTTTCCAATTTCCCTTGGGGTTTCTTGACACGAACTAGCACCAGGTCGCCTGGTTGCAATGGTGCTTCTTGCACTGGGGTCTTATCAGGATGGGGATGTTCTTGCAGGCGCTGCCGCACCAATCGATGGATCGTCTCAAGTCTCTGCCGGTGCGCCCGCACCCAAGAGGTTGGATCCCTCGGAGGGAACCCATCCACATCATTCAACTGTAATTCTCCTATACTTCGCCCAGACCGCCCAAAGAGAAGTGTATAAGGAGAGTACCCCGTTGTAGAATGGACCTGATTGTTATAGGCCCACACCATTTCAGACAAGAACTGAGGCCACTGTAACTTCTTGTCTTCCTCCAGAGTCCGCAGCATCTGTAGCAGAGTTCTGTTGAATCTTTCACAGGCCCCATTTCCCTGAGGGTGGTATGGAGTCGTGTGCGACTTCTTTATCCCGTAGATACGTTGAACTTCTTTCATTACGTGTCCCTCAAAGCAGGCACCCTGGTCGGAGTGGATGCGTTTAGGGCACCCATATACTCGAATGAAATCTTGGCACAGAGCACGAGCTGCTGACTCAGCTGTCTGGTCCTTGGTGGCGGTTACCACCGCAAATTTGGTGAAGTGATCCACCATTACGAGGCAATACTGGTGTCCGCTATTGGATGGGCCCACCATTAGATAGTCTATCATGACGATTTCTAAAGGTTCCTGGGTCACGATGGTTTGCAGGGGAGCTCTCTGTTCTATTGCCTTATGGATCTCACAAGTTCGACAGCTGCGGCATACTTCTTCGACCATTTGACGAAGACCAGGGCAGTAAATCAGTCGCTGTAACCAACGAAAGGTCTTCTCATGACCAAAATGTCCATTCTTATTATGAGCCTCAACTGCCAAGGAGCGAGCCAGTTCACTAGGCACCACAATTTGGTATCGAATGTCGATCTCAGAAGGTAAATAGACCTTTCGGCATAGCACTCCATTTTTCATCTCCAACTTTTCCCACTGACTCAGAACAGATAATATCTCACGTGTCAGTCGTTCTCTTTTCTCTCTACAGGGCTTCTGGCCTTTCTCAACACACTTGATCATCTGTGCCAGCCCCTCATGGGTCTGTTGTATCTGTGCCCATTCCTGTCGTGAGGGACCAAAGAAAGGAGCCATTTCAGTCCCCTCCATCTCAAACTGATTAGTGGCGGTCAAGGCCTGTGAAAATCTGCTGAAATCGGGCACCTCCACATGCTCCAACTCATGATCCACGTCTTCTGTGGGGGTCTGGGCGGTTACCCTAGAAAGCCCGTCAGCATTCTGGTTCTCTGTCTTGGACCGATACTTAATGCGGTAATTGAACTTAGTCATTCGGGCTATCCACCTCTGCTCTAACGCCCCGAGCTTGGCATTTTCCAGGTGAGCTAGTGGGTTGTTGTCAGTCAGTACTAAAACTTCAGCACCGGTCAAATATTCAGAGAATTTCTCGGTCATGGCCCATACCAGTGCCAACAGCTCCAACTTAAATGAACTATAATTCTCGGGGTTTCTTTCAGAATCTCTCAAAGACCGGCTGCCGTACGCTATGACCCTCTCCTGGCCATCCTGAAGCTGGGAAAGCACTGCTCCAAGACCATACAGGCTTGCATCCGTATACAGCTGGAACGGCAAGTGGTAATCAGCATATGCCAAGATTGGGGCTGTTGTCAGTGCATCCTTTAATGCCTGGAAGGCTTGTTCCTGTTCAGGTCCCCACTTCACGGACCGGTTCTTTGGACCACCGGATGTGCCTCGTAGGAGAGCATTAAGTGGTGCTGCTACCTTGGCGAAATCCTTAATAAACCGTCGATAGTAACCGGCTACTCCAAGGAACGCCCTCACTTCTCGCAGGGTAGTCGGTATTGGCCAATCTTGAACAGCCGCTATCTTGTCTCTTGATGGTCTCACCCCTTCTCCTGATACGCGGTGACCCAAGTAATCAATTTCAGATTGGAACAACCGACATTTACTGGGTTTCAATTTGAGCCCATGTTCCCGCAATCTTCGAAATACTTGCCCCAACTGGTGGAGATGGTCTTCAAAGGTCGCAGAATACACTATAATGTCATCCAAGTAGATGAGAGTGAACTCAAAGTTGAAGTCACCGAGACATTTCTCCATCAACCGCTGAAACGTTCCGGGTGCATTTGTCAACCCGAAGGGCATCCGGTTAAATTCGTATAGTCCCATGGGCAAGATGAATGCCGTCTTCTCCTTGTCTTTTGTGGCCATCGGCACCTGCCAATACCCACTAGCCAGATCTAGTGAGGAGAAGTACCGGGCTCTCCCTAGCGCTGAGAGGGACTCCTCAATCCGTGGCAAGGGGTAGGAATCTCGTACGGTGCAAGCGTTTAACTTCCGATAGTCTACGCAAAATCGGATGGACCCATCTTTTTTTCTTACTAACACCACAGGAGCCGCCCAGGGACTCTGGCTTTCTTGGATGATCCCACCCTGTAGCATCTTAGCTAACAGTTCTTTCACTTCCTGATACAACTGTGGAGGAATTTGTCGGTAGCGCTCTCTAATTGGAGGGGTGTCTCCTGTGGGAATCTCATGGTAGATCCCTGTGGTACATCCAAAATCTTCAGCATACCGTGCAAAGGTGGCTTGGTTCTCCCACAACAGCTCATCTACCTTCTGCACACATTCCAGAGAACATGAACTTGCATCCATCTTCATCTGTTCTCGAATTGCACGGCCATTCCATTCAGAGGTGGGTTCCTCATCTTCTCCCATGGACACAGTTACGGTCCACTCATCCCTTTCAGTCGGCTTCAGCTGCATTGGAGTTACTTTCCTTACTTCCTCCGGAGTCACATAGATGTTAGCCAGCAGCCTCCCTGGGGTCAGGTCCACACTCTGGTCCTGAGTGTTTACACATCGAAGTGGTACTCTTCCATTGCGAACTATTGCCAAGGAACGGGCCACTAGCGGATCAACACCTCCTTCGGCTGCCTGCAGTGGTTCTACCAACACAGCTATGCCCTCTAGTTTCCGACAGGTGCCTACGGGCATAGACACTATTGTCTCCCGACTGGGTGGCAGTGTAACTTTTGTATGCAAAGGAACTGAAATTCGAGCCAGAGGACGCTGCGCATCCGAACTTTTCTGTAAGCCACATGTCCGGATCAGCCGCTGGAAAGCTGTTTGAGTAGGCCGATGGGTGGTGGTTTCTTTCCAATAACCGTGACCTTTCTTTTCAAAGAGGATCTGATCTAATTCTTTTAACACATTCATCCCCAAAATGACAGGGACCTTTACTTCATGTGACTCCTGTACCACCACAATGCCTTTCCTACCTAGATCTTGGCCACATACCCGGACATTCATCCAGGCCACTCCCACGACCGGAACTGGTAACTGGTTAGCTGCGACCACTCGTACGAATGTATGGGGATCATATTTCACATGTTGCCGGAAGTACCGTTCATAACAGTCTCTACTCAAGGTCGTTACTTGGGAACCCGTGTCAATCATCCCGGTAACCGGAATACCCTCCATTTCCACCTGTATGACAGGACTTGCAGCGATCAGGTCATCATCAGGGCATTCTCCCCACATAGTCTCCTTGTCAGTCTCCCCTACTACACGCCCTTCAGCAGCAGGGGACTTCAGTTTAACGGCGGTCTCTCATAAGTTTGTCGCTGCTCTGGACATCTAGCAGCAACGTGGCCCATCCGTCCACACTCCCAGCAGCGTATCTCCCGTCGTTCTGGCCATCTGTTTGGGCCCCTTCGGTAAGCCCCTTCGATTTCTCCTGAGCACTGCACTAAATGATTTGGACCCCTTCGGTAGGTCCTATCCTCACCCCTCCAGCGGGGTGGTGGGTGATTCTGATTTTCTGGGTATGGACGGCTCACCCTTTCACCTCCAGTTTTCTGGAAGTCTGCAATTTTCATAGAATGTTCATCACAACGGGTGTGCAAGTGTTCCATTTGCTCTTGCAGTTTCTGCATTACTGTGAGAATTTCTTTAACCGTCCCCTTTTCTACTGTCTCTGAGCCAGAACTAGCCCCCTGTGACAAAGTAACTCCAACTGCGGTCTGCGGCCTCGGGACCATACTATTGGCACGGGAGATGGCCTCTACCTGTACATCATGGAATTTAGCATCAGTCTCTCGTCGTATAAAATCCTGCATAGTCACAGTTAAACTGCCGTCACGTATCCCCAGGACAAACTGGTCACGGAGAGTCCGATCAGGGTTACAGAAGGCTGGCGAGCCCCCTCTTTCCTTCCTTTGACTATCTCGGAGCAGTTCTTGTAGGGCATTTGCATATTGGGGAAGGCTTTCATTCTCCTGTTGTACCCTCTGGAAGAACCGAGCCTGCAGAGACCCCAGCAATGCAGTTTCTCCATAAATGGTTTCTAGAATCTGGACTACTTGCTCAAATGTCTGCCTTTGTTCAAATGGCCTCAGTATCACCGTGGTCTTAGCATCCCCTTGTAATGTCAATATTGCTAGCTCTACTAGTACTTCTGGTGCGGTCTGGTACATTCGCTGTATCATTCGTATCTGTTCCACCCACATACTCACTGACATATTATTGCCATCAAATTTAGCTAACTGACTCATTATAGCCCCTGCTGGCATTCTTCCTCCAGCACCATTCTCCCGAACGGGTGCGTCACCGTCCATTCTGGTAAGCGGATCCTGCCGACTACGCCAATTTGTGAACCGAGAGCAAGGCAGGTGGTTTGGACTCCGCAACCAGAAATGAACGCACACGCGGTAGTTCAAGAAAAAAATATATATTTACTATAAGTTAATAAAGGCTAGTTAAAGGTAAAATGACAGGGCTAAAGACAAGCAAAATATACAATATAGCATGAACAATTTCAAGGCAAATTCTGCAATGGTTTCTACTTTTACTCTGTCCACTTCTGCAGTATGGACACTGAATGAACAATATACTCAAAACTATCCCTAACTGACCCTGACTTCACATTTGGGTGCACCCCCTTTTCCCCAGTGGTCCAGGTGGACCGCTTACAGTCTGTAGAAGCGCGCGGTGGGGCCCAAAGTCGTTCCTTTCTTTTATAGCGAAACGTCCTCTCCTCACGGTTATCAGGATCTTGGGAGAAATGAAGTCCTCTTTAACAGGGAAACCCAATGAATGCAATGTAATCCAACAGCAGATTCCACTCAGCACACTGACAGTCCTGCCGAATCCATACACTGAGCTGGGATGTAAGCCGGGGTTTAGCAGGTGCTGTCCAGTACATCAACAGCACTGCGAGTCTCTATCTGTGGTATCCATATACACAGTCACAATGTCAGTCTCACTGATCAGCCACTGAGCACAGTTCCTTTCACGTGGACTCACTAGTCCTGTTGTCTCTTTACACTCTGTTTGTCTCTGGACCAAGATATAGCTTAGCTGTACAGAAAAATCTCCACACCAGTTCAATACAACACTTGCTAAGATGGCTGCTGCTCTCTGTCTCGTCACTTCCTGCTTCTCTGCTCACATTCTGTCTGCAGAACAGGCAAGCTGACATAAAAGGGGGGGAGTCACTCCAGCATCATGTCACAATTACAATGGCTGCTGTCTCAAAGGAACAGAATCACAGAAATACATTCAACATTAACAGTTTATACAGACAAATGAAGCTTAGGACAACATTGGCTGTCTCTTACACACTAGCTGGCTGAGTCATGTCTGACTTGCAGACCACATTCTTCCTGTGTGTCTAGATTACTCTGATTTATACTTTTGCTTCATTCCTAACTGTATCTGTATTACTTACTCTGTTCAGTCTTAAGGACCACATTTCTGGAAATATAAATGAATATGCATGTTGGGAAAATGTATTATTAGAATGTAATAGGAAAATCTTTTCTGTTGACCAATTTCTACCATTAGCAGAGATCCAGGAAACAAAATCTTTGTGTGTACAGATTTCTGGTTCATGTAAAAAAATTATCAATTTTACACATTTTTTCCTAATCTTTCTACTTTTGATAAAATGCGGTAATGAGAGATCCTAGGCATGAGCTCCTAAATTATGCATCCTACATTCACCAATTTGGCTCTTGTCTAAGTTGCATAAAAATATATTTTGAATTAACTTTGTATACTGTCATAAAAGTGCTAGATTTTTGTTAATTGAGTTGTGCTGATGAGAGACCGCCAGCTATGTATTTTCCAGATATGTATTTTGCGTCAGTGTGTTGTCACGTGTTCAGATTACTCCTACACCATGTGGTATGTCTGCTGTATATCCAACCTGTTGTTTTCCCACAACCCTTTGATCCCCAGAGAGTCACTTACACAGGGCTTTGTTTACATAACAGTGCTACACTCGTTAACACGGCAGGGGGTCCTGCAGAAAGGATGTGGTGGCAGGGCCCTGGGCACACAGCCCCAGACAAGATGGAGCCAGCTACAGATCAAAAGGGATATGGTTTTATGACCATATCTTCCCTGGGGAACCTCTTACAGGTGCCCCGATATATTCCTCAGGTGCACCCAGTCAAGGCGCACGTTTCAAGGTCAAACTCGGTATGGTAGAGAGCAAGGAGAAGGTCAAGACACTGAACTCCTTACCCAAAGGGGATTGGGGTGTCTTGCTTGGTGTCTACACGATGGGGTTCTCGCCACGAACCCTATCATACCTCTTGCCCAATGCTACGGTCATCGGATGGGGAGATATGGTGAAATATCGTTCTGAGGATTTTAGGAAGGAGGATGGGGCTCCTCCTCCTAGTGATATCACGCAGGAAGGAGACTGGGGATAGTTATACAGTCTCACCTGGGGGAACAGGGGTTTTTGTTATCTTGGAGAAGATGTGACCGCATGTAGGAGATACATGCTCTGTAACTTGCTTAAGAAAGAACCCTGAGGGTCTCAGAGAAACTGACTACAAACTTGCTCTGGTATTTTTCTATCTTTTATTTCCCTCAGCTAGACTGTCAGGAATGCCCTTCTGACAGTGGGCAGAGATCGGTGCCTAAACTAACAGCACCGATATCTGCTGCCCCGGGGTGCATAATGGGAAAGTCGACAGTGCACTGAATTCAGCGCACTGTCGGCTTTCCAGCTGTGCATGAGGACATGAAAGGTCCTCTTTAAACGTACCTCCAGTCATTAACAACTTTTCATAAATGAATAGTACAGGTTAAAATATTAAACTTTATAATATATCTTCTTAAAGAAATACAGTGGCTTGCAAAAGTATTAAACTTAATACTATAATAATGTATTTTATTGAGATTTTAAGTGATAGACCAACACAAAATAGCAGATAATTGTGAAGTGGAATGAAAATGATACGTTTTCAAAAATTTAATTTAAAAAAATCTGAAAAGTGTTACGTGCAAAAGTATTCAGCCCCCCTATATCAATACTTTCTAGAGCCGCCTTTTGCTGCAATTACAGCTGCAAGTCTTTTTGGGTATGATCTAAACCATTCCATCTTTGATCTAAACCATTCCACTGTAGCTCTGGCTGTAAGTTTAGGGTCATTCTCTTGCTGGAAGGTGAATCTCCTTTGCAGTCTCAAGTCTTTTGCAGCCTCCAACAGGTTTTGTTTCAGGATTGCCCTGTATTTAGCTCCTTCCATTGTACCATCAACTCTGACCAACTTCCCTGTCCCTGCTGAAGAAAAGCCTACCCACAGCATGATACTGCCACCACCATGTTTCACAGTGGGGATGATGTGTTCAAGGTGATGAGCAGTATTACTTTTCCGCCACACATAGTGCTTTGCATTTACACCTTTGGTCTCATCTGACCAGAGTACCTTCCACGTATTTGCTGTGTCCCTTATATGATTTGTGGCAAACTGAAAATGGCACTTCTTATGTCTTTGTTTCAGTAATGGTTTTCTTCTTGCCACTCTTCCATAAAGGCCAGATTTGTGGAGTACGCGGTGTATAGTTGTCCTGTAGACAGATTCTCCCACCTGAGCTGTGGATTTCTGCAGCTCCTCCACATGGGCCTCTTGGCTGCTTCTCTGACCAGTGCTCTCCTTGCTCGATCTGTTAATTTAGCTGGACGGCCATGTCTTGGTAGGTTTACAGTTGTAGAATACTTTTTCCATTTTTGGATGATGAACTGAACAGCGGTCCTTGGGATGCTCATAGCTTGCAATATTTTTTTTATAACCTAACCCTGCTGTAAACTTATCCACAACTTTATCTCTGACCTGTCTGGTGAGTTCCTTGGTCTTCATGATGCTGTTTGTTCACTAGTGTTCTCTAACAAACCACTGAGGCCTTCACAGAACATGTGTATTTATACTGAGACTAAATTACACACAACTGGACTATATTAACTAATTAAGTAACTTCTGAAGGCAATTGATTGCACTGGATTTTATTTAGGGGGCTGAATACTTTTGCACGTCACACTTTTCAGATTTTTATTTCATTAAAATTTTGAAAACCATGTATCATTTTCGTTCCACTTCATAATTATCTGCTACTTGGTGTTGGTCTATCACTTAAACGCTCAATAAAATACATTTAAGTTTGTGGTTGTAAGATGACAAAATGTGAAAAAGTTCAAGGGGTATGAATACTTTTGCAAGCCACTGTATGTCTTCTCTACTTTTCAGGCAGTTACTTCCTCCATATTTGTCTATGAAGAAGTGAGGAGAATTAGAAAAGACATTCAAATTATTGCTGCTGTTACACTATGAAGGAAACAGAACTCCTTAATAAGATATATTTCAAAGTTTCTTATTTTCACCTGTACTATTCATTTATGACTGAAGGTACGCTTTAACTTTTATTCAGCTGTTAAAAATGAAGAAAATTAGTAGTATAGAAAAAGCATGTGCCCACACTGGTGCCTCTGGTTAGTGTAATGTTGGCACCTTGTAGGTGCTGGATACAACCAGGGAGGTCCGGTAGGATACTCTCCCATTCTTGGTGTGATAAGCTGCAGCTCACCCCAGTACCACTTGGCTGTAGGTCAATGGTAGTAATAGTAATATATAGATAGAAAAAAAGGAGGGAGACGACATGAGCGCTGCTATATCCGATAAACACGTTAAAAAATATGTGAAGGAGGATCACTCATAAACGATAGTTAGATCCAAAGCTTTTATTCCACTTTAAAAAAAAACGGGCAACGCGTTTCAACACTAAACTAGTGTCTTCATCAGGCCAACTAGGTAACAAGTGACAGAAAACATACATATAAGTATATAAATACATACATATAAATACATAAAAAAGGGGTATAAGCATGTCATGGCGAGTAGTAGTAGTAATGTTAAAAATAGTGACAATAGTGCTACAAAATAAAAATAGAGATGAAGAATCAAATAAAAAGTAATAACAAATGGGCAAAGGATGATGGTGAATAACAATATTAGATATGTAGCGTTGGTAATAAAGGAAACATTAAAAAATACAATATGCATAACACGGGATAAAATAAATGGAAAGACATGCCAGATAAAATTGATTTCCACAGTAGCAATAGTAGTGGCATTTGTAATAGCATTAGTGATACATAAAATACAAAAAAGATAAAATGTTTGATTTGTAGTATGCCAACAGAGTAATATGAATACTTCATATGTATATATGAAATCAGTGCATAATGGTGTGGAGCTACAAATTGGAGGATACAACTATGAGGGCTAGCAATTGGAAGAAGGGACGCAGGGGAGCATACATATGTATGTGTGTGTGTGTATGATGATATGTGATCTAATTATGGGTAGTGGTCTAGTAGGTTAAAATATATAATAAGATTATGGATTATAAACAAGTGGCTAATGATGTATGGTCTAGTTGTGGGTAATGGTCTGATAACTAAAGATATATGGTATGTTTGTAGGTGATGAACAAATGGATTAAAATAGAGAATTCAGTTGAATGTGGTGTATGTGATGTGGGGTAGATGGGCACAATAGTATGGATAGGGAAAACATTTGTATAAATGGAAGTTAATAATGATGCAGTAATTTACCAGAGTGTGGAGATGTGTGAGCTTGAAATCTAAGGGCAAACTAACAGAGGTGCATATATAGGAAGTATGGATGGTGTCAGAGGGAGGGCAGGTGGAGTACAAAAGCAATTTCCAAAATTTTGTTAAGACTGAGTTTCATAGAACATTTCTTCAACCCATTACATGAAAGTAAGGTTAATAATATACAGTGGAGAAAAAAAAATATTTAGTCAGCCACCAATTGTGCAAGTTCTCCCACTTAAAAAGATGAGAGAGGCCTGTAATTGTCATCATAGGTAGACCTCAACTATGAGAGACAAAATGAGAAAACAAATCCAGAAAATCACATTGTCTGATTTTTTAAGAATTTATTTGCAAATTATGGTGGAAAATAAGCATTTGGTCACCTACAAACAAGCAAGATTTCTGGCTCTCACAGACCTGTAACTTCTTCTTTAAGAGGCTCCTCTGTCCTCCACTCATTACCTGTAGTAATGGCACCTGTTTGACATTGTTATCAGTATAAAAGACACCTGTCCACAACCTCAAACAGTCACACTCAAAACTGCACTATGGTGAAGACCAAAGAGCTGTGGAAGGACACCAGAAACAAAATTGTAGACCTGCACCAGGCTGGGAAGACTGAATCTGCAATAGGCAAGCAGCTTGGTGTGAAGAAATCAACTGTGGGAGCAATAATTAGAAAATGGAAGACATACAAGACCACTGATAATCTCCCTCGATCAGGGGCTCCACGCAAGATCTCACCCCGTGGAGTCAAAATGATCACAAGAATGGTGAGCAAAAATCCCAGAACCACACGGGGGGGGACCTAGTGAATGACCTGCAGAAAGCTGGGACTAACGTAACAAAGGCTACTGTCAGTAACGCACTATGCCGCCAGAGACTCAGATCCTGCAGTGCCAGACATGCCCCCCTGCTTAAGCTAGTACATATCCGGGCCTGTCTGAAGTTTGCTAGAGAGTATTTGGATGTTCCAGAAGAGTATTGGGAGAATGTCATATGGTCAGATGAAACCAAAATAGAACGGTTTGGTAGAAACACAACTCGTCGTGTTTGGAGGAGAGTGAATGCTGAGTTGCATCCAAAGAACACCATACCTAACTGTGAAGCATGGGGGTGGCAACATCATGCTTTGGGGCAGTTTCTCTGCAAAGGGACCAGGACGACTGATCCGTGTACATGAAAGAATGAATGGAGTCATGTATCGTGAGATTTTGAGTGAAAACCTCCTTCCATCTGCAAGGACATTGAAGATGAAATGTGGCTGGGTCTTTCAGCATGACAATGATCCCAAGCACACCGCCAGGGCAACGAAGGAGTGGCTTCGTAAGAAGCATTTCAAGGTCCTGGAGTGGCCTAGCCAGTCTCCAGATCTCAACCCCATAGAAAACCTTTGGAGGGAGTTGAAAGTCCGTGTTGCCCAGTGACAGCCCCAAAACATCAGTGCTCTAGAGGAGATCTGCATGGAGGAATGGGCCAACACACCAGCAACAGTGTGTGCCAACCTTGTGAAGACTTACAGAAAACGTTTGACCTCTGTCATTGCCAATCAAGGATATATAACAAAGTACTGAGATGAACTTTTGTTGTTGACCAAATACTTATTTTCCACCATAATTTGCAAATAAATTCTTTTAAAAATCAGACAATGTGATTTTCTAGATATGTTTTCTCATTTTGTCTCTCATAGTTGAGGTCTACCTATGATGTCAATTACAGGCCGGCCTCATCTTTTTAAGTGGGAGAACTTGCACAATTGGTGGCTGACTAAAAATACTTTTCCCCCACTGTAACTTAGATTACAAAATCTTCAGTTTTCTGAAAGTAGTTAATGCAAAAATGAACACACGCCACCTTAGAGCTGGGCGATTATGACCTAAATCAAAATTGTGATTAATCAGGCATTTTACCTCAATTACAATTAATGGCAATTATTTAGGTTACACCCCTTTTACAGTATTAGTACGTGGTGGGCGAATCTTGCAAGGTTCATCTTGCAAGGTTGGCCTGGCGGTTTCATTAGGACCAAACACGGCTTAACTGTTACTGCTAATTATACTCTGGGATCTCTTCAGACCCTATGGTATAATATGCTGATAATTGTGTTACTCACCTTTCCTGGGCTCCGGTGCCACTCCCTGCTGTATTTGGGTCTTGTAACTGACATCAGTGACCGGTTGCCCAATCACATGCCTCAGAGGTCTCTGACGTCTGAAGAGACACCAGAGTATAATAATAGCAGTTCCGATTCAGATGTGTTTAGTCCAAACAAAATATTGCAGTTGCCGAACCAAAATAAACTACATGAATAAAATGACGTTGGTTATCCTGGCTGCTGTTCGGTTTAGGTAATTTTTTAATTAATTGCTCAGTCTACCCTACATCAAAAAACACTATATGTAGTATTTTGCATGACCTCCATGAACGAGTTAGCGACATATTGCATCATCTATCTTTTTCCATTCTTCAGTAACAACCTCTTTTAGAGCCTGGATCCTGTATGGACTCTTCAGAATGCTCCATAGGGGTTGAGTTGGGTTTAGAACAGGAGACATATTTGGCCACTGAATCACTTTCACCCTATTCTTCTTCAGAAATTCATCAGTGGCCTTAGATGTGTGTTTTTGGTCATTGTCATGTTGGAAAAATGCACGACAACCAAGGGTATGGAGCGATGGTAGCATCTTTTTTTTTTCAATAGAGCAGTACATTGTGAATTCATGATACCATCAATGAAATGCAGCTCTCCGACACCAGCACCACTCAGACAATCCCACATAAGGACACTGCCACTGTTTCACTGTTGGCACCATGCATTTTTCTTTGTACTCCTCACCTTTACAACACTATTCATTTTTGAAGCCATCAGTTCCAAAAACATTCCAGATTATAGGGTCCCAGTAGTCTTTATCTTTTTCAGCATGAGTCTTGCAAATTGTAGGTGGGCCTTTTTGTGCATGGGCTTCAGGGGATGACACCCATGCATGTCATTCCTCTGTGGTGTACACTATATTGTGCCACAGAAAACACTCACTCATTTGGCTTTCTACTTGTTTAGCTAACTGCAGTGAACTTCCTTGGTGATTTTCTTCAACCCTTCTCATCAGAAGACCCTCCTGTTTAGGTGTTAACTTACGTGGACAACTGTGTGATTTGGCAGATCCATCTCTCTTAAATTTTGGTTTCACTTTTGCTGCAGTAGAGCTTTGCTTATCTTCTTGTAGACTTCACCTTTCTTGTGTGCTGAAATTATTTTCTTTCTCAGGTCTTGTGACATTTCTTTTCCATGTGGTGTCATTGCTGACAGCATGAAATCGGAAGGGGTTTTCTTTGGGAACTAATGCCTTTTTATAGTCAACTGTCTACTGGACACCTATTTAACCTCTTCCCGCTGGAGGAATTTTTGAGGTATTAATGTTTGCAAGACAAATTTTTCTTCATGATGCTACCATTTATTATTATGTACAATGTACTGGGAAGCTGGAAAAAAATTCAGAATGGGGTGAATTTGAAGAAAAAGTGCATTTGTGCAACTTTCTTACTGGCTTTATTTTTACGGCGTTCACTCTGCAGCCAAAATGACATATCACCTGTATTCTATGTTTCGGTACGATTCCAGGGATAGCAAATTTATATGGTTTTAATTACATTTTAACCCCTTAACAAAAATCCAAAACTGTGCAAAAAATTTTTTTTTTCTAAAAGTCGCCATATTCTGACACCCGTAACTTTTTTATACTTTCGTGTATGGGCGATGCATAGGGTGTCTTTATTTGTGGGACCAGATGTACTTTTTAATTATTCCATTTTGGGGAATTGCTATTGCTTTGATCACTTTTTATTCAAATTTTTATCAGAGGTAAAACATTGAAAAAACGGCGGTTTGGCACTTTTGATTTTTTCCGCTACGGCGTTTACCGTATGGGAAAAATATTTTTATAGATTTGTATACTAGGCGTTTTCAGACACAGGGATACCTGTGTTTTTAGGCACTTTTTTATGTGTTCTAGAGAAAGGACGGTGATTTGAACTTTTAATATTTTTTATCTTTTTTTTTTTTTACTTTTTAAAAAAAATTTTTATTGCATTTATTTGACCCCCTAGGGGTCTTGAACCCCAGGGGGTCTGATCACTTATGTAATGCATTACATCAGACTTCCTCTGAATATAATCATGAAGAACTGCCCTTCCTAGGTCTGAAAATTAAAGTGCATTCTGGTGGAAACATTCAGACTGACCTGTTTAGGAAAGAAACAACCACCAACAGCCTTTTAGACGCTAATAGTGCCCATTTATCCAGAACAATACGGGCCATTCCCAGGGGGGATTTTTATGTCTCTAGAGAAACTGCTCAACCTTTGAATATTTCAAAAAATGAGCAGTAGATTATTCTGGAAAAATGGTCAAGAGGGCGTAAAACCAGAACCCTAAGAACTGACAGATGTACACTTCTAAGACCAAAGGAGAAGAAAACAATGGAGAATTCTACAGTAAGGTTTATTACCACCTTACATGACAACTTAGACAAAATGCATGGTGTATCTTACTTGTTGATTCAGATATATCAGAGCATATAGACTCTAGAGCTTTGGTGGGTTATAAAAAGTCCAACATCGCAAATCACATTGTACAGAGTAATTTTCTCTAGACAGAACCAATTTCAGAACACACCAAATCATAAATTTGCTGGCTTTTATGCATGTGGTACTTGTACAACTTGTCAAGTCCTCACCAAATAAGAACAACTTTAAAGATGGATCGGGTTGCCATGATACCATATGAGAACACATCTCCTGTACAGCTTTGGGGGTCATATATGTTTCAAGATGTACATGCTATTCATAGTACGTGGCTAAAACCCACTGGAAACTCAGAACGAGAACTAGAGAACATAATCTGAGTATGAAGATCTAATATAAACTGGAAACTGATACTAGAAAATCAAACAAACCTCCAGCCACCCCCAGGTGCCCAAGATTATTTTTTATAAAACAGATTGAATCTCATTGATTTATCAGACTGGGGTATACAACATCTTAAATTGGGTTTAAGAGGAGGGGATATTGCCTACGGACCACCATTAAAATCAGTGCTACCCTAAATACACAAAAACATTGTGTAAAAAAAAAAAAAAGTCTTATATGAAAAAAACAAGAAAATAATAAATCATTAAAACCCCATTCCAAAATGTTTTGTGAATAAAAAAAAAAAAAATACAAACAAAATACAGTTTTGAGCAATGCTGCATCTGTAATGATCCAAGCAATGCAACTGTAATGTTGTTGGGTTTTTTTTTTGGTTTTTTTTTTAACAGCGTACAATATATAGAATAAAAGGGCAATGGCAGAATTCCTTTTTTTCCATTGAAAACACTACAACTTTTCCTGCATAAAACAAGCCTTTATAGGGTTGCATTGACAGAAAAGTAAAAAGTTGTGGCTCTTAGTATGCCATGATGGAAAAACAAAAATGGCTTACACATTTGATGCCCAAAATAGGCCAGTCAGTAAGGGGTTAAATTGTATTAATTTTTATTCATTTTGTTTTTTTAGGTGTGTACGTCGTTTTGAAGGTCATTTAAATCGCTACCAAACATGTGGTGTTGCAGTGAGTCCTTGTGGGAGGTTCATTGCTTGTGGATCTGAGGATAGATGTGTAAGTCTTCTTTTGATTGCATGTTCTCAACATACAGTAAGTTACTATTATAAAGAACTACATCTTGAAATCTCTGTCTGTAGCTACTGTTACAGTCAAGTAGGTCTTGCCACTAGTTGTCACATGTATAGCACATGTTTTGCAACCATAGGGAGAATTATTGAAATTTTGGAAAGGCTGGTTCTAAAACCAATTTTGTAAGATAAGCTAAGTAATTATCAAATTGGAAGAGTGTCCAATAGGACTAGGATTACACAGTGATGGTATTGGAATAAGCTATTTAACTTAACCACGACATCACAGTCACCAAAAGTCCAAACCTGTTAGATTTCATTGTGACTACATTCACGATCATTAGTTGTGATTTTAGCTGCATAAAATTGCGATTAAAGGGGTTTTCCCATCTCCCTGTCTCAGCAGCTTTGCCTGCTGTCACTTCTTCTCACTTCCTGTATTATTCAGCAAGCTGGGGAGAGGCAGATTTGACTGTTTTATGAACAGGACACTATAAGGTATCACAATATAGACTGCCTTTACCATAAGAGATTATTTATTATGATTATTAGAAATCTAATATAAATGTAAATCAAATAATATGCACAGTAAATGTATATTACATTACACAGGTTTGTATATAACTCTTACCATGCTTCTAGAGAGTGTTTACATAGAGAGATAACAGACAAGACTCCTGAAGCCTTTATTAGCAAACTGCAATTAGTTGAACTGATTGTCATCAGTATGCTTGTGTCTTGCAGTCTATAGTACTGAGCCAGAGATCAAAGCATCTCTGGCTCAGGTGTCCTAATGGGAAACATGAAAAAGAAAAAAAAAAAAAGTGAAAAAAAAATAGTCTGTGAAAAAAATTAATAAAAGAATAAAGCCCCAAAAATTCCCTTTTCCTATATAAAATGAATTATATAAAAAATAAACCTAAAAATTAATAAAAACAATACATATTTGGTATCGCCGCGTCCGTAACAACCTGTACAATAAAACTGAAACAATATTTAATGTACATGGTGAACGTCGGAGAAAAAAAAACGCCAGAAGTAATGATTTTTCGCCATCTCACCTTACAAAATATGCCATAAAAAGTGATCAAAAAGTCATATGTGCCCCAAAACAGTACCAATAAAAAGCACAGATTGTCCCACAAAAAAATAAACCCTAAACCATCTCTGTAAACTGCAAAATAAAAATGCTACGCATCTCAGAAGATCGCGGTGCAAAAAAAATTGATTTATGTCCCCAAATGGGTTTTTGTTCTGCAAAAGTAGTAACACATAAAAAAAAAAAACAATATAAATGAGGTATCGGCATAATCGTACCAACCCACAGAATAAAGGTAACATGTTACTTATGTTGTATGCTGTGTGGAAAAAAATTAAAAGGTAAAACACAATACCAGAATTGATGGGGATTTTTTTTTTAATCCACCAAGAAAGAGTTAGTAAAAGTTAGTCAATAAGTTATAGGAACCCAAAAATGTTATTACAAAATACATCTCATACCGCAAACAACAAGCCGTCATGTGGCTACATTACCAGAAAAATAAAGAAAATATATCTTGTACAATGTGAAGACAGAAACCCCCAAAATCGCCAAATCATTAGAACATAACTGGCTGCGGTAGGAAGGGAATGTATAACCTGTGCAAGCGTATATCAGGGTACAAACCAGATTTAGAGCTTACGAGGGAAAATAAACGAGAACTGACCCCCAGAGTGCCCTCCCCAATCATAGGAGTTACTGGGGATATAGTAGGCAATTGGGTGTTCCCAATGTACTCCGCACAGCTTACATATTCACTTTTCCCCATCCGCTCTGCAGTCACGTCTGGGATACTAATGCTCACTACACCCCTTGATAAATTCTTTGAGGGGTGCACTTTTCAAAATGGGGTCATTCCCTAGGGGATTCCACTTTACTGGTACTTTAGAGGCTCTGCAAACATGACATGGCATCCAGATCCCAAACATCTGAATCGGCGCTCAAAAGCCACATAGCTCTCCTTCCCTTCTGTGCCCTGCTGTCTGCCCTGCTTCTGTGCCCTGTATACCATATGTGGGTATAAACTGCTGTTTGGGCACAGCCAGGCACAGAAGGGAAGGAGCGCTATTTGGTTTTTGGAGCACAGACTTGGACGGTAGGGTTTTTGGGCACCATAACACTTTTGCAGAGCTGAAATGTCACCTCATTTTGGAAACTACACCCCTGAAGGAAATTATCCAGGGGTACAGTGAACATTTTTAACCCCCAAGTGTTGCTATAATTTATTATCCATAAATGAATACGCAGCTGAATGTGAAAGGTGAAAATGACAATTTTTCCAGGAATACATCATTTCAGTGCGCAATATGTTGTTCCCGGCTTGTATCAGAGATGAACGCTCCAAAAGCTGTTGTGCCCGGGATCCCCGCTCTACATTTTTTAGAGTGTGTGTCTGTGCAGACATAAGCTGGGCACAACATATTGGGCACTGAAATGTCGTATCTATGGAAAAATTTCATTTTTAACTTTTCATTATCAGCTGCGCATTCATTTCTGGAAATTAAAAGAATGCAACACTTAAGGGTTAATAATGCTCACTACCCCACTTGATAAATCCCTTGAAGGGTATAGTTTCCAAAATGGGGTGAGATGTCTGCGGATTCCACTTTACTGGCAATTCATGGGCTCTGCAAAAGTGGCATGGTGTCCAAAAAGCAAACTGTGCTCTAAAAACCAAAATAGCGCTCCTTCCCTTCTGTGCCCGGCTGTGTCCAAACAGTAGTTAATACCCACATATGGCGTTGTTAAGTATGTTGTACACCAGTGTCATACATGTGGGCATAAACTGCCATTTGGGCACACAGCAGGGCACAGATGTGAAGAGCGTTATGTGCTTTTGGAGTGAAGATTTAGATTGTTGTTTTTTGGACGCCATGTCACATTTGCAGAGACCCTAAAATTGCCCCTACAAAATGGGGGTCACTTCTTGGGGAATTCCAATTTACTGGCACCTCCAGGGCTCTGCAAAAATAACATGGCGACCAGAAAGTCCTCTAAATCTATACTTCAAAAGCTAAAAAAACACAATGCTCCTTCCCTTCTGAGCCCTGCTGCGTGCCCAAGCAGCAGTTTACACCCACATATTTAATTTTTTTGTCCTCGGGATAGCCCACTTAATAGTTTTAGGAGTGAATGTCTCTGTTGCAACAAAGTGGCCGCAACGTATTAGGCGCTGAAATTGGATATTTCTTTAACAACTTTAATTTTCACTTTGTACATTAATTTTTGGGAAGCATTTTTAGGTTCAAAATGATAATACCCCTTGATACATTCCTTGGGGGGTGTAGTTTCTAAAATGGGGTCACTTTTGAAAGGTTTCCATTGTATTGGTACTTTAGGGGCTCTGCAAATGCGACATGGCACTCAAAAATTATTCCAGCCACATCTGCCCTCCAAAAGCCAAATAGCGCTCTTTCCATTCTCAGCCCCACCATGTATCCATACAGCAGATTATAATCACATATGGGGCATTTCTGTGTTCAGAAGAATTTGTGTAACAAACTGTGGGGTGTTTTTTCTTCTTTAACCAATTGCAAAATATAAAATTATGTCGCTAAATGGACAGTTTATTGGAAAAAAAGTAATTTTTCATTTTTACATCCCAAAGTCAATAAAATCTGTCAAACAGCTGTGAGGTCAAAATGCTCACTATACCCCTAGATAAATTCTATGAGGAGCATTTGTTTTACAAACTGTGGGGTGCTTTTTTCTTTTAACCCCTTGTGAAAATGAAAACTTTGGGGATAAAGTGACATTTTAGTAATTTTTCACTTATACATCCCAGTGTTAGTAAAATCTGTGAAATGGCTGTAAGGTCAAAATGCTCACTATACCCCTTGATGAATTCTGTGAGGGGTGTAGTTTCCAAAATGGGGTCACTTTTTGGGGGTTTCCTTTGTATTGTTACTCTAGGGGCTCTGCAAATGAGACAAGGCACCTGAAAACTATTCCAGCAAAATCTGCTTTTCAGATGCCAAATGTCGCTCCTTCCCTTCCGTGCGCTGCCATTAGCCCAAACATCAGTTTACACCCACATGTTGGGTATTTCCGTGCTCGGGACAAATTGCATAACAAACTGTGCCTGGTCCTTAACTCACTTTTGGGCTGGGTCCTTAAGGGGTTAAAGGAACACATGTATAAGTACAAACATGTGTTCCTTATTTTTGAAGACCAGTTTGAGACAGTACATTGCCGACTTACAGCACACCATGTTCTCAATAATCTTATTTTACATTATCTGGAAGACACCTGTCCACCCATTTAACATGAAGAAAGTGAGAACCCTGATATTTATCTGCATTAGGGCCCAAAATTTTAAAATGTTCCCTGGCATATTCTATTTGTATAGAACAAGTAAGGAAGTCATAATTAAATAAAAAGCAAAATACTTCTAAACAAAAGTGAAGCTTTATTCTCCTTTTCTCATACCACCAGTCAATCCACGGTCTCCCAGTGTTTGTATATTTAAAATGTTCATTACACTATGTTCTGTAGTAAAATAATCCACGGAGTCAAAATGAAGGGATTGAAGGCACTTGATAAAACTACAAAGGATTTTCTTGCAACAGTGATTTATAACTTATGACATATGAGAGATGCAGAATGAGGATCAGACAGTCAGGCAAAGGCAAGTCTGCGGATTTGTTGGATAAAAAATATTTGACCCCGATTTGGTCTTTAAAGGAGATGAGAAGACAACTGCATATTCATGAGTAAAAGTGATTTAGTTCTGTTTTTAGAGCAAACTCAACAGCATAACGTGGTATTTTAAATATGAAGATGATTGAACTTGAATGTTAGCAAAGCAAAAAGAAATGTTTTTTTTTTTTGTAATTTCAGTCAAGTAGAATTTTTTTTATGAGAATAATCACAAAGTGGGCATATTGAGGTCACTGATAAATTTAGTAGATTTTGCCAAGATGATTAAAGAGCCTTGTCATAAAGCTACATGTGCTGTATGATGAAGCTCTCCATAACATAAGTTCACTAATAAAAAATATTTTATCTTAATAAAGTGCAGAAACTAGGATTTATGGTTTTATTATCTCAGAATAAAGAAATGATACATTTAAAATTGACTTCCTCCATGAAAGATTACTTGGAATCTATAACAGACTTTAAATACTAGTGAATAGCATTGCCAGAAGTTTCGAACATTTTTTTAATATCTTGGTCAGACTTGTTCAGTAGCAGAAGTGATTTAAAATATTTTCATAATGTAGAATGGCATTTCAACATTATAATTGTGAACATGACCCCTTTTTATTGTGTAAAGCTGGTTTAACAAACAGAATTTTTTTGAAAAGACACCACTTTTTTATGCTATTTTTATCTGAGTATGTATTTTTTATTTTATTTCTGCAATCAGATGTTTAATTGAAGGGTCATTCCCATTTGAGTAAATCACTCTTGAGATGTGAATAACTTCCAAGCAGGACTTACGAAAATGGCTCAGTGAAGAATTTTGCTCTTTGCCGATTTTTGGCGAAAATCTCCTACGGAGACTCTGACGCAGATGTGAACCTAGGTGTTTCCCTGGCTCCACAGTTATGGAAACAGCATAGTTAAATGTGTGACACTGTTTCTGTAGCTACCATTCACTTCTGTGGGAGTTAAGGAAGTCTTGAATAACAGCAATTCTCATCCATTCTAGTAGTTGGGACTTGTGGGCAGTTATTCCCATCTCAGCAATGATTTTCCCAGATGGGAATAACCCTTTAAAGTATGTAGCAATATATAAAATGAAGAACAATATGCATTTAAAAAAAAACTGGCGTACAAGGAATGATGAATATTTCCCAGTATGCTTTGGACATGCTTTTTTAACAATTAGAAAAAAAATTAGAACCAAAACCCATATTACAAATTTAGCAAAATAAAAAGTGCCACCAAAAACACTTTTAGGGGTATTTCCATGAACATAAGAGTTTTAAAGATTTTCTCCAACCATCTTAGTGTTGATAGTCTGCTGTCTTAATCAGTTGTCCATGAATTCTTAAAAAATCAGACAATGCGATTTTCTAGATATGTTTTCTCATTTTGTCTCTCATAGTTGAGGTCTACCTATGATGTCAATTACAGGCCTCTCTCATCTTTTTAAGTGGGAGAACTTGCACAGTTGGTGACTGACTAAATACTTTTTTCCCCAATGTATTTGGAAATTCATTACTCGACTTAAGATGGTATCAGCATTACATCATGTCGCAGGAAAAGGGAAAGGATCAATCTAGGAGAGAAGGATATGAGAGTGTGTTTTTGTGTGGTGGTGGGGGGTTACCCCATAATTTAAGGGCATAAAGGGACGGGGTTTTATGGATTTTTATATAAAGCACCCAATGTGTACAGTTGCTCATTAAAGGAGTTTTCCGGGCAAAAAATGTTTTTTTTAAAAATGTCTGTTTGTGTTATTAATGGGTTAATAAATGCACCCATTTACATTTAGCAGTGTTTTGAGTTATTTCTGGGTGTTTCTGGGAGTTCCTGCTTTTGTTTACATGCTTCAGCTTCCTGCTATGTAACTTCCTCACTAACCCCTCTCACCTCACTTCTCCCCTCCTTCCTCACTCCCCCCTCGTCTCTCTAGCTATCCCGCTCTTCCCTACCTACTCAGCCCAACCCCCGACCCATATTATATACTTACCCTCACGCTTGTTCTGGCGAGACGGCTCCTCCTCCTGTACTGATTCTGTGTGTGCATGCTCTTCTCCATTGCTGCTCTGTTCTCTGCAGCGATGATCCACCTGCACATAAGTGGATGTTGATGAATTATCGGCAGCAGTGCGCACAGACAGAATCAGTACAGGAGGAGGAGCCGTCTCACCGGAAGAAGCATGGAGGGTAAGTATAATGGGGTGAATGGGGGGGAGTAGTAGTGACGATCCGTTTCCGGAAATGGGGAGATGGATCATCACCGGATAATCAGAAAATTTCCCTGGGGCGGTAAATATACACTTTTGATTTAATTTTGTTATTTAGAAAGTAGGAGGGGGAGGGTGTTTAGATTAGTGTAGGAATTTCCAGTTATCCCGGACAATCCCTTTAAGCCCCATTGGGCTGACTGTCTGTAGTTCAAAGATCCATTTTGTTTCCCTCTGCAGTATAGCTCTGTTCCAGTCTCCCCCCCCCCCTTGTATTCGGAAAGATCCTATCTATGCCCCTAAATTTAATAGTAGCTCGATATCCCCCATGCATTTTATTAATGTGTTTCACAATTGGTGTATCTCTTTAGTTGGAAATATCCCTCAGGTGGTCTCCACCCTCTTCCTAAATTCCCGTCGGGTTTTACCGACATACAGTGGGGGGAAAAAGTATTTAGGGGGGCGTGGCCTAGACATGTCACCGTAAAGCCGCACATCTACAGAGCTCCCGGACCCCGAGCGCTTCTAGCTATCTTTAAGGGGGTAAAACTACTATAAATCGCCCCTGAACGGCTTACCTGAAATGGTTAAACGCCCTGGACGCAGGGGGACGACTTCCTCCTCCCTAACGGAGCCGCACATCGCACGTTTCTTGCTCTCACCTTCCTCCCTTCAGGCGGAGGGAGCCAAAATGGCGCCGGCGCGCGCCTCCAGCGCCTCAGTAACACAAGCGGCGCCTCTTCATTGCCCAGCGGACCCTCCAGACTCCCAGGGGAGGCCCCACACGCAGCTATCCCCTCCGCTGCTGTCTCAGCCGCCGACAGAGAGGAATTCAGCGCTTCACCGGCAGGTACCGGTCCCCCTCCCCCCCCGCTCCCAAAATGGCGGCCCCAGCAGTGTTCCCTCGCTTCAACCCTCACCTCCCACCGAGGAACAGTTAACTCCTAAGCTCCTGCAGTCTCCCTCTCTCAATGAAATACCTGGCCCAGCTGGATCTGGTGCAGGCTCACTGTCTCACTCTCTTATGCCTTCTATAATACAATCAGGGTCACTTTCCTATCAGTCTATGACCTCCCAGAATAAACTACATCCTGTAGAGACCCCAGATGTTCCTCTGGAAATGGATCCATATATAGCCAGGCCCTCTCCGGGCGGCATTCCGCTGACAACAGGAGCAGCCAGAGTATCCCACAATGCAGTAGACCCACGGTCGGAGACCGTCGTCCCTGGCGCCTCAGACCAGCGTGAGGGTTTGAGACCTGACCTCTCGGGCACCCCGATAGCCCTTCACTCTCCAGCCTCCTCTGACCTATCTGACTTCTCTGGGAGAGATGCATCTTCACCCTCTTACCGCCGAAAGCGTCCTAAATTATCGGATATCTGGAACCTTCTCAGCAATATGCCTACTAAGTTGGACTTGGAAGCTATGGTCCGCAGAGTGGAGGAAAGGCAAGAGAAAATCATGTCTGAGTTTAAAACGGAACTACAGACTCTATCTACACAACTCTCTACTCAACAAAAGCAGGCTGCTTCACTGGACCAACGCCTCACTGCCGTAGAAAATTTTCAGTCTACCCAAAGAGACCTCAACAGATCCATCCTTGTTCAGGTCGTTGATCAAGAAAATAGAGGTCATCGAAATAATGTCAAACTTAGGGGTATCCCTGAAAGCCTACCCCCCACGGAGCTCCATTCTGCCGTGACCTTGATCTTCAACACAGTCCTGTCTCGTCCTTTGGACACGGAGATCACCATTGACAGAGTCCATCAGGTGCTGGGTCCTAGGCGTAAGGACACCTCGGAGCCTAGGGATGTCCTTTGTAGAGTCCATTTTTTCAGGGAGAAGGAGGATATTCTCCAGGAGGCCTGGCGTGGTGGCCCAGTCCCATTTATAATAATAATAATAATAATAATAGTCCTTTAATAGTCCCACAGTGGGGAAATTCAGTGTGTTACAGCAGCAAAGACAAGATAAGATAAGCAGATACAAATACAAATACAACATGTACAGGAATGTTCCAAGGTGAGAGGCATTACATTAATAGCAGACAGACAGATAGGACGTAGCAGAGGAGGGGGGGATTTAACAGGCAGAGAGATATTTCAGTTCTCTGTATGTAATGATCTCCGCTTAGGTCGGTGTTGGTTGTACAGCCTAACCGCGGTGGGGAGGAAAGACTTCCGATAGCGCTCCTTCTCACACCTAGGGTGGAGCAGTCGCTCACTGACAGTACTGCCCAGCGCAATCACAGTCTCATGCATGGGATGGGAGTTATTCTCCCGCATGGAGCTCACCACGGACAGTATCCTTCTGTCACCCACCACCTGCACTGGGTCCAGTGGGCTCCCCAGGACAGAGCTGGCCCTTCTAATCAGCTTGTCAAGTTTATTTCTGTCCCTGGTTGATATACTGCTCCCCCAGCAGGCCACTCCAAAGAAGATGGCTGATGCCACTACCGAGCTGAAGAAAGTCTTAAGAAGTGCCCCCCGGATTCCAAAGGCTCTCAGCTTCCTAAGCAGGTAGAGCCTGCTGTGGCCCTTCCTGTACAGGGCCTCCATATGATCTGCCCAGTACAGCTTATTATTAAGGAGCAGACCCAGGTACTTATAGGTGTTCACAATCTCGATGCCCGTCCCCAGGATGTCCACTGGTTTTGGAGGGCATCTGCCTTTACGGAAGTCCACCACCATCTCCTTGGTCTTCCCAAGGAACACCCAAGTGCACCTACTACCAGATGTTTCCCGACGTACACTAGCCATGCGCAGAATCCTTAAACCAACCTTACAAGTCATCCTGGACTCTGGGGCCACATATAAATGGGGTCACCCTTTCCATGTTCAGATACGTCGCAACGGAGCTTCCTTTGCACTTCACTCTCCGGAACAAGAGACTTTGCTGGCGAAGTTTCTGGACATGCCTGATCTCTCTCTCCCTGACTGGCTGATCTATCCTCTGCCGCCTGTGCCTCCGGGAGGGCGCCCGCCTTCATCTGCCCTGTCTCGGAGACGACCTCGAGGGGAGGGTGTCAGGCGGAGGTCTACTTGAAATGTGATCTATTTTCCTAGGGTGATCCCCTTTAGCACACTTTCTGGTTAATGGCGAGCAGGGCACCTGGTATGCTTTGTGTAAGAGGGGGCACCTTGCGGGTCTCTAGCTTTATTTCCCCCTGGGGGATACATAAGGGTTCTCAATCCAACGGAGGGCGGTTGGAGGCCTTTATCCTAAGTTCTTCCCCACTTCCCTACTTAAGTTGTTGAGCTTCTAGTACCTTAGCTCCCCCTACCTAGCTGTAAGGCATACCCTCGCAGGGGGTTAACCCCCCGTCTGATCGGCTGGGATTACCTTTTAGTAAGGGATTAGCCCCCCTCTCTCTCCCTCCCTGGTAGAGAGGTATTGATTACTCTTTCCATTCTCATGCTCGGGGAAAGGGTGGCAACTAGATTTGAGTTTTTACTTTTCCCCCGATAGTCTAGCTTAGCAGCTCTCTGGACGTATACTGCAGTGTGCTCCTGAGACCTGCTTAAGTGGGTTATCCCACTGTTTTCTGTTTACTGCTCTTGGATTAGCCTTGAGTGGAATTAATTGTTGTATTTCTTGGTTTCTTATCCCTCCCTTTGCACTCTCTCGTCCCCTCGCTTTCTTCCCCCCCCCCCTTTTTTTTTTTTTTTTTTTCTTCCTCCTCTCTCTTTCCCTCTCTGCTCCCTCTCTGTGAGTCCTGTGTGTGTTGCTTGTTTGTTTTTGTTTTCTCCCTTTGCAGGACCCCGGCCCCTCGCCATGGACTCTTTGGTGTTTTCCTCCATCAACGCTAATGGTCTCAACACTCCCGAGAAGAGATCATCCCTTCTCCGCCTTTTATGGGGTAAGAGGGCCCAGGTGGCCTTTATCCAGGAGACACACTTTCGGGAGGGGGCGGTCCCTACCTTTTCCTCCCCAAGATTCCCCGACGTGTACCATAGTTGTTTCCCGGGGTCCAAGTCCAGGGGGGTGAGCATTCTTATCGCGCGTTCGGTTCCTTGGAAATACAAGGCAGCCTTGCGTGATGATTCGGGTAGATTCCTGTTTTTAAAGGGGGAATTAGCAGGCTCTTTGTTTACTCTAGCCAATGTCTACCTCCCCAACTCCAACCAGGCAGCCGCCTTGGAAGGCATCCTGGCTAAACTGGTCGATTTTGCAGAGGGCACTCTTTTAGTGGGGGGAGATTTCAATGTAGCACTGGACCCCTCGGTAGACATCTCCAGAGGCTTGTCTTACATGCCTAAGCAGGTTCTCCGACGTATCCGTCGACTGCTTTTCTCTCACCAATTGATAGACCTATGGTGCACGGTCCATCCTGACACGAGAGACTACACCTTTTATTCCCATGCTAGGGATGTGTACTCGAGACTGGACTACTTCTTCATTAGACATGCAGACGTTCCTTTAATAAACGGAGCGGTGATTGACCCTATCACTTTCGCGGACCACTCGATGGTTCATGCTGTCCTGACATCCCCCGCCACGAGACCCCGAGCTTGGCAGTGGCGTCTTAATGAGTCGCTGCTCCAAGACATCCCAACATCTCAGGCGGTCTCTTCTGCCCTGACCAATTGCTTCCGGGAGAATGATACAGCGGAAGTATCTCCCCTGACGTTGTGGGCAGCTTATAAGTGTGTGATTAGGGGGGTGCTGGTGCAGCATGGGTCCCGCATTAAAAAGGAGAGATCTCGAGAGATAGCCGCGCTGATTGCCGACGTGGTTTCCATCGAGCAGGCCCACAAGCGCACTCACGCAATAGACACCCAGTCGGCCCTTCTAGTAGCTAGTAAAAAACTACGAGAACGTCTAGATATACGCACAAAATATCTCTTGGCTAGGGGAAGGCGCCATTTTTATGAATTTGGAAACAGATGTAGCCGCACGCTCGCCAGGTCCCTTAGGGAACAAAAGACACGCAATTATATCCCCTCAGTCACTGACTCGACGGGAAGGCGCAACACTGATCCACACCGTATTGCAGAAGAGTTTGCGGAGTTTTACCGTACCCTCTACAACCTTCCGTCATGTCTCCCAGACTCGAATGGCCCCTCCCTGGCCTCTGCTCTGAGACAGTATATAGCAGACTCCGGTATGCCTACACTCTCGGTGGAAGCCCAAACCACTCTTGACTCACCTATAACTAAGGAAAAATTAGCTCAGGTGCTTCAGACAATGCAACCTAGTAAGGCCCCAGGCCCCGATGGCTTTCCAGCCTCCTACTATAAAAAAATACTCGTTAGAGTTGTTGGTCCCCCCTGGTGCGTGCCTTAAACTCTCTGTCGGCAGGTGCGACTCTCCCCCCCGGACATGACTAGGGCCCATATAACAGTAATACATAAGGAGGGTAAAGACCCTGCGATGTGTGCCAGCTATAGACCGATATCACTCCTCAATGTTGACTTAAAAATCTTCTCTAAGGTAATAGCCTGCAGGCTGGCCCCTCTATTGCCTGGCCTAGTACAGTCCGATCAAGTTGGATTCATCCCCACACGTGAGGCTAGGGACAATACAGTAAAGGTAATTAACACCATACACTACGCCAAAACCCATGACCTCCCACTTTGTCTTCTCTCAACTGACGCTGAAAAAGCATTTGATAGAGTGAGCTGGTTTTATCTATTTGAGGTCCTGGATCATATGGGGCTTGGCCCGATCATGAGATCCTGGATCGCTTCCTTGTATTCCAATCCGTCAGCTTCCACTAGAGTTAACGGAATTATTTCATCTCCCTTCCCGATAGGGAATGGCACGCGCCAGGGGTGTCCCCTATCCCCCCTGATCTTTGTCTTAACACTAGAACCTCTGCAGTAGAGTCCTGAAAATTGCAGCATATGCAGATGATCTCCTCTTCTTCCTGCAGGACCCGGCCAAATCCCTTCCCTCCCTAATGTCTGAATTCCACAGGTTCTGTCATCTTACCAACTTTAATATTAATTTCCAGAAATCTGAGGCCCTTAACGTTTCGCTTCCGCAGGGGATACAGTCCTCTCTGGAGCATTCCTTCCCCTTCAGATGGTCAAGAATAGCTATCAAGTACTTAAGGGTGATGATACCCAGGGACCTAGGCGAGTTCTATGACAAAAATTACCTCCCCCTTCTCCGGGCCATTAGATCCGACCTAAAGAGATGGTCCATAGGTACATACACATGGTTTGGCCGCTGCGCTATATACAAAATGAATATTATGCCCCGTCTGCTATACCTCTTCCAAACTTTACCGATCCACATATCCCCCGTTTTTTTCAAGTTACTGTACAGTGACCTAATTAATTTTGTGTGGCAGGGTGGGCGAGCTAGGCTGGCGCGTTCTACTCTCACGCTACCTAAACAATGGGGTGGTCTGGGCCTTCCTGACCCTCGAAAGTATTACGAGGCCTCCATGCTCCAAAGAGTGCTAGACTGGTGTCGTCACGCCCCTTACAAACAATGGGTCGCCCTGGAAAACGTATTCGTTGACGCCCCCCTGGACTCGCTCCCCTGGTTGGACTCGCTACGCCCCGGGGCCCTGAGACACCACCCTACCATGGGACCCACTCTCCGGGTATGTAGATCGCTCTTCTGCAGGGAGCAGATCTCCCCCTCCCCTTCACCTTTACTTCCCATCCTAGGAAACCCTGCCTTTATGGCGGGTTTATCTCAAGGACATTCCGGCAGTGTCGAGTGGCGGGCAGACAGAGGGCCCTACACTTTCGCTTTGAGGGTGACTGGATGTCTCACCGGGAACTACTTACCACGCCGGACCTTCCGGCGCTTGGCCCATGGCGGGTCTTTCAACTCACGCATTTTCTTTCCTCATTACCTAACTCCCCGGGGTATGACAGACAGCTACGAGGTTCGAGGAGTCCTGCATGGGGAGGGGCCTGCTGAGACACTCACTTTCCGATTTCTATGCTCCTGGTGTCCCCTCCTCCGGGCCACAGACCCTCCTACTTAACCAGATGGGAGGCCGATCTGGCCATGACCTTCTCTGACCAACAGTGCTCCAGAATTTTTGAGTTTACCCACAAGAGTTCGATGGCTAGCAGTTATCAAGAGGCGGGATATAAAATCCTGACTAGATGGTACCATGTTCCGTCTAAGCTACACAGACTCTTCCCGTCCTCCTCTCCTGTGTGTTGGCGCTGTTGCTCGGAGGAGGGGACGCTTTTACATATCTTCTGGGATTGCTCGATATTGAGAGACTTTTGGGAGGGAGTACACAGGGTGCTAGGTCGGATATTCCAAACTTCCATTCCTAACACGCCAGCCTTCTTTCTGCTACACCTCTCGGATTACCCCCTGTGTACCTATCGCAAATCCTCCCTACGACATATGGTCAATGCCGCTAGGGCGTGTATCCCAGCGCTATGGAAATCGTCTAATCCCCCTTCTCTCCTGCATTGGATTCGTAAAGTGGAGGACATCCAGTACATGGAGGATCTCACGGCATCCCTTCGCGATAAGAGGGAATCCTTCATGGCGGCCTGGACGCCGTGGATTCTCTTTCAGGGATCCCAGGCCTATAGAGACCTGACGGGTAGACCTTGATGTAGGGTTTACGCTGCCGACATGGAGAGGTCGGGGGTCCTTGCATGTCCGTCATTTGTGTGTTAACTTGATGTTCCCACATTTGTTCTCTCCCTGTCTTTCTTTCTCTCCCTCCTTCTCCCTTCCCCTCCCAGCTCCCCCCCCCCCTCTTTGTTCCTTTCGTCCCCCTGATAACTGCTTTGATTAGCAGCAGTTGACGTGCTAATACATCTATTTCATGTTACCATGTTACTATGTATTGAAGCTGATGTATGCCTCGTTCCTTGAGGTCAAGCGCTTGTTTGGCTCACACCATCATTGTTTGTTATTTCTATATAATATCTAAAATAAAGAATTTATAAAAAAAAAGAAAAAAGTATTTAGTCAGCCACCAATTGTGCAAGTTCTCCCACTTAAAAAGATAAGAGAGGCCTGTAATTGACATCATAGGTAGATCTCAACTATGAGAGACAAAATGAGAAAACATATCTAGAAAATCACATTGTCTTATTTTTTAAGAATTTATTTGCAAATTATGGTGGAAAATAAGTATTTGGTCACCTACAAACAAGCAAGATTTCTGGCTCTCACAGACCTGTAACTTCTTCTGTCCTCCACTCATTACCTGTAGTAATGGCACCTGTTTGACATTATCAGTATAAAAGACACCTGTCCACAACCTCAAACAGTCACACTCCAAACTCCACTATGGTGAAGACCAAAGAGCTGTGGAAGGACACTAGAAACAAAATTATAGACCTGCATAAGGCTGGGAAGACTGAATCTGCAATAGGCAAGCAGCTTGGTGTGAGAAATCAACTGTGGGAGCAATAATTAGAAAATGGAAGACATACAAGACCACTGATAATCTCCCTCGATCAGGGGCTCCACGCAAGATCTCACCCCGTGGGGTCAAAATGATCACAAGAATGGTGAGCAAAAATCCCAGAACCACATGGGGGTATCTAGTGAATGACCTGCAGAAAGCTGGGGCTAACGTAACAAAGGCTACCGTCAGTAACACACTACGCTGCCAGGGACTCAGATCCTGCAGTGCCAGATGTGTCCCCCTGCTTAAGCCAGTACATATCTGGGCCCGTCTGAAATTTGCTAGAGAGCATTTGGATGTTCCAGAAGTATTGGGAGAATGTCATATGGTCAGGTGAAACCAAAATAGAACTGTTTGGTAGAAACACAACTCGTCGTGTTTGGAGGAAGGTGAATGCTGAGTTGTATCCAAACAACACCATACCTGTGAAGCATGGGCGTGGCAACATCATGCTTTGGGGCTGTTTCTCTGCAAAGGGACCAGGACGACTGATCCATGTACATGAAAGAATGAATGGGGCCATGTATTGTGAGATTTTGAGTGCAAACCTCCTTCCATCAGCAAGGGCATTCAAGATGAAACGTGGCTGGGTCTTTCAGCATGACAATGATCCCAAGCACACCGCCAGGGCAACAAAGGAGTGGCTTCGTAAGAAGCATTTCAAGGTCCTGGGGTGGCCTAGCCAGTCTCCAGATCTCAACCCCATAGAAAACCTTTGGAGGGAGTTGAGATGAACTTTTGTTATTGACCAAATACTTATTTTCCATCATAATTTGCAAATAATTTCTTTAAAAATCAGACAATGTGATTTTCTGGATTTGTTTTCTCATTTTGTCTCTCATAGTTGAGGTCTACCTATGATGACAATTACAGGCCTCTCTCATCTTTTTAAGTGGGAGAACTTGCACAATTGGTGGCTGACTAAATACTTTTTTTCCCCACTGTATATGGAGCCCTGAACACTCCTTCCCTACCTGCTATTTGGGTTTATCTTTTTGTTATCAAACAATCTGGAGTTGTTGTAAGTCTTTGATCCTTGGATTAGGACTTGTTGCCAATAAACAGTTCCCAATTCTTGTTGAAAGTTGTCTATTCAACTCTTGTAACACATAGCATAAGCCCTATATTCCAAATCTAATAGATTCCTATTCTACTGCTTTATTTGGGAATACTCTGCTGGCTGTCTTTATGTCCATCCATGTAACCACTATTACAGGAATCAGTAAGTTGTCAGCAACTGTGAAATATATCCAGGGATTGTCTAGTCTGTTTCTTCCCACCAGTTGTTATATAGTTGTTTCGAAATCGGTGTGACTTCAGAGCCAGCTATTGGTTCACTTCTGTCGTTAGTTCTATCACTCGTCATTCATTTGCGCAACTTAGGCTATAGTCAGGGGTGGAATTAGTTTAATCGGACTTGATCTAAACTTGTAAAATGGCAATCCCATGCAAAATAACCCATTTGTCTTTATTGCCAACAGTGTCTTGGACCCAACTCAATGGTTCGCTATCGATGGTGTTTATCCCTCTGTCTGAAGATACTCCAAGTTGTGCTATTTCATAAGCAGAGCTCTCTTACAATTTAATCGCTCCTGTTATGTAACTTGTTTAACTGAACATTTGTTGATTCGACTATATTTTTAGCAGTGCTCTGTGATCTTATATCACGCTGTGCATATTGGTGGGTTCCATCACATCTTGTTGGATATCTACGGCTTCCTTGATTACATCTTCAAAGGATGTAATAACTCTGATAAAATTCTTTATAGCCCCTTGTGACCCTTTCTCCCCTCATGCTGACAACTTGCATATTTTTTTTTCTAACAGGGCAGTCCACATATGTTTTCGTTTCTATAGACACAATATTAAGATTTTTATTTTTATTCTCAGGGCTTATCTGAATATCGCTATTAATTTAAAGTTTTCCTATATTGTCCTAACATTAATGAGAGCTGCTCTGTCTTGTAACAGCTGATCTGCGGGGGTCCTGGCAAATTTATTTCACTGGGTGTCAACGATATTTTCAAGTACTTAGTATGAAATAATTGTTGCTTTGGGACTACTGCTTTTAACGGTGCACCCAGGTTCACTGGATAAAAAAAAAAAAGAGCCACAGGTGTCCCAGTGGTGAGCGGTGTATATAGCACCCAAAGAAATAGTGACTAATAGAGTATAACTAGAAAATAGCAGGCGCTTTGGAAGCAGAGTGGCTCACCAGTCAGTGACCATGTGAGATATGTAACCATTCCCTCTCTAGCGACCCAGTAGGCACGTTCAGTCCTGTTTGTCTATGTCTGATTAGGGCATATGGATGTAATAAATGGTAGTCTTCTACTATGTATTCCACTGTGTTAGCTAATGCAGTGCACTGTTACAAAGAGCAGCTTCTGAAGGACCATTGAAATGTGTAATACACAGGGCCCACTTATTTGCATGAGGAGAACATGATAAAAATAACTTTCTTACATCAGTAACTGTGAGAGATATGTGTTTATTATTAATGTCTTTATTATCGTAAGTGGCTCCATAGCACTGTACTGGGGGGCGTTCCTCACAGCTCAGCGTCATCACTGGGCTGTAAGGAACGCCCTCCCTGACTGTACTCGGCTATGGACGAGGACAGAGAGAGGGGGCATTCCTTACCGCCCATTGATGACGCTGAGCTGTGAGGAACGCCCCCCCAGTACAGTGCTATGGACGAGCACAGTCAGGGAGGGCGTTCCCCACAGCGCAGCTAGACTGTCAGGAACGCCCTTCTGAAATTGAACGGTGAAATTTAGACCCCCGATATCTCCAGCCCCAGGGCATATAACGGGAAAGCCGAAAGTGCGCTGAATTCAGTGTGCTGAATTCAGCGCACTGTCAGCTTTCTAGCGGTATGTAAAACCGCATATACATGATGACGTGAAAGGACCTCTTTAAACAAGGACTTTCCAGAGTGGACAGATTCAGACCAATATTGAGAAATATATGTTATTGTTTGTACAATAAAAAGTTATACAGTTTTCCAATATACTTTATCAATTCCTCACGTTTTCTAGATCTCTGCTTGCTGTCATTCTTTCTGCTTACTCCCAGTGGATAAAAATCAGTCCATGGTCATGTGATGAACACACAGGTTATTATACAAACAATAATGTCTCTCAATATTGGTCTGAAAGTGGACAATCGCTTTAACATTGCTTACAAAAACATATTATTATCAAAATGCTTACAAATTCTTGTGTATTCATATTTCAGGCATACATTTATGAAACACGTTCCAGCACATACCTGCAAAAGCTTCCAGAACACTCAGAATCTGTCATCAATGTAGCATTCAATCCAGCTTCTCCACAGGTATGGCTCAGATGATGATTTATTAAATATTCAAAACAATCTCTTTAAATACAGTGAAGTAATGTTTATCCCAGTTCTTGTAATTGATTTCTAAAGCATTAAAGGGGTTGTCCGGGATGAAATAAAAATTAACCCCTAAACTAAACCCCCTCCCCTGCCTATCTTCTAATTTACTTGCATTAAAAAAAAAAATCTATAACTACCCATATCCCGGGGGAGGTCATGTAGCCACCTCAGGCACACTTTCTGATAATCCAGTGACGTGCCGTTTCATTGTTTCCAAAACAGAACATCACCATTACTCCACCCCATCATACTTACGTGTCTTCTTTTCTGGAAACGGTTCCTCCTCTTCTTTAACTCTGCTAGCGCTTGCGCAGTCCGGAGGTGCCTCCGACACATGCACAGTAGAGATGGCACTCCATCTCTATTGCACAGGCGTCAGAAGCACTTCTAAGTATTATTAGAATGAGTCTGTAGCAAATTCTATATCCATTCATTCATTCACTTGCATTAATTATTGTTTAATATCAGCATTAATTGTATATCCCTTAGTTTTACTCTTTCATCCAATTGATGCACTCTATATTAGTATTTATTTATTTATTGCCATCAAACTAATATCGTTGTTTTACTGTTTTCCCTACCCAGTTATTATGCCTATAATCAGATCGGCAGTTCCTATCATCACTATTAGCCGGCTGGCTGGCTTTTCGTGCGCAGACGTATTAAGCTCTTGCTATATTCTATAGATTTCGTGAGGACCACTAATGCGCCTGCAAGCTGGAGTCTTACGCGCAGACGCACTGACTCTAGTGCAGTAGCTGTATGTGCGCCTGCACATATTGAATTTTCGCGCAGACGCACTGTTAATTCCATTCACCCAGCGATGCTATCCACCGCGCCTGCTAATTTTTAAAGAGGCATGTGAATTGTTTTTAAGAATCCCTGCTATGTATTCTGCCCACATCATTGACAGATGCAGGGACACACCCATTAGGTATGCCCCAGCTTCTGCAAATGCCTGTTTAAAGATGAGCTAATGTATGTTATGTTGATGTCCAATTTTACACTTGAAAAAGAGGCTATAAAGCCTCGAAATGCGTTGTGTGTTTCTTGGCACTTAATAAAGAAGATTGTCTGACCACATCTGGGTAAGCACTGATCATCTAATCTCCTCCTATCTGATGGGATTTGGTCCACTGTATCTTGTACTATGTATGTATGTGGTATAGCTTGGCACATCTTGTTGGACATTTTAGACATTTTTCTTTCTTATGCCTCCTCTTTCCTGGCTTACTGCATGCCAGTATTTTGTGTAAAAAAAAAAAAAAAATGACACATTTTATAACTCAACTTAGAAGCAGCCCTTTTTCTTGACACTTTTCAAAATTGTCAGATGTAGATTTAGCACATTTTGCTTAGGTAGTCTCCCTCAGCATGTCAGATTTTTTTTGTATTATTTTTCTATTTCACATATCATGCTTTAATGGGGTTGTCCAACTCCTTTTAAAAGTTTCATGTGTGCTACAAATAGGAGGACCTCTGCCAGGTCCTCCGTTTTCAGCGTCTGCTGATCTTTCATTTCTTTTTACAGTTCCCAAGTGACATCAAACTTGACATCCCCTTTGTAAGGGCAGTCACAAAGCTCAAAGGGGACTTCTGCACAATTAGAACTGCTGAGACCAGTGACAAATTGCTACAGCAGCACATGTGTATTATCCCTGCTTCTCTGTCCCTGCCAACAAATAGTGAGAGCCACATCAGGCAGAGAGAGAGAGTAGAAGTACTGTTTTGCAATCAGTATTAACATCATGTGATAGGTAGGGCCAGGTAAATAAATGTCAAAGAAGATGTAAAAATCATCTTACATACATGTATTTTGTAACTGACAGCCGATTGTGGACCCAATGTGCTACTGAACTAGTTTAACTTGGGCACCTCTGAGGGTGTTAGTTAAACAGAGTCCCCTGTATTCACCCTTTAATCCCCATACAAGGATCTAGACCAGGGGTAGGCAACCTTTTTTGTTCAGCGTGCCGATTTTAATTAAAAAAATCAAAGATGAGGTACTCGGAGTGTCAGTCAATAATTGTAAGTCTGACGACCCCTAAACTAAAGTCATATACCACAAACCATAACACAGAAGGGCTGCCACGAGATGCTTTAGGACACATGCGTTTACTGCTATTTCCTGGACGCTCCTGTACTTTCCGATTAGAAGCAATGAAAGTCCATGTGCATCCCGCAATTAGTGGTAAATGTAAGTGTCCAGGAGCACCATATGCCGGCATCCTTATGGTGATATCACACTATGTATCTGGATGCAGATATAGTCTTAGGCCACTGGAATTTTTACTTCAATGTAAAACTGCGTTCACATGGTGCATTTTTGCACACAAAAAAAATGCCTGTGTTTTCTGTGCAAAAACACATCCTTAATGCTGAAAACACACCGTTATACAGAATAATGTCCTATAGTGGTCCCTGCACACGGTATTATGTCCCATAGCGGCCCCTGCACAAGGTATTATATCCCATAACAGCCTCTGCACACCGTATTATGTCACATAGTGGCCCCTGCACACGGTATTATGTCATATAGTGGCCCCAACACACTGTATTATGTCATAGTGGCCCCAGCACACGATATTATGTCACATAGTGACCCCTGCACACCGTATTATGTCATATAGTGGCCCCAGCACACAGTATTAGGTCCCATAGCGGTCCCTGCACACTGTATTAGGTCCCATAGTGGTCCCTGCACACGGTATTAGGTCCCATAGAGGTCCCTGCACACGGTATTATGTCCCATAGCGGTCCCTGCACATGGTATTAGGTCCCATAGTGGTCCCTGCACACGGTATTAGGTCCCATAGCGGTCCCTGCACACAGTATTATGTCACATAGTGACCCCTGCACACCGTATTATGTCACATAGTGGCCCCTGCACACGGTATTAGGTCCCATAGCGGCCCCTGCACACGGTATATGTCCCATAGTGGCCCCTGCACACGGTATTAGGTCCCATAGCGGTCCCTGCACATGGTATTATGTTCCATAGCTCTCTTCAGACCCCCCAGTATAATAAGTGCAGGACCAAGAGAGGTGACAAACATAAAAAAACAATGCTACTCATCTTTTTCTGCACTCCGCAGCCGCTCTGTTCTCTTCCGCGCTTCTGCCTGTAGTCAGCGACCGCTGATTAGGTCTCTGGGGTCACGTCGCGTCATTATGCATAATGACGCCGGACGTGACTCCTGAGGCCCTGTCATCTGTCAGAAGCGCCTGCAGATCGCACAGCCGCCACGTAGTGCAGGGAGCAAGGTGAGTATCATTGTTTTTTATGTTTCATCACTTATCCTAAGTCTCTGCTTATTATACTTGGGGGGTCTGAAAAGACCCCGGAAGTATAATAATAGCAGTTTCGTTTCGGCCATGTTTGGTCCGATCGAAGCTGCTGGGTGAGGAATCCGCTGCCATGCCAGGGAAATATGCCTTGCGTGCCACTCTTGGCACACGTGCCGGAGGTTGCCGACCCCTGATCTAGACTTTGCTGCAGGGAGTCTGCCAGGTTGCTGCCTCAAGAGGTGGTTCCCGTGTTGGTAACAGCAGACCAGACAGGTTAGGGACTAAGGTGCTGTCCACAACAGAATTAAGGCAAAAACACACAGTGTGACTACATGTTTAAATTAGGGCTGGACAATCTCTTTAAAGTGTGGGGCATTAGGGGTGTACATTAAAGGGGTTGTCCAGGCATAATTTGTTATAGTTTATCTTCAGGATAGGCCACAGATACCTGATCTGTAGGGGGCTGACCCCGGACCGATCAGCTGTATGGAGCCACTTCTGATGCCCGTACTGTACACAATACAGGGCCAGAAGCAGAAAGCTCTGTCCACTGTATATTAGCCGGGCACCTTCACTGCATCTCAGCACTTATTGAAGTCAGTAGGAGCTGAGCTGTAGTGAAGGCGCCGGGCTGCTATACAGCGGATGGAGCTTTCTGCTTCCAGCCCTGTGTTGTGTACAGAACAGGTGCCGGAAGTGGCTCCGAACAGCTGATGGGGCCGTGTGTCAGCCCCCTACCGATCAGGTATTTATGGCCTATCCAGAGCATAGGCCATAAAAAAGATTAACCCTGGACAACCCCTTTAATATGCCCCACACAGTTTAATGTCCCCCCCACAGGATGTTAGCCCCCATCACTGCTCCCACACAATATAATGACCCCATCACTATTCCCCATACAGTATGGGGGACCAGTGAAGAGGCCACTATGTGGGGGGACCAGTGAAGTGACCATAGAAAAATTTGGCCCTGACAACCCCTTAAAAGAGGTTGTCCATAAACTGGAGCGACCACTGTGTTGGCCGCCATGGAGGTGTAAAAATAAGAAAATTTTTAAAAAAGCATACTCACCTGTCCCCAGCACCCCGTTGTCCCCTGCCTGTGTCTGTTCGGTCTCATTGCGGCGCCTCATTTCTGGAAATCCTGTACCTAATTGGTCTTAGCGATCACATGAGGTGCAGGACTCCCAGCAAGGAGTCACCGGCATGAGACTGAATGGACACTGGCAGAAGACAACGGAGCGCCGGGGACAGGTGAGTATGCTTTTTAATTTACTTATTTTTTACTTTACACCTCCCGCCAGCTACATGGGTTGCTCCAATTCCTGGACAACCTCTTTAAAGGATTTGTCCATCTTCCTAATATTGATGGCCTCTCCTTAGGACAGGCCATCAATATTACATCTACGATGATACAACAGCCAGAACCTCTGCAGATCAGCTTTTCCAGGACAGTGCGGCTACAGGTAAAGGTAACAGTTCTAGGAGCCACGCTGTTCACTTGCCATACAAGGTGTAGCAGTGGTGCACATGGTATAGTGGGTGAGCAGCATGGCATGTTATTATCTTTAGCCGCCCTGTCTCGGTACCACTGATCTGCAGGGGTTCTGATGGTGGGCCCCTAGAAACAATTCCACTGGTGGGCCCTAGACATCCCAGTCCGACACTGCTACTAAAGGTAACATCCTCACCTGTGACCTGTTTGCTTGTAATCAGTGTGTGTGCATAAAAGCTGAGTGAGTTTCTGGGATCCAGACAGACTGTTGCATCTTTCCTCCAGCCACTGACATTTCTGGATTATGAGTCATGGGGAAAGCAAAAGAATTGTTCACAGATCTACGGGAAAAGGTAGTTGAACTGTATAAAACAGGAAAGGGATACAAAAAGATATCCAAGGAATTGATAATGCCAGTCAGCAGTGTTCAAACTGTGATTAACAAATGGAAACTCAGGGGCTCTGTAAAAACCAAACCACGGTCAGGTAGACCAACTAAAATTTCGGCCACAACTGCCTGGAAAATTGTTCGGGATGCAAATAAAAACCCACACATAACATCTGCTGAAATACAGGACTCTCTGAAAACTATCGGTGTTGCTGTTTGAAGATGCACAATAAGGAGGCACTTGAAGAAAAATGGGCTGCATGGTCGAGTTGCCAGAAGAAAGCCATTACTGCGCAAATGCCACAAAGAATCTCGCCTTCAATACGCCAAACAGCACAGAGACATGCCTCAAAACTTCTGGAACAAGGTAATTTGGCGTGATGAGACAAAAAATGAACTTTTTGGCCACAACCATAAACGTTACATTTGGAGAGGTGTCAACAAAGCCTATGATGAAAGGAACACCATTCCTACTGTAAAGCATGGAGGTGGATCACTGATGATGTGAGGATGTGTGAGCTTCAAAGGCACATGAAACTTTGTCAAAGTTGAAGGAAAGATGAATGCAGCACGTTATCTGCAAATACTGGAGGCAAATTTGCACTCATCAGTCAGGAAGCTGCGCATGGGACATACTTGGACGTTCCAACATGACAACGATCCAAAACACAAGACCAAGTCGACCTGTCATTGGCTACAGCAGAAGAAAGTGAAGCTTCTGGAGTGGCCATCTCAGTCTCCTGACCTCAATATCATTGAGCCACTCTGGGGAGATCTCAAGCGCGCAGTACATGCAAGACAGCCCAGGAATTTACAGAAACTGGAGACTTTTTGCCAAGAAGAATGGGCAGTTTTACCATCTGAGAAAATAAAGAGCCTCATCCACAACTACCACAAAAGACTTCAAGCTGTCATTGATGTTAGAGGGGGCAATACACGGTATTAAGAACTGGGGTATGTGTACTTTTGAACAGGGTCATTTTGATGTTTTTGGTTGTCAATATGATTTAAAAAGAGAAAACACAGAAGTTTGACAATAAATGGCTTCAACCAACTACTAACCATGAGTGGAGAAAAAGTTTTTGTGTTATCATTCATATTCTCTGAAAAAGGCCAAAAAAATCTGCTGGGGTATGTAAACCTTTTAGCACAACTGTATCTAACCACACAGAAACCCGAAGATCACAGGTAGCAGAGGTATTGCAAAAGCCCATAAGCCACAGGTAACAGATTTACATAAAAGAAGGACATAGGTGTCCACAAAGAAAAGTGAAGGTCACAGGTAGCAGAGGTATTTCAGAAGCCTGTAGATCACAAATAGCAGATATACAAACAAAGATACATGGCAGAAGGACAATTGCATCCACAGAATTATAGACATGATCCTGGTATCAAACAGAAACAGAATGCAGATATACTGACAGATGGATAGTATGCTTCCATACAACTGAACTCATTTCTCAGCCAGGCAGACAAGGCTTGGCAGGAGGAAGTTGAGAAGGAGCATGCAGAGCACTGGCATCACATACATAGGGCAGGGAGAGCAGAGGCAACAGAGCTTAAGTGTGCATTTAATGCTACCCATCCTCACCCTGTAAAGCATACACTATACAGACTGAATGAATACAGACTTTCCTTAGTTACGCTCAGATAGAGCATTGCCAAGACAAATCCTAGACCCTGTTATATTATGAAAGGAATCAAAGTCCTTAATAAGATATGTAAGAAAAATGCCCCAGACAACCCCACTCCATTACTTAAAATATAACCAAAATGACATTTTACTTTTTAAAGTAAAGCTGGTTTAGTTCTCATGATAGACCATTCTGTATTCTCTGAAATAAGTTCAGACTGGGGATGTCATGAAGAGTTGTTTTGCTTCAAATAGGTAATTCACTCATATAATACAGCTTTACTTAAATGCTTGTGGTTTACAATAATGGGATAATGATTTCGATTATCATTCCGCATGAAATGCTTTTGTGCACCAGAGGTAACTTCAGTGTTTGAAGCAAATTCTCTTTTAATAAAATGGAGTAAGCAAGATTTAAAAATAGCATCTAATGTTCATACCAGACGTTTATGAATGTGAAATAGAAAATGGCTTTCACTTACAATAGTTTCAAGCTGCTTTGCTTATTTATTTTAAAGACCCATGGTATATTCATGTCTACTTCTTTTGGTCTGTAAATAGTATTACTTTGTCCAAGTACAAGGAACCATGCCATATCTAAGAAATGTTTTGGTACTTTTTTTAATTATTTGGAAACTTCAATAGAACACAAGTGTTTTGCTTAGGTCTTTCATTTGACAGTGTGGCCTCCTAAACCATTATATATTAGGCTAATTCTCACAATGGTGTATGTTCAGCATATATGCCAGGAATATCTACCTCAAGGTAAACTGCAGGCCCTTAGAGACGTGTCCTTTTTTGGGTTTCAGGGGGTTATACAGGTCTTTAAAATGGAAGGTCCACAATTTGCCAATTAGCTCAGTGTCTCCTACATTGTTTCCAAAGCACAGATCTATTCTTTTAGTACTGGCTTTGCTTGTCATTGTCTTTATGCAGATGATACCCAGGTATATACCTCATCCCGTGACATCACCCCTGCACTACTACAGAACACCAGTGACTGTCTCTCTGCTGTCTCTAACATCATGTCTTCTCTTTATCTGAAATTGAATTTTTCAAAAACTGAACTTCTTGTGTTCCCTCCATCCACTAACCGACCTAACCCTGATATCTCCATGGCCTTACTATTACCCCGAGGCGGCATGCCCGCTGTCTGGGGGTTGTATTTGATTCAGATCTCACCTTTTCCCCACATATTCAGATACTTGCACGCTCTTGCCACCTGCACCTTAAAAACATCTCTAGAATTCGCCCTTTTCTCACCGTGGAAACATCAAAAACCCTCATTGTCGCTGTGATTCTCTCTCGTCTTCACTATTGCTATTCTCTTATAATTGGGCTTCCTCTTACTAAACTCTCCCCACTACAATCTGTCCTGAATGCAGCCGCCAGACTCATCTTTCTGTCAAACCGGTACACAGACGCATCTAACTTGTGTCAGTCGCTGTACTGGTTGCCCATCCATCACAGAATACAATATAAAATTATCACACTCACCCACAAATCCATCCATAGCGCTGCACCCCCTATATCTCCTCTCTCATCACTGTCTACTGCCCTAACTGTCCTCTCCATTCTGCCAATGACCTTAGACTTGCATCCCCTGTTATCCGATCATTCTGCTCCAATCTCCAAGACTTTTCTCGAGCTGCACCGGTGTTCTGGAATGCTTTACCCAAGACAATCCGATTAATCCCCAACTTCAAAACTGCCCTAAAATCACATCTGTATGGTCAGGCTTATCACGTGACCTGATCACAGTGTAGTGTGCGGAGGTGTAGAACAAAAACACCTTTTATCCTTCCTCCTCTGTTCCTTAGATCCTGCCCTCTCCATCAAGAAGTTACACTGCACTCCTTGCACTTAGTATATGTTTATTCACAGATACTGGCTGGTGACGGGTTCATACAGCTTCAGTTACATAACCTTTTCTATTAAAAGATGGCTGAACCATGGTAGCAAACAAGCCCTCTGACCTCTTGTGTCCCCCTATCTCCTCATAGAATGTAAGCTCTTGCGAGCTGGGCCCTCACTCCTATTGTTATGTTTATTTATTTGTCACATTGTAATGTCTCATATTGTCTGTTCATGTGTCCTCTGATTTGTAAAGTGCTACGGAGTATGTTAGCGCTATATAAATAAAGTTATTATTATTATTTATTAACTTGGTCTGATTTACTTGAATGGAATTAAGCTGTACTAAGTTGCAATACTACACACAGCTACACCCGTTTGACGCAACCTATATAACTATAGTTTCTGATATACACACGTGGACAAAATTGTTGGTACCCCTCGTTTAATGAAAGAAAAACCAACAATGGTCACAGAAATAACTTGAATATGACAAAAGTAATAATATATAAAAACATGCTGACAAGCCACAAAGCTTCTGGGAGAATGTCCCATGGACAGATGAGACAAAAATCGAAATTTTTGGCAAGGCACATCAGCTCTATGTTCACAAATGGATAAATGAAGCATATCTTGAAAAGAACACTGTCCCTACTGTGAAACATGGAGGAGGCTCTGTTATGTTCTGGGGCTGCTTTGCTGCATCTGGCACAGGGTGTCTTGAATCTGTGCAGGGTACAATGAAATCTCAAGACTATCAAGGGATTCTAGAGAGAAATGTGCTGCCCAGTGTCAGAAAGCTTGGTCTCAATCGCAGGTCATGGCTCTTGCAACAGGATAATGACCCAAAACACACAGCAAAAAACACCAAAGAAGGGCTAAGAGGAAAACATTGGACTATTCTGAAATGGCCTTCTATGAGCCCTGACCTAAATCCTATTGAGCATCTTTGGAAGGAGCTGAAACATGCCGTCTGGAAAAGGCACCCTTCAAACCCGAGACAACTGGAGCAGTTTGCTCATGAGGAGTGGGCCTTTTGTCAGATTTAAGTTATTTCTGTGACCATTGTGAGTTTTTCTTTCATTAAACGAGGGGTACCAACAATTTTGTCCACGTGTGTATATATTGCCACACCTCCAGGTTTAATTCCTATGCAAGACATTATCAGATATGTTGTTAGTTACCAGAGCTGCTGCCTTCAGAAATTGATTTATTTTTCTACTCCAAATGAATATGCATTCTAAAATGCATATTAGAAGTTGCATAGGAAACAGAACATGTCTCAAATATTAGAATAATTTCATGTCCAAAAAAACAGCCTACATATATGTACAAATATAAGGTTACAAAATTCCTAGACCAGAACCCCTCACAAAAATTAGCACCAAAATAGTGAAGAGATGTTATGTTAGAAAACAACTTTTAATAATTCCTATGAAAACCACTATCAGTACTTAAAGGACACCTTGGATTCTACCTAGGGTCATACTCCAATCCAAGCCAAACAAACTGACCATGGTAAGATACCAAATAGGGCCAAAACTGCCCAAAACATTTATATAATGAAAGTGAACGTGAGAAAATGTACTTACTTTGGGATCAGTGGTAAGCTGGGTATTGGTGTGAGGACTGATAATTAAGATGAATCAGCCAGCAGGTAGTCCCATGATGGCCTCTGGAATGTATGTCCATAGTGTGGGAGGAAACTGGGAAATGTCTGGGTTCATACTAAGGATGTCTCAATATGTAACAATGATATTACATACCTGATTAGCCACCCCATCAAACATGGCAATTAGTTTTAATTGTTTAAGTTGCGTGAAAGGGGTTAAGAGATCAGTACAATCACAGTTCAGTGCGTGTTGATATGCAGTTCTCAAAATACGGTTAGGGTACCCCTTTGACCTAAGTCTGGCCCCGTAGGTCCTGTGCCTGGACCTCAAATTCCCTAACTGTGGAGCAGCTGCACCTTAGTCTCAGGTATTGCCCCTTCAAAATGTCATGTTTGAGTGGGGATGGATGACAACTTTCCCATCTCAACAATTAATTGGTGGCAGTAGGTTTCTGAAATATGGATGTCTGAATCTCTCCCCTTGGGGTCTTTGAGACAAAGGGTGAAGGACAGCCCAACTGGACCCCCCGAATGGAAATCCGAACGCAGATGTGAACTTAGCGTTATTGAGAGGGGGTTTCTTCTGTCATTCCATCACCCCACTGCGACATGATAGCTGGATGTCTAGTGCTACTAAGTCAGCTGGGGGCCTGTGAATGTAATACATCAATAGGTTTTATGGCTCTGAGGATTAAAAAATCAACAAATTGTTCAGTTATTAAGTGACAAACGGCTTGGTTGTTATAGGGTTAAAGCTTTAATATACAGTGGAATTTTATGTACTTGGACTAAGTGTATATGAGACATAACAGTGTATCAGTGCTAAGGTTACTGCAGTTCATATGAAACTATTCTGGTACACAGATTAGTGCTTAATTGTTTTTTCCATTTACTGCTGCTTTGCCATATCCCTTTGTAAGATTTAAATGGGAAGTATTAACTATTCACTCCTTTCACTATAACTTCTTCAGTCAGTACAGTATTAAATGTGGTTAAAATGTGCTAAATATAAATTTACCAGTTTAGCATCATTGCTCAAAGGCCTCTTATCCTTAAAGAAGACTTTTCAACCCACCTCCACCATCTCCAGTTCTTATGAAATGTTAATAGGTACTGCTCCAATGATTCCAGCGCACTTGAATTTTTTTTTTGTAGCTCCCATCATTTCCAAGCAATCACTACAGTTAGTTTTGGAGCCTGATATGCTACTTAGGCTCCGTACTGTGAGGTGGGCAGTGTTGTCAGGTGCAGAGGAGTGACTTAGAGCTCCAGTCAGAGGTGGACATTTTCAGAGCTCAGAATCACACCCTTTACCTGCTCCTGCCTGAAACTGTCCACCTGACAGTACAGAGCTTAAATAGCATATCAAGCCTCAAAACTAACAGCATTTATTGTTCAGGAATGGTGGGGGCTAGAGAAAAAAAATTCCAAGTGTTCTGCAATCAGTGGAGCAGCACCTATTAAATGATGAAAAGAGCTGGACTAGGCAGAGCTGGTGAAAGGTTCTCTTTAGCAGTAAACTGTACCACCCTCACATTGGTGTTTTCTAGTGTTTAGGGTCTAATACTTTATTTCAATTACTTAGTGTGTACAGATTTATCATTGATATTACTTGTTATCTTTTACGCTTCTGTTATACTTTTTAGTGAATGATTTTTGTCTAGTGAGATACCACAATATACCACCATGTGATCAAGGTACAAGATAACCATGCTGCGTGCATTTTATAGCATTTGATTTGTAGTAAAGCAGCATATGAGTTGAATGAAGGAGATACTGGCAACAAAATGGGTTATATCCTTAATTTGCAGTTTCCACTTGCAGAAAAAAATGTTATTATAAACTGCTGTTCACATAAAATTAGGAATTGAAAACACATTTTCAAGCTGTTCACAATAGGACATATTTTCCTTCCACTTGAAAGAATGTTTAGAACAAATGAACATTTGATTAAATTACACAGTCAAAATGATTTTCATTACCAGGCAGCCTAAACCACACAGAGGTAAAATTCAGATTCCAGAAAAACAAAGGAAAACGTCAGGGAATGTGGGAAATTATCGCATCCCCACATACATGTCCATGATAGTGATTGCAAGGGCTCAGAAGCAGGGCCTGTGCGATCACCGCAGGAGTCCAACTGTAACGAACAGCCAGGCTTCTCCGGCAATAGCTGAGACAGTAATAACACTGATCTGATTATTAACACCCATTATTTATTAAATTGTTTGTGTTATAAAAATGGTGCTGTTAAATTGTTAAAAAAACTGATCCCACAAAAAACAAGTCCAAATATGGCTATGTCAACATAAAAATCAAAAAGTTACATCTCTTGGAATATGATAATGAAAAAATGAAAAATAATGCTTAATCCTTAAGGGGTTAAGAAATGAATTGGCGCATAACTATGGACTTGTAAATGTACATTATGATAAAAGGTGGGAATTAAAGACAACTCCTATCCAAATGCCCTATTATGGTATATGGACATTATAAAGAGGATTTATAGAAGGGCCTTTCTGGTGGACTTAACACATGTTTGCATTGCAAGTGAGTGATCTGTCAGAGCTTCAGTTGGTGCAGCTTTACCTTAACAGCTCTCATCTGTAGATTATAAACAATAGGGCGAATTTATTAAGACTGGCATCTTGTACACCATTTAGAACATGTCAGAGAACATAGCATATGATTTAACCCTTTCCTGCATTTTCACGTACATGTACATCATAGAATGCAGGTAATTAGCGCATCCGCACGTACATGTATGTGATGGATATCAAGTGGACTCAGAAATGGACAACTGACAGCCATGCTCCTGCAGCAACAGTCGGGATGGTAGTTTAACCATTAAGATGTCACCGTCAATAGCGAGTGCGGCATCTTAGTTGTTTGTTAAAGTAACTGACACCCCGTGACCTGCTAGAGGCATGACCGAATAAAATGTCTATTACAATTCAGTAAAAGGCACAATACACTGCAATGCCCATGTATTGTAGTGTATTGTACAGGTGATCAAGCCCCTTAGTGGTAAAGTACCCTAGGGGGACTTGGAAAAAAAAATAAAATTAATAAATTAAATATTAAATCAAATTAATAAAAATGTAAGCAAAATAAGAAAAAAAAAACCTCCAAAGAAACCCCATTTTACCCATTAAAATTTTTTGCATGTTTTAAAAAATAAAAGTGAAAAAACTTACACATATTTGGTATCACTTCATCTGTAACAACCTTACATAACAACCTTATTATACTATTTCACCTGTGCAAAGAATAGCATAAAAAAATAAAAAATTATATCATTGCACTGCAAAAAAACGGGCACCAAAATCAAACAGCTCCAGAAGGTGTAAAGGGTAGTACCTGGGGAGGCCTGGTAACATCAGCATTGCAAAGGAACCAAGTGACTGAATTTCTCTGCTGTAGGGAATTTTGCTTTATGATTGACATCTGAGCTGACAAAATGCACCGTTCACTGGTAACAGCAAAGTAGTAGAATTGTGAATTTAGACTTATTGAAACTGGCATCATGTACTGTAAGTGATAACTATATTACATGAAAAAACAAGTAAATGATTTGAGATTTCTCAACTTTGTACTTGAGATTCAGTGGTTAAAAGTTCACTTCTCCATTATTAACTTTTCACTACCATATTAAGTGGGCTTCATGCAGTACCTAGTTGGCAGTTTGATAGTCTTGTGAAAATTTTAGTCATTGGCTCACACGTGCATTACTTTTCTGTTTGATGGTCTGCTGGCATTTGGCACTGTTATAACTTAAATGTTGGCCTTTATAATGTTTTATGATGAAAGGAAAAACACAACTTTATTATAAGTTATGGTCATTACTGTGGAATGGTAAAAGTATTAGCATGATCAGCCTGTAAAATATAGCAATGGGCACAGTTTCTTCAGCCAGATGTTGAAGTGATTTCTAGGATATTTAGATTTGTTAGTAGATATTTTTTAATTATCTGATTTAAATAAATCTTACAATTTCCCCCTTTAACTGTAGTTGTTAAAGTTAGAGAATTTATTTGAATATAAAACTTTTTTTTTTTATTTGTGAAATTGTCAAGGCAGTTCTACAGTTTTTAAATTTACAGACCTCAATCTGTATACGACAACATTCTGCAAGATGAGTCGTAAGAATTTGATGTGCAGACCATATTCTGCTGAATACCTTCTGTGAAAACTTAATTGCTAAAACAAACATTGCGAGCCCAAGGAACACACGCGTACAGGCAGTTTGATGGTATGTATGTATATATGTCTCAGACACACATACGTACAATCTGAGGGTATGTATGTATGTCTCAGGCTAGGTTCACATTTGCTCACATCTCAAATCCATTGGAGACACTCCCGCAGAAACCGGCGAAAAACGATGGAGAGAAAAGTCCTGCATGGAGGACTTTCCTCTCTGCCGGTTTCAGTATAAAAACGTTGGAAACCCTACGGACACCCGGCAGACCCCATTATAGTCTATGGGTACACGGTTAACCACTGTTTAGCGGTCCAGGTCTACGTTGTTCCGGTCCCCTAGCGGACCTGAACGACAGAAAGCCCAGTGCAGATATGAACCTAGCCTCAGATAAGACAACACAATAAACACAATACATGTTCTTAGGTCCATGGTTGTACAAAGTTTAACAATAAACAAACCAGAGTCACCAATTTAGCTTATTTGACAGACAAATACAAACACAATTTCACATAATACTAATGTTTAGCCCTTCATTAACAGATGCATAATCACATCTACATAATGAGCTAAATAATTTCACTAATGATCCCTCAATTCCCAGACTTTTGTAGTAGGACTTTTTGCCCAGAATGGTAATGACATGGAGGGAAGGTTTGCAAGATTGTTTCCTACTCCTCTTTGGAGAAATCACTCTTTATATTAAACATGTTTTTGTGAATTTTTGGTTTATTTAAAAAAAAAAAATTCTATGCAAATGTCTATGTTTTAGAAATCACAAGGCATTATGGGAAAGGAGCTGGGAGCTCATGCGCCCTCTGTTGGATGTAACATCCAATCCTAAAAATTATGCATTTCTGGTTGTGGCCACTAAACCAAATAATATACTGACATTTCCTGTTGTAGCTTGTTGCCTAACTCTTGCAATTGATTGTTCTTGCAATCTATCCTGGGGTTCTGTCAGTAGCCTGTTGCCTAACTCTTGCTTTGAACTATGACCCTTTTAGCTCTGCAAGGTACTCGCAGATGATTAGCAATTGGGGCCCCTACTGTGTGATTGAGAAGATGGGGCCCAGGGAGGAAGGATGCTGTTTGGTCTGACTCTTCACCTACCCAGTATATTATACCAGCACAGAACCTGGTTGAGATGCTGTATATTTGATTTGCCTGCAGAACCTCTTTAAATATGTGAAGTGAGTATCATTGATTATTCATTTCAATGTCACTGATCAAAGGGTGGGCAGCAGTGTTAGAGGCAAGAAATAGGGATGCATCCAGGGGCGTAACTACCGGGGTAGCAGCGGTAGCAGCTGCCACAGGGCCCGGGACATTACGGGGCCCCGCAGGCCCCCGATGCGTTTTTTTTTTTTTTTTTAATAGTCCGTTACCTGCTGGAGTAACCCCAGCAGGTAACGGGCCCTATATACTTACCGTTCCCCGAGGTCCCGCTCACGGCCGCCTGCGCTTCCGATTCTGCGGAGGCGGCTGTGAGAAGGAGCGGGGATCGGTATGTGAAGCCGCGGCCCGGAGTATAATAATCGGAGGCCCAGAGTTGGTGAGGGAACATAAAAAACAATATACGTACCTCTCCTGCGCTTCTCCAGGTTTCGGGCCTGTTTGGTGACGTCCCAGACGTCAGCCGACGTCATTTTGCGTAGCGACGCAGGCCCGCGTCACATGACGCCGGCCTGGTCCAACGTCACATGACGCCGGCCTGGTCCAACATTGAAGAAGGCCGGAGTAGCGCACGGGCATGCACCGGAGCGAGGAACAGGTAAGCAACGTTGTTTTTTATGTTTCTATCCTCCCCTGGGTCTCCGATCATTATACTCTGGGGTCTGAAAAGACCCCAGAGTATAATAATTGTTCATGGGTGGTCCACAATGGGACATATAATAATGTGTGCAGGGGCCACTATGGGGAATACTACTGTGTGCAGGGGCCACTATGCTGAATAATAGTGTGTGCAGGGGCCACTATGGGGAATAATAGTGTGTGCAGGGGCCACTATGGGGAATAATAGTGTGTGCAGGGGCCACTATGGGGAATAATAGTGTGTGCAGGGGCCACTATGGGGAATGATACTGTGTGCAGGGGCCACTATGGGGCAAAATACTGTGTGCAGGGGCCACTATGGGAAATGATACTGTGTGCAGGGGCCACTATGGCACATAATAGTGTGCGCAGGAATGCGTTTTTTTGGGGGGGGGGGGGGGGTTGGAGGGGGCGGTCCAGGGGGAGGGGGCCGCGGTTCGAGGGGGGGCCCCATGTCAAATGTTCGCCTTGGGGCCCAGCCATTCTTAGTTATGCCACTGGATGCATCTAAAGATCTGATCCCTTCATCCCAACCCTGGCTTTAGGTCAGGGTACTTCAGAGGCCAGGCATGATTTACCAAGTAGCTACACAGTCTGGAGTTGTGGTTTGGGTCATTGCTCTGTTGAAAACCAAATGGTGGCCTGAGTAGGTGCAAACCAGATGTAATGCTTGCTTCAAAATGCTGTGTTATCCATAGTGGTTATGTCTTAAGTTCTGTATAAATCGCCTACATTGTTACCATTTTTGCACTGTCAAATGTCCTCCCCCATTCTTTACAGACGGAGCTACATATTCAAACAGCATCCTTATTATCTATTGTGACAGCTTGGGGGAATTAAACTCAAAATGGCGGCTTGTCCTGGTCCGGACAGCAGTGGTTCATGGTACTGGGCGCCGGAAAGATAGCTTTCAGACAGTCCAAGTGTAAAATAAACGTGGCTTTATTCAGCTTAACTGCAACACAGCAAAACAACAAAAAAAACCTATGCCACAGTTAGGGCCTAACTCACTCCTTGAGTCCCTAACTAGCCTCTGGGGCAATAAGAGCCTGACTTAGTCTTTGTAAGTCTTCTCTGGATCCAAGCCCTCTGGGACAGTGCCTCTCTGTCCTAGGCTGGTCCACCATTTCCTGCTCCAAGCAGGTTTCTCCAGCCTTCTGGAGATACACGCCCCCCTCAAAGGCGTGGCTGAGAGCCTTTTCAGGGCTAGGCCTGGGTCGCTCAACAGCGCCCCCTGGCTCACATACTCACACTATCTTAAAATCATGACTTATTGAATAATTGAGGTTTAACATGTCCACCTCTAAATGTGGAATAGGTGTATTTAAAACAAATACTGAAACATTATTCTTCTATATCTTACAATTTATTCATGCATTGGCATATTTGTGTAAAACAAATATCTAAAGCATTTACCTGTAATGTCTATATATACACTGTTACATACAGTTTCTATATTATTGTGAAGACATTGCTTGGATTTCTTCCAAAACTGTGCAACTTTCATATACTGGAGAACTTTTCTACAAAGTAAAGTACTTTATGTGTTCCTTCACACTTACAACATATGTTCCTGGTTATTTAAAGCTTCCTGCATCTGCGCTGCGGTTATTGCCTTTCATCCCATTCCTATGTGCTTTCCTGAAAATGAAGACCTAGCATGTGTAGTTTTTCTAGGTCGAATAACAAACTTTAAAAGAACAGGAGATGGAATCCTTCTGAAAAGTCCCTGGTGGTGAATCCTATTCATTTTTAAGACAATTTCATGTTTTCTTTTTAAAATGACATTTCTGTCTAACATTTTACGTACCTTATTGTAGAACAATTGTGTATAATATATCAACAAATACTTTGTTCTGTGCTAACAATAACACACGTGTTTGTCGCTCATGGATTAAACAAACCAGACGTTAAATTGTGCTTGGTGTCTTGAATGGATACCCCCTAACAGCGTACTTAATGTTTGGCAGCAGTTCTTTTCCACAAGCAAAGCATTTCTTTGTATTGATATGGAAAAGTCTGTTTTAGATTTGTGTGTATGGAACATTGGCTTTGATTGTTCTAAAATCAGTCTTAGCTTTACCTCAACATTGGCGTTGCATTCTTTCCGGGATCACACATTTTGAAGACATTTGCACTGCCAGGATCAGAAGTCTTTAATCATTCTTCATTCATTTTAGCCTATTTGAGAATAGACTTAGCATACGGATATTTACTTGATGTCGTCATCTGCAACAATACAATTACAAGTGCTAAACATATATTAGATTTATTTTAGGTAACAAAATAACCCTATTTTAGTCACAGTTAATTATATCATACAGGGGTCCAAGAAGTTAAGATATGTGCTGTTGTTTACAGGGATCTAATGCTTGAGAGATGATTCAGTTATCATTGTGTATGTTTTCTCCTGTCTGTCCAAGAGCAGCATAAGCTTATACAGTTAATTCTTTCCTATTTTATCTGATTTTGAAAATTGATGTTCTATTCATAAGATAGGATATCGGTTTTAGATCAGCGGGGGTCTGATTGTATGGGACACCACTGCAGTGCTCACAGCCACCACTATTAACAGCACTACATCTCATACACTCAGGGGAAAACAGCTGAACTCCTTGGCTCCTGACAGTTGGACAAATGCCAATCTAAAATTTGATGTCCTTTCTTGAAAAAGCAGATTACTTTTTTTTTTAAATTGATGTCCAGTTCGCCTTGCTGTCATTAAAGAAACTTTGCAGTGATTCACAGCAGCAAAGTGCTATCTTATCTATTTCTGTGCCTAGCATTAATCTATCTATCATTGCAGGGGAGAAGAGTAAACTTAGGCTCCACACACATGAACGTTTGCATTTTCAGTGTGCTAGCCTTTTTTTAAATTTTATTTAATGGACCCATACACATGCAAGTGTATTATCACAGGCCCGTATATGGGGTCGCGGTCCCGTCTATGGGGTTGTGTGCAGAGACAAACTCAGGACAAGTCCTATTCCTGTCAATTGTGCAGCCCAGACTCACTGCAGAAAGTGAATGGTTCCTTGTGTGCATGATGTGCACATGAACATCATGTGGTCATGTGCATGTAGCCTTAACACTATGGGGCTGATTTATCAAGACCAGTGTTTTCCCCCACCAGGATCCCCTCCATGCTTCCTTTGAGGAAAGTGGCATACAGGCAGCAAAACATAAAAGTATCAATTTCTGCACAAAAATTCTGACTTGCAGAAAAAAATGTGTAACTTTTTTTCATGGCTTGTATGTCAGTTTTCAGGTACGAAGTCATGATAAATTTGTTATGATATCACTGGAGCAAATATCAATAATTGCAGGATCTGTCTGACTACACAGAGTAGTAGAAAAAGCTAAATCTCACACAAGATGGATCCTGGGCAGCCAAATGTCTTCACCTGCACCTGCTGCAAAGCTAGATGGACTTGTGCTGAATTTGGACCCAAGTTATCACCACAGAAACTAGTATAAGAAATGCTCTGCAAACTGAAGTCATACTAGAACCCACAACAAACTTACAAGTCAGATCTAAATCAGAGGGATGAATGAGAAGAGTAAACATGTCAAAGCCAAAAGGTTAATACTAGAGGTATCATTACAGCCAAAATCAGAGACAAGTGAATTTCCATTAACAGGCCAATAGTCAGTAATACAGCAGTTCTTTACATCCTTTAATTTGTGCTACTCATATATATAAATGAGTTTCTGTCTGTTCTTTATGCGCGACCAAACGACTGAACCGATCCTCACCAAATTTGGCACACAGGTACATCAGGTGTCTGAGAAGATTTTAGTCTGCCTCAGCTGTCTAGGACGTACCAGTCCTGAGATAAAGTATTCCCAAAAAATGACATGCATTAAGCCAATACAGGCCTGCAAGTCTTTCACTCATATTCCAACTGCCATACACACAGTCACATGTCCCTAATCAGCCAATAGAAGCTCGCAGGCGCTTATTCTCCACAGACACACAGATTTACACCATGTTTACATAGCAACCAAGCTATTTATGACCTGTGTTAGTCAATAGCAGTTCGCAGGTCCTTAAATATTCAGTCATATGACTTGTATCAGACAATATAAGTTCACATTTAATTTACCAGGTTTCCATAACAACACAGCCATAAATAGACTGTATCTATACTGGACTGCCATACTGGATATTGGACCCAAGCCTGTCTCCAATCTGACAAGGCACTGTCAGCCAATAGAAGCTTGCAGGCGCTTAGTCTCCACATGCACACAGCTGCACTCCAGGTTTCCATAACAACCCAGCCATTTTTCTTCATTGCGGTAGGTCAGCTTTAAAAGGGCAGGGCACTGTGAATGACACTGTTACACAAGATCACATACACACAGCTTTACTCCAGGTTTTCCATAACAACCGATCGCAGGTTTTTCACTGATATCCAAACTGAGATGCACATGATCACATGATGCTTATGGACCAATGGAAAATTGCAGGTTCTTCAGTTTTGACATACACACAGCTTTACACCAGGTTTCCATAGCAACCAAGCTATTTATGACCTGTATCAGTCAATAGTAGTTCGCAGGTCCTTAAATATTCAGTATTATGAAATGTATCAGCCAATATAAGTTCACATTTCATTTACCAGGTTTCCATAACAGCACAGTCATAAATAGACTGTACCTATACTGGACTGCCATAATGGATGTGAAGTTCAAAACTGGCCAATTCTTAAGGGGCCACTACATAAACAAAAAATAAAATATACCCGTGCGAAGCCAGGTCCTTCTGCTAGTACATTATATAGTCATCTGTTTTATCCAACTGCCATAGAATAGTTTTAGTACTGACAAAGCTTAACATGTAGTCTATTTGGTGGGAAGAAATGCAGAAGAAATGCTAAATGATGGTATTGTGTAATTTTTTTTTTTTAGTTCTGTAATGTTCATGATGGGAGTTGTTTCTTTAACTTTTTGCTGATTTTACTTTTAGTGACAATCTGGTGTTTATAGAATTCTTTAACTAGTCACCATGATAATGTTTCACTACATGCCATTCTCACAGTGAAAAATTCTTTTAAGGCCGGAGCACACAGGGAAAGTGCTAGTTATTTCAATCAGAGTGCTGCCTCATTTTTCAATCCTGACCTGAGGCAGGGCATTTAAACTCTTCATTGAGACTACTCAGATGCCTGCTATTATAGTAATTAGGCTACTTCTCATTATTTTGGCTGCATCTCTGATTACTGGTTTGCTTTCTGATTTTTACCGATTTGACACTATCCATGGACTTATGGACTTGACCCTAGCTTGGACACTGTTATTTTTCTATTACCTAGTTGGATACTCCTGTGTTTTGCTGGTTTTGACCTGGCTTTTATGTTAAACTCTGCTGAAAGTTTGCTGGTTTGGTTTAGTCTACAAGTGCACCTGTTTTCTGATACCAGTTTTGGTGTAGTAATCTAGTAACCTGGGTCTCTGATCTGCAAAGCCAATTCTGCCTTGTGGCAGATTCTGGTGAAAACCTCAGAGGTTCCTTAGGATATGTTCACACATCGGAATCTGTCGTGGATTTGGAGGTGGATTCCGGCCCTGAATCCGCAGCAGATTCCATTCCGAATTTTTTTTCATTGGCAGAGGTTGCAGTAGGACACGAAAAAATCAGTGTCCTGCTTGATCTTGCCACAGATTCTGTGGCTCGGGAGTCCCTGCAGGTTAGGCCCATTTATCCAGGCTTAATCAGCAGAGGAAAGCCGCAACAGAATGCCAATGCCCTGCACCGGCATTCCGTTGCGGCAATCCTGCGGCCGAATAAGGCAGTGGAAAACGAAGAAGAATTTCTCTTCATTTTCCACTGTGTGAACCTAACCTTAGACTCTACTAGCTAGAATGGTGCTGGATTCTAGGTAGCTTGTTTTGCTTTCTGTTTTTGATTTGCCAGTATACTGCAGTATGTTTGGAAATTGCTTAAACAGCTATTCCATAATTCAGGAAATCATTAAGTGACAATTCCAATAAAGCAAGGTTGCAATGGGTTAGCAATGGCAGAATCACCAGTGACTAACCTGCTCCAACCTACGGTAGCAATGTAGTGGATGGGATTTAAAGAGGATCTGTCACTAAGTAGAAATTGCTAATTAAAATACATCATTTGATTCTTGCTGTGCCCCTGATCAATTTGGTGTTTTTCTTTTTAAAATCCACCCACCCATTCAAATGATATGGCCCTTGGAACATTACACGTAAACTAGCTCTGATTCTCTAAGTGGACCTTAGGTTTTTCCATGGGAAAATAAAAGGTTTCCGTCCACATGGAGAATCTGAGATAATTTACATATAATCTTAAAGGGGCTATATATTTTGACTGGATGGGTGGATTTTTAAAGAGAACACTGGGGGTGAGCTACTGCGATCGGAGGAAGGCAGGGTCGGAGCAGGGGCTGTCCAAGATGGGCTTTGCATTGTGGAGACCTGGCGAGAAGTAGCTGGGGCGGTAATACAGTTATCCATTGTGCTCTGGGCTACAAGATCGGGCGGTACTGGAGACCCTGGGGGGGCTTTTTTAATCAATTGCTTGCCCCTGATCCCCTTCAGAGCAGCAGGCAGGTCCCTATAAGCCAGATGTAGGGTAGGAGCTCCAAGGTTTTTTTTTTTCTACTTAAAGAGCCTTTGGAGAAAAGAAGGTTTCTTCACTGTAAGGACTGTGAATCTGTGGAATAGGCTACTCCAGGAACTGGTCAGAGCAGCATCAAAAATGGCTTACATGCCTTTTTACATTAAAATAGCATTAACCCCTTCTGAATGTTGGGCCATGCTGCTAATCCAGCGTACTCAATGCGCTAAGGCGCATGATCACAAAACAAAAAACGTCATCTGGAGCCGAGTGCATCAATTGCGCATGCGCAGATCCACAAAGGGATCTGTTTTATGATCCTGCACAGTAGCGCATTGAACACGCTGGATTAGTGGCATGGTCTGCAAATATATACTTTCCATCTTTTTAATAAAATGTAATAATATTTTTTTATAGTATTATATATTATTTTATATATACACTATATATTGGTGAACCTATGGCACGCATGTCAGAGGGGCCACTCAGAGCCTCTCTGTTGGCACGTGCGCTGACGCCCTGATCGCATACTAAGGGGGAATTCGGTACAGGATTCCCCGTTAGTGAGCGATCTCTTCTTTCAGCTGTATGTGCAAATGCACATACAGCTGAAAACTGTCAGTGTATGCCACAGGTCCACGCGACCACGGCTTACACTGACTGAAGAGTGTGACCTCTGCCCTGACGCAGGCGTGATGACGTCATTCATCTGCGCCTGCACTGTGGTAGAATAAGGAGGATGATACTTACCTTCTCTTCGTGGGAGTGCTGGTAAGTAGCATATAATCTCATAGATTGTAAGCCCTTGCGGGCAAGGCCCTCTATCCCACTGTGCCAGTTGGTCATGGTTAGTATTGTATTTGTTTTGTATATTTTGTGTACCATATGTAAACCCTCAAATGTAAAGCACCATAGAATTAATAGTGTTATATAAATAAACAACAATAATAATAGTACTGTGTGGGGGCCCACTGTGGAGCATATAATACTGTGTGGGGGCCCACTGTGGAGCATATAATAATGTGTGGGGGCCCTGTGGATTATATAATACTGTGAGGGCCATTGTGGAGCATATAATACTGTGTGGGGGCCACTGTGGAGCATATTCTACTGTATGGAGCCCACTGTGGAGCATATACTACTGTGTGGGGGCCCACTGTGGAACATATAATACTGTGTGGGGCCCACTGTGGATCATATAATACTGTTGGGGCCATTATGGAGCATATAATAATGTGTGGGGGCCACTGTGGAGCGTAAAAAAACTGTGTGGGGTCCCACTGTGGAGCATATAATATTGTGTGAGGGCCACTGTGGAGCATATAATACTGTGCGGGGGCCCCATGTGGAGTGTAAAATAGTGCATGGGGGTCCACTGTGGAGCATATAATACTTTTTGGGGTCCCACTGAGGAGCCTATTATAATGCGTGATGGCCACTGTGGAGCATATTATACTAAGTGGGGGTCACTGTGGAACATAAGTTACGGTTTGGCTGCCTCTGAGGGGCATATTTTACTGTGTGGGGCCACTGTGGAGCACATTGTACTGTCTGGAGGCCACTGTGGAGCACATTGCACTGTCTGAAGGCCACTGTGGAGCACATTGTACCATCTGGGGGCCACTGTGGAGCACATTTTACCACGTGGAGGCCCTTCACTATTTATGTCACACAGTATCTGTTTTATAGCAGACCGTAATAACATTGCACGGTCACTATAAAACAAATCATATACGATGTAAATAGTGAACATTAATTGTTCAAAAGTATACCAAATGCAGTACAAAGTTGTTTTGTATAATTGAAAACTCTGTAAAACCCCATTCACACGACCGTATTTTGCGGATCCGTAACTGTCCGCAATTGTGGATCCACACAGTATTAAGGTTAAATTGCCATGTTGGCATTTTGCGATAAATTAATGGGTTTTAGGTTGCAGTTTGGGCACTTTGTCTCTAAAAGGTTCGCCATCACTGCCCTATATAATGTTGCTTTAGCCACTTGATTGTTGCTTGAGAAAGTTTCCTGTTGGGACCGAAACGTCGTCTTAGAATAAAGGCACTAGCTATTTGATCTGCTGTAGTGCTGCCATTTATTTTTTTTCTTTTGTATACTTCTTGGAGGTTGCCGCCCTCTTTTGGATTTTGCACCTGCACTTCACTATTTCTGTACTGCTTTGACCTTTCTGTTACTAGATTAGATAGATAGATGGATAGATAATGTAACAAATATGGGACCTTTTCCTTTGTTAATGGACCTGAAATGTAGCATAAATCCATCCTTAGGCTTTTTTTTTAATCCAATTTGAGTGCTGCCTCATTTTTTGTATTGATTAAGGATTGCACAGCTATATACAGGAGGTTTGGTAATTTAACCCCTTGAGAGGATTTTTTTACACACAGTGCTGCTCTAGAGTTTTTCTCTAGATAGATAGGTAGGTAGATGATACATAGAAAATAGATAATGCATAGAAGATAGGTAGGTAGACGATCCATACTGTAGATAGAGAGATGATGCAAAGAAGTTTGGTAAGTAGATGATACATAGAAGGTAGGTTGGTAGAGTAGGTAGATGATACATAGAAAATAGATAATGCATAGACTATAGATAGATGATATGTAGTTAGATGATGCATAGATGATAAATGATATGTAGGTAGGTGAATGTAAATCTATCTATTTACAGTGCTATGAGAAAAGTATTTACAGATTTCTTTTGTTTTTGCACATTTGTCACACTTAAATGTTTCAAATTATCAAACAAATTTGAATAGCAGGCAAAGATAATCTGAGTAAATACAAAAAGCAGTTTTTAAGTGATGGTTTTATTTATTAAGGGAAAAAAGCTATCTAATTCATCTATGTGAAAAAATAATTGAAACCCCCCCCCCACCATGAATTAACTGTGATTAACCACATTTTTGGACAGTTTAGTTCAATTTCACACACCCAGGCCTGACTATTGCCAGATCTGTAGAATCACAAATTCACTTAAGTCAAATCTGTCTGACAACATGAAGTAGACTAAAAGATCTCAAAAAGCAAGACATTATGCCCCGATCTGAAGAAATTCAAGAACAGATGAGTAACAAAGTCATTGACATCTATCAGTCTGAAAAAGTTACAAAGCCATTTCTAAGGCTTTAGGGCTCTAGTGAACCAGAGTGAGAGCTATTATCCACAAATGGAGAAAACTTGGAAAAGTGGTGAACCTTCACAGGAGTGGCTAGCCTACCAAAATTATTCCAAGAATGCATCGATGACTCATCCAGGAGGTCACAAAAGAACCCAGAACAACATCTAAAGTAGTTAAGGTCGGTATTCATGATTCAACAATAGGAAATAGACTGTGCAAAAATGGTATCCTTGGTGAGTTCCAAGACGGAAACCACTGCTGACCAAAATGAACACAATCTCCTGTCTTGCATTTCCCAAAAAACATCTTGACAATGCTGAAGACTTTTAGGAAAATATTCTGTGGACTGATTTTTGGAAGGTGTGTGCGTTCCTTTACATCTGGCATATGACTAACACAACATTTCAGAAAAAGAACATCATAGAGACAGAGATGGTCTGGGACTACTTTGCTGCTTCAGGACCTGGATGACTTCTTGTAATAGATGGAACCATGAATTCTGCTCTCTATCAGAAAATACTGAAGGAAAATTTCTGACCATCAGTTTGTGACCTTAAAGGGGTATTTGTATTTGAAGTATCCTATCTATACTGCTAGCTTATGTATATTCAAGAGTTTTCCTAAATACATTGCTTTAGCAATGCTGCCTTGTTTGCCTGCTATGTGAAATTATTCCTCCCATTGTTTACACATCCTTGTCAAGGCACCCAGCCTGTTATCTAATCTAGGTTGGATGACTTGACTCCCTGTTCACTGGGATCCAACGAAGTCCAATGAAGGTTTTGGAGTGGCTAGTAAAAGTCTGGACTTAAATCCAATTGAGATGCTGTGGCATGACCTTAAACAGGCCATTCATGCTACAAAACCCCTGCAATGTTGCAGAATTAAAACAATTCTGCTAAGAGATTGAAAGACTCATTGCCAGTTATTGCAAAAGCTTGATAGCACTTGTTGCCACCGAGGGTTGCAAAATCAGTTATTAGGTTTAGATGGCAATTACTTTTTCACGTAGGTTCATGGCGGTTTGGATACCTTTTTTTCCCCATTTTGTATTCACTCGAGTTATCTTTGTCTGATATTGAAATTTGTTTGAAAAATGTAAGCATGACAAAAAAAGCAAAAACAAAAGAAATTTGTAAGGGGGCAAATACTTTTTCACATTATAGTATCTACAGTCATATGAAAAAGTTTGGGCACCCCTATTAATCTTAATCATTTTTAGTTCTAAATATTTGGGTGTTTGCAACAGCCATTTCAATTTGATATATCTAATAACTGATGGACACAGTAATATTTCAGGATTGAAATGAGGTTTATTGTACTAACAGAAAATGTGCAATATGCATGAAACCAAAATTTGACCGGTGCAACAGAAAAGTGACATTAATATTTAGTAGATCCTCCTTTTGCAAAAATAACAGCCTCTAGTCGCTTCCTGTAGCTTTTAATCAGTTCCTGGAACCTGGATGAAGGTATTTTTGACCATTCCTCTTTACAAAACAATTCCAGTTCAGTTAAGTTTGATGGTCGCTGAGCATGGACAGCCCGCTTCAAATTATCCCACAGATATTCAATGATATTCAGGTCTGGGGACTGGGATGGCCATTCCAGAACATTGTAATTGTTCCTCTGCATGAATGCCTGAGTAGATTTGGAGCTGTGTTTTGGATCATTGTCTTGCTGAAATATCCATCCCCGGCGTAACTTCAAATTCGTCACTGATTCTTGTACATTATTCTCAAGAATCTGCTGATACTGAGTTGAATCCATGCGACCCTCAACTTTAACAAGATTCCCGGTGCCGGCATTGGCCACACAGCCCCAAAGCATGATGGAACCTCCACCAAATTTTACAGTGGGTAGCAAGTGTTTTTCTTGGAATGCTGTGTTTTTTTGACGCCATGCATAACGCCTTTTTGTATGACCAAATAACTCAATCTTTGTTTCATCAGTCCACAGGACCTTCTTCCAAAATGAAGCTGGCTTGTCCAAATGTGCTTTTGCATACCTCAGGCGACTCTGTTTGTGGCGTGCTTTCAGAAACGGCTTCTTTCACATCACTCTCCCATACAGCTTCTCCTTGTGCAAAGTGTGCTGTATTGTTGACCGATGCACAGTGACACCATCTGCAGCAAGATGATGCTGCAGCTCTTTGGAGGTGGTCTGTGGATTGTCCTTCACTGTTCTCACCATTCTTCTTCTCTGCCTTTCTGATATTTTTCTTGGCCTGCCACTTCTGGGCTTAACAAGAACTGTCCCTGTGGTCTTCCATTTCCTTACTATGTTCCTCACAGTGGAAACTGACAGGTTAAATCTCTGAGACAACTTTTTGTATCCTTCCCCTGAACAAATATGTTGAACAATCTTTGTTTTCAGATCATTTGAGAGTTGTTTTGAGGAGCCCATGATGCCACTCTTCAGAGGAGATTCAAATAGGAGAACAACTTGCAATTGGCCACCTTAAATACCTTTTCTCATGATTGGATACACCTGGCTATGAAGTTCAAAGCTCAGTGAGGTTACAAAACCAATTTTGTGCTTCAGTAAGTCAGTAAAAAGTAGTTAGGAGTATTCAAATCAATAAAATGATAAGGGTACCCAAATTTTTGCACCGGTCAAATTTTGGTTTAATGCATATTGCACATTTTCAGTTAGTACAATAAACCTCATTTCAATCCTGAAATATTACTGTGTCCATCAGTTATTAGATATATCAAATTGAAATGGCTGTTGCAAACACCCAAATATTTAGAACTAAAAATGATTAAGATTAATAGGGGTGCCCAAACTTTTTCATATGACTGTATCTATCTATCTATCTATTCATTAAGATATATATACATGAAATTCCATAAAATCACAGAATGTAAGTTAAACATTCTCATAGGGCAGAATATATTTAGTAGAGAAATACTTAATGTGGAGAAATGAGAAATCAGGAATTGCAAACATTTGCAGTTATTTTAGTTTAAAATGTCACTGTTCAGTGGATATGTATGCAATAATGTCAGTGTGGTTTTTCTATAGTAAGTAGTGTATATAGTCATAACTGAGGTCTCCAGTGGATAGTCATAAACCTAGGGGTTGCAAGTCACATGTGGCTCCTTAGCCTCTGTTCAAGGACAACTATACTATGCTTTGTAGTATATTTTCCTATTCTAGTATATTGCTCTCATTATAAACACTATACAAGAGAAAACTCCCACACATAAAGTGCTAAGATGGAAAATAAAGTCTATATAATTTGGGAAGCATCTTTAACCCAGCAACTCTGTCATATGATGCCACAAAGACGTCAAGGGATCATTTATAACAGTGGTCGTAGTAGGTGTTTACCTTGTGTACTTAAATGAGCTCAGACTACTTGGCAGTACAGTAGATCCAGTTACCTTAGCTGAACCTTCTTGCTTGAGTGATAAGTTTTATCAAGCAAAGTATTTTAGATACATTTTTTTTACATTAAACCAAATTAAAAAGGTACCACCAGGAGAAAATAAATATTTCAGTCTTTATCAAATTTAGTTTAGATTAGGTTATTCATATATCAGATTAGTATAGTATGTGATATACCTACAAATACTTATGCTCTAAAATATTCCACATGTGTAAAGTCAACATTTATAGATAAAATTTCCTTGTAGACATGCTATGTATTGTTTCTAAAAAAATATATTCAAATGAATAATTAAATAAAATACCTACAAAAGACACAAAAGCAGTATGTCCTTTATATGCAATTTATTGATTTTATTTAAATGCCATTAAAAACATGAAGCAGTTCATGGATGGATAAGTAACCCTACAAACAGCAGACAAAAGAACACTGCTCAAACACCTAACTATTAACCAGATAATTACAAATAGAATAGGAATCTGCTACCTATTTAAAGGGCATTCCCAAGAACATAGTCATATTTATATTTGCAGACAATTAAAAGTTAAGCGCTTTTGCAATTATAAATAAAATAATTAAGGAAATTTCTTCCTCTGTGTTATACAGCACATGCAGTGATAAACAACATAGCTTTATGTATTACACTTTTATAGATTTGAAGAAAAGCAACTTTGAAGTCTTGTGCAAAAAAAAAAAAAAAAAGCAGTTGGTGCACTGAGGGTGGGATTTCAGCCCTGGGAGCACTGCTCTTGCTGCTTTGGTAAGATGGGTGATGTCATAGCAGAGGGAGGGTTAACTCCCACTGCAAGGGGTGGTGCAGGCAGGAGGTGGTAGGGGTCTGAGCGGCAAGATCAGTGTTCCTGGGAGCTCCCTGTGCATCAACTGCCTCATTTGCATAAGACTTCTTCAAAGTTGTTTTTCTCCAAATCTGCAAATTGAAATACATACCTAAGGTATATTATTTTCACTGTGGTATGCTCTGTAACAGTTGGGTATGCTTGGAGGACATAATAGACTTCCTTTAAATATTTTTTCAAATCATCTCAGTGGTATCAGTCTGATGTCTAGATTGGTTGCCAATGAATACAACAATGAATGCAACAACTTTCTTTACTCTGAATTGAGCTGTCCCTGCCTAAAAACCCAGTCGCAATACGGAAGTCATGGCTGAGTTTTTGGACAAGTGCCAGATCAAAGAAACTTCCCACATTTATGGCTGCTGATCAAGACAACAGACTGTCACCACTGAACTTATAAGTGAAAATCTTTAAAGCGCTGCTTAATTTTCTACTAATTAAAATATTGTTACGTTGGTCATTGATCATCAAAAAGTGTGACCACCTCTGTAAAAGCAGAAGTTTTTACAGTTTACTGGTCTGAAGCATTCAGGCATGTTTTAACACAATTCTAAGGATGAAAGACATTACCAATGATCTTAGAGAAGCAATTGCTGCTGCCCATAAATCTTGGAAAGATTTGAAGTCCATCATTCAACTGCGAGAACAAGTGGAAAATTTTCAATACAGTTGGTTATGTTCATGGGAATACACCATTAAGAAAAAACAATCAATTGATTATAAAATAGTCAGTTGTATTTTGATGAATCTGCCATAGATCTGGTGCAAGAAACAGCTGTTTAATAGTGGATGGTAATTATACAGTTATGAGAAAATGAAAATACACCATCTTTGAAATCTATGTTTTACTTCTCAGGAAATAAGAAATAAACATCTGGTCTTTAAAAGGTATTAAAATATAGTAAATACAACCTCAGTTGAAAAAGCACCAAATTACAAATGGCATTATTTATTTAACAAAAACCACAAGCAATATGTGAAAAAATAAGTACCCCTTGTTGATTTTACAGTAATTAGGAGGGTAGGTAGAAGCCAGGTGCTGCTAATCAAATGCCCTTAATTAATTAATTGATCATCAAAGTGTAACCACGTGTGTAAAAGCTTAAGTTTTTGCAGTTTTCTGGTCTGGAAAAGTGGAACAAAATACACTCAGGACAGTTGACAATCTTCCCAGGACTGGACGTTCCAGCAAATTTACCCCAATGTCAATGCTCAGATAACATGTGAAACCCCAACAACTACATCTAAGACTCTACATTCCTCAGCATGCTACATATTCAAGTTCATAACAGTGCAATTACAAAAAAATAAACAAATATGTCTTGTTTCAAAAGATTGTTTGGAAAAAAATACAGTATGTTTTCTAAAAGAAAATAACATGACGGGGCGTGGCTTGGCGCTGCTCGAGATGGTTGCTGCTCTGTAGCACTCTGAGGCCTCACTGATATCCGTGGCTCATACCGGCAACTCGGCGCCAGTGATACCCGGCAGATTACAAGCAGGGAGATCCTCTGCCCCCACAGGCAGCGGGGAGATGGCGAAACGGGGGAAAAAAGGCCCCCCAAAGCGGCTTACCGACTTCTTTGCCGCGCCGGCGGTGGCCCAAGATGGCACCAGCGAAACCTCCCTTCTCCAAGCACAGCATGCCGCAGGCGGCCCTCGCGCTGCATATGACAGCGCTTCAGGTGAGGCGTCCCACCAGCTTACCCCATCGCACCAGGGTTCCCATACTGGCAGGCCAGGTTCCCAGGAGAGCTTGAAGAGGGGTACAAAGGGCCAGCAGCAACCTTACAAGAGGGGACTACAACCCCATCACCACCCACTCCAACTCCTGTTGGTCAACATGACCTCTCCCCTGCAGCAGCATCCTCCAGGCAGGCAGCAGCACCCTTACACAAAGCCCTGTGAAGCAGAGGATGAAATGGGATACCACATTCTGCTTTGATTCTCGCACAGCTACAGAAGAACCCCAACAGTACGATTCGGATGTGCTCCAGGCTATCCCTGCAGGTACCCAATCTGCTTCCGAGTCCTTCTTGAAAGATATAATGCTAGCTTTGCATAATTCTATCCAGAAAGATATCACTAAGGCGATTACGTCCGTCTCCTCCACGATTGACTCTCTTGGCAGCAGTCTTGACCATGTTGAGAATAAAATGGGTGAATTTGCTGCGGCACACAATACCATAGTGGATGCCCATAACGATCTTGAGGAAGAATTGGCGGCAGTTAAACTTAAACTCGCCGACATGGAAGACAGAACCAGACGGAACAATGTAAAGTTTCGTGGCATACCGGAGTCAGTCGCTGCCAGGGACTTGATTTCTTTCTTGCAACAGTTAATGAAAGCGACTCTGCCACACTTCTCTGACGCAGATCTGATCATAGACAGGGCCCACCGCCTGCCGAAGCCTAAGGGGATGCCCAACCATATTCCCAGGGACACCCTCGCCCGTATACATTTCTATCATATTAAAGATCGTCTCATGTTCGAGTCAAGAAAAAGATCATCTTTGCCTGAGCCGTTCAAGGAAATTCAACTATATGCAGACCTTTCTCAGGCTACAATTGCTGCCAGAAGAAAGCTTGCTCCTGTTACAGCGGTCCTCCACCAACACAATGTTCCTTACAAGTGGGGATTTCCCACTAAAGTTATTGTTATCAGAAATGGAGTGACTCATTCATTCAATTCCTTTGACACAGGGAAGAGTCTGCTACTCCAGTGGAACCTGCCACCACCTGCGCCTGATATCCAGAAATCCTCAAGGGCTGAGTCCCACAAGCTGGATCCTCCGTGGAAATCTACCGCCTTCGCCGAGTGAATAGCCATATTGGACACACTGTTAGTTACTCGTGGTACACTTTGTAATTTGTATCCTACGGCAAACTTCCCCCCCCCCAAGTTTGCACAGTATTACACTTCCCGGTCCTGTAACACTGTTTTTTCTTTTTCACTCAATGTTGAATAGTTATATGTTGAACACTGTTCTTAACAAGTTTTTCCCCTCTAGGCCTAACAAGTTTATCTTTGGTATTGCTCTCACACTTGAGTCTCTCTGCTACCAATCCATGTTATTAACTCTTAAATTTATTTATGGGTGTTAAATTTCTGTCACTTAATGCGAGGGGCCTAAAAGTCCCTTTAAGCGTTCATTGCTGTGGAAGGAGGCTCTCAGATCTGCGGTGGATGTAATTTGCATTCAGGAGACGCATTTCTGTGACCCTCTCCCTCTGAAGTTTTCTCATAAACTGTTCCCTCAGGTTTTTTGCTCAAATGCTACCAGGAAGGTTGCAGGTGTCCTCATATCAGTTAAACACACAGTGTCCTTTCAGCTAATACATGTCATTTCAGACCCTAAAGGCCGCTATGTAGCTCTTATTTGTTTGATTGACAATTGTCATTTTACTATCTTAAATGTATACTGTCCTAACACATCTCAAATATCCTTTTTAAACTTGGTATTAAAAAAGGTTAGGAAGTGTGCACAGGGCCAGTTTCTCTTGTGTGGCGATTTCAATATTGTGCATGATGCTGCTGCCGATTCCACTTATTGTGGCAAGCATATGCCTCAAATATTAGGACTGTGGCTCCGGCAAGAGGAGCTTCATGATGTCTGGAGGTGCTTACACACCTTCGAGAAAGATTATACGTATTATTCTGCTAGTCATCAATCCTACTCACGAATAGACATGTTCCTAGCCCAAACTGATATGCTCCTTAGAGTGCAAGGTTGTGAAATAGGCAATATTACGTGGTTGGACCACGCGCCTATTACTCTCACCATATGCTCAGAAGGTGTCACTGTTCCTCCCGTGTCGTGGCGAAACAATACATATATCATGTCCCTGAAATAAGTAACCAAGAAATTGACTGCTGACATTACTGAATTTTTTAATATTAATTCTCCCTCGGTAGATGATAAGTTCTGCCTCTGGAATTCTCATAAGGCATTTGTCAGGGGACTAATGATACAGTATACCTCGCGCTTTAAGCGCCAGAGATTGCACAAGATGAAGAAGTTACTCACTTCTAATACAACTTTAGAACAGCAACATAAGACTAAACATACAGTACAGACCAAAAACACCTTCTCATTCCAAGAGTTTTCTGTATTTTCATGACTATAAAAATTGTAGATTCACACTGAAGGCATCAAAACTATGAATTAACACATGTTGAATTATATACTTAACAAAAAAGTGTGAAACAACTGAAAATATGTCTTATATTCTAGGTTCTTCAAAGTAGCCACCTTTTGCTTTGATTACTGCTTTGCACACTCTTGGCATTCTCTTGATGAGCTTCAAGAGGTAGTCACCTGAAATGGTTTTCACTTCACAGGTGTGCCCTGTCAGGTTTAATAAGTGGGATTTCTTGCCTTATAAATGGTGTTGGGACCATCAGTTGTGTTGTTCAGAAGTCAGGTGGATTCACAGCTGATAGTCCTACTGGATGGAGCTAAGTAAAAAGAAAAAAGCAGCTAAGTAAAGAAAAACGAGTGGCCGTCATTACTTTAAGAAATGAAGGTCAGTCAGTCCGAAAAATTGGGAAAACTTTGAAAGTGTCCCCAAGTGCAGTGGCCTAAACCATCAAGCGCTACAAAGAAACTGGCTCACATGAGGACCGCCCCAGGAAAGGAAGACCAAGAGTCACCTCTGCTGTGGAGGATAAGTTCATCCAAGTCACCAGCCTAAGAAATCGCAGGTTAACAGCAGCTCAGATTAGAGACCAGGTCAATGCCACACAGAGTTCTAGCAGCAGACACATCTCTACAACAACTGTTAAGAGGAGACTGTGTGCAGCAGGCCTTCATGATAAAATAGCTGCTAGGAAACCACTGCTAAGGACAGGCAACAAGCAGAAGAGACTTGTTTGGGCTAAAGAACACAAGGAATGGACATTAGACCTGTGGAAATCTGTGCTTTGGTCTGATGAGTCCAAATTTGAGATCTTTGGTTCCAACCATCGTGTCTTTGTGCGACGCAGAAAAGGTGAACGAATGGACTCTACATGCCTGGTTCCCACCGTGAAGCATGGAGGAGGAGTTGTGATGGTGTGGGGGTGCTTTGCTGGTGACACTGTTGGGGATTTATTCCCAACTTATATACTTATACAATATACTGATCTGTCTTTCTTCCTTTCAATAGAAAACAGACCATGATGGTTGGCCTTCTGGAAGGTTTTTCCCATCTGCACATCTTTGTACCAGAGTGACCATTGTGTTCTTGGTCACCTCTCTTGCTAAGGCCCTTCTCCTGTGATTACTTAGTTTGGTGGGGCAGCCAGCTCTTGGAAGAGTTTTTTTTTTTTTTTTTTTATGATGTTCCAAACTTCTTCCATTTAAGAATTATGTGCTCTTGGGAACTTTTAGTACAGCAAAAAATGTTTTTATACTCTTCTCAAGATATGTGCCTCCACAAAATCCTGTACATATTTTTATGCAGTACTATGCAAACATTTTAGGCAGTTGTGTGGAAGAAATGCTGCAAAAAAGAATGCACTCATCAACAATGAATTTGCAACACCAAGAATGACAAACCATAAGGTTATGCAAATTGAGTAGGCAGCAGGTGTTACTAAGATCTGCAAGCACCTAGCTCCAGTTTGTGGCATGTGGGAGCAGGGCCAGCATGGGGGAACCCAAATTGGGAAATCGTTCAAGGAGCCCCTGGAATCCCAGGACCTCTATTTACAACTGTATATACATGCACAGCACGCAGATACCATTGAAGCATATCACCTATGACTGAGTAGGGAGATTTTAAGCTTCTACTCTAACATAGAAGACTGCTGACAGTGATGTTACTGTACAGGACATTCCAGCATTGGTGGTGTGATGATGTTACTGCATCTAGGCACCTGTGCCGGACCTACATGGAAGAGCCTTCAGCTGCTTTACTCATCGGGGCATCGTGGTAAGTTGAGTAAAAGATTTATTGTTTTTTGAAAAGCAAAAGGAGAGCTATAACAGTTGATCTATTATGTATTGGGGAGCTACTATAAGAGGGGAACTGTTATAAGGAGTGCCATTATTTATCAGAGAGGAACTATTTAATATAATGGAAGCTATTATAAGGGGGAACTATTATATTTAAAGGGGGTATTATAAAGGATGCATTATTTTTTATAGGTAGGCTCTATTATTTCTAAACAGGGATTATTATTTATAAGGGGACATTATTATTTATAAGCAGGGGCTATTATTTATAAGGTACATTCTTATGAACAGAGACTATTATGTATAGGGGGACTATTATTTATAGGAGGGAACTACAGTATTATTTATCAAGTGGCTATTACTGATAAGGGGAACTATTATTTATAAGCCACAGGGCTGCTTTAGCCATAGGGACCAACGGTGCACTTGCACTGGGCCCTATGGTAGCGGGGGCCCCCCTTGGGACAGTGGGACAGTCCTGCATTTGCAGTCCCGCTGTCAGACCTACGGCATAATGCTGATATTTTTAATAGGCTCACTTATATCTTTTGATATTTAATAAAAGCTAAGCATTAAGTATTGATATGTTTTCATGAATGGGATAACTCTGGTTCTTCTTGGCCAACTGGCTAATGATTATTGACATATTATATATTCAACTCGCCATATATATCAGAGAGTGATCATATTTACCAAAGATTTTAATAATGTCCTTGAAGAAGATACCTACTTATAAAATGACCATTGTTAAAGAAAGCTCAAAATGTCACATGCCTACATGTTCTTTAAAAAAAAACAAAAAAAAACATCTGTTTATTTTTAAGAGCTGTACTCTCTTCTATCTTTTGGTGGAAAATGGTTGCGAAATGAAGACATATTGCACATATGTCTTTATTTTCCGTGCTTCTTTCACACAATTCTTTTTCCTATTTTCCAAAACTATTTTTCCCTCAGACCCATAAAATAGTAATACGTTCATGAAAGAATTAATTGTCAACCTTGATATTTGTGCACATCTGGCTGCATATGCGGATACCACTGGTGGGACCTGCATCTATTAGACATTTCATAAATTTCTCAGCTGGGAATACTCCTCTAAAGTAACTGTGCAGTCATGACCAAAAAAAAAAAAAAATCAACCCACAAAGACGTGGGAATGCACTAACCTCACCCACTTCTGTGACATCCTGGGGATACCTGTGCTTAAGATCCAGGTTTGGGAGATTGCATCTGCACCAATAAGCAACATCCGTCCTCCTGAACGTTCTCTCCTCTACACTTTGCAACACCTGCCTGTATATCCCTGACACCTACCCCCAATGAAGGACTCTCTGTCCTGGTTACTCTGTCACCCACGTGCATTTTCATTTTCTGATTGGGTCCTCCCCCACCCCCATTTAGTTACTCACCAGTTTTTTTCTATATGAGACAGTTTAATTGATTTGCTTGTATTCGTTCCACTGCAGTGTGCATGGGTGCATTTAACGTCTACCCGGCTTACCCTACTACTCTACTGATTTTGTTGGTATTATTAGATCACTCTTACCACTGTTTTAGTTTCCCTATAGTCCTCTAATTTAGTTCCCCCTCTCACTATTTAAATTGTATCATTATCGAGTTCCCCCTTCTTTCTCTTCTTTCTATTAGGAAACCTTATTAGTCATATTTGCTTACCTTATCATTCTAACCCATTCCAGGCTTATGCAATGTGTTTGTGTTTTCTTGTCTTCTCATTGTTTTTTGTTCCCCTGTTAGTTTTTCTCTTTTTGTCTTCTCCCCTGTCTGCAACCTGAGAACCATCTTTAGCTGGAGAGACAGCCTGGCAATGCAACTCCCATATGTACATCATTGGTGAGGGGTCCCACCCCTCTACTGAATCCTAAGCTTGATATCCACTAACCCTACACTTTCTAGCTTTGTCCTGTTTCACAACCTTTGGTCATGGTTAAGTGTGTTACACCTAATGTGAGAAAGGCCTAATTGTATTGTAAGGTCCCTAGTTCTTTAGAGAGTTGAGATCCCTTAGGGCCAAAGTCACTTTTCTACAAAAGACTCCTTAGATTCTTTAGGTTCCTTGTGTTTTACACAACAACACTTTCCTACCTGGCTTCCTCAGGGTGCACAAAGGTGGGGGTAATGAGTTTGCTATACTGCCCTATCCAGATCCATGTCTCAGACTGTAAGCAATTGCTACTTAAAGGAGTATTCCCATCTCCGGGATAATATTTAAAAGTGTAGCTTAAACTAACTGATTATTTTACCCTCTACATTGTCTTATCTATCTTGCTTCATTTGGCAGTTACCTCTTTTTATGTCTCCTCAGTATTTATAACATGTTTCCTAGATCTCCTTAGCTATAGAGGAGCATGGCTTGGTTGGCTTGTTCGCAACTCTATTTTCTGCTCTTCACTGTGATTAATCGCTAATGGAGCCTTCTGTGAGCTCTTCAAAGTGCATTTAACTGCTGAGCCTTTATGAGGACTAGAACAGTGCTTGATCTGTTTCTCTGTTATTTTTTTTCAAGATGGGAAGACCTTTTTAAGCAATTTCCGATAAAGTTATGGAACTAGTAAGCAATTATCTGGTAGGATCAGACCACAAACAAAAAACACTACCAATAATATAACACTGCTCTGGTGGGTAGGGTTTAAGGCTACTCTGAAGTATTTACCAGAGCCTGCCACAATGCAGAATGGAATTGACTGCTCAGTATCTAGGTTGCATACACAACACAGTGGGCCAGAAAAGAGGTTCACTTACAGGCTAAGGATCAAACAAGAAAACCTAGCAGATAGAGAGAGTTATACAATATCCGGAGTCAGACACCAGAAAAGTATGTGAAAAGCTAATATGAAAGCAGAGGAATACTAGTAGTCAAGACCTGGGTCAGATCCAAAAGGTGTCAGATAAAACAAACATAACAAGAGAGGGTTTAACCAGGAAAACAAGCCAAAGTCATTAATGAGACAATGAAACTGGTTTCACTTCGGGCCACCTCTAAGGACATTATCCTCGCAGACTCCCCAGTCTTCACCCTTTAACCCCCATACACTGATCACTACGAGGAGTCATCCAGACTGCTACTTCTTGAGGTTTTCCGAGTTAGGTAGCGGCTGACCAGGTAGACAGAACTGTGGTTCTGAGCACCATAGAATCAGGATAAAAACAAAACAAAGTGTGAAGAAAGACTAAAACAAAGTTGGATAGGCTAAAATCAGACATGAATACAAAACAAACAGAGGTAGCAGGAGGCAAAGACTTGGCATACATGGTTCACAACACACCCATTGCTCAACCAGTGTTGGACTCAAAACACAGAGTTATATAGATGCAGAGACAAAGGAAGCAAAGTGGGAAGAAGTTTAGCAGGTGAAAACACTAGTAATTGATGAGACAAGAGCAGGAACAGAACATAGACATTGAAAATAAGCTAGGTTTGCTAAGAAAGGCACTATGCCATCTCAGTGAGTTAAATATCCCTCATTATTAAGGACCTTCCAAATGGCAAATCTCTGGAAAAATTGCAATTTTCACTTTTCATTATCAGCTGCAAATTCATTTCTGGAAACTAAATTATTGCAACACTCAAGGGTTAAAAATGCTCACTACGCCACTTGATAAATCCCTTGAGGAATGTAGTTTCCAAATTGGGGTCTGCGGATTTCCCTTTACTGGGAATTCAGGGATTCTGCAAAAGTGATATGATGTCCAAAAACCAAACTGTGCTCCAAAAACCAAATAGCGCTCATTCTGTGCCCGGCTATGTATGCCCAAAGAGCAGTTTATACCCACATATACTACTTTTTTGTGCCAGGATAATCCACTTAAAAGTTTTAGGAGTGTGTGTCTCTGTTCACACAAAGTGTGCACAACATATTAGGCACTGAAATGGCATTTCTTTAAAAATTAGAATTTTCACTTTGCAATTTTTGGAAGGTAATCTTGGGCTCAAAATTATACCAATACCCCTTGATAAATTCTGTAAAGTGTGTACTTTCTAAAATGGGTTCATATTTTGGAGGTGAATTATTTATTTTATCTCAAGGCCTCTGCAAATGTCCGCCAATGCAGTATAAATGTCCAAATTGGGCCTCAAATGTGCATGGTGCTCTCTCACTTCTGAGCCCTGTTGTATTTCCAGGCAAAAGATTAGGGCGGCATGCAAAATCAGGAGCATAATAACTGGAGAGCTGACTTTTCACAGTGCCACAAGCTGGGCGTGACATATCGGGCACTGAAGAAGCACATATCTGGGAAAATTTTAATTTTCAAAGCTATTGCCACATAAAGTGACACATCAGTTTTGAAAGATGGGTCTTTGTCCTTAAGGCATTTTTTGGTCGCGACCTTAAGAGGTTAAAATGCATTTAAGGCTGTGTGAAACAAAGTTTCCATATATATTAAGAAATCAGTATAGAATTTTGAATGATATTCTCAAGGACGTAAATTCACTTTAATACATTGCACCAGACTTGTCATTCTTCTACGTCTAGCTACTGATAACGTAATCTTTTCTAAAAGGAATGCTAAACATAGAAAATTCCTAAACAAAATATAAATGTTTCCTAAGCAAAATATAAATATTTCAACTTTTTTAAATATTTTTCCCTTAATCTTCTCTTTTCTTTTTATTTTATTTTGTCTCATATTGCAATTACTGTAAAACTAAATTATTTATAAAGAAATGCCCTCTGTGTCTTGGGAGATCAGCCATGTTTCCTCTACTGGTTGGAGCATGACCCTACCCCCTCTGCCCTGTCTGTATTAGGACACAAAAATTATGAGTCTGTTATCAGAACCCTACATATCAACGCAGTCCTGCAGATAGATAGGTTAGAGTCACCTAAATCAAATAGTGTTTTCCTTGTTCTGAATTGGTGCCTCCATTCCATAGATATCACCGTTTTTGTAAATATATGAAAAAGCTCTTTGGAGCAACAAAGGCGTTGTTGCTTCAAAGAGGTAAGTGAAATTGCCTTGGTAGCTCTAAAGAGCTCATTTGCATATTCAGGGGCGTAAATACCGGGGTAGCAGCAGTAGCAGCTGCCACAGGGCCCGGAACATTACAGGACCCGGAGCCCTGTGACAGCCGCTACCGCAAACCCCACGAACACTGCTATCATTATACTCCAGGGTCTTTTCAGACCCTGGAGTATAACGATCGGGGGCCCAGGGGAGGTGAGCGAACATAAAAAAACACTGTAACTTACCTCTCCTGCACTCCGGCAGGCTTCGGGGGCTGTTTGGTGACGTCCCAGACGTCAGCCGACGTCATTATGCGTCGCAACGCCGGCCTGGATCACGCGAGATCTGGTCCAACATTGAAGATGGCTGAAGTAGCGGGGAGTGCGCCGGAGCTATTGTTTTTTATGTTTATATCCTCCCCTGGGTCTCTGATCATTATACTCTGGGGTCTGAAAAGACTCCAGAGCATAATAATCGTTCATGGGTGGTCCACAATGTGGCATAATACTGTGTGCAGGGGCCACTATGAAGCATAATACTGTGTGCAGGGGCCACTATGGTGCATAATACTGTGTGCAGGGGCCACTGTGGGGGTTTGAGCGGGGGGGGGGTCGGAGGGGGCGATCCGGGAGAACTTGGGGGTGGCGGTTCGGGGGGGCCCCATGTCAAATGTTTGCCTTGGGTCCCAGCCATTCCTAGTTACGCCACTGTGCATATTGAAAATTTCACAACCTAATCTATCTATCTGTACGCCTGGGTTGATATATTGGGTTCTAGTTAACCGTAAATTTACATTGAATGGGAAGTGGGGAGACCAATGGAATACAATGTATCCATCTGATTCTAGGTGCATACCTCAGTGACAGTAATATGGAACTAAGCATGGAAGGCCATAGCTTATAGCTAGGCAATCTGGTTCTGATACCTTTTACTTCTTTGCATCTCCAGTCCCCATAAACTGCTGTCTGCTGTTTCCACTTCATTCTATCATAAATGTAGTTTCAGAGAATTCCATGCCATTCTCTGCCTCAGTATCAAGAAAGTACAGAACTCATATCTGGAATTTAAGAGTTTCTATTACCACCTCAGAGGACACCAGATTTATAAGCAGGGGCAACATCTCTATTGATCAGTTATGTTATCTTATGATAAGTTATCTTAGGTAGGGTTCACACTACCGTTGCATTCCGTTATGAAAGTGTCCGTTAACAAAAAAAACGGACACCTATCATAACAGACACTAACTGATGTTAATGTGTCCGTTTTTTTAACTGATCCAATTAATGGATCAGTTAAAAAAAAAGGACACATTAGCATCAGTTAGTGTCCGTTTTTTAACACTGTCCATTTTTTGGGGGTTTGTTTCTGCTTTCTGAGCATGCGCAGAAAAAAACGGACATAAAATAACGGACAGTAACTGATGGCTATCAGTTACTGTACATTATTAGTCCGTTACCCATAGACTTCAATGTTAAAGAATTAACGGACACTTGCTGTCAGTCAAGAATCCGTTTTTCCAAACGGACAAAAAAGTCCTGCATTTAGGATTTTTTGTCCGCGGCAAAAAAACGGAGTTCTGATGGATTGGGTGTAAACGGACACAAACAGACACAATATAAAAACCCATTGAAATGAATGGAAATTTTAACGGATTTCTGACGGTTCAGCTAGTGTCCGATGCTAAAATCTTGTAACGGACAATAGCAACGGACACTACTGACGGTCACCAACGGTAGTGTTAACGCCCCCTTATTCGTATTAATTTTGAAATCCTTACTTAGATGCAAAAAAATGGAGCAAACAAAACAATAGTCTGAATTTTTTACATAGGATGTTTTCCATAGGATAGGGATTAATGTGCAGATCAGTAAGGGTCAGACTGCTCAGACCCCCACTGATGAGAAAAACGGGGTACTTTTGTCCCTCATTCTAAATGTAGTGGTGGGCGGGGGCAGTTCATTCACCACACAATTCATTTCAGTGGGAGTAGCGGAGATAGCCGAAGGCAAATGTCTCCTGTTCTCCTGATCAGTGGGGTCTGAGCGGTCAGACCCGTACTGATCTGCAATTTGTATTGTGGGAAAACCCCTTTAAAAGAAGTCTGTCTTGGCAGTAATTTGGCTATTATCACAGTACCAGTACAGATTTCACTCATTTGCATATGCTTCTCTGTTTTAACAGCCATTTTGTGCCGTTTGTCCTTTTTTGACTGTCGAGTATCATCTGTTTTACAACAATTTTTTAATGGATCATTAAAATAATTAATAAATTACATTAGTTTTTTTTTTTGGTTTTTTTTTTGCCAAAAAAAAATAAGCTTACTGCCTATATTGTAGATTCTTATATTCAGATCAGGATGCACAGGTCATCCAGACAACAGTCTTCAGAACAGAAGAGAAACCAACAGCGTCACAGGAAATCCATTAAAATCTAGCTTTATTCAATCCATACAAAATGATCTGCAGGCACACCTAGTTAAAAGGTTTGGCATTTTGGCAGATAGCCTTTCTCATATTTTTTTTTTTTTTTTTTTTTTAAACTTATCCCGCTAATCAATTTTTAACAGCCATCACTTGGATGCAAATCCATTCTTTGGATACCTTGTGGCTGTCAAAATGAACAAAGATAGAAACAAGTCCAATTTTTTAACAAACCTTTTTTTTCTGTCCGTCACAAAAACAGACATTTGAATACACATACTCAGTCTCATTGTTTTTAAAATGATGGTCGTTTTTCAATGTTGTGTGATTAAGGCCATAGAGAATGATTAGATATGTCATTTTACTGTCAAATTATTTACTGTAAGAGACCTTTTTCCGGCATAACTTTCGGGCTTCCTGCAAGGCAAAAAATAATCATTGTTAGTGGTGTTGCAGAATTCTGTCTAGTCCTTTTACTTTATAGTCTGAGTTTGAATTTGACACTTCAAGGTAAACGTCTTACACAGCTGGTTAAATAAGGTCATATTCCTTGGAGACTTTGGCAACACAGACAGGAAGTTGCGGATTAAACTGCATTCAGCTACTGCCAAGATACACCAAACTTGCTTGGTTTATCTGGAAAACAGATTTTACAGTGGTTGACCTGTTAAATTCAGCAATGTTTATGTAATGTTGACTTTGCTTGCAGTGTGTTTAATTCCCAACTAGGACAAAGCATTGGATGTTTTCTTAAACCATTTAACACTGCTATTCCACATAGTATCATCTTGGAAAGACAATCATTATGGTTCTCTAATTATAGTTTCTTTTTCATATATTATTTGAAAAAGGAATTTGCACATTTGTTATATTAAAAAATAAAAAACTGCAGACATTATCAGGATCATCTTATAATTATTTTCCATATTTGTTTATGTCATCTTTCTGTTCTGTTTTGTAATGTAATGGATTTTCAATTGGCTAGTCCCTAAAAAGCTAATGTAGCAGTCATTCTTTATTAATGAAAGTTACACATTTTATATAAAATGCATTCAGGCCCAAGATACATAATGAGTTTTTGTTGCCGATTTTCCACTGTTTTCTTGAGCCAAAGCCAGGAGTGGAATTAGCCATTTTAGGGGTGCTTTTCTCCTGCTAGGGCTTCACTCTCTTCCCCCTCCCTTTTTAAATTTACTTTTTCTTGTTGCCCATTTTCTTGTCATTTATTTTATGTTTTTTGTTCAAGATGTAACTGCAGGACCTAGTATGACATGTAACAGATGAAGAATGTTGGTTTGCATGACACATAGTAGTAGATAGAGAATGTTGGTTCACATAACAGCTTGGTTATGGTTGACAGCTTTCTTTGGTCATTTACCATTACCCGTTTAAAAAACCAAGATACCCTTATTTGTTTATTTTTTTAACCCAATTCAACTTTATTGAAAAGATCACAATGATAGCACACAGTAAGGCATATAACAAATCCTGATTCACTGTAGCACAAACAAATAAATCATAATAGAATTGCTTAGCAATTGTAAATATATTATAATATATGCAATATATACAGACCATACATACTCAAAAGTATGATGCAAGGAACATTATACAGTCAAGAGAAAAACACACCATCTTTGAATTCTATGGTTTTACATGTCAGGACATAAAATAAAATCTAGTTCTTAGAAGGTCATTGTTTAACAAAAACTAGGCCAAAATGCAGAAGCAGTGTGTGAAAAATTGAAGGGGTTGTCCAGTTTCAGACAAGTATTGAGAGACAAATGTTGTTTGTATAATGTAAAGTTATACAATTTTCCAGTATTCTTTCTGTACCAAGTCTTTGCGGTTTTCTAGATCTCTGCTTACTGCCATTCATTCTGCTTACTTCCAGTGGATAAAAAACAGTCCATGGTCATGTGATGTACAGACAGATGCAAGTTATATGATCTGTGCAAGATAAAGTGTCTAATGAAGTCAGCAAGCATGTATAGCCCCCCAAAAAAAATCAAAATAATGAGTCACCAGCATGGCTCGCTCTCTCCTTCTTGGTCCGATACTATGGTCCTCAACAATGTTCTCCTCCTATACCACCAACATGGCTCCCTCTCTCTTTCCTGGTTCCTAGTATAATTCCCCTCTCATTCCTAGACTCTTAACATGGTTACCTTTTCCATTTTTCCCCTTCATTGCTAACCTTGACCATATTTGATGACTTCTCATAGGCCACAATCTTCAAAGCTCGCCTGGGAACGTCTCAGGATTTCCCATTTTGGGGGTTTACATTTGTGGCCCTGAAATTTTCTTGCCAAAATTGGACTGTTTCCGTGTATTCTTGGCACCTCTGTGGCAGATTGCAATCTCCATTTTTCAGCAGTCATACACTGACTACTGTGTTCTCTGCTTCAGTGTGAGGCTGGTGACTTTTCTTCTCCAATGTTACTTACAAATCTCTTGCTCTTGATTGCTGAAGTTCACTTATCATGTTTATTTTCTGTGATACTGTATACAACCTTTGGAATAAAGCTAGCTGAGGTCAGCTTAAAAGAGAAAAATCCACTGTGTTGGAGTGTATTTCTTGTTGTGCAGTTATTCAGTTATGAATTATACTTACTTAAAATAGGAAAAGTTCCCACTTCTACCTGCCACAGATGCCATGAATTGAAGGTTGACTTTTGCCACTTGATCTGGGATTGCCCACCCAATCAATTTTTCTACTCCCATATTTTTAACTTTTCTTTCCAGTTTAATGTTAATCCCATTACCATGCTCTCCAAAATTGCCATGTTAGGCATATTGGATGAGAAGCAATGTCTACAACACAAGTGCATATTTTTGAAAGAATCTTTATTTTTAGCACATAAGACGGTTGCTGTTAGGAATCTCAGTATGTATTCTCCTCACTGCAGCACTGCTCCCTGCTGTTGCTTTAAGGTTGCCCTGCCGACATGTGAAGTTTTCTGCAGCTATCACCGCTCTGAGACGCTGAGCCAATCAGAAGTTGAGGAGGGATATTTAAAGTCTGTTAAGAACTCCCCATGTGCCTATTATTTTCCTGGATATTTGCTCGGACATGTTTATTCCTTTGATTCTGCCCTGTGATTTTTTTCTGTGGGTCCTGGATTGATTTCAGTTCATAGTGCATCTATTTAATACACTAAGATCCTGGGGTGATAACTTAGGTCCAAATCCAGCTTAAAACTAACCAGCTTCGCGGAGGGCTCTAGTGAAGATGTTTGGATAGCCTTAGACTCCCAGCGCTGTGTGAAATTTAGGTAGCTTGTTCTACTTCTATCTGATGTCTGCCAGTTTCTACATTTTTGGAAATTGCTCCTGTGGTAATTTCATAATTGTTGCAGTGGATGGCTGACCACAATTATACCTTATGATAAATTGATTTATCATCACCTGGGATGTCTGAATAGATATCAGATTTCACTTTTGTGTGAATAAGCCTGTTTTTACAATAATATTTGTAAGACAAAAAGCAGGAGTAGGCTTAAACGCAGCAGAGGTGAGAGTGTTTCCATTCTTTGTATTCTCCACTCCAGACACCCAGTTTTGCTGTCTTTGTACACCCACCTATTACACATTATTTTGAAAGGCATAATACACAAGTGTTGCATAAATTAATGTTATGAGCCATCAATCTCATATATGGACAGATTCCATGGTGGGGCTAAAAAAATGTATAATAATGTTAAAATTGAATAAAAGTATATTGAAATTAAAAAAAAAATTCTCAATTAAAAAGTAAACTAAATCTACAAATAAAAACTATAAAAAAATTAAAAAAAATATTGCCACATTCATAACAACATGAACTATGATGTCACTATCCTCCTCTTCTTGACGCCTGCCAGCCGCCTGCGCATTAGAGCCGGAGTGCCCAGGTGAAGTGACATACCATACCCAGAAGGTACAGACTGGAATACAGGTAAAGTATGATGGGGTGGGGGTAGGTTAGTATAGGTGATGTTCCATTTCCGGAAGGGGAAACGGAACGTCATAGGAAAATTGGAAAACATGCCTGGGGGGGACACATGACTGCCCCGGCTTTGTAGGTAATTACCGTATTTTTCGGACTATAAGACACACTTTTTTCCCCCCCCAAATTTGGGAGGAAAATGGGGGTGCGTCTTATTGTCCAAATGTGGGTGTTGGGGGGGCGGAGGAGCGGGGTCGCAGCATCGCCCCACTCCTGCCGCCGGCAGTAGCAGGCCGGCTCCCGCGCGGCGAGACAGCGGGACCCGACCTGTTCCTGTGACAGCCGGGAGCCTTATGAAGGCTCCCAGGCTTGTCATAGTAATGTACAGAATCTCCCAGTACAGTTGTGTTGCAATTGTAATGGGCTAATAAAATATTAAAAAAAAAAGTTTAAAAATAATAAATAAATAAATAAAAACGGAAAGTTCTAAATCACCCCCTTTCCCTAAAATATATATAAAAGTAGAAAATGACTGTGAAACACATACATATTAAGTATCCCTGTGTCCGAAAATGCCTGGTCTACAAACTTATGAAAATATTTTTCCCATAAGGTGAATGTCATAGTGGGAAAAAAATCCAAAGTGCCAAACCGCAGTTTTTTTCGCTGTTTCGCCTCTGATTTGAATAATAAGTGATCTAAGCAATAGACGTTCCCCAAAAAGGTACATTTGGCTCTGCAAAAAAAGATGCCCTATGCATTCCCGTACAGCTGCAGGGCCACCTGTCAATGTGGCCTTACAACTGTTGCAAAACTACAATTCCCATATATTAAATATTTTACCATTTTTTGCTTCAAAATTTTTTTCCCCTATTTTCTTCCTCTAAATCCTAGGTGCATCTTATGGTCCGGTGCGTCTTATAGTGCGAAAAATACGGTATGGATTTTTGGTACACTAAGTAATTTAGAAGGTGGGGGGGGGGGTTAGCTTAGTTTAGAAAGATTATCCCAATTTATCCCAGACAACTCCTTTAACTCATTCAGCAAAACTCAGTCTGGTCCATCAGAGGAAAAATATAAGTTATGGTTCTGACATTCCTGCATATCAACACGAAAACAAGTTTTTAAAATGTATTTTTTAAGTGTTTTATTGTGGTAAGCAGAAGTATGTTATACAGACCCACAGAATAAAGTTAGCATGTCATTTATACTGCATGTTGAATATTGTAAAAATAAATCCCAAAAACAGCTAAATTTTTACTACCAAAAAAACTTCATAAAAGCATTTTCTTAACATATTATGAGTACTATAAAATTGATTATCAACTTAACTAAATGTAACTAAATACTTAACTAAATATAAAACTATGTTGGTGAAAGTAAATAAACTATTTACAGTATATATATATATATATATATATATATATATATATAGTTCAATTATATATAACTAAACTACATAACTAAAACTATTTTGATGAAAGCAAAAAGTTATGGCTCTTAGAAGGTGCTGTTGTAAAAAAAAAAAAACCCACTATGTCCTGGAGGTCAATTAAGGGGTTAAATCCTTTTTCCTCATCTGATAGCAGTCATAAGTAGGCATATAGGATGAATTTTATACTATGATAAGTATTTCTTCCTATCATTCAGTTCCTAAATGTCCTGTTACTACTTTTCTTGTTATGCTTTAATGGAGAGTGGACAGATAGACTCTGATAAATGATATCAGCACTTCCTTTCTCTAAACTGGCACATATTTGAGCTAAAAAATTAAATGCATATTTATGTGTACTTTAAAACATCCTCTTTCAATAATCTGTATGTGCAACAGTTGGCGGAAATTCTACACTGTGGTCTCCAAGTTGCTTTTGACACCTTTATTTAATTCTTTAATCCATGTATCACTTTATACAAGTTTTCTCAGTAGATTGTCAACAAGGTCCTATTCAATTCTGCTTCAGTGGGAAAGATCAGTTTATCAAGTAAAAATTGTTTATCGTTTATTTACATTTTTGGCATTGCTTCAGATTCCATCATTTCCTCACTTTATCACAACATTGCAGAGTATCAAATGATCAGCAGAAATAACAACATGGCTACAGACTGTTACCATATTGCCTCTGGCCACATTCCATTGCATTGCATGGTTTTCAGAATCCAGAAACAAGAGGTCCTTTCTAATTACACATACTTATCTGTATATTTTGACTAGACTGTATAGTTTTATTTAAATAATGGGATGACCGAACCAGATAAGTGATTAAAATACATGGAGAAGACAGTTTAAAGGTTTCTGCGTGGCTTGGAATTAAAATATCAGGTTCAGTTAGTATTTTTAACATGTAAAACTGAAACTAATCTTTTGATTTTCTGGCAACATTTGTGACATTAAAGAAAGTATGTCACAAGAACCCAGCATATCAACCAACCAGATACATAGGTTAAGGTCACCTGTTTTCCTTATGTGAATTGGTGCCTCTAACAGAAAACAGAGGTAAACAAAGAAGTTAGCAGAAACACCCTCATTGCTCCAAATGGCTCATTTGCATATTCACAAATACAACAGTATCTTGGCAATGGAGGCACCAATTCACAAGGGAGAAACAGTAGTTCAGGTGACCCGAACCTATCTGATGGGCTGAATTCATATGCTACGTTCTGGTGACAGACCACCTTTAATAAATATTGTAACATATTTTTTAAAACCTTGTCATGTACAAGGCACATGATCAGCTCCACGAAGAGCCATCTGTAACACCTGCAGTTGGAGATGGCTCTAATCATGGCTCTAACCCTTTAGTTGCCGTGGTCATAATTGACTGCAGCATCTAAGGGATTTTCTGACATGCTTCCCCCGGTGATCGTTTCCCCGTCATTCCCTGTTCAGGGAAAGCCTGTGTGTCATGGCAGCCCAGAGTCTGATGAGTGACCCCAGGCCTCCCTCTTCATTGTGCTGTATTGATCCTTCATTTGGCAGAATAATCCCAAAATGGATTTTTAATTCAGCAAAATTAGTAACTCTAAAAAAAAAAATATATATATATATATATATATATATATAAATTGGGTTTCGCCATAATTTTACCAATTCAAAGAACATTACTTGTTAGCATGGTACTTATACTGTTTGGTGAACAGCAGAAAATGTAATGTTAAAAAGCAGTGCCAGAGTTCATTTTTTTTTTTTTTTTTATTCCCCAGAAAAAGTTAATATAACTTAGTCAATAAGTTATGGGCACCAGAAAATAGTGTCATTTAAAAGTGCATCTCATCCCACAAAAAACAAACCCTCATATGGCTATATCACAAAAAAATTTAAAAAATTATAGTTTGTACAATGCGACAACAAAAAAACCAAAAATCGCAATATTTTTGAAACACGGTGCACTTTCATTTCTGAGCCCTGTCATGTTTCCAGGCCAAAGGTTAGGTCTGCATGTAGGGTGTTTCTAAAATCAGGAAACTAGTGCATAATAGAGAGCTGACTTTTCACAGTACCACACGCTGGACATGGCATTTTGGGCACTGAAATGGAATGTATCTGGGAAAATCTCAATTCTCAATCTTATTTCACACCATCTGCTTTGCGTTTCTTTTTGGAAAGAATATCTGCAGTTAAAGTGACTATACTCCTGAATAGATTTTTTGAGGGTTTCCAAAACAATTTAACTTCTACTCTTCGCTGGACTGGCATCCCTCGCTTTCTTTGCCCTGCCGCATGCCCAAGCTGATACACGTCATACGACTGAATATTTAAGGACCTGCGAACTGCTATTGACTAAAACAGGTCATAAATAGCTTGGTTGCTATGAAAACTTGGTGTAAAGCTGTGTGTATGTCAAGACTGAAGAACCTGCGATTTTCCATTGGTCCATAAGCATCATGTGATCAAGTTTATCTCAATTTGGATATCTGCAATTGGTTGTTATGGAAACCTGGAGTAAAGCTGTGTGTATGTGACCTTGTGTAACAGTGTCATCCACAGTGCCCTCCCCTTTAAAGCTGACCTACAGCATTGAAGAAAAATGGCTGGGTTGTATTGGAAACCTGGAGTAAAACTGTGTGTATGTGACCTTTTGTAACAGTGTCATCCACAGCGCCCTGTGCCTTTTAAAGCTGACCTACAGCAGTGAAGAGAAATGGCTGGGTTGTTATGGAAACCTGGAGTAAAGCTATGTGCATGTGGAGACTAAGCACCTGCGAGCTGCTATTGGTTGAGTGAGCGATCATGGCGACGGTGCGCGTGCCAACTGAGATGGCTCTGCGTACCCCACCATGGGTATAGGGCATCACCACCACGGGTATATGGCATCACTTTATGTTTTGTTTTTTTATATTTGTTAATACTTCCTAGAGCCAATAGTTCTTGATAGGAGTAAGGGGAGTACATTATGTTTGTTGTTTCAATAGCAGTAGTCATAAAAATGTAACTGGATTATTTAAATTGAGTTTATATTGTTTACATAACCCATACATTGGAATAATTAAATGTATTTTATTATGGTGCTCACAACCATAATGAGCTTGCCAATGAATATATTTGGAGATTTTACACACATAATTTCCAGCTCGCACTAGGAAAAATACAATAATGTACCGGTAAGTAAAATTGGCTTATAATTTGTTCCTAGATTCTGCGGAGATTGCCATGCCATGTTGATGAAAATGAAAAAAAATATATGCCATAATTAAATGAACCGGGTCATTTTGATGTTTTTGGTTGTCATTATGATTTTTTAAAAAGAGAAAACACAGAAGTTTGACAATAAATGGCTTCAACCAACCACTAACCATGAGTGGAGAAAAAGTTTTTTTGTTATCATTCATATTCTCTGAAAAATGGCCAAAAAACAAAAAAATCTGCCGGGGTATGTAAACTTTTTAGCACAACTGTATGTTATTTACCATTTTGAACTTTGTGCCAGGTCCTCTTTAATGTGGTTATGCCCTTATTCATGGTTATGTAACTGTAAGGGTGTGTTCACACGGAGGAATTTGCCGCGGATTTGGGGGTGGAATCCACCCCCCGAATCCTGAGCACATTCCTCCCGAATCCGCCTCCCATTGTTTTCAATGGTAGGCGTAGATAGCAGCAGGATGTGAAGAAAAGAACTTCCTGCTCTATCTTGCCGCAGTGTCCGCGGCTCGAGACTCCCCTCCTGATTATGCCATTCATCCGGGCCTAATCAGGAGCGGGATGCCGCGACGGAATGCTGATGCACTGCATTGGCATCCCGTCGCAGCAGACCGCAGCGAAAATTCCGGCACCGGAAAATGAAAATAATTTTCCGCCATATGAACACACCTTAACTTTTATCATAGGACTGAACCATCTGTGGCTTAAGCAGGACAGACAGAATGCCCTTTAATTTAGTATTTTCCTACAATTTCCTAGCAGGTTCACACTAGCACAACCGAGAGGCGGACCACTAAAATAGCGGTAACAAATACAGAGTCTGACGAACCTCATTGATTGGTCCGCCGGGTATCCGTCAGTTTAAAACTGAAACCGATGGAGAAAAAAGTTCTCTGTGCAGGGGCAGCATAACATTAGACAACACCAATGTGCCATCTTACACAAAATATAAAACTTTTATATTTTATTAACATATATAATAAGCTATAATGTGTGTTTGTTTATAATATCAAACCATATCAAAGTAACAATTAAACATTACCACATGGATTTACCTTATAAACATACTTTGTTTATATTCTTTGGATTTTTATCCCTAAGTACTTCTTGCTATAAAGAAGTTGTGCAGTTGTGCAGTATGATGATTTATCATATATCATATCATAGACTTTTTGGAAGACCTCGCGGTTTGGACTTTAGCCTGCTCAAGTAATGAACAGTGGTGATAGATCACTTGGGTTTCCGTTATGTGATTAAATGACTTGCGATTGCATAGCACAGCTTTGAGCATACATTTGATCAGGCACATAGGGAACAGTTAATCCTCTTTGAAATCTTAGTATATGGAAATTGAAAATAATCGTTAGGAATTATACATTGCATTCTTTGGGTTTATTTTTATTTTTTGATGAACAGGAAGCAAGATCAGCCAAGATCGCTGTAATCCAAATCAAGTTGAGTTAGAACTTCAGTTAAAGTTTAACTGAAGTTTTGTTCACTGTTTTGCATTACTTCAAAATAATATTTTTATTGGTTGAGGGAAATGTAAAAAAATAAAATTTCTACACATGTTAAAAAAGTAATTGTTACAACCACAACAAAAGATAATTGTAGAAGTCATCTAGGAAAGCCTCGGTAAGAGACTATGCTGGTATGAAGAATTGTATTGGCACCCCTGCAATTCTGTCAGATAATACTCAATTTCTTCCAGAAAATGATTGCAATCACAAATGCTTTGGTAATAATATCTTCATTTATTTTGCTTGCAATGAAAAAACACAAAAGAGAATGAAAAAAAGTCAAATCATTGATCATTTTACACAAAACTCCAAAAATGGGCCGGACAAAAGTATTGGCACCCTCAGCCTAATACTTGGTAGCACAACCTTTAGACAAAATAACTGCGGACAACCGCTTCCGGTAACCATCAATGAGTTTCTTACAATGCTCTGCTGGAATTTTAGACCATTCTTCTTTGGCCAATTTCTCCAGGTCCCTGAGATTTGAAGGGTGCCTTCTCCAAACTGCCATTTTGAGATCTCGCCACAGGTGTTCTCTGGGATTCAGGTCTGGACTCATTGCTGGCCACTTTAGAAGTCTCCAGTGCTTTCTCTCAAACCATTTTCTAGTGCTTTTTGAAGTGTGTTTTGGGTCACTGTCCTGCTGGAAGACCCATGACCTCTGAGGGAGACCCAGCTTTCTCACACTGGGCCCTACATTATGCTGCAAAATTTGTTGGTAGTATTCAGACTTCATAATGCCATGCACATGGTCAAGCAGTCCAGTGCCAGAGGCAGCAAAGCAACCCCAAAACATCAGGGAACCTCCGCCATGTTTGACTGTAGGGACCGTGTTCTTTTCTTTGAAGGCCTCTTTTTTTTCCCTGTAAACTCTATGTTGATGCCTTTTCCCAAAAAGCTCTACTTTTGTCTCATCTGACCAGAGAACATTCTTCCAAAAAGTTTTTGGCTTTCTCAGGTAAGTTTTGGCAAACTCCAGCATGGCTTTTTTATGTCTCTGGGTCAGAAGTGGGGTCTTCCTGGGTATCCTACCATAGAGTCCCTTTTCATTCAGACGCCGACGGATAGTACGGGTTGACACTGTTGTACCCTCGGACTGCAGGGCAGCTAGAACTTGTTTGGATGTTAGTCGAGGTTCTTTAGCCACCATCCGCACAATCTTTCGTTGAAATCTCTCGTCAATTTTTCTTTTCCGTCCACATCTAGGGAGGTTAGCCACAGTGCCATGGGCTTTAAACTTCTTGATGACACTGCACACGGTAGACACAGGTAACATTCAGGTCTTTGGAGATGGATTTGTAGCCTTGAGATTGCTCATGCTTCCTCACAATTTTGCTTCTCAAGTCCTCAGACAGTTCTTTGGTCTTCTTTCTTTTCTCCATGCTCAATGTGGTACACACAAGGACACAGGACAGAGGTTGAGTCAACTTTAATCCATTTCAACTGGCTGCAAGTGTGATTTAGTTATTGCCACCACCTGTTATGTGCCACAGGTAAGTAACAGGTGCTGTTAATTACACAAATTAGAGAAGCATCACCTGATTTTTCAAAGGGTGCCAATACTTTTGTCCACCCCCTTTTTTATGTTTGGTGTGGAATTATATCCAATTTGGCTTTTTGACAATTCTTTTTGTGGTTTTCCATTGACGACAAATTAAATGAAGATATTATTACCAAAGCATTTGTGATTGCAATCATTTTCTGGAAGAAATTGAGTATTATCTGACCGAATTGCAGGGGTGCCAATACTTTTGGCCAGCACTGTATGTCAGAATAGATTTCTTTTAAAGGGTTTTCCAGGTTACAGATATTGATCACTTATCCATAAGGATAGTTCACCATTGCCATAATAGTTGGGGTCCAACACCTGGCACCCCAACCTATCAGCTGCTCTCAGCAACTGGGGCTGGAACAGATCCAAAAGCTCTGTGTGGTAGCTTTACTGGGTTATTGCAGTTCAACTCCCATTTTCTGTGTTTGTATTGATGCTAGCAGCTTCTGAGAACAGATGATCGGTGGAGTGCCTGGTGTCAGACCCCAGTGGACTGATATTGATGACTTACCCTAAGGACTTGTCATCAATATATCTTAACCTGGAAAAGTCCTTTAAATTATGACAGGTAGGAACAAGCTACCTCATCCTTAACTGGTGTCACTCATGAAATACACCTTCCTTGTTTAGGCACTGTAAAAAAGGCACTGTAATCTTATAGATTATAATTATGGTGAAGATGAACATCCCTTTGTCATACTGTACAGGCATATAAATCTCTTGCTTTAATTGACAGTCAAGCAGATAGAAAAAGTTACAGAAAACTCCTATCTCCTAATAATCTAATTATAAAAAAGTGCATTTTGGGGCTTTAAATTGGCATCATAGCAAGAGTAATGCTATGAAATCTCTAACAGATTTTGGCATGTGCCAGAAAGCTCCTTATAAAGCTTTTTAGTGCTGGCTCCTGATATTTATGTGAGTTGTAATGGAGAGAGAGATTGATAGCTAATGCTATCACACTCCTTACACTTTTTCCACAAAAGCCAAAATTATACAAATCAAATACTGTTTAACTTTATGGGCATGCAAAAGGTGCACCCCCTTTTGTAGGTTTTATGTTCTGCTCTCTATAGCTAGGCAGACCACACACCATTAATCCCTTAAGGACACAGGCAGTTTTGGCCTTGAGGACACAGCAACTTTTTCTAATTTTTGCATTATTGCGTTCTGAAAGCTATAATTGTTGTTGATATAGCTGTTTGAGGACTTGTTTTGTGTGAGGTTTTTTTTTCCATGGCCTCATTTTGGGGTAACTATAACTTATTGATTACATTTTATTAACTGTCTGGATCATGAAAAATGCAATTTAGGAATACTGTTTTTAATTTTACATTTTTTGGCGTTTACCATATGGCGTAAATAACATGTTAACTTTATTCTGTGGGCCAGTATTGTTATACAAGAAAGATGGCATTTGTTTTTTCCATCTTCTAAAAGCCATAGCATTTTGATGTGCTTTTTTTGATGCTATTCTGGAATTCATAAGACTTTTTGATCACTTTTTATTTAATTTTTTGGAGGCAAGGTGCTTTTTTATGATGTTTACTCTGAGATAAATAATGCATTAGATTTATAGTATGTGTTTTGAAAGTAGCTCTCAATGACCATTAGTAACCCAAAGATAGCTAACCGCTGCCACTGCCTAGTTAAGAGGTTACTGTTGGGGGTAATTTTGAGCGATTAGTTGGAGATAAATCCCAAAACATTAAATTTCACTGGAATATGAAACTTTTGGGAAATCTGGTACAAATTTCATTTGTGCTAAATTGACTCATGTCTAGTTTTCACTGCATCATCCGAGACACTGATGACTTCACCGCTTTCAGTCTTCTTCAAAATGAGCTGCTAGTCAATCTCTTTTTGTTCAACGTTATGTAGCTTTTCTAGTGTAGTGTACTTTGAACAGCAATAATCCTTAATTTAGCTGTAATTGGTTGTTTCGTATCTACTCCTTGACCAAGACAATAGAATAGTTCTTAAATATTCCAATTTACTTGTCAGGATTGTGTATCTGAGACATTTATATTGACATTTATAAGGCAATTAAAGATATTCTGGCAGAACAACTTTATGACGATGTATTATTTGTTCTTTTGTGTGGTGCATGTAAATTCCACTCAAGTATGTGATTTATTAGAGAAGGCAAGGGTTTGAATGACACTTTTTTACATAAAACGTTCATTTTGTCTTAACATTTTGGAATGAAAACAACCCTCCAGTCAGAAGATCAAAAGGTAAGTCAGCACCTACAGTGGAGAGTTACCTGCCATTTATTATATTCAAATCTTATTTGGCTACTTTCTAGTTCCACTTCTCTAGGGCATAGTAAACTACAATGCCTAGTCTATACTCCTCTTCTGTCTAATCATTGGTTCAGACTGTGAATGATTGATATGTCATAATATATGTACACCCTTTACTGAGCCATGCATCAGGAATGAAACACCTGATTATAGCTGGAATAAATTTTCAGGATCATTTAGGACAGATTTCTGGAAAGGGCGGCATAAAAAAAGAATAAAACAATTTGCGCAAACAATGTGCAACTTTTTATGCATTGTAAGCCAGAAAACTAGCATACAAGGTGTAATCTACCCAATGAGTACAGGAGGAATCTGCTGTATAATGTTTCTCTCACTCAGAAGCAGGCTCAGAATCATGCAGGAGATATATAAAGATTACTGAACAATGACTGCTGTGATAGAACGATTCTCCTATATCTGTGGTGGTGAATCTATGGCACGTGTGCTCAGGGGAGTTGATTATCAAAAAAAAACAAAAAAAAAACACACTTATACTCACCTCTCCTGGGCTTCCATTGGTTCCCAGCATCCTCGTTGTGGTTCTGAGATCACATACCCGAGAGGTCACTGCTGGGGCCTGTGATTGGGCCTCAGTCGCAGGGAGAAGAGGACCAAAGAGGATGCAGGAGAGAGCCGAAGCAAGGATGCCCAGGAGAGATGAGGCAAGGTGAGTACAAGTGTTTGTTATTTTTACTCACCTCCCCTGGGCTTTCACTTATTATATTCTGGGTCTGGGAGACCCCATATTAATAAATAATAGCACCGAAACAAACCGGATGGCGAACAAATTTCGTGGGGTTTGCATGAAGTGGCTTAAGGGGGGCTCTTGGAAGCATTTTATACTGTGTGGGGCCATTGTGGAGCATATTATACTGTGTGGGGACCATTGTGGAACAGATTGTACTGTGTGGAGGCCTCTGTGGAACATATTGTACTGTGTGGGGGCGTCTGTGAAACATATTGTACTGTGTAGAAGCCACTGTGGAACATATTGTACTGTATAGAGGCCACTGTGAGCATACTGTATTGTGTGGGGGCCACTGTGGAGCATATTGTACTGTGTGGGGGCCCCTGTGGAGCATATTGTACTGTGTGGTGGCCACTCTGGAACAGATTGTACTATGTGGCGCCACTGTGGAACATATTGCACTGTGTGGGGCCACTGTGGAACAGATTATATTGTGTGGGGGGCACTGTGGAACAGATTGTACTGTGCGGGGCCCCTGTGGTTTGTATCATTGAAAGCTCTGTAACACCCCATTCACACGACCTTATTTTGAGGGTCCGTAACTGTCCACAATTGTGGATCCACAGTTGCGGACAGTTACAGACACATTCATTTCAATGGGGCCATGCACAAGTCCTGTTTTTTGCAGTCTGTTGTTTCAGACTGCAAAAAAATAGGTCATGACATTATATGGTCCGCTTTTGACTACAGTCGTGTGAATGGGGCCTTTTAAGACTAAAGATGTTAATATATGAGTTGTTTTTTGTTTGTTTGTTTTTTTAAATAAAACCTCCGTCAACAATGAAACATTTCCGTCAACAAAACAGTAAAAAAGTTATAGGTGTCAGAATACGTTTTATGTAAAACATAATAAAACCAATATAAATATGGTGTCGCCGTAGTCATAATGACCCACTTGACAAACTTGCCATGTCAATTTTAATGCAGAGTGAAGGCTGTAGGAACAAAATTAAAAAAATGATAGAATTGTGTGTTTTTTCACATGGACCCCACAAAAATGTTAATCAAAGCTAATCAAAACATTTTATGTACCCCAAAATGGTGCCAAATGAAAGTACAACTTGTCATTAAAAGAATAAGCCCTCATTTAGCTTTGTCGACAGAAAAATTAAAAAGTTATGAAAGTGGAGAATAAAGATATGAAAAAAGTCACCGAGCATTAATGTTCAAACTACCCTGCCTCAGAGTATAATGATCGGATACCCAGGGGAGGATAGAAACATAGAAAACACTGCAACTTACCTCTTCCTTGCTCCGGTGCACTCCCGTGCGCTACTTTGGCCATCTTCAATGTCGGACCGGATCTCGCGCGATCCAGGCCGGCGTCGCGACGCATAATGACGTCGGCTGACGTCTGGGACGTCACCAAACAGGCCCGAAGCCTGCGGAGCGGCGGAGAGGTGAGTTACAGTGTTTTTTATGTTCGCTCACCTCCCCTGGGCTCCCGATCGTTATACTCCGGGGTCTCAAAAGACCCTGGAGTATAACGATAGCAGTGATTGTGGGGTTCGCGGTAGTGACTGCCACAGGGCTCCGGGCCCCGTAATGTTCCGGGCCCTGTGGCAGTCGCTACCACTGCTACCCCGGTAGTTACGCCCCTGACTCCACCCCTAGAGCCAGCCTTGCCCACATCCAGAATGTTGCAGTTTCTATGTTGTAGTAAGCACAGTGATCGCTGCTGTTAACTCATTAGATGCCACAACAATGACATTTAAGGCGTTTGAAAATTGTAATGTCACCTCCAAAAGCTGCCAACACAGTTGCGGAGTACTGATAATAATAATAATAATGGCCTCTAGAGCTGCCATCTACGGAAGCCTTTGAGATCCAGCCAGCGTCTAAAGTTGTCAGCAATAGTACACTGTTATACAGAAGTATTGCAGTGTATTATACCAGTTATGTATGTAATGCATGTTTAAGTCTGCTAGTTGAAAAAAATAAAAAATTTGAAAAATAAATAAATATTAAAAAAGATCCAAATTATTCCAATAAACGCTTAAAAAATGTTTAGTTTGTCTCAATCCCTATTTTCCAAATCTAATGTGTCACCTTTTTTGCAAGAATAACTTTATAATGCATTTACTTATTAAAGTAATTCTGAAATTTTTCTTTTGACATGATATACTTTATGTTGGTGGTAAATTTTAGTACGGTAATTATGTTTGAGTTTATTTTATCAATGCAAAGCATAATTTACAGAAAATTTTCAAAAATTTGGAATTTTCAAAATGTCATTCATTCTGATTGATTATAACTCATACCACTCAAATTAGTTATTAATTAAATGTCTACCTCATGTTGGCATATATTTAACCCCTTTACAACTATTTTAGACTTCAGCATGCAGCAACTTTTTTTTTTTCCATTTTAATGCTAAGGTCCCACGCAGCGAATCGAGGAAAAAAAAAAAAACACTGCGGAAAAAAGCGAGGCAGAAACGCATAGTGTTTTTATCCCCAGTATTTTTCATTGCAATTTCACAGAGTTTTCTGAATTCTGCCCCTATTATAACTATACGGAAAATGCCAGCATTTCCTCTGGTATAATCTACATGCTGCTTTTTGAAAATGCAGCTTTTCTGCTGCAGATTTTTTTCTGTAATGTGTGGATGGGATTAGCCAGAATCCCATCCACTTTACAGGTATTGTAAAATCTAGCGTTTTTTGCCATGGCATTTCCACAGCATTTTCACTGCGGCCAAAATTCTGCATTTTCACAACATGGGGCAGAGGACCCTATCGTAAGTAAAGTAGTATGAAAGTGTCACTCTACAAGAACAGAATATGCACACATGGTTACTATGCAGAACACCTATCAAAGCTGGTTTATACAAAATAAAATAGAAGATGGCTGGGTACATTAAAGAGTACATCCAGTTATAAACAGCTTTTCATAAATGAATAGTACAGGTTAATATATGAAACTTTGTAATATATCTTATTAAATAAATATGTTTTCTTTAACACTTTTCAGGCAGCGTTGCTTTCTACATAGTCTATGAAGAGGGGAGGGCAATAGAAAAATTGCTGCTTCTACACTGCTATTCTGAACTCTTTTAACACTGCTAAATTGTAGATAAGAGGCTACTAGTGTACATAATTAGGCAATAAATCAATTAACTAGCCATCAGCAGCCTCCTACTCCAGGGACCATATCAAAGGAAATGGCCTCCACTTGGGGATTAACAACTAATTTACAGTGGGGAAAAAAAGTATTTAGTCAGCCACCAATTATGTAAGTTCTCCCACTTAAAAATATGAGAGAGGCCTGTAATAGACATCATAGATAGACCTCAACTATGAGAGACAAAATGAGAAAACATATCTAGAAAATCACATTGTCTGATTTTTTAAGAATTTATTTGCAAATTATGGTGGAAAATAAGTATTTGGTCACCTACAAACAAGCAAGATTTCTGGCTCTCACAGACTTGTAACTTCTTCTTTAAGAGGCTCCTCTGTTCTCCACTCATTACCTGTAGTAATGGCATCTGTTTGAAATTGTTATCAGTATAAAAGACACCTGTCCACAGCCTCAAACAGTCACACTCCAAACTCCACTATGGTGAAGACCAAAAAGCTGTGGAAGGACACCAGAAACAAAATTGTAGACCTGCACCAGGCTGGGAAGACTGAATCTGCAATAGGCAAGCAGCTTGGTGTGAAGAAATCAACTGTGGGAGCAATAATTAGAAAATGGAAGACATATAAGACCACTATTAATCTCCCTCAATCAGGGGCTCCACGCAAAATGATCACAAGAACGGTGAGCAAAAATGCCAGAACCACACGGGGAGACCTAGTGAATGACCTGCAGAAATCTGGGACTAACGTAGCAAAGGCTACCATCAATAACACACTACGCCACCAGGGACTCAGATCCTGCAGTGCCAGAAGTGTCCCCCTGCTTAAGCCAGTACATATCTGGGCCCGTCTGAAGTTTGCTAGAGAGCATTTGGATGTTCCAGAAGAGTATTGGGAGAATGTCATATGGTCAGATGAAACCAAAGTAGAACTGTTTGGTAGAAACACAACTCGTCGTGTTTGGAGGAGAGTGAATGCTGAGTTGCATCCAAAGAACACCATCCCTACTGTGAAGCATGGAGGTGGCAACCTCATATTTTGGGGCTGTTTCTCTGCAAAGGGACCGGGACGACTGATCCGTGTACATGAAAAAATGAATGGGGCCATGTATCATGAGATTTTAAGTGCAAACCTCCTTCCATCAGCAAGAGCATTGAAGATGAAATGTGGCTGGGTCTTTCAGCATGACAAAGATCCCAAGCATACCGCCAGGGCAATGAAGGAGTGGCTTCGTAAGAAGTATTTCAAGGTCCTGGAGTGGTCTAGCCAGTCTCCAGATCTCAACCCCATAGAAAACCTTTGGAGGGAGTTGAAAGTCCGTATTGCCCAGCAACAGCCACAAAACATCAGTGCTCTAGAGGAGATCTGCATGGAGGAATGGGCCAACATACCAGCAACAGTGTGTGCCAACTTTGTGAAGACTTACAGAAAACATTTGACCTCTCTCATTGTCAACAAAGGATATATAACAAAGTATTGAGATGAACTTTTGTTATTGATCAAATACTTATTTTCCACCATAATTTTCAAATAAATTCTTTAAAAATCAGACAATGTGATTTTCTAGATTTGTTTTCTCATTTTGTCTCTCATAGTTGAGGTCTACCTATGATGTCAATTACAGGCCTCTCTTATCTTTTTAAGTGGGAGAACTTGCACAATTGGTGGCTGACTAAATACTTTTTTCCCCACTGTACATATAATCTTCCAGGGGCCATATCTTTTGAACAGATGGATGGATTTTAAAAATAAAAATGCCAAATTGATCAGTAGCACATAAAGCACGCTAGGAGGAGTCGGAGCACAGTGGAAAGGTGAGCATGATTTTTTTTTTTTTTTTTTTCACCTCCCCTGGCCTATTTAAACTATAACATTTTTTGCTTGGACAACCCCTTTAAGTAACAGTGCTTGATTATCTCTTGAATAGGGCATGATCTGATCTAGTTTGACATTGTCAGGGTGGGTAAGGTGTCTAGATCAAAACAATTCAAATATTTGCACCAAAAAAATACATAGCAAATTCTTGCAGACAGAATCATCATAAAAGCCCATTAACAATATCACTTACCGTAATCATAGTGTCAAAATAATACAGTTCGTACAGTTCAGTTATTGCTGCTCCATATAATGATTTTTCCATGCTCAAGAGAATGTCAAACGATTTCCAACTAGAATGTATGGTTTATTACAGCTGTTCTAAATTACACAGTCCAAAAATATATAGATAAATGATGGGTCATGATAATTTCATAATGAATAAGTTGCAAAACTGCTATTCATAAACTGGTCTCACTCGATAGATAGTGTGAAATACACAAGGCTGTAAAAAGTGCTGTATTATACTGTGGTCTAATATAAATAAAAAAATATTATATAGGCTGGCTTTCCTTTACTAAAAGGGTAAGTGATATGATACTGCCTGATATTCAACTGTGTTCAGCTACTGTAAGCAATTGCAAATAAAATGGATTTACAGCCCGGAAAGCGCCTCTCCCAGTGCTCTGTGACCTAGCAGTATCCCCACTTTCAAAGTTACAGATATTAAGATTCATCTTATAAGTACTATACTATAAATTCACCCTTTAAAGGAATTCTCCAATTCATATTTTTATAATTTAGTACTGCTGCTAGTGGGGCCATAAGCATAACAAACTAGTACTCATCTCTCCCTAAGTCTCCGTTCATCTGTATACAAGTTCCTGGGCTATTTGTGCCAGGTTACCGCAGCAGCCAATCACAGGCCTCTGTGGTCACCTCTTCTCAAACACCACATCACAGCAGTCACGTACCTTTTTGAAGAGGTCACTGGTAACTTCAACTGGGGAACCTGTATACCAGGGGTAGGCAACATTTTTTGTTCGGCGTGCCGATTTTAATTAAAAAATGAAAGATGAAGTACTCGGAGTGCTGGTCAATAATTGTAAGTCTGACGACCCCTAAACTAAAGTCATATACCACAAACCATAACACAGAAGTGCTGCCACAAGATGCTTTAGGACACATGCGTTTACTGCTATTTCCTGGGACGCTCCTGTACTTTCCGATTAGAAGCAATGAAAGTACATGTTCAGCCCCCAATTAATGGTAAATGTAAGTGTCCAGGAGCACCGTATGGCGGCATCCTTATGGTGAAAACACACTATATATCTGGATGCAGATATAGTCTTAGGCCACTGGAACTTTTACTTCAATGTAAAACTGCGTTCACATGGTGCATTTTTGCACAAAAAAAAATGCCTGTGTTTTCTGTGCAAAAACACATCCTTAATGCAGAAAACACACCGTTATACAGAATAATGTTCTATAGCGGCCCCTGCACACAGTATTATGTCCCATAGTGGCCCCTGCACAAGGTATTATATCCCATAACAGCCTCTGCACACCGTATTATGTCACATAGTGGCCCCTGCACACGGTATTATGTCACATAGTGACCCCTGCACACCGTATTATGTCACATAGTGGCCTCTGCACACCGTATTATGCCACATAGTGACCCCAGCACACGGTATTATGTCATATAGTGGCCCTAGCACACAGTATTAGGTCCCATAGCGGTCCCTGCACACGGTATTAGGTCCCATAGCGGGCCCTGCACATGGTATTATGTCCCATAGTGGCCTCTGCACATGGTATTATGTCCCATAGCGGTCCCTGCATACGGTATTAGGTCCCATAGCGGTCCCTGCATACGGTATTAGGTCCCATAGCGGTCCCTGCACACGGTATTAGGTCCCATAGCGGGCCCTGCACATGGTATTATGTCCCATAGTGGCCTCTGCACACGGTATTATGTCCCATAGCGGTCCCTGCATACGGTATTAGGTCCCATAGCGGTCCCTGCATACGGTATTAGGTCCCATAGCGGTCCTTGCACACGGTATTATGTCCCATAGCTCTCTTCAGACCCCCGAGTATAATAAGTCCAAGAGAGGTGGCAAACATAAAAAAACAATGCTACTCACCTTTTTCTGTGATCCGCAGCCACTCTGTTCTCTTCGGTGCTTCTACCTGTAGTCAGCGACCGCTGATTGAGTCTCTGGGGTCACGTCGCGTCATTATGCATAATGACGTCAAATGCAGACGTGACCTCTGAGGCCCTGTCAGCTGTCAGAAGTGCCTGCAGATCGCACAGCCGCCGCGTAGAGCAGGGAGCAAGGTGAGTATCATTGTTTGTTTTTTATGTTTCATCACTTCTCCTAAGTCTCCACTTATTATACTCGGGGGTCTGAAGTGACCCCACAGTATAATAATAGCAGTTTTGTTTCGGCTATGTTTGGTCCGATCGAAGCTGCTGGGTGAGGACTCCGCCACCGTGCCAGGGAAATAAGCCTCGCGTGCCACTCTTTGCACGCATGCTGGGGATTTCCGACCTCTGCTGTATACAGAACAGAGCTTCGGACGCTGGAAACAACCTTAGCATCCTATGAAAAATGAGAATCTTCTCTTTTTACGAGACCAGAAGAAAGTTTCTACATTTTATAATTCCTGAGATATAACTGTTTGAAATGACCCCCCCACCCTTATTTTCTCAGTTTCACACACAAATCCATACACTGTACACAAAGAGAAGCAGGTTAAGCTCTAAATAGTGAAGCAAGGTAGATAGTAAAGAAATGCAGGATTTCACTGAAAGAAGACAAAATTTGTTAATAAAGTATATTGCAAAATGTATTAATGACAAAAATACTACCAGAAAAACATAAGTTTAATTATACTTTAAGCTGTTCTGCCATGTTCTTTCTGAAAAGAAGAGGCTTTACTGGTAACCCTTTCACACAAGCCATAATTTACCATCTCTTTCTACAGTAACTGTTCTCATGAACTTAAGCATTTAAGCTTAGGCCTGAAGAGTCTTAGATGTAGCCCTTGCTTTTTTTTGCATTTTCTCCGAGCCTTGGGGTAAATTTACAGGGACAGCCACATCTGGGAAGCTTGTTAGCTTTCTTGAATGTTTTTCCACTTGTGAATAATTTTTCTCAATGTAGAATGATGGATTTCAAATTGTTTGGGAACGGCCTCAAAACACTTCCCAGATTGATGGGCGACAGCAGTTGCTTCTTTAATTCTTCACACACTGCTTCTGCATTGGCCTAGTTTATGTGAAATAAATAATGACACAGTGTATCTTGTCATGATGTTGTCCATCTACAGGTTGTATTTACCTAATTTTAAGTTCTTCTAAGGACTAGATGTTTTTTTCTTTGTTTTTTTTTTTAAATTATGTCATGATACATAAAACCAGAGAATTTGAAGAGGGTGCAAATTAGCTGGATAATACTATTGTTTTCCTTATCTGTTAGTATATTTGAATACTTGCTCAAAATGTATTTAGTACTAGAAGAAGGACCCAGCTTCGCACGGGTATATTTCATTTTTTGTTTGTGTAGTGGTCCCATAAGAATTGTCACTGGTGTATTTTGTATGTCGTTTGAGTGTAGTTTAAATACGTTTCAATTTATAAGAATGCTGACATCTAGTATGGCAGTCCAGTATAGATACAGTTTATTTATGGCTGTATTGTTATGGAAACCTGGTAAATTAAATGTGAAGTAACATTGGCTGATACATGTCGTACGACTGAATATTTAAGGACCTGCAAAATGCTGTTGACTAATACAGGTCATAAAGAGCTTGGTTGCTATGGAAACCTGGTGTAAAGCTGTGTGTATGTCAAGACTGAATAACCTGTGAGTTTCCATTGGTCCATAAGCGTCATGTGATCATGCGTATCTCAGTTTGGATATCAGTGAAAAACCTGCAATTGGTTGTTATGGAAACCTGGAGTAAATCTGTGTGCATGTGGAGACTAAGCGCCTGTGAGCTTCTATTGGCTGATAAGGGACATGTGACCGTGTGTATGAGAATTGGAATATGAGTGAAAGACTTGCAGGCTTCTATTGGCTAATGCAGGTCATTTTTTGGGACTACTGTATCTCAGGAACGGTAGTCTAAAACTTTCCCAGACACCTGATCACCTGATGTACCTGTGTGCCAAATTTGGTGAAGATCGGTCCAGTCTTTTGGTTGCAAATAAAGAACAGACAGAAAGAAACTCAATATATATATATATATATATATATATATATATATATACACAGTCATATGAAAAAGTTTGGGCACCCCTATTAATCTTAATCATTTTTAGTTCTAAATATTTGGGTGTTTGTAACAGCCAATTCAATTTGATATATCTAATAACTGATGGACATAGTAATATTTCAGGATTGAAATGAGGTTTATTGTACTAACAGAAAATGTGCAATATGCATTAAACCAATATATCGGGATATATATGGATATATATATATATATATATACCCAACACCAAGACTGGCGGAGGCACAAAATGGGGTGGGAACCTCACGGGCGGGGGCCGCCGGGGTATATCCAATACATGAGAACAGGTATTTAAGGTGGCCAATTGCAAGTTGTTCTCCTATTTGAATCTCTCTGAAGAGTGGCATCATGGGCTCCTCAAAAAAACTCTCAAATGATCTGAAAACAAAGATTGTTCAACATAGTTGTTCAGGGGAAGGAAAAAAAAGGTTGTCTCAGAGATTTAACCTGTCAGTTACCTATGTGAGGAACAAAGAAGGAAAAGGAAAATCTCAGGGACAGTTCTTGTTAAGCCCTTTAATATGAGGCCAGAAAAAACAGAAAGGCGGAGAAGGGGAAGGGGGGGAAAGGGCAAGGAAAACCCAAAGACCACCCCCAAAAGGGGGGGGGATCATCTTGCTGCAAATGGTGTCATTGTGCATCGGTCAACAATACAGCAACTTTGCTTTTACAAGGAGAAGCTGTATGGGAGAGTGATGCAAAAGAAGCAGTTTCTGAAGAACGCCACAAACAGAGTCGCCTGAGGTATGCAAAAGCACATTGGACAAGCCAGCTTCAGTTGGAAGAAGGTCCTGTGGACTGATGAAACAATGATTGAGTTGTTTGGTCATACAAAGGGCTGAAGGCGCCATGCATGGCGTCCAAAAAACACAGCACTCCAAGAAAAACCCTCCCTCCCCCCGGTAAAATTGGGGGGGGGCCCACCATGCTTTGGGGCTGTGTGGCCAATGCCGGCACCGGGAATCTTGTTAAAGTTGAGGGTCGCATGGATTCAACACAGACAGCATGATTCTTGAGAATGGAAAGTTACAAGAATCAGTGACGAATTTGAAGTTACGCCGGGGATGGATATTTCAGCAGACAATGATCCAAACACAGCTCCACATCTCCTGAGGCATTCATGCAGAGGAACAAACAATGTTCTGGAAAGGCCATCCCAGTCCCCAGACCTGAATATCATTGAACATCTGTGGGATAATTTGAAGCGGGCTGTCCATGCTCGGCGACCATCAAACTTAACTGAACTGGAATTGTTTTGTAAAGAGGAATGGTCAAAAGTACCTATCCAGGATCCAGGAAATTACTGAAAACAGGGGGGGCAAGGGTATGGCAAATTAATGTCACTTTTCTGATGAGGTGCCCATACTTTTGCACCGGCAATTTTGGTTTAATCATATTACACATTTCTTTAGTACAATAAACCTCATTCAATCCTAAATATACTTTCCATCATTTTAGATATATCAAATTGAAATGGCTTGCAAACACCCAAATATTTAGAACTAAAAATGATTAAGATTAATAGGGGTGCCCAAACTTTATATGACCTGTGTATATGGAATTAATGACCCAAATTTGGTCAATGTATGATTACATGGAAAGTTGGCCTGACTAAATGAAAAACACTCTTGGGAAAGGTGCCTATCTGTATAGATCTGCTTTAGTAGCAAATGTCAATACTGAAAGCAAGTGCCCGGTTTACACTAGTCACTTGACCAATTATATGACCCAAATGTGGTTGATGTATTTTACTGGAAAGATTGGCCTGATAAATGATACTTGATTCATTTCCAATGTCAATATCTTTCCTAATCATTAGACAAGTATGTGTTGGCATTTATGGGAAATTCTTACTATATGCTAATTGTTTTTTTTTTTTTTTTTTTTTAAATAGCCAACAGCTGAGCTTTAATTGTATTCTGTGTGGAAAGAAATCTGTGTTTTTTCCTATTGAGCCAGGATACTGTAAAGATAATTCATCTTCAAGCCATGAAACTACACTAGTCTTCTTCCTAGGTTTGCATTGTACACGTCTACTGCATACATTGGCACAACTCCAGGGACTCACAACAAAGACTCACTGTCCAGCTCCTTAGTATTTTATTACATTTTAGCAAGCATACATTACAGATGTTCTCACCCAGTTACACACCGTATTACAGTAGATCTGTCATCCCTGCATAAAACTCAATAGCCTTTCTTGAAGATAATATTATGTGAAGCAGAAAACATTTACTTTCTTTTCCAAGAATTTCTTCCTGACTTTTTACTTGGCTAATAAGAGGTCTGCTGAATCTTTGTTTTGCAAAGATAGGTGGTACAAATATCATAACCAAGCAAAAAACAAACAAAAACACCAATAACAGCCAAGGACGAACACTGAGGCCTCCTGCATACTGGGGAATGTGGTCTGGAAAATCTGGTCCATACATCAACCCGATTTGCCAGCCCAAACCCAGTCAGGAGACCTGAATTCCAAACATTGTAGTGAGCTATTATTCTAGGAGTCCTTGCCTCCCCGCTGCTCTGCTGTCATGTATTGTATAGACATTCTGAACTGTATTCACCCGTGTGCAGAAGCCTGTTGCTTTTTTGCCATGATACCAAAACACTATGAATTTGTTGTGATTTTATGATAATTATGAAAAAAAATAACATTTGTCAGTGTGCAGCATGCATGTGTGAAAGTTACATTATATATTCAGATTCATATTCTTGTTTTTAAACTTGCTTTAGTAACATTAAGTAAAAGAGAAACAAGTAGAGAACTTAATACAAAAATCAAGATCAGACATAGAAAGAAATATGCTGTGTAATGGGATACAGGCAGAGGCGTAGCTAGGGGTTTAGCACAGGGGGGCGAACATGTCCAAGTGGGCCCCCTACTTGGACATGTTCGTATACCGATACGACCAGTATACGGTGAGCATATAGTGGTATATAGCAGCTCGGTAGATGATTTAGGTGAATACAGGGCGGTAGAATTTAGTGACTTACCAGTGACGTCTCTGACTAATCGTTCACATTCCCCGTCTCTTTTATCTGGATGGCCATGACCACTTCTTCCAGTCTCTGTAAAGTTTGCAACACGGACATCTTTGGCTCCTCACTTTTCCAGGCACCTGACCCACATTGTCCTCACCTGCACAAAGCCCCCATCCTGCTGCTACCCCAATTATAAAATATATAATATAACCCCCTATAATGAATAATACCCCCAAGTGTATTTTTAACTTAATAACTTCCCTGTGCACCCCTTTAAATAGTGCCCCTTATTAATAATGCCCCAGATGTTTCCTAATTAAAAAGGAACAAAAAAGGGAAAAAAAAATTATTGGGGTTCCAATACCCCGGACTCCCAGGATCAGCTGTTTGAATGTATTAATGGCGGCCCCGGGGTGGGCCCCCAAAAATTCAGTGGGCCCGGGGCAGCCGCCCCCTCTGCCCCCCCCGCTAGCTACGCCTCTGGATACAGGCCACTGTTCTCCAACATTTACATGCAGACAGGTATACTGCAGGCAGGCAGACAAAGGGAGCCAAGCCACATATATAATTAGGGAATGCAGGCCTTAAACAAATAGCGGCCAAGCTTCTTGGAAGGAACTCTGGAGCCCCTAGATACTATGTAACATCCAACACCGTTTGAAATTTATCAGGGCAGCCGTTGTTACAGTATACTATGCTATCATAAGGCAGTGTATTGCTAACTAATTTATGCCATTGAGATAGGGATGGAGGTCTTGCCGCCATCCAACTCATGACTACTGTCTTGTGGGCAAGGAAGAGGAACCCCTCTGAAATACATGTTCATGGTGTGTCCAATCCTTCTTTGTTAGAGACTCCATCACAGTGTCTGTCTGAAAATTGTCAGAGGATACAACGCTAGTGTGGACCTAGCATAAATTAGATGTGTATACATAATGTGTAGGTATGATTTATTAATACAAATCTGTTAACCCCTTCCTGATTTGTGCTGTACATATAATCGTAGAGCTCAGAGTGGGTGTTTAAAGATGGTGCTTGCTCAGGAGCACAGCAGACACCTGGGAGCAGTGCCTGCAATAAGAAACATCTCCGTGGGGTTGAGAACACCTTTCAGTTCTCCATTTATTTACTTCAGCAGCATGTAAAAATGAACATGAACATATTAGGCATCCCTGTGTCACAACTATATAAATTTGGTGTTGCTCTGATGATACTAACCTACAGATTATGGGTAATGTTATTTTTACCGCATGGTGAGTACGTTAAAAAACAAAACCTGTAAGAAAAGGAGCAGTTGCTTTTCCCTATGTTAACACAGAATTTTTCTCCAGCTTTTTTTTCCCTATGTTAACATAAAATTTTTTTCCAGCTTCTAATATTGCACAAAATATTAAATTAAGCAATTTGAAGTACAAATTGTCCTGCAAAATAAGCCCTCATATGACTCTGTGAATGGAAAAATAGGAAAGTCGTGGCTTTTGGAACTTTTGGAGAGAATAAAAAACAAATGATAAAATGCTGCATTCTTAAGGAGTTAAAGGTGTTTTCCAGGGCTAAGATGCTGATGATCTATCAATAGGTCAACTGGTGGGGGTTTGACACCTGGCATGACAGCGTTCAGACTAGCATTGGAGACTCTTCCCTACTACCAAATGCAGTATCGTACATTATACCATTCTTGTGTTTGTTATTGCAACGCAGTCCCATTTTCTTGAATAGAATTGAGCTGCAAATATAACTTGGCCTGTGAACTGGGATCTATCCTCATTGGTGCACTCCTGATGCTTCAATGTGCTAAGGGGGTTCTGGGTGTCAAACCCCACCCTCTGATACTTCTGACATATCCTAAGGATAGGTCATCAGTATTTAGTCGTGGAAAACCACATTAACTGGTTCTAAATATGACCATTTTGACTTTCTGTCCAAAGGACTCTGAAAAGTATGATCATATAGATCTCCTCTTTAGTCCAGGTTCTCTTTAAACTGGCCTTTTTCAATGAGGGGTTCCAATATTTAGCCACTTGTACGTAGAGAACCAGCTGTCACCCGCACAGTGAGGATATGGTCCGAGGAGAGTGATGAGGCTCTGAGGGATTGTTTTCACACAACCGCATGGGAAGTGCTGCAGGATTCATATGGAGAAGATATAGAAGGACTCACACACTGCATAACGGACTACATTAATTTTTGTGTGGACAACACAGTACCCACAAAAGTGGTGAGGTGCTTCTCCAACAACAAACCATGGATTAACGCTGATATAAAAACACTACTTAAGGAGAAAAAGATGGCATTCAGGACAAGAGATAAGGAGGGGTTGAGGGAAGTACAAAAGGAGCTGAGGCATCTAATCAGGCAAGGAAAAGCCAGTTATAAGGAAAAAATGGAAAAGCAAATGGAAAGAAAAGACATAAGGGGGGTCTGGGAGGGGCTTAAGTCAATTTCGGGTCATAAACAGTCGGTCTGCCAGATTGAGGCAGATGTTAACTGGCTTAATGAACTAAACCTATTCTTCAACAGATTTGATCACACACCAGCTCCTCCCACCCCAGAATGTCCTTCAGCTCCCCTCACCACAATGACTTCACCCCATTCACCCCATGTGGCTACTTCCCAACAGACCAGTAAATCCAGAAATCTGTCTTTATCTGACCACAGTCTGACCTTCACACGGGCCCAGGTGAGGAAGGAGATGAAAAAGATCAAGGCGAGGAAAGCCGCAGGGCCAGATGACATCAGTGCAAGGCTAATTAAGACTTGTGGGGACCAGCTGTGTGGTATAATTACATATATGTATAATATGAGCCTGAGGCAGGAAATAGTCCCTGAATTATGGAAATCTTCTTGTGTGGTACCAGTTCCAAAGAAACCTCACCCTATGGACCTCGACTACAGACCTGTAGCATTGACATCCCACTTGATGAAGATCTTAGAGAGATTGGTTCTCACACATCTTCTCCCTCTAGTGAGCCCTGCTATGGACCCTCTCCAGTTTGCTTATCGACCGGGCATTGGGGTAGATGATGCCATCATCCACCTTCTGCACAGGGCTCTGTCTCACCTGGAGAAACCAGGGAACACAGTGAGAATAATGTTCTTTGATTTCTCCAGTGCTTTTAACACCATACAGCCCAGGTTACTGAGAGACAAGCTGGGCCTTGCTGGAGTGGACCACCACCTCTCCAACTGGATCCTAGACTACCTCACAAATCGACCTCAATACATGAGAGCCCAAGACTGTGTGTCAGGTACCGTGATCTGTAATACGGGGGCACCTCAGGGTACGGTTCTCGCCCCTTTCCTCTTCACACTGTACACTGCTGATTTTAGGTGCAACTCATCCAGCTGCTACCTACAGAAGTATTCTGACGACTCTGCAATAGTAGGCCTCATCACAGACGATGATGACAAGGAGTACAGAGAACTGAACCGGTTTTTTGTGGACTGGTGCCACCGGAACCACCTGAAGATTAACGCGGGGAAGACCAAGGAGATGGTGGTGGACTTCCGTAAAGGCAGATGCCCTCCAAAACCAGTGGACATCCTGGGGACGGGCATCGAGATTGTGAACACCTATAAGTACCTGGGTCTGCTCCTTAATAATAAGCTGGACTGGGCAGATCATATGGAGGCCCTGTACAGGAAGGGCCACAGCAGGCTCTACCTGCTTAGGAAGCTGAGAGCCTTTGGAATCCGGGGGGCACTTCTTAGGACTTTCTTCAACTCGGTAGTGGCATCAGCCATCTTCTTTGGAGTGGCCTGCTGGGGGAGCAGTATATCAACCAGGGACAGAAATAAACTTGACAAGCTGATTAGAAGGGCCAGCTCTGTCCTGGGGAGCCCACTGGACCCAGTGCAGGTGGTGGGTGACAGAAGGATACTGTCCGTGGTGAGCTCCATGCGGGAGAATAACTCCCATCCCATGCATGAGACTGTGATTGCGCTGGGCAGTACTGTCAGTGACCGACTGCTCCACCCTAGGTGTGAGAAGGAGCGCTATCGGAAGTCTTTCCTCCCCACCGCGGTTAGGCTGTACAACCAACACCGACCTAAGCGGAGATCATTACATACAGAGAACTGAAATATCTCTCTGCCTGTTAAATCCCCCCCCCCCCCCCCCCTCTGCTACGTCCTATCTGTCTGTCTGCTATTAATGTAATGCCTCTCACCTTGGAACATTCCTGTACATGTTGTATTTGTATTTGTATCTGCTTATCTTATCTTTGCTGCTGTAACACACTGAATTTCCCCACTGTGGGACTATTAAAGGACTATTATTATTATTATTATTATTATTATTATTATTATTATTTGTGCTAGAATAGTATAGCATTGCAGACCTGATACATGTGTTTGATCCAGAGAAGGCGAACCCCAAGGAAACAAACTTTTCCAGACAGAGTAACAAATCTTTCTGACTCGAGAGATTTCAGATAATTTACCAGAATCTTTTTAATATAATTCTCCAGCTTTATTAGGTTGAACTCATCTGCAAGGAGTTTGTATGTTCTTCCCGTGTTTGCTTGGATTTCCTCTGGGTACTCCGGTTTCCTCCCACAATAACATACTGATAGGGAATTTAGATTATTTAGATTGTGAGCCCTACTTGGGACAGTGTTGACAATATTTCTGTAAAGTGCTGCAGAATATGATGGCGCTATATAAGTAAGCAAAATAAATAAATTAGTCATTAGATAAGCATGTAACCCTTATTTAAATTCCATTTGCTATTGACACCTCTTGTGGTCGCTTTTGTTGTATTAACCATGCATATGTTGTTTGTTCTTCATACAAATAATTCATCATTCCTTACCTGCGGATGAGGTTTAAGGTAATCAATCCCTTGTTTTTACATGTATTCGCAGTATATTTAGACAATTCATCTGTCCTTTATGGTCAACGGTAATGTTTTAAGGCAGTAAATAAAGCTGCTAACACATATTTACAGGTTGCAGTAGCTGGTATCTGGTTTTTACCTTGGTTTGATAGCAATGCTCTTTTCAGTCACTTGATGGCAGTGTGCACAGTATACAGTAATCTTGTAAGAATGTGATATAGACATTTAATAGTTTTTTTGTTTGTTTGTTTTTTTTAAATATGTGTGTTAACATCATATGTTTCAGTAGATTAGGGGGTAAATATATGTATTAAATCATTGTCACATTTCTGAAATCTGATGTGTATAATTACCGAAAACAACAGGAAATGTGTTTTACTGTATGGTTGATTTTAATTTTATTGTAAAAAGTTTTAATTCCACTTTACTAAATGCTTATAGTGCGCTATATAGGGAAAGCATTTTGATGTAGTTCTTCTTTATAGAGCTGCTATGTATAAGAATAAAAAAAAAAACCTGAAAATTGGTGTAATGTATATGAAAGAAAGGATTTGCAAGGTTATATAGTGTCCTTCCTTACCTTTCCTCTTGGTCAGACCTGTCCATATACAGTATGTGTGTTACAAGATAACTAGCTTTTTAAGACCTGGTGATTTTGCTAGATTGTATCCCAAAGTGATATGCTATATATGGCTATGTGTGGCCACTGACCATCCTTTTGTTGAGTTGTGGTTTACAGCATGTCAGGGATTTTGCTTTCATGTAGCATTATTACCAAACCCTCCATTCTAGGTTTGACACTTTTGTAACTGAATAATGGCAATCTTCTTTCTTCTATAAGGCTGTCTTAGTCTACACTCACATCTGTATTGTCTGGTGACATCACGGAGAAAACAATCAATACCCAAGTAACCCCATTATAGTCAATGGAATCCCTTGGGATCCATTGTTATCCGTCATTAGACGGATTCATCTTAATGTTTAATCTGTTCTTCTGTTCATACAACAGAACAGAAAAACAGACAAAAACAATGCAGATGAGAACCCAGCCTTACATGGACAGTCTTTGTGATCTACTTTTTTTGTCGTACCTACCTACCTTCAGCTATTATAGCTTTTACAGTCTTATCAGTATACTATACCACTCACTTTTGCCTACCTTGTTCCACTGCTCTTAATTCCGCCTCTCTTTCCCATTGCAGATGTGCTTTCATTATCAGTGATAGCACAAAAGTCACCAAAATTGCTCACCTTCATAAAGATACCCCTATCAGTGTTGTGCCCCCATTGACTTACTGGCAATGTTACACCCCAATTTCCTTATTCAACCTCCTGATAATGTATAAACAAATGGCGTTTGTGCCTATAAGGGACCTTCAAAAAAAGCAAGTAAGAAAACACTACATACTTCATACTACATTTTGCAGCCCATCACTGCTTATTGTCCCCATTTAAGCAAATACCAGTTGCGTCATTACACTTTTTTTATCTTTGTATCTTCTCCACTGTGCATTCTGAGTACAAAGTATGGATACAATTTAGGCTAGTTATTTTTAAGCATTAGATCCATATCTTCATAGCTTTGGATATTACTGTCCTTTTGATAAAACAGTATTTCTCCTGCAGAGTAAAGAAATATTACATTTAGCTGAAAGGAATCCCTGAGTCGATCAAGATAATTCGCTTTTAACTGTGCGTGCCTCATGTTCAGTTAAGAGAATAAAACTAACATAAAGCAATAGTCTCTTTTCTTGTGTAGTTCTGATGACATATCCTCCCTGCCATTTACAGTTGAGCAGCATTGAATGCAAGTAGACCAATGGCAGATACACGGAGAGTGGTGGTAACGGGTAATCTGAGTGACATCTGTATGCGTAATAAAGGGTAGAAATACAGGCTTCGTCAAAATACAATGTACTGTGTAATATATTTGTTCTTCATAAATACTGGATAATTATGTTGATAAATATGATGAGTTTTTAGGTAGGGTATGGATGTTGAAGGTGACAGTTGCTGTTACACATTCTTCAGTACCACATGCAGTGGAAGGGATAAATGAGGTAACAGTAACAAAGTCCCCTGTTTGAAACTGTTTGTACTTCATAAGCCAGCATTGAGGTAAATGCATAAAACACCACTTCCTCTATTACAGAAACCGGCAAGTATGGAAATCCTATATCAAAAGAGATTCTTGAATTCCAGTGATGAAATATAATAACTTTGTGGCACAACCACAATTAAATAAATCCACATAACACTGGCATTTTAATCCACAGAACAATGACATTGAAAATCCAGATAATTATGGTATCATATAGCCAAATGATGTATTGTTTGTACTTTATATGCTTACTAAGCACATTTTATTTAATGTGGTATCTTATCGGTTTCTCAGATGCTTAGCACATGTTCTATACCATTGTTTTCTCCATAACAATTTTGATTAAAAAAAAAAAACCTTGGTAATTGCAAACATGATCTATGTACCTTTATTCTCTCTCAGACTTACACAATGCTAATGAAAAAGAGTTCTAAGAAAATCTAATCTTCTATTCTCCTTTCTTCTAGTTAACGACATGTACTTTGGATGGAAAGTTACAGACGTATGTTCCTTGAAAGGAGTTATAGCTGGCAACAGCATGGCATGTTCATAAGGTCAAAAGGCCAATTCAACATCTGCATTACAATAGTACAAATGTAATTGTAACTATGAAACAAATCTTGACAACTGAAAACTAAACAGTGGTGCAGCACAATTTATCTGTACTTTAACAACACTATGAATTGTGTTTTGTGTATGTAGTTGTGTGAATCAAATTTGCAAGATTTTAAAACAGTCAATACAGCTGAGAACTATTGTTCAGGTATTGTTTTGTATCTGAACTTGTATGTTACAATGTAAGGCTAGGTTCACATCTGCATCAGGAGACTGTCGCAGATGCCGCTGAAAATTGGCAAACAGAAAAGTCCTGCACTGAGGACTTTTCTCTCCAACGGTTTTCGTATAAAAACAGTGAAAACCCATCGGACCCAATTATAGTCTATTTGGTCCGCCAATGTCCGCAGGTAACTGCTGTGTTAGCGGACAGGCTCTCCATTGTTCTGGTTCCCCGGCAGACCCGAATGACGGACAGCCTGGCGCAAGTGTGAACAACAGAGGACATTTTACAGATATACTGGTGTTTAACTTGACTTTCTGCGGGGTTATATCTTATCTCAAAAGAGTTAAACTTTGCTACATCTCTATATTAACCATACTGTACTGCATTACTGCAATCTAACTGTATTGTAATGAATTTGTACAGAATTGTAGTAGTTCAGTAATTAGCCATGTTGAACCTCCACTTGATTCGGAAAAAGAAATATATGATAATAAAATTTTGTATATTTTACCTTCAGGGAGGAGAATTTTTTTTTTTTTTTTAACCTTCTGGTAATGATCAAACATGTCCCTAGTTCGTCTTTCTGTATTATTTTAATAATCTCTGCAACCTTGTATATTTTGTTAAGAATAAATATTTCCTGCCATTATTTGGTATAAACATATGTAATCAATCTGTACAAAAAAGACATATTTTACTAGATAACACTTTAGAACAGCATTTTCCTATACTCATTTATAAAAATGGAATACATGCTTCAAATGTTTAAAATATTTAGCATGCCAGGTAATAAGTGAAAATAATTTACTTTTTTTGGTCTTTTGAAATTCAGCTGTCATCACTGCCAAGTTATCATTTTTGAAGATCACTTAGGTGTCCAAAAATATTTTAAAAATGTATGCAATGGGATAAAATATAAAAAAAAAATTGAAAAATAAAGTGCTACTGTAACCACTTTAGCGACCCATTGCATATTGACATAGACAAACAAGTATTTGAAAGATGTATACTACAGTGAAATTGACAACTGGGAACCATAAGTCCAACTCATTTTATTCTTACTTGCAAATTAGGCTCTATTCAGATCACGTTTTATACATCCTTTTAGCAAATGCAAAAAAAAAGTAGGCAAAAAACGGAAGCAAGCAGATGGCCATCCATTTACATAGACATCAATGTTAAAAAAAAAACAAAAAACGATCCATTGCTGTCCGTTTTTTGGACAGACACAAAAGTATGGGATACTACATTTTGTGTCCTTGAAAAAAAAATGGACAGCAACAGATCTGTTTTAACTTTGGATGTCTATATAAATGGATGACCATATGTTTACGTCTGTTAAACGGATGTAAAAAAAAGTGATCTGAATAGAGCCTTAGTATTAGAAGAAACAATAATGTTACACTGTTTCCATTCTCCTGTAAGAGCCATAGATACATGGGAAACTTGTAGTGTAAAAATGGAGCAACAATAAATAAATAATCCTAATTTCACTCAGTGTGTTTGAAGCCCTAGCACAATTTCACTAACTAGGTTATGTTGTATGTATGTATGTGTATGTAGATTATATATATATATGTATGGGGAAATTAGCTTGGTAGCAGCAGCAGAGCGGACCCAAACAGTCAGAGACAGGGACACAGCATCTCGTGAAAACAGGGTTTTGCCCCTGTGTTTTTATTTTGAAAAAAACAAACAAAATACAGCCCTACCTACAGGCAGAAATACAAACACAAACCTGCTCGGCTGAGCTTTAACTAAACAGAAGTTCCCTCACTATACAAGTGGCTTAATACCAGCCACTCAGGGAAACAAAACATAAACAACAGCAAGTTTTTCTCACAAGACTGTCTGATTAATGCACAGGCCCAGACACCTCCTGTTCTCACATGGTCTGCCCAGAAGTGGCTCCCCTTTATGGCCCAGTAACGATCTAAGCTCTCACACCTGGGTTGAGATATACGGAATACCTGGACCAGACACCATAAATAGGTGAGGACTATATAGTAAAAGTGTACCTCCATTTATAAAATTACTTTTCATATATAAGTAGTGCATGTGAATATAAGAAACTTTGTACTAAATTTCCTTTTCCACTCAGTAGACTGCTCTAATCCTTCTTATCTAAAGACTATCTTTTCCAGTAGCCGCTGCCTCCTCTCTCCATAGACTTCTATGCAAAAAAAAGTAACTCAACCTGATGAATGGAGAAGGAAACATTTTTCTTTAATAAAATGTAATACAATGTTTATTATATTCACATGTACTATGTGTTTTATAATTTTTTTTATAATGTGATGTACACATTAATGTTGCTGGCAGGGATATAACCTTTTTTTTTAACCTGTCATTTCATTTGACTTTTCAGGGTAAGCTGTTATGTGTGCATATATGAGTAACACTATTTCTGGTCATTCTATGATTTATCTTCTGGAGTTTTTAGCTTTATGGGGAGGGGCCTAGATTCCATAAATTTCTCACAGTACGTACAGACAGGAAAATCTGCTCTGTAACTCTCTCTCACTCTCACTCAGAAACAGTCCCAGGATCATGAATGACATCTATAGGGAGGTACTGGTTGTGATAGAAAGCTCATATTTAGCTGCAGAATCAGACTAAATCAGTCATTCTTCTATTATATCTTAACACTTCCTGCTCTCTCCTCCCACCTCTATTATACATAGACTTCTATAGTGATGTGTGATCTGAGTCATGTGAACATCAGTCCATCTTGACACAGGTATAGCAATTTTCAGAGTGAAAATCAATTTATCAGAGGGAGGGTGAGCAAGGTATCAGTCTGAAAAAAAGCAAATATAGGCGTTTCTAGTTGAAGGGCTGTATTTGTTACAAACTCTATACAATACAAATTTATTGTTAAATAACCCCAGCAGTGACCCCACACAGTTTATAGTCCCCGCAGAAGTGGCCCTTTACAGTTTAACATCCCCCAGCAGTGGCCCCACATTGTTTTTTTTTTTTACTGTAATTTTTTTTTAATTTTCACAGAAATGTAAGAATACAAACAGAGAGGTAATGCAAACCATATATACAAAAAAAGTTAGGGAAGGGAAAGAAAAAGGGGAACAAAAAATCCTAGGAAAAATGGATTGAAAGTCATCTGTTATGTTGTTAAGCGCAGCAGTAAGATACTAAAGGCTGCGCACGTCCTTGACATGTGCCACAAGGGAAGGGCCAGTGGGAGGATGTATGCTCTTCCAGTTGGGGTCCATAAGCATTTTAGCAGCCACACAGAGATATAGGAAGAGTTTAGAAGTATTTTTATCAAGATGTCGAGGAGGCAAATTAAATAAGTAAATAAAGAGAGTAATTGAGAGTGGCGCCACACGTTTTAATATCCCCCAGCAGTGGCCTCAGTACTTCCCTCACTGCCCCTGGGCACACATACATATCTCTTCCCCTGCTCTAGGTGCACAAACGTCACAGCAGTGTGTCTGGAGGAGAAGAGAGTGGGAGGTGCTGGCCAGAGAGGTAAGTATATACACTGAAGCTGCCCCGATCTTGTAGGCTGCTGGTGTGCAGCATACAAGCTCAGGAATCTACAGAAACGGGTCAGGAATTCTTCTCTTGCCGATCTGGAGGAGGCCACAGATTACAGCCTTGTGGGCTGCGCGTTTGAGACCCCTGATTTAAAGCATACCCCCATTTATAAACAACTTTTCATGAATGAATAGGGCAGATGAATATAAGAAACTTTGTAATAAATCTTTTTAAGAGGGATCTGTTTTTTTCACTGCTTCTAAGGCTGCCTCCCTCGTCCTTTTCTTCAATCAGATTATTGTAGTATTGCAAGTCTGCCCATTCCTTTGATTGGGACTGAGCTGCGATCAGGTCATGTGACTGATGAATGTAATGTCACATGGCCTGTGCTGCAGTCACTACAAATGGATGATCCACAGAAGTCCCAGGTGTTGTATCCCCGCTGATCTACAATTGATAACCTTTCCTATGGACGGGTCCTCAATTTAAAAATCCTGGTAAAACCCCTTTAACTGACACATACCTATTCTTCCTGTATTGCCAGTTCATATGCCTTTCATTCTGTATCTCTTCCACTCCCTGAGTATTTACAAAAAAAGTGCAGTGGTTCTTACAGTTGGACTTTGTCTCCAGTCGCTATCATCCTCACCTTATTGACTGTTTGATTATAGCTCTATCCTGACAATCTTTTTTCATCTGCAGAAGACCCTTCAGACTTCAGGGAATTATGAGTTCTTTATCTAGAGAAAGTCTCAATAATTTCCAGTTCAAAGAATAAAATTTCTAGGATGCATAATCCATTCTCACCAGATGTCTCTCAAGTTAGCCACTTTGTGGTGCCTCCTTTTATGTCAGTCAAACGGTCTATTTGCTCCTATTATGAGGATGCTGTTCCTCATAACATCATCCATTGATACTGTCCTTTTTGCCATAGCCCGCATTTACATCCTTCAAGCCATCATCTAGTCTGCATGTAGCAGACAAAGCATCCAAGACAGGCTAGCTTCTCTCTTGTCACATGTAAAGAGTCATTGGTGCCAAAAAAATTATGTTTTCTCTCAATTTGAGTGAACTGAGAACTATTAAGCTGACCCTTGCTAATTTTTGGCCTTTCCTTCACAATTGCAATGTCATCATTGAAATGGACAATTTTAGCCTTGGTTTACTATATAAAGAAGCAAAAAGGTACTAGAACAGGGGTAGGCAACCTTTTTTGTTCGGCGTGCCGATTTTAATAAAAAAAAATCAAAGATGAGGTACTCGGAGTGCCAGTCAATAATTGTAAGTCTGACGACCCCTAAACTAAAGTCATATACCACCAACCATAACACAGAAGTGCTGCCACCAGATGCTTTAGGACACATGCGTTTACTGCTATTTCCTGGGATACTCCTGTACTTTCTGATTAGAAGCAATGAAAGTACATGTGCAGCCCCCAATTAGTGGTAAATGTGTCCAGGAGCACCGTATGGCGGCAGTCTTATGGTGAAAACACACTATGTATCTGGATGCAGCTATATTTGGAACTTTTTCATTCGATGTAAAACTGGTGCATTTTTGCACAAAAAAAAAAACAAAGCCTGAGTTTTCTGTGCAAAAACACATCCTTAATATAGAAAACACACCGTTATTCAGAATAATGTCCCATAGTGGTCCCTGCACACGGTATATGTCCCATAGCGGCCCCTGCAACATGGTATATGTCCCATAGCGGCCTCTGCACACGGTATATGTCCCATAGTGGTCCCTGCACACGGTATTATGTCCCATAGCGGTCCCTGCACACGGTATTATGTCCCATAGCGGTCCCTGCACACGGTATTATGTCCCATAGCGGCCTCTGCACACGTCATTTGTCCCATAGCGGCCTCTGCACACGGCATTTGTCCCATAGCTGCCTCTGCACACAGTATTTGTCCCATAGTGGTCCCTGCACACGGTATTATGTCCCATAGCGGCCTCTGCACACAGTATTATGTCCCATAGCGGCCTCTGCACACAGTATTTGTCCCATAGCGGCCTCTGCACACGGTATTTGTCACATAGCTGCCCCTGCACACGGTATTTGTCCCATAGCGGCCTCTGCACACAGTATTATGTCCCATAGCGGCCTCTGCACACAGTATTTGTCCCACAGCGGCCTCTGCACACGGTATTTGTCACATAGCTGCCCCTGCACACGGTATTTGTCACATAGCTGCCCCTGCACACGGTATTTGTCCCATAGCTGCCCCTTACGTTAATGGAAAATATAATACATTACTGGTCAAAACAATGGATGCAAACATCCTGCCGTAGATTTCTAAATTTGGCTACTACAATTAATTTCTAGAATTTTACAGAAAACATTTACAGGCATTTAAAAACATAAATAACTATTCAGTATATTGTGGTATGGTTTTATTGTCATGTGGTGAAGTCTATAAGTTATGTCATTTTCCTTCCATTTGTATCCATCAAGTTGTATTAATTGGCTGAAAAGAGATGGATGCTGAAATATTGCCTAATAGAAATTGGGAATATGCAGATCACATTCCTCAAAGTAATACATGTATGTATTGCAGTTTGGTTTTAGCAGACACCATTATGTGCCATTGCCAGGATTATAGTTTTGTCTTTACTTCATTTAGGGACATGGAAAGAGCCTATAATGAACTAATCTGAGGCAGCTGTCTCATGCTGCATATTTTACGGTCACGATGTATTCTAAGTGTAAAAACAGATGAACACATTTAGCTAGATCTTCCCATTGTTGTATCCCAAATTCATGAAAATAAGACACAGTGGAAATTCCACCAAAAACAATATTATTTTGGTTTTAGTCATCATATAATTGTACACTTAAGTGACTTTAATGATATTACATATTGCAGATAGTACCTCAACAGGTCCAGTCCAGAGGAGTAGAAAGTTTGAGTATAACACACACATATCTACACATCATATAAGAAGAGCAAAAGATTGGCACCATACCTTGATAAATGCAACTTCCCATAAAATCTACATGTGAGGGTTCAATGAGCATAGAGTACAGAAGTGATGGAAGTGTCACTCTTACATGCACTTAATTTAGGCATCTGAGAATTGTGAGTACTGCTCCTTCTTTTGGGAGTTGGAAAATAGAATAAAGATTGAAAGAATTTGGGCAACTACCATTGATGCTGCAGCCACTTACTGCAGAGCTGATCTAGATCTTCTAGAATTCAGCAGCTCCTGCAGTTCCCAGCCCCAGTGGATCACATGACTGTCAGGCCTTAAGGGAATCCACATCATGGCAGCTCGAATAGCAGTGGACACAGCACTCAATGATTTTATCACCATCTCTGCCTTTTCTCTGAGATTTTCAGCTGTTGTAACATCTGGCTCCCAGTTCTGCAGCTACTTAAATGCAGTGGCTGTGGATAATGCTTGGAAACAATTGCAAGTCGAGATGCAGAGGCTTATCCTGTAGTCTGACCACATGGGGCATCCTATTTTCCAACTCCCTACTCACCAGGACAGGACCTTCTGAGGTTCTGCCTGCATGGGGTTTTTATGGATTAAGGTATTGATCATTTTTAAGGTGTGTTTCTATACAATGTGTATCTATTTTTTAACGTTTACAGTGTGTTTAAATTACATATAATACACACGTGGACAAAATTGTTGGTACCTCTCGTTTAATGAAAGAAAAACCCACAATGGTCACAGAAATAACTTGAATCTGACAAAAGTAATGATATATAAAAATTCTATGAAAATAAACAAATGAAAGTCAGACATTGCTTTTCAACCATGCTTCAACAGAATTTTTTTAAAAAGAAAACTCATGAAACAGGCCTGGACAGAAATGATGGTTCCCTTAACTTAATGTTTCGTTGCACAACCTTTTGAGTCAATCACTGCAATAAAACAATGTAACTGTCAATGAGACTTCTGCACCTCTCAACAGGTATTTTGACCCACTCATCATGAGCAAATTGCTCCAGTTGTCTCGGGTTTGAAGGGTGCCGTTTCCAGACGGCTTGTTTCAGCTCCTTCCAAAGATGCTCAATAGGATTTAGGTCAGAGCTCATAGAAGGCCACTTCAGAATAGTCCAATGTTTTCCTCTTAGCCATTCTTGGGTGTTTTTAGCTGTTTGTTTTGGGTCATTATCCTGTTGCAAGACCCATGACCTGCGACTGAGACCAAGCTTTCTGACACTGGGCACCACATTTCTCTCTAGAATCCCTGGATAATCTTGATATTTCATTGTACCCTGCACAGATTCAAGACACCCATTGCCAGATGCAGCAAAGCAGCTCCAGAACATAATGGAGCCTCCTCCATGTTTCACAGTAGGGACAGTGTTCTTTTCAAGATATGCTTCATTTTATCGTCTGTGAACATAGAGCTGATGTGCCTTGCCAAAAATTAAAATTTTTGTTTCATTTGTCCATAGGACATTCTCCCAGAAACTTTGTGGCTTGTCAACATGTAGTTTGGCAAATTCCAGTCTGTCAGATTCAAGTTATTTCTGTGACCATTGTGGGTTTTTCTTTCATTAAACGAGGGGTACCAACAATTTTGTCCACATGTGTATCTATATACAGTACAGACCAAAAGTTTGGACACACCTTCTCATTCCAAGAGTTTTCTGTATTTTCATGACTATAAAAATTGTAGATTCACACTGAAGGCATCAAAACTATGAATTAACACATGTGGAATTATATACTTAACAAAAAAGTGTGAAACAACTGAAAATATGTCTTATATTCTAGGTTCTTCAAAGTAGCCACCTTTTGCTTTGATTACCGCTTTGCACACTCTTGGCATTCTCTTGATGAGCTTCAAGAGGTAGTCACCTGAAATGGTTTTCACTTCACAGGTGTGCCCTGTCAGATTTAATAAGTGGGATTTCTTGCCTTATAAATGGGGTTGGGACCATCAGTTGTGTTGTTCAGAAGTCAGGTGGATACACAGCTGATAGTCCTACTTAATGGAGTGTTAGAATTTGTATTATGGCAAGAAAAAAGCAGCTAAGTAAAGAAAAACGAGTGGCCATCATTACTTTAAGAAATGAAGGTCAGTCACTCCGAAAAATTGGGAAAACTTTGAAAGTGTCCCCAAGTGCAGTGGCCAAAACCATCAAGCGCTACAAAGAAACTGGCTCACATGAGGACCGCCCCAGGAAAGGAAGACCAAGAGTCACCTCTGCTGCGGAGGATAAGTTCATCCGAGTCACCAGCCTCAGAAATCGCAGGTTAATAGCAGCTCAGATTAGAGACCAGGTCAATGCCACACAGAGTTCTAGCAGCAGACACATCTCTACAACAACTGTTAAGAGGAGACTGTGTGCAGCAGGCCTTCATGGTAAAATAGCTGCTAGGAAACCACTGCTAAGGACAGGCAACAAGCAATAGAGACTTGTTTGGGCTAAAGAACACAAGGAATGGACATTAGACCTGTGGAAATCTGTGCTTTGGTCTGATGAGTCCAAATTTGAGATCTTTGGTTCCAACCACCGTGTCTTTGTGCGATGCAGAAAAGGTGAACGAATGGACTCTACATGCCTGGTTCCCACCGTGAAGCATGGAGGAGGAGGTGTGATGGTGTGGGGGTGCTTTGCTGGTGACACTGTTGGGGATTTATTCAAAATTGAAGGAATACTGAACCAGCATGGTTACCACAGCATCTTGCAGCGGCATGCTATTCTATCCGATTTGCGTTTAGTTGGACCATCATTTATTTTTCAACAGGACAATGACCCCAAACACACCTCCAGACTGTGTAAGGGCTATTTGACCAAGAAGGAGAGTGATGGGGTGCTACGCCAGATGACCTGGCCTCCACAGTCACCAGACCTGAACCCAATCGAGATGGTTTGGGGTGAGCTGGACCGCAGAGTGAAGGCAAAAGGGCCAACAAGTGCTAAGCATCTCTGGGAACTCCTTCAAGACTGTTGGAAGACCATTTCAGGTGACTACCTCTTGAAGCTCATCAAGAGAATGCCAAGAGTGTGCAAAGCAGTAATCAAAGCAAAAGGTGGCTACTTTGAAGAACCTAGAATATAAGACATATTTTCAGTTGTTTCACACTTTTTTGTTAAGTATATAATTCCACATGTGTTAATTCATAGTTTTGATGCCTTCAGTGTGAATCTACAATTTTTATAGTCATGAAAATACAGAAAACTCTTGGAATGAGAAGGTGTGTCCAAACTTTTGGTCTGTACTGTATGTTGCAAGTGTGTGAGCTAATAGATTTATTAAATAAACTACACATTGCAATGAGTAATATTTCAGATTAAAACAAAGTTAAACATAGATAAATTGCTTTACATAATGGCGTAGGTTATTTTTAATAAAAGGGGTTGTTGGCCAGGAAAAAAGGCCAGTAACCCACCTCAGCCTATGTGTAAAGTGGAACAGGGAAGCAAACACAAGTGGGAACCTGTGCAACATCAAAACTAGAGTGATGGGTGAGGTGAGCTTCTTTACTTTAAAAAAAACAAACAAAGCATAACTAAAAACTAACACACTGCAAGCCTTCCCTGATATTGCCTCACTTTGCTTTAGTTCATATACAGTGTTTGTCAATTTGAAAAAAATTGAATAATGCAACACTAAGAAAGGATGTGCATAACTAAAAAAAAAAAAAAAGCAAACTGCAAAAAAATTCAATACACAACTTCAATGTGGAGTAGCTCTGGTGTAATGCATGCAAGGTGTTAAAGCACGCAATACCAAAGATTTCCCATATGTAATTATAACACACATTTTTTGTAATTACTTCCCATGTATAATTATATTTTCCTTGCTTTTCCATGAATTTTGTGAAGGGCATAATATTATTTTCCATAATAACCTCTTTTATTTCACAAAAAAACATTTACAGGAAAAACTTTGTGACTGACTGGAAAGTGCATGAGATCACTTGCAATTCATATAATGTTCTGTTTGTTAACAAGATAGAAAAGAGATAGTGGAAATACTAAGTAGACCTGCTGCATTTCAATGTGTAGACTCCAGCGGATGTGGGGATGGAAAAAATTAGACAATTCAATGTGCAGACACAAGGCAAGTGTTTTCTTTTATCATTCTGGAATAAATCAGATACAAGGCTTCCATTGGCTGTTATAAAGATGTCACCTGATAAAGTTTCCACCATGCAGTATTAATTTTTTTATTATTTTGCAGCAGACAGTAAAGTAAATAAAACTATGGCAAGCACAGTATCAGTGCTAAAATATCCAAATTAGTACAGACATAAAATAATATACCACATGCAACAAACAAATGACATATGAAAACAGTATTACACCAATGTGTCTGTTAGTAATCAAGAAAATAGGGGGAATGATAGGTGAAGTCGGTGCACAATAACAGTCTGTAAATTATAAAATCCCTGTTTGTAAGCTTCCATGTTGAAAAATAGTTATTATAGTTGGCAAATTCAATACCAAAAATGAAGGTGGGGGGAGACTGTCAACATGACATTACTGTCCAGTAATGTAGACCCAAGAATAAAGTGGTGTGTTATATTGAGTAAAAACATTATGTAAGCAGCTTCAAGAAAATTCTACTTATGAAAAACCATTATATCGATGCCCGAGAAATATTTAAAGGTAGCAAGTGCAGTTCTTGTATTAAATCTATCATTTAGGCCGGGGCCCCACATGGCGTAAATGCCATGGTTTGGAAAATGTGCTCTGTAAAATCTGTGCTCCGAACACAGCACCGTCATCCCCAGTATTCCGCCTCCTCCTGCTGTTACATGTCCCTTCATGTGAAGACATCCTTTTCTTCTTATTCTTGCTTCGGGTACTATAGTACAGCACATGCTTAGGATTTGCATGCACTGTACTGAGGATTGCTGCTGCTGACACTCACGTACTGGATAAATAACACTATTTTTGGATAGTGGGGACTTGTACGTATGTGGAGATACCTAACATGTTTGTTTGTTTACATTATGTATTTTTTAAATATAAAGGTGGGGTTTTTTAACTTTTTATTATTTGTTTATTTTTGAGTGTTTTTACTGTGTGTGTGTTTTAACTTTTTACATGTCCCACAAGGGGGCTTGAAGCTGGGATCTCAGATCCCCTGTGCAATGTATAGTATTGCAGAACATTGCACAGTAGTTCCTATTGGAACTATGCATATGCAGTAAGGAGGCCGTGGCCTGGCCTTCTGGCTGCCATGGCAAACCCTCATAATCCGCGATCTTATCATCCGAAAGCCGGAAGTAATGCCACAAGCACAGCTCCTGTGCCTGGGGAAAGAAAAAAATCTAAAGTGCCGAACCGCCATTTTTTTCACTGTTTTGCCTCTGATAAAAATTTGAATAAAAAGTGATCAAAGCAATAGCAGTTCCCCAAAATGGTATAACTAAAAAGTACACCTGCCCCCACAAAAAAAGACACCCTATGCATCCCCGTACACGGAAATATAAAAAGTTATGGGTGTCAGAAAATTTTTTTTGCAAAGTTTTTGATCAAAAAATCTTAAGATCTTTGTTCAGGGGTTAAAATGTAAATAAAACTATATAAATTTGGTATCCTCAGAATCGTATCGAAACTTAGAATACAGGTAACCTGTTGTGTTGGCTGCAGAGTGAACAACGTAAAAACAAAGCCCATAAGAACGTTGCACAAATGCACTTTTTCTCCAACTCCATCCAATTCAGAATCTGTTTTCAGATTTCCAGTACATTAAGCCCTAATATGGCTCTGTGAACAGAAAAATAAAAAAGTTATGGGGATTGAAAGGCAGGGAGTCAAAATCGAAAAAGGGAAGAAGTTAAAATGCATAAAAGTGAGTGGCAGCACAGTGTATGGTTAAATTCAGAGCTTATATCCATCCACTGCTTATCATCAGTAAGTCAAAAGGTAAGGGTGGGTTCACACTTGCGCTTGAGTTCATCCATTGCCAATCCGAGTGAAAATCTTGGGAAACTGGATAGGCACCGGATAGCGACAGGTTAGCGACGCATTGCTTAAAAACCCATTCATTTGAATGGGTTTTTAAAGCAATGCGCGGGTGTCCGATTGCACCCTCTGCGCTGCGAATCCAGTTTTTTCGTCGGAAACAAAATCTGACATGCAGGACTTTGTGTCCGACGAAAAAAGGGGTGCAATCGGACACCCACGCATTGCTTTAAAAACCCATTTCAATGAATGGGTTTTTAAGCAATGCGTCGCTAACCTGTCGCTATCCGGTGCCTATCCAGTTTCCCGAGATTTTCACTCGGATTTGCATCGGACGGACTCAAGAGCAAGTGTGAGCCCACCCTAAGTAGAGTAAAATATTTAGCAGAGTAGTAATTTTATTATGAATAATAAATGTTACAGTACACAAGCCTTGCTGTAACTTACATGTCACTTTCACTTTGACATAACTTCGGCTGTATTTGCCTTATAAAGCTAGAAATTTGATAGATAGGTTCTTAAGAGCACTGACAGAGTTGTACACTATGTTTTAAGCCAATTTAAGGCAAACAAATCTGGGACCCCAGCCACCCAAACCCAAAACAAATCGTGAGAGGTTCACTCATCTCTAACTTTAAATCTTCAGCCCTTTATCTTCATGAGGCAATCGTGGACACCAGAGCTCAGCTGAATACAACTGAAATAGGCTTGAGGTGGCCTTGAGCAAGTTACTATAAATGGGCTAATAAACTCAGCTATTTACTTGCATGCATGCTTAGGGACCGCTATTCCATTAAGCAAATTATTAATGTGGTCATGTTACCTTCCACCTCAACCATATCTATAATGTATTCCATCAATTCTGCTCCAATTCGAACCAAGCGATTCCCCATCTCATACAAAAATTTTTAAGAGAGATTCCCCTTCCCATCCTTTGTCCGACCGCAAAAGACTATGAATCCCTCTCACAGCTGAGGAAGTAGAAGACCCCATCAAAGTGATAAAAGCAGGGAAAGCTCCCGACCCAAACAACCTACCAGTATTATATTATAGGAAATTCTCTACAATCCTTTTAACTCATATAGTCTCTTACTGTAATTATATATTACAGGGATATCAGATGCCAACCAGATTTCAGGGATGTCCTCATAACATTTATCCCTAAACTGAATAAGGATCCTATACTACCACCTAACTATCGCCCTATATCTCTTATTAATTTCGACACTAAGCTATTCACTTCTGTCCTAACCAAGCACCATAATAAGCTGCTGCCACACTTTATCCCCTGTGACCAGTTGCCTAGGGGTTGTGATGGCCTCTTCCATGTACAGAAGCCTGTGAGGCTCAGCTAGATTCTGGGTCTAATAGAATAAATGTCAGTGTATTTGCTCAAGAATTTGCAGGTTCAAGTCCCCCAGTGGGACTAAAGAAAAAAGTATAAAAAAGTAAAAAAAAAAAAAACATACCAAAATTTCCCCCTAACTTTATTATATTAAATTATGAAAAATAATTTAATAGGCGCTGCTCCACTGATTCCTGCACAGTTTGTATTTTTTTTCTTTAGCCCCTACCGTTCCCAAGCAATAATTGCTTTTGCGTTTGGTGCCTATTATACTATTTAGGCTCTGTACTGTCAGGAGGGCGGTGTCAGACAGGAGCAGGTAAAGGGTGTGAGTCTGAGCTCTGACACTGGCTGCCTCTGATTGGAGCTCAGAATCACACCTCCCCTTATCTTCATTCATGCTCTATTAAATTTACTATGAGGCAGAGTAGGAGGAGAGCCAAATTACAGCAGTCCTAAACAGTTTTACACATCGTCTTAGATGTGATACACTGTACTGTTATCTATCTGCCGGGTATTTATATGATAAAATTTTACCTAAATGGCACCATGTTATGTGTTTTCTTTTCCCCAAATTAACATGTTTATTATTAATGATTTTCTACTTTTTGCATAATAAAGATGCATTGTATACTATTTCGTTTCTGTGAACAATTTTGTAGTGTTTTGTATGGAGAAAAGTGTTGGAGCACACCTTTTAATCATATAATTCAGGTGTTAAGGTGTTTCATTCAATCTCATTGCTGCAGGTGAGTGAAATCTAGCTATGCAGTCTGTCTCTACAAACATTTGTGAAATAATGGATCTTTCTAAAAAGATCACTGAATTTGAGCATGGTCCTGTAATAGGATGCCACCGTTGCTACAAGTATGACCTTGCAGTGTTAAGCAGCTCCACAAAATAGTGCAGCTACAGAATTGGGGAGCCAGCTGTTACTACAGCTGGACCTCCCATAGAGAAGTCAATGAGTGATGTGCACACAGCTATGGGAGTTGCCATGATGTCACTCCCCTCCAGCTCCATAATTATGTGATTCCTGCAGGGGCTGAAAACTGTAGAAACTGCTGGTTCCTATAGGACCCAGTTCAGCTCTGTAGTTTAGGTTAGGACAGTATACTTACTAGGTAATGAAGTTTGTACAGAAAGGTTTCTGTACTGTAACATTTATTAATTTATAATAAACTACTACTCTGCTAAATATTTTACTCTACTTACCTTTTGACTTACTGACAGTAGGTCAGAATATCTTTGTAATTATTTCAATAAAGAAATATTTGAAGTACATATTTTGCCTAAAAGGAAATTAAAATATATGATGCCATGAGATCACATTATTTGACATATAACATCTATTTTCCGTTGCCATAATTCCATGTAAGATTCTGGGATCTACAAAATACTTCTCATGTTCTGTTTTAGATGCTTAACCTCAAGATATCTGTTCCTATTTAACTCCAAAGAAAACATTAGCCAAGCATGCTGTGAGTACCGAGAATGTCTGAGCTTAGGCCTCAACAAAACAAGATCGGAGTTGCCCAAAGTAGAGCAGGTAAATCTCCCAATGGGCCACTAGACCCTCAACCCCTGAAAAAGTGATGCATGGCATAGTACACTGCAATACATACTGGTAGCAAGTTTACATCATCTCACACAGCCTATGCTCTCATGTAATAAACTGGATAAAATTTTTAACAAACTACCTAGTTTATTATATAGATACATTGGGTGGCTGAGATAACATCTAGACACGGAGGCTGGTCGACCCATATTCTCCCTCCTTGGCTCCATCTCCTTACTATCAGTGTGGGCCCCCATCACCAATCATCTTGAGCTAAGGGAGCACTAGTCTAAGGCAAGAGCAAATTAGCATGAGAGGGCAACAAGTTTGGAATGGTCCAAGGTAAGGGCTAGATAGCAAAACCAAAAAAATGTATGGAAACTAACAAAAAATAGAAATAAATCACAAAACAATTTATGTAAAATACATATGACCAATAAATACTATGTATAACAAGGTAAAGAAGCAATAAATACTGCAAAAAGCAGCTGTGATATCTAACCCACTCCTCCATGAGGCAACACAGACTCAAGCAAAAAACCCACATAATAGTAAAGAGGGCACAAAAAATCAATAAACCCCTATAATAAGAAATAGATAAAGAACACAATCAAATAGTATAATAATAATAAATAGGGTTTAAGATATGCCAAAAGGCATCATATCTAGAGACATGTAGAGTGTGCAGGAGACAGGCGTGCCAGATGGAATAACAGGCAGGGAAAACCGCTGGTGACCCGACGCTTGTTTCACCAAACAAAAGATGGCTTTGTCAGGAGGCGGTAACATAGTAAACTAGAGGCATATTTATATGTGCACAGATAAAAAAAAAACACCTGTACCTGAATTCCTGCCCAGTTGCGTGTGCGCAAGCGCCCAGGGCTCCGCATCCAAAAGCGTGATGATGTTGTCACACACACGTAATGCGAAGACGTCACCACGCACTATACAATGATACTAGTAAGTAGTAGTATATACAAAGATCCAAGAAGTGACAATCACCAAATCAAAGTACAACCCCAGTATCTATATAATAACCCCCATGGAGACACAAATGGAACACTGAATAAATAAAAAATAAAGAAAAACAAACAAAAAAAAAACAAAACAAGAATAAGTACAATAATAAAACACAATACAAAACATACAAAGCAGTGACAGTGCCAGTGATAGGTGAAACTAACACAGTGTTAGACATAACAATATGAGAAAACAACAATGTGTAGGGTATGAAGTTAATATACAGATAATGTAAATACAAAAACAACAATGATGATTAAAGATGATGAATGAATAGTGACAAGATTGAGAGTGTTAATAAAATAACACATATATAATATAGTGGGAAAAAAAAGTTTTTTTAATTAAATTGAATAAGTTGCATAGAAGAGTTCCCATTTGTTTTGGGGGTCATCACTTCTTGCGCATGCGCCTGGTATCCACTTGGATCTTTGCATATAGTCATTATTTTTACAGTGCCTTCGCGATCACGCGGTGCGTGTTGATATCATCACGCTTTTGGATCTGGAGCCCTGGGCGCTTGTGCGCACACAATTGGGCAGGAATTCAGGTACAGGTCTGTTTTTTTATCTATAAACATATAAATATGGCTCTAGTTTACGGTGTTACCGCCTCCTGACAAAGCCATCTTTTGTTTGGCGAAACGCGCGTCGGGTCACCAGCGTTTTTCCCTACCTGTTATTCCATCTGGCACTCCTGTCTCCTACACACCTTAATATGTCTCTAGGTATAATGCCTTTTGGCGTATCTTAAACCCTATTTATTATTATTATACTATTTGATTGTGTTCTTTATCTATTTCTTATTATAGGGGTTTATTGATTTTTTGTGCCCTCTTTACTATTATGTGGGTTTATGCTTGAGTCTGTGTTGCCTCAGGGGGGAGTGGGTTAGGTATCACAGCTGCTTTTTGCAGTATTTATTGCTTCTTTACCTTGTTATACATAGTATTTATTGGTCATATGTACACACGTGGACAAATGACCCCTCGTTTAATGAAAGAAAAACCCACAATGGTCACAGAAATAACTTGAATTTGCCAAACTACATGTTGACAAGCCACCAAGCTTCTGGGAGAATGTCCTATGGACAGATGAGACAAAAATCGAAACTTTTGGCAAGGCACATCAGCTCTGTGTTCACAGACGGAAAAATGAAGCATATCTTGAAAAGAACACTGTCCCTACTGTGAAACATGGAGGAGACTCTGTTATGTTCTGGGGCTGCTTTGCTGCATCTGGCATAGGGTGTCTTGAATCTGTGCAGGGTACAATGAAATCTCAAGACTATCAACGGATTCTAGAGAGAAATGTGCTGCCCAGTGTCAGAAAGCTTGGTCTCAGTTGCAGGTCATAGGTCTTGCAACAGGATAATGACCCAAAACACAGCTAAAAACACCCAAGAATGGCTAAGAGGAAAACATTGGACTATTCTGAAGTGGCCTTTTATGAGCCTTGACCTAAATCCTATTGAGTATCTTTGGAAGGAGCTGAAACATGCCGTCTGGGAAAGGCACCCTTCAAACCTGAGACAACTGGAGCAGTTTGCTCATGAGGAGTGGGCCAAAATACCTGTTGAGAGGTGCAGAATTCTCATTAACAGTTACAGGAATTGTTTGATTACAGTGATTGCCTCAAAAGGTTGTACAACAAAATATTAAGTTAAGGGAACCATCATTTCTGTCCAGGCCTGTTTCATGAGTTTTCTTTTTTTAAAAATTCTGTTGAAGCATGGTTGAAAAGCAATGTCTGACTTTCATTTGTTCATTTTCATAGAATTTTTATATATTATTACTTTTGTCAGATTCAAGTTATTTCTGTGACCATTGTGGGTTTTTCTTTCATTAAACGAGGGGTACCAACAATTTTGTCCATGTGTGTATTTTATATTAATAAACTTTTTGTGATTTATTTCTATTTTTGGTTGGTTTTCATACATTTTTTAGGTTTTGTATTCAGCATTTTCTGTATGGGACATATTTTTGTATGCTTTTTGAGGAACCTTTTTGGTGGTAATTATAAGGGCAAGATAGCAAGCTAATACTGAAAAAAATGTGTGTCAGTGGGATTTTAGGAATTTGCAAATGAGAAGCAAGTAATATTTGCATTTAGCTGTACAGTAAGCCCCCCCGCCCCAAAATGAATTCTACTGGCGGGCCCTAGGCACTTTAGTACGACACTGGAAAGAAAAAATATGTTGTTATATCATCAAATGACATAGTGTGTATAAACAACATACTGTAGGAACATACTGCTTAATTTTTTTGTTGAATATATAGTAATAATGGCATGCATTTATATTAAATATCAAACAGGGCCGGTTTTAGACAAAGTGGGGCCCGGGGGCAAAATTAAAAGTGGGGCCCCAAATGCTGATATGCAAACAACTCCATCGTCTTGCAGTGGCAACCCCTATAATAACGCCTCCTTTCTGCCAACAAAAAGTAATAACAAGCCCCATTTTTCCACACACAATTCAAATGACCACCTTTGTACCAACTAATAGATTTTTGCACGCAGTCATCAGCGCCTCCTTATAAATAATAGTCCCTGCTTATACAGTGCCTTGCAAAAGTATTCGGCCCCCTTGAACTTTTCAACCTTTTGCCACATTTCAGGTTTCAAACATAAGGATATAAAATTTTAATTTTTTGGTGAAGAATCAACAAGTGGGACACAATCGTGAAGTGGAACGAAATTTATTGGATATTTTAAATTTTTGTAAAAAATAAAAAACTGAAAAGTGGGGCGTGCCAAATTATTTGGCCCCCTTAAGTTAATACTTTGTAGCGCCACCTTTTGCTGCGATTACAGCTGCAAGTCGCTTGGGGTATGTCTCTATCAGTTTTGCACATCGAGAGACTGAAATTCTTGCCCATTCTTCCTTGGAAAACAGCTGGAGCTCAGTGAGGTTGGATGGAGAGCGTTTGTGAACAGCAGTTTTCAGCTCTTTCCACAGATTCTTGATTGGATTCAGGTCTGGGCTTTGACTTGGCCATTCTAACACCTGGATACGTATATTTGTGAACCATTCCATTGTAGATTTTGCTTTATGTTTGGGATCATAGTCTTGTTGGAAGATAAATCTCCGTCCCAGTCTCAGGTCTTTTGCAGACTCCAACAGGTTTTCTTCCAGAATGGTCCTGTATTTGGCTCCATCCATCTTCCCATCAATTTTAACCATCTTCCCAGTCCCTGCTGAAGAAAAGCAGGCCCAAACCATGATGCTGCCACCACCATGTTTGACAGTGGGGATGGTGTGTTCAGGGTGATGAGCTGTGTTGCTTTTACTCCAAACATATCGTTTTGCATTGTGGCCAAAAAGTTTGATTTTGGTTTCATCTGACCAGAGCACCTTCTTCTACATGTTTGGTGTGTCTCCCAGGTGGCTTGTGGCAAACTTTAAACCAGACTTTTTACGGATATCTTTGAGAAATGGCTTTCTTCTTGCCACTCTTCCATAAAGGCCAGATTTGTGCAGTGTACGACCGATTGTTGTCCTATGGACAGACTCTCCCACCTCAGCTGTAGATCTCTGCAGTTCATCCAGAGTGATCATGGGCCTCTTGGCTGCATCTCTGATCAGTCTTCTCCTTGTTCGAGATGAAAGTTTAGAGGGACAGCCAGGTCTTGGTAGATTTGCAGTGGTCTGATACTCCTTCCATTTCAATATGATCGCTTGCACAGTGCTCCTTGGGATGTTTAAAGTTTGGGAAATCTTTTTGTATCCAAATCCGGCTTTAAACTTCTCCACAACAGTATCACGGACCTGCCTGGTGTGTTCCTTGGTCTTCATGATGCTCTCTGCGCTTTAAACAGAACCCTGAGACTATCACAGAGCAGGTGCATTTATACGGAGACTTGATTACACACAGGTGGATTATATTTATCATCATCAGTCATTTAGGACAACATTGGATCATTCAGAGATCCTCACTGAACTTCTGGAGTGAGTTTGCTGCACTGAAAGTAAAGGGGCCAAATAATATTGCACGCCCCACTTTTCAGTTTTTTATTTTTTACAAAAGTTTAAAATAGCCAATAAATTTCATTCCACTTCACAATTGTGTCCCACTTGTTGTTGATTCTTCACCAAAAAATTTAAATTTTATATCTTTATGTTTGAAGCCTGAAAAGTGGCAAAAGGTTGAAAAGTTCAAGGGGGCCAAATACTTTCACAAGGCACTGTAGCTCCTGCAACGGAGGAGCGATAAGCAAGAAGATTGTCTGCATTAGTTTATATTTTTTAATTTTCTTCCATTAAATCTGTTGAACTCCATGCGGGTTCCTGCATCCATACCACACCTGTCTCCCTCAGTGACAGCAGTTTGAATAGTCTTAAGGAGAGATTGTATGGGGCATATTTTTTAAAATGGCAAAAAACCAAAACTGTCTTACCTGGCCATAGCAGCCAATCACAACACTGTTTTCAAAGCTAGGAAACTTTTTATTACAAGTTGCCTTAAATAGCCCACAAATGCAGGAGATTGGCTGGGAACAGCCTGCAAGATTTACAGCTTCTAAAGGAGCCAGTGCACCGTACAGACAAAAACAGCTTCCGTGGCCTGGAAGAACAGTGCAGCAGCAGAGAATGACAGCAGCCGCGAACAGGTGGTACTACAGCAGTGCGGTGGACTGAGAGGGGATGCTGGTGACTGCAGATGGCAGTATCATCAGCTGAATCTGTGTGTGCCTGAGATTGAATTTTTCTTTAATCTGGGCCATCAGTGACTATAGGGGCTTTTGCCAAGGATACAGAAGGTTAATGCAGAGTAACAGATGAAATAGGGGGTCTGGGGTAAGTCAATTAATTGAAGTGAACACACTGTATGCTATCCAATCGTAATTAGTGACATATGAATGAATAAAACCAAAATTCTATGGCATGGCGTGGTATATTAGGAGACTTCGCATGTAAAAGTAGAAGTGTCCTAACATAATCATTCATTAGTCGTAATCAAGGCAAAATGTTCAATTAATTGTGATTTTAATTTGGGTCATAATCGCCTAGCTCTAGTTTGTGGGGTCCATACGCTGACCCATGGTGGAATTCATTTCATCAGCTTTCAAGGTATACAAAAAAGAAAGGGATTTGCTTGGGATCACTTCATTTCTTATATGAAGATGTTAGTGTATTTTTTTTTTTTTTTCAGATGCCAAATTTCATGGCTGGAGGTTTAGGTTGCTTAAATAACCTCAAAGAAGAAGGGGGAATAAGGAGAAAGAGGAAGGATGGACATATTGAACCAGGGGAACCACAGGATCCACAGACTTGCGATATTTCCCTGCATGTTTGACTCTGTTGCCAAAAAAATGCTAAAACCCATCCAAGGGCAGGTGCCCCACAGTGGCCAATTTGCCCATATATCACTGTTAGCAGTGGTGTGTGTGGAATTGCATATGCTACTAGCTTCCCTCCTGTTCTGGGCATAATTTCGCCACTGGGGGCAACCCTGGGCTCTCCTGACCTTTGACCAAGCTCAGATCACTGCTAGGGCATGTCCACATTGGCAGAATTTGCAAGAGTCAAATCCAAGGCAGAAATCTCTGAAATTTTGAAAATCTCAGAAATCTCTGGGACATTTGAAGACGCAGAGGGAGAGAAGAATGGGAATATAAGTTAATGCAAAAATTTCAAACTCTGCAATTTGGACTTAATATTCATGCCAGTTTTATGTCACACTATGTATGAACTCTGAGGATCACAAATCACCAACTGATAGCAAACAGATAACAGCAAGAATTACTGATCCCTCTATCATGCCCCACAAGTTTCCAGATTGTTTATTTTTTGACCTGCTGTAAATAACTTCTCTACTTATATTGCATTTTGTTTTTTTAAGGATTCTAAGATCCTTTGAAGGTCCATGTCTTTATTGTATAAAAAGTTTGTGAATTTTCAGTTTCTTGTATAACACCATGTCTGATGAAGGGAGCTAGTACTCTTGAAAGCTTACTATCAAATATTCTCAGTTAGCCTCTAAAAGGTATCGCCTGATTTCTTCACTCTTCCACTACTTTTCATGGCTAACACGGTACAACATTATACTGATATTCTTTTTGGTAGTTTCATGGCCTTAGACAGCAATAGATTGAAGTGGATTCATTGACGTCTATGGGAGATTTTTCTAGGTATGCTGTGTGCAGGGAAGGGGAGTAGATAAGCTTTGACATCATTTATTGTCAGTAGTGAATGATATGATAGGTCAGCTGTGGGAATAGATAAACTGTGAAATCATCTTTTGTTACTAGTGAATGCATTGATAGGTCTGTTATGTTTTCTTATATTGTAATCCTATCTGTCTTGACTGCTTCAAAGAAAATCCCTACAGAATTGTCAAGTGTCCGTCTATTATTAAGCCTAGTTTGCCATTGTGAAAGAATTGCAGGATTTCGTACTTTTTAAAATATAGTGACATGAAAATTTTTTAAAAAATCATCAAAAATTCTTAAAGAATATGTTTTACATATTTAGGCTTAATAATAGTTCCCGGTTTGATGAGATGCTCCCTTTAAATACTCAGACTTTGTGTAGGAGGTGTAGGAATGGTCAGCAGTATCAAGTTTACATGTGTTGTCTCACAATTTTTTTTCCTAAATAAAACTAAATAATCCTAGTCATGCCAAAAATGTCAGGCTAAAAGATAAACTGTACAGTATGTGTTACATTTTTTTTTTTTAAAAGATACACACTCTAATAATTTCTCTGAAAATGTCAGTACAATAAACAAATCTAAATAGCTTGGACTAACTTTAAAGTCCGCAAATCTACATCTGCATCTTGTATCTGCTGCCATATTTAGACACAAATGTCAGCAACTTTGAGCTTTTCCCTCTCAAGCTGTAAAAACCAACATACCCGCTATGCGGTCTAGCATTTTCTTCATAATTTGGCTCAATGTATTGTAGATTATTCCAAAGTATTATATAAACTATGATAGCTTGTCACAAGTGGTTGAGAAATGGGATGAAGGTCACCATATGTGGAAGGTCTGGAGCAGTGTTGTGGTCAGTGTGCAGTTTAAAAGCTTTGAACAGTCAACTCACTGTACATTTGCAAGTCATTTTCTTGAACAAGTTTTTGTAAAGATCTTCAAAACAAATTCAAAGAATACTATCAGACAAGGAGAACTTGACAGTGCTTCTCAATACTTATATGTTTAATTGATTGAAGACTCTCTATGGTAAGTTCAACCATATGTGCTTCAGAATTCTGTCTTCAGTTTCTGTCAACCATATTCATTCTCAAATGTTATTTTTCAAACCTAGTTTGAGTATATCTAAGGTGTCTTCATTCCTACATACACTACAGGTTAATATGTTCACACTTGAGTATATGTAGCAATGCTCCATGGATCAAATAGGGTGATGCATGGAAGGAGAGACTTTGAGTTGGCATCAGTTAAGAGGTGGAGGTGGAATCCTGCACTCACCATTAAGAATATATCCTTTATTAAAAAACATGATAAAATTAAGTGGACACCAGAGCAATCTGACACATTCTTAATCATAATTTATATTTCAAGGCCAATGTATACGCCACCTGTTTCTGAGGATAGGTAAGAGTAACAGAGGCAGCGTGTAATAGAAGTGAATGGATTAGTATTGCAGTGTATACTGTGAGCGATCAGACCCACTAGTTTTTTAAAAGTATAAAAAAAACACAAAAAATATAAAAGTTTAAATTACCCACCTTTCCCTAGATCACATATAAAAATAAACAAAAATAAACATAAAGACTTTAGGGATACCCGTACTCAAAAATGGCATAGTGGTGGGGGGAACCCAAATCGCCAAATGGCTGTTTTTTAAACTTTTTTCTTCCTATAAAAAATAGAATAAAAAGTGATCAATCCATCAAAACTTCCCCAAAATGGTATCTATAAAAGACACCATACCCAGCTCCATAGACTTAAATATAAAAAAGTTACAGGTGTCACAATATGGTGACACAAAAATTTAGGCGACACAAAATTTAAAAAAGTATCATAACATGACCAATTATTATTTTGTACAATGTACTAAGAAGCTGGAAAAAAATTCAGAATGGGGGGAATTGGAGAAAAAGTAGATTTGCTTAACTTTCTTACGGGCTTCGTTATTACGGCGTTCACTCTGCAGCCAAAATGACATGTCACCTGTATTCTTTGTTTTGGTACAATTCCAGGGATACCACATTTTTATAGTTTTAACATTTTAACCCCTTAACAAAAGTCTAAAACTTTTCAAAATTTTTTTTTTTATAAAAGTCGCCATATTCTAACATAATTTTTTATATTTCCGTGTACGGGATGCATAAGGCATCTTTTTTTGTGGGGCTAGGTGTACTTTTTAGTTATACCGTTTTGGGGAATGTCTATTTCTTTGATCACTTTTTTTTTCTAATTTTTATCAGAGGCAAAACAGCAGTTCAGAACTTTTTTTTTTTTTTTTCCCCGCTGCGGCATTCACCATACGAGAAAAATATTTTCATAGATTTGTAGACCAGGCATTTTCGGAGACAGGGATACCTAATGTGTATGTGTTACACAGTATTGAAGTACTTTTATATGTGTTCTAGGGAAAGGGGGGTGATTTGATTTTGAGTTACTTTATTTTTTCTTATATTTTTTCAACAGTACTTTTTAGGTCTTGAACCACAGGGGGTCTGATCACTAACGAAATGCATTATAAAATATCAGATATTAAAATGCATAGAGCAGCCTGTAATAGAAGTCAATGGGAGACAATCCTGGGAGCCTTCAATAGGCTCCCGACTGTCATGTGAATGGATCGCCAGCCCCGGATTTGTTCTGAGAGCCAGCGATCCACCCCAAAATGGCAGCTCCCATGCACACCGGGAAAAATGGCACCTTGGTCAGGAGAGGAAAAACTATTTTAAAAAGTTTTTCAGTAGCACTTTGTGCTATTGTAAGGGAATTGCCAGTTGAGCAATTCCCCAGTGCTAATGCAGAACCCTGGGGGGAGGGGCACAACAAGACAGTGAGCCCTAAAGCTGAACCCCCCCCCCCCCCCCGCTGTCCCTGGCTAACTTGCCCGATCTGTCCTAGGCAACAGAGAAAGGGCTAAGACTTTTAGCACCATGAGCAGTATAGAATTGCATCTGACGTCTGTGGGTTGTAATGCAGGTACAGTTCCTGAGTCCATGCTGTCACTTTGATGTACATTTTCTCATGTGGTGTTTGATATTGCATAACGGTTTGTGCCATGTGACACGCTCCTGCTACATGTACTGTGCACCCTCAATTGTTTTTGGATAATTTATTCCAGAGTAATTTTATTGTTTGTTTATTTAAGTACATTTTGTGTTTGGATGAAGTTGACATTTGACATGTCTTTACATATTCAGATGACCGTATTCCCTAGTTAATGCAGAGTAAAATTCTAATTAGATTGGAAATTCACTATAGTTTATAGTTTACAGTCATATGAAAAAGTTTGGGCACCCCTATTAATCTTAATCATTTTTAGTTCTAAATATTTGGGTGTTTGCAACAGCCATTTCAATTTGATATATCTAATAACTGATGGACACAGTAATATTTCAGGATTGAAATGAGGTTTATTGTACTAACAGAAAATGTGCAATATGCATTAAACCAAAATTTGACCCGTGCAAAAGTATGGGCACCTCAACAGAAAAGTGACATTAATATTTAGTAGATCCTCCTTTTGCAAAAATAACAGCCTCTAGTCGCTTCCTGTAGCTTTTAATCAGTTCCTGGATCCTGGATGAAGGTATTTTTGACCATTCCTCTTTACAAAACAATTCCAGTTCAGTTAAGTTTGATGGTCGCCGAGCATGGACAGCCCGCTTCAAATTAACCCACAGATGTTCAATGATATTCAGGTCTGGGGACTGGGATGGCCATTCCAGAACATTGTAATTGTTCCTCTGCATGAATGCCTGAGTAGATTTGGAGCTGTGTTTTGGATCATTGTCTTGCTGAAATATCCATCCCCGGCGTAACTTCAAATTCGTCACTGATTCTTGTACATTATTCTCAAGAATCTGCTGATACTGAGTTGAATCCATGCGACCCTCAACTTTAACAAGATTCCCGGTGCCGGCATTGGCCACACAGCCCCAAAGCATGATGGAACCTCCACCAAATTTTACAGTGGGTAGCAAGTGTTTTTCTTGGAATGCTGTGTTTTTTTGACGCCATGCATAACACCTTTTTGTATGACCAAACAACTCAATCTTTGTTTCATCAGTCCACAGGACCTTCTTCCAAAATGAAGCTGGCTTGTCCAAATGTGCTTTTGCATACCTCAGGCGACTCTGTTTGTGGCGTGCTTTCAGAAACGGCTTCTTTCGCATCACTCTCCCATACAGCTTCTCCTTGTGCAAAGTGTGCTGTATTGTTGACCGATACACAGTGACACCATCTGCAGCAAGATGATGCTGCAGCTCTTTGGAGGTGGTCTGTGGATTGTCCTTGACTGTTCTCACCATTCTTCTTCTCTGCCTTTCTGATATTTTTCTTGGCCTGCCACTTCTGGGCTTAACAAGAACTGTCCCTGTGGTCTTCCATTTCCTTACTATGTTCCTCACAGTGGAAACTGACAGGTTAAATCTCTGAGACAACTTTTTGTATCTTTCCCCTGAACAACTATGTTGAACAATCTTTGTTTTCAGATCATTTGAGAGTTGTTTTGAGGAGCCCATGATGCCACTCTTCAGAGGAGATTCAAATAGGAGAACAACTTGCAATTGGCCACCTTAAATACCTTTTCTCATGATTGGATACACCTGGCTATGAAGTTCAAAGCTCAGTGAGGTTACAAAACTAATTTTGTGCTTCAGTAAGTCAGTAAAAAGTAGTTAGGACTATTCAAATCAATAAAATGATAAGGGTACCCAAATTTTTGCACCAGTCAGATTTTGGTTTAATGCATATTGCACATTTTCTGTTAGTACAATAAACCCCATTTCAATCCTGAAATATTACTGTGTCCAACAATTATTAAAAAAAAAAAATTGAAAGGGGGGTTGGCAAACACCCAAATATTTAGAACTAAAAATGATTAAGATTAATAGGGGTGCCCAAACTTTTTCATATGACTGTATTTTATGTAATATTTGTATTACATGTAAGTACACTGTAATCTATGGTAATAGATGTGATGAGACTGGAAAATATTTTACATAATATGTTCTTACTCCTAGAAAGCCTTCACAATTATTTTAAAACTGAAGTCTTTAATTTAAGAATTATTTTAAAACTTGGAGCTCTGAGGTTATTTAGTTAAGTTGTTTATAAGGATATTTGGTTTGTAAATATGAAAATTATGTCATTAATTAACTCAATCAAATACATTTGAAGCCAACTGTAGAAGTGATTCAAATTCAAATAACCAAGCAGTAAAAATCCAATAACTTTGGACTTGCTGAGATAATCTGTTGACATATTTTATGATTTGTTGATGACTTTTGTTGCATTTAGAAGTAATATATCCATTCAAAATTTTTTATGCCTTTTATAATGGATCATTTTAGTCCTTAATGCATAAACAACTGGCCATTGTGATTGTGAGTGTTGGGGGTTGAATTCCTGTACAGCAGCCACTTACTCCTCTACTCCACAATGCTTTCTGCATTTGAGTCCCTGTTAGAAAAGCACATTACAATTGTTTTTCATAGTCATAAAGCAAAATTCACGCCTTCTGGAGTGCCTTATTCTGAAGGCGTTTTTTTCCTATGTTTTAGTCTACTGCAAATTGTTTGGTTTCTTTTTTTACAGAAGACATTGGAATTTCTTATTATTCAAATTTTCAAGCAAATTAATCAATTAATATTGCAGGTCTTATTTAGGGTTATCAGAACCACAATTGGGCCAGAACATTCAGGAGGCAAAAATACATCCATAATATACTGATGTAAAACTGATAGGGTAGCTCCTAATAGAGGTAATTTTGGACTGCAACTCAACAAACAACATTAGCAACCTCTATTTATATTGAAATTAAGTATATATATTTCATATCACTTCATTAGTAACAATATGTATAATAAAATGTGTATTTCTCATGGTGCCTCCATCCAAGCAACTAGAAATACACATTTCACTCCCACGTTCATGACACTTACTCCCAATTAGACTGTTTTATGTTGCAAGCAACAGACAGGGGCCTCAATGGGCAGTGCATTTTTCTTTTCTCTTGCTATTTTGTATATGGTGTGGAAGGAAAGCAGGAACACTTTTTCCAAAATTGGTCCTCAGAGGTCCATAATCTAGTATGGCTGCTACATCAATGATCTCATAATGATCTGGGGGCCAGCTGTAGTGGCCATGCTGGATTTTGTAATTCACCTTAAAAACAAAGATGACAAACTCTAATTTATGGTTGATGTTAAAGAAAATGAGACAATATTTTTGGATTTTTACATTTATGCAGACCCTTAAACTGGTAAAATTGTAACTACCACTTATTGTAAAGTCTTGTCATCAAGACTTATCAGTCTTGTCTCCCAAAACACAAGCTGTTCCTATAAGGAAATTAACAAGAGCTAGGAGGCAGGAGAAAGAAAAAAAGGAGTACACTTTTCATTATAATAGAGGATATGCAGAATGGCACAGCATAAAGTAAATAACAGAACATGTTCAGATCTTTTAAGCAAGGTAATAAGCAGGTTGAGGGTGCTTTTTTTTCATTTTTCCAGCTCTTATTTGAACAATTTGATAGGAAAAAATATATATTTTTAAATCCTTACCAATGCTTAGACAGGATTGTATACTTACAAAGATTTGGTGATCAAGGGGTGGGTGTAGTACCTAGGAAAACATAGACATTAATGCATTGTTTATATACTAGTAATTTTAATAGCCATCAAAGTAGAGATACTTGGTTATATATGAAAGTTTGCTATGGATATGGCCGTAGAATTTTTAGGGTGTGGAAAGTTGAAGGTAATTTACTTCAACAGCAACTGAAATAATATATAAAATTAAGACCCATATAAAATGTAATATATCCTCCACAGAATAATTATTTCTGCTGAATCTATTATACAATATGTAGGGTGTACTTCTGGTTCATTAAAAGTACACATAAGACATCATTTATTGGGTAGAACTAAGAAGCATTTTCAAACTTGTCATAGAGGTGATGTAAGGTCATTATGGTTGATGGAAATTGAGAAGATCAAGTTATGAAACAGGATGTGAAAAAAAGAGCTCTTTTAAATAGAGAGGTGTTCTGGATTTTTGTGTTGAAAACAAGATCACTGGTTTCTATGAATTATAGGAGTCATCTTATTTATAATTATTGAGAATGGACAGTTCCTCAAACGATATAGTCCATATATGACATGCTGGAGTGCTGGATTTATATTTACCTATGTTATATTGATGATAAAGTTAAAATTCTATTTATACCATTCAATGAATGAGATTAACATTAGAACAAAGCAAAAACTGATCATTTTTTTCTCATGAAATGTAATTTTTTGCCTTTCTGAACTTGATAAAAAACACGGGATGAAGCTGCAATGCACTCAACTATACCTACTATATGTAGGGTGTGCAGATAGATGGGCCAAGATAAACAGTGAATGTATGTACCGCTTTTCTTTATTGTAAAGTGCCGCTACATCAATTTGCATAACTTCAATGTAACACAAAAAATAAAATGCAGAACATAAAATAAAAAAAAATTGGCATCCTAACTTTACTTAGTGTTAATATGTCAAATTCTAAAGCTATATTTTTTTTTTGCAATGTGCTCTTGTTGTTAATGTATAGAATTCGTAATCCTTTATTTAATCCCCTCTTCAAGCTCTGTTGTACATTTTTCAAGGCAGCTTTCTAATGCATCATTTATTTTAGTGTCTCAGCTCATTTACACTGTGACATTGGAAAGACTTGTATTGTAGCCTATAAAGTCTGGCGACTGATAAATTGATGAATGCCTAGGAAGGCTGCCTAAAGTTTCTTAACTAAAACATTTTGACAAATGGTTCCCTTGGAGAAAGTAATAATGCTGAGTCTGCTTTTCTGAGTACTGTTGTTCTGCCTAAGAAAACACAAGAATACACATTGATATTTTATGAACTGTGTTGTATTGCTTTGGAATTTTACTTCAAGAGGTTGGCTGGCCCTAAATCGAATTTTCATCAGTTAGTGAAGTGTTGGGGTCTGCCACTCGGAGCCCACACAGATCATCTGTTGTAGCAGCCTTTGGGTGCAGGAAGCTGCTTTTGGATGGGCAGCTTGTGCAGCGCCTCTCCTATACAAGTAATGGGAGCAACATTACAGTTCACTGGAACCTAGACAGATCACATACTGATGACTTATTCTTTGGATAGGTCATCAGTATGAAAATTCAATTAGGGGCCTGTAATTGAAATAGATGTAACTTGTAGAGTGCGTCTGCGCAACCACTGGGTCCTAAACTCAAAAAGTAACTTTACGTGCATCTGTATTTCTTATGTGAATGCGCAGTTATTGGTCCCTGAAGTGTTTGGGGTCTGGTGCAATAGCTTCCTTTACAACCTCTAGGTGCACATTGAATTAAAATATTTTGATACTTGATAACATGTCAACTTTTTCACAGAATCATATGAATAAAGGATTCGGTAGAGAAAGGATCTCATGTGAGCATCATCTACAAAGAGGGCATAAGGACCAGGACTGCCTAGAACAGGGGTTGGCAACCCCCGGCACGCATGCCAAGAGTGGCACGCGAGGCATATTTCCCTGGCACAGCAGCCCGAGTCCTCACCCAGCAGTTTTGATCGGACCAAACATGGCCGAAATGAAACTGCTATTATTATACTGTGGGGTCTCTTCAGACCCCCGAGTATAATAAGCAGAGCCCTCGGGGAGGTGATGAAACATAAAAAACAATGATACTCACCATTCCACACTCTGCAGCCGCTCTGTGCTCTTCGGGGGCTTCTGCCTGAAGTCAGCTAACAGGGCCTCAGGTGTCATGTCTGCGTCTGGCGTCATTGCGACGTGACCCCTGAGAACCAATGAGCGGTCGCTGACTACAGGCAGAAGCGCCCAAAGAAAACACAGCGGATGCGGAGTGTGGAATGGTGAGTACATTTTTTTTTATGTTTGTCACCTCTCTTCGCCCTCCACTTATTATACTCTGGGGTCTGAAGAGTAGTGAGTGGCACAAATTGGAATATTATAAAAGTTAGACTATTATACCGTGTGCAGGGGCCACCATGGGACATAATACTGTGTGCAGGGGCCACTATGGGACATAATACTGTGTGCAGGGGCCACTATGGGACAAATACTGTGTGCAGGGGCCACTATGAGACATAATACTGTGTGTAGGGGCCACTATGGGACATATACCGTGTGCAGGGACCACTATGGTACAAATACCATGTGCAGAGGCCGCTATGGGACATAATACCATGTGCAGGATCCGCTATGGGACATATACCATGTGCAGGGGCCGATATGGGACATAATATCGTGTGTGGGGGCTACTATGGGACATAATACCGTGTGCAAGGACCGCTATGGGACATAATACCATGTGCAGGGACCGCTATGAGACATAATACCGTATGCAGGGGCTGATATGGGATATAATACCATGTGCAGGATCCACTATGGGACATATACCATGTGCAGGGGCCGCTATGGGACATATACCATGTGCAGGAGCCGCTATGGGACATATACCATGTGCAGGGGCCACTATGGGACATAATATCGTGTGCTGGGGCCACTATGGGACATAATGCCATGTGCAGAGGCTGCTATGGGACATAATACCATGTGCAGGATCCGCTATGGGACATATACCATGTGCAGGTGCCGCTATGGGACATAATATCGTGTGCGGGGGCCGCTATGGGACATAATACCATGTGCAGGGGCCGCTATGGGACATAATATCGTGTGCGGGGGCTGCTATGGGACATAATACCATGTGCAGGGGCCGCTATGGGACATAATATCGTGTGCAGGGGCCGCTATGGGACATAATATCATGTGCGGGGGCCGCTATGGGACATAATACCATGTGCAAGGGCCGCTATGGGACATAATACCGTGTGCAGGGGCTGCTATGAGACATAATACCGTGTGCATGGGCTGCTGTGAGACATAATACCGTGTGCAGGGGCCGCTGTGTGATATAATACCATGTGCAGGGGCTGCTATGGGACATAATACCGTGTGCAGGGGCAGCTATGAGACAAATACCGTGTGTAGGGGCCGCTATGAGACATAATACTGTGTGCAGGGGCCACTATGGGACATATACCGTGTGCAGGGACCACTATGGGACAAATAACATGTGCAGAGGCCGCTATGGGACAAAATACCATGTGCAGGATTCGCTATGAGACATATACCATGTGTAGGGGCTGCTATGGGACATATACCATGTGCAGGGGCCGCTATGGGACATATCGTGTGCGGGGGCCGCTATGGGACATAATACCGTGTGCGGGGGCTGCTATGAGACATAATACCGTGTGCAGGGGCCGCTGTGTGATATAATATCATGTGCAGGGGCTGCTATGGGACATAATACCGTGTGCGGGGGGCTGCTATGAGACATAATACCGTGTGCAGGGGCCGCTGTGTGATATAATACCATGTGCAGGGGCTGCTATGGGACATAATACCGTGTGCAGGGGCAGCTATGGGACAAATACCGTGTGTAGGGGCCGCTATGAGACATAATACTGTGTGCAGGGGCCACTATGGGACATATACCGTGTGCAGGGACCACTATGGGACAAATAACATGTGCAGAGGGCGCTATGGGACAAAATACCATGTGCAGGATTCGCTATGAGACATATACCATGTGTAGGGGCCGCTATGGGACATATACCATGTGCAGGGGCCGCTATGGGACATATCGTGTGCGGGGGCCGCTATGGGATATAATACCATGTGCAGGGGCCACTATGGGACATAATACCATATGCAGGAGCCCCTATGAGACATATACCATGTGTAGGGGCCGCTATGGGACATATACCATGTGCAGGGGCCGCTATGGGACATATCGTGTGCGGGGGCCGCTATGGGATATAATACCGTGTGCAGGGGCCACTATGGGACATAATACCATATGCAGGAGCCGCTATGGGACATAATACCATGTGCAGGATTCGCTATGAGACATATACCATGTGTAGGGGCTGCTATGGGACATATACCATGTGCAGGGGCCGCTATGGGACATATCGTGTGCGGGGGCCGCTATGGGACATAATACCGTGTGCGGGGGCTGCTATGAGACATAATACCGTGTGCAAGGGCCGCTGTGTGATATAATATCATGTGCAGGGGCTGCTATGGGACATAATACCATGTTCGGGGGCTGCTATGAGACATAATACCGTGTGCAGGGGCCGCTGTATGATATAATACCATGTGCAGGGGCTGCTATGGGACATAATACCGTGTGCAGGGGCAGCTATGGGACAAATACCGTGTGTAGGGGCCGCTATGAGACATAATACTGTGTGCAGGGGCCATTATGGGACATATACCGTGTGCAGGGATCACTATGGGACAAATAACATGTGCAGAGGCCGCTATGGGACAAAATACCATGTGCAGGATTCGCTATGAGACATATACCATGTGTAGGGGCTGCTATGGGACATATACCATGTGCAGGGGCCGCTATGGGACATATCGTGTGCGGGGGCCGCTATGGGATATAATACCGTGTGCAGGGGCCACTATGGGACATAATACCATATGCAGGAGCCCCTATGAGACATATACCATGTCTAGGGGCCGCTATGGGACATATACCATGTGCAGGGGGCCGCTATGGGACATATCGTGTGCGGGGGCCGCTATGGGATATAATACCGTGTGCAGGGGCCACTATGGGACATAATACCATATGCAGGAGCCGCTATGGGACATAATACTGTGTGCAAGGACTGCTATAGCTGTGGGACATAATACCGTGTGCAGGGACCACTATGGGACATTATTCTGTATAACGGTGTGCTTTCTGTATTAAGGATGTGTTTTTGCACAGAAAACTCAGGCTTTTTTTTTTTGTGCAAAAATGCACCATGTGAATGCAGTTTTACATAGAAGTAAAAGTTCCAGTGGCCTAAGAATATAGCTGCATCCAGAAACATAATGTGTTTTCACTATAAGGATGCTGCCATACGGTGCTCCTGGACACATACATTTGCCACTAATTGCGGGATGCAGATGCACATGTACTTTCATTGCTTCTAATCGGAAAGTACAGGTGCGTCCCAGGAAATAGCAGTAAACGCATGTGTCCTAAAGCATCTGGTGGCAGCACTTCTGTGATATGGTTTGTGGTATATGACTTTAGTTTAGGGGTCGTGAGACTTACAATTATTAACCGCCACTCCAAGTGCCTCATCTTTGAATTTTTTATTAAAATCAGCACGCCGAACAAAAAAGGTTGCCTACCCCTGGCCTAGAACAAATACAAGAAACGTGGCAAAATGTCCATTTTGACAACGTTCATGTGACCAGACCAGGATAATTGTGAGTGATTGTATTTCTTTAAATCATCTACTCTACGCTGTAGGAGAGGGTTTGAAATTTAAATTAGAACATTTTTGGGCACAGGGGTACCTAATGTGTATGTGTTTTACATTGTTTTTAACTGTTATATGTGTTCTAGGGAAAGGGAGGTGATTTGAATTTTTATTTCTGTTTCATTTTTATTATATTTTTTGATATTGAAACAACTTATGAACAGATGCAGATGGAGGGACAGAATACTAGACTTGTAACTGAATAAAAAGAGTGGAAAGAAAACTGACCCTTACTGAAATTCTTAGGGCACTTAAACAGTGTACTTTGGTGTATCACAACAAATAGGGTAGGAAGCTACCAATCGTTTTCTAAAAAAGGAGAAGCAATTCCTAACTGATATAGAACCCTCACTAGCATTCTTCTACTGCTCCCCAAAATCCACAAATGTGAAAAAGATATCCTGAACGACCCATTGTCTAAGGCATTGGATCACTAACTAGCAACCTATTGCAGTATATAGATCTGTGCTTTCAAAAATCATTGCTGTTCCATCATACCTTAAAGAGGAACTTTCACCACCTCCACCAGCTCCAACCTTTTGGATCCTTCAATAGGCCCCACTGTACTAATTCCACCACAGTTGGAATTTTTCTCTAATCTCTACTGTTCTTGATAAATTGTTACTGTTAGTGTCAGCACTCAATATGCTATTTAAGCTCTATTCTGTCAGGTGGACAGTTCCTTCTCTGTCTGCCCCAGCCCAGGGCCACCCATCTGACAGAAGAAAGCCTAAGTAGCATAGCAGGCACCAAAATTAACAGCACTGGTTTCTCAGGAACAGTGGGGGCTAGAGAAAAAATTCTAACTGTACTGAAATTAGTGAAGCTGCACCTATTGAAGGACTCAAAAAGTTATAGTTGATAGAGGTGGTGGCAGATCCTCTGTAAAGCTCCACCCAACTCATCTTGAAACTCATGATTGAAGTGACAACATGGGCCTAAAGAAATCACCTTTTTAAATGCTGACATGTCAGCTCTTTATCTCAGTATTCCACATCAAACTGGGGGCCATTGGCTACTTCCTCTCACTTGATCCTCTCATGCCAGAATAACAAAAACATTTTTTTCTCAACAGTTTATGTTTTATGAGCTCCCCAGCTCCTTTCCCATAATGCCTTGTGATATGTTTTATGTGGCATCAACATGTCTTTGAATTCCAATCCTCCCTATACAAATAGGTCAAAGGCTGTGCAAACCAAGAGGTGTAACTTGAAGCTCCTGGGACCAACACAGAATCTGTAATGAGCCCCCACCTTCCTTGTGCCATTTATAATAGTAGTATATGTCATATGGCAGAGGGACCTTTGGGGCCACCAACTGATGCACCAACTAGCTACGCACTTGTGATAACCAATGTAGAACATGTTTTGAAGACATATCCTCAGTAACTATAAGTTTTCCAGCCAGATTACATAAATGATCTCTTTCTTTTGTGTAGAAGAAACAAGCTTTAATCTTGTTCATCCCTCAATAACATTTCATTCAGCCTTCACATAATAACATTTACCTTCACCTACCACCATTCACTGTAAAAAATTGAAATTTTAGATCTTTTCATCTCTTTGGACAGCAAGAACCAAATCAAAAATAGTGTTTTCTTCAAGAAGGTTAATAGTAACAGTTATCTCAACCTCTATTTTCATTTACCAGAGTTTTAAAAGATACGATTTGGCCAATTTAAAAGGTTTCACAAGAACTGTTCTGAGGAATACTACAATACAAGCTAAAATCGTTCTCAACAGATTGAAGGAGATAAACTATTCCTCTTGCTTCATATCTAATGGTTACAAGAAGGCTATTGTTTCAGCACAGCTCTATACTATACTACCTATATCGTAGGACATGCCAAAGCCAAAAGTGTCTTTTCCCAACACCAGCATATCCTATTCAGGGACACTGTTCCTCCTTTCTAACAAACCCTGGATGACAAACAGGCTTTCCATTACGCTCTGTAACATTCTTTTGCCAATCTGCATACAAGCCCACCAAACCCATACTCCTTTTTCCTACAATAATACGATCCCACAAGTGCTTATGTCACAGCATCACACAGATAGTCAGGACCTTCTGCTCAGTCACTACTCAAGGATCATTTTCTATTGCCTCTTTTATGAACTGCCAGTTGGAGTATAAAATTTGCCTGCTACAATGTTCCTTCAGTGTCCAATAAGTTGGACGCACATTCCAACCACTCCACTGCTGTCTCAGAAACGTACGTCTTATGTGACAAATGGCTTCCTGAAACATCATCTCTATGGACTGTGCTTCTTATCATTACTTAATTTACCTATTTCAAGGCGCCTCAGTCTTTTTCCTCCCCTGCTTCAATTTCTCTGTTTTACCCTCTGTCACTGCTATTTCTAAAGCCATTGTTATTTTGTTTCACATCTGCTATTTCTGTCCTCCTTCTCCACCCACAACTCTATACACTTGTCTTACAATGTCTTGTCCCTAAATTGCATGCAATAGATTTCCTCTCTGTTATTCTTCTATGAGCTCCCCCCCCCTCTACCGCAAGATCCTGTGCCCTCCCCTCATCTTCTGCTCTACCCTTGCGTTCCTATCATATCTTTCTCCCCATCCTGTTTCCTACACACTGCCTTATTACTTCCAGTGGTCCCTCACTGCCTCTGCTGCAGTGTTTTTGTAATGTGGGGTTTTAGCCTTAAAGATTTTTTTCCAACATGGGCCAAAATTGGCTACAATCACCCTTGGTTTTGCCTTACTTTAAACTAAATAGCCAGATATTATGATGAAAATGTACTTTTTCATTTAAATTAATGTACTAGAAAAGTTTAGTGACACCAAGAATGCTTTGCATCACATATCTTATAGTGATGCTGTAGAGCCCGTATTATATTTCAGATTGGAATTCTCAATTCTGATTATTTTAAAGCTGTAATTTCCCCAGTATTGCTTGTGTTATTTTTGCACAGGGCCTGTCTCTCTTACAGGAGCTTAGCTAAAATGATAGGGATGTATCTATTGAAATCATTATTGACTATTTCCTAAAAAAAAAAACAAAAAAACCCCCAGCTGAATTATGATAAATTATATGAAATGATACATTTAAATACAATCAAAATTTGGTGTGAGCGACCTTTGGCTTCAAAACAGCATTAATTGTCCTAGGTATACTTTCACATAGTTTTGGAAGGAAATTGGCAGGGAGATTGTCCCAAACATCTTGGAGAACTAACTGCAGATTTTCTCTCTCTTGATGTAATTCCAGACAGACTCAATGATCTTGAGACGCGGGCTCTGTGGGGGCCATATCATCACTTCTAGGACTCCTCCAAAGGGTGATAACACCAAATATTGATTTGATTTAGATTTATCTATTGTTCATTTACTTCATTTCATTAATAGACAAAAAAAAGAAACTAGTAACACCACTTATTTTTTGAAAGCATTATTGCGCTGCAGCATTCCACACCTGCTTGAGATTTTTGCACAGTATGGTATACATAGAAGTTGTATGCAAAATGTACAGCTGTACTGCATAAAAATGATAACAGGCAAGCTAAAAGAGGAGCCCAAAACGTCCAGCATTGTAAGGGCTGCAAAGGGTGCATGTTATAGAAAACAAACAAGGGTTTTAAAGAATGGATATTCGTGATACATATACTCTATAAGCTCTTTCAGTGTGAGCAGAAGATCTTTATGCAATGACAAAACTTAGGAATATGATTCTGATTTTGCTTGATCCCTATTAGTACATTGTACTGCTGAAAAATTTGGCCATAATAACATATTTACTATATTACATACTTTTGTTGGCCCTTAAATGTTTCCATGACAATTGCCTTCTTTGATAGGTTATGTGTTGTTGGTATATAGCTTTTAACTTATGTTATAATTGAAGCAGTATTTGGACAACCAAATACGTTTTACCATACAGATCAAGTAAATGCTTGTGTTGTAACTAAACATGTTGCATAGCAACATAAGATAGATACATAAAATGCCATACAAGTAATACATAATACAATCTAAGCATCAATGAATGCAACATATTGATTCCAAAATGATTCTGTTACTTTGGCATTTAATGGTATTGTTCTTGCCAAGGTAAATAATATCGAGAAGAATCTGGTGTTCTCTGGTTAACTACTCTGCCAGCATTTGCATGAGAAAATTTTCCAAATCACCTAAAATGGTGGATTAGGTACAGGAAGATGAGGCTTTAATTTTGTCAGCCCTTTGATCCAAAAACAAGTAGGAATTAAGTATATCAACACACTTTGGATTTGGATCAGGAGAGCAAACTAAATATGTGATGATGTGACTGTGCTCATAGCTGGCTCCTGTCCTGAAATACATTATGATTCACTCTTGTGTTTTTAGATATTTTCCAACCTTGAAAGGATCTTTTCTTTTTGTCATTAAACATGCATTCAGTAGGGTCAGGGCCTTATCATCATAATAAGTTACTTGCTTTGTTTACAGGGTTTAGCCAAATGCTATAAACACATCACGTAAGAGTAAATCAGCTATCCAACAAATCCATTTCTAAAGGCTTTCACCTTTTGAGTCAACCCTGACATTTATCTTCGATGGTGTTTAGTGTTTTTGTACTCGGCCTACTAAATGATGACAAAACCCTTTATAAAAAAAACAAAAAACCCAATAAAGAAACCTGTTTGTTTTAATTGCTGGAACCCGCCAAAATAGTAATTGAAAATAAATTGTATAATGTACCTATACTTGAATTCATTACTATACTTGTTGCTTTCATATGTTAGAAGAATTGAAGTTGTTAATAGATGGGTCATAACTATAGGGAATGCAGTCATACACTGATCCTAGGATTAGTACTGTAAAAGATGGGTGACAGAGATTTCTTTTACAGCTTTAACATTGAGGACCAGTAGTTTCAAATGATGTCTCTGGTTACTCCATGTGTGACATGACAGAAGCCAAAGCATCATTCCCGTTGTGATGTTACTGATCATTAGGAGACCACACAACAAGGCTTAATACATAATGAAAAATATCAACAGAATGAAATAATTCAAAGTTCAACATCAATGCGAGGACAAGAATAAACTGTGTGTTCAGAACGACTGCAACTGAGACCAAATGTGCTTGATTTGTCTAGGAAATTTGAACTGCTATTTTTTTAGTTGTTGGAAAATCACACAAAAAGTGGATATAAAACAGAAAAAAATGCAGTATGGCATATGCTTAAATTCCTAAGTAATCTAGCTAAATCAGCCCAGCTTTTCTTCTTTGCTCCTGCCACTAAGACCCACATAAGTCATATGCAGAGGTTCCATTACATTTTTTCCAGCACAATAAAATGACTTATGTTATAATTTTTGAGGAGCATCTTTCGCCAAGGAAAAGTACGAAATTTGCAGTAATGCAAATAAATAGTACGTAGACATACATAATATTAAAAGGACTTTATTTATGCATGGAAACCATTACTATAACTATCTTCCATGCATATATAGCAAAATAATTTAGGCAATTCAGGCATTTTGATTTTTCTCTTGATACGACATTCACTGTATGGGATAAAGTTTATATTTTTATAGTCTGGCCATTGTGTCACAAAGGGAATGCCCAATGTGTTTATGTTTATTTTTGCTTACTTTTTGTTGTATTCTAGGAAAAGGGGGTGATTTGAAATACTATATTTTTAATTATTTCAAAATTTTAAAAAAATAATTAAAATTGTTTATATTCCCCAGAGGGTATGAGCCTATGATCCCTGACACCATAGAATGCAATATTATTGTATTGCAGTCTGTGGCAAGATTCCTATATTACTATGGCAGGCCTCAGTTGCAATAAGGCTTTGGCAGGCCTGAAACCTTCAGAAGTAGGGACTGACAAAGACTGCCCTGTTCAGAAGGCTCCCAGCTGTCAAAGAAACTGAAAGACTCCTGCTATCTCACCATGCACCAGTTGCTTGGTGCTGCAAACTAAAAGTAATCGAACCCCACAGGTGCTATGGTCGCATCTGACCATGGCATGTGAGGTGTAAAAGGGGGTTTCCAGCTCCTAATGCATGTTTTGTACTGTTGACCCATCCAACCATCAGTATCAAATCTGAGGTGGTCTGACACCCGGACTTCACACAGATCAGCTGTTATGGCAGCCTTCAGGTGCTGGGAGCTGCTACAGTGGACAAAGAGAGAAAGCAGTTATGCTCCTATTCAAGTAATAGAAGAGGAGCTGCAGCACGTCGGTCACCGGGACATCACTCTGGAGTACATGGAGCTGTAGCTCTGTCTATATTACTTGAATAGGAACAGGTTGCATCCACTCCCCATCCACTGCAATAGGTTCTGTTTTGTTAGAAGCAACAGCGTGTCCTCTTTTGATCCCTAGTCATATTCACTGATCATCTGGTTTTTGAAGTACCCTTTAAAGAAAATAGCATCTAAAATAGACTTTAAGGGAAGAAAACAGATTTTTCTGTTCACAGAACAATTTAAATAGTTGAAATGTATAATGCAAAAAGTAATAAGAAGAAAAAGAACAGAATGGACCATTTGGTTAACTCTGTGTAAATACTCTCTCACTCATAAGGAAAATGTGTGGCATATGATCAACACCACTTCATTACTTCAGAAATCTTACTGTGAACTGTTTTAGAGATTATACCAACAGGCTGACTTCTCTTAGCCAAACCAGCATTCATTTTTTCCATAATTTTTAGTATCTGTACTTAATTATATTATATGGACGATAGAGTTGATATAATAAACATGTTGGTGCCCCTATATTATGGAGATAATTTATTATACAGTACATATTAGTCCTATGGCAATTTTTTTTACCTAAAATTTCAAAATATCTGGATGAAGTATAGGTATAATTATGTAAGTATACTTATATGTTGCAGCTACTGTACTCCTTGTTATCACTGTCTGTCCATGCCTTTAACAAGTATGTTAACCTCTAATGTTCATAGCATGGTCTATGCTGGTGCTATTTCCCCTACAGTGTAATTTAGGCTAAGGCCCCACATTGTTGAAAAACAGCTTTTTTTTGTTGCAGATTTTGCTGCAGTTTTTTGAGCCAAAGCGAAGAGTGGCTACAAAATGAATGGGAAATATATAGGAAGTACTTATACTTCTATCTTCTACTTAATCCACTCCTGGCTTTGGTTAAAAGAACCACAGAAAAATCTGCAACAAAAAAAGCTGCTTTTCTGCAACATGGGGCCTCATCCTTAAAGGGAATCTGCCACCAGAGCCCAGCATTTCAACCTAGCCCTAGGGTAACCTGAATCAAATGGTGTTTTTCTACTTGTGAATCGGTGCCTCCATTGTTGTTATTGACTTTTTTTGTCAATATGCAAATTAACCATTTGGAACAATGAGGACATTGTTGTTTACCTGTTTGGCACAATGGCAACGTCCTTGTTCCTCCAAAGACCCGATTTGCAAGGCAATATCTCTGCAACAGAGGCACTGATTCACAATGGGAAAACACCATTTGGTTAGGCTCATCTGAATCAATCTAACAGCGGGGCTGGGTTGATAAGCTAGGTTCTGGTGACACAATCCTTTGAAATGTTTCTGGACCACCCGTTGACTTTTAATACATCTGAGTAGTCCACTCTTAACCTTGCAAGAATGTATATAAACAAAACTGTGCAGCTGCAATAGCGGGGAGACAGCTATTACTACAGCCGGACCTCCTATATGGAGGGCAGGGATGGTTTATTACTGTCCATGCCTTCCAAATCTCTGTATACGCAGCATTCAATGATCCATGATGAGGCTCCACTTCCTGCCCCGTGTCCATGTGATCCGTCAGGGGCCAGGACCCAGATTAGCTTTGCAGTAAGAAATAGGAGGCTGCATACTTCTTGTAACTGGGGCTAATGCATCAGCCAGAGTTACTGGGAAAATCATCCAAAAAAAAAAAAAAGAAATGTTAAAATGTCCCCCAAAGAGCATTCCAGCAAATCCCATGCACACATTGTTTAACATCCTGTGATTTCCAAAACTGTTGCAGTTTTGGAAATCACATAATGTCAATTATACCTACATCGGCGGTTTCCTTATAGGTATAATGGAGGCAGAAAATCCACAGAGGTTTCCTTTCTGTGAAAATCGCTGCAGGAAAAACCGTGATGCATAGCTGCCGTGATTTTTCCTGCACCACTTTTGTGTTGTGGCCTGCTTAAAAGGCTTTTTCTTCGCTGTCGTTATAATACTACGGCAGATGTTGAAAATTTTACAGAGAGGAGACATGGTGGCAATGTCTGCAATTGGAGATTATTTGATTGTAGGCATGTAACAATTTAGATGCCTTTGTCATTTACATGGGCACAGTCATGTTGCGTGAGATTGTCACCCCTAGAGAGTCACTCATTAGTATACACTACGGATCAAAAATTTAGGGTCACTTAGAAATTTCCTTATTTTTCAAATAAAAGCACAGTTTTTTTCAATGAAGATAACATTAAATGAATCAGAAATACGCTCTATGCATTGTTAATGTGGTAAATGACTATTCTAGCTGCAAATGTCTGATTTTTAATGCTATATCTACATAGGTGTATAGAGGCCCATTTCCAGCAACCATCACTCCAGTGTTTGAATGGTACATTGTGTTTCTTAACTGTGTAAGAAGGCTAATGGATGTTTAGAAAACCCTTGTGCAAGTATGTTAGCACAGCTGAAAACAGTTTTGCTGGTTAGAGAAGCTATAAAACTGACCTTCCTTTGAGCTAGTTGAGAATCTGGAGCATTACATTTGTTGGTTCGATTAAACTCTCAAAATGGCCAGAAAAAGAGAACTTTCATGTGAAACTCGACAGTCTATTCTTGTTCTTATGAATGAATGAAGGTTATTCCATGTAAGAAATTGCCAAGAAACTGAAGATTTCCTACAACGGTGTGTACTACTCCCTTCAGAGGACAGCACAAATAGGCTCTAACCAGAGTAGAAAGAGAAGTGGGAGGCCCCGCTGCACAACTGAGCAACAAGACAAGTACATTAGAGTGTCTAGTTTGAGAAATTGACGCCTCACAGGTCCTCAACTGGCAGCTTCATTAAATAGTACCTGCAAAATGCCAGTGTCAACATCTACAATGAAGAGGCGACTCAGGGATGCTGGCCTTCAGGGTAGAGTGGCCAAGAAAAAGCCATATCTGAGACTGGCTAATAAAAGGAAAAGATTAATATGGGCAAAAGAATACAGACATTGGACAGAGGAAGATTGGTAAAAAGTGTTATGGACAGACGAATCGAAGTTTGAGGTGTTTGGATCACACAGAAGAACATTTGTGAGACGCAGAACAACTGAAAAGATGCTGGAAGAGTGCCTGACGCCATCTGTCAAGCATGGTGGCGGTAATGTGATGGTCTGGGGTTGCTTTGGTGCTGGTAAAGTGGGAGATTTGTACAAGGTAAAAGGGATTTTGAATAAGGAAGGCTATCACTCCATTTTGCAACGCCATGCCATACCCTGTGGACAGCGCTTGATTGGAGCCAATTTCATCCTACAACAGGACAATGACCCAAAGCACACCTCCAAATTATGCAAGAGCTATTTAGGGATGAAGCATGCAGCTGGTATTCTATCTGTAATGGAGTGGCCATCTCAACCCCATTGAGCTGTTGTGGGAGCAGCTTGACCATATGGTACTCAAAAAGTGCCCATCAAGTCAATCCAACTTGTGGGAGGGGCTTCTGGAAGCATGGGGTGAAATTTCTCCAGATTACCTCAGCAAATTAACAGCTAGAATGCCAAAGGTCTGCAATGCTGCAATTGGAGCATTCTTTGACGAAGGCAAAGTTTGAAGGAGAAAATTATTATTTAAAATAAAAATCATTATTTCTAACCTTGTCAATGTCTTGACTATATTTTCTATTCATTTTGCAACTCATTTGATAAATAAAATTTTGGAAATTGGACCATCTAGGCAACAACAACAGGGGGGGGGGGGCTCTAAAAATAAAAGTAAAATAAATATGTAAAAGTGTAAAACAAATAAAGAAATAAAAACAAAAATAAACTGAAATAGATTAAATATCCTCATATCCAAAAATATCTGAACTATAAAAATAGCATAGAAGGAATGAAAAGTACAGAAATTAGGATTTTTTTTATAGTCACCTAAAATTATTCCCTTAAGGAAGCAGATGCCACAGTAATATAGTGTTGGAGGACTGACAATTACAGAATTTCAAGAAAAATTTGTGATACACTATTAGTCAAGCTGGGTCAAGCTGCCTTTCATAATAATAGGCCAATTTTGCCTTCCTTTAGTAGGCAGGGAAAAATTCCCTCATTGTGGCTCCTTCCAATAATATCTTGTCCAATGTGGTTCTTGTCGTCGTCGTCATCATCATCATCATCATCTTGAAATAAGTGTCACCTGTTAGGGGGCTGGTCTGGGCCGGCAAGGGTTAACTTTTGTCTGTCTGGAGTCTGTGGTTTGGGAGGGTTTTTTTTTCCTGAGGTTATGCCCCACCCTCTTGTGTACTATATAAGCTGGGGGTTCACTCCAGTCCCTTGCTGGTTATACTTCTGTGATCAGCTATTCCTGTGACCTGTACTACTACTGTTTGGTTCTGAAACTTGGCTTGTCTGATATCCCTTTCATCTGCTGATTCTGTCATGTCTATTTACCTACTTTTACTGTCCTCTAGCCTTTGTCTGATTCCTCTCCCGTTACTTTATTTGGCTCAATCTCCCTTTCCTGGTTTATGACTTCTGGCTTAGTCAGACTACTCTCTTGCCTACCGTTAGTGTGTCTGTGTGTTGGTGTTCTGAGGGTCTCTAGTTACGTATCCTGTGATGCGTCCTCTTATCTGAGGAAAACTCTGGCGCTAGGCAAGCATAGTTGGGGCAAGTGATAGGGATAGTTACACCGCAATCGTCCACCTGCCTAGTATGCTTTGCAGTTAACTTATTTTGTCTGCTTGTGTTTATTTTGCATGCCTAAATAAACCAGTTTGTTATATGCGTTTGTTTGATACTATTCTGTTCAGAGACAGACACAACATCACCCTTCTCGCTGGATGTGAAATATCAAGGGCCCCCTTCTGTGTGCAAAGTAAAGTCTTCCTCCTCCAGTTCCAGGTCCTCAATCATGGTGACCCAGTTCTTTATTCTCCTCCAGCTCCTCTTGCACCACCCTATGGTGATGAAGATGACCAAGAGGGAAAGTTGTTCATCCCTCACCTGAATGTAAATGTTTTCCTGTAGGATATACATTTATAGGGATCACTGATGGTACAGTTGTCCCTGCTGACAAATTTTGTGGCCTCCTCAAAGTGCTTTAGAAGGCAACACATTCAAGAACCTCCAATGGCATATTTCAAAATAACTCATCATTCCTGAGGTTTCTTGCATTCAGTATTCATTCACAGCCTACTGCTGCTCACTCCAGCATTTGCAGCAATAAGTGCTCTTTGCTTTACACTTTTAAGAAAATGAGGGGCCATGTAAAATGTAGATGTAAAAAAACACAGATTACAGTAAAACACTGATGACAGATCTTACATGCTCCATCCCATTAAAATGAATGGGACTGAGCAGCAGTATGAACATGTGACCAACGGATATGATGTCACTTCCTGGGAAAAAGAAAGCAGCCATGTTTTCTAAGTCCTGCATACCCCTTTAATCGGGTACTTTAGGAATAATGTCAATGACACTGTGTTTAAATTTGGTAATATCCAAGAATCTATTTCACAATATGCAGATGTTAGGCTTCTGTTCTTGTCGGATCATGTGGGCTGAATTTCTAGGATCATTGCCAAATTCGATAGCTTTGTTCTGTATTCAGGTCTATAAATTAATTGGACTAAGTCTTCGCTGCTTCCTTTGAAGGAATGTGACTACTATGATTAATGTTCTTTTCCTATTCAGTCTACTGTTACATATCTAGGTATTAGTATCTCAAATGAGGTTCAAGATTATGTCAGACTGAATGTGCCTCTGCTACTAACATATATGAGTATATGAGGCGTAAAAATATGAAATATGGTACAAATTTAATTTACCAATTACAGCCAGATGTATCTTGATTAATAATAATAATAATAATAATAATAGTCCTTTAATAGTCCCACAATGGGGAAATTCAGTGTGTTACAGCAGCAAAGATAAGCAGATACAAATACAAATACAACATGTACAGGAATGTTCCAAGGTGAGAGGCATTACATTAATAGCAGACAGACAGATAGGACGTAGCAGAGGAGGGGGGGGGGATTTAACAGGCAGAGAGATATTTCAGTTCTCTGTGTGTAATGATCTCCGCTTAGGTCGGTGTTGGTTGTACAGCCTAACCGCGGTGGGGAGGAAAGACTTCCGATAGCGCTCCTTCTCACACCTAGGGTGGAGCAGTCGGTCATTGACAGTACTGCTCAGCGCGATCACAGTCTCATGCATGGGATGGGACTTCTTCTTCTGCATGGAGCTCACCACAGACAGTATCCTTCTGTCACCCACCACCTGCACTGGGTCCAATGGGCTCCCCAGGACAGAGCTGGCCCTTCTAATCAGCTTGTCAAGTTTATTTCTGTCCCTGGTTGATATACTGCTCCCCCAGCAGGCCACTCCAAAGAAGATGGCTGATGCCACTACCGAGTTGAAGAAACTTCTAAGAAGTGCCCCCCGGATTCCAAAGGCTCTCAGTTTCCTAAGCAGGTAGAGCCTGCTGTGGCCCTTCCTGTACAGGGCCTCCATATGATCTGCCCAGTCCAGCTTATTATTAAGGAGCAAACCCAGGTACTTATAGGTGTTCACAATCTCGATGCCCGTCCCCAGGATGTCCACTGGATTTGGAGGGCATCTGCCTTTGCGGAAGTCCACCAACATCTCCTTGGTCTTCCCCGCGTTAATCTTCAGGTGGTTCCGGTGGCACCAGTCCACAAAATCCTGGTTCAGTTCTCTGTACTCCCTGTCATCATCATCTGTGATGAGACCCACTATTGCAGAGTCGTCAGAATACTTCTGTAGGTAGCAGCTGGATGAGTTGCACCTAAAATCTGCAGTGTACAGTGTGAAGAGGAAAGGGGCGAAAACCGTACCCTGAGGTGCCCTCGTCTTACAGATCACGGTACCTGACACACAGTCTCGGGCTCTCACGTATTGAGGTCGATTTGTGAGGTAGTCTAGGATCCAGTTGGAGAGGTGGTGGTCCACTCCAGCAAGGCCCAGCTTGTCCCTCAATAACCTGGGCTGTATGGTGTTAAAAGCACTGGAGAAGTCAAAGAACATTATTCTCACTGTGTTCCCTGGTTTCTCCAGGTGAGACAGAGCCCTGTGCAGAAGATGGATGATGGCATCATCTACCCCAATGCCCGGCCGATAAGCAAACTGGAGGGGGTCCATAGCGGGGCTCACTAGAGGGCGGAGATGTGTGAGAACCAATCTCTCCAAGATCTTCATCAGGTGGGATGTCAGTGCTACAGGTCTGTAGTCGTTGAGGTCCATAGGGTGGGGTTTCTTTGGAACTGGTACCACACAAGAAGATTTCCATAATTCAGGGACTATTTCCTGCCTCAGGCTCATATTATACATATATGTAATTATACCACACAGCTGGTCCCCGCAAGTCTTAATTAGCCTTGCACTGATGTCATCTGGCCCTGCTGCTTTCCTCGCCTTGATCTTTTTCATCTCCTTCCTCACCTGGGCCCGTGTGAAGGTCAGACTGTGGCCAGATAAAGACGGATTTCTGGATTTACTGGTCTGTTGGGAAGTGGCCGCATGGGGAGAAGTCATTGTGGTGGGGGAAGCTGAAGGACATACTGGGGTGGGAGGAGCTGGTGTGTGATCAAATCTGTTGAAGAATAGGTTTAGTTCATTAAGCCAATTAACATCTGCCTCAATCTGGCAGACAGACTGTTTATGACCCGAAATTGACTTAAGCCCCTCCCAGACCCCCCTTATGTCTTTTCTTTCCATTTGCTTTTCCATTTTTTCTTTATAACTGGCTTTTCCCTGCCTGATTTGATGCCTCAGCTCCTTTTGTACTTCCCTCAACCCCTCCTTATCTCTTGTCCTGAATGCCATCTTTTTCTCCTTAAGTAGTGTTTTTATATCAGAGTTAATCCATGGTTTGTTGTTGGAGAAGCACCTCACCACTTTTGTGGGTACTGTGTTGTCCACACAAAAATTAATGTAGTCTGTTATGCAGTGTGTGAGGTGTATCTTACCAAAAGTTTTGTATATTTTAAAAAATTCTGAAATTTGGATTAATCATTATATATTTCATACCATGGAGGTCTAGCCAGTACATATTTATTAGTACTATCATGTAAGGCTGTCAGTTAATAAACTGTATACTGTAAAAAGCATTTTAATAGATTTTTTTATTGGTATTCTAAAATGATAAAGATAAGATTCTAAGATATGTTTAAGATATATAATATCCTAATAACTGAACTTATGAGCGAGTCAACACAACAGCTTAAAGAAGAACTTTCATATCCTCTGACGTTGGCAGTGTTTTATATCTCTAGAAAGCTGACAATACAGTGCACTATTAGCTCTGCTGGTTAGTTTCGGCCTTACAGTCTATTATCATTGCTGGGCTGTGAGGAACACTCCCCGATGACTTTGAGCTGTAAGGCCAGCAGTGCAGGGATATCCATGCTGAAACTGATGGCACCGATATCTCTGGCATCACGGTGCATATCAGCACAACTGACAGTGTGCTGAATTCAAGAGGTATGGTAAGGAAGGGCACATCTGTATTTGGATAAAGGTGTTGATTGGTTGGACACCCAGTTGCCACAGGCATTGATTGGTTCCAGTTGACAGGGACATATTGAGGGGTTGGTTGGGGCACTTGGTGCAGTCAGGTAGAGATGTAGAGGCAAGTGCAGGAGGTATACATCCAAAGGTACTGCCTTCCCCACTTCTCTCCTGTCTCTGCTGCTTTAAAGAGGTTGTTCCACCTTCCCATTCACTTCAATGGGAGCACTGAAGACAGTTGAAGTACATCACTTGACTATCTTCGGCGCCTGAAGTGAATGGGAGAGCTGACCACCACCAGTCCTGCCCACATTCAACCTGGCTGTGCTCTGAATGTGGAGCGCGACAAAGGTCCAGCTGAGTTTACTTTGTGGGACAGCCCCTTTAATTTTAAGGTGCAACAGCTAAAGTTTTCTACTAACTGTTGTATCTTAATCCAAGCAGACAGGCAGAGAGAGAATGCAGAGTGCAATAAAAATGCAGGACATAAGAATGTTCTGTCCTTACTAATCATGGCTTCTATCCACTGCTAGGGTGTGGCAGAAGAGGTAAGTTGGTATGATGGGGCAGATTCACAAAATTGTCCAAATTCCCCGTCTTTGTTGTCCATAGTAACCAATCACAGTGCAGCTTTCATTTTCAAGAGCACTATAAGAAATTAGAGCTATAATTACTATAAAGCCCATTTTTCTTTTGGACTGTTTTATAAATCTTCCCCAGGGTATGTATGTGTAGGTGTGCAATGTGTATGTAATTAAATGTATGAGTGTAATGTGTATTTGATATGTATGTAGATGAGTGTATATTGGGCATACATGTATGTAATGTATGTATCTATGTATGTGTGTAGTATGTAATGCATGTACAATTCATGTGTGAATGCAATTAATATGTATCTATGTATGATTAGCAGATGAACCTCTGCATAAGGGAGATGACAATAATGTGTACATTACCAATTGACCTGTTTCATCTTCTAAATTTGTATAAATAAAGCATTCATGGTTGCCTCATCTGAGTAGGCCTGTCTGATACTGAAGCATCTCTGTGTGTCAGCATTAGAGAAGAGCGAATCGATTCTGCAGAAGGGGAATTCGATCCGAATTTCAGGAAATCTTCGATTCACCACGATTCCGTATTTCCTCACTCTTTGATGCATTGAATCGCATTTTTTATAAAAAGGCCGCCGCACATGTTAGGACAAGGGGGAAGGGACTCTGGGAGCACTGTATCACCCATAATGCCAAGCGTGCAGCTAATCAGCAGACAGCAGGATCTGTGATGTCACAGCCCTATAAAAACCTTCGGCCATTTTAGGTACAGTCATTCCACATCGCTCTTACTGTAGGCACAGATGTCGGCAGGAGCTAGGGAAAGACTTAGAAAACAGAACTTCAGGGAAAGAGGCTCAGCCTTAGGACTGTAGGAAAAGCATAGGGAGGAATTGAGAGAAGAATTTGGGGTGGTTGCAGGCTCAGATACAGCAAGAATTTGCAGCATAATTCACATTTCAGAACTCACTGCCGTTATACTACTGCTCATTACTTATATCTGTGTCATCAAGGTGGAACACAACAAGCCTTTTGCAGTGCAGTACAGCAAAAAAAAGTGAAATATCATACACTAATATCTGCACGTATCTCTAAAAAATGCCTTTTAAAAGGCTTTTATTATAAGGGGCTTATTCACTGTTCTTCCAAGGCATAACATTATTCAGTACTATTATGCCAAAGAAAACTGAATTATCATCCAATAATATCTGCACTTATCTGTAATAAACGCCTTTAACGTGGGGAAAGACATAACGACCATATTCGTCATTTTCTGACCAGTATAAAGTTGTAGGCCATTTTTCAATACTGTATTGTAAATGATAATTCAATAATTCTTAGCGGTTATCATTTATTTAAAGGTGTTTATTAGTGTCAAAACACATAAAAAGGACCATATTCGCCATTTTGTTACCAGAATAAAGTTGCAGGCCATTTTTCAATACAGTATTGTCAATAATAATTCAATAATTCTTAGCAGTTATCATTTATTTAAAGGTGTTCTTTAGTGTGTAAACCCATAAAAAGGACCATATTCGCCATTTTGTTACCTGTATAAAGTTGCAGGCCTTACTGTAGGAAACACTTTACCAGGAGCTAGGGAAAGACTTAGAAAACATATAGAATTTTAGGGAAAGAGGCTGAGCCTTAGAACTGTAGGGAAAGCATAGGGAGGAATTGAGAGAAGAATTTGGGGTGGTTGCAGGGTCATTTACAGCAAGAATTTGCAGCATAATTCACTTTACAGCACTCACTGTCGTTATACTGCTGCTCATTACTCATATCTGTGTCTTCAAGGTATAACACAACAAGTCTTTTGCAGTGCAGTACAGCTAAAAAAAAGTGAAATATCATATACTAATATCTGCACGTATCTGTAAAAAAAAAAGCCTTTTTAAAGGCTTTTAATATAAGGGGCTTATTCACTGTTCTTCCAAGGCATAACATTATTCAGTACTATTGTGCCAAAGAAAACTGAATTATCATCCAATAATATCTGCACTTATCTGTAATAAACGCCTTTAATGTGGGGAAAGACAACAACCATATTCGCCATTTTCTTACCAGTATAAAGTTGCAGGCCATTTTTAAAACAGCATTGTCAATAATAATTCAATAATTCAATAATTCTTAGTGGTTATCACTTATTTAAAGGTGTTTATTAGTGTCTAAACCCATAAGGAGGACCATATTTGCCATTTTGTTGCCATTGTGCTGATGGAGCCGTTACTGCTCCTGCCACTCCCACCCCCTCCCACAGTTTAGCTCTTAAGGCCCCCCCGGTCAGACATGTGAGAGGATGGACGATGCCGCAGATAGGCAGCAGCCAACTTACTACATAGGATATCTCTATAGTAGTTCTGTTTGTCCTCCCTCTCAGTGGAGAGCGAGGGTCTAACATGGTGGAGAGCCAGTGGTCATCCCTCTGCCAAATGGTGACAATTTGGCTGTCACTGCTCAAGGAAGTCAGCATGCTTCGGGCCATTTGCACAAGTGACTTGGAAGGACTACCTGCATCCATCTCCACTGCATACTGCCACGGCATGTCTGGGTCATCTGCCTCATCATTCTCATCTCCCTCTGGCTGTTCTGGTTGCTCCTGCTCCTCCTCTCCACCCCTTGGGCTACACATTGTTTGTGCTCCAATGTCCTCCTCATCCTCCTCCTCCAGTTCAGCCCCCACAGGGCTCATGTGGCCTTGAGAAGTAGACGCCACATCTCCAGTCCCCTGACCAGCCAAATTCAAAAGCATCTTTTCCAGGATGTGAATCAGTGGAATGATGTTGTTTATCCCATAGTCCTGGCGACTGACTAACAAAGTGGCCTCCTCAAAGGGAACGAGCAAATGGCAGGTGTCGCGCATGAGCTGCTAAAGGCTCAGGAAACTTGGTCAAAGTTAAAGGAAAGATGAATGTAGCACGTTATCAGCAAATACTGGAGGCAAATTTGCACTCATCAGCCAGAAGCTGCACATGGGACGTACTTGGACGTTCCAACATGACAAGGCCATCCAAAACACAAGGCCAAGTCGACCTGTCATTGGCTACAGCAGAAGAAAGTGAAGGTTCTGGAGTGGCCATCTCAGTCTCCTGATCTCAATATTATTGAGCCATTCTGGGAAGATCTCAAGCGCGCAGTACATACAAGACAGCCCAGGAATTTACAGGAACTGGAGACTTTTTGCCAAGAGCCTCATCCACAACTACCACAAAAGACTTCAAGCTGTCGTTGATGTTAGAGGGGGCAATACACGATATTAAGAACTGAGGTATGTGAACTTTTGAACAAGGTCATTTTAATGTTTTTGATTGTCATTATGATTTAAAAAGAGAAAACACAGAAGTTTGACAATAAATGGCTTCAACCAACCACTAACCATGAGTGGAGAAAAAGTTTTTGTGTTATCATTCATATTCTCTGTTCATATAGTCGATCCAAATATATGGAGGGTGAAATTCCAACGGCTGTAAACATCGCATATCAGCCTATGTTGTGGGAGGCCGTTCTGTCGCTGGAGCTCAAGGAGGGTGTGCTTGGCAGTGTACGAGTGGCTGAAGTGCATGCAAAGTTTCCTTGACATTTTTAGGATGTCTTGCAGATGGGTGGAACACTTAAGGAAACACTTGACAACCAGATTGAATATGTGCACCATGCAGGGCGCATGGCTTAGCCCTCCTTGATGAAGCGTCAACACCATGTTCTTCCCAGTGTCGGTCACCATGGTTCCGATTCTGAGGTGTCGTGGAGAAAGTCAGGATTCGATTTCTTGAGGAAGGACACAAAGCAGTTCCTCCCCTGTGTGACTCCGTTCGCCCAGGCAAACAAGGTGTAGAACAGCGTGACACCGCTGTGCCCTGCACATGTGGTATACTGGAGGAGCACTGGGAATTGTCCCTGCAGTGGAGGCTGAGAAGACAGTGGGGGATGAGGCTGACATTGTTGCAGGACCAACGGCGTGAGAACATGGAGGCTGAAGCTGCGTCACTTGTCCAAGTTGCTGGTGTGTCTGGGCAGGCACCACATTAACCTAATGGGCCATAAATGACATATATTGTCCTTGACCATAGTTACAGCTCCACATGTCGGCGCTGCTATGCACTTTGGCAGACACCGACAGGCTCAAGGACTGGCCCACCTTCTCTTCTACATATTTGTGCAGGGCTGGTACTGCCTTTTTGGCAAAGAAATGACGGTTTGGGACTCTCCACCTCGGCTTGGCACAAGCCATGAGTTCTCTGAAAGGTGCAGAGTCCACCACTTGGAAAGGGAGGGACTACAGCACCAGCAACTTGGACAGGAGAACGTTCAGCTTCTGCACCGTTGGATGAGTGCACGCATACTGTTGTCTCTTCGAAATCGCTTCTGTGATGGATTGCTGACGCAATGACTGACTAGGAGGAGGAGGAGCATGAGCATCACGACCAGCAGATGATGGGAAGGACACACAGCTTCCTTTGGCTGAGGTGGTGGAGCCTTGACTGCCTGAAATGGCATGCATGCCTCTGGGTGCTGCAGCGGTTGCTGCAGCAGGCTGGACCACCACATTGGAGCCACAGCTCTCCCAGGCCACTTTATGGTGACGCTGCATATGTTGACGCAGAGCTGTGGTGCCAACATTGGCACCTTGGCCACGCTTCACCTTCTGCCCACAGATTGAATATATGGCCATGTTGACTTTCCCCGGCGGCTTTACAAAAAACTGCCACACCACCGAGTAGGTGATTTATCTCCAACACTCTTCACTAACTGAATGCTACCACCACTGCCTCTGTGAACCCCTGCACCACTGCTTTCCGGGCAGATAGGCTACTGCCTACTGGTCTACCCCAGGCACGTTTAGCTCCCGACCTCCCACTGCTGCCACCCTGCTGACTCCCCCGCTGCCTCATGCACAAGCCGCAACCATCTTCTCCTGATGACGATGATCTCTTCACTGGCTACCCGTTGCCCAGCAAATAGAGTTCAAATTACTAACGCTGACATACAAAGACATCCACAACCTGTCCCCTCCATATATCTCCGACCTAATCTTCCGGTACCTGCCCGCACGTAACCTCCGAACCTCCAAAGACCTCCTACTCCGATCTGCTCTTATCCGCTCTTCCCACAACCGTCTCCAAGACTTCTTTTCAGACCCCCGAGTATAATGATCGGAGGGCCAGGGGAGGTGAGGAAACACAAAAAAACAATGTTACTTACCTCTCCTACACTCCGCAGGCTTCGGGCCTGTTTGGTGACATCACATGGGCCGGGCCTGCGTCATTATGTGTCGCAACGCCAGCCCGGCTCACATGAGATCTGGATAAACATTGAAGATGGGAAAAGTAGAGGGGACTGCGCCGGAGTCAGAAAGAGGTAAATGACATTGTTTTTTTTGTTTGTATCCTCCCCTGGGTCTCCGATCATTATACTCTGGGGTCTGAAAAGACCCCAGAGTATAATAATTGTTGATGGTTGGTCCACAATGGGGCATAGTACTGTGTGCAGGGGCCACTATGGGACATAATACTGTGTGCAGGGGCCACTATGGGGCATAATACTGTCTGCAGGGACCGCTATGGGGCATAATACTGTGTGCAGGGGCCGCTATGGGGCATAATACTGTGTGCAGAGGCCACTATGGAGCATAATACTGTGTGCAGGGGCCACTATGGGGCACAATACTGTGTGCAGGGGTCGCTATGGGCATAATAGTGTTTGTAGGGGCCACTATGGTGCATAATAGTGTGCGCAGGAATGCGGTTTGTGCGGGGGGGCCATGTCAAATGTTCGCCTTGCGGCCCAGCCATTCCTAGTTAAGCCACTGCCCACTAGTCAAATATATCAGTCACAGTTGATATATCAGATAGCTATAAGTCACAATCAGATATCTGAGATATATGTCAGTCACAGTCAGATATCTCAGTCACAGTAAGATATGTCAGTATGTGCCTCTATCAGTATACAGTTATTTACACCTCCCAGTCATCAAGCTAAGCCTACCAGTCTGATACAGCCTACCGGATAGTTAAAAATGTATTACAATGTAATACATATATGTCTGCTTCTACATTACGTCATTACCATCCATTTAACGAATGCAATTGACACATTTCTGGCAGAATTTGTGCCAGTAAAAAAAATTAGCATTATACTTTATCAATCAATTCTACGTCTGTAAAATCTTGCACTTCTTTATTATTTCCCTTGTTTCTCCCCATAACTATGAAGACTATATATTTTTCACTGTGATGTCTGATCTTTGCTGCACAGGAGAGGTAAGGATTAATTCTCCTAGAAATACTCTCTGTAGCTCCTTACATTCACTCTATTCCCTCTATGACCTATAATAAATATTTCTGTCTTTGTCTGTCTTTAAAGCTTATTTTATTTTTTCGCTATTGTGTTGGGGGTGAACATTTTTGTAATAGACTTAATTAACCCAGTGGTGAACCTAGCCTCTTTGCTGCCTGAGGCGGACTATAGAAAGACCCCTTCCCCCCAAAAAAAACAAAAACAAAAAAAAAACTGAGTTTCCATGCTACTAGTTTAACACACTGTTATCATTGCACAATATACACAATACACAAAGTTATAAAACAGTTTTTAAGAATTCTTCTTCCTGTATTACTTCAGTATCAGACCAACAACACCGCATTAACAATGAAAGTAACTTCACATATCTTCTGCTTGGTGGATGGACGAGCCCACGTGGCCCCCATTCTCTATAATAGGAGCCCCGCAGGTAGCTGAGTACTGTCTCAGCAGACAGACCCCCATCAATCAGGTATTTATCCTCTATCATTTAGGTGTATACAGTGCAGTAACATTCTGTGACTTACAGGTGACGTCTCTGACTAATCCTTCACATTTCCCTTCTCTTCCCTCTGGACCGCCATGACCACTTCTTCCAGCTGTGACTTGTCTCTGTAAAGGTTGCAACACAGACATCTGCTACCCCCAATTATATAATATATGATATAACCCCCCATAATGAATAATACCCCCAAGTGCATCTTTATATTATTAATGTCCATGTGTACCCTGTATAAATAGTGCCCCTTATTAATAATACCCCAGGTGTTAACTAATTAAAAGGTTTTCCAGGTCATTAATAAACTAATCAGTGGGGTTCAAAAACCCAGGACCCCCACTGACCAGCTGTTTGAATGGTACCTGTGTAAGCGCCGTGACCGCTTCTCTGTTTACATAGTGTAATTCATCTCATAGCGGCCATGTAATGTAACTACAGCCTCGTCCTGTACATGTCTACAGTATGTGATAAGGCTACAATTACATCACACAGTCACTATAAACAGACAGCGTATAATATAAACAGGTGCCATAGCCCATGTTTATAGCGCCCCATTTACACACACTATAATGTTCCACAGCAGCCCCTGCACACAGTATTACACAGTGTTATGGCCCGCAGCGGCCCCTGCACACTGTATTATGCCTCTCAGATGCCCCTGCACACGGTATTATGCTCCATAGTGGCCCCTGCTCACGGTATTATGCCCCGCATTGGCCACTGCACACGGTATTATGTTCCACAGCAACTCCTGCACACAGTTTTATGCCCCATGTTGGCCCCTGCACACGGTATTATGCTCCATATTGGCCCCTGCACGCAGTATTATGCTCCACAGTGGCCCCTGCACTGGTATTATGCTCTATAGTGGCCCTTGCACTGGTATTATGCTCCATAGTGGCCCCTGCACTGGTATTATCCTCCATAGTGGCCCTTGCACTGGTATTATGCTCCATAGTGGCCCCTGCACTTGTATTATGCTCCATAGTGACCCCTGCACCCGGTATTATGCTCTATAGTGGCCCCTGCACTTGTATTATGCTCCAGAGTGGCCCCTGCACAGGGTATTATGCTCTACAGTGGTCCCTGCACAGGGTATTATGCCCCATAGTGGACCACCCATGAACTATTATTATACTCTGGGGTCTTTTCAGACCCCAGAGTATAATGATTGGACACCCAGGGGAGAATACAAACATAAAAACCAGAGTTACTTACCTATCCTGGACACCGGTGCACTCCTTGCAGCTTTCGGCCCTGTTTAATTGCGCACACATGTCACGTGATCAGGCCGGCGACGCGACCTGATGACGTCACCAGAGTCCTCAAGCCTGCTCGGAGTTACATCGGATCGCAGGAGGTGAGTAACACTGGTTTTTATGTTCCCTCACCAACCCTAGGCCTCCGATTATTACTCGGGGTCTGATAGACCCCGAGTATAATAATAGTAGTATTTGCGGCCCGCGGCCTCACTTACCGATCCCCGTGACCGCTCAGCGGCATCCACTTCCCTTTCTGCGGCCCATAGCAGAAGGGGAAGCGGGGACGGCCACGAGAAGACGCGGGGTAGGTATATAAATAGGCCCTGACCTGCCGGGGATACTCCAACAGGTTACGGCCTATTTATATATATATAAAAAAAAGCTATACTCACCTGCGATGCCTTGATGCAGCCGCCGCCGCCTCCTCTTCTTGTCCGCGACGTCTGTGTCTCAGCGTAGGCGGCGTGATGACGTCATTGTATCGCCGCCTGCGCTGAGATGCGACGTCTTGTAAACCAGCCCAGGACAGGCCCCGCTCAGATCTGTTTTTTTTTTTTTTTTTTTAAAGCGGCCTGTCCTGGGCTGGTTTACATTAAATAGTAAAAATGCCACCCCCAGGACAGTCCCGCCGAGGCGGCCGCATCACATCGCCTCATTAGCGGTGCGCCCCTGAATTAACCTATCTAACTTCCTTTTCATTGAAAACAGGCTGTAAAATTCTCCCTAGAAACCCTCTAAATTAGCTGTTACCAGGGAAATCCATACATATTTGTAGTGCCAGTATGTAGAGCTATAGTATTTGCCCAAGGTGGAATGGTCATTTCAAATGGCTGTAACTACAGCTTTATACCACCTAGAAAAATGGTTTCTGGTATTATATGAAAGCTGAAATTCCCATCTTTTGCCAAAATTGCACTATTAGCTATAAAATGACCTGGGTTATCACTAGTTAAAAACATAATTGGAAATTTGAGCTTTATATGAAGGAGTTTGTTCTGCATATGAAAATCACATTCCAGACTATGTTTTTAGCTAGTAATCTTTCCATTTTTGTTAAAAAAAAAACTGAAGCTGCAGCATGTGGAAGCAGAAAATCTCAACTTTCATGTGATACCAGAAATATTTTTCTAGGTTTTATAAAACTGGAGATACAGCCATTTGAAGCACCATCCTCCTTTGGCAAATACTACAGCTCTACATACTGTATTGAGTACAGATGTACAGACAGACTTTCCCTGGCAATGTTTAGAGCATCGGGAATGGGAACTTTACAGCCTGTTTTGATTAAAAGAAAGTTAGATAATTAAGTATAACTATATTACTAAAGTAAAATTTGTAATACAATATTGCAAAGATGTTCATGAAACATCCCCTGACACAATAGCAAAAAAAGAAAAAAAGAAAAACTTTAACCTCATTCTCCTTCTCTGAGCGGTATACATGTTAATAGGAATCTTCCAAAAAGTTGTCAATGTTGACCATGGCATCTGATTAGTAATATAATAATAATAACAATAATAATATTACATAGAATTGCTATGTCATTGGTTCCTATAAAAATATAACTTGTTCCATACAATGCAAGGTTGTATACAGCTACGCTGATGAACCAATAAAAATAAGTTATGACTACTCTCATAACACAGAGGGTAAAACAATTTTATTGGTTTGAAAAGCTTAAATTAGGTATGTCAGTAAGAGATAAAAATTCACTTAAGGCGCTTAAGTTACCTGTCAAATATATTTACTTGATGTATGAACATTTACGATAAAAAAGTGACATTTTCTAGAGGGTTTTTACTATTTTATTGTGATTTTTAGGGGGTTAAGAGGAAACTGATCTAAAATATTCCAGTACCGTCAGAAGGTTGAAAGTTTGAATTTAAAGTCTAGAGATTTAGAGTAGATTCCATATTGCTACACATTTTGAGGTCTACCTAAAAGGCAAAGCCGTGTTGATTATATTTATATTTGCTGACTATCCTTGTGTTGAAAAAGAAAAGAAAAAGTAGTACACTAAAAAATAACTTTTATTGATATTATTAAAAGTAAATATCTCAAAAACTATAAAATAATGTGCCTAAATATCAGGCTAACTACTCCATACTAATATGTGTGGCTAACAGATAATGCCATAGATGCACATAGACAAGAAGTCAGCCGTCCAGTGTGTGAACTGCATAACAATATTGTTTGGGAGAAGACGGGCTAAATGGCAAACTGAATAAGACCCAGATGTATCGGTCTATAATGTTACTTGGTACACAAATTGCCTAGCACATGCTTCCCCACAGTTCACAATTCACACCACTCATACAGGACTAAGCTGACCATTAAAAGACCGGTTGAATGACTAACTGCATATCTAATCTATAAAATGTACATCATTTTATAGTTTCTGAGATATTTACTTTTAATAATATCAATAAAAGTTATTTTTTTTTAGTGTACTACGTTTTCTTTTCTTTTTGATTTATTTATGGAAGTACACATACTATCTATCCTTAGTTTATTATTGCTTCTATCCTTGTGTTGAAAACATTGTTCATTCCACTTTTATTTGGAAGTCAATTCTTGTCTTAATCAGGGCTCTAGTATAATTATTATTATTATTTCATCATGAGGATATGAACATATAATAATAATAACTCTGCATGCAAATAGGAGCAGGACTATAGCTTAAAGGGTTGCAATAGTAGCAGTCTCTCCGAGGCCCTGGAATACCACTATTTCAACTCGCACCAGCTAGGTAGGGGCCCATTGCATTGGGGCTTCAAGTTACGCCTCTGAATAGGAGCATAATTGGAATTTGTAAACATGGTGTGCAACATCATTATAATTAAGTGACCTTTCTGTGACTATATATAGATTTCTATTGCCTTTATACATTTTGAGTGTGGGGTTCTATGAATTAATTATAATTAATAAATTTTAAGAATCATGTTTATATTGTTATGAATTACTGACATCAGGATATATATATATCATGTAATTTATATTGCACATAATGATAATTATTAGCACTGGCCAGTGTAGGTATTGCCATATATTGTCATTATAATTAAAGGGTTTTGCACAGGTGAGATCTATACACTGCTTCCCACTCGAGTACAGGTGTATGAGCTCTAGTATAATGCAGGAAAACTGAGGATGGGAAGGGCTCACTTCAAACAGATATATCACAGGCATATTAAGACATAAAACAGCGCTTCCGGTGTTATTTGAAAGATGAGATTCTTAGCTAGATTTCAATTCTAGCTGTAACATTTTCAGAGGAACCACCAGTTGAAATATGCAGCTGCTCCTGCTTCTAATCCCAACTGTCTTTTCAACCAGTGATATCTCTGGAAATAGTGCAGATAAAATTTGCGATCTTTAGAATCTCATCTTTCATTTGACACCAGAGGCACTGTTCTTTGTTATAAAATGCCTCAGATATAGATGTAGCAGAGTTAACCAAAACTTCTGTAATTGGTTAAACTGCAGCAGTGTGATATCTTATCACATAAGACAACAAAAAACAATGAAAAGTTTGGGTTAACTCTGCTACATCTGTATATCTGTTTGAAGTGACTTCTCTAGCCTCAGCTTTCCTGTATTCTACATTAGCCTTCTCCCTGTACTCCTAGTGAAAGCATTACACAGCTCTTGGTAGAAAACAAAGGAAAAGTAAAATGCATAATTTCACAAAAAGGAACCAAAATTCATTAATAAAGTTTATTACAATATTTTTTTGCCCAGAAAATCAAAAGTTGTTTGAAAGTTTAATTACGCTTCAGACTACATTTAAACTAACAATGTACATAATTGTCATGAAAAAAAGGAAAGGTCTATTTGTCCTCTGTCTGGGATCCATTTTCATGGATCCCTCATAGACTTTTTTGAGTCATTTGTGAAATCGGACAAAGCTAGGACATGTTCTGCTATTTAATTTGTCAAAAAAAACAGCCATATTTAAGTCAATATGTCCTAAAAATGGCTTTTTCACAGTCATTTTTTAATGTTGTGTATATATAGCTTTAACCTCTTTGTGACATCCGCTGTACTATTACATGTCCGGTATTTAAATATGGCGGCCGCTCAGGAGCAGAGACCCGACACTAATGTCCGCAATGGTCGCAGGCATTAAAGTCCCTGGCACCTTGGTCAAAGCTGACTGAGGCGCCATTTCCCTGACAGCGTATGGGATTTTGGGTAGGATCGTTGACATCCGGACGGAGAGCCGGGGCTGGCGTTCTGTTGCCATGACAGCCAGGAGCCTATTGAAGGCTCCCAGGCTTGTCTGGCATTAAGATGCTCCTGGTGATCTCCTCAGCCCGCACTAATGGCTCTCCCATGTGCTTGCTCTCTGTGGATGCTGAGAAAGCATTCGACTGAGTGTATTGGGGCTTTCTACGGGCTATACTCCAGCAAGTTGGGGTTGGCCCGGGGGTATTTGGGCAAGGTGTTCTCTCTTTATGGCGATGCGTCGGCACGGGTGTGGGTCAATGGGCTCCTCTGATCCTTTTCCAGTCCGGAATGGTGCGGCAGGGTTGTTTCTTGTCCTCCATCTTATACGCACTGGTTTTGGAACACCTAGCAGTGGCAATATGGTGCTACCCTAGCCTCCATGGCCTCCAGATGGGCAGCTGCCAGGTCAAAATAGCCCTATATGCCGACGACCTTCTCCTATATGTTTCCCAACCGCGTGTCTCTTTCCCGTCTATTTTGCGTGAGTTCCGTCGCTTTGGCAATTTAAGCAATTTCAAGGTGAATCTATCTAAGAGCGAGGTCCTCAATATCACTCTGCCCCATGCGGAAGCCACTCTCCTTGCGGTTTGCTTCCCCTTTAAATGGCATGCTACCTATATTAAGTATCTCGGGGTCCATATCCCCTCCGACCCCTCCCTCCTTTACCGCCTTAATTACTTACCATTACTTGAATCACTATCAGAGGACCTCCAGAAATATGGCGCTCTTATGCTCACCTGGTTTGGCTGCATTAACGCCCTGAAAATGGACGTTGTACCCCGCCTATTATACGTGTTCCAGGCTCTCCCCATTCCATTCCCACGTACTTTTTCACTCACGTTCAAACTCTGGGAGGTTTGTGTGGGGAGCGGCATGGAGCAGACTGCGGTTTCGGATGCTGACATGCCGTAAATGTCATGGAGGCGCCGGCCTACCAGTCCCTAGATTGTACAATCACGCGGCTATGCTGTTGCACCTTTTCAATTGGTGTTATCGTGAAGCGGATAAGCAGTGGGTCTCTATAGAGGCCGAACTGCTTTTAGCTCACCTTCCCTCTCTGTTCTGGGTCCCGTCCCACTTCCGCTCCAGCGCTGTTAGACATTCTGTGCTGTCCTCCCATTTCCTAAGGACTTGGGATGTGGTGTGTGTGGGCGGTCACATTGCCAGAGTCCCGGGCCCCCCTCAGCCCTCTCTTCAACAATCCCATGTTCCCCCTTGGTTGTTCTGCAGACAAATTCCTTTGCTGGCCAGGTAGGGATGACGTTGGCTTGCACCAAGTTGCAGGTAGTACACCACTCCCCTCCCTGACACAATTGCGCGCCTCCTACTCTCATCTCCAGTTATCTTGGTTGGAATATGGTCAGCTCACTGCCTTCCTCCGTAAGTTCTCCTTACTTCTCATGCTCTCATCCCCCTTGACTGACTTGGAGTCTGCTCTTTCTCGCGCTGACACCAGCCCATGTGTCCTCTCTGTTCTCTGTGGCATTCTCCTTAAGGATACTACACCTGGGCTCCCTTCTTATACAAGCCCCTGGGAATCTGACCTTGGTACTTGTCTTTCCCCTGCCAATTGGGATAGGTCCTTCCTGTATACGCATAAGCTCCCGCTGCCTTGCAGTGCGCAGGAAAAGAATTACAAAATACTGACCAGCTGGTACCGCTGTCCTGACCTCTTGCACAGGATCTATTCTGGTGTATCCGACCGGTGTTGGCGCTGTGGTTCTGAGAGAGGTACGCTGTATCACATCTGGTGGGAATGCGCTGCCCTCAGACCTTTCTGGAATGCTGCGTTGTACACTAAAGTGAGTGGCAAATCTGTTACACCCTCACCTCATCTAGCCCTTCTCTCCATCATACCGGGGAACGTCTCCGCTGTTAAGAGAGACCTCCTGTGACATTTTCTCACTGCCGCCAGAACAGTCATTCCCAGGCATTGGCGCAGTACTGCTGTGCCAACCCTGGTTGAGTTCCTACAGGAGCTTCTCCTTATTAAGAGAATGGAGGCTCTGGTGGCTGAGGACTCGCCTGACCCTTCTAAATTTGAGTCCCTCTGGTGGCCATGGGTGATGTTCCAGGAGACTTCAGAGTTCTCTTCTTTCTTTGCCTAAACTGGTGGCGCCTTGCTCCCCTTTCCATAAGGAGTCTGGCCATCCCCTACTGTACAATCCCTCTCTCCCCTTTCCTTTCTCCTCAGTGTACCCTATCCGATCACGGTCTTGTATGTGGTCTTGTGTGTTTCTGTACACCTGTGTCTTCCCCATGTTCCCCTTTCCCTCCAGCATTTGTCTTTTTATTTTGGTGCGCAGGTGGCACTGTGGTGGCCCTCCACAGCTGGACTTTTCCTTCTGTCCTATAGTGTTCCCTGCCATCACCCCCCAATGATGCATTTCCCCATGTTGTTATTGTGCCACCCGTTACTGGTCTCTCTGTTGCGGGCATCGACAGCCCTCTACCCTAGCTGTTCCTCAGTGACTTCTCCACGATTGGGTGGCCTGCGTGCCTCCTATTGCCTTATTTGATGCCTTTGTCTTGGCTTTGCTTCCTTTTGTTCTTATTTGCAAAAACCTCAATAAAAACTTATTAAACATAAATTAGGTAATTATCATCATATTGTTTTTTATCAGCAACAATGGAGTACAGTAAGTCATGTTGATTAATGCACTACAAAAGCATAAAATCAATATTGTAAATGATTTCCTGTCATCTTCCTGAGGGCAGGAACTAACTGTAAATAAAGTAAACAAACATGCTAGGTATCCCCATGTGTGAATAAGTCTGCACTAACCAAAAATAGTGTTATTTATCCTGTACAGTCAACACTGTAAAAATACTGTTTACTAAACAGTAAAGAAGTTATAGGTGTCAGGATACAATGATCCCAGGAAAATTGTTCACTGTGAAAAATTACGTTTTATGAGTAAATGTGGTAAAACTTAATAAAACCAATATAAATATGGTATTGTTGTAATAGTTTTTAATTTTTAATTCAGAGTGAATGCCGTAGGAACAAAATGCAAACTATAATTCTAGAATTGTAGGTTGTTTTCTATGGACACCCCATAAACCTTAATAAAAACTAAAAACATTGTATATACCCCAAAATGGTAATTAAATTACAACTCGTCATGCAAAGAATAAACCCTCACATATCTATGTCAACAAAAATAAAAAGTTATAGCGAATCCCATCCCTACTTTGTGTTAAAATACGCACTGCAGACACGTGATGATTTCCAAAACAGTTGCAGTTTTGGAAATCACAGTATGTCAATTATACCTATGTAAATGCCAGAGGTTTCCCTATAGGTATAATTGAAGCAGAAAGTCCGCAGAAACTCTACGAACTTTCTGTCAAAAGTGCTGCGGGAAGAACCGCAATGCGTTGTTGCCACAGTTTTTCCCGCAGCGCTTTTTTGCTGCGGGATGCCACATGGGGCCTTAACCTAAAAGATTATATGTAAATTAGCTTTTATTCTCCAAGTGGGCAGTAAACTTTTATTTGATTTGAAAAAAAAAAAGGTTACCACACTCTTGGAGAGTAACAGATAATTTACATATAACCTTCCATGGGTCATATCTTTTGAATGGGTAGACAAATTTAAAAACAAAACAAAAAAAAAATGCCAATTTGTTCAGGGGCACAGTGGCAAATAAAATTATGTGTGTCACTTATATAGGTCCTCTTTCTCTGCTGCTCAGAAAGGACCAGAACTCTGCTTATGAACTGCATTGCAAAGTTAACACTTATAACAAATACTACATGATTTTTCATTTCAAACGGGAAGTATACATTAAAGTGCAGTAATATCCCCTAATAAAATAACGTACAAACAGCTTTGCTACATGACAAATTGATGAATGAAATATTGCTTCTCTGCTTCTCAACATGTCATTTGTCATTCCAATGTTCATAAAAATCTTTGTTCCATACCAGTTTGTCTCCCAGATATCACACTCCCATAGATTTTGCTCTTACGTTGTCTTGCACAAAATAAACAGAACTTGAAATACTTAGAATAAATATGATCCAGTGATGAGACACACTTGGCTTTAAGATAAGTACAGAACCTTCCTTTTTTCTGTCTTTGTTTCTTTTCCATCAAATACCTCGATCCAAGAAATGCGGAAAATACAATATGTTTTTGGAGCACTACTAAACGTTTAGAAACTGTTGGTGACTGGATTTTATTAGACTAAATGAATATTTAATTCAGTGCACCAAGCATTCAGATATTCAGCTTTATAACGAAGATGGCAGAGGTGATGTCACTTATTCCATGAGTTACTTTTCATATAGCCAGAAAACTGTATGCAGTGTACAATACATGTATACTGTTTCAATGCAAAGTAATACATATATACATCCATATGTAAACTGATCTGGTCAGCTCAAACCATAATACAAGTCATTTATGGTATAATTTGGAAAATAATGTAAAAGTATAGTATTATAATAAGTATTTAGGTTTAAAGCAATATTACTACACTGGTACCATTGGCACTGGTTGTAAGGTATAGTCAATTTAAGACAACCCCCCCCCCCCAAAAAATTCAGAATCGCCCCCCTCTTTGGTCCCTGAAATGCCACATGACTTATATAGTGCCAACATATTCTGCAATATTTTTTAGATGTTGTCATCACTCACAATCTAAATTCTCTATTAGTATATCTTTGGAGTGTGTGAAGAAATTAGAATACCTCGAGGAAACCCATGCAAACACAGGAAAAAAAAATATAAATTCCATTCAGCTGTTGTCCTTGGCTGGATTCGAACCCAGGACTCTAAGTGCTGCAAGGCAGCAGTGCCTCTAAATCTAATGTAATGTTACTGATTTCAGCTGCCCATAAACTTTAGATTTAGGTTGGCCATCATGTGGCCATTTAATTGATTATAGGAACAATCCCATCAACAAATTGCCCAATCGAGGGGGGAAGTTTAGTTGTTAAAAAAAAACAAAGCGCAGTAAGTCTGCACAAGTTGACTGATCATTGGCCAAAAGTGGCCAATCCAAACAATGATAATGCAGAAAGGGGTTTGCTTGTTCAGTGAATTTTGTGGCAGAGAATTTCATAGTCTCACTACTCTTACACAGTGGTGAACCTAGCCTCTTTGCTGCCTGTGGCGGACTATCGAAAGACGCCCCCCCCAAAAAAAAAAAAAAAAAAATATATATATATATATATATATATATATATACAGTACAGACCAAAAGTTTGGACTCACCTTCTCATTCCAAGAGTTTTCTGTATTTTCATGACTATAAAAATTGTAGATTCACACTGAAGGCATCAAAACTATGAATTAACACATGTGGAATTATATACTTAACAAAAAAGTGTGAAACAACTGAAAATATGTCTTATATTCTAGGTTCTTCAAAGTAGCCACCTTTTGCTTTGATTACTGCTTTGCACACTCTTGGCATTCTCTTGATGAGCTTCAAGAGGTAGTCACCTGAAATGGTTTTGACTTCACAGGTGTGCCCTGTCAGGTTTAATAAGTGGGATTTCTTGCCTTATAAATGGGGTTGGGACCATCAGTTGTGTTGTTCAGAAGTCAGGTGGATACACAGCTGATAGTCCTACTGAATGGAGTGTTAGAATTTGTATTATGGCAAGAAAAAAGCAGCTAAGTAAAGAAAAACGAGTGGCCATCATTACTTTAAGAAATGAAGGTCAGTCAGTCCGAAAAATTGGGAAAACTTTGAAAGTGTCCCCAAGTGCAGTGGCCAAAACCATCAAGCGCTACAAAGAAACTGGCTCACATGAGGACCGTCCCAGGAAAGGAAGACCAAGAGTCACCTCTGCTGCGGAGGATAAGTTCATCCGAGTCACCAGCCTCAGAAATCGCAGGTTAACAGCAGCTCAGATTAGAGACCAGGTCAATGCCACACAGAGTTCTAGCAGCAGACACATCTCTACAACAACTGTTAAGAGGAGACTGTGTGCAGCAGGCCTTCATGGTAAAATAGCTGCTAGGAAACCACTGCTAAGGACTGGCAACAAGCAGAAGAGGCTTGTTTGGGCTAAAGAACACAAGGAATGGACATTAGACCTGTGGAAATCTGTGCTTTGGTCTGATGAGTCCAAATTTGAGATCTTTGGTTCCGACCACCGTGTCTTTGTGCGACGCAGAAAAGGTGAACGAATGGACTCTACATGCCTGGTTCCCACCGTGAAGCATGGAGGAGGAGGTGTGAAGGTGTGGGGGTGCTTTGCTGGTGACACTGTTGGGTATTTATTCAAAATTGAAGGAATACTGAACCAGCATGGTTACCACAGCATCTTGCAGCGGTATGCTATTCCATCCGGTTTGCGTTTAGTTGGACCAACAGGACAATGACCCCAAACACACCTCCAGACTGTGTAAGGGCTATTTGACCAAGAAGGAGAGTGATGGGATGCTACGCCAGATGACCTGGCCTCCACAGTCACCAGACCTGAACCCAATCAAGATGGTTTGGAGTGAGCTGGACCGCAGAGTGAAGGCAAAAGGGCCAACAAGTGCTAAGCATCTCTGAACTGTGGTACCTGTGTAAGCGCCGTGACCGCTTCTCTGTTTACATAGTGTCACTCATCTCATAGCGGCCATGTAATATAACTACAGCCTCGTCCTATACATGTCTATGTGACAAGGCTGTAATTACATCACACGGTCACTATAAACAGACAGCGTGTTATATAAACAGGCACCATAGCCCCTTCATAAAGCTGATCAGACGAGGGGTCCACTGATCTCTTATTGATAATCTGCCCTAAGGATAGAACATCAATAAAAATGAGCTGGAAAGATCCTTTAATAAAGCCCAAGTGCCACCTTAAAGGGGTTGACCAGGATAACCACTTTTTTAATATGAGGCTGGGGAAGGAGCTCTGGTGTCTCCCAGCGCGTTCCCATCCTGTCAGCCCTGCTGCTCCAGTGTTTTCTTCCCCTCAGCGGTCATGTGTGGTGGGGACTTCCGCCAGAAGAGAACACCAGAGCAGCAGAACCAGACTGCGTTGGGAGATATCGGAGCACAAGGGACAGGTGAGTAGGTGTTTTTTTTTTTAATACAGTATTACACGGTATTATGGCCCACAGTGGTCCCTGCACACAGTATTACATGGTATTATGCCCCGCAGCGGCCCCTGCACGCGGTATTATTCCGCGCAGCGACCCCTGCACACGGTATTATGCCCTGCAGCGGCCCCTGCACACGGTATTATGCCCTGCAGCGGCCCCTGCATATGGTATTATGCCCAGCAGTGGCCCCTGCACACGGTATTATGCCTCATAGTGATACCTGCACACGGTATTATGCCCCGCAGCGGCCCCTGCACACGGTATTATGCTCCATAGTGGCCCCTGCACACAATATTATGCCCCGCAGTGGCCCCTGCACACGGTATTATGCTCCATAGTTGTGCCTGCACACATTATTATGCCTCATAGTGGTCCCTGCACTCGGTATTATGCTCTATAGTGGCCCCACCACACAGTATTATGTCCCATAGTGGCCCCTGCACTCGATATTATACTCCATAGCAACATAATGACGTCGGGCTGGCTCACGTGACGCCTGGGACGTCACCAAAGAAGGCCGAAGCCTGCTGGGAGTAACATCGGATCGCTGGAGAGGTGAGTAACAATGGTTTTTATGTTTTTCACCACCCCTGGGTCTCCAATTATTATACTGCGGGGTATAATAATAGTAGTATTTAGCCTCACTTACCAATCCCCTCTGCCGCTCACAGCCGCTTCTGATCCCCCCCTTCTGCGTCCGATAGCAGAAGGGGAAGCGGAGGCGGCCACAGCAGGCGCAGGGATCGATAAGTAAATAGACCGTTACCTACGGCCTATTTATATATAAAAAAAAAGTTATTATCACCTACCTGCAATCCCATGATGGAGCTGCCGTCGCCTCTTCTTGTCCGCAACGTCTGCGTGTCAGCGTAGGAGGCGCAATGACGTCATTGTCAACCAGCAAACCCGGGCAAGTGCCGGGGTCCCAAGCTCCTAAGGGGGTCTACTCGGCTGCCGGGTGCTGCTGGAGTAACTTCATCAGGTATAGGGCTCTATTTACTTACCAATCCCCACTCCTGCATCCCATTCAGCCCTCTAGGGAGCCCCATGCATCCCATATCACGTTACTGATGATGAACAACATCAGGACATCTCTGACAGAGATATGATATTGGAAGCACGGGCACCCTAAAGGGGCTGAAGAGGAAGCGGAAGGGGAAGTAAAGTTGCTGGTAAGAGAATTTGCTGAGCAGTTTTTTTTAGGACCGAATATGTCTGTAATGAAACTGTTATTATTATACTCTGGGGTCTCTTCAGACCCCAGAGTATAATGATCAGAGGCCCAGGGGAGGTGAGCAAACATAAAAAACAGTGTTACTCATCTCTCCTGGGCTCTGGTGCAACTCTCTGCTGTCTTTGAGCTTCTTCAATGACGTCACAGAAGTCACGTGGGTCAGGTGTTTTGATGCTGGCATAACCCACATCTGTGATGTCATTGAAGAGGCTCAAAGACAGCAGGGAGTCGCTTCGGAGCCCAGGAGAGGTGTGTAAGACTGTGTTTATGTTTCATCACCTCCCTCAGGATCCGATCATTATACTCTGGGGTTTGAAAAGACCCCAGATTATAATAATAGCTTGTGGGTGGTGAACCCCCAAAATGTTGGGTTCTTCTGAACCTGAAATTTTTGCAATATTTGCAACGAACACTGTAGGGGTCACTACGGGACAATATACTGTGTGGAGGAGCCACTATGGGACATTATACAGTGTGAAGGGGCCACTGAGGGACATTATACTGTGTAAAGGGGCAACTATGGGACATTATACTGCGTGAAGGGGCCACAGTAGAACATTATACTGTGTGGTGGGGCCACTATGGGACATTATACTGTGTGGAAGGGCTGCTTTGCTACATTACACTGTGTAGAGAGGCCTCTATGAGACATTATACTTGGCGAAGGGACCACTGTGGGACATTATAGTGTGTGTGAATGGGGTGTTATACCATGTGGCAGCCAGGAAAGAGGGTGCTATGCAGTGTGGGGGGGCTCATGTTAAATGCCCACTATTTGCTAGTTATGCCCCTGTGTGTGTCTCTATCTATCTATCTATCTATCTACTATCTGTGTGTGTGTATAGTGTGTGTGTATAGATAGATAGATAGATAGATAGATAGATAGATAGATAGATAGATATAGAGAGTGTATTTTATCAATACAGATGAAAGCATTCATTGCACTGTTAACAGTATCAGGCCCCATTCACACGGTGGAATATGGCGCTGATCTTGCGACGGATTTTGCCCCCAAATCATCAGCAGATTGTTTTAGGTTCCCTCATTTTGCCCCCCTTCATTTTTAATGGGAGGCAGAGTTTGGAGCAGGACGGTGAACAAAAAAGCATCCCACCAATTCAGCAGCTGATTCAGCCACGGAGGCCATGGCTTAAGACTCTCCACTGATTAGGCCCATTCATTTAGGCCTAACCAGCGGTGGAAACAGAAGCAGGGGGCATGATGAATACAACACATAGGTGATGTTGTGGGGTATGACGAGACTGTTCTCGGAGCATTTCTGAGCATTATTTACATAAATGGAAAACCGGGAATAACTTGAAAATGGCTGCAAGGACATGGAAAATAAAGGTAGGAGATGAATAGACTTTATAAAATAAAAGCTATTTCAACGTGGTGTCAGTTGAAAACCGATAGATCCAATGATAGACTCCCTTTAATAAAGGGTTGCTAGCTTTTAGTTGCAGTCTTCTTTACATCAATTGAATTAAACAACCAGGGTCGGCTCCAGGTTTTGATGGGCCCTTCGGCGACAGAGTCTCAGCAGGCCTCCTGTAAGTCATGGTAAGTAGCACAATCCATTAAATCATTGAATGCTAAGAATGATACAGAACATCATATCTGCTTTTTCTGCATGACTTTATCTTCCATGTAAAACAATAACAAACAAGACAGAAGGAAGTTTCCCTCTTGTTTTGAGCACTGCAGTGAATGGTGGTGGAAGCAAACAGAGCTCTATCTACATCTGTCATATTGTTAGAACAACAAACTGAAAAGTGTGGCCTTACATGCACAGTATTGTAAGTATTGGCTGGATGTATATATCAATACAATTATGATGCATGTAAAACATTAATTGTAGTGTCAATAGACTTCTTAACAAACCATTAATGCAAAAAACGTGGCTTCTGTTACTGTATAACTGCAAACTATAACATAGGCTATAACGTAAGCTTTGTTTTATGGAAGACACTACTTTCATTGCCTTATAATGGAGTCCATATAAATTTTCAATTTTATGCTTTTACACTGGACATTTGTTGTAAATAGTGATTGCTTATGATACAGGTATACACACTGAGTAACATTATACAGTTGTGTAACAGGGCAATAAAATGTACAGATAAACTTAAGCAAATGAACATGATTAAAACTTTCACTACTTATCTATTACTTATCTGCAGCCACTCACATACCAGATGTGAACCGGCCTTTAGTTACAGAAATATATCACTTGGAGAAGACAGCAGTCAGAGAGTGGTCAGAGGTCATAGAGGGGAGACATTAGAAGACAGGGGGTTGTGGATGGATAACAGTAAATTTAGCAAAGGAAGAGTATGACTATTAGCCTTCTTCCTACATAAAAGGTGCATGACCTGCAAGCACATCCACACCGCTGACAGTGTACCTATCCCACAGTCACAACAGGTGCACAGAATTAGGGGGACATGTTCCTGCAGGTCTTCCAATGTGGTGTACCTCATAATGTGTGTGCAATGTCCCACCACAGGCCTCTATGTGGGGGAAACAGGGCAGAGACTCAGTCAACGAATGAACTCACACAGATCCACCATTAATAACAGCAGAACAGATCTCCCAGTGGCCGCACATTTCTCCGGAGAAAACCACTCTATTGAAGATTTGCGGGTTGTGGTTTTAATGGGACATTTTAAGACACACGAGAAAAGGAAAGAAATGGAGTACAAATTTATGCAAAAATTTCAAACTCTGCAATTTGGACTTAATATTCATGCCAGCTTCATGTCACACTATGTTTGAACCATGAACTGAACTCAATATTCATGCCAGCTTCAAATCACATTATGTATGACCTGTGAGGGACACAAATCACCTCCTGATAGCAAACAGATAACAGCAAGAATTACTGATCCCTCCGTCACGCACCACAAGATTCCAGACTGTTTTTTTGACCTGTTGTAAATAACTTCTCTACTTAGATTGCAATTTTTTTTTAAGGACTCTAAAATGCTTTGAAAACCATGTGTATAAAAATCTGTTAATTTTCAGTTCTTGTATCACACCATGTCTGATGAAGGGAGCGAGCACTCCTGAAAGCTTACTTATAAATATACTCAGTTAGCCTCTAAAAGGTATCGCCTGATTTCTTCACTCTTCCACTATTAGCCTTTTTTGTTAGTAAAACTGATGTTTTCAGTTCTCATTTGGGCTATAGATCCTGGAATCTGCACGATTTTACCGGGTGCTGTAAACAGCAACCAAACATAAACAGAACCTAGGTCAGCAGCACTCAGTTGCTCTATTCAACTGATGAAAAGAAGACTGCAAGTAAAATCCAAGTAGGAGGTTGTACTTATGAGCTCACATGCTGCGGCTCCTTAGCAGCCAGCATGAAAGCATTACTGGAGTCAAGGGAGAGCACCAATTAACTTATTTTTTTGTTTTTTTTGCTGCAGTTTCGACACTCAAGACTTCAATATGAGCCCACTTTGGTACGCATACGTCTTGAGAAATACTTATCTACAACAGGGAAAGGCAACAGCATGCCATTTTAAAATAAATTTAAAAAAAATTAAAAAATGAGGTCATGTAATAGTTTTAAGGTTTTTGACCCCTACATAAAAGTGATATAACAGGACTGTGGCATTAGATTTCCATATTAAAGCGAATTAAAGTGAGCCTGGCCTAATGCTGTATTCATATGTGCACTGGTTGTTCTGTTAGAACCTGAAGCTTCTGTTGCTGCTAAAAAAAATCCTGATATAAAATGGTGTACTATGCTGCACTTTCTTGTGTGGTAAAATGCTGTGCTCCCTATGCTGCACTGAACCCCTCCATACTTTACACAGAAGTAATGAACCTTCTTTATCTCTTATCTCTTATATATATAAAAATGAGTTTCTGTCTGTCTGTCTGTTCTTTATGCGCGACCAAACGACTGGACCGATCCTCACCAAATTTGGCACACATGTACATCAGGTGTCTGGGAATATTTTAGACCGGGTCTCAGCATTCTTGGACGTACCGTTCCTGAGATACAGTATTCCCAAAAAATGACCAACATTAGCTAATACAAGCCTGCAAGTCTTTCACTCATATTCCAACTTTCATACACATGATCACATGTCCCTTATCAGCCAATAAGAGCTTGCAGGCGCTTACTATCCTCAGGCACACAAGTTTCCATAGCAACCAAGCTATTTATGACCTGTATTAGTCAATAGCAGTTTTCAGGTCCTTAAATATTCAGTCATATCACGTGTATCAGCCAATATAAGTTCACATTTAATTTACCAGGTTTCCATAGCAACACAGCCATAAATAAACTATACCTATACTGGACTGCCATACTGGATGTCAAGTGCAAAACTGGCCAATTCTTATGGGGTCACTACACAAACAAAAAATGAAATATATCCGTTCGAAGCCGGGTCCTTCTGCTAGTTCCTTATATTTCTAAAGAATGCAGGGGGTGCAGCAGTGCTGTGTGAGGAATGATGCGGTGCAGGTTACAGCAGTCCTGTGTAAGGAAAGAAGGTAGTCTCCTTGTGGCTGCAGTCCTGTGTAAAAATTGATCTTTCACAAGACAGTTGCAGCCAGAAGTCAGGACCCCCTTCTTTCCTAACATAGGACTGCTGCCTGTCCCTACTTCATTCAAGACTGCCCATGGCTACATACAGGACTGGAGCTAGCACTATTATCAGAACTTTCTCTGTAGAACAAACCTGTGGTGTACCCCTAAAGGATATAGCTCACATATCAGCTATGGGATCCACTATTTCAGTATTTTAGGGTGGTGCTGCATTTTTGCTTGGTTAAGCAGGTGACATTTAGTGGAGATTTTACTTTATTTTTAATGATCTTATCTGCTGTGTAAATATACTAGAGAAGAATGCATTTAATTCCAAAGATTGACCTTTTTCTGATCTTGTACAATCATTACAAACATATTACTTGACAGAAGGCCACACACAGTATTAGATGCTTCAGTGTCCCCCCCCCCACAGTATTAGATGCTTCAGTGTCCCCCCCACACAGTATTAGATGCTTCAGTGGCCCCCATACAGTATTAGATGCTTCAGTGTCCCCCCCCCCCACACAGTATTAGATGCTTCAGTGTCCCCCACACAGTATTAGATGCTTCAGTGTCCCCCATACAGTATTAGATGCTTCAGTGTCCCCCATACAGTATTAGATGCTTCAGTGTCCCCCACACAGTATTAGATGCTTCAGTGTCCCCCACACAGTATTAGGTGCTTCAGTGTCCCCCACACAGTATTAGATGCTTCAGTGTCCCCCATACAGTATTAGATGCTTCAGTGTCCCCCACACAGTATTAGATGCTTCAGTATCCCCCACACAGTATTAGATGCTTCAGTGTCCCTCATACAGTATTAGATGCTTCAGTGTCCCCCACACAGTATTAGATGCTTCAGTGTCCCCCATACAGTATTAGATGCTTCAGTGTCCCCCATACAGTATTAGATGCTTCAGTGTCCCCCATACAGTATTAGATGCTTCAGTGTCCCTCATACAGTATTAGATGCTTCAGTGTCCCCCACACAGTATTAGATGCTTCAGTGTCCCCCATACAGTATTAGATGCTTCAGTGTCCCCCATACAGTATTAGATGCTTCAGTGTCCCCCACACAGTATTAGATGCTTCAGTGTCCCCCATACAGTATTAGATGCTTCAGTGTCCCCCACACAGTATTAGATGCTTCAGTGGCCCCCATACAGTATTAGATGCTTCAGTGGCCCCCCATACAGTATTAAATGCTTCAGTGCCCCCCCCCCCCACAGTATTAGATGCTTCAGTGTCCCCCCCCCCCATACAGTATTAGATGCTTTGGTGTCCCCCACACAGTATTAGATGCTTCAGTGTCCCCCATACAGTATTAGATGCTTCAGTGTCCCCCATACAGTATTAGATGCTTCAGTGTCCCCCATACAGTATTAGATGCTTCACAGTGTCCCCCATACAGTAGTATATGCACCACAGTAGGCCCCACACAGTAGTTTGTTACTTACCTTGTACCACGAAGAGCGTCCTCCTCCTCCTTCTGATCGCAGGCGCTGATGATTTACGTCATCGCACCTGCGTTGGGGCAGAGGTCACACTCTGCAGTCAGTGTAGGCCGCGGCCTACACTGACAACTTTCAGCTGTGTGTGCGTTTGCACATACAGCTGAATAGACGCGATCGCTCACCAACGGGGAATCCTGTACCGGATTCCCCGTTAGTGAGCGATCATGGCGATGGCGCGTGTGCCAACTGAGAGGGCTCTGCGTGCCCTCTCTGGCACGCGTGCCATAGGTTCGCCATCATGGGTCTATGGGGTCCACTTGTCTATGCGGACCCCCCCGAATGGAAACCCAAACGCAGATGTGAACCTTGTGTAAGAAGACTAAAGATATCAAAAAGATAAATAAGTCTTTCAATGTGCAGAATAGATTTTATTTCCTGACACAATATTTTTAGACATTTGGATATCACCTATGGCAATACTCCAAATGCAGCTGGCTCATTGTGGTTCTTGCTGTTTGAATGAATGTGAATATAATTTATCTTTGTGCTGAATATATTGCCAATACACACTAACCCTTTCATAAGAGCCAAATTGCCAAAGGTCTCATCAATTTACGGCTATATATTTACCACTCTTTACTTACAATATTTAACATTAAGCATAACTTAAATAGTTGTATCCTTTTTTAATTATTTCTAACATATAACAGGGATCTGATTTATTAAAATCACCTACAACCCCATATTATGTACAGTGGGGAAAAAAAGTATTTAGTCAGCCACCAATTGCGCAAGTTCTCCCACTTAAAAAGATGAGAGAGGCCTGTAATTGACATCAACTATGAGAGACAAAATGAGAAAACAAATCCAGAAAATCGCATTGTCTGATTTTTTAAGAATTTATTTGCAAATTATGGTGGAAAATAAGTATTTGGTCACCTACAAACAAGAAAGATTTCTGGCTCTCTCAGACCTGTAACTTCTTCTTTAAGAGGCTCCTCTGTCCTCCACTCATTACCTGTAGTAATGGCACCTGTTTGAAATTGTTATCAGTATAAAAGACACCTCTCCGCAACCTCAAACAGTCACACTCGAAACTCCACTATGGTGAAGACCAAAGAGCTGTGGAAGGACACCAGACACAAAATTGTAGACCTGCACCAGGCTGGGAAGACTGAATCTGCAATAGGCAAGCAGCTTGGTGTGAAGAAATCAACTGTGGGAGAAATAATTAGAAAATGGAAGACATACAATACCACTGATAATCTCCCTCGATCAGGGGCTCCACGCAAGATCTCACCCCATGGGGTCAAAATGATCACAAGATAGGTGAGCAAAAATCCAAGGACCACATGGGGGGGGACCTAGTGAATGACCTGCAGAAAGCTGGGACTAACGTAACAAAGGCTACTGTCAGTAACACACTACACCACCAGGGACTCAGATCCTGCAGTGCCAGACGTGTCCCCCTGCTTAAGCCAATACATATCCGGGCCCGTCTGAAGTTTGCTAGAGAGCATTTGGATGTTCCAGAAGAGTATTGGGAGTATGTCATATGGTCAGATGAAACCAAAGTAGAACTGTTTGGTAGAAACACAACTTGTCGTGTTTGGAGGAGGGTGAATGCTGAGGGTGGGGGTGGCACATCTTGCTTTGGGGTTGTTTCTCTGCAAAGGGACAGGAACAACTGATCCGTGTACATGAAAGAATGAATGGGGCCATGTATCGTGAGATTTTGAGTGCAAACCTCCTTCCATCAGCAAGGGCATTGAACATGAAATGTGGCTGGGTCTTTCAGCATAACAATGATCGAAAAGCACACCGCCAGGGCAACGAAGGAGTGGCTTCGAAAGAAGCATTTGAAGGTCCTGGAGTGGCCTAGCCAGTCTCCAGATCTCAACCCCATAGAAAACCTTTGGAGGGAGTTGAAAATCCATGTTGCCCAGCAACAGCCCCAAAACATCACTGCTCTAGAGGAAATCTGCATGGAGGAATGGGCCAACATACCAGTAACAGTGTGTGCCAACCTTGTGAAGACTTACAGAAAACTTTGACCTCTGTCATTGCCAACAAAGAATATATAACAAAGTATTGAGATGAACTTTTGTTATTGACCAAATACTTATTTTCCACCATAATTTGCAAATAAATTCTTTAAAAATAAGACAATGTGATTTTCTGGATTTGTTTTCTCATTTTGTCTCTCATATTTGAGGTCTACGTATGATGTCAATTACAGGCCTCTCTCATCTTTTTAAGATGGAGAACTTGCACAATTGGTGGCTGACTAAATACTTTTTTCCCCACTGTATGTATTAAAAGGAGTCTACCACCACCACAATTGATTCTAAACTTTTTCTATTTCATCCATATAGGTGGCTGTGCCTTTTACTTCATCTCATAGGAGGGGCGTAAATACCAGGGTAGCAGCGGCTGCCACAGGGCCCGAGACATTAAGGGGCCCGGAGCCCTGTAGCAGCCGCTACCGTGAACCCCACCAACACTGCTATCATTATACTCCGGGGTCTTTTCAGACCCCTGAGTATAACGATCGGGGGGCCCAAGGGAGGTGAGCAAACATAAAAAACAATGTACTTACCTCTCCTACGCTCCGACAGGCTTCGGGCCTGTTTGGTGACGTCCCAGACGTCAGCCGATGTCATTATGGGTCGCGACGCCAGCCTGACTCACGCGAGATCCGGTCCAACATTGGAGATGGCCGAAGTAGCGCACGGGACTTCATTGGAGCCAGGGAGAGGTAAGTAGCATTGTTTTTTATGTTTGTATCCTCCCCTGGGTCTCCGATCATTATACTTGGGGGTCTGAAAAGTCCCCCTAGTATAATAATTGTTCATGGGTGGTCCACTGTGGGGCATAATACTGTGTGCAGGGGCCAGTATGCTGCATAATACTGTGTGCAGGGGCCACAGGGGAAAACGGGCGGGGCGGATGCTGCATAATACTGTGTGCAGGGGCACATGGGGCATAATACTGTGTGCAGGGGCCACTATGGGGTATAATACTGTGTGCAGGGGCCAGGATGCTGCATAATACTGTGTGCTGGTGCCACTATGGGGCATAATGCTGTGTGTGAGGGCCAATATGGGGTATGATACTGTGTGCAGGAGCCAGGTGCTGCATAATACTGTGTGCAGGGGCCATTATGCAGTATGATACTGTGTGCAGGGGCCACTATGGGGTATAATACTGTGTGCAGGGGCCACTATGGTGCATGAGACTGTGTGCAGGGGCCAGTATGCTGCATAATACTGTGTGCTGGTGCCACTATGGAGCATAATGCTGTGTGTGAGGGCCAATATGGGGTATGATACTGTGTGCAGGAGCCAGGATGCTGCATAATACTGTGTGCAGGGGCCATTATGCAGTATGATACTGTGTGCAGGGGCCACTATGGGGCATAATACTGTGTGCAGGGGCCACTATGGCGCATGATACTGTGTGCAGGGGCCATTATGGGACATAATACTGTGTGCAGGGACCACTATGGTGCATAATAGTCTGCGCAGGAATGCGGTTTGTGCAGGGGGGGTGTTGGAGGGGGCGGTCTCGAGGGGGTTTGGGGGTAGCGGTTTGGGGGTGCCCATGTCAAATGTTCGCCTTGGGGCCCAGCCATTCCTAGTTATGCTACTGTCTCATAGTCAAATGAGTGGTGCATGGTGTGTGTGGTACTAGGCACATAGATTACAGACTCCGTACGTCATAAGTTTGATGCAGTGAGTCGTGCTTTATTCAGTTTCAAATACAGCGTGTAGAGTACTGTACTCTACACGCTGTATTTGAAACTGAATAAAGCACGACTCACTGCATCAAACTTATGACGTATGGAGTATGTAGTCTATGATATTTAGGGGTTGGGACCCTACTCCGCACTAACTGGGGCTGCTATCCATACCCACGAAGATGGTACTAGGCACAGCTACACTTCTATGAATGGCACTATGCCTGCTATAATCCAACTTTTAGTATAGCAATATTTTTTCTTCCTCATCAGGGCTTCGCTCTCTGCTCTAGATAACTGCACCTAACTGCAGACAAAGTGTGAGAAAGTGCAATGTGTTACTCAAGCAATGGGAGGCAGAGCTTTGTGGCAGTTAGTGAGTATCTAGAGCAGATAATGAAGCCCCAGCAAGGACAAATTAGCTCTTTTCACTTAATTTGCATAAGAATAAAAATCTGATTTTCAAGATAATGTCAGTTTTTCTGCTGACAGACTTCCTTCAAATCCAAATACATTTTAAAGAACAACATTTAAAAAGAAAAAGTCCATTATCTCTGACTAATCAGCTTTAATAAAAGTCATTCCTCACTGTGTCAATGTGCTTCGTACTTATAACTCACATTTACTTTATATCTGCTTGTACAGTATATATATTTTGTCATGTAATGATCTTATAATCTATCATTTATTCTTTGTATATGTTTTATGCAATATCCACTTTGATCCAGGAGTGGAATGGAGGCGGAGCAGATAAAGGGGTATGGTTTTATACCCAGTAAAGATGTGCTCACAGTAATAACACATAATTTTTATAACACTTTCTAATATCATCATAAGTCATTATCTCCTAATCAATTATTGTGTCCCTTACACTCAGTCAATGATTTGAAAGTTACCCTTCCAAATCCAAGCTGATCAAGCTAAGCTTCTCATAATTTTTAAGTAAGGAACATTTTTCAACTATTTGAAATTTGCATAAAGGGGTTGTCAGACTGTTTTTAGCATATAGTTGTGCTGCTGATAGGGTGAGTAATTTAAAAAAACAAAACAAAACAACATTATATGCCTCTCCCTGTTCCTCCATTTCCAGTAGTGGCTTTTGTTTACAGGTTCCCCAGGCTGACATAAGCAGTGATGTCCTGTTTGTGTCAGGTGACCATACAGCCACAGATCTCTGTGGTGACCTCTTCAAAAATGGCATGTGACCACTGAAGACTGTGATTGGCTACAGTGGTAACGTAACACAAATGAGAAGTAGGGGACCTCTAAAGAGAAGCTACTGCTAGAAATGGAGATCAGGGAGAGGTGAGTAATATTCTTTTATCTTATTCCTCCTATTAGCAGCACAATTAAATGTTTTTTTTTTCTTTTAAAACAAATGGACAAACCTTTTTAATATACCAAAGTAAGATTGTGAATAAAGGAATATAAATGAATAAAAACGTTAACCTAGTTAAAAAAGATAATATAAAACAATATTCATTATTTTCCATCAGCTGAAGCCAAAGACTTTTGCTCTCTTCAGTAATGAAACAATTACGCTTTAAACCTTAGGATTACACAGAGCAAATACTCATCCCTATTAAAATGACACAACACCTGGCAAAAATGGGTAGTGGCCATTTCACAAGTAGAAATATTATGCAGAGCCAAGTGACATTCCAGGACTGCAGATGTCAAATGTTTCCTTATACTTCACTGCATGATTTGATTGAACTTAAGTCAACTAATTTATCACTATGTATGACTGCAACTAATTTATATGACAGTAGAATTGATTCATTTATCTCAGCCCTTCAAAATCCACAGCACAACACAACTAGCAAAGGTCATTGCTGTTTAATATTACTATATTAGTTTAAAGGGGTTCTAAAGGAAGTCTATCATCACTTACTTAATACAGGATTTGTGTATGAAGAACCCAAAGGTTCCAGGATGGTTCAGACCCCAGGTCAAGCGATGGGTAGAGGCACCCAACGCCTGAGTCAATTGTTCTCCTTCCTGCTCTTGTATGTTCACTTCTAGTTATCTGTATCATGTGGGCTGGCTTTAATATTGTAATGATGTATTCAGCCTACCCCCAGGTAACTAGTGGCGAACACAGGAGAGGAGGGAGGAAGTGGAGCAACTCGGAGGCCTAGTACTGGTTCTGATTACATGAACTGGGGTTGGAATCAGCCCGGAACCTCTGGGTTCATCACGTACAAAACCTCAGAGGAAGTGATAATAGACTCCCTGCCCTGGAGAATCCCTTTAATCAGCCTCTTTTGTCAGGCAAATTCAACAATGTAAAAGGCAATTTACCCATTGCAAGAACACACTTGAAGTGAATTTTTAAACATTTAATGGAGGACTAATTTTCTTGGTTTTTGTTTTATTTTAGTCAAAAAGACATATAGGAAAGTCAATCTTCCACTTGCGACATTCAAGATGCACTAAGTTTGTGAACATGTAATAAAAAAATTAAGCTTGGACAACCCCTAATGCCCCAACACTTTAATGCCCCCCACACAGGATGTTAGCCCCCACACAATATAATAGCCCCATCACTGGTCTCCATACAGTATGTACAGTATGGAGAACCAGTGAAGGGGCCACTGTATGGGGAGGACCAGTGAAGTGGCCATAGAAAATTAGGCCCAGACAACCCTTTTAATGTGCTTCACAGTGACCCCCACACAGTATAATATGCTCCACAGTGGCCCCACACAGTATATGTGCCACAGTGGTCTCACATGGTATAATATGCTCCACAGTGGCCCCCACCCAGTCCAATCTGCTCCACAATGGCCACCACACAGTATAATATGGTGCACAGTTTCTGCGGTGATAACTTGGGTCCCCATTTCAGCACTAATCTATCTGGCTTTTGTGAAGATGTGTCTGGGATCTATCTCTCAGCACTGTATAAGATTTAAGCATCTAGTTCTACTACTTTCTGTTGTCAACCAGGCCCTGCAATTTCTGATATTTGCTCCAGAGACTCTATCATAACACAGGGTTTCTTTGTGATATGTAACCGTGGATACACACAATCTGCATAACAGTTGCAAACACAAGCAGAATCATTTTAATAAAAGCTGTCTGCAAATTTGCTTATATTGTTTTACTTTTTGATGTACCCAAGCAAACAAAATAATGAGCATGAGTGGACATAGTCTTTATGATGGTCAGTAGGAGGTTCCATACTAATCAAGTAGAGTAAATTGAACAGAAATGTACATTTTAAACATCCATCTCCAATTTTATATTTCACATATATATATTATTAATTGCTGAATGGGATTTTGGTGGCCATGGCTTAGTGTTCTACAGTCACAAGCCACTCTTGGGTCATCCATGACTCAGTACAAACAATTATAAATCATAAGGCGTTTCTAGACTCTCATTGTGTAATTCATGAGAACATTCCAAAATCTGTAGAGTAGAAAAATGAAATCTTTCTAATTGAAAACTCATGGTGGAATTATTTGAAGCAGAATTTAAGTCTGTAAAGCATAGTGCATATAAACTATACAGTACATTGACTAAACACCTGAAATCATAGAGTTTGCATTAGTTAAAGTGGTTTTACAGTTACTTATAAAAATGCTAATTCATTGGATGATTAAAAAATACCCCTTTCCTTTGTTCTTTCAGTTTCAGTTTATTATCATTTTCTACTTGTAAATATACAAAGCACAAAATTTAGACTGCACATCCCAATTTGAACAGGTGCAAGCTGCTATGGCAGTAATAGAAATATAAAAGCTACAACAGCACCAAGACCTATATAAATAGAACTGAAAATACATTGCTGCTGTATATTAATTTGCTACTATTGATTACTATCTATACGTACAAATTTTAGGTTCTACGCCTACATGATTGATCAAGCTTGTAAAAGCCCATCTGCCTCCACAAGGTGACCGCATTCAGATGGGACTATTCACTAAGACATACCTCTCCTGGACCCAGAACAGGTCTATAGTGTGAATACCGGGCAAATAGGGTCCAAAGCCAAGCACCATTCCAATTAAAGTAGCCTTGGACAGATAGGATTCTGAAGTAGAATCTAAGAGTGTGCTCTATTCCAATTAAATAGTCCTGTGCAAATGGCAGGAGTGCAGGTCCAATAGAGGGGGCCATACCCCCATATACTATACAAAGCACAACGTTTAGACAGCACATCTGAACAGGTACAAGCTGCGAATAGAATACACAAACTACAGCAGTACTCTGTAAACAGCACCAAGACCTATATAAATAGAGTTGAAAATGCATTGCTGCTATATATTGCCATATATACATATATGATATTCATATTTGTAAATAGAAGCTTTCTTGAACACTATTGTACTGTATTACAGAGGCACACACTGTTTTTTTTTCCCCTCAAAGATTGTCCCAATGAGAGGGGTTTCTCATACAACATATGGACTACAGTCATTTTTATGAGTTAACCCTTTAAAGGCAATGATGTAGCAAGATGAACCCCATGAAATTCGATGAATAATTGTGAGGTTCGGCTCTCCACTTCGGTGCAATTATTATACTCTTGGGTCTCCTCAGACCCTAGAATATAATAAGTAGAGGCCCAGGGGAAGTGCTTAAAAATAACAAACACTTATTCTCACCTTGCCTCACCTCTCTTGGGCATCCTCGCTCCATCTCTTCAGCATCTTCTTTGGTCCTCTTCTGCCTGCGACTGAGGTGGCACGCCCCAGATGTCACTGCTGGGGCCTGTGATTGGGCCTCAGTGGTCACATGGGACACACTGATTTCATTAAGCTGGCGCACCCCATGTGACCTTAGTCACAGGCCGGAAGAGCCCCGAATCGTCAGAAGCTCAGGAGAGGTGAGTATAAGTATTTGTTAATTTTAGTCACCTCCCCTAGGCTGGCATCTATTTCCATTAACAATATGTATAGCAGTCGGGGAGCCAGGCTTTCTCCAACCGCTCTCATGGTGGTCTGGACCCGGGCCATCTCCAGCTGGCTATGGGGTCCATAACCCCTCGGGTTCCGATCATTACACCACTGCATATACCTACTGTATGAGTAGTCAAGGCCAAAGGCACTGGATTTTGTACAATGCAATAAATAGCCGATATGAGGCCCTTAGTAGAAGTGCCATCCTGGCAAAGCCTTTCAAAGGAGGTCGGAGTTGATATTTGAGTGAAGTGAAAAGTACGCAACATGTAGTGGTGGATCTGAATGTAGTGATAATATATCTGTGGAGGGAGGCACTGTGAAGGAAATGTGTGAAGCAGGGGTGTAACTACCGGGGTAGCAGTGGTAGCGACTGCCACAGGGCCCGGAACATTACGGGGCCCGGAGCCCTGTGGCAGTCGCTACCGCGAACCCCACAATCTCTGCTATCATTATACTCCGGGGTCTTTTGAGACCCCGGAGTATAACGATTGGGGGCCCAGGGGAGGTGAGCGAACATAAAAAACACTGTAACTCACCTCTCCGCCGCTCCGCAGGCTTCGGGCCTGTTTGGTGACGTCCCAGACGTCAGCCGACGTCATTATGCATCGCGACGCCGGCCTGGATCGCGCGAGATCCGGTCCGACATTGAAGATGGCCGAAGTAGCGCACGGGAGTGCACCGGAGTGCACCGGAGCGAGGAAGAGGTAAGTTGCAGTGTTTTCTATGTTTGTATCCTCCCCTGGGTCTCCGATCATTATACTCTGGGGTCTGAAAAGACCCCAGAGTATAATAATCGTTCATGGGTGGTCCACTATGGGGCATAATACTGTGTGCAGGGGCCACTATGGGGCAAACTACTGTGTGCAGGGGCCACTATGGGGCAAACTACTGTGTGCAGGGGCCACTATGGGGCAAACTACTGTGTGCAGGGGCTACTATGGGGCAAACTACTGTGTGCAGGGGCTACTATGGGGCAAACTACTTTGTGCAGGGGCCACTATGGGGCAAACTACTGTGTGCAGGGGCCACTATGGGGCATAATATTGTGTGCAGGGGCCACTATGCTGCATAATACCGTGTCCAGGGGCCACTATGGGGCATAATACCGTGTGCAGGGGCCACTATGGGACATAATACCGTGTGCAGGGGCCACTATGGGGCATAATAGTGTGCGCAGGAATGTGGTTTGTATGTGGGGGGGGTTGGGGGCGGCGGCTTGGGGGGGGCCCCATGTCAAATGTTCGCCTTGGGGCCCAGCCATTCCTAGTTACGCCACTGGTGTGAAGAGTTTGTGTGATGGGGTCAACAATATAAGGTAAGTGGAAGACCTCTGCAGTTATTCAAAACCTTTATATCTTTATAAGTGTAATGCCTTCGGGTGCAAAGGATTAAAGAGGATGGATGAATAGGGTGGGGCCAGAGAGAAATGCTGTTTGCAGCGTAGCCAAATTTCTCTCTGAAATCGTATGGGACCTAAAAGGGAGTGTGATATGAGAGGAGAGGGAGTTCCCCATAGGAGCGAATTAGGATATATTGGTGTAAGCCACAGTTTTTCTATCTCTGTTCATCTATTATATACCCTAAGAGATGTCCAAAAGGGTATACTCCGAAGGTGGGCTGCCCAATAGTATTTAAAGACATCTAGGAAAGCTAGTCCCCTCAATGTCTTGTCAGCTAACAGAGTGGATTTGAGATTAGGATCCTGGAATGCCAAATAAACCTGAGGATAGATGACTGCAATGTGAAGGACAACATGGAGATTGGGTAAGGAAATATAGGGTTTGTAAGGGTAAGGAGCACATGATCAACAAAGAGTGATATTTTAAACTCCTTACTGTGTACTTTAACCCCAGAAATATCCGGATGTTGTCCAATATGAGAGGCAAACGGCTCAATACAGAGTACAAACAATGGGGGAGAAGAGGTAGTCCTGATGAATTCCATTACCTATAGTGAACGAGGACAAGGTAGAATGGGGAGGCAGATGTCTGTAGTGGGAGAAGAATATATACCTTGTATAGCAGTGAAAAAGGGCCCGTCATACCATACAGCTTTAGGGCCTCGAACATTAACAGCCAACTCAAGCAGTCAAACGCCTTCTCAATGTTAATACTAAGGAGGATCGCTGACTCTTCCCACTTATTCAAAATGTGCATGAGATCAAGGGTCCACCTAATACTATCCTCTCCCTGTTTACATGGGACAAAACCCACTTGGTCCTTATGGATCAAGGAAAGCAGTAGGTAGTTAAAGGGACTGTCCGGGATAAAGGTTTTATTTACATGAAAGGTGAATGCGGGGAAGATGAAAAAAAACGAAAAAAAAAAAACCCCATACTCACATGTCCCCAGTGCAATGGTGTGGTCCGGTACTGTTGCTCCAGTATAAGATCCGTCACCTGGCATTTTTTTCTGTAAATGCTTCGACATAAACTTTGACCCTTTTTTATAGTAATATACAAATATCATTGTACAACTTAGACATCTATATGTTATCCTGATTATAAACACAATAGCTATTAAATTCCATAAGTAATTTTGCGTGCATACTTTGTAATACTTGGCAAACTTGAAAATGTTAGTCTTGCCTTGCTGGATACAAAATTATTTTGGGAGTTGCAAAACATATATTCTGTATATGTATTTGAAATGCATGCATTTCACTTCTAAAAAGTTTACATATATTTGCATTGCTGCAGACTAATTCCTTTTTCTACTTATTAAACTTTACAGTCTTCCTAGTTTTTGCTGTTGGAGGTTTATGAGACACTCTTACAGAAATTGGGAAGCTGGGTCATGGGTAATTTCCTCTTGTCCTTTCCCTCTAATCTGTTACTAAAATTTGCATAAAAGATGATGCACATTGCTAGAAAAACATTCTATTTTCTGGAGAAGCTAAAGTAGAAGAATCATTTGTTGCACATATCAATTTTCTGTTACTGACAAATAGTTGTGCAACTAGGATATTATCCAAAAATTCCTTTAGTACCCACAACTGCAGTTATCAATAATACAGTGAGTGAGCAGCACAGTGCCCAGCATGTAAACAATACTGGTACAGTATTATGTGCTCCACAGTGGCCCCCACACAGTATTACGTGCTCCACAGTGGCCCCCACACAGTATTATATGCCCAGAGTAGGCCCCCCCACACAGTATTATATGCTCACAGTGGCCCCCACACAGTGTTACATGCTCCGCAGTGGCCCCCCACACAGTATTACATGCTCCACAGTGGCCCCCATACAGTATTACGTGCTATGCAGTAAAACACAATATTCTTGTTCTGTCCTGCTGTCTGCAGCATCCTCTTCTATCTGGTGACTGAGGTCTTGCACTCCAGCGGTCACATGGGGTGTGTTGACGTCATTACGTCAGTGCGCCCCATGTAACCGTTGGCATGACCTCAGTTACCGACAGGAAGAGCCCCAGAGCGGATGCTCAGCACAGGACAGGTGAGTATAAGTATTTTTTTTATTTTTATACACCTCCCCTGGGCTGGCAGCTGCCAGGCCCCTTTCCATTAACAATATGTTTTGCGGTCGGGAAACAAGGCTTTCCCCGACCACTATCATGGTGGTCTGGGGCCCTGGCCATTTCCAGCTGGCCACGGGCCCTGTACCCCTCTGGGCCCAGTTGTTACACCACTGCTAATGGGACTTTACCCTATTGCTATGTGTGGCCATAATGATGCAGATTTATTTAACTGTCAATGGTCCTACCCAGAGATTTTAGGTTCTGGTTAGGTCTTTTTCCTTAAATCATCTTCACACTATATAAAACAAATCAATAGATGTTTATCAACAAATAAATGGATCACAACCCACAAAAGGTCAGAACCAACAACACTAAAGTGCTCTTATAGATGAACTTTCTGAGTCTGAATTCTGTGTCTGAAACTGTAACCCTTTCCCAACATCTGTAATAGTACGGTGGATGTTAAGTATTTAAATATGGTGGCCGCTCAGTCTTTGCTGTATTATAAACTGATTGTGGGCATTAAGGCCCCGGGCACTGCCATTTTGGCAAAGATTGCTGGTGCCTGGAATGAGATCCAGGGCTGGTGATCCATTGCCATGACAGCCAGGAGTCTATTGAAGGCTCCCAGGCTTGTCTGGCATATACTTCTATTGCAGGCTGCTCTATGCGCCCTATAATAGAAGTGTCAATATTTTGCAATGCATTAATATTGTAATTAATATTGTAATGCATTGCATTAGTGATCAGATACCCTGGGGTCAATACCCCTAGGAGGTCTAATAAGTATAGTGTTTAAAATAAAATATATATACTGTATATAAAAAAAAAAATTAAAAGTATTAAAAATTCAATTCACCCCCCTTTCCCTAGAATTCATATTAAAAAAACAAAACAAATCAGTAAATAATTTATTACAGCCACCTGGTTTCTGTAGAGGTTTTCGAGAAACAAATGTGGGAAAAAGGATTTAGGCTAAGGCCACATGTTGCGAAAACACAACTTTTTTTTGTTGCAGAAATTCTGCGTTTTTTTGAGCCAAAGTCAGGAGTAGCTATAAAAGGAATGGAAAATATAAAGGAAGCACTTAGATGTTTCCCTTCTGTTAACTCCACTCATTATTTTGACTCAAAAAACCGCAGCAAAATTTTCAACAAAAAACACTGCGTTTCTCTGCTTTGGCCAATTAGCAGCTGAGGAGGCCTATATAAGACCACTTCTTCATGACACAGGTGCCGGCTAATTGTTTACTGCTCCTGGTTTGGTTGCATTACTTCCTGATTCTGATTATGACATGCCTTTTTGGATTTGTGACCCTTGGCTTGTTTCCCAGACTTTGTGTTTGTCTTCTGATTTGGTTTCTGATGTCCTCTCCTAATACTGACCTGTGCTTGTACAATTTCTCTTGCCTCCACTCCACTCGTGGTGGGCTCTGTTGAAGGCGTCTGGGTGTCTGACTTGGCTCGCAGAAGTGTGTTAATTTTAAATATCTGTCTCTACTGCTCCCAGCTATCATCCAATCTCCTGTTACTGCTTTTTGCTATACAAACATAACAGCAGAGAGGAAGAGCCTACCACTCCTATGTGAAGGCCCATGTGTATGGTAGCATGAAGAGGTAGGAACGACACAGAGTATAGCAGAAGTAACCTGGGGTCTGTGTTTGCTGAGAAAGACAGTATGTCAGTGTTACATTTTGTGACTTCATGGACTATTGCACACCTTGCTCTTAGGCCAGTTGCAGATGACCTTGCAGTGGGTCAGTATGCTATCCGTGTATTTCACGGAGAGCACACCAACCCATTCTTTTCTATGGGCCTGTACACACGACTGTGATTTTCACGGTCCCGTGTGCGGGCCGACAGTCCGGGCCGCATCAGATAGGACATCCTACTCCTGTCATATTTTGTGCCCTGTGCTTCCGTGGCTCCTATTCATTTAATGAAAGGAGCCGCGGAAGCACAGCCCATGCACGGGCAGCACACGGGGACATCCCCGTGTCCCCCTTGTGCAGCCCGTGCTTTTAAATCACGGCACAGTCGTCTGCAACCGGCCTAAGTGTGATCTTTGTTTGTCAACCCCTGCTGGAGAGGGTAATAATGGTTTTGAATTTCCTCCAATTGTACACAATCTGACTTTGGATAGATAGAGTCTAAACGCTGCCCTTTACAGCCTGATGAGCATCAATAACTCTTCTTCTGTGGCCCTCATATAAATAAATGACAAAGTCTAATATTTTCAACTCATTTGTTTTATTTGGTTCTCTTCACCTACTTTTAAGATTTATGTGAAAATTTGATAAAGTCTTGAGTAAAATTTATGCAGAAATATAAAACATTCTCAAGGATTCACAAACTTTCAAGCACTATTGTATTTTATAATAAACAGTACCCTCACATTGTGCAATGCCGATAACTATAATCCATGAAACAGGGACTTAAAGAAGACAAAAGAATTCCTGGGTCTTGGAACACTCGCTTAGGCCAAACACTAGATATAACTCAGTGTATCAATATTGTCCAAAATGCACTCCTTAACTGCCAAGTTTATAGCTATGATAATGTACATACAATTTGTGAGCAGCATTTAGTTGACAACTATTCCCTTGAGGCAGAGTAAGCTTTATCTCCAGAGAAAATAAAATTATTGGGCATATAAATTAAACATGCCCGATGCTTTGGGTGACTTTTCTGTAATGAGTATAAAGGTTAAAATTATTACTTTTCCAAAACACTTAAAAACAATTTACTATACTGTACAGACATAATTTATAATCCACTGTAATTGTACTTTACACATTTCTGTCCCATCTTTAATGCTATTGTAAGCCGTGTACCGGGGTGGGCTCCCCAGGATACAGCAAAGTCACGAACAAAGGAAGCGACTCCAAATCAATTTAGTAAAAACAAGATTTTAATTAGTGTAGTAACACCCCTTTACCAAAAAAACACTCCCAACTATTTACATACACTCAGTAAGCTGAGACCCTGGTGTTGTACAGCGCGGTGCCCTCTAATGTGCGGCTCCAATCAGTGGCGTAACTAGGAATGGCTGGGCCCCAAGGTGAACATTTGACATGGCCCCCCCCAGACATTCCCCTCCAACACCCCCCCGCACAAACTGCATTCCTGCGCACACTATTATGCACCATAGTGGCCCCTGCACACAGTATTATGCCCCATAGTGGCCCCTGCACACAGTATTATGCCTTATAGTGACCCCTGCACACAGTATTATGCCCCATAGTGGTCCCTGCACACAGTATTATGCAGCATAGTGGCCCTTGCACACAGTATTATGTGCCATAGTGCCCCCTGCACACAGTATTATGCCCCATAGTGGCCCCTGCACACAGTATTATGCAGCACAGTGGCCCCTGCACACAGTATTATGCCCCACAGTGCCCCCTGTACACAGTATTATGCCCCATAGTGACGCCTGCTGGAGCGCAGGAGAGGTAAGTTACAGTGTTTTTTATGTTTTCTCACCTCGCCTGAGCCCCCAATCGTTATACTTAGGGATCTAAAAAGACCCCGGAGTATAATGATAGCAGTGTTTGTGGTGTTCACGGTAGCGGCTGCCACAGGGCTCCGGGCCCCTTAATGTCCCGGGCCCTGTGGCAGCCACTACCGCTGCTACCCCAGTATTTACGCCCCTGGCTCCAATATCCTCCAAGCTTTTACCTATCTGCAGGCTGCAACTAACCAGCCGCTTCTTACCTTTTTATCACCCTAGTCACAGTAACAATTCAATGAGTGTGATAGGGACACAGTAGAACTTACAAACTTATCAAAATACCCCTATTTCCCTCAAACAAAGTACAACCAAGTAAATATAAAAGTAGGTCAGCTTGCAAGCCGAAGAAATGTGACAATGTATAAAATGTCGCTTCTAGATTTCCTTAAAAGCTCCTCTATGAGAGTTACAACTCAATAGAATTCTCTTCTCAATAGAGTCCTTACTACCGAATAGGTAGCTAATTCACCAGTAGTGTGGCCTGTGAAGATGAGTATGCCTAACTATTCTAACTACAGGCCCTTACTCAGTCCCAAGCAATTTGGAGCCAAAAATGTAATGCGGTGTGTGCACGATTACTTCTCTTACTGACCCGGGTCTGTTGGGTACCTTTAGCCTTTCTCTGGAACAGCTGAAAGTGGGGCTCATCCAGAAAACATGCTATCTCACTGACAGGGCAACGTCTCAGCCGGGTCCTTGATAGCAATCTTCAACTTAGGATGTTGTCTGAACAAACCTTGGAACAGTCTCTGCTTCAGCTCCACCTTGCTGTATTTCTGATCCCTTAGGAATCTTCCTTCTCTAACTTCAGTCCTTCTTCTTCTAAAAGCTCAAAGCACACTCCTAAGATGGCTGCCACACACACTCTGCTCCTCCTTCTAGTTCCACCTCTGCAGAACAGGGTCTCCATGTCACTACTCCAGGGAATTACAGAATTACAGTCCTTCCCATTTCTGAGGTAACAGTGGCCTCTTGTGGTCAAACAACCAAATGTCAGTTTATAAAAAAAAAATAAACCTATTTACAGAAACAGGTACATTCATAACATGAGGGCTGTTTCCCCATCTTACACTATCTTTCCTATTATAAAATTTACTAAATTAGAGATTAGTTAAAGAAGAATTGCTACTATTTCTACCTTTGGGCAGAGAAGGAGCAACTGGTACAAATTGTATACTATCCTGGTTCTACCACGTAACCAGCAATGATGTCTGAGTTTGCTACTGTATATATTTAATATGATTGTGCTTGTACCAGACCTATATATAACTTGCATTATATTCATTTAAACCTCTACTTTTTGTATGCTGAAAAGTCATGGAGGTTGCCCTATCAGTGACTGACGGCTATCTCTGCATGTACAGTCATACAAGGGAGGCTGTCAATTACTGAGTAGGGCCTCCCCTTTACTTCCCAGCCTAAAAACAGCAAAGATATAAATGAACAAAATACAACTTATACTGAATCTGTTCACCAAAAACTATATATCAATCTGTTCAGCATCTCCTGCTCTATAACATACTGCATATCCAATGTGACAGGTTTACTTTGAAGAATCCAAGCTTACAATGTGGATTAGTTACAGCTTGCTGGCTTATACTATGTGTTTAAAGGTTTATGATTCAGTTTAGCACATAAAAACTAATATTTTTAGAACTAGCATTTGCAATTATCCCCCTGAGTTACAACATGACTCAAAGTTCCATAAACCTGATTCATTTACTGATGTCACCACTATTGTTCTTCACCAAAAGACAAATTTATTGAGGAGAAACCTAAGAAAAGTTAGTTTGAAAGAAAAGAAAGAAAGTGCAAACTATCCTATGCCATAGGAACTTGTATATAGTTAGTTTGTTATGGCTTAATAAAATGCTTTAGATTGATCATTTAAATGCTGCATATAGTAAGAGTATACTGGACAAACCGACAAAACATTCACATAAAGAAGGTAAGCAAAGAAGTAAAATAAAAAATCTGTAAAACGAATGAATTAACAAACCATGACTTACGCTAGGTTCACACTAGTGTTCAGGTTTCCGTCATTTGGGTCCACATGGGGACCTGAAAGATGAAGAACCTGTCCACTTAAAAAGCAGAAACCCGCAGACCTCATAGACTATAATGGGTTCCGCCGGGTTTCCATTCAGTTTCCTCCGGTTTTATACTGAAACCAACGGAGAGAAAAGTCCTCCTTAAAGGACCAATATTTAAGTGGATTCTGTGGTAGAGACTTCTGCGGTAGGACTGAAAAAAGAAGTCTGCTTTTAAGTGGCATAAAGAAACCGGAAGTTTGGCTGAGAGCTGTATAAAATTAGAAGAAAAGCGAACATATTACTAATGTTGCTAAAGCATCAAAGTAAGAAGAAATGGCCAAGTCTGTTAAGAAGGGGATACCTTCTTCAGGTATCTTCCGGTATATTAGTGGTAGAAAGAAGCAAAATTGTGAAATTACAAAAAAGGGGAAAATAACTATATTGATGGGTATAAGGCTGTTACTGACTATTTTGAATGGTTACATTTCCTTTGCATTTTCAAGAGGTGGCTGATGGTAGAATTAGCATATTTAAAGCCAAACAAGGCAATGGGTCCAGATGGCAACCACCCGGAAGTCCTTAAGTAACTGCTCCACTTAACGATTTCTTTAACCAGGTCTTCCCAACAGGCAATGTTCCTGAAGATAGGAGAATAGCCAAAGTTGTTCCCCTGTTGTACCCACAAGAAGAGTAGCAGAGAAGAAGCTGGAAACCACAGACCAGTTATCTTTTCCTATGTAAAAATAACTAAGTAGTAAAAATAACAAAAAAGAAGATAATTAGGGGTGTGTGGCCAACTTCAGACATGTAAAGATGCTTCTAGTGAGAGCTCCATACTAGAATTAGCTCTATAGTTTATTACCATGCCAATATCGAACTGTCCACATGAAGGAGAAACCGTTGGGACGTGCTGTGGAACTGGCGAGATGAGCAAGACCCACCAATCTTCTACCTCAGAGAGGATGAAAGCGTTTGCAGGTGCGGATAACCAACATAGTATTGTAACATCCTTGCCTGTCTGGGCTTTGGCACCATACTCCGGGCGCACGCTGCGGCGCAGGAGGCGTGTCCGGTTGTGATTCCTTACTTTGGGTTTTTCTTGTATTGTCTGAACACTGTCCTATTCCCTCACCTCCTTAATTTATTTTCCACCACACCCTTCTCCTTCACCTTGCTTTCCCACTGCTCCACTAAGAGTTAACTTAGTCTTACCTGTGTGATTGACAGCCTATCCTCCTATCAAGTCTGGGGCGGGTTCTTCCTATTTATTTTTTGCTCACTTTCCCATTATTGCCTGCTATTGCATTACGCTTACTGGCTATACTCCTTGTTCTTTGTTACCTGTTCTTCTGATTTCCTGACCACCGGCTTACCTTTGACTTTTCTCTTGGATTGTGATTTTGTACTGCATTTCTCGTTTGTTACCGACCCCTTGACTAGCTGACCTCCCTTTGTTGTGTTTGTCCTGTCTGCGTTCTGTGTATAACTTATTGTAAGCAGGGACTGTCGACTGGTTGCTGGCTGTCACCTAGGACAGATCGGGCAAGTTACCCAGCGACAGTGGGGGGGGGGATTCAGCTTAGGGTCCACTGTCTTGTTGTGCCCCCTCCCCCCAAAGTTCTCCAGCAGCTACTGGGGAATCACTCCTCTAGCGATTCCCTTACAGGTATCTGCACCTTCCCAGCATGACAAGGAGTACAGAGAACTGAACCGGTTTTTTGTGGACTGGTGCCACCGGAACCACCTGAAGATTAACGCGGGGAAGACCAAGGAGATGGTGGTGGACTTCCGTAAAGGCAGATGCCCTCCAAAACCAGTGGACATCCTGGGGACGGGCATCGAGATTGTGAACACCTATAAGTACCTGGGTCTGCTCCTTAATAATAAGCTGGACTGGGCAGATCATATGGAGGCCCTGTACAGGAAGGGCCACAGCAGGCTCTACCTGCTTAGGAAGCTGAGAGCCTTTGGAATCCGGGGGGCACTTCTTAGGACTTTCTTCAACTCGGTAGTGGCATCAGCCATCTTCTTTGGAGTGGCCTGCTGGGGGAGCAGTATATCAACCAGGGACAGAAATAAACTTGACAAGCTGATTAGAAGGGCCAGCTCTGTCCTGGGGAGCCCACTGGACCCAGTGCAGGTGGTGGGTGACAGAAGGACACTGTCCGTGGTGAGCTCCATGCGGGAGAATAACTCCCCATCCCATGCATGAGACTGTGATTGCGCTGGGCAGTACTGTCAGTGACCGACTGCTCCACCCTAGGTGTGAGAAGGAGCGCTATCGGAAGTCTTTCCTCCCCACCGCGGTTAGGCTGTACAACCAACACCGACCTAAGCGGAGATCATTACATACAGAGAACTGAAATATCTCTCTGCCTGTTAAATTCCCCCCCCCCCTCTGCTACGTCCTATCTGTCTGTCTGCTATTAATGTAATGCCTCTCACCTTGGAACATTCCTGTACATGTTGTATTTGTATTTGTATCTGCTTATCTTATCTTTGCTGCTGTAACACACTGAATTTCCCCACTGTGGGACTATTAAAGGACTATTATTATTATTATTATTATTTACATTTACTGAACGTTGACTTAAAGAGACATTCCTCGAATCACCTGGAAGATTCATCCATTATGGGTAGTGCTAATATCCCAATCTGATCGAGTACCAGACCAGCTCCAGAAGTATATTGATGATAACGACAGACAGCCTAATCACTCCACCTACTGGGATGCCCATATATTTGAGGTTGTTTGCAGTCCTCTATTACTTATCTTAAGAGAGATTCTGCAAGAAAAGAAAAAGAATTAGCAGCCACATGCTCTACCTCTGAGGCAGTATATATTGGAAACCCCACAGAAGACAATAAATTAATCTGGCTACAGAACAATAGAAAACATTTCTCCCACCTATGGCCAAAGGAGAAGAGATGGGCTTTCTTTAATGCACAAAAATACTTTGAACATGGCAATCAGTCCAGCAGTCTCCTGGTGCTCCTAACCCATCAGTCCTCTGCCTCACCTGCCATACTTAAAATCCAGTCTTCTTCTGGTGTGGTGACTACCTCTAATAAAGACATTCTAGCTACTTTCACAGACTTCTACAACTCTCTGTATAGCTCTCAGGTGAATACCACTCAAGAAGATGTTATGTCTTACATTGGAGACCACTCTTTTCCAACGCTGACTGCGTCTCAACTGGAGTTGCTCGAAGTACCCATCTTTTTGCAAGAACTGTTGGATGCCTTGCAGGCGATGGCCAAGTTTAAGGCCTCTGGCCTGGCTGGACTCACTCTGGTACCGAGAACAGCTACTGCCTCCATTACTATGTACATATCAGGTCTCATTTGAACAAGGTGTTCTTCCAGAATCATTTTATGAAACCACTATTGTTGTCCTTCTAAAACCAGACAAAGATCCGTTAGAGTGTGGATCCTACAGACCGATCTTGCTATTAAATATGGACTATAAGATCCTAATGAAAATATTTGGATATTTTATTTCCTGACCAAGCTGGCTTCATACCCGATGCAGTACATGTAATGACATATCTTCTGAAACCCAAAAGCCACTATATATCTTAACGGCCTCACGTCTGCTCCGTTTCCACTGGCAAAAGGCACCCACCAAGGATGCCTACTTCTACCACCCCTATTTGCCATAGAGCCATTGGCCATATGCCTCCACATGGATCCCTCCTATAATGGCATTCCCCATTACACTAGCGAGGACCGAGTGGGCCTCTACGCAGACATCATGACCTAAGAGTACCAATGCAGGGGGGCATTTGTAATGCACAAGCCCATCTTAACCTAAGTGCAGATTAACCAAACTGCACTTATACATGGCATGAAGACAGGACACGAGACAAGCAAGCAATGGAGGAACTCCAGGTAAATCTAGAACAAAACCAACAAGTCACTACACCTGGTATCCTAGAGCTGCACTATCAGTCACTGTTTTAGCAATTGTACTCATGCAGAATTTCCCTCCTTCTCTACCACCAGTGCACACTATCCATATCAGTCCTTCTCTTTTTCCTTTTCCCATGTACAGTTTTCACACTATTTTCACTCTCTTTAACCACCCTAATCCCTATACTATTCTTAGCAGTGAAACTAATCAGAAGCGCCTACATAAATCACTGAACCACCTTCTCTGTCTATTTTGCTTCTACTAGTTGCTGGGGACATCTCTCCAAACCCTGGTCCTCCTTCTTTCAGTAACTTTTCCTCTTCCTACACACACACCGTGTTCCCTCTCCTTATCTTTCTCCTGTCCCATTTAACTGCTCTCTCTGGAACGCCCGCTCAGTGTGTAACAAACTAGAATATATTAATGACTTATTCCTTAGTCAATCTCTCAACCTGCTAGCCCTTACTGACACCTGGATCCAGCAGTCTGATACGGCCTCCTCTGCTGCTCTCATGGTGGCCTACATTTCTCACATACTTCTAGGCCTGGTTTAGGCGTAGGCATACTTCTATCACTACAGTGCACTTTTTAGGTCATTCCCCCAGTACCCTCACTCACATTCCCCTCATTTGAGTTCCATGCCATCAGACTTTTCCGCCTGCTCTCCTTACATGTAGTCGTGATCTACCGTCCACTTGGCTCACCCTACCAATTTTTGGATCACTTTGTTTCTTGGCTTCCCCTCATTTTATCCATTGAAATTCCTACCCTCATCATGGGTGACTTTAACATCCCCACTGACACCCCTGTCTCCCCAGCTGCCTCACAGTTTCTCTCAATAACCACGTCTTTTGGTCTTTCACAACTTTCCTCTTCTGCCACACATGTAGATGGCAACACGATTGATCTCGTCTTCCTCTGACTCCTCACAGTTTCTAAATTTACTAACTCTTCTCTGCCCCTCTCTGATCATAACCTTCTGTCTCTCACCATCAGTACTTTCTCTCCTTCACAGGACACACCTACCCATCATACATATAGGAATTTACATGCTATTAACATTCAGCATGTCTCAGAAACTATACAGTCCTCTCTGTCCCCCATCTCTTCAATCTCCTGCCCCAATCTGGCCACCAGTCACTATAATGAATCCCTTAAAAGTGCACTGGATGAGGCGGCTCTCCCCTCCACTTGAAAATTTCGATGCAGGAGGCATCAACCCTGGCACACACCACAGAGGTGTTTTCTTCAGCGGTGATCTAGGTGCGCTGAACATCTGTGGAGAAAATCACGTACACCTTCATATTTCCTCCACTTCAAGTTTATGCTCAAAACCTCTGCCCTTTTTACTCCTTACTCACTCCCAAGGTGCAGGTGCCTTTCAAAGACCTCAGTGCAGAGGACCTGGCCACCTAGTTTCATGACAAAATTGATACTTCCGTCAGAAAATAACTGCCCAATCCCCAGGTGACATTGATGTCCTCACCTACCGCACTTCATCCTGTTCATTCTAATATTTTGAACCAGTTACAGAAGAGGAAGTCTCCCAGCAACTCTCTTCTTCTCACCCTACAACCTGCAGTAGTGACCATTTCCCCTCACACCTTCTCCAGTCTCTGTCGCCTGCTGTCACAATTTACCTTACTAAAATATTTAACCTCTTGCTTCTGGAATTTTTCTATCCTCTTTCAAGCATGCAGTCATAACCCCGCTATTGAAGAAATCCTCCCTTGACCCATCCTGTGCTGCTAACTATTGACCTGTCTCTAATCTCCCCTTCATCTCCAAAATCTTGGAATGCTTGGTCTCTTCTCATTTAATTCGTTATCTTTCCGCTAACTCTCTTCTTGGCCCCTTACAATCTGGCTTCCGCACGCATGATCTCTTGATGGCTAAATCTAATGGTGACTATTCTCTTCTTATTCTTCTAGATCTCTCAGCAGCATTTGACACTGTTGACCATCAACTCCTCCTCACTATGCTCCGCTCTATCGGCCTCATGGACACCGCACTCTCTTGTTTCTCCTCTTATCTCTCAGACCGTATTTTCAGTGTATCATTTGCAGGCTCTGTCTCTTCCCCTCTTCCCTTTGCCGTTGGGGTTCCTCAGGGCTTGGTCTTAGGCCCCCTGTTCTTCTCTCTCAACACAGCCCCTATTTGGCTAACCATCACCAGATTTGGCTTCCGGTACCATCTTTATGCTGATGACACCAAATTATATACGCCATCCCATGACATCACCTCTGCACTAATACAGAACACCAGTGATTGTCTCTCTGTTGTCTCAAATATCATGTATTCGCTTTATCTGAAACTGAATCTCTCAAAGACAGAACTATTGCTGTTTCCACCATTTAATAGACTTATCCCTGATATCTCCATTGCAGCCTCTGGTCTTACCATAACTCCTAGGCAGTATGCCCGCTGCCTCAGGGTTATGTTTGACTCAGACCTTTCCTTCACCACCCGTATCCAATCACTTACATGCTCATGTCAGCTCAAAAACATCTCCAGAATCCACCCTTTCATTACCACAGAGACATTAAAGACCCTTATTCTCACTCTGATTCACGCTCGCCTTGACTACTGTAACTCCTTACTAATCGGTCTTCCCCTCACTAAACTCTCCCCACTACAATCTATTCTGAATGTAGCGGCCAGGCTCATCTATCAGTATCTGTAGCGATGCCTCCAGTTTATGTCAGTCACTACATTGTCTGCCTATTCAATACAGAATACAATATAAACTTATTACTTATTACAAGGCTCTCCATAATGCAGCACCTTCCTACATTTCCTCCCTCATCTCTGTTTATTGCCCAACCTGTGCTCTCCTTTCACTCAATGACCTAAGACTAACATCCTCTATTATCAGAACCTTCCACTCCAATATGCTCTACCCCGGACAATAAGATTAACTCCCAAAATAAAGATGCATCTTTTCAGACAGGCCTATCACAATTCCAAATGTAAACCCTTCTGTAGTTAGAATCCCTAAAACGAACCCTCCTCTGTTCGCACTCCCGCATTACTCCACAAGATATGATGTCGTATCGGACTGTAACTTTATATGTCTAGACACAATATGCACATTAAAGGACACTGACTGGTCAGGGCCGCTTTAACCATAGGGCTAACGGTGCACTTGCACCGGGCCCTATGGTACTGGGGCCCCGTTGGGCAAATCTCCCAAATGTCCCGGATTCCGGGTCCTGTCCCGGTTGGCAGGAGGTATGTCCCGGTATGAATTCATCTGCGTCCTCTCTGGACTGTTCGTGGACTGCCCCTGCCTCACCATTGTGTGTGAAGCACATGCTTGTGGGCTCCGGTCCCTGGAGCGGCTGGCGCGATGTGATGACGTCACTCACATCGCGCTTGCAGCTCCCTGAACAGTCCGGGAGAAGAGACCTCACAGAGTGGCAGCGGAGCTAGGAGAGGTGAGCATTAGTGTTTTATTATGTTAAACTGGTGGCAGATGAAGGGGGGACATCAAACTGGGGGCAGATGAAGGGGACACATTAAACTTTTGGCACATGAAGGGAGACATTAAACTAGGGCGGCAGATGGAGGGTGACATTAAACTGGGGGAAGCTGAAGAGGGGCATTAAACTGGGGGCAGCTAAAGGGGGACATTAAACTGGGGGCAGATGAAGGGGGGACATCAAACTGGGGGCAGATGAAGGGGGGACATCAAACTGGTGGCCCCCTCAAGCTACTGTAGTTTAATGTCCCCCTCTAGTTTCCCCTAGTTTAAACTGGGGTACCAGGAGAAGGGACTTCATACTGTGGGGCAATTGGAGGGGAACATTATAATGTGGGGGCATATAATGATAGGGATGACTGTAGGAGGATTATACTGTGTGGAGGCACATAGAAAAATGCATGAGAATGGGTGGAGTCAACATATAAGTGGGTGGAGCTAAATTTGCTGCAATGCGCATAGCCTAATCACAGGGTTATTTTAAGTAATACCCCTCTGAAAATAACATAACCAGGAAGTTATTGGTGCTGTGACCCAGACTTTTACCATCGTCTAGGTTGCAGCGCCAAAAGAGTTGCACCAAACACTTATACACAAAGTCATCAATAAAGTTTACATTTGACCCTGTCCCTGTCCTGTCCATATCTGATCTTTATAGAGTAAAATACATGACCGCCTCTCTAGCGATATCCGTTACACACTAAAATAATAGCAATAAGGATTATTATTAGAGATGAATGTATAAAACATTTCTGACAGGCGGAAAAGTTCAATCAGTCACATAACACATTGTCACCCATTGAATGTCACCATATAAAATCCCAGTTTTTGTCAGCTTTCAGATGGATATAATAGCAGGTGGTGATGGGGGGACCCACTTATGAAACCTTTGCACTGGGCCCACCAATGTGTTAAAACGGCCCTGTGACTGGTGACAGCTCATACAGCTTTATTATGTGTAATGACAGTAACCTCAATCACAAAAATGTCTGGACCACTGTATAAGCAATGCTAACTCTGATGCCACCCCTACTACCTCTTGTGTCACTCTCTCAACCTCATAGATTGTAAGCTCTTGCGAGCAGGGCCCTCCATCCCATTGTGTGAATTGACTATTTCTCTGTAATGTATCTTTTTGTCTGTACTTGAAGTGCTGCGGAATATGTTGGCGCTATATAAATAAAATGCATTATTATTATAAGAGATGGAGGCCCAGGGAAGGTGAAAAAAAATAAAAAAAACATTTGTACTCACCCTCCCTCACCTCGTTTGGGCATCTTTGCAGCATCCATAGCTCTTCTGGTAATGTCATGCATCAGGGTCACCGCTGAGGCCTGTGATTGGTCACATGGGCACGCTAAACATCATGATGTTATGACACTCAGTATGCCCATGTCACTACCAAAGCACAGTGGAAACCCTGGGTGTATGACAAGTAGATAAGTAGATAGAAAGAATGCTGGACACGGCAAAGAGGCCCAAAAGAGGTGAGGGAATGTGAGTATAAGTGTTTTTTGTTTTTTACACCTTCCCTGGGTCTCCACCTATTATACTCTGGGGCCTGAAGACACCCCAGAGTAGGGTCGGACTGGCCCACCGGGGAACCGGTAAATCCACCGGTGGGCCCCGAGCCCCGACTATTAGTCCTCATGTCATGGGGGCCCGATCGGGATCCTGATCATCCCGATCGGGCCCCTGACCAGTGGCGTTACGATCGCAGGGGGAGCGACCGCGACCGGACCCGGCAGGGTATGGGGCCCGCGGCCAGCTGGAGATGGCCGGGGCCCCGGACCACTATGATAGCGATCAGGGAAAGCCTGGTTCCCCGACCGCTATACATACTGTTATTGGAAAGGGACCCTGGCATATTACAGGCCCCTTTCCAATAGATGGCAGGGCACCCAGGGGAGGTGACTGAAAATAATAAATACATATTCTCACCTCTCCTGGGCACAGCGTTCTCTCCGGCGCTCCTCCGTCATGTGACTGAAGCCTGTGATTAGGCCCTAGCGGTCACATGGGGGCGCGGCCGCGTAATGACATCAGTGCGCCCCCACGTGACCGCTGAGGCCCAAAGACAGGCCTCAGCAGCGACGTCGGAAAAGGTCCTGAAGACGCTGAAGACAGCAGGATGGAGCGAGGATGCCAAGGAAAGGTAAAGCAAGGTGAGTATGAATGTTTGTTATTTTTAATCACTTCCCCTGGGCCTCCGATTATTATACTCTGGGGTCTGAGGAGACTCCAGAGTATAATAATAGCACTGAAGCGGAGCGGAGGGGGCTATTGGGCGCATATAATACTGGATGGGGGCCACTGTGGAGATCATATAATACTGGGTGGGGGCCACTGTGGAGCTTATAATACTGGGTGGGGGCCACTGTGGAACTTATAATACTGGGTGGGGGCCCCTGTAGAGATCATATAATACTGGGTGGGGGCCCCTGTAGAGATCATATAATACTGGGTGGGGGCCACTGTGGAGATTATAATACTGGGTGGGGGCCACTGTGGAGTTTATACTCCATACAGTGGGTCCTTCATTTTTTTTTAAATTACGCCGGGGCAGGTGAAAAAGCAAAACAAAACAAAAAAAAACCCAAACTTTCTCTCCTGTCCCCAGTGTCTTCCAGCGCGGTTCGGTCCTGCAGTTCTGTTGTTTTCTTCCAGCTGAAGTTCCCCCTGCACGTGACTACCTGTGATGTCACCCCTGAGGCCAATCAGCGGCCTAAGGGAAGGGACCTGGGACGTCACAGCCAGTGAGGACTTCTGGCAAAAAGAAGACAGCGGAGCTGCAGGACCAGACCGTGCTGGGAGGACACCGGAGCACCGGAGACAGGTGAATCTGTTTAGTGTGTTTTTTTTTTTTTTGGGGGGGGGGGGAGTATGGGGGATTTAACTTCCCCGGACTAATTATTAAAAAAGAAAAAAATTATACTGGACAACCTCTTTAAAGTGTGGCGCATTAGGGGGGCCCTGGGGGGTATATTAAAGGGGTTGTCCAGGCATAATTTGTTATGGTTTATCCTCAGGATAGGCCATAGATACCTGATCTGTAGGGGGCTGACCCCGAACCGATCAGCTGTATGGAGCCACTTCTGATGCCCGTCCTGTACACAATACAGGGCCAGAAGCAGAAAGCTCTGTCCACTGTATATTAGCCGGGCACCTTCACTGCATCTCAGCACTTATTGAAGTCAGTAGGAGCTGAGCTGCAGTGAAGGCGCCGGGCTGCTATACAGCGTTGGAGCTTTCTGCTTCCGGTCCTGTGTTGTGTATAGAACGGGCTCCGGAAGTGGCTATGAATAGCTGATGGAGCCATGTGTCAGCCCCCTACCAATCAGGTATTTATGGCCTATCCTGAGCATAGGCCATAAAAAAGATTAACCCTGGACAACCCCTTTAATATGCCCCACACAGTTTAATGTCCCCCCCACAGGAACTCAGCCCCCATCACTGCTCCCACACAATATAATGACCACATCACTGTTCCCCATACAGTATGGGGGACCAGTGAAGAGGCCACTATGTGGGGGGACCAGTGAAGTGACCATAGAAATATTTGGCCCAGACAACCCCTTAAAATAGGTTGTCCATAAACTGTGTCGGTCGCCAGGGAGGTGTAAAAATAAGAAAGTTTTTATAAAAAAAAAGCATACTCACCTGCCCCCAGCACCCCGATTTCTCCTGCCTGTGTCTGTTCGGTCTCATGGCGGCGCCTCATTTCTGGAAATCCTGTACCTAATTGGTCTTAGCGATCACATGAGGTGCAGGACTCCCAGCAAGGAGTCGCCGGCACGAGACTGAATGGACACTGACAGCGGACAACGGAGCGCCGGGGACAGGTGAGTATGCTTTTTAATTTACTTATTTTTTACTTTACACCTCCCGCCAGCTACATTGGTTGCTCCAATGCCTGGACAACCTCTTTAAAGGATTTATCCATCTTTCTAATATTGATGGCCTGTCCTTAGGATAGGCCATCAATATTACATCTGCGATGATACAACAGCCAGGACCTCTGCAGATCAGCTTTTCCAGGACAGTGCGGCTACAGGTAAAGGTAACAATTCTTGGAGCTACGCTGCTTACTTGCCATACAAGGTGTAGCAGTAGGTTTAGGTAGTGCAGTGGTGCACATGGTATAGTGGTTGCGCAGCGTGGCTCCCAACATGTTATTACCTTTAGCCGCCCTGTCTCGGTACCGCTGATCTGCAGGGGTCCTGATGGTGGGCCCCTAGAAACAATTCCACTGGTGGGCCCAAGACATCCCAGTCCGACACTGCCCCAGAGTATAATAATTTCACTTCTGGTTCTATCCGAACAAGTTTGGACTGAAACAAACTGGAGGACTGCTTCGTCCCAGCCTGAGACATAACAAATCTTCAGTTTGCCTATCTCTTGTCAGAAGCATAAAACTTATCAGAAGAGACTTAAAGAACATAATATATATAGCCTTGAGGAAAGATGGGAAAGTGGGGGCATGATTTAAACCTTTAAGTATGTTAAATACTTGAGGTTCAGAAGGGGCATGTTTCAATAATAAAATAAACACCAGAAGAATCTGAATTTAGTTGGGGGGATAAGAACCAGTGTCATGAAATATTATTTCACTGAAAGGGAAGTTGAGCCTTGGAACAAACTTGCAGCAGATGTGGTTGGGAAATTTACAGTAAGCGAATTTAAACATACCTGGGACAAACACATGTATATCCTAAGATAAAAAAGGAATCTTCTATATTTCTATGTTCCAGTGCTACAATAGATATAAAGCATCATTAGGCACAAAATGCCCATCTACTTCCCATTCCTCACAAAAAGAGACACATAAATCAATAATGCCCTTGGCTTTCCTAAATTAAGAGGCTACAAAACCTCACATACCTAATCTTGCTCGGAACTGAGAAATAGATACAATTGTAGCCATGGTTATAAGTGTGTGTTTTCTTTGTTTTCAATGAAATCATGGATGACAGCTGAGTCTGATTATAGGGAGGATATGTAGAATATAGGTGTCCATTTCCCTGCAGACCTAGAGGGCCACAATAGGTGTGTAAACCTGCTTTTTTGCAGTTTTTTTTTTTTTTTTGCTTAAACTAAAATAAGAAAATCCAAATGGCTCAGCAAACACATCCTATTAACTTGTATGATGTATTTTTTTTTAACTTCAGTGACATAAATGAGTGACAAGCCCAGTTTACAGGGATAGTACACTGGGCATGTGCTTTACGGCTTGTAACAAAATTAGTCTATGGCTTACCATGGAACTTTTTTGTACATGGGCTAGCATAGCACAGTGACCTAAGGGTTTTTTCCCTGTGTGGAGTTACAGACAATAAGTTCACTTGCTGTGAGAAGCATGCTCAGCTGGATGCTGACATAGGAACTGAAGCAAGCAAGTATGTATAGTCATGGCAATGTTTTTGGGGCACTATATTTGGCATTATTTTTGATCACACTATCTGTTACACTTATTTTTTGTGAGCATTATCTGTGTGGCACTTTTTGGGTCACTATTTGTATGGTACTACTCTATGACATTGTAATGTGGATAGAAGTGTGCACAATATTTGGTTAGTAGTGGTGTGAAAGTGGAGATTTACTGTAAAGACAAGGAAAGAGTGGAAAGTGACAAGACTTCAAGTGTGAGTCATTATATTTATTGTATTCAAGCCTGGACTAGCCATTTGTCCAGTTAGAATCCAGATGGTCCAGTACAGCAGAAGCTGAAGCCAAATAAAAAGTTGGCATGACATCTGTAATCCAAACATTTACTCTAAAAGAATCTGCTTTGAATACTCTGTTTTATCTGCATGCGCCAAGCAAATAACTTCAGAATTGAGGCATAAGGGTAAATTCATATGTGGAAGATTTATTACAGAAATTTCTGTGGCTGAGAATCTTTCCCATACATATGAATAGTGGTTATTTTTGAATTGTGTGCATAGATTTCTACAAATCTTATTCAGCTGAAAGGGACTGTTGCAAATTTCAGCTAAAAATCGGCTTTGTGTGATTTCACATTTGATTTATTCTCTTTGAAAACTTCTCTGTTAGTATTGTTAAGTTTGTGTATGTTCATAGAAAAAAATTGCTTTAGGCCGGGGCCCGACGTGGCGTAAACGCCACAGCCAGTGGCCAGCCAGCGTAACTTGGAATGGCTGGGCCCCAAGGCAAACATTTGACATGCCCCCCCCCCCCCCGGACCGCCCCCTCCAACCCCCCCCCCCGCACAAACCGCATTCCTGCGTAGACTATTATGCACCATAGTGGCCCCTACACATACTATTATGCCCCATAGTGATCCCTGCACACAGTATTATGCCCCATAGTGGCCCCTGCACATTGTATTATGCCCCATAGTGGCCCCTGCACACAGTATTATGCCCCATAGTGGCCCCTGCACACAGTATTATGCCTCATAGTGGCCCCTGCTCACAGTATTATGCCCCATAGTGGCTCCTGCACACAGTATTATGCCCCATAGTGGCCCCTGCACACAGTATTATGCCCCATAGTGGCCCCTGCACACAGTATTATGCCCCATAGTGGCCCCTGCACACAGTATTATGCCCCATAGTGGCCCCTGCACACAGGCCCCTAGTGGCCCCTGCACACAGTTTATGCCCCATAGTGGCCCCTGCACACAGTATTATGCCCCATAGTGGCCCCTGCACACAGTATTATGCCCCATAGTGGCCCCTGCACACAGTATTATGCCCCATAGTGGCCCCTGCACACAGTATTATGCCCCATAGTGGCCCCTGCACACAGTATTATGCCCCATAGTGGCCCCTGCACACAGTATTATGCCCCATAGTGGCCCCTGCACACAGTATTATGCCCCATAGTGGCCCCTGCACACAGTATTATGCCCCATAGTGGCCCTTTCACATAATATTATGCCCCATACTGGACCACCCATGAACGATTATTATACTCTGGGGTCTTTTCAGACCCCAAAGTATAATGATCGGAGACCCAGGGGAGGATACAAACAAAAAAAACAATGTTACCTACTTCTCCCTGGCTCCGGTGCGCTTCCTGCTGCTTTGGCCATCTTCAATGTTGGACCAGATCTCGCGTGAGCCGAGCCTGCGTCATTATGCATCGCGACGCCGGCTCGGTTCACGCGAGATCTGGTTCGGCCCATGTGACGTCACCAAACAGACCCAAAGCCTGCGGAACGTAGGAGAGGTAAGTTACAGTGTTTTTTATGTTCCCTCACCTCCTCTGGCACTCCGATCATTAAACTCGGGGGTTTGAAAAGACCCCAGAGTATAATGATAGCAGTGTTTGTGAGGTTCGGCTCGTGGTCTCACTTACCGATCCCAGCTCCTGCGCACAGTCACCTCCACCTCTGCAGAATGGGAAGTGCAGGCGGCCATGGGCAGGAGCGGGGATTGTTAAGTAAATAGGGTCCGTTACCTGCTGGGGTTATTCCAGCAGGTAACGGCCTATTAAAAAAAAAAAAAAAAAAAAAAGCATCGGGGCCCGAATGTCCCAGGCCCTGTGGCAGCCGCTACCGCTGCTACCCCGGTAGTTATGCCCCTGGCCGCAGCAAAAACCATGGCATTCAACAGTTACTGCGAAGTGGATAGGATTCTAGTGAATCCTATCCACACAATTCAGAAAAATACGTGCAGCGGAAATGCTGCGATTTCTGAAACTGTCAAGGTTTTGGAAATTGCAGCATGTTAATTATATCTTTTGAAACGTGGTTTCCCTATAGGTATAATGGAAGCAGAAACATTCTGTGAAAAGTGCTGCGGGAAATACCATAATGTGCTTCCGCCACAGTTTTTCCCACAGCGATTTTCTCTGCGGCCCACTATGTGGGCACTTAGACTCACTTAAATTTTAGCTGCTGTATTGTTATAAAGTAAATGAAGATTAATGAGTTAATTTAATTAATTGTTAGTTGTATATACAGACTCCAAGGTATTTCACAGGGGATACATATTGTTTACTTTCTATTGTTAACTCCTTTCTGACATCCGCTGTAATAGTACGGCAGATGTCGGGTATTTAAATATGGTGGCTGCTCAGGAGCTGAGAGGCCGCCATAGCTGCATGGTCTCTGCTGTATTATACAGCACAGACCCGGCGCTAATGCACTGATGAACACACTGATCATGGGCATTAAGACTCCTGCCGCATCTGTCAAAGCTGAAGAGGTGTCATTATCCCCGCGTAAATGCAGATATTTTGGCACGCATTGCAATGCATTTGCATTGTAATGCATTGCATTAGTGATCAGACCCCCTGAGGTTCAAGACCCCTAGGAGGTCTAATAAATGCAATATAGAAAAAAGTAAAAAAATAAAAAATAGTAAAAATTCAAATGACCCCACTTTGCCTAAAATACATATAAAAGTAAAAAAAAGTACTGTTAAACACATACACATTAGGTGTCCCTGTGTCTGAAACCGCCCGGTCTACAAACTTATTAAAATATTTTTCCGCCATAGTGGGTAAAAAAATCAAAAATGCTGAACCGCTGTTTCTCCTCTGATAAAAATTTGAATAAAAAGGGATCAAAGCAATAGACATTCCATAAAATGGTATTACTAAAAAGTACACCTGGCCCCGCAAAAAAAACCGCCCTATGCAGTTCCCTACATGGAAATATAAAAAAGTTACGGGCGTTAGAATATGACGACTTTTAGAATTTTGTTAAGGAGTTAAAATCTAAATAAAAGTATATAAATTAGGTATCCCCAAATCGTACTGAAACATAGAATACAGATGACATGTCATTTTGGCTGCAGAGTGAATGCTATAAAAATGAAGCCCATAAGAAAGTCGCACCAATGCACTTTTTCTCCAATTCCACCCAATTCTGAATTTTTTCCCAGCTTCCTCACATTGTATAGAATAATAAATGGTAACATTATGAAGAACAATTTGTCCTGCAAACATTAAGCCCTCATATGGCTCTCTGAATGGGCGTCAAAAACGAAATTTGAAAAATGTCATCGGCTGAAAGGGGTTAAGGAAGTCACAAATCTTTCATAAAAAGTACAGTACCATGCAAGTACAGACAGGTTGCATTTTTTACTTTGTTTATTTTTATTAAGTTTTAAAAAGTACAAGGAGGAAATGAGGGGGGTTGTGAGGGGGGGGTCGACAGCGCCCCAACTGTAATAGCAAATGGTGCATAAATAGATCAGTACAAAAGTATGCACATATGCAAATTAGTAAACCATGTTACACAATATGGATTAGCCAGACATGGGGACAGGAGGGAGGGGTCTGTGACAGGTAATGATGAGTCCAGCAAAGCAAAGTCTACTGCGAGTCCTATAGTGTAATTGTTCATTAAAGAGGACCTTTCATCACCTCCAACAAGCCCAGCTCATTTAATAGGCGCCCCTTTGAAACAGCTGGAATTTTTTTTCTCTAGCTCTCACCGTTCCCGAGCAATCAAAGCTGTTAGTTTTGGTGCCTGATATGTTATTTAGGCTCTGTACTGTCTGGAGGGCAGTGTCAGGCAGGAGGAGACAAGGGGTGTGATTTTGACACTGGCTGCCTCTGTTTGGAGATCTGAATCACACACCCCTGCATGACACTGCCCTTCTGACATTACAGAGCTTAAATAGCACATCAAACACCAAAACTAACTGTGCTTGTTTTTCGGAAATGGTACAGGCTAGAGCGAAAACTCCAACTGTGCTGGAATCAGTGGAGCGGAGCCTATTAGCAGATGCTAACAACTTCATTTGGTGGTGGTGAAAGGTCCTCTTTAATGTACACCAGAGGTACATCTGTCCAACCATGGTACAATCAGCCACAGGATGTGGAATGAGTATTGTCCTGATTTGATGAAAATCTGGAGTGATGGGTGTAAGGGAATCGCTAGAGGAGCGATTCCCCAGTAGCTGCTGGAGAACTTAGGGGGGAGGGGCACAACAAGACAGTGGACCCTAAGCTGAATCCCCCCACTGTCCCTGGCTAACTTGCCCGATCTGTCCTAGGTGACAGCCAGCAACCAGTCGACAGTCCCTCCTTATAATAAGTGATAACACAGAACGCAGACAAGACGCACAACAACAAAGGGAGGTCAGCTAGTCAAGGGGTCGGTAACAATCAAGCAATGCAGTACAGAATCAAAATCCAAGAGAATAGTCAAAGGTGAGCCAGTGGTCAGAAAATCAGAAGAGCAGGTAACAAGGAGTATAGCCAGTAAGCGAAATGCAATAGCAGGCGCCAATGGGAAAGTGAGCAAACAATAAATAGGGAGAAAGAACCCGCCCCAGACTTGATAGGAGGACAGGCTGTCAATCACAAAGGCAGAACTAAAGTTAACTCTTAGTGGAGCAGGGGGAGAGCAAGGTGAAGGAGAAGGGTGTGGTGGAAAATCAATTAAGGAGGTGAGGGAATAGGACAGTGTTCAGACAATACAAGAAAAACCCAAAGGAAAGAATCACAACCGGGCACACCTCCTGCGCCGCAGCGTGCGCCCGTTGGATGGCGCCAAAGCCCGGACAGGCAAGGACGTTACAATGGGCCCCTATTATCTCAGGTTTCAATATGGTTAATGAACATAATAGCCAAGTAGGAGGAGGGGAAGGGGGAGTTTGGAGGGTCAAGTGGCAAACAGCTAGGGAGAAACAAAAAAACTACCTTTAATTAGATCCCATTACAGAACAACAGTAATCAAACTCCTAATCTTTGCTTGAAGTGGTATTGGAACATGTAAGTTGTAGCCCCTTTGCCTCTTGGGTGGCAAATTAAGAATTAAAAAGGATTGAAGGGACTTCCACCATTATGTGTTTCTGAAACCAGGCGGTCAATTGAGAGCAGTAATGTGTCTGTTGTTTTATCTGTAAGGGTAACAAATCTATAACACTTTCCCAGCACTTTAAAAATCTCTTTTTCTAACCTGTGGTCTCCACCCAGTCCATCTTCATGATGAATGACAGATTTTTTTATTTTTTTTTAAAACAACCTAATGGGATGATTATTTGAGTTCATTCAGGAGTGAAGAATGGTTTAGACCCCTGCATCGGCTATTATATACAACAATTTTTTACTACAATGTGCACAAGGTGTGATGTCTCTGTCATTTACCCAAGAATGGCCCAAGTGGGGTCAAAAATCAGGTGGGTAGCTATGAACCTATGAACCCTTGTCCACAATGCCTGTATCAGTGGGCACATCTAGAAACAGTGGAGTAGGTTCACTTCCTCCTCCTGACAATAGAAGCATTTGTAAATGTATATGTTGTCCACTTATGGACATCAGGTAAGCCCAATAGACAGTTGGGGAATATCAGCCCCACACTTAGCCATTGCTGTTTGAGTATGCATATAGTCCAGGGATATATGGAGAAAAGTGTAATATTTAGAGGTAATATTTTAATAACTTATGTTTGGGCAAGTGTTGAATGTGGTATGGTATATAGGAGAATCCTCGCTTAGAAATGAAAGCGAAAAAAGGTAGTTTATGTGCTTCTTGTCTGCTGATCATAAGTAGATTACTAAAGTTTGTAGGATATATAACAAGTGGGGAATTTGATAAATTTAAGTAAGTTCTACGTATAACAGTAGCAAGTTTCTACAAACATAGAGGGTAGTCTCTAAGGTTGCAACACAGATTTTGATGTTTGCTCTGCATAAATTGGTGGGTGATTTATTGATGTGTACATCAAGGTATGATGCAGATCTATAATTTTGTATCTGGTGTCCTTGCACAGCTCTTTGGTCTTCACCATAGTGGAGTTTGGAGTGTGACTGTTTGAGGTTGTGGACAGGTGTCTTTTATACTGATAACAATGTCAAACAGGAGCCATTACTACAGGTAATGAGTGGAGGACAGAGGAGCCTCTTAAAGAAGAAGTTACAGGTCTGTGAGAGTCAGAAATCTTGCTTGTTTGTAGGTGACCAAATACTTATTTTCCACCATAATTTGCAAATAAATTCTTAAAAAATCAGACAATGCGATTTTCTAGATTTGTTTTCTCATTTTGTTTTTCATACTTGAGGTCTACCTATGATGTCAATTACAGGCATTACAATTCAAGTGGGAGAACTTGCACAATTGGCTGACTAAATACTTTTTTTTCCCCACTGTACTGAATAGCTGGCTAAATTCCTTAAAAATGTTTTTTTTTTTTTTTTAAATGGCTGTTAGTGCTATTAATGGGTTAATAAATGCACCGATATACCTTTAGCAGTGTTTAGAGTGATTTCTGGGTGTTTCTGGGAGCTCCTGCTTTTGTTTACATGCTTCAGCTTTCTGCTATGTAACTTCTTCACTAACCCCTCTCACCTTACTCCTCCCCTCCTTCCTCACTCCCCCCTTGTCTCTCTAGCTATATCGCCCTTCCCTACCTACTCAGCCCAACCCCCGACCCATATTATATACTTACCCTCACGCTTCTTCCAGCGAAACGGCTCCTCCTCCTGTACTGATTCTGTGTTTGTGCGCTTTTCTCCATTGCTGCTCTGTTCTCTGCAGTGATGATCCACTTCTACTGTGCATGTGTGGATGCGCAGTGTTGGTGAATTATTGGCAGCAGTGCGCACAGTGCTTGGAGAAGAGTGCGCACAGATAGAATCAGTTCAGGAGGAGAAGCTGTCTCGCCGGAAGAAGTGTGGAGGGTAAGTATAATGGGGTGGATGGAAGGCGGAGATGGGGCCCACTTGGACATGTTCGCCCCACCTGTGCTGAACCCCTAGCTACGCCTCTGCTCTAATAGGTATACTACAGTCCCAGGGTCCTCGGGGTCTCATCTCAAGCCTATATGTCCACCTCATACAGGCTAAAACATCCCATCTGGCTGCTCCCTCTTTGTTGAAATGGCGCACTCTGATTCCTGCCCTTACCGATAAGTCCTATTTAGAACTATAGGAATCAGCACAATTTGTATCCCCATCAGTCAACAATAGGTTGATTCAAATATATATCATACACCAGAGTTATCTGACCCCTGCACGGTTACATAAAATGGGACTACTACAACATCTGGGCTGCCTACGTTGTCCTGCAGAGTATTCAGACTTTTGGCATATGATATGGGACTGCCCTGTTATTAAAAGTTTCTGGACAGAGGTGGTAGATATACTATCGGAGGTCCTAGATGTCCCTGTTCCACTCTCCCCAAAAGTTTTTCTGTTTTACCATATAACCAGCTGGTATACAAGGGTAGAGGACGGCCCACTAAATTTGAAAAGGTTTGGGGTCCCTGGTGTAACTCACCACTAACCTTATACACAACCCCATCTTTTCGTACAGCCCTTGATGCATTTATGACTTGATTTGGTGCTCCTACGGTGCATTCTCCTCAGGGTTTTTCCTGTCCCCTGACCCCTGTGGTACCCTGGAATTCATTTTGGCCGCATAGGCTGGATTGAGTTGCTATACTTTCTGTCTGTTTCCTTTGTTCTCCTACAGGTTGGTTCGACTGGTCCTTCTGCCCACCTACTTCATGATTTTGGGACTACTCGTGCTTTTTATTTTCAGGTTTCACATGTTATGGACTCTGCAGCAACTGTTTTAATTGTTTCCTTTGTTACTTTTGTTCAATTTCTGTTATCTTTTATACAAAATTTTATTGTACTTATCCTGCTACTTCCTTTGTACCTTTTCCTTGTGTTGTATGCCTTGTTGTACAAACTTCAATAAAACGAGTTTAAAAAAATATATATATATACAGTACAGACCAAAAGTTTGGACACACCTTCTCATTCCAAGAGTTTTCTGTATTTTCATGACTATAAAAATTGTAGATTCACACTCATCATCCGAGTCACCAGCCTCAGAAATCGCAGGTTAACAGCAGCTCAGATTAGAGACCAGGTCAATGCCACACAGAGTTCTAGCAGCAGACACATCTCTACAACAACTGTTAAGAGGAGACTGTGTGCAGCAGGCCTTCATGGTAAAATAGCTGCTAGGAAACCACTGCTAAGGACAGGCAACAAGCAGAAGAGACTTGTTTGGGCTAAAGAACACAAGGAATGGACATTAGACCTGTGGAAATCTGTGCTTTGGTCTGATGAGTCCAAATTTGAGATCTTTGGTTCCAACCACCGTGTCTTTGTGCGACGCAGAAAAGGTGAACGAATGGACTCTACATGCCTGGTTCCCACCGTGAAGCATGGAGGAGGAGGTGTGATGGTGTGGGGGTGCTTTGCTGGTGACACTGTTGGGGATTTATTCAAAATTGAAGGAATACAGAACCAGCATGGTTACCACAGCATCTTGCACCGGCATGCTATACCATCCGGTTTGCGTTTAGTTGGACCATCATTTATTTTTCAACAGGACAATGACCCCAAACATACCTCCAGACTGTGAAAGGGCTATTTGACCAAGAAGGAGAGTGATGGGGTGCTACAACAGATGACTTGGCCTCCACAGTCACCAGACCTGAACCAAATCGAGATGGTTTGGGGTGAGCTGGACCGCAGAGTGAAGGCAAAAGGGCGAACAAGTGTTAAGCATCTCTGGAAACTCCTTCAAGACTGTTGGAAGACCATTTCAGATGACTACCTCTTGAAGCTCATCAAGAGAATGCCAAGAGTGTGCAAAGCAGTAATCAAAGCAAAACATGGCTACTTTGAAGAAACTAGAATATAAGACATATTTTCAGTTGTTTCACACTTTTTTGTTAAGTATATAATTCCACATGTGTTAATTCATAGTTTTGATGCCTTCAGTGTGAATCTACAATTTTTATAGTCATGAAAATACAGAAAACTCTTGGAATGAGAAGGTGTGTCCAAACTTTTGGTCTGTACTGTTTTTATATATATATATATATATATATATATATCAAGCAGTGAGGAAATATATCCAGTGTGGTTTGGACAGATGATGGAGGGTACTTGACAAGACCTCAGAAGACAAGGCCAAAGTGTCTTTGTTGCAGAGTAGCCTGTAGATAAAGTACACTTTTTTGCATGATTTCCCTGCAACTAGACTTAGGCCCCATGCACACAAATGTGAGAAATGGACATGCAACAGATGTGGCCCAGAAGAATAGACTTAGTAGCTGCTCAAGTTATCATGCTGGTAGGTAGCCTGTAAAATCATATGAATTAAATAGATACTGAAGGAAATGCCAGAATTGCAGGCTAGTCTGGTGATCTAATCCCTGTAGTGTCAGGATTATAGGGGCATGATCAGAGGTATGGCTAAAAGCACATAGACCTTGGTGAAAGTGCCCAATCTGAGACACCTGAGCAACTTCTCCTCACAACTGTCAGCTGTGTCCCATCTTTACATTTTAGCAGCATTTCTCTTTCCTTCTCCATCTGGACAAAGACTCCCATGAAGACTTGTTCTCAACCTGTCTATACACACAAGTTTTTCATCGTTCCCTTCCCTGTCGGTGACCCCACACAGTAGTTGCACCACAGCCTTCCCCATAGAGTCCCTATTTTGATTATACTCTGCTGACCAACTGCTATTGTTTTCCATTAAAGAGTTAATTTTCTTTCTGACAGTAGAAGGATGTGTAACATAAATCATTTCACTCAAACTCACCTGAGGGCGTTGGTTATGAATTTACAGTACACAGATTGCCAGCCTTCAAAGGATATCAATAATGAGATAAAAATACTTTTTCTAGCCCTAGTGTGTTGAGGGTTACATGTGGGCCTCCTTGCTTCTAGTTTCTATGTTTGTTCTGTAGCAGACAGCTGCAAATCATTGTGTGAGGGCATATACTTTGCCTCACAGCTATTTGACACTATTTTACATGAGATTAGCCCCCTTCACAACACTATTTTTGTTTGAGTCACCTGTTTTAGCAGGTACTCTTTGGCCTGTAATTAGATCCCCTAATGAGTCCTGGTACCCCCACAACAAAATGTGAATAGGGATAGGGCATGTTTAGGGTCAATTTGCAGTAGGGTAAGTTTGGGTACTGCCCTTGTAAGGATGGGAGTCATAAACTGGTTTGCATAAGGGACAGCATTTTAAGGTACTTATATGGTCAGTTCCGTGGTTAATTACTCCCTCATACTGTGGTTGAGTACTCCATCTGCTGGCATTCCTGGTATCCAGTGGTGTAACTAGGAATGGCTGGGCCCCAAGGTGAACATTTGACATGGGACCCTCCCCCTGAGCCACCGCCCCCAACCATCTTTGGACCGCCCCCCTCCAACCCCCCCCCCCGCGAAACCGCATTCCTGCGCACACTATTATGCCCCATAGTGGTCCCTGCACACAGTATTATGCCCCAAAGTGGTCCCTGCACACAGTATTATGCAGCATAGTGGCCCCTGCACACAGTATTATGCAGCATAGAGGCCCCTGCACACAGTATTATGCCCCATAGTGGCCCCGTCATATAGTATTATGCCCCATAGTGGAACACCCATGAACGATTATTATATTCTGGGGTCTTTTCAGACTCCACGGTATAATGATCGGAGACCTGGGGAGGATACAAACATAAAAAACAATGCTACTTACCTCTACCAAGCTCCGATGCACTCCGGTTCACTACTGGACCAGAACTCGCGTGATCCAGACCGGTGTTGCGACGCATAATGACGTCGGCTGACGTCTGGGACATCACCAAACAGGCCCAAAGCCTGTCGGAGTGCAGGAGAGGTAAGTAAAGTTGTTTTTTATGTTCGCTCAGCTCCCCTGGGACCCCAATCATTATACTCAGGAGTTTGAAAAGACCCCCAAGTATAATGATAGCAGTGTTTGTGGGGTTCGCAGTAACGGCTGCCACAGGGCTCCGGGCCCCTTAATGTCCAGGGCCCTGTGGCAGCCGCTACCACTGCTACCCTGGTATTTATGCCCCCCATCAGTTGTCCCACATTAAATGGTGGGGCCACTTCTGGGAAGCATTAAACTGTACAAGGCCACTGCTGGGGGACTTTAAACTATATGGGGCCATAGCTGGAGGGAAATTAAACTCTGTGGGACCACTGCCGCATGACATGAAACTGTGTGTGGCCACTGCTGGGGGAGAATAAACCATTAGGGGCCATCGCTGGGTTATTTAACAATAAATTTGTAATGTATTGAATTTGAATGGAAATTGACCAACTTCAGCTCATTTTCCCATCTGAGTTTGAGACCCCTGGGCTAGGAGTAACTGACTGATTTCTATGGAGCAATTTTCTAAACATTCTCTGTGACCTGTGTAGAGGTCATTGTGCAGGGAGGGGGAGTAGATAAGCTGTAACTATTACCTACTGTGAACTGTGGATCTTTTAACCCCTAGGCGAGACACGCTGTAATAGTACGGCACGGTCACCTGGGTCTAAATGACAACAACCACACTATTACAGCAGAAACCTTGTGTCCGCTCAGAGCAGGGCCGTTTTAATACATTAGGGGGCCCTGTCCATACTATTTTAAATGCCCTCCCCCATAATTTAATTTCCCCATAGCTAGCCCCCTCATTTGGCCCCCTGTCCCCTCAACTACCACACAAAAAAAAAAACAAAAAAAAAAACAAAGAATACTCAACTAACTGTATTCCCACAGACTGTAATGATGTCTGCGGCTCAGCGCTCATTGCACATCCCTGCCACAGACATCATCAGTCGAAGGCTGAATAATGGAGCATGGAGCTAATAGCTTCATGCTTTACTATTGTATTCAACCTCTGTCTGTGTCCTAAGGACACTACCTGCCACCCGGAACAGCACATGAAATGTGGGACTGTCCCACTCGATCGAGGGTGGCTGAGGGTTCCCCGCAACCATAGGGCCTGGTACAGCCCTATGGTTAAAGCAGCCCTACCTCAGAGTCTGAGTTGGCAGGTGTTAGCTGTAATTAACAGCTAACTCCCTCCTCCAGGACCCCCTAAGATTAGTTTCCGCTAATTTAATGCCCCCATAGGCCCTCCCATAGTGAGTTCAGGCTGCCAGGAGCTCACATACCTGGTTCATCTTGCCACGTTGGTAGAAAGTCAGCCTATGTGCCTGTATACACTGCAGTACACGTATATTGCAGTTTATAGTACTGAACCAGAGATCAGAGAAAAAAACACAGGAAGTAATGATGTTTTGCCATCTTGCCTAACAAAATATTCTATAAAACAGCAGTTTATACTCACATATGGCATTGTTAAGTATGTTATCCTGGGTGCAACAGTTTCATACATGTGGGTATAAACTGCTGTTTGGGCACACAGCAAGGCACAGATGTGAAGGAGCACTATGTACTTTTTGAGTGCAGATTTAGACTGTTGGTTTTTGGATACCATGTCACATTTGCAGAAACTCTAAAATGGACCCTATAAAATGGGGTTACTTCTTGGGTAATTCCAATGTACTGACACAGGGCTCTGCAAAAACAACATGGTGTCTAGATAATCCCTCTAAATCTATACTCCAAATGCTAAGAAGCGCAGTACTCCTTCCCTTCTGAGTCCTGCTGTGTACCTAAACAGCAGTTTACTTCCACATATACAACTATTTTGTACCCAGGATAACCCACTTAAAAGTTTCAGGAGTGCGTGTCTCTGATGGCACAAAGTGGGCAGTGAAACAGCATATTTCTGTAATTTTTGGGAAGCACTCTTTGGCTCAAAATGATAACACCCCTTAAGAAATTCCTTGAGGGGTGTAGTTTCTAAAATGGGGTCACTTTTTTGGGGTTTCCATTATACTGGTACTTTAGGGGCTCTGCAAATATGAAATGGCACCCAAAAACTATTACAGCAAAATCTGCCCTCCAAAAGCCAAATATCTCTTTCCATTCTGAGCCCCACCATGTAACCATACAGCAATTTACAACCACATATGAGGTATTACCATGTTCAGAAGAAATTGTGTAACAAATTGTGGGGTGCCTTTTTTCCTTTATCCTCTTGTGAAAATAAAACAATTAGGGGCGAAATTGACAGTTTATTGGGAAAAAAAAGTAATTTTTCATTTTCACATCCCAATGTTAATAAAATCTATGAAACAGCTGTGGGGTCAAAATGTGTACTATACCCTTTCGTAAATTCTAGGAGGGGTGTAGTTTGCAAAATGGGGTCACTTTTTGGGGGTTTCCATTGTATTGATACTTTAGGGGCTCTGAAAATGCGACATGGCACCTGAAAACTATTCCAGCAAAATCTGCCCTCCAAAAGCCAAATAACACTCTTTCCATTCTGAGGCCCCATGTACCCATACAGCAGATTACGACCACATATGCGGTATTGTTACGTTCATGAGCAATTGTTTAACAAACTGTGGGGTGTTTTTTTTTTCCTTTAACCCCTTGTGAAACTGAAAACTTTGGGGATAAAGTGACATTTTATGAAGTTTTCATTTACAATGTTAATAAAATCTGTGAAATTGCTGTGGTGTCAAAATGCTCACTATACCCCTTGATAAATTCCTTGAGGGGTGTAGTTTCCTAGGGGCTCTGCAAATGAGACATAAGACCTGAAAACTATACCAGCAAAATCTCCTTTTCTTCTGCGCTGTCATTTGCCCAAGCAGTGGTTTACATCCACATGTGGGATATTTCCGTGCTCAGGAGAAATTGCATAACAAACTGTGGGATGCATTTTCTCCTTTAACCCCTTTTAAATGTGTAAATATTAGGCTAAAGGAACATATTACTGAAAAAAAAAATGAAATGTCTAAATTTCACCTCCATATTTGTTTCAATTCCTGTGAAAGTGTTAACAAACTTCCCAAATGCTGTTTTGAATTATTTGAGGGGTGCAGTTTTTAAAATGCGGTGATTTATGGGCAGTTTCTAATACATAGGCCTTTAAAATTCTCTTCAGAACTGAAGTGGTCCCTAATGGGTTTGGGAAATTTTCTTGTAAATTTGGAAAATCGCAGCTTTATAATGTTCAAAATAAATGAAAGATGATTAAATGATTATGGAAATATAAAGCAGAGATACGGCAGATAATATTTCTTAATGTATTTGGATGGTATGACTGTCTGAAAAGAAGAGCATTTTACATTTTGAAAATTTTTCCAAATTTCCATCAAATTTCCTACTTTTTTTTATAAATAAATACAAAAATATTGATCAATGTTTACTACTAACATGAAGTACAATGTGTCATGTAAAAACAATCTCAAAATCACTTGTGTAAGTTATAGCGTCTCACGGTTATTGCCATATAAAGTGACACATTTCAGTTTTGAAAAATTAGGCCATGAGTTCAAGGTACTTTTAGGCTGGGTCTCTAAGGGATTAATGTTTGGGATTATAATAAATTGTGTACTGAAAATTTAATAGGATAAAAAAGTGTCATCGTGCTGGTAAAGCATGCAAAACCTTTATCACAAAATTTACATAGTTCATAATGGTGCAGTTTGTGTACTGTACAGTACACGGTGAATAACATTATTAATGGCCATTATTGGCCAATTTTTTAATTTTTTCCTATATAGACTTAGTAGGTTGCATTCTCTCTGAGCTGGTGGGTGGAGACTAGCTGCCATACACACAATAAGTAGAGGTCGCTGTCTTTTGGGTGAATCTTGCGAGCTTCACCTGACAGTTTAATTTTGGGCTGAACTTGTTCCGTCAAAACCAAAAGTGCTTTTATTATACTCTAAGGTCTCTTCAGTTTGCTAAAGGGCCAGTCAGGCATTAGAAGGAAAAAGTTTTTTTTGATTAAATGGCAAAGATCAGAATTACAGACACTTAGTAATCCATGCCTATTGATATAATTGGGTATTGTGTATTTTTTTTTCTCTCCTGATGTAGCACTGCAAAGTAATTGAACACAGACTATCTACAGTAGGACAACCAGTGATCAGCTTAACATCTGGAGATGTATTGTCCAAAGCAGACCAAATCTGTAATAGAAATATTTTTACAATACCAATTTTCTATTTTTGGAAGAGGAAAATGCAAGAAAACTAAGCATAAATCAACACATGCTTGATAGTTTGATGTGTTTTCTTGTTTCTTAGCAACCCAACTAACATACTGTATGTATGGAACAGTTGTGGTCACATTTTACAGCTTAACAGATTCCCGAGTGTAACAGTAAGATGTCATCGGCAGTGCAGGGTTATAAAGTTCATCAGTATTGATAAAGTAAATAACCATTATAGTCTGTACTAATAATCAGTTGCTCATATATTGAAATCCCAAGTTGTATACTTATAATTCCTTTATTGCTGACATTTTCACATATGGCCTTGTTATGTGAACAAGAATGTTCACCTATGGTCTAGTTGCTCGGAACATAGCATGTCCAGATACACGTAGTCAAAATAGTTAGTTATTCTAATGTTTAGGCCTCATAGTCAACTTTAAAGAGCATTATAAATCACATGTATAATTACAGTGCCTTGCGAAAGTATTCACCCCTTCGAACTTTTCAAACTTTTGCCACATTTCAGGCTTCAAACATAAGGATATAAAATTTTAAATTTTTGGTGAAGAATCAACAACAAGTGGGACACAATTGTGAAGTGGAATGAAATTTATTGGTTATTTTAAACTTTTGTAAAAAATAAAAAACTGAAAAGCGGGGCGTGCAATATTATTTGGCCCCTTTACTTTCAGTGCAGAAAACTCACTCCAGAAGTTCAGTGAGGATCTCTGAATGATCCAATGTTGTCCTAAATGACTGATGATGATAAATATAATCCACCTGTGTGTAATCAAGTCTCCGTATAAATGCACCTGCTCTGTGATAGTCTTAGGGTTCTGTTTAAAGCGCAGAGAGCATCATGAAGACCAAGGAACACACCAGGCAGGTCCGTGATACTGTTGTGGAGAAGTTTAAAGCCGGATTTGGATACAAAAAGATTTCCCAAACTTTAAACATCCCAAGGAGCACTGTGCAAGCGATCATATTGAAATGGAAGGAGTATCAGACCACTGCAAATCTACCAAGACCCGGCCGTCCCTCTAAACTTTCATCTCAAACGAGGAGAAGACTGATCAGAGATGCAGCCAAGAGGCCCATGATCACTCTGGATGAACTACAGAGATCTACAGCTGAGGTGGGAGAGTCTGTCCATAGGACAACAATCAGTCGCACACTGCTCAAATCTGGCCTTTATGGAAGAGTGGCAAGAAGAAAGCCATTTCTCAAAGATATCCATAAAAAGTCTTGTTTAAAGTTTGCCACAAGCCACTTGGGAGACACACCAAACATGTGGAAGAAGGTGCTCTGGTCAGATGAAACCAAAATCCAACTTTTTGGCCACAATGCAAAACGATATGTTTGGCGTAAAAGCAACACAGCTCATCACCCTGCACACACCATCCCCACTGTCAAACATGGTGGTGGCAGCATCATGGTTTGGGCCTGCTTTTCTTCAGCAGGGACTGGGAAGATGGTTAAAATTGATGGGAAGATGGATGGAGCCAAATACAGGACCATTCTGGAAGAAAACCTGTTGGAGTCTGCAAAAGACCTGAGACTGGGACGAAGATTTATCTTCCAACAAGACAATGATCCCAAACATAAAGCAAAATCTACAATGGAATGGTTCACAAATAATCGTATCCAGATGTTAGAATGGCCAAGTCAAAGTCTAGACCTGAATCCAATCGAAAATCTGTGGAAAGAGCTGAAAACTGCTGTTCACAAACGCTCTCCATCCAACCTCACTGAGCTCGAGCTGTTTTCCAAGGAAGAATGGGCAAGAATTTCAGTCTCTCGATGTGCAAAACTGATAGAGACATACTCCAAGCGACTTGCAGCTGTAATTGCAGCAAAAGTTAGCGCTACAAAGTATTAACTTAAGGGGGCCGAATAATATTGCACGCCCCACTTTTCAGTTTTTTATTTTTTACAAAAGTTTAACATATCCAATATATTTTGTTCCACTTCACGATTGTGTCCCACTTGTTGTTGATTCTTCACCAAAAAATTTAAATTTTATATCCTTATGTTTGAAGCCTGAAATGTGGCAAAAGGTTGAAAAGTTCAAGGGGTCTGAATACTTTCGCAAGGTACTGTATGCTAATCCTCCTATGAGAGTGACATTGATTGTAAGAGGATATTCTAATGGTTGCTTGACAGAAATTTGGCTTATGAATCCCTGTTTTTTTGACATTTTCTAGACTTCTCTGCCCTATCAGAGGTCTTCGTAGCTACGTCTCTTTGCTTGGTTTATTCTTAAAATGATCTCCACCTCTAATACTCTTTTTGCTTTAACCTCACTTCTAAATAAACTTACATCTGCTTTATACACCTGAGAGATGGTTTATGTCTTGGTTTTGTATAAAAATTTCCAAAGCAGTATGCATGTATCTTTATCATAAGATGGGGTGCTATAGTTGAGTGGTCTTTGAAAAGTCACAGTTTAAGATGATTAATAGATCATTCCATGCATGAAGTAAATCTGACTGTAAATAGTAATTCTGTATTTTTCAAAGCATATGTGGCCTAACTCCAAGGCTGGCAGATTTATTCTATGAATGAATGGCTATTATTTGTACAGTCTGCAGATTTTGACATCCGAAATTATTCTGAAAATATTTTTTCTGCCGCATGTCACCTCATTCACTTACACTGGATGTGCAATGTCAGCAGATTTGATGAGAAATCCTTTCATAAATCGTTACCATATCCTACATGTGTAGACATAGCCTAAAGACAAAAGCCCAGATTGTCTAATATCATAAACTTACAAAACTTCAGTACTCTCCTATACTATGGAACATGCCATTTAATACACATATAATCCAATGCATACACACCACCAAAATAACCCCAAATATATAAATAAGCACAATTACTCAAAGTTCATGAAATTTATTAGTAACAGTATTTTAAAAAAACAACAACAGAATTTCATAAATAAAAGCATCTATAAACACACAAAAAGAGGTCATGACTAGAGATGGGTGAACCTTTCAAAAATGTGTTTGTCGGCTCGGGTTCACCATTCATTTTGGGACATACAAATTCAGTACGTACCACACTTTAAATAAATTAGCTTAAAACATAGTGTACTCTTAGGACTTCGCAAACACAGTCGAAGTTATGTCAAGTTATGTCAAGTGAAAGTTGATGTGTATGTCTATGGAAAAACAAATGGTAAACTGAGGATACAAAACTCAGAGTTTAACCATACACTGCGCTGACACTCACTTCTACGCATTTAAAATGCTTCAAAAATTGTCCATTTATTAGGAAAGGTGCTTGCCCATGGACACACATGGCGGTTATATTGCTAAAAGCAATGATTTTGTAGAAAAATATGCCCATTTTGATGGCTTGTAAGTGCTACAGGGGCTTATTGTTATTTGGGAGACAAATTTGTGGCTGTGAGCCACTTGAAATGTGATGAATTGGCTTTTAAAAAAAAAAAAAAAAAAAAAAGCACCAAAAATTATCCTAATTTTTTTTTTTTATATCAACACTGTAGTAGTGGCACCAACAGTGTGCTATAGTGGAATGTGATGATGGATTAGGCCGCAGGACACCTGAGTGGTGCTAGCTGTGGCAACATGTGGCAGTGCGGCAGGGACTAAGATGATGAACAAGACCGCAGGACATGTCTGTCTGATTGGTGGTAAGCACTAGGCAGCTGTGGCAACATGTGTGGCAGTGCGGCAGGGCATAATACGATGGACCAGGCCACAGAATATGTCTGCCTGAGTGGTGGAGGGTGGTAGGCACTAGGCAGCTGTGACAACATGTGTAACAGTGCGACAAGGCATAAATATGATGGACCAGGCTGCAGGACACGTCTGACTGAGTGATGGCAGTGGTGGTAGCTGTGGCTACATTTGTGGCAGTGCAGCAGGGCAAAATATGATGGACCAGGAAGCAGGACGTGCGGGGTATACAGCCTATCTGGATAATTAAATTTTTCTTCCTTCTTTTTGAGAAACAGGGAAGAAATCTCCCATTTTGTCTTTATAGCGAGGGCCTAAGAGCACTGTCATCCAGTATTCATCCCTCTGCTTGATGCTAATAATACATTTGGCGCTGTGTAAGCATACAGCCTGCAATTCTTGCCAGTGTATGGGGTCTGCCATGGTTGGTGCTCTTGGCCAGTGTGGTTGTCATCATCATCTTGACAGAAATAAGGTTCAGCTTCCTCCCCTGGCTGTGCCTGTAACAAGAGCCCACTCTGCATCCAAGGGGGAGTCTTCCTCCTCCTTCTCTTGCAGTCCAGGAGTCCCAATTCCTCTACCATAATCACCCTGACCGGAATCCTCCTCCTCCTCAATCAACAAAAGGCAATGACATTGCTAAGAGGTGGAAACTGTTCCTCCTCTTCCATCCCTCATTACAGGAGTGTAAGGGTTTCCTGTAAGATATACAATAGTCATATGCTATGGTTTACTAAACTAACGGTACATTGTTGTATGCACCTGATGTCCTGTCCATGTATGTGGTTACATTGGGAATTTTGATGGTTAATTAACATATATGTAATACATATGTACCTCCTACTTATCCTCTTTGATGCTTTATTATGTGATCAACCTTGATCTTATATACTTGCCTGACTCCTTTTATATGTTTGTGTTATGATTTTTTTCAATAAAAATGCATTTTACCTTTATGGGTGCTATAGTGAGTTGGTGAATTGGAACATTGCGGATAAGGCGGTGCAAAGAAAGACTGTTGTCGCTGTAAATCAAAGAGTGTATTTTTTGATACATAAGAAATTTTTCTGTCCTTGAGGAGCACCTCTTTTAAGCCACTATTCAGGTTAATAAAGTGGCAAACCACCAGATTAAGGACATGCGCTATACAGGGACAATGTGTTAATCATTGTTGCTATTTTCGATGGCAAAGCTGTCCAGTTGGAGTTGGTGAGGAGCCATACAGTGGGATATTTGCTGAAGTATACAACGAAGCAGCTCCTCCGCTATGTGGCTCCTCTGATCCAGGCTCGCCTTACACCCATGAAATGAGGGTGGATGAGGAAGAAGAGAAGTGGAAATGACAGCTTGCCCTTCTGAAGATGATTGAGGGAAACAGTCCAGAGAGGAGGATCTAGAGGAGGTGGATGGACCCTGCATGGTGTTGGAACTGTCAGGGCCGGTTTTAAACAAACTGTGGCCCTGGGCAAAATTAAAAGTTGGGCCACAAATGCTATTATATTACCAACACATATTACCAACAACGCCATCATATTTCTAGTGGAAGCCCCTTTAATAACATCTCAAAACAGTAACAACCACCCCCCCTTATGCCCACACACAATTCAAATAACCAACTTTGTACTGTCTAATAGTTTTTCGCACCCCCTCATCAGTTATTATAGCACCTCCTTATAAATAATAGTCCCTGCTTATAAACAGTGTCCCATATCAGTAATAGCTCCCCCTTATCAGTAATAGCCCCCCTCATAAATAATAGTTCACCTTATAAATAACAGTCCACATTATCAATATTAGCCCTCTTATAAATAATAGCCCTCTTATAAAAAATAGTTCCCCCTTATAAATAGCCCCTTTAATAATACCCTCCTTATAAAGTTTCCCTCTTATAAATAAAAGAGACCACATTATAATAGTCACCCATATAATGTCCCCCTTATTATACACTTATTATAAATAGTTCCTCCCTTCTACATAATAGCCCTCTTATAACAATTCACATTATATATAAGAGTTCCGCTGCTATAATAGCCCCCTTATATATAATAGTCTCCCCCTTATGAATAACATTTCCCCGTTTATATATAACAGACACCTCCTTATATATAATAGTTCCTCCCTTATACATAATAGCCCCTTATATATAACAGTCTCCCCCTTATAACAGCCCCCTTATATATAATAGTTCCCCCTTATAATAGCCCCTTTATATATAATAGTTCCTCTCCTATAATAGCCCCCCTTATATATAACAGACCCCCATTATAATACCCCCTATATATAGTAATTCCTCTCTTATAATAGCACTCCTTGTATATAATAATTCCTCTCCTATAGTAGCCCCCATTTATATATAACGGTCCCACCTTGTATTAGTGCTCCTTATAGATAATAATTCCTCTCTTATAATAGCACTCCTTATATAAAACAGTTCCTCCATTATAAATAAAAGCCCCCTTATATATGTCTCCCCCTTATATATAATAGTTCCTTTACAATAGCCCCCCTTCTATATAATAGTTCCCCCTTATAATAGTGCCCTTATATACAACAGTCTCCCCCTTATAATAGCTCCCCTTATATAATAGTTCCTCTTATAATAACCCCCTTATATATAATAGTTCCTCTTATAGTTCCCTTATATAAAATAGTCCCCCTTATATATAATATGTCATTTCTTATAATAATAGTTCCTTCCTTATTTATAATAGTTTCAACCTAATAATAGCCCCAATTATTTGTAATATTTCTCACATTTTAAGGGGGGCTATTATAAGGGGGGTACAATTATACACTTATTTATAATGGGGGCTATTATAAGGGGGAACTATTATTTATAAAGGTGCTATTGTAAGGGAGGAACTATAATATATAAGGGGACTAATATAAGGGGGGAACAATTATATACAAAAGTTCCCCCTTATTTATAATATGTCATCTCTGTAGTAGGTGAAGGAGAAACACACAGAAGCCTCAAGATCACATCACTCTCAGATGCAATATCGGATGTTGCAAGTTCTTCCACTTAAAAAGATGAGAGAGGCCTGTAATTGACATCATAGGTAGACCTCAACTATGAGAGACAAATGAGAAAACAAATCCAGAAAATCACATTGTCTGATTTTTTAAGATTTTATTTACAAATTATGGTGGAAAATAAGTATTTGGTCACCTACAAACAAGCAAGATTTCTGGCTCTCACAGACCTGTAACTTTTTCTTTAAGAGGCTCCTCTGTCCTCCACTCATTACCTGTAGTAATGGCCCCTGTTTGACATTTTTATCAGTATAAAAGACACCTTTCCACAACCTCAAACAGTCACACTCCAAACTCCACTATGGTGAAGACCAAAGGGCTGTGGAAGGACAGCAGAAACAAAATTGTAGACCTGCACCAGGCTGGGAAGACTGAATCTGCAATAGGCAAGCAGCTTGGTGTGAAGAAATCAACTGTGGGAGCAATAATTAGAAAATGGAAGACATACAAGACCACTGATATCTCCCTCGATCAGGGGCTCCACAGAAGATCACACATCGTGGGGTCAAAATGATCACAAGAACGGTGAACAAAAATCCCAGAACCACATGGGGGACCTAGTGAATGACCTGCAGAAAGCTGGGACCAACGTAACAAAGGCTACCGTAAGTAACACACTACGCCACCAGGGACTCAGATACTGCATTGCCAGACGTGTCCCCCTGCTTAAGCCAGTAAATATCTGGGCCTGTCTGAAGTTTGATAGAGAGAATTTGGATGTTCCAGAAGAGTATTGGGAGAATGTTATATGGTCAGATGAAACCAAAGTAGAACTGTTTGGTAGAAACACAACTCGTCGTGTTTGGAGGAGAGTGAATGCTGAGTTGCATCCAAAGAACACCATACCTACTGTGAAGCATGGGGGTGGCAACATCATGCTTTGGGGCTGTTTCTCTGCAAAGGGACCAGGACAACTGATCTGTGTACATGAAAGAATGAATGGGGCCATGTATCGTGAGATTTGGAGTGCAAACCTCCTTCCATCAGCAAGGGCATTGAAGATGAAACGTGGCTGGGTCTTTCAGCATGACAATGATCCCAAGCACACTGCCAGGGCAACGAAGGAGTGGCTTCGTAAGAAGCATTTCAAGGTCCTGGAGTGGCCTAGCCAGTCTCCAGATCTCAACCCCATAGAAAACCTTTGGAGGGAGTTGAAAGTCCGTGTTGCCAAGCGACAGCCCCAAAACATCACTGCTCTAGAGGAGATCTGCATGGAGGAATGGACCAACATACCAGCAACAGTGTGTGCCAACCTTGTGAAGACTTACAGAAAATGTTTGACCTCTGTCATTGCCAACAAAGGATATATAACAAAGTATTGAGATGAACTTTTGTTATCGACCAAATACTTATTTTCCACCATAATTTGCAAATAAATTCTTTAAAAATCAGACAATGTGATTTTCTGGATTTGTTTTCTCATTTTGTCTCTCATAGTTGAGGTCTACCTATGATGACAATTACAGGCCTCTCTCATCTTTTTAAGTGGGAGAACTTGCACAATTAGTGGCTGACTAAATACTTTTTTCCCCACTGTGCAACAATCCTGCAGCTGCTGATGGTAACACCAAAACCAGAAGCAGAGTTGCTGTTGCCATCCACATTCTTATTGTTAGTACTTGCACAAGTGTTTTTTCTTCCTCCTTTTGTCTGTCGCCTGGACTGTTTTTTTTTAGGTAATTTCTTTTTTTTTAATTGTACACAGTGCTTAATTATTGTGTTTCATTGTCAATTTGGAAACAATTCTGGCACTAAGTGTATGTCCTTTTTTGGGGATATTTCAAGTATTTCAAGAATAGTCAGTTTTTTCAGCTTTTTTTTTCAGATTAGCGCAGGCTAGACTGCATATTGGGTAAACAAAAAAAAAATGCTTAAATAATGGAGATTTTTTTTTAGATTAACAGAGCCTTCACTACTGTATATATGCACCATTACACTGCAAAAACAATGTTTAAGCAATTAATTTTATTCAATTTAACAACAGTCTAGCACAGGCTACACTGTATATTGGATGAACAGCAAAAAAAACCCACATATATAATAGAGGTTTTTTTTTTTCAGATTTGCGCAGGTGGGAATAAACAGTTTGTTGTTAGAACAGCATTATGTTTTTACTGAAAAAATGTATACTGTTGCTTAATAAAGTCCTTAACAAAACATTTTTCACCAACAGGATTGTCTCATAAGTGAAAGTATGTTTAAAGAATGTGTATATAGATGAAACTGCTCTATTTTACAACAGAAAGACAGAATTAGATTATTGGCAATGAACGGGTTAACTGTCCTTCTGTGTGTATGTAAGCAGCAGCACAGATTTGCCCTCACTCCTATGATCCTATCCTATCTCTATTGATTTCTAGGACAAATATGTCTGTATGTGAAATTGCTTGATTCTGTCATACACACGTGTCTCCTCTGTATTTCCTGAGCAAACATGTGGTGGTGGCTATTTTCATGTAGCGGCTGCCATTTATGTTCGTTCCAGACGAATTGGTATTTATTCAGTTTAGTTAAAAACCAAGCAATTTGGAATTTTCTGGACATACCAGGTTCTTGATGAAGCAGTTTGCCCATCTCTACTACTGGCTTTCTCTTACCTTTCATCAGGGACTCCTTAGCTCTGTTAGAAAAATGGTTGCTGACGGTACCAATACAAATTGTTAGCATCTGTTAGTAGGTGCTGCTCCACTGATTCCAGCACAGTTGGAATTTTTTTCTCTAGTCTCCACTGTTCCTGAGCAAAAAAGGGTAGTTAGTTTTGGTGCTTGATGTGTGTTATTCAAGCTCTGTAATGTCAGGAGGGCGGTGTCAGGCAGGGGTGCGTGATTCAGATCTCCAATCAGAGGCAACCAGTGTCAGAGCTCAGAATCCCACTCCTTGCCTGCTCCTGCCTGACACCACCCTCCTGACAGCACAGAGTCTAATTAGCATATCAGACACCAACGATAACAGGATTTATTGTTTGGGAATGGTGGTGGCTGGAGAAAAAATTCCAACTGTGCCAGAATCAGTGGAGGGGCACCTATTAAATGATGCAAAGAGGTGGACTTGTTGGATGAGATGAAAGGTCCTCTTTAAACCAGTAAAATGTGCCATATTTTGGCACACTTTTTGGTGCATGGTGTCACAGCTTAGGTCACACCTATGTAACTCATGCTAGTTATAATAACATTTTTTGGGGCCAAGCCATCCTTGTTCTGGCCTGGTTTTCTTTTTTTCCCTGCCCAAATATGGTGCAGAACGTAGCAGGTGGTGCATCTTTGGAGCAAGAAAGGTCCGTGCACCAAAGATGAGCCACATTAACATCTATCTATGCCAGAATACTGGCATAGGTGGGATTATAAATTCCCTCCATTTTGCTTATCAAATATTTCCCATTGTTTATCTCCACCCTAAGACCTGGAGATCATTGGACCATCCTGTGTGGGCTGGGGAGGTGCAAAATAAAGTAAAAGCATACAAACCTGTCCCTAGCAGTATGTTGTCCTCCACCGGTGTCAGTCTGAGTGTCGGGGGCCTGTATGCCGTAAATCCTACATTTTATGTGACGACTGAAACCAATAAGTAGCCTCAATGGTAATGAACCAGAAACATATGTGAGTAACTTCGCTAGTCCCTTTCCAGAGACCACTGAGGACACTGATTGAAGTGGTTACGTGGGCGCAGAACTTCCAGAATCCAGGCATCAGCATGTGACTGAAGCGGGCAATGGTATGCTGGGGTCAGGTAAGTATGCACTTTTTTTTAAATTTTATTTTACACCTTTCCCAGCCTGCATACTGGTTGATTCATGTCCAGGACAACCCCTTTAAAGCCTTAGGCTACGTCCCCACGTAGTGAGCCACAGCCAAAAAGCGCTGCGGGAAAAAAAAGCAGCGGAAACGCATTGTGGTCTTTCCCACAGCGCTTTTCACAGAGTCAGCAGACTGCTTCGATTATACCTATACGGAAAATGCCAGCATTTCGTAAGTATAATTGACATGCTGCAATTTACAAAAATGGGACAATATTTGAAATTGCAGCCTGTTTGATATTTTTCTGCAATGTGTGGATGGGATTAGCCCAGCAGGGTATATGCTATATGGGGCCCTGGCCTCAAGCTGGATTCACACAGTTTTTTGTGTGCAAGTAGCTTAATAAATGTGCCCCTATATCTTTAGGCTTTGGCTCTAGGTACTGCATCAAAAACTGCCACAAAAAAAATCAGGTAGATTTATGAAAGTGTGTTAAAGAAAAACTGTCTTTTTTGCCAGTATCAACCAATCACATTACCATATGTCTTCCACATAAGTCACTCAATATTTGCAGAACACTGTGCTAACATTGTCTGTGTCATGATAACAGGAAATTATGGGAATCCACTAACTTTACAAATGGCGCAGTAATACAGGTGCATCTCAATAAATTAGAATATCTTTGAATCGTTTATTTATTTCTGTAATTAAATTAAAAATAGTGATCTCCTATATTTTCTAGATTCTTTACACACAGAGTGTTCTATTTCAAGTGTTTTATTTCTGTAAATGTTGATTATGGATTACAGGTAATGAAAACCAAAATCTAAGAAAATTAGAATATTGTGAAAAAGTTCAGTATTGTAAATTCAGTGTGTCACCTGCCAAGGTTTCCTAAGCCTTTAAATGTTCCCTCAGTCTGGTTCAGTAGGACACACAATCATGGAATACACTGATTATGAATTGAATTACTGAAATGAATGAACGTTTCAAAAATATTCTAATTTATTGAGAGCACTCATTTTTATTATAATAGACGTTAGTATAGCATATTATGAATACATTTTTGTAACATTTGGAAGGAGCAACTTGCATGTTTATTTTGGAGTAGTCTTAAAATTCCCACAAATTGCTAGTCTCTCATATGTACCCTGAAAACTAAAATAAATGTATCAAGGAAGCAATTTTTTGTTAACTTTGGCTTTGTCTGTGTTCATAGTAACTCTGGCTCTGCTGAACTCCATATTGCTACTGCTAAGGCACTAATGGGAAACAGATGAATGAAGAACTATTTCTGGGCTGGGAAGCAAACAGTGACTGCACTGGCTTGATTTGTATGGCTACAATACAGTTCTAATTTTTTTTTTTTTTACTAGAAAAGGTCAGCTGGGAGTAGCAAAGGCCTAGTATTTTGTGAATAATACAGAATTTTGACATTTTGTATAAAATTACTGCATTACCCTGCACACAGTTTGTTTCAATACTTTATAGAAAAAAAAAACTTCTGACACAGATATTTCAGCAATAATACAGCTACACCATTCACCATAGCTGGAAACATTCAGAATTTTGTCAGCTATGAACAATTTCATATTTTAAATTGGTTAGGGGTGGTTTCCCATTCAGCACTGCAGATTTAGGTGGTTCTGTTTACAACTAGATATGTAAATGTGGTGTATCCTAGTGCATAATTTGGGCAGACATTTTTCCAAATTGTTAGATGTGTGGGTGTGGCCTCTCAGAAAATGGGTATGGCTTAAGTGCGCCAAGATATTCCAAAATTGTATTGTAAATTTCTAGCTTATAGTAATGTGGCAAATACCTAGACTACTAGAAGAAATAAAATATACAGCACTGAGCAGCACCCCATGTAATACTGTCTTGGTACAATGAAAATATGACCAAAAAAGAAAGCCCATAGTGACCACTCACCTTGGTTGGTTGTGAGTGGGTCACAAGAGTATTCACAGAAGGCAATGAAACGTGGGTTTGATGAAGCTGCTGGATCCTTGCCACTCAGTACAACACATAACTTGATGCAAAAACCGGACCAGTTCCACAGGATGGAAGAAAGATGAGCGCTTACCCAGGAGATGAGTAGAAAATTCCTTTATTGCATACCAACACATAGGAGTTCCTTTCTCAAGTGTATAAGTGGTAGATTACATAAAACACATTGCTAACAACCCATCTTTATAAAGCAAGCACAATTCAGAGGACACACCCTTTAGGGAGTGTCCTAGTATAAAAGGCTAAAAACCAAGAAACAAATGTAAAAAAAACAGCATATCAGACACTGCAAAATATGTAATTGACAAATATGCAGATATTCATTGAAACAGTACCTTTAATCATATAGAGAATCCCCAAAGGACGCAGTTCCGTTATCATACGGTTGTACTGCGCATGTGCTAGGCTGATCCCACCGTTTCGGTTGCGTCTAATTCAATATGTGGAAAGAATAAAGCGTGCACAGGCACAGATGCATTTACCAGATGGAATTGGTAATGGCTACTGTATGTGCATGAAAGCGATAGTTCACGTATGCGTATTAGAGGTGTTTGTCAGCGTGGAAAAAAAACCCTCCTGGGTTAGATCACGCCTGTGTAGTGTCCATCTGCCTGTCAGTTGTGGAGGATCAATCCACGCATGTGCTGGCGAGCAGGGCCGCTTTAACCATAGGTGCAACGGTGTAGCTGCAGGGCCCTATGGTTGCGGGGGCCCCCTCAGCCGCCCCGGTTAGAGCGGGAGAGTCCCACATTTCGGGTGTTGTCCCGCTGTTCCGAGCGGCAGGCAGTAATTTCAACTCTGTGTCCTTAGGACACAGATAGAAGTTGACTACAATAGTGGTTAATAATAATAGTCGCTTGATAATGTCTGTGGCAGGGAAACGCAATGAGCGCTGAGCCACAGACACTACAGCTGGAGCCTGGTCCGTGGGAACACAGTTCGGTGAGTATTCTTTTTTTTTTTTTTTTTTAATGTAACATTGGTGGTTGAGGGGGGCAGGGGATATTAAGTTATGGGAGGGGCATTGGGGGGGTCCACTTTCAAAAATTTTGTACAGGGCCCCCCAATGCATTAAAACGGCTCTGCTGGTGAGTGATCCCTTTGGGTTTGTTCACGCATGTGGGGTGTTGGCTTTATTGTCGCTGGACACCCTACTATGGGTCATAGATTGAATTGCGCATGGGTACCGGGGATTTGTATCCCCTGGATGGTGATTATAAGTTAAAGATACAGGGAGTATATTATGGAGTAGTATCGGGATATTTCTTAAAGTGCTATGAAAAAGGGGGGGGAATAACTATGTTAGACAAGCACAGTTAAAAAATAGAATGCACATATGATTCTATTGGGTATATATGAGGAAATATAAATGAGGAAATGCTAATGGGATTTCCTGTATAGAGAATACCATCTCAAATGTGACCTTGATATTCCCAGGGAATCCTATAGTTAGATTAGTGGTTTTGCAGAGCCCTATAATCTTTAATTTTGGAAATTCATGGTCTTAAAGGAAAGTTTTGGATATACTATGGGGCTAGAGGAAAGTCACTGTGAAATATCCTCTAAAGCTTCATTAAGTCCTACTGGGGCAAGCTTGTCGAGTTTGTATAACCAAAATATTTCCTGTTTTCTTAGGGTATGAAAACGGTTATAAGCATCTGAAGATATTTGATCTATCGGAGTGACAGAGAACCCTTTGAAATTACTACCATGGGCGGCTGCATAGTGTCTGGACACACTGTATTTCTGGTACCCATTGTTGACATTAGATCGGTGCTTATTGATCCTTTCCCTCAGGGTCATTACAGTGCATTCGACGTACTGTAGTCCACATGGGCATTCTAGAAGATATATTACAAAAGTAGTGGAACAGTCTAGCCTGGTTCTTAACTGAAAAATCTCCCCAGTTGATCTGCTTGTGATCTCATTGCTGTTGTGTTTGATACACAAACAGCACTTACACTGGCTGTGACCACACTTGAAACTCCCTTTTGCTTTGTTAAACAGAATCTTTGAATTAACATTTTTATTATTGTTTTCCTCAATCTTCTGGGGACTAGGATGTTGTTCAGAGTCCTAGCTCTTCGGAAAGTGATACCCAGTGCTTTTGGAAGGGATGTCTTCGAGTACTGGTCATTCAATAAAATTGACCAGTCTTTGGAAAGAATTTCCTGTATTTCTGAATGGGCCCCACTGTATGTTGAAATAAAGTTGTTTTTGAAGGTGTCATTCTTATTTTTAGGCTTGAACTTCAAACAGTCTGTTTGGGAAAGCTGGCTTGCTTGTTCCCTATGTTCTTCTACTATTTTCCGAGGATAGTTTTTTTCGAGAAATCTGCCTTTTAGTATGTTGCTTTGTAGTACAAAATCTATGTCCCTTGTACAATTCCCACGAATCCTCTTGAATTGACCGAACGTTTCATTCCAATTCCATTTTTTTAACTGCATGCTGCGAAAATCTAATATCTGTATGTCAGGCATTAAAGGGTATCTTTCTAGTGCTGTTCTGATGGTACATAGACCCTTGTCATATGTGGATTACCAAATTAGTGACAACAGATAAGTTATTAGACTGGTTGAGTTCCGTAGCTACAATGGTAGTTGTACAACTAATTTCTATAAAGGAACGTCTATATATTGTGAAAGATTCCTGGTGATGAAATTCATCCCTGATATTATGGGTCTACCAGGAGGATTATTGTAGTTCTTGTGTATTTTTGGGAGATGGAAAAAAGGGCAGGTGTGGGGTCGGCTACCGCGATATATACAAACCATGTAAAAAATAAGGACAGCATAAGGCCAGGGCCCCACGTAGCATAAACACCGCAATTTTGCCATGGCAAAGACCGTGGCATTTTACAGTACCTGCAAAGTGGATGGGATTCTGGCTAATCCCATCTACACATTGCAGAAATATATCCGCAGTGGACATACTGCAATTTCAAAAAAATGTTGCATTTTTGTAAATTGCAGCATGTCAGTTATACCTATAGGTATAATTGAAGCAGCAAGTCCATAGTAGAAAATTCTGCAGGAAAAACCATAATGCGTTTTTTGGCTGTGGCTCGCTATATAGGGCCTTACTCTAAATTAGGATCAAAGTAACCCCACATAACATGTATACAGAAAAGTATATATATCAAACTGGAAGAATCCCACAAGTAATACTTATGACACTGATGCACCCTGAGACTGCAGGACAGCTTGAATTTCTTTGAAACTTGATTGGGGCTGCTTATCCATCCTTTGGCCTATTCTGCGTTGCAACTTTTAATAACTTTTTCTCTTCTGTCCACTTCCAGAGAGATTAGCTGCAGTGCCAATGGTTGTAAACTTCTTGATTATGTTGCGCACTGTGGACAAAGGAACATCAAGATCTCTGGAGATGATCTTGCAACCTTGAGATTGTTGATATTTTTCCACAATTTTGGTTCTCAAGTCCTCAGACAATTCTATTTTTCTCTTTCTGTTCTCTATGCTTAGTGTGGCACACACACACACACACTGCAAAGATTGAGTCAACTTCTTTCCTTTTTATCTGGTTTTAGGTGTGATTTTTATATTGTCCACACCTCTTACTTGCCACAGGCGAATTTGAGTGAGCCTCACATGCTTGAATCAAAGTTACATACCGACAATTTTGAAAAGGTGACAACAATTTTGTTCGGCCCATTTTTGGAGTTTTCTGCAAAATTATGTCCACTTTGTCTTTTTCTGTTTTTTGTGTTGTTCCAATACACACAAAGGAAATAAATGTGTATAACAAAACATGTTTAATTGCAATAATTTGCTGGGAGAAATACTTCATTTTCTGGAAAAATTTCAGGGGTGCCAACACTTACGGCCATGACTGTATATTGTGATTTCCTCCTAGATAATTGTATTGCAGTCTATGAAACAAGTGATCTAGAAAACAAGTTAAAAAAAAAGTTTTTCAAAATATCAAAAAATTCCAAAAATATAAAAATTCAAATCAACCTCTTCTTTTCCTTAGATCACAAATTAAAGTACAGTACATGAGATTTTTGCCCATTCTTCTTTGCAAAATAGCTCAAGCTCTGCCAGATTGGTTGGAGAATGTCTGTGAACAGCAATTTTCATGTCTTGCTACAGATGCTCAATGGGATTTAGATCTAGACTTTGACTGGGCCATTCTAACACATGAATATTCTATGATCTAAACCGTTCCATTGTAGCTCTGGCTGTATGTTTAGGGTCATTGTCTTGCTGGAAGGTGAATCTTCTTCCTAGTCTCAAGTCTTTTGCAGCCTCCAACAGGTTTTCTTCCAGGATTGCACTGTATTTAGCTCCATCCATCTTCCCTACAACTCTGACTAGCTTCCCTGTCCCTGCTGAAGAAAAACATCCCCACAGCCTGATGCTGCCACCACCATGTGGGGATGGTGTGTTCAGGGTGATGAGCAGTGTTACTTTTCCACCACACATAGCTCTTTGCATTTGTGGAGTGCACGACTTATAGTTGTCCTGTGGACAGATTCTAACACCTGAGCTGTGGAATTCTGCAGCTCCTCCAGAGTGACCATGGGCCTCTTGGCTGCTTCTCTGACCAGTACTCTCCTTACTGGATCTGTCAGTTTAGGTGGACACCCATGTCTTGGTAGGTTTGCAGTTGTAGAATATTTTTCCATTTTTGAATGATGGATTGAACAGTGCTCCTTGAGATGCTCAAAACTTGGGATATGCTTTTATAACCCAACCCTGCTTTTTAACTTCTCCACAACTTTATCTATGAACTGTCTGGTAAGTTCCTTGGTCTTCATGATGCTGTTTTTTCAATAGTGTTCTCTAACAAACCCCTGAGACCTTCACAGAAATTTTTGCTGCTAAATTCTGTTCTATACATCTTAATGTGGTTATTTCTGCATCATGTGCAGTGAGTTGTGCAACTCTGTTTAGATGTATTAGATGGTTACTGGTATTGCAAAAACGTTTAACCCTTTTTTTCTTTCATATCTTCCTACCACAACCATTTTTCAATTTTCTATTTATCTATCAGCTGCATTTGTTATTTATCTAGGGTCTGGAAACCAATAGTGATGAGTTGGATGCTGCTGCTTCTCTTTTCTTGGGAAATCTTCTTCATGGCTGATCCTCGATTTGAACCAGTGACCTTTCACTTGGGAATCAACCTAATAACACACTAAGCTATTCAGGAATGTGAGAACAAGTTGTAATATGTAGTATACAAGAAGAAAAAGATTTTTCACCACCAGGAGCAAAACAGTAACAATGCAGTTACATGACAATAATCTACATAATTTATCATATGCTAAATAGTTGCAAGTCAAATTTATATATGAGATAGCCAAGATGATAGTCTATAAATAGATGGTAGACTCACGTTCTAAGCTGTAGAGGATGGTGAGATAAGTATTCTGAAAATCAAAAGTTCAAAACATTGTTACCCTTTTACATGTCAGTGTGGTGTGTGTGTTTGTGTGTGTGTGTGTGTGTGTGTGTATATATGAAAATGTGGTATGTATATATAAGAATATGTATGTGTATCTGTGTATATATTGACTAAGAATGTCTGTAAAGCACAATCACACAATCTAGTCCCTTGATACAATACTTCTCAGTAAGGCTGTGTTCACACAGTGCGTTTTTGCGTGTTTTTAAAAACAGCATACATTGTTCAAAAATGTATGCAGCTTTCGGATTTTTGGGCAAAAATGGACTGTGTGAGCGCATCCTGAGCAGAACCCTACATGATGCTGGTGATCAAGCATTCACATGTACTACACATGCTGCTTATCCCCTTCACTCTCCCTATGCATTTACCATGTTGCCCGCTTGTAAGTGTCCATAAAACCCTCTGACCAGTCATGGAATAACCAATAACTGTCTGATTGAGGCAAGGGAGAGACTTGAATAGATAAAAAAAAAAATACTAATAAAAAATGTGTTTGTATACCCATCCTTGCTGCTGCCTCCAATCACTGCGGTGATCATCTAGATGTGTGAAGTAGGTGCTGACTCGTCTCCTCCTGGCTGCTCTAGCAGCCAATAAAGTATAGACAAAAGCTGATTTCATCAGTAATGACATCACTTTCATGGTGGATGTGACTGAAGTCATGTGCACAATAAACAGCACATGATCAGAACCAGTATGGAAGTGATCATGACAGAGATTGTGTTGCTCACACAATTCTGCAAAAGGGTAGGACATTTGTATCTCAATTAGACCAATAATTTATTTCAGCATATTTTTTATCTGTAAAAAAAATCTAGTAAAGCCCTTTTAACTTTTAATTGTCTACACATTTAAATATGTTTCTGTTCATTGGAAACCTCCCTTTAAAGACAGTATGTCACCAGAACCAATATAGTCTTATGAATGGGTCATCGTGTGAAACCACTTCACTTGTTTTTTATGAAGTAGTGAACAGAACAGAAACTTGGGCAATGGACAGCCAGCAGATGTCATAGACTTTGAATTTTTAAAGCATTTTTCTCACATGTATTTAATGCACAAGTTAAGGTTCAATGCTTTAGATGGTAACACCTGTAATTGGATCTAAAATTGCTCAAAGAATATAAAGAGTAGTCATAAATTTGTGGTACAGGGATATGTATGTTCTATGGAAAGGAGAGTAATTAGAATTTTTTTTTATTATTTTTTTTATATATATTTTTACTATAATTTTAGAATTTTAGACCCTCCCCCCCCCCAGGGGTTCTGATCACTAATACAATGCACTGCAATGCTATTATACTATTGCAATTGCAATGCATTGTAAAATTACAGCGCTTCTATTACAGGCTGCATAGACTCTGAGTCTGTCCACACCAAAATAGAACTGAAAATACGGTGCCTCAAGGTGTCAGGGGGTTATTTTTATGTATTTTATTAAACTATTTTACTTCCTTTTCATAGAAAATAGGCTCTAAAGTTCTCCCTAGCATCAGTCTAATTAAACACTGCCAGGGACAGTCCATCTCATTCGTACTGTGTATTGTCAGTATGCACAGATGTAGCAGTTGTGAAAGAGGTTGGGGTGTGAATTTAAATACTGAAGCTGTATCTATGATCTGAATTGTTACATATAAAGCTCACATTCATGACTGTATTTTAACTAGTAATATCTATTTAATTTATAGATAGAACTGAAATTTCAGAATTTCAGCTTTCATATACGCTAAAATCACTATTCCAGAGGTTATAAAACTGGAGATACACAGTGTATACGAGACTCTCCCTGACAATGCTTAGTCAGAGAATTGCTAGGGAGAACTTTAGAGTTTGTTTTCTACTAAAATGAAGTAAAATCAGTTAATAAAGTATATTACAAAAATGTTCACCAAACATCCCATACACAATAATGAACAAAGTGAAATGACAGTTATACTTTAAAGTTCATACAAATATTAATTCCAATTCTATTAGAATAGAATACAGTCAGCATACAGAATCTTATGATGCTGTTAGTTCAGGTCATGAGAACCACAGTCAGGCTGGAATTTGCAACTGTAATATGGTTGTGGGAAATTGGCCTAAGCTAAAGCAATTTGTTAATTTTAAATTCTATAACATTATTCATGCTGTCAAGAAGATCCATGCTTGTCCTAGCAATGCTTTACACATATGAAATGCCAGCAAAATGTTAGCAATTTAATGTAATACTTTATTTCCAGTTATAAATTTGAAATTACATTATTTTATCACAAGCTGCACATTGAATATTTAGATCATTTACCATGCTTTAAAATTATTTAAATAAGCAATGTCATTTCAACAAACTTTGCATACATAAATAATACTGGCAATTTTAAGAAACTTTGTAGTATATCTTAGCAGAAAAATTCCTCTTTCTGCTGTTATCAGTCTGATTCCCTGTTCCCACGCTCACTGATAAGATGACTTTTCATCTTAAGATGGGCTGCACACATGTCTCAGATGATTCATGTCTATAGAAGTCTATGGAGCGGGGAGGAGTTAAAAATTAAGTTTGGTGTAGTACTACACACTCTATCTGAATGGACTAAATACATTATGCGAAAGTCAAAAATTAACTAAAGCTAATTTAATTCTAAAAACACCTGCCATGTAATTACTGTGGTACTGTATAAACCTAAAAGCTTCCAAGTAAAGAAAATGAACAAAACCGCAAAGTGGCTTCAGTGGCTTTTCCTTTTGGACTTGTTTCTCTCCAGGTGTGTTTTCATAAAGAGTTGAATGATTTCACTTTATACGTTTGTACTATGTTTCATATATCTCATATATGCAATATATAATTGAATTTCCACATACATTTAATATGACTTCATTTCACCCACTACAACTTTTTCCGCATCTCCACTAAGTATTTTTAGAGTGCAGCTTAAACCGTAGTCAGCTCACTGTAAAGTACAAAAAATAAAATAATGTTCATGTATTTATCTCTATTGTGTGTTCTGTATTCTGTATATTGTATATTACTTAATCCAAAAAATAGAGCTCAGGATTAGACAAGATTGTTTACCATGTATCCTTTATTCATATCATGAACATTTCTTACCAAAATATGTGTAAAACAATTATACAATATTTAACATAAAACAAGTTTTACATAGTTGAAAAGTTTTAGTATTACATTCAACAGTCTTTTGTTCATAGTGATCATTGCCTAATTATAGTAGGTTGACCCACTGACTGACATATTGAATGATGTGTCCCTGTCCAGACGTATGCCGCAGTTATCCAACACAAGTGAATAATCAAAAGTCTGTTTACTGCTAATGTATCAAGCAGGTTACAGATTCATGTTGCAGATGCATTCCTCTGGCAGTTACCATATTTTCTGGACTATAAGATGCACTTTTTAGCAAGGAAAATCTACTCCCTACTTCTGTTGCAGTAATGTATTAATTGTAAAGGACACCAGTCAGGAGGTAAGTGTTTCTCCTGACTTCTGTCTGAGTCTGTGTGCGTGTGTTTGGGGGATGGGAGGGAAATAAGGAGCATTATACTGTGTGGCGGAAAGTCAGGACTAATGCTCCTTACTGCTCCCACACAGTATAATTCACAGTTAATGCTCCCCATACAGTATAATGCCATATTACTGCCCCCACACGGTATAATGCTTCTTAGTGTTTCCTATATATTATAATGCTCCTTAGTGCTCCCCATACTGTATAATGCCACGTTAGAGCTTCCCCCACAGTATAATTCTTCTTAGTGTCCGACATACATTATAATGCCACATTATATTGTGCTGAGGCACAAATAGAACATTATACCATATGAAGGCCACTAATAGGGTTTGTGTATGTGTGCCTTAACTGTTAGCTAATGTCCTCCTTTATCTTTCCTAGCATTCCTCTTGGTGACATTGGCACCCTCTACTACATATGACCACCAGGTAAAGTTAAATTAATATGAAAATAGTTTTCCCTAATTTTTCATGCACAAACCTGGGGTATATCTTATAGTCATTGTGTCTTTTTTTTTTATTTCAATAGTTTTTTATTGAAATTTTTAACAGAAATACAATACAAGTTAGAAACACATTGAGGAAACAAGGGCACAGTTATGACCTCATATACATCATAGTCGCAGTACAATACAATATACTCAGATGAGGTACATCCATGAATAAAATACATACAGTGACAATGCATAGTAAGAACAAGTAAGTCTTATCAGACGTACGTTAAACCTAACATGTTGAGGCTATAGGGAATGACAATCAGTTTTTGCCATAAGAAGGAGAAGATAGGGAACAGGCTAGAGGAGGATAAGGAATAAAGCGAAGGGCAAAACAACAAAAGAACAGAAAACACAAACCATAGTCTAGGCCTAGAGAATGAATACAGTCGGATCGTATCCCCCCACTCACAGAGTAGTCGGTTCGCCCCTTACAAAAGGGGGAGACCCATCAGCTACCAGATATCAATTTTCCAATTTCTTAAATAAATGGTATATAGGTGTTACAGGAATAACAAATCATAGCAGCCCCCAGAGGCTATAAATAAAGTAGGATGTAATACCCTAGTGACAGGGAAGGCCTCGCTGTATAGTCCGTCAATGAGTGTACGGTGGGGGGAATGCCTCTGCCCATGACTCCCAGTGCGTCCTGAATCTATCCAGGCCCCCTCCATTACATGCACAAATGCGCTCGTATTGATAGTTCAAGGACACCGCTGAAATTAACTCTGTCAAGGCCGGGCATGCAGTAGACTTCCATCTTCTCGCAATAAGTAGGTGGGCAGCCCCTAGCACCTGACAAACGACTGTTCTATGTCTACCAGGTATCATGTGAATACCCAGCAGGAGGAGTGCCAGTTCAGGTGTATACCCCACCACTCCACCACACAGGCCATTAACCAAGGAAAACACAGAAACCCAAAAGGGCTGAATGAGTGGGCAGTTCCAGAACACATGGAATAAAGAGCCGTTCTCCCTGCATCCCCTCCAACAAAGAGGTGAACACGATGGGTAGAACTTAGCTATGCGTAAAGGAGGGTAATACCAGTGTAGTAGTAATTTGCTATATTGCTCCCAATGTGAGGCACATACTGTGGATCGCTTAGCCCATCTGATCGCCTCTCGCCAGTGACCAACCTCAAATCTACTACCTATGTCCTCCTCCCAAAGGATCATGTGTTTAGTCTTGCGGAAAGTGCAATCCATATTCAAAATTCGATACAGGGTTTTAGTTTTATAAGCCGCTGTGGAAGCCTGTGGGTGTAAGAGGTCGGTGGCCGACTGTGGCAGGCGTACCTGAGTCGATGTCGTGTCAGACAAGTAGGAAGTCAATCTGGTGTATGTGTATGCTTCCCTTGCGGGCAGATCAAATGTCTCTTTCAACACGGGGAAGGGCGCCCTAGTGCCACCCCTATACAGGTCACTTTACCCCACACCTGCGCCACACGTCTAGGGATAAATGTGGTATCTCATGGGGGAGCGTCGTAATGGGAAGATTCAGTGCTACCGTAGGGGCATCCCCATCCTGCAGAGTACACAATGCATGCCATGCCCCAATCGTAGCCTGTACAGCCGGCGGAGCAGATATGGAAGATCCACTCCTGGGGCCTGACGCTAAAAGGTAACCCTCCCAGTCAGAAGTCTGAACCATTTGAGCCTCCATAGCTGGCCACAGTTTGTCATGGTTCGTTGTAAACCAGAATTGGAGTTGACCTAAAACTATGGCTAAATAATAGTGATACAAGTTTGGTAAACCCATACCCCCATTGTCTCTTGATTTAAACATTGTATGGAGTGCTATTCTGGGTTTGCCACCATTCCATATAAAGGACATCATTTGTTTTTGGAAACTCAGGAAGGTGAACTTTGGTATCGGTATCACTAGTGTTCTGAAGTAATAAAGTATCCTGGGAAGGATCAGCATTTTATAGTCATTGTGTCTTATTGTCCGAAAAATACTTTTCATGTAAGTGTACGAGTGTAATGTCTCTGCCTGATCGTGTCTCTGCGACACCCTCTGCTTGCACACTGCGGCACAGGAGGGCTGTTCAGTTTGATTCCTTGCTTAGGGTTCTTGGTGCTCAGTCTGAACACTGCCCTAGTACCTCTTCTCTAATCTCCTCTTCTTCTAATTGAATTTCAGCCACACCCGTCTCCTGCACCTTGTTTCTCTCTGCTCCTCAAACGGTTAATTTTAGCCTTGCCTGTGTGATTGACAGCCTGTCTACCAATCAAGTCTAGACTTCCTATAAACAGGTCATCTGCTCACACGTGGGCGCTGGCTATTAAGATTATGTCCTGTGACTTTGTCCCTGCTAGCTCCTTTTTCTGCTATTATTGTATTTCTGACTTCTGACCTTTGGCTCCCCCTGTGACTACTCTTTTGGATTACGATTTTGTACTGTTTGATTCTCTTGTTTGACCTTAGCTTGATGACTCTGCTTCTGTGTTGCTTTGTCTTGTTGTTCTGTGAGTCACTCATTCAGAGAAGGGATTGTCGCCAAGTTGCCCTGCTACCGCCTAGGGTAGCTGAAACAAATAGGCATGGACAGAGGCTGGGTTGAGTTTAGGGCTCACTGTCTCTGTCTTCCCTTCTTCACTTTTCAGCAGCATCACTAGGGAATTGCATAACTAGCAATTCCCTTACAATGAGAACTTTCTTCTTCCAGGTTTTCTTACGAGATATGCGCTGCATTCAAAGTTCACATCCTTCACTTTTCGATGGTCAAGGTCATATTTACTGCTCATGCTGCCCTAGACAATAAGCCCAAACATGCCCCTATTCCAGTGCTGTCACACTGATAACTGATCAATATTGGGGTGCAGACACCCATTGCAATGCTAGACTCCTGCTCGACCGGGCCACTATTGCTTTTAGTTCTTTCTGCCACAGTCATTTTCAATTCTTATTCCTCCACCTTCTAAAAGCCATTTTTTTCTTCAACTGTATGTTTATTAAATGTTTAAAGAAAAGGATTGAACAAATAAGGTACAAGAACTTCAACACTACAGATAGATACAAATAAAACAATAAATGGCATGACATAGAAAGACATCAGACTGGGGAAAAAACACATAAAGGAAAGGATGGGGGTAGCGCAGAAAGGGAGAAAAAATGTGGGGCTCTCAGAGACCTCACAGAATGCAGTAGGTGTCCCACAGGTTCTATATACACTGAAATGCCTCCACCGTGTTGTTCAAAGATGAAATCAGACCCTCCAGACTACGGATATCTTTCATACGAGAGAGTAAATCAATGCTTGATGGAGGGTTGACCTATTTCCAATATAGGCAATGAGGATGCTGTACACAGATAAAGAAACAATCTAGAGGACTTTTTTCCTAATCACCTGAAGAGCAGATTAAGATTGTACGTGAGGGCATCCAGTGGGACACCCTGTATAAACAGTGCACTAGACATAGTCCTCACATCCCTCCAGAAACTCAATATTAGGGGGCAGCTCCAGAATATATGGTAGAGCGTGCCCACTGCAGAACGGCAGCACCAGCATTCAGAAGGAAATGCAGGGTTTAAGAAGTGTAGGAGGGCAGCAGTATGATACCAATGCATCAAATGTATATATTGCGTTTCTTTAAATGTCACACATGTGGATAACTTGGAGGCATGTTACCATATTATCTGGCATTGGCTATGGGGATATTGGTCTCCCAACTGCTTCCTCCCATCTAGTCATGTACTTTTGGATAGGAGTACTTTGTCCCTTCAGAAAGGAATGAAGCTGATATAGCCAATAGCCAGTAGCCTGTACCCTTAGGCTAGCACCTACTGCTGTCTTTTATTACTTTTTATATCTATCTATCTATGGTTCTCCCTCCTCTGTTTGAGTGGTGTTTAGTGGGTTAGTGATACTGTGGAAAGCAACCTCCTCACCTTTTCTCTTCACTGTGCGGTATTCTGTTACTGCTCCCATAAAGAGATCATTTTTTAATCCACTGCCATAATTTATTCTCTAAAATAACAAGCCTTGCAAGTCCCATGCAAAACCATTATGTTTTTCAATATTACTACCATCTGGACATGAAAAAATGACAGGCAGGCATGTTACCAGCAAACAGGCTACATTTTGAAGTGTTTTTAACTTTAAAAAGCATTTAAAAAGTTAGAATGCAGTGTACAGTTAAACAAGCAGTTTTTTATCCACTGCCTAACATCCATTTTCTTATAGACATACATGATACTGTCACTTTTACATTACTTTAGCTGTGTTTGCCTTAGAGAGCTAGAAATGGGCTAGACAGAGTCCTAGGAGCCCTGACATGTCATACAATCTGTTTTAAGCCTATTTAAATTCCAATACATAGCAAGCTATTCGACCAGAAACAAATCTTTGGACTGAACCTGAAACAAATCTTTAGAGGTTTGCCCACCTCTAATTCTGAGACTGGACAGACATTTTTAACATAGTGGAAAGAATGCTAACAGGTGAAATTCTGTACCGATAAGTGGTGTAAAGGTTATCCCCAGCATTAAAAAGATTTATAGAATCACGCTTTATATATATAAAATAAGACCAAAGTCAAAATCAGGACCGTTTTTCTCTCCATAGGTTGGATTCCAAGTTTTTTTAAATTTTTTTTACTGGTTACTGAGTAGAATACTGCCATTTAAAGGGTGACTAAACATTCGGATAACTTGATTTTCTTGCACCATTTGTGTCATTAATAAATTTATTAATATAGTTTATAAGCAGATTTTGGCTTCTTTCTGTGAACTCCTGCATTTTTCACTCTTTTCCTTGTTTTCTATTGAGTGCTGTCCCTTCCTCTGATTTTCTCAGTGTGTTCAGAGCACAGGGCTATGTGAAGTGAAGAGAAAATTACTTTAGGGGAGGGTAAATTCAAATGACTATATCGCAGTTATAATAAAAATTTTGGTTTTAATATGAAAAAGGATATTATTTCATACGACACTTTAGTTCTACCTGTATGATTTCCAGAGATATCACTGGTTGAATACACAGTCGGGATTGGGATATTTATATGCAGCTGCATGTAAATTAGTGTCATATGAAAGATGAGAATCTCTTCTTTCATATGACACCAAAGCAAGTTTCCACATTTTATAATGCCTGAGATATACAGTGGGAAAAAAAAGTATTTAGTCAGTCACCAATCGTGCAAGTTCTCCCACTTAAAAAGATGAGAGAGGTCTGTAATTGACATCATAGGTAGACCTCAACTATGAGAGACAAAATCAGAAAACAAATCCAGAAAATCACATTGTCTGATTTTTAAAGAATTTATTTGCAAATTATGGTGGAAAATAAGTATTTGGTCACCTACAAACAAGCAAGATTTCTGGCTCTCACAGACCTGTAACTTCTTCTTTAAGAGGCTCCTCTGTCCTCCACTCATTACCTGTAGTAATGGCACCTGTTTGAAATTGTTATCAGTATAAAAGACACCTGTCCACAACCTCAAACAGTCACACTCCAAACTCCACTATGGTGAAGACCAAAGAGACACCAGAAGGAAGGACACTGGAAACAAAATTGTAGACCTGCACCAGGCTGGGAAGACTGAATCTGCAATAGGCAAGCAGCTTGGTGTGAAGAAATCAACCGTGGGAGCAATAATTAGAAAATGGAATACATACAAGACCACTGATAATCTCCCTCGATCAGGGGCTCCACGCAAGATCTCACCCTCATAAGAACGGTGAGCAAAAATCCCACAACCACACGGGGAGACCTAGTGAATGGCCTGCAGAAAGCTGGGACTAACGTAACAAAGGCTACTGTCAGTAACACACTACGCCGCCAGGGACTCAGATCCTGCAGCGCCAGACGTGTCCTCCTGCTTAAGCCAGTACATATCCAGGCCTATCTGAAGTTTGCTAGAGAGAATTTGGATGTTCCAGAAGAGTATTAGGAGAATGTCATATGGTCAGATGAAACCAAAGTAGAACTGTTTGGTAGAAACACAACTCGACGTGTTTGGAGGAGAGTGAATGCTGAGTTGCATCCAAAGAACACCATACCTACTATGAAGCATGGGGGTGGCAACATCATGCTTTGGGTTGTTTCTCTGCAAAGGGACCAGGACGACTGATCCGTGTACATGAAAGAATGAATGGGGCCATGTATCGTGAGATTTGGAGTGCAAACCTCCTTCCATCAGCAAGGTCATTGAAGATGAAACGTGGCTGGTTCTTTCAGCATGACAATGATCCCAAGCACACCACCAGGGCAACGAAGGAGTGGCTTCGTAAGAAGCATTTCAAGGTCCTGGAGTGGCCTAGCCAGTCTCCAGATCTCAACCCCATAGAAAACCTTTGGAGGGAGTTGAAAGTCCGTGTTGCCCAGCGACAGCCCCAAAACATCACTGCTCTAGAGGAGATCTGCATGGAGGAATGGGCCAACATACCAGCAACAGTGTGTGCCAACCTTGTGAAGACTTACAGAAAACGTTTGACCTCTGTCATTGCCAGGAAAGGGTATATAACAAAGTATTGAGATGAACTTTTGTTATTGACCAAATAATTAAGCTGTTTGAAGTGACAATCCCCCACTCGAATTTTCTCTTCACACAGCTTGGTAATTTGTACATAGTGACAAAATGATGACTAAGGGTAAGAAAGAAAACATGCAGGATTTCACAGAAAGGAGATTTGTTACCAAAATATTACAAAATGCATTAATGACACAAATACTGTCAAAAGTTGTCCAAAATAAGTTCCATTCGCTCCTTCGAGACTTAGCTGCCCTTGAGGCACAACATAAACTATCCCTACAGCAATCTACCCTGGCTGTGCTGACAGCTACGCGTCAGGAGATCAAGTCCTTGATGGAACACAAGCAACATCGACTACGCCAATTGGGCAGACGCTCATTTTATGAGTGGGGTAACAAGGCGGGTCGTCTACTGGCCCCCGCTGTAAGAGAGCGTCAGGCTACCTCTCATGTAATGGCCATTAAGAACCCATCGGGAGCCACAACTCACTTAACTGCAGATATTGCTGCGGCGTTCCGAGGATATTATGAGTCCCTTTATAACCTTCCTCAGCCACACACCACCAATCGGACGCCTGACCCCCCCTTACACTTCCTCAATATATTGCGCAAACGGCCCTCCCTTCTCTTAAACTCGAAGATTCCAACCTACTGGAGTCATCTTTTTCCGCCCAGGAGCTTGAGCTGGGGATCTTGGGCTTACCAGTGGGTAAAAGCCCGGGACCGGACGGGTTCACAGCTCGGTTCTACAAGATCTTTACTTTACTTTACAGCCTGATCTTGCATCCCTTCTACTGAAATCCTTTTACTCTATCTTGCCTGACACTCACTTTCCCCCCTCCTTTTTACACACACATACAGTATTACAGTTATACCCAAGGAGGGTAAGGACCACCTGTTCTGCCCTAGTTACAGACCGATATCCTTGATCAATACTGACACCAAACTCTATGCCAAACTGATAGCTAATAGACTGAGTCAGTATATGGAAAAATTAGTACATTATGATCAAGTTGGCTTTATCCCACATAAAGAGGCACGGGACAACACGTTAAAGGCCTTTTTGGCGATCCATCATGCAAAGAGTTCACGAATCCCGATGATGCTCCTCTCTTTGATGCGGAGAAGGCCTTTGACAGGGTTGATTGGGGCTTCCTGGAGGCTACTCTCTCGCAGATAGGATTGGGACCCAAGATGCTTACCCGTATACGCTCCCTTTATAACTCTCCGCGGGCACAGGTGCAAGTTAACGGCGCACCTTCTTCACCTCTTACTATCTGCAATGGCACCCGCCAAGGTTGTCCTCTCTCACCTATGCTTTATGCCTTGGTGATGGAACATCTACTTGTAGCAATTAGGGATAACCCAGACATCCAGGGCCTCAGAGTCCGCAATCTACATCTTAAGATCTCAGCATTCGCAGACGATGTCCTACTCTTCATTAGTCAGCCGCTCACAACTATCCCGTCTCTCCTCCGAGTAATCAACTCCTACAGTTTCTATAGCAACTACAAACTCAACCTGTCCAAATGCACCGCCCTTAATGTCTCCCTGCCAGAGTCGCAGCTTCGTGGTCTCCGCTCCTCCTTTTCCTTTACATGATCCCAGAAAGCGATCAAATACTTGGGGGTTCAGCTCCCTAGTAATCTTGCTGATTCCTATACGCTTAATTTCCTTCCGATCCTGCGTACCTTGCAGACAGATCTGAAACGATGGGACACCAAAGGCTTCTCTTGGCTGGGGCGCATTAATTTGCTAAAAATGAATGTCCTCCCCAGACTACTCTATCTATTCCAGACTGTCCTTATAATGTTACCCAAACATTTCTTCACAACTATCCAGAAAACATTTACTAAATTCATATGGGCATCCAAGCCACTGAGAATTACAAGAAGCATCTTGACCAAACCTAAAGAGTGCGGTGGACTGGCGGTACCAGATTGCTCTAACTACTTCCTGGCTACGGTCATTTCGCATATCTTAGATTGGCATCACTCGGAGCGCTCTAAACTCTGGGTCACCGTGGAGGGCTCCTTGAGTTCACTTCCTCTTACTGCCCTCCCGTGGCTTAATAAGCGCTACTGGACAGATATCTCTGCCCATACACTTCCATACATCACGCGCCAGGTTCTTGGATCGTGCCGACGCTATGGTGCTGCGCGTGGACTGTTCCTAAATGATGGACCCATGACCCCTGTGTCGGGCAACCCGGATTTTCCTGCTTCGCTCCACTCCTCCTTTTTATCCTATACAAGGGGCCAACCGATCCTTTGATTCCACCAAGTCACGAACACGACATCTCTCCTCTCCCGCCAAGAGCTGACATCCCCTGGGTCAAACCCTGATTCTGCTGTATCCCATTGACAATACGCCCAGCTATCTCATCTATATACCACTCTTAAGATAACGCACAATCTGCACAGAGAGTTATTGCCCTTTGAATGCATATGCCTCTCTCCCCATACCCCAGTGCACACAATCTCGCTCATCTATGGCATGCTGCGGGAAACCGCTACTGACTCCCTACCTGTTTATGCGGGTGGATGAGAGAGGGAGCTGGGGGTCTCGCTCGCGCCAGATGTGTGGTCATCGGCATTTCAGGCGTGCCACAAATTCTCTATCTCCTGCAAGGCACAGGAGACTAACTATAAGATACTCTCCCGATGGTACAGAGTCCCGTCTTTTCTTCATGAGATGTATCCCTCCACCTCAGATCGATGCTGGAGATGTAACTCTGGCCGGGGCACGATGAAGCACGTCTGATGGGAATGCACACTCTTACGCCCTTTCTGGTCAGAAGTCCGTCGTATAATTAAGACGGTTATGGGCATTTCTCTAGACCAGGGGTCTCAAACTCGCGGCCTGCGGGCCAACTGCGGCCCTCGGGACAATAGTTTGCGGCCCCCACCTCAATATCAAAGTTTATTGTTACTGCGGGCCGAGTAGGGTAGCAGGGTACGGAGCCTGCGGCCAGCTGGAGATGGCCGGGCCCCGGACCATTATGATAGCGGTAAGGGAAAGCCTGGTTCCCCGACCGCTATACATAATGTTATTGGAAAGGAGTTCTGGCATATTTCAGGCCCCTTTCCAATACATGCCAGCCCAGGGGAGGTGACTGAAAATAATAAACATATATTCTCACCTCTCCTGGGCGCAGCGTCCTCTCCGGCGCTCCTCCGTCATGTGACTGAGGCCTGTGATTAGGCCCCAGCGGTCACATGGGGCGCGGGGGCGTAATGACGTCAGTGCGCCCCATGTGACCGCTGAGGCCCAATCACAGGCCTCGGCAGCAACGTCGGAAGAGGGTCTGAAGACGGCAGGATGGAGCGAGGATGCCAAGGAAAGGTAAAGCAAGGTGAGTATGAATGTTTGTTATTTTTAATCACCTTCACTGGGCCTCCAATTATTATACTCTGGGGTCTGAGGAGACCCCAAAGTATAATAATAGCACCGATGCGGAGGGGGGCTGTTGGGAGCTTATAATACTGTGTGGGGGCCACTGTAGAGCATATAATACTGGGTGGGGGCCACTGTAGAGCATATAATACTGGGTGGGGCCCACTGTAGGGAGCATATAATAATGGGTGGGGCCCACTATGGGGGGCATATAATACTGGGTGGGTACCACTGTGGGTAGCATATTATACTGTGTGTGGGGGGAGCAATGTAGAGCATATAATGCTGTTTGGGGGCCACTGTGGAGCATATAATGCTGTGTGGGGGCTACTGTTGAGCATATAATACTATTTGGGGCCACTGTTGAGCATATTTTACTGTTTGAGGACCCGTAACCGGTTCAGGGGGGGCCCCATGTCACATGTTCGCCTTGGGGCCCAGCCATTCCTAGTTACGCCACTGCCCCGGAGTATAATAATCGGAGGCCCAGGGGAGGTGAGGGAACATAAAACCAATGTACTTACCTCTCCTGCGATCGGTGTTACTCCGAGCAGGCTTGGGGCCTCTGGTGACGTCATCAGGTCGCGTCGCTGGCCCGATCACGTGACGTGTGTGTGCAATTAAACAGGGCCGAAAGCTGCAAGGAGTGCACCGATGTCCAGGATTGGTAAGTAACATTGGTTTTTATGTTTGTCACCTCCCCTGGGTCTTCGATCATTATACTCTGGGGTCTGAAATAATACCGTGTGCAGGGGCCACAATGGAGCATAATACAAGTGCAGGGGCCACTAGGGAGCATAATACCGTGTGCAGGGGCCAATATGGAGCATATTACCAGTGTGGAAAACCTGACGCGGCCCAGCCTCACCCAGACTCTACCTCCAGCGGCCCCCGGGTAAATTGAGTTTGAGACCCCTGCTCTAGACGAAGACCCAGCCCCCCTTCTTCTTTCCATCTTCCCGTGTAAATATGAAAAACACACCTGCAAATTGATAGGCTTCATGCTCGTGGCCGCAAGGTCTGTGATTCCTAGACTATGGAAGTCTCAGACACCCCCCTCTCTGGTGTCCTGGCTTAAGGAGATTTTGCTCATTCGTAGTATGGAAAATATGCTGGCGGAGCTGCGACAGGATGACAGGACCCATCAACAAACATGGATCCTTTGGAATCATTTTTACCACTCTAATGAATTTCAGTCTGCCTTCCCAATCCCCCCAATAGGGACTTCCCCACCCCCGACCTCTTCCAATCTTTTGTTATAATAATGTAGTTTTGTTTTGATTTTACTCTGCATTTTATTGTATTCTGTGTTCGGCTCTGCTGCGACAAAGCCTATGTTATTCCCCCTAGTCTACTCCATTAATCTCTCCTCATTTCCTATCCCCTAGCCTCCCTCCCCCTCCCCATCCATGAACTTCCCTGATCATTTTGTTGTTTGTACTGTTTTATCTCTGTCAATATGAAAAGTGAATTCTTTGTTTGGCCCTGCTGCGACAGAGCTCATGTTATTCCCCTCTAATTTACTCCATTTGTCACTTCTCAACCCCTATCTCCATCCCCTCTCTCCCTTCCCCGCCCATGTGCTTCCGGCTTCATAATGTTGTTTGAAATGTTTTATTCCTATTTATATGCAAAAAATTTAATAAAATCCTTAATGTAAAAAAAAGTTGACCAAAAGTTTAGTAACCCTTTAAAAGTTATTTAAAATTGTGTTGGAAAATACCGCATGTGTAAGGAATGATAGCTTGGCACCATCCAATTCAAATGATTCAGTTCTTCAAAGAGAAATAATATACGTAACAAATAACATCTTTTAAATTGAAGATAACTACTGTATACTCCTTGGCCACATAGTTCTGTTTGCTCTGTTAAGGATTAGCAGATTTAACTGCAGAGAAAGTAAACAGGTCTAAAGAACAATTAGAAGCAAATCATCAATGCTGAAAGTTGATGCAACTATCTTATTAGTTGTGTACTTTATATAATATGTACCTTCTTTTTAGACAACAGTGACTCTTCTACAAAAGAAATAAACAACTGAATAAAATTTACTTATTTTTAATTAAAAATCTGCACTTAGAAAAGCCAGCTACTAAACTAGATTGTAAAATTCGTTAAGCAATAAAATATGCTCAAGAATGTACAAAATTCCAGATGCACCAGTAATGAAAATTAAAAATCAGCAAATATGTTTATTTTTATGCATGTTTATAAGAAATGGTTTTTAATTTAAAGAATTTGTATGCTATCAATTTTTGGATATTTTCCCACTGTCAAGAAGAATGACATTTTAATCAATATGATTGGACATTCATAGATTTCTTGGAAATATGTAATTAGTGCCATGTTTTGTGTTCTTTTTGATGTGACATAATACCAGTCCAAGACATTTATTTTATCCACTTCAGTAGCGGCCAATTTCTGGTCCAGGACAAGACACATTTTCGTTTTTTTTGTATGTGCCGTTTTGAGGGCTGTAACATTTTTATCATATGCGTTATTCAACTAATTTCTGCGTTTTTTTTCTGCAACACATAGGGCTTTATTTTTATGTTGTTTTTATTTTTGCATGTGTTTTAATTTTTTTTTTATATCCGGGAAAATATAAACAAAAGAAGAGGGAAAACGTGTCTGTGTTTCACTTTTAATTTTTTTTTTTATTTAATAACACAAAGTACTACTAAAAAACTTATTAAAATAGTTTTTACTCTCCATTATGGTAATTTTTATTTTGTATGGTGTCGTCAGTGATGGGGCTATAACCTTTAATAAGGGCGTGTTATTGGCGTATTATTTTATTAATTTTTTTAATGATTTTATTTGCATTTTTTTTTACAATGTATTCCCATAAGATCATAATAGACCTTTAGGGACATTTTAACCCTTTTTTTTTTTTTTTTTTTGGGGGGGGGGGGGGGGAGGCTGATTTCCCCTGTAACTGGGGCTGGTACATTTAGCCCCAGTTGCAGGAGGAATACAGCCTCCTGCAAGTTACTATAGAGCTTAAAGAGCTGATCTGGGTCCTGTAGGACCCAGCAGCTCTAACACACACTGATCCCGGCGGATCACGTGACCACCAGGTCAGAGGGCAGCCACAACATGGCGGCGCCCATAGCGGTGTATACAGTGCTCATTGAGCGCTGTATACATAGTGATCGCGAAGGCAGGGAATGTAATAAACCCTCCCTGCCTTCTCTCTGGGAGCTCCGTCTGAAATTACTGCCGGCTCCCCGTTTCAGCAGTTGCACGATTTCATGCAGTTGCTGAGTTCTGCTTGGACGTACCGGTACGTCCTTGCAGAACTAGACAACCACCTTCCTGATGTATATAGTCTATGGGCAGTCCGGAAGTGGTTATAATAGATGTCTTCGGTGCATTGCAGAAGTTGTTTATTTATTTTTAAGATTTTTTTTTGATAATCTTCATTTAAGGTAGAGATGATTTTTTTTTTTTTGTGTGTAAGGCTAATAACATAGCTGTTACCAAATAAACAGAAAGGCAAACAGAATGAGCCAAGCCTGTAGAAAGCCCCCTTTTTTTTTTTCTCCGGACTCATAACTTTTCCAATGTTTAGTACTGTTTTAACTCAAATACATGTTCTAAGGTGCATGGTCTGAACACTCAGGTGAATGGCCACCTGAACTACAAGCTCCCATCCTCTCCTTTGCTCTCCATGGAGCCTAATGATCATCTCTGCTCACTAATGGAAAGAAATCGGGACAAAAGAAGGAAACAGCCTTCCTGTATAACCCAACATTGGACTCCTTCTTACAGCACACGATCCACTCTCAGACTCCAGTGCCATTAGTAGCACCATGTATATCTATTTGCCATACTTGACTCCTGCCCTCATCTCCCGTTCCTGACGTTTTCTTGCTAGTGACTGCAGAAACATGTCTGGTGGTGTCTAACCCTTCCTCTTTCCCTCTTTGGACATATTTCTGCTGCCAAAATCACTATACTGCTACACTGTTGTAGTCATTTGAGTCCTTACCTATTCCTGCCCCTTGCAGGACTTTTCATCCTTGCGAGGTGTATCTTGTGGTTTTTCTGGGCTAATGGAAGACATAGGATTTCCAAGGTGGTTTTGATGACTGCGAGAAGTAAGGGAGGCCTGTCTATCCCAATTTGATTTTCTACTACTAAGCTGTTCAGCTGAAAAGTTTCCTGGCATAGTGTTCTTTTCTGGATTAGGATAAGTGAACAGAAATAGTGAAAATGTGACCTGATATTTTGCTGTCCTTGAGTCCAAAGGCAGCACTGAAGGGTTACTTCTCCACCCAAACTCTATCCTAGGACCAGCCCACCTAGTCAATAGATATACAACAATTAATGTATGCACAAGAAATGGTATATATCCCACAAGACATCCCTCGTACGCTCTATATTAAATAGAGACCAGTTACTTCACAGATACAAAGTTTATTAGGAGAGTTAGTTGTTCTGCTTTCGGACTCAAAGAAAGCAAATGATCAAATGACCCCATTTTTTACCTACCTATTTTGTCATTAGGCAACACTGAAGGGATATAAATAGCAAACAAAAAGGGGTTGGCTAATTATCTGGAAACTGCACTAAAAACATCAGTATCAAAGGACCCCTAGAGAGGACATCAAGTCTGTAGTGCTTAGCAAACATGGAAAATGAAGACCAATATGTAGCATTACAGATGTCTTCTGCCCAGGACATAGCAGTGAATCTTGTAAAATGAGCTTTAAACTAAGTAGGAGGTGGTAAACCCCCTGCCCAATTTATAGTCTTTGAAGGGAGTCTGTCATCACAAAATTGAGATATAAACTAATCACAGTACCTTGTAGGGCTATCAGCACAGTTTACAATGATGCATTTCTTATTCAGGACTACTGCTCCATTCTTGTGTAAATCATCTATTTATTCCTATATAGAAGAGCAGAAAAGGGCTTTAGGGGCATGGCTTTCCATCAATGGGCTTCACTATCTGCTGCTGCAAACTGCTGCTCACCTTTGCCCCCGTTAGATGACTGACATCTCTCTTCTTAACCTGAGCACACAGTACTAACTGTACTATACATGTCTGATAAAAAGGCATATTTACTTGTAGTTACAGAAAAACTAGACTGCACTACAGGATGAATAATGTAGGTCCTAATACAACTGTAATGTACCTGGTGTGAGATCTCAACACATTTCACCATTTTTTTTCCACCCAATACACGGTTAGATGGAGTGATAATCTGAAAAAATATTTGCCTCTTAAGCATAATTTTTGTTGCTGCTCATATATACATTATGCAGCCTGTGCAAAACTTAAAAATTACTTTATTTAAGCTTTTTTTTTTCTGTTGTTCACCCAATATACAGTCCAACAGCCTGAGCTAATCTTAAAAAACATTCTTGTTATTTAATGTTTTTTTTTTATCTGATCTGCTCAGTCCGAACACTGTCCTAGACTATGTAATTGATTTTCTACCACACCCGTCTCAGCACCTTGGTTTTCCTCTGCTCCACTAATAGTTAATCTCAGCCTTGCCTTTGTGATTGACAGCCTGTCTACCAATCCAGTCTTGGGCGGGTCCTGACTTTCTATAAACAGGTTGTCAGCCCTCACATGCTCTCTGGCTATTGATTCTGTCTTGTGACTTGTCCCTGCTAGCTTCTTTTCTGCTATTCCCTGTATTCCTATTTCTGACCTCTGGCTCTGTTTTTGACTATTCTCTTGGATTGTGATTTTGTACTGCATTGCTCGACTGGTACCAACCCCTTGGCTAGCTGACCTCCCTTTGCCCGTTGTTTGTCCTGTCTGCATTTTGTGTTGTCACCTATATTAGGTAGGGCCTGTCGACCAGTTGCTGCTGGCACCTAGGACAGATAGGCAAGTTAGCCAGGGACAGTGGGGGGGTTCAACTTTAGGGCTCACTGTCTTGTTGTGCCCCTCCCTTCAGGGTTCTGCAACAGCACTGGGGAATCGCTCCTCTAGCGATTTCCTTACACTACCGCAGCGTTTAGGGAGACCACTGCAACTGCCAGTCACACGTGTACCCTGGTGGCCTCTGCCCACTTCCAGTCCACCTCACTCAGCCAGTACTCCACCTCTTCTGCCAGTGCCACAGCTCCAAGTATCAGGAGCCACAACAAGCAACTGACTCACAGCAGCTGCACCAGCAGGTGCAGTTTTACCTAGAGTGCACCTATATTTCAGCAGATAACTGTGATCCCACAGAATTCTGGGCCAATAGATTAAAGCAGTGTAAAGAGCTGGACCAGTTTGCCATAGGAGTTTTATCTTGTCCGGCCTCAAGCACAATGGGGTTGTAACACCTAGAAGGACCAAACTGTCCACAGCTAGCATGGAAAAAAATGTTCTTTTGTGAAACTGAATCATGCATTGATCAGTGAGGATTTTCCCACACTTCCCTTTATCATTATTTCCATCATTATCAGACATGTCCTTCTGCCTGAACTGTCACACATGTTGCCACAGCTATCCCACCACACAGCCAGACATGTCCTGCTGCCTGGTCCATCATATTTTGCTCTACTCACTGCCACTGATGCTGCCATAGCTACCTCCACTCATCCAGACATGTCCTTCTTCCTGGTACATCATATCATTCCATGCCGCACTGCCATTCATACAGTCACAGCCACCACCACTCAGCCAGACATGTCCTTCTTCCTGGTACATCATATCATTCCATGCCGCACTGCCACTCATACAGTCACCGCCACCACCACTCAGCCAGACATGACCTGTGATCTGTTCCATCACATTCTACTATAGAACACTGTTGGTGCCACAAAAAAAAAAAAAAAGAACACATTTTGATTTCACATTTAGTATCATGAAGGGATAATTTTAGGTGATTTTTTTTTTTTTTTTTTGAAAAATTTGTCACCCTAATAACAACCTGTAGCACAAGTCATCAAAATGGGCTAATTTTTCTAGAAAACCATTGCTTTTTGCAATGTTACTGTCGTGTGTGTCTAAAAAACTGCAGTCTAGCACCTTTCACTAATATAAGGGTAATTATTTTTTAAGCATTTTAACCCCTTCCCGACATCCACAATAATAGTACGGCGGATGTCGGGTATTTAAAAATAGAAGCCCCCACATCCCTCGTCAGATGGTCGATGTGGCAGATCTTTGTCGCTGTGTTTCTTACTAACCTGGTGGACTGTAACTCTATTCAGCCCCCTGATGTCCTTATTGGTTCTGCTCCTGGCCTTTTTGGCGATACACTCTGCATGTTTAACTTGCTTTTGCATATTTTTCTGAACTGTGGAGGGCCTGTGAGCCCTTATGTTTCTTTGTTTACCAGCCTCACAGTTGTTATATTTTCTTGTTATTGTAAAACAAAAATTTCTAATAAAACGCGATTAAACATAAATATGGCAGCCATTCAAGAGTTGAGTGGCAGCCATAGTCGCTGTGTCTCTTCTGCATTATAATATAATATAATATATATATAGTATACCCATTTTGAGTAGGATCGCCGGTGCCTGGAACGAGATCCAGGGCTGCTGATCCATTGCCATGACAGCTGGGAGCTTATTTGTCTGGCTACAATTTGTATGAAATGCTATTCTATGCAGCCTATCATACAAATGGAAATATTTTGCAATGCATTGCAATGTATTAGCATTGTAATGATCACACTCCCTGGGGTTCAAGATCCCTAGGAGGTCTAATAAATGCAATTACAAAAAAAAAAAAAAAAAAAAAAAGTAAAAGTAAAAAAATATAAAAAGTATAAATTCAAATAACCCCATCCTTCCCTAGAATACATATAAAAGTTAAAAAAAAATTCTGTAAAACACATACACATTAGGTATTCCTGTGTGAAAACGCCCAGTCTACAAACTTATAAAAATATTTTTCCCATACGGTGAACGTCGTAGTGGAAAAAAAAAAATAAAAAATCAAAAGTGCCGAACCACCGTTTTTTCGCTGTTTTGCCTCTGATAAAAATTTTTAATGAAAAGTGGTCAAAGCAATAGACACTCCCCAAAATGGTATAACTCAAAAATACACCTGGTTCCGCAAAAAAACACCCTATATGCAAATGAATGTGGCTACTTTAAGAAAAAATGTTATGCAAAGTTTTGGATTTTTGTTAAGGGGATAAAATGTAAATAAAAATATATAAATTAGGTATCCCCAGAATCGTACCAAAACATAGAATACAGGTGACATGTCAATTTGGCTTCACAGTGCCGAAACATTCACAAAAACGAAGTAAGAAGAAAGAAAATGCACAAACGCACAAATGCACTTTTTATCCAATTCCCAATTTTCTTCCCAGTACATTATACAGAATAATCAATGGTACCATTATGAAGAACAATTTGTCCCGCAAATATTAAGCCCTCATATGACTCTGTGAACGAAAAAATAAAAAAAATTATGGGGTTTGGAATGCAGGGAGTCAAAAAAGAAAAATGTAACCAGCGGGAAGGGGTTACAGTACCATGCAAGTACAGACAGGTTGCATTGTTTACTGTGTTTATTTATATTAAGTATTAGAAAGTACAAGGAGGAAATGAGGGGTTGTGAGGGGAGTCGACAGGAATCAAGTTGTGGTTTGTACAGAACTTGTTTGACCTGAAACAAATTTGGGACCCCGGCCACCCGAACCCAAACAAATCTTGAGAGATTTGCCCATCTTTAGAAGTGACAGTGCATCCATATCATGACAATCTCGTGACATCCCAGTGGCGCATGCGCCATACAGCTCACATTGTTACAGTGGCAATGGTTGCCATGTGACACACATGCGTCAAATAACTCAGCATATCATGTGAACCACCATCACCACGGCAACACAGGAAGCAAGGACTGCAAGTAGGGCCCCTGGATGCAGCAAGCATAATATATATTACATACATAAATAAATAAATAATATAACATAAATAATAGGTGTATGAATAATATAAGTTCAATAATAGAAAGCCCATTATATTAATGGAAAAAACTGAGCATCTGAATAAAAAGTGAACACACAAAAACACACTTGAATATTATACCACAGAAATATATAGAGTGCCTTGCGAAAGTATTCGGCCCCCTTGAACTTTTCAACCTTTTGCCACATTTCAGGCTTCAAACCTAAAGATATAAAATTTTAATTTTTTGGTGAAGAATCAACAACAAGGGGGACACAATCGTGAAGTGGAACGAAATTTATTGGATATTTTAAACTTTTGTAAAAAATAAAAAACTGAAAAGTGGGGCATGCCAAATTAATTCGGCCCCCTTAAGTTAATACTTTGTAGCGCCACCTTTTGCTGCGATTACAGCTGCAAGTTGCTTGGGGTATGTCTCTATCAGTTTTGCACATCGAGAGACTGAAATTCTTGTCCATTCTTCCTTGGAAAACAGCTGGAGCTCAGTGAGGTTGGATGGAGAGCGTTTGTGAACAGCAGTTTTCATCTTTCCACAGATTCTCGATTGGATTCAGGTCTGGACTTTGACTTGGCCATTCTAACACCTGGATACGTTTATTTGTGAACCATTCCATTGTAGATTTTGCTTTATGTTTGGGATCATTGTCTTGTTGGAAGATAAATCTCTGTCCCAGTCTCAGGTCTTTTGCAGACTCCAACAGGTTTTATTCCAGAATGGTCCTGTATTTGGCTCCATCCATCTTCCCATCAATTTTAACCATCTTCCCTGTCCCTGCTGAAGAAAAGCAGGCTCAAACCATGATGCTGCCACCACCATGTTTGACAGTGGGGATGGTGTGTTCAGGGTGATGAGCTGTGTTGCTTTAACGCCAAACATATCGTTTTGCATTGTGGCCAAAAAGTTGGATTTTGGTTTCATCTGACCAGAGCACCTTCTTCCACATGTTTGGTGTATCTCCCAGGTGGCTTGTGGCAAACTTTAAACGAGACATTTTATGGATATCTTTGAGAAATGGCTTTCTTCTTGCCACTCTTCTATAAAGGCCAGATTTGTGCAGTGTACGACTGATTGTTGTTGTATGGACAGACTCTCCCACCTCAGCTGTAGATCTCTGCAGTTCATCCAGAGTGATCACGGGCCTCTTGGCTGCATCTCTGATCAGTCTTCTCCTTGTTTGAGATGAACGTTTAGAGGGACGGCCGGGTCTTGGTAAATTTGCAGTGGTCTGATACTCCTTCCATTTCAATATGATCGCTTGCACAGTGCTCCTTGGGATGTTTAAAGTTTGGGAAATCATTTTGTACCCAAATCCGGCTTTAAACTTCTCCACAACAGTATCACGGACCTGCCTGGTGTGTTCCTTGGTCTTCATGATACTCTCTGCGCTTTAAACAGAACCCTGAGACTATCACAGAGCAGGTGCATTTATACGGAGACTTGATTACACACAGGTGGATTATATTTATCATCATCAGTCATTTAGGACAACATTGGATCATTCAGAGATCCTCACTGAACTTCTGGAGTGAGTTTGCTGCACTGAAAGTAAAGGGGCCGCATAATATTGCATGCCCCACTTTTCAGTTTTTTATTTTTTACAAAAGTTTAAAATATCCAATAAATTTCATTCCACTTCACAATTGTGTCCCACTTGTTGTTGATTCTTCACCAAAAAATTAAAATTTTATATCCTTATGTTTGAAGCCTGAAATGTGGCAAAAGGTTGAAAAGTTCAAGGGGGCCGAATATTTTCGCAAGGCACTGTATAAAAAGATAAAAACAATATATATTTTATATTAAAAAAATCAGCTAAATAAAGTGGGTATGGAAAGTATTCAGACCCCTTTAAATTTTTCACTCTTTGTTTCATTGCAGCCATTTGCTAAAAGCAAAAAAGTTCATTTTATTTCTCATTAATGTACAATCAGCACCCCATCTTGACAGAAAAAAAACAGAAATGTAGATATTTTTGCAAATTTATTAAAAATGAAAAATTGAAATATCACATGGTCATAATTATTCAGACCCTTTGCTCAGTATTGAGTAGAATCACCCTTTTGAGCTAGTACAGCCATGAGTCTTCTTGGGAATGATGCAACAAGTTTTTCACATCTGGATTTGGGGATCCTCTGCTATTCTTCCTTCCAGATCCTCTCCAGTTCCGTCAGATTGGATGGTGAACGTTGGTGGACAGCCATTTTCAGGTCTCTCCAGAGATGCTCAATTGGGTTGAGGTCAGGGCTCTGGCTGGGCCAGTCAAGAATGGTCACAGAGTTGCTCCGAAGCCACTCCTTTGTTATTTTAGCTGTGTGCTTAGGGTCATTGTCTTGTTGGAAGGTGAACCTTCGGCCCAGTCTGAGGTCCAGAGCACTCTGGAAGAGGTTTTCTTCCAGGATACCTCTGTACTTGGCCGCATTCATCTTTCCTTCAATTGCAATCAGTCGTCCTGTCCCTGCAGCTTAAAAACACCCCCATAGCATGATGCTGCCACCACCATGTTTCACTGTTGGGATTTTATTGGACAGGTGATGAGCAGTGCCTGGTTTTCTCCACACATACCGCTTAGAATTAACGCCAAAAAGTTCAATCTTCGTCTCATCAGACCAGAGAATCTTATTTCTCATAGTCTGGGAGTCCTTCATGTGTTTTTGGCAAACTCTATGCGGGCTTTCAAATATCTTGCAAAGGCTTCCTTCGGGCCACTCTGCCATAAAGCCCCGAGGTGGAGGGCTGCAGTGATAGTTGACTTTGTGGAATTTTCGATTGCTCAGTTTGGCTGGATGGACAGGTCTAGGAAGAGTTCTGGTCATCCCAAACTTCTTCTATTTAAGGATTATGGAGGCCACTGTGCTTTTAGGAACCTTGAGTGCTGCAAAAATTGTTTTGTAACTTTGGCCAGATCTGTGCCTTGCCACAGTAATGTCTCTGAGCTCCTTGGACAGTTCCTTTGACCTCTTGATTCTCATTTGCTCTGACATGCACTGTGAGCTGTGAGGTCTTATATAGACAGGTGGGTGGCTTTCCTAATCAAGTCCAATCAGTTTAATTAGACACAGCTGGACTCCAATGAAGGAGTAGAACCATCTCAAGGAGGATCAGAAGGAAATGGACAGCCTGTGAGTTAAATATGAGTGTCACAGTAAAGGGTCTGAATACTTATGACCATGTGATATTTCAGTTTTTCTTTTTTTTAATAAATTTGCAAAAATATCTACATTTATGTTTTTTTTTCTGTCAATATGGGGTGCTGAGTGTACATTAATGAGAAATAAAATGAACTTTTTTGCTTTTAGCAAATGGCTGCAATGAAACAAAGAGTGAAAAATTTAAAGGGGTCTGAATACTTTCCGTACCCACTGTATAAGTGTAATAAAGTTACATAAGTTCTTCCTATTCCTCTCCCACACACCTTTTTCACTAGGGTTCAGTCCCTGTTTGGGAGATTCGTCTGGGGTTCGGCGTGGAGCAGGATAAAATATCAAACATTGACCCGCTGCAGGGACAGGGGAGGCGCGGGCCTGCCAGACCCCAGACTGTATTACCGCTCCGCAGTTTTGCTCCGTCTTTTCGACTGGAGTTTCCGTAGCGTGGATAAGCAATGGGTCTCTATCAAGGCTGACCTGCTCTCGGTTCCCCTCTCCTCATTGCTGTGGTACCGGCACATTTCCGTCCAGGATCCGCTAGGTACTCATTCCTTTCTTCACACTTCCTTAAGACCTGGGATTCGGTGTGCTCCAGTGGGAGAGTGGCTAGAGTTCCTGGCCCCCTCAGTCCCCTTTTCCGTAATGGTATCTTCCCCCCCGGGCCGTTCTGTAGACAGGTTCCTTTGCTGGCACAACAGCGACGACGTAAGACTTAGGCAGGATGCCGGGGACTCACCTCTTCCTTCATTGGCCCAGATGCGCGCTTCTCATCCAGACCTTCACTTGTCCTGGCTGGAGTACAGCCAACTTGTGGCCTTCTTGCGGAAATTCTCCTTGCCTCCTCTCCTTTCATCGACTATGACGGACCTAGAGTTCGCCCTTTCCCACGCTGACTCTCCCCCCGCGTGCACTCTCAACGCTTTACAGTATTCTTCTCCGGGACGCTACTCCAGGGCCCCCCTCATATATAGTTCCCTGGGAGTCAGATCTCCGTGCGGGTCTGCCCCTTGCTGACTGGGATAGGTTTTTCCTGTTTGCCCACAAGCTTCTGTTGCCTTGCAGTGCGCAAGAAAAGAATTTCAAAATTCTGTCTCGATGGTACAGGTGTTCTGACTTCCTCCACAGAATATATCCTGCTGTGACTGACTGGTGTTGGCGCTGTGGCACGGAAAAAGGTACCCTGTATCACATCTGGTGGGAGTTTGTTGTTCTTAGGCCCTTCTGGGACGCTGTGTTTGACCTGTATGCTAAGGTGTGTGGTTGTACTGTTGCAGCTACTCTCCAACTGGCCCTTCTTTCAGTTATCCCTGGCAGGATTTCTGCAGTGAGAAGGATCTCCTGCGACACATTCTCACGGCCGCCAGGACCGTCATTCCCAGGCACTGGCGGAGCACTGCTGCACCTTCTCTGGTTGAATTCCTACAGGAGCTTTTCCTAATAAGGAGAATGGAGGCCCTGGTGGTGGAGTATTCTTCCGATCCTTCCAAATTTGACGCTCTTTGGCGGCCTTGGGTCCTTTCAGGAATCGACCGAGTTCTCCTCTTTCTTCTCATGATCCGGAATTACCTTCTATTATTATTTTATTTCCCCCTTCTTTTCTTCAGTGGATACTGGTTGTTTTGCCCTTCCCCTTCCCCCTCCTCATCCTCCTCATGTGTCTTCCCTATTGCTTGTCCCAGCTGTGTGTTTCCCTGGTCTGTTTTGTCCGTCCTTTGGTTCTATGCAGGTGTTGTTCGTATATTCTCATACCCCTGGGCCTTCGCCCCATTACTAGCATAATGTGTTTTATAGCAGCGGGCGGGGATCCCCCCTAGCCTTTTGTATCAGGGCGAGGCCTGCGCGCCTTAGCGCCTTTGTTGGTCTATATTGTTTTTTTGATTTCCTTTTTCTTCCCCTTCCTTGTATTTTGTATTGTACTGAAAATTTCTTAAGAAACATTGATTAAATATAAAGTGACATAAACGTGAATAGAAAGGAATGTACATAAAAATAAAGATAGATATAAAAAATATACATACATATACACACGTGGACAAAATTGTTACCCTTCGTTTAATAAAAGAAAAACCCACAATAGTCACAACAGAAATAACTTGAATCTGACAACCCGCATGCTGAACGACTTAAAAAAAAAAAGTAGAAAATCGCACAAAATAATGATTATTCGCCATTTTGCCTCACAAAATGATCAATAAAAAGTGATCAAAAGGTCAGATGAAAACCAAAATGGTACCAATAAAAATCTCAAATCGTCACGCGAAAAATAAGCCCTCAAACAGCTCTGTCAACAGAAAACAGAAAAATAAAAAATGTTATGCCTTTCACAATATGGCGATGCAAAAATAAAATATTTTTTCCCTAAATGGAATTTTATTCTGCACAATTAGCAACGCATAAAAAAACAACATAAATTAGGTATCTACGTAATCGTACGGACCCGCAGAAGGTAACATGTTACTGTACACTGCAATAAATTAAATAAATTAATTAATTAAATTAAATGTTAAAAAGAAATGCCAGAATTTATGTTTTATTATACATCCCACCCAGAAAGAGTTAATAAAATTTAGTCAATAAGTTATAGGCACCCCAAAATGGTGGCATTGAAAAGTACATCTCATACCACAAAAAACAATCCCTCATATGGCCACATCGTCAGAAAATAAACAAAATATAGCTTGTACAATGTGAAGACAAAAATCCCAAAAATCGCCAAATCATTAGGACACAACTGGCTGTGGCAAGAAGGAAATGTATAAGCTGTGCGAGTATATCGGGGACACCCCATATTTAGAGTTTATGAGGGAGAATACACCAGCACTGATCCCCTAGAATGCCCCCCTCATGTCATAGGAGCTAGTGGGAGAATAGCATGGGATTTGGTGTACTCAATGTACTCCGCACAGCTTACAAATTCACTTCTGGGATACTAATGCTCACTACACCACTTGATAAATTATTTGAGGAGTGCAGTTTTCAAAATGGGGTCACTTTCTGGCGGATTCCAATTTACTGGCACCTCAGGGACTCTGTAAACATGACATGGTGTCCAAAATCCAAACCATCTAAATCTGCGCTCTGAAAGCCAAAGAGCGCTTATTCCCTTTGTGCCCTGCTGTGTGGCTCAACAGCAGGTCATGCCCACATATTTGATATTGTTGTACCCGGGACACCCCACTTAACTAACATATGTGGGTACAAACTGCTGTTTGAGCACCCAGCAGGGTGCAGAATAGAAGCAGCGCTATTTGGGTTTTGGAATGGTTTGGGTTTTGGATACCATGTCACTCAGAGTTCCCGAAATGCCAGTAAAGTGGAATCCCCTGACATGTGATGCCGTTTTGAAAAGTACACCCCTCAAGGAATTTATCCAGGGGTACAGTGAGTATTTTTGACCCCCAAGTGTTGCATTAATTTATTCTCCAGAGATGAATGCACCATCAGCCATACAGAGTGAAAATCACAATTTTTCCAGGAATACGTCATTTCATTGCACAATATGTTGTGCCCAGCTCGTGTCAGAGACAAATGCTCCAAAGGTTGTTGTACCAAGGGTAACCCGCTTAATGGTTTTTGGAGTGAGTGTCTCTACTGTCACAATCTAGGCACAACATGTCGGGCACTGAAATGGCGTATCTCTAGAAAAATTGCAATTTTAACTTTTCACTGTGCATTTATTTCTGGAAATTAAAATAATGCAATACTCGAGGGTTAAAAATGCTCGCTATGCCCCTTCATAAATTCCTTGAGGAGAGTAGTTTCTAAAATAGGGGATGCATTTTTTATTTTGCCTCAGACCCTCTGCAATTGCTCGCCAATGCGGTGTAAATAACCAAATTAGGCCCCAAATAAGTATGGTGCTTCTTAATTTTTGAGCCTTGCCATATTTATAGGCAAAAGAATAGGGCCACATATATGGTGTTTTCAAAATCAGGAGACAGAGCATAATAACTGGAGGGCTGACATTTCACAGTGCCGTGATATGGGCAGAACCTATTGGCCACTGAAATGGCCTATCTGGGAAAATGTCAATTTTCATTTTGCATCATCTGCTGCGTATTTCTTTTTGGAAAGCATCTTTGGGGTCATAATGATCACTATACTCTTTGAGGGGTGCAGTTTCCAAAATGAAGTCACTTCTTGGTACTCTCCACTTCATTAGCACCTTAGGGGCAAATGTGTCATGGCACCTGAAAATGATTCTGCCCTCCAAAAGCCTAATGGCACTCCCTGCCTTCTGCGCCCTGCCGTGTACCAATACAGCAGTTTTTCTTCACATATGGGGCATTTCCGTAGTCATGAGAAATTGCGTAACAAATTGTTGGATACATTTTCTCCTTTAACCCCTTATAAAAATGAAAAATTGTGGCTAAAGCATTTTATTGAAAAAAATATAATGTTTCATTTTCACTGCCCAATGTTACTAAATCTATGAAACAGCTGTTGGATCAAAATGCTCAGTATAGCCCTTGATACATTCCTTGAGGGGTGTAGTTTACAAAATGGGGTCACTTTCTAGAGGTTTCCACTATTTTGGCACCTCAAGGGCTCTGTAAATGCGACATGGTGCCTGAAACTGATCACAGCAAAATCTGCCTTCCAAAAGCTCATTGACGCTCCTTCCCTTCTGCATCTTGCTGTGTGCCCATATATCAGTTTACACTCACATGTGGTATATTTCGGTAGTTGGGAGAACTTGCATAACAAATTGTGTGATGCATTTTCTCCTTTAACACCTTGTGAATGTGTAAATACTAGTGCTAAATGAACATATAAGTAAAAAAAAATAAACGTTTAAATTTCACCTCCATTTTGTCTTAATTTCTGTTAAACACTTATAGGGTTGAAATACTTTGTATATGCTGTTTTGGCTTTAAGGGGTGCACTTTTGAAAATGGGGTGATTTATGGGGGTTTCTAATACAGGGGGCTTTCAAAACCCCTTCATAACTGGATTAGTCCCTTGAAAAATGGGTTTTGGAAATGTTCTTGAAAATTTTGAATATTGTTGTTTGACTTGTAAGCCTTATAATGTCCATAAAAAATAAAAGGGTGATTAAAGTTTGATGCCAACATAAAGCAGAGATATGGTACATTAGATTATGATCAAATTTGGGTGGTATGACTATCACTATGACTATGTAGGCAATGTACATCATTTCAAACTTTTTAAAATACATATTTTTCAACATTTCCACCAAATTTCCTATTTTTTTCATAATTAAACACAAAACATATTGACCAAAATGTACCACTAAGACGAAGTACAATGTGTCAAGAAAAAACAATATCAAAATCACTTTGGTGAGTTAAAGTGTTCCAATGTTATTACTGCATAAAGTGACACATGTCAGATTTGAAAAATTGAGCTCTGTCAGGAAGTCAAAAACTGACTTTGGCAGGAAAGGGTTGGACATTAACTTATAGGACAGCTACCTTCCAATAGGTAGTGCTAGAATTACAGATTCCTTCATTTTGTTTTGGAAAAAGAGCTCATTTGCATATTATTAAATGAAAACAATATAGAAAGAAAACAGTACATTCAACCCAGAATGCAGCTAAATACAATAACCACAAAGTGCTGCAAAAGTTAAAATAAATCTACATTGCTGGATTGTTTTAAATTAAAGGTACTGTATCTGATTTCAAACAATTCCATACATTAGGTGCAATATCATTTAACCCCTTAATGACCAGGCCTGCAAGGGTCCTAAATTAATGACTGTACACTTTTTAACTTTGCCATGGTTTATAAATAACACATAGGGTTGTTTATAAATACATTTTAGGCCTGGGCCCCACATTGTGAAAAAGCCGTGTTTTACAGTCCCTGCAAAGTGGATGGGATTCTGGCTAATCCCATCCACACATTGCAGAAAAAAATTATGCAGCAGAAAAGTTGCATTTTCAAAAACGTTGGAATTTTTGAAAATTGCAGCATGTCAATTATACCTATGGAAATGCTGCCATTTTCCATACAGGTATAATAGGGGCAGAAATTCCACAGAGGAAAACTGTGGACATTCTGTGAAAAATGCTGTGGAAAAAAAGTGCGGTCTTTTCCGCAGCGTTATCTCTCTGTGACTCACTAGGTGGTGCCTAAGCCTTAGAAAGATTTTTTGGTTTATTTTTTAGTTTTAATCAGGGTATTTTTGACATTTGCTAAATTGAAATAAACATAAAGTATAAAAGTAGGTTCCTTTATCATGTCACAGTTGTTTTGATAGATGTAAGGGAAATTAATCCATCTTGTCTCTATCTGCCATTTTGTATTTGATACTTACAGATTATGTCTGAATGTGTGACATTTTACAGGTGCATTATCTTAGGAACACATCTTTTTTATGTAGAAACTCACCCACACTTCATAACCACAGATAATTCTGTACCTCTGCTGTGTCTGTGTATGATTCTCTTAGCTGCTTCACACTAGCCACATCCAATTAGGAGCCAGAAGAATGTAGATTGGGTTGATTCCACCCATATAGATACGTTTATTTCTTTCAGTAATTAAATTTAAAAAACGACCTTTTATATTTTCTAGATTCTTTACACACAGAGTGTTCTATTTCAAGTGTTTTATTTCTGTAAATGTTGATTATGGTTTACAGGTAATGAAAACCAAAATCTAAGAAAATTAGAATATTGTAAAAAAGTTCAGCACAGCATTGTAAATTCAGTGTGTCACCTGCCAAGGTTTCCTAAGCCTTTAAATGTTCCCTCAGTCTGGTTCAGTAGGACACACAATCATGGAAGACGCTGATTATGAATTGAATTACTGAATCACTGAAATAAATGTACGTTTCAAAAATATTCTAATTTATTGAGATGCACCTGTATTTTCAGAAAATATATAGGTTTGAGGATTTAGCGTGAATTTTTTATTTTATTATTCAGGTTTTATTTATACATGTCAAAAATATGAAAATTTTCCTGGCTGGTATAAGATGTCCATATACAGTACAGACCAAAAGTTTGGACACACCTTCTCATTCCAAGAGTTTTCTCTATTTTCATGACTATAAAAATTGTAGATTCACACTGAAGGCATCAAAACTATGAATTAACACGTGTGGAATTATATACTTAACAAAGAAGTGTGAAACAACTGAAAATATGTCTTATATTCTAGGTTTTTCAAAGTAGCCACCTTTTGCTTTGATTACTGCTTTGCACACTCTTGGCATTCTATTGATGAGCTTCAAGAGGTAGTCACCTGAAATGGTCTTCCAACAGTCTTGAAGGAGTTCCCAGAGATGCTTAGCACTTGTTGGCCCTTTTGCCTTCACTCTGCGGTCCAGCTCACCCCAAACCATCTCAATTGGGTTCAGGTCTGGTGACTGTGGAGGCCAGGTCATCTGGCGTAGCACCCCATCACTCTCCTTCTTGGTCAAATAGCCCTTACACAGTCTGGAGGTATGTTTGGGGTCATTGTCCTGTTGAAAAATAAATGATGGTCCAACTAAACGCAAACCGGATGGAATAGTATGCCGCTGCAAAATGCTGTGGTAACCATGCTGGTTCAGTATTCCTTCAATTCTGAATAAATCCCCAACAGTGTCACCAGCAAAGCACCCCCACACCATCACACCTCCTCCTTCATGCTTCATGGTGGGAACCAGGCATGTAGAGTCCATTCGTTCACCTTTATTGCGTCGCACAAAGACACGGTGGTTTGAACCAAAGATCTCAAATTTGGACTCATCAGACCAAAGCACAGATTTCCACAGGTCTAATGTCCATTCCTTGTGTTCTTTAGCCCAAACAAGTCTCTTCTGCTTGTTGCCTGTCCTTAGCAGTGGTTTCCTAGCAGCTATTTTACCATGAAGGCCTGCTGCACACAGTCTCCCTCTTAACTGTTGTTGTAGAGATGTGTCTGCTGCTAGAACTCTGTGTGGCATTGACCTGGTCTCTAATCTGAACTGCTGTTAACCTGCGATTTCTGAGGCTGGTGACTCGGATGAACTTATCCTCCGCAGCAGAGGTGACTCTTGGTCTTTCTTTCCTGGGGCGTTCCTCATGTGAGCCAGTTTCTTTGTAGCGTTTGATGATTTTGGTCACTGCACTTGGGGACACTTTCAAAGTTTTCCCAATTTTTCAGACTGACTGACCTTCATTTCTTAAAGTAATGATGGCCACTCGTTTTTCTTTACTTAGCTGCTGTTTTTCTTGCAATAATTATAATTCTAACACTCCATTCAGTAGGACTATCAGCTGTGTATCCACCTGACTTCTGAACAACACAACTGATGGTCCCAACCCCATTTATAAGGCAAGAAATCCCACTTATTAAACCTGACAGGGCACACCTGTGAAGTGAAAACCATTTCAGGTGGCTACCTCTTGAAGCTCATCAAGAGAATGCCAAGAGTGTGCAAAGCAGTAATCAAAGCAAAAGGTGGCTACTTTGAAGAACCTAGAATATAAGACATATTTTCAGTTCTTTCACACTTTTTTGTTAAGTATATAATTCCACATGTGTTAATTCATAGTTTTGATGCCTTCAGTGTGAATCTACAATTTTTATAGACATGAAAATACAGAAAACTCTTGGAATGAGAAGGTGTGTCCAAACTTTTGGTCTGTACTGTACATCTGGCAATGAAAGTGTTAGGAAACACTGTTGTGTTGTGTGTAGTATGTTTATCATAAAGCAGCACATATCACTTTTGTTTAATAGGATATTTGTATAGCATCAGTAGTGTGGAATAATAAAAATACCAACAACTATATTTTAATATAGGCAGCAGTGATTCAGACTGGTTGCTGATAAACTAGCCTGCAGGCCATGTATGCTCAGAAATGAGAAAGCAAGTCTTTCTGAGAGAACATGCTGCAGGGCTTGCACACCAAAATCAAACTGTAGCATGTTTGTTTCTGAAATCATTTTATGTATGACTAATCCTTCTGCTCTTATATAATTTATCTTAATATTTCAGTCCTTGAAATGTTTTTATGAATTAATTTAATACCCTTAATTTATTTATTTATTTTTTTATATTTCCTCAAGACTAATTTAATGCTACCACGGCAGTAGTATGTTTTTCTTTTGCTACTGTTTTGGATAGTTCTTGTCGGGCCAAGAAATGTTCTTCTTTTTCTACCAACGTATTCCACTTTCTTCTGCTGATTAGGCCCAGATGAATGGAAAAGGAAGTCTCAAGCAGAGGAATCTGCAGCAAGATCGAGCAGGATGCTAACTGTGTGAACGTACCCTAATAGTTGAGCCACAGACTGAATTTTTATTAGTTGGGGAATTACTCTTAACAAAGCTTCAATAGTATTTTATCTTTATATACTACTGCATTGTATGCTTTAAAAAAAAATTATATATATATTTATATATATATATATATATATATATATAATTTTTTTTAAGCATATAATGTACTGGCATATAGAGTATATCTCTATGTACCAATATCTTATGCAAGGAAAAATATTTACATTTCTAGACTATTAAAAATTAAACATTTTTGCAAATATAAGTAATTAGAAAAAAATCTTTAAAACTTTCTGAAATTTTTAATCATCTTAGTGGTGACAATCTTTGTCACTATCGGTTACCAATAGATACGACCATGAATGCATGGGATTACCCTATTAATGCTGTGGCTCAGCAGTTAGGCCAGGGACCCATGTGGCGTAAACGCAAAAACCGCAGTGTTTTACAGTCACAGCAAAGTCTGGTCTCTTGGTCTCTTCATCTGGGGTTCCGCTTGTAGCCGCCTGAAGTTTCGTAAATGTGAGGGAGGGAGGGACAGCCCTTCCGGACACCTACCTATACTACCAGTCTGCAGTTCTCGTACGGTTATTCGACTGGCCTTATAGGTGCCCGAACAAACAATGGGTGTCCATTGAAGCAGACTTGCTCTCTGTAAACCTCTCTACCTTGCCATGGAATCCACCCCACTTTCACCCAAAACCTCTTGGACGCACATTTCTCTTCATATGCTTCCTATTCCTGTGATCCAAAATAGACTAGTGGCCAGGGTTCCACTCTTCCATAAACCTACAGTTGTGCTAAAAAGTTTACATACCCTGGCAGATTTTTTGTTTTTTTGGCCTATATGTAGGAAACATTTTATTGTTTATTGTATTGCATTTCCATGTGAATTCGGCCAAGGGCAGTGTATATAGATAAATGAAGTAAGGCAAGATGTAATATACATTATAGTCCTGTGTTGCAAAGTGATCTTTCTCTTCTTATCCTTTAATATACTAATAGTACTAATACTATTCGTATACAATTTTAATAAGATATACTACATATGAACATGGAAATGTTTTGCCATAGTAAGGGATATGTGTGGCATATGTGTGTATGTGCGGTATATGTGTCTGTACATGTTTATTGCTTTGTGTGTGGACATAAACATTAATGAAATAGTATGAACATTTTTATGACTGCGCTAAAGCTAAATTGTTATCAAAAGAGGAAATGCCAGGGAAATGTTCCAGCCAGACAATGTAGATCAAGAGCATGGTGTTAGCTTCAAAATGATGCTTCAAGATTTCTCTGGGAATAAATCTATAAATACTAACTTTGAGGCAGCAAATTTTACAAGGCATAAACTACAGAACAATTATACATGCACCATCAAGCTCAGCGATAAAAGCTTTGGCCTTCATTCAGCTTTATTTGACATGATTTTCAACTAATGTTCCATATTATTTTGTACAAATAATGAACAGGATTACCTTTCATCTGGTCTGGTATGGTAAATGTCTGGCCACATTATTTTGCCACAAATCCCATCCATACATAGGTAAAAATACGTGCAGCGGACACACTGTCATTTCCAAAATCGTTGCAATTTTGGAAATCGCAGCATGTCAGTTTATTAATTTTTTTTATTATATAATTTTGTTTATTTATATAGCACCATTAATTTCATGGTGCTTTACATTTGTGGATTTACATACGGTACACCAGATATACAAAACAGATAATGCTATCAGAGACCAACTGGCACAGTGGGATACAGGGCCCTGCCCGCAAGGGCTACAATCTACAATTTTACCTATACAAGGGCCAGCGGTTTCCCTATATGTATAATGGAAACACAGACTTTCTGTGAAAAGAGCTGTGGGAAAAAATGCAATGCATGGCCACCGCAGTTTTTCCCACAGAGCTTTTTAGCTGTGGCCCACTATGTGGGGCCTTAGCCTTAGACTAAGGCCACAGGTAGCGAAACACAGTTAAAATATTCTGTGGGTGAAAAAAAAGATATCTGAATAAATACATATGTATGCCAATCTCAAAATTAATACAAAGTCTTATGGATTTATATGCATTTTTTGCAGCAGTTTTTCCATTTGTTGTTTGCTTTAAAATATAATAATAATAATAATAATAATAATAATAATAAACTTTATTTATATAGCACCAACATATTGCATAGCACTTTACAAATCAGAGGACACATGAACAGACAATATGAGACATTACAATGTGACAAAGAAATAAACATATTAAACAATAGAAGTGAGGGCCCTGCTCGCAAGAGCTTACATTCTCAGTTGCTATTGTATTTAAAGCAGCAGATATAAACATACATTTTTTATTCATTTGGATGTGTGTTAATGCAGTAGTACGGTATCTCTGTATATGAACATATCATTAGTACCAAATAAGGACAGAAAGACAATAGTCAGTTTCATTGAATGTATCAATCAATCTGAAGTGTGGATTTTTAGAGTATAAGGTTAATGCAGAAGCGGCAGCTATTTCACTTCATCTATAAAAGTGGCGACACACTATGCATCTGAGTGCAGTTCTGGGACCACAGGTGCTGTCCCTTATAAGTAAGGTTGGGTTTACAAGGCAATTTATTGCTGAAGATCTGTGTGTGCTTTTTAATTGCAGTAATGAATAGTGTATGTGACTACCGTGTTTCTCTGAAAATAAGACAGGGTCTTATATTATTTTTTTCTCTGAAAAAAGGGCTAGGGCTTATTTTCAGGGTAGGTCTTACTTTTTTTCCATGATCAACAATCACACATTTGATCGCTTTTTATTTCAACTTTTATCAGAGGTGAAACAGCGAAAAAACAGCAGTTCGGCACTTTTGATTTTATTTTTCCGCTATGGCATTCACCATAGAGGTAAAATATTTTTATAAATTTGTAGAGTGGGCATTTTCGGACACAGGGATACCTAATGTGTATGTGTTTCACAGTAATATTTTATTTTTATATGTATTCTAGTGAAAGTGGGAGGGGATTGAACTTTTATTGTTTTGGGGGTTTTTTTTTTATATATTTTTTTTTTTTTTTTTTTTTTTATATTAACCCCTCCTAGGGGGCTTGATCCTGCAATCATCCCATAGACTGCAATATAACATATTGCAGTCTATGGGAGATTATCTACATTACTAGTGAGGCTGGCTGCTCATAGACCAGCCTTACTAGTAATATTCCTATGACAGGACTGGGAGCCTTCATAAGGCTCCCGGCCGTCAAAAGAACAGGTCGGCTCCTGCAATCTCACCGCGCGGGAACTGACCTGCAACCTGAAAGGTATGGGGCAACCGGCCCCGGGGATAGTTTCTCTGCTTTGGGGGTTCGATTTGGAGGGGGGTCACGGACTGGCACACCCAACAATGCCCACGATCAGTGGACTCTGATCGCGGGCATTAACTGCGGGTCTCCAGTACAACGGAGACCCGGTATATAGTAGCTATAGGGGATTCGGACTGGCCCTAGGGACTTAACAATGCCCGCGGTCAGAGTCCATTCTGATCGCGGGCATTAACTCCGGATCGTGCTACTTTGGTGGGAAGGGGGGGGGGGTAGCTATGGTAGCCGCTCTGCAGCAGAGCGGCTGCCATCTTTAAGGACCCGGCATCAGTAGGGCTTATTTTTCAAGCCTACTCCAAAAAACCTGGAAAATCTAGCTAGGGCTTATTTTCGGGGTAGGGCTTATTTTTGGAGAAACACGGTATGCATTTCACAGGTATGGTAATGACCATTAAACTGAAAACCTCTGGTGCGCTGACTGTTATCATATCAGGTGACATGCCTATGAATATGTGCTATGCATTCCTGCAATAAAAAAACACACACAGTTCTTCATCAAAAAAGCGCTGTGTAGTCTTCACATTTCACATTTGTGCAGCTATCTCCCTCACAATGTTCGCCTGAAATCAGTGGATGAAAGTCCTGCGCACACAAATTTTTCGTTCACCAATTTCAGTTTTAACCCTTTAAGGACACAGGGTATTTTGTACATTAATGCTTGGCGACATTTTTCCTATTTCCCCCCCCCTTCCAAAATTCATACCTTTTTTAATTTTCTGTCTACATAGTTATGTGACGGCTTATTCTTTTTGTGATTTGCCACCATTTCATATAAGGTTTTGACCAGCTTTTATTTATGTGTTATGGGGTCCATGTGAAATAACACACAATTCTATCATAATTTTTTGCATTTTGTTTTTCTGACATTCGCTGCATTAAAAATGCATAGCAGCTTTGTCCAGCAGATCATTACGATTACAGCGATACCACATTTATATTGATTTTTATTATGTTTTACCGCTTTTACAAATAAAATGTCACTTTTTGAAAATGAACGCTTTTCCTGGGGGTCACCGTATTTATTTGCAGGACAAGCTGTACTTTTTATTGGTACCAATGTTTGGTATATATGAATTTCTGATCACTTTTTATTGTAACTTTTTGGGGAAAGCAAAGTGACCAAAATATGTTTATTTGCACATTGCAGTATATTTGTTTTTATGGCATTCACAGTATGGTATAAATAACGCTATATGCACATGGGGATACCTAAGATGTTTGTTTATTTTTTTGTTTACATTATATATTTTTTAAATATAAAGGTGGGTTTTTTAATAATCTTTTTATTATTTGTTTGTTTATTGCTATGTGTTTTTACTATGTCTGAGTGGTTTTTTTTTTTAACTTTTTACATGTCCCACAAGCTTGGATCTCAGATTATTAAGACAGGTGATTCTTACATCAGTCTTAAATGATTCTCCCACAGGCAAACAACTCGCCAAAATTACTAGGAGGCCCTGGCCTTTTTGTATCATTTTGTATCAATTTTTTTTGTATTTTCTATGTTTCTGGGTCATCTGTCCATAGACTTTCATTGATTTGATACATCCATGCTGCATCAGCATTAGTGAAAGATAAAGGACGTGTTACCATTGTTTTTTGTGGACCAATGGTTATAAATAGATACATTGAAATGAATGGGTTTGTATGGCATCCAAAAAAAAATCGGACACTACACGTATATGATATGTGGATTAAGGGTTTGTAACTATGTTTGGTAACTAGTGTGTCACCCCCCATCAGGATTTTCTTTGCTTCTGACTTAATAGGTATAAGGTTAATAGTTAACAAAAAATCCTCCATGCTTTTGCATGCTTCGGTTTTTAATTATGTAAACCGATAATTCCTAGAATCCAAAGTTTGTTCCTAAGTAGTTATAATCTAGAGAGAGAAAAAAATATTTTCCTTACTTTTACAACTGAATACACCACACCCAACAAATAAACTAACATTTAATTGTCTTCACAATAGCATATAGACGGCCAAGTATTAACAAGTGATGTGTGACAAAATAGAAATGTCTGATGGAACAAATTAAAACAATGTGATTACTCTTTACTGCTTAATTGAAACCGGTTACATAAGTCAGTGTGATGAAATCTTGGGTTTTAAAGAGAACATGTCTGTTTTCTTGGTATTTCTGTTTTAGTAAATACTTGTATTTACCATAACGTAAAATTCTAGAGCATCCTTTCTTAGAACTCCACATTGTATTATCCCTCTATTGTTACTATTACACACTTAGTATAAATTAAAATTCTCGGGTGTTAGTAGTTGCTGGTTTGTCCCTGCACAGTCTGATACTGTTCAGTCAGTGTTTTCAGTTTCAGACTATAAAGAGACACCAAGCTTTGACAAGATTAATGGTAATGGTAATTTAATCACAAACTTATATTACACAAGAAAGGCATAAGGCAGACAAGTATTAATACATGTATTAAGTGTAGCCCTATTTGGGGGGGGGGGGTATGAGTATTATCCCTCCCGCAACAGACTCTGGCGCTGACCTGTGTGTATAATGGGACCTGAAGCCTTCGCTGAAGGGAAGAGTGGGAACATATATGAAATATATCAGTGCCTCCACCCAGGATAGAGCCTCTGTATTACAGGGAGGATCTCTTCCTGGGACTTACCCATGAGGTACAGTTAGTAGCCTTAACAAGGATCACTGTACTAATCTCACAGTCTGAAGAATACATACAGATACCACATAAGGTTATAACAGTAGCTTTATAAGAATCAACAGGGTAATAATACATTACATACAATATACTCAGAACACAGCAATACTACAACAACCAGCAAGTCCTCAACCGTCTTAGGTTATATACCCGGGTATATATATAGATATATAGCAAGAGTCCAGTGCACAATACCTCCAGGCAACAGAAGAGATGCAGGGGCCCCTGTGGATGACTGTGGATCCTCGGATTCTTCCAGGAGATGACAGACAGCCGATCAGGAGATGATGATGATGATGATGGTGAGATTCTTCACAGGCAGCAAACAGGGCGACGGTGACGGCAGTAGATGCAGGCCTGACTACCCTAACACTGAGTCCTTAACCTGCCAGCTAAACTACTAGTGCCACCGGGCCTCTAACTAGCTAGTTGGCCTTCGGAAGCCTAACCTATCACTGCCCTGAACTATATATATATATGGATCCCTAACTACGGTTACTAGCTAGGTCCTGTGAGTATATAGGGGGTAACACATACCTAACTATATACTGTGAAGTAAAGAGGAACAAGTGGCTCTTAGACTCCCTCAGACATAACATGTCTGTCTCAGCAGCTCTGCTCACATCTCTCCCCCCAGCAGCTCTGCCTCACATGTGTCTGACTCACTGTATTTACAAAACAAAACTTGCACTAAATGCCTGGGGTCTCTGAAGCCAAACTGCAGGGGCAAAGAAGCCAGATACATTATATACTAGTAGAAATGGCAGTTCCCTACATAAGTAAAATGCATGAGTTAACTGCTGCTCTATAAAATATATTCTGATAAACGATAAGAACAATTTAATAGATTGGCTTGCTTCATTCCATGAGGACATGGCCAGACAGTGCAACACCTACATGTGACCATATTTCGGGTGCACATTTTTGGCCAAAGTGTGGTTGCTGCACTGTCTGGCAGTGCCCTCAGAGTGAGGAAACCAAAACCAGGAATGGATTGATCCACACACCCTTAAGAGTAGGTTTACATACCACTGGAAGTCCGTTATGATAGAGTCCTATTATAACAGTTGGTGAATGCACACTAACTGACGTTAATATAACTGTTTCTTTTTAAAGGATCTAGCTCATGTCAACATTGTTAACATTTTTTGATGGATGCTAACAATAGACACTAACAGTAGCGTGAAAGCCCCCTAAGAAAACTGCATCAGAAAACTTGAACATGTAAGTATACCCTATGGGTTCTGGCACATGACGCAGCCCCCTGCCATATGCTAGTTACTGCGATGCACCTGCACCTTTTCAGAGAATATTAAAAGATAGAGGTGCAGAATATAAAGTGCAGATGTGGCCCACTAATTCGCAGTAATCAAATATGTAAGTACTGACACCCTCACGGTTCTTCTACTTACCAGAGAGGTTATTAAACACTTGTACAAAATGTAGATACTTTTTTATCTCAATAGGCCAAAATTCTGCTAATTACTATATATAATTGTTGGAACTGAATGAAACTTTATATTTGTGACTGTAAGGATGATATATTTAGGTGATTACAATATTAAGAGTGAAAGGATAGGTTTTTTTTTTAAAGGAAGTTCTAGTACCCTGTTGAACCACCTCTAGTCTGGATACAGCTACAGGATACAGGTGATATGGCTGGGCATGGAAGTATACAAGTTCTGTAAGGTACCCTGTTGTACTTTTGCCCACAGATGTTGTAGCTGGACCTGTGGATCCTACTCACTTATAGGATGTCAAAGTTGGTTCCAGCTGGTGTCATAAATGCTTGATAAATCTGGTGACTGGGAAGGCCAAGGATGTGTTGCATTCCTGGGAAACCCTTGTTGTGTATGGCAAGCATTATGCTGAAAAATGGCAGTTGGAAGCTTTGCAATGAAAGGCAACACATGTCCAAAGGATGACCTACACATATTACTGTGCTGTTAGTGTCCCTGGTATCACTTCTAGAGATGACCAACTGTTGTATGCAATGGCTCCCCAGATAACATCCCAGTAGCTGGGGCCGTATGTTACTCCACAGGAAAGGCAGAAATGAAGCGCTCACCATGCAGCCTCCATATATGAACCAACTGTTGTGAGATCCTAAACAGAACCTGGATTTGTTGCTAAAGATGATATGGTTCCAGTCCGTAGCAGTCCAGGTTTCTTGTGCATGACACGACTGCAAATGAAGGCAATAGTGACTGTCTGTCAATGGCAGGACACATAATAGGTGCTGTCACACCAGATTTCCTTTTGCTAAATACCTGGAAATAGTTTAGGCTGATACAGAGGTATAAAATGAAGGTGCAACCTTTGACTGGATGATAACAAGGAAACTGTGAAAGCTGCTTGCATGTAATTACTGCTCCCAACACCTCTTAACAGATAGGTGAGAATAGCTTAGATGGCAGGCAATTTGTCAAAATATCCAACTATTTATGATCTGTCATCAAGAGGTACATTACCCTAAAGTAGCCCCTGAGAGCCTTTTCTTAGGGCAGCAGGGGAACACTTTTATGCCCTCTTGTGGCAAGACCCAGTGTCTAATCAGACCACACCTGTAATCTTTTAAATATCTGCCTGAGACATAGCATGACAATTTTTGCAGTAATCCAACTTTTTTATGCAAGTAATTTTTTTTTTCTTGGCAATGAGTGTATTTTGCAACTAGTCTTTTCAAGGAGTCACTGCTTTTTAGTGGAAGGAAAGCTAGCTGAAAAAGCAAGAGTGGCATATAACATATAAGTATGTTTGATCAAAAATGTGTTTCTTGTGTGTGACTTGAAATTAAATGAATTTACATGTAGGGAATTTAGAAAGTCAAGTTTATTTTAACTAGTTTATCTATTTGGTATTCCTTTGTGGGGTTTTTTGTGTGTAATCCCCATTAGTCAAAATGTGCCAATTATGGGATGCTATACTGTCAGGGGCCAGGAAAGGGTGCTATGCTGTGGGGTGGGTGACCCTAAGTCAAAAGTTTGCTATGGGACCCAGTCTTTGCTACTTACACCCTGGTACTATCATCTCCTTATCTACAAGCTAGCAGTTAAGAGTGTATAGAGTAGCAGAGTATATGAGAAACAATTATATACAGTGTCTTTCCTATCCCCTCTTCATATACTAATATGCAGAAAGTAACTATGACTAAAAAGTGGAGAAGAAAACATATTGTTTTAATACGATATATTACAAAGTTTCTTAGTTTCACCTGTACTATTAACCCCTTCCCGACATTCACCGTATAAGTATGGCGCAGCAGGGAAGGACCCTCAACCAGCTCTATCTACAGAAAAATAAAAATGTTATGCCTTTCTGAATATGGTGATGCAAAAATAATAGATTTTTTTCCCTAAATGGAGTTTTATTCTGCAAAATTAGTAACACATAAAAAACATAAATTAGGTATCATTGTAATCATACTGACCCATAGAATAAAGGTAGCATGTTACTTATGCTGTATGATGCATGACAAAAAATGTAAATGTTAAAAAGTAATGCCAGATTTGATGGTTTTGTTTTTTAATTTAGCTAATAAGTTATAGACACCCAAAAATGGTGTAATTAAAAAGTACATCTCCTCCCGCAAAAATTGAGTCCTCATATGGCGACATCGCCAGAAAAAAAAAAAAAAAAATATCTTTCACAATGTCCCCCAAAACCACCAAATCATTAGGACAAAACTGGCTGCAGCCAAAAGGGAAATGCATAAGCGGTTCAAGCGTTAGAGCTTACAAGGTAAAATACACCAACACTGACCCCTCAGAATACTCCATCTCCCACCTGTGTCATAGTAGCCAATGGGAAAATAGCATGAGATTTGGTGTACCCAATGTACTCTGTGCAGCTTACATATTCACGTCTGGGAAACTAATGCTCACTTCTTCGAGTTGTACAGATTTCAAAATGGGGTCACTTTTTGGCAGATTCCACTTTACTAGCACCTCAGTGACTCAAACATGAAATGGTGTCTAAAAACCAAACCATCCGAGGTGCAAAACGGCTGTGAAAAATGTCCATTTTTCACGTCCGTCTTGCACCCGAGGGACACCCATTTCACAGATCCTTCTTACATTTGATTGTAAGGAGGGATCCGTGAAAACAGACAAAAAAAAAAAAACCATGACCTTTATTTACAACCAGGACGTCACTCACATAAGTCACCTGTGACGTCCCAGTTCCTTTCCTTAGGCTGCTGAGGCCACTGATTGGCCTTAGCAGTCATGTGCTGTTATGACTTCTGCTGGAACAAGCCCCAGGGAGCAGCTGCACTGGACAGTGGTGGGAGACATCGGAGTACCTGGGACAGGTTAGTATGGGTTTTTATTTTTCACCTTCTCTGGCCTCCTTGCAGAAGTCTGAAATTCCTTAACAACCCCTTTAATTTCCCTTTGGTAAAACACCAAGAGAATTAAAACTTTTCTCAACATAAAACTTTTTCATAAAGCGTTGAGCAACCATGCAGATAAACCCTCAGTACAGTAACTATGACTTCCCCTCTCTCTCCTATATGTCCTCTCTTCCAAGATCTGCACCCTCATAGTTCCATTATATTGTCAGCCCACAATTGCCATAGTAGGTGGTTCTTAGTATCAAATCTGACTTATCACTTTATGTGCTATTAACTTGGGATACTTTAACTTACCCAAGTGATTTTGAGACATTTTTTTGTATTTCACAGGAATGAAAACACAAGGTAACATTTCTTTTTTTTTTTTTTTTTTTTTTATAAATGCATTTATTTAATTCAAAAATTTACACATTCACAAGGAGTTAAAGGAGAAAAGGCATCCCACATTTTGTTATGCAATTTCTCCCTAGCACAGCAATATACCATTTGTGGTTTTAAACTGCTGTATGAGTACATGGGTGGCTTGGATTTTTGTTGGAACAGTTTTTGGGTGCCGTGTCGCATTTGCAGAGCCTCTATATTTCCACTACAAGGGAAAACCACAAAAAGTGACCCTTCATGGAATTTATCAAGGCATATAGTAAGCATTTTGACCACACTGTGACCTCTCAGATTTTATTAACACTGGGACATGAAAATTAAAAAGTACTTTTTTTTTTCAAAAAAATTGTAGTCAGAAGTATTTCATTTTCACAAGGGGTTAAAAAAAAAAAATATTCCCCACAATTTGATTTTGATTTTGAGTACTAAATATCAAACGTGGATGAAAACTTCCATTAGGCTTCTGGAGGGCAGAGCCTCTAAGGTGCCAGTGCATTGGAAAGTACCAAGAAGTGACCCCATTTTGGAAACTGCACCCCTCAAAAAATTTGTCAAGGACAATAGTGATTACTTAGACCACAGAGATGCTATCAAATAAGAAATACGCAATGGATGATGCAACATGAAAATTTACATTTTCCCAGATATATTGTATTTTAGTCCTCAATACGGCATCCAGCTTATAGCATAGTGAAAAATGAACTCTCCGGTTATTAATTATGCTCTGTATCCTGATTTTGGGAACACCCTACATGTGACCCTAATTTTTTGCCTTAAAATATGACAGGGTTTAGAAGTGAAAGAACTTGTGCATTTAAGTCCTAATTTGGTTATTTACATTGCATTTGCAGGCAATTGCAGAAAATTAAAAAATTGATCCCAAAATTGATTCCCATTTTGGAAGCTACATTCCTCAATGAATTCAGCAAGGGGCATAGCGAGCATTTTTATCCTCTGAGTGTTGCATTAATTTAGTTTAAAGAAATAAATGTGCAGTTAAATGTCAAAATTGTCCAATAAAATGCGTCCAGATTATGTCAGCAGAGACCCAGACTTCAAAACTGTTGAACGGATTATCCTGGGTTATCTTAAGCGATTATATACAGGAGTATGTGACTGTACATAACATTGTAAGTGACAGACAGCATGGTTTTACTAAAAACAGAAGCTGTCAGACTAACCTGCGGTGAGGTGAGTAGAAGTCTGGTCAGAGGGGAGGCTGTGGATATAGTGTTCCTGGAACTTTCAAAGGCATTTGACACTGTCCCTCATTGTCGTTTAATGGGTAAAATCAGGTCCATTGGCTTGGAAAATATAGTTTGTAATTGGATTGAAAACTGGTTAAAGGATCATATCCAGAGAGTTGTGCTGGCTCCTCTGTTATACGTGGTGTACCCCAGGGTTCAGTGGTGGGTCCTCTGTTATAAGTGGTGTACCCCAGGGTTCAGTGCTGGCTCCTCTGTTATAAGTGGTGTACCCCAGGGTTCAGTGCTAGCTCCACTGTCATTTAACTTATTTATTAATGATATAGAAGATGGTATTGTCTCTATTTTTGCAGATGATATGTAGAACAGTACAGTCTATAGAGGATGTACGTACAGGTGCATCTCAATAAATTAGAATATCTTTGAAACTTTTATTTCTTTCAGTAATTATATTAAAATAGTGACCTCCTATATTTTCTTAGAATATTGTAAAAAAGTTCTATATTGTAAATTCAGTGTGTCACCTGCCAAGGTTTCCTAAGCCTTTAAATGGTCCCTCAGTCTGGTTCAGTAGGACACACAATCATGGAAGACTCTGATTATGAATTGTATTACTGAATCACTGAAATGAATGAATGTTTCAAAAATATTCTAATTTATTGAGCTGCATCTGTAGGTTACAAGCAGACTTGGACAGACTGAGTGTTTGGGCATCCACATGGCAAATGAGGTTGAATATTGATAAATGTAAAGTTATGCATCTGGGTAAAAATAATCCACATGCAACAAATGTCCTAGAGGGAGTAAAGCTGGGAGAGTCACTGGTGGAGAAGGACCTGGGTGTACTTGTAGGATAAGTTACAGTATGCAATGTCAGTCATCTGCTTCTAAGACCAGCAGGATATTGTCTTGTATTAAAAGGGGTATGGACTCACAGGACAGGGATGTAATAGTATCACTTTATAAGTCATTGGTGCTGCCCCATCTGGATTATGCAGTTCAGTTCTGGTCACCAGTTCATAGAAAGGATGTCCTAGAGTTGGATAAGACTCAATGGAGCACCACAAAACTGATAAGGGGCATGGAGGACCTCTGCTATGATGAGAGACTATAGGAGTTAAATCTGTTTAGTCTGGAGAAGAGGCATTTAAGGGGAGATATGATAAACCAGTATAAATATATAAATGGCCCATACAAGAAATATGTTGAAAAGCTGTTCCATGTAAAATCCCCTCAAAAGACAAGGTGACACTCCCTCTGTCTGGAGAAAAAGGTTTAATCTCAAGAGCCAAAAAGGCTTCTTCACTGTAAGGACTGTGAATCTGTGGAATAGCCTACCCCAGGAACTGGTCATAACAGTCAAAGATGACAACTTCAACAAAGGATTAGATGCCTTTCTAGAGCAAAATAGCATTGATGGTTATGGAAATATATAGACTGTCTAATTAATTTTTGGTAGTGGGCACCCTTAAGCCAAAATGAAGAAACCGGAAGATGCATCCAGGCCTAGCTAGACATAGCATAGGACACACAAGAATAAAGCTGCGGCCAAAAAGAATGCTCAACTCACAAAATATAACAAATTAACAATGAAAGTTTATTGGGCACAAAATTTGAAAGCATTAAAAGAAAAGGACACAAAAGCCTCCTATGGCTGAGCAGCAAAAGTGTATACCAAATATATATGTCAAAAATAGGGTCAGGTCTATGATATGACAAATGAGCAGAATACTTAAAAAAATACATCAACAGATATCCTGTGTTATATCCCTACAGTGCTATCCCTATAAATGATACAAAAAGCATGTCCTGTGAATAAAGAAAAATAAAAAAAGGAAAAGACCATATGTGAAAATTATTAAATGTGACTTGATTCCTGAAAGAAAAAAGACACGTGAAAAAAATACTAACTAAGAAACAATGATGCATGAATGACTGCAGTGAAAAAACTATTCCTCTAATGTGCAGCTGTGCACTGACCACCATGTGCTACTCTGCACTGACCGACATGTGCTGAAAGGACTCCACCTGACTACATAGAACTAAAGACCCAACAGATTAAATGTACATAACATGATATTGTACAATAAATGGTTGCTCCTACCTTTAATCGGCTTGATCCATCTTACCCGACGCGTATTGAGCCAATTGGGCTTCCTCAGGGATAAAATAACAAATTTGCTGTGCCTTGCATCTATTTATAAGATGAAGCATGGTGTGACAGCTTCTAACAGCTTGGTATGTGCAAGCGTGATTGAAATATATAGCGCATGCGTGGTAATACAAGATCTAGCGAGATTTCACAATAAGACATCCAATGCGCATGCACGAAACATATATGTCCTCGCAAAGTCTAGAGAATGTAATCTCTTAGTCTTGTAAAGCTGTAAACATTACTGGCAATCTTTACATTACTAAGACTAAAATAAATGAAGCTTCTATTGAATAACATGCTCACTCTGCTAATTCTAATATAATAATTAAAGGGATTTTCAGGGCAAAAAATGTTTTTTTTTTTTTAAATTTGCTGTTAGTGCTATTAATGGGTTAATAAATGCACCCATACCTTTATCCATGTTTTGAGTGTCTTCTGGGTGTCTCTGGGAGCTCCTGGTATCTTCTGCATTTGTTTACATGGTTCCTGCTTCCACACTAACCCCTCTCACCTTACTCCCCCCTCCTTCCTCTCTCTCTCTCTCCCTCCCTCCCATACACCCCCTCCCTGTCTCTCTAGCTATCCCGCCCACTACTAGCCCTTCCCTACCTACTCAGCCCATCCCCCGACCCCATTATATACTTACCTCTCTTCCTTCCACGGCATCTTCCTGTGGGTCGGCCCCTCCTTCTTTACTGATACTGCAGGCGCGCACTCTTCTCCCAGCGCTGTTCTCTGCATGACAATCCACCTCTACTGCACATGCTTGGGAGCAGCGCAGTAGAGGTGTATTATCGGCAGCAGTGCACAGAGCAGCGCTGGGAGAAGCATCAGCAGTCAGAAAAGAATGAGGAGCCGTCTCGCAGGAAGAAGCCATGGAAGGTAAGTATGATGAAGTGGATGGGGGGGGGAGTAGTAGTGATGATCCGTTTCCAGAAATGGGGAAACGGATTATCACCGGATAATCAGAAAATGTGGGTAAATATACATTTTTGATTAATTATGTTATTTAGAAAGTAGGAAGGGGGAGGGTATTTAGATTAGTGTAGGGACTTCAATTTATCCCGGACAACCCCTTTAGTGTATGGTATCTTAATATGCACCTATCTAAGATGGATTAAAGGGGTTATTTTTAAAACACTAGATGTACAGAAAACCTCAAGATAACTAATTGTGGTTACAAAAAGAAGCTGTTACTTATGCCATTATTATTTTAGTATCGGTTAATGTAAGATAGACTAATTATATAATTAATAAATATAAATAAATATGTATAACCGTTAGTATCCTGCACATTCTTACACACCAAAATACATAATTTATTAAATAATGTTCCATCCCATAAATAATGCATATATATATAAAATATATATAAAAACAGAAATGTAGATATTTTTTCAAATTTATTAAAAAAGAAAAACTGAAATATCACATGGTCATAAGTATTCAGACCCTTTGCTCAGTATTGAGTAGAAGCCCCTTTTGAGCTAGTACAGCCATGAGTCTTCTTGGGTATGATGCAACAAGTTTTTCACATCTGGATTTGGGGATCCTCTGCCATTCTTCCTTGCAGATCCTCTCCATTTCCGTCAAGTTGGATGGTGAACATTGGTGGACAGCCATTTTCAGGTCTCTCCAGAGATGCTCAATTGGGTTGAGGTTAGGGCTCTGGCTGGGCCAGTCAAAAATGGTCACAGGGTTGTTCCGAAGCCACTCCTTTGTTATTTTAGCTGTGTGCTTAGGGTCATTGTCTTGTTGGAAGGTAGACCTTTGGCTCAGTCTGAGGTCCAGAGCACTCTGGAAGAGGTTTTCTTCCAGGATACCTCTGTACTTGGCCGCATTCATCTTTCCTTCAATTGCAATCAGTCGTCCTGTCCCTGCAGCTGAAAAACACCCCCATAGCATGATGCTGCCACCACCATGTTTCATTGTTGGGATTTTATTGGGCAGGTGATGAGCAGTTCAATCTTCGTCTCTTCAGACCAGAGAATATTATTTCTCATAGTCTGGGAGTCCTTCATGTGTTTTTTGGCAAACTCTATGTGGGCTTTCATATGTCTTGCACTGAGGAGAGGCTTCCTTCGGGCCACTCTACCATAAAGCCCCGACTGGTGGAGGGCTGCAGTGATAGTTGACTTTGTGGAACTTTCTCCCATCTCCCTACTGCATCTCTGGAGCTCAGCCACAGTGATCTTTGGGTTCTTCTTTACCGCTCTCAGCAAGGCTCTTCTCCCACGATTGCTCAGTTTGGCTGGACGGCCAGGTCTAGAAAGAGCTCTGGTCATCCCAAACTTCTTCCATTTAAGGATTATGGAGGCCACTGTGCTTTTAGGAACCTTGAGTGCTGCAGAAATTCTTTTGTAACCTTGGCCAGATCTGTGCCTTGCCACAATTCTGTCTCTGAGCTCCTTGGGCAGTTCCTTTGACCTCATGATTCTCATTTGCTCTGATATGCACTGTGAGCTGTGAGGTCTTATATAGACAGGTGTGTGGCTTTCCTAATCAAGTTCAATCAGTTTAATTAAACACAGCTGGACTCCAATGAAGGAGTAGAACCATCTCAAGGAGGATCAGAAGGAAATGGACAGCCTGTGAGTTAAATATGAGTGTCACAGCAAAGGGTCTGAATACTTATGACCATATGATATTTCAGTTTTTCTTTTTTAATAAATTTGAAAAAATATCTACATTTCTGTTTTTTTTTCTGTCAAGATGGAGTGCTGAGTGTACATTAATGAGAAATAAAATGAACTTTTTTGCTTTTAGCAAATGGCTGCAATGAAACAAAGTGAAAAATTTAAAGAGGTCTGAATACTTTCCGTACCCACTGTACTCTTGGATGCAGCTTATGTATACACAAAAACCAGCATGTGCGCAGTGCAAAAATTGTGTGAGAGAAAAAAAAACAAAAAACAAACTATTGTAAAATGAAAAGAAATATATATATAAATTATATCCCAATGTATGAATGGATATATAAAGATAAAAATATATTAGATATTAGGTATCTAAATATAATGCAAATTACCTCAAAAATTCCATAAAAGAAAGTTACTCATCAATTCACAAACTATTTAAGGAAAAAAATCCATCTGGATTCAATTTGTAATAATTTGTTGGTTAGGTCATCCCACTTTTACCTAACCTGACACTATTTTTGACATAAATATTTGGTATACGCTTTTGCTGCTCATCCATAGGAGGCTTTCTTGTCCTTTTTTTTTAAATGCTTTTAAATTTTTGTGCCCAATAAACTTTCATTGTTAATTTGTTATATTTAGTGAGTTGAGCGTCCTTTTTGGCCAGCAGCTTTTTTCTTGTGTGTCCTATATATAGACTGTGTGGCAATTTGGGGGGATTTAGCCTCAAAGGTGGCAGCCTCCTGGACTCGACAGCGGTGTAGGTGGTACTGGGTGCTGGAGAAGCAGCATTCAGATGGTGCAAATCCAAAGTAAAATGGCTTTTATTCAGCTTACAAATGGAACAAAAAATAACAAACAGCCTGGCTCAGTTAGTCCTTTCAGGACCCCAGTCCTTTTGGGACAAACCGCCCATCCGTCTCTGACTGGTTCCCCGTCTCCCTGCTTCCTGCAGGTCTCCACAACACTCTCTCCTGCTGCAGACACTCTGTCTGAAGATGGTGCCCCCACCCAGGGGTATGGCTGAGGACCTTTTCAAGCCCGGTTTTGGGTCGCTCACTAGCGCCCTCTTGGTTCACACACTCACATACCCTCCCCCTCAGCTCACTACCCATGGGGTGAGCTACAATGGGACAAGACATACTAAGTCGACGTCACTCTTTAATCAGATAAACTTGTCCTGTGATTTTCCACATGTCCCAATCTGGCGGTCTCTTTTTCCAAATTCTGGTAAGTCGAGATTTCCGTTTTTTCAGCACTTTAAATGCTACGCCAAGATCCTGGCCATTCTGTGCAAAGGCAAGTTCTACTTCATCACCTTCAAAATTCGCCATACAGGGGATCACATCATTTTCATCATACAGGTGCTATTGAAGAGATTGAACGAACGACTGCATTCATTGGTGGCACTGGTTCAGAAAATCGGATTCATCCTCGGATAAGTCAGGATCTGCTATAACCGCCACTGACTTCTGTAGACGACTTGGACAATTACTGAGAAAGTGATCACGTTTACCACAATAGAAGCATTGATTTTCCCGCAGTCTGCGTTCCCTTCTCTCTGCACTTTCACGTTTTTGTATACTGTCAATCTGCATAGGTTCAGCATCAACTTCAGAGTACTTCTTAGTTTCAGAGTCTCTGGAGGTGGAAGGTGGAACTGATAAGTACCGATTATTACGAAGCCAGAAAAAACTCCACTTTTCTTGCCTCCGCTCAGTCGAGTATCAATACGAACACAATGATGTACAAAATCATCAAAATTTGTGGGAGCATCAGCACGTGCTAATTCATCTTTAAGTGCATTAGATAGTCCATTCTTGAAAAATGTAAATTTTGCAGCATTATTCCAATCAGTGTCAACCCACCTTCTGAATTCTGTGGCATATTCAGCAACCGAGTGTCTGCCCTGACGTAGAGCCAATAATGTTGTTTCAGCTGTTGCACATTGGTTAGGATCATCAAATACCTGGCTCATAGCTGCAAGAAAGGCTTCTAAATCAAGACGTGCATCATTGGTCTCAATAAGGGGATTAGCCCAGGCTACGGCCTTATGTGTCAGAAGCATAATAATACACAGCACCTTAGATCTGTCAGTGCGGAAGTGAGAAGGGTGTGCCCCAAAATATAACTTGCATTGATTAATAAATCCACAGTATTTATCACGGTTCCCACCAAACCTGAAAGGTGGAAGAGGTAAGGTGGATGCAGAAGCTGGAACCACAGCCCGGTTTTAAAGTTCCTGTATTTGCTCTGCATATTAAGCCACCATATTTTTTAAATCCTAAGTTGCTTGTCTGAATATTTGCACATTATGAGATTTCTGGTTTTCAAATGCCAAATACTTTGTTTTCAAACTTTGCATTTCAGCGAAGATGTTAGTAAGTAAACAGTTCATATTGTTTACACGAACTTCCAAGCTCACTTCCCTGGTGGATTCCATACTTCAGGCTCGAGTATCCTGTTACGATATTGGTACTCACGGCTGGTATCCAGTGGCCAAATGGAAGAAAGCCAGACGCAGTTAGATGTTGTAGAGTAGTAATCTGGGGTGTGGCTTGAGGTATAGATCGCAAGGGTAATACAGCGAGGAAGTAGAAACAGTCTGAGAAAGATAGTTCAGAGGAGCTGGAGACTGGAAACAAGTCACAATACTCGAGCAAGGTTGAATTGCCTCATGGGTATAAATAGGCCCAAACAGGAAACAAGATGGCTTCAAATTGGCACACAACGGTCACCTTGGTTCAGGACAAATCCTAGGATAACACAGCAGCCTCCAGTGGTGAGGAGTGGAAGTGCAACACAATAGTTCAGAATGAGAGAAACAGCGGTCACTGGTGGTAAATTAGGAAAATACACCAGGATTCTGACACATAAGTTTGCAAAATTCAGTGGAATCCACTAATTGTTACAGCAGTGTCAACAGCTTGGCCAGGTGTGAGTTAAGTTGCACAACTTCCAGATGGCTGGGTGCATATTGCTGTTTCCTGGCCACACATTCCCTTATGGATGACTGATGTTGACATGGAAGAGGAGGAGTAGGAGTAGCAGTAGGCGAAACAGTTGTTAAGATGATAACAATGACCATTTGCTAGGTGTAGATGTGGCCTGCCTACAAGGAAAGAGAACAGCCTTGATCACTTTTCCTGCCAGTGTCGCTGTCAAGTCTATTTTTCCAAATAAGAGAGTGATACCTTTTCATGTGAATACATATAGATGTATTGTTTCTACTTGCAGATCTTGCACATCACCATGGAATTTAGCCATGTACAAAAAATTCCCACACGGGAGATGACTGTGTGTAGTTGCTGCCGCAAGCAGCAGCTACATCAGAAACATGTCTGCCACTATGACTATCAATGCCACGTCCCACTAGGTCTGCCCTGGCCAGGTTTTTTGGGTGTTGGGTTTCCGCAATGGCTGGAATTGTTACTATCACCACTGCAACCACCCTTTTCATTTGTTGTCACCTTGTTACCCTGACCCTGGGTTTCTGCTAAGAATAATCATAGGAAATGTCATCATCTTCCCCACTTTTTTCTGACACATCACAGCCATGCACAGCTGGTGGTAGTACCACAGTCCCTTCCACTACTACCTCCACCTCCAACAGTCATGACTTACTCCTCTACTGACTGTTATGTAGGAGAAGGAGGAGTCAGACGTCTGATTCAAGATCACATCACTCTCGGATATAATATCTTCCATCCATGACGACTCAAATTGTTTTTAAAACCTAATCTTTCCAATATAATATAATGGAATATGTGTTACAAATATAAAACAGGCCCAAGCAAATTATACTATTTTAACTACATTTCAATTAAATAATCAATCCTGAAAAATAAGTCCTGAAAATATCTTGAGATTTTATCTGACTATAGAATTTTTTTTCTTGCATTGTAAATGTTTAAAGCAGCAGGTCAAACCTGTAATTGGCATGTCTAATGATTGTAGCACTATATAACATTGTATACCATCACTGATTCACTTCTTGAGAAAGGCTCATGAGAGATGAGCTGAAATGTTGCTGTATGGGGCAATAAACTACCCTCACTGTTTTTCACTACAACCTTGGAGTGCTGCCTACTTTCTTTTTTTGTGATTTGCATAGGGACATTCCATTCCCTGAGGCTGGCACCCTTCCTTATTTTCTGGTGCAGTCTCTGTTTGCAAACTGTAAGTCAGTGTTCAGCCCAATTGACTTACAGGGTTGCTTCCTATAGGTGATTTTAGAGAGACAGTTTTTTTTTCCTTGTGGAGGAGAGCTAATTTGTATACCCCCACCCAGGGAGCATTGTCTGTGATAGTTCCTGTGCCAGCTGGTGGTCTTCAAACGAAAAATGATTATTATTATTATTAACATGTTATCATGGTTAGAGAAGAATATGCAGAATGGACTGTCTTGCAGTTCATCAGACTAAGGCTACGTTCACATCTGTGCCAGAGTCTCTGCTGCAGACTCCAGAGCAGTAGCAGCTGAAAATCTGGGGAGGAAAAAGTCCTGCACAGAGGACTTTTTCCTCTGCTGGTTTCAGTTTAAAAAACAACATAGTCAATCGAGTCTGCCGGGCTCCGTGTGTAACTGCTGTTAGTGGGTTCCCTGACAGACCCAAACAATGGAGAGCTGACGCAGATGTGTGAACCTAGTGAAAGATTAAGGACACACACAGCAAAAAAGCTGCTGAAAATCAGGTAGTTTATGCCTGTGGCTATCCTGGAGAATATTCTGCTGTCCTCCTGCAGCTTTCAGCCTTTGCATTGAAAAGGTTGAAATCTGAGGGTAAAATTCACAGCAATAAGTACTTAATCATATGTCCACATTTTGCGGATGTGTCATTTCTGTAATAAGCACGGACAACACAACACCCTGCTTATTTTCGGGTCGTGTGTAATCCTTGGTTGATCCCTTTATCAGTTCTATGAAAAATTATCTTTTTTTTTTATTTTCTATCATTTTCTATGTCTCTGGGTCCATGAAAAATGGACAGCACATGGATGATATTGTTTTTTTACATAAACCTGTAATTCTACATAGTTAGAATTTAGATAGTAATGTAAGTGTTTGCAATTAATTTTGGAAGTGATACTTTATCAGAATATCAACCTATCTAAAAATGATGTCCCACAGAATAACTTTACACAAGTGGTATTATACAATCATATTTATGAACTTTAATGTTAGAGAAATAAAGATTTCTGTATTAGGCTGAATTTTATGTGTACTGTATATTTAAAAAGAGAAAGGGCAGTTCATACTAAAATCTATATGAATCTTGTTTGTTCTTGTTTGAATCTTTGTTACACATCTGTGCTACAATCTCTCCTGAGTTTTTATTAATTCCTGAACATTCTCTTCTAAGCAGACCACACACGCTGCACATACTTATGTATTGTATGTACATCAATGAAAGCATCAAATGACAACCAAATTCCACTTAAAAAATGCAAGTGTATGTGGCCGTAAATAATATTATACGGTATGTGATTACCAGCATGGTTTTAAGGACAACAGTTGAGGTCACGCTGACCTCATTTTTAAGAAAAGGTGAGTAGAAGCCTGGACAGAGGGTCAGCTGTGGATACAGTGTTATTGGACCACTAAATAAATAAATAAAAACTTTATTTATATAGCGCCAACATATTCCGCAGCACTTTACAAATCAGAGGATACATGAACGGACAATATGAGACATTACAATGAGACATAGAAATTAACATATCAAACAATAGGAGTGGGAGCCCTGCTCACAAGAGCTTTCATTCTATGAGGAGATAGGGAGACACAAGAGGTAAGAGAGCTTGTTTGGTACAATGGCCCAGCCATCTTTTAATAAATAAGGTCATGTAACGGAAGCTGTATGAGCCCCTCACTAGCTGGTATACAGATACTAAGTGCAAGGAGTGCAGTGTAACTTCTAGATGTAGGGGTCAGTATCTGAGGAATAGAGGAGGAAAGATGGAATAGGATAAGAAATGCTAGTGTAGTGTGCGGAGGTGTAGAGCAATGTCATCAGGTCATGTGATAAGCCTGCCTAAACAGATATAATTTTTGGGAAATTTTTAAGCTGCTGTATTTGGGTATTAAACTGATTGTTCCAGTTTGAGAAAAGTCTAGGAGAAGGGAGTGGGATGTTCGGATAACAGAAGATGCTAGTCTAAGGTCATTGACAGAACAGAGAGGACGGTTAGGATGGTAAACAGTGACGAGAGAGGAGATATAGGGAGGTGCAGCGCTATAGATGGATTTGTGGGTGAGGGTAATAATTTTATATTGTATTCTGTGGGGCATTGCCAACCAGTGCAGTGACTGACACAAGGTAGATGCATCTGTGTACCAGATTGACAGAAAGATTCTGGCAGCTGCATTTAGGACAGATTGTAGAGGGGAGAGTTTAGTAAGAGGAAGCCCAATTAGAATAGAATAGCAATAGTGAAGATGAGAGAGAATCAGACTGACAATGAGGGTTTTTAAAGTTTCCACAGTGAGAAAAGAGCGGATTCTAGAGATGTTTTTGAGGTGCAGGTGGTGCTTCATATTAAGAATTGCTGGGGCAATGTAAAATCACAATGGAACTTGGTGACATCACAATGGGGCATTGTGACATCACAATTGGACTATGTAACATCACAATGGGGCATTCCTAAATGGGGCAGTGTTACATCACAGTGGAACTCGGTGACATAACAATGGAACTTTGTGAAAGTACAATGGAACTTTGTGACAAAACAATGAGGCATTGTGACATTACAATGGAGAATTCGTAAATGGGGAAATGTTACATCACAATGGAACTTTAACATGACAATAGGGCATTCGAAAATGGGGCAGTGTCATATCACTATAGAACTCAGTGACATCACAGTGGGGCATTATGACAACACAATGGAATTTGTGAAATCACAATGGGAGCATTTTGACATAGAAATTGGTCTCTGTATCATCATAATGGGGCATTTGTAATTTGGGCAATGTTACTTCACAATGGAACTCGTTGGCATCCCAATGTAACAATCTAATGTGTTGAATTTGCAAAGGTTTTTACATCAGTACAATCATCTAGTAAACCTTTTCAAAACAGCCTTAGACAGAATGCCACGTGATGAATATCAAGTTGTAATAAGAGCAGACAAGCAGGGGCGTAACTACCGGGGTTGCAGCGGGGTTTTTTTTTTTTTTTTTTTTTTAAATAGGCCGTTACCTGCTGGAGTAACACCAGCAGGTAACGGGCCCTATATACTTACTGATCCCCGGGGTCCTGATCACGGCCGCCTGCGCTTCCGATTCTGTGAAGGCGGCTGTGCGCAGTAGCGGGGATCGGTAGGTAAGGCTGCGGACCGAACCCCACAATCACTGCTATCATTATACTCCGGGGTCTTTTCAGACCCCGGAGTATAATAATCGGTGGCCCAGGGGAGATGAGGGAACATAAAAAACAATGTATTTACCTCTCCTACGCTTCTCCAGGCTTCGGGCCTGTTTGGTGACGTCCCAGATGTCAGCCGACGTCATTTTGCGTCGCGATGCCGGCCCGCATCATGTGACGTCGGCCTGGTCCAACACTGAAGAAGGCCAAAGTAGCAGGGAGTGGACCAGAGAGAGGAACAGATAAGTAGCATTGTTTTTTGATGTTTGTATCCTCCCCTAGGTCTCCAATCATTATACTGTGGGGTAATGTAGACTCCAGAGTATAATAATTGTTCATGGGTGGTCCACAATGGGACATAATACTGTGTGCAGGGGCCACTATGGGGCATAATACTGTGTGCAGTGGCCACTATGGGGCATAACACTGTGTGCAGGGGCCACTATGGTGCACAATACTGTGTGCAGGGGCCCACTATGGGGAATAATATTGTGTGCAGGGGCCACTATGGGGCATAATACTGTGTGCAGGGGCCACTATGCAGAATAATACTGTGTGCCGGGGCCACTATGCTGCATAATACTGTGTGCAGGGGCCACTATGGGGCATAATACTGTGTGCAGGGGCCACTATGGCGCATAATAGTGTGTGCAGGAATGCGTTTTTTTGGGGGGGGTTGGAGGGGGCGGTCCGGGGGGGGCGGTTGGGGGCAGCGGTTCGGGGGGGGGGGGGGGGGGCCCATGTCAAATGTTCGCCTTGGGGCCCAGCCATTCCTAGTTACGCCACTGCAGACAAGACACCGTTTGGTGAGCATGAAAGGCAATTTAATTCTCCCACTGTTAACGAAGTAGCTATTGTACTGGTTGGACAGGACTTTCAAAGCCGAGATATAATTATACAGCGATGAAGCGACAATCTTCAACGTATTGCAGAAACACATAGATCATATGATGCTCTGCAATATCCGATAATATTTTGGAATGGCCAAGATGGCTATCACTTTAATCTAACACTAGCAAGACTGCTAGGCCAACCAATAAAAAAAAAATCAGCTATGGACTTTTATGCCTACCAAATAATGATCAGACATGGGTCTTCTAACCACATTTTACAATGTAGGCAACTTTTTCATCAATTTATAGTTGATATGTATGCCAAGGTGGAAAGTGAGCGCCTTTTGTACATACGATTGAACCAACAAAAACTTAGAGTGGATGAATACATTCATTTAAGGGATGCTGTTGCTAATGATGGCAATATGGCTGACATTGGGCGTATGTTTATTTTACCGGCTACATTTACTGGAAGTCTCAAACATATGCATGAGTATGCTCAGGACGACATGACATATGTTCGGCTCTATGGTCGTCCTGATTTGTTTATTACAGTTACATGTAATCCAACTTGGCCAGAGATAAAGGAAAAGCTCCTCTGATCGACATGATTTAATAGCAAGGGTTTTTAAACAAAAACTGATCAAGCTCATGGACGTAATTACAAAGTGTTACATTTTTGGTGAAAGTTAGTGTTGTATGTATTCAATTGAGTGGCAAAAAGAGGTCTTCCACATGCTCATTTACTGATATGGCTAAAGGATAAGATACGCCCTCATTAAATTGACAGTGTTATTTCTGCTGAGCTTCCAAATCCAGAAGAGGATCTGGTATTTTTTGAAACTATTTCTAAAAATATGATCCATGGGCCATGTGGGCCACTTAACCCAAGATTACCATGTATGAAGGAAGGAAAATGTACTAAAAAGTATCCTCGCAACTTGATTGTAGAAACACTAACAGAAGATGATGGTTATCCTCTTTACAGAAGATGGAAACCTGAACAGGGAGGATATACTGCAACAATCAGATTAAAACAGGTTAAACAAAACACAGATCTTGAAATAGATAATTGATGGGTTGTACCTTACTCTCCACTGCTTTCAAAAATGTTTGATGCGCACATTAACATAGAATATTGTAACTCTGTTAAGTCAATTAAATACATTTGCAAATATGTTAACAAGGGCAGTGATATGGCAGTTTTCCAGCTAGAGAATCCAAAATGTACATCTGATGAGATTATGCTGTATCAGATGGGAAGGTATATAAGTAGTAATGAAGCCGTGTGGCGATTACTAAATTTTCCCATCCATGAAAGACATCCGACTGTAGTTCATCTCAGTATCCATCTTGAAAATGGACAACGAGTTTATTTTACCCCAAGAAAACCGCCCGAAACCCCCCCCCCCCCCCCCCCCCCCCCCCTCCCGCCGCCCTGTAATGCCCCCCCCCCCGGACCCCCCCCCTTTTTTTTTTTTTTTTTCTCTTCTTGCTGTGACACACCAAATCCCCCCAGGGGGGGGTAAAAAAAGACTTTCCCAAGAATGCAGAGGAAAGAGTTGCTCAATCACCCAATACAACATTGACAGCTTTCTTTCTCCTACGTCAAGCAGATCCATTTGCAAGGACTTTATTATATTCAGATATTCCAAAATATTATACATGGAATAAATCAAGAAAAGTATTTTGCAAGAGGAAACAAGGTGCAATGGTCCCAGGATGGGACGGACGTTCCAGTGATGCTCTTGGACGTGTGTATACAGTGCATCCAAACAACACAGAGTGTTACTACCTCCGATTACTGCTTTACACTGTCCGTGGGCCAACTTCTTTCATAGATTTGAAAATAGTTGATGGAGTGCTGTGTTAAACTTACAGGGAAGCATGCCAAAAGCATGGTCTGATCAAAGACGATCAACACTGGGACATGACATTGTAGAAAAGCATCTGTCACTCGCTTTCCACCTCAACTAAGAGACCTGTTCGCTATAATAATTACAACCTGCGCACCTTCCAATCCCTGCGTGCTTTGGGACAAATACAAAGAATATCTTAGTGAAGATATTCTTAGAGTGCAAAGGACAGTTAATCCAGACTTAGACTTAAATTTCACTGCTGACATATTCAACAAAGCCCTCTTGATGTTGGAAGAAAGGTGCATATCTATCAATAGTAAAACTCTAATAGAATTAGGTTTACCAGTACCAAATTGACCAGACTTTGATATTATGAACAGAGATATTCTGCAAGAAAAAAGCTATGATTTGGAAAAAGGTAAAGAATTTGTCATATTAAATAGGCGTCTTTTGGTTGATGACCAAAGATCGGTCCATATGGCAATTATGGGTCAGATTTCCAGTGGAAATGGGGGACTATTTTTCCTAGATGCACCAGGAGGTACTGGTAAAACATTTTTAATTAATTTGCTGCGTGCAGAAATTCGCTCAAACAATGATATTGCCTTGGCTGTTGCATCATCTGGGATTGCGGCCACTCTTTTAGATGGAGGGCGCATGGCTCATCCAGCACTAGGATTGCCCTTTAATATAGCGCTGTCAGAAAGTCCTGTCTGTAATATCACTAAGGGCTCTGGGAAAGCTAAGGTATTACAAACTTGCAAAGTAATTGTTTGGGATGAATGTATCATGGCGAACAAGAAAGCGGTCGAGGCCCTTGATCGCACCTTGAAAGATCTGCGGGGAACCGATTGTTTAATGGAGGGAATAGTTGTAATTTTTGCAGGTGACTTCTGCCAGACCTTACCTGTTCTTAAGGGAGCAACACCAGCGGATGAGCTGAATGCCTGTCTAAAATTTTCTTATCTGTGGATACATGTTCAGAAGCAAACTCTTACTACTAATATGCGAGTTCATTTGATGGGAAATACAACTGCGGACAAATTTACACACCAGCTACTATGCCTTGGAAATGACAGGTTCCCTACTGATTCCACTACTGGTCTTATTTTCTTTCCGGAAGATTTTTGTGAAATGACATCTTCGGTAATGGAACTTATTGACGAAGTTTTCCCTGATATTTGTAACAATTTTAACAACCATCAGTGGCTCTGTAAACGTGCAATCCTAGCACCTAAAAATGATAGTGTCAGCTCCATAAATCTACTAATTCAGGGAAGGCTGCCTGGTCTAGCGACCACATACATGTCCACTGATTCAGTCATGGAGAGTGAACAAGCCGTAATGTATCCATTGGAGTACCTGAATTCTTTGGAGCCACCGCATAAGCTCACTTTAAAAATAGGAGCCACAATAATTTTGCTTCGGAATCTTGACCCACCAAAAATGTGTAACGGCACAAGATTGTGCATTAAAAGTCTCATGCCCACTATAATAATAATAATAATAATAATAAAAATAATACACTTTATTTATATAGTGCCAACATATTCCGCAGCACTGTACAATTTGTAGGGTTCAAGTACTGACAAAAAAGATACATTACTAAGAAATATTCAATTCACACACTGGGACTGAGGGCCCTGCTCGCAAGAGCTTACAATCTATGAGGTAGAGGGGGTGACACAGGAGGTAACAGGGGCAGCAACAGACATAGCATTGTTTGTACAATGGTCAGATAATTCTGTAATAGAGGTTACTGTCATTACACATATATAAAGCTGTATGAGCCGTCACCAGTCGTGTCCTTTAACGTGCAGATGGTGCCTGGACATATAAAGTTAGTCTGATACGGCATCATATCCTGTGAGGTAATGCGGGAGCATGAACAGAGGAGGGTATGTTTTAGGGATTCTAAATAAAGAAGGGTTTACACTAGGAGTTGTGATAGGCCTGTCTGAAAAGATATGTCTTTAGTTTACGCTTGAAGCTGTGGAAATTGGGGGTTAATCTAATAGTCCGGAATAGAGCATTCCAGAGAAGTGGTGCAATTCGGGAGAAGTCTTGTATACGAGCATGGGAGGTTCTGATAATAGAGGATGTTAGTCTTAGGTCATTGAGTGAACGGAGAGTACAGGTTAGTCGATAGACAGAGATGAGGCAGGAAATGTAGGGAGGTGCAGCATTATGGAGAGCCTTGTGAATGAGGGTGATAAGTTTATATTGTATTCTGTATTGAATAGGCAGCCAATGTAGTGACCGGCACAGACCGGAGGCATCACTATAGCGTCTAGACTGATAGATGAGCCTGGCCGCCGCATTCAGAATAGATTGTAGAGGGGAGAGTTTAGTAAGGGGAAGACCGATTAGTAAGGAGTTACAGTAGTCAAGGCGAGAGTGAATCAGGGCAACAATAAGTGTCTTTAGTGTATCTGTGGTAAGGAAAGGGCGGATTCTGGAGATGTTTTTGAGGTGGAGATGACATGAGCGTGCGAGTGATTGGATTTGGGGGGTAAAGGAAAGGTCTGAGTCAAACAAAACCCTGAGGCAGCGGTCATACTGCCTAGGAGTTATGGTAAGGCCAGAGACTGCAATGGAGATATCAGGGATAGATCTATTAGATGGTGGAAACAGCAGTACTTCAGTCTTTGAGAGATTCAGTTTCAGATAGAGCGAAGACATGATATTTGAGACAGCAAAGAGACAGTCACTGGTGTTCTGTATTAGTGCAGGGGTGATGTCACGGGATGACGTATATAATTGGGTGTCATCAGCATAAAGATGGTACCGGAAGCCAAATCTAGTGATGGTTTTTCCAATGGGTGCTGTGTAGAGGGAGAAGAGCAGGGGACCTAGAACTGAGCCCTGAGGAACCCCAATGGCAAGGGGAAGAGGGGAAGAAACAGAGCCCGCAAATGATACACAGAAAGTGCGGTCAGAGAGATAAGAGGAGAACCAGGAGAGAGCGGTGTCTGTGATGCTGACAGAGCGGAGCATAGTGAGAAGGAGTTGATGGTCAACAGTGTCAAATGCTGCTGAGAGTTCTAGAAGAATAAGAAGAGAGAAGTCACCTTTGGATTTAGCCATCAGGAGATCATTGGAGACTTTTGTGAGGGCTGTTTCAGTAGAGTGCAGAGTGCGTAAGCCAGATTGTAAGGGGTCAAGAAGAGAGTTAGCAAAAAGATAGCGGATTAAACGAGAATAGACCAAGCGTTCCAAGATTTTGAAGATAAAAGGAAGGTTAGAGACAGGTCGATAGTTAGCAGCACAGGACGGGTCAAGGGAGGATTTCTTGAGTAGTGGGGTTATGACAGCATGTTTGAAAGAGGATGGGAAAATTCCCGAAGAGAGAGAGAGGTTAAATATTTTAGTAAGGTAAGTCATGACGGCAGGCAACAGAGACTGGAGAAGGTGTGAGGGGAAAGGGTCACTACTGCAGGTCGTAGGGCGAGAAGAGGATAGTAGCTGAGATACTTCCTCCTCTGTAACAGGTTCAAAAGATGAGAATGAACAGTCTGAAGTGCGGCTGGTGAGGGGGTCAATGCCACCTGGGGATTGGGCAGTTATTTCCTGACGGATCTTATTAATTTTATCATGGAGATAAGAGGCCAGGTCATCTGCGCTAAGGTCTGTGAATAGCATCTGCACCTTAGGGGTAAGTTAGAAATGAAAAGTTTCAAATAGCCTTTTAGGGTTACAGGAGAGAGAACAGATGAGAGTGGTGAAATAGGCTTGTTTGGCTAGGTGAAGGGCAGAATTATAGGTTTTAAACATAAATTTAAAGTGGATACCTATTTTCCACCATAATTTGCAAATAAATTCTTAAAAAATCAGACAATGTGATTTTCTGGATTTGTTTTCTCATTTTGTCTCCCATAGTTGAGGTCTATGATGTCAATTACAGGCCTCTCTCATCTTTTTAAGTAGGAGAACTTGCACAATTGTTGGCTGACTAAATACTTTTTTCCCCACTGTACATATACAAAGAAGAAGTGAACCAAGTCAAGTACAAAAGAGAAAAACAGGAGGTGAGGAGGGAGAGGGTACTAAAAACCCAAGGGAGGAGTATCCAACAGTACCCAACTAGGCAAGGAAAATATCGAGAAAACAACAAGCAATAATTAGAACCTAGGCAAAAAACATAGAACAAAACCCACACATGAAAGAAGGACAACAGGAGGAGAAGAGGGAGGAAAGAAGGAAGGGGGGGGGGGTCAGAGACCACGCAGAGTGCAGTATGTATCCCATGGATTCCAAATGGATTGGAACGCTATCATTGTATTATTAAGCATGACAGTTATGTTATGCATGCTGAGGACTTGGCCACACGGGACCATATGATCTGCCATTGCGCTGGGGAGATCTGCCTACCCAAGACTCAGACCACCTAACCATGTATTTGTGGACAAGGGGTGCACGTCCCTTTGGAGAAGAAAGAACACGGTAGTGATCTGAGATGAGACCCTTTGTAGAGGTACCAGCACGGCAATTCCTCTTAAATAGAGTAGGGACGGACACCCTTGTGGATAAATTACTTAATTTTTATTACGGCAGCACTTTTTTTAAAGTCTTATTTTCTACAAAAGAATTACTTCAATTAATGGTTTTTCTGGATGGAATCACCATGGACTAGAGCTGCAGCCGTTTTCTACCGTAGGGGAAGATTGATTTGATGCAACTGAACATTAGATGTTTTCGTTATATACGCTGTTCATTACCTTGACAGATCTGTCCTATCATGTCTATCATTTACCCATAACCTGTACAGGCTTCACTAGGGAGCGCCACTCCCTTTCTTTATTGTATTACATAGTGGCAGTAATTTTACAGACCAGAGAAAATTCACTTTTCTGGGTTGAAGGCTACTTCACATCTAGTGACCTGCTCATTTGAACTGTTTAAACTATTAGATTGATTTGTCTACAATTTTGTTCTAGTTATTTTAACTAAGTGGATTATACTGGCAATTTAAGATGGATTTTCTGAAAGATCGTAACTTCACAAGGGATTCATTGATTAACAAACTGACAGGATCTTCTACTTGCACTTGGAGTGTAAGTAACAATATAATTTTACAACAAGATCAATTCAAATTGATGACTGAATCTTTCTTGAAATTAGAATATCTTAAAAAAGAAATTCAAGGTAAAAAAGTCTTTCCAAGAAGTTTGAGAAAATCATTTGAATTTTCTTTCAAAGATGATTCAGAATTTACTAAGGATTGGAAAAATTATTTCGAATTATGTTGTGTAGGTTTAATGGAACAGTTAATCAAAAAAAGAATGTCTTTAGTAGCTAGTGAAATTTTTCAATCAATTGAGTGCAGGGATGTTTTAAATAAGTTTTTTGATACTATGGCATATGATAAATTTAATTACTTCTGTCTTTCAAAGAATAAATAAATTTGAGACTGATCTTATACATAAAAAGGCAACTCAATTCAACCGAAATCGTGAGGACTACAATACTTGCAATATTTGATTTTGACCAAAGAAACGTCTTCTATCTGAATTGGAACCTATTGTGGATACCATGGTCTTGGTTGGGTCTAGTGAATCAATTTTCACAACTGAACCCTTTAGAAATAGAGACAGATTATAGTCCAACAAAAAACTGTGGATTCTAGTGGTAATAGCAATACCCCCCAAAAAGAAAAAAACATGTTATTTAATAGTACCAGAGTGATTACTAAATCTAATTTAAGATAAGGTTAATAATAGTAAAAAAGTGATTACTGTAATTATTAAAACAAATAAAGAGGGGATTGATACAAAGAAAGGTTTTACACTCACAGTTTCTAAGGTATTTGAGAATAGAAATATTGTTAATGACACTCTTATATGTTTATCTGAAAATATGCCCTATTAAGTACTTCTGTATTAACTACACAAAAGGTTTCAATTAGTGATAAATCGGATGACAGTGTTATTGATACAACAATTATTGATTTGACCTGTAAAAAATATGTAGTAATTCAATTAATGATCACGTGAAAGATAAAACTACAGTTACATATATTTATAGCCCCTCGTACAAAAACAAGGTAAATCATCTGATTCTTTAATATCACAAAGTGGGAATACATTCTCCTAGAATGTAAATGTTCATATTGTACAGGCCAAGACTGTATTATCAACATCCCAGAAAACAACGCACAATATTAATACCGATGTTGCAATCATCCCCAATGTTATCGGGACGTACACCCCTAAGTCAAAAAAGAAAAATAGACAAAGAAGCTCTAGAGGACATGGGCTTGGTAGGAGGCAAAGAGATGGTGAACACATTTAGGCTGAGGCCCCACATTGCAGAAACACAGCGTTTTTTGTTGCTGGGAATTTTAAGATTTTTGAGCCAAAACCAAGAATGGCTACAGAAGGAATGGGAAATATATAGGAAGATCTTATACTTCTACCTTCTGCTCAATCCACTCCTGGCTTTGGCTCAAAAAACGTTGGGCCACAGCCTAAGGAAATACCTGCCCCTGTAAAAATCTTTAATCTCTATTAAAATCTGAAGAGGAGCTCCTTTTATCTAAAGGGCTTTCTTTTCATTCAAGTAGTTATGCTAATGCCTTTTATTTATTTTTGAATACTGACACTTTTGTGAGGAAATTAACCCTATGCAGACATTTTTCAATCACAGAAAAAAATTGTTAAAAAAAAAAGGTAATAAAAGTAAGGAGAAACACAATACCAACATGTGGATTTTAAAACAAATGCTGATTTTTATCCCAAACACCACCTAGGTAACTTTATTGAAACTTTTCAAACATTGGTACTAAGTTACTTTAGGGGTATTAATGCAACTAAAACTCCTAATCCTTTCAAAAGATAACAACTTTAGGTGAACATAAAACACTGACATCTTTGAATATGAATTCTGATATAGTAATATGCCCAGCTGATAAAGAGGGTGGGGTTGTCATTTTACAGAAATCGGATTACATTAAAGAAGTTTATAATATTCTAAATGATAACCAATATTATAAGAAATTGCATAATGATTCTTCAGATGAATATTTTTCTGCCTATACCCAAATGACTAGTTAATCAACAAATACTATATAAATAAATAATAAATAATAAAAATAACTAAATAATAAATACTAAAGCTTTTTGTAGACAAATTAAACTCGAACCTGTGGGGAATTGAATTTGCTCTCAACTTCTCCAACCAATCCATGCAATTTCTGGATTTGAAAAGTTATAAAAATTCAGAAGGAGATTTATGCACTAGAAATTATTTTAATCCTGTACATGTAAACAGTTATTTACCTTTTTCAAACAATCATCTACCCACATGGTTAAAAAAATATACCTTATGGACAATATTTACGTTTAAGAAAAAATTGTACAGAGCAGGCATCATTCAACCAACAAGCACTACTGTAATTTTAAAACAGAGATTTTTATACAATACCCTAAAGGGATACGAAATACAGCATATCAAAAATTTTATTAACTTAACACAAAATGAATACTTGAATAAAATACCAATAAAAAACAGATTAAGGCTGAGGCTCCACGTTGCGGAAATGCAGCTTTTTTTGTTGCAGATTTTGCTGCGTTTTTTTTCAGCCAAAATCTGCAACAAAAAAAGCTGCGTTTCCGCAACGTGGAGCCTCAGGCTAAGGCTGTACAACCAACACTGATCTAAGCTGAAATCTTTCCATACAGAGAACTGAAAGATCTTAAGTTGTGATATCCCTTCTACTACTTTTTTACCTTTATCTTTTTATCTGTACCTACTGTCACTGTAATGCCTCTACCTTGGAGTTTTTTTGTATTTGTAGTTGTATTATCTATGCTGCTGAATTTCCCCATGGTGGGACTATTAAAGGATTATTTTATTTTATTTTATCTTAAAGGGATTATGTGAATAATTATTTGATATTCTCAATCAGTTAGTCCAAATGGTGAAAGTGTATTTAATTTAAAAATCCAAAAGCTTTCTCGAGTGTGATTTAAGATTAAGTGACAAATATACGTGGTTAGTGTGTGCATTTGAGTCCATAACTTTTATTGTACATTGCATAGCAAGATATAAAAGTACTACAGATTATACAAGTAGCTACTGTATATATTTATTTTAAGATTAACTATACTGTGTTCAGGGGTGTATAGAGGGGTACTGTTACTTTTATAATCATATAAGTTTATTTTTTGTTTAGGGGGAAAGTCTCCAGTGTGATACACAGGTAACCAGCTGTAGCTGGTTACCTAATTAAAAGGGGATAAATTGCTGCTGTTTGCTGGGTGCATTCCCTTTGCAATCAGAGGAATCAGCGGCAGCTTGTTCTGCAACTTGGAGCAGCTTTAAAAGCTAAGTATAAAGCGAGTGTGTGAGCTGGCGAGTGTGGTTTGATTCCAAGTGTGATTGATCTAAGTGTGACTTAAGATTAAGTGACTTTAGATTCAGGGACTTTACAAAAAAAACAAAAAAAAACAACCAAATCAGGTAAGATGTGCTCCATGCTTGCCAATGCGGTCCAGTGTACATCTTGCAGCATGTATTCTCTGCTTGAGCAGCTGCTTGAGGGGGCATACTGCTGTTCAAGATGTAAGCACGTTGCACATTTGGAAGCCCAGATCATGGATCTAAATGAGCAAATTGCAAGACTGAGATCCATTGATAACTACCTGTACCGCGAGCCACACAGGAAAGGCAGCGGGAGATTAGGGAGGTAAACAAGTGGCTTAAGAGCTGGTGTAGGAAGGAGGGGTTTGGGTTCCTGGAGAACTGGGCCAACTTTGCTGTGAGCTACAGGTTCTATGGTAGGGATGGGCTGCATCTCAATGGGGAGGGTGCAGCTGTGCTGGGGGAGAAGATGGCTAGACGGTTGGAGGAGTGTTTAAACTAGGGACTGGGGGGGGTAACAGATGTAGAGGGAATGATAGTGTAGAAATGGAAAGACGGCTAAATAATGTAACTGGGGGTGGAGCGGGGGGGTGGGGTTAGAACAGTCAGTAGGCAGTGGAAGAGTAGGGATAATGATAAATCCATGAAATGTATGTATACTAACACCAGAAGTCTCACTAACAAGATGGAGGAACTGGAAGTGATAATGTTGGAAGAGAAATATGACATGGTGGGGATAAGTGAGACATGGCTGGACTCTAGCTATGACTGGGCTGTAAATATAAAGGGGTACATTATGTTTAGAAAGGAGCATACCAATAGGAAAGGGGGAGGTTTGCTTATACGTAAAATCCTGCCTTACGCCAGTTCTGCGTGAGGTCATCTGGGAGGAAAATGAATATGTGGAGTCCTTATGGGTGGAAATTAAGGGAGGAACAAAGAATAATAAAATACTCATAGGGGTTTGTTATAAATCTCCAAATATAATGGAAGAAGCTGAAAATGTACTAATAAAACAAATAGATGAGGCCACAAAGCACAATAAAGTCATTATTATGGGGGATTTCAACTACCCAGATATCAACTGGGAGGCAGAAACCTGCAGGTCCAACAAAGGGAACAGGTTTTTGTCAGTAATAAAAGACAATTACCTGTCGCAACTAGTGCAGGACCCAAGAGGCGAGGCACTTTTAGACCTAATTTTAACAAATGAACCTGACACATTGTCAAAAGTGTAAGCTCTTGCGAGCAGGGCCCTCAGTCCCAGTGTGTGAATTGACTATTTCTTTGTAATGTATCTTTTTTGTCAGTACTTGAACCAAACAAGTTGTACAGTGCTGCGGAATATGTTGGCGCTATACAAATAAAATGTATTATTATTAGGGGTAATTTTAACTCTCCATTAAATGTCACCTGTTTAACCCAGGAGGAAGTGCGTTGCCGCCTTCAAAATACTAAAATAGATAAATCACCAGGTCCAGATGGCATACACCCTGAGTTCTGAGGGAATTATGCACTGTGATAGACAGACCCTTATATGTATTATTTAAGGATTCAGTAATGACTGGGTCTGTTCCACTTGATTGGCGCATAGCAAATGTGGTGCCAATTTTCAAAAAGGGGTCTAAAAGTGAGCCTGGAAACTATAGGTCAGTAATTTTGACTTCTGTGGTGGGTAAGATATTTGAGAGCTTTCTAAGAGATGCTATCCTGGAGTACTTCAATGTAAATAATCTTATAACACCCAATCAGCATGGGTTTATGAGGAATCAGTCCTGTCAGACTAATCTGATCAGCTTCTATGAAGAGGTCAGTTCAAGACTAGACATGGGTAGTGCAGTGGACGTGGTGTATCTGAACTTTTCAAAGGCTTTTGATACTGTACCACATAAAAGGTTGGTATGCAAAATGAGAATGTTGGGACTGGGGGAAAACATATGCATTTGGGTTCGCAACTGGCTCACTCATAGGAAACAGAGGGTGCTTATTAATGGTAAATATTCAGACTGGGTAACAGTCACCAGTGGGGTGCCACAGGGGTCAGTATTGGGCCCTCTCCTGTTTAATATCTTTATTAATGACCTGGTAGACGGTTTGCAAAGCAGGGTGTCCATATTTGCAGATGATACTAAATTTTGTAAGGTAATCAAAAATGAGGAGGATAGTAGAATATTACAAGGGGATCTAAGGAAGCTGGAAGCATGGGCCGAGACTTGGCAAATGAAGTTTAATATTGACAAATGTAAGGTTATGCATTTTGGATGACGAAATAAAATGTATGATTATGTACTTAATAGTAAACTACTGGGTAAAACTGCCAATGAAAAAGACTTGGGGATTGTGGTGGACAATAAGCTTACTTTTAGTGACCAGTGCCAGGCAGCGGCTGTGAAAGGGCAAATAAAATTATGGGATGCATCAAAAGAGGTAAAGATTCTCATGACAAGAACATAGTTATGCCTCTATACAAATCACTGGTACGGCCACACTCAGACTATTGTGCAAAATTCTGGGCCCCAGTATACAAGAAAGACAAAATCGAACTAGAAAGAGTGCAAAGAAGGGCAACCAAAATTATTAGCGGAATGGGTGGATTGGAGTACAACGATAGATTAACAAACTTGGGGTTATTGAGTTTAGAGAAAAGACTTCTACGGGGAGATCTAATAACAATGTACAAATACATGAAGGGACAGCACAAAGAACTTTCTAATGATCTTTTTACTCCTAGGCCAGTGACAGTGACAAGGGGACATCCTCTACGACTGGAGGAGAGAAAGTTTCACCAGCAACATAGAAGAGGATTCTTTACAGTAAGAACAACAAGGCTATGGAACTCTCTGCCCCAAGTCTGAAAACGTTTTTAGCATATAGATGGAATTTGTTCTACAATAAAAAACTTTAGAGGGATGTAAACTCTCGTTTAATCCGCTATCTTTCTGCTAACTCTCTTCTTGACCCCTTACAATCTGGCTTCCGCACTCTGCACTCTACTGAAACGGCCCTCCCAAAAGTCTATAAATGATCTCCTGACTTCTCTCTTCTTATTCTTCTAGATCTCTCAGCAGCATTTGACACTGTTGACCATCAACTCCTCCTCACTATGCTCCGTTCTGTTGGCCTCATGGACTTTGCTCTCTCCTGGTTCTCCTCTTATCTCTCTGACTGCACTTTCTGTGTATCATTTGCGGGCTCTGTTTCTTCCCCTCTTCTTCTTGCCGTTGGGGTTCCTCAGGGCTCGGTCCTAGATCCCCTGCTCTTCTCCCTCTACACAGCCCCCATTGGACAAACCATCACCAGATTTGGCTTCCAGTACCATCTTTATGCTGATGACACCCAATTATATACGTCATTCCGTGACATCACCCCTGCACTAATACAGAACACCAGTCACTGTCTCTCTGCTGTCTCAAATATCATGTCTTTGCTTTATCTGAAACTGAATCTCTCAAAGACTGAAGTACTGCTGTTTCCACCATCTAATAGATCTGTCCCTGATATCTCCATTGCAGTCTCCGGGCCTTACCATAACTCCTAGGCAGCATGCCCGCTGCCTCAGGGTTATGTTTGACTCAGACCTTTACTACACCCCCCAAATCCAATCACTCGCACGCTCATGTCATCTCCACCTCAAAAACATCTCCAGAATACGCCCTTTCCTTACCACAGATACACTAAAGACACTTATTTTTGCCCTGATCCACTCTCGCCTTGACTACTGTAACTCCTTACTAATCGGTCTTCTCCTTACTAGACTCTCCCCTCTACAATCTATTCTGAATGCGGTGGCCAGGCTCATCTATCAGTCTAGACGCTACAGCGATACCTCCAGTCTGTGCTGGTCATTACATTGGCTGCCTATTCAATACAGAGTACAATATAAACTTATCACCCTCATTCACAAGGCTCTCCATAATGTTGCACCTCCCTACATTTCCTCCCTCATCTCTGTCTATCGCCCAACCCGTGCTCTCCATTCACTCAATGACCTAAGACTAACATCCTCTATTATCAGAACCTCCCACGCTCGTATACAAGACTTCTCTCGAGTTGCACCACTCCTCTGGAATGCTCTATCGCGGACTATTAGATTAACCCCCAATTTCCACAGCTTCAAGCGTAAACTAAAGACATATCTTTTCAGACAGGCCTATCACAACTCCTAATGTAAACCCTTCTGTAGTTAGAATCCCTAAAACATACCCTCCTCTGTTTATGCTCCAACATTACCTCACAGGATATGATGCCGTATCAGACTAACTTTATATGTTCAGGCACCATCTGCACGTTAAAGGACACGACCGGTGACGACTCATACAGCTTATATATGTGTAATGACAGTAACCTCTGTTACAAAATTGTCTGACCATTGTACAAGCAATGCTACGTCTGTTGTCGCCCCTGATATGTCTTGTGTCACCCCTCTACCTCATAGATTGTAAGCTCCTGCGAGCTTGAACACTACAAATTGTACAGTGCTGCGGAATATGTTGGCGCTATATAAATAAAATTTATTATTATTATTATTATTATTAAGGCAGTTGCACACTACCAAAACGCATTGCCTTTATATTTGTATTTTCTATTTGTACTTTACTTTTATTTTTAAATAAATGACTTAATTTTTATTACGGCAGCGCTTTTTTAAAGTCTTTTTTTCTACAAAAAAAAAAAATTAATCACAGTGGAATTCTGTGACCTCACATAGGATATTGAGACATCACAAAGGAACTCTGTGACATCACAATGGGGCATTTTGGCACCAAAATGGAACTGTAAGTTCAATTATAATGAGATAATGCCCCATTGTAATGTCACAAAATTCCATTGTGATGTCACAGTGCCCCATTGTGAAGTCAAAGAATTCCATTGTGATATCACTATGCCCCATTGTGATGTCACTGAGTTCCATTGTGATGTATCACTACTCCATTTACAAATGCCACATTTTGATGTTAGATTCCCATGTCACAATTCCACACTTACATCACAATGGAGCATTACAACATCACAATGGAACTGTTGGACATCAAAATGAGGCAACACAATGGTTCATTGTTACATCACAATGGGGCACTGTGACATCACAATGGAAGGTTGTGACATCCCAATGAGACATTTTAACATAGAAATGGAGCTCTGTGTCAAGATAATGTGGCATTATTAAATGGTGAAATGTTACATCACAATGGACCTCGGAATAATAACAATGGATCATTGTGACATCACATTGGAATTCTGTGACTTCACAATGAGTTATTGTGACATCACAATGGAATACTGCAACAACACAATAGGTCATTGTGACATCACAAAGGAACTCAGTGAAATCACAATGGAACTCAGTGACATCACAATGGAACTCAGTGACATCACAATGGAACTTTTGACATCACAATGGGGCATTTTGAAATTGAGCTCTGTGTCATCATTCATGAATGGGGCAATGTTGCATCACAATGAAACTTGTTAACATTACTATGGAGCTCTGTGGCATCACAATGGGGCATTCATTAATGGGGCAAAGTTATATAAAATGGAATGGATCCCGATGAAATCACAATGGAACTTTGTGAGATTACATTGGAAGCTTATGACATCACAATGGATCTCTGTAACATCACAACCGAGCATTTATAAATAGGGCAATGTTACATCACAATGGACCTTGGTGACATGACAATGGGGCATTGTGACATCAATTTGGAACTCTGTGACTTCACAATGGGATATTGTGACATCACAATGGAACTCTAACATCACAATGGGGTATTCATAAATTGGGCAGTGTTACATCACAATGGCATTCGCTGACATCACAATGGAACTTTGTGACATCACAATGAAGCTTTAAAACATCACAATGGGGCATTTGTCAATGGGGCAGTGTTATGTCACAATGGAACTTCGTGGAAATTTGGCATTATAATATCACAATGGGGCATTCGTAAATGGATAAAAGTTACATCACAATGGGGCATTCTGAAATGGGGCATTGTTACATCACAATTGACCGTTGTGATATCACAATGAAACTCTTTCACTTTACAATGGCGTATTGTGACATCACAATGGAACTTGGTTTCATCACAATGGAACTTTGTGATATAACAATGGAGTCTTGTGACATCACAATGGAGTCTTGTGACATCACAATGGAATTCTTTGACATTACAATGAGCTATTGTTATATCGAAATGGAACTTTAATATGACAATGGGGCATGCACAAATGGGCAGTGTTACATCACAATAGAATTTGGTGACATCATAATGGGGCATTGTGACATCACATTGGAACTTTATTGCATCACAATGGGGCAGTGGGAGATCACAATGGCACTTTGTGACATCAATATGGGGCATTGTGACATCATCAAGAAGCTCTATTATATCACAAAGGGGCATTCATAAATGAGGAAATGTTATATAACAATGAAACTCATTGACATCACAATGTAACATTTCTCATATCAAAATATTTCATTAGGATATCACAATGGAACTATGTGACTTCATATTGCGGTATTGTGAAAATAGAATGGGATATTTGTAAATGGTGCATTATTGTATCTTAATTATGCACTGTGACATCAGAATGGGACTCTGTGACATCACAATGTAACTGTGTAATATAACAGTGGGAATTTTGTAAATGGGGAAATGTTACATTACAATGAAACTCAGTAACATGACAATGAGGCATTCTGACACCACAATGGGGCATTTGTAAATGGAGAAAAGTTACATCACAATGGAAATTTGTGTCATCACAATGAGATAACTTGACATCACAATGGTGCTCTCTGACATCAAACTGGGGTATTGTGAAATTCATAAATGGGGCAATGATACATCACAATCAACCTCTGTAAAATGGCAATGGGGCATTGTGACATCACATTGGAACTGTGACTTCACAATGTGGTATTGTGACATAAGAATGGAACTTTGTGACATCATAATGGGGAATTGTGACATCACTATAGAGCTAAATGATCTAAAAATGTGGCATTGTGATATTACAGTATAACTCCTTGACTTCTCAAAGGGCTATTATGATATCACAATGAAAATTGGTAACATTACAATGCAATTTATTGTCATCAGAATGAGACTCTGTGACATCATAATGGCATATTGTGATATCACAATTGAAGTTTGTGCATCACAATGACTCATTATTAAATCACAAGTGAGTTCTTAAACTTCACAATTGGACATTTGTAAATGGAACAATGTTACTTCACATTGGAACTTGGTGACATGACAATGGTGCACTGTGACATCAAAATGCAGTGTTACATAACAATATAACTCTGTGACATCACAATGTGGCATTGTGACATCACATTGGAACTTTATGACATCACAATGTAGCATTGTGACATAGAAATTAAGCTCTGTGTCATCATAATAGGGTATTCGTAAATTAGGTAATGTTACATCACAACTGAACTTGTTTACATCACAATGGATCTTTGTGACATCTCTATGGAACTTTCTGACATCACAAGGGAGCATTGTGACATCACAAGGGAGCATTGTGACATCACAATGAAATTTGGTGACATCACAACAATGTAACGTTATGAGATCTCAATGGGGCATTGTGAAATCACAATGAAACTTTGTGACATCACAATGGTTCATTGTGATATGTGAAGGGAGCTCTGTGACTTCATATTGGGGTACTGTGACTTCATAAAGGGACATGTGTAAATGAAGCAATGTTACATCACAGTGGAACTTAGTGACATCACAATGAGGCACTGTGACATCACAATGGGACTTTGTAACATTACAATAGGGCATTGTGATATCACAATATCACTTTGTGACATTAGAATGGGTTATTCACAAATGGGGCAATGTTACATTGCAATGGAACTTTGTGACATCACAAGGCTCACACTGGGCTTGCTTCACTTAGTGGCTACTGTCTACATGGAGTTAAAAATTGGAGTTGAAGAGCAGGAGTGAACATACCTGTAAATAACTTACTCTATTACCCAGCTGTTGTGGTCCATGTGGGCACCAATGTCAGAACTAATGGTAGGTGGAATCTCCTTAAGAATAATTTTAGAGAACTAGGCTCCAAGCTGAAGGGAAGGACCTCCAAGGTTGTATTCTCTGGAATACTGTCTGTGCCATGCACTACACAGGAAAGGCAGCATGAGCTTAGAGAGTTAAATGCATGGCTCAAGTCTTGGTGCAGGAAAGAAGGGTTTGGTTCCTAGAGGTCTGGGCTGACTTTTCACCGGGGTAAAAGCTGTTTTCCACAGATAACTTGCAACTGAATGGAAGGGGTCTGCTGTACTGATGGAGAGAATTCTAGCAGGAGTGGTGGAGCATTTTAACTAGGAACGCGGGGGTGGGGGGGTCAGGCATATATAGGGGTAGATAGGTCAAAGAGGGGATAGGCTACCGTGGTAGGTCCAGAAGTGGATTGTGGTGGAGGAATCGTTGATTGTAATGTCAATCTGTATTCCCTTAGTCCAGACAGCAGCACAATATGGGGTATCTCTGCCCCTGTGTGTTGTTTAGGACAGGTGGAACCTTTAATTAGCACCAAAAAGGTGCCTCCTACTAGCCCTATAAGAGGGCACAAGAGACCTCGCTCCACTGTGTAAATTATAAAGTAACAGGAAACAAGCTTCTAGGGAGGGAAGCCTTGTGCTGCTGTCTGGACTAAGGGAATACAGATTGACATTACAATCAACAATTCCCCTTACGTCCGACAGCAGCACAATATGGGGAGATAGCAAGTAATTCCCCTAGGGAGGGTTTCCTCGCCTTACAACGTCAAGGACTGACTGACCAAAGGCAGTTGTCTGAAAACTGCGGATGTCCAATGATAATGTTTAACAAAAGGTCAACTGAGATGACTATGATGCAGCCGCACAAATCTGGTCCAATGGTAAGGACCGATACTCAGCCAAAGAAGTCGACAACCCAGGTCAAGTGGCCGTAGAAAAACTGGAGGGAATAACTCCTGAATAAGTAAGGAAGACTTAATGGTCTCCTTGATCCATGTGGATAGAGTAGGCTTGGAAGCCTTGAGGCCTCTGTTTTTACCCTGCATATCAATTAGTAGGCTTTCGGCCTTCTTAAGCGGTTGAGTGTGGAATAGGTAAATCCACAGACACCTTACCACATCTAAGGTGTTGAGCTTTTCTTCCTCCTCAGAGGTTGGAGAGGGGAAAAACACAGGTAACGAAATTAGCTGATTGCTATTATAGTATGAGGGGACCTTAGGGATAAACCCAGGTAAACCTAAGGTGCACCCTATCTGCAAAAACAAAATGTACGGTTCTCTAGAAGAGAGGGCCTGGAGCACCCCTACTCTTTGGCAGATATAATAGCCAACAAAAAAGTGGTTTTGTAGGCTAAATATTTTATCTCCGTAGTCTCCAAGGGTCCAAATGGAGGACCGCACAGGCCTGTAAGGACTACCGCAAGGTCCCACTGGGGATGATACTGAGGGCTTTAGCCTCATTGCCCCTTTAAGGAACCTTGCAACCAGAGGATCCTGAGACAGACATCTGTTCAAATGAGCGGAGAGGGCCGCAATCTGCACTTTCAAAGTGGCAGGGGCAAGGCCCTTATCCAAACCGTCCTGAAGAAAATATCAGCCGTTGAAGGTTCTAGATTATTAATACCCTTCTTGGAGCACCACTCCATGAAAATCTTGGCTGTCCTCTGGTAGATTCTGCTCTTGCAGAATAAAGGGTCTTCAGGACGGCCTCTGACAGTCCTCTATCCTGCTGTAGGGACTGCTCAACCTCCAGGCTGTCAGGTTGAATCTCCAGAGATCCTGGCACTTCAGAGATCCTTGGGAAACCAGGTTCTGGATGGGGGGAAGCCTCCAATATATCCCTCGACTCATCTCCATGAGTTGGGAAAAAAACAAGCTCTTTTTGGCCAGAATGGAATGATGGCTATCACAGAGACTTGGTCCTGTCTAATTTTCATTAATACCTTTGGTATTATTGGAATTGGAGGGAAGATGTATGCCAGCCTGGACCTCCAAGGGATGGACAGGGCATCCACTGCCAAGGGATTGTCCTCCTGGTAAAGGGAACAGAACTTCTCCACCTTGACGTTGAGTCGGGTTGCCATGAGGTCTATTTCTGGAAGACCCCTGTTCAGGGTAATCTGATGAAAGACTTCTGGATTGAGTGACCATTCTCCTGATACGGCATAACCCCGACTCAACCGATCCGCTACTATGTTCAGGGAGCCCTTGATGTGAACTGCGGATAAATGGGTTAGATTTTTCTCTGCCCATGTAAATATCAGATTTGCCTCTCTAAGGAGGGTTGGTGATCTGGTGCCTCCCTGTCTGTTCACGTACAGCACTGTGGTCATGTTGTCTGACCGGATTTTGACTGCTCTTCCCCTGGGAAGAGGCAAGCAATAGAGTAAGGCACGATATACGGCTCTGAGCTCCTTCCAGTTGGACAAGGTCCTTTTTTCAGGAGCGCTCCAGACTCCCTTTATGGAGTTTTCGTCCAATGGGCTCCCCATCCCGAGAGGGATGCATCTGTAGTCAACAGGGTCCAAGAAGGTTGGACCGTGGACCTTCCGTCTTTCAGGTGCAACCACCACTTGAGGGAAAGACGGGTCCTGGGGGAGAGTCGAATCTTCTTGCTGAATGTAAGAAGGGAGCGATCCCAAGCCTCTAGTAACTCCTTCTGGAGGGGACGTAAGTGCCACAAGGCCCATGGGACTGCCTCCACTGAGGAAGACATCAAGCCCAGGATCTTCATCAATGTTCTGATGGAGGCTATCGGCTTTTTGAAGAGGTGCCGGACTGCCACAACCAGCTTCTCCTTCCTTGCTGGTGTCAAGGAGATTTGCAGGCGGACTGAATCTAGGAAGTAGTTTTCTCAGAGGAACTTCCTTCGAGTTGAAGGGATCGTTTTTGACTTCTCCCAATTTATAAGCCATCACAGACTCTGAAGGCTGTCTGTAGGTACTGGAGCAGAACACTCTGACTGGGCCTTTATCAACCAGTCGTCTAGATAAGGCACCAAGAATATCCCCTGAAGCCTGAGGGCGGCCGTTATGGGGGCCACTACCTTTGTAAAGGTGTGGGAAGCAGAGGAGATCCCGAAGGGTAGTGCTGTGAATTGAAAGTGCTTCCTGTGGCCGGAAACTACTACGGCAATCCTTAGAAAAAAACCTTCTGTGTGGAGGTAAATAGAAATATGCAAATGGGCGTCTTATATCCAAAGTCACAAAAAACATCGCCTTAGAGGAGAAAGGTGGTGACAGACTTTATGGTTTCCCTACGGAAGCGCTTCTTTTTGATGAAGCGGTTGAGGTACCTTAAGTCTATGATCATTCTCCACTTGTCTGCCGGTTTTGGCATCAGGAAGACGGGAGAATAGACACTGGATCCTTCTTCTAGAGAAGGGACTTCCACCAGGGCTCCCTTGTGAATGTACTCTCGGATGGAGCATTCCAATGTAGTCTGCTGCATTGTAGGGAGGCTGCGAGTTAACACAAACCGATCCTGAGGAGGACGGAGGAACTTGATTGCATAACCTCTTTGGATTACCTACCGGACCCATGGGTCTCGAATTTTTCCCTGCCCGCAGTTGAGAAAGTGGGAGACACGACTTCCGACAAGAATCTCGGCCACAGGAAAACTGCTTCTGATGTCAAAAGCTAGGCTTGACTTTTTTTATCATCAGACTTCGGAATCTCCGGCCGGCGTCTCTAGGAATAACTAGAGCCTCTCTGGACTGCCTTCCACGACGAGGCGGATAGCCTCTACCACGGCCAGAGCCAGACCTACCTCTGAAGGCCTGGGGTAAAGTTTTACCCTTCTTGTCGGCCAAGCCCTCTAGGATCTCATCTAGGGCACAGCCAAAGACTCTACCCAGCTCAAAGGGTAATGCGTACAAATTATACTTTGAGGGGAACACAGCTCTCCAAGGTTTTAACCATAGAGGTCTTCCTGCTGCAGTGTTCTTGGTAAGTGCCAGGGATTTGGCCGCCAGCCTTAATTGATGGTGGGAGGCTTCCGTTAAATATTCAGCTGCTAGGGAAACTGAGCCTAGAAACCCTAGCAGCTCGTCTCTGGAGACTTCCAGAGTTGGTCACTTTCGAGGTGGACCAGGTCAGTACATAATTTGGCTGACACTTCACAGGACGCAACCGCCACAGCGGTCTTGGGCGAGGCAGCTGAATAAGCCTTCTTGAAGGTATTGTCGAAGCGCCTGCCATGGCGTCGTGCAGATTTGCTCCATCATCTGATGGTACCTTAGTGCGGCAGGACAGTTTAACCACTGCCATATCCACCTTGGGAGGAGAACCCCATTGATCCCATTGAGCAACTGGGAATAAAGCGCCGAACCTCCTAGGAACCACAAGAGGTTTTTCAGGACTTCTCCACTCTGAGGACATTCATTTTTGTAATGTCTGATCCACTTGGAAGACCCTAGGCCCTCTATAGGTGGACGCGGAGGCTTCCCTGTCAACATCACGATCCTTAGACCGGATGGACTTCAGCAGCCGGCTTAATTTTTCGAGTGGAAGCACGGCCTGCTGGGATCTTCAGTGGAATCGTCAGATGAGAGTGTCTCGTCCACTATCTGATAATCTTCATCAGAGATCCGTAAGGAAGATTGTGTCTCAATCTGCGGTCTCTTGGCAATCTGGGCGATGGAAGAACGAATCTCCTTTAAGAGACTCCTCATATAGTCCTTTACCCAAGTAACAACCTCTTATAGAAGGTACTTCCGGCGGAGATCCGCGACACTGGTGACAGCGGGTAAAATCATAGCCGTCAGGTAAAGGGGTATTGCAATCCAAACACATTAGGTGTTTCACGTTTAGAGGAACCTCCTAAGCGCATCGCCATTACGTGATGCAGAAGATGACATCTGAAACATCAAACAGCCACGTGACACTGAAACAGGGAAGATCGCCAAGCATCGCATAAAAACCCAAGGGGTACCTTTTTTTTTTTTTTTTTTTTTTTTTTTGAATCGGTCACTTGAAGAGAGAAAAAAACCGTCAGAAAAAAACCAGCCACCGCAACCCGCAGCAGAGGAGCTAGAAACCACTCACTCAACAAATAAAGGACTGCATTCAGACCTTTTAAATGTAATCGAGCAGCGAGGGGAGGAAGCCAACAAAGAAACATTTATACAGCATCAAAACAAGTCAAACGCCATAATGGAACATAGAGGAGCATAAGCCTAAGCCAGAGGCTCAAAATACAAGCAGCAAAAATCAATTCTATATTTTGCCTTTAAATTTTAAATTTCCAAACTTACCGCACTTTTTCCGAGAAAACCGGAAGTAGGGCGCGGTGGTGCGCAAAGGCTTCCTTCCCCTGGAACACGGGACCGGAGAAAAGTTCCGGCCGAGGAGGTTCCCCGCTTGCTTCCGGGATCGCGCTGCCTGCAGATGGATGCCGGATAACGCTGCGCTGCGGTGCGAAGGCCCGAAGGACCGGAGGTTTTTTCTTTGGGACCGAGGTACCCCAAAAAGGTAAGCCAGGAGTAAATAAAACCCCTAGCAACGGGAGGTCACAAGAGACCTCCGTCCACCTGTTCCACACAGGACAGAAAAAAACACAGTGGAGGGAGGTCTCTTGTGCCCTCTTATAGGTCTAGTAGGAGGCACCTTTTTGGTGCTAATTAAAGGTTCCACCTGTCCTAAACAACACACAGGGGCAGAGATACCCCATATTGTGCTGCTGTCGGACGTAAGGGGAATTAGAATTGTTGAATAGAGATCCATTTATTATAACTGAACAGTATACACAAATCTGGAAATAAAACTTCAAGCATGCACATTTCTAGTAATGAATGTGTAAACTTGGATAGCAATTTAAAGTGTGTTCACATATGCCACAAGGAAACTGGGGGTGCAAACTGTGGTAGCTTGAGGCCCTGGTCGAGGATGAAAACATTGATATAGTTGGTGTGACTGAGACATGGCTAAAGAATCCTCACATAACTGGGCTGTTAAAATTCCGGGTTGAGTAGAAGTCTGGGCAAAGGGGAGGCTATGGAGATAGAGTTCTTGGACTTTGCAAAAGCATTTGACACTATGTCTCATAGATTTTTAATAGTTAAAATCAGGTCCACTGGCTTGGAAAATATAGTTTGAAATTGGATTGGAAACTGGTTGAAGGATCGTATCCAGAGAGTTGTGGACAATTGCTATAGCTCAGACTGGTCTTCTGTTATACGTGGTGTAACCCAGGGTTCAGTTCTAGGTCCACTGTCTAGGTCCACTAGACTCTATTTTTGCAGATGACACCAAGCTATGTAGTACAGTACAGTCTATAGAGGATATACATAGGTTACAAGCAGACTTGGACAGACTGAGTGTTGGGGCATCCACATAGCAAATTAAGTTAAATGTGAATAACTGTAAGTTATGCATCTGGGTCAAAATAATCCACATGCAACATACATCCTAGGGGGGATAATGCTGGGAGAGTCACTGGTGGAGAAGGACCTTGGTGTACTTGTATTTTGTATTAAAAGGGGTATGGACTCATGGGACAGGGATATAATATTTGCATTTTATAAGTCATTGGTGCGGCCCCTGTATTACGCAATTCAGTTCTGGGCACCAATATATAGAAAGGATGTCCTAGAGTTGGAGAAGTTTCAACGGAGGGCCCCAAAACTGATAAGGGACATGGAGGACCTAAGTTATGAGGAAAGACTTAAGGAGTTAAATCTGTTTATTTTGAAGAAGAGGTGTTTAAGGGGGAAATTGATAAACCTGTATAAATATGTATATGGGCCATACAAGAAATATGGGGAAAAGCTGTTCCATGTTAAATCCCCTCAAAAGACAAAGAGACACTCGCATCACAATGGGGCATTTTCACATCACAATGGAACTTTGTGACATCACATTGGAGCATTGGAACCTCACAATGGTATTCTAACATCCTAATGGAGCATTCGTAAATGGGGCAGGGTTACATCACATTGGAACTTGCTGACATCACAATGGGACATTGTGACGTTAAAATAGAATTTGGTGACATCACAGTGGGGCATTTGTAAATGCGGCAGTGTTACATTACAGTGGAACTCTGTGACATCACAAGGAGGCATTTCTAAATGGGGAGTGTTACATAACAATGGAACTCTATGATATTACAATAGGGCATTGTGACATCACAATGGAACTCAGTGACATCTCAATGGGGCATTGTAAGATCACAATGGAATTTTTTGACATCACAATGGGGCAATGTGACATCATAATGGAATGTGTTGACATCACAGTGGAACTTTGTGACATCAGTATAGGGGCATTGTGATATTACAATGGGTATTTCTCATCATATTGGGGCATTGAGACATCGCAATGAAATCTTGTGTTATCACAATGGAACTTTGTGATATCACAACGGGGCATTGTCACATCACAATGGGGAATTTGTAAATGGGGCAATGTTACATCACAATGGAACTCATCAACATCATCAACTTTGTGACATGACAATGGATCATTTATAAATGGGGAAATGTTACACCACAATGGAGCTTGGTGACATCACAATAGGGAATTGTGACATCACAATGTAACTTTGTTACATCACAATGGAACTGTGCGATATCGCAATGAGGAATTATGATTTCACAATGGAGCTTTGTGACAATCACAATGGGGCATTCGTAAATGGAACTTGTTGATATCACAATGGAGTATTGTGAACTCACAATGAAACTCTGTGTCATCACAATGTGGCATTGTGATGTCACAATTGGTCATGTGTAAATGGGGCAATGTTACATCACAATGCAACTCACTGACATCACAATGGGGCATTGTGAATTCACAATGGAACATTTGTAAATGGAGCAATGTTACATGACAATGAAACTCTGTGACATCACAATGGGTCATTGTGATATTACAATGGAACTTTATTTCCCAAATGGATATTGTGACATCACAATGGGTCATTGTGATATCTCAATGGAGCTCAGTGACATCACAATGGGGCATTCATAAATGCAGCAATGTTATATCATAATGGAACTCTATGACATCACAATAGAACTTTGTGACATTGGGGTATTGTGATATCAATAGGAACTCTATGACTTCACAATGAGCTATTGTGACATCACAATGGAACTCTGGGACATCACAATGGGGCATTGTGACATAACAATGGAAGCAAGTGATATCACAATGGTGTATTGTGACAACAGATTGGAACCCAGTGACATAATAATGAGGCATTGTGACATTTTAATAGGACTAACATCTCAATGAGGCATTGTAACATCACAAATGAGAATTGGGGAATTGTTATACCCCAATGGAACCATGTGACAAACCAGTTGGGCATTGTGACATCACAATAGGGTATTGTGACGTCACAATAGGGTATTGTGACATCCAAATTGCACTCTGTAACTTACTTTTGTCTGCTTTAAAAAATCACTTATAGACTCAAATGGAAGGCACATAGATTGTGTTTGAGTATAAGCTTAGGATACTGGTCTTTGACTTTGTTGATCTATGAACATATTGATATATGTACAGTGTATCTACATAGAGGTATATATATGACAAACATATCTATATATATATATATATATATATATATATATATATATATATATGATACTGCAAGCTAAACCCTTTGAATTGATTGCACATACTTTTCTTTAATAGAAAAACTTCTAAAAAGTAAAAAAAATCAAGATTTTAACTTGTAATTAGTGACTGTACGGAGTCATAGGTTCCACTGACTTGTCCATGATCACCTTCCAAGCTGGCTATATTTGTCAATAAAGTGCACCAGATGACTGAAGCATTTGTTCTTTTGTTTATACTGTTACTTCTATTTTGTTTTTTTGAATTGTTGATGAAAAAAAATTTGTTTGGCAAGTGGGTATCTCCTGCTCTCAGAATATATTTCTGTTTAGGCATGTTCCTACTAACAAGAAAAGATTTCAAAAGATGGAACATTGAAAACATTCCCAAAAACAAAGCATTCCTTGTTTCTTTTGCTGGGATTGGTTCTCCATTTGATTAGAAGGCAAAAACCCCACCGATATGCTTATGTGAATGAGTGCTCAGGTGTGTTGACATATTGTTTTGCGGTGTAAAGCAGAAAACCTGATCTGACGAGATAAATAGTATAATTAAGTGAGGCAAACCTAGAAGTGGATTATGCAGAACGTAGAAGTATAAATACTTCCCATATATTTATCATTCCCTTTGCAGCCACTCTTGCCTTTGGCTCAAAAAACGCAACAAAATATACAACAAAAATAGCTTCATTTTTTCGCAACCTGGGGCCTCAGCCTAAAAGAAAAAAATTGCAAAACATTAACTTGATGGAGGTGTAATCAGTTTCAGTGTCAGATGCAGCATGATATATTAATACAATACTGTGTAATATTGATGTTCTAAAAAACAGTCTTTATCCAGCCACTGTGTGGCAAAGTGTGACTAACAAGCTATATAGTTGCTGTGTACTATTTATATGATCACTGTACACAATACATTACTCTATGCCAGTGATGGCGAACCTTTTAGAGACCGAGTGCCCAAACTGCAACCCAAAGCCCACTAAATTATCGCAAAGTGCCAACACAGCAATTTCACCTTAAATTAACCTGCCTCCCCAGCATCCCCCCTCTTGCTCACAAGCAGCCTGCACCCCCATTCCCCCCTCTTGCAAGCAGCCTACATCCCACATCTCTCCCCCCCCCCCCACACTACACCCTGGACCCCACACTACACTCTGCATCTTCCCCCACACTACACTCTGCATCTCCCCCCCCACCCCCTGCACTGCACCCCCCCCACTACACCCTGCATCTCTGCACCCCCCACTACACCCTGCATCTCTGCACCCCATACTACACCCTGCATCTCCTCCCCCCACTACACCCTGCATCTCTACCCCCACACTACACCCTGCATCTCTACCCCCCACTACACCCTGTATCTCTACCCCCCACTACACCCTGCATCTCTACCCCCACTACACCCTGCATCTCCCCCCACACTACACCCTGCATCCCATATCTCTAACCCCCACACTACACCCTACATACTGCACCCCACATTCTCCTCCCCCACACTACACTCTGCATCTCTCCCCCACACTACACCCTGCAACCCCACACATCTCTACCCCCCACACTACACACTGCATCTCACATCTCTAACCCCCACACTACACCCTACATACTGCACCCCACATCTCTAACCCCCACACTACACCCTACATCTCTATACCCCACACTACACTCTGCATCTCTCCCCCCACACTACACCCTGCAACCCCACACATCTCTAACCCCCACACTACACACTGCATCTCACATCTCTAACCCCCACACTACACCCTACATACTGCACCCCACATCTCTAACCCCCACACTACACCCTACATACTGCACCCCACATCTCTAACCCCCACACTACACCCTACATCTCTATACCCCACACTACACTCTGCATCTCTCCCCCCACACTACACCCCTCCCCCCCACATTTCTACCCCCCACACTACACCCTGCACCCTACATCTCTCCCCTCCACATCTCTCCCCCCCACACTACACACTGAACCCCACATCTCTCCCCCCACACTACACCCTGAGCCCCACATCTCTCCCCCCACACTACACCCTGAGCCCCACATCTCTCCCCCCACACTACACCCTGAGCCCCACATCTCTCCCCCCACACTACACCCTGAGCTCCACATCTCTCCATGTTCCTCCACTGTTCGGGATACTTCTCTTCATGTGGAAGGACCTTCTTACAAGCAAAGACACGCCTACCCTGTCATGTGACCTTATGATGTCAGAAGGTCCTTCCAGAGTACAGCGTTTAGCCTTTATCAATTCAGCATGTACTGTGTAAGCAGCGGTCCTGCGGATCGCGGCCTACACTGACAGTTTTCAGCTGTGTGTACATTTGCACATACAGCTGAAAGAAGCGATCACTCACTAACTGGGAATCCTGTACCGGATTCCCCGTTAGTGAGATATAGTGACGGCGCGCGTGCCAACTGAGAGGGCTCTGTGTGCCCTCTCTGGCACGCATGCCATAGGTTCGCCATCACGGCTCTATGCAGTACATTAACATTTTATGACACTAATTAATGAAATATAATGCTGTAAGGAATCTCAGTGTCTGTGTTCTTGTTTCTCCAGTTTGCAGTCATCGCTTTAAGGTTACCATGGTCTGCTTAGCCTGTCAGATCTTTAAGATGCTGACCCAATCAGAACTCTGTGGTACCATCCAATCCTGGCGTGAGGCGGGGTATTTAAATTTGGCTTTAGTCATTTACCTGAGATTCTGACATTTTGAAACAGCTGGTATATTGTCGTGAATAAACTCATAAAAATGCACATAGGTATGTTGTAACATCATATAAAATCTCACGAGAAAAGGTGATATTTAGGCACATTGAGTTCAACCTTATTTGCACTTAACTCAGTTCTTTGTAGTGATCCTCTGCTGTGCTATGTCAGGATTCACTGCTGAATGTGCTAGTTGGTCATTGATCTTTGTTCTCTGGTCACATTTTTCTGTTGCTTGGTAAGGATGACAATTGCCATTAGTTCTTCCCACAATTTCACTTGTGTGTATATTTGTATTTAAGCAATGAATGGTTTAGGGTGGGGCGCCATTGGGGTTAAGCAGCCATGCTCCACTGTCTTACCCTACCTGTGCTAGACCAGTGTACGAGCTGGATGGACTTGGTGTGGGTTTGTTTTTCTTGTGCTCAGGGGCAGATTTAACCATAATGCAGACTGCATATTGTGTAGGGCCCCAGAGATCAGAGAGGCGGGCTGCTTATAGCTTCTTTTTTTGTTCTTTAATTACTCTTTACCTATTAGATTATTCCAATAGGTAATGGCTAGAGTTGAGCGAATTGAAGCTGACGAAGTGGAATTCAATCCGAATTTCAGGAAATCTTCAATTCGCCAAAAAGTCAGATTTCCTCACGCTTTGATGTATTGAATCACATTTTTTACTAAAATGGCTGCTGCACATGTTAGGGCAAGGGGCAAGGAACTCTGGGAATGTGAGATCACCCACAATGCCATGCGTGCAGCTAATCAGCAGCCAGCCAGCCCTGTGATGTCACAGCCAATTTAGGTTCAGTCATTTCACATCATACTTAGTGCAGGGAGAGACCTCAGCAGGTGCTAGGGAATTTGGTAGAAAACGCTTCAAAACTGATAGTTTGCTCAATCGAAGTTCAGGGAAAGAGCATTAGAAATATAAGAAAAGGATAGCAAAAGTATTGAAGCAGAACAGGGTTCGTTTGCGGTGTTAAAGCCTGGGTAATAGCAACAATCGTACTACACATTGCTGCACTGACTGCCATTATACTGCTGTTCATTGCAGGTATGCAATAGATCATACCTGTGTGTTCAAGGTAGAACATTACAAGCTTTTTTTAGCGTGCAGTAGTGGCCAAAAAAAAAAAAAAAGAATTCTTATCCAGTATTCTCCACAGTAATGTGTTATAATGCCTTTTCAAGGCGTTATTATTGGGAAAACAAATTAGGGGCTTATTCGCTGTTGTCTTGAAGGTAGAAAATTACAAGTCTTTTTGCCATGCAGTAGAGGCCAAACAAAAAGAATTCTTATCCAGTAATCTCCACAGTAATCTGTTATAACTAGAGATGAGCAAATCGATTCTGCAGAAGTGGAATTCGATCGGAATTTCAGGAAATCTTCGATTCGCCACGATTCCGGATCTCCTCACACTTCGATGCATCGAATCGCATTTTTTATAAAATGGCCGCCACACATGTTAGGACATGGGAAAAGGAGCTCTGGGAGCATGGGATCACCCACAATGCCAAGCGTGCAGCTAATCAGCAGTGAGCCGGACCTGTGATGTCACAGCCCTATAAAAACCCTCGGCCATTTTAGGTACAGTCATTCCACATCGCTCTTACTGTAGGGACAGACATCGGCAGATGCTAGGGAAAGACTTAGAAAACAGATAGAAGTTCAGGGAAAGAGGCTGAGCCTTAGAACTGTATGGAAAGTATAGGGAGGAATTGAGAGAAGAATTTGGGGTGGTTGCAGGCTCAGTTACAGCAAGAATTTGCAGCATAATTCACATTGCAGTACTCACTGAGTTATACTACTGCTCATTACGTATATCTGTGTCATCAAGGCGGAACACAAGCCTTTGCAGTGCAGTACAGCAAAAAAAGTGAAATATCATACACTAATATCTGCACGTATCTCTAAAAAAAAAAAAGCTTTTTTAAAGGCTTCTATTATAAGGGGCTTATTCACTGTTCTTACAAGGCATAACATTAGAGTATTCATTGGACAACAAACATCAGTATTTATTAAATCCAGTGGCTGTTCTGATTTTGTAGTACTATTCTTAGGAAAAGATTTTCGGACATTTTTCCTTTAAGACAGCTTGTATACTTCATTGTCTGATTACACTGATTAATTGTAATGCCTTCAGCAAGTTGTTTTTGAACTAACTTTCTTATTGCTTCTGGGTCTCTATGTGCAAGACACCTGTGCCATAGATGGATACAATTTGTGTGCTTTTCTTGTTTAGCAGTATATGCGTTTTCTTTGCAATTTAACTGATATAGCTCATCTTTGATCTTTCCTTCTGCTAGTATACGGCCCCTTTTTGAGATGATACAGCCGTTATGTTTAAATGTAACTTCATTTCTTTGTCTTGTGAGTTTCTTCACAGATAACAGATTGCTTTCAAGGCTAGGTACATACAGCACGTCTTTTACTGGGATCTTTCTGCTTTGTGTTGGGGAGACTTGACAATCAATGTAACCATCCCCTATTCCCTCTGTATTCATATACTGACCATTAGCCAAAATCACTTTCTCTGACTTACTTTGGTTAAGGTTAGAAAAGAAGTTTCTGTCATTGGTCATATGACTAGTTGCTCCAGAGTCTATACACCATGCATGCTTGGATGTACTTGCATTAATGGCAAAAGCAGTTTCAGTACTTGAATTGTGTTTTTCTCCAGTGATGGCACTTTTAACCCTTTGATGATTTTGTTTTTTCAGATGATTCATCCTAGCTTTACAGACTCTGCAGTCAGCTTTTAGGTGCCCTGTTTTCTTGCATACAAAACACTCATGAGTATCTTTCAAATGACTTTTATTTTCGGGTAGAGCTTGGGCTTTTAAAACGGATTCTGCTTTAGATACCCCAGCGCTGCATACACGCTCTGTCTTCCGCTTGTATTCATCCAGTGTGAGCTCATTATCTGGGCGTGCATCTAGTGCGGTTACAAGTGTGTCATAGCTTTCTGGAAGACCGATTAATAGTAGTGCAGCAATATATAAATCTTTGAGATCTTCTCCAATGCCACGTAAGTGCTCCACAATTTCTGAAGTGTTTCTTATATAGTCCTGCATATCACTGTTCCTATTTAGCTTAGACTGGTACAGCTTTCTCATTGGATATAGCTTATTGCTGAGATTTATCCTTTCATGCACTTTCTGCAGCTGCTCCCACATTTCTTTTGCAGTTTCACATTTGCATACATGTACAATCTAATCATCATCTATGCTGAGGGATATAGTGCTTTGTGCTTTCTGATCCTTCTCCATCCAGTCATCTGTTACTGGGTCAGGTTTAGACTCCTGTGTGTATTTCCACGTACCTTCTCTTATCAGCAGCATCTTTATCTTGAATTTCCAGAATTGATAGTTCTGATTATTCAGGTTTGGCACTGTGAACTTCATAGAGTTGCTGCTGATGGCCATCTTGGATCATTGTTGTTTTCCTTTTCTTTCTGTATCTCTGGGTATCTGGGCCCATAACCTGTTGGCAGCGGATCAATCTTTGACTGTCCAGGTGTTCAACAGTAATCAGATATTTATTGAGAAACAAGAATAATACACTGTATTCTGTAACTTATGATCTCAGATACTTGTCTGTGAGCTCCATGTGCTCTGCTCTATGCTGTAACTACAAAAAAAACAGAGAGGAACTTCCTGGTTTTGTTACTCTAGCCCCCACCTTTTTAACAGAGCTTTATTAACAACTTAACACTATGCCTAGAGACAGAAGCTTATGCAGTTCCAAACATATAAACAGTAGTTGTTGCAATGCAGGCAATAATAAACATTATTCCAACAGGAACCTTGGTGACTGACAACGGGAAGAACATGGTGTCAGCCCTGCGTCAAGGAGGCACACGTGTTCATGTCTGCAAGACATCCTAAAAATGTCAAGGAAACTTTGCATGCACTTCAGCCACTCGTACACCACCAAGCATACCCTCCTTGAGCTGCAGCAGCAGAATGGCCTCCCCCAACATAGGCTGATATGCGACGTTTCCACCCGTTGGAATTCAACCCTCCATATGTTGGACCAACTGTACGAACAGAGAAAGGCCATAAACGATTTTTGATGATCCAAGCGGACAGAGGTACTCCCCTGTGTAACTTCAATGTTAGCCAGTGGAAGCTCATGTATGACACCTGCCGTTTGCTTGTGCCCTTTGAGGAGGCCAGTTTATTAGTCAGTCGCCAGGACTACAGGATGAACAACGTCATTCCACTGATTCACATCCTGGAAAAGATGTTGGTAAATCTGCCTGGTCAGGGGACTGGAGACGTGGTGCCTACATCTCAAGGCCACATGAGCCCTGTGGAGGGCTGAACTGGAGGAGGAGGACATTGGAGCAGAAGCTATGTGTAGCAAAATGGGTGGTTTTTCTACACAGGTGACAGGAGAGAAGGAGCAGGAGAAACCAGAAGAGCAAGAGGGAGATGAGGAAGATGAGGCAGATGACCCAGACACACCATGGCAGTACGCAGTGGAGATGGATGCAGGGAGTCCCTCGGAGTCACTTGCGCAAATGGCCCGATGCATGCTGACTTCCTTGTGCATGGTGGATCTCCACCATGTTAGACCCTCGCTACCAGTCAAAAATGGGGGCCTTTTTTACACCTGCTGAGAGGGAGTACAAACTGAACTACTATAGAGACATCCTATATAGTCAGTTGGCCGCTGCCTATCTGCGCCATTATCCATCCTCTCGCAGGTCTGGGGTGGCGCTGAGCATTCACCTTGCACTGCCATGGCAGCTGTGGGGGTGGGGGGGTGGCAGGAGCAGTATCGGCTCCATCAGCAGCAGCCTGAGCCTAGAGTCGATGATGAGCAGCTTTCTTCACCCGCATAGTGAAGAAATTACTCATCAGCAGATAAACACAGAGAAGAACCTGAACCAGCAGGTGGTGGCATACTTAGAGTGCACCCTGCCACCTGTTATTGAAGATCCACTGGACTACTGGGCAGTGAAACTGGATTTGTGGTCGCAACTGGCCGAGTTTGCCCTGGAAAAGCTGTCGTGTCCGGCCAGTAATGTGGCATCAGAGCAGGTGTTTAGTGTGGCGGGGGACATAGTTACCCCAAAGAGAACTTGCCTGTCCACCCATAATGTGGAGAGACTGACCTTTGTCAAGATGAATCAGGCATGGATCAGCCAGGATTTCCACCCACCAATGCCTGATGCATCAGATTAAATCATTAATGCTGCCTCACCCAAACCTTGACAAGAGATCGGTTTCTTCTGGCTACCTGCCTCAGCTACTATTCTTATGCTGCCACCCACCTGATGCCACACATCTGATGCCAAGTGTTTCTTCTTACAGTCACCATTGTCAGCAGGTACTGTTTGTGCCACCCACCTCCCCACTCTGTCACCGGGTTTGTGCCACCCACTATGGCCTCCTCATGCTGCTGCCACCAGGTACTGCATGACCTCCTAAGGCTGCTACCTCCACATTATGTCACCTTGCCACTCTGTGGCCTCCTCACACTGCTGTCACCTTCACACTCTGTCCCCTGGCACTGTATGGCCTCCTAAGGCTGCTGCCAACTCCACATTATGTCATCTTGCCACTCTGTGGCCTCCTCACGCTACTGCCACCTCCACACTCTGTCACCGGGTCACTCTATGGCCTCCTCATGCTGCTGTCACCTCCACACTCTGTCACCAGGCACTGTATGGCCTTCTAAGGCTGCTGCAACCTTCACATTATGTCACCTTGTCACTCTGTGGCATCCTCACGCTGCTGCCACCTCCACACTCTGTCACCAGGCACTATATGGCCTCCTAAGGCTGCTGAAACCTCCATATTATGTCACCTTGCCACTCTGTGGCCTCCTCACGCTGCTGCCACCGCCACATTATGTCATCGGGTCACTCTATGGCCTTTTTACGCTGCTGCCACCTCCACATTATGTCACCGGGTCACTCTATGGCCTCCTCACGCTGCTGCCACCTCCACACTCTGTCACCAAGCACTGTATGTCCTCCTAAGGCTGCTGCAATCTCCACATTATGTCAGCTTGCCACTCAGTGGCTTCCTCACGTTGCTGCCACCTCCACATTATGTCACCGGGTCACTCTATGGCCTCCTTACGCTGCTGTCACCTCCACACTCTGTCACCGGGCACTGTATGGCCTCCTAAGGCTGCTTCAACCTCCACATTATGTCACCTTGCCACTCTGTGGCCTCCTCGCGCTGCTTCCATCTCCACACTCTGTCACTGGGTCACTCTATGGACTCCTCATGCTGCTGCTACCTCAACACTGTGTCACTATGTCACTATGACACCCTCTCCACTCTGTCAGGGGGGCTCTACTTGTATAAGCGTTTAATAGAGCAGGTTCTGCAGACATCTATGTGGAATCAGCAGACGACAGTGTAAAAGGAGTGCGCTCTTTCACAATACAGTAGGATGTTGGGCCTCTGCACGGTTCTTTATACTTGGCACTAACATAGACGTGTAAGGCTGAGTTCACACTTGAGTTAGTTGGTCAGTTTTGGCACCGTAGCTGGCCAAATAAGTGAAGTGTGCAGTGGTTCTAAGAGCGAAACCTGTCATGCGCGTGTCATACTGACTCACTGTATTGTTTCACTACCACAGCAGACTCCCTATGCATGTTACTGCAAGGCACAGTGTCCTACACCACTATACAGGCTGTCTGCGGCCAGGAAATAGCTGTATTTTAACACTATTCATCGTAAATTAATTCAGATAGAATCAAATCTTTTTGGGAAATCCAGCGAAATGGCCAAATCGAATTTTTGAAAACTTCGCTCATTTCTAGTAATGGCCAATATGTTACTCACCAATCACTGCTTCTGCTCAGATTCTCCTCTGTATTTGCTCCAGGGAAAGCAGCACATTGTGCCTTGACAATGTCTGTATGTCAAGTCCTGATGTTGTTCAGCATATGGACTTAGTATGTGGTAGTAAGCTGGAGTGAAAGATGTATGAGGCCTGGACAGAAGCAGGGATAGCCAGGCCACCAGAAAAAACGAGATAAAAAGTCTTGGGTCTTCTGTATTCCCGTGTGACCTGCCATCTTGGAGTCTTGCATCAGCTTCCAAATCTTCACCATCACCCCTTCAGGAATATACAGACATCGACCATGAACCCATACTCCGTTCCTCAGACTTAGGTGTACATCATTTGTGGGTTGTGATAGGAATGGATCTGAATCATAAGCCCCCTTAACCCCTTCATACCACAGCCAATTTTCGTTTTTGCATTTCCATTTTTCCCTCCCCCCATTCCAAGAGCCATAAATTTTTAATTTTTCAGTTCACAGAGTCATATAATGGCTTATTGTTTGCTGGACTAATTGTACTTTGTAATGGCACCTTTCAATATCCTGTACAATGTACAGGGAAGTGTAAAAAAATTCAGAATGAGATGGAATTGGAAAAAAAAACGCATTTACTCCAATTTCTTATGGTTTTAATTTTTACGGCATTCACTATATGGTAAAATTGACCAGTTACCTGCATTCTGCAAAAACTGCAAAATACAAAAAAAATTTTGTGTCGCCATATTGTGACACCTGTAACTTTTTTATATTTATGTGTATGGAGCTGGGTATGGTGTCTTTTTATGCGGGACAAGATGGCATTTTTAGTGATACCATTTTGGGGAAGGTCTGATGGTTTGATCACTTTTATTCCATTTTTTATAGGAGGCAAAAAGTAGAAAAAACAGCCATTTGGCCATTTTAATTTTTTTTCCCCTGCTACGCCATTCACCATATGGGAGAAATATTTTAATATTTTAATAGTACGGACATTTTGGAGCACGGTGACACTTAAAATGTCTATGTTTACTTTTGTTTATTTATTTTTATATGTGATCTAGGGAAAGGGGGGTGATTTGAACTTTTATATTTTTTGTTTTTTTTATACATTAAAAACCTTTTTTTTTTTCTTTTACTTTCATGATCAGACCCCTTAATGACCTTGAACCCTAGGGGGTCTGATCACTCACACTATACACTGCAATACTAATGTATTGCAGTGTATAGCGAATTTCATTCCCTCATCTTGGGTGGAGTATCAGGAGTAGGGTCCGTGGAATAAATTCTGGATAGAGCATCAGCTTTACCATTACAGGAGCCTATAAGAAATTACAAAATTAAATTGATTAAGAAACAAACTCCAGCGAGCCTGTTGTGGAGATAGACATTTTGCTGATCTAATAAACTGCAGGTTACGATGATCAGTGAGGACGATAATTTGTTGTGAAGCGCCCTGAAGCTGATGCCTCCATTCTTTAAAGGCAGAGATGATAGCCAATAACTCTTTGTTCCCTACATCATAATTTCTCTCTGCTGGAGACAGTCATTGAGAAAAGTAGGCGCAAGGATGCAGTAGACTCTTCTCCCCTGTTCTCTGTGCGAGGATGGCCCCAATAGCAGCATCCACCTCAACAATGAAGGCTCGTTCAGGATCTGGTTGAATTAAGACTGGAGCTGTAGTAAACTTTGTCTTTAAGTGGTCAAAGGCTTCCTGTGCCTGGGATGACCAGGTAAAAGCTGTTGTCTTCTTCGTTAGTTGAGTGATAGGGGAGACAATTCCTGAAAAATTCTTAATGAAGTGTCGATAAAAATTGTCAAATTCAATAAAGCGCTGAACTTGTTTAAAAGTCCTGGGTACGGACCAATCAAGGATTGCCTGTATTTTACTAGCATCCAAGCTCAGCCCTTGTGGTGTAATCATGTACCCCAAGAATTGAATTTCCGATCTATGGAACTCGCACTTTTCAAACTTTATATAGAGATGATTCTCCCTCAAACATCCCAAAACAGTCTTCACATGCTGTTGATGTCATCCAGATAGATCACCACTAAGATGCTTAGAAGATCCCTGAAAATATCATTTACTAGGTGTTGGAAGGTTACTGGGGCAATTACAAAGCCCATACGGCATGACCAGGTATTCAAAGTGTCCATAACGAGATCTGAAGGTGGTTTTCCATTCATAATTATTATTATTGTTTATTTATATAGCACCATTAATTCCATGGTGCTTTACATTTGTGGATTTACATACGGTACACCAGGTATACAAAACACATAATGCTAACAGAGACCAACTGGCACAGTGGGATAGAGGGCCCTGCCCACAAGGGCTTACAATCTATGAGAGAAGAGGGATAGAGACAGAAGGTGGGGGTAGAGGCTGCTCAGGTGGTGGTGTGGTGACAGTAGCGAATTGTAGGCCTTCTTGAATAGGTGAGTCTTCAGGGCGTTCTTGAAGCTTGTGACTGTCGGGGACAGTCTTATGTGTCTTGGTAATGAGTTCCAGAGTATGGGGGATGCACGGGAGAAGTCTTGGAGACGATTGTGTGAAGAGCGGATAAGAGCAGAGCGGAGTAGGAGGTCTTTGGAGGATCGGAGGTTACGTGTGGGCAGGTAGCGGGAGATTAGATCCAAGATATATGGAGGGGACAGGCTGTGGATGGCTTTGTATGTCAGCATTAGTAATTTGAACTCTATTCGCTGGGCAACGAGTAGCCAGTGAAGGGATTGGCAGAGGGGGGAGGCCGATGAAGAATGGGGGGGAGAGGTGTATTAGGCGAGCAACACAGTTTAAGGTGGACTGGAGGGGGGCGAGGGTGTTAGCTGAGAGGCCATGGAGAAGGGTGTTACAGTAGTCTAGGCGGGGAGATTATGAGGGCGTGGACTAGCATCTTTGTAGTTTCAGGGGTGAGGAAGGAGCGGATTCGATGGATGTTTTTGAGTTGGAGGTGGCAGGAGGTGTTGAGGGTTTGAATATACGACTTGAAGGATAGGTCAAAGTCTAAGGTTATCCTAAGGCAGCGGGCTTGGGTGACTGGGGTGAGAGTGGTTCCATTAATTTTGCATCAGTGCTTTGCATCAGTGCTTTTCTGATTAACTATTGACTATTAACTGATTAACTAACTATTGTCTGTTGCATTTGGTGGATTACTCTTGTCCGACGCCATAGTATTCCACCCCCTTTTGGCTCCTTTTTTTTGCTTCTTTGTTCCATTAATTTTGATAGATGGGTCAGGTAGGGGGATCGTGTGTGGAGGGGTGAAGATTATGAACTCCGTTTTTTCCATGTTGAGTTTGAGAAAGCAGGAGGAGAGAAAGGAGGCTACAACTGCTAGACATGCTGGGACTCTGGACAACAGGGAGGTAATGTCTGGTCCAGAGAGATATATTTGGGTGTCGTCAGCATAGCAATGATAATGGAAACCATGGGATTCTATGAGTTGGCCAAGGCCTAGGGTGTAGATTGAGAACAGGAGGGGTCCTAGGACGGAGCCTTGGGGGACACCTACAGAAAGAGGGCGTGGCTGGGAGGTGGTGTGTGAGTGGGAGACGCTGAATGTGCGGTTGGTGAGGTATGAGGAGATCCAGGAAAGGGCCAGGTCTGAGATGCCAAGGGATGAGAGAGTTTCTAGCAGGAGGGAATGGTTGACTATGTCAAAGGCAGAGGAGAGGTCGAGGAGGAGGAGGACAGAATAGTGACGTTTGGCTTTGGCAGTTAGAAGGTCGTTAGTGACCTTGGTTAGGGCAGTTTCTGTGGAGTGATGGGGTCTGAAGGCTGACTGTAGTCTGTCAAAGAGCATATTGGACGAGAGATAGGAGGATAGTTCGGAGTGGACGTGTTGCTCTAGTAGTTTTGAGGCGTACGGGAGCAGTGAGATGGGGAGATAGTTGGCTGGAGAGGATGGGTCCAGGGAGGGTTTCTTAAGTATAGGTGTGACAGTAGCATGTTTGAAGGTGGAAGGGAAGGATCCATTGGTTAGGGATAGGTTGAAGAGATGGGTTAGGACAGGAGTAATGTCTTGCAAGAGTTTTAGGATGAGATGTGACTGGATTGGGTTGAGTGCACAGGAGGTGAGGTGGGATTTAGAGATTAGGGTGGAGAGCTTTTCATCAGTGACGGTGGAGAAACAGGTTAAAGATGAAGAGCACCGAGCAGTTCGATAGAGTGGTTGTCGGGGGTGTAGGGTGAGACTGTCTCTGATGGTGTCAATTTTGCTTTTGAAATAAGAGGCAAAGTCATCGCCTCTTATTTCAAAGTCATTCATCCCCAGACCTGATGCGGTCTAAATTATATGTTCCGCGAAGTTCTAATTTCGTGAAGATCTTGGCTTGCTGTACTCTCTCCAATAGTTCTGGAAATAATGGCAAAGGATAACGGTTTCTAATTGTAACTTTGTTAAGTTCTCGATAGTCTATGCAGGGTCAGAGAGAACCATCCTTTTTTTAACAAAGAATATAGGAGCCCCTGCTGGGGATGAAGAGGGACAAATGAATCATTTAGCCAAATTCTCATCGATGTATGTTTTGAGATACTTCAATTCTGGTTCTGCTAGCGGATAAATGCTGCCAAAATAGCTGCACCTGGTCAAAGCTCTATGGGGCAATCATACGGACGATGTGGAGGAAGTTGATCTGCTTTCTTCTTATCACAGACATCAGCAAAGCTCCCATAAATAGATGGTAGGCTCAGAACTGCAGCTGGATATTGTGTCTCCATAGTAGCAGGAGGTAGGTTCGGAACTGGAGCTGGATCTTGAGTCTCCATAGTAGTAGGGGGTAGGCTCAGAACTGGAGCTGGATCTTGAGTCTCCATAGTAGCAGGAATGTGTTTCCCTGGAAAACGTATCTCCTTCGTTTCCCAGTTGATAACAGGGATCTGGGTCTGTAACCAGGGGAAACCCAAAATAATAGGAAAATGCGGAGAGGTGATCAGCATAAAAGTAAGTATCTCTTGATGATCTGGTTTCAAAAGGATCCTCAGGGGTACAGTCTCTTGATCCACTGGTCCTCAGACTAGTGGAGATCCATCCATCGTCTCCAAACACCACAGGAAAAGCCCTCTTCCGGAATCTTATCCCATGCTTCTTAGCAAACGAAAAGTCTATAAAGTTTCCACTGGCTCCTGAATCTATCATGGCTGTACTAGAAACCTACTGAGAATTGATCAAGATCTGAACAGGGAGAAGGCAGTGTGATCCCTTTTTTCTTCTTTCAATGTGAGGAACAACAGAGGATATGACAGCGTTCAGAGGTAGAGTTGGTTCTGAAACAACTGACCCAGAGTAAAAGAAGTCACATTCAGCAATCGCTGCTGCAGTTCTAAGTGTACGATTAGGACAGCTCATAAGGAAGTGACCTGATCCACCACAGTACAGGCACAAGCGTTCTCGAAGCCTGTGTTTCTTGGTTCGGGTTCGGTCTCCCGGAGAGGCTTGCTCAGAGGACCCTTAACAGATGAGGAAGGAGAAAAACTGTTACTCCCATTCAAGGTGACCTATCTCTCTCTCTCTCTTGTCTGCGTTCTGTAATATGAGTATCAATACGGATACAATTGTTAAGAAAATTATCCAAGCCGGAGGGAGCCTCAGCTCAGGCAAGCTCATGTTTAACAGTACTGGATAAACCTTTACGGAAAAGTGGAAGCTGAGCATCACTGTTCCAGTTCGTATCAATACGCCATAGCATAGTCTATGACAGAACATCTTCCCTGGCGTAAAGTTAATATAGTTGCTTCGGCAGTAGCACACCGATTAGGATCGTCAAACATAGCTGTAAGGAAATTTGTCAGATTGTTTAAGAGAGGATCATTAGTCTCAATTAACGGGTTGACCCCAGAAGCATGTTGATACACAATACCTTGGACCGATCAGTTGGAAACTGGCTTGCGCGGGCATCAAAATACAACCGGCATTGATTTATGAAGCCACGGAACTTGTCACGTTCACCACCAAATCTAAAAGGTGGTAACTTGGGAATAGGAATGGCAGCAGGAACGGTTACCTGCGTCTCCAATTGCGTAGCTCGGTTACGTAGTTCTTGAATTGCTTGACCGAACACCTGGGCGTTATGGTTAGATTGTCCGTCTATTGTATCGATTCTTGCTTTTAAGGACTGCATCTCAGCGTGCATAGTGGTGACAAGATTGTATAATTTCTTAAAACTCACCTCCAAACTCTCTGACCCAGCGGTCTCCGTCATCATGGCCTGAGTATTCTGTCAAGACTCTCTTACCGGGCTTCCGGAGACCAATGGCTGGGATCTGTAGTGCAACAGGAATTATGCTGGATCTTGTAGTGCACTGCTAGTAGCAGGTATCCACAGTGCAGCAGGTAGTTGAAGGTATCAAAAGTGCAGCAGGTAGTAGCAGGTATCCACAGTGCAGCAGGTAGTAGCAGGTATACACAGTGCAGCAGGTAGTATAGTACCAACTTCTGGAGACCAACTGAGATCAGTAGACCCCAGCTCAAGCTTTGTCAGAGGCAGGCTTCAAACAAAATACTCAGACACTGAGTGATCAGGTGCAGGAGTTCAAATAATAAACAGGCAGGAACCAAGATGGCCACGGACAGGAAACACACAAAACGCCATCTTACTAAGGGACTAGTACTGGCAAAACAAAGAGTTCATCAATTAAGATCCTGACAGGAGCAATATACTGTATTTGGCCAGTAAAGGGGGTAATATATTGTGAGGGGGCCAGCAAACGGACAATATACTGCGTAAGGACCAAAACAGGGGGTGTTATATTGTGTGTGGGCCAGTAGAAGAAGTATTATACTGTGTGGGGTCAGTAAAGAGGGGGTTATACCATGTTAGGGCCAGTAAACTTGATTTTTACTGGGCATGGGCCGGTCAAGGGAGCAGTCCTGTGTAAAATATGGAGGAATGCAGAAAAAGGAGCCTGGCATTTCACCGGGCAAGATAACACAGCATGCTGCACAATTTTGTCAACATTTTTGACTTGAAAATAAGGGGCCAGACATAACTTTGTTTAGGGACCCCAAAATGCCAAGTCTGCCCCTGCTTGTCCAACTACTAAGCTAAACTAGACATTTTGACTGTTTTTGAAAGTTCTTAGGCAGTTTTTCAGGTGTATGATTTTATGCGAGAATAATGATCTCTGCATGAGTGTGGGAAAGACTTTCTTGACAGCATTACATAACAGTTTTTTACATAAAAATACTGAAAACAGAATTCTGAATAACAGAATACAGAATATATTCTCAAGCTTAACATATGCTCTTATAAATTCATGAAAAACAGCAATCAAAAAAGCTTTCATATTGTGGGGAAGGTAGCTCGGTAGCAGCAGTGGTGTGGACCCAACCAGTCTGGGACTGGTTCACAGGGACACAAAAGTCTGGTGCAAAGAGGTTTATTTTAAAAAAAAAAAAAAAACAGCAAAATAAATAAACCTTCAGTTCAGGTACAAAATAAGCAAAATAAAATACAGCCTTAACTTCAAGCAAAACGTCAAAAAGAAACCCTGCTCATCCGAACACTAACTAAACAAGATAAAGCTAACTTTACATGTGGCTGACTGTCAGCCACACGAACAAACAAAATGGCACAGTATGGTCTCACCAGGTTCTCAATGTCTCAGGACAGACCCAGGTACCTCCTCTCACTTCCAGGATGTGCCCTGAAGTGCAGGCTCTGTAGGCTATGACCCCGTAATGAGACCAAGACCCACATCTGGGGCTGAAGCCTATTCCAGACCTGCCCTGGACCACACGTATGTCAGAAACTTGGGGCTGATATAGCGGGACTCCAGCACTTTGCCTGTCACCTTCTCACATATCTTCCCCTCTCTGTTCGGACCTGTAGGGGCGGACACTTTTAGCCCACATACAATGGGTCCTGGATAGGGCATCAGTATTCACCTGTACCTTGCCTGCCCTATGTTCCACAGTAAATGTAAAATTTTGCAGGGTCAGAATCCATCTGGTGACTCTGGCGTTTCTCTCCTTGGCGCGCACATTCATGTAAGAGGGAAGTGATCAGTGACCAGCTTAAAGTGTAGGGGCGGACACTTTTAGCCCACATACAATGGGTCCTGGATAGGGCATCAGTATTCACCTGTACCTTGCCTGCCCTATGTTCCACAGTAAATGTAAAATTTTGCAGGGTCAGAATCCATCTGGTGACTCTGGCGTTTCTCTCCTTGGCGCGCACATTCATGTAAGAGGGAAGTGATCAGTGACCAGCTTAAAGTGTCGTCTCAGTAGGTAGTACCTTAGGGATTTCAGGGCCCACTTAATGGCTAACACTCCCTCTCCACAATGCTGTAATTTTTCTCTGGTGGTATAAGCTTCCTACTCAGGTAGGTGACTGGGTGTTCTTCACCACCCACCATTTGGGACAGGACTGCGCCTAACCCTACATCAGAGGCGTCAGTCTGAACAACAAATTCTTTCTTAAAGTCAGGTGTGACCAAAACCGGCAGTTTACAGAGAATTGACTTCAACACCTGGTTGGCTGTTAATTAAACTGGCTGACTGGAGGGAATTTAGTATGGCTTGAACATTTGCTAAGTGACTTTGCCAGTCCGTACTAAAGATGACAATGTCATCTAGGTAAGCTGAAGCGTACCTTCGATGGGGCTTAAGGACCCTGTCCATCAACCTCTAGAAAGTTGCTCGAGCCCCGTGTAACCAAACGGCATAGTCACATACTGAAATAAACCATATGGGGTAACAAATGCAGTTTTTTCTTTGGCCTTTTTAGTGAGCGGCACCTGCCAATACCCTTTGGTTAAGTCAAGGGTGGAGAAATACCTAGCATGTCCCAACCTCTCGATTAACTCATCGACTCTGGGCATCGGGTAGGCATCAAACTTTGAAACTTCATTCAGCTTACGGAAATCATTGCAGAACCTTATGGTACCATCTGGCTTAGGAATCAAAACAATGGGATTGGACCAGGCACTCTTGGACTCCTCACTTACCCCAAGTGCCAACATATTTTTGACCTCCTCAGATATGGCTTGTCTATGAGCTTCAGGTACCTGGTACGGTTTTAAATTAACCCGTATCTGCGGCTCGGTGACAATGTCATGTTCTATCACATTGGTTCATCCAGGCAACTCAGAAAACACATCATTATTTTTCTGTACAAACTCTTTTGTCTCCTGTTTCTGTGCCTTAGATAGGGACTCTGATATTTGCACTTTAGGTGAAGCCTTAACAGGAGTATTTACCCCTTCAGTAGTAGCCTTGCTAGGGTTACCTACTGCTGTCAATGTTTCCCTGTCCTTCCAGGTTTTTAGTAAATTTATATGGTATATTTGTTCGGGCTTCTTCTTGCCCGGCTGGTATACCTTATAGTTCACTTCCCCCACTCTTTCAATAATTTCATATGGCCCTTGCCATTTGGCCAGAAATTTACTTTCCACCATAGGAACTAATACCAACACCCGATCACATGGATTAAAGGTTGTAAGTTTAGCCGTTCTGTTATAGACACGGCTTTGAGCCATTTGGGCCTGCTCCATATATTCCTTCACAATAGGCATTACCGCTGCAATTCTGTCCTGCATCAGGTTAACATGTTCAATTACACTCCTGTAAGGAGTTTGCTCTTGTTCCCAGGTTTCTTTAGCTATGTCTGGGAGACCACGTGGGTGTCTACCATACACCAACTCAAATGGGGAAAAACCTGTGGAGGACTGGCGTACCTCCCAGATTGCAAACATTAAATAGGGCAGTAGGCAATCCCAATCTTTGCCGTCCTTGCTAGCCACCCTTTTTAACATGCCCTTAAGGGTTTTGTTGAACTTCTCCACTAGGCCATCTGTCTGGGGGTGATACACTCTTCTCACAATATTTAAAATTTTATTTTATTTTTTCATTTTCTTCAACCATAATGATTGCATATTATACTTCTAAAATGTATTACAAAGGCAGCATTGTTCTAAAGTAAGCTGTCAATTATCAGTTTTAAAGCAACAAAATAACTTTTATATTAAACCTGAAAGGCATTCAGTAATTTTCCACTTTAAAAAAGATTTGCTGAATAGTCCTTAAAGTTTACTGGAAAAATAATTTAATAAACTCCCATTCTTAGGATTTATGGAGGTGAGATGATGTCACTTTCTCTCATTCCCAATATATTTGCACAATGGTTGAATAATTATAAAACAGGAAGTAATAAATACAAAAAAATCTTTCTAGAAGAGATGCTGATTCTAATGTTTTCCCATCTGATCTTGTTCCAGTTTTTAGTCATAAAGCTGAAATTACCATAAGGAATTATTTGATAGCCCACTGGATTTGGCAAAAGGTACATTTCCTTGCAAGGGAATTGATACAATTATTTAAAAGAAAAGGGAAATCTAAAAACATTTGCAAGAACTTTGCAGGGACCACATTGGACATCTGTGTTATTATTATTTTTAAAGGTTTCTAGGTTACGTTCAAAAACCAAAAAAGTTATTTGCTGACATAACTGCTGACCGATAGTTGTCTTAACCCACCATTCAATTCTCTCTTCAAGCTGAAAGAGCCATTGACAGGCATAAACCAGCTACACTTTAAGTTATTGCATTTTAATTGGTTGTTACAGGTAGTTAATCAAAATATATTAACAGTACTATCCTGCACACCAAGGGGTTACAAAAGATACCCAATAAACTTTGCTTAAAGTATGTTAAGAAAATTAATAGAAAAATACACATACAGAAATTTAACTGAACATCATTGTCAGGTTCATTTCTTTAGTGTGTCAATGTATCTTGTTTGCGTGCTCTCCATTGTATACATTTGAAAACACCTGCTCTTTTTGGATAGGTTTCTGTCTCTTTTTCTTGGCAATCTTGATTTCCTGCTATCTGTCATTTTGCCTGTGGAAATGTTTTTACAGTCATGGACATATGTAATTTCTTTAGTGGGTAAATGTAATTTGTAGAAATAGCAGAAAAACTATGTAATTAAGTAATTGCTCCCAGTGCTTAAAGTGATTATGGTGTCTTTCAATAGTGACTGGACCTTTCTCAAGCAAATAATGTGTGTACATGCAAAATATTTATAGCCAACCAAACAATTAACCATATAAATTAAAATACATAGCAAAAGTGACATGAGATCATGTTATAAAATACAAGTAGGGACCATTCCAAGTCAATAATAAATAGTGCAGAGTTCATAATAATCATAATTACTTAACAATATAAATAAGCAAATATATGTACAATCATCCAATAGAAATCCTATATGCATCTAACTTCCATAAAGAAATGCTGAGCATCACCATAACACTATAGGGAAGGAGAATATCCACAGTCATATAATCGCACTAAACCGCACATTTGTCTCAATAGTGTCATATATACAATCAGAGGAAAATGCCATCTATGCACTATAACAGCGACGTATTAGTTGCATACAGCACCATAAGACCTACAGACCTACAGTGGGGAAAAAAAAGTATTTAGTCAGCCACCAATTATGCAAGTTATCCCACTTAAAAAGATGAGGCCGGCCTGTAATTGACATCATAGGTAGACCTCAACTATGAGAGACAAAATGAGAAAACAAATCCAGAAAATCACATGGTCTGATTTTTAAAGAATTTATTTGCAAATTATGGTGCAAAATAAGTATTTGGTCACCTACAAACAAGCAAGATTTCTGGCTCTCACAGACCTGTAACTTCTTTAAGAGGCTCCTCTGTCCTCCACTCATTACCTGTAGTAATGGCACCTGTTTGACATTATCAGTATAAAAAAAGACACCTGTCCACAACCTCAAACAGTCACACTCCAAACTCCACTATGGTGAAGACCAAAGAGCTGTGGAAGGACACCAGAAACAAAATTGTAGACCTGCACCAGGCTGGGAAGACTGAATCTGCAATAGGCAAGCAGTTTGGTGTGAAGAAATCAACTGTGTGAGCAATAATTAGAAAATTGAAGACATACAAGACCACTGATAATCTCCCTCGATCAGGGGCTCCACGCAAGATCTCACCCCGTGGGGTCAAAATGATCACAAGAACATACAATCACCAAAATGATGGATAATAAAGTAATGACTCCAACTTCCACAATGGAGAGGAGAATAATAATATAAATATATTGACATAGTCACTACTCCAACTTACACAATGGAGAAGTATTTTGAAAGAATTATATGCAGGAAACACGATCAACGTGGCTCCAACATGGAAACAGCTCTACCCCCGCCTCTCCTCTACACAGCCTATATGCAACCATAGTGAGTGATACAGCTGCTACAAACCTCACCCATGGGATGCAAATACATTGAAAGTATATATAGAATTATTTTATAAGGCTTTTTCCAAACACCTTGATCACCAACAGGCAAAAAGAATGTACAAAAAGATAAAAGAAAAAAATTGGGGAGACAAATACATAGATTTCTTCTGTGATGACTTCAAATATCAGTGTAGTTGTCCAGAGTATCATATATCTAAAAAAATATATAAAAAGCATAAAATTAATAAAGTGTAATACAATATAAGGTTATGTTCACACAGGGGAAAATGTGGAGGAATTCCTCTTCATTTTCCGCTGCTGCATATTCGGCCACAGTCTAGCCGCAACGGGATGCCGATGCAAGGCATTGACTTTCTGTCGTGGCTTTCTTCTGCTGATTAGACCCAGATGAATGGGCCTAATCAGTAGGGAGTCTTGAGCTGCAGCATCCACAGCTGAATTAGCTGGCGGAATCCGTGGCAAGATTGAGCAGGGCACATATTTTTTCAGCTTCCTGCTGCGATCTCTGCCTCCCATTAAAACCGCACCCAGAATCCGCATTGAAATCTGAGGCAATTTCCACTGTGTGAACATACCCTAATACATCACATCAACCTATCAAGAGGGGAGGGGACAAGCAACCACATGAAAAACATAAAATCAGCATTAAAACCATATGGTCTAAGAGTGTTCAACCTGTAGATCCATTCCAACTCTCTCCGTTTAAGGATCTGGGTTCTGTCCCCTCCTTGTCTCAAGGGAGGTACATGTTCTATGATCCTACACTTTATTTAACGTGCAAATATTTGCAAACATTTGCAAAAATATCTACATTTCTGTTTTTTTCTGTCAAGATGGGGTGCTGAGTGTATATTAATGAGAAATAAAATGAACTTTTTTGCTTTTAGCAAATGGCTGCAATGAAACAAAGAGTGAAAAATGTAAAGGGGTCTGAATACTTTCCGTACCCACTGTAGGTCCACTTTTATTTACACCCTTAAAGGGTACCTGAGTTTGCATGAAAAGTTTAAATATCTGCAGGGTCTTGCTGAGTAATCTGTAATTTGATTGTTTTAAACTTTACACATGGTATCCTATCAGTTTTTCTATGCTAATAGTCCCAATATAGCTGCAGAACATTTTACTTTTCTCCATGAGGCTGGGGGTTTGTACAATAAGAAATAGTCTCCCCTCTCCCATATTATTACTACTACTGCTACTACTGATTTCATTACAAGTAATTCTGTCAGGAGTAATGGTAAGATATCAAACACGTAGTTGAGAAAAGGCCAAGAGAACATAATACAGAAGATCCAGGGACAATAGGCTTCATATACAGAATATGATGCAGTGAAACAGAAATCTGAGCACATTCAGAAATATATAGAAGTACATCTGTAAACTCTCCTTACATTGTAGAAGCTGAAGAATTCTCTTAGTGCCTATTGTGCACACAGAAAGCTGTTTGCAGATGTGTAGAGGTTGTGAGGCAACCCGGCCCCTCCCCTAGTCATTCACTGTGTGAAGAGAGAACAGGCCCCACACTCCACTTATTGTGCTCCCAAGTTAAACCTGAAGGTATCTATGGATGGACCTACCCTAGTAACAGGGAGTGAACAGCAACTTAACTAGAAGGGAGACACCTAGTGGCAGCAACATTAGAGAGGTTTTTCAGGCAGAGAACAGCAGCATTTTTAAATAAAGTGCATTACATTTTGATCCAGAATCATTATAGCTCTATTAAAGGAAACCTAGTTGTCTGAAAAATTAGTGACCATTTAAAGTACTGTAGAAGTAAGAAAATACTGTAAACTTAATACTTTTGGTAACAAAGTTGTTGTGCTCCTTTGCTTCTGACATGTAAAACTGCCAGCTAGTCAATTAGGTAAAAGACTGAAGGAATAGAAGAACATGTTTCTACACAGCAGCTAACATATGGTAAAGAAGAATGGCAAACATTAAAGTATTATCTGTCCTCAAATACTCTTCCCAGCTATTCTTATTAAACTATTAGGTTTGTGTCACAATTTGAATCCCAGTCACATTGCCTGCTGTCCGCTGCTAAGTTTGGAGAAAAACGTGACAGTGACTCACAGCATCATAGATAACGATGTTTTTTTTGGGGTCCCCAGACAGTGTTCAGTCGAGGAAATGCAGCAGACATACTGTTTCATGGACTGAATAAGCCTGTATGAAGCAGCCTACAACAGATCGCAATGCTTTAACTCAAATGGATATTCTCCCTCAAAAATGTTACCCGAGTTTAACTATTTGGTTTCATGAAAGAGTTTTCAAAAATCTAAAAAATTTTATATGAAAATGCTAAGAAGAGGAATGATATCAAACCTGAATCTTGGCTAATATTTGAAAAGAAATATGGAGGTCTCACAGTGCCCCATGTAAGATCATATATTTATTGGGCCAGTATCTTGTTAGGTGGAGACTGATTGTATTCATGGAGAATTTAGATAAGAACAATACTGGCTAGCTTCCAAATATTTTTGGGAATTAAGAGTTCAGTCAGATGAATAATGGTTCTTATAAATTCACATGAGATTACACAGTGCTTGGTGGAAAGTCAGTTGTATTTTACTTTGAATAAGTTAAATAGGTTTTAAAGAGATAATAAAGAATGTCCCAGGTGTGGGAGAATGGATATAGAATTTGCTTATATATTCTAGATCTGTTTGATTATTTTTTTTTTCAATTTTGGAAACAGATCCTATGCCAGGGAGAAAGTAGGCTTGAAGATTAAGATTCTAGAAATCCTTTCTATCAGGCCTTCAGGAAGTTGTAACAGAATCCAAACATCATTCTAATATAAAAAAAATATATAATTATTTGATTATTGTTGTAACACTGTCTACTTGCTGAAAATGGTGGATTAGAACATGTCCATCAATTGTGGAATGGAAAAGGCTGGTAATGAGGAATGCACAGTAGATATGTATGGTGTATGTATGGTTTCATTAATAATAAAAATAATTAAATAAAGTTTGGCATTTCATTTCCTGAATTTTGCCTCATGTCAAATGAGGATAAATAATTACTGAACAACAAAATTAGATCTTAAGATAGGATGAAGCCCCTTTCTTTCCCTTTTTTTTTTATTTCCAGGCCACTTATTTCAAACCTTCTGATAGTGTTGAATGTATTTATTACATCATTCTTAAATGCTTTCTGTAAAAACAGAAAGTGAACATTTATGACAGATTCTCTTTACCATTACAGTGGAAATTTAAATGACCTATAGGGTTCTTTCACCGGTCTCTGGAATTTTCTTTTTCTTAGGCTTGAATGCCTGGATGAAAGACATAATTGTAGTTTCTCCCTTACTAACAGATGTTATATTCCCTCTTTGATAATATGTAAGCAAAACATAATGAAGTGAACTGGAAGAAGCTCTAGCTTTTTCAGATCTAGATTTGACAGGATTTTGGGTTTTCTAAGGGTTAAAACAAGCTACCAAAAATAACAAAAAATAAAATATATATTTAAATATTTCTTATTATTCAGTTGTTGTTTGTTCCTGCACCACTATTTACATATATGTAAGAAAAATCATGCAAAGCCAAAATCCAACTTCAAAAATCGCATAGTTCTACAGTATCTCCATAAGACTTGCACTCTAGTGACAGGTCCACCTCACGGCATCCACATTGTCAACGAGCAGCATCAAGTGTCCTGGTCAGTTTCTTCACTATCTAGCTGTGAAAACAACCATACCTCTGGCTCACTTTACACTCAGGGCACATCCTAGCAATGATGTCCACAACAACACAGTAAATGGAACTTTGTGTCCACCACTTAGCACCTGTCCTCTCCTTCATTGGCGGAAAGGTGAGCTTCACCAGTGTGAAAAGCACAGTATTCCTACACCCATGTGTTCTCTTGCTGCTCTCATATGCATATTCAGCCTCACACAGAGAGGTCTATGGACAAGGGAGGGTTGGAGAAAGATGCTCTGAATAATTGATTTATGGCTCAGTGGTTAGCACCTTGCAGCACTGGAGTCCTGCGTTTGATTCCTGCTGAGGACAATATCTGCAAGGAGTTTGCATGCAGGGCCGGTTTTAGACAAAGTGGGGCCCTGGGCAAAATTAAAAGCGGGGCCCCAAATGCTGATATGCAAACAACACCATCGTCTTCCAGTGGCAACCCCTATAATAACGCCTCCTTTCTGCCAACAAAAAAGTAATAACAAGCCCCATTTTACCACACACAATTCAAATGAGCACCTCTGTACCACCTAATAAATTTTTGCACCCAGTCATCAGTTATTATAGCGCCTCCTTATAAATAATAGTCCCTGATTATAAATAATATTACACCTTTATCAGTAATAGCACCCTTATAAATGATAAATAGTGCCCTATATCAGTAATATCCCCCCTTATCAGTAACAGACACTCCGTAAAAATAATACTGCTCCCTTATAAATAATAGCCCCCTCCTAAATAATAGTTACCCTTATAAATAATAGTCCCCATTATCACTAATAGCCCCCTTTATAAATAAGCCCACTTAACAATTATACCTCCCTTATAAAAAGTTCCCCTCTTATAAATAATAACTTCCCCCTTATAATGGATGCCTTATATATAATAGTTTCCCCCTTATAAATAATAGCCCATCTTATAAATAATAGTTCCCCCTTATACTTAAGTTTCCCAATTATAGAGTATATAGTAACCCATCCTTATATATAATAGTTCTCCGTTATACAGTGTTGGACTGAAGGGCCTTAGGCCCACCAGAGGATCTTGTTCTGGGGCCCCACCCAACAGCTTCCTGCTAATAACCTACACCATGGCTCCTTCACTGAAGTCTTACATATGTCCTGACTATCTGGTGTTACTGAGTATGTTCCCAGTATAGTCAGCCCCTATTGTACTGTGCAGGCCCCAATAACTCCATGGCCGGTTCATGCACACTACTGTATGGGGAATGACATGGCCATGGGGCACTACACGTATGTGCAAGATTATAGTGAGGGAGCTGTGATGCAGACATAGCACACAGGGCTGCCAGCAGGAATTGTGAGCCCCCCCCCCCACAGTATAATGCTCCACATGGTATATAATGCTCCACAGTATAAAATGCTCTCCTGAGCCCTCCAGTTTCCCCACATGGTATATAATGCTCCACAGTGACCCGACACAGTATAAAATGCTCCCCTGAGCCCCCCATAGTGGCCCCGCATGGTATGTAAGGCTCCACACAGTATAATACTCCACAGTGGCCCACACAGTATACTACCCCTTAGTGGCCCCAGACAGTGCAATATGCTCCCCAGCAGCCCCACACAATATAATACGCTCCATACAGTATAATATGCACCCCACAATGCCCCCCCAGTATAATGCTCCAGCGACCTAACACAGTATAACATGCTCCATAATGATCTCCACACAGTATAATATACTCCCCAGAGGGGTTCCCCCAGTATAATGCTCCACAGTGGTCCCCCACAGTATAATATGTTCCCCACAGTCCCCCCAGTATAATGCTCTACAATGGCCCCACAGAGTATCATATGTTCCCGAAAAGCCCCACACAATATAATACACTCCACAGTGGCCCCACACAGTATAACAGGCTCCCCACACTGTCCCTTCCCCCAGTATAAAGCTCCACAGTGGCCCATAGTATGATATGCTCCCCAGAGGGCCCCCGCTACTATAATGCTCCACAGTGCCCCCTCCAGTATTTTGCTCCACAGTGGCCCCACGCAATATATTATGCTCCCCAGAGCGTCCCCCCAGTATAATGTCCCACAGTAGGCCCCACACAGTATAATATGCTCCCCAGAGGGCCCCCTAGTATAATGCTCATTAGTCCCCCCCGAATAATGCCCCACAGTGGCACCACGCAATATAATATGCTCTGCTGATGGCCCCCCACTCAGTATAACATGCTTCAGAAATGGCCTCCACACAGTATAATATACTGCCCAGAGAGGTTTCCCCAGTATAATACTCCACAGCGGCCCAAAACAGTATAATATGCTCTCCAGATATAATGCTCCACAGTGGCCCCGCACAGTATAATATACTGGGGAAACCTCTGGAGAGCATATTATACATATGTGGGGAAACCGTGGAGCATTATACTGGGGGGGCTCTGGAGAGCATATCATACTGTGTGGGGCCACTGTGGAGCATTATACTGGGGAAAGGGCCCTCTGGAGAACATGTTATATTCTGTGGGGCCTCTATGGAGTATTATAAAGTGGGGGGGCTCTGGAGAGCATGTTATATTCTGTGGGGCCACTTTGGAGCATTATACTGGGGGGGCCCTCTGGAGAGCATATTATACTGTGTGGGGCCACTGTGGAGCATTATACTGGGGGGCCCCTCTGGAGAGCATATTATACTGTGTGGGGCCACTGTGCAGCATTATACTGGGGGGCCCCTCTGGAGAGCATAATGCTCCAAAGTGGCCCCACATAATATAACATTATCTCCAGAGCCCCCCCCCCACATTATAATTTTCCACAGAGGCCCCACAGAATATAACATGCTATCCAGAGGGCCCCTTCCCCAGTATAATGCTCCACAGTGGCCCCACACAGTATAATATACTATCCAGAGGGGCCCCCCAGTATAATGCTCCACAGGGGCCCTACAGTGCTATTATTATATTATATTCTGGGGTCTCTTCAGACCCCAGAGTATAATAATTGAAGGCCCGGGGGAAGTGAGGGAAAATAACAAACAATTATACTCACCTTGTCTTACCTCTGCTGAGCCTCCTCGCGCTGCTCCGTTATCCCCGCCGGCGCCGGCCTCTTCTTCTCTGCGGCTGACGCCACGCGTTGTGGACGTCACCGCGGAGGCCTGTGATTGGGCCTTAGCGATTACGTGAGGCACGCAGTCAGCACGCCCCACGTGATCGCTAAGGCTGAGGCCTGGCCTCAGCGGTGATGTCCGCAACGCCAGAAGATGACGTCGGACGCAAGGACAGGTGAGTAAAAATGTTTGTTATTTTTACTCACCTCGGAAAGGGGCCCTGCGGTCCCTTTCTGTTATTGATTTGTCCGGGCCTGACTCCGGGATTCAGAGTCATCAGGTTCCGGATCCCAGGGGCCCCTTTGGGGACGGGGCCCTGGGCAATTGCCCAGTTTGTCTCCCCCTAACGCCGGCCCTGTTTGCATGTTAGCATGGGTTTCCTCCCACACTCCAAAGACATACTGATAGGGAATATAGATTTTGAGCCCTATATAGGAAAGTGACTGTCAATGTCTGTAAAGCGCTGCGGAATATGATGGCGCTATATAAGTAAGCATAATAAATAAATAACTTTATTGCCTTATTGTGTGCACTAGAAGCCTCTTAGTTACAAACTTAGTAGTTTTAAAAGCGTTCAGAATAGCATAGTGTAAGAACAGTTTCAGCGTCTTTTCTATCCCCTCCACTCTTCATAGACTAATATGTAGAAAGTAACTCTGCCTGAAAAGTGGAGAAAGACATTTTAATAAAATATATTACAAAGTTTCACATATTAACCTGTACTATTTATTTATGAAAAGTTGTTTATAACTGGAGGTAATTAGTGGCAGTGTTCTTTTCTGGTGTAGGGACCTGCCAGAAAGAACATGTGACGAAAGGTCCTGCTGCATATAATAAACATTTACAATAAGGAAGAAAACATACTGTATAACACTCAACAAAGCATATTGTGCCATAGTCCTGTAGCAGATATATATATATAAACATATTATAAAGCAACATTTTTCACACATATTTGGGAAAAGGGTTTTCACCACTATCTACACATTGATGACATTATGACTGTTGTTACTTGTATTAACCTGCTACAGATGTGTCCTTTAGTTGGATATGCCCAGAAGTAAGCAGATTTTATGAAAACAACATGATTTCATTATAGATTATCACATAGTGATATGCTAAATATATGTATTAGTGTGTAGCCATCCAGTGGTTGTATTGCGAACTGCAGGCTTTCAAGGGTTTTGCTAACTTGTGATATTATGTTGAATTGGATTTATGAGAAATTGGAATCCTTAACTAAAATGGAGATCATTAATGTGCATGTTAGTGGTGTTAGTGGGTGAGAAAAAACTAATTAAGACCTTTATGACCACAGACAAAATAGTACATCATGGCTGCCAGGAGCCCACCGCTGAATAGAAGTTAGCCTATACGTCTGCATAGGCTGACTTCCTCTATACACTGCAATACATGTGTATGCACGTGTATTGCAGTGTATAGTACTGAACCAGCAATCAGAGCATTGATGGTTCAAGTCCCCTAGTGTGACATCACGAATATGTAAAAAAAAAGAAAAAGTGTATAAAAAATAAATAAATTAATTAATAAAGCCCCAAAATGCCTCCTTCTTATATAAAATGAAATATATATATTAAAAAAAATAATTAAACAATACATATTTGATATCGCTGCATCCCCAACTACCCATACAGTAAAACTGAAATATTATTTAACCTGCACGGTGAAAGTCGTGGAAAAAAAAAAAACCTGAAAAAAAAAAATGCCAGAATGAATGATTTTTTGCCATCTCGCCTTGCAAAAAATGCTATAAAAAGTCATATGTACCCCAAAACCATATCACTAAAAAGCAAAGGTCATTTCCCAAAAAATAAGCCCTCAACCAACTCTGTCAACCAACTCTGTGCTGCAGGCAGGCTTCAGTAGTTAAATTACTATGGCAGGGCTGAGACCTTTCAGAAGGCTCCCAGTTGTCATGGTAATGGGACAGCTCCAGCGATTGCGCTGCGGGGGTTCTTTACCCTTTACCGAACATTAAAGTGAAATTGAAATGGAAAGTGAACGTAACCACTCAGATGCCGTACTAAGACTACTTATGTTTCATTTAGAAAGCATATGAGAAGCCATTCATAGTGACAAATATGCGATTACATAGAATATTTAGTATATATGTACTATTGCTCATATAGCATATATACAGGATGATACAGTAAGCACATTTTTTAGTAAATATTTTGAAATAAAGTTTATGTGAAATTATATGCAAAGGACTGTGACTTATTACCCAGCAGTGCTGGTTAAGACAAGGGGCTTTCCAAAAGTTACAAGAAATCACCACAAATCAGCACATTTCCTGATCACATGAAAATAAAGCAGGGACAAGTAATCATACTGTACAGGCAGTCATGGGAAAATATTATACAGTTCCCACAACATTTTTATAGACTGATTAGTCATAGGGTTAAGTAAGAATGGCCCATCTATTATATTATTGTAAAAAATGTTTGTGCTTACAGGAAGCATTAAAACTTCACTGTTAAACAAAAAATCAGAAAAACCAAGTCACCGTTTGGACTAGGAAGTTAACACTTTATTTTTTTCTGTTAAGAATCTCAGTAAAACACAGGGTAATAATACCTCAGTGAACCCATGCCAGTGTTGGTAAAGGATATACTAAAGTAGAAAAATGCCTGATTGTTCCTGTAGGTTTATTCATTTAACTACATGTTTGAGACATACAACATCAAGTGAATGAAGGGATCACTTCATTATATATTCTTCCCCACTAGAATGGATCTGTGAATATTTCCACCCAATCTCTCAGGACAGTGTTAGTATGGATGTAGAGGACAACTATGACTGACTCCCCATAGTCAAAGATGTTGTTGATCTTGTCCCTGTGGTTGAATTAATAAACTACAAATTTTCTAAGCATTTTCTACTTTATTATTACTTTCAACAACACAGTTGGGGGTTCATTGAAGTGCTGTTACTCCATGTGTCTACCTCACTTCACAATATTTAATTTATGGTATAGTAATATGCCATCCAATAGGAATACTGCTTAATAATTAAAGCGTTAAGTCCTATAAAAATTCTCATACCATATGAGGGATGCTTACATCAACTATATTGTGCTTACATGTTGAATACCCAGACCTAGACATTAAATTGTACATAACAGAAGGTTGACAATGACATATGCAGAGGGAGGAGTACCTCTGTAAAATTAGACAATGTAGGGATAATGCCCCACGTTGCTGAACGCAGCCAAAAAACTCTGCAGAAAAATATGCAGAGGAATCACATTGAGTTTTTTATTGCGTTTTTTGCTGCGTTTTCTCGGCGGTTTCTCCTCCTTTATTATATCAATAGGAACAACGCAAGCGTTACTGCAGGTAAAATTTTCTGCAGCATTTTTTTTTCCATTTAATTTGCTGGTACTGTAAAATACAGCATTTTTTTCTGCTGCGTTTCTGCAACGTGGGGCCTTAGCCTTAAGCATATTAAAATGTGTTTGATGCTCTATGCTTTTCAAATTACTTTATCACTAGATGGATCATGTGGTCTCATTCTGCCATCAATTTTCTGTTTTTCTATGTATGAAGTCTTGTATTTTGTGTGACGTTTCTAACCATGTTATGAGAGTCATGACTTTTTCATTTTTCAGTAGAAGGAACTGAGTGAGGGCATGTTTTTACTATAGTAATCATTTGTACCATATATATGACTTTGTCATTGTTTTTTTATTCCATTCTTGTGGAGTTGGGATGAACAAACACCAGCAATTCTGTTTTTTCATGTTGTTCACAGTGCTGTATATTTCACATACTAACTTTATTCTGTGTACCAACTATCCTCCTTAAGGCTGGGACCCCATGTGGTGTAAATGGTTTTACAATCCCTGCAAAGTGATTCTAGTAAATCCCATCCATACATTGCAGAAAAATACCGTTGTGTTTTTGAAAATCACAGCATGTCAATTATACCTACAGAAATGCTGTCGGTTTCCCTATAGGTATAATTGGAGCAGAAAGTCACTTCACTTTTCTGTGAAAAGCGCTACGTGAAAAACTGTGATGTGTTTCCGTCACAGTTTTTCCCACAGCGTTTTTTGGCTGCGAGCCACTACGTGGGGCCTTAGCCTAACATTGAAATTGCAACACCAATCAGGTTATGCAAATCGATTAAGTAGCAGATGTTGCTAAGATCTGCAAATGATTACATTTTCAAGTACCTAGCTTCAATCTGAGGCATGTGACATAAAATCCAGAATAAATCCAAGGTTTTTTAGCTACATGAAACTTAAAATTTTGGATCAAGTGGTGTGGGATGATTGTGCGATGACTCTTTGTCGTCATGCCAGTTATTGGCGCTTGTCGCCACTTCTCTTCTGAGAGGTACAGAATCCTTATGCTGATCCCTAGGCTGAGGTGTGACCGCTGTTCAAAGTTGAGTGCCCCAGTGAAGGAACAACGACGAACTGGAATGACATCATGTTGACCCCCATGCCTACAATTGTTCCATTGACCTCATGCCTCTCTAAGGCTATTGTGGTGTACAGCAAGATGGCAATGGAAGCTGGAGTGAAGGTCAATCCTCCTTCAGTGATGAATCCTGCTTTTGTCTGGGATGTTATGATAGCCGGAGATTGGTCTAGTGACTATGTGGGCAAGAGGCCTTCACAAGGGAATACTTATCCTACTCATGGGATTATGGTGTGGGATGGCATAATGTATGGTAGCCAGATCTCTCTAGTCTTCAATTCAGGCACACTATCAGCTCAGCGTTACATTGATTTGTTTGTGAAACCAGCGATAAGGTCATTTCTCCAAACTGTCCAGGTTACCATTTTTGAACAGGACAATAATATCCCATATGTTGCTCATGCTACTGTGAGTAGCCTGCATGGCCTTAACTTGCTACTATGGTCTGCCACCTCTACAGACTTGTCTGCCATCAAGCAAATCTGTGATATCATTGGTCGGCAATTGCAAAGGACTGTACCATCAGTCAATCTTGATGATTTGCATGTCCAAGTGCTTTCAGGATGACCTAGCATTCCTCAGACAGTCTAGGAGTAGTTATCTAGAACAGAGAGTGCAGCCCCAGCAGTGGAAGAAACCCCCCTAAAGGCCTTTTCAGCTAATTTGCATAAAAATAAAATGTTGATTTTCATGAAAATGGAGCTGCAATGCTGAATAAGAAATATTTCTTTGGAAAATGTAGAAGCAGCCCTATAAGGTATTGTCATTAGTTTGATACTAATTTTCCTGCTGATAGACACCCTTTAATAATGCCCGCGATCGGTGCCCATATTGATCGGGCATTAACCACTCTGGCGCCTTGGTCAAAGCTGACGAGGCGCCATTTTACCGGCGGTGCGCGGGCGCTGCCATTTTGCCGCCAAGCTCCGGGGCTGGCGTCCAGTTGCTATGACAGCCAGGAACCTTCTGAAGGCTCCCAGGCTTGTCTTTCATTAGTTTCTATTGCAGGGTACTCTATGAAGCCTGCAATAGAAATGTTGCTTTTTTTTGCAATGCATTGCAATGCATTGCATTAGTGATTAGACCCCCTGGGGTTCTGATGACTAATATTAAAAGTTCAAATCACCCCCCTTTCCCTAGAACACATATAAAAGTACTTAAATACTGTGAAACACATAAACATTAGGTATCCCTGTGTCTGAAAATGCCCGGCCTACAAATCTATAAACATATTTTTCCCATACGGTAAACGCTGTAGCGGGAAAAAAAATCAAAAGTGCCAAACCGCCGTTTTTTCACTGTTTTGCCTCTGATAAAAATTTTAATTAAAAGTGATCAAAAGCAATAGCAATTCCCAAAAATGCTGTAACTAAAAAGTACACCTGGTCCCGCAAAAAAAGACACCTTATGCATCCCAGTACACGGAAGTATAAAAAAGTTCCAGGTGTCAGAATATGGCGACTTTTAGAAAAAAAATTTTTTTGGACAGTTTTGGAATTTTGTTAAGGGGTTAAAATGTAAATAAAACCATATAAATTTGGTATCCCCGGAATCGTACCGAAAAATAGAATATACTTGACATATCATTTTGGCTGGACAGTGAATGCCGTAAAAACGAAGCCCGTAAAAATTTGCACAAATGTACTTTTTTTTTCAAATCCACCCCATTATGAATTTTTTTCCAGCTTCCCAGTACATTGTACAGAATAACTAATGGTAGCATCATGAAGAAAAATTTGTCCTGCAAATATTAAGACCTCATATGGCACTGAGAGTGGAAAAATAAAAAAGTTATGGGGGGGGAGAAAAGTCAAAAATGAAAAACGAAAATCGAAAAATTCCTCCAGTGGGAAGGGGTTAATTGGGTTCACCTGGCAAACTAATTATCACAGATGTTTGAGATTGATTTCAGTGATCCAAAGAGCCCTGAGACACAATCCTATCCATGAATTTAATTGAAAAAAAAAAATCTTTATGACACTTAAATCCAATTTGCATACTAATTTGGAAGGTGGTATATATAGATGAAGGACCACACTCGGAGAGAGACAAGGAAGGTGCCAGAGATTAATCCCACAGGGAATACCATGAAGAAGATACAGTAGGCTGAGTTCAATGCTCCAATTCTGTCAGTCTGTATTATACACAGTGGGGGGGATTTATTATCCCAACTATGGCAGTTTCTTTGTGTAGAGGGTGAAATTGTAGTGCACATTTGCCGCAAGGACATTTATTGTGGCACAAATTTGGCACAAGGCACTTTCTTGTGCCAAATGTACACAACACCCTCTGTTATGTGCCTCGCTCTCCACATTTGCTTTGGCCAGACATATCACTTTGTAAATCAACTGGGTACTACAACTTCACTGTGTGCATTATTTATATTGTAAAATCACTAGATGCAATATCACTGTGTCTAAGGCTAAGGCCCCACACAGCGGGCCGCAGCAAAAAAGCTTGCCACAGCGGCAATGCATCATGGTTTTTCCAGCAGCGCATTTCACAGAAAATCCACAGAGGTTTCTGCTTCAATTATACCTATAGGGAAACCGCCGGCATTTCTGTAGGTATAATCGGCATGCTGCAATTTACAAAACCACAACGGTTTTGAAAATTGCAGCATGTTCGCCGAGCGTATTTTTCCACAATGTGTGGATGGGATTCGCTTTGCAGAAACTATAAAACACTGTGGTTTTTGTTGCGGAATTTGCACTGCGGCCAAACCACGGCGTTTGCACCACGTGGTGCCCTGGCCTTAAGGAGATCAAAATACTTGTATACACACAGTTATGAGTAGTAGATCAGTAGATCTCCATCTCTCAAAGCTACTTCTGCAGTAAATTATAAGAAGAAAAAATACTTTGCTCTCCTGTATACAGTCAATTGTTTAAAGTTTGAATGTCTATCAAGTCCTGAAATAGTTTGAGGTTTTTACACACAGGTTTTAGATTTTACTTCACTTCAATAGCAAATGTCATAAGTGAAGTTGCTGTATTGAGTTATTGCCATAGCAACCCAATAAAAAAGATTTAAAACTAATTCAGGGGAAGGATTTTAGCTCCTGTTTTCAGACACCCATTGGAAAATGAAGGAAGCTGTCTTATTGGTTGTTTTGAGTAACTCCTTTACTTTTCCTTTGCAGTGTGTTGATGATTCCCCAACTGAGTAAAATCATTTTTATAGACTCCTATTCCCAAACACTGCACATCTGAAAACTGTGTTAATATATCAGTGGCAAGACCGCAAACGTAAATGGTTTGTGTTATTTCACTTTCTATTTGTGTGACACTTTGCCACGTGTGTGGTCATCACTAATTCAGACAGATACATGTAGTTCCCTTTTGGCTAAACAAATAATCTGAGTTTTGTTTAGACTACAATCATTACTTGAGCTGGCTCTTGTGAAATAATTTGGCATTGAATCCCAAATATAATCCAAAGAGTATAAATGTTTAAACTGGTTACTTTTCCCAACAGGCCAAAATTCTGTTTTACACATTAGTGTGAACATTTTAAAAAATGTCTACAATGTCTATGATATGACTTGGAAAATATGTGATTCTAGTTAGAATGACCATAAACATAACTTGTCAGAATTTGAAATGGTGGTTAAGATCATTACATTAATGAGCCTGTTGGCTTCTGTTTTAAGTCAAGATGCAAATTAGCATAGTTAAAGAAAAAAAAATTCAATTATTAAAAAGTACTTCTTCCAATAATGAGGGTGATGACATGTTATTCCAAATGCTTGCAGTGAACTTCTACTTTAGCATCTAATTTAACTTTCAATAAGTATATTGGAGGGCTATATAATTTAACAGGTTGACGTTCAGTTAACAAAAATAATTGAATAATAGTTATGCTAATGTGTACACTAGCATGGCCTTCACAGTGATAACGCATTATGTGACAAATGGCACAATTGTGACAAATGGCACACCAGCATGGAAGGAAACACAGTGGCACACATGACTGATTGTTAAAGGAACAAAGAACAAAGTGAATATTTAGTATAGTATATGGCCTGGTTTGCTGTATCCCACACTGCCACAGGGTACTGCCACTGTTCAGCATCAGCAATGTGATATGGGACATATGAGAACCCCTGGAGGGATTGGTATGCAAATAGCGGCCATTAACTGCTGAAATAATCCAGTAGGTAACGGCCTATTAAGAAAAGAAAGCAGATCCATTGCCCCATAGCAGCTACTACTGCTATGGTGGTAGTACCGCCACTGTTCAAAAAGATATGTACATGTATATGGAGTCCTACCAGAAATCATAAAGCTGCTGGATCATTATGGGAAGTCCATATTTCTCCTGCATAACTGTAGCTGGGTCAAATGATTCAGAGAAGACACAATTTAAGTTTTGATGGAACTCAGGTTTCAATTACATTTTGTACCTGTTCTCATGAGGTACAAGAACCCTGAAACAGCTGTCAGCATTCATACATTGATTGACATTAAACATTCAAAAAGCCTGATAAAGACATTGGGGGAGATTTATCAGGCAAAATGCAACAGAATTGCACCAAAAAACTGTCAAACAGCATCAGATCTGGAAAATAAATGCTAATTACATGCAACCTTCTGGGGGGGGGGGTGCCTTTTGAATGAGTGGACAATTTTAACCCCCTCTCACAAAATCCATTTGTCGATTTTCGCTATTTACTCTCCTTCCAAATGCCATAAATTATTTTTCTGTTCAAAGATGTGTATGAAGCTTAAGTATTTTGGGACAAATTCTACTTCATAATGATTCCATGCGCTATACTGGAGAGGTGGAAAAAAATTCAGAATGGGGGAGAATTGGAGAAGAATTTATTAAAGGCCTCAATTTTATGGTCCACTGTGCGGTCAAAATTACATGTCACCTGTATTCTATGGGTCAGTACAGAGATAACAAATCTATATAGTTTGTTTTTTTTTACGTTTAACCCCTCTGAGGCTGAGGCCCCACTTTGCGGAAACGCAGCTTTTTTGTTGCAGTTTTTTGAGCCAAAGCCAAAAATGGCTACAAAAGGAATGGGAAATATATAGAAAGAACTTATACTTCTACCTTCTGCTCAATCCACTTCTGGCTTTGGCTCAAAAAAAATGCAACAAAATTTGCAACAAAAAAAGCTGTGTTTCCGCAACGTGGGGCCTTAGCCTGAAAAACAAAAATTTTAGGAGTCGCCATATTGTGACACCTGTAACTTTTTTTTACATTTCTGTTTATAGGATTGCATAAGGAGTCTTTTTTGTGTGATGACTTTTATTTATACCATTTTGAGGAATGTAATTAAATGGAATGGAATTAAACTTTTAATATTTTTTTTAATTTTTACAGATTTATATACTGCATATAATATATATATATATATATATATATATATATATATATTGGGGCAAGGAACTCTGGGTACGCGAGTTCACCCACAATGACATGCGTTCAGCCAATCAGCAGCCAGCCAGTCCTGATTGGCCGCATGCATGGCATTGTGGTAAAGGCTAAATACTATACTCGGTAAGGACCTTCTCACATCAGACGGTCACATGACATACTCTAGTCATGTGACTGGGAAGGCGTGCCTGCTTGTAAGAAGGTCTGTACACATGATGAAAAGTTGTATCCCATGCAGTAGAGGAACATGGAGAGATGTGAGGTGCGTGGTGTACTGTGGGGAGGGGGGAGAAGTGGGGTGCAGGGTGTAGTGTGGGGGGACAGATGTGGGGTGCACGGTGAACTGTGGGGTGCATGGTGGACTGTGGGAGGGAGAGATGTGGGTTGCACGGTGGACTGTGGGGTGCACGGTGAACTGTGGGGGGGAGTTTTGGGGTGCATGGTGAACTTGGGGGCAGTATGAGGGTGGGGATTTAGAGCTGTGTTACTATAGGGGATGGTAAGTTATGGTCCAGGTTTGGTGGATTTGGCAAGCTGTGGCCCTTGTGGGGCTGAGCTGTAGGGGATAGCGAGCTTGATACCTTTGTGAGATGTGTTACTGTGGGGGATCTAGCGAGACACCGAGGCTGGATACTTCGCTCTAGGCCACGTTGCTATGGTAAAGTGTAAACTATCGGGTAGCGCGGCATCCTTAGCAGCTACACCACTATACAGGCTCTCTGCAGCCAGGAAATAGCTGTTTTTTAACGCGATTCGCTGCAAATTAATTTGAATCAAATCGTTTGGGAAAATTCAGCGAAGCTGTCGAATCAAATTTTTGAAAAATTTGCTCATCTCTACCTCTAACCATCTTAGTGGTGACAATATTTTGTCTTTATTACTTGTCAAGGGAAAACTAATGAGTATTAGAGGGTTATTCCCATCTCAGCAAACCGCTGCCAAGATGGGAATAACTGCTCCCTGTCCCAACCCCTACATATGGGACTTACAATAACAGCCAAGTAGTGCTGCTCTAAGCTGTTTCTCCTGTAGAGAAGAATGAGAGCCATAGAAACACAGTAGCATAGCGAAGCTGCACTGTTTCCGTAGCTTCACAGTTATGGCAACAGCCTTGCAAGGTGTGCTACTCTGTTTCTGTAACTCCCATTCTCCACTATGGGAATTATAGAAACAGCATGAGGGAGCACTGCTTGACTGTTCGCATAAATCCCACCTTTGGGTCAGGCACTTTGGGGCAGTTCTTCCCACTTTGGCAGCGATTACTAAAAGTAGATACAGTAGGAAGTATAAAGATTTAGAACATGTGTCAGTTCTGCATCAAAATTTAGTTTTGTTCTCCTTGGTATATGCTATATGGTAGCAGGAATTTTAGACCATATTCAGACTACATTTAGATTATACTTATTAATTTAGCTTTTAGTTTTAAAATTTGAAATTGAGTTTAGTTTTAAAATCTTTATTGAAATTTTAACCCAACAAAAAATCTAAATGACATAGCCTACTCTTTATTGGGGATAGGAAAGAAGGGCATACATTTCATAAAATTATAATGGAAAAGTTATAAAATTACTCTTAAAGAACATGAACAAACAATATATATAATTAAATATTTTCTTATTGTTCGATGCAAAACAATGCAAATTTCATCAATTTGCTTTAAATAGATTCTTAAATAGATTTCTGCTACTAGTAAATAGGAAGATGGCCAAACAGACAGGGAGCCTAACACAAAGTAAATAAAACTTTTGACTAGACTCTAATTATAGCGAAGCTTGTCTCTGGATTGTGTTACTTTTTCTGTCTGGAACGTGTCTGTATGTATCTTGTGTTTTGTTGTGACTTGTATTACGGTTTATGAGTGTGTAGTCTTGACTAACAACAAGAAAGTTACTAGGAATCTTTCCATACAACAATTCAGCACACTAACCATAGTAAATAAGATTATCTTTAGGAATTCAGGTAATGTATTTCACTCCAATAAAACACATAAAATTTTATAACAAGCCATAGTAAACACGTTAAAGACACAGTTAAAGAAATTCAATTTATTTTTTCATGTGTTGCTCCTTTCCATCTGCTACCCCATTCTATAGTCTGTAGGTTAGAAAGGCAAGTGAAGAAAGTGTAGTATTCCCTAAATTATACTTCATTCCTCTCACTATGGGCTTGTGAGATAAAAGAAAATAGATGCTTTTGAGAAAAGAAGAAGCATAAATACTCTTAACAGGTTCTTCAAATCCATACTAGCCTACCACTGAACATTTACAATGCAGAATTTTTATCTGGATCATCACTAACTGACATTGGTTCATGCAGCAAATTGAGAGGAGAGTCTCTGCCTCTTTCAATATATTGTTTGTGCTGATTTTGAGTCTTTTTTCAAACTGTAGTAAACATGGATCAAGGCTAAAAGAATGAATGGTAGGATATATCTAAAATATGATTTAGTCATTTTACTTTTGTGGTGCAGTATAAGTGAAAAACAAATTTTGTTTTAGACATTGCAGAGATTTTCCAAAATGGGAAACTCACTGTACACCTCTATGCAATACCACATGCTCAGCAAGTCCATATAAATATAAACTATGTTATATGGACTGTTCAGCAATGGATTCAGCCTAGGAAAGTTTCTGCAGGGACAGCATATGTCATTTTAGAGAAATGGTTAATTAATGGTTAATTACCACTCAGATAATGATACAGACTTAAGATGGCATTGTGATATTTGTATTTTACATACAAAAGATAAATGGAGTACTACATTCTAGTGTCTTAAGAGAGGCATTTGTGTCATAAATAAATAATACATTTTGTAGTATACTTTCTTAACAGATTTTGGCTCCTTTCCATGAAATACTGCACGGAAATCCATTAATCTATTGGCATTACAAATCCTCACTGCTTCTGACAGGAATTAGGGTTTAATAAAGAGAAGGTGAGGCTGGAGGGGGCAGTTTTTTCAAACACTTATATATCCGGAAACAATACAGGTATGACTACTGAGAATTTCATCTTTCATATGACACCAGGCACCCCTCCAACGTCAGTTTCTCTGTATTACATCTATAGTCAGTCAGTAGCAATGAGTAAACAGGATACAGAAAGTGGATTTCAATTATATGGAAAGGAACCAAAGTCAGTCCATAAAGTATATTACAAAGTTTCTTAATGACCCAAATGCTGTTATACAAACCAAAGTTGCTTGAAAATTTAGTTTTAGGTTAAGATTAGTTAAGTAAAGGTGGTGACACTTTGCAAACAAAAAAGTGCACATTGGTGAAAGTGGCTACTTACTTTTCAATGATTTAATAGAAACCACCTTAACATGTGCAGGGTAAATTGTTCTGAAGAAGATGGAACAGGGCAAAAGTATTGTACTGTAGACAAATGAAACACTATATTATAGGGAGTCTGTCAGCAGGAAAATCTGTATCATAATAATGACAGCCCTTTGTAGGGCTGCTTCTACACTTTGCAAAGATGTCTTTCTTATTCTGTACTGTAGCTCTATTTTCATGAAAATTTGTATTTTATTCCTATGCAAATTAACTGAAAAGGGCTTGAGGGCCATTTTTCTTCTGTCGGGACTTCACTCTCTGCTCTAGATAACTCCCCTTAACTATTGTCCTGCTCCAACCCACATTGCTTGAGTGACATCTGCCGCTTTGTCATACTTTTTCTGTAGTTATGGGTGGTTATCTTGAGTTGAGCAGACAGCGAATCCTTTGCAGGAGTAGAAATGTCTCTAAAGCCCCTTTTCAGCTAATTTGCATAAGAATCAAATCCTGATTTTTCATGAAAATGGAGCTCCAATGCAGAATAAGAAAGGCATTTCTGGAAATGTAGAAACAGCTCTACAAGATACTGTCCAGGGCCGTAACCAGCAAAGACTGGGCCCCATAGCAAACTTTTTACTTGGGGCCCTCCTCCCCACACGATATAACATCCCCTTTTCTGGCTCCACATGGTATAAAGCCCCCCACACTGTATACTGCCAGTTTGCTGGCTCCTTTACTGCTCCCACACTCACAGTATACTGCCCCTTTATTGGCACCCATGCAGTAAGTGCCACATTTACAGGCCCCCCATATAGTAATTTCTAGTGACTTAAGACCACAGGACCCTCTGTAGTTTGTCCAATTTCTGGGCAACCGCTTTAAGAATAATGTGCATACAGTATAATATCCCATAGAAGCCCTCCACATAGCATAACACAGTGGCTCTCAACATAGTATAATGTCTCATAGTGGCCCCTCCAGACAGTATAATCTCCCATAGTGGCCCCTCCACACAGTATAGTATCCCATAGTGGCCCCTCCACACAATACAATGTCTCCTACAGTGTTTGTTACTCATTTTGCAAAAAAATTTGGGTTCTGTAAGGGAATTGCCAGTTGAGCAATTCCCCAGTGCCGCTGCAGAACTCTGGGGGGAGGGGCACAACAAGACAATGAGCCCTAAAGCTGAACCCCCCCGCTGTCCCTGGCTAACTTGCCCGATCTGTCCTAGGCGATAGCCAGCAACCGGTCGATTAGTCCCTTCCTAATATAAGTGACACACAGAACAGGACAAGACAAAACAACACAGAAGCAGAGTCAGAAAGCCAAGGGGTCGGTAACAGTCAAGCAATGCAGTACCAAAACAAATCCAAGAGAGTAGTCACAGGGGGAACCAAAGGTCAGAAGTCAGAAATACAACAATAGCAAAATAGGAGCTAGCAGGGACAAGTCACAAGACAGAATCAATAGCCAGCAAGCATGTGAGGGCTGACAACCTGTTTATAGAAAGTCAGGACCCGCCCAAGACTGGATTGGTAGACAGGCTGTCAATCACACAGGCAAGGCTGGGATTAACTATTAGTGGAGCAGAGAGAAATCAAGGTGAAGGAGACGGGTGTGGTAGAAAATCAATTACATAGTCTAGGACAGTGTTCAGACTGAGCAACAAGAATCTTAAACAAGGAATCAAACTGAGCACGCCTCCTGCGCCACCGCGTGCAGGCGGAGGGTGGTGCAGAGACCTGAACAGGCAGAGACATTACAGATTTAGTACAAAATTTTTGTGACTTGCCTCCTTCTAACAATGATTATGCTCTGGGGTCTCTTAAGTATAATGAGAGGAGGCCCAAAGGTGGTGATTATAAGTAGAAATCCACATCATTCTCGATAAGTTTCATTTGCGCATTAAAATTTATTAGTAACAAACATAGATCGTCACATTGCAACATGGCACAGACATCAATTCCGTCACAATTTTTGTATATCATTTGCCCATCAGTAGAACATTTTGGTCATATATCTGACCTTCTTCAGCAAGGGTCTATAATAAAATTAGTATAAATAGTAATACATAGTAAATATCTGTAATGTAAGAACATAAACACATGATACAAACATATATGGTATAAATATACAGGCATAGCTATAGTCATAAATATAATCTTATCTCTCACTCATCTATCACATATCAACCACTACACTCCAATTACATAAAGATATAAATAAATGTCATGTATAAACATATGGACCCCATCTAGGATTAGTCTCAATAACTATTCTAAAGCCATCACACAAGTATTCCATTTAGAATAACATTAGCACAACAACCATTCTGTAACTGTCAAAATATCCCATTCCAAGAATTAGCATGAAATCAATGCAGTTCAGCCAGATATGAACTAATACTTTTGTCATAAACAGCAAAATCTTATGTTAGCTTCACTTACCAAATACATGGATGTAAGTTAAACGCTGCCACTGCCGAATGTGGTCTGTACCTTTGTAACGGAGTCTTAAAATAGGTCTCACTCAAATGATGTCACCAAGAGTCGCCAATCATGTGCTCGTGTGTCACTTGATCGACTTCATCTCTTTGCACACATGCACTGTTTATATGGTTTAAGAGGGATATTCGTCTCAATCATGTGGCAATTGCATATTCGTCTGTCATTCATAGCGCACCTCTGCAGTTGATGTAATGTAAGTGCAAGATGAATAATTATAGAGTCTAATATGTTATAATTCTAAACAATGGCAAGGTACAAAATGTAAATGCCTCCAGCTAAGTTTTAAGGACAGTCACCAAAATGTCAAGGTGATAAAGACTCAAAATACATACAAATTAAATATGAAGGAAATAGGAGTATCAATAAAAACAATATATTATCAGGTCAATTGCAGCCCCTATAATATATATAAAATATAATTAGACACTACTCAGATGTAAATATATAATAATTTCCTACGATTTCAAGAACATGTTCAGAGTTATTCTGGAAAGAAGTTAAAGGATATTAACCCCTTCCTGCCATACTATTACGGCAGATGCCGGGTCTTTAAAGCTGGTGGCCGCTCTGCAGCAGAGTGGCCTGCCATAGCCACTGGATCACCGCTGTACAATACAGCGGAGACCCAGACCTAATTCCCGCAATAAGAGTTCACATATGCCCTTATGTCATGGCGTCTGCTCTGCTTCAGAGCAGGCACCATATTTAAAGACCCGACATCTGCAATGCTATTGTGATGGATGTCGGGATGGGGCAAAAATTGATTAAGTGTCCCTTTATTCATTTTAATCTTTTTAGGACATATGGTTCATGCAGATAAGTATCCAGATAAGTAGCTTTACAGTCAACCACATTAAATCTTTAATGCCATGTGGATGCTGTCTAGGTCACCTTGTAATTTATAAAGATCTTCCGTAGACCATATTACATTATACATCTCAATGTTATTTGCAAAAACCCAGGACACTAAGGAATAATTTGAGCATGACTTATTGACTGACAACCCTTTGAGTGAGGACTATCAGACAGTGTTGAATTCAGTTACATAGAAAGGACCAGTGTCAGTATAGAAAACCATAGGAAATTCCAAAAACTATAATCCAAAAACCATAGGAAAATCCAAAAAAGGCCAAATACTTTGTCCAGACTACTTCTGACCCCCTTATATACTCAAATGCATGACATAACTGTCCATAAGTAAGTTACAGCATGATCATATCATGTTCATACACTCATGTCATAATTTCATACAATAGTCCTTTGTATTTAGTAATTTTTGTTATAGTATACTTCTATACAAATTTTTGCTACAAAACATCTGCCATGAATCTTAAGAAGTGTGACATTGCATAACAGCATTGTATGTCGGCAAACTTTGTAAGCAAAAAATGTGAACAAGCTGTTCTAAATATACAAAATAAAACGACCGAAGAATTGAAGCTTTTCAGCAGCTGGCCTTAATCGTGGAGGGCGAAAATAATTAGAATGCTTGATTGTGAGCATAGGCATGCAAATTAACATGTAAAATATTTATATCTAACCAACAAAGTACATCTGTGTGACACATGTATGAATGGGATGAAAGCATATAAATGTTTTTTTTTTTATTTAAATATTTTTTTTTCTTCACTATATTACTAGTGCATGGAAAAGGGAATTTTACACAGCATGCACATGTTCCCATTAAAAAAATTTGCTTTAAAAAACATATCTCCCAGTAGTTAGTACAAATAGCAGATTAGCATAGTCATATTATGTCTACTTGCAAGAGAATGTTTTCCATTGAAACTCAAAGAAAATCTTCATAACCACTTAACGCTAAAGCCCCACGTTGAGGAAACGCAGTGATTTTTGTTGCAGATTTTGAGCCAAAATCAGGAGTGGCTTGAAAAGGAATGGAAATGTAAGAGACAGCCAATGTTGTCCTAAGCTTCATTTGTCTGTATAAACTGTTAATGTTGAATGTATTTCTGTGATTCTGTTCCTTTAAGACAGCAGCCATTGTAATTGTGACATGATGCTGGAGTGAGACCCCCCCCCCCTTTTATGTCAGCCTGCCTGTTCTGCAGACAGAGTGTGAGCAGAGCAGCAGGAAGTGACGAGACAGAGAGCAGCAGCCATCTTGGCAAGTGTTGTATTGAACTGGTGTGGAGATTTTTCTGTACAGCTAAGCTGTATCTTGGTCCAGAGACAAACAGAGTGTAAAGAGACAACAGGACTAGTGAGTCCATGTGAAAGGAACTGTGCTCAGTGGCTGATCAGTGAGACTGACATTGTGACTGTGTATATGGATACCACAGATAGAGACTCGCAGTGCTGTTGATGTACTGGACAGCACCTGCTAAACCCCGGCTTACAACCCAGCTCAGTGTATGGATTCGGCAGGACTGTCAGTGTGCTGAGTGGAATCTGCTGTTGGATTACATTGCATTCATTGGGTTTCCCTGTTAAAGAGGACTTCATTTCTCCCAAGATCCTGATAACAGTGAGGAGAGGACGCTTCACTATAAAAGAAAGGAACGACTTTGGGCCCCACCGCGCGCTTCTACGGACTGTAAGCGGTCCACCTGGACCACTGGGGAAAAGGGGGTGCACCCAAATGTGATGTCAGGGTCAGTTAGGGATAGTTTTGAGTATATTGTTCATTCAGTGTCCATACTGCAGAAGTGGACAGAGTAAAAGTAGAAACCATTGCAGAATTTGCCTTGAAATTGTTCATGCTATATTGTATATTTTGCTTGTCTTTATCCCTGTCATTTTACCTTCAAATAGCCTTTATTAACTTATAGTAAATATATATTCTTTTCTTGAACTACCGCGTGTGCGTTCATTTCTGGTTGCGGAGTCCAAACCACCTGCCTTGCTCTCGGTTCACAGAAATATAAAGGAAGCACTTAGATGTTTCCCTTCTGTTAAATCCACTCCTGACTTTGGCTCAAAAAACTTCAGCAAAATCTGCAACAAAAAAAAATGCTGCGTTTCCGCAACGTAGAGCTTTAGTCTTAATCCAAAATTATTTGGGCCTAATTGGTGAGAAGCAGTATTTTTTCCCACAATATATGTTTTGTTTTTTTGTTTTGTTTTTGTTGCGTTTCCTTAATGTGTGGCCTTAGCCTTATAGTTGCTATTTCTGTTTAAAAAGTTGCTTTTTATGCCAACATAGAAGTGTAAATTCTGTGAAGACTGAACTTCCAGAGGAATCCTCAAGTGGGGGGTGCCACCTTTCTCCCTTGTTACATTCAGTCTTGGTTGTGGCACACCACTGCCTCTTAGCAAAGTGGTTGACAAGTGAAACCCTGAGAGATAATTATATCACAGTTGAAGACTCTGTTAGACCCCAAATGATTAGACACCAAATGCAGTAAAGAGGGGCAAATAAGTTGTTTGTTTAATTGAAGAACTTTATTCATTCTCATTATTTCAGTCGGGAAAGAGCTGCCATGATCAGGCCATTCCAATATACTTCATGATATAATAATGAAAATCTGAAGGGTAAGTTGCTTGAAAATGTGGGGATGTGGCCCTATAACTTTAACATTTTTCAAACACAATCCCGGTTGCAGGGGGAGGAACAAATCCAATAAAACGATGCTCCATCGATATTTCTCTGTTCCTATCTTCTCTTACTTAGGTCTGCATGCTACAAGACATCTTTGTGATATACTTTATATCTTGAATCTTCAATCTGAATTCAATTTATTGACTTGACTTCTCAATGTTATTCCCTTTGTATTTATGTATTTTCCTTATGTAAAAGTGACAATAAAAAGGATGTTTATCTATATAAATGTTATCTATAAAAGGCAAGGAAAGCAACAATGGGTACATGTGTGCAAAAGAACAGATAACCATGAGTAAAAAAAAGAGCAAATACAGTGGGGGAAAAAAAAAGTATTTAGTCAGCTACCAATTGTGCAAGTTCTCCCACTTAAAAAGATGAGAGAGGCCTGTAATTGACATAATAGGTAGACCTCAACTATGAGAGACAAAATGAGAAAACAAATCCAGAAAATCACAGTCTGATTTTTAAAGAATTTATTTGCAAATTATGGTGGAAAATAAGCATTTGGTCAATAACAAAAGTTCATCTCAATACTTTGTTATATATCCTTTGTTGGCAATGACAGAGGTCAAACATTTTCTGTATGTCTTCACAAGGTTGGCACACACTGTGGTTGGTATGTTAGCCCATTCCTCCATGCAGATCTCCTCTAGAGCAGTGATGTTTTGGGGCTGTCGCTGGGCAACACGGACTTTCAACTCCCTCCAAAGGTTTTCTATGGGGTTTAGATCTGGAGACTGGCTAGGCCACTCCAGGACCTTGAAATGCTCCTTACGAAGCCACTCCTTCGTTGCCCTGGTGGAGTGCTTGGAATCATTGTCATACTGAAAGACCCAGCCACGTTTCTTCTTCAATGCCCTTGCTGATGGAAGGAAGCTTGCACTCAAAATCTCACGATACATGTCCCCATTCTTTCTTGTACATGGATCAGTCGTCCTGGTCCCTTTGCAGAGAAACAGCCCCAAAGCATGATGTTGCCACCCCCATGCTTCACAGTAGGTATGGTGTTCTTTGGATGCAACTCAGCATTCACTCTCCTCCAAACACGACGAGTTGTGTTTCTACCAAACAGTTCTACTTTGGTTTCATCTGACCATTATGACATTCTCCCAATACTCTTCTGGAACATCCAAATTCTCTCTAGCAAACGTCAGACGGGCCCAGATATGTACTGGCTTAAGCAGGGGGACACGTCTGGCACTGCAGGATCTGAGTCCCTGGCGGCATAGTGTGTTACTGACGGTAGCCTTTGTTACGTTAGTCCCAGCTTTCTGCAGGTCATTCACTAGGTCCCCCCGTGTGGTTCTGGGATTTTTGCTCTCCGTTCTTGTGATCATTTTGACCCCACAGGGTGTGATCTAGCGTGGAGCCCCTGATCGAGGGAGATTATCAGTGGTCTTGTATGTCTTCCATTTTCTAATTATTGCTCTCACAGTTGATTTCTTCACACCAAGTTGCTTGCCTATTGCAGATTCAGTATTCCTAGCCTGGTGCAGGTCTACAATTTTCTTCTACTGCAGGTAATGAGTGGAGGACAGAGAAGCCTCTTAAAGAAGAAGTTACAGTTCTGTGAGAGCCAGAAATCTTGCTTGTTTGTAGGTGACCAAATACTTATTTTCCACCATAATTTGCAAATAAATTCTTAAAAAATCAGACAATGTAATTTTCTAGATTTGTTTCCTCATTTTGTCTCTCATAGTTGAGGTCTACCTATGATGTCAATTACAGGCCGGCCTCATCTTTTTAAGTGGGAGAACTTGCACAATTGGTGGCTGACTAAATAATTTTTTTTCCCCCACTGTTTATAGCTCAGATAGGGTAATATAATTGAACAGTACATCATAATTTTGGAAAATCATATATACAATTTGACCACCTAAAAATTTTAAAATTAGCTACCAATAAAATTTTATTGAAACCTATTGTTGATTGTATTTGGCAACTTTTCAATTGGTATCTGAAAATGATAAAAAGTTACAAGAGTGCAATAACAAGTCATGTATGGGTACACTGTGTTGAGTGTTTTCATTTTTGGCATTCCAATGGTGAATATAAACTTTATGTCCATAAACACATTCTAAAAATTAAATAGCATATGGTAATGAAAAATTCATAAAAGACTTGATCTGAAAGAAGTCTTCTGAGTTGTTATCAGTAAAGATTTCACATTATTGAGGATATTAAAACAGAATTTACACTACATTATCACAACTATACTATAAAATCTGGAAAGAGTGATCCCACGAAAAAACATTTATCATTGTCAACAGGTTATGTGTTAAATGTATAACCTATTGGGACCCCCCCACTAGGACCCCCACCAATCATGAGAATGGTTGTTCTGTATCACCTGTTCATCCTTACTCCACAACTACAGTGGAAAGATAACATACTTATATAGATTTGGGAGGGTCTACCACTAGCAAATATCCAGAAAACTGCAAAAATCAAAAAAACCTCCATAATGATCAGCACTGTTTTCAAAGCTTTTCGCCTATAATAGGTGTACAGTTTGTCCTGTGTTATACCAATCTATACATGGGCCTCTTTGAAGAAGAATTCATTACATATGGTCCACATCAGTGCTCAGATAACATTGTCATTAATAAATGCTACATTGGTGATCCTTTGATCAACTGCAAGAAAACAAACACTGAAGCCACTCAATTTCTAGGGATTATCATTTACAGCTACTCACTGGAACAAATAGAATAGTAAAACCCTGTTTTGTCTGGAGATGCCAATAAAATTGTTTATATATTTATTTTGCTTACTTACAAAGCGCCATTATATTCGACTGTGCTTTACAGATATCATAACTGTCCCATATAGGGCTCACAATCTAAATTCCCTATCAGTATGTCTTGGGAGGAAACCCACATAAACATGGGGAGAACATACAAATTCCATGCAAATGGTGTACATGGAGGGATTTGAGCCTAGGACTAAAGCACTGCACGCAACAGTGCTTAACCACTGTCACTGTTAAACCACTGTTAACTACTGTCACTATTAAAAAAAATTTAGGACTAAAACTATTTTAAAAGGTTACTAGAAACAGCTATCTAGAGGACAAAAGAAATGGAAAATCAACCCCTTCAAAAATGGATATGTCTTAAAGAGAACTTGTCACCAGGTCTGAAAAGCCCAAAGACATACATCATCCGATAGGCAATGTCACCCTGAACATTTTAGTGTTCTGTTTATTCAAATCCTTTCAGCCGTTCTAAAGATATTAACCCTTTTAGTATTGATGCAAATTAGGGTAGCCAAGTGGGCGGTGATACTGCATGGTATAGGGCACACAGAGACCACCAGAGAAACCACAGTGCTACTGCCCACTTGGCTAGTGTACCCTAATTTGAATCGATGCTTATATCCTTGGAATGGCTGAACAGATGGATAAACAAAACACCAAAATGCTCAAGATCATATACAGTCATATGAAAAAGTTTGGGCACCCCTATTAATCTTAATCATTTTTAGTTCTAAATATTTGGGTGTTTGCAACAGCCGTTTCAATTTGATATATCTAATAACTGATGGACACAGTAATATTTCAGGATTGAAATGAGGTTTATTGTACTAACAGAAAATGTGCAATATGCATTAAACCAAAATTTGACTGGTGCAAAAATTTGGGTACCCTTATCATTTTATTGATTTGAATACTCCTAACTACTTTTTACTGACTTACTGAAGCACAAAATTGGTTTTGTAACCTCATTGAGCTTTGAACTTCATAGCCAGGTGTATCCAATCATGAGAAAAGGTATTTAAGGTGGCCAATTGCAAGTTGTTCTCCTATTTGAATCTCCTCTGAAGAGTGGCATCATGGGCTCCTCAAAACAACTCTCAAATGATCTGAAAACAAAGATTGTTCAACATAGTTGTTCAGGGGAAGGATACAAAAAGTTGTCTCAGAGATTTAACCTGTCAGTTTCCACTGTGAGGAACATAGTAAGGAAATGGAAGACCACAGGGACAGTTCTTGTTAAGCCCAGAAGTGGCAGGCCAAGAAAAATATCAGAAAGGCAGAGAAGAAGAATGGTGAGAAAGGATTAATGAGATTATTATCTAGGTCTGCGTACATATGTTTGAACCTGTGGGATAAACACATTGTAGCTCATCACTGTAGGAACTGATTAAATTTGAATTTACTGCAGCGCACAGAAATGTATTCACAAAATAAATTAATAACAGTGAACCATCATTAGCTTTATGTTTACTAAATGTGAATGTTTAATCACTTCCATACTTCCTTTGCTAAATGGTACAAAAAATGCATAATATGCAAGTATCTACGTGTTTTAAAGTTTTTGTGTTTGAGTAGTTGGGGAGCAGTTACTAAACAGTGAGAATCACTGGTAAAATTCAATGCTTCCATATACATGTAGAGATTATTGTTAATAAACAAATTATTCAACTTGATTTTCCCCATAAAGACAATCATTAACGAGAAAAAATACTTTTCATTGTAGGTGAGTATTGATCATTTTTACAAATAATTTGTAACATCTTAACCCGTTCGGATTTCTGTGCCATCCTCAGGCCACATGCTACGGCGCAGGAGGTGTGTCCAGTTATGATCCTCTACACCTGGGCCTACTGCTGTTTTGGCACAGCTGAGTATTCGTTGCAGTGTGCCAGTCCATCCAGGGCTCTGAGTTCCTCTGGTTTCTAAAGAGTTAATGTTTGGTGCTCTTTTGATTGACAGCCTTTCTTGCCAATCAAGCCTGGGGAGGATTCCTGATACCCTTTATATAGTTTTCCAACACTCTCTTGGTTGCTTGCTATTAGTCTCTTTGAGCATGCTAAACGTTATACTGTTTCCTCTGTTTATCTATATTCTGACCTTGGCTTTTCCCTTTGACTATTTTTCTGGTTCTGATTTTGTACTTTGCTTCCCAACTGGTTCTGACCCTTGGCTCTCTTGATTACCCATTTTTGTTTGTTTGTCTTGTCTACATTTTGTGTATTCACTTGTATTATAGGAAGGGACCGTTGCCCAGTTGTCTTCTACCACCTAGGGTAGTTGAGGCAAGTAGGTAGGGACAGGGGGTGGGTCAAGCATCAGGACTCACTGTCTCCATAATTCCCCTTCCTCCCAGGTTCCAACAGCAGCTACTGGGGAATTGCTTAATTGGCAATTCCCTAACATGCTTCCTAACATCTTTCCCCTTTTTGTGACTGACAGAAAAAAGCATACTACCACACTTTTGTGTCCTTCAAAAACTGATCCATAAAGGACACTTTTTGTTAAAATTATAATCAATGTGCGACAGATGCAGATGAATCCATTTGCCTATGTCACATACTGACTATAATGTTAAAATATTGACATAGCTGGAGTCCTCACGCCGATGATTATAAGTACCCCTTATATTAAATCTATTGTCCCCCTGTTCCCCCCCTCACCTGTTAAAAATATAATACTTCCCACCCAGCTGTGAGCCTCCATTTCATATGCGGGGAATGAGCAATATGTCGGAACAGCGTGTGTACCAAGCACTTCCACTAAACTGAGTGCTTCCTTTTATAGAGCAATTTGATTGAAGTGTTCATTGTATGCTGGGGAGCAAACTGTACATAATTATGGCAAAACGCTCCCCTCCCACAAATGAAAGGCTGTGAACGCACGGCTGGGGGGGTCAACATATTAATTACAGAGGGAAGGGGGATATTGCGATGCATGCATTTAATATTGGGGCACTGGGGCACTTCAATATAAGGGTTGCTTGAAAAAAACCCTTCCTTGGTGGGTAATAATAGCCTTCTACTTCCACTCCCCATGGCAAGGATGACTTCTACCGCATAAGCACGCATCACCAATTTGTCATAGCTGTGCATTATAAAAACTGGTATTTTTTTTTGTACAAAAAAAGGTGCAACTTTGTATCAATTTTTACTATTAAAAAAACGGATCTGTTAAACAGATCCACTAAACATGCACCAATAACAAAAGGAGAATGGACCCTTGCTAAGCTAAATGCCTCAAAATTGCCATCAAACTTGCCATTCACCATATTTTTGATGCATTTTAGCCACTAAAGCAGGCATGTCAAAAGTCCGCACCTGGGGCCAATTGCGGCCCGTGTTCAAATTTCGACCGGTCCGCAGACTCTGTCCTAAACTCAATAATATGTGGCCCGCCAGCACTGTTGACCACAGCAGGCTTGGACTGGCCCACTGGAGTACCAGTGAATCCCCCAATGGGCCCTGTGCTTTTCAGGACCCTACTAGACCCTCACTGCTTTTTTAATAGGTAGTGGAGGTCCAGTAATGGACATTTCGTCATTGTGACCTGATTTGCGGCGCACAAGGCCCATTGAAGGCTGAAGAGGGAAGATGAGGCCGTGAGCAGGAGTGGGGTTCGGTAAGTGAATGCAGTCAGATTCTCCCCAGTTCTGCCAAACCGGTTGTTAAAACTGTATCCGCAGAACTGGAGAGAAGTGATGCCGCCACCCGTTTCTGCTCCTGCTAGAGCAGGAAGCCACATTGAGCCTGTGGCTTACAAGCTAAGTACTAAGAATAGAATTAATAAATGTCATTGGATGTTTCGAGCCCCAATATATATATCAAAACTGTAGGAGAGTCTCTACCTAAAGTAGGGTTGTTAAAACTAATAAATATTTATTATTTATATGCCAAAAACAAAACGCTCACAAAAACGGACAACAAATGACAATTAATAAAATGACTGAATGTGTTATGCTAATATCCGCACCTGATCACATATCGTTTTCACTAGGGTGCAGTCACAGCATTGAATTATATAGAAAGCAAATGGTGGTTATATAGCTCCTGTTAGAGACTATTAGATTGACACCTGCAAGCCTACCCTCAGGATAATGGGGAATAGCTACAGTGTCATATCATCAAATCAAGTAATGATAATGACTAGTATCAGGCATATATGTGTTGATATATCTATAACCTGCCCCGCTGTTGCTGTGAAATGTTGGTAACGCCATAAACAAGGATATAATTCACTCGTGATAGGTGTTGATGACTATACAGGAGCAATAGGTCTCTCGACAAGGAGTATTTGAGTAAACCCACAAATATTTATCTCAGGCCGCAATAATGTATATTAACCAACTATTGCAGCCGAGTAAATATTACCCCAGTATTATTGTTCCACTGAAGCAGTAAAATTTACACTCCATTAAAGTACAATAAAATAGCACTGTGATCTACTTGCTCAATTGCTGCATTATGTTTAAAGTGGCTATGTATTAGTGCCGAGGGGGGAACGGGGATACTAACATTACTCTCTAACTAGGGCCTTCACAAACTGACCCCATATTTACCTGCACTCACCTTTGATGAAATGCTCCTAATGTTTGAGCCTAAAAACGTGTTAGTTGGTTAGGTCTGGATGCTCTGAACCTTCAGGTTATGAATTCAATTATTGCCTCTCAGCAACTGAGTTTGTTGCGACATGAGGGGTTTTATTGTTTGTGATTTAAATAGGAGTTTGGCGCATATGTTTCATTGTGGCATACTGAAAACGTTGCATAGCCACTTTAAACATAATGCAGCAGTTGAGCAAATACTGTAGATCACAGTGCTATTTTATTGTACTTTAATAGAGTGGAAATTTTACTTCTTCAGTGGAACAATAAAACTAGGGTAGTATTTACTCAGCTGCAGTAGTTGGTTCATATACATATATAGCAATGTTTGAGTGTATGGAGGGATCTGTGAAAACATCCAAAAATAGGACATGACCTATATTTTGACAGTCCGTGACATTAAAATAATGGTTGTGTGAACAGCCCCCATTCACTTGAATTTAATTTAATACTGCCATGTGACGTTCGTTCAAAATAAAAATTGAGCATCACATGGCTATTAATCACTGTTGTTTGAGTATAGCTTAAAGGGGTTGTCCGGGATAAAATGGAATTCCTACACTAATCTAAACACTCTCCCCCAGCTACTTTCTAAATGACATACTTTAGCAAAAATGTATAGTTACCGCCCCAGGCACATTTTCTGATTATCCGGTGACGTTCCGTTTCCCCGTTTCCGGAAACGGAATGTCACCTATACTCTCCCCCCTCCACCCCGTCATACTTACGTGTCTTCCTCTCCAGGCTTCCCTTCTGGGATGGCTCCTCCTCTTCTTTGACTCTGTGGGCTTGTGCGCAGGCCGTAGGTGCCTCCGACGCCTGCGCAGGAGAGATGGCACCTCTACTGTGCAGGCGTTGGAGACACCTCCAGCTTGCACATGAGCCCTCAGAGTCAAAGAAGAGAGCGATCCCACAGAAGGAAGTTTGGAAGGAAGACAGGTAAATATGATGGGGTGGGCTGAGTTAGTTGGGAAAGGCTAGTAGTGGGATAGCTAGGGAGACAGTGAGAGGGTGTGAGAGAGGAAGGGGGGAGGTAGTGCGAGTCAGCCTACAACTACCATGAGCTAAGACAGCAGGAAGCTACCCATGTAAACAAATGCAGAAGATGCCAGGAACTCCCAGAGAAACACAGAAATAACTCAAAACACTGCTAAAGTTATTTGGGAGCACTTATTAACCCATTAATAGCACTAACAGACCATTTTTAAAAAAATATTTTTTGCCTGGAAAACCCCTTTATAAGGTTGCTTAGCTGTGTAGGCCCCAAAAAGGAATTTTGAAACAAAAATGGTATTAGAGAGTTATGATTTATACTTGTTATATATCTAGACAGGCAATGGAAATGTACCATTTTTCTCTTCAGAAGCTTGTTTGATGATATATTTGTAAATGAATACGTGAATTTACTATCAAACACACATGCTGATTAAAAAAATAAACCCTTCTAAACATAAAATATCATGGTGAATTCTTGCATTAATCACTAAATCTGTTGAATATTATGTTTCTGCATTCTGTTGTCAAGTAGCATTAATTTCAAGACACAAGTTCCTAGAATTTTAACAATAGATAGGTTGGGTGTACTTATGATATTTACAAGTTACGGAAATCTACTTGTTTAGTGACATGCTAAATTGTTGACTTGGCATTTCGAACTGTGAAAATTGGATGTTATAAAACTTGTCTTGTTCTGCACATTACTGTATAGGCTCCAGGCTTATTCGCAGTCTTAATAAGATTGCTTAAAGTCCAGGGCAAGGAAACAGTGGGTATAACACTACAGTACACTGGAACATATAAAGTAGATACAATAATCTGTATTAATCCAATAAAAAAGGCAAATATTCAATCCAATTAAAAACAATAAAAATAGAGGAAAGAAGGTCATGGATGACTGTTAATATGTCCATAAGTCTTTGTTGAAGAGGTTCATTCCTCCTTTGATTCCTTCCTTTCTCCACCTGAGCCTTTTCTTGTGGATGGTGATCTGGAGTATGAAGTAGAGAGAATTTTGGACTCTAGACGGTTTAGGCGCAGATTACAGTTTCTGGTTAAATGGAAAGGTTATGAACCTGAAGATAATTCATGGGTTCCAGCTTCTGAGGTGCATGCAGAAAGGTTGGTGCAGGAGTTTTTTCAGAGATTCCCGGATAAGTCAGGAGCAGCCTTTGAGGGTTCGGTGACCCCTCATCAAGGAGGGGGATCATGTTATGATCCGGTCTTTACAGTCTCAGCCTGATAGGTCCATGCGCGGAGTGTCTGGATGACATTCTGCGCATGAATAGTCTGACGTGCGGCAGGAGAGTGTTCACATGTGCGGTTCCTGCTGTAGTACAAACGCATTTATCACGCAATGCGTGCGTTGCATCGCTGGTCAGTTGTCTAGTGTGTCTGCTTTTCCTCTGAAGGGGTTAAGTCTTTCTGCAGTGTTTATGACCCATTACAGGCTGTGGGCGGTTCAGGGTGCCGCTGTCCAATTACCTTTCTGATTTCTCCTGCTCCTGGCTATATAAAAAAATGTGCTCACATCCATCTATCCTCCAGTCACACTCATTTGTGGACTGAAGGGCTGATATCTGATCCAAGTGGACCCCCAACTTAGGTATACCGATATTAGCACTATATGATGACCATACAGTGTTATATATCGGCTCTGCAGACCATTTACTGTAGATGAATACAGTGCAGTAACATTTAGTGACTTACAAGTGATATCTCTGCCTAATCGTTCACATTTCCCATCTCTTTCATCTGGACCGCCATGACCACTTTTTTCTGTAAAGTTTGCAGCACAGACATCTTTACCTCCTTACTTTTCCAGGCACCTGACCCACATTGTCCTTACCTGCACACCCATCCTCCTGCTACCCCAATTATAAAATATATAATACAACCCCCCATAATGAATAATACTCAGAATTAATAACTTCCCTGTGTACCCACTTTAAATAGTACACCAGGTGTTTCCTAATTAAAGGTAAAAAAAAAAATAGTGAGGTTCCAATACCTGAGACTCCCAGGATCAGGTGTTTGAATGAACCGTGGTACCTGTGTAAGCGCCATGACCTCTTCTCTGTTTACATAGTGTCATTCATTTCATAGCAGCCATGTAATGTAACTAACCTCATCCTATACACGTCATGTATATGTGACAAGACTGTAATTACATCACACGGTCACTATAAACAGACAGTGTGTGATATAAACAGGCGCTATGACCCCTCCATACAGCTGATCAGTGGAGAATCACTTATCTCTTATTGATTATCTATTCTGAGGAGAGATCATCAATAAAAATGGAGGTGGAAAATTCCTTAAGACCGGGGTCCCATGAGGTGGCAACGCCATGGAAAAAAAAACGCAGTGTTTTACACTTCCTGCAAAGTGGATGGGATTCTAGCAAATGCCATCCACACATTATGGAAAAATACATGCAGCGGACTCTCAGCGATTTCCAAAACTGTTGTGGTTTTGTCAATTATACCTATACCCTATAGGTATAATGGAAGCAGAATGTCTGCAGAGGAAACCTCTGCGGACCTCCTGTGAAAAGCGCTGTGGGAAAAACCGTGATGCGGTTTTTCCTGCAGCGCTTTTTTGCTGCGGCTCACTACATGGGGCTGTAGTCTTAATACAGCCCAAATTCGACCTTAATTAAATTACTTGCCCCTTATATTATGCTCCTGATTCCCCCTGACATAAATACCACACCCCTAATGACCCCTTATATAAATGACCACCCCTTATTTTATGATATACCCTAATGACCCCTTATATAAATGATGCCCCCTAATGGCCCCTTATATAAATAACCTCCCCCCTTGTATTCATAATGCCCCCTAATAGCCCTTATATAAATGACCCCTGTTATGTTCATAATGCCCCCTTATATAAGTATATTGTCCTAATGCCCCCTAATGAATCCTCCCTTATAGTTATAATTTCCCCTATCCTATACTTACAGTGCCTTGCGAAAGTATTCGGCCCCCTTGAACTTTTCAACCTTTTGCCACATTTCAGGCTTCAAACATAAAGATATAAAATTTTAATTTTTTGGTGAAGAATCACCAACAAGTGGGACAATTGTGAAGTGGAACGAAATTTATTGGTTATTTTAAACTTTTGTAAAAAAATGAAAAGTGGGGCGTGCAATATTATTCGGCCTCTTTACTTTCAGTGCGGCAAACTCACTCCAGAAGTTCAGTGAGGATCTCTGAATGATCCAATGTTGTCCTAAATGACTGATGATGATAAATATAATCCACCTGTGTGTAATCAAGTCTCCGTATAAATGCACCTGCTCTGTGATAGTCTCAGGGTTCTATTTAAAGCGCAGAGAGCATCATGAAGACCAAGGAACACACCAGGCAGGTCCGTGATACTGTTGTGGAGAAGTTTAAAGCCGGATTTGGATACAAAAAGATTTCCCAAACTTTAAACATCCCAAGGAGCACTGTGCAAGCGATCATATTGAAATAGAAGGAGTATCAGACCACTGCAAATCTACCAAGACCCGGCCGTCCCTCTAAACTTTCATCTGAAACAAGGAGAAGACTGATCAGAGATGCAGCCAAGAGGCCCATGATCACTCTGGATGAACTGCAGAGATCTACAGTTGAGGTGGGAGAGTCTGTCCATAGGACAACAATCAGTCGTACACTGGACAAATCTGGCCTTTATGGAAGAGTGGCAAGAAGAAAGACATTTCTCAAAGATATCCATAAAAAGTCTCGTTTAAAGCTTGCCACAAGCCACCTGGGAGACACACCAAACATGTGGAAGAAGGTGCTCTGGTCAGATGAAACCAAAATCGAACTTTTGGCCACAATGCAAAACGATATGTTTGGCGTAAAAGCAACACAGCTCATCACCCTGAACACACCATCCCCACTGTCAAACATGGTGGTGGCAGCATCATGGTTTGGGCCTGCTTTTCTTCAGCAGGGATAGGGAAGATTGTTAAAATTGATGGGAAGATGGATGGAGCCAAATACAGGACCATTCTGGAAGAAAATCTGTTGGAGTTTGCAAAAGACCTGAGACTGGGACGGAGATTTATCTTCCAACAAGACAATGATCCCAAACATAAAGCAAGATCTACAATGGAATGGTTCACAAATAAACGTATCCAGGTGTTAGAATGGCCAAGTCAAAGTCCAGACCTGAATCCAATCGAGAATCTGAAGAAAGAGCTGAAAACTGCTGTTCACAAACGCTCTCCATCCAACCTCACTGAGCTCCAGCTGTTTTCCAAGGAAGAATGGACAAGAATTTCAGTCTCTCGATGTGCAAAACTGATAGAGACATACCCCAACCAACTTGCAGCTATAATCGCAGCAAAAGGTGGTGCTACAAAGTATTAACTTAAGGGGGCCGAATAATATTGCACGCCCCACTTTTCAGTTTTTTATTTTTTACAAAAGTTTAAAATAACCAATAAATTTTGTTCCACTTCACAATTGTGTCCCACTTGTTGTTTATTCTTCACCAAAAAATTAAAATTTTATATCTTTATGTTTGAAGCCTGAAATGTGGCAAAAGGTTGAAAAGTTCAAGGGGGCTGAATACTTTCGCAAGGCACTGTAAATTACCCACAACTGCGCTAAAAAAAACTAAACAAAAGAGAAAGTTATATTTACCTACCTGTGATCCTATGATGAGTGGAGCTGCCGCCTTCTCCCTGTGCACGCACAGGACGTCTGTGTCTCAGCACAGGAGGCGCACTACATGACGTCATCGCGCCCGCTTGTGCCAAGAAGCAGACATATGTCTGTGGTCTCGGTGCTCGTGAACCACAGGCCTGTATTGGCTTGTGGTTTACAAGACAGTTAAGTTGCAGGATGCGTTTAACAGATTGGTGCTGCAGACATCGATCTAGTTAAAAGTAAAGCTTGTTTTAAAGGAGGCCCCGGGGTAGGCCCCACAGAGTCAGTGGGCCTGGGGCAGCCACCCGCCTGCCCCCCCCCCCGCAGCACGCACTGGGAACCCTGTAGCATTCTCAACTCAGTCTGGAGGTGATTATTCTGACCAGATCAGTCAAACAATATATAATAGAAGCCAGTTGCTCGACTAGAGATTGACTAGCACACGCAGTTGTATTTGAAATGTTTTATTTGTTGACATTGACCCTTTTACTGTATACTAATAAAAGTTATGTTTTAATATAACTATTCTGTTCTCCTTTGCTAGATTTTGCCAGGTTAAAAGGGTTGTGCAAAAAAGAGGATCTACAAATTTACTAAAGTAACAAAAACACTTGTACTTCAATCCCCCACTAATTCAGCAAGCTTTTAGTATGGTACATAAACTCTGGGTGCAAGGATTGGCTTAAGTGGACGCATGCCAGTATGGCATGTTATCGCTGGCAGCAAGTAAACAAATACTGGCAGGGGATTGCGAAAGCATGTATTCTGGATCAGTTGGGGATTGAAGGTATAAGTTCTTTTTTATGTTATTTTAAAACACTTGCAACTGCTATTTTTTTTATTGCAAAGTCTCAAATATCCCCATTTTATGGAGTAGTTGTGCTACGGTACAAAGAATGGCCAAAAGTTTACCCACTTTGGGTCTTTCTCCCATCTCTGTCTTAATGGAGCATACAGTCATATGAAAAAGTTTGGGCACCCCTATTAATCTTAATCATTTTTAGTTCTAAATATTTGGGTGTTTGCATCAGCCATTTCAATTTGATATATCTAATAACGGATGGACACAGTAATATTTCAGGATTGAAATGAGGTTTATTGTACTAACAGAAAATGTGCAATATGCATTAAACCAAAATTTGACCGGTGCAAAAGTATGGGCACCTCAACAGAAAAGTGACATTAATATTTAGTAGATCCTCCTTTTGCAAAAATAACAGCCTCTAGTCGCTTCCTGTAGCTTTTAATCAGTTCCTGGATCCTGGATGAAGGTATTTTTGACCATTCCTCTTTACAAAACAATTCCAGTTCAGTTAAGTTTGATGGTCGCCGAGCATGGACAGCCCGCTTCAAATTATCCCACAGATGTTCAATGATATTCAGGTCTGGGGACTGGGATGGCCATTCCAGAACATTGTAATTGTTCCTCTGCATGAATGCCTGAGTAGATTTGGAGCTGTGTTTTGGATCATTGTCTTGCTGAAATATCCATCCCCGGCGTAACTTCAAATTCGTCACTGATTCTTGTACATTATTCTCAAGAATCTGCTGATACTGAGTTGAATCCATGCGACCCTCAACTTTAACAAGATTCCCGGTGCCGGCATTGGCCACACAGCCCCAAAGCATGATGGAACCTCCACCAAATTTTACAGTGGGTAGCAAGTGTTTTTCTTGGAATGCTGTGTTTTTTTGACGCCATTTGAGAGTTGTTTTGAGGAGCCCATGATGCCACTCTTCAGAGGAGATTCAAATAGGAGAACAACTTGCAATTGGCCACCTTAAATACCTTTTCTCATGATTGGATACACCTGGTTATGAAGTTCAAAGCTCAGTGAGGTTACAAAACCAATTTTGTGCTTCAGTAAGTCAGTAAAAAGTAGTTAGGAGTATTCAAATCAATAAAATGATAAGGGTACTCAAATTTTCTGCACCGGTCAAATTTTGGTTTAATGCATATTGCACATTTTCTGTTAGTACAATAAACCTCATTTCAATCCTGAAATATTACTGTGCCCATCAGTTATTAGATACATCAAATTGAAATGGCTTTTGCAAACACCCAAATATTTAGAACTAAAAATGATTAAGATTAATAGGGGTGCCCAAACTTTTTCATATGACTGTATTTTATTTATGCTAATTACAATTCCATTTGTTTTAATAAATCATCATGTTACCATTTCACTGAGAAACACCTGATTGCCCTATGGACCTAGGCCTCCTACATTGCTTAACTACACAGTAATAGAATAGTCTAATAAAACATCAGATATGCCCTTTCTTTTCAAAACTTTTCCAGGATTGAAATATAACTTTTCCTGTTAAGTAAAGTGGAAAAGTAAATTCTAATAAATAATGAGAAGAATCTGTTCTTTGTCTATTTTACTCACGCCAAAGCTGACTCACAAAATAAAAAGAATGCAATTAACAATACACACAAAATAGCAAAATTGTAAGCCATGATCATCAACTGCATATTTTTATTTTAATTAAGTGGAATCTACTAAAAGTTACAAAAATCAATCCATGAGCCTGAATGCTGAAATTCATGGTTTGTCTTATACAGGAATCTAGTACAGGAACACTTCATACATCAGTAGTGCAATAGCTTCCTCTTAGTCTCTGAAAGACATAACATTCACCATACAGTACACAGACTACACACAACCATTCCAGCACTGACTGTTTAAATACTGTACAAGTCTATTTATTTTTCATTTATAAAATAATTTCTGAGGCTGTCATGTGTAACCCTAGTAAAGGCTATATAAGATATAAGATATATACAGTTGTGCTAAAAAGTTTACATACACTGGTAGATTTTTTGTTTTTTTGGCCTTTTTTCAGAGAATATGAATGATAACACAAAAACTTTTTCTCCACTCATGGTTAGTGGTTGGTTGAAGCCATTTATTGTCAAACTTCTGTGTTTTCTCTTTTTAAATCATAATGACAACCAAAAACATCAAAATGTCCCTGTTAAAAAGTTCACATACCCCAGTTCTTAATACCATGTATTCCCCCCTCTAACATTAATGACAGCTTGAAGTCTTTTGTGGTAGTTGTGGATGAGGCTCTTTATTTTCTCAGATGGTAAAACTGCCCATTCTTCTTGGCAAAAAAGTCTCCAGTTCCTGTAAATTCCTGGGCTGTCTTGCATCTACTCCGTGCTTGAGATCTCCTCAGAGTGGCTCAATGATATTGAGGTCAGGAGACTGAGATGGCCACTCCAGAACCTTCACTTTCTTCTGCTGTAGCCAATGACAGGTGGACTGGGCCTTGTGTTTTGGATCGTTGTCATGTTGGAACGTCCAAGTACGTCCCATGCGCAGCTTCCTGGCTGATGAGTGCAAATTTGCCTCCAGTATTTGTTGATAACGTGCTGCATTCATCTTTCCTTCAACTTTGACCAAGTTTCCTGTGCCTTTGAAGCTCACACATCCGCACATCATCAGTGATCCACCTCTGTGCATTACAGTAGGAATGGTGTTCCTTTCATCATAGGCCTTGCTGACACCTCTCCAAATGTAATGTTTATGGTTGTGGCCAAAAAGTTCGATTTTTGTCTCATCACTCCAAATTACCTTGTTCCAGAAGTTTTGAGGCATGTCTCTGTGCTGTTTGGCGTATTGAAGGCGAGATTCTTTGTGGCATTTGCGCAATAATTGCTTTCTTCTGGCAACTCGACCATGCAGCCCATTTTTATTCAAGCGGTTTCTTATTGTGTATCTTGAAACAGCTACACAGATAGTTTTCAGAGAGTCCTGTATTTCAGCTGATGTTATGTGTGGGTTTTTCTTTGCATCCCGAACAATTTTCCGGGCAGTTGGTTGGTCTACCTGACCGTGGCTTGGTTTCTGGCCAAAATCACCAGGGAATGTGAACTTTTGAACAGGGTGAGGATGTTACCTTTAATAGCCATTCAAACCCCTTTGTGTCAATTTCTGGGCATGTTATCAGGCCAAAATCACCAGGGTATGTGAATAGGGCCATTTTGATGTTTTTGGTTGTGGTTATGATTTAAGAAGAGAAAACACAGAAGTTTGACAATAAATGGCTTCAACCAACCACTAACCATGAGTTGAGAAAAAGGTTTTGTGTTATCATTCATATTCTCTGAAAAAAGGCCAAAAAAAACAAAAAATCTGCCGGGGTATGTAAACATTTTATCACAACTGTATGTATAAGAATATGTCTTGCTACTATGAAATCTGCGTGAGGCTATCCCCACTTTGCGAGAAAATACCTGGTGCGGATACGCGGCTGCCGTTGTGGTTTTGGAAATCACAGAATGTCAATTATATCTACTAAAATGCTGGCGGTTTCCCTATAAATATAATTGAAGCAGAAAGTCCACAGAGGAAACCTGCTTCTTTGCTGCGGGACGCCACGTGGGGCCTTTACCTAAAACACCTTCATTTAACTTCTTGATTTTGCTTTGATATTTATAAATAAGCCTCTATTAAAGTAAGTCTGTCACCACAAAATTGAGATATAAACTAATCACAGTACCTTGTAGGGTTGTCAGCACAGTTTACAATGATGTATTTCTTACTCAGGACCGCTGCTCCATTCTTGTAAAAATCATTGTTTTATCCCTATGCAAATGATCAAAAAAGGGCTTTAGGGGCATTGCTTGCCATCAATGAGCTCTAGGGGCGTTGCTTTCCATCAATGGGCTTTACTATCTGCTGCTGCTAACTCCTGCTCAGCTCAGCCCTGTGCATGTCTGATGATGTCACACTGTACCTGGAAGTGAAGGAAGTTGTCTTCAGCTGCCCCCATCTGAAGGCAGCTTCCTTCACTTCCGGGTGCAGTATGTCATCATCAGACATGCACAGTACAGTTAGTGGGCATAGTTGAGAAGCAGTTAGCAGCAGCAGATAGTAAAGCTCATTGATGGAAAGAAATACCCCTAAAGCCCATTGATGGAAAGCAATACCTAAAGCCCTTTTCTATCCTGTTTTTAACATTGCAGTAAATGGTATTGGATGCAATTGGAGAGTGCACTGTCTGTATCTGTCATTCTGTCAAAACAACAAACTGAAAAGTATGAACCTATATACCGGTAGTACTGTAACTGTAAACACTGGTTGGCTGTATACCTCAGTACAATTCTCATACATCTAAAACATTAGTTGTTATCTCAATACACTTTTTAACAAACTTTTAACACAAAAACCCCCCAACAATTTAAGGCTTTTTCACACCTGTATAGTAGATTCCATTATAAATGCAAACCGGAACGTAATATTGCCTTTGTCTTGTGGCAGACAGCACATTTACCAGATCCCATGGACATGCAACGTGGTCTGTTGAGTTTTATCATTTCATGCTTTATCACTGGACATTTGTTGTAATGATTTCTCATTCAAACTACAGATATACACAATCACGAAGAGCTGTGTAACACGGTTGAAGCACTATAAGTCCCAGGGCAGAAGAAATGCACAGTGGACTGACTTATAAATTTTAGAAAATGAACATGATTAAAACTTTCACTGCTTATATATTACTTATCTAAGGTCATTCACATGGCAGCTGTTACAGAAGCACTATATATCACTTTGAGCAGACAGCAGCTATAGAGAGGTCATAAAGGGGAAACTTTAGGATAGAGGGGGCTGTGGATGGATGACAGCAAGTTTAGCAAAGTGAGAGACTGATTACAAGGTTAAGGCTCCACGTAGTGAGACGCAACTAAAAAAAAAGCTGCGGTTTTCATTGTGTTTTTGCTCAGCCACAGCAGATTTTTTTCGGCAGTGTGTGAATGAGAATAGTTTTTTGCTGCAGTGTTTCCGCAGTGGCAAAAATGCTGCATTTCCGCAATGTGGGGCTTTAGCCTAAGGCTGTTTTATTAATAAAACTGATGTTTTCAGTTTTCAGCTGAGCAGTGGGTCACAGCATCTGCCAGATTTTGCAAAGTACTGAAGACCCTGCATTTCAGTGTAAATTATGATCTAATAAAAATAGCCAAGTCATATTCATCAGGCATATGTCAAACAGACCAGATATTTCTCTCTATCACAGATATTGTTACAATTTTCTTGTTTATTATTTGTTTTTTTCAAAGAATATGAGGACTTGTAGTTTAATGATTATATCATGATGCTACAACTAAAATATTATACAACTATGTGTTTCAGCTCTTTGAAGACATACTGTATATTAAATGAATGTGGACATTGAATGTTTGCTCCAAAAAATATCCACACATGCAATGATAGAAGAAGTTACAAGAATATGAATAATTAGGGCATCAGGCTGACATCTGACAGTGAGGAACATGTCAGTCATGCCACACAGGGTGTTATTAACTACATGACTAGATGAAGTGTTCTTCGCTGCCTGTGGCTAGTTAAGGTAAATTTGCATACGGTTTTAAAAACTTATATCTAGACCTTTCAGCAACAGAAAGCTTAGTGAGCATCTCCATAGGAAAAGTCATTACTTGATGTGGCACACACTGGGACCAGTTTAGAATAGAAAACAAACATGACAAATTACCTTTAACAGATACTGTACCATTATACTTTGTGGAGCTATGCAGACAAAATGGAAGACTAGACTTGAAAATGGAACAAGCTAGCCAGTTAGAAGTAAACATATACAATGGTAACTTTTTATCATTAAGGCTAAGGTCCACATTGCGGAAATGCAGCAGAAAAAAAAACCGCTGCATTTTACAGTGACTAATCCCATCTACACATTGCGAAAAAAAAAAAAAACACTGCGGAAAAACGTAGCATATGAATTTTACTTGTAGAAACACTAGCGTTTTCCCTGTAAGTTTAATAAGGGAAGATAAACTGCAGAGAATAAGCAACAAAAACTTAATGAAAAACATTGCGAAAAAAGCAAAATGTGTTTTTTTTCCACTGCGTTTTTTAGCTGCAGTTCACTACATGGGGCCTTAGCTTAAAGGAAGCTTGTAATACTTGTAGGCCTGCACTCTGTCTCTCCTGTTTATGATATTGCAAAATTATATTGCAGTTTTGTGCTGGAAACACATCAGATTAACTGAACATGACAAAAAAAAAAAAATATAGAAATAGTACAGGTTAGTGTGGAAACTGCTCTTAAAAAATTATGAAATACACTGTAAATATTAAGAGAGTTCAGAAGCAAGCAGCCATAAAAAAAAAACATAATACTGTAAGGCTGAGGCCCCAAGCAGCGAATCACTGCCAAAAACGCTGCGGAAAGACTGCGGTTGAAATCGCAGCATTTCCACTGCTGATTTTTTTCTGCAATGTGTGTATGGAATTACCAACAATTGATCAAAACACTGCACTTTCACAACGTGAGGCCCTGACCTAAAGAAGAATCTACTACATTGGCTTTAAATCTTGAGGACACAGTGATTTTCCATTGTTTTATTTTCACTTTCATGTGAAATAATGCAATTCTGTCATTGTTTTTTGGGTTTTGATTTCAATGCGTGTTTAAAATTTACGTTACCATTATGTTGTAGGTCAGAGTGATTATGGCAAATGATGTACTATTAGGCTTTATTCACACGTTTGCATTTCACGTACATTTGCTGTCTGCAGTTTTTATGGACGCCATACATACCCATGCATTTCAATGCATTTATTCAGACGCATGTCCTTTTTTCACAGGTGCTGATGCATCACATCAATGAAAGTCTAGGGCTCTGTGAAAAAAAAGGATAACATCCACGTGCCATTCATTTTTCACAGACTCAGAAATATACAAGGTACAACAATACAGAAAATACAAGATATAGAAGATGAAAATACAAGACATAGAAAATGAAACATAAAAGAGGTGAAAAGCAGATTAACAACAGACCATCCGCAAATGAGCAGGGTGGGTGCTGTCTTTGGAAAAGCACGGACATCTCATGTCCATGGAAGTGGAGATGTGAATTAGGCCTTAAACATTGCCTGTGGCTGTGTGTAATAGAGCTTCTATGATGGCAAGCCTAGGAGTGAATGGGCTCCTGGCTGGCATGACCACAGCATTTAAGTGATTAAACAGCTGCAAATAATACCATCACACAGCAGCTTGTCAATCTACAGCCTGGGGCAGAGAGACGTGGTGAGTGGAAGGTGGAATGCACCTCTTTTAACTATATCAGTCTGATTTGTAAAGTGCTACGGAATATGTTGGCGCTATATAAATAAAGTTATTATTATATTATTATCAGTCTGCTGCATGAGTGTAGATACCAAGGTAGCAATCATAGCAGCTGCTATGGGGCCCAATAACTGAGGAGGCGCATTTCCACTGATATTTAAGGTCATGACTATGGATGATGGAGGGGGTGTCAAAAAAATTAATGCGTCTCCATTACTTTATTGGAATATCATAATGTCTGCAAGTGAGAACATTATCATTACTTTCTTGATATGCTGTGATATACAGTGTATTCACTGGTGTAACTATAGGCCCAGAAGCCAAAGCAGCCTACAGGACACCCTCAACAAACTAGGGCTGGATAAACTACTTTGATCTTCTTTCTGATTTTCTTTGATGACTCTGTCCATTATCCTGTTACTGTGACATCACTGTGTGCATTGTATGTTCTGTAAAATCATTATGTGCATTATCCCTATGTATAAAATAATCATATACTTTTCAAGTTCTGAACTTTCAGCGTAACGTGGTTATGGTAGAGCGGGTCCTAATTACAAGTTTTTCTATGAGGCCCCATAGTTACTTGTACACCCCTGGTGTACATTGTGCATGCTGGAGCTACTTTGTTATAGAGAAGCCTGTATTTCTGTAGAAATCGTTGTGGATTTTTCTTTGCATTCTAATAAAGTTTCCTGCTTAGTGTCTGAGAATTTTCTAGGACTGTAACTTAATATTAAAAGATCTATCACTTGTTTACGAGGTCTCTGATCCATGGTTTCCTTCCTTCTTTTTCCTCGCTCCATCCCTTCTGTTTCCTCCCTGTCTTTTGTGGTTGCCCCCCCCCCCCTTATTTTATTCTACCTTGTTATTGGATTAATGTACTTGACTTCTGCTTATATGGGGTTTGGCAGATAGCCTTCCTCCTCCTTGTTGCCTTATTTTGTTTGGTTTTATATACTTTGTTATGGAAAAACTTTTCAATAAAAATTACAGTTTAATAAAAAAAAAAGATCTATCACTTGTTGACAGAGTTTGTAAACTTTTGTTCATGAAAATCTGTGCAATTTTTTATCATTATAATTACTAAATTATAAAAACAATTCAGTTATAATATATAGATTTACTTGACCAATATTCTTAAATATGCCAATAGTGTTTCGCAGGCTCATTTATATTTTCCAAAAACTTTGAACAGCTTTCAAATTCTGCCTGAGATGAGACAAAGACAATTGAAGATAAGTAGACTTTATTACATTTCGATGAACTAGTGAATACAGAATGTGATGACGCAACTATGATTTAAATGTGTCTCTGCATAAAAATGTACAAATAGATAGTGGAAGAACAGCACACTTCTGGCGTTCTGGGAAATGTTATGATAAGAAAAAGATCAAGGTGAAAAGATTTGCAAATAAATTTAATGATAACTGAATCACCAAAAATGCTTTTCAATGCTCTCTCACACTTGGTGAAATCATTCTGAGTAGGAATACTGGAGCATACAAGAATTCATTTTCTCCTTACTCACATTCTGCTAAATCTGTAAGGAATGTGTGATTTTTTTAAACCCTTAGAAGTACAAACCTTCTTGAGTGACACAAGAGGTAGAGGTTATTGGCTGCCTTCAGCACACACAGCCATACTCACATGTTAATGAATTCCAGACTGTGCTTTCGACATACATTTCCTAAAACCCCAGTTAAATCTAACTCATAAATGAGGTGAATATACGTTTACAGCTTCTGTACCTTAACAGGGGGTCTTTACCAATACTGTGAGTTAAAAGAACAATAAATTATATTTTCTTTAGCCATTGTTTAGCAAATTTTTCATTAGTTGAAGTAGATCCTTCAAATCAACACAAAGCTTTTAGTACAATACTTTCTTCTTAAGCTAAGTTCACACGGAGGAACTTGCCATGAATTCGGGGGCGGACTCTACCCCCGAATCCGTGGCAGATTCCGCACAAATTCTGCCTTCCATTGTTTTCAATGGGAGGCAGAGATCTCAGTAGTATGCTGAAAAAAATAAGGATACCAGAGCTGATTTAATTGCAAAATCCACAGCTCGAGACTCCCTGCTGAGTAGGCCCATTTATCTGGGCCTAATCAGCAATGGAAAGACTGCGGTCAGAAAACGGCGGAAAAAAATGAAGGGGAATTCCTCATTTTCTGTCGTGTGAACTTACCCTTACAAATATTTCAGTTAAGGCTTCTTGATACCCTCACCTCACTAAAAACCAGCACAGATCACATATTAGGATTATTATGTGATTCTTACCTCTCTGAACTAAAATGTTGCCTATGGTGGTGTTTGTGTAGGTAAGTGAGTAGGTAATGTAGCTCAGGAGGGTACTGTCTTGTTTATAAGAAACAACACCGCTCTTTCCACCCCACGGTCATCCAGTAATCCAGAAACCCTGTCCTGTACTGATGAGGGCAAAAACCTTTGGCTGGTATAAGTTAATTTGTATATTTGTATTAACGTTGCCTGAAAAATAAGTATCTGTACACCACTGTGCTTCTTCAGTGAGAAAGAGTAATCCCGAGCTGTTTTCAGCTATCCATTAACCCTGCTTTGTACTAACGAGGGAACAAAAACCTTGAAACAGTGTTGTTTATATATTGGTGCCTCTGGTTTGGCTGATATGACTTAATTAGCATTCCTGTTTTCCCATGGAGCATTGCCTGAAAAAAACAGAACGCCCTAGCTTAAAATAGAACACAATGGAAGAAATTTACAATGGTGGCTGTGCCTGAATTCTGACTTAAAATAGGTGCATCTAGTTTTAGACCATTTTTCTGATTAGCTAGACAAGAGGGCATGGCTTAAAGGAATTAGCCTGGAAGTCTCTGATTATTCACATCCTCTGGGGCTTTTAGGTGGTGAACCCAGGGGTTCTGGGCTGTTTCTGATCTCAGGTCATCTTACTGTAACCAGCACTGGCTGGCAAATCACTCCACCTCCTTTACCATGTTCACAGGTAGTTAATTACCTGTGCTATGGGTGCTGGGTGCTTGTTCCAATCCTGTGACCAGGGTTGGAACCAACCAGGAGACCCTGAGTTCCCTACCTAAAATTGAAGGAGGAAGTGAGTATTCAGAGACTACTTTGAGAACCCCTTTAAGATGTGGCAATGTGTGCTCAATATACGCCATATTCTGGCTCAAAGCAAACCAATGAATAGGCGCTATAAACTAGACATTCTAAAGAAGCATCAGATAATATCATTCAGCATAAGACACTGTGATTTATCTGAAACATTCTGACTAGATTTAGTTTGCACTAAGTTTTAGTAAATGTCGACCAGTGTTGTTTTTTCACACGTTTTGAAAATATTTTAATATTTTAAAATGTCACAATTAGTAGAGCATTAAGCGCCAAGATTAACACTTGCACTTAAGAACTGGGTGAGTATACCAGTTCTTAACAAACTACTGTACCTCAGTGCTATTTTAAGACATACTTACAGTTTCCTTACCCCGTTTTTCTTTCCTATCTTTTATAAGGAAAATGCTGCTATCATACATGGCGACATTATACAGAAGGCAGAGAAAGGAGACTCTCATTCATCTTTGTGAGCAGAGAGGCATCAAAACAGCTGACAATACCAAAGACGTATTGATCTTTGTACTGGTGTAGCAGGACTTTGTGCAACATCCTGAAGCACCGGGGCAATAAACCATCTCCACTCCAGACAGTCCAACAGTTGACCCTGTCCAAGAGGTAACTATGGAAGGGGGGGGGGGTTGATAAGCAGCCCTAGCACTCTGGGAAGATGGGAAGAATGAACTTTTGTTTGCTAATGGCCTTACAACAGCTGGACCCCAGTGAGTCTAGCATGCGCCTACAGCTGATTCTCTAGAATCAACAAGCAGAGAGGCTACAGAATACCAGGCTGTGAGAGAGTCAGAATGTAGAATGTCAGGCTGAAAGAGTTCCAGCTTGAGATGGCCCGGCTGCAGAGGAGTAGCAGCTCTCCCCAGACCCAAATCCAGGATATCCATCCATGGAGGCGTTGCCTTGTGAACTTCTTTGTTAAGGATGGGGACTTGGATGTTTTTCTATGAGAGTTTGAAAAAACCTGCCAGCAATACCAATTATTCCTGTGAGCATTGAGCACATTATTTAGTTCCAGGGTTAAAGGGCAAAACTCTGAGCTGGATGAGGACTATGACATCATTAAGGAGGCCCTAATCAAAAAGTACAACCTCACCCCAGAGGTGTACCATAAAAAATTCTGGAATATACAGGACCCCACAAGTAGTTATGCAGATGTTGTGGGCAGCTTGTGGCAATGGATCAGAAGACTTTCTGTTATCACCTTTGAAGGCCTTGAGGATCCAAGGGTGGAGCATCACTACAAAGGTCACCATGCTGGAAGGAGAAGTAAGCCAGGAAGTCACCATAGCCTCCTGTCTACAAGCTGGATGAATGTTCCTGTAGGGGAAGTCCCAGCTCAGGGGGATTTGCGCAAATGTTTTGGGTGTAACAAGGTGGGCCGTGTAAGGTGTGCTTGCCCAGAAAGGTGGGCAGTGGGTGCGTCTACCCAACCAGTATTCATGTTTTTCTATGATAGAAGACATAACTTGAAGAACCACATGCAGACTGTGATGGTGGGGGGTAAACTCAATCAGGGATTAAGAGACTCAGGTTTAAGTTGGTCTCTGGTCCGGCCAGAAATTATAGACTCTGAGGATGTTATTCCTGGAAAGACTTTACCTGTGACAGTGGTGGCAGGATGCCATTCAAGAGTACATGTGGCCAAGGTTCATATGGACTTGGGTGTTGGTAGTGGGATCAGAATTGTGGGAGTGTCAAATCATTACCTGTTGATGTATTGTTGGGGTATGATTTGGGGGAAATGATTTCTGTGTATGTGCCCAATTTACCAACTTCACCCACACAATTACATGAGGGAATGGACATAGACCCAATGGGACATTGTGTTTGGGAGGGAGGACAGGGTGACAGGAGTAAGGTTAACCTTGTGCAAGAACTAAAGGTGTTCCAAGATGTGTCCCAAGGTGTCCCAAGAACACTAAGGAGGAGGTAAGTAATCATCTGAAAATCTCCCAGCTAGTGGTTAGTTTTGGAGAGAACATTAGAAACTGCAAGGTTGGAGTCTCTGGACCTATACCTGCAGGCCTGGGGTTCCGAGTGTGGATCTGGGAGATGCCAGTACTCAGGAAGTGTCCCAGAGCAGGGAGGAGGCAGCCGGGTGTGCATGGCTCAGGGAATGAGCCTTAGGAGTGTCTCCACTCAGACTGTGGAGGGAGAAAGTATCAGTGAGCCTGGAGTGGTTCAAGTACCAGTACCAGTGCTGGGGGAGAAGACTGGAGCCTATGTTATAACAGGGTTTACAGAAAGGCCCATAACCAATAGTGCCTTGAAAGGAATCCAGTCAGCTTCCAAGGGTAATGGACTCATAGAGATGCTTTACCTTTCCTCATAACCTCACTCTAGTACTGAGCAGGGGGAGGAGAAGCCGTAAAGCATAGACTCTCATGAGAGCTTGTGGTCCAGTTTAAGCTCAGGGGTTCCCAGGGAAAAGAGATGACCCATAAGGATTCCATAGATGAGGATCCACTACCAAATGAGGTACTAGACGGGATTATAAAGTACCATACGAGGTTACTCTAGCCCATGGTTCCCAGGCTATCATCCTCCTAAATTGTCAGTTGCTGAGGTGTGCAGCAATGGAAGGGTTAACCAGCCTGCAAAGAGTGAGGGCAGAGCATTTCCAATCCATCTCCAGCACAGCAGGAGGCCTCAGCACAGAGAAGGCCTCACTCCATTCAGCCTGACCTCAGAGATGAAAGGCTAGTGGACTGAGGTATAAAAATAGTAAAGTTATATAGGATCCCAGATCTTCAGTGTAGTGACCTATGGCTTTGTCACTTTTATAATGGTTATGAGTTTCCTAACATTTAAAAATTAATTCATTTATTACTGAATCATACTGTTCATATATATGTATTATTTATGCATGTGTTATCAGTACAATGCATTGGCATGTGTTCGGGGGTGGCAAGGGTGAAATGTTTCTTCCTGCCATGAAGAACAGATACTCCAGGGCAAGTTTTATTGCTTTATGACTAGTTGGCTTTAATCAACTAAGTCTGGCATAAATAAGAGAGTGTGACTAGTGACCTCAAGTCCATTTGTGGAGGATTCTTCTTTCCAAGGCACAGAGGAAACCAGCCATCTCCCAGACCCTCGGATGTGGAAAGGGGAAGGAGGGGGGTACTCTGGCAGGAGGTGTGGCTAAACTCAAGCCACAAGAGAGTATGATATGTACAACTGATGTCACATCTGGAAGTCAGCTAACAAAGCTGAATGTCGGTCATATTTCTCCTCCAAGCTATTTGTCTCTTCTTTTTATACAGTCATATTAAAAAGTTTGGGCACCCCTATTAATCTTAATCATTTTTAGTTCTAAATATTTGGGTGTTTGCAACAGCCATTTCAATTTGATATATCTAATAACTGATGGACACAGTAATATTTCAGGATTGAAATGAGGTTTATTGTACTAACAGAAAATGTGCAATATGCATTAAACCAAAATTTGACCGGTGCAAAAGTATGGGCACCTCAACAGAAAAGTGACATTAATATTTAGTAGATCCTCCTTTTGCAAAAATAACAGCCTCTAGTCGCTTCCTGTAGCTTTTAATCAGTTCCTGGATCCTGGATGAAGGTATTTTTGACCATTCCTCTTTACAAAACAATTCCAGTTCAGTTAAGTTTGATGGTCGCCGAGCATGGACAGCCCGCTTCAAATTATCCCACAGATGTTCAATGATATTCAGGTCTGGGGACTGGGATGGCCATTCCAGAACATTGTAATTGTTCCTCTGCATGAATGCCTGATTAGATTTGGAGCTGTGTTTTGGATCATTGTCTTGCTGAAATATCCATCCCCGGCCTAACTTCAAATTAATCACTGATTCTTGTACATTATTCTCAAGAATCTGCTGATACTGAGTTGAATCCATGCGACCCTCAACTTTAACAAGATTCCCGATGCCGGCATTGGCCACACAACCCCAAAGCATGATGGAACCTCCACCAAATTTTACAGTGGGTAGCAAGTGTTTTTCTTGGAATGCTGTGTTTCTTTGATGCCATGCATAACGCCTTTTTGTATGACCAAACAACTCAATCTTTGTTTCATCAGTCCACAGGACCTTCTTCCAAAATGAAGCTGGCTTGTCCAAATGTGCTTTTGCATACCTCAGGCGACTTTGTTTGTGGCGTGCTTTCAGAAACGGCTTCTTTCGCATCACTCTCCCATACAGCTTCTCCTTGTGCAAAGTGTGCTGTATTGTTGACCGATGCACAGTGACACCATCTGCAGCAAGATGATGCTGCAGCTCTTTGGAGGTGGTCTGTGGATTGTCCTTGACTGTTCTCACCATTCTTCTTCTCTGCCTTTCTGATATTTTTCTTGGTCTGCCACTTCTGGGCTTAACAAGAACTGTCCCTGTGGTCTTCCATTTCCTTACTATGTTCCTCACAGTGGAAACTGACAGGTTAAATCTCTGAGACAACTTTTTGTATCCTTCCCCTGAACAACTATGTTGAACAATCTTTGTTTTCAGATCATTTGAGAGTTGTTTTGAGGAGCCCATGATGCCACTCTTCAGAGGAGATTCAAATAGGAGAACAACTTGCAATTGGCCACCTTAAATACCTTTTCTCATGATTGGATACACCTGGCTATGAAGTTCAAAGCTCAGTGAGGTTACAAAACCAATTTTGTGCTTCAGTAAGTCAGTAAAAAGTAGTTAGGAGTATTCAAATCAATAAAATGATAAGGGTACCCAAATTTTTGCATCGGTCAAATTTTGGTTTAATGCATATTGCACATTTTCTGTTAGTACAATAAACCTCATTTCAATCCTGAAATATTACTGTGCCCATCAGTTATTAGATATATCAAATTGAAATGGCTGTTGCAAACACTCAAATATTTAGAACTAAAAATGATTAAGATTAATAGGGGTGCCCAAACTTTTTCATATGACTTGTATATAGCACTGAACCATTAAGGGTAGCAAATTGTTAAATTTAAGGATACTTAGTGTTTTCTCTATGAACCCATTACCTTTTTCAAGTGTGTTTGCGACTGCTGGGAGCAGTAGTGTGTGTCTGGGTTTCCTATTGATCCCAATTCTGTGGTGACAGTGTGTATTCGGGGTATGTGGACTATGTTGGGGTGCGATTTAAGCTCAATTTACAGCCTGGTTGAAGGGTGAGAGCAAATTTGAGTGAGTAGAGTGAATTGGCCCATGAAAGCTGCACCCAGATCATGTGCTATGATGGACAGTATGTGACATATGGATATTAGCATGTTTCTCCAAATTTTTCCTCATTAAAAAAGGTTTGCAACAGTCTTTTTGCTCACAAAGAAACACAAACTTTAATGTAATGTGGCAATAATAAACTGTTCAATACACAGCTGTCTTTCTTTGCCCACATCAGTGTATGACTTAACTGATACTTGTGTTGTTTCTCGTAAATAGGGTTACCCACAAAAGAGACACATGCATTTATTTATTAATACATTTTCTAGGGTAATTTCCTTCTATTCTTAATTATTTTGGAAACATAGTGAAAAGTATCTTTTAAGCATCATTTGACCTATTATTGCACTTCCAGGGCTACTTGTCTATTTATTTGATGTTTAGTAGGTTTTGATCTTTTCTGTTATATTTCTATAACAATCTCTACTTCCAAATTGACAAATTCATTGCACATTGTTTTGTGGCAACTCAATATTTTGACAACGTTTTGTAGAATCCTTTTTGTTTGATAGATATGAAGTACAAAGTACTTCTGTATAGTACAGATTGTTCAGTGTTCTTGATCTTTTTGAAGTTTTCAACAATTCTACTATATCTTCTACGTCTACTGGAAGAAAAAGTTTGATAAGCAAATAGTATTTATTATACTTAGGGAGAACATGCAACTCATCTTACTCCAGTTTAACAAATGACAGATCATACAGGCTGCACACTTCTCTGAATTTAATGTTCTTAATATGTGCATTTATTCTATTGATGAATTGCATCATTACTCCACCTCTCCCACACATAGAAGGATAAGCACATATGAGCAATATATATATTATGCATCCCTCAGTAACTGACTAGCCCAGCTGCGGTTTAGCTGAGCGACTTTTGACTTGCTTCAAAACAGAACTTATACTTACATACATTATACTGATTTTTAAACTGACATTTTTAAGCTAGGGTCTTATCATATGGGGATTATTACTGGTGTTACAGAAATTGTAAAATGAAATTGCCTTTTTTTCATCCATTATAGAAAAGTAAGTATGCAAGCTTCATTTTAGTATAGTAGTAGTAAAATGGTTCAAATGGTTGAAAATAAGTTTTATAAACCGGACAACTCCTTTAGGTAAGACAATCCTCTGGTATCATGGCTAGGGCTTCACTGCTCTTTTATTCCTTTACTTGAATGATCTTTTATCTTCTTTGATCATACAAGTTAAGGTAGATGTGTTAGTAGACTGATCTATATAGGATTTTAAAGACGGACACAGGTAGAGGTAACCACTTGGAAAATATAGGTGCATCACACAGGAACATGGTATATTGTATCTGTTACATAAATCACATGTTGTTCTGTCACTTAAAGGGGTTTTTCTGGGATTATGTATTAATGAACTATCTTTAGAATAGGTGATTGATATATGATCGGTCGGAGTCTGATACCCGGAACCCCAACAGATCAACTGATTGAAGAGGCCACAGTGTCTTCGTGGTCACTATTGCCTCTTTGCATAGGGGCTGTGAAAACTATTGCAGCTCAGCCCCATTCACATGAATGCGACTTTGCTGCTGTACCAAATGAATGTGACATCATTGGCACAGGGAAGAGACTGCAACACCTCTTCAAAAACCTGATTTGTGGGGATCCAGCACCCAGGACCCTGCCAATCACATATTGATGACCTATCTTAAACCCCTTTAACTAAGTATTTAATTAAACATAAAAGAATGCCAAGACTTTGTCACACAGTTACTTGCACAACAATTAAGTGACTTCACACATTTGTGAAAAGATCAGTTTTTATATGCACAGTTCTTTCCATATAAATTGAATCTTATCCATCATATACTTTAGTTTGCCAGATCCTATTGTAAATGGGTAATGTTATCTGTCTAGATTTTACTTACTGATTCAGAACAATATTCACTATGAAATAAGGTAAAACTCCATATACCTTCATAATAATTTACCTAACAGTCCCTAAAGTGTAATTAACACTATCAAGCATTCATACAATGTGCCATTTACCATTAAACTTATCAATAAAGGGTTTATGCCGAAAGGTGAGTACAGGAATCCTTTCCTCCACTGCAAATTCAGGCTGAATGTGAGCATGGCTGGTGGTGGATGGCACTCCCATTCACTTCAACCACCACCGGTCATGCCTAAATTTAGCCTGGCTGCTGTCAGTCTGAATGTGCAGCAGGGGTAAAGAACCCCTGTTCTCAGTATTGGTGTGGGTCTTAGCAGTCAGACCCCCACGAATCAGGCATTCATCCTCTATTCTATGGATAGAAGAAAAATACTTTTAATGGCATTAAAACATTGTGATGAATATGTGCAATAGATATATTTACACATCTGAGTCCTACTGAGTTTTATAACATTAGTAAAAACATGTCTTTTGGTCCAAGGTTTCCTTACCCATAAGTTCAATAAAATGCTAAGGTTCAGCATGTACTGCACCAATTTAATGAGAAGCACTGATGTAGCTCAGCTCTGTAGCCCAAGAACTCAGCCAACCTGGAAAATGCAGGATCAGGCTAATGAGGGAGTTGAGACTTTTAATATGTATGATTAAAACTTTCTCCAAAGCAAAACTATATATATATATCTATATATAGATATATAGATATATATATATAGATATATATATACACACGTGGACAAAATTGTTGGTACCCCTCGTTTAATGAAAGAAAAACCCACAATGGTCACAGAAATAATTTGAATCTGACAAAAGTAATAATATATAAAAATTCTATGAAAATTAACAAATGAAAGTTAGACATTGCTTTTCAACCATGCTTCAACAGAATTTTTTTTAAAAAGAAAACTCATGAAACAGGCCTGGATAGAAATGATGGTACCCCTGAAAATAATGTGACCAAAGGGACATGTTAAATCAAGGTGTGTCCACTAATTAGCATCACAGGTGTCTACAATCTTGTAATCAGTCAGTGGGCCTGTATATAGGGCTACAGATACTCACTGTGCTGTTTGGTGACATGGTGAGTACCACACTCAACATGGACTAGAGGAAGCAAAGGAAAGAGTTGTCTCGGGAGCTTAGAAAGAAAATTATAGACAAGCGTGTTAAAGGTAAAGGTTATAAGAGCATCTCCAAGCAGCTTGATGTTCCTGTGACTACAGTTGCACATATTATTCAAAAATTTAAGATCCATGGGACTGTAGCCAACCTCCCTGGAAGTGGCCGCAGGAGGAAAATTTATGACAAATCAAAGAGAAGGATAATACGAATGGCAACAAAAGAGCCCATAAAAACTTCTAAAGAGATTAAAGGTGAACTTCAAGCTCAAGGAACCAAGGAGGACACCATTGTTGAAAACAAATCATAAAAAAGCCAGACTGGAATTTACCAAACTACATGTTGACAAGCCACAACACTTCTGGGAGAATGTCCTATGGACAGATGAGACAAAAATTGAAATTTTTGGCAAGGTACATCAACTCTATGTTCACGGACGGAAAAATGAATCATATCTTGAAAAGAACACTGTCCCTACTGTGAAAGATGGAGGAGGCTCTGTTATGTTCTGGGGCTCCTTTGCTGCATCTGGCATAGGGTGTCTTGAATCTGTGTAGGGTACAATGAAATCTCAAGACTATCAAGGGATTCTAGAGAGAAATGTGCTGCCCAGTGTCAGAAAGCTTGGTCTCAGTCGCAGGTCATGGTTCTTGCAACAGGATAATGACCCAAAACACACAGCTAAAAACATCCAAGAATGGCTAAGAGGAAAACATTGGACTATTCTGAAGTGGCCTTCTATGAGCCCTGACCTAAATCCTATTGAGCATCTTTGGAAGGAGCTGAAATATGCCATCTGGAAAAGGCACCCTTCAAACCTGAGACAACTGGGGCAGTTTACTCATGAGGAGTGGGCCAAAATACCTGTTGAGAGGTGCAGAAGTCTCATTGACAGTTACAGGAATCGTTTGATTGCAGTGATTGCCTCAAAAGGTTGTGCAACAAAATATTAAGTTAAGGGTACCATCATTTCTGTCCAGGCCTGTTTCATGAGTTTTCTTTTTTAAGAAATTCTGTTGAAGCATGGTTGAAAAGCAATGTCTGACTTTCATTTGTTCATTTTCATAGAATTTTTATATATTATTACTTTTGTCAGATTCAAGTTATCTGACAAAAGTAATAATATATAAAAATTCTATGAAAATGAACAAATGAAAGTCAGACATTACTTTTCAACCATGCTTCAACATAATTTTTTAAAAAAGACCATTGTGGGTTTTTCTTTCATTAAACGAGGGGTACCAACAATTTTGTCCACATGTGTACACACATATATATAAATACATATACACACACATATATATATTATAAAGTCTCTACCATAATAATAGTGCATGCTTTCAACTATGCAAATCACTCCACACCTTTAACAGACATTAATAATATGAAACTTGAAAAATGTATATATGAGAAATATTTCACCTATCTGAAGTTAAAGGGGTTTTCCTATGAACATAACCATATTTAAATTTGTAAACAATTAAATGTTAAACATTTTTACATACATAAATATTTTTTAAAAAGTGCAGGGATTTAAAGATTTTCTCTAATCATTTTAGTAGTGACAACTTCTTCTCTTGATCAGTTGTCAATAGATTAAACCATAAATGCAGAAACTTTCTATGTCCTGGGACTTGTCAGACACAGATCCACGATTTCCTTACTGTAAACAGGTTATCAGACAGGGACACTACATGCATAAGAAGATAACCTGACCACAATATGAAAATCATGACTGGGATTCTGGCAAGTACCAGACCATAGAAAATTCCTGTATTCATGGTCAAACCAGAGTGGGAGAGGTGAGTAACATTATATTTATTTTAGGGCCCCCATTTTTAGCTGGTTTAACTATATTTTTATAGTATTCCCTAATATAGGATTGTACTGTCACCTTAACAGGAATGAGTCCTGATCAGTCAGCAAAATGTTCATATCACCTTTGCACTATTCATTGCCTATTCATAGCATTTTGTTCCCCTATGGTACAAACACAAACCCTTTTAGAAGGACACAAAAGGATGCACTGACTGTCTCTTCAAGCAGTTTACATACATGGTGTGGTGATCGTCTGCTCTGTGACAGGGTGAGTCAACTACATAGATAGACTCAGTCCATCAATCACACCGGCCACACAGACAGTGCTGTTCTAAGCCTAGAGCAAATTTGTTCTAAGAAAATCATTTAGATTTGTAAATACTTGAATCTCTATTGATGGACATTGTTTTCCATACACAGGTAGAGTTGAGCTTCTCCAATATTAGATCCGGGCGTCAGGTGCATTTCATACTGCTTTTTATTTCCCAATTGGCGTATTCTTGTATAAACATCCTCTCCCACTCCAGTCTCAGACCCACCAAAGATCAGGTATTAGTGACCTATCTTTAGGATAGGTCATCAATATTTTTAGCCTAGAAAACCTGTTTAATTTTGTGGAGGAGTTCAAGCATTTAGACCTAGCAGAGCTTTAGACTGTATCTTGGCTAGTTGTCTCCAAATAATAGGGATGTCAGCATGAATTTAGCACCAACATAAGTCATAAGACCTAGCAGAGCTTTAGACTGTATCTTGGCTAGTTGTCCCCAAATAATAGGGATATCAGCATGAATTTAGCACCAACATTACTTGGGCCCCTGGGCTCCAAAGCAAAATTTGTAATGGGTCCTGAACTTACTATATGCTATCTATAATACTGATGACTTGTTATGTTGTAAAGAGGCGTTAGGCCACCTATAGGTTACTGGGCCCGATAGTGATTTCTACCTCTGCAACCATTATAGCTACACCCCTGCTTATAAATATGAATGATCCTGCCATCTTCAATATTCAAATTAGCTTATTGAGCTCAAGGGAGTTGAGACCTACAGGTGCATCTCAATAAATTAGAATATCTTTGAAACGTTTATTTCTTTCAGTAATTATATTAAAAAAGTGACCTCCAATATTTTCTAGATTCTTTACACACAGAGTGTTCTATTTCAAGTGTTTTATTTCTGTAAATGTTGATTATGGATTACAGGTAATGAAAACCCAAATCTAAGAAAATTTTAATATTGTAAAAAAGTTCCGTATTATAAATTCAGTGTCACCTGCCAAGGTTTCCTGAGCCTTTAAATGGTCCCTCAGTCTGGTTCAGTAGGCATTATGGGAAAGGAGCTGGGGAGCTCATGCGCCCTCTATTGGATGTAACAAATCCTCAATTTGCTTTTGACTCACCGAGCCTTGAGACAGCAAAAGGGATTTTAGCCAAGCCAATTTCACTTATCTGCATACAGCGCTGTTTCCAGATCGTTGTCCTTCATCAGTACAGAGCAAAGTGAATTGGCTGGCTTAGTGGGAGGCAATGAGTGGGTTAGGGACAAGAATCTCTCACATTGAGGAGAGCACCAGTAAAGGTGTGTAGAGATTTTAATTGCCTTTCGCCCTCTACTTAGCATCTACATATCACAAGGCATTATGGGAAAGGATCTGGGGAGCTCATGCGCCCTCTATTGGATGTAACAAATCCTCAATTTGCTTTTGACTCACCGAGCCTTGAGACAGCAAAAGGGATTTTAGCCAAGCCAATTTCACTTATCTGCATACAGCGCTGTTTCCGGATCGTTGTCCGGAACGATCCGGAAACAGCGCTGTATGCAGATAAGTGAAATTGGTTCAGTAGGACACACAATCATGGAAGACGCTGATTATGAATTGAATTACTGAATCACTGAAATGAATGAACGTTTCAAAAATGTTCTAATTTATTGAGATGCACCTGTAGCCAAAGAACTCAAGCTCTCTACACACCCTTCCCCCCTCTGATGTCACTGCAATGGCCCTGATTACTGCAAAAGAGGAGTGGAGAGCTTGACTTCTTCATATAGGTCTCCATCCCCGTGTCTCCAAGAAACTATTTTGAATATTAAATAAAAGTGATTTTTTTTTTTCTTTGGAGGACAGCTTTATAAGGTGACCATTGCAGAAGACATGCAATGCCCTGTCAGGTACTGTGCTTGATTTGGGTGCTAAAATCGTGCTGAGAGGTTCTCTTTAAGAAGGTAGGGTGTTAGCCATAGCTTTACTGCTTCTGTGCTCTATATACTATAGAATTTAGGCTTACATAGTGATCCAGGAGGGTAAGTACCATAAGAGGACTACATAGTAGTAGAGAGTCATCTCTATCATGAAAGACATCTCGTGCAGGGCCAATCCCCCACCCCACTAGCTGTCAACACTGTTTTTGCAAAAATAAATGACTAAACAGATCATAGTATGTTAAGCGGGACTCTCACAGGAAATGTTTCAAATAAGTAGATACATTTGGGAAGTATTGACATCTTCATGGCTGTGATGCAAATAAGGAGAACTATAATTCTTCTATTTAATATGGAAGAGGTATGATGGAGAATTTACCTGGAAATAAAACTTTTTTTTATTTTTCCTAAAAAGTTTGATTAATGCAGTGACTATTTGCACCTGTTAGTGACGGGTTCCTGCTTCGATTTTGAACAAGACATATCTAATTGATTAACCTTTAACTTTTTTTTTGGCAGGAGGTATAAAAACAACAGGGGACAGTTTTTGTTTTTTGGGTTTTTTTTTAGGATTTTTTGTCATACTAAGGGACTTTATTGTGTGGTCACTTGATCAGTGGTATAAACCACTGCAATTCTTCTGTAATTGGAGTCATATTAATGGAAGTACAAAGATGGCAGCATTCCACGATGCGACTGCAGGTTACCCATGGGTGCATGTTCCTAACAATAGTGCCCAGGCTTGCCATTGATATCTATAGATTAGGCTATTTTAGAAATGTTAACTTATACAAAGCTTGACTGGCTATAATTCTGCTCCAACAGAAGTGTTATCAGCACCTACCTCAAAGATCACAGCTTTCCCCAAAGTTTGGGGACAATCAGTGATTTTGGCCCTGAGTAGTGATCAATCAGAGTTATGGTTGCAGCAACATTGGGTGCCAAAATGTGACCCCATTCACTTGCATTAGTGCAGGTGTTGCAGGACAACATAGCAATCTGGAGTTGATGGTTTAAATATAATTTTTGAGCTTCTGAAAGTGAGGGTTGCTTTAACGCCTTAAAAGGGTTGTCTTTGGATAGACGTTTTTTTTATATGATGATCCCGGATAAGGTGAAGAAAAAAAAAAAAAAAAACCATACTCACCTGTCCCCGGTGTCTCCCAGCGCATTCCGATCCTGCTGCTTCAATGTCTTCTTCCCGTGGAAATCCCCGCTGCACATGACCACTGAGGCCAATCTGCGGCCTCAGGAAAGGAGACAGGATGTCACTACTTTCGTCAAAACAAGACACCTGGAACAGGTTAATATAGTTTTTTTTTTTTCACTTAAAACCTGTTTATCCCGGACAACCCCTTTAACATCTGCCATACTGAGCACATAAATGCTGGAGCATTGGTGTTGAAGTGAGCAATTTTGTTTTCTTATTTTATAGCATTTCCTGCAGCTACTTTAATTTCTTGAACTCTCGGACAACCAGCTCAAACAAGTCTATCATCTGTTTTGAGTTTCCCAAAGCACTAACACCACTAAATAGGTGATGAGATTATGAGGGTAAAAATGCTTACTATATGTTACCAATCGTGCCATTCTGATAAAAACTGATAAAAAAAAATGTAATCACCCAGAGTGCTCTTAAGTTAAGGCTGTATTGGACAGCACATTATGATGACAGAAACCACTAGACTTGCCATTCAAGAGAAGAGGGGCTGAGGAGGGAAAATAGGACACTTCCATGTCTAAGGGACACTTCGCATGTAAGTAATTAAACTTGACTTTTTTTTAAAAAGTTATATGAGAGGCACGATCAGCAACATAGCTATCTGTACTCATCTATTCTCATAACCTATCAAGTGGTGTTTTTGGGGGGTAAAAACTGGTGACAGATTCACTTTAATGTTGAATCACAGGTTACCACAAATACTGCATAGCACAATGTAACACACTGGAGGTTATTTATCATCTGCCCACTTTTTAGCCATACTTTTCACAGGTGCGCCTTTTTTCAGACTAGTTTTACTATGGTGTTTATTTATGATGTAGGCGCACCTCCTTGGTAAATGTTTTGCACATGTTAGTTATTTTAAATGCGCCTTTTTTGGCCATGTGCACTTTTGGTCAAAAAAGCACAAAAAAGGCGCAATTGGCCCTTTCTAATGCATTCTAAATTGATTGGCTTTATTATGCTGCCCATGGACTGGAGTGCATTTGCGCCTTTTTTGCGCCTTGTCATAAATACAACGTGAAAAGGATCTCCATTTAGGCCACGCCCCCCTTTCCTTTCCAAAAAGAAAAAGTGGCGAGAGCAGCATTATAGCATGAAAAAAAGGTGCAACTGCTTCATAAATGAAGCATAGTACAGAAAAAGACCTCAAAAGGCGCAATTTACACCAAAGAAAGTGGCTTAATAAATGTGCCCCAATGTGTGTGCTACAATCAAAGGACTTTCTTACCTCATATGTGTAGCAGAGGCAGATCATGCAATTGCTCTGGGGCCCAAGGCAGGTGGCCCAACTCTTCTTTGGCCCCATCAATAGTTAGCAAGTAGTAAAATTTTGATGCCATCTGAACATCCGTCCAATCTGTGCATCTCCACTTCTGCTCCCTATCGCTTTCTGGTTTGAGTGCAAAATATATTTATGGGACTGAGTTCTGAATTAATGTTGTTTTCTGGTTGTTGGTCTGAATATTTTTTGTTTAGGATCTGGATTAATTTTGTAGTCCAACCGGGGAATAAATACATTTAGTTTTGATCTGGGGACAGATTTTATTTTGGGTACTGGTATGGTGTTTGCTACTATCCTGCATTTCCTACTTCTGAGGCTGATAGTGTGTGTTCTTAAGGCTGGGACCCCACATTGCGAAAAAAAAAAACCGCTGCATTTTACATTGCATGCAAAGTGGAGGGGATTCTGGCTAATCCCATCCACACATTGCAAAAATAAATCAACAGCGGAAAAGCTGTGATTTCAAAAACTCTTGTGTTTTTGAGAACTGTATCATGTCAATTATACCTATGGAAACACTGATGTTTTCCATATAGGTATAATAGGCACAGAAAGTGAAAAACACTGTGGAAAAAACGCGATGCGTTTCCGCCACGGTCTTTTCTGCAGTATTTTTTGGCTGCAGCTTGCTATGTTTGGCCTTAGCCTAAAGGGGTTTTTCAAAGTCAAATATTCATGACCTGTGAGAAAAGACCACAGCCTTCAGGTTACAAAATACCCAGCACTGAGCCGTATTTTGCGTACAGGCTGTGCTTGGTATTGCAATTGAGCCTGACTCAATTGAAAGGGACTGAGCATCACACTGGCCAAGTGATGAATGAACATGTCATCATTGTCTTGTGAAGTGGAAGCAACACTCAGCCTGAGTGCTGCTGTCGCTTTCAGCAGCTGATCCCCTTTAGATCCTAAGCAGCACACTACTCTTAAGCGTAGTAGTATGGTGGTGCCAATCCTTGATGTCTGCTGTCAGAGACACCACAGAATCCAAAATCAAGAACAGTACTTCGCATTAGATTTTGAGATTGTGTTCTAGCATTATCACAAGTTCTGATAAACTATAAACTGTACTGTAATTTCACAAATGCTATTTTTTTTTACTGTGACTTGGATGTCAAGGTTGTCCTTAAAGAGAACCTGTCACCAAATACAGCATAAAAAATAAATGGCATTTGACTGCTGGTTTCTCACAGAGAAACAAAAGGATACTGCCCACATGGACAATAAGAGATAATTTACATATAACCTCCAGGGGCCATATCCATAGTTTTTCTAAAGAGCACTGTAACTGTTATGCCCTTCTAGACCCCACTCAATTGTCATTAGGAGTATAGCCTTTGTGTGCATAAAATATAATGTGGTGTTAGAGTAATATACTAGAATGAAAAGAGCGTGCTGCAGTATTTTTCATAACATATATAAAAAACATGACAATACCTGTAAAGTGCTGCAGAATATAATGGCGCTATATAAGTAAAATAATAATAACAATAACATTAATAACAGAACAACAGGTAATCTGCTATCCTGAAAAAGTTGTGCTGACTCAGGCACAACACTAGTATGAGCACATGCTGATCAGCTGCAGCTTTTTCCAATATTGGCTGATGCACAAGTCCACCACTGCTAGATCAAAGAATTCCAGGAAACGACAGGAAGATTAGCAACACTGTCGATTCTCCAAGGACACATGTGACAATGAAGGTGATGATCTGGTGAAGACGTCAGAAACACGTAATCAATAAGTTTTTTTTTAACTACTTCAGATATGTTCTTGGGTGATTGACAATGCTACCCGTTATTTCCTGGAATTGTCTGTGTTGGCGTATAGGGCACAGGGGAACTATTTTTGTAAACTGGTGTACTGCTCAGAGATATGATTTATCAATCCCTGCAGTTATGAGACGACATTTTCAGGATTGGTTCTAAGCATCTAAATATAAACATAATGGTGCAGCTTTACTAAGCTAAAAGTGCCAGAATTCTGGCTTACTTTGCACCAAAACCTTTAAGGCTAAAAGGCCCCATGTTGCGGAAATGCAGCTTTTTTTGTTGCAGATTTTGCTGCGGTTTTTTGAGCCAAAGCCAAGAATGGCTATAAAAGGAATGGGAAGTATATAGGAAACTCTTATACTTCTACCTTCTGCTTAATCCACTCCTGGCTTTGGCTCAAAAAACTGCAGCAAAATCTGCAACAAATAAAGCTGCGTTTCCGCAACGTGGGGCCTCAGCCTAAAAGTCTTACATACCACAGCGCACATCATGTATTATATGTTTAAGGCCTCACATTGAGAAAACTCAGTGTTTTACAGTACCTGGATGGGATTGTGGCTAAAAAAACTGCAGCGGAAAATTGCAACAGGTCAATTATACCTACGGAAACTCTGGTGTTTTCCACAAGTATTATAGGGGCAGAAAGTCTGCAGAGGGAAACTACAGACTTTCTGTGTATAAGGCTGCATGGAGACGTAACCTTAGACACTTTTTTTCTCCTTCACAGGCATCGGGAGAGGGCTTTACAGAAAGTGGTAGGGATTAGAAGTGAGGGGAGGGGAGACTTACATTGCAACAATGTGTGACAGAACTATACACATTTTTGTCACAAACTAAGTCAACTAATCATTATATTATTACTTTCATCATTATAATTACTTTCTTCAAATGTTGTGATGTCACAGCGTACATACTGATCTTTATGGGAGTTCATCATCTCTGTAATGTGACATCATTATGTTTATTAGGCATTGTCACAGAAGAGTCTAATAATCCTCTGGCTATAGGATCACGTGCCCAAGATGAATGATGTCATGACGGGAGAAGTGTAATGACATGATACACACATGTATAAGGTCAAAACCCAGCCTGATGCTGTATTGGGCATTTATTTAAGCAAAATCTTATCACACTAAAGAAGGTATAGAAACATGAGACATGTCCAAATGGCGTCATCTTTATCTTCCTTTGTGGTCAACTACTTCTTGGGAGTCAGCAGGGCGTCTTCATCTAGGCTGTGATGAGAAGACTAGCACAACATCTTTTTATATTCGTATCACTACTGTATAAAATATGGCACCTATCAAAAATTATTTTTATAGATTACTTTCTTTTCTACTAAGAAAACAAACCAATGGGGAGCATTGCCGGTCCTCTGTTGCCATGACAGTAAGGAGCCCATTTGAAGGCTTCCAGGCTTCTCTCGGCATTTCTTCTATTATAGGCTGCTCTATGCAACCTGTAATAGAAATGCTGGTATTTTACAATGTATTGTAATGCATTGCATTAGTGATTAGACCCCCCGGGGTTAAAGATCCCTAGGGGGTCTAATAAATACAGTATAAAAAGAATTAAAAGTTCGAATCACCCCCCTTTCCCTAGATGACATATAAAAGAAATATAAATACTGTGAAAGACATGCACATTAGGTATTTGTCTGAAAACGCCCGGTCTACAAACTATAAAAATATTTTTCCCATATGGTGATCGCTGTAGCAGGAAAAAAAAAAACAAAAGCCGAACCGCCGTTTATTCACTGTTTTGTCTGTGATAAAAAAGTGAATAAAAAGTGATCTAAGAAATAAACATTTCCCAAAATGGTATAACTAAAGATACACCTGGTACCGCAAAAAAAGACGTTCTATGCATCCCTGTACACGGAAATATAAAAAAGTTACGGGTGTCATAATATAGTGGCTCTAAAAAAATTTTTTTTTTTTAAAGGATTTTTTTTAAAGGATTAAAACGTAAATAAAACTATATAAGTTTGGTATCCCCAGAGTCATACCAACCCATAGAATACAGATGACATGTCATTTTGGCTGCATAGTGAACGTCATAAAAACAAAGCCTGTAAGAATGTCGCACAAATGCACTTTTTCTACAATTCCACCCCATTCTGAATTTTTTTCCAGTTTCCCAGAACATTGTACGGAATATTACATGGTACCATTATGAAGAACAATTTGTCCCGCAAACATTAAGTCCTCATATGGCTCTGTGAACGGAAAACTAAAAAAGATATGGGGTTTGGAAGGCGGGAGTCAAAAACTAAAAATCCCTGTGGCAGGAAGGTATTAAAGAGGACATTTCATATCCTCTAATATAGGGCATGTTATAAATCATTGCAAGGCTGTCTGAATTCAGAGTACTATCAGTGCTGTTAGTTTCAGCTACCAATATCACTGAACTGTCAAGGGGGAGGGCTTTACAGACTAGCATCATCTCAACCCACATAGTGATGTGGCTAGGCTTTAAAGCCAGCCCTCTGACAGCACAGTGATATCAGTAGCCGAAATTAAAGGGCACTGAATTCAGGACACAGCCAGCTATGTAATGATATGTAACATGCCCAGTGATAGACAACATGAGAGGTCCTCTTTAACCCCTTAATGACCCGGCCATTTTTTGTTTTTGCATTTTTGTTTTTCCCTCCCCACATTCCAAGAGCCATAACTTTTTCATTTCTCAGTTCACAGAGTCACATGATGGCTTATTGTTTGCGAAACAAATTGTACTTTGTAATGTCACTATTCAATATGCTGTGCAATGTACTGGGAAGCTGGAAAAAAATTCAGAATGAGGTGCAATTGGAGAAAAACTGCATTTGCGCCAAATTCATATGGGTTTAATTTTTACACCATTCACTGTGTGGTAAAAATGATATGTTACCTGTATTCTGCGGGTCAGTACGAACACGGCAATACCAAATTTATATAGTATTTGTAATGTTTTGATACCTTTTAAAAAATTGAAAACTTTGCTAAATAGAAAAAAAATTTTGCGTCGCCATATTGTGTCACCTGTAACTTTTTCATATTTACATGTATGGAGCTGGGTAAGGCGTCTTTTTATGCGGGACAACATGACGTTTTTATTGATACCATTTGGGGAAAGATCTGATGGTTTGATAACTTTTTATTCAATTTTTTATAGGAGACAAAGTGTTGAAAAAAATGCTATTTGGCCATTTTGATTTTTTTTCCCCGCTACGCCGTTCACCGTATGGGATAAATATTTTAATATTTTAATAGTTCGGGCATTTTGGAGCGCGGGGATACCTAAAGTGTTTATGCTTACTTTTGTTTATTTACTTTTATATCTGATCTAGGGAAAGGGGGGTGATTTGAACATTTGTGTTTTTTTTAATTTTTTCACACTTTTAAAAACTTTTTTTTTTAATACTTTTACTTGTATGATCAGACTCCCTAGGGACCTTGAAACCTAGGGAGTCTGATCGATCATACTATTCACTGCGATACTACTGTATCGCAGTGAATAGCAAAATGCCTTCACTGCTATACTGTGTTCCAAATTATTATGCAAAAAGTGTTTAGGAGTGATAAGGTAAGAATTTTTTTGTTTGTCAGTTAAACTCATTGATGGTGATGTGTGTCAGGGCTCTTTATATCACTGAAAGCAATTGCAGACACCTGTGCTAATTAGTTTGGCAGGTGTGTCCAATTAAAGGCAAGACTACTTAAGAAGGCTGTCCCACATTATTAAGCAGCCTACATTTTCAGCCAAAATGGGAAAGAAAAAGGATGTGTCGGCTGCTGACAAGCAACAAATTGTGGAGTGTTTAGGTCAAGGCATGACTACAATCAACATTGCCAAGACACTTCATCGTGATCATCGCACAATAAAGAAGTATGTAGCTGATTCACAGCACACATGTGTGCGTGCTGATAAGGGAAAATTGAGGACTCTTTCCAACAGGCAATTACGTCAGGTTAAAAGAGCAGCTTCAAAAATGCCTTGTCATAGCAGCAGACAAGTATTTGAAGCTGCTGGTGCCTCCAACGTCCCCCGAAAAACAAGATGCAGGGTCCTTCAGAGGTTTGCAGCTGTGCGTAAGCCATCCTGTCGACCTCCTCTATCCACTGCACACAAGCAGAAACGGCTCCAGTGGGCCAAACAATACATGAAGACTTACTTCAAAACTGTTTTGTTCACCGATGAGTGCCGTGCAACGCTCGATGGTCCAGATCGATGGAGTGGAGGATGGCTTGTTGATGGACACCCCATGCAAACACGGCTACGGCGCCAACAAGGTTGAGGTGGAGTAATGTTTTGGGCTGAAATCATGGGGGGAGAGAGATTGTCGGCCCCTTTAGGATCCCTGAAGAGGTAAAGATGAACTCCATAATGTATGTGGAGTTTCTCAAACAGCACTTCCTGCCATGGTTCAAGAAGAAGAACCATGCATTCCGCAGAAAGATCATTTTCATGCATGATAATGCACCGTCTCATGCTGCAAATAACACATCTGCATCTCTGGCAGCTATGGGCATAAAAGGGCACAAACTTATGGTGTGGCCCCCATGCTCCCCTGACCTCAACCCCATTGAGAACCTCTGGAGCATCATCAAAAGGAGTGTCTATGATGGCGGGAGGCAGTTCACATCTAAGCAACAGCTCTGGGAGGGTATTCTGTCCTCATGCAAAACAATTGAAGCAGAAACCATCCAAAAACTGACAAATTCAATGGACGAGAGAGTTCAGAAGCTTTTTTCGAACAAGGGGTCCTATGTGCAAATGTAACATCACCTCGAATAAAGTTTTGGCTTGAAAACTGTTTGATTTCAGTTTGTAATAACCTGCTAGTGCTTATAATTTCACAATGACCATTTTTTTGTTCTTAATAAAAATGAAAAGGTTGCAAATTCTGCTGTGCATAATAATTTAAAACATGCATTTTGAGTGTTTATTTATTTTTTTAAATATGCTGTTATCATAGGCAGTTTGTTCAAAAACCTTTCAATTATACTCGAATAGTTGATGACTGGAAAATTACAATGACTGCAATTCATATAGGTAATTTTGGAAAATATGAGAAAATATTATTTGCATAATAATTTGGAACACAGTGTATTAGACGATGCCTCTGGCATCGTGTAATAGCTATACTGTAATGACAGGCCTGGGAGCCTTCAATAGGCTCCCGGCTGTCATGGCAACCAAGCGCCGCCCTCCGATGACGTTCTGGAGGGCGGCGATGAGGTAAAAATGGCGGCGCCCTTGGCGGCTCCGCAAATTAGACGCCGCGGTCGCGTTTGACCGCGGCATCTAAAGGGTTAACAGCCGCGATCGGTGCAGGCACCGATCGCTGCTGTTAGCTGTGGGTCCTGGCTGTATTATACAGCCGGCACCCGCGGTGTATGGAGAGCGCTCAGCTCCTGAGCGCTCTCCATACATCGTCATGCGACTCAGGACGTATTATTACGCCCTGGGTCGTTAATGGGTTAAAGGAGTTTTCCGGGCAAAAAATGTTTTTTTTTTTTCAAAAAAGGTCTGTTAGTGCTATTAATGGGTTAATAAATGCAAATACCTTTAGCAGTGTTTTGAGTGATTTCTGGGTGTCTCTGGGAGCTCCTGGTATCTTCTGCATTTGTTTACATGGTTCAGCTTCCTGCTATGTAACTTCCACGCTAGCTACCTCTCACCTCACTCCCCCCCTTCCTCTCTCCCTCCCTGTCTCAAGCTATCCCACTCACAACTACTAGCTACTATCACTAGCTACTCACAACTACTAACCCTTCCCTACCTACTCAGCTCAACCCCCGACCCCATTATATACTTACCTATCTTCCTCCTGCAGGACGGCTCATCCTTCTTTTCTGACTGCTGTGTGTGCTATAGACCCAGCGCTGCTCTGTAGCCGACGATCCACCTCTACTGTGCAGGTCTGTGATGCTGCTCCCACACCTGCGCAGTAGAGGTGGATTATCGGCAGTACAGAGCAGCGCTGGGTCTATAGCACACATGGCAGTCAGAAAACAGGGAGGAGCCGTCCCACAGGAAGAAGCCTGGAAGGAAGAAGATAGGTAAGTATGATGGAGTGAATGGGGGGGGAGTAGTAGTGACATTCTGTTTCCGGAAACGGGGAAATGGATCGTCACTGGATAACCAGCAAATGTCCCTGGGGCGATCACATATGGGTAAATATACATTTTAGATAAATTATATTATTCAGAAAGTAGGAGGGGGGAGGGTGATTAGATTAGTGTAGGGATTTTGATTTATCCCGGACAACCCCTTTAAGGTGGTCATAGTCGAGGTCCATTACAAGTTTTGCTATGGAGCCCAATGGCTAATTGTTACACCCCTGTGACAGCCACTGTGCTAAATCTAAGGCTAGGTTCACACCTGCGCCCAGTCTCCGTTCGGGGGATTCCTTCCCCAAATTCACTTGAAAAATGCAGAGATCGCATTTTTCGGGCGCTAACCCTGCGGACCCCATTATAGTCTATGAGATCTGCAGGTTCCTAAGGGCAACTGCGTTTTAGGCTAAGGCCCCAGGTGGCGTCCCGCAGCAAAAAAGCGCTGCGGGAAAAACCGCGGCGGCAACGTATCACGGTTCTACCCGCAGCGCTTTAGACAGAAAGTTCACAAAGGTTTCCTCTGCGGACTTTCTCTTTCAATTATACCTATGGGGAAACCACCTGCGTTTCCGTAGGTATAAATGACATGCTGCGATTTCCAAAACCGCGCTGGTTTTGGAAACCGCCATGTGTCAGCAGCGCGGTTTTAAACGCAAAGTGGGCATGGGATTCCCTAGAATCCCATCCACTTTCCTCTGACTGTAAAACGCCATGATTTTTTCTGTGGCGTTTCCGCCGCAGGCAAATCGCGCCATTTGTGCCAGGTGGGGCCCTGGCCTTAAGCGGCTCAAGGGGACCCGAGGAATGGAAACCCAAGCGCTAGTGTGAACCTAGAGTAACCCATTTCAAATACTACGCCCTGTAAAAATAAGACAGGATTAGTAAATCTATCTCAGTGCACAGACTGAATTATTAAACTTTATTTATATAATTTTACAACACTTGAAAACATTAAGATTAGTCTTCTCCATTGGAAGACCTGTTTTACTGCTGCAGTCCTTTGTCAGGTCAACTGCCAGAGACCTGAGGAGAATCCTTCCACATAGTGCAGACACTACAGATTTATAGCGGCTCTCTGCGATGACCTCCAAATTATACAGGACTCCAAGACTCACGGCAACAAAGGAACCATGTCCAGCACCAGTGTCACCGCTACTTTTATTTATAGAGTCTCCACACACAAAAATCCCAGCAGAGTTTCCTTCTTCCCGGGCTGTGGTTGTCGCCCCTCCTCATACAGCCCGGGAATGTCCTCCTCACACACACACAGAAGGGGGAAGGCTTCAGCATCATCACCTCGAAACGGCCAGGGAATAGTGTCAGCTCTGACTGGAATTATGTCATTCCTCACTGGAGTTTTTTTTTCTAACTTCTTGAAAGTGCTTCCTTATGGGGATGATTGACAGCTAAACTGGAGAGCCGAGTATATAAGTGACTGAGTTCGTCTCCCTCAGTATTCTGGACAAGGCTCCCCACAGGCAAGCACAGACAGGAGAGACCTCTGAGGTAACCAAAGATCCGACTCCGACTCTACTAGGATATTTGCCTAGGACTACACATAATTTATAGCACTTTCTTCAGCTGCAGGTAAGAATTGGGATATCCTTTCCTGAAGTATCTGCAATTATATATTTGTTATATATATATATATATATATATATGTGTGTGTATGTAGTGTGTGTAGATATAGTGTATTGAAATATATGTATAGTATAGTGAAATATATGTATAGTGTAAATGTGTAGTGTATTGAAAAGTTTAAAATTGAATTTACTTATGGAATATTTAGTAGTAATGAATGTGTATTGTATATGGGCATGCATGATACACTGCATATATAGGGTTCTTTGTTATGTATAGCCCTCAGTTTTGTGTCTGAACAGCTGGCTGCACAGTTAAAGATTTTACATTTTATTAGGATTGGTTTACAGATGATGGATGGTTTGGTTGGCACTGGAGAACTTGGTACAGCTGGATACATTGCTTGGGATTGGCTGGACTGTTACATTGTTACTGGTCTAATGAAGCTATAGCTGGCCCTAAAGGGATGCAGGGGGAGACTGTTCTGCGCCTGATTTCTGTATAGGAGGCTACATTCACTCATGCAATACATAGGGTGATTTATAAGACTGGATTTGGGATATGTAGAGGAGATACCAGGGGAGATGGGCATCAGTTTACTTGTATTTGTCACATGCCTAAGCCTTATCTACAATGTTGATAAAAGATAGATACAACTTTTATATATATTAATATTTAGAAGTAAATACTTGTATTTGTTATTTATATTCAGTCCTGTTTATTAGATATGTTCATTTCCACAATAATATGACCAATATCCAGTTAGCCTTATGTGTATTTAGTCAGATCAACTGGATATTTTAATGATTTTTCGATATCGGCACCTGGGGATTTCTGAGGCACATTCAATGTAAAGCTCCATGGAATAAATGGTGCTCTAAAATTCCCCCTCAAATGTAAATCACTATGGAATTAATGGTTCTCTAAAAATAAATAATTCAATGTGAGGGCAATGGATTGATTGAATTATTGAGATTTTAGAGGAACTCCATGAAAACTCATGACTCCATATGCTGCAGAAATATGTTCAGTCTCTGAGGGTCTCTTTTTTTCATTGGGACCATTACTATATATACTAATTAAAGTGAGCCAAATATATAAAGCTTTGTGCCGGATTTTCTGACAGATGACCTAAGAAGTACCACAATTCATAAAATGTTGTGTTCAGGGCTTTAGATTAAGGATATTCACTGGTCAGAATGCATACATGTTGCATCTATGACTGACTGCATATATGGGATCTCGTCCTCAAAAGTTATCTTACTGCGGCAGAGAGAAAGCTGTTTTTCATTTGTGCATGTGCCAAATGACTGTTCCTATTGTTTTGTTAAGTTGTTTCAAATGTTGGTTGTTCTGGATAATATTACTGTTGTGAGAAGAGTAGAAACGTGACCGTGAAAAAAAGAAATTCTTCTGCACTGCCTTCTGTTTGTGATGGTTAGTGGAACGTGTCAAAAATTGCACCTTTGTGTGAGACTCAACTTTGCTACAGCAGGGAATACCGAGCTTCATTGAATGCACCAGAATAAAAGCACAACGCCCTATTCTAAATATGAACCTTCTTGGTTTAATAAGTGTAATGTCCAAGTATTAAAAGATTTGTCTCTCCATTTTCAATAACTGTGAAAGCTGCCCAGTTGTGGGCTTAAAAGTTACGTATATATTGCTCTATCAGGACCTATCTGTAATAAGTGACTGCAGTGTAGCTCCATTTTCTGATGAAAAATTTGTCCAAAGGGGTACAATGTTTAGAAAGTAATGAAAGAACACATTCAATTGGTTAAATTCCCCTGCCGTTCCAGCACTGCCACTGCAGTCCTTCCCACTGGTCTTTGTTAATTTGACTGCAGCAATGATGTTCACGTGGCTGCTAAGGCTATTGATTGGTTACAGCAGCCACATGTGGTAGATGACACATTTTCTGGAGTGGTCTCTATTGATATCTATTAAAGAGGACAATAGGCAGCTCTCTCACGGTACAGGACTTGTTGGGTGCACAATTCCAATGAGGACTGGCCGGACTCCTTCAAATATAGTAGGTGTGTGTGAGAGATGGACAGCACTCCAGATAGTTTCAAAATGAGCTTGCTTATGTAATTATTACAAAAGTGATAGTTCATTAAAGCCACATAGAATATATCAGCAAACAGTAGAAAAATTCATAGACGAATAGGTGCAACGTTTCGGGCAACACCTTTGCCCTTCATCAGGCAAACTGCAGTAATGGATAGAGCTTGAACTGGGCCATATATATGGGGTCCAAAAGTCGAGCATCGGACCTGGAGGTGGTGGTATGTGTGCTAGGCGGCGGCTGTCTATAGATATCTATGACTGGAGACGTTTTAGCTGTGACTCGTAATCCTGTGTAAAAATGGACAGGAGAAAACTTGTTATACAGCTATTTAAAATCCCTTGTATAACCAATTTGCATAACTTTTCTCAAGGAACATGGAATTTAAGACTCACTACATCAGATGGATCTCTACAAGGAGAACTAGCACCTTCCAAGAGCTCCACCAAAGACATTTTACCTGGCAAACCATAATTCTAACATGTAGAGATGAGGAGCCAAAACCTTGATGTTGATTGATGTGCAAAGCTTTATTAGAATGTTGATGTAGTTCAGACATGTGTAGTGCATATATTGTGTTGGATCTGTGCCTTTACTGTATGTTGTGCTTTTGTGCTACTTAGTATACCCGTGATATTTATGGCACTGTGTTCCAGCCTACACTGCATCGTAGCACTGTGTATTTTTGTGATTTGAACACCAATTGTATATAAAGCTATTTTCAATTTTAAAAAAAAAAACTGATTTCTAAAAATAGGTGGCTCTGGTCTGACTGATATCCTGGGTCATTTTTCAAGGCTCTTTAATGGATTAAACATTGACTTAGGGTATGGGACTCAACTGGCAGACCAGGGTCTGAACACGACCCGCCAGCTCTATGGACTGCTGCCTTCTTGTCTTCCGTAATGACAGTGGTCGGGTCAAGGAATGATCTTGCAACTGCTGTTCCTTTAGTACTGATACATTACAGTGGCGGCAGCAGGGATTGGTAATTGTCCTGCACAGGAGTAACATGCCAAGAAGAATTTATGCCGTTTTGAAGGATTTGATTTAGATTTATCTTTTGTTCATCCACTTTGCATTTTCGTAAATGACAAAAATAATCAATATGTGGTGTGACCACCCTTTGCCTTCATAATAGCATCAGTTCTTCTAGGTCCACTTGCAGACAGTTATTGAAAGAACTTGGCAGGGAGGTTGTTCCAAACATCTTGGTGAACTAACCACAAATCTTCAGTGGATGTAGGCTTGCTCAAATCCTTCTGTCTTTTCATGTAATCCCAGACAGACTTGATGATATTAACATCAAGGTTCTGTGGGGGCCATTTCATCAATTTCAGGATGCCTCCTGCAAAGGGTGGTCACACCAAATATTGATTTGATTTACATTTTTATTTTGTTCATTTATTTAGTTTTGTTAATTGACAAAAATAAACTATGAACACTTTGCAGCTTTTTTTCCGCACCTAAATGTTTGCACAATACTGTATACTGATGACCTGTCCTTAGGATAAGACATCATTATGTGATCGGTGTAGGTCTGACACCTGAGGCCCCCATCAGCTGAAAGAGTTTGTGGCGCTCAAAAGCTCTGGAGTTTATTCCCTGTGCTGATGACATCACGTTCATTGGTCAAATTTTAGAGTACCAGCCCAGTCCCGTTCAAGTGAATGGAGCTGAGCCATAACACAAAGCACTGCCCCTACAATATACTGTATTTTTAGGACTATAATACGCACCGGATCATAAGACACACCTAGGTTTTAGAGGAGGAAAATAGGGAAAAAAATTTTGAAGCAAAAAATGGTAAAATATTTAATATTTAACCGGCATTTTGGCACTTTTGATTTTTTTTTTCCCCCGCTATGACGTTCACTGTACATGAAAAATATTTTTATAAGTTTATAGACCAGGCATTTTCGGACATAGGGAGGCCTAATGCTTATGTGTTTCACGGTAATTTTCTACTTTTTTATGTATTCTAGGGAAAGAGGGTGATTTAGAACTTTTAAGTTTTTTATTTCATTTTATTTTTTTTTAAACTTTTTTTTTTTTGCTATTTTATTACCCCCTGTGAAAGATCCTCAGTGCGCCAACCCGCTTTGGCCACACCCTGAGTCCTCTTTCATATAAAAACCACACTCACCGCCAGTGAGTGCCGGGTTCACAAGATAAATACAAGACAAGCCTTCTAAATTTTATATATTTATTAACCCCTAAATGGGTCGGTATTAAAACCTAACATATACAGTTCAGAACAGATATGCAGATATATGCAAGCATTAACAGTTACTAGTTACAAGATACAGTACAAATAAAATAAAAGGGATTAAAGGTGAAATAATTACTTTACCACACATGTCCTTGGTGTGGTTCTGTAGTCCAACACTCACACATGCTCTGGTATGTGTGAGATCACCAGTGGAGGCTTGTTAGCATGTGGCATTAATACAATAATCCCTCCTGCATGCTCTCATAACAGTCTCTCAGCATTAGTGCAATAGTCTCTCTCAGTCTCTTGTAGGCTCATCATCATCAGCAGCAGCATTCCAACCTGCCTGCTCATAGTAGCATCTCAGTCAAAGTCTCTCTCAGTGGAAGTCTGTGATGGTCTGTCTCAACTCCATAGCATAATCTCCATAGTGTAATCTCCTCCCACAGACCTCTTACCTCATCTTTTATACCCTTTATGCCACCTCCCAGAATGAGGTCACCGGTGACAGTACGTCTGATGAGTTAATTCAATCAAGTCCAGATCTTTTGTATATAGCTGAGACAAAGTGAATTGATACACTGTTGTCAGCCATATCTGATCAACAGCCCAGTCTTGAACAATGCACTATTGTTTGATCACTCAGGGCTGTATAGGAATACAATGGAGCCCCATTGTTCCAGCCTGGCCACTACTGCCAATATGCACCTAGGCTTATAGCTGCACACAGTATGAATAAATGGAACTAGAGAGAAATACGCTACCCAGAGACCAAAATACATCTCTGAGTTATGGCCATATTTAGGCAGAATCATCACACCTCCCCCTTTAGATGGGGCTTGCAGGAAGTAGGGGCCTACGCCCCTCTTCTGAAAGCACCTCTGCCTCCAGCTTCTCAGGCTCTGGCCCCAAGGCTCCCTCACCTTCCCCCGGGGTCCCAGCAGACTCGGGCCTTGTTAGACTCCGAGGGTGGTTGAGCGCCACGCGCCTTCAATATGTCCAGACTAGGGTCAGCTTGGACATCCTCTCTGAACTCTTGGCTCGAGTGAGACAAAAGAGAGGTGCATGTTACATAGCTGCCGGACCCTTCTGGCTCTCTAGTCTGACTAGGGACACTTCTAAGGCTCAGGCTCTGAGCCACATACACTTGGCTACCTCCTGCCTGTTCTGGGTCCGCTTTCTGAGTACTGGCACCCTGTGGAGCCACACTCATGACCTCAGGCCCTTGGGGTACCATTCCAGAGATCCCATCCTGGCAATCTCTGCTCTCCTGGCTACCCTTGGCCTGCTTTCTCAGGGTCTTCTCCACACTAGCTGCTAGTTGGGAGAGTTCTAGGGGATTCTGCACCTCCCCCTTTGCTTCCAAACCTAGGGGCACCTCTGGTTCTGGCACAGGCATGTTTGGACCCTGTCCTCCTTCCCAGACGCCTTGCCCCTTTGGGCCTACGTCCTGTTCCTCCTGTACTTGGGTGGGTGACGGTGATACCTTGGGCAAATGACTGAGATCATGCTTCCCCAAACCATCCTCCCACAATACATTGACAGTTAATACATTAGACATACCCCCTTCTTGGATCCCATCTCCAGTACTCCATGCCATCTGCACTTGGGCCATGGGCACTCCTGGAATAGAACTGGAACGAAGAGACGTGTATGTCTCATTCCGGCCGGACTCCTCCGGCTTCAAGGGAGTGAGGCTAGTCATGGCGGTCTCAGCACCGACTCCAGGTGGTGTAGGCAACGGTTCAAGGGTCGGAACGCCCTCCACCCTTGTAGCACTCTGGCTGCGGGCTATCACCGCACTACCAGCAGTCCGTCCCTCACCTGGATCGGCCATGAGATCCACATAGCCTACCTGACTACCTGGCACATGGTCAGCAGTTGGGTGCTCATCGGATACACTGGGCGAAATAGTAGAAGTCGCTTCCAGTGACTCAGAAGAGCTACCCTGTACACTTTCACAACAAGCATTGGCAATTACATTGACAGTACCTTCATTAGCAATTGTTAATTCACACCGGGCCTCAATGAGACCTACAGTAGACATGTTAACAAGCTGGGAGGGAGACGCCCCCGCAAATGTAGGTGTGTCTACAGACAAAGTCTCATTGGCTCCTAGCACGGGGGTGAACCAAGCATCAATAACATTTTTGCTGAGCTGGGTTGCAGGAAGTTCATTGGCATCTTCCCTGCTCTCAGCTGAAGGCAACTCGTTAGCATTTACATTGACTGCCATGGGAAGTATCTCAGAGAGGGAGTTACGGGCCCTCTCTGCAGATATGACAGACACATTATCAACATTAGTCATAGACAGTTTATCACAGTAAATTGGGTTGCTCCCCACCCCATATTGGGACATCATAGGTCCTAAATCATTTCCCAACAGTACATTAGCAGGTAAATCAGTCAATAGTCCCACAGTCCGCATTCCTTTTCCTGCACCCCCATCCAGACACACAGATGGGCCACCTGCTGTGGCTTGAGAAGCAGGGAAGTTCTCAGGGTAGTTGGGGCACTCCTTCTTGAAATGTCCTGTCGGGTTACAGGCATGGCCCCAACGCACCTCCCCTTGGGGTTTGGGGAAGGTCACTAGGCACCCAGAGTTCTTGGGACAGGGGAGGGACCACCCGGGGCATAATTTGTCTCACCCGACCTGACAAAGACGGCTGTGGTGAACTCCGGCCTGGCTTCTCCTTCCAACTTGAGGGTCTCTGCAGGGTTGTTGGAGTTTGCGCTTGCTGGGAGATTTCCCGCCTTTTCAGCTCAAGCTGATACTCCCTCTCGGCCTGTCGCTCAGCAAACTGTCGTTCCCATTCTGCAGCTTTCATCTCTCTCTCTGCCTGTCGCTCAGCAGCCCTCCTCTCTCTCTCTGCCTGTCGCTCAGCAGCCTCCCTCTCTCTCTCTGCCTGTCGCTCAGCAGCCTCCCGATCAGCCTGCCGTTCTCGTTCTACAGCTTCCTGAAACCAGTGCAACGCCTGCTGGTATTTGTTAGGGTCCCGGGTGCTTAAGTGCTGCAGAGCCATTTGCCAGACTGAAGCCATTCCCCCAGCAAGGCTGAGGCTACTGGTCCCTCCTGGTGAAGTAATCCTTGGGACCGGGCTGCACTTCCTGGCCTAGCCCCAAAATCAGGACTTTGCTCGATTCTCTGCATGGCTGTGGCTGCCTCCATTTCAGCCATACGCTCAGGATCTCCAAAAGCCTGGTTCAGCAGTTCTGGAGATCTGCTTCTGAGCCCACTAGCCATCCACTGGTATTTGCCAAATAAAAGATAGGATAGAATACAAAGAGTAAGGGGAGGGGAACAGCACTGTATCAAACTTTCACTGTATCTTAATGCTTGCTTTAATACCGAGCTTGTCTCATAGGATTACCATAATCCCCAGCATGTGAGTGATATAGGTCACCAACACACGCCGTTTATCCTAAGATCCCACCGCTTCCACCAATGTGAAAGATCCTCAGTGCGCCAACCCGCTTTGGCCACACCCTGAGTCCTCTTTCATATAAAAACCACACTCACCACCAGTGAGTGCCGGGTTCACAAGATAAATACAAGACAAGCCTTCTAAATTTTATATATTTATTAACCCCTAAATGGGTCGGTATTAAAACCTAACATATACAGTTCAGAACAGATATGCAGATATATGCAAGCATTAACAGTTACTAGTTACAAGATACAGTACAAATAAAATAAAAGGGATTAAAGGTGAAATAATTACTTTACCACACATGTCCTTGGTGTGGTTCTGTAGTCCAACACTCACACATGCTCTGGTATGTGTGAGATCACCAGTGGAGGCTTGTTAGCATGTGGCATTAATACAATAATCCCTCCTGCATGCTCTCAAGTCCAGATCTTTTGTATATAGCTGAGACAAAGTGAATTGATACACTGTTATCAGCCATATCTGATCAACAGCCCAGGTTTGAACAATGCACTATTGTTTGATCACTCAGGGCTGTATAGGAATACAATGGAGCCCTATTGTTCCAGCCTGGCCACTACTGCCAATATGCACCTAGGCTTATAGCTGCACACAGTATGAATAAATGGAACTAGAGAGAAATACGCTACCCAGAGACCAAAATACATCTCTGAGTTATGGCCATATTTAGGCAGAATCATCACACCCCCTCCCCCTCTTAGGGGGTTTGAACCTGCAATCATTTGATTGCAAGTCCCATAGACTGCCGTAAAACAATATGGCATTCTATGGGAGATTCTGTACAATGCTATTGAGGCTGGTCATTGACCAGCTGCAATAGTAATATTCCTATGACAGGCCTGAGAGCCTTCATAAGGCTCCCGGCTGTCACAGGAACAGGAGGCTCCTGCATTCTCGCCGCGCAGGAGCCGGCCTGCAACTTGAAAGGTACGGGGTCGGTGGGGACCGGCCCCGGGGCCTATTTTTACACTTTAGGGGGGGTTTTGAAGTAGTAATGCCTGCGATCAGAGTGGAGACCCAGTAGCTATGACGACCGCTCTGCAGCAGAGCGGCTGCCATCATCTTTACAGATTCGGCATCCGCCGTGCTATTATGGTGGATGCCGGATGGGTTCACTGGGACACACGTTCCTCCAATCCCAGGACCCGCACATAGTTCGTCCCATTACCGGCATTCTGACCTTATATTTTATTAGTTTTGGGCATTTTCACACTTGGTGACACCAATGATGTTTACTTTTTTTTTTTTTTTTCAGAAAAACAGGGAAAGGGGGTGTTTTGGGCATTTCAATTCTTTTGGTTTGATTATATTTTTAAAACACTTTTGTACCTTTATATTTAGTCATGTGATCACTAGATCGCCTACACCATAAACTGGAATACTTTAGTATTGCAGTTTATGAAAATATCACTAGATTAAAGTTAAAGTTAGACTAAAGTTACTGTTAAAGGGGTTGTGTCATTAAGGACAATTATCCCCTATCCCAGTGTCTGATCAGTGCTCCCCAGCAAACAGGAGACGAGGCACGACCCCTTTAAGCCCTGTCAACAGTGATAGTAGCTTGCTGGTCAGTTCATTCTTGGAAGGTCCCAGAGGTTGGCCCTTATGATCATAAAGTGAAGGCATAGTAGTATGCCATCTTTTTATGAGATTATAACACCCCTTTAAGCTGTGGCCTCAAGTTCAGAAATTCAACTGATATAATATTATAAACCAAAACATTTATCACTTAGGAGAATTTGCTAATGCTATAGAAGCCTATTAAAAATATTTTGTGATTCTTGAACCAGCAGAAAGTATTTGGATGTTAATAACATGCTAGTCGTGGATGACCTTTGCTCACCTCAGCAAGTATAGAATTTTATTACAGACCTTACATTTGTACTGACTTGGCTGATGTGTTAAGTGGTTTCCTTTGTTATAATTTAGCACGTGTACATACTTTATTCTCATCTGCCAAACTATGTGCAATACGATGTAATCAGTTTGGCTAAAAAATAAGTATACTCATATTACAGAAACTCACTCTCTAATTTATTTGGCATTACGTAAAGGGATTCCTAAGTACATGGTTTAGAAGCCACATTCCTCAGGACCAAACCCATATTGAGCTGTCACTTTGATATAATGCCCAATAGCTTCATAGATTTTTTTTTTTTGTATTCATTTAGATTTATGTCTATTTCTTTTCTTTTCTTTATTCATTTTTCAAAGCTATATGGCTAGAGATCATATTTTTCTATTGCATATGGTATTTATAATGTGTAAAGAGTGCTGTAGTATGGTAATCACAGTTATCCATGGGAACATTGTGGGAGATTTACTAACCAAAATGTGACAAAAAGTAAATACACTGGGACATCTTTGTGGCTCAGTTTTGTCAATAAAAATTCCATACAATCCATACAGCTACAGTCCTTTTGTGGCAAACACTCAGACTTAATGGTCTCCATGTGTAACACTATTATTGTGGCTTTGGAGATGCCCTTCTGGATCATTATTCTAATCCTTTGTCTGTACCTGGACAGTAAGGGTAAGTACCATGAATCCTTATTTGTATCTGTTCTCTTAATGGAAAAGGGGGTGTTCATCTAGACACAGAGTCTTGTGCTGCTAACTATCGACCTGTGTCTAGCCTCCCCTTCATCTCCAAAATCTTGGAACGCTTGGTCTATTCTTGTTTAATCCACTATCTTTCTGCTAACTGTCTTCTTGACCCCTTACAATCTGGCTTCTGCACTCTGCACTTTACTGAAACGGCCCTCCAATGATCTTCTGACAGCTAAATCCAATGGTGACTTCTCTCTTCTTATTCTTCTGGAACTCTCAGCAGCATTTGACAGTGTTGACCATCAACTTTTCCTCACTATGCTCCTCTCTGTCAGCTTCACGGACACTGAGCTCTTTTGGTTCTCCTCTTATCTTTCAGACCACACTTTCAGTGTATCATTTGCGGGCTCTGTTTCTTCCTCTCTTCCCCTTGCCGTTGGGGTTCCTCAGGGCTCGGTCTTAGGCCCCCTGCTCTCTCTTCTCTCTCTATACTGCCCCTATTGGACAAACATCACCAGATTTGGCTTCTGGTACAATCTTTATGCTAATGACACACAACTATATACCTCATCCCGTGATATCGCCCAATACAGAATACCAGTGTCTGTCTCTCTGCTGTCTCAAATATCATGTCTTTTGCTTTATCTGAAACTGAATCTCTCAAAGATTGAACTACTGCTGTTTTCACCATCCAATAGACCTTACCCTGATATCTCCATTGCAGTCTCCGGCCTTTACCATATCTCCTAGACAGTATACCCGCTGTCTCGGGGTTATGTTTGACTCAGACCTTTCCTTCACCCCCCCCCCCCCTACATATCCAATCACTCACATGCTCATGTCATCTCCACCTCAAAAACATCTCCAGAATACGCCCTTTCCTTACCACAGATACATTAAAGACCCTTATTGTCGCCCTGATCCACTCTCGCCTTGACTACTGTAACTCCTTGCTTATCGGTCTTCCCTTTACTAAACTCTCCCCTCTACAATCTATTCTGAATGCAGTGGCCAGGCTCATCTATCAGTCTAGACGCTACATTGATGCCTCCAGTCTGTGTCAGTCAGTACATTGGCTGCCTATTCAGTACAGAATACAATGTAAACTTATCACCCTCATCCACAAGGCTCTCCATAATGCTGCACCTCCCTACATTTCCTCCCTCATTTCTGGAAATGAGGGAGCCCAAACCGTGCGCTCACTCAATGACCTAAGACTAACATCCTCTATTATCAGAACCTCCCACTCCCAAGTCCACTTCCAAGACTTCTCCGAAGTTGCACCACTTCTCTGGAATGCTCTACCCCGGACAATCAGATTAACTCCCAATTTCTACAACTTCAAGCGCAAACTAAAGACACATCTTTTCAGACAGGCCTATCATAATTCCTAATCTAAACTCTTCCGCATTTAGAATCCCTAAAACGAACCCTCCTCTGTTCACACTCCCACATTACCCTACAGGATATGATGCTGTATCCAACTGTAATTTTATATGTCCAGGCACCATTTGCACGTTAAAGGACACTGACAGGTGACAGCTCATACAGCTTTATTTATGTGTAATGAAAGTAACCTCCATCACATAAATGGCTTCTCCACTGTACAAGCAATGCTACTTCCTATGCTGCCCTGCTACCTCTTGTGTCACCCCCTCTACCTCATAGATTGTAAGCTCTTGTGAGCAGGGCCCTCAGTCCCATTGTGTGAACTGACTATTTCTCTGTAATGTATCTTTTTGTCTGTACTTGAACCCTGCATTTTGTAAAGTGCTGCAGAATATGTTGGCGCTATATAAATAAAATGTTATTATTATTATTATTATTATTATTATTATTACATGTTTATTTGTGCAGTCATATTCTCTCTCCTCCAAGTGGACAATATAAACAATAAACTTCCACTGTCAAGTGTATACGTTTAGGAGTTTTCATATATGTTTCAGTACAACTGTTCCAACCAGCGCTAGCATAACACAAAATTAGACATGAATATTTGGATATACCACATTTCAATAAACATGATTAAAATCATTCCTGTAACTGATAAATCCATTTAGGTCCTGAGTCCAATGTTTTTGCAAAATTCTTATTCTAGTTCAGTCTTGCTTCTCCAAAAATAGCACAGGAATCTGCACAATATTCAATTTCAGCTGATCAGAACTTAAACTTAGGCATACACTAAAAGAACAGAAGTGGAAGTCTATTAAAAGGTTAATTTCCTTTCCACATTTGTTTTAAGGTGGACTCTTGTCTGCTTGTGACTCCTACAGGCATTACTTTCATTGACACAATTTATTCTTTTTGGGTTCTGATCTTGAGGTACAACTCTAGCATCATGCAGAAGACATGTCTTCACTTGTCAAAAGAACATGAATTGTATTGTGTTGTATGTGGGCCAGCAAATAAGGGGGTAATAGAGGGTATTTAGCAGTCTAGCAAACCTACTTTCATTCATCACCTACCGTTTGCATCTGGCAGAGACTGATTTGACTTGTAATGATCTGTTTCCCACAATACCCAGAATAAGAACCAATATAGATGGCATACTTTACACATAGGACAGCCCTTTTTGTATAATTATTATTACAGCAGGGCCATATTTATATCTCTTGTTGACATTGATGCTAAGAATGATTACACCCTGTTTTGCACTTTTATTGAACACTGTTTAAAGAAAGGCAATTTTTAGGTTAGAAAAAGTGTATGTAAACTACAGTGCATCAGGTAAATCTTAGCATTGTTCAGTAGTGTAATCTTGTGAAGGCATTGATAGAGCATATGACTATCTTGGTAAGACAATATTTATTGCAATATCTACCTTGATTTTAAAGGCGTTAAAAAGCATTGCAAAATGATGAAAATGCTGGCATACACATATATTCTCACTCTCTACATAAACATACTCACTGCATACAAGCACACATGCATGCATGCTTACATACTGTTTATGAACACACACTTAAAGTGAGCCTGTCACCAGAATCAGTATATAAACCTGGCCCCGCAGATAGATAGCTTATGATCACCAGGTACAGTGTTTTACCCTAGTGAATTGGTGCCTCCATTGTCAGGATGTCACCATTTTTGTCAATATGGAAATGAGCTCTCTGGAACAATCAAGGAGTTGCTGCTTACCGCTTTGAAGCAATGGCAGCATGCTTCTTGCTCCAAGAGCTCATTTGCATATTAACAAGAACAGTGATATCGTGGAAGTGGAGGCACCGTTTCAGGTGACCTGTGTATACTGTGTCCTGGTGACACACTCCCTTTAAATATATGCTTGCACCTTTACACATTTTACAACATGCATTCATGCATACGCAATTGATGTATAGTTCAAAACACACATTTACCCTTACTTACACGCACAAACAAATAATGGCACCTTACATCGAGTTCAGGGTTCCGGCATGGGAAAGAGAGGAGAGGTGACTTCTGCACAAAACTATGGAGTCCTTCCTAATGTACGGTATGTACTGTTTGAAGGTCCATGGAGTGTGAGGCAGCAGCATTATGCATCACAGCTGCACAGACACAGACAATGATTGTCCAAAATTATGTGGCCTTAGGGTGTCCGGTGGCAAATATGACTTGGTATCTTGCAGAGTTACTTGGCTGGCCCTAGGACTACAGTGCCTAAGCTAGTTTGATGTTTGATTCCCTTTGATAGTGTGGGTGAAACAAAAATATACAGGGACAGTTTAAAGGTATAACAAAAGAAAGATAAAGTAGTCTTACAGTATTGGTGATAATTTGCCCAAGAAAAAGAAATGATTTAAAGTAATAAAAGATTTATCAAAAGTACTAACCCCTTTATTGCTGACATTAACAGTATGTGTAGTTTGATGATCTGAGTCTACAGGAGTAAGTACAGTTTATGTAGTCAAGCTAACCAAAGTTAAAGAAGCCACAAATCAGAGAAAAGGTCTGGCAAAACCAGAATGCTGTCTGTACTGGAAACAGAAACCTAGATGAACAAACCAACAGTTTGATTACAGAATTAAATGGTCACTAACATTTCAGACAACTCAGTCTCATTTCATACAGCAGGTAATTCAGGACCAAAATGTAATGCACTTTAATTAAAAATGTTGCTACTTTCTGCCTGAAAAACATCTCTAAAGTTCCTGCCACTAGGTGTGTCCCTTCTAGTTAATTTACTGTTCACTTTTTTGCTACTAAGGAAGTCCATACCTAGATACATTCCATTCTGTCAACCTTATCGCAATGACTGTAGAGGGCCATCCTCTCCTCTCTTCACACAGTGATTCTCTTCACAGCATGTTACTGGTTACTGTTACTGGATACAAAAGACTGAGGATCCTGCAAATATAACAGCTTACAATGTAAGAGAAGTCTTCTGTGTACTTCTGGCTGCTTGTGCGGTTACAGATGGGATATCATTCACAGACAGCAGAAGCTTTACTGACTGTGCTGATAGATTGTGTTTTAGCTGCTTGATTGCATGTATATGCCCTGTTTTTGCTGTGTATTTAGAGTCCAGTGTTACTGGATCTCCTATATTATGGTCACTTGGGCTTTTGTCAGATATTTGTCAGCACTTTTAATGGTTAATCCTGTAAAACATTATCAACAATGGATAAGGGAGGAGGCAGACTGCTGCTTATTGTACACTGGCTGAGAGACAAATGTAAACTGTGTTTCGGCCATGATATGATTATTAACAGCAGAAAAACTGATAGGAAACCATGTATGAAGGTTTAAACAGTTATAGAACAGTCTGCCCAGCAAGACCGTGTACAAATTTAAACTTTTCATGAAGACTCAGGTATCCTTTAAGGAAGAACAAACTTATATTACTGAGGACTAGTCAGAAAAAAAAAAAAAAAAAACACAGGAAACTAGCAAACAAGCACAGTGAGAAGCACTCTCAAACAGTGTACATCTAGATACATCTCAGTGGTGGCCTGGAGCATGATGGAGCAACAGTGGAGACCATGCAGGTAAGTTTATTATATTCGGACTGAAAAATGGAGGATCTCCATACTTCTTATATAAATTTAAAATAAAATGTTTTACAAGGACAAATAAGAATCACAAAGACAAATAAGAATCACTTTTAATGGTCCTTCCCACTTCACTTGGGTGGCAATGGGAAAGGTAAACAATTGCATGAGTAACATAATTGATGGATGTAGAAAAACTTTAGGTTTGAGTTCCGAACTGTCGATAATCAAATAATGAGTACCGTGAAATTATTACATTTTGTATAACATGTTGGTGTGTAATAATGTAGTGTTTTGTTTCTCATCTTGTGCAGTTATGGGTTTTTATTGATTTTATAAAAATATCAAACAACTGTTAATGGATATTTTTTAGTTTTGAGTACCATTTACAGTGCACAAAAATGTTGCAAAAAGTGTTATTTTGTCTCCATCAGAATGGGAGTTCTTTTGTCCCTTTTGCTTTTTTTTCTTTTTATGGGTTTGACCGGTAGGCTGACAGTCTTTCACGATAACCCTTGGGTTGTTTGCTTGATTGACAGGGCCAAAGATGTATCATCAAGCTTAAAGGGGTATTCCCATGAACATAATCATATCTATATTTGTAGATAATTAAAAGTTAAACATTTTTGCAAATATAAGTAGTTAAAAATTCTGTAGAGTTTCAAAGATTTTCTCTAACTATCTTAGTGGTGACAACCTGTTGTCTTGATTGGTTGCCAATGGATACGACCACAAATGCATAAACTTTATATAGTCTGGGACTTGTCAGGAACTCAGCCATAATTTTCTTATTGTAGCTGGGTCATCAGGCGGGTGACACTACATGTATCAGAAGATATCCCGTTCATAATAAGGAAATCATAGCTGATTTTCTGACCTTAGAAAGTTCCTGCATTCATGGTCGTATCTATAGGCAACCGATCAAGACAACAACTTGTGACCACAAGATATTGAGAGAAAATCTTTAAAACTCTGCAAAATGTTTAATTTACTTATATTTGCAAAAATGTTTAACTTTTAATTATCTACAAATTAAAAAATGGTTATGTACGTGGGAATACCCCTTTAACCTTTTTGTCTTCTTATATTACAAGCTTTTTAGCTGGGAGATTGGTCTAGCTTTTCTGATGTAGAATAAACAAACTTCTAAATTTGAGTTTCATTTTAGTACCCCAATTCCAAAAAATTTTGAAGACTGTAAAATGTAAAGCCAATGCATTGATATGGAAATCTCATCTAACCATATTTGATTCACAATAGAATATAGAACGCGTATCATAAGAAGAAAATTAGACATTTTCCATTTCATTTGAAAAATATTAACTTTATGATGAAAGCATCACATATTAAAAAACGTTGGGACAGGGCCATGTCTACCACGATTTCAATTAAAAAGTCAAAGATGAAGTTCTTGGAGTGCCTTTTTGCGCAAAAACACACCGTTATACAGAATAATGTCCCATAGTGGCTCCTTCACACGGTATAATGTCCCATAAGGTCCCTGCAGATGGTATTATGTCCCGTAGCGGCATCTGCACACTGTATTATGTCCCATAGTGGCCCCTGCACACAGTATTATGTCCCATCGTGGCCCCTGCAAACAGTATAATATTCCAACGAATTTTCGCCACTCACTAGCTATTATTATACTATGGGGTTTCTTCAGACCCCAGAGTATAATAACCGGAGGGCCAGGAGAGGTGATCAAACATAAAAAAATAATGTTACTCACCTCTTCTGCACTCCAGAGCAGCTCTCTGTTCTCTTCGGCTCTTCTGCCTGATGTCAGCGACTACTGATTGGGTCTCAGGGGTCACGTTGGTGTCATTATGCGTAATGATGCCAACATGACCCCTGAGGCCCTATCAGTGGTATCTTACGTCCGGCAGAAGCGCCGAAGACAGCAGGGTGTTGCTCCGGAGTGCAGGAGAGTATAATAATAGCAGTTTCGTTTCGTTTCGACCGTGTTTGGTCCGATCGAAACTGCTGGGCGAGGACTCGGGCTGCCATGTCAGGGAAATGAGCCATTGAGTGCCACTCTTGGCACGTGTACCAGGGGTTGCCGGCCTCTGTAGTAGAGTCTGTAAATGTCTGGGAAGTGAGGAGACCAGTTGCTGGAGTTTTGAGAGAGGAATGTTGTCCCATTCTTGGCTGCTCAACAGGCCTAGGTTTTCTTTGCTGGATTTTTTGTTTCATAATGCATCACATATTTGGATCTGGACTGCAGGTGCCTGGTTCACCACCTGGACTCTTATTCTACCAAGTTATGCTGTTGTGATGGATACAGTATGTGGTTTAGTATTAAATTGCTGAAATATACAAGGCTTTTCCTGAAAGAGACATTGTCTGGATGGGAGCATATGTTCCTCTATATTAGTGCTTCCCAGACTCAGGGCACCTCTGGGAAGTAATGATGTCCCCCCTGTGGCCCCCGGAAAAGTAATAATGTCCCTCCTGTGGCCCCCGGGAAAGTAATAATATCCTCCAGTGGCCCCCAGGCAAGTAATAATGTCCCCCTGTGGCCCCCAGATAAGTAATAATAATGTCCCTAAGGCAAGTAATAATGATGCCTGAGGGATAGATCCAGCTTCACCTTTCTGTTTAACTGCATCAGCATCCTAAGGATGCTGATGTAGTTAAAAGGGGATATGAGACCACTTCCCTTCCAGATTGTCATGGCACCCCTGGGGGACTCAATGACACCCCACTTGGGAATAGATGCTGTATATAGTTCCTTTCAAGATGTGTTAGCTGCCCATGCCATAGGCACTAATGCAAACCCATACATTTGGAGATACAGGCTTTTGAACTGTGCACTGATAAGCTGGATGGTTCCTCTTCTTTTCAGTCCACAGGACACCATGTCTAAGGTTTCCATAAATAGTTTCACATTTAGATTCATGTGACCACAGACCAGTTTTCTATTTATCCTCAGTCCATTTTAAATGAGCTTTAGCCCAGAGATGATGGCAGCATTTCTGGATTGTGTTACTATATGGCTTCTCCTTTGCCTGATACAGCCTTAACTTGCATGTGTGGATTACACAGCGAACTGAGTTCACAAGCAGTGATTTCTTGAGCCCAGGCAGTGATTTGCATTACTGATTCATGCCTGTTTTTAATGTAGGGCCACCTGAGGGCACACAGATCATGAACATCCAATATTAATAATCATCTGTCTCCCTTGTGCACATGGAGTTCTCCAGATTCTCTTATCTTTTGATCATATTATGTACTGTAGATGGTGGGATGTTAAAAGTTGCAATTTTACATTGGGGAGTAAGTTTTTCACAGATTGGTGAACCTCTGACCATCTTTGCTTCTGAGAGGTTCTGCCTCTGTAACATGCCCTATGTACACAGTCATATGACTGACCAGTTGTTTTTATTAGTACCACTTACTTCTCCAGCCTTTTGTTTAACCCTGTCCGAACTTTTTTGAGATGTGTGGCTGCCTATTTCTAAAATATTTTTATCCAGCAATCTGAAGATCGAGCAGACTTATCTGTTGTCTACAGTGTCTCAAAGCAAAATTAAATGTAAGTCTTCATAGATTTTAAAGGGTTTTCCAGGGCTTTGGTATTCATTGCCTATTTTGACTCACAAAACACCCACTGATCTATTGAAGAAGAGGCCACAGTGCATCCAGTTATAACACTACACCACTTTATAGTGGCTGTGCCTCATGTTGAAGCTCAGTCCCTTTCACTTTAATGAGATTAAGCAGTGAACAGCCCCTGAAATCAGCTGGATTGTGTGGGTACACTGGTGTTGTTGGTGGTCTATTCTAACATTAGGCTGACAGTATTAAAACCTGGAAAACCCCATTCATTTCTGCAACAATATGATGTGTCTGCAGGGTAGAATACATTTTACTGCTCAACTATGCAAAGCTGCTATTTTTTGTATTAAGAAATATATATTTATTTTTGATTATTTTGTTCCTCCATATAAGCCTTGCAGTCACAATTACCACCAAATCCTCATCACAGGGATCCTATAAATAGTACTATACTATACATTCAAGCTTCTTGTACTCTTGTGGGGGATTGTGTTTAAAGTGCCATTGTGCACTGCTCTCTTGCTATTTATTGTATGCCATTTTAATTATGTATTTTTCTACTTTGCTTCATTAGGACATAACCATAATGAGTTAAGAGAAGTTCTCACTACCGTTATGAAGTCCGTTGCTCTCATCCATCATAGTGTGAGAGCAGCAGACATTAACAGTAATAGAGTGACAGATATAGATGGGGCCCCTCTGTCTGCTTCTGTTCCCATTGACTTTAAGATAACAATATCACAGAATACGGCCAACAAACGGACCATGTTTCACAGCTGAAACTCGCTCGTGTGAACGCGGGGTTACTCTTTTAGAGTCACAAATCCACCTTTTCTGATTTCAAGCAATGTCAGAAGTTCAAATTGTTCGACTTCCTGCCATTGTATATTATGCTTACATTATAATCCAGGGTTACAATGAACTGAAGTTTCAACATTAGCACATTAAATTCTTTAATTTATTTTCTCTACATAGGCGTTATGCTGCAAAGAAACCTGGTGTGGCTACCCATTTTTATTACATTCTGTGCTTCTGTTCATGCTCAAGGTAAGCTCTTCAAGTTAACATGGAAAACATAAAGTTTTCTGGGACTTTAATTTGTAAATGTTTGGAGAAAACTGGCTGTATCCCTTTAATTGTTTACACAGCCACAACACTGTAAATGCAATTGCAGGTATACTTGATACTGTGGTTCAGTACATGCGAAGTCCCTTGTATCATTCAGTAAGTTTATCACTTACTGCAGTACCATAACCAGGTAATGATTTTTTATTACTGTCAAGAGTAAATAAAGATTGTCATACACATTAATCTAAAGTTGGCCTAAAACGGACGATTTCAACCAAAACTATTCTCCGTCATGTGATGATAAACTGTCATCACCTGGAAAGAAGCCAGCTGTATTTAACATTGTTATACAATGAACACTAGTTCACTGACAGCCTTTCATTAAAAGAAATTCTCTTTCTATAAGAACTTTCCCAAGTGAAATATCTATGTTTACTGCCCATTGTCATTGAACATGTATGGCCAATTTAGCGGACCTTTCACTGTCTCCACACCAACTCCAACTCTTTGTATTCTACAATAGCATCTGCTCCAGTAATTTTGGCACAGTTGGATTTCTTTCTCTAGCCCTCACCATTCCCGAGCAATCATTTCTGTTAGTTTCAGTACAGTTATGCTGTCAGGTGGGCGGGCCCTGTCTCCCTACTTCAGTACTGACATTAGAGAGCTGAAAATAACAGAAATGATTACTTGGGAACGGTCGGGGCTAGAGAAAAAATACCAACAGCTCTGGAATCAGTGGAGCAGATGTTATCGGAGGATGTAATGAATTGCAGTAGCTGGATGTGGTGAAAGGTCTTCTTTAAACCACGGTAAAGGTCAGTATGGAATAAAATGTGTATAATTGCATTAGCAAAACAATATATGGCCACCTTGAGATCTTTATAGTTTTATTTTAAGCAATGAAGCATGCAAAATAGGTGTAAGGAATAATAAAAACTACAAATATAACTCATGATATTTGCTTATATAAATTCAAATTCCAACTTTCCAGTTTATAAATAATAGAAATATCATATATTACCAGGCTATGGCTAGATGAATTGACCTAGTTTAATTTAGCACCCTAAATATATAGTTTTACTTAAGAAATTTTAACTAATAAAAAAATGTAATGAACCATATTTGTTTTAGATGAAGAGAAAGAAGAAGAGACTACTTTTGATCTGTTTGACATCAGTAACATAAACAAGAAGACCATTGGAGTCAAACTGTTTCGTGGACCAGATCCGCATGCTCCAGCATATCGTTTCATACGCTTTGATCACATACCGCCTATTAAATCTGAAAAGATGAAGCAAATTATTGACTTGATGCAACTGAATGAAGGTTTTATCCTTACTGCTTCCCTGAAGCAAGACAAACACAACCGAGGAACACTTATTTCTATAGAAGGCCCTGGAATTTCTAACAGATTATTTGAGCTTGTTTCAAACGGACGAGCCAATACTCTGGACTTAATATATTGGATAGAAGGTTCGCAGAATGTGATTTCCTTGGAGGATGTTGACCTTGCAGATTCTCTGTGGAAAAATATTACTGTTCAACTGACAGGTGAAAACTTCAATCTGTATGTTGGTTGTGACCTTATGGACAGCTTTCGCCTGGAAGAAACTTTCTATGAGCATTTAAGAGGAGTTAACAACAGAATGTATTTGGCTAAAGGCTCAATACGTGAAAACCACTTTAGGGTAAGCAAACCATTTTTTCTGTTAAATATACTGAGAGAGATTTGGCATAAGGAAGACTTTTAAAGTCAGTTTTGCATTGTTGTAATTTTTGCCTTAGTTTATTAATACTGAAGTAAAATTGCAACAAAAAAAATTACATCAGCTTTCCAGGCTAACCACCCCCACTTTCCCTCCTACTTTTTAAAAGTGGAATGAGTGGTGTAAAAAATTGAAAGGTTGCAAAGTTTTAGCGCAAATAAGCCCAAAAAGTTTCAAAAACCTACCTTTTTGATGGCAGCAACCCAGCAAGCAGTGTTTGATAAATGTCCCCAACTGTGTTTCAGAATACTTTATTTAACAGGCCCATTTTACAGTGATGAAAGTGAGTAAAAGCCCAGGGTCCCACATTGTGAAAACCACATTGTCTAATCATATCGACACATTGCAGAAAAATATCCACAGTGGAAATGCTTCGATTTGTAAATCGCAGCATGTCAATTACACCTATGGAAACCCTGGCATTTTCCATATAGGTATAATAGGGTCAGAAAGACTTTATATGAAAAGCTCTGTGGAAAAAATTGCGATGTTTTGCAGTGCTTTTTGGCTTTGGTTCGCTACGTGGGGCCTTAGCCTTACTTAATTTATGTTGGGTAATGTAAGATTATCAATTAGACGTGAGAGAGACTTATACCTTGTCAACATATAATAAGCAGTAATAATTATTCAAGTTATAATAATACATGCATTATGACACAATTTTCACTTACAAAAAGTTCACACTAGTGTTGAATCTCCATTGTTCGGGTCCGTCGGGGGACAAACAGGTTCCCGTGGTCCAGTGCCCATCATTTTTAAACTAAAACTAAAGGTCCTCCGTGCAGTACTTTTTCCTCTCCAGATTTTCGGCAGAGTCGGCAATAGAGTCTCCAAACAGAGACTCTGGCACAGATGTGAATGTAGCCTTACATGGTATACTTCTAAATCTTAAGGGCCTTTTACAAGAGTTGATGATTGGCCAAATGAACATTGCAAATACATAGGAACATTTGTACTTGGTCAGTATAAAAGGCCCTGTGATCAGCCAATAAATTAATTACTTGTCAGCTGATTATGTGTCTGTTTCGCTAAGGCCCCAGTCTCTGCAAAGTGGATGGGATTTTAGTCTATTTCTAAAATATTTTTTTCCAGCATGTTACATTGCCAGAACATGGAGATTGAGCCGATTTATCTGTTGTCTAGTGTCTAAAGGCAAAATGAAATGTTCTTCTTCATAGATTTTAAGTACAGCGCCCCACGTGGCGTAAATAGTTTTACAGTCACTGCAAAGTGGATGGTGTTTTAAAGAATCCCATCCACACATTGCAGAAAAATACACGCAGCAGAAATGCTGTGATTCCCATAAATCGTCACGGTTTCGGAAATCACCGCATGTCAATTATACCTACATAAATGCTGGCAGTTTCCCTATACAGTGCTGGCCAAAAGTATTGGCACCCCTGCAATTCTGTCAGATAATACTCAATTTCTTCCAGAAAATGATTGCAATCACAAATGCTTTGGTAATAATATCTTCATTTAATTTGGCTTCAATGGAAAACCACAAAAAAAATTGTCAAAAAGCCAAATTGGATATAATTCCACACCAAACATAAAAAAAGGGGGTGGACAAAAGTATTGGCACCCTTTGAAAAATCAGGTGATGCTTCTCTAATTTGAGTAATTAACAGCACCTGTTACTTACCTGTGGCACATAACAGGTGGTGGCAATAACTAAATCACACTTGCAGCCAGTTGAAATGGATTAAAGTTGACTCAACCTCTGTCCTGTGTCCTTGTGTGTACCACATTGAGCATGGAGAAAAGAAAGAAGACCAAAGAACTGTCTGAGGACTTGAGAAGCAAAATTGTGAGGAAGCATGAGCAATCTCAAGGCTACAAGTCCATCTCCAAAGACCTGAATGTTCCTGTGTCTACCGTGCGCAGTGTCATCAAGAAGTTTAAAGCCCATGGCACTGTGGCTAACCTCCCTAAATGTGGACGGAAAAGAAAAATTGAGAGATTTCAACGAAAGATTGTGCGGATGGTGGCTAAAGAACCTTGACTAACATCCAAACAAGTTCTAGCTGCCCTGCAGTCCGAGGGTACAACAGTGTCAACCCGTACTATCCATCAGCGTCTGAATGAAAAGGGACTCTATGGTAGGATACCCAGGAAGACCCCACTTCTGACCCAGAGACATAAAAAAGCCAGGCTGGAGTTTGCCAAAACTTACCTGAGAAAGCCAAAAACTTTTTGGAAGAATGTTCTCTGGTCAGATGAGACAAAAGTAGAGCTTTTTGGGAAAAGGCATCAACATAGAGTTTACAGGAAAAAAAAAGAGGCCTTCAAAGAAAAGAACACGGTCCCTACAGTCAAACATGGCGGAGGTTCCCTGATGCTTTGGGGTTGCTTTGCTGCCTCTGGCACTGGACTGCTTGACCGTGTGCATGGCATTATGAAGTCTGAAGACTACCAACAAATTTTGCAGCATAATGTAGGGCCCAGTGTGAGAAAGCTGGGTCTCCCTCAGAGGTCATGGGTCTTCCAGCAGGACAATGACCTAAAACACACTTCAAAAAGCACTAGAAAATGGTTTGAGAGAAAGCACTGGAGACTTCTAAAGTGGCCAGCAATGAGTCCAGACCTGAATCCCATAGAACACCTATGGAGAGATCTCAAAATGGCAGTTTGGAGAAGGCACCCTTCAAGTCTCAGGGACCTGGAGAAATTTGCCAAAGAAGAATGGTCTAAAATTCCAGCAGAGCATTGTAAGAAACTCATTGATGGTTACCGGAAGCGGTTGTTCGCAGTTATTTTTTCTAAAGGTTGTGCTACCAAGTATTAGGCTGAGGGTGCCAATACTTTTGTCCGGCCCATTTTTGGAGTTTTGTGTAAAATGATCAATGATTTGACTTTTTTTTTCATTCTCTTTTGTGTTTTTTCATTGCAAGCAAAATAAATGAAGATCTTATTACCAAAGCATTTGTGATTGCAATCATTTTCTGGAAGAAATTGAGTATTATCTGACAGAATTGCAGGGGTACCAATACTTTTGGCCAGCACTGTAGGTATAATTGAAGTCTGTGAAATTTCTGTGAAAAGCGTTTTCACTGATGAGATGTACAACTTATGCACATTACCTTGCTACAGTTTACCGTTCTATTTTGGTTCCAATAGGTATGTTACTTATACAATTATTAGCTGTATTGTTTTAGTTTATGTTGAAAAGGACCTGTTAGCTCTCCTGACATGCAGTGAAACCTTTCCAGAAGACCACTTTTAAGACCAGTTAAAGACTAATTTTTCAGTGACTGATTTTTCGCCCATTATACTTTATGAAAGCTGCCTCCTTATAAGCAGGCCCCCCCCCTTATCCGACCAGAGACCACTTTTTTGAGAAAATATTTCAGTGGGAACCCCTTGGACTTACATGCACTGTGAGATCAATGTGGACACAGTTCTATGCTAAGCTGTACCACTGGACTACAGCAAGCACAAGACTTGTAAGGGACATCAGGGAGGAAGAGTCACCAGCATCACATCGAAGCTGAGAGTCCATGTCATAATCAGTGCAATCTGCCACTAAGGTGCCAACAGTACGTGCCAACAATCCCAGTTTTTCCAGGACATGAGAATTGAACCACAGAAAGGACAGGTTTTATGTACACCACACTCCAAAATGGGGTTTCTTAGGGTGTTCCCAGGTGGGCTTTAAAGTTCAGATTTTTGCCTATGAAATATCATCAAGTATAGTCAATGTTAGCAGTTATGGGGAAAAATGGAAACGGGAGTCTAGGAATGAGAGGATAACCATGCTAGGAACCAGGAATGAGAGAAATTTGGATTTTTATAAAGGTAATAAAACATAACAAAAAGTATATGTATTTGGTATCACTGTGTAAGGGACATGTCATCTTTACCACACAGTGAAGGCTGTAAAAGCAAATCCCATATGAAAATGGCACAAATGCATTTTTTTTCTAATTCTACCCTTTTCTGAATTTTTTTCACCTTCCATTACATCATACACAATATTAAATTTCGTCATCCTGAAGTAAAATTTGCCCCACAGAAAATAAGCCATCAAACAACTCTAAAAATCTAAAAATAAAAAAGATATTGCTTTTGTAATGCAATGTAAAAAATTAAAATACAAAAATTTAAAATGGCTGCAGCAGGAAAGGGTTATATTTGTAGCAATCTGACGAGGGTGGACCACAAATTAACACTCACGTATAAAACGCGGTTCTTAATTATACCTCATGAGTACTTGTGTTTTGTCACTCAACTATAATAGCTCCCTGAAATCTATGAATAAATTGACAACTGAGCATGTGTCAAAATAGTGATGACAGTGTCAGAAATACCCCTTTCACAACCAGAATGGTAATACCCAGTTGTCTATTTTTACACACATTTTGAGGAGGAATAGCACAGAGGCAGTTTACCACAAAGTTGTAATAGATTATTTAGAATTGTTATTTCAGAGACAATTGTTTACAAAAACACACTTGTCAGGAATGGTGACAGATCCTCTTTACATGGATTCAGTATATGGTAATAGATAAAGGGTATTATTTGCTATATGTACTCCTAATATGTTTTAATTGTATCTACAGGGAATGCTTCAAAATGTTAAACTAATATTTGACTCCACAGTTGAAGATGTTTTAAGAAAAAAAGGCTGTCAACTGAGCCACACAGGTACGATCATTTACATGCATGCCCAGTTTTATTATCCTTCAATTAGTAATAGACATGTACTGACCTTATATAAACAAATGTGTCCTATAACGTGTTTGCACTTAGGAAACCTGAAGCATTCCCTAAAGGAACAGGGGTCTTTTACAGGACTTTGAGTGTAGGTCAAAGAGCAGCTCCACTCTGCTGCTTTCTTTGTCTGAGATTAACAAAAGCTTTAAGGGCTCTAAGAACATCTTTAAAATCTTTAAGTAAGTGACACATTATAGGTGAAAAGATATTGATGGTTTTGCCTCCACACGTTAGAGATTAATATTGGATCTAAGCCTACGCATCCTTTGAAGGCAGATATGTAATTATTTCACAGTGATTATTTCTGAAGAGGAGGAAGTAAGTTGTTATTTAGTTGTCAGTTTCCACTATTCTTTTGTAACTGCCAGTATAGTACAGTATTTAGTTGAAACCGAAACTTAGTAAGGCCACATAAATCATTGAGAAATGCAAGGATCCTTTAGAATCCATTATAAAATGGTTGTATCTAATCTCCTATTGAGAATATGAAAGCAATCATAAAAAATACACAGTTGAGTCACATTATTATGACAAGCGTGTAGCCCATAAAGAAAGTGATGTGTCGGCTGGATTGGTGGGTATATAGGTTGTTTGATATGCTGTCTGAACACTCATCACTCGTTGTCATAGGTAAAAAGGTCAATTTATCAGAGTTGCAAAAAGGGATGATTGTTGGCATTTGGGTCAAGGATGGCAGTATTTCTCAAACAGCACAGTTTGTGACCTGTTCACCTAATGTTGTGGTGAAAGTGTATCGTGAGTGGACAAATGTTACCATTGGCAATAACCAATGTGAAAACGGTGGAGCACCACGTGCCATTGGCATAGGATGTGAATGTCAGCTATAAAGGTGCACAGGGAATTACAAGCATGCTACTGTAGAGCAGCTCACCATGAAAATGAACCAGTGGACTACCAAAAGTGTGTCTAAAACACCAACTCAGTAAACCCTACTGTGTATAGGACTGTGAAGTAGATGGATGGTCACTGCACCTATGCTAACAAAGTGAGAAAAAGACTTCAATTTGCACGGCCATATTGGAAGTTGACCATTCTCCAATGAGTCACATTTTTTGCTTCATCGAACAGCAGGACTTTGGCATGTCAGGCAATAAATATCATAGAACAAACACCCTGCAGCCATTGCTGGAATAACACAGGCTGGTTGCTGCAGCATTATGGTCTGTGGAACTTTTTCATGGCATTCTCTGGGCCCGCTCATCCATGTGGAAGGTACTCTGAACTGAATAGGGTATGAATGTAACCTTACAGATCACGTACACCCATACATGCTGTTTGTCTTTAGCTGATGGTCATAATAACGTGACTCCACACTGTATGAATAAGGGTGTCTTGGTACGATAAACACTCTGACTGAATCTTAATGATGTTTTCATGCTTGAGGTCCAAACTAGGAACTAGGAAATTTCTCCTCACAATTTTCTCCTAGGAGGTGAACGAAGGATGCAATCTCTCTAGGCATCAGAAAATTGACTCTCCTAGGGAGTTGTCATTTTTAGCCCTTATAACCATTAAAGGGATTCTATCATTGGGAAACCCTATTTTCACTAACAGCACGTCGGAATAGCCTTTAGAAAGACTATTCTTCTCCTACCTTTATTTTTCAGATCTGTGCCGTCATTTTGGAGAATTTTCTTCTTTCTTCTTTATGCAAATTAGTCTTCAGAAAGCAAAGGGGGCATCCCCTGTGGTCACGTCATACGCTCTTCGGAAGATACAGCGCCGCCTCTCCGCAGCGTCAGCACCCGCTCATTGGTCTGTTCGGGATCTAAATTCTGCGCATGCTCAGTCGGATCTGCCACTTTGACGTCAAAATGGCCGATTGGATATGCGCAGTCGGCTCTGTGCAATGCGAAATGGCAGATTCGACTGAGCATGCACAGGATTTGGATACCAAACAGACACATTGGGTGGGTGCTGACTCTGCAGATAGGAGGCACTGGATCTTCCGAAGAGCGTGTGACGTGAGCACAGGGGAAAAATAAAGGTAGGAGAAGAATAGTCTTTCTAAAGTCTATTCTGACGTGCTGAAAATAGGGTTTCCCAATTATAGAATCCCTTTCAACTGGGAGTAAACCACTACAGAAAAGGGCATTTCTCATTTAACACCGCACATTAAAAAAAAAAAAATAAGCTGTGCTTTTCTTGCTCTTGGGCTATGTCCATTACTAAGGCTTATCCACAAACCAGACACAGTTGACAGGCTAGTGTGCCATAGTCATGTTTTAACCCCACAGACAGGGATAAAATATGCGATGCAAAATGAAAAGTGGGACCACAAATGCTGAAATATTGTACTAATAATAGAGTTGCATTCAGTCAAATCAGTAGGAAGTGTACATAAAAATATTTGCAGAAAGTCTTTAAACTATGTTGCCCCCACTCACACAAAAAAAAATGTAAATATGTTTATCGTAATCAAATTATACCAAATATTATCATATTATCACAATACTATACATGGATCAACTAATCATACTGTTATTGTACAAAACACAACATGCAAAGATCAATACCACACCTACGATTCCAGGTCTATGAAACACCAGAAATTTGTGCTGCAAAAGTAGCAAATTAGAACACCAATATAAATCACAGGTAGATAGGTACCGTAGGTTAGACCCACAGAGGAAGCTGGGCGAAACATGTGTTGGAGTCATATCCCTGTGGATGGTATAACTTTTTCCCCCTCCCCTTTATTTTTATTGTTATGTGCTATCAGGCTATGTATGATGAATTTGCTATAGCTATTTATGTTATTTATTTATTATATACTGCGGGCAGATATGAAATATGTGTATATGGGGCTGGGAGGTTTCATTATCTGCAGTGGGTAGTTATTTTACCCTGTGTGGGTTGTGACATATATCTATGTTTTTTATGTATTTATCTAAATTGTAAAATTGTGTATGTAATTAAATGTTATTATATGTTGAGCAGTATGATTTGTGCAAATATGAATATTACTAAAGATACAATTATACCAGGCCCAAATATTACTATTACACCATGACCACTACATAATGACTGAATTATACCACCATACTGATACTGAATAAATCCACTACACAAAGGCTAATATTACCATCACTAAGCCACTGACTATATAGTAGTACAGTACACCGATGTTCTGAAGATTATATAAGTGATTATACAGTATGATGAAAGTCAATGACTTACAGTTGAAGTATCTGACTGTAGTTCACTTTTCCCATATCCATATTTTTCATTCAGCCCAGACCACCATGATGACTTCTTCAAGACACTACTGTTTGCAAAACAGACATCTTTGGCACCTAATTTTTCCATCATCTTCTCTACCTTCTTTAACAAACTCTCCATCCTGCTACTATCTCTAGGATTGTTGCTGCTCCATTAGCCCCTATTATAAAACCTGCTGGGTTGCTCAGTGCCCCCAAATATAGCAGTGTCATAAATATAGTTATCTCTCCTCCTAAAAAAAAAAAGTGCCACACAGACAGTATTCCTGAAAATAGTGTCAGATAGATTATTTCCTCAAAAATAGTAGTGCTAAAGAGATATTATGCCCCAAAATGTTATAGTGCCCAACAAGGTAATAGTTGCCCCTTTTGTGCGCTATAGAGTAATAGTGACCACACACGTATATCCTAATAAAATCAGATTATTTATTAAAATATTGATTATATAGTGTCCCTTTTAAGCCCCTCATTGTGATAATGCCCACCTTTGTGCTTACACAATAATACACCCGTTTTGCTCCCCTGCAAAGTAATAATGCCCCCGTTGCTAGAAAACTAAAAAAAAATAAAGGTATGACTTTTATTGTGTTGGTTAGAAAGAGGACTGTTATTAAAGGTTAGAACACAGGGAGTAGTAGAGGGAGTATTACTATTTACAAAACCCCCTTTTCCACTAGAATAGTTAACAGCCCTCCTTGTGCCCTCACACGCTATAAATTCCCCTAATCAATTTTTGTGCTTCCACATCAGTTATCGTGCCTCCTCAGACTGTCTGTTTTTCCCTCATACTTTATAATCCATACTCAGATTTTATAGTGCCTCTAATAGTACTAATGGGCCCCACAAAAAAGCATGAAAAAAGACAATATTCACCTCATTCCTGTGCGCCTTCTTCAGAGAGAAGAATGATCTTTGGTGCAGATTGCATGCAGATTGTACAGGCAGGTTATGTTATAGGCTGGAAGACTCCTGTGGCATAAGCTGCCTCTCACCTGGTACAGGCAGATACAATGGTGCCATCCTGTATGATCCGTAGTTTCAAAGGCTATAGGTCTAATGTGGTCTGTTGGATGTTGAGCAGCCAGGGAAGATAGCGTTGTATTGGTGTGATGATGATGAGACCCTCAATTTATGTATCTTTCTTGGACATGTATCATTCCTCATTCGTATCAGTCACATATCTGTAGGAGTGTAAAGCTGTGTTTACATTGGTGGTCAATTCGCTCCAATGGTTTTATGTGCATACCATGTCAGTGTGATATCCCAGATATCCAGAGGGGGGAGGGTGGGCTAATGACCTACAACTAACCCAGGCACCCATCTTTCCTTCTAACCAGCATAGATTTCTTTTTTCGTGAGAAGAGGGCTGGCTAAGGGGGAGGTGAAGGGTGGGGCTGAAGGGGGTCCCACACTGAGGTGAGAGTGAGTTTTCTGGAGGTTTTTTGTGTGGACGCTGGAAGGGAGACAGCTCAGAGCAGAGCTGTGCTCAGGTACTATTCTATATTTTATTTTCCCCTTTTTTTTGTTTATGTACGGTATCATTGCTCTTTTGCTTGTATGTTTATGCTTGATCATATTAATATTGTATATTTCTGTATATGCTATTAATTCATACCGACCCACTTGGGTTATTAAACATATAAAATTTATATCGCTCGTTTCGTTCTATCCTATGACCCGGTCTACTCACGGTGTGTGAGTGGGAGGTTAAGAAAGAAGTTTGACTGCAGGCGTGCCAGGCGGCTGGGCGAGGCGATATTCTTCACAATTGGGGATCCAAATTGGCATCTCACTTCTCTGAGCTGGCTGTGAATTTAACATTTGGTTTGGGAGAACTTGCAGGATCCCACCTGTGAAGGATCTCGCCTTGCGTAGCCGCTTGGCACACCTGCGACCAACCTTCTTTACCTTCCACTCACACACTCGAGCGGACCGGGTCATAGTATAATACGAAATGAGGTTTTTAAATTTTATATATTTATTAACCCAAGTGGGTCGGTACTAAGTGTTAATATATACAGAAATATATATCAATTACCAAGCTAAATATGGATAAAAGTAAAAAACAGCACATCAAATAAAAAGGGAAATAACAGATAGAAAAAATACCGGCACAAGTTTGTAGTCAGGTTCTCTGCGCCCATGTGGTAGGCTTCAGGGTTCTTCCTTACGTAAGTTACAAAGCATGTCTTTCTTACATGCTAGCCAGACTCAAAAGACAAAAGGCTTCAGGCCTCAATGCTAGGCCCATGCTCAGTCCACAGCAGGACAAGCTCTCACATCTTCTCCAAGATAAGACCTTCTTGCTGCCTCTTTGCTGAGTGACAAAGAATCTAGGTCTCCTTTCAGCATATGTCTAGTGCCCCCTAGTGTCTAGGCAGTCCCCCCTTCTCCCTCCTTTGCAGAACCCTCAGAGATGGATGCCTTCCTAGGTGCTGGGAGAGATGTGTGTCTGTGGGTGAACTTAAGGTCACCAGCCCCCCCCCCCCCCCCCCCATGGCATCTGCTGTCGAGGGGGTAATAAAGCTGACTGGCTAGAGTGACCATCCCCCATGGTATGCAAATAACACCACTGACACCAAGTGACCACCAATGTAAACACAACTTAAACATGACATTCCTAAAAGTAGGTAGGAGTGATATGAGCAAGTAAAAATAAATTTCCAAGGAAGATATATAACTGAGGGTCTGTTCATCACACCACCTCTGTATTTAGGAGAACACAGCTGTGGCATGGTAGATTACACCTAAACCAATCCCGCCTCAGCCATTTTTTCAATTTCCATTTTTGACTCCCTGAATTCCAAGAGCCACAACTTCTTTATTTCTCCATTCACAGAGCAATATGAGTACTTTTGTGGGACAAATTGTATGTCATAAAGGTGCCATTTAATAATACATAGGAAGGAATGGGGTGGAATTGGAGAAAAACTGTGTTTGTGTGACATTCTTATGGGCTTCGGTTTTATGGCATTCACTGTTACATTTTAACCTCTTAAAAAAAAAATCAAAAACTTTGAAAAAAAAAATTTTTGTTGGATTGCCATACACCTGTAACATTTTGCAGTATGAAACTGCATAAGGCTTCTTTTTTTGCGGGGGCAGATGATGGTTATTATTTATACCATTTTGGCAGAATTTCTGATGTTTTCATCACTTTTTATTAAAATTTTTATGGGAGGCAAAAATGTCGAAAAAACAGCACTTTTGCCCTTTTTGCACTTTTGATTGATTTTTTTTTTCCCTACATTTGTTTGATGGGAAATATTTTTATATTTTTGTAGATCGGGTGTTTTCGGAGTGCATAATTTGTTTGTTTTTGTTTATTTTTATTTCACATCTAAGGAAAAGGGGGTGATTTGATTTTTTTTTTTTTTTTTTTTTTTAAATATTTTTAACTATTCTATTAGCCCCCCTAGGGAGCTTGAACCTGCAATCTTTTGATTGTATGTCCCATAGACTGCAATACAGATTTGCTACACAGCCTCAAAAGCTGTATTTCTATGACAAGCCTGGGAACCTTCATAAGACTCCCGACTCTTGTCACCTGCCGTATGGGAGCCATCCTGCACAGCAAAAGGTCCAGGTGTGGCAGGTACTGGCTTCAGGGGGCTCCAGAGGCCATCAGGGGAGCATTACATAAAACAATCCTAGAACTCTGATTGCAGACTTCAGACCCGGTGGCTTTGGTGGCCACTTTTACTTCAGAGCAGTCGCCATCTTTAAAGACCTGGCTTCCACCGTACTATTATGGCGGATGTCGGGAAAGGGTTAAAAATACATAGTACCGGTTTATTTATATATAGGACAGTTTAGGTTGTAATGCAACTGCATTTGTACTCACTGATATCTGAAGGGCTTCATTAAATGTGTGAAAGGACAAATCCATGTGTTATAGAGGATATAGAGCTATAGGGACTTATGATTTGTGTTGGTGTTGGAAGACAGTGATGAATAGTACATATGTATTTTATGATTCATTGTGTGTTCTTGCTAAATATAATTCAGCTGGAACACTGACAGTGCCGTGTAATGTTTCCACACAAAGTTTTATTTAGTATTTTATTACTTATGTGGCTTTAGATAAAAGAAATGCATGGCTACTTTTGGGATAAACTATATATCACACATGACTTCTATCAAGAAGGTTAAATAAAGGTGAACTTTAGTGAACTATGGTGAACTTATTGAACTGCATTTAAAGTATATCAGTAATATACTTCTGTGTATGGAATCGTTCCCTATGTCAGTCAGATTGACCGATACTCAAATTCCTTGTACTGCTTTGTAAACTCACTAGAGACGCAGGTTTATGACAATCTTTGTCTGCTAATCCAGTGAAAATATTGCCTACTGTAAACTGTTATTTGCTGAATTTAGCACTTTCTTTTCTTTATTTTTTTGTTTAATTACATATGTCTATTTGTACACTGGATGTAGGTCATATATTGTGAACCTTGCATTAGGTGCCCTTTCACATTTAGTTAAAGGGGAATTCCCATGTTGGACATTTAGGGCATAATCACAGGAAAAATAGGTTAACAAACCCTTTTTTCAACACAGAGACCATCCATTTAAATAAAAGAATTGTTCACATTAGCAGGAGATGCAGTTCAAGTGCACTTTATGAGGCTGGCAAAATTTTACATTTCAACAAGTTTCTTGCAGCAGCAGCCAGCAGTCTACAAATAGGCAGGGAAGCTGCATTGAATTTCCACTGACAGGCTTGTGAATAGAAGTTAGGCAGCAATATACATAAGTAGCAGAGCTAACCCGAACTTCTATAACTGGTTAAACTGCTAAAGCGTAAAATTTTATAATGGAAAACAAACAAAAACACTTTTGTCTTCTGTGATAAGATTTCAGCTGCAGCAGTTTAACCAGTTGCAGAAGTTCAGGTTAATTCTGCTACATCTGTAGCTGAAATGTTAGATTTTAAAAATATCAAAATGGTATAAATTATATTGTTTTCTAGTAACCAACCATTCTTGAACTTTTGCTTTTACATATACAGTATGTCTTTATCTGTCTTTTTATGTTTGCTCAATTGTACTTGCCTTCATTAAAATATTCGGAATTCCTTGATCTTTCTAGGTGATAATGCAATAAATGAGAAAACAGAAATGATCCATCTCACCCCCCTCACTGAATATGTTGGAAAGAAAGAAGATAGACAACTGGATTTCTGTGACCGATCATGTGATGAGTTAGGGACTATGTTTACTGAGCTTTCGGGACTCCGTGTTATTGTCAATAATCTGCTAGAAAACCTTCAGAAAGTAGTAAGTTTAACAGACTAAGTTACATTATTGTGTAAGGGGGCGTTCACACTACCATTGGTGACCATCAGTAGTGTCCGTTGCTATTGTCCGTTACAAGATTTTAACATCTGACACTAGCAGAACCATCAGAAATCCGTAAAAATTTCCATTCATTTCAATGGATTTTTATATTGTGTCCGTTTGTGTCTGTTTACACCCAATCCATCAGAAGTCCATTTTTTTTCCGCGGACAAAAAATCCTACATACAGGACTTTTTTGTCTGTTTGGAAAAACGGATTCTTGACGGACAGCAAGCGTCCGTTATTTTTTTAACATTGAAGTCTATGGGCAACGGACTTCTTATAACGGACAGTAACTGATAGCCATCAGTTACTGTCCGTTATTTTATGTCCGTTTTGTTTCTGCGCATGCTCAGAAAGCAGAAACAAAAAAAAAAAAAGACAGTTTTAAAAAACGGACACTAACTGATGGTAACTGATGCTAATGTGTCCGTTTTTATAACTGATCCATTAATTGGACACATTAACATCAGTTAGTGTCCGTTATGGTAGGTGTCCGTTTTTATTTTTTGTTAACGGACACCTTCATAACGGAATCCAACGGTAGTGTGAACCCTGCCTAATAGTTTATATAATCCTATAATAGATTATTATTAGCAGTATTGTTGCCATTATTTAATGTCCAATAATTTACATAAAAATAATTTATATATTTTGGGAACATAAAAAGGTATTATTTGTATATTAAAATAATCTTTCTTTGTGTATTGTATGTAAACCCTCAAATGTGCAGCACCATGGAATTATGGTGTTGTAAAAATAAATAAATAAATAATAATAATACTTCATAAATGATTTTAGTCTGAAGAAAATCAAGAGTTATGGGAACTGATTGGCCCCAACAGAACCCTTAGGAATCAGTCAATTTGCTGGCAGGATGGCCGAGTCTTTGCAGATAATGAGAACTGGATTGTAGACAGCTGCACAAAATGCACATGTCAGGTAATATATGGTATAATTCATCATCATTTTTATTAATTATTTATTTCATTTCATTGTTTCATTGTTTCATGTCTCTTCAGCAGTCACATAAGCAGTTCTATCCTTAGACACTGAAAAGGCATCTTCCTTTCCGGTCTCTGTAGCAGGAAGTGACAGGATGATCTCAAGCACCAATCTGCAACTGAATGAATTTTGTTTAGTCAGCTTGTTTATATATTTGTCTGCAGCTGAGCAAACAAGACTCCCTACCACATATAGCAAGCCTTGTTGCTTGATAATGATGTAACGTAGCATCATGTAGCATAGCAAAATGAGGAAGATTTACTAATACTGTCTTATTATTTAGATAGTGGGCCAAAGAAAAAGGAAAAGCTTGTTGCATGTTACCATGCAAACTAGCACCTTCATCAGATACCTTATAAAGGTGACGGTTCGGCAGTGTAAAGCATAGTGCAATAAATGATGCTCACTCAGTGTCATCATTACCTGTGTCTCCATTTCCTTTGGTCTGCTTTCTTAAGGACATGACAATCCATGTTTTCAGCAAGCAGACCTGAGCAGCAATGCATTCACTGTAAGGTAATGATATAAACTCAGCAGTATTGTGCTCGATTTGCAGATTTGATCAGGTGAGCAAATTCTATATAGCTTTTAAATATAACCAGACAGTGTACACTATAGAGCACTGTGTACACTATAGAGTATCTTTTTTCTATACAAAGGACCATGGTTACATAGTGTGTTCAAACCGCTTTATATATAACCAAAGTTTGATTGAGAAGAAGGCAAAAAGCATTCTGTTAATAGCACATAACCAATTCACCATTAATTGGAAGACATTTCTTCCTGATGGCTGCTTACATGTCTAGCTCTTTTTTAAAGCTCATCACACTCTCCACTATTACAAGTCTTGGACAGTAAGGTATTGCTTCCAAGCTTAATTGCAGTTCTTTCAGCTTTAAGCAGTGACCCTGTGTTCTTTGTTAATAACTTATTCCATTGGGATTTATCAAGAACATTTATTTACATATTTAAATAAAGATATTATATCACCCCTATGTCTTCTCTTCTCTAGCCTGTCTTCTTCACTGAGGGTTTCCATACCATGTATTAATTTGGTTGGTCCTCTCTAAAATCTCTCTAGTTCTCTGATATCTTTTTTTTTATGAACTGGTACCAAAACTGGACAATATACTATAGATGTGGTTGCACCAGTGCTTATTAGAGGGCTAAAATAATAATTATTTCCTAATACAGGACACTATCCCAGGATTACTCTCAAATCCTTCTCCTTTGTAGACTCACCTGATAATTACATAATTTCTTGACTTGGTTAAAGATGCAGCAAAGTCAAATTTGACAGTTAAAGTGGATATGTCACAATGTCTCAAAGCTCGGTGACATACCTCATCTGTTTGGTGCTGTCACCCTGAGCATTTTGTTGTTTTGCTTATCCAAAAACATTCAGCCATTCCAAAGATATAGACATCATTATTGTGCTACTGTACATGCCATACAGCACACACTCTAGAGAAACCACAGTGTTACCATTCACTTGGCTAATAGATCCCGATTTACATAAACATTAATGAGTGTTACAGCTGAATGGATTTAGATAATCAAAACAACAAAGTAGTCAAGTGTTTATTAGATAAGGAAATTGAGCTGTTGAGACATGCCAACAGGTCTTCTGTAATGCATTAAATTCATTATGGCACAGAACTTTTTCTTGACTTTTCAGTGGCTTTTCAATGGACTTTTGTAACAAGACTGGCTAGACAAAAGATGGTAGAACTGTACTTCACCTATAGGAGTCCCCTTTGCTAGGTACTTACAGTGTCTAATAGTATTCAGTTATCCCCAGGACTTACTGTGGGGCTGAATTATGCAACAACTAGACAGTCAAATAAACAATAAATAAGCACATAAGCAGGCAACAAGATCACAAGGAAATAGGAACTCACCAATAGATGATTGGAACAGGATGGTGATGGTGATCAGATGTAATAGTGATGGTATATTGAACAGATAATTAAACAGCGAGGCGAGAACTGATCCGAGCTTGCTCTGATTTGTTTCCTTGAACCAGACACCACTGACCCTAACACAAACAACAAGAGAGCTCTTGGAACCAGTCACAAGAAACTAAACAAACCTGAACAAATCAACTGGTCAAGGAACAAATTCCTATAAGGAAAATTGGGCTCCCCAAATGAAAGGGTTGAGTCATGAAGACAGTTCCTATCCATATTCCCTACTAGTACATATGGACTTCTTATAGGGTTGTTCCTTGCTTACCAACAGCCAGAGTGGAGACTTGTGTTAGAGAACTCTTAGGAAAACTAACAACTTTTTAACAGTGTATACAGTTGTTTTAGAATTAGAATTGTGTTTTCTTTTGTATCTTTTGGCATTTGATTAACAGATTTGTAATTTTTTAATGTGTAATTTTAATTTTCTTATACAGAGTTCAAAAACGGTTTGTCACCAGATAACATGCCCAACCGTGCACTGTGACAGTCCATCATTTGTTGAAGGAGAATGTTGCCCTGTCTGTGTGCGTAAGTATCATATCAATAGTTTAAAGAAGCATTTCAGCGAAAACCCTTTTTTCTATCCCTACACACATCACCTGATATCACATTCCAGGCTTCTTTTATGTTTACTGTACTCATATCCCTGCCATCTATTTTCTCTACTGCTCCTGATCAGACATTGTCTTAGCTTTTATATTTTTCTTTGTTCTGCTGTCAACCTCATGATGCATCAGCATAGCATCATATGGACAGCTGGATACAGTACTATATCTACCCGCTGTGGGTAATTATCCTTCTTTCTATATTCTCCTCAATAATCTACAGTGGGGAAAAAAAGTATTTGGTCAGCCACCCATTGTGCAAGTTCTCCCACTTAAAAAGATGAGAGGCCTGTAATTGACATCATAGATAGACCTCAACTATGAGAGACAAAATGAGAAAACAAATCCAGAAAATCACATTGTCTGATTTTTTAAGAATTTATTTGCAAATCATAATGGAAAATAAGTATTTGGTCACCTACAAACAAGCAAGATTTCTGGCTCTCACAGACCTGTAACTTCTTCTTTAAGATGCTCCTCTGTCCTCCACTCATTACCTGCAGTAATGGCACCTGTTTGAAATTGTTATCAGTATAAAAGACACCTGTCCACAACCTCAAACAGTCACACTCCAAACTCCACTATGGTGAAGACCAAAGAGCTGTGCAAGGACACCAGAAACAAAATTGTAGACCTGCACCAGGCTGGGAAGACTGAATCTGCAATAGGCAAGCAGCTTGGTGTGAAGAAATCAACTGTGGGAGCAATAATTAGAAAATGGAAGACATACAAGACCACTGATAATCTCAATCGATCAGGGGCTGCATGCAAGATCTCACCCCGTGGGGTCAAAATGATCACAAGAACGGTGAGCAAAAATTCCAAAATCACACAGGGGGACCTAATGAATGACCTACAGAAATCTGGGACTATCGTAACAAAGGCTACCGTCAGTAACACACTACGCCGCCAGGGACTCAGATCCTTCAGTGCCAGACGTGTCCCCCTGCTTAAGCCACTACATATCCACATACCCAGGCCCGTCTGAAGTTTGCTAGAGAGTACTTGGATGTTCCAGAAGAGTATTGGGAGAATGTCAGTTGGTCAGATGAAACCAAAGTAGAACTGTTTGGTAGAAACACAGCTCGTCGTGTTTGGAGGAGAGTGAATGCTGAGTTGCATACAAAGAGCACCATACCTACTGTGAAGCATGGGGGTGGCAACATCATGCTTTGGTGCTGCTTCTCTGCAAAGGGACCAGGATGACAGATCCATGTACATGAAAGAATGAATGGGGCCATGTATCGTGAGATTTTGAGTGCAAACCTCCTTCCATCAGCAAGGGCATTGACGATGAAACATGGCTGGGTCTTTCGGCATGACAATGATCCCAAGCACACCGCCAGGGCAACGAAGGAGTGGCTTCGTAAGAAGCATTTCAAGGTCCTGGAGTGGCCTAGCCAGTCTCCAGATCTCAACCCCATAAAAAAACCTTTGGATGGAGTGTTGCCCAGTGACAGCCCCAAAGCATCACTGCTCTAGAGGAGATCTGCATGGAGGAATGGGCCAACATACCAGCAACAGTGTGTGCCTACCTTGTGAAGACTTACAGAAAACGTTTCACCTCTGTCATTGCCAACAAAGCATATATAACAAAGTATTGAGATGAACTTTTGTTATTGACCAAATACTTATTTTCCACCATAATTTGCAAATAAATTCTTAAAAAATCAGATAATGTGATTTTCTAGATATGTTTTCTCATTTTGTCTCTCATAGTTGAGGTCTACCTATGATGTCAATTACAGGCCGGCCTCATCTTTTTAAGTGGGAGAACTTGCACAATTGGTGGCTGACTAAATACTTTTTTTCCCCACTGTAAGAGGCTATAAGTATACAGTCAGGGAGGCTGAGCTGTGAGCTATGTGACCGGAATTGTCTCCTCATCAGTAATTAGTGACACAAGTTTCTTCCCCCCCCCCCTCCTTTTGAAGAGCCTGTGTGGAGAATTCCATCATAGAGATAGTCAGGGATCTGTGCATTATTCCATGTACATTTTATCTGGTCAGAGTGAGAGTCACATGACCTTACTGAAGAAGAGGATTCACATAGAAAGGAGTATCTAAGTAAAGTGATACTGGCTGAATTCTATATGTTGGGGGAATAGGTACATAATGAATGAAAAAAAATCACTAGCGTGAACATTGGTGTTTTATGCAAATTTAGCAATATATTTCAAATAAATAATATTTTTTTTATTGAACTTCTTGTTAAAAATGCTAATAAAATATTATTTTGAATTTAAAACATAGTTTTCAATAGTCAATTGGTTATTTTGTCTTTTAATAGCAGCTGACAGTGAAGCTGGCTGGTCTCCATGGTCTGAATGGACGGAATGCTCTGTAACTTGTGGTTCTGGAACTCAACAACGTGGAAGGTCATGTGATGCTACCATTAGTACATGCACTGGTTCATCAATCCAAACAAGGACATGCAGTCTTGGAAAATGTGACAACCGCAGTAAGTGCAGACTGATGCCTGCTCTTACAATGTGATCTTTTTCCCTTTATTTGTTAAAATACATTTGTTTTGTTTTTTTTTTGTTTTTTTTGGGAAGTACGACAAGATGGTGGTTGGAGTCATTGGTCACCATGGTCAGCTTGTTCTGTAACCTGTGGAATTGGTAATATTACTCGTATACGTTTGTGCAATTCTCCCAAGCCACAGCTTGGTGGCAAAAACTGCACTGGAACTGGACGTGAAACAAAAGACTGTGAAGGAGTTCCATGCCCAAGTATGTGTGTATATGTACATTTTAATCTAAAATATAATTATGATTTTATATTAAGGCAATATCAGTTGTACAGTATTATGTAACACACTTTTATAAATACAGCAACTGACACTCTGGAAATATCAGTTGTGGATGGCTACATATTTCAATGTATAAAATGCAATTCTGCATACAACGAAATGTATAACAAAATTTTGTCCTAACTGTAGAATTAGGTATCATAATGTTCTTGCTTATCACATCATTCAGTTTTCACAGTAAAAATTACCTCTCAAATGCTCTTTGCCTTATTTCAGTTAACGGTAAATGGGGACCTTGGTCACCATGGTCTAGTTGCACAGTGAGCTGTGGAGGAGGTCTGCGAGAGAGGTCTCGTATATGTAATAACCCAAGACCACAATATGGAGGAAAGAAATGTGGTGGTGATACTAAAGAAAAAGAAATGTGTAACAAGCAAGACTGTCCTATAGGTGAGACACATTGCAATAAGAAAACATTTAATTATCGTTACTAATTATTAGTATGTATAATTAAAGAATAGGCTATATAAAGTCGTCTATGTATCCACAGACTGATGCTTCAGACCCTAACTTGACATTTTTAGTGTGCTTTGTTAAGTGTCATAGTTAAAATTTCATGCTTAGGTGTATTTAAGTGTCAGGTTTTTTTTACATCTGTACATAGCCACAGTGATCTTCATCTCCTTGCCTGGCTCTGGTCTGTCAGATCAATGCAGGGAAGCAGGGGAAATTGAACATGATGTGGACAATGTGTTCAACTTCCTGTCATGGAGAGAACTCTACAGTGATTTATAGTTGATCAATTCTCTCTCACGATCTGCCCAGCAATAATCTAATTTATTTATTTTACTTATATAACTCCAACATATTCTGCAGTGCTTTTACAGATATTGTCATCAGTCCCTGTCTCAAGTAGGGCTCACAATTTAAACTGATAATCCAGCAAACAGAAAAATGATTATCGTTCCATTTTCCTTGTGCTGGCTTAATTATTAACCCTTTCAATAATGGTGCTCAACATACAGAGTAGTTAGTATGCAATATTCACAAGAGGAAAAAAGATCCATGACCCTTCACATCCAAGTTTGTGAAGGGTTCTTTATTTTCATACAACTTATAGTATAATGCAGTTTACAAGCAGGACTACATTTTACTGGGGGCCAATGGCTGTGTCACATCCTTAGATGCTTTCTCAAAGCAAGGCTGCTAACTTCTGCTTGTAATCTCCACTGTGCAATGTAAGGCTGGATTCACACCAGCGCTTGGTCTCCATTGGGTAATTCCGTCCCCCATTCCGCTTGAACCCCATTATAGTCTATGGTATCTTCAGGTAACTGTTTTTTAAGCGGATTGAGTTTCCATTTTTCGGGTCCCCAAGCGGACCCAAAGAACAGAAACCCGAGCACAGCTGTGAACCTAGAGTAAGAAAAGGACGAACCCTTCACAAGTTTAGTGTGTGTCTCAGATCGTTCTCCAGTTTTGGATACCAACCAAACATGCCACTCTTTTGGTATATAGTACTATGCAAAAGTTTCAGGCACTTGTGGAAAAATTACTGCAAAGCAAGAATGCTTTCAAAACTAGAAGTGTTAAGTTTATTTTTGTGAATTAACAAAAAAGACATTTAAATTAAATGAAAATTTGATGTGACCACCTGCCTGAGGAGGAGTCATTGGATCTGTCTTGGATTACATGAAGAAACAGAAGAATTTGAGCAAGCCTACATTCACACAAGACCTATGGTTAGTTCTCAAAGACGTTTGGAACAACCTCCCTGCAGAGTTTCTTCAAAAGCTTTGCTGAAGGGTACCTAGAAGCAGGGCTGTGGAGTCGGAGTCGGAGTCGTGGAGTCGGAGTCGGAGTCGGTGCCTATTTTGGTGGAGTCGGAGTCGGAGTTGGAGTCAGGGGAAATTGAGGAGTCGGAGACGGAGTCGGGGCTTTGGCGTACCGACTCCACAGCCCTGCCTAGAAGAATTGATGCTGTCACACAGGGCAGTCAATATTGATTTGATTTAGATTTCATTCACTTAATTTTGTTATTTGACAAATATAAACTATCAATTCTATATTTAAAAGCACATTTGCCTAAAACTTTTGCACTGTACCATACTGTGTGTCTGAGTAATACTTTTATTCCCCAAATGTATTGTGAACCTAGCCTAACTTTTTTACTTTAAGGTGAAAAAGTGCCATATTCCATAGCTTTTTTACAGTAAACAGAATGCCCTGTCCTCATTTAATCCATCTGCTTTATATAAAAATTAGCAAGGGGTTAAAAATGCAAACGAAAATATAAAGAAAGTGTTATATTAATTCTCAAAGTTATGCATGGATTCCCATTAACTTCTGTGCATGTATTGCAGAGTAGAGATCTGCAACAGCTGCTTTTATGAATTCCAATTTCTGAAAGAACATGCTTAAAATTAAGGTGCTCTGTGCATTGTAAAGAATGTATGCTATTGTGTGTGTGCACACCAGATTGTAAATAACAATATTATAGTTTAAGCTTTACTGCAATTTCCTGGAAATTCCCAGAGATGATTTTCTGAACTTGAAGTCAAACCCAAAGATTTGAGCTATTAGGAATGTCAGATGTGGTAACTGAAAAGCTCATTCTGTGAAATCTAATAAGGAAATGAGGATAATACAAAGCTTAAGGGCAGACACTTTATATTTTCTACATGTAATGTAACACCTTCACGCAGCATAATCAATAGAACTTGGCATACTTGCTGTATGTCAAATTAAAATGTAGATGGTTGATGACAACACAAAGGCTGCAATGACTAGTTCTGAAATAATATTTCATGACATGGTCACAAAGGCATATTTCTATTTATTACATCAGCAATCCCCAACAGAGGTGCCTTGGAAATATGTCAAGCAGTCTTGACACTCTGGTTTGGAAAATGACCGCATACCTTCATGCAACATTATTTGCGTTTTTTGTCCTTTGGTAAAAGTTGATGAAGTCAGTAGAATAATATATTAAAACACTTTTTCTATTAATATCATTTTTGGTAAAAATCTGTGTAGGAATTTTAAGAATGGTTTATTCTCAGTCTGTTCATGAATACTTCTAGCAGATGTACTGACTGTTATGTGTGTCATTGAATTTATTTGTTTAAGAAATAATAGAAATTATTATAATAGGCAAAAGGGACAGTTTTACAGTTTTTGTATCTTTGGTGGAGTTTTACTGTGTTGGAAAGGGCTTATTCAATGCTTTGTTTTTATTCATCCACTTTAATATTTTAAGTCTATTTGTAAATTCTCAGCCTTGTTTGGCATGGAGGACCTGCATGCTTAGAAAATGATCATAAGACACGCACACAACATATTAACCTGTAATAAATTATTATTGCTATTAACACAATGAACTTTACTACATATTATGAAAAATCCAAATAACGAAAAGCCATAACAATGTGTACAAGTGATGATAAAAAATAATTTAACTATCTTATCATTGTGGGCTATAATGTCAAGTTTATCCTACTCAGTGAGTTGTTGAGTTGCTGGTCAGACTTGCTTTAAAGACTGGCAGTCACCTATTTTGGGGTTCTTGCTCCTCCATGTCATATCATAGCTTTATGCAGCTTTGTATACTTTCCTTATAGATATGATATTCTGGTTTGACATATATATCAAGTCATGACACAAGGCTTCTTAACCGTTTCTTGCTTAGCAGTATAATAGTACTATGCTATGATATAACATGTACAGAAGCAGATCCTGCTACTTTTCTGATGGTTTCCAGATTTATTATACAGCCGGAACCAGGCACTGTCTGTTGGAGTTGAAGAGAACTCATAAGGGTCACTGGATTCCAGGGAGTTGACATGGCAGTCATGAGGCCTATCAACAGCCTGTCATGTGCAGCCATGAGGCCTATCAACAGGTTGTCATGTGCAAAAATGCATTAGGGCCTGCCAGAAACATGACCTAATACACCATTACAGTAAAGTACAATATACTGCAGTACAGACATATTGCAATATATTATACAGGAGATCAAACAAACCTTGCGGGATAGTAAAAAATAAGACAAGAAGTATATAGGAAAATAATAAATAAATCATAAAAGAATTTTAAAAAATTCCAATAGAAATATAAATATATTATAAACAGAAAAATTTGGGTAATGCTGTGTGTATAAAAGTCCAAACCCCCAAATATACTGTTATTTATATGATCAAAAAGTTGTAAGTACTAAAATAGGTAGCTATAAAAACTACAGTCTGTAGAGTTGGAGTCTCGGTCAGTTTTGAGGTGGAGACTGAGTCAGAAAAACGTTACCAACTCTGGCCTCAAAATAAAATTATTCATGATTTTTAATTATATTATTCAGTTATTGGCATTGTATAATTAATTAAATGGATTGGCTAATAATTTTCCCTGTTCTACAATGGCGATTTACTGCTCACTGTTTATTATAGGTATTTTCTATGTAAACCAATATCACATGATCTGAGAATGATAACGTCATTATTTAACTATCCAGAAATATTTATTCTCATCTGTCCTCTGAAACCCGTAACACTAGGTTCACCTGCATCATTTCCATTCTTCTGGTCCATCGAAGGGGCACCATTGACTAAACTGTAATGGGGTCAGTCGGATGTCAGTCAGGTGTCCATTCTTTTTAACTGAAATCACCAGGCAAAAAAGTCAGGCTTGCAGGACTTTTTCGTCCGGCAATTTTTGACAGATCTGTGCTGGAGCCTTACGAAGATGAAATACCAGGGGTGACAGTTTCAGTTACCTGTAATTTACTGTATGTTACATAACATCATTGTTTAAAGTTGGCCTTGGGGAAAGAGATTGAATGATAAGGTCTGGCTTGTGAATACGTTTCTGTCAGTATATGTTTTCTGTGGTTATATTGAGTTGTAACAGGGTAAAATATGACATAGTTATTGCTTTGAAGGCTATATACACCTTTGCATGGGAAAATTATCTGAGGTATATAAGCTAAGTGTCTTACTGTACATGTCCTTAGCATTTTAGAAAAATAGTGGCAGTCTGATACCTACAGTGTATACTATTATTAGCGCAGGAATATATAAACATGTATGGTTTTACTTTAACCTTTTCTTTATTCTTTGTTCATATTTAACCAGATGGATGCTTATCTAATCCTTGCTTTCCTGGAGCTGAATGCAGCAGCTATCCTGATGGATCCTGGTCATGTGGTGCTTGCCCTGATGGATATCTTGGGAATGGAACATTTTGTGAAGATCTTGACGAGGTATAATGTAGCTTAAAACTGGAATAAATGCTGGTGACAGATTTGTTGTTTGAATTTTAATAAGAATTCCCTTTTACCTGTAGTGTGCACTGGTTTCTGATGCTTGCTTCAGATTGGGAGGTGTCCATCGCTGTGTGAACACAGATCCAGGTTTCCACTGCCTGCCATGCCCCCCACGTTATAAAGGAAGTCAGCCATTTGGTGTTGGATTAGAAGTTGCCAGGAAAGACAAGCAAGTAAGCTCTTTTAAAATAGTATTAATTTAGTGACAAGTATTCTCAAGATAAGTCTGTATACAAGATGTTAGTTAAAAATGTATGCTGATGCTTGCACATTGTATAGAATTCTGTCTCACAGTTTGTTTCTGCTTACCATTTGGGAAAGTGAGAGGAGGCTGTAGCAAACCTCCATTATAAGGTCAGATTGCCTTGTTTTGGGTAGCTGACATGCTGTCATTAATCTCCCCTCCATGTTTTCAACCTCCTTTGAGTTATGCTAATGAATAGCATCTGTCAAAAAAAATATCAAGTTGTACATATTTACTATGGAGAGTGACAGGTCTGCAATAGAATGCATAGGGCAGTGCTTGTTGGCAGACACAGGAATGTGGACAGCTTACGTAGCCTAATTTAGTTAGCTTGTTTAGCATTTAGTTTGCAACTGAGTAGCCAGTGGGGAAAGTTATATTCCTGCATTGTCTGGAAAAATAATTCTAATTATTATTTTTTTACTGAAAATGTAATGCTTACATAAATAATAAAGCTAAATATTTCTGCAGGAATGTGAACCAGTAAACCCATGCAAGGACAAAACACACAACTGCCATAAGAACGCCGAATGTATTTACATTGGTCACTTTAGTGAACCATCCTTCAAGTGTGAATGTCAGACTGGATATGCAGGTGATGGCATAATCTGTGGGGAAGACACTGATTTGGATGGATGGCCTAATACTAACCTTATTTGTGCTGCCAATGCTACTTATCATTGTATCAAGGTAAGAAAAGTATACAGATGTAGCAAAATTTAGCATGACTCTGAATGAGTTAAATAAACAATTACAGCAACCTTTACCTTTTTTTCAGTGTTTTTTTTTCTGTGGCTTTTGTTGGTTGATATCATGCTGAAGCGTGTTATCAAATTCACGCTTAAGACTGCTACAGCTGTAAGATAATATCCATCAGTGTTTTTAAAACAAATGAGAGAAAACTGTAATTTATAATAAATACTTTAAACCTAAACTTTACACTAATTTTTGGTATTTTTATTTAAAACCTACAAAATATAAGTCTTTTTTGTAACACATTTTCTAATGTCTGAAGTTTCAAAGCAGAAATAGGAAATTTATTATGTCAGTCTAAATTTAGCTCTTATTGTCTGAAGTATTTTACACTTTATTATTATTTCAATATGCCTGATGCTTTGTAGGATAATTGCCCCATGCTGCCTAACTCAGGACAAGAAGACTTTGACAAGGATGGAATTGGTGATGCGTGTGACAAAGATGATGATAATGATTCAGTAGATGATGAAAAGGTAAATTATTTAGTGCTAAGTACATGGTATTTTACAAATAAAGTAAAAAAAAATATGTTCTTCTATAATGTAATAGTAAAAAATAATTTTCTTCATTATTTAATATTTTTTTTATTTTTAAGATATGTCAACAAATGTGATTGGTGGTACTGTCACAGATACACTATTGACAGCCTTAGTGCCACCAGCAAGAGCCCCCCCACAGTTAGTGTCAACAGTCTCATTCCTCTTCCTTCCCCTGTAATTGATTCCAACCACACTATTGCAACTTAATTCCACTAGGGACAATATCCACCATTAATACTTGCTCTGCTCCCAGACTGCTTCTCTGTAAGTTACTCTCTGAAATCTATAGCTGTTTTTCATAGCCCAAATATTTCAAGCATAGTACAGTTGCACCGAGTTTCTAAAAATAAATTGCTAAGCAACGTACATTTTTTAGCTGCTAAAATTACAGAGTTACAATATGAGTTTTGACCTTCTTTAGGCAAAACTATCTTGGATAGTGATAAATGAGGAACTCAATACTTCCATGATCCTTGAAGGTTCTTTTCTTTGGGCATTTTCTTAGGGCAGGCCATGTTGTCTTTCTTTTTTTTTACTTCTCTCTCTCTACTCCTTCCTTTTCCTTCTATTTTGTTACTCTGATTTTTCGTTTAGCAAATTCCATCTCCGCAAATTTTCTGGTGCCTGTGTGAAAGTTCACACAAGTTTGTCTTGATTTAACATGTTTTACACTATTGGTTCTTTATCTAGATTTTACTCTAACTGGCCGTTGTTGATTAATGGACTGACTCTCTTTATGCTTTGAACCCATTTTCAAGACAAAACTTTATATATGATAAATCACCTATAACTTTGTAATGTGCTGCAACATTATGTAAGTTGAGCATAATAACATACAGTGCCTTGCGAAAGTATTCGACCCCCTTGAACTTTTCAACCTTTTGCAGCCTTTTGCACAATTTCGTTCCACTTCACGATTGTGTCCCACTTGTTGTTGATTCTTCACCAAAAAATTAAAATTTTATATCCTTATGTTTGAAGCCTGAAATGTGGCAAAAGGTTGAAAAGTTCAAGGGGGCCAAATACTTTTGCAAGGCACTGTAAGTACATAAAAACTTCAAGAAAAGGATTTTTAGGGAGATGTAAATTCTTCTTGATTTCACTGGTCTTTCTCAATCTTTCATAACATACTGCAGCTTTATGTAAAATAATTGTAAAATGATGTAGTCAGGACCAGTGTCTGCACCTGCAGTTCAGTTATTACACAAGCTCTGAACAAGCTCCCTGTGATTATGTAACATTTAATTTGGGCAATGTGAGTATGGAGCCTAGATGCTTTTGAAATCAGGATTTTTTCCTTGCATATGGTCTTTGTTTACTTTCGAAAATTCTTTGCCTCCTTTCACAAATTTGTCTTAAGAAAAATGCTTTTGACTTCCTGCTGAAAAATTGCTTTTTTGTGTCATGTTGGCTATTGTATTGGATCTTAAATCTTATTAACATACCTGTTAAAGGCATAAGACTGTCCTTGGGTCTTCCTGGAAATTCAGACAGATCCTGTTCCCTTCTGCCTGCTGAGACTTGGGTTTGAACCAGAGACATTTGGCTCACAGCATATGTCTAGTTATTATAACTAGTAAATCTGTCATGTGAAAAGATTTTGTTTTTCTTCTGCAGTGTATTTCACAATCAAGTAAATGATGATATCCTTATCCACAACTGTCTACCATAGTACACAGTATACACGGGAGTGCTTTTCATTTGGGAGCATTTCCACGTATTAAACACAGATGTTTACATAGAAAAGATTCATCTGCTCTAATACAAAATCAAATGATGATTTATACTTATATAAAATATATACCTGTTATTACTTATTTGGTTATTTACTGTATGATATTACGAAAGGCCCTCAAGAAAGTATGTGTAGAAAAATTGAAAATGGGTAGGGAAAAACTCGCCTTCTGTCCTCTTACAATTGTTATGGTCAACATTTTGCTGTTTTAGTTGCTCAATTTGCTTGCCCAGTCTAATAACTTTTTCATATTTACTGAATAAAAGCGAGTTTCCTAAATAATGCATTTATAATTAGTATTATATAGTGTAAAAATTTAACTGTCCTTGTATATTAATACTAATAATTTCACACATGTTTCTCTCAAAATGCAATGAAAGATGCCAGAAAAAAATGTAGTAGTATAATGTTGTACCGTGTTAGCCATTGAAAGTAGTGGAAGAGTGAAGAAATCAGGCGATACCTTTTAGAGGCTAACTGAGTATATTTATAAGTAAGCTTTCAAGAGTACTAGCTCTCTTCTTCAGACATGGTGTTATACAAGAACTGAAAATTCACAGATTATTTATACTCTATACACATGATCTTCAAAGGATTTTAGAGTCCTTAAAAAAACCCAAAACAAAATGCAATCTAAGTAGAGAAGTTATTTACAACAGGTCAAAAAACAATCTGGAAAGTTGTGGTGTGTGACAGAGGGATTTGTTATCTGTTTGCTATCAGGTGGTGATTTGTGACCCTCACAGTTCATACATAGTGTGACATGAAGCTGGCATGAATATTAAGTCCAAATTACAGAGTTTGAAATTTTTGCATAAACTTGTACTCCCATTCCATCCTTTCCTCCTGCGTCTTAAAATGTCCCATTGGTTTTCTCCGGAGAAATGTGCGGCCACTGGGAGATCTGTTCTGCTGTTATTAATATTGGATCTATGTGAGTTCATTCGCTGAATAAGTCTCTGCCCTGTTTCCCCCACATAGAGGCCTGTGGTGGGACATTGCACACACATTATGAGGTACACCACATTGGAAGACCTGCAGGAAAATGTCCCCCTAATTCTGTGCACCTGTTGTGACTGTGGGATTGGTCCACTGTCAGCGGTGTGGATGGGCTTGCAGGTCAAGCACCTTTTTTGTAGGCAAGGTGAGGTGCCATTTTCAGTTGGGGCCTTCAGGGCACTCCGGACAATACTATCTTTACTTAGATTGCATTTTGTTTTGGCTTTTTTTAAGGACTCTAAAATCCTTTGAAGATCATGTGTATAGAGTATAAATAATCTGTGAATTTTCAGTTCTTGTATAACACCATGTCTGAAGAAGAGAGATAGTACTCTTGAAAGCTTACTTATAAATATACTCAGTTAGCCTCTAAAAGGTATTGCCTGATTTCTTCACTCTTCCAGAAAAAAATGGAAACAGGACACTAGATCAGTCAGGCTTTATAAATTGAATTTCTGTATTCTGCCCTCAATGCTCAACCTTAATCACATTTCCTGTTCTTTATCATGTTACATGCAAAACATATCAATCATGACAATGCCAGCTATTGTTCATTACAGCACACCACTACTCATAAGATTCCTATTTTGAAAGTCTTTATAGAGAGTTAGCAAAAAACAGCACATGATCCACTAAAGTTTCATTTGGCCGTTTCCTAGATAGTTATGTGTTCTGGTTTTAAAAAAATAATTATTCTTTGTACAATAAAAGTTAATAAAATTTCCCATATACTTTTTATCAGTTCCCTATGGTGTTTGAGATCTCAACTTTCAATGATTTATTGTTGTCATGGACACATAGGTACACAGTTCTGATTTTGTTTTATTGTAAATGATACAGAAAGTAAATTGGAACATTGTATAACTTTTCAATATAAAAAGAATAACAATTGCTGAAATTGGAATACCCCTTTAATGTTTCATTTTGAGTAATCAGGGGAATGACCAATATACATACCTTTACATATACACTCACACAGGTTTACCAGAATTTAAAGTCCACCTACTTATAGTATGCAGCCATACATCCTTTCTACCCACCTCAATACTGTATATAACTTTACAGATGTGCAGTTAAGAAATCTGACATCACTTAAATTAAGTTAAAATGACTTTACTCCCTTAATGACTTAATGATATTTACTATCAAATTGACAGTAGTTTATCAGTCAAATGGCAAGTCATATTCAGTGACCTACAGCCTTCTCTGTATGAGGGTGCATATTCACACATTTTTCATGTAAATTGACCCATAAAAAGCAAGAATATAAATTAATATAATCTGCATACCTCCTCCTGACCTACAACATACTGCCTGCAGATTAAACAGCATTTTTCATGTGACAGTTTCTCTTTCAGTAGAAATGTAATTGAAATAAATACAGTCTACAGTGAAATTGTATTACTAGCACAGTGGTGAAATATAGCAATAACACGTAATACATTATCTGTATCAATATCAATGATGCACCTACTCTGGTATATTAAGACATTTTCTGGTTGGTGTTGCAGGATAATTGCCCACTGCTTTTTAACCCTCGTCAGTTTGACTACGACAAGGATGAAGTAGGAGATCGATGTGATAACTGTCCTTATGTGCATAACCCTGCTCAGATAGATACTGATAATAATGGGGAGGGTGATGCTTGTTCTGTGGACATTGATGGCGATGGTATGTTTCCTTCATTTTTTTCTTTAAATGTCAAAGGATTTAGTTTTCAAATAGCAGCATATTGTGTTTCAGGACCTCAGCATTTCTTTACACTTCCATTACATTTTTTTCATTCAGGTTTCCATTGCTGTTTCCATCCTGCAAAACCTTCTGGCGGACTCCTTATACGTACATATACGCATACAACTCGCGCGTATAGCAGAAGGCATTATAAATCAATAGATACATTAAGATAACACTGTACCCATAGTCTATTATTTTCATCACATTTAAGGGGTTGTCTCACTACAGATATGCCTTGTAACTTGCCTTGAGTCTTGAAAATATTAATATTCCTAAATAAATTTATTTAAAAAAATGTTTGAGCGACAAGTCTGTCAAGACAATATCGATAGGGGAAAAATAGTTAGAATTTTTTTCTAAATTCAGTCTAACTAAAGTACTGGATTGATTCCAGTGTGTATGCTGCTCCCCCTCTCTTTCTTCTTTCGTGTAATCTGAGACCTGAACTACTGAATGGCAATAGCTAAAACAGCAGAGCAAGCAAGGCCAATTCCTGACTTATGACTTTCACTTCAGTGTAAATTTGGTCTTAGTATTTATACACATGGCTGTATTTGGGATCCATATTACAAAGTTTGCTGCTGAATACAGCACCCTTATCCTACTATCATTCCATACTGTAGTTTATTGTGCTATCAGTTGTACTCATATAGAATAAAAATTGTGGCATGCTTCAGAGCATGCCATGGTTCAGAGACGTTCCTCCGTAGAATGCACTATATGGCAGCTCACATAGCATTCTAGCCTTGCTGGACTCTGTATGCAACTGTACAGAGTTTGGGCACACTGGAATGTGACTCTATAAAATCAATGTATAGGATTATTGTTGACAATAATGCTTTTATTTAATAGCAACAAAGTTCATTCATGTCAAATTTTACAAATACTGTATATTTCTAAGTATTAATAGCTAATTAATAATTTGGTCTATATTCTTTCAGACATCTTAAATGAGCTGGATAACTGTCCATATGTGTACAATACAGACCAAATGGATACAGATAAAGATGGAGTGGGAGACCAATGTGATAACTGTCCATTGATGCATAACCCTGACCAAGTATGTAATAAAAAATTCACAAGCAAAATCTTAAACAAAAATTTTTATTCTCTGTTGCATTGCTATAAGTTCATATATATTGCTGCTGCCAGACTCATGTACTTGAATGAATATATAATGGGATTCTCTCAGTTCATCTTCAAATATAGTAGTTTGGTTTAATACACATTATCTGTGGAATGTAGAACTACTCAGAAAATATACCTCCAGGCTGAACAGTTGAAAATTGTGAAAGTCAATGGCAGTCATTCATACCCAGAGGCTTTTGTTTGGGCAAGACAGTTCAATGTGAAATTCAGAGCCTCACATTTCTTTCTCTAAATGTCTTGCATACAAACTTACTCTTGTGCAAAGCACAAATAACTATTATCCATTGGATATTTCCATTTAATAAAACTATAGTGGGGGGCGGGTGAATAACTTTATTACTTGTTGTGCTGACATTTTCAAAAATGTTTACATGTACAGACAAAGACTAGGAGAAAGCTCAATTAATTGTGGCACAAAATCCAACATTTAGAAATATCTATTAATAAAAGTACAAAGATCATTTGTTTTATAGGGGAATGATTTAGACATAGTGTGGAGGTGATATTTTAACAATTTTGTTTGTTTTCAAGAATTCACTGTTTATTTATTTCATTATCATCTCTTTCGGAAGGGAACTACATTTTTTTGTTACAGAGCTCTAAATTACTTATTTCCCTTTACACATATAGTGGAGTTATACAATTCTGTCTGCTTCAGACGCCATTTAGAGAGTTTACTGAAGATTAATCTTATCCCAAAACATTTATATACATCAGTACAGATTAGTACATTTCACCCTTCATGCTGCTCCTAAATGAGAGAGTTATGAAGCAGAATTTCCCATTTTCTTTGTGTTCTGTCTGTGGGAGACATCATAGCAGCTTATCCCCACTACCTAACTCAGGGGCAACTGAGTAATGAAGATGGAGCTTCAGAGGAGAAAACCGCTAAGTGCCACATACAAGTGATATAGTGGACATAAATATTGTTATTCCTCATGTATACACCATGACAGCTTGTTCTGAAAATTCATCTGAAAGGACAGGTACACTTAATAATTTAAATAGCTTTGTAAGTACATAGCTTTACTCAGCTTGATCCTGAGTTACAGGCTGCTGGGTTCACACCACTTTTGGTTGTATTTATGCTAGGTTCACAACTGTCCACTTGCAAACCATTTAAAGAAAAAAACGGTTTTGTACAAAAAGGAATCCAAACTGTTACACAGCGTATACCCGAATCCGTGTTTTTAGACGGATTAGTCAATGGGTGTCTGTTCAAAAAAACTAACCGCTTGTGTTAGTTTGTGTCCGTTTGTAATTCACTTATGTCCGTTTTTAACCAATCCGTTTTTTTTTCCCCTTCTTCATTCTGAGCATGCACAGAAGGAAAAACAGATGGTAGCACTTCCCAGAATGCGTATAAACTAGAGAAAGCTCTATTCAGACACTAAGTCTGCATATGCGAATAGTGCATTATCATTTATAGAATAAATCGTGCATATGAAAAAAAAAGCCTTGCGGCATCTGTGTCACTAAAGAATTCTCCAGATAGTTGTAACAGTTCATATCAGCTCTTTTCTGTGTACTCAACCAAGCTTTTCTCCTCTGTAATGATGATTTTATTTAATTCTAGACTGATTTGGACAATGACCTTGTGGGAGACCAGTGTGATAGCAATGAGGACATTGATGACGATGGCTACCAGAACAATCTGGACAACTGTCCTTACATACCTAATGCAAACCAAGCAGATCATGATAAGGATGGAAGAGGAGATGCCTGTGATTCAGATGATGACAATGATGGCGTCCCAGATGATCGGGACAACTGTCGGCTGGTCTATAACCCTGACCAACTGGACTCCAATGGTAGGATACAACAGTAAAACTCTTTTATGCTAGATATGAGCCTAATGTTTTTTTATGCTTTGTTTTCAAGATTTTGTAGTTTGTAGAATTTCAAGTTAATTCTGCTACCTCTGTACATTTATCAACTATGCACAAGATAAGTGAAACATGTATGATTGCTGGTGTCCCCTTCCTGTGGTCACTAGACCATTATGAGGGAGAGTTTAAATGGTACCGCAGGTGAGATTATTCGCTTCCACTTCTTGAAATGCAATAGAAGTAGGGGAAAGGGTGGTTTCACACACAGCAGATTTTTTTTTCAAAGAACACCACAGGGGTTATTTTTGCTCAATATTTTTGTGCTTTTTCTAGCACGCACTTGGCATTCAGTGTGCCTAATTTACATTAAAGCTGCAATTGCATCATAAATTTTGCGCACAATTCACCATGAAAACTCCATTGCTGTCAGATACTTCAGACTTTTTATGCTACCCCTGTACTAGAGTGCAGTTGCCCAAGAAGTCTGTAGTCTTTGTTGTAATACCGCCTAAAACTTTCCTACATGATACAGTTACCATCCTACAACTGCTACCTGTAATGGCACCTTTTCTTGTGGTATTCTGATAATGACAGTACAAATCCTTAAAAGGGCCATACCGAAACAAGGGAAATCATCTAAAAATGGATTTAGATGCTTAATGTTTTAAACACGCACAAATAGAAATGTGTATAAGCCTTTTCTGTATGAGTCAGTGTGCAGTATTTTGCACCTGTGTGACCACTCTCGTATACCATTGCAGACTGATGGAAGTAATGGTTTAAGCTGCCCTTGTATCAGTAGGTATGGCCCTTTCAGTGATACTCTGCAGTACAGGTGCATCTCAATAAATTAGAATATCTGAAACGTTCATTCATTTCAGTTATTGAATTAAAAAAGTGACCTCCTATATTTTCTAGATTCTTTACACACAGAGTGTTCTATTTCAAGTGTTTTATTTCTGTAAATGTTGATTATGGATTACAGGTAATGAAAACCAAAATCTAAGAAAATTTGAATATTGTAAAAAAGTTCAGTATTGTAAATTCAGTGTGTCACCTGCCAAGGTTTCCTAAGCCTTTAAATGGTCCCTCAGTCTGGTTCAGTAGGACACACAATCATGGAAGACGCTGATTATGAATTGTATTACTGAAATGAATGAACGTGTCCAAGATATTCTAATTTATTGAGATGCACCTGTATGTTGCAAAATCAATTTCCTCTTCAGTGAATTGTGTTTTGATAATTACCAAACAATATTTAATGAAGCAGTAAAAACAATATTGCTATCTTAACATAGAGACATTCCAGAGCTATCCTGGACAGACTCAGTTTATCTGTATAAGGTCAGTTATGACAGATATGAAGAATAAATGTACTCAGGTTCTCATACCTTTTCATGCACATAATTTTGCTTCTGTACCTGTCTCTTAACACACAAGACAGACTCAACCCCTCTAGCTATAAATTTTATTGAAGCACATGACTATATTTTTGCAAAGCAATGCGTGAGAGATTGTCCTTTTGAAAGAGTCTTTCATCTTTACCTACTGTAGGTGTCTAGGATGTCAGTAATTTGCACTAGCTTTCATGGTTATACCATGCGTTGTAGAGCAGGAAAGTCAGTGACTGCCATATGGACATTCATCCTTAATAGGGACCCCAATTAGAGTCAGTTTCACCAAATTACCTCTCTGAAATATACATAGGAAACACCTACAAAACTGGGGAGAACAGGCAAACTGTACACAGATGTAGTCCTTGGCCAGATCTGAATCCAGGACCCCAGCCGTGCAACCTAACAGTGCTAACCACTGAATTGTGATGCTGCCATGAGTAGCCATTCATTTAATTGGCTACATGAAATAAAGCATTTCTACTTTACAGTACTGTAAAGGTTGCTAGGGAAAATGAGTAGTTGAGCAAATAACCCTAGAAAAACTGTTGTTTCTAGGGGATCTGAGGAACCAGACCTACAAGTACATCTCAATAAATTAGAATATCTTTGAAACGTTCATTCATATCAGTAATTCAATTCATAATCAGCGTCTTCCATGATTGTATGTCCTACTGAACCAGACTGAGGGACCATTTAAAGGCTTAGGAAACCTTGGTAGATGACATACAGTGAATTTACAATACTGAACTTTTTTACAATATTCTAATTTTCTTAGATTTTAGTTTTCATTACCTGTAATCCATAATCAACATTTACAGAAATAAAACACTTGAAATAGAACACTCTGTGTGTAAAGAATCTAGAAAATATAGAAGGTCAGTTTTTAATTTAATTACTGTTATTACTAAAATTGGTATTTATTTTGGGCTACTAGATTCACTGGATGGAAAGTGGATGTGCTAAACTTTAGATGAAGGAAAAGTCAATGATCTCTATACACAGACTGCAAAGACACTTGAATTATCTATGTAACATCCAAACTACAAAATATAAATGTGGCCTATTGTAAGCATGTTTAATGGTATATAGACTGCTTAATAAATATGAGTTTGTATTCTTTAGAACAAACGTTCGGACCTATTTAGTACAACAAATCATTTTATTTTTAAATCATAATACAAACCATGTAATACAAATCATAATCTTTTTGTTTATTTCATGCCTTGGATTCTAGGTTTCCATGTCATTTTTACAGTATTAGCCTTTACTTGTGAAAGATATTCATTTTTCACATACAATCACAAATGGCCTTAAGCTTAAATTTATGATTTACAGTATCTTGATCCTAATAGTGAAGCCACAATAGTATGCGCTTTATATTAAATATCCATTATGGAATGTTCCTGCAGGCAACAATGTCAGGGATAAAAGGCCCAAGCCAGTCATGCCTTGCAGCATGCCAAAATATAATGAATCAGTGAGACTTACCACTATCCATTATTCCTGCCAAAACTACTCACAGCAAGGCAAAAGGTTTATAGAATTTAATCAGAAACAAAATTCATTTAGTCTTTTCTTTTGTCACTGAAGTGCTCATTTGTTAACTACAATCCTGACTGATACATTTTAACGTCATATGATTTCTTTCATTTTACAGGTGATGGCCGGGGTGACGCCTGCAAAGATGATTTTGATAATGATGGCATTCCTGACATTTTTGATGTCTGCCCGGAATACAGTGGAATTAGCGAGACAGACTTTAGAAAATTTCAGATGGTTCCTTTGGATCCTAAGGGAACAGCACAAATTGATCCCAATTGGGTCATTCGCCACCAGGGCAAAGAGCTAGTTCAGACTGCCAATTCTGATCCTGGAATAGCTGTGGGTATGTAAATGTACAGTAATTCTGAATGTTTGGTTTATCTTCTTAGGAGTAACCCATCCATAGAAGAGATCAGGGGTCAGCAACCTATGGCACACGTGCCACTCTTGGCATGTGAGGCTTATTTCCCTGGCACGGCAGCGGACTCCTCACCCAGCAGTTTTGATCGGACCAAACACGGCCGAAACGAAACTGCTATTATTATACTGTGGGGTCTCTTCAGACCCCCGAGTATAATAAGCGGAGCCCCCGGGGAGGTGATGAAACATAAAAAACAACGTTACTCACTATTCCACGCTCCGCAGCTGCTGTGTACTCTTCAGGCGCTTCTGCCTGAAGTCAGCTGACAGGGCCTCAGGGGTCGCGTCTGCGTCTGACATCATTACGCATAATGACGCGACGTGACCCCTGAGACTCAATGAGCGGTCGCTGACTACAGGCAGAAACGCCCGAAGATACAGAGCGGCTGCGGAGCGTGGAATGGTGAGTAACATTGTTTTTTATGTTTCATCACCTCTCTTTGCCCTCCACTTATTATACTCTGTGGTCTGAAGAGACCCCACAGTATAATAATAGCTAGTGAGTGTGCAGGGGCCACTATAGAGCATAATACCGTGTGCAGGGGCCACTATAGAGCATAATATCGTGTGCAGGGACCACTATGGGACATATACCGTGTGCAGGGGCCACTATGGCGCATAATACTGTGTGCAGGGGACGCTATGGGACATATTGCTGTGTGCAGGGGCCGCTATGGGACAAATACTGTGTGCAGGGGCAGCTATGGGACAAATACCATGTGCAAAGGCCGCTATGGGACATAATACCGTGTGCAGGGGCCACTATAGAGCATAATACCGTGTGCAGGGACCACTATGGGACATATACCGTGTGCAGGGGCCACTATGCAGCATAATACCGTGTGCAGGGGCCGCTATTGGATATATACCGTGTGCAGGGGCCGCTATGGGACATATACCGTGTGTAGGGGCCGTTATGGGACATATTGCTGTGTGCAGAGGCTGCTATGGGACAAATACTGTGTGCAGGGGCTGCTATGGGACAAATACTGTGTGCAGAGGCAGCTATGGGACATAATACCATGTGCAGGGACCGCTATGGGACATAATACCATGTGCAGGGACCGCTATGGGACATATACCGTGTGCAGAGGCCGCTATGGGACATATACCATGTTGCAGGGGCCGCTATGGGACATAATACCATGTGCAGGGACCACTATGGGACATTATTCTGTATAACGGTGTGTTTTCTATATTAAGGATGTGTTTTTGCACAGAAAACTCAGGCTTTGTTTTTTTTTGTGCAAAAATGCACCAGTTTTACATCGAATGAAAAAGTTCCAAATATAGCTGCATCCAGATACATAGTGTGTTTTCACCATAAGGATGCTGCCATACGGTGCTCCTGGACACTTACATTTACCACTAATTGCGGGATGTACATGTACTTTCATTGCTTCTAATCAGAAAGTACAGGAGCGTCCCAGGAAATAGCAGTAAACGCATGTGTCCTAAAGCATATGGTGGCAGCACTTCTGGTTTATGGTTTGTGGTATATGACTTTAGTTTAGGGGTCGTCAGACTTACAATTATTGACCGGCACTCCGAGTACCTCATCTTTGTTCTTTTTATTAAAATCGTCACGCCGAACAAAAAAGGTTGCCTACCCCTGGAAGAGATCATTAAACTTTAACAGAGATTTTACTCAAACACTTACACAAATATTTAACCATTCGGAAAAGTATAGGTATACGTATAATTATACCAATGCAATGTGTTTGCTTTTTTCTCAGTTGTATTAAAAATATCACAACACAAATAACTGATGATTTTACTTAAGACAGTTTGTAAAACAAGAACAAATAACTGCTCCATTTTTTTTTTTATAAAGAACACTTAAAAAAAAAGTGCACGCAACCTTATATGGGTGACCAGGATCTGATTCACATTGCAATGAAAAGGCCAGGGCACTAGATCTCAAAAGCTATCCATCCTACCATAAATCATACTTGCAACATTCAAGTAGACAAAAGTCTTACCTACTCTCATTTCATTTGTATAAGAGTTCATAAGAAGACACAAGGATTCACTACAATGTAAATGCACGGTAAAGATGCACACAATGACAAATATGTTGTGATTAAAATGTATAAAATACAACAAACAAAAGGTGTTTAATAATAGGGAAAACACACAAGGGTCAGTCTACATGAAAGTGGTGGTTTGACAATATGGCCAACTGCTAACATTTTTTGTAAAAGAATACCCTAAAGCTGGATGAACTTAAATTTTTTCAGCGTTATGACCTGTTTTACTATGTCATGAAAGACAATGTGGCAATGTGTCATTTTTGGTGCATTGTTTTTTTTTATGCCAAACAAGAGCTAGTGAAGGCCAGGTATACTTCTGAAACCATCAGCTGTCTTAGCCTATTTGTAAACTGTTTAAGTAAATAAAATACAGGATATAGTCAGTGTTTACAGTTTACAATTTTTAGACTGAACTTTTATTTGCCTAAATTTTAAAAACCTCATCTACAAAAGTATGAATTAGAAATTTAAAATAATCTTACCAAATACCCATATATTTTCTAAAAGTAGAGACATTATGAAAATGCTTAGTACTTTATAGCACCTTTAGGCCATTTTGTGTCAAAGTGTAATTTATCATAAAATCACCAGCACTACTGTAAATAGGCCAAAAATCTGGTTTCAGGCTTACAAACTTCTAAATTGTATCACTGTATCTTTGAGACTAAGACACTTACTCAAAGTATATATATGACACGTCTACCCTCACTGTTGTGTTCAAACAAAGAAATGTTAAAACTGCAGGAATGCATTGACCAATTTGTGCATGCAAATTTAATTAGGTATTTTATATAATTTTCCATATTACTGTCTGAACGGTATCTTTAATCCATGATCTTAAATCCCTGAACCTAATCTTATACATTAGTTAATATTGAATTCTTTGTGGAACTACAAATGTGTCCACTTTGTCTTGAATTTGCCTTAGGATTTAAATTTTTACTGAATCCTATTCAACAAAATATTATGGCATGCTAACACACCCTATACAGTAGAATAGGCGTTTAGTAATAGTTAAAGCATTCTAATTATAGTATCTGCCTGAAAAGAATGCATAAAAACATTTTTTTCATTTCTAGAATTAAAATCTAAGGCTAAACTATCCTATTTATTATTTTTCCCTAAAATGTCAGGCTCAGTAGAACAACGAGATGGTAGCTAAGGAACAGAATGAGAACTTATGGAGTTCATGAGGATCTAAATAGTCCTTCCTATGCTATTATAAGTTGTCACTAGTTAAAAAAAATTATTGTTAGGCTGAGTCACATCCCAAGAAATGTTCTGGGTGACTGTAACCACGCACATAGCAAAAAACAAGTTATAAATTTCTGCACCACTTTTTACATGTTTTCCATAATAAGAGGTGTGTAACAAGAGAGTGGCAGTAAAAAATAAAAAAGCACTCTAGTGTGCATTAACAATAGCATTCATTATTGTATCATTATGCCTGCCACTAATTAATGTCATGGAACCAAACAGGTTCTCATTTTCTCTTTTTGCTATACAGAAGAAAAATCGGTATCAAACTAATGAAAGTACCTTGTAGGGTTGCTTCTACTCTTTTCTTATTCTGGATTGCATGTTTCTGTCTCCTAGGTTATGATGAATTCACTGCAGTGGACTTCAGTGGAACATTTTTTGTGAACACTGACCGGGATGATGATTATGCTGGCTTTGTGTTTGGTTATCAGTCTAGCAGCAGGTTTTATGTTCTCATGTGGAAACAAGTCACACAGACATATTGGGAGGATAAACCATCCAGGGCCTATGGTTACTCTGGAGTTTCCTTAAAAGTTGTCAATTCTACAACAGGCACTGGTGAGCACTTGAGGAATGCTCTTTGGCATACCGGAAATACACCAGGAGAGGTATAAAAAAAATTAATGTATATCTTTTGTTACCTCATGTTGAAGTGTTGTTTGCATTTTGAGATAACAGCTCAAACTTAACTTTCTTAGGTGAGAACATTATGGCATGATCCCAAGAATATAGGCTGGAAAGATTACACTGCATATAGGTGGCATCTAACTCATAGACCCAAGACTGGTTTTATTAGGTAAGACATATAACATGATGTGTCAAATGGACTGATTATTTAGATATGTATAACATTATTCCACTGAAGAGCAAACACCTAGGCAGTTTATAAGTATCATTGACACATTATGTCATTGGTGGATTACTTCAATTGATTGTGCATGAAATAAAAAAAACAACTAAATCATTTGTATGGGTGACTTTGACCCACTATAGACTTAGGATTCAATTAAAGAGGACCTTTCACCAACTCCATCTCTTTGCATCCTTCAATAGTGATTCTAGCGCAGTTGATATTTTTCTTTAAACCCTACTTTTCCTCAGCAACTGGTGCTGCTAGTTTCTGTATCCAATATGCTAACTATGGTCTGTATTATAAGGTGGGTGGTCACTAGCTGCCTAATCCAGTCCAGGATGTCCCCCCCACTTACAGTAGAGTGAACAGGTAGCATATTGAGGGCAAAAGCTAACAGCACTGAATACTAAGGAACGGTGGTGGGTAGAGCAAAAGTCCAACTGTACTGAAATCAGTGGAGTTACATCTGTGGAAGTATGGAAAGAGTTGATGTTGGTGAAGTTATTCTATTTGTTTTTGGCACAGACACAGCAAAACATTACAGAAATGAAAGGCAGCTGCTTAAACACATTCAAACCTGAGGTTTTATGAATGTGCAAATCAGTATAATTAAAATGCAAGTCTGGCCAAAAATAACAGCGTCCCAAGTTTTACATGTTTTTACATTATGCATTTTAGACATTTACTATTTTTCTTGCTCTCTCTCACAAGATTTACTATTTTCATTGTATGCTTCATTTTATTTATCATAGCTTGTCTTTTAAATGTTATTAAGGCCAGGAGTTACGTTGCAAAAACGCAGCATTTTACAGTACCTGCAAAGTGGATGGGATTCTAGTTAATCCTATTCACAAATTGCAGAAAAAAAATCTGCAGCAGAAAAGCTGCGTTTTCAAAAACAGCCGCATGTCAATTATACCTGCAGAAACGCTGGCATTTTCCGTTTAGTTATAATACGGGCAGAAAGTCCGCAGAGGAAAACTCTGCGAAAATGTTTTTCCACCATATTTTGCTACATGGGGCCCTGGCCTAAAGCAGGTTTCCCACCAAATAGTCTAAGAAGATATTGATTTGTAAAGATTATAAGTCTGATCAGGATGTGTTAGGATACTCACTGATCTTGGAGCAGAGTGGTGGCAAACAATGTTTGCTTAGACACTTGAAATATAATTTAAAACAGCTGAAGAAACTCCACAGGGAACAATTTCATCTCAGTGCATGGATCAGAAGAGATGCTATTTTTCTTTAAGCAGACATTGCCTCAAAGAGGTTGCCTTGTAGCGTACAGGGATTTATTAAGCCATGCATGCTCTGCTAAAAAAAATCTTGGACAGGAGGAGTTATTCTGTCTTGACTTTATTCCCAAATTATGCCAATAGGATTCAAGAAAGCTAGGCATTTCTCGCTAGGGAGCTACCTTTCAAAAGGTGGTGCTAAAGCAATCTTCCCTTTTCCAGTAAGGAAGACTTATTTGCATATTCATTTTCCACATCTCAGTACATGGTTATAAAAGTGGAGGCACATGGATCAGTTCACCTATTTGAATTTTAAAAATAACACTTTTGCTTCAGAAAAAGTATTTACTGCAGTGTATACTGTAAACCATTATAATTTTCTTTTCTGCCTCAGAGTTGTCGTCTATGAAGGAAAACAGATCATGGCAGACTCTGGCCCACTATTTGACAAGACATACGCAGGTGGACGGTTGGGACTCTTTGTTTTCTCGCAAGAGTTGGTGTATTTCTCTGATCTCAAGTATGAATGTAAAGGTGAGTGTTACATTTTTGAAGCTACCTACTGTAACCTGCCTTTTTTTCTTGAAATATTTTAGTGAAGAAAAAAAAATTGAGCATACAGAATATGCCAAAAAATACTGTCATTATTGGTGCAATGAGATGTGAATTTACTGATAGCACCACTGAATTGATATTAGAATAATTACCTGGTACTCACCTAAAATGAACACTTGTTGACAACATAATGCTTATGTACAATAAAACCTGGAACTATAATGTTGAACAATGTATAATGTAAATGTAAGTGTCATGTGTTTATTTTTAACAAATTAAAAAAAGGCTGAAATGTAAATTACAATTGGATAGATATATGGACATCTTTATTCAGATGCCAGGAATGAAAATGGACTTGACATCACATAAAACAACACTATAAATAATATAATTGACACCATCAAATGATGCTTCATCGACTAAATCTTATTTGATTCTGTATTTTTTGACACGTCTTAACACTATCTAGGAATGGAATTTAGGAGAATATCCAAGTTAACTAGGATAAAAAGAATATGAAAAGATCATGCTATGACAACAGATTTGGCAAATATATAAAGTTTTACCTGCTCTCACTAAAATGTTGGGGTGGAATAAAGCCCAATCTATATGAATTTACAATCGTAACTCCATATGTTTATTCAAAGCATTATGTCATCTATCTGTGTTCATCCAAGAAATAAGCTATCTTGTAAAGTAACTATATAGAGTCTCTGAGGAATGTAGACGCTCACCAGCTGTTAAAATTTCCTATAGCAATTTTAAATATGACGTGGAAAGCTGAACATTTAATGACTTCTATAATCTGTTAGCTTTGGTCCTCCTTGGCAGATTATTTAAAAACAAAACAGTTTGAAAGTTTCTAATATTCAGACTGGTGGGCAAAAGTGCAACACTTCCAACTATTCCCCTTTAGACTAAAGAAATACCGGCCATGTACTAAAGAAATAGTCTTGTCAGCATCTTCAAGGTCAGTTTGCCAAAAATGGACACTTTGAAATATTATCTTTTTTACTGCAGTGATCCTTTCTGTCCATATTTCAGACCCATGTCTTTTAAAATATTTAGGGTTAAAGTTGATTTTGTGAGTGGCTTTCTGCGTTCTCTTCAGACTGCAGCTATCTAGGAACATCAGGTCTTTCTGGATAAATAATAACCACCAATGGTTATTATTTTTTAAAAGTGTATGACAAATTGATACTCTCAGTTACCCCAAAATAATAAAGGAAAGAAACAAATTTAACAGATTATGACATTAATTACAATAATAGATGATAGATAGATAGATAGATAGATAGATAGATAGATAGATAGATAGATCCAAATTAATCAGGCATACCCTAAATAAAGTGCATTGTGCTTAATAATTCAGAGCTACATGACTATATACAGTCATATGAAAAAGTTTGGGCACCCCTATTAATCTTTTTTAAACTCGTTTTATTGAAAATTGCGTATCAGACACAAGAAAAGGAATCAAAACATATACATAACATGTTGCGCACCAGAAAACGAGAATTTAAATGTAAATTCACTCAACACACCACATCCCACCTCGCCAGGCCCTCGTCCCACCGGACCCCACAACTCAGACTCGGTACAGAGAGGATATAACCAGGACATGCACAATACAGTATACATCAGTTATCATGTACAAAACATGCAGTCAATAAGTCAAAGGTAACAACAAGGATACTCTCCAAAATGAGTGGTCATGGATACTCCCGGTGTCTCGCACCCCTCACGGCATGAGTAAATGAATGGCAGAACGCAATGAGGGAGCCGTATATTGGGTTACCGGAGAATTGCACCATGCTCCCCACACCTTATGGAATTTCTGAGGGCACCCTCTCCCTTTATACACAATCTGGTTATAAGGAAGAACAGTATTAACAAGTTTCTTCCACTGAGATACTGATGGGGGTTTCGGAGCCATCCATCGCAGTGCGATAGCTTTCCTAGCATAAAATAAAGACTCCCTCAAAAGGATTCTAACATGGTGTTGCCATAATTCTTCATCTAATACACCGAAAAGGCATATCTCTGGGGTTAATGGTATAGGTTTAGCCAGAACTTCCACCAGGAGATCCACGACCCCTTTCCAAAAACATTGTATGATCGGACATTCCCAAATCATATGCCAAACGTCTGACTGTAGACAAGGGCACCTAAGGCATCCTGGGTTGGGCAGACGTCCCATTTTGTAGAGACGGGAAGGTGTCAAGTAACATTGGTGTAGAATATATGTTTGAATAAGTTTGTTGTTAGCTGAAGGTAACACATGTTGAGGAGATTCAAGGATGTCTTGAAACATCTCATTTGTGAGAGTTGGGATATTGATGCACCACCGCGTCAGGGCCGGGGCGTCCATTGTGGATATCTTGGCCTGTATCAGATGTGCATATAAAGTAGATATCAAACCCCCAGGGCCCTGTGAGCGAAGTATGCCGATAAGCGGATACTCAGATATATTGTCCAATCGATCCGGGAACTGAGAAGAGAGTGCATGTCTAATCTGTAGATATCTAAAGAACTGTGTTCTAGGGATGCCATAGGAGGAGCTCAGCGAGTCAAATGTTTTAAAAACACCTTGTATATACAGGTCACTGAGAGAGGACACGCCATACTGCGACCAGGCCCGGGCGCCAGGCAGGGCAAATAACGTCGGCAGACCAGGGTTGTGCCAAAGCGGGGTCTCCGCAGGTATATCAGAATAGGCAGACACCTTTTTCGCCTGATGCCAGACCTGTCCAGCCAGGGTATGGATGGGCAACAATCTCCCCCTGAACATGGCCGGGTGTTCCAACACCGGCCACAAATTACGCAAACCCAGGTGGTGAGCCAGATGTGCCTCGGACCCCGGTAGGGAATCAGATGAGAGCCACTTCCTAATAAAACGGAGCTATCCTGCTAGGTAGTAAAGAAACAGATCAGGGAGTGATGGGGCACCCCTATTAATCTTAATCATTTTTAGTTTTAAATATTTGGGTGTTTGCAACAGCCATTTCAATTTGATATATCTAATAACTGATGGACACAGTAATATTTCAGGATTGAAATGAGGTTTATTGTACTAACAGAAAATGTGCAATATGCATTAAACCAAAATTTGACCGGTGCAAAAGTATGGGCACCTCAACAGAAAAGTGACATTAATATTTAGTAGATCCTCCTTTTGCAAAAATAACAGCCTCTAGTCGCTTCCTGTAGCTTTTAATCAGTTCCTGGATCCTGGATGAAGGTATTTTTGACCATTCCTCTTTACAAAACAATTCCAGTTCAGTTAAGTTTGATGGTCGCCGAGCATGGACAGCCCGCTTCAAATTATCCCACAGATGTTCAATGATATTCAGGTCTGGGGACTGGGATGGCCATTCCAGAACATTGTAATTGTTCTTCTGCATGAATGCCTGAGTAGATTTGGAGCTGTGTTTTGGATCATTGTCTTGCTGAAATATCCATCCCCGGCGTAACTTCAAATTCGTCACTGATTCTTGTACATTATTCTCAAGAATCTGCTGATACTGAGTTGAATCCATGCGACCCTCAACTTTAACAAGATTCCCGGTGCTGGCATTGGCCACACAGCCCCAAAGCATGATGGAACCTCCACCAAATTTTACAGTGGGTAGCAAGTGTTTTTCTTGGAATGCTGTGTTTTTTTGACGCCATGCATAACGCCTTTTTGTATGACCAAACAACTCAATCTTTGTTTCATCAGTCCACAGGACCTTCTTCCAAAATGAAGCTGGCTTGTCCAAATGTGCTTTTGCATACCTCAGGCGACTCTGTTTGTGGCGTGCTTTCAGAAACGGCTTCTTTCGCATCACTCTCCCATACAGCTTCTCCTTGTGCAAAGTGTGCTGTATTGTTGACCGATGCACAGTGACACCATCTGCAGCAAGATGATGCTGCAGCTCTTTGGAGGTGGTCTGTGGATTGTCCTTGACTGTTCTCACCATTCTTCTTCTCTGCCTTTCTGATATTTTTCTTGGCCTGCCACTTCTGGGCTTAATAAGAACTGTCCCTGTGGTCTTCCATTTCCTTACTATGTTCCTCACAGTGGAAACTGACAGGTTAAATCTCTGAGACAACTTTTTGTATCCTTCCCCTGAACAACTATGTTGAACAATCTTTGTTTTCAGATCATTTGAGAGTTGTTTTGAGGAGCCCATGATGCCACTCTTCAGAGGAGATTCAAATAGGAGAACAACTTGCAATTGGCCACCTTAAATACCTTTTCTCATGATTGGATACACCTGGCTATGAAGTTCAAAGCTCAGTGAGGTTACAAAACCAATTTTGTGCTTCAGTAAGTCAGTAAAAAGTAGTTAGGAGTATTCAAATCAATAAAATGATAAGGGTACCCAAATTTTTGCACCGGTCAAATTTTGGTTTAATGCATATTGCACATTTTCTGTTAGTACAATAAACCTCATTTCAATCCTGAAATATTACTGTGTCCATCAGTTATTAGATATATCAAATTGAAATGGCTGTTGCAAACACCCAAATATTTAGAACGAAAAATGATTAAGATTAATAGGGGTGCCCAAACTTTTTCATATGACTGTAAGCTATCTATATTATATTATTATTTAGCTATATAATCAGGAAAAAAATATTAAAATATATGTGGAAACCATATAGAAATTAATTATCATAAAAGTATAAAGGATGACTAGGGTAGTTCCATTGCAATTGTGTGTAGGGGTAATAGCTCAGACATTCCTGTTGTCTTCAATAGAAAAGCATCTGTTAATTCAACATAGTTAATTTTAGTCAGACTCCATTCTACACTTTAGAAGCATATAGCCTACCAGGACATACAGCATGGTAGGATATGGATAATACATGTGCCAGATAATATCAATGTGCCGAAACACAAACTTGCATGAATAAAGTATACATTTGGAAACACCATTGTAAAAATCTTGCTGAGAATATACAAGGCCTGTTTCACATGGCTGAGATAGTTCAGCTGAGCTGTGTTTGGGATGGTAAATCCTGCCAAAACATGGACATTTTCCCATTCCAAACTTGGCTGTGTAAAACCAGCCTTAGCTAACAAACTGAAAAGACTTCTGTTCCAGGATTGCCAGACTTTCCATGACTGTATGGGATTTTTGGGTAATGTCTATAGAAAGAAAATTGAGGTATCTCTATTTTGCAGTTAACGCTAATCATTTTACTATGTAAAGTAGATTCTGCTAATGTGCTCGTAATAATATTATTAGCTACAGATATATTTCACATAAAAAAATGTACACATTTTGGTCTTCCATTTTGTCCCTTAAAGATTTTGGCTATCCACAATTTTTGTCAAAGTTGTCCAGAGGAAAAAAATATTACAGTTGGCAATTCTGCTTCTGTTCCACTGCTAAAGCATCTAAAGCATTGTTGGGGCAAGCCAAGCATTTAGAGCCTATAGTGAAAGGGATAGACATAGCTGCTTTCACACCATGTGCATTCTGTTGGGATGTCTATTCAAAAACATTATACTACTATTCAAAAACAGTAAGAGTATACTTACTTCAGGATGCAATAGTGTGCCTATCTTTTTTATTCTATTATCATTAAATTATATTATAAATTATAAGAAACAGCGTTGATATGAATTCTGTTTTTCAAAAAGACTCAATGATATGTAAGAAATCAAGCTAAAAAAATACATTTTTGCTCATCAAAAACCTAATGTTCTAAAATGATGTAAAAAATACATGAACTCACAGTTGAATATGCTTGCCAGAGGGGCTAGACTGGTATGTAAAATCACTACACTGTGATTGAGTAAACATGGCAGTTTTTTTGTTAGTTTTGATAACCCTTCCCCAGTACAAAAGCATGCCCTAATACACTTGAAATTTTGTAGAAATAATAATGGTCGTTCAGTGGCCAGAATGTTACTGCATGTTGTCCATTATCTGCTGTTATAATCAATTGGTTTAATATACATTTTGGCTGAAACACTTTCTTTTTACTCTTTCTTTGTTTAACAGATTTTTAAGAAATATTTGTTGAGATACGTGTACTGTACATCCCATGTGACCAAGACACCTCAACTCAACCTAGGACTCCCAATTACTATCAAAATTACCTCTTTACTGCAGGCAGGGCAATGCCTGATGTAACCTCTAAGGACAATGTAGAAGAACAAGTTGCAGAAATGCAGCACCTCATCAGAGGGGGAATGGCATAATTGTTCTTACTCGGTTGATTAAGCAGATTTAGATGGGTGATTTGTGTAAAATGTTAAGGCAACATTATAATTTATTCTCTGCTCTTAATAGCCATTTCACACATTTTACCTAGAAGCTTTATAACTGTGCTTGTGTATCCTGAGTCCTGGAATATAGATCAGGTCTACACCATTGTCACAATACTTTTGATTTTCTGTTTTAAATTTCTATTTAATACATGGAAAAGTGTTTAATGTAAAGTGTAGGTCTGGCCTTATTTCACCCTTACTTTAACACCTTCAATGTAAAGGAAACTGTTACAAAGGTATGCTAAAGATAGGTCATTCATTGTCAGGCAAGTAAGGCAAACCTTACTACAGGATCCACAGCAGAAATCCAAGACTGACACTGGAATTTCTGGCAGGGCTGTGCTATACATTGTGCTGTGGATCCGCACAAGAATTCACCCCATTTAATAGGGATAATCTACTGGATTTTCAATGCAGAATTTGCAAGAATAAATAGTGTGCTGCTTGTTCTTGCAGACTATTTTTTTTTATCAATCCAGACAAAAATCTGTGAGGATTATTTCCGTGTGTGAATAGGATTAGATAAATTTTATTTACATGCATTGAATGTGGATTATAATCCTTTGTACAGTAGATTACTTTTACAATCCCTTGTTAAATTCTGAATGTGTGAAGGGACCCTTAGCTTTCAGTAATTTTGAAAGATGATCTGAAATTCCAATTAGATATGTTTTTTTTTTTTCTATAACCAGTCATTTAATAAGAATTTTAATCAGAACAGTTATCATTTTATATTATTAAATTTAGCACACCTCTGAATGACTGTCATGTCACAGGATGCTAGAAAATGAGAACTCGCGTCGTGGCAATGTATCCTAGACTCTTTTGAGGACATACTAGTGTTCTCTGCACAGTAATGAATGCTTTTATGTATTGTAGTAACTAGGGAAAATGTCACTTACTTAGTAAGAAAATTTAAGATTTATATATGTGTCAATATTGATGCTTAAAAGTACACTATAATATTCACATCTCTTCATAATGCCAAATACTAGTACTAATCACTAACAGTATTCACAGAATATAAGAGCATATAAAATATACTCTACTAGCACATTATAAAAATATATGTGCATTTTATTTCCAGTTGAATAGCTTACATAGTTAATCATGGTAACAATATTTTTCAATAATAAAGGCAAGTACATATGTCATAGGCTAAAATGCCCTTCCTCAGGGACAATCACATTCACTACCATTGTTCTAGTATTTTGAATACTCTTGTGATGTAAGAAAGGTGACAATAAACATCTCAACATATACTAAGAAAATCCTCAACTGTACTACAAAATGTCCTGAGCAAGATTCAAGATGTCAAAGTAGCATCTTCAAAGGATTACATCTGTATCTTGCATACTTATGTGTATAGAATATACATTTTAGTGATCCTATTAGAAGGACACTACAACCAGACATGATATGAAATGATATTTAATGGTCCACCCAAATGCTGATCTAAAGAAAGCAGAACACATTTATTATGTCTAGCACTTTAAACTAAAGCAATAGCCAAAGCAATTGATATCCAGGCTGACACCTTCCCTTGTCCTTTTTTAGAAGTTGCCATGTTTTAAAACCTAAGACCGCAATATAGCACAGCACAAGCTGCAAAGTGTGTGGAGCTTTAATATGGCGGAAGTATTTGGGCTTCAGCTACAACATTGCATGCCTCTGCTTTCATGTGGAGACTTACCAAGGCTTTTTTTTGTTAGTTTTTTTTTTCATTCATGACATGGTCCAAAGCATTGCTCCTAGGGTAGAATACCTCCCTATTACGGCAATTTGCTGTCTGCACAAGGCCTAATATTGCAAATATAGCAGAAGAATAGAAACAAACACAGACATATTTATTTTAGTCTGAACTAAACACTGCCAGTTTGTTAAATCACCACTTGCCAGTTTTGTTTTATTATCAACTGCTGATTTATGATTGGTTTGCTCCTAGTTTTTTTTTTCCCGCATAATACTGGTGTACATAGGTATTTTTTAATTATTTTGAAGAATAATTGTAATAATAATAATAGTATAATGTCAGATATGAAATATTCAATTGCAATATAATCATATAATAGAAAATATGGAAAGCGTTTTAATGTTTTTTTTTTTGGTGTACAATTAGGATATAAGGGAATATTGTTGCATCTGTTACTATGATATAATTTTAATCCACATTTTTGCCAATTTATGCAATATGAACTATGTTCAGGATATATAGCACATTTATACATTTGTTATGAATCCATGCATTGTATTTGTATTATTATTGTCATGTCTACAGCTGTCTTGTTTTCTCTTGTCACTCATTAACTCATTAAATGTATGCATTGTATTTCATATGGAGTCTATTTGGGATTTGCTCCACCAAGTTCTGCATGGAGAAAATATGTTAATATTAATAGACTGTACATCTTTATTCTTTGTAAATTATTTATGTTTTTCCTTTTACATTTTATAGCTTTGTTTAATTTTTAAAGAGAAGTTTTTTTGTTTGCCAAAGATTGTAAATATCTATTTATTTGTTTATGTGGACAAAGCTTACAAAGAACGTCATTTAGCCAAATGCAGTCTTTTTATATTTTTCCAAAGATTCATATTAGGAAATAAACTATAAACAGAGGTTTTAACAAAACTTTTCTCTAGTAGTAAAATTATTTCTGTTTGGTAAACATATTCATTTTTTTATTAAAAAAATAGTCTATTTGAACTGTAGATTAAACTGTCATTCTATCATTGCTGTAAATGTATAATGAAAATAGAATGATGGGATTTGGATAATCCAATATGCAAACTACAAACATACCTGTTCTCATTTTGATTTTGTAAAACTGTGGCCAAGCCCCCTTTCAGAATGCATTTGCTCTGGCTATCAGCTTCTGTTGAGAAAGATGGGATAAATGTAACATGGCAGCTCTACATAATCATAATAATAGCTCTACTCTGTAAAATCCTAAAAAATGGTTTATAGTTTACAGACTTCTAAAAGAAGTATTGTGATTAGTTGGTGATACTGGTGATCTCTCTCTAATTTAAATTTTACTATATTATGTTATAATTGAAATTTACATTGAATAGCTTGAAAAAATAGATATAAATATCTGGAAGTCATGCGTCCACCAAGTAATTGCATTTGGTATAATGAAAATTATACTAATAACTGTAGTGAATCATAAGAAAGTTATTAAACATAAAGCTAAGTTATAGATTTAAACTCACAAAAACAATGTAAACAGAATCTTAGGCTACAATGTGTCATTTTAAATGCCTTCTTCACTGCTAGGTTTCCTACTTCTTAAATGGCATTTGTGACAAAACTTGTTAGAAGTGTTGTTTTTACACTGTCCTCTCCACTTTCTGAAAAGGGGGAGTGGCAAGGGCATACAGTTTACTGTCACAAATTACGACTGATATCTACGGCAGCTGGGAGCTGGCATAGCTTCCAGTTAGGCACATGGCCCACTGGAAGATTCACCTAATTTATAACCAAGCCTACGACTCTTTTGCGAAAAGAGGCATGCTGGGCAAAGAACTTAAGTGCCAATTTTTCTGCAAAAATTCTGACTTTTAAAATTATTAGGACTTTTTTCATCCCATACAGTGAATGCTGGAGCAAAAAAATTGAAAAGCCTGAATTGCCATTTGATCACTGTTTCACCTCCCCAAAAAGTTGAATAAAAAAGTGAGCTATGGCTGAAGTGGAAACGACGCAGCAAATAACACTATGTTTTACAGTATCTGCAAAGTGGATGGGATTCTGGCTTATCCCATCCAAACATTGTAGAAAAAAATCAGCAGCGGAAAAAAGCGTTTGAAAATTTTTGAAAATTACAGCATGTCAAATATACCTGCAAAAACGCTGGCATTTTCCATATAGATATAATTGGGCAGAAAGCTGTAAAGAGATAAACTTGGTGAAAATGCAATGAAAAACTCTTCAGAAAAAAACACAATGCGTTTCCGCCACGGTTCTTTCTACAGTGCTGTGTTCGTGGGGCCTTAGCCTAAGCATCACATATTCCCAATGTAGCCCCAGAACAAAAGACACCATATACAGCTCTGTATAGAGAAATGTAAAAAAAAATTAACGGGTGCCACAATATGATGCAGCAAAAATAATGTGATGGCTTTAAAACCTACGAATGTCTATTGATCTATTCACATGGCTGTATCTATGTCCATCAAAATGGACAAAGATAGAGCATGTAATTTTTTTTTGACAGCCGTGAAAAATGGTTTGTCATAAAAACGTGAATAGACCCATAGGCATTCACGGTTTTATAAACAACCATCACGTGGCTGTTTTCACTGTCATATGAATAAATCCTTATAGTTTTTTATGCAAGTTAGGCTATACTAGCTAAGTATGTTTTAATAAGACCATTTCAATTCAACAGAAGCACTTGTTTTTTATATCAAGCAATCACAGTGTAACTTATGTGTTAGTGAGGTTCATTCAGTGGGGGTTATTTATCATCTGCACCTTTTTTGGCCATATTTTTCATAAGTGTTATTTTTTTTTTAAACTAGTTTTACTGTGGTGCCTATTTATGATGTATGTACATCTCCTTGTTAAATGTTGTGCTCTTGTTAGTTTAGATGTGCCTTTATAAGCTATGTGTACTTTGCCCCTTTTTTGCTAAAAATTGCATAATTGTCTTTTTTTAATACTTTCTGACCTGATTGGCTTTTTTACACTGTCCATGTACTGGAGTGTATTTGTACCTTTTCTTTGCCCCTTTTTAAAAAGGCGCAAGTCATAAATACAGCGTGAAAAGGATCTCCATTTAAGCCACGACCCATTTTCTTGACTAAAAGCAAACGTGGTTTAGGAAGTGGAAGCATAACATCTTGAAAATGGTGCAAATGCTTTATAACTGAAGCACAGGGCAGAGAAAAACCACAAAAAGGTGCAATTTACGCCAAAAAAAGGCGCAGGTAGCCTAATAAATGTGCCCCAATGTGTGTCAGTGCTCTGCCTGTAAACCGCACCAGGTGATCCTTGTTTGACTGCACAGTTCTTACAGGTGTTTACTGGCAAAAACTAAGTGTCCAAAAGCAATGCCACTATTTGTGGTCATAACCAGAATGTATGATAAGATATTGGTCCCATATTAAAAATATTGAAATCTGTAATTATAGTTTTCTAACTATACTAGGAACGGAGCTCTACCTGCAATTTTCAGGATCAGCAGTTTGTGAACTTTATACGCAATTTTTTATGAAAAATTGCATAAAGAAAAAAAAATCCCAAAAATACACTATATGGACAAAGGTATTTTTACCTTTGAATCATTAAATTCAGGTGTTTAATTCAGTTCCATTGCCCCAGGTGTGTAAAGTCAAGCGCCTAGCCATGCACTCATTTGAGAAAGAATGGGTTATTCTAAAGAATGTGGTATTGTAGTAGGATTCCATCATTGCGACAATTCAGTTTGGGAACCTTCTTCCCTCCTAGATATCCCACAAGTGTGAATGGTATTAGTGAACAATGGAAGCATTTAGGAACCTCAGCCACAAGACTGCTGAGGTGCCTAATTCATAAATTTCGCCTCTACTGACTGGGGGTGGGGGTTATTTATCAAATGTGCCTCTTGTCGGCGAAATTTTGCACAGTTTGCCTTTTGTGCGCCCTTTCTATTTCTGGCGTCATCTACTAATTGGGCGCAAGCTGTTGATAAATTCCATGCAAATATCATCGCCATGTGTGTTGTGCATTTTTTTCACAGTTGTTTGCAATGCGCCAAATTGATCAAAAAGGCGCAACTACATAATAAATGCGATGCAGACACAGAACAGAATGGTATTTAAAGAAACAGAAACAATTGACTTCTCTGGATCTACAAACATGACTTCAAATCCATTCACCTTGTCCAATGAAGAGAGATCCTCTGATTTTTCAGTCTCAGAGCAAACTTTGCACACAAAATCAAAAAAGAAAAAGAAATTCTTAAAAGTTTTTGCCAGGTCCGCAGTGCCCTCTTCCCCCCGCTAGTTAAGCCTGCAGCCATGGTTGCCAGAGTTGGCAATGCATTTTAGGATTTGATACTAGTAATTGAATATGATTTAGAAAATTGTTTTAAATGTTAAATGTTCTAACTTTGCATAGTTTTGTGTATCTTATGCTTGGGCAATTGTGGTCTGTAGTCTGCACTGGTTTTCCCAGAGTGGAGTGGATTTGCGCCTATTTATGCACATTTTTCAAAAAGGCGCAAATAATAAATCCGGCGCACTCATGATCTCAAGCAGACACGCCTAACGTAGAAAAAAAGGCGCAAACACTTCATAAATCGGCCAAAAAGGCGCAAAAAAGGACAGCTCATGCCGAACACAGGCGAAAACATGTTGATAAATGTGTCCTAGTAACTGCAGTTTTGAAAACCTCCTTTGTCATTAACATCAGCAGAAAAATATGCACCAGGAGCTTCATCGCATGGGTTTCCATGGCTGAGTAGCTATATTCAAGCCTTACATCACCAAGCACAATGCCAAGCGTCAGAGAGGAGCCTGGAACAGTGGAAACTCTCTTGAATGACGAATCAAGTCTCACTTTTTTGGCAATCTGATGGATGAGTCTTGGTTTGGCAATTGCCAGTAGAATGTTACCTGCCAGAGTACATTGTGACAAATGTACAGTTTGGTGGAGTAGGAATAAAGGTATGGGGATTTTTTTCAGAGTAACATAACATCTGAATAAATATGGTATCACCATAATCATAATGACAAAAGTTTCATTTTTTTGCGAATAGAACAGCAAAAATAATGACTGAATTGCAGTTTTATAGGCAGTCCCTCAAAAAACATTAAAGTTAAATAACACATTATACAGTACTTACCAAAAAATGGTGACATATAAAATAATTTGCCATGCAAAAATATACTCTCTTTTGTCTATGTCAATGTAAATATAAATAAAAGTTGAATGAATTTTGAAATGTGGAGATGGAAAAATGGAAAAAAGTGTCAATGTCAAAACATAGAATTGAAATGTTCTCAAATCAAATATACACAGGCTCAAGTTCATCAGTGGGACAACAAATAAAACTAAAGTAAGGCTAAAGCCCCATGCTGCGGAAAAAAACACAGTGGAAACACGTTGCATTTTTTTCTGCAGATTTTTTCACTGCTTTTTTTCTCTGTGTTTTATCTTCCCTTACTACAGTATATCTATAGGGAAAACACAAGCATTTCCACAGGTAAAATTGACATGCTGCTCTTGGGTGTATGGAGGAATCCATGAAAATGGCCAAAAGTAGGACATGACCTATATTTTGATGGTCTGTGACAATGGGTGCCCCTCGGGTGCAAGACAGCTGTGAAAAATGGACGTTTTTCATGGTCGTTTTGCACCTCAATGATCTCAATGTAGCCTAAAAAAATAAACGATGTCATATGGACATTAAAAATGTGAATGTAGCTTGCGCCCTCTTGCACACAACAGTGAAAAAAGGACATGTGACAGATGTTTTTGCCATGTCCGTCATACGTCTGTTTTGAGAACATATTGAATTCAATGTGTCCATTCACATGTCCGTTTTGTTGATGTTCCGTTTTTCACGGCCGTCAAAAAAAACTGACACGCATCTTTGTCCATTTTCACAGACCCAAAAGAAATCAATGAATCCATTTGCAACTGATGTCAAACAGATTGTCATCAGTTTCATTAGACTAAGGCCCCATGTAGTGAAATGTAGCAAAATAAAACGCTGCAGTAAAAACTCTACGCTTTTGCAACGTGGAACTTCAGCCTTAAGACTAAGCCCCCACATTGCAGAAATGCATCGTTTTTCCTGCTGCAGAAACCAGCAAAGTGAATAAGATTCTGACTAAACCCATCCACACATTGTGGAAAAACAAAAAACTGTGGAAAAAACGATGCGGAAGAGCTGCGCTTTCAAAAATGCAGCATGTCAATTTTACCTACAGAAACGATCGCATTTTCCCTATAGATTTAATAAGGGAAGAAAAACCGCATCGAAAAAAGTGTAAAAAACGCAATGAAAACCACTGCGCGTTTTTTTTTCTCTGCAGCGTTTTCTAGCTGTGTTCCGCAACCTATGGCTTAAGCCTTAAAGGGAGTCTATTATTCGATATACCCTTTATTAACACACGGTGTTAATACACCGGTGGAATAGCCTTTAGAAAGGCTGTTCTACTCCTATCTTTCTTCTTTTCTTTCTCCCAGACATTTTTTGAATTATTTCATTTTTTTTTGTTTATACTATTGAAGCTCCGAGCACAGCAGCATCATAACCTGCATGCCGCCTCCCGTTCCTTTCTTTCATGCCCCTCTCTATGTAAATGACAGCTCCTCGTCATCCTCTTTGCTGCTTCCGCAGCAGCAAGTGTCTCAATGAGCGTACTGCACATGTTCAGTACTCTCGTGTAGTTCTAAGTAGCTCAGTACTCCTTAGAACTGGTTAAAAAAAATGTCACCGGTGGGAAGGGGTTAATGCTACTATGGAAAATGTTATTTAAAAAAAAATGCAATTAGGCCAGTAAAAAAGATGCCTTACACAGCTGCATGCGCAGAAATGTAAAACCTTCACCTTTTGTAAAAACTGTGTAAGGCAGAGGCCCATGTGGTGTAGATGCACATGGCGGAAACGCCATGGAAAAAAACACGGTGTTTTACAGTCACAGCAAAGTAGATGGGATTCTAGCGAATTCCATCCCCACTTTGCGGGAGAATACGTGCAGGGGAACACGCTGCGATTTCCAAAACCGTTGCGGTTTTGGAAACTGCAGCAGGTCCATTATACCTACGGAAACTCTGGTGGTTTCCCCAAAGGTGTTATTGAAGCAGAAAGTGAAGAGTGCTGCGAGAAAAAATCTTTTTTGCTGCGGGACGCCACGTGGGGCCTTAGCCTAAAGCTAAAGCCACACGTTGAAGAAATGCTGCATTTTACAGTGCCAAGGAAGTGAATGAGATTCCAGTTCATCTCATCCACATATTGCTGGAAAAAAAGCACATTATTTATGCCATGTGGTAAATAACAAAAAATTTGTTATTTCAAAGGTATTTATTAAATGAAATTGCACATCAGAAATATTGTACAACAATGCATAAAATGACAACAGATGCACTGTAAGGAAGTGATACACAGCAGAACAGATACAAAGAACTTATGACCGAACACAGTAAAAGGATAAAATACCTATAGAAAATATTTTATTTTATTACTGTCTCCCCATCCCCCACTTCCTCACTGGCTGCTGATTAGGGAATAAGTCCCCCTCCCTTTTTTTTTTTACTTTTTGAGTTTTTTCTGTTGCACCCTCCTTTTTTGTTACATCCCTTTAAGTAACGTAAGTTACTGATCAGACCTCAATTTTTTGGGGTGCAGGTTTTTTTTTTTCCTAATAATCTCATTTCTAGTTAGATTTAGTTAGAATTGCTATAACTAGAGATAGAAGTTTGAATCTATATCAATAGAAACATTATAGATAGCTTTTAGGACAGGGCCTTTTTTTTTTTTTCTGTACACACACAATGCTTACATACATTTCTGACCGGCACCTGCTTAATCTTTAGGACAGGCTCTTATATATAAGTAAATTTATTGTAGTTCTTTTCTATCTCTTTTTTTCTAACCCTAAATTTTTAACATATATACTCATGTTGCAGCATAACATACACCCCACATTTTCAATAAAGGTTCAATAAATAAAGTTTCAATAAAGTTTCAATACATGTGCAAAAATGCAACACATATACAAAGTATCCCAAAGCTCCCAAATGTCTCAAATGTATTTAGCAATTTATAGAACAAAATGCCACCATCATATGCTAGACCACTGAGGCGGACCACCGTGAATGCAAATGAAAATATTCTGGGGTCTTGTGCTGCATATGGGCATAGTCAAAAAAACAAAAATTAGACAGTAGTGGAGTACAGACATTTTCTACAACACTTCAATCTTTAGACTGGCCATCACCATGACACATTATGAAGCAATCCTCAAATTTCTGCATTATAACAACAATGCACAGTGCCGCCCCCAGAGATACCCCAAATGTTGACTGCCTATTCACAATCAGTTATACCCATAAGTTTAGGGTTTATGAAGAAAGAGACACAAGAATTGAGCCCCCAGAATGCACCCCAATCCTAGGAGTTAGTGGGAAAATAGTGTGGGATTTGCTGCACCCACTGCTGGACCAGGGTTATCACATATATGTGGATAACTTGTGGGACCTGAATGGCGCCTGAAAACTATTTATGGAAATTCTGCCCTACAAATAGCATTCTATCCCTATCCATTCTGTGTGCCCATACATCAGTTTACATCCACATGTGGGACATTTCCATAGTCGGGAGAAATTATTTAACAAATTAGGAGTGCATTTTCTATTTAACCCCTTGTGGAAATGAAAAAAATGGTGTTGAAGCAACATTTTATTGGAAAATATGTCATGTTGCAGATGTAAATCATCTATGGGGTCCAAATGCTCACTATACATACCCCTTGATACATTTCTTGATGTATCTAGTTTACAAAAAGGGGTCATATGTTGGGAGTTTTATTGTTCTGAAACCTTGGGGACTCTGCAAATGAGCCTGAAAACTATTACAACAAAATCTGCCCTCCAAAAACTGTTCTGTCCCAATGTGTGCCCATACATCAGTTTACATCCACATATGGGATGTTTCCATAGTCAGTAAAAAATGGTTAACAAATCGTGAGTGCATTTTTTTCTTTTAACTCCTTCTGGAAATGCAAAAATTGGGGTTAAAGCAACATCATTTTCCATTTTCACTGCCCAATTCTTCATAACACATAAAGGGTCAAACTACTTACTATACCCCTTAATAAATTCTTTTAGGGGCCTAGTTGATCCTGGCCCATCTTGGGGTAAATATGCATGTGCGAGCCGGAAGGGTACATCACTGGACTTTTTCTGAAAGTCTTCCACCCAGGTCTCAAATGCATGACCTTATGTACCTGGTAAAGAAGTGGCTACAATCTGAAGAGGCCTCCCCTGCACAGATGGTGGAAAGCGTGGTCCTAGACAAATACACCCGGTCGCTCCCACCTAACATTCAACTCTGGGTTGGCCAAGCTATGACTGCGGACCAGCTAGTATGCCTGGTGGAGAGATATCGAGCCACTGAGGAGCTCCTGCAGACACCTTCCAGACCAGCCACCCCAAGAACTGGTAGGATGATACCAACTGTTAGGGGTGTGAGGAAGGACGTTCACAAGGGGAACAGGCAGCTGGGAATGTGACCTATAGCCCCAAGACTCAAAATGGGGCCAATCCCGTACACGTTGCTGGTGGTGCCATGGGTTAGGTCATGTTGCTGCCCATTGTCCCCTGACATCTGAGCCCATGGACTGCAGCCTTTCCAAGCGGGTATCCCTGTTTGCTCACCCCGCTTGTTCGGCAGAAACTGTGTCTGAACCACAGATGTGTACCATGACTGTAACAGAGCGTGCTGTACTGGCTCTCCTGGACTCTGAGAGCCTGGTAATCCTGGTTTATCGTGATCTGGTCGACACTGCACTGTACAGTGGACAAACTGTTGGGGTCTTATGCATACATGGTGAAACTAGGGAGTATCCTGTTGCAGAGGTCACCATCAAAACTACCTCTGGTACAGCCTGTCACAAAGTGGGCGTGGTTAACTCTTCCATAGTGTGATCATAGGGAGGGATTTTCCTCTGTTTTGGGATCTGTGCAAAAAACAGAAGTTACCCTGTCCTGAAAATGCTGATGTTGGTAATGTCTTGCCTAATGTTAACTCAGAACCCTTTGATCCTGACAGAGAAACACCAGCTGTAGGGGTGACCCAAGGTGGTAATAATTTTCCTCTGTCTGTGTTAGCTGGTGATACTGAAAGTCAGGAGGAGGTTCCCAAGATGCCTGAGCTCGAGGTGTCCTGTGACAATTTTGGGACCGCTCAAATTAGAGATCCTAATCTGTCTCATGCCAGGGAAAATGTAAAGGTGGTAAACGGTGAACTCCAGTATCCAGGGGCTGACAAGGAGTTCCCCTATATGTCCATGAACCAGGACCTATTGTATAGGGTGAACCAGATATGGGGAGAAATTGTCAAACAATTGGTGGTGCCCCGGTCCTATCAAAGAGTGGTTTTAGATTTGGCACATAAACACATGCTGGGAGGACACTTGGGTTATGAGAAAACCAAAGAACGCATATTACAGAGTTTCTATTGGCCACGTGTGGATAGACCTGTGCGAGAGTATTGTAGCTCCTGCCTGATGTGCCAACTAACCGCTCCACTGTCACACTTCAGGAGTTCTTTAGTACCCCTGCCTATTATAGAGGTCCCCTTTGAACATATAGCCATGGATTTGGTAGGACCTCTTGTAAAGTTTGCCCGGTGACATCAGTACATACTAGTGGTATTGGATTATGCTACCCGGTACCCTGAAGCTGTGCCCCTCAGACACACTTCAGCAAAGTTAATTGCAAAGGAGCTTTTGTACATGTTTTCTCGGACAGGTATTCCTAAAGAGATCCTGACCGATCAAGGGACCCCCTTTATGTCCAAAGTTATTAAAGAAATGTGTAAGTTCCTGGGTATCAAACATTTGAGAACCTCTGTGTATCACCCCCAGACAGATGGCCTGGTTGAGCGGTTTAATAAAACCCTTAAGGGAATGTTAAAAAGAGTGTGTAAGGGAATTGCCAGTTGAGCAATTCTCCAGTGCTGCTGCAAAAACCTGAGAGGAAGGGAATACAGAGACAGTGAGCCCTAAAGTTGACCCAGACCCTGTCCCTACCTACTTGTCTCACTGTCCTAATGACAGGAACAACTTGGAGCCGGTCCCTACTCTGAATAAGTGACAACACAGAACGCAGACAGGACGCACAAACAACAAAGGGACGTCAGCTAGCCAAGGGGTTGGTAACAATCGAGCAATGCAGTACAGAATCTAAATCCAATAGAATAGTCAAAGGAAAGCCAGTGGTCAGAAAATCAGAAGAGCAGGTAACAAGGAACAAGGAGTATAGCCAGTAAGCGAAGTGCAATAGCAGGCGCCAATGGGAAAGTGAGCAAACAATAAATAGGGAGAAAGAACCCGTCCCAGACTTGATAGGAGGACAGGCTGTCAATCATAAAGGCAGGACTAAAGTTAACTCTTAGTGGAGCAGGGGGAGAGCAAGGTGAAGGAGAAGGGCGTGGTGGAAAATCAATTAAGGAGGTGAGGGAATAGGACAGTGTTCAGACAATACAAGCAAAACCCAAAGGAAAGAATTACAACCGGGCACGCCTCCTGCGCCGCAGCGTGAGCTCGGGGGATGGCACCAAAGCCCGCACAGGCAAGGACGTTACAGAGTGGTTAGCAAAGATGGCAAGGATTGGGATTGTTTACTGCCATATCTCATGTTTGCAATCCGAGAGGTACCTCAGTCCTCCACAGGTTTCTCCCTATTTGAATTAGTGTATGGTAGACACCCACGGGGGCTAAGGAAACTTGGGAACAGGAATAAACTCTGTACCATAGCATTATTGAGCACATTACCCAGATGCAAGATCGAATTATGGCAGTAATGCCAATTGTAAAGGAGCATATGGAGCAAGCCCAGTTGGCTCAAGGCCGCGTTTATAACAAGAAGGCTAAGCTCTGAACCTTTAACCCAGGTGATCGGGTGTTAGTGCTCGTACCCACAGTAGAAAGTAAATTTCTAGCCAAGTGGCAAGGCCCATATGAAATAATTGAAAAAGTGGGTGATGTAAACTACAAGGTTTACCAGCCAGGCAGGAGAAAGCCCGAGCAAATATATCATGTGAATTTGTTAAAACCCTGGAAAGACAGAGAATCCTTGTCGGCCATAAGTACCCCTAGAGAGATTACTGCTAAAACGGGGGGTGCACAGGGTAAGGATTTTCCTGAGGTACAAATAGCTGAGACCCTATCCAGGGTACAGGTATAAGAGGCAAAAGAATTTGTACAGAGAAATAATGATGTATTTTCTGACTTACCTGGGCGTACTGATCTGATAGAGCATAACATTGTCACCGAGCTGCAGGTACGAGTCAATCTAAAGCCATATCGAATACCTGAAGCTCATAGACAGGCCATATCCAAGGAGGTAAACGATATGTTAGCCCTTGGGGTGATTGAAGAGTCTAAGAGTGCATGGTCAAACCCAATTGTTCTGATTCCCAAACCTGACGGTACAGTCAGGTTTTGTAATGATTTTCGTAAATTAAATGAAAATTCTAAGTTTGATGCCAAGAGTAGATGAGCTAATTGAAAGGTTGGGAACTGCCAGGTATTTCTCTACTCTCGACTTAACAAAAGGGTATTGGCAGGTACCGCTCACAGAGCGCTAAAGAAAAAACAGCGTTTGTCAACCCAGATGGTCTGTGTCAGTATGCGACTATGCCTTTTGGGTTACATGGTGTTCCTGCAACCTTCCAGCGGCTGATGGACAAAATTATTAAGCCACATCGCAGGTATGCTTCAGTCTATCTTGATGATATTGTCATCTTCAGTCCTGACTGGGAAAGTCACTGGCTGAAAGTCCAAGCTGTACTAGATTCCCTTCGGGCAGCCGGGCTAACTGCTAACCCCAAGAAGTGTGCCTTGGGCCTTGAAGAAGCCCGGTGTTTGGGGTACACCATAGGAAGGGGGATAATAAAACCCCAAGTTAATAAAGTAGAGGCTATCCAGAATTGGCCCTGTCCCTTGAGTAAGAAGCAAGTGGTTTATACCCAATTTTGCCTCTATTGCAGCTCCCTTGACTGACTTTACCAAGGGAGGTAAATATAGTCTCATCAAGTGGAGTGAAGAGGCTGAGGGCGCATTCCGGGAGCTAAAATCAGTCCTCTGTAAGCAGCCAGTTTTGATTACTCCCGACTATGCCAAAGAATTTGTGGTACAGACTGACACCTCTGATGTAGGGTTAGTCGCAGTGCTTTTACAAGAAATTAAAGGTGAGGAACATCTAGTCACATACTTAAGTAGAAAACATACTCCTGCAGAAAGGAATTACAGTATTGTGGAAAGGGAATGTTTGGCCATCAAATGGGCCCTGGAGTCCCTACGATATTACTTGGTGGGCCGACATTTTAGGTTGGTTACCGACCATTCCCCTCTCACATGGATGTCTCAGGCCAAAGAGAAAAATGCCGAGTCACTAGATGGTTCCTCACCTTACAAAATTTCAAATTTAAGGTAGAGCACCGATCCAGTAGGTTACAAGGGAATGCGGATGCTCTGTCCAGGGCACACTGTATGATGGCGAAAAAATGTTCGCCCATATAAATTTGAACAAAGAGGGAGGGTATGTGGGAAGGTGACAGATAAGATTCTGGAAGGTCGCTATAACCACAGGTGGAAGCTGGGCCTCATTAAAGGCCTATAAAAGGTTGGCCAGTTCTCACTACTGTGCAGTTCCTGGGGGAGAAAGGAGGAGCCGGGTTCTGTCTTAATACTGTGAAAGTTGGTGAGATGCTGGTGTGAACTACTGTTATTGTTTTTTGCCCTGTTTCTTTGACCATGTGGCTGGAGCAAGCCACACGTACAGTTAGGGTCTTCCTTGTATAGTTAGTCGCTCAGACGAGTAGGTTTTTTGTTACCGTTTTGCCTGACTGTTAAGGCTAATTTTGTTTTGCTGTTTTTTGTAAAATAAACGCACAGGCTAAAACCTGTTTACACCAGTATTTTTTGTGTCTGTCTCTGACTGTCTGGGTCCGCTGCTGCTACCACTGAGCCTATCCTCCCACATTATGTAGTTATAAAAAAAAAAATTAGCAGTCACATACTGAATCACACAGCACAGTGCATAAATTCTCCCTCCACTCCTATGATTTATCTCACTATCCACCTGTAATTGATTAAATCAAATTAAACTTTGTTCTGTTTCTCCTACTCCTATTATTCTATAGTTCTATTCCAAGTGTTACTGCTCTTTTACAGTAGAAAATGGAGTAATTGCTTTGGATCAGGCAGTGATAAATAATATGTCTGTCTCCTAGCTTGACTTTCACCATAATGGATTTTTTTTTCCTGGCCACAGCATCTTATATTCTGTATGTGACATTGGCACTGTAAGGTCTGCACCTATCACTCATTATTAGCTGAGAGGCTGTCAGGTAATACCAGGACATCACACATACATGTCTCCTCTGTATTTTCACTGCACAATGGATGTCGCATTACCCAATTTAGTTCGCCCGAGACTAATCTCAAAGTATTCAGTTTAATTAAAAGCCAAACAATTTGGAATATTCGGGTTGAATCCAGCTTGTAACTAATCAGTTTGCCCATCTCTAGTCCCCATGTTTTAGCTCAAGCTTCTGACACTTCAGTTATTTCAGCATACAGACCCATCATGCAAGGCATACCCTTCAGCCCCATTGATACATATTTCCATATATCATCCCTTCAAAATACAGTGCCACAGTCCCATGTAATAAACCTCACCCTTTCCAACACACAGTCCCATGTAATAAACCTCACCCCTTCCAATATCCAATTTATTCCTAACTCTAGCTCCCTACAGCCCCATGTAACAAAAATTCTCTTCATGTAAAATAACAGTAGACCCCTTTAGCTTACAGTCCTATGTGTAAATAGATCATTCTTTTTCCTTTCAGCTCCTTCCAATATACATATACCTCAGTTGTAGAAACCAATTGATTACAGCTGACAATGAAGCTGTGTGTGCAACAGATGCAGCAGGCCCCGCTACCTGTGTTATGTAGAGTGCTGGACGGCCATCTATGTGTGTAACTGATCCTACACAGTAGGATGTGTTAATGAAGGTATCCTAGTGAAATGGGTGGATAATATCCTCAAGTGTTGCCTTCTATTGTATAATATAATGGACACCAGATTTCATTAGTTTCTCCAGAATTTGCGCATAATTTGCTGATGAAAGTGTGCTAGAGAAGCTGAGCGAAATAGATTTGCTTTATAAACAGAAATAATATCTATTTTATTATTTAAATATTAGTTACTCTATTGCATTGCATTTATACTGTACATTTTTGTATTTATTGGGGGATATTTATTAACTCTGCCTGTTTTGCCTAAAATTTTATGAAATACTTACATATTGTAAAATATGTGTAACTAAACACTTCTACCATAAAAATGTTTGTAAATAAAAATGCATGTATTTCAGGGTGGGTTTTTTAACAAGTTCCAAAAAACTGCCACAAAAATGCTATGAGGGAATTTACTGTGGTGGTTGTGCTTGGCATTGTAGGTGACAAGGTACCTTTTTTCATGGCTGATTTAGGCTTAATTAGGGGCTGAGTTTGCCACTCAGTGGAGTAACCAAATGACAGTAGGCAACCAGGGATAATGGGGATTATTTATCATCTGTCCCTTTATTGGCCATATTTTTTGCAGATGTTTTATAGACTAGTTTTACTGTGGTGTCTATTTATGAAAAAGGCACAATTGTGGAGTGCATTTGTGCCTTTTTTTTTCCCCTTTTTAAAAAGGCGCAAGTCATAAATGCAGCATGAAGCCGGTGCCCCACATTGCGTAAACGGTTTTACCGTCACTGCAAAGTGGATGGGATTCTAGTGAATCCTAGCCACACATTGCAGAAAAATATATGCAGTGGAAATGCTGGGATTTCCAAAACCATTATATCAGTCTGTAGACTGGGGTCACATTGGGTAGACACGCTGCAGAATTCACATCATGGAAATTCAGTAGTATGTTTGCCAAGTAAAGCCATAGCCTATCTATGACCTATAGCCTTTTTACAAATGCTTGACTTGATAACTAATGTTATTTTATTCAGGTTCCAGGGATCAGTTGGGTCTGCCAATTTGGCTTCTCCTGAAGTAAAGCTCCTTGGTGTCAACTAAAATGTAAATCAATGCTTTCTGTTAATACATGGAGTAACAAACCTTACAACTACTGTAGTAATGTTGCGGACACTGTAGACTAAACGGCATTAGAAAGTACATCTAGCTCATCCTGGATACCCTGCACATTCATATACTATACATTCATTTTTATGGTTTCCATATACATTTTCTTCTGATTTGTTTGGATAACAATAAGCATTGATGGGTTTTTGCCACAAAAACGTAATCTCCTGTAGTTTTTGCAAGAATTATAACCACCAATGATATCAGATAGTCATCCTTTTGAGTTATTGCCTCAGTAGCTTTTGGCAAGAAACCCCATATGTTTTCCTGTAAAGTTCTGGAAGCCTTTGGTTGTATTTAAATAAATCAGACTTGGATTCTTGATGTGTTTCATTTCCCAGCGTTTGATTCCATGTATTTTGTCTTTAATACTTTGCAGCTGATATAGGTATCCATCCATCCAGTGGCATCCTGAGGGACCCAGCGTAAAAAATACAGGGTGAGAAACCACAAGAAGCTTGTGTTGCGCACATTCGTTCCTTTACTCTATGACTTGCTTCTCACACTATAGGCCAAATATTAGTTGTTGCACTATAGCATATGCAGTATATAATGCAAGCAGATATTTTCAGGAATGTTATTGTGCGTCTTCTAGCCACAATCTTAAGGGACTATATTTTCAATGATACAGACAATTTTGGCACAGCGCTTCCAGAATGCTGAGACGGTCATATATTTTATTTTGCTTATGCTGACTAAATCACATTTTTCTGGGATGATAAGAGGATAAGTAGCAGAACTCTCATGTATCTCAGAAATCAGTCTTTATGTGCAAACTAAAATGAGACATGGGGTGAAACTCGACAACAGCTGAATTCTCTTTTGTGTCATAAAATTGAAAAAAAAAAACCTTTAGGCCAGGGCCCCACGTGGTGTAAACGCCGTGGCAAAAAAGGCAGTTACACAGTCTCTGCAAAGTGGATGGGATTCTTTCTGGAAATCGCAGAATGTCAATTATACCTACAGAAACTCTGGGTTTTTCCCTATAGGTGTAATTGAAGCAGAAAGTCTGCAGAGGAAAACTCTGCAGACTTTCTGTGAAAAGCGCTGTGGGAAAAACTGCAATGCGTTTCTGCCGCGGTTTTTCCCTGAAGCCCACTACGTGGGGCCTTAGCCTTAGGCTACTTGCAGACGACCGTGGGTATTTTGCAGTCCGCAAACTAGTAATTAGTCTTCAGTTTTTGCGGACAGAGTGTCTTCAGTGTTTCTTCAGCATCCGTGTCGCATGTCCGCAAAAACGGACAAAGTGTCATCGTTGTGCCATCAGTGTGTGATCCTAGTTTGCGGATCCACAAAAAAAAAAACCCCACAGAAGTATAATGATGGCCCTAGCTTGTCCCTGCCCTCTGTCCCTATCCCTGCCTATAAAAAAAGCTCACCTGATCTGTTGGCTGCCATTTTCTTGGTATTTGTGGTCTGTGTTGAGCTGCGTGATAGTCCACTGCTGATCTTGTTGGATTTGGTGTGGTTTATCATTGCTAAAATGTCTTTTGATTATGCGGATGATGTCTTCCTTTACTGGCTGGTCTCACGGGGCTTTGGCTAGCATGCAACAATGTTGGAAGAAGAGCCACAGAGAAAGAGGAGGATTTGGGTTCACCCTGTTGTTTCATAAAATGGCTCCAAAGGAAGCTTCCACACCCTGTATCAGGACTTGCGTCAGTATGTGGATAAGTTTCAGAACTACTGCCACATGACCATCCCTGCTTTTAATTGTCTTCTGGAGGAACTGCATCCTGATCTCACCTTCCAGGACACCAACATCAGAAGATGCATTTCTGCTGCGCAGAGGCTTATTCTGACTCTCAGGTAAGTAAGAGCAATGATTGTCCTCCTTTTTACCCCTAGCCTACATGTATTCAGGGTCCACAATGTTTTTTAATGTTTTTTTGTTTTATAGATTCTTAGTAACAGGAAACTCATTTTCCTCACTGCACTATGAGTTTCTTGTGGATTGCTCTACAATTTCGGAAACTGTTCGGGTGACCTTCCAGCTGATTTGGCATCGACTGAAAGCCATGGTGATGCCCCAGCCCAAGGCAGAAGACTAGATTAAGATCACTGATGGCTTCTATAACACCACCCATTTTCCTAATTGTTTGGGTGCCTTGGATGGGAAACACATTCGTGTAAAGAAGTCGCCTCATTCTGGGTCCCTTTACTACAATTATAAACAGTATTTCTCGGTGGTGTTGTTAGCCTTGGCTGACAGCCACTGTCGTTTTATAATTGTGGATATGAGGTTCTGCTGACACTGCCATATTCAGGGCTTCCAGAATGTGTGAATACCTTCAGTCAAACCAGCTTACCTTTCCATTAGCAAGGCAAGTGCCAGGATCTACAGGAAGAGCAGCACCATTTGTGGTTGTGGAAGATGAAGCCTTTGGACTGTTCTCCCATTTGATGCGGCCATTTGCCCGTCACGATTTGGATGATCGTAGGCGAATCTTAAATTACCATCTCAAAAGAGCAAGGCGGTATGTGGAGTGCGCTTTTGGCATTCTGAGCAGCAAATGGCAGGTGTTACATTCTTCCATTCAGATGGATCCGTGTAATGTTAGATATGTGATTCAAGCTTGTGTCACCCTGCACAACTACACTCGTATTCATATTCGTATTCAGTGCATATAATGGTGACCTGGACCAGTATTTGCCTTCCTCAACCACCCCTCTAGACACCAGCCAGCATGGAAGACCTTAACTATTTCATGTCACCAGAGGGAAGTGTTCCGTGGCAGTTTGAAGCTATCCATAGCTTGCTTGTCATCTCTGCCATCATGATCGATGTATACACATACAGTTAATGAACCAGTAATGCTGCTTAAGGCCGGAGCCCCATGTTGCAAAAACGCAGCATTTTGGCCGCAGTGGAACTGCCGCAGCAAAAAAACACTACCTGCAAAGGTAAATGCAGAAAAAAATCTGCAGCTGAAATGCTGTGATTTAAAAAAACACAAGCGTTTTTGCAAATCGCAGCATGTCAATTACAACTACAGAAACAATAGTGTTTTTTGTATAGGTATAATAGAGGCAGAAAGTCCGCAGAGGAAAACTCTGCGGACTCTCAGTGAAAAATGCTGTGGAAAAAACACGACGCATTTCAACCACGGTCTTTTTCCTTAATGGTGGCGCTGATGACAGCTGGCCGAAAGTCAGATAAGTAAATAAACAGACTGCAACATTGCGCATACCCCTAAAAATGGATCGCAGTAATGGCACCATTTAATTGATATGCGGGCTTTATTATAGCTACACACGTGGACAAAATTGTTGGTACCCCTCGTTTAATGAAAGAAAAACCCACAATGGTCACAGAAATAACTTGAATCTGACAGACTGGAATTTACCAAACTACATGTTGACAAGCCACAAAGCTTCTGGGAGAATGTCCTATGGACAGATGAGACAAAAAAATCTAAATTTTTGGCAAGGCACATCAGCTTATTGTTCACAGATGGAAAAATGAAGCATATCTCAAAAAGAACACTGTCCCTACTGTGAAACATGGAGAAGGCTCTGTTATGTTCTGGGGCTGCTTTGCTGCATCTGGAACAGGGTGTCATGAATCTGTGTAGGGTACAATGAAATCTCAAGACTATCAAGGGATTCTAGAGAAAATGTGCTGCCCAGTGTCAGAAAGCTTGGTCTCAGTCACAGGTCATGGGTCTTGCAACAGGATAATGACCCAAAACACACAACTAAAAACACCCAAGAATGGCTAAGAGGAAAACATTGGACTATTCTGAAGTGGCCTTCTATGAGCCCTGACCTAAATCCTTTTGAGCATCTTTGGAAGGAGCTGAAACATGCCGTCTGGAAAAGGTACCCTTCAAACCCGAGACAACTGGAGCAGTTTGCTCATGAGGAGTGGGCCAAAATACCTGTTGAGAGGTACAGAAGTCTCATTGACAGTTACAGGAATTGTTTGATTACAGTGAATGCCTCAAAAGGTTATGCAACAAAATATTAAGTTAAGGGAACCATCATTTCTGTCCAGGCCTGTTTCATGAGTTTTCTTTTTTTAAAAATTCTGTTGAAGCATGGTAGAAAAGCAATGTCTGACTTTCATTTGTTCATTTTCATTGAATTTTTATATATTATTACTTTTGTCAGATTCAAGTTATTTCTGTGACCATTGTGGGTTTTTCTTTCAGTAAACGAGGGGTACCAACAATTTTGTCCACATGTGTATGTCCATCACGATCCTGATGTAATCATTACTGTCAGTGTGTTAGCGGATCTCTTCTCCCCCAGCCATTGAGATGAAAATATAAACGGGGGTTAATATTAGCTGGGGTTAATAGTCAAAACTATGGATCACACCAAATATCTGATCTATATATTCAAGTGTTGTTGTATATCATATTCAAAGCGATTCCAAGTTTTATGTTCTCTACCAAAGTCAGTATGATCTTATTTTACACCAGCCATACAGGTAGAAATAGAACAGACGACCATAACTTATTTATCTCTATGTTCACTCTCCTAATGTTCTTTATAGTATTGGCAATGTGTGGCTTATAGCGGTCCATGGTATCTGTTACGGTGACATACCTATGCACCAATATGGCATCTTTCAAATCACACTAAACTAGTGATTCACAGATCAAGAGGTCACCAATAGTGGCTATACAGAAACCGCCAGCATTTCTGTAGGTATAACTGACATGTTGCAATTTACAAAATTGCAGGATTTCCACTGCATATTTTTTTTTCTGCAGTGCGTGGATGGGATTAGCCAGAATCCCATCCAATTTGCGGGTACTATAATATGCGTATTCACAATGTGGGGCCCTGGCGTTCAGAAGAAAATATTTAGTGTGTGACATTTTAAGGCCAGGTTAACATGGGACATAGTCACTCTATGTTACCCGCCAGAGATTTGCCAGCAACTAACCTACTGTGATTTACAGAACCAGCAGAGTGGGTGAGATTTCACAAAATCTCATTCATATGCTATGCTAAAAAATACAGCACAAATTTACCCGTACTGCAGACTTTTAGCCCGCGGCATGTCAATTTATGTTGCAAAGCATGGATTCCTAGTGACAAATCTCTGAATAGAGCCAAAGGCATTTAAAAGAAATAGCTATTATGATAATCCTTTTTTGGTAGAAAACTCCTCTAATATTAAATTGGATAACTGGATAACTGGGCATCCTGCTACGACCGACAGCAATCAGCTGTAACTTATAAGGGAACCTGGTAGCATACAACTCTGAAAGTTTTTTAGAGACATTACAGAATTCCCATTGAGATCAAAGAGTTTACCATAAGAACAGGATTGCCAACAAACTATAAAAATAGAATTTGATATTAGCGCATTTGAAATTATGGGGTTGATATGTGTGTGAGGGAGTGAAAGGAGTTTGCAAACTCAGGCTCTTACCCTATATTCATAAGACAGTGAATATTGGCCATATAACGGCAATTTTTTAAATTGCTTTCACACTGAAGCCTTAAATTCAATGATTATGAATAGAGACTATTCACATGACTGATTCTTTAATGATCCCCCGCGGACCATCAAAAATGGAACATGTCCTATTTTTGTCCATAACGGACAATACACTCGATCCGAGGGATCCATGAAAACAGACGCCTCCTTATGCTGTTTTGCACCTTGGTCATATAAATGTAGCCTTACTGTGACTTCAATGTAAACTGTAAACAAATATCCACACATGTGACATACAGTATCAGATCATTTTCATTACATTTCCCCTTTAATTAGCACTATCTGCTACACAGTGCCATGTTTAGGGGCTTTAAATAAGTGCACTGAATATGATGTTGAAATTTTATTCTAGATAAGGAAAATATGCATGCAAGAGTTGTTCATAAATTATCCCAAAAAAATATTGTGCAAGCATCATATCCTTAAAACTGTATTGGACTACTAATTCTTTCCCAGAATATTTCCTTGAAATATGCAATCCTTTGCGTTTTTTCTAAAATTTCAGTACCGCCTTAATAACTATTTGTAACTGTTATTGGGTTTGTTGCAATAAATAACTACTTTTCTGTTTTTTATATGCTTTTAACATAACTTGTTAGGTGATGATATTACAGTGCTATGGAAAATCCTTACAGATTTCTATTGTTTTTGTCACATTTGTCACACTTAAATGTTTATCAAACAAATTTGAAAATCAGACAAAAATAACCTGAGTAAATATAAAAAGCAGTTTTTAAATGATGATTTCATAAGGGAAAAACACTATCCCAAACAACCTATGTGAAAAAATAATTGCCCACCCCCCATGAATTAACTATGATTAACCACATTTTTGGGAAACTTCAGAGTTCAATTTCACTAGCCACACTCAGACCTTACTGCCAGACTTGTAGAATTAAGTAATCACTTAAATATAATCTCTCCGAAAACATGAAGTAGGCTAAAAGATCTCAAAAAATAACACATTATACCACTTTCTGAAGAAATCCAAGAACAGATGGGAAACATTGACATTTATCAGTCTAGAAAAGGTTACAAAGCCATTTTGTAAGGCTTTGGGACTCCAGCGAACCACAGTTAGGGCTATTATTAGACAAATAGAGAAAATATGGAACGGTGGTGAACCTTCCCAGGAGTGGCTGACCTACCAAAATTACTCCAAAAATGCATAAACGACTCATCAACGAGGTCACAAAAGATCTCAGAACAACATCTAAAGCACTGCAGGCCATACTAGACTTAGTTAAGGTCAGTGTTCGCAATTTAACAATAAGAAGGAAACTTGGCAAAAATGGTATCCAAGGCAAGAACCACTGCTGACCAAAATGAGCACAAAGTCTTGTTTCACATTTGCCAAAATAAATCTTGATAATCCCCAACACTTTTGGGAAGATATTCTGTGGACTGACGAAACAAAAGTTGAAGGTGTGCGTCCTGCTACATCTGGCGTAAAACTGTCACAGTATTCCATACCAACAGTCAAACATATTTGCGGTGTGATGGTCTGGGACTGCTTTACAGCTTCAGAACCTGGATGACTTCTGTAATTGATGGAACCATGAATTCTTCTCTCTACCAGAAAATCCTGAAGGAGAATGTCTGGCTATCAGTTTGTGACCTTAAGCTCAAGTGTACTTGGGTTCTGCAGCAGGAAATGATCCAAAGCACACCAGCAAGTCCACCTCTGAGTAGCTGAAAAAAACATAATGAAGGTTTTGGGGTGGTCTAGTCCAAGTCTGGACTTAAATTCAATTGAGATGCTGTGGCATGACCTGAAACAGGACATTCATGCTGGAAAAAAAAAACTCCAACATGGCTGAATTAAAACAATTCTATAAAGAAGAATGGGTCAAAATTCCTCCACAGAGATGAGAAAGACTCATTGTCAGTTATTGCAGTCTTGACTGCAGTTGTTGCCAACAAGGGTGGCAATACCACTTATTAAATTACTTTTTCACACATGGCCAGGTTGGTGTGGATAATTTTTTTCTCTTAATAAATGAAATCATCGAAAAACTCATAATTAGTTTTTTCATGTACTTCACGTTATCTTTTTTTGATATTGAAATTTGTTTGATAATCAGAAAAATTTAAGTATTGCTCAAAAAAAGCAAAAAACAAAATAAATCTGTAAGGGGCAAATATTATGTTCACAGCACTGTAACTATAGCCTTAGCACATGTATCTCCTTAGAGACAGAACAATGTTAATTCAATGTGAGGGAAATGTTGCATTAGTTTTAGGTACATTTCCATTAAAACAATGAAGGTGACTTAGAAAAGAAATCTAGAAAAGAAAAGTGCAGATTTTTTTCACTGCCTTAATTTTCCAAATTAAATGAAAAATAAGAAGTCTATCTTTGTTGAAATATTGATGATATTCTAAGTCTAAGGCCCCAAGTTGCACTGTTTTTTGTTGCAGATTTTCCTGCCTTTTTTTGAGCCAAGGTCAGGAGTGGCTTGAAAAGGAATAGAAAACATAAAGGAAGCACTTAGACGTTTCCATTCTATTAAATCCTTTTATTTTTCATTTAAATTGGAAAATTAAGGCAATGAAAAAATCTGCACTTTACTTTTCCATGTTAATTTTCTAACTCACCTTCATTGTTTTAAAGGACAGGTGCTGCTATGTGGGGCCTTAGCTTAAACACCAGGCCTCATTTTTGAAAACTGACATGTGTCACTTTATGTGGTAATAACTTCAGGATTCTTTAACTTACCCAAGTGTTTTTGAGGCTAAGGCCGCATGTATCGAGCAAAATAGCGCTACGGGAAAAACCACGGTGGTAACGCATCACGTTTTTTCCTGCAGTGCTTCTCACAGAAAGTCTGCGGACTTTCTGCTTCCATTAGATATATAAGGGAAACTGCTGGCGTTTCTGTAGGTATAATTGACATTCTGCGATTTCAAAAACCGCAAAGGTGCATTTATAGAGTTCCATCCACTTTACAGGGACTGTAAAAAGCTGAGTTTTTTTCAGTGTTTCCGCCACGTGGGGCCCCAGCCTGAGACTGTTTTTTCGTGACACATTGTACTTCATGTTAACGGTAAACTTTTTTTTTTGGTTGATATTTTTTGCATATCTTTATGAAATAATAGAAAATTTTGAAAAAAATTCTCAACATGTGAAATGGTCTGCTTTTCAGACAGTCATACTGCCCAAATTCATTAATAAATATTGTCTACCAAATCTTTGCTTAAATCTAGCAGTGATTTAACCTGTTTGCAAGAAAATATCCCAAACCCATTTTTTAGGGACCATTTAATTTCTGAAGGAGATTTTAAAAGCCTATACTGTATATAAGAAGATTAATAAAGCAAATAGGTCAAAGGTACGTTGCTTCAAATAATTACCAAAACAAGGAAAAAAAAGGAATTTTTTTTGTGAAGACAACTAAAACTTAACGTTTATTAAATTAATTTCTAAAAATGCTGCTTAAATTCCCAAACCTACTGGTTTAGGATAGTAAAATATCCATAAAATGACCAACTGTAACCGTACCACCACATTAATCCCAGCCTCCCATATCTTCTCATACAGGCTACTCATGGGTTAATCATATGTAGTGTATCTAAACTACCTACAGTGTCTTTCACCTACTAAGTGAGTATCTAGACCACAGTAACATGAGTCCCTGAGTTGGTTACCCTAACACTAATCATTATGCCAAAAGGCTAGATAGATCTAGTGGCATATATTTATACCAACCTATAAGAACTAATGTACTGGCCTTTTTACAAAGGTACCCTACCCTATTAGATCTTCCTCCAGCCAATAATATAGCTGTAGGATGGGTATGTACTAATCATGTATCATTCACACATTAGCACATATACTGTAGCTCTCATATCACTTGGCCACTATAAGGCAGTCAAATGTTACTGTGCCCAGTCTGCCAAATAATGTGCCACAGTATGTGCTATGACGATAGAAGATACACACAGCTGCCTCATTAATGCTCCCTAGGACCTGCTACACATAGACTCTCCCTCCCTAAGGGGAGAGTCTATGTGTAGCAGCTCCTATATATAAGAAGCCCTCATAAATCACCCCAAAACTGTATCCCTTAAATATTTTAAACTGCATTTGCGAAGTTAACCCTTTAACAGTTTCATGGGAATTAAAACAATATAGAGTATATAGTAAAATTTAGACATTGCATTTTTTTTTCAATAATACGTTCATTTAGTCCTAAAATTTACACAGTCATAAGGGGTTAAAGGATCTCAAAATTTGTTATGCAATTTCTCCCTAGCATGGAAATATTCCACATGTGGATGTAAACTGCTGTTTGGGAACATGGCAGTGTCCCAAAGGGAAGGCGCGCCACTGGGCTTTTAAAGAGCATATCTTGCTGGATTAGTTTTCAGGTGACGTCTCATTTGCAGAGCCCATAAAGTTTTAGCGCAATGGAAACCCCCCAAAAGTGGCCTCATTTTGGACACTACACCCCTCAAGGAATTTGTCAAGGGGTATAGTGAGAAATTTGACCTCACAACTGTTTCACATATTTTATTAAAGTCTAGCTGCCATTTTATGTATTTTTTTTTATTTTTTGCTATTGCGTTGGGGGGGGGGCTGTTATAAACATTTTTGTAATATATTTTATTAATCTATCAAATTTCTTTTTAATAGAAAACAGGCTGCAAAGTTCCCATTAGCAATGCTCTAACTAAGCATTACCAAGGAGACTGACCCTACACATGTACTCAATGCAATCCATAGAACTGAAGCATTAGATCTCACCCGATCAGTGGCAGATTATTTGGTCCTGGTCGGCTAACATTCCATAAGACCCCCTTGTCTATTTGCTTAATTTACCTCCTAAACAGGGGCGCACCGCTAATGAGGCGAGGTGAGGCGGCCGCCTCGGGCGGCACTGTCCGGGGGGCGGCATTTTACTATTTAATGTAAACCAGCCCAGGACAGGCCGCTTAAAAAAAAAAAAAACCAGAGCTGAGTGCGGCCTGTCCTTGGCTGGTTTACAAGACGTCGCATCTCAGCGCAGGCGGCGACACAATGACGTCATCACGCCGCCTACGCTGAGACACAGACGTCGCAGACAAGAGGAGGAGGCGGCTGCATCAAGGCATCGCAGGTGAGTATAGCTTTTTTTTTATACATATAAATAGGCCGTTACCTGTTGGAGTATCCCCGGCAGGTAACGGCCTATTTATTTACCTACCCCGCGTCTGCTCGTGGCCGCCTCCGCTTCCCCTTCTGCTATGGGCCGCAGAAAGGGAAGCGGATGCCGCTGTGAGCGGCCGCGGGCATCGGTAAGTTAGGCCGCGGGCCGCAAATACTACTATTATTATACTCCGGGGTCTATTCAGACCCCAGAGTATAATAATCGGAGGCCTAGGGTTGGTGAGGGAACATAAAAAACAGTGTTACTCACCTCCTGCGATCCGATGTAACTCCGAGCAGGCTTGAGGCCTGTGGTGACGTCATCAGGTCGCGTCGCCGGCCTGATCACGTGACGTGTGTGCGCAATTAAACAGGGCTGAAAGCTGCAAGGAGTGCACCGGTGTCCAGGATAGGTAAGTAACTCTGATTTTTATGTTTGTATTCTCCCCTGGGTCTCCAATCATTATACTCTGGGGGCTGAAAAGACCCCAGAGTATAATAATAGTTCATGGGTCGGCCACTATGGGGCATAATACCCTGTGCAGGGACCACTGTAGAGCATAATACCCTGTGCAGGGGCCACTCTGGAGCATAATACAAGAGCAGGGGCCACTATAGAGCATAATACCGAGTGCAGGGGCCACTATAGAGCATAATACAAGTGCAGGGGCCACTATAGCGCATAATACAAGTGCAGGGGCCACTATGGAGCATAATAGCAGTGCAAGGGCCACTATAGAGCATAATACAAGTGCAGGGGCCACTATGGAGCATAATAGCAGTGCAAGGGCCACTATGGAGGATAATACCCTGTGCAGGGGCCACTATGGAGCATAATACCCTGTGCAGGGGCCACTCTGGAGCATAATACCAGTGCAGGGGCCACTATGGAGCATAATACCGTGTGCTGGGGCCACTATAGAGCATAATACAAGTGTAGGGGCCACTATGGAGCATAATACCAGTGCAGGGGCCAATATGGGGCATAAAACTGTGTGCAGGAGTTGCTGCGGAACATAATACCGTGTGCAGTGGCCAATGCGGGGCATAATACCGTGAGCAGGGGCCACTATGGAGCATAATACCGTGTGCAGGGGCCGCTGAGAGGCATAATCCAGTGTGCAGGGGCCGCTGCGGGCCATAACACTGTGTAATACTGTGTGCAGCGGCTGCTGTGGAACTTTATAGTGTGTGTAAATGGGGCGCTATAAACATGGGCTATGGCACCTGTTTATATTATACGCTGTCTGTTTATAGTGACCGTGTGATGTAATTGTAGCCTTGTCACATACTGTAGACATGTACAGGACGAGGCTGTAGTTACATTACATGGCCGCTATGAGATGAAATACACTATGTAAACAGAGAAGCGGTCACGGCGCTTACACAGGTACCATTCAAACAGCTGATCAGTGGGGGTCCTGGGTTTTTGAACCCCACTGATTAGTTTATTAATGACCTGGAAAACCTTTTAATTAGTTAACACCTGGGGTATTATTAATAAGGGGCACTATTTATACAGGGTACACACGGATATTATTAATATAAAGATGCACTTGGGGGTATTATTCATTATGGGGGGTTATATCATATATTATATAATTGGGGTAGCAGCAGGATGGGTGTGCAGGTGAGGACAATGTGGGTTGGATGCCTGGAAAAGTGAGGAGCCAAAGATATATGTGTTGCAACCTTTACAGAGACAAGTCACAGCTGGAAGAAGTGGTCATGGCGGTCCAGAGGGAAGAGAAGGGAAATGTGAAGGATTAGTCAGAGACGTCACCTGTAAGTCACAAAGTGTTACTGCCCTGTATTCACCTAAATGATAGAGGATAAATACCTGATTGATGGGGTCTGTCTGCTGAGACCCCCACTGAGCCTGAGAATTGGGTTTTTCCCCCACTAGGTGGGAATTCAGCCTGACCGCAGCCATATATATAGGTGTGTCACTTGGTGGATGGACGAACCCGCGTGGCTGTCATTCACTTCGATGGGAGCGCCAAAGATACCCGGAGTCCAGTACTCAGCTATCTGCGGGGCTCCTATTATAGAGAATGGGGGCCACGTGGGCTCGTCCATCCACCAAGCAGAAGATATGTGAAGTTACTTTCATTGTTAATGCCGTGTTGTTGATCTGATACTGAAGTAATACAGGAAGAAGAATTCTTAAAAACTGTTTTATAACTTTGTGTATTGTGTATAGTGTGCGACGATAACAGTGTGTTAAACTAGTAGCATGGAAACTCAGTTTTTTTTTTGTTTTTTTTTTTTTGGGGGGGGGCGTCTTTCTATAGTCCGCCTCAGGCAGCAAAGAGGCTAGGTTCACCACTTCTCCTAAACACCTGGGCAAAAAGACTTATAGACTATTTTTGTGTCTTTGCACAGCTGCCAAAACTCTTATTGCTCTTCAATGGAAAATGTGCTTCCCCCTCCTACAACTGCACTGGTGGCCCGCATGAAGGAGGGCCGCAGTCTGGAGTACCTGACTGCCACCTTGAGTAACACCCTAGAGGCATTCCAGACTGTCTAGTCTCACTGGGACACCTATTGTATCATGAGAGGTCTCTAATGCTTACCTTCACTCTCTTTCCCTTGTCTTGTGTAGTCCTCCCCCCTTGTTTTCTGTTGTCTGTGATTATTCCTATCTTGAGTTGCATTCCTATTTGTTGTATAGTGGCCCTGGCCAAGCTATTTACAGTTTAATACGTTGCTCTTTTGTTTTTCATCCTTTATTATTGGAATTAATAAAAACTACATCTGAAAAGAACTGAAGAATTCAGGGGGAATGGAAGAGTGAAGTACAGCTGTAAAATAAGAAAGATAGAGATTGTGAGATGTGATTTTATATGTAGCATGAACTGCTGCATATTAAGTTAAAATTTCCAGCTGTGCTTTTAAAGGGGTATTCCCATTAACATAATCATATCTATATTTGTAGATAATTAAATGTTAACATTTTTGCAAATATAAGTAGTTACAAATTCTGCAGAGTTTTAAAATTTTTCTCTAACCATCTTAGGCGTGATAGTCTGTTGTCTTGATCAGTTGCCAATTGATACGACCACGAATGCAGAAACTTTCTATGGTCTGGGACTTGACAGGAATCCAGCTATGATTTTCTTATTGCAGCTGGGTTATCAGGCAGGCACACTACACATACCAGAAGATATCCTGGCCACAATAAGGAAACCATGGCTGACCTTAGAAAGGTCCTGCATTGATGGTTGTATCCACTGGCAACCGATCAAGACAACTTGTGACCGCAAGATATTTAGAGAAAAGCTACCAAACTCTGGGAAATGTTAAATTACTCATATTTGCAAAAAATGTTTAACGTTTAATTATCTACAAATTTAAAAATGGTTATGATCGTGGGAATACCCCTTTAACTAGTGATATTTCAGGTTCTGTAATAGCTAGTACGTCAATCCTTTCCATAGTAACCGCTCAGTGAGTTACACTTTAACATTGAGATATTAAACATTGCTTTAGCCCAAAACTATTTATTTTCACAAGGGGTTAAAGGAGAACATGCATGCACAGTTTGATACACTACAATATCAAATATGTGGTCATAAACTGTTACTTAGGTACATGGTGTGCTTTTGGAGGGCAGATTTTGCTGGAATAGTTTTTGGATAGCCATGTCTTATTTACGTAACCCCTAAACTACCAGTACATGGGAAGACCCCTAAAAATGAAATAATAAATTTTACATAGGAAAGGGCATTTTTTAAAAATTATTTACATTTTTTTTTTTACTTTTTATTGTTATCCCACTGGGGGACTTAAACCAGTGATCTTTTAATCCCCCCCCCCCCCCACTCGTTCATTAGTATACACTGCAGTATACATCACATTAGGTTAGGCTTTCAAAATCAACCAGGTATGGGTTCGGCAGCCCCGTGGTCACTGATCAAACTCTGTGCTGCCCTTAAAGGATTGGAAGAGTGCCCTTACTATGCCCTTAAAGGATATCAGCATTCTCCAAACGTGCTGTGAGGGCGGCATTTGGGAGCAGTATAGATACAAAAACCCTTTAGGTGCTCTCACTACCAGCTGCTGTATCTATATCTATATGTTGGGGAGTGAGAGGGGAAAAGAGGAGAAGGCTTTCACGCCCAAATATCAAATTGGCTCAGTAATTAGTATGTGAAAAGGCAACATCGTGGTGGGAACTGGTTAATGTATCGCTATTGTTTATTGTATGAAGATATATGACTTGTTTGATTACTTTATCATGAAAGTAAAGCAGAAAATTTAGAAAGTACTCATGTCTGACAAGATATTTTAGGTATGGATGATGGCTGCATCATCAGTAGTTGACTTTAGCACAGAAAGCTTGTGTTGCTGTACAATTGGCTACTAATGATGCAGCTGCAGTCTGTGACAATATACTGTCAGTCTACTCGTCAGGAATGAAGAAGCGAAGTACTGAAAGGCAGTATTAGGCAAGGATCCATGTCAACCACCCTATGCATCTATGCATTTGCATGAAACCCGTTGTATTCAGATACTAGGTTGGTATTAGAGATGAGCAAATCAAATTATTTCAAATCTGATTTGATCCAAATTTGTCAAAAGTTTTGATTTTTGATGAAACCGAAACCTTTGCGATTCATCTCGGAGGAACTAAAACGACCTCCGCAATATGTAATGTGCAGTTAAAATACAGTGAAGAAGGAGTATCACATGGTCTCCTTGACCTAGGTAGGCTTCTGGAATCACCTGACAGCCTCTATTGTAGTCTATAGTGCAAAATATCAATATCATTTTCTTAAAGGGATTCTATTATTGGGAAAATCGATTTTTAGCTAACAGCACATTGTAATAGCCTTTAAAAAGGCTATTAGTCTCCTACGTTTCTTTTCTTCATCTGTGCCGCCGTTTTCTTCATTTTTCATATTTTCTGATTATGCTAATCAGTCTTCTGGATGCACAGAGGTCGTTCCACCGGTCTGCAAAATGCAGAAACTGCGCATGTCCATTGGCCATTTTCATGTAGCCTCTTACATGGCTCTTGTAAGAGGCCACATGAAAATGGCCGATGGACATGTGCAGTTTCCGGCGAATGATGCGGAGCGGCGTCAGAAGGCGACAAGAGAGGTGACGCTGGAATTTGAAATCTGCGTGTGACGGATGCATTGTGCAGACCGGTGGTACGCCCCTGTGCATCCAGAAGACTGATTAGCATAATCACAAAATATGAAAAATGAAGAAAACGGCCGCACAGATGAAGAAAAGTAAGGTAGGAGACTAATAGCCTTTTTAAAGGCTATTACAATGTGCTGTTAGCTAAAAATCGATTTTCCCAATAATAGAATCCCTTTAAGGGTTTTTTGTTAACCAATACAGAAAAAGTGCCATTATCACAAAGTGTGTTTAATGCTCACTGACCAGGTACCTGTCAAAATAACCGTCATGTGAATAGTTCCCATTCACTGACATTAAATTTAATGCTGTCGTGTAACGTCCATTTTTTAATCACTCATTCTACTCCTCCATGTCAACTTCAGTTATCCATAAGGAAATGTGGGTCCAGGAAACAGCAATTTATGCCCAGTCATCTAGCAGTTCTGCAACTTAACTTACACATGGCAAAGTTGCTGGTGGTGTCACTACTTAGTGGCTTTCACTTTGTTTCGCCAACCTCTAGGAAAGCTGTTCCTGCTTTATATTAGCATATGCCAAGGAATGTGGCATTCTATTATTATATATTGTACAGGAACAAGGGATGGAAGAGGAAGAACAGTTTCCATCTTTTAGTCATCATCATCAGATTTGATATTTCCATGTATCCTACTGGGGTGGATTTTATTGTGTATGTGTTTTTTAATTAATATAAATACAAATTTATATTTTTATTTTATAAGAGAGAAAACTCTGACCCTTATTTGTTTCAAGATGATGATGACGACAACCATGCTGGCCAAGAAGACCAATCATCGCAGGCCCTTGGGTCTGTGCACACATTTGCAAGCATGGCAGGCTGTATGCTTCTCTGCTACACAGTGATAAGTGTTGTATTAGCATGAAGAAAAGGAATGAGTACTGGATTTCTATGCTTTTAGACCCTTGCTATAAGGCCAAAATGGGGGGAATTCTTCCATTCGTCCATGCCAAAGGAAAGCAAAATTGGCTTATTATCAGGATAGACTGTATACATATCTTGCCACAGCTTTTAGGGAGACCACTGCAAGTGCCAGTTGCATGTCTGCCCAAGTGGCCTCTTTAGTGCCAACCAAGCTCACCGGCTGCAAAAGTAGGTACAGTCGTACCTAGAGTGTTCCTATATTCCAGCAGACAACTTTGACTACATGGAATTCAGCTTGCAGTTCCAACTGGAGCCACAACGGACAATTGACACCCACTGGCTGCACCAGCCGGTACAGTCATACCTAGAGTGCACCTATAGTTCATCACATAACTGTGACCCCATGGAATTCTGGGCCAATAGGTTACAGCAGTGGAAGGAGCTGGCCCAGTTTGCCATGGGAGTTTTATCTTGTCCAGCCTCGAGTGCAATGGCTGAGAGGTTGCTCAGTGCTGCTTATGTCATTGTAATACCTAGGCAGACCAAACTGTCTACCACAAATGAGGGAAAAAAAATTACTTTTGTCAAAATGAATTGGGCATGCGAATCCATGAGAATTTTCACACACAACTCTGGCTGATGCCACCTAATTTCTCCCTGTATCATGCTGATGCAACTGGACATTATTTCTTGTGGCCTAGTCCATCACATTATTCTTTACTGTACTGCTACTCATGTTCCATTTTGTACTGCTACTGATTTTGCCACAGCTACCACCACTGGTGCCACTCAATCAGACATGTCCTGCTGCCTGGTCCATCGCATTGTACTATTCCACACTGTTTTTTGCATAGTATTGGCATAAAAAACCTAAATTATATTAAAAAAGGCCCCTACTCTATTTTGGTTTCACATCTGCTCCTATAAAGGGATGATTTTTATTGGCTTTTTTTTTATAAAGTTAGTTCTATATTACTTTTCAACTGATAGTGTGCCACAAAGTTTTCTTCTTTAGTCGCCACTTCCCACTGTAACACTGTTGGCATAACAACAAAATGAAAAAAATAACATTGCTTCTTCCAATAACAACACCATGTTGGTGCTGCATTCATTCCACACTGTCAAAAAATGTTCTTCACAATAACAAGGCTGTTGCACTTACTAATCCCCAAAACTGGCTAATTTTTATAACCGCCATGTGTGTATAAAAATCCACGAGTAAGCCCTTTCCTCCAAAACGGGCCAATTTTTGGAGCATTTTAAATGTTAAAATGCATAAAAGCAAGTGGCAGCACAGTGTATGGTTAAACCAGCAGTTTGTATCCACTGCTTACCATCTGTTTTCCATGTACCTGTCAATTTGATGTAACTTCAAATGTGTTTGACTTAAAGAGCGAGAAATGGGCTAAATAGAGTCATAGGAGCCCTGACAGTGTCATACACTATGTTTTAAGCCAATTTAAGCTCTGGTTCATGACAAACTTATTCAACCCGAAACAAATCTTTGGACTGAACTCAAAATCTTCAGAGGTTAGCCCATCTCTAGTTAGTGTAATGCATTGCTTCATTACGAACCCCATGAATCCTGAAGAAAACCCCTTTAGGCTAGGGCCTCATGTAGCAAAAACGCTGCGATTCTGGCTTATCCCATCCACACATTGCAGAGAAAAATTTGCAGTGGAAATGCAAAGTGTTTTTGCAAATTGCAGCATGTCAATTATACCTACGGAAACACTGGCATTTTCCGTATATGTATAATAGAAGCATAGTTTTTCAGCTGTGGCTCGCTATGTGGGGCCTTCAACTTACAAAAGTCATTGCTCAACCCATCCTATCTCACTATTTCTGTTTATTTCAAAGTTCCTTGAACAACACATCCACCATGAACTGTCCTTCCACCCCTCATCTAATTTGCTTTTTGGCCATCTACAACCTGTCTTCCAACCCCACCATTCCACTGAAATTACCTTATTTAAAGTCACCAGTAATAAAGAATATTGTTTGTCAAAGTAAAATCCAATTACCATATTATACCTTCTAGTCCTCTGCCTTCAACACAGTCAACTACTTCCTCCTTATACAAATTATCTTGTCCCGTGTGATTTGTATTTGTTTTGGATCTCATTGTACTTCACCATTGTCTCCTACTCTTAAACCCAAGAAAGGCATCTTTGGAAAGTGTAGAAGCAGCAGTAGAAGGTACTGTCATTAATTTGATACCAAATTTTCCCACTGACAGACTCCCTTTAAATAGGGTTATATGCGTGGTATATAGACCCCTTTACCTCTTCTCTCATTTTTGGTGCCACCCTGTTACCCTTGCTCCTTTGGGCTAGGGCAGCTCATAAAATCCCTTGTCTGTTAATACCACTATTATGCCGATGACTGTCCAATTTATTTTTTTGGCCCTGATTTTATTTTTTTTTAAGCTTGTGTCAACTAAAATATTTCTAAATGTTCTTATTATATCCTGTCTAGACTTATAAGCTTCTCTGTATCCTTAGTTCTAACACTAATGCTTCTTTTCAATCCATCTCCAACTCTGTTGCTAATCTCTTAATCCAACTCCATTCCCATTCCACCTCTCTTCTCTGTTGATCACCTTTGTAAACAGGGGATCCAGGATTTTACTTTAAGGGCACCATAAATAATTTTTAGTGAGGTCTCTACCTGTAACAATCATTGACAGTGTGACTGTAACTGACAGGCTGCAGCGTGATTTTAAGTGGCAGCAGGAATGCTGGATGACCTGCGTTCAGAGTCAGAGGCATACCTCCCAACTGTCAGATGACCATAAGAGGGTTAAATTCCGTGCTTGTGCAGAATGCCATACATATCATAAGCCATGTCTGAAATCCCAACCATGCCCCCTTTGACCCTTTCTAATCCCAACCAGTCATTCTGTGTCCCCACACACTGTAATACCCAATTTTTGGCCCTGGCAGTGCCCCCATATAGCATCATGACCCCTTGTGGATCCACATAATATAATATTCTCCCAGTGGCCTCTACACATTATAATGGCCCCTTATAATCCCACACATTATAATATCCCTTTTGTGGCCCCAACACACTATAATGACTGATTCTTGTGGAACCCCCACAACATAATCCTCCTGACATAGACAGAGTTGAAGCTCCTGCCACCTGGGACAGCACCCAAATTCCAGGACTGTCTGTCGAATCTGGGACAGCTGGGAGGTATGACCGGATGGAGCCAGAGCTCTTAGGAGAGGTGACCTCCCCCAACCCCCCCCCCATGTTTGTAGGATCATCATTTTTACTTAAATCATTTTAAAGTCATGAAAGGAATATGCTGGATACGTATACACTATTTTATGACTAGCGCAGAGCTTAAGGGGACAGTACATGACAGAGTTTCACAAAATATCAATTCAAGAATTCCTGTGTCATGCATCCAAAGCTCCTTTATGGTGTAATTCTGTAGGCCTAGATCACAGACCTGTTCTCTCCCCTTGCATTTAAGTTTATAGTTCTACATTTACACCATCCTCTATCATAGCAACCCCAAGTATTATTATTTTATTGCATTTCATTTACTTGACATGACATAATGCCTTCCTGTCTTAGATTTCCAATGACCACTCTTTAGAATCAAAACCAGTTTTTGAATCCTTCTAAAATAATATTTACTAAGTTAATGCTTACTGGAATAACCACCCATGTGAAGGGAAACGGGAACTGGGCGGAACAGTATAACATACAAACATGTGACATATGGTGACCTTAGATATGAACTGGTTTGTGGGTCAACTCTTATATCATCTTAAAAATTCTAGAAAATGTATATCTAAATATTTGTTGGGTTTTTTTTGGTTTTTTAAAAAAATTAATTAAAAAAAAATTCCCCCTTTTTTTATTTTTTTTTTTTTTTTTTTTAAATTTTAAAAAAAAAATTTTTTTTTTCTTTTATTTTTTTTTTTTTTTTTTTTTATTATTTTTTTTTTTTTTTTTTTTTTTTTTTTTTTTTTTTATTATATATTTTTTTTTTTTTTTTTTTTTTTTTTTTTTTTTTTTTTTTTTTTTCCCTTATTATAAAATTTTTTTTTTTTTTTTTTTTTTTTTTTTTTTTTTTGGGGCTTTTTTTTTTTTTTTTTGGGGGGTTTTTTTTTTTAAAAAATATTTTGATGGTCTGTAGTAACAAGCCCAACCGTACAATACTGTATAGCAATGGTAAGCAATCTGTGGCATTCTAACTGTGCTGAGACTTTTAACTCCTAGCATGCCTCGACAGCTGGAGGATGTGGTGTGAATTGTAGTTCCAACTCCCAACACAGTTGTGAGGTCATACGTTGCATTCCACTGCTATATAAAATTAATTTAAATAAAGGAAACAATAAAATAGAGTAATACAATGCAATAATTCTTTAGTAAGTACCATACGTTTTATAAATCAGCTCCAAGGCTTTTTAATTTTATACTGATCAGAAACTTCAGAGTAAGTCTTGACTGTTGGCCTGAGATCCTTTCTGCTTTGTCAGCTACATTCTTTTAGAAGCTGTATCAAGCTGTGGTGCAAATTGTTTCCAACGCCTAGAGACTGTAGCCTGGTACAAATTATGGAGGACATCAAGTAGACATCTGAAATTACACAACTGTTCATCTCTTGTGAACAGAAATTGAAAAGCATTCCTTAATATAATAAATGTAATAGATGCATAATAGATGCATGTAGGGAAAGTAAGTTGTATTTCTTCTGTGATGGGGGTTAAAGATCAATTTATGTATAGGAATAATGACTATAGGGTGACCATAGTAAACAATGGATTAGCAGCAGAAAATGAGATAAAGCTTCAAAGTATGTATTTTCCTGACTTACTGTTGAAGAATACAGTACAGACCAAAAGTTTGGACACACCTTCTCATTCCAAGAGTTTTCTGTATTTTCATGACTATAAAAATTGTAGATTCACACTGAAGGCATCAAAACTATGAATTAACACATGTGGAATTATATACGTAACAAAAAAGTGTGAAACAACTGAAAATATGTCTTATATTCTAGGCTCTTCAAAGTAGCCACCTTTTGCTTTGATTACTGCTTTGCACACTCTTGGCATTCTCTTGATGAGCTTCAAGAGGTAGTCACCTGAAATGGTCTTCCAACAGTCTTGAAGGAGTTCCCAGAGATGCTTAGCACTTGTTGGCCCTTTTGCATTCACTCTGCGGTCCAGCTCACCCCAAACCATCTCGATTGGTTTCAGGTCTGGTGACTGTGGAGGCCAGTTCATCTGGCGTAGCACCCCATCACTCTCCTTCTTGGTCAAATAGCCCTTACACAGTCTGGAGGTGTGTTTGGGGTCACTGTCCTGTTGAAAAATAAATGATGGTCCAACTAAACGCAAACCGGATGGAATAGCATGCCGCTGCAAGATGCTGTGGTAACCATGCTGGTTCAGTATTCCTTCAATTTTGAATAAATCCCCAACAGTGTCACCAGCAAAGCACCTCCACACCATCACACCTCCTCCTTCATGCTTCACAGTGGGAACCAGGCATGTAGAGTCCATTCATTCACCTTTTTTGCGTCGCACAAAGACACGATGGTTGGAACCAAAGATCTCAAATTTGGACTCATCAGACCAAAGCACAGATTTCCACAGGTCTAATGTCCAAACAAGTCTCTTCTGCTTGTTGCCTGTCCTTAGCAGTGGTTTCCTAGCAGCTATTTTACCATGAAGGCCTGCTGCACACAATTTCCTCTTAACAGTTGTTGTAGAGATGTGTCTGCTGCTAGAACTCTGTGTGGCATTGACCTGGTCTCTAATCTGAGCTGCTGTTAACATGCGATTTCTGAGGCTGGTGACTCGGATGAACTTATCCTCCGCAGCAGAGGTGACTCTTGGTCTTCCTTTCCTGGGGCGGTCCTCATGTGAGCCAGTTTCTTTGTAGCGCTTGATGGTTTTGGCCACTGCACTTGGGGACACTTTCAAAGTTTTCCCAATTTTTCGGACTGACTGACCTTCATTTCTTAAAGTAATGATGGCCACTCGTTTTTCTTTACTTAGCTGCTTTTTTCTTGCCATAATACAAATTCTAACACTCCATTAAGTAGGACTATCAGCTGTGTATCCACCTGACTTCTGAAAAACACAACTGATGGCCCCAACCCCATTTATAAGGCATGAAATCCCTCTTATTAAACCTGACAGGGCACACCTGTGAAGGGAAAACCATTTCAGGTGACTACCTCTTGAAACTCATCAAGAGAATGCCAAGAGTGTGCAAAGCAGTAATCGAAGCAAAAGGTGGCTACTTTGAAGAACCTAGAATATAAGACATATTTTCAGTTCTTTCACACTTTTTTGCTAAGTATATAATTCCAATAAGTGGGATTTCTTGATAGTCCTACTGAATGGAGTGTTAGAATTTGTATTACGGCAAGAAAAAAGCAGCTAAGTAAAGAAAAACGAGTGGCCATCATTACTTTAAGAAATGAAGGTCAGTCAGTGCGAAAAATTGGGAAAACTTTGAAAGTGTCCCCAAGTGCAGTGGCCAAAACCATCAAGCGCTACAAAGAAACTGGCTCACATGAGGACCGCCCCAGGAAAGGAAGACCTAGAGTCACCTCTGCTGCGGAGGATAAGTTCATCCGAGTCACCAGCCTCAGAAATCGCAGGTTAACAGCAGCTCAGATTAGAGACCAGGTCAATGCCACACAGAGTTCTAGCAGCAGACACATCTCTACAACAACTGTTAAGAGGAGACTGTGTGCAGAAGGCCTTCATGGTAAAATAGCTGTTAGGAAACCACTGCTAAGGACAGGCAACAAGCAGAAGAGATTTGTTTGGGCTAAAGAACACAAGGAATGGACATTAGACCTGTGGAAATCTGTGCTTTGGTCTGATAAGTCCAAATTTGAGATCTTTGGTTCCAACCACCGTGTCTTTGTGCGACGCAGAAAAGGTGAACGAATGGACTCTACATGCCTGGTTCCCACTGTGAAGCATGGAGGAGGAGGTGTGATGGTGTGGGGGTGCTTTGCTGGTGACACTGTTGGGGATTTATTCAAAATTGAAGGAATACTGAACCAGCATGGTTACCACAGCATCTTGCAGCGGCATGCTATTCCATCCGGTTTGCGTTTAGTTGGACCATCATTTATTTTTCAACAGGACAATGACCCCAAACACACCTCCAGACTGTGTAAGGGCTATTTGACCAAGAAGTAGAGTGATGGGGTGCTACACCAGATGAACTGGCCTCCACAATCACCAGACCTGAAACCAATCGAGATGGTTTGGGGTGAACTGGACCGCAGAGTGAAGGCAAAAGGGCCAACAAGTGCTAAGCATCTCTGGGAACTCCTTCAAGACTGTTGGAAGACCATTTCAGGTGACTACCTTTTGAAGCTCATCAAGAGAATGCCAAGAGTGTGCAAAGCAGTAATCAAAGCAAAAGGTGGCTACTTTGAAGAACCTAGAATATAAGACATATTTTCAGTTGTTTCACACTTTTTTGTTAAGTATATAATTCCACATGTGTTAATTCATAGTTTCGATGCCTTCAGTGTGAATCTACTATTTTTATAGTCATGAAAATACAGAAAACTCTTGGAATGAGAAGGTGTGTCCAAACTTTTGGTCTGTACTGTATATATATATATCAAAAAATGACAACCTAACACTAGGATCATCCAGTATCTTTCCATTTTTGAATGTACAGATGTGTACTTTCTCTTTTACTCTTATGTCATTGTTTCTTTTACTTTATTATTTTGTCATACTTGTTTGCATAAACAGTTGACTCCCTTGTACGACATTCAGCAAACAAATAGTTCAGAGTGATTCATTTATAAACAGATGAAATCACAAAGTGTGTATCATCAAGGGAGCAATATCTCTAAATAGTAAAAATGTTTAGTTAGAAGGAAAGAATTGCAAATTTTCAGTTCATCTCCTCTGTCTCTTTTTGGTGGGTAAAAATGAGAAAGACTCCATTCAAAATATAATTTAAAGTATTAGACAAGAGTTGTAATGTATCCAATCTTAAAGGCATAATGGATAGTGAATACCTATCCACAGAATATGTCATCAATATCAGATCAGCCAGGGTCCAACACCAGGACCCCACAATAATAAGCTGCTTCGGCTGCCAGAAGCTGTATAGAAGGTATACGGCCAGAACCAGTTCTGCTCCTTTTGAAGTGAATAAGCGAAGAGCTGCAGTTCCCCGGCACCAATGGTGTCATCCTATCCAAGATGAACTCCAATACAATGCACAGCACAAGTGCTTTTAACAACATTTCAGTTTTTGCCTAATAAGTAAGTAGTTAAAGGGATTTTCTGGGAGGAAATCATTGCCCATATCACTGACTGCAAAGCCATGTGTGAATTTAACAGAAGGGAAAACAGAGCTTCCTTTAAATTTTCCATTCCTTTTGTAAAATCTGCAACAAAAAAAGCAGCATTTCCGTAACCTGAAGGAAGATGGCTGTGCAGTTAGAGCCAGTCCTTTCTTTATTAGCAGTGTTAGCGGTGCTGCTACCACATTCATAAACAATTACAATACAAACTAATATAGTACAAATGCATATTACATTCATTTTATAACTTTTTGCACTGTAATTATTGAGCAAGCAAGGGATTAAACAGTTAAAGAGACTAGTTATGAGAATGCAATGACAGGGAATAGCTGGCAGAAACAACTCTGATTTCTGTTAGTTGGCAACACTTTCTAATTGTAATTAGGTGAAATGAATATCTCAAGATGTTAAGTACCAATAATTAGACAGACTCCTCTGCCAATTTGCTTTTCTCTTTTTTCTTCTTTATGCATGACTCATCTTTTTGCCATTTCCATGTGGGTAGTGTTGCTATCAAGCTTTCCAAAAACACTTATAAAAGACCCTGAGGATATAATTCAGAATATAGGGATAAAAAAATTGTTCTCACTTCTTGACTTTAATCACACAAACACCCCATAAACACATAGTCCTATTCAAGCTTTCTTAAGGGCATTAACCCTTAAAATTGTCTGATCCCTGACCCCCGCCACCCCAAACCTTCTTACTGTAATGTCGCAGGACAGCTCCCGCACAGTGATATCACTTGAGCCATCCTGTCTCCATGATAGCCAGGAGCCTTATAAAGGATCCAAGGCCTGTCATTACTAAATGCCTATTGAGGCTTTTCTCTTCGCATTTTTCAAGCGGAGTGGGGAACAGAATCCACAAGCGCTCACTGAGCGAAGATGTGAATCCAGCCTTATATACCAGTTACACACACACACCCATAGCCCACACATTGTTCATCACTGTAATACCTCCAAAATGGAGGAGCCAATTAGTACAGTCCCTTTACAGTTTGCAGACCAGTTATGTGGTAGCTTTCAGTCCACTGCTATTCTTGTAAGGTTCAAACAGACTTGCAGGAGTCCTTGGCCTCCTTCAGATCTAGAGGTACACTACCGTTCAAAAGTTTAGGGTCACTTAGAAATTTCCTTATTTTTGAAAGAAAAGCAGTTTTTTTCAATGAAGATAACAACATTAAATGACTCATAAATACACTCTATGCATTGTTAATGTGATAAATGACTATTCTCCTTCAGAGGACAGCACAAACAGGCTCTAACCAGAATAGAAAGAGAAGTGAGAGGCCCCTGCTGTACAACTGAGCAACAAGACAAGTACACTAGAGTCTCTAGTTTGAGAAATCGACGCCTCACAGGTCTTAAACTGGCAGCTTCATTAAATAGTACCCACAAAACGCCAGTGTCAACGTCTACAGTGAAGAGGCGACTCAGGGATGCTGGCCTTCAGGGCAGAGTGGCCAAGAAAAAGCTACAGTCATATGAAAAAGTTTGGGCACCCCTATTAATCTTAATCATTTTTAGTTCTAAATATTTGGGTGTTTGCAACAGCCATTTCAGTTTGATATATCTAATAACTGATGGACACAGTAATATTTCAGGATTGAAATGAGGTTTATTGTACTAACAGAAAATGTGCAATATGCATTAAACCAAAATTTGACTGGTGCAAAAATTTGGGTACCCTTATCATTTTATTGATTTGAATACTCCTAACTACTTTTTACTGACTTACTGAAGCACAAAATTGGTTTTGTAACCTCACTGAGCTTTGAACTTCATAGCCAGGTGTATCCAATCATGAGAAAAGGTATTTAAGGTGGCCAATTGCAAGTTGTTCTCCTATTTGAATCTCCTCTGAAGAGTGGCATCATGGGCTCCTCAAAACAACTCTCAAATGATCTGAAAACAAAGATTGTTCAACATAGTTGTTCAGGGGAAGGATACAAAAAGTTGTCTCAGAGATTTAACCTGTCAGTTTCCACTGTGAGGAACATAGTAAGGAAATGGAAGACCACAGGGACAGTTCTTGTTAAGCCCAGAAGTGGCAGGCCAAGAAAAATATCAGAAAGGCAGAGAAGAAGAATGGTGAGAACAGTCAAGGACAATCCACAGACCACCTCCAAAGAGCTGCAGCATCATCTTGCTGCAGATGGTGTCACTGTGCATACAGCACACTTTGCACAAGGAGAAGCTGTATGGGAGAGTGATGCGAAAGAAGCTGTTTCTGAAAGCACGCCACAAACAGAGTCGCCTGAGGTATGCAAAAGCACATTTGGACAAGCCAGCTTCATTTTGGAAGAAGGTCCTGTGGACTGATGAAACAAAGATAGAGTTGTTTGGTCATACAAAAAGGCGTTATGCATGGCGTCCAAAAAACACAGCATTCCAAGAAAAACACTTGCTACCCACTGTAAAATTTGGTGGAGGTTCCATCATGCTTTGGGGCTGTGTGGCCAATGCCGGCACCGGGAATCTTGTTAAAGTTGAGGGTCGCATGGATTCAACTCAGTATCAGCAGATTCTTGAGAATAATGTACAAGAATCAGTGACGAATTTGAAGTTATGCCGGGGATGGATATTTCAGCAAGACAATGATCCAAAACACAGCTCCAAATCTACTCAGGCATTCATGCAGAGGAACAATTACAATGTTCTGCAATGGCCATCCCAGTCCCCAGACCTGAATATCATTGAACAGCTGTGGGATAATTTGAAGCGGGCTGTCCATGCTCGGCGACCATCAAACTTAACTGAACTGGAATTGTTTTGTAAAGAGGAATGGTCAAAAATACCTTCATCCAGGATCCAGGAACTGATTAAAAGCTACAGGAAGCGACTAGAGGCTGTTATTTTTGCAAAAGGAGGATCTACTAAATATTAATGTCACTTTTCTGTTGAGGTGCCCATACTTTTGCACCGGTCAAATTTTGGTTTAATGCATATTGCACATTTTCTGTTAGTACAATAAACCTCATTTCAATCCTGAAATATTACTGTGTCCATCAGTTATTAGATATATCAAATTGAAATGGCTGTTGCAAACACCCAAATATTTAGAACTAAAAATTATTAAGATTAATAGGGGTGCCCAAACTTTTTCATATGACTGTATATCTGAGACTGGCTAATAAAAGGAAAAGATTAATATGGGCAAAAGAACACAGACATTGGACAGAGGAAGATTGGAAAAAAGTGTTATGGACAGACGAATCGAAGTTTGAGGTGTTTGGATCACACACAAGAACATTTGTGAGATGCAGAACAACTGAAAAGATGCTGGAAGAGTGCCTGACGCCATCTGTCAAGCATGGTGGAGGTAATGTGATGGTCTGGGGTTGCTTTGGTGCTGGTAAAGTAGGAGATTTGTACAAGGTAAAATGGATTTTGAATAAGGAAGGCTATCACTCTATTTTGCAATGCCATGCCATACCCTGTGGACAGCGCTTGATTGGAGCCAGTTTCATCCTACAACAGGACAATGACCCAAAGCACACCTCCAAATTATGCAAGAACTATTTAGGGAAGAAGCAGGCAGCTGGTATTCTAGCTGTAATGGAGTGGCCAGCCCAGTCACCAGATCTCAACCCCATTGAGCTGTTGTGGGAGCAGCTTGACCGTATGGTACGCAAAAAGTGCCCATGAAGCCAATCCAACTTGTGGGAGGGGCTTCTGGAAGCATGGGGTGAAATTTCTCCAGATTACCTCAACAAATTAACAGCTAGAATGCCAAAGGTCTGCAATGCTGTAATTGCTGCAAATGGAGCATTCTTTGACAAAAGCAAAGTTTGAAGAAGAAAATTATTATTTCAAATAAAAATCATCATTTCTAACTTTGTCAATGTCTTGACTATATTTTCTATTCATTTTGCAACTCATTTGATAAATAAAAGTGTGAGTTTTCATGGAAAACACAAAATTGTCTGGGTGACCCCAAACTTTTGAATGGTAGTGTATGTACTTACAGTGTTGTGATGTCCACTTAGGGAAAGGGAACCATGAGGGAACACTGCTTCAGGAAGGTTTATATAGGGAGATAATAAGGGCTGCTGGCGTCTGCACATGGTGGTGGGGAGGGGGCAGGGGCGGGAAAAAAAAAATGAATGAATGTGAAGGTGGGACCGATTGCTGTCTATGGAGGGATAAAGGAATGGTGGAAAATTTAGTTGGGTAATGGTACTGGGAAATAAAGTGAAATGGGAAATGGCTTGTAAGGTGGAGGATTATTATAAAGCAGATTCAACTACATCACTAAGTCCGTTAGGGCTTGTCTGTTAAGGGTCCTCTGCGCAAGTCTCCCCGGGAGGCCGAGCCCAAACCTATGCAGATAGATTCCCTACAGAGACGTAAGAGTAAGGACCGTAAGGAACACAGGCTTCAAGAAGGCTTGTGCCTGTACTGTGTCCTAGTCGTCCACTTAGAACCACTGCAGCAGTTGCTGAATGTGCCTTCTCTGACTCTGAGTCAATTGTTTCAGAGCCAATTCTACCTCTGAACGCTGTCATATCCTCTGTTGTTCCTCACAAAGAAGAGAGAAGAGATCACACTGCCTTCTCTCTATTCAGATTTTGATCAATTCTCAGTGGATTTCCAGTACAGCCATGATAGATTCAGGAGCCAGTGGAAACTTTATAGACTTTTCGTTTGCTAAGAAGCATGGGATAAGATTCCGGAAGAGGGCTTCTCCTGTGGTGTTGGAGACAGTGGATGGATCTCCACTAGTCTCAGGACCAGTGGATCAAGAGACTGTACCCCTGAGGATCCTTTTGAAACCAGATCATCAAGAGATACTTACTTTTATGCTAAGCACTTCTTCACATTTTCCTATTATTTTGGGTTTCCCCTGGTTACAGACCCAGAACCCTGTTATCAACTGGGAAACGAAGGAGATACGTTTTCCAGGGAAACACATTCCTGCTACTATGGAGACTCAAGATCCAGCTCCAGTTCTGAGCCTACCCCCTACTACTATGGAGACTCAAAATCCAGCTCCAGTTCTGAGCCTACCTTCTATTTATGAGAGCTTTGCTGATCTGTGATAAGAAGAAAGCAGATCAATTTCCTCCACATTGTCCATATGATTGCCCCATAGAGATTCATCCAGGTGCGGCTATACCTTTTAGCAGCATTTATCCGCTAGCAGGACCAGAATTGAAGGATCTCAAAACATACATCTATGAAAATTTGGTTAAAGGATTCATTCGTCCCTCTTCATCCCCAGAAGGGGCTCCTGTATTCTTTGTTAAGAAAAAGGATGGTTCTCTCCGACCCTGCATAGACTATCGAGAACTTAACAAAGTTACAATTAGAAACCGTTATCCTTTGCCATTAATTCCAATACTGCTGAAGAGAGTACAGCAGGCCAAGATGTTCACGAAATTAGATCTTCGCGGAACATATAATTTAGTCTACATCAGGTCTGGGGATGAATGGAAAACTGCCTTCAGATCTCATTATGGACACTTTGAATACCTGGTCATGCCGTTTGGGCTTTGTAATGCCCCAGCCACTTTCCAACACCTAGTAAATTATATTTTCAGGGATCTTCTAGACCTCTTCGTGGTGATCTATCTGGATGACATTTTGATTTTTTCTAATTCTCCCGAAGAACATCAACAGCATGTGAAGACTGTTTTGGGGCGTTTGAGGGAGAATCATCTCTAAATAAGGCTTGAAAAGTGCGAGTTCCATAGATCGAAAATTCAATTCTTGGGGTACATGATTATACCACAAGGACTGAGCATGGACTCTAGCAAAATACAGGCAATCCTTGATTGGCCCGTACCCAGGACTGTTAAACAAGTTCAGTGCTTTATCGGATTTGCCAATTTTTATTGACGCTTCATTAAGAATTTTTCAGGAGAGGAGCATGGCCTGACGCCTTGCGAGATGGCCGCTTGTTAGGAGAGCTCCGGGACTCCACATATTGTAGCGGCTCATAGCGGCACTCGGCGCTAGCGATCAGCACTGAAAACATACCCATCGGGGACCCTCAGCTTCCAGGACATCGAGGGCATGGCGAAACGGGGGAAAAAAGGCCCCCCAAGGAGACTAACAGATTTCTCCTCCTATCCTCCCGCTCCAACGCGCTGCTGGTAACCTGGAAGCAGGGACAGGCAGTGCTCCAGGTGAGAAAGGGCAGCAGCTCAATCCAATATCTCTGGGACCACCTACAGATAGCAGGGATTCTCAAGGGAGTCAGCAGAGTGGCAATGAGGGCCTACAGCAGGCCCATAAGAGGGGACTACAACCCCGATCAGCTCTCTACTCAGTCCCTACGGGCCAATCTGACACCTCGCCTGCAACAACTTCATCCCAAGCATGTAGTCTTACTCCTTCGCAGAGCCCTGTTAAACAAAAGATGAGGTGGGACACCACCTTTTGCTTTGACTCCCGACCAACTGCAGAGGAACCCCAACTGAATGATTCTGATGTGCTACAAGCTATCCCTGCAGGTACTCAATCTGCTTCTGAGTCCTTTTTAAAAGATATAATGTTAGCATTGCATAGATCTATCCAGAAAGATATCAATAAGGCGATTACGTCCGTCCCATCCACTGTTGACACTCCGGGTGACAGACTTAACCATGTCGAGAATAAAATGGGCGAATTTGCTTCAGCACATAATACCATAACGATCTTGAGCTTAAGTTAAACTTAAGCTTGCTGATATCGAAGACAGAAATAGACGGAACAATGTTAAGTTCCGCGGCATACCGGAATCAGTCACCACCAGGGACTTAATTCCTTTCTTGTAACAGTTAATGAAAGTGACCCTGCCGCACAGTTCTGAGGTGGACCTGATAATAGATAGGGCTCACTGTCTTCTCAAACCAAAAGGTATGCCAGATCACATCCCTAGGGATACTCTCGCCCGCATACATTTCTACCATGTCAAGGATCGCCTCATGTTTGCATCCAGGAAAGATCCTCTCTGCCTGAGCCGTTCAAGGCAATTCATCTGTTTACTGACCTTTCCCAGGCTACCATCGCCGCCAGAAGGAAGCTTGCTCCTATAACGGCGGTCCTACGTCAGCACAATGTCCCCTATAGATGGGGATTTCCTACTAAAGTTATTATCATCAAAAATGGAGTGACTTATACGTTTCATTCCTTTGATACTGGGAAAAGCCTTTTGCTACAATGTAACTTGCTGCTGCCTGCACCTGAAGTTCAGAAATAATCAAAACCTGAGTCCCACAAACTGGATCCTCTGTGGAAATCTACTGTCTCAGCCAAGTAAAAAGCCCACGATGGACACATTGTGAGTCTTTTGTGGTGCGATATGTGTTTCTACCCTATGGCAAACTTTCCCCCAAGTTTGCGCAGTGTTATACTGCCCGGTCTCGTCCGACTATTTTTCTTACTGCTGAAAAGTTGTATGTTTCATATTGTTCTTAACCAGTTTTTCCCCTAACTCAGCTCAAATATCCTTCCTGAATTTGGTACTGAGGGTAAAGAAGCAAATTCAGGGCCAAGCTATTTTATGCAGTGATTTTAATATTGTACACAATGCTGCTGCTGATTCTACTTACCGCGGCAAGCATACACCCCAACAATTAGGTCCCTGGCTCCGGCAAGAAGAGTTTCATGATGCCTGGAGGTGTTTTCACGCCTCCGAGAAAGACTTTACTTATTATTCTGCTAGTCACCACTCTTATTCCAGATTAGACATGTTTCTGGTTCAGACTGACTTGCTCCTTAAAGTGCAATGTTGTGAAATAGGTAACATCACGTGGTCTGACCACGCGCCCATTACACTTACCATCCGCTCTGGTGCCACAGCAGTCCCTCCTATGTCCCTGAATTTGGTAACTGAGAAATAGACTGCTGACATTTCCGAATTTTTCACTATTAATTCTCCCTCGGTAGATGATAAATTTTGCCTTTGGAACTCCCACAAGGCCTTTGTCAGGGGCTTATTGATACAAAACATCTCGCACTTTAAGCGCAAGAGATTGCAAACTATGAAGGAGCTGCTTACTTCTATTGTGACCTTAGAGCAGCAGCATAAGATTGCCCCTAGCTCCACCCTCTTGGCTGTTTTGCATAAAGCTAGAGATGACCTAAGGGCCCACTTACTGGTGGACTTTGAAAAACACTCCAAACGATTGAAAGCCTCTTATTATGGGTCATATAATAAAGCGACCAAATTAATGGCACAACGAGTTAAAGCGGCAAGAGTTAAATCCAGAATCCCCTTTGTTTTTTCTAAATCGACCAAGGACAAACTTTACCATCCTCAGCATATTGCAGACGAATTTAGCAAATATTACCAGGACCTGTACAATCTGAAGGAAGACTCGGACACTGTGCAGCCTTCTAGTTCAGATATTAATGGGTACCTAAACTCCTTGTCCCTTCCTTCTGTTACCGATTCGCAGCTTCAGTTCTTGAATACATCTATATCCACTCAGGAGGTGGCTAAGGCAATAGATGGTCTGAAACTTAATAAATCCCCCTGCCCGGATGGGTTTTCTGGAAAATATTATAAGCTGTTCAAACTACTCATTCTTACATATCTTATGGAGGTGTTTAACCTAGCTATGTCGACAGGTAAATTTCCCCTAGAGATGTTGTCTGCTACGATTGTAACGTTACCTAAACCGGGCAAGGATTCCTCTCTTCCTCCTATCTATCGGCCAATTTCACTATTAAATCTAGATGTCAAGTTATTTGCCAAGGTACTGGCAAACCGACTCCTCGACGTCATGCCTACATTGATAGGCCGTGACCAGGTGGGATTCACTAAAGGGAGACAGGCCCCGGATAGGACGAGACGTGTGATCGCGTTGATTGCGGCGGCTCGGGTCTGGCGGCGCCTTCTCTGCTCCTGTCCTTGGATGTGGAGAAGGCGTTCGACAGGGTTCATTGGGGATACCTTTTTGAGGTTTTACATAAATTTGGTCTCTCGGGCCCCATAGCTACTGCTATTTTTGCACTCTACTCTAGTCCATCCGCACGAGTTCTGGCGAATGGGGTTCTGTCCCGCCCCTTCCCTACCTCAAATAGCACGAGACAGGGATGCCCGCTGTCCCCCTTAATATTTTCTTTAATGATGGAGCCCTTAGCTGAAACAATTCGGTCACACCCACGCCTTATTGCTGTCAAGCTGGGTCAGACTGAACACAGAATTAATTTATTTGCAGATGATGTGATTCTGTCCCTGTCTGTTATTCTGATAGCACGCTAAGTACTGTTTCCCAGACTTTGTCGGATTTTGGAGCATTGTCATATTACAAAGTTAATGAATCCAAGTCCCAGATTTTGGGAATTGTTCTGACACACACTAATATACGTTGTATTAAAGATTCTTCGCCCTATCAATGGTGCCCACAATCTATACCCTACCTGGGAATTCAGCTGACCTTAAATCCAAAAGATTTGATTAGGTCCAACTTTCCGGGTCTGTTGGCTTCCCTCCAGAAAGAGCTTGATGTTCTGACTAGATTTGAGCACGGTTGGATGGGGAGAATAGTATTATATAAAATGTTAATCTTACCTAGAATACTTTACTATTTAAGAACTTTGGTGATTCCGATACCCAGGTCTGTTTTCCAGGGTTTCCAAAACAGATGATGGCCTTTATCTGGAATGGCTGTAAACACAGAGTATCTTTGCAAACACTCTTTAAGGTGAGAGACAACGGAGGTATGGGAGTGCCAAATCTGTACAACTACCATTTAGCCATAACTTTGGGTCATCTTAAGTTTTGGCTCACATCGAACCACGACAAACTGTGGCCGGCTATGGAGGCCCAAATGGCTCAGATTACTGATTGGGAGGGTTTTTTGTTAGCGTCAGGGCCCAGCAAGCGCATACCCCTCATTGCTCCACCAGCTGTACAGGCCATGGTTGGGGCATGATGAGCCCTTTGTGCTATTTCGGACAGCGACATTCCTGGGGTCACCTTGAATTTGCTACTTACAACACTCCCTCACGAGATCCCACATTTGTCTCTAGATACGTGGTGCAGCTGTGGGATAATGTACATTTCTGATCTCTATAGGGGTGATGCCATTGTACCCTTCTCTATGTTAGAGGAGAATCATAATCTTCCCGCAAGGGAGAAATTTACCTATACTAGACTAGTTTCCTTTCTTTAAGACACCCCCCTGGCTCAAGTAAGCTTGCCACAGCCGGCTGCTGACCTCCTACACCCACAGACTTCTCCAGCTGCTTATAACACGAAAACTCTATACCGCACTGTGAACATGGACTGCACCTTTTGGAAGTCCAAACACATGCACCTGTGGGAGGAGGATTTCGGCCGTAGATTTGAGACCGGCAGACAATTAGATGGGCTAAGCAATCTACGGTATGTGACTCACACTGGAAGTATAGTAAAGTGCTCTTACGCTGGTATTACCCTCCCCTTTGTCTAGCTAAGTTCTATCCTACTTGTCCTTCTTGCTGTTGGAGAGGTTGTGGAGGGGTTGGCTCCCTGTTCCATGTGTTCTGGCACTGCCCGATCATCCAGCCCTTTTGGGTATCAGTTTTTTCATTAATTAATAAACTGTGTGGTGGTGGGGTAGGATCTACACCCGAGATGGCACTGCTACTGTTGGACATCCATACGACTCCAAGCAGGTATAGGACTGTCATGTGCCAAGTATTTGGGGCGGCTCGCCTGCTTATCGCCTGCTTATTATAGATGGAAGTCTGCCTCTTGCCCGACCTTGACAGAGCTGATTTCTGTGGTATCGTTGAACTAATATTATGAATAAATTTATGCACATAACGGTGGAACCCTGGAGAAATTCCGGAAGAATTGGGAGATATATTTTTAATATATCACAATTACTAGTTTTTATGCATTTATTTATTTTCTATATAGTAATTATGATGCATTAATTGTATCATGAACTTTATTTTATATATTTTATTAATTTTTACTACGTTTTCTCTATATATATGATCTTATTTATATTCCTAAATTTTGTAAATTCAATTTAGATTTAATTTTTAATTTTATATTTAATACCTGTTCATTTTCTGATGTTCATTTTGTGTATTATGTTTATTTACCTATTTGTATGCAGTGGCCTGATGAAGACGCCGCTACGGCGTTGAAACACGTAGCTCCACCCTCAATATTTTTATTCGTGTCCTTTCTGGAACCAATAAAGTGTGTGTTTTTTTACCATATAGACACAAGTGTCTCCCTCATTTGGTTCAGCAGCGCTTTATCATTTCCCAATTTTTTTCTTTTTTCCTTGTTGTATACTACATACCACCTACTTTGTAGGTTGGTTTCTGGGTAAGAGCTGCAGATGACTGAACTAATTTTTCCTACAAAGATTCATTCTATTATTCACGGGCGCCAGGTTTTTTCTTATTTATCTTAACAGACAAGGAAGGAGAAAAAATGTTACTCCCATTCAAGGCGACCCATCTCTTTCTCTCTTGTCTGCGTTCTGTAATACGAGTATCAATACGGATACAATGGTTAATAAAATTATCCAAGCTGGAGGGAGCCTCAGCTCAGGCAAGCTCATCTTTAACAGTACTGGATAAACCTTCACGGAAAAGTGGAAGCTGAGCATCACTGTTCCAGTTCGCATCAATAGCCCATCTTCGGAACTTCATAGCATAGTCTGTGACGGAACGCCTGCCCTGGCGTAAAGTTAATATAGTTGCTTCAGCAATAGCACGCCGATTAGGATCGTCAAACATTTGACTCATAGCTACAAGGAAATTTGTCAGATTGTTTAAGAGAGGATCATCAGTCTCAATTAACAGGTTGGCCCCAGCTAAGGCTTTGTGAGTCAGAAGCATGATGATGTGAACCGAGAGCAAGGCAGGTGGTTTGGACTCCGCAACCAGAAATGAACGCACACGCGGTAGTTCAAGAAAAGAATATATATTTACTATAAGTTAATAAAGGCTATTTGAAGGTAAAATGACAGGGATAAAGACAAGCAAAATATACAATATAGCATGAACAATTTCAAGGCAAATTCTGCAATGGTTTCTACTTTTACTCTGTCCACTTCTGCAGTATGGACACTGAATGAACAATATACTCAAAACTATCCCTAACTGACCCTGACATCACATTTGGGTGCACCCCCTTTTCCCCAGTGGTCCAGGTGGACCGCTTACAGTCTGTAGAAGCGCGCGGTGGGGCCCAAAGTCGTTCCTTTCTTTTATAGTGAAACGTCCTCTCCTCACTGTTATCAGGATCTTGGGAGAAATGAAGTCCTCTTTAACAGGGAAACCCAATGAATGCAATGTAATCCAACAGCAGATTCCACTCAGCACACTGACAGTCCTGCCGAATCCATACACTGAGCTGGGATGTAAGCCGGGGTTTAGCAGGTGCTGTCCAGTACATCAACAGCACTGCGAGTCTCTATCTGTGGTATCCATATACACAGTCACAATGTCAGTCTCACTGATCAGCCACTGAGCACAGTTCCTTTCACGTGGACTCACTAGTCCTGTTGTCTCTTTACACTCTGTTTGTCTCTGGACCAAGATACAGCTTAGCTGTACAGAAAAATCTCCACACCAGTTCAATACAACACTTGCTAAGATGGCTGCTGCTCTCTGTCTCGTCACTTCCTGCTTCTCTGCTCACATTCTGTCTGCAGAACAGGCAAGCTGACATAAAAGGGGGGGGGGGGGTCACTCCAGCATCATGTCACAATTACAATGGCTGCTGTCTTAAAGGAACAGAATCACAGAAATACATTCAACATTAACAGTTTATACAGACAAATAAAGCTTAGGACAACATTGGCTGTCTCTTACAATGATACACAATACCTTGGACCAATCAGTTGGAAACTTGGCGTCAAAATATAACCGGCATTGATTTATGAAGCCACGGAACTTGTCACGTTCACCGCAAAATCTAAAAGTGGTAACTTGGGAATAGGAATGGCAGTGGAAACTGTTACCTGCGTCTCCAATTGTATAGCCCGGTTACGTAGTTCTTTAATTGCTTGACCAAACACCTGGGCGTTATGGTTAGATTGTCCGTCTATTGCATCGATTCTTGCTTTTAAGGACTGTATCTCAGTGTGCATAGTGGTGGTAAGATTGTATAATTTCTTAAAACGCATCTCCAAACTCTCTGACCCAACGATCTCCGTCATCATAGCCTGAGTATTCTGTCAAGACTCTCTTATCGGGCTTCCGGAGATCAATGCCCGGGATCTGTAGTGCAACAGGTAGTATGCTGGAACTTGTAGTGCACTGGTAGTAGCAGGTATCCACAGTGCAGCGAGCAGTAGCAGGCATTCACAGTGCAACAGGTAGCAGCAGGTATCCACAGCGCAGCAGGCAATAGCAGGTATCCACAATGCAGCAGGTAGCAGCAGGTTTCCACAATGCAGCCGGCAGTATGCTGGAACTTGTAGTGCACTGGCAGTAGCAGGTATCCACAGTGCAGCAGGTAGTAGCAGGTATCCACAGTGCAGCAGGTAATATAGAACCAACTGATATCAGTAGGCCCCATCTCAAGGATTGTCAGAAGCAGGCTTCAAACACAATACTCAGGCACTGAGCGATCACGTGCAGGAGTTCAAATAATCAACAGGCAGGAACCAAGATGGCCACAGACAGGAAACACACAAAACGCCATCTTGCTATGGGACTGGTACTGGCAAAACAAAGAGTTCATCAATTAAGATCCTGACACTTAGGGTCATATAATCCTTTCCATTTCAGCAGATATTCTAACTTCTTCAGGTGTCAAGCAGGCCAGGCATACTGATAGTTTGCTTCAATTATTTCTTAAAATTCTGTAAATTGTCACTCCGCTAGCTCGATGTTAATGTAGCATGTACTCCTATACAGGGATAACCATATGGATAATCCAGGTTCATTTATGATTTTTTATATAACATTTTCTGTATTCCTCTATTTTTGTTTGATATCTGGATATGGATATGCTTAGACTTGAGATTGAATATTCATGATAAATAGATGGCTGTGCTGGTAAAAAATGACCACACCCACTGGATTATAGAGAAGACATTGCAAACTGTGCATGTTTTACAATATCTACTTAAATTTATAGAAGTCATGTACAGTGTACTAGCACATGTTCTGTAGACAGACCCTAGTGCAACATACATTATATGTCATGACAACATAACTTTGCTGTAGCAACCAAAGTTTAGCATATTATAACCATAAGGACTGAATTTTGCAATCATCCAGTTAAATAGTAGCATGCCTGTAAACAGATTACATCTGCCAGGTTTTCAATGCTTAAGGTAATATGCCTGTCTTTAGTCATCAATCTGTCCAAAATATTCCCTGGCTTTTTACTATTGTGTAATGCATAATTTAGGAAATATTGATATTGTACTTTCATACATCTAGATTGCCATTTCAACTATATTGTTGCACTGATTGCCATGGTGTTTTATTGATAACAGGACAGCACTATGAAAAGATTCTCGATTACAGTCCACAAATAAGGTAGAGATGTATTAAAGGATAAACAGCAGACCTCTGATATGACAGCATATTTGTCCTGGATGTAGGATTAAACCAGCGATTAATAGTGCATATGTTCATATTGCTCAACTATGAGTGTTTTAGCACTCACAGGTAGCTTTGCAGCAGGAAAGCTGATAATTACTTACTGGAAATCTACTTCCTTGAGTCAACGACAATACCCCTGGAGAGACCGCCTGTTGGAGGCCCTACATGTTATAGATTCCTGACCTGGCCTGTACAGTAAAAAGGCAACAAATGCCTGTAAATATCTAAGCAAATCACCTAAAAAGCAGTTATAGTGTAGACCACTGTTATCTGTTTAGTAAACAATGGACACTGTTATCCCATCTGAAGATCAAGTGTTAATAGGGCTTGGAGAAAAATGTAATAAAAGGATATAAGCCTTACCCCCTGGGTATACAGTATGTCTAAGTGGTGGTGATGGGGGGGCCCACTTATAAAACCTTTGTACTGGACTCCCGAATGTGTTAAAACAGCCCTCTGGCTACTCCTGTTCTGCTGGATTGCGGATTGTCAACAGGGATCATTCCCTGCTATAGACCCCTGTACAGGTGCAGTGTTTTTTGGCCAAGTCAGGTTTTTATGCAAATTTTTCTTTTTTATGGCGTCTTTGCCACTTTCCTGAAAGGGAGCATTGTGAGAGGTGTGGTATGAGCAGGGCTATCACCCTGCCAGATTTATAATTATTTATTCAAGTTTACTATTGTTCATAAGTAAAAATGTTGAACAAACTTTTTTCTAATGTTGAAAAAAAAATTAAACATAGATATCCCTTTTCCCATTGATGCTAAAGTGCTATGCAAGAAAATACAGTGTTTTGCCGCAGTGGAAAAGCCGCAGCAAAAAAATACTGTGATTTACAATACCTGCAAAGGGAATGAGATCCTGGCTAATCCCATCCACACATTGCAGAAAAAAATTTGAGAAGCTGCATTTTCAAAATTGCAGAATATCAATTATACCTTCAGAAATGCTGGCGCTTTCCCTATAATAAGGGAAGAAAATCCACAGAGAAAAAATCAACAAAAATGCAATGAAAAATGCTGCGGAAAAAAAAAGTGAGGCGTTTCCACTGCATTTTTTTGCAACCTTTCTCTGCGTGGGGCCTTAGCCTAAAGGAGTATACTCATGAAAAACATTTATGGCCTATCCAAAAGATAGGCCATAAATGTCTGAAAGATGCAGATCCCACCTCTGAGACCAACACCTATCTCTAAAATGAGCCCCCTCTAACCTCCATGCCCCGCTCTGAGCTATGCTGTGAGTGTGAGTTATGGAAACAGTGTATAACAGTGATCTATTTTGTTTGTGTTACTCCCATTCACTCCTAAAGGGGTTACTGAAACAGCATAGCTTTATGTAGAGCTGAATGTCTTCTTAGTCTTGTCACGGCCTGGTAAGTAGCCAGGTATAGCGGCTAGGGGGGCTCATTTTAGACATAGATGGGGGTCCCAGAGGTGCCTCCAAAAATGTAATCAAAAAGTAAAATATAACCCAAAATTGTACCAACAGAATGTACGGCTCATTCTCCAAAAATCAAGCTCTCACACAGCTCTATGGACTCTCCATTGACAAAATAATAAAGTTATTGTCACGAAAGAATATGGTAACAATAAAAAAAATAATATTTGGCATATAAATTACTTTATTTTATAATAATAGCACAACAAAAATATACAAGGCTGGGTTCACATCTGCATCAGAGTCTCTGTTGGAGACACTGTCGCAGATACTGCCAAAAATCAGAAGAGAAAAAGTCCTGCACAGATACCCGAAGGACACCATTTTAGTCAATGGGGTACGCCGGTGTCCATTTGTAATCGCTGTTGTAGCAGTCTAGCTCCCCATCATTCAGGTCCCCGATGAATCTGAATGAGAGAGAGCCCGGTGCTTGTGTGATCTTGCATACATTTGTTATGATTGCAGTCATACTGACCCACAGAATAAAGTTAACATGTTAATTATGTGCACAGCGGTTATAAGAGTTCATAAAATGTAATCGATATGCTATACTATTGAAAAAGAGCAATCCAACTTGTCATACAAAAAACAAACCCTCTTACAGCTACATCAACAAACAATGGAAATGTTATGGCTTAAAAGATGTGAAATGGTAAAAACAAAAAAGGTTATGACCTTAACTATCAAATTAGGGTTCTCAAGGCGTTAAATTAATACTTACCATAGAGCAGACACCCTGTATAAATAAAGACACCTAAATCAGACTCTCTATACACAGAACCAGCTCAGACCCCAATCAATTCAAACCTCCAACTCCCTAAATACAGGCCCAGGGCACACCTTTGACCTCCTAAACTAATAAAGCCCCCAAAACATACCCCATACACTTACACAGCAGCTCACACTCTCATTGGCCTCCCTGGTGGTCTCCAATCTGGCTTTAAGACCTACACAGATATGGTCACCTGACCTTCCACAGGGCCAGTCGATAACTGCCAAAAACAGTTTTGCTGTGTTTTTCTCCATGATTTCCAGCAAAACCTGTGATAAAACCACAATGTGCAATAAGTCTTTGGGTCATCCAAGTCACCATTATTGCTTGACTCAATTTTAATATAAAGCTCCTATGTCCATAAAAGTCTAATACTTTTATAAGAATCCTTTTACGTCCTTTTACATGCATATTAATAAAATACTAAGCTACGTGAGCTACTCATACTGCATGGAAAAGTTACAATATAGTAGATTATGCCATGAGACAACAACATGTTAACCTTGTTGCCTTTACATTGTATACAGCTTTAATCAGCCATCTGCAATGAATTATGTGTTTTTTCTACTCTGTATTCTAGAAAATATTTAAAAAAATGTAGTATGAAAAACACACAAATATTTCAATAAAAATGTACTCAAATTATATCAATAAGTGGAAATTTGTTTGTCCCATTGTTATTACAGATATATAAGTGTATGCCACAGGTTCTTGATTACTAGAAACAGGGAACATTTGTAATGTAAGCTACTTCCCTGATTTTGGCGGGATGTTTTCTCAGTATGTTTAGCACATTTGATTGCAGAGCATTTGATCAGAGAACTACACTGACTATTATATAAAAGGGTTTAAAGGAGAACAACGGTTTTACTTTGATACGTTTAATGTATAGTGTCTTATAATGTCACTTTTGAGCTTGATGAGACCAAAAAAGAAGATTTTGACCTAAAGTAATATTCCCTCTACAGACATGTATCCTCATCCACAGCATGATTGTTTTATCTCTGGTTACACTAGGACCCCTAACAACAGCAACAGGGATGTATGCAGCATTTTCCAAAGGGGGAATTCACAGGGAGAGGGTGGAGCTCTCCACACACAGCATAATGCCCTGTTAGTACACACATTATAATGCTCTTCTTAGTGCCCCCTAAGTATACCTACACATTATAATGCACTCCATACAGTGTAATGCCCCCCAAGCCACAACAAAGTACATGGCCTAGGGAGTCAGCAGTGACAATGCTTCTTAATATTCCTCCCTGTTATATCTCCCTGCTCCTGCCACTTGCACTCACTACATCAGAGCGACACCAGCACCAGGTGCAAAGAAGGCGTAGGGAGCCCCAAGAGAAGAGAGTACTGAGAAGCATACTCAATGCTCACTACCTGAGACTGCCAGTAACCAGTGAATACTTCCAGCAGTATGGAAGTGCTCATTGGTTACCAGCTGGCTTTGGTAAGCAATGAGCCACTGTTTTCCTGATGATAATCACCATCATTTGAGATTGGTGGTCAGACATGGGTCAGCAAGGGGGAGGTTTCAACCATAAAATCGCTCCTTATACACACCCATGCCGAGCAATCAGAATAGCAAGGGACCACATATTCCCTTGAGTGGTCTATGTGAATGAAACAGTGGTGATTGAGATTGAATATTTACAGTCCCATGGATTTAGTGGTGACCGCACATGTACACCACTGCTTCATTCACACGCTTTTGAGCCCCTGTTCTCCTAATCCCTGGGAGTCTGAGCAGTCAGATTGCCAGAGATCAGGCATTTGTCCCCGTTCCTGTAGAGGATAAATGTCATTAGTGGGAAAACCCATTTAATATAAAAGGAAAAACATGCATACTCTTCTTCCCCCAGACACAAAAAACATCTCACAGTAAAAGAAAATTATATTATTGAATTTGTCAGTTAGTAGTTATTGAAGCAAACTACATTAGACTTGGATCAAAATGGAAAAAAAAAACAGCCCTGGAATAAAATTTATATCGCACCTGTTGAAATCCTAGTTCTTGCTTTATTAAATAAATGTATACATTTCCTGTTTCTGCCTCTGCAGATGGACTTGCTACTTGAATTTGCTACTCTTCATCTCCACAACTTTCTGTGTTCATGACCTCTACATTGAATATACTATAATTAGGAATTTCAGCGAGAGAGAACTTGAATATACTGGTTACAAATAGTATAAAGAGCAGTACTTCATGTAAAAGTGGTTTTCTAGCTCAATGATATTGATGATTTGTCTTTAGGATAGTAGATCAGTAAGAGACACCCCTACCAACTAGCTGTTTCAAGAGGCTGCAGCACCCTACACAGAGCCCTACATTGTATAGTGGCTGTGCTTGGTATTGCAGCTCAAGCACTGAACTGCAAACTGTCATGTGATCAATGAACATGATGAGACATAAGCGTTGCTCACTAATACATTACTATTGCATTGTTTGATTGCTTATTGATTGATTTATGTTTCTCATGAAATAGCTACACAAAAGCATAATTTAAAAAAATAAAAAAAATAAAAATTGATTTCACTATAATCGTAGTGAACAACTGATTAAAGTTAACAAGTCAATAATACCGCACATGGCATTTAAAAAAAAAAAAAAATCTATGCTGTTTTTTAAAAAAAATAACATTTTTCATTTTTACAACCCAACTATACCTTTTCAAATACATGCCAATATTTGATATGCTACTTGATACTTGATATGCTATTTGATATCAGGTCAGTGGATGTTTTCAGCACAGTTTACAGATGGATCCCTGTAAAATTAAAAAAAAAAAGCCCTTGTCATTATTCGCCATAATAATATGGTAGATGACAGCTCTTCAAATATGATGCCTGCTCAGAAGCACTTTTGTTTTGTAGGACAGCTCCCGTGCTGTGAGATCACAGAAGCCGTCCTACTTCCATAACAGCTGGGGCCTAGTATTATGACAAGCCTCAATAGATACACAGGCATTTTGCCATAAACTGCAATATAATTGCATTGCAGTCTAGGGCAGAAGTGATCTGTTGATCGCAGATTCAAGCCTTCGATCAACAGATATATATATATGCAGTACATCTGGCCTAGCAAAAAAAAAAGAAATTTTACGCAGCCCATATACAGAAATATAAAAAGTTGCGGTTGTCAGACTATGGCGATTTAAAAAAATATATATATATTTTTTTAAACTTTTGGATTTTTGCTAAAGTATCAGAGCATAACAAATCTAAATTTTGCATCGCTGTAATCGTAACAACCAACAGAATATACTGTAGTCATTTTCGCTGCTCTGTGAATGCTATAAAAAAAGACCCATAAGAAATCGATTAAAATTTTTTTTTCTTTTTTTTAAATCCCCCATTCAGTTTTTTTTTTTGTTTTTTTTGCAGCTTACATTCTTCTAACCCACAAAAAAAATAAAATAAAAAAATAAAAATGTTATGGCTTTTAAAAGGCAGGGAGTAAAAAACGAAAATCGGGAAAATAAAACTAAAAATTACTACAACAGGAAAGGGTTAAACACAAACATATCATAAATACAACATAAAAAGGTAAACTATAATTAACTGTGCAGTGACCATGCTGCACTACTACTGCTCAGATTCCATGCCAGCAGGGGCGTAAATATCGGGGTAGCCACGGTAGCGGCTGCCACAGGGCCTGGGACATTAGGGGCCCCGGAGCCCTGTGGCAGCCGCCACTGTGAACCCCACAAACCAGTAACGATCGTGGTCGCAGGGGGTGCAACCGTGAACGAACCTGGCAGGGTACGAAGCCCGCGGCCAGCTGGAGGTGGCCGGGCCCTGGACCATTATGATAGCGGTCGGGGAAAGCCTGGTTCCCCGACCGCTATACATACTGTTATTGGAAAGGAGTCCTGGCATATTGTAGGCCCCTTTCCAATAGATGGCAGCCCAGGGGAGGTGACTGAAAATAATAAACACATATTCTCACCTCTCCTGGACACAGCGTCCTCTCCGGCGCTCCTCCGTCATGACTGAGGCCTGTGATTAGGCCCCAGCGGTCACATGGGGCGCAGCCGCGTAATGATGTCAGTGCGCCCCCATGTGACCGCTGAGGCCCAATCACAGGCCTCGGCAGCGACGTCGGAAGAGAGCCTGAAGACGCTGAAGACGGCAGGATGGAGCAAGGATGCCAAGGAAAGGTAAGGCAAGGTGAGTATGAATGTTTGTTATTTTTAATCACCTTCCCCGGGTCTCCGATTATTATACTCTGGGGTCTGAGGAAACCCCAAATTATTATAATAGCACCGAAGCGGAGGGGGGCTGTTGGGAGCTTATAATACTGTGTGTGGGCCACTGTAGAGCATATAATACTGTGTGTGGGCCACTGTAGAGCATATAATACTGGGTGGGGGCCACTGTAGAGCATATAATACTGAGTGGGGGCCACTGTAGAGCATATAATACTGGGTGGGGGCCACTGTAGAGCATATAATACTGGGTGAGGGGCATATAATCCTGGGTGGGGACCACTGTGGGGAGCATATAATACTGTGTGGGGGCCACTGTAGGGAGCATATAATACTGGGTGGGGCCCACTATGGGAAGCATATAATACTGAGTGGGGACCACTGTGTGGAGCATATTATACTGTGTGTGGGGGGAGCAATGTAGAGCATATAATGCTGTATGGGGGCCACTGTGGAGCATATAATGCTGTGTGGGGGCCACTGTTGAGCATATAATACTATCTGGGGCCACTGTTGAGCATATTTTACTGTCAAATGTTTGCCTTGGGGCCCAGCCACTCCTAGTTACTCCACTGCATGCAAGTGAAGAATACAGAAATTGGACATACAGTACACAGAAGACTTGAAGATTTGGACTTCATAATCTACAGAAGTATTTTAGCACTGTTATGAGAAAGTGGTAGTTTAGATATAGTATCAATGAAAAGGCTAAAAGCAGTTGGAATAGTAAAGGTTATAACTATTTCGGTGATGACAAATTTATATAGTTTTTGTTATGTTCTGATAACTTAACAAAAATCCAAAACTTTAAAAAAAATGTTTTTGAAGTCGCCATATTCTGACAACCACAACTTTTTATATTTCTGTATATGGGCTGCATAAAATGTCTTTTTTTGCTGGGCCAGATGTACTATATATACAGTGGGTACGGAAAGTATTCAGACCCCTTTAACTTTTTCACTCTTTGTTTCATTGCAGCCATTTTCTAAAAGCAAAAAAGTTCATTTTATTTCTCATTAATGTACATTCAGCACCCCATCTTGACAGAAAAAAAAAACAGAAATGTAGATATTTTTGCAAATTTATTAAAAAAGAAATACTGAAATATCACATGGTCATAAGTATTCAGACCCTTTGCTCAGTATTGAGTAGAAGCACCCTTTTGAGCTAGTACATCTATGAGTCTTCTTGGGAATGATGCAACAAGTTTTTCACATCTGGATTAGGGGATCATCTGCTATTCTTCCTTGCAGATCCTCTCCAGTTCCGTCAGGTTGGATGGTGAACTTTGGTGCACAGCCATTTTCATGTCTCTCCAGAGATGCTCAATTGGGTTGAGGTCAGGGTTCTGGCTGAGCCAGTCAAGAATGGTCACAGAGTTGTTCCGAAGCCACTCCTTTGTTATTTTAGCTGTGTGCTTAGGGTCATTGTCTTGTTGGAAGGTGAACCTTCGGCCCAGTCTGGGGTCCAGAGCACTCTGGAAGAGGTTTTCTTCCAGGATATCTCTGTACTTGGCCGCATTCATCTTTCCTTCAATTACAACCAGTCGTCCTGTCCCTGCAGCTGAAAAACACCCCCATAGCATGATGCTGCCACCACCATGTTTCACTGTTGGGATTGTATTGGGCAGGTGATGAGCAGTGCCTAGTTTTCTCCACACATACCGCTTAGAATTAACGCCAAAAAGTTCAATCTTCATCTCATCAGACCAGATAATCTTATTTATCATAGTCTGGGAGTCCTTCATGTGTTTTTTGGCAAACTCTGTGTGGGCTTTCATATGTCTTGCACTGAGGAGAGGCTTCCTTCGGGCTACTCTGCCATAAAGCCCCGACTGGTGGAGGGCTGCAGTGATAGTTGATTTTGTGGAACTTTCTCCCATCTCCCTACTGCATCTCTGGAGCTCAGCCACAGTGATCTTTGGGTTCATCTTTACTTCTCTCACCAAGGCTCTTCTCCCACAATTGCTCAGTTTGGCTTGATAGCCCGCTCTAGGAAGAGTTCTGGTCATCCCAAACTTCTTCCATTTAAGGATTATGGAGGTCACTGTGCTCTTAGGAACTTTGAGTGCTGTAGAAATTCTTTTGTAACCTTGGCCAGATGTGTGCATTGCCACAATTCTGTCTCTGAGCTCCTTGGGCAGTTCCTTTGACCTCATGATTCTCATTTGCTCTGACATGCACTGTGAGCTGTGAGCTCTTATATAGACATTTGTGTGCCTTTCCTAATCAAGTCCAATCAGTTTAATTAAACACAGCTGGACTCCAATGAAGGAGTAGAACTATCTCAAGGAGGATCAGAAGGAAATGGACAGCCTGTGAGTTAAATATGAGTGTCACAGCAAAGGGTCTGAATACTTATGACCATGTGAAATTTCAGTTTTTGTTTTTTAATAAATTTGCAAAGATATCTACATTTCTGTTTTTTTTCTATCAAGATGGGGGGCTGAGTGTACAGTAATGAGAAATAAAATGAACTTTTTTGCTTTTAGTAAATGGCTGCAATGAAACAAAGAGTGAAAAATTGAACGGGTTCTGAATAGTTTCCGTACCCACTGTATATATATATATATATATATATATTGGTATATATTTATATTTACTGTATATGTATATATATATATACAGTGCCTTGCGAAAGTATTCGGCCCCCTTGAACTTTTCAACCTTTTGCCACATTTCAGGCTTCAAACATAAAGATATAAAATTTAAATTTTTTGGTGAAGAATCAACAACAAGTGGGACACAATTGTGAAGTGGAATGAAATTTATTGGTTATTTTAAACTTTTGTAAAAAATAAAAAACTGAAAAGTGGGGCGTGCCAAATTATTCGGCCCCCTTAAGTTAATACTTTGTAGCGCCACCTTTTGCTGCGATTACAGCTGCAAGTCGCTTGGGGTATGTCTCTATCAGTTTTGCACATAGAGAGACTGAAATTCTTGCCCATTCTTTCTTGGAAAACAGCTCGAGCTCAGTGAGGTTGGATGGAGAGCGTTTGTGAACAGCAGTTTTTTGGCCATTCTAACACCTGGATACGTTTATTTGTGAACCATTCTATTGTAGATTTTGCTTTATGTTTGGGATCATTGTCTTGTTGGAAGATAAATCTCTGTCCCAGTCTCAGGTCTTTTGCAGACTCCAACAGGTTTTCTTCCAGAATGGTCCTGTATTTGGCTCCATCCATCTTCCCATCAATTTTAACCATCTTCCCTGTCCCTGCTGAAGAAAAGCAGGCCCAAACCATGATGCTGCCACAACCATGTTTGACAGTGGGGATGGTGTGTTCAGGGTGATGAGCTGCGTTGCTTTTACGCCAAACATATCGTTTTGCATTGTGGCCAAAAAGTTTGATTTTGGTTTCATCTGACCAGAGCACCTTCTTCCACATGTTTGGTGTGTCTCCCAGGTGGCTTGTGGCAAACTTTAAACAAGACTTTTTATGGATATCTTTGAGAAATGGCTTTCTTCTTGCCACTCTTCCATAAAGGCCAGATTTGTGCAGTGTACGACTGATTGTTGTCCTATGGACAGACTCTCCCACCTCAGCTGTAGATCTCTGCAGTTCATCCAGAGTGATCATGGGCCTCTTGGCTGCATCTCTGATCAGTCTTCTCCTTGTTTGAGATGAAAGTTTATAGGGACAGCCGGGTCTTGGTAGATTTGCAGTGGTCTGATACTCCTTCCATTTCAATATGATCGCTTGCATAGTGCTCCTTGGGATGTTTAAAGTTTGGGAAATCTTTTTGTATCCAAATCCGGCTTTAATCTTCTCCACAACAGTATCACAGACCTGCCTGGTTTGTTCCTTGGTCTTCATGCTGCTCTCTGCGCTTTAAACAGAACCCTGAGACTATCACAGAGCAGGTGCATTTATACGGAGACTTGATTACACACAGGTGGATTATATTTATCATCATCAGTCATTTAGGACAACATTGGATCATCAGAGATCCTCACTGAACTGCTGGAGTGAGTTTGCTGCACTGAAAGTAAAGGGGCCGGATAATATTGCACGCCCCACTTTTCAGTTTTTTATTTTTTACAAAAGTTTAAAATAACCAATAAATTTCATTCCACTTCACGATTGTGTCCCACTTGTTGTTGATTCTTCACCAAAAAATTAAAATTTTATATCTTTATGTTTGAAGCCTGAAATGTGGCAAAAGGTTGAAAAGTTCAAGGGGGCCGAATTCTTTCGCAAGGCACTGTATATCCCTTCATGTTTCATTATAGCCGCTTTCAGCTCCTATATTATCACAGGTATGAGACAGACAAGACTATACTACACATTTTCTCCATTGTTTGAAATCTATTCTGATTTTTACTTTATAAATGCTGTAAATCCAAGGTTATATGAACATGGCTGTCTACATTAACAAATGACAATAGAGTTTATGTAAAAAATATATGTGTAACTTAATTCATGTGATTTTCAATTTTTTAGGAACCTTCTCACTAATGCTTAGCTTACTTTTATTATCACTAAATTCAGTAAGCTACTCTGCAGTGCCATCTGCTGGATGACCCTGCAGAGTAAGACAGGGACAGATATTTTGCATTGAAAACTCAGTGAATTGAGCAATTTTATTGTGGTAAGAAATGAATTCTAGGAAACATATGAGTCATATAACAGACAATGCCAATTGCTAAAGTGCTGGTCTTTCATTTCAAGCCCGAAGATAGAAACCAATAGTGCCAAAAATGCTAGTGTGCTTACAATATACCCAGTATTTGTGCCCAAAACATTGATGCAGCATATGGTCTACAATTATGTAACTTCTCCCTATAATAAGACTGTGGGGAAGATTTATTATCCCTTTACAACAGGTATATCTGGCATAAAATAGTTGCAAATCGTGAGTTTGTGACATTTAAAAAACCATTGACACAAACAATTTGTGCCAATGGCATTTTTACAGCATCCTTGCTACATTCCAAAAAGGGTGTGTGGGCATACTGTGGGTGAGACCATAGGCCACACCAGGTTTATCATAATTTACACTGGTTTTCTGTCATAAATGATGACTGAAATTTACTGTACTGTACTGTCTCTTCTACATTTTGCTTTTCCTGCTGTTTTTTTGAGTCAAAGCCACGAGCGGATTGAGCAGAAGTTAGAATTATAAATGCTTCCTATATATTTCCCATTCCTTTTGTAGCCATGGTGTACATAGTTAAAATTGATAATTTAATTGCACAGGTCAGGACAAATGTGGGGACATATAACAAGTTCATGTTTTATGTGTCTTTCTAACATTAAATAAAATTGATTTAGTTAAAAATGTGTTTTGTTTATTAGCAACATGGCAAAATTTTTTGATTGACAATTTTATTCAACTTTTTTTTTTACTTTCAACTATTTTTTAAACATAATGTACTGTTTTAAAGGGGTTGTCCAGACAAAAAAATATTTTTTAAATAGGCCGGGGGAGGTGAAAAAAAATAATCATACTCATCTTTCCTCCGTGCTCCAGTGCATCTCAACATGGTGCGGACCTGCCGGTCCATTGTTGCCTTCCAGCAGAAGCCCCTGCTGCACGTGACCACTGAGGCCAATCAGCGACCTCAGTGAAAGACACGTGACCGCAGAGACCAATCATCGGCTTCAGTGGAAGGAATCCAGGACATTACAGACGCTGCAAAATTTCACTTCAAGAAAATACCAAAGCAGAAGGACTGGACTTAGCTGGGAGAACACCAGAGCACCAGGGACAGGTGAGTATGATTTTTTTCACCTCCCCCAGCCTATTTAAAAAAATTATTTTTTTGCCCGGAAAACCTCTTTAAGTCTATATGATAGCACATTATCTGACTAATTTCCAAACAGACACTGGGGTGTATTGTATTTTCTTAATAAACAACCCTACTGACACAGGGAAAGAGAGATCTATGAAGAGGCTGGCGGACGTTTGGTGAAAACTGGTGGAACAGTGGTGAAGCTCCACTGTGTTCTCTCTGTCTCTACTTGGCAAGCCACAGTCATGATGGGAATATAGGATTTAAGTTAGAGGGGAAGGACCAAGATGACAGGCAATCCATAAATGGTACATCAAGTAAACCAGGTGTACACAAGCCATGCACAAGACCCTTTATATTATTCTTTAATAACAGCCTATACTTCATTACGTAGGCAAAAGAAAATAGATGGGGTGCTTATTTAACCAGTATAGAAAAGTCATTCTCCAGTTATAATATCCTCTGTTATATTCCATTTGATGTGTATGCAGCAGCATTATTACTGTAGATTTATTACTTTACAGTTACTAACATTACATTTTATCTGACATGCTCATGTACATGCTATGAGCTTAACAAAGACTTTTCTACAGTATTTTACAATCAAGCTTAGTTTTCAGTATTGAGAGGCATATTGATTCCTTCCACACAGTAGATATTGCTTCTTTCTCTAACTGAATGTTTATTTTGTACATTGTATTACATATTAGAATCCCAGCCCAGTTTGACACCCTCCATCTGTGCTGTAACTTTATGTAATAGTTTTATGACCTGCTTAGTTTTGTTTTCAGCAGATGTTTCCAAGTGGTGAGCAATGACTCCTGATCATTTTCTATGGAATACCAGTAGTATGCTTTAGTATAATAACATGCTATATTGTAGTTTCCAGCTAAATGTTGTAAGAGCCGTTCAGCTGCCATGTATGTGTTGCTCTTGAGCCTTTGACCTTTGGGTGTGGCTCAGATTTTTCAATGGGTTTGCCCACAATTAAGATTTATGACATGTCAATGTGGTATACCATAAATGTCTAATTGGTGGGGTGTTACCAGTATCTTCCACAGAGGTTTAACTTTGCATTTTGCTCTTTCGTTCACATACAGTCACGGTTGTAAGTGTTGGCACCCCTGAAATTTTTCCTGAAAATGAAGTATTTCTCCCAGAAAATTATTGCAATTACATGTTTTATACACACACATGTTTATTTCCTTTGTGTGTGAGAAAAAAAATTGGCAAGGCATATTGGACATGATTTCACACAAAACTCCAAAGATAGGCTGGACAAAATTGTTGGTACCTTTTCAAAATTGTCGGTGAATAACTTTGTTTCAAGCATGTGATGCTCATTCTGTGGCAAGTAACAGGTGTGGGCAATATAAAAATCACACCTGAAACCAGATAAAAAGCAGAGAATTTCACTCAATCTTTGCATTGTGTGTCTGTGTGTGACACACTAAGCATTGAGAACAGAAAAAGGAGAAGAGAACTGTCTAAGGACTTGAGAACCAAAATTGTGGAAAAATATCAACACAGAGACATAAAAAAAAAAACTAGACTGCAGTTTGCCAAAATGTACATTAGCCAAAATCCTTCTTGTGGACAGATAAGACCGAGATAGAGCTTTTTGGTAAAGCACATCATTCTACTGTTTACCGAAAACAGAATGAGGCCTACAAAGAAAAAAACACAATACCTACAGTCAAATATGGTGGAGGTTCAAAGATGTTTTGGGGTTGTTTTGCTGCATCTGGCACTGTATACAAGGCATCATGAAATCTGAAGATTACCAAAGGATTTTGGGTCACAATGTAGTGCTCAGTGTCAGAAATCTGGGTTTACGTCCTAGGTCAAGGGTCTTCCAGCAGGACAATGTGCTGGAGAGTTCTGAAGTGGCCAGTAGAGATGAGTGAATTTTTCAAAAATTTGATTCGGCAGCTTCGCCGAATTTTCCCAAATGATTCGATCCAAATTAATTCACGGCGAATTGCGTTAAAAAACAGCTATTTCCTGGCTGCAGAGAGCCTGTATAGTGGTGTATCTGCTAAGGACGCCATACTACCCGTTAGTTTACATGTTACCATAGGAACGTGGCCTAGTGCGAAGTATCCAGCCTCAGTGTCTAACGAGAGACCATCAGGTAGCGAGGAGTCTTGTAGCTGCTAAGGACGCTGCGCTACCCGATAGTTTACATGTTACCATAGAAAGTGGCCTAGTGCGAAGTATCCAGCCTCGGTGTCTCGCTAGATCTCCCACAGTAATACATCTCACAAAGGTATCAAGCTCGCTATCCCCTACAGTTCAGCCCCACAGGGCCACAGCTTACCATCCCCTATAGCAACACAGCTCTAAATCCCCACCCCCACACTACCCCCAAGTTCACCATGCACCCTGCACCCCACATCTCTCCTCCCCACAGTACACCACGCACCTCACATCTCTCCATGTTCCTCCACTACACAGGATACAACTTTTCGTCGTGTGTACAGACCTTCTTACAAGCAGACACGCCTTCCCAGTCACATGACTAGAGTATGTCATGTGACTGTCTGACGTCAGAAGGTCCTTACCGAGTATAGTATTTAGCCTTTACCACAGTGCCATGCATGCGGCCAATCAGGGCTGGCTGGCTGCTGATCGGCTGCATGCATTTCATTGTGGGCAATCCCACATTCCCAGAGTTCCTTGCCCCATGTCCTAACATGCAGCAAGCCATTTTAGGATAAAATGCAATTCGTTTCTACGAAGCGTGAGGAAATCCGGATTCGATGCGAATCGAATATTTCCTTAAATTCGGATTGAATTCCACTTCGTCAGCTTCGATTCGCTCATCTCTAGTGGCCAGCAATGAGTCCGGATCTAAATCCCATTGAACACCTGTGGAGAGATCTTAAAACTGCTGTTGGGAGAAGGAACCCTTCAAATATGACAGACCTGGAGCAGTTTGCAAATAAAGAGAGGTCCAAAATTCCAGTTTAGAGGAATAAGAAGCTTGTTGATGGTTATAGGAAGAAATTGATTTCAGTTATTTTTTCCAAGGGGTGTGAAACCAAATATTAAGTTGAGGGTGCCTGTAATTTTATCCGGCCCATTTTTGAAGTTTTGCGTGAAATTGTATCATTTTTGCCTTTTTTTTCCTCAGTTTTTTGGGTTGTTCCAATACAAACGAAGGAAAAAACATGTATAACAAAACATGTGTAATTGCAATCATTTTATGGGAAAAATGCTTCATTTTTCAGAAAAGTTTCAGGGGTGCCAACACTTACAGCCATGACTGCAGGTGTACTCACTTTTGTGTTCTCTGTATTTCATGGTCATGGTTAATAATCAGTGGTGCAGCCTCTTCAATGCTTACTATGCATAGCACTGTTCATTTTATAACACCTCTGCTTGGTATTGTATTGCAGTTCAGTTCCATTCACTTGAGTGGGATACATCAGCAAACTGGCCATATGACAGATAAGTGAAGTCACAGGCCTATGAAGCAGAAGCAGCACTCACCATTGATACAGCTGATCAGTGAGGGTGCTAATGACAAAATACCACCAATCTAACATCGATGACCCATTCTCAGAAAACGTTATCAATACTTTTACTCTCTTTAAATTTAGCCCAATCTGTACTGAGTCTATACTACAAGGTATCTCATATGAGATTCTAGTTTTCCCAAGAGACCAACTAAGAAGACACTATCAGAGATTTACATATCGAAGTTGGAAGAGATAAGTCTCAAAACTACTGTATATATTATAAAACTTAACTTTTAATAAATAAATATTATAAATAAAATATCCGAGTTCACTAAATTCCCCGACATAGCACAGGAGTGGAGGGTTCACCTCTCAAAATGTCAGGAACGTTCATGTTATCAATGCAGCTGGCAGTCTCATAAGTTATATGATATATGATTGCTATCCTATATAAAGTGATTACAAGTGATGAGGTCAGAAGCCAAACAAATAAGATACATTTGGCTCCCCTCAAACTTAGTTACACATATATAAAGGGATCCTTCAATCCTATTACTCATATTGGGTGCATGCGTGCTACCATTCACCCTAGTGAGAGTGCGCTCTGAAAAGAGCGTACTCCAAAGTGCACTTTATTTTTAGGGAGGCTTTCCCTATATAGGTGCACTAAAGGAGGTCCCCCACCCCCTGTTTCTATTGTAGCATCGTCATGATGCATTTCCCCAGTCTCTACTGGATCATTAGGGGATCATGTTATCAGTCAGTGTAGAGGTAGTGGCGCTGAGGTCCGGGAGCAAAAAGCCATGTCTCCTGTGTCACACCTCCCTGATTGCCAACCAATTACGTCCTAGTACAGTGATGGCTAACGTATGACACGCAACACATTTTGGGTGACACATATTGTCCACAGAGACGCACCTTCCATGAGGCGACCTGAAGCGATGGTCTCAGATGGCGCCTCATGGAACAAACTGGGGGGTGGCATTTTTTTTTACTCAGCAGCTACTTATTGTGTTATTGCAATAAGCAACTTCTGATAATTTTTACTCACTTGTCCTTGCTCCTGTCCTGGCCGCCCACAGCTGCCTCCTCTAGGCGGCGTTTCACTTACATCATAAGCAGGGGCGTAAATACCGAGGTAGCAGTGGTAGCGGCAGCCACTACCGCGAACCCAACAAACACTGCTATCAGTATGCTCTGGGGTCTTTTCAGACCCCTGAGTATAATGATTGGAGGCTCAGGGGAGGTGAAGGAACATAAAAAACAACATCAGTCGACGTCATTATGCGTTGTAACACCGGCCTGGCTCACGCAAAATCTGGTCCAACATTGAAGATGGCCAAAGTAGCGCACCAGAATGCACTGGAGCCAGTAAGAAGTAAGTAACATTGTTTTTTTTTGTTTGTATGCTCCCCTGGGTCTCCGATCATTATACTCTGGGGTATGAAAAGACCCCAGAGTATAATAATCGTTCATGGGTGGTCCACTATGAGGCATAATACTGTGTGCAGGGGCCACTATGGAGCATAATACTGTGTGCAGGGGCCACTATGGGGAATAATACTGTGTGCAGGGGCCACTATGGAGCATAATAGTGTGCGCGGGAATGCCGTTAGTGCAGGGGGGTTGGAGGGGGCGGTCCGGTGGGGTTGGGGGGCGACGGTTCGGGGGGGGGGGAACATGTCAAATGTTCGCCTTGGGGCCCAGCCATTCCTAGTTACGCCACTGGTCATGACGCTGAAGAACGCAGGGGCATACGTACAGCGTCCGGCCGTTCTTCAATGTTGGCTACAGGATGGAGGCGGCAGCAGATGGCAGCCAGGACTGGAGCGTGGACAGGTGAGTAAAAATTATTGGCCGCTACTCTGTGTGGGGAAAAAAGGGGGTCATATTCTCTATAGGGGGTATAAAAGGGGGTCATAAACTGTGTGGGAGCCATAAATAGGGGAATCATATGCTATGTGGGGGGGGGTTAAGAAAGGGGGTCATATACTGTGTGGGGGCCATAAAAAGATATGACATAGCACCCGAGCTTTGACACACTGAGGTCAAAATGTTAGCCATCACTGTCCTAGGAGGTAGGAGGGGGCAATGTCAGTGATAGCCATGTAGAGAAGAGTTTGTCTCCCATGGCTGTCTGTTACATAAAGGTAAACAAAGCTATTCTGCCCATGTCGGTAGGAAATGAGCAGACTACAACGACCAACAGTAATATTGTTTTCCCCGCCCACCCACAGGTAGCATAAGCTATTTTTGGTCAATAGCCACTAGATCAGGGGTCAGCAACCTTCGGCACTCCAGCTGCTGTGAAACTACAACTCCCAATGTGCTCCATTTACTTCCACAGGAGTTCCAAAAACAGCAGAGCAAGTATGCATGCTGGGAGTTGTAGTTTTACAACAGCTGGAGTGCCAAAGGTTGCCTACCCCTGCACTAGATTATGTATTAAGGACACCATATGTTATAATGCATGTCTTTTACTATAGGATATTAAACTGGAGGCATTGAACATTGGCACTCGTATTGAAATATAAAGAAACTAATAATAATAATAATAATAATAATAATAATAATAACTTTATTTATATAGCACCAACATATTCCGTAGCACTTTACAAATCAGAGGATACATGAACAAACAAGACATTACAATGTGACAAAGAAATAAACATATCAAACGATAGGAGTGAGGGCCCTGCTTGCAAGAGCTTACATTTTATGAGGAGATAGGGGGGATACAAGAGGTCAGAGGGCTTGTTTGCTATAATGGTCCAGCCATCTTTTAATAGAAAAGGTTGTGTAACTGAAACTGTATAAACCCGTTGTTGGAGATATGCAACAGCCAGCTTCGTCTCTATATTTGCTGCATTCACTGCAGTTCACATTTATGACACTAGATGTAGTTGTTACTAAATGTTTATCTGTAGACACTCTGTACTTTTGTTGTTTTGATGTTGGTTGATATACACATCCTATGTTTTGTTAGTGTGTGTGCTGAACTGGATCTGTTATTCACCATGTGAGGTGATCTTCTCTTACTGCACTCATGTTCCACCAAAGTTTTGTTCCTGGTATATACAACTGTCTATCTGGTTTTGACTCTGCCACATCCAGCAATCACACTCTGCAACACCCGTCACCAGCCAGTATCGGTGAATAAACAGATACTAAGTGCAAGGAGTGCAGTGTAACTTCTAGATAGAGGGGCCAGGATCTGAGGCACAGAGGAGGAAGCATAAAAGGTGTTGTTGTTCTAGACCTCCGCACACTACACTGTGATCAGGGAACGTGATAAGCCTGACTATACACATGTGATTTTAGGGCAGTTTTGAAGTTGCTGTAGTTGGGGATTAATCAGATTGTCTTGGGTAATGTATTCCAGAGAACCGGTGCAGCTCGAGAAAAGTCTTGGAGACGGGAATGGGATGATCGGATAACAGGGGATGCAAGTCTAAGGTCATTGGCAGAACGGAGAGGATGGTCAGGGCGGTAGACAGTGATGAGAGAGGAGATATAGGGGGCGCAGCGCTATGGATGGATTTGTGGGTCAGTGTGATGATTTTATATTGTATTCTGTTATGGATGGGCAACCAATACAGCGACTGACACAAGGTAGATGCATCTGTGTACCGGTTTGACAGAAAGATGAGTCTGGTGGCTGCATTCAGGACAGATTGTAGAGGGGAGAGTTTAGTAAGAGGAAGCCCAATTAGAAGAGAATTGCAATAGTGAACACGAGAGAGAATCAGAGCAACAATGAGGGTTTTTGATGTTTCCACGGTGAGAAAAGGGCGAATTCTAGAGATGTTTTTAAAGTGCAGGTGGCAAGAGCGTGCAAGTGTCTGAATATGTGGGGAAAAGGTGAGATCTGAATCAAATACAACCGACAGACAGCAGGCATGCCACCTAGGGGTAATAGTACAGCCACAGACAGAAATGGAGATATCAGGGTTAGGTCAGTTAGTAGATGGAGGGAACACAAGAAGTTCAGTTTTTGAAAGATTCAATTTCAGATAAAGAAAAGACACGATGTTACAGACAGCAGAGAGACAGTTACTGGTGTTCTGTAGTAGTGCAGGGGTGATGTCACGGGATGAGGTATATAGTTGGGTATCATCTGCATAAAGATGGTATTGAAAGCTAAATTTGCGAATGGTTTGTCCAACTGGGGCTGTGTACAGAGAGAAGAGGAGGGAACCTAGGACCGAGCCTTGAGGAACCCCAACTGGTTATCCCTATTGCTTGGCAGCCTATACTGGATATGTGCATGCTTGCACTCCTTCATAGAAAAAAGAAAAATTCCAATATTTAATTCTATGCTGATATTTAGATGATACTGTTTTTATGTTTCTGGAAGTGGCATATTTCAAGCCATGCATTTCCTGTCCCATTGATGTTTTGAGTTAGGTTAAGTCCACTCTGCGGACTTTCTGCTTCTATTATACCTATACAGAAAGCGCCAGTGTTTCCGTAGGTATAACTGACATGCTGCGATTTACAAAAATGCAAGTATTTTTGAAATTACACCATTTCCGCTGCAGATTTTTTTTTCTGTAATGTGTGGATGGGATTAGCCAAAATTCCATCCACTCTACAGATACTGTAAAATGCGACATTTTTTCCCACGGACAAAACACTGCATTTTTGCAATGTGGGGCCCCGGCCTTAAACATTTTTTCATATTTAGTTATTGACAGTGAGTAGTTATTTCTGGATCATGGAAACTGCAACATATTGGACATACTGTACTAGAAAATTTAATTTTTACGCATATTTATTTTATGCAAGGGCAATTTTTTGCCCTTGCATAAAATTGTTTCTGTCTCTATAAATATTGTTTTGCTCTTCCTGGTGTCAACTTTCTGCTGCGGTAGATATTTACCTAATCTGTGTATTTGAATCAAAACGAGGAACCTGGAAGTCTAATAGTATTTAACAAGGCCTCATTCACACATCCGCATCCTCGATCATGTGAGGTCCATGCTATTTACTAACAGCACCTCACCATGCTCATTTGCGGGTGGTGTGCTGTATGTGATACAGTACATCCGTTTTTCACGTCTGTAAAAAGCATATTAATTACTTTTTTGTTTGTTTCATTTTCTATGTTTTGTATGTCTCTGGGTCCATGAAAAACAGATGACACACAGATGTCATCTGTTTTTGTTTTCAGAGACCCATAGACTTTCATTGGTGTGATGCATCTGGGAAGCATCAGCATCAGGAAAAAAGGACATGCTTGGACGTCTGAATAAACACATTGAAATATATGGGTATGTAAGGAGTCCAAAAATGCAGATGCCACATGTACATGATACTCTATCAACCTGCAGCTCTTTTAGTAGACTAGTAGTTGAATATATGAATATATATTTTTAAAAGTAATGATAAGAAATCCATCTCCATGCAAATCACAATTAGTTCCAGACTAATAGAATATAATTCTAGTATTCTAATAAAACTAGCATAAAATAGCAGTGTGTAAAATGAGAGATGAACAAATAATTCTAATGTAAAATATGTATTTAAGTTGAAGAAGTTAATGTAATTGTTTATTTTCTCCATTGTTAGTTGTAGCCTGGTCACCATCTTCTCCTGTTCACCACAGAATGGGCCAGACTATTGACTAACTGAAATCCAAGTTAATGTCTAGAGAAATCTTTGTAGTCGACAAACATTTTAATAGGATGTTATACATTTCCTAGACAAACTTTTCCATAACCCTCTTTTCAGAAGCCGAAGTCAGATATTAACTATTCTTACACTAAAGGAATCTGAAATTGTAGTCTCTCCATAAACATGTCTAACTATTTCCATCTGGTCTCATTTAAAAGCTGAAATCCATGAAAACGTAAGTACAGTATTCTAGGTCTGTACATCATTGTGAAGAGCCCGCAAAGTGCTTTGTGAAAACTATATACACAAGGATTATGAGAATATAATGTCTCAGAGGTAGAGAATTTTGACAGATTTTATAATTACAATGCAAAATGTTTTCTTATATAATATACGACAAAAAAAAAAAATACTTGTTTCAGAGTATAAGTTTCATGCATTAGGAACAGGACCAGCTTTGTTCTAAAATAGAGCATAATTGTTTAGTCACATACCCCAAGGCAAAAGGGATGACTGTATATGTATAAGCCTGCACAGGCAGGAAAGATAAAGCTGACTTAAGTTGGAATTTATAATAAATCTACAGGTTTAGCTGTATTCATATTTCAATCTCCTTTCATTTACCACTGTTCTTTGCTAAGAGATCATCCTTACATACTCTGCATACACTTAAAGGGAAGCCAACTGCTTCCAGAAACTGTGGACTGTAAAGTACACAGATCAGACCAACCTCCAAACAGGTGATCCATGAAATGGCCAAGAGGCAGCCCCTTATCGATTACATATTAAAAAAAAAAAAAAATAAAAATAATCAGAAAATCCCTTTACCCTCCAAACAAATATTTATATTTATCTGCCTTTCTTATTAAGTGCCATTTCAGAAAATTAAAAAATATATATATATACAGTATATATACTGTATATAATAATTCCTGCAATGTTTTTCCTTTCTGACCAGCAGGACTTGGCTGAACTTGTAAATCTGCCAGTAGTTGAACGTTATTATAATTCCCTTATTCAATATAGCCATAAGTAATAGGTCATATGGCTATAACATAATTTATTTATTTATTTTTTAATTTTTTTATTTATTTGGTCATATTTATTTATTTGGTTATTTTGGGTCATATTAAAAATTTACAGAGACTATATAGCAGTAGATTATTATTTATTGTCTTGTCATACAGATTCCACATGTTGTCTTCCTGTTATTCCTGGCTCCAACCATGCTTCGAACCGTGATCTTGGATCTGCACTATTCTGTAATGTTTGTGTCCTTCTGATCCAGCATGTACTCGTATATACGGATACAGTATATCTATATATGCCAAAACATTATAGGCAAAATTAAAAATGAAAAGTAAGAGTTTAAAAAAAAAAAAAAGACTAAAAATTACATTACATAAACAACAATCACATTTTTAACCCCTTCGATTTTCGTTTTTTGTTTTTGACTCCCCCCCCCCCCTTCCAAAGCTCATAACTTTTTTATTTCTCTGCTCCCAGAGCCATATGAGGGCTTAATGTTTGCGGGACAAATTTGAAGAAAAAGTGCATTTGTACAGCTTTGTTACGGACTTCGTTTTTGCGGCATTGACTCTGCAGTCAAAATGACATGCCAACTGTATTCTATGTTTTGGTAAGATTCCGGGGATACCAAATTTATATAGTTTTATTCACATTTTAACAAAAATCTAAAACTGCAAAACAAAATATTTTCTAAAAGTTGCCATATTCTGACACCCGGAACTATTTTATACTTCCAGGTACAGAGATGCATAGGGTGTCTTTTTTTGCAGGGCCAAGTGTACTTTTTAGTTATACCATTTTGGGGAAATGCTATTGCTTTGATCACTTTTTATTAAAATTTTTATCAGAGGCGAAACAGTGAAAAAACAGCTACCGGCTGTCATGCCAATGGGATGCTGACCCCGGAGCTTGCTCCAGGTGCCGGTGATCCCCGGCAAAATGGCGGCGCCCATGTGCCGCTGGCAAAATGGCGCCTCGGTCAAAGCAGAGGGATTGATGCCAGTTACCAGTGCGGGCACTGGTTGTGGGCATTAGCGCCAGGTCTCTCCTGTATAATACCGAGCGGCCGCCATATTTAAATACTGACATCCACCGTACTATTACGGGAGATGACAGGAAGGGGTTAATATACTTTTTAAAGCAAGTGTCATAAGTAACAGATATGTCTGGTGCCTAGGTTATTGCTGCCGTTTTGTCATTTACTATCTTTAAGCCTGCTGCTGAGGAAGTTTTAGTAGAAAATTCTTCCAAGTTGATCCATCAGTGCAGGTCAGGTGGCCACACTTATGGGATATCTTAGGTTCATTTGAAGAGTTACCTTTAGTTTGTTTTTTTCTTACTTATTCTAGATTTCTGGAAGGTATTTATTCCTTGTTCATTTGCAGTTTTTCAGATCTGTAGAGTTTGGTCTATGCATCCTAATGTTTTCATGTTGTCATGTTAGGGACAATGTCTGCAGATCATGGTTTCCATCAGGGATCTGTTTAGGGACACAGACAGGGTTAGTGGTGTCTGCTGTTAGGGTGAGTGTTTTGAGAGAGATCTAGGGAAAGATGTTAGGTTAGCTAGAGTTAAGGTCAGTTTATCATCCATTTGTTATCATTTTTTGTCTACCTATACCACCATCATGGGACTACCATCATCTTTTTTTCATCTTACTATAGAACATCCTGATAAAACTCCTGTCATCTATCGATGAGACAAAAATGACAGATGGACCACAGTGGAGTGACTACCGCTCTTAACAAGTACATGAAGGACCACTAAACCAGAATTTATACACCACCAGAAGAACTTTTATTACACTGCACTAAAACTAAAGCTACAAAATGGATGGTATTCTGTGAATGTCAAATTATTCACTACAAAAGCTCCCCCATCATGTTTTGCCCACACAGGGTGCCCTCAGGCGTTACAAGAGCCTATTACAGTTCACCTCCACTCATAAGGGTTTATAAAACCTTGTAAATGCGTAATTTTGTGTCACCTGCTTATTCCACAATCCTCCCAATAGAATCATCCACAAAATGGAATGAGACGAGATAATGATAACATAACTCAATCAATAAGCATGCAAGACATTGTGTCATTCTTACAGTTTCACCCTATAGCTTGTTCATAGGTGTGCTCCATTCTCTCATTAGATGAACTGGTACACGCACACAAAGGACATCGTCCCAAAGTCTAGGTTCCTATGTTGTAGAACTGTGAATGTGCGAGCATACTGCGCATTTGCATATGGCAGCTGCCATATACAGCAGATGTGCCAGAATTAATAATATTGGTAGCAAGCGTGACGTAACATTCATAGAATACCCTCAATTTTTTTAGTTTATCTATTGTTGTCTTCCCAAATTTCTTACCTGCAAGTGTTTTGAAATTTTTTTTTTTTTTTTTATTGACAGTCTATTAGCTGCATAATTTGCATTAATTTATCAGTGTTGTAAATCCTGGAGATAGCTAAGTACTGGAGGACACTATTCGTACCCAGGAATGGGGATTTCTACAGATGAAGTCTAGTTCTGCCATCTTGTGACCACCCGGCATTGTTACAGCATTTCCATAACTATAACAACCTGTACATTGCAGTGAATACTTGGGCACATTGATCAATACTGTCTTAAACTATGAATCCCAAGTAATTTTTTTTTTCAACTGAAATTTAATTAAAATTTACAATAGAAAAAAAGTACAAGCATTGGGCAAAAACAAATCCACAAAGAAGAGTAACCATAAAATAGAAAACCAATAAAATTAGAGGCATAACAGATAAAACATCAGGATAAGAGGAACAAACAAAAGAGAACGAAAGGGAAGGGAGAAGGTGGGGGCAGGTCAAAGGTTCTGCAAAGTGCATTAGGCATCCCATGGGGTTCAAATTGCGTCAAAGGCCACCACTGTGTTATTGATGCTTGCCGTCAGGTATTCTAAATGTTGGATGTTTTTTTTTTTTTAACATTAAGAATTTTATTGAAATTTTTGTTACAATACAAAGAACAAATCAAACAAGAAATCAACAATAATGGCCATACAAGGCAAAGGGAAGGGTCGAGGGGATGGCAGGGAAAACAAGAAACGGCATATAAGGAACAGAAAGGGAGCGTGGGGGGGAGGAGGGAAACAAAAGCTCTGTCACAGCAGAGCCAAATAATCATTTCAAAAACAAACACCACAGTAAACAATCCAAACGTCATAGGAAGGGAAGAAAAAATAGTAGCAAAATAAGGGGGTTTAAAGGAGAAATCAGGAGGACACAGAAGGAAAGGTAGATTTAAATTCAGCGGAGTAGTAGAAATGGTTCCAGAGGAGCCACGTTCCCTGTTGGGTACTGTCGTCATGTTTCAGCTCTGCGAGCAGATTTTTCATACTACATATGCTTAGGATCTTCTGAAGACAAGAAAGTAGAGAAGGGGGAGTCGTGGACTTCCACAGCCTAGGGATAACGGATTTCGCCGCTACTATTAGGAAACCTAAAAGCCAGCGGATATGTTTCTGGAACTTATGTAGGAAGATAGAGAGGAGCAAAGGAGCAGGGTCATCCTCCAAGGCAATGCCAGTGACTGTCTGAATAATATGATGGACACCTGACCAAAAGGGACATAGGAGTTTACATCCCCACCAGACATGCGCCATTGTACCCCAGTCAATATTACATCTACAACATCGGTCTGAAGTGGAGGGGTAAATCTCATGAAGGACAGAAGGGACTCTGCACCATCTAGAGAGGATCTTATAATTCGTCTCCTGTGCTTTGCAAGATATGAAGAATTTGTGACACGCCTGGAAAGCTGAGGACCACGTGTTTGGCAGGAACAAGACCCCCAATTCCCTTTCCCAACTACTCGTGAATGCTGGGAGACTATTGGCGGAATCCTCCAAGAGCATGCCATAAATGAGGGAGATGGTATGAGTTGGAGCACTAGATGAGAGGCACAAGAGTTCAAAAGGCAATAGTGTCCTATGGAGGTTGTGAGACGTGTTAAGAGCAACATGGAAATGGGAAAGTTGAGCATACTGTCAATGAGAGGCAATGGAGTCGGGGTTCGAGGTCAGGACGTGCAGCTCAGAGCGTGGGAGGAGGGAGGAAGTTGACAGAATTCAATGGAATCTAAGGGTGGATTGACCCACAGAATGGGAGAGGAATGAGGAGTGAAGAGCAGAAGGGAAGTCTGGGTTCATTGGGGTCATAGAGCCATCATAACAGAAGAGTCTCTGCACAGCACTATAAACTTGACAAGACCCGAGAGTCTGGCGCATGATGTAGGAGTACATGAGTCTTACTGTCTGACCATAGTCATTTATGAAGCCATAGAAGAGCAGTGAGAGGGAGAGGGCTCAGCGACTCCTCCAGAATTCTGGATGTTTTTGTCTCGGGCTATGAGGTCGGGAGTGGAAAGGGGGGTAACTGACTTCCATTGCAAGGTTATAAGAGTTTTAGCTGCTGTGCAGAGATATAGGAAGCGTTTAGATGATTTCTTTCCCATCTATCTCAGTGGGAGGTTAAGTAGATGGGTGAAGAGGTCTAGCAGTATTGGGAGTATAAAGAAGGCATCAGCAATAGCCTTGACTTCCCTCTAGTAACCACGTAAGGGCAATCCCAGAATATATGCAACAGTGAGCCTATTGAGGAGTTACATCTCCAGCAGGTGGAGGAAATCATAGGATTCAGGTTGTGAAAAAGGGCCGTGGTATGGTACCAGTGCATGAGGATCTTACATTGCACTTCCCTAAAAGTCACACATGTAGAAGATTTAGAAGCCCGTGACCATATAATCTGCCACTGTGCTGGAGAGATCACCTGTCCCAGGGTTTCCTCCCATCTAATCATATATTTATGAACAGCGGAGGGACGCCCCTCAGGAGAGGATAAAAGCTGATAAATGGTAGAGATAAGGCCTTTAGTAGAGGTACCAGACCTACACAGCTTCTCATAGGCAGTAGGGGTGGAGACCTTAAGAGATACAAACTTGCAAAGCATGAAGTGGGCAACTTGAGTATAGTGGAACCACTTGGCTCGAGGAAGGTTCAGTGTGGAGCTAATGTAATCAAATGGCCAGAGCTCCAACATGAGAGGATCAACCATACCAGCTAGTCTAAAGAGGCCCGCTCTGGTCCAAGGACAAACCATGGAAGCCGACAATCACCTGGGGAGAAGTGGATTATATAAGAAGGAAATCATAGATGATATCTGTGAAGCTAGGGGAAAGAGGCCACAGCAAGTAGACCAGTTCACCCTGGTAAAGCGTATGGGACCCACTGTGAGGGTCAGGAGGGGAGTGGGTGTCCGGGTCCACAAGAGAGCATTAGGGTGCATAGTAGCAAGCCACAGCTTCTCAATCTCCACCCACTTTGTATACGCCTGAGACGCTGCCCAAAAGGGAACACATCGCAGGTGAGTAGCCCAGTAGTAGTGTAGAAGATGTGGAACCGACAATCCCCCAACCCCCCTCCTCGCCAATATAACAGATAGAGGGATTCGATGGCGCTTAGCATTCCAGATGAAATGGAATATGGCCCTCTTCAAGTCACGAAGGTCCGAACGGAGGATCGCTACAGGAAGGGGGTCTCTAAATAATATAGTAGTTTAGGGAGCAAGGTAATTTTCACCGTGGATATCCTACCCAGTAGAGATATATGTAAGGGGCACCACTTATCCACTAGCTGCTTGAGCTCACAGAACAGTCGGAGGTAATTCACGGAGTAGAGCGTAGAGTAGGAGGGAAATAGGTGGATTCCCAAATATTTAAGCATTGGTCTCGCCATTGAAAATTGAGCTGTAGCTGTACCGTTGAGTTGGGGATATTAAGGGTAAGGGCCTCCGTCTTACAGGGATTGACTTTGTATCCCAACAGTTGACTCATTTTCATGAGGGAGGGTAGGGAAGTGTGGGGAGTAGTGAGAGTAAGAAGGACTGAGAAATCTGCAAAAATGGATGAATCCCGAGTCTTACGTATGTAGAAATGGTAGGAGTGACTCCAAAAAAAGAGAGGTAGGGGACCGCGCTTCACCAAGGTTGCTTTAATAAACTCTAAAACACAACGCGTTTCGAGGATCAATGGTCCTCTTTATCAAGTGTACAAGAGACTGGTTAAAAAAGGAAATAAACATGAACAAATAAGAATAAAAAAACAGATAATGTTCATCAAATAATCAATGTGAAATAAAATAATAATAATAATAATAATAATAATAATAATACACATATACAGTACTTATAAATTGATTAAAACTGAGAAAAGTGGCTATGAATGTGTATCAACCACAATATGAATTATTTAAAGGCTATGTGCAATAAATAAGGCGGACAATAAATTAACAATTAAAATCGTATAAAAAATTAAAACAATTAAGAGAAATATTTATAAATGTGGGTAACATTAACAATATTGAGTATAAAGGAATGTTAATAAGTAACAAAGATATGAATAAATATCAAAAGAGATACATACATAGTAACAGAGATGCGGAAAATAAATAAATCATGAATTGCCAATGGTAATAGAATCTGGTACTTGGAGATTATTAAAACATGGGTAAAAGTGTGTGTGAGGAGTTGTGGAGGTTGGTACAAAAAGAAAAAAAAAAAAAAAAAAATATATAAAATAAAGACTGGGAAAGTAGTGTTTGGAACTTACCAGCCTCAAAGGGTTAGCTGTATTTGTAAATGCGGGTAACATGAAGGAAAACAAAGACTGGGAAAGTAGTGTTTGGAGGGGTTAGCTGTAAAAAGCAGAAGTGTGTGGTAGGACCATTTACTTGGGGGTTTATATAGGTATACCTTGCCAGGACTGCCCATATTAGGGGAGGAGTTCTGATCAGAAGAAAAAAAAAAAAAAAAAAAAAATTGAATATGAGAAAATGGTAATAACATGAGTTGTTGATTTGGCACTCGGTTGCGCTAGGTTGGCAAGTTTCCAGATGAACACAATATTGAGTATGAAGGAATGTTAATAAGTAACAAAGATATGAAAAAAAAAAAAAAAAAAAAAGGATATGGGAAAAAAAAGAGGGAAAAAAGGAAGAAAAAAAAAAGGAAAAAAAAAAAAAAGGAAACTATATAAAATTATTGTATATATTACCAGTGCCTCCATAATACCTCAGGACTGTTTTAGTCGTATACAGATTCAAGTGCTTCATTGAGACCAGCTGGTGTCAGTGAATTAAATTTGAATATCCAGTACATTTCTTTTCTTTTTAGTTTATCAAACCTATTATTGATATGTGTAGGAATATGGTCTAATGGTGTGATTTTAAACCCATTAAAGCTGGAATTGTGTACCAATAAAGCATGTTTCGAAACACTATGCTTGAGGTAACCATTCTGTACATTAGACCTATGTTTATTTAGTCTTTCTCTTAGTGGTCTAATGGTTCGGCCTATATACTGAAGACCACAAGGGCATTCAAGGACATAAATAACGTAGGAAGAGGAACAATCTAAAGAATGCTTGATCTGAAAATTTTCGCCCGTGACAATGCTAGTAATGTCTTTTGCTAAATGATCGATTGTATTACAGCATTTACATTTCTTATGTTTACATTTAAATACGCCATTTGTTTGTAAGTGCATGGAGCTCGGATCCTTGGGCTTGGCAAGAGATCTAAGTTTACTTGGGGCCAAGAGATTTTTTAAAGTCTTGGCTCTTCTGAAGGTGATGGATGGTTTGGAGGGGATATTGGGTTTGAGTAGTGGATCATTGAGGAGTATTGGCCAGTGTTTATCAAGAATCATTCTGATCCTATTATGTGCATTATTATAGGTAGTGATAAAATTATGTCCAAACCCTCTAACATTATATTTCTCAGAGGGAATCAGACAATCGGACTGGGTCAAGGATTGTGCTTTTGATTCTGCTGCTTGGATAATCCTTTTCGGATAATATTTCTCTTGAAATCGTTGGGTTAGGATTTTACTCTGTATTTTGAAATCTGCATCACTAGTACAATTGCGTCTGATCCGTTTGAATTGGCCGAAAGGTACATTGTCTCTCCATTTCCTATAATGGGAACTCCAATAATCTAGTAGGCTGTTGCAGTCCACTTTCTTAAAAAAAGTTTTAGTGTTAATACCATTAGGGCCACCAGTTAGTTCCAAATCTAGGAACTCGATCGTGTTTATTTGGGGTTGGCCACTTAGGGTGATTCCCCAATCGTTATTGTTGAGGTATTTGGTGAACTCTTGAAAGGATTGTTCAGTGCGTTCCCATATAAATAAGAGGTCATCAATATATCTTCTATAAAAAACTATGTTATGTGACCAGAAGTGTTTGTTTTGGATGAAGGATTCCTCATAGAGTCCCATAAAGATATTGGCATAACTGAGTGCGAAACGGGTACCCATGGCTGTACCACGTTTCTGTAGGTATAGTTTAGATTCGAAAGTGAATACATTGTGCTCCAAAATGAATTGGATGCTATTTGTGATAAAGGTTTTCTGTTCAATAGGCATCGTCTTATCCATGTGTAATGTTTTGGTTATCATTTCCAGGCCTTTGGAGTGGAGTATATTACTGTATAGGGCCGAAACATCAAGGGTTGCCCAAATATAATTGGGCTTCCATTGAATAGTTAGCAGTTCAGTAATTAGATGAGTTGAATCTTTAAAATAGGATGGGAATTTGGTTACATACTTTTGTAACTGCAAATCTATATAATGCGAAAGATTTCTTGTTAATGCGTTGACTCCAGAGATGATGGGTCTTCCTGGCGGATTTTGTAGATTTTTATGAACTTTAGGTAAGTGATAAAATTGTGAAATCGAAAAGTCATTGACTAGTAGAAAGCCGTTTTCCTTATCTGTTAGGATGCCTTTGGTAAAGGCATTAGTAATCAATTCACTATATTTGATGTAGTGTAAGTCAGAAGGGTCTTTATGTAAAATCTGATAGTAATTGGAATTGGATAATATTCGAACGGCCTCTGAGATATAATCAGCTCTGTCTTGTATAACCACATCCCCACCCTTGTCAGCATTTCTGATTACAATAGATTTATTATTAATAAGGGATTTAATGGCTAGTTTTTCAGATGGACGGAGGTTGGATTTTGCCTTAGGATCATTCGATTTATTCAGATCTTGAAAATCGTTGGCCACTAGGGAATAAAAAGTTTCAATATGGTATCCTTTGTGTTGGAGAGGATAAAAGTTAGATTTCGGCTTTAATGTGGTTGTATGGGGAATGGGTTTGATTACAGGAGTTGTACTGGATATGGAAGGGGATTGTGAATGGTTAATAATTGATGGATTATTTGCAGTTAGAGCGAAATGACGAGTGAGTGTCAATTTCCGTATACAGTCATATGAAAAAGTTTGAGCACCCCTATTAATCTTAATCATTTTTAGTTCTAAATATTTGGGTGTTTGCAACAGCCATTTCAATTTGATATATCTAATAACTGATGGACACAGTAATATTTCAGGAGTGAAATGAGGTTTATTGTACTAACAGAAAATGTGCAATATGCATTAAACCAAAATTTGACCAGTGCAAAAGTATGGGCACCTCAACAGAAAAGTGACATTAATATTTAGTAGATCCTCCTTTTGCAAAAATAACAGCCTCTAGTCGCTTCCTGTAGCTTTTAATCAGTTCCTGGATCCTGGATGAAGGTATTTTTGACCATTCCTCTTTACAAAACAATTCCAGTTCAGTTAAGTTTGATGGTCGCCGAGCATGGACAGCCCGCTTCAAATTATCCCACAGATGTTCAATGATATTCAGGTCTGGGGACTGGGATGGCCATTCCAGAACATTGTAATTGTTCCTCTGCATGAATGCCTGAGTAGATTTGGAGCTGTGTTTTGGATCATTGTCTTGCTGAAATATCCATCCCCGGCGTAACTTCAAATTCGTCACTGATTCTTGTACATTATTCTCAAGAATCTGCTGATACTGAGTTGAATCCATGTGACCCTCAACTTTAACAAGATTCCCGGTGCCGGCATTGGCCACACAGCCCCAAAGCATGATGGAACCTCCACCAAATTTTACAGTGGGCAGCAAGTGTTTTTCTTGGAATGCTGTGTTTTTTTGACGCCATGCATAACACCTTTTTGTATGACCAAACAACTCAATCTTTGTTTCATCAGTCCACAGGACCTTCTTCCAAAATGAAGCTGGCTTGTCCAAATGTGCTTTTGCATACCTCAGGCGACTCTGTTTGTGGCGTGCTTTCAGAAATGGCTTCTTTCGCATCACTCTCCCATACAGCTTCTCCTTGTGCAAAGTATGCTGTATTGTTGACCGATGCACAGTGACACCATCTTCAGCAAGATGATGCTGCAGCTCTTTGGAGGTGGTCTGTGGATTGTCCTTGACTGTTCTCACCATTCTTCTTCTCTGACTTTCTGATATTTTTCTTGGCCTGCCACTTCTGGGCTTAACAAGAACTGTCCCTGTGGTCTTCCATTTCCTTACTATGTTCCTCACAGTGGAAACTGACAGGTTAAATCTCTGAGACAACTTTTTGTATCCTTCCCCTGAACAACTATGTTGAACAATCTTTGTTTTCAGATCATTTGAGAGTTGTTTTGAGGAGCCCATGATGCCACTCTTCAGAGGAGATTCAAATAGGAGAACAACTTGCAATCGGCCACCTTAAATACCTTTTCTCATGATTGGATACACCTGAAGTTGAAAGCTCAGTGAGGTTACAAAACCAATTTTGTGCTTCAGTAAGTCAGTAAAAAGTAGTTAGGAGTATTCAAATCAATAAAATGATAAGGGTACCCAAATTTTTACACCGGTCAAATTTTGGTTTAATGCATATTGCACATTTTCTGTTAGTACAATAAACCTCATTTCAATCCTGAAATATTACTGTGTCCATCAGTTATTAGATATATCAAATTGAAATGGCTGTTGCAAACACCCAAATATTTAGAACTAAAAATGATTAAGATTAATAGGGGTGCCCAAACTTTTTCATATGACTGTATATGTATGGATCAAGATCATCCGGTTTTTGGTCTGGGCAAAATGAAAGGCCTTTAGATAATAAATTGGTTTCTTGTATTGTTAGAGAGTAGCTGGAGAGGTTGAAAATGTTATTTTTGAATTTTTGTTTCTCTTGGCATCCGGACTTGGATTTTTTGGTTCTATGTTTGTGGCCCCCTCTACAGCCTCTTTGTCTTTTTGTGCGTTTTCTTGAGTGGGAGAATGTTCCAATTTCCTTTTGAGACTTACTGAGCTGTAATAATCGGATATTTTCGTATATATCGAATTCTCTTTCGTATGAAACGAATGCAGGGGTGTAAGTTTTGGAGGAAGACCTAAAAAAGACTCTGATGTATTTAATGGGGGAGGTCTGCTTGTGTTAAGAATATCAGTATTATCGGGTATTGATAAAACTTTCTGTATCTGTGAGGCAGATAGGGGGGTATTATAGATAGTAGTCAAAGAGTCATCTAAGACCTCTTCGATGGATGAATTACTGGGAAGTCGGAGGTCAGGATAAACAGTATTGGTGGATACAATGGGGATTGTTACCTGGGGAATTGATACTATGTTTGGAGGTTGGGTACTAAGGTTACTTCCGTTCATGGGTAATTTGGAGTTCGCTGTTTGAGAAGTTGAGTATGTGTGTTTAGGTTTGACAGATGTGAATTGGGTGGGGGGAGGGATAGGGAGGTTGGTGCATGTGTATTGATACAGGAATTGTTAGGATTAGATTCACAAGGGGGTTTACCAGTTGGGTTGGATGTAGATAGTAAATTGATATTACCAGTATTGGGGGTAACCATACTGGTAGCCCGAACTGGTAGATTGCGGGTTTTATTGGTTGGATTACTCTTATTGTGAAAACGAGGTTTGTGTGGGAGATCTCTAGTGTTCGGGGGGGTTCTAAAATTAATGGTGGTTCTGGGGTTCTTGGGCTTAATATTGAGTAATGATGGGATGGGGGTTTTGGGGGTTAAGTTATTATTGTTAGATTTCCCTTTTGTTTTGGAATTCTTTAACCAAAATTTAATGTTACCTCTAGAATAGTCAGTACGGTCTCTTTTTAATTTATCACTTTTGTGTTCTAGTAGCTCTCGTTCTAGATTAAGGGTTCTAGTACATAAGACTCTGTTCATACGAATAAAATCAGGGTGTTGTTTATATTGTTCTATTTCATGGGTAAGTGAATTGATCTGGGATTTAAGTTCATGGGCTAGAGCTTGGCGCTTGTGGGAGATTCTTTCTATTAATCCCCTACTGCATTGGTCTAAATAATTGTCCCACTCAATGGTGAAAAGGGGGTCATTATCAAAAGTGGATCGGAATTTGAACCTGAGACCTCTTGGGACAATATTTTCATCAAAATAAATACAAAGGAATTTATGGTCAAGAAAATGTCTAGTTTCGTCGAAGACCAATTTTTCGAGGCGCCAGAAGAGTTTACTGAGGTCTTCTCTGGAGATATGGGGTAACTCACAGTCTGTAGATCTTATGTTGGGTTCAGATTGGAGGTGGATCATTGATGTCGAATTTTCTGGTGTAATACTCCACAAGATTTTCACGTTTGTCGTCACGATGTAGTAAGAAGTCCATAGTATTTATATGCTGATCATAAATCGTTTCTTGTAGAATAATGAGATGCAGCTTCCAGGTGATGGAACCTTTTGCAGTTGGATGAATCTGCCGATGGGTTCTCAGAGACACACAAGCCAAGATGGGCTTGGTGTGAATAATGAGCTTAGGTAAAAAAACAAAAACAACAACGCCGAGCGGCACATAGGGTAATATTGTGTTTACAAAAAGTTGAATGACACAATGTAAATTGTGTTCAGAAAACGTGGGAAGAATAAAGTGACTAGGACGTGTCCACTAATAAAGGTTGAGAGGAGGTGGATAAAGTGGTAGAGTGGGTCCACAATGCATGGGCATACACCTGAATGGGTATAGTGTATATCAATACCCCCTCAGTTGATTAGCCCACTAGTAGTGGATTGGCCACAGTGTAGATAAGCTCTCACCTTGAATGGTTAGGTATGGTATAATGTCGTATATTTTAGTGGAATGGTCCAAACTATGTCACAGGATGAGGGAGCAGCGGGACCTCTAGGCGTCAGGATCTCCTGGATCCAAACGGTATTCCAAATGTAGAAATGGTAGGAGTAACTCCAAAAAAAGAGAGGTAGGGGACCGCACTTCACCAAGGTTGCTTTAATAAACTCTAAAACACAACGTGTTTCGAGTCTTACGTATGGACCTTTATAAATAGAGTATTTCTAGATGCACCAAAATTCTGATTCAAATACCATCTGACTTAGGCTAAGGCCCCATGTAGTGGGTTGCTGCCAAAAAGTGCTGCAGGAAAATCCATGGAGGAGACATATTGCTCACAAAATAAATTGCCATATTTTCATAAGTTTACATAATTTAAAACTTGGTCTACTTTGCACATGAAAATTGGCGCCATATTTCTTCTTTTTTGTTGTATAAATGTGTCATAAAGTTAGGCCCTTTAAAACCACGCCCATTGTGGTGTACATTTTTCAAAAGTATTGTGCCAGTCATATTTTTCTGTCCTTTCTGCCTTATCTGCTGCTATGCGCGATAAGTTTTGGCATAAATGTAGACATAAAAGTGTCAGACTTCTATTGATAAATATGCCCCATTATTTATGGTGAGTGGTAAAATGTTAATAGAAATAGTTTTTTTCTGCATATAACCTATAATATGGCTGCCAATGTAAAAAATAAAATAGTTATTGCTATGAATTTGGAAGGACAACATTATCATGTGATAAAGATCATAATGGTAAACAAAAATTGCCTCAATCTAGAAATACCAGGGTGCTAAGCAATCTAACATGAAAGAAATTGAAATCTCCTTTGTGTCATGTATCCTCTATAAAGTATTCACATAGCAAATTCATGTTTTGTTTTTTATTGAAATAACTTACCTGCGTGCGGTGAGCGCTTGGGGATTCCGTTCCCCATTCCACTTGAAAAATACATTTTATAGCGGAAACCCGGAGTACACCATTATAGTTTATGGGGTCTGCGGGTTTCCACGGGTAACCACTTTTTAATCGGATTGGGTTTTCCGTTTTTCAGGTCCCCAAGCGGACCCGAAGAATGTAAAACCAAGTGAAGTGTGAACCTAGAGTAAGACCACAAACAAAATGAGAACAAAAAACAACATGAAGAAAATACATCTTAAGAGGAATCAAGTTAAATATATTTAGAACAGGGGTTAATTATTAATAACCATATCACCTTCATTCTGGTTAGACAACTTTTCCTTTCATTGCTTTAGTATAGTTTGTACTGTTGTGAGAAATACTTTGAAGATATTGCCCATTATAAGTTTACTTTACAGATCAGGGTTTACTTTATGGACTTTGCACTATGAAGAAACACACAAAGACTTGGACCCTTCTGATACTTTTTTTTTGTTTTTTATCTGTCTTTTTGTTCTGCTTGAAAATGGAAACTTTTGTGTCTGCAGACAATTCCTTTCTCTATACAAGAGAGAAACTTTTGCAGCTGAGAGGCACAGCAGGACTGCATACCATCTGGCCACACATCCCCTGCGAGCTTTGGAGAAAGAAAAAGCGGGTGAGGGGCTGCAGAGCTGGTACTCTTCAGAGGATTAAAAAGAGGCGTTACCGACCAGTTCTTCCCTCCATCATTATGGGCAATGTGAGATCTCTTGCAAACAAGATGGATGAACTAACAGCGCTCACCAGGCATCAGCAGGAGTTTCAGGTGTGCAGCATGATGCTACTTACAGAGACTTGGCTCACTGAAGTTACTCCTGACCCTCTGGTCTCCTTGGATGGTTTTAAACTCCTTCGGGCAGACAGGACAAGGGAGAGCGGTAAGAGGAAAGGAGGAGGGCTGGCAATATTTGTGAATAATAGATGGTGTAATCCTAGGCACATTGTGATTAAGGAGCAAACTTGCTGTGAGGACATTGAACTATTAGCTGTGAGCATGAGACCTTTCTACCTACCAAGGGAACTATCGCATGTCATCGTGATAGCTGCATATGCCCCCCCCCCCCCTCTGCGAAAGCTGACACTGCCTGCGAGGTCCTACAAGCCACGCTGAGCCTTTTACAGCTAAAACATCCCCAGGCCCTCTTTCTTCTGTCGGGTGATTTCAACCATGCCTCCCCATCATCCACACTGCCCAGTTTCACACAGTATGTGTCCTGCCACACAAGAGACAACAAAACACTGGACTTGTTCTTTGCCAACGCGAGGGAAGCATATAACTCATCAGCCCTACCACCCCTGGGAAGATCGGATCACAGCCTAGTGCATCTCCAACCTGTGTACAAGCCACTTGTACGTAGAGAACCAGCTGTCACCCGCACAGTGAGGATATGGTCCGAGGAGAGTGATGAGGCTCTGAGGGATTGTTTTGACACAACCACATGGGAAGTTCTGCAGGATTCCTATGGAGAAGATATACAGTCATGGCCAAAAGTTTTGAGAATGACACAAATATTATATTTTCACATGATCTGCTGCCCTCTGGTTTTTATGTGTGTTTGTCAGATGTTTTTATCACATACAGAAATAGAATTGCATTCATATTATGAGTAACAGAAGCTTATATTGACAGTTAGAATGAGTTAATGCAGCAAGTCAATATTTGCAGTGTTGACCCTTCTTCTTCAGGACCTCTGCAATTCTCCCTGGCATGCTCTCAATCAACTTCTGGACCAAATCCTGACTGATAGCAGTCCATTCTTGCAGAATCAATGCTTTCATTTTGTCTGAATTTGTTGGTTTTTGTTTGTCCACCCGTCTCTTGATGATTGACCACAAGTTCTCAATGGGATTAAGATCTGGGGGAGTTTCCAGGCCATGGACCCAAAATCTCTATGTTTTGTTCCCTGAGCCATTTAGTTATCACCTTTGCTTTATGGCAAGGTGCTCCATCATGCTGGAAAAGGCATTGTTGAGCGCCAAACTGCTCTTGGACGGTTGGGAGAAGTTGCTCTTGGAGGACATTCTGGTACCATTCTTTATTCATGGCTGTGTTTTTAGGCAAGACTGTGAGAGAGCCGATTCCCTTGGCTGAGAAGCAACCCCACACATGAATGGTTTCAGGATGCTTTACAGTTGGCATGAGACAAGACTGGTGGTAGCGCTCACCTCTTCTTCTCCGAATAAGCTGTTTTCCAGATGTTCCAAACAATCGAAAAGGGGATTCATCAGAGAAAATGACTTTACCCCAGTCCTCAGCAGTCCACTCCCTGTACCTTTTGCAGAATATCAGTCTGTCCCTGATGTTTTTTCTGGAGAGAAGTGGCTTCTTTGCTGCCCTCCTTGAGACCAGGCCTTGCTCCAAAAGTCTCCGCCTCACAGTGCGTGCAGATGCACTCACACCTGCCTGCTGCCATTCCTCAGCAAGCTCTGCACTGCTGGTAGCCCGATCCCGCAGCTGAAACACTTTTAAGAGACGGTCCTGCCGCTTGCTGGTCTTTCTTGGGCGCCCTGGAGCCTTTTTGGCACCAATGGAACCTCTCTCCTTGAAGTTCTTGATGATGCGATAGATTGTTGACTGAGGTGCAATCTTTCTAGCTGCAATACTCTTCCCAGTTAGGCCATTTTTGTTCAGTTCAATGATGACTGCACGTGTTTCTTTAGAGATAACCATGGTTAACAGAAGAGAAACAATGATGGCAAGCACCAGCCTCCTTTTAAAGTGTCCAGTGGTGTCATTCTGACTTAATCATGACAGATTGATCTCCAGCCCTGTCCTCATCAACACCCACACCTGTGTTAATGGAGCAATCACTAAAACGATGTTAGGCGGTCCTTTTAAGGCAGGGCTGCAATGATGTTGAAATGTGTTTTGGGGGATAAAGTTCATTTTCTAGGCAAATATTGACTTTGCAAGTAATTGCTGTTAAGCTGATCACTCTTTATAACATTCTGGAGTATATGCAAATTGCCATTAGAAAAACTGAAGCAGTAGACTTTGTAAAAATTAATATTTGTATCATTCTCAAAACTTTTGGCCATGACTGTAGAAGGACTCACACACTGCATAACAGACTACATTAATTTTTGTGTGGACAACACAGTACCCACAAAAGTGGTGAGGTGCTTCTCCAATAACAAACCATGGATTAACTCTGATATAAAAACACTACTTAAGGAGAAGAAGATGGCATTTAGGACAAGAGATAAGGAGGGGTTGAAGGAAGTACAAAAGGAGCTGAGGCATCAAATCAGGCAGGGAAAAGCCAATTATAAAGAAAAAATGAAAAAGCAAATGGAAAGAAAAGACATAAGGGGGGGTCTGGGAGGGGCTTAAGTCAATTTCGGGTCATAAACAGTCTGTCTGCCAGATTGAGGCAGATGTTAATTAGCTTAATGAACTAAACCTATTCTTCAACAGATTTGATCACACACCAGCTCCTCCCACCCCAGTATGTCCTTCAGCTCCCCCCACCACAATGACTTCACCCCATGTGGCCACTTCCCAACAGACCAGTAAATCCAGAAATCCGTCTTTATCTGACCACAGTCTGACCTTCACACGGGCCCAGGTGAGGAAGGAGATGAAAAAGATCAAGGCGAGGAAAGCCGCAGGGCCAGATGACATCAGTGCAAGGCTAATTAAGACTCGCGGGGACCAGCTGTGTGGTATAATTACATATATGTATAATATGAGCCTGAGGCAGGAAATAGTCCCTGAATTATGGAAATCTTCTTGTGCGGTACCAGTTCCAAAGAAACCCCACCCTATGGACCTCAATGACTACAGACCTGTAGCACTGACATCCCACCTGATGAAGATCTTAGAGAGATTGGTTCTCACACATCTCCGCCCTCTAGTGAGCCCCGCTATGGACCCCCTCCAGTTTGCTTATCGGCCCGGCATTGGGGTAGATGATGCCATCATCCATCTTCTGCACAGGGCTCTGTCTCACCTGGAGAAAACAGGGAACACAGTGAGAATAATGTTCTTTGACTTCTCCAGTGCTTTTAACACCATACAGCCCAGGTTATTGAGGGACAAGCTGGGCCTTGCTGGAGTGGACCACCACCTCTCCAACTGGATCCTAGACTACCTCACAAATCGACCTCAATACGTGAGAGCCCAAGACTGTGTGTCAGGTACCGTGATCTGTAATACGGGGGGCACCTCAGGGTACGGTTCTCGCCCCTTTCCTCTTCACACTGTACACTGCAGATTTTAGGTGCAACTCATCCAGCTGCTACCTACAGAAGTATTCTGACGACTCTGCAATAGTAGGCCTCATCACAGATGATGATGACAGGGAGTACAGAGAACTGAAGCAGGATTTTGTGGACTGGTGCCACCGGAACCACCTGAAGATTAACGTGGGGAAGACCAAGGAGATGGTGGTGGACTTCCATAAAGGCAGAAGCCCTCCTAAACCAGTGGACATCCTGGGGACGGGCATCGAGATTGTGAACACCTATAAGTACCTGGGTTTGCTCCTTAATAATAAGCTGGACTGGGCAGATCATATGGAGGCCCTGTACAGGAAGGGCCACAGCAAGCTCTACCTGCTTAGGAAGCTGAGAGCCTTTGGAATCCGGGGGGCACTTCTTAGAACTTTCTTCAACTCGGTAGTGGCATCAGCCATCTTCTTTGGAGTGGCCTGCTGGGGGAGCAGTATATCAACCAGGGACAGAAATAAACTTGACAAGCTGATTAGAAAGGCCAGCTCTGTCCTGGGGAGCCCACTGGACCCAGTGCAGGTGGTGGGTGACACTGTCCGTGGTAAGCTCCATGCAGAAGAAGAAGTCCCATCCCATGCATGAGACTGTGATCGCGCTGAGCAGTACTGTCGGTGACCGATTGCTCCACCCTAAGTGTGAGAAGAAGCGCTATCGGAAGTCTTTCCTCCCCACCGCGGTTAGGCTGTACAACCAACACCGACCTAAGCGGAGATCAATACACACAGAGAACTGAAATATCTCTCTGCCTGTTAAATGCCCCCCCCCCCACCCCGCTACTTCCTATCTGTGTGTCGGCTATCAAAGTAATGCCTCTTACCTTGGAACATTCCTGTACATGTTGTATTTGTATTTGTATCTGCTTATCTTTGCTGCTGTAACACACTGAATTTCCCCATTGTGGGACTATTAAAGGACTATTATTATTATTATTATTATTATTATTATTATTATTATTATTATTTAGTAAGTACCACTATATACACTAAATAGCCACTTCCTTTGAAACACTTGCCCTTTTGTAACTGAATTATCCCTTGTACAGAAATTAAACACATAGTTCAGTAATTTGCAATTAGTGATATCCCATATGAGAGATAAGAGATACATAGGGTGGCCTCTGTATGTAATGTCATTGAAAAGACCATACACATTTTATTGGAAGATCTCGTAATTGTGTATGGAGAAACATATAGAAGAAAAACCATTAAAGTCTAGGCCCATGGGAGATTTTCATTTCCATCTCTGCTAGTATTTTATTTTTAATCTACACCTCATCACCTCAAAAAATTCCACTTCTTGAATCTGCAGGAAAGGTGAAATGGTTATAGCCAGTATAGGGGTTATATCAGTTAATATGTCAGCCTGATTTAACCCAGACTTTGGCTGAACTTTCTGTCTAAAAAATGAGTGAAGTCTAATGTATGCAAATAAAAAATGAAACAATCTTCATTATACTAGGGTAGAACATTCATTATACTATGTTTAAGTGTAAAAAGTATTATTTATGAGTATGGAAGAACAGTCCATATCGCTAAAAGAGTTTTAAAAAAAAGAGGTTAAGCAAAATCATTTGAAAATTCCCTGAATTTTCAAGCAAACACTTGTCTGTAATATAATCACATGGCAAGAACAGCTTGGAAGTCAATCAAGTCAATATTATGTCTGGAAAAAGTTTTAGAGTGAGAAATTTCCTTTCAGCACATCAGAAGGTATATATATTGTAACATTCAATGCCACAAAATATCCTGTCTAATTATCTTTCTTAACCTCTACATCAGAGGAAAGTTTTTCTGTCTTTCAAAACAAGACCCAGTTCCACAATTTGGCAATGTGCCTATATCAGCAGAGTGCCATTCCTTTGCATCAACTGTGTATTATATTTTTTGCAAGAATGAACAATTACTAAAAAAAAAAGTATATTAACCCCTAAGGAATGAGCACTTTTGGGCTTTAGGCTAAGGCCCCACGTTGTGGAACTGTAGCCTTTTGTTGCATTTTTTTTTTAGCAAACCCAAGATTGGCTACAAAGGGAATGTCAAATATATAGAAAGTTTTTATACTTCTACCTTCTGCTCAATCCACTCCTGGCTTTGGTTGAAAAAAACCCAGCAAAAGCTGCAACAAAAAAAGTTGCGTTTTTGCAAAGTTGAGCCACAGCATTAAGGTTGCAGTGATTGAAAGAAAATTAAAAAATCAACAATTCTGCCACTTTTTGTGTTTGCACCATTCACCATTCACCATTCACGTTATTTTTGTCATTATTTTTGTCACATGGGTCACTATGATTACAAAAATACTAAGCACAGTTTTATGTTTCACTGCTAGCAATAAGATATGTCATACGGTTCATGGTTTTTTGAAACAGAAGGCCACAATTTATATTGTGTTAGAATTTGTATTATGGCAAGAAAAAAGCAGCTAAGTAAAGAAAAACGAGTGGCTATCATTGCTTTAAGAAAAGAAGGTCAGTCAGTCCGAAAAATTGGGAAAACTTTGAAAGTGTCCCCAAGTGCAGTGGCCAAAACCATCAAGCGCTACAAAGAAACTGTCTCACATGAGGACTGCCCCAGGAAAGGAAGACCAAGAGTCACCTCTGCTGCGGAGGATAAGTTCATCCGAGTCACCAGTCTCAGAAATCGCAGGTTAACAGCAGCTTAGATTAGAGACCAGGTCAATGCCACACAGAGTTCTAGCAGCAGACTTATCTCTACAACAACTGTTAAGAGGAGACTTTGTGCAGCAGGCCTTCATGGTAAAATAGCTGCTAGGAAACCACTGCTAAGGACAGGCAACAAGCAGAAGAGACTTGTTTGTGCTAAAGAACACAAGGAATGGACATTAGACCTGTGGAAATCTGTGCTTTGGTCTGATGAGTCCAAATTTGAGATCTTTGGTTCCAACCACCGTGTCTCTGTGCGACACAGAAAAGGTGAACGAATGGACTCTACATGCCTGGTTCCCACCGTGAAGCATGGAGGAGGAGGTGTGATGATGTGGGGGTGCTTTGCTGGTGACACTGTTGGGGATTTATTCAAAATTGAAGGAATACTGAACCAGCATGGTTACCACAGCATCTTGCAGCGGCATGCTATTCCATCCGGTTTGCGCTTAGTTGGACCATCATTTATTTTTCAACAGGACAATGACCACAAACACACCTCCAAAAGGATATATATACTGTACAGACCAAAAGTTTGGACACACCTTCTCATTCCAAGAGTTTTCTGTATTTTCTTGACTATAAAAATTGTAGATTCACACTGAAGGCATCAAAACTATGAATTAACACATGTGGAATTATATACTTAACAAAAAAGTGTGAAACAACTGAAAATATGTCTTATATTCTAGGTTCTTCAAAGTAGCCACCTTTTGCTTTGATTACTGCTTTGCACACTCTTGGCATTCTCTTGATGAGCTTCAAGAGGTAGTCACCTGAAATGGTCTTCCAACAGTCTTGAAGGAGTTCCCAGTGATGCTTAGCACTTGTTGGCCCTTTTGCCTTCACTCTGCGGTCCAGCTCACCCCAAACCATCTCGATTGGGTTCAGGTCTGGTGACTGTGGAGGCCAGGTCATCTGGCGTAGCACCCCATCACTCTCCTTCTTGGTCAAATAGCCCTTACACAGTCTGGAGGTGTGTTTGGGGTCATTGTCCTGTTGAAAAATAAATGATGGTCCAACTAAACTCAAACCGGATGGAATAGCATGCCGCTGCAAGATGCTGTGGTAACCATGCTGGTTCAGTATTCCTTCAATTTTGAATAAATCCCCAACAGTGTCACCAGCAAAGCACCCCCACACCATCACACCTCCTCCTCCATGCTTCACGGTGGGAACCAGGCATGTAGAGTCCATTCGTTCACCTTTTCTGCGTCGCACAAAGACACGGTGGTCGGAACCAAAGATCTCAAATTTGGACTCATCAGACCAAAGCACAGATTTCCACAGGTCTAATGTCCATTCCTTGTGTTCTTTAGCCCAAACAAGTCTCTTCTGCTTGTTGCCTGTCCTTAGCAGTGGTTTCCTAGCAGCTATTTTACCATGAAGGCCTGCTGCACACAGTCTCTACTTAACAGTTGTTGTAGAGATGTCTGCTGCTAGAACTCTGTGTGGCATTGACCTGGTCTCTAATCTGAGCTGCTGTTAACCTGCGATTTCTGAGGCTGGTGACTCGGATGAACTTATCCTCCGCAGCAGAGGTGACTCTAGGTCTTTCTTTCCTGCGGCGGTCCTCATGTGAGCCAGTTTCTTTGTAGCGCTTGATGGTTTTGGCCACTGCACTTTAGGGACACTTTCAAAGTTTTCCCAATTTTTCAGACTGACTGACCTTCATTTCTTAAAGTAATGATGGCCACTCGTTTTTATTTACTTAGCTGCTTTTTTTCTTGCCATAATACAAATTCTAACACTCCATTCAGTAGGACTATCAGCTGTGTATCCACCTGACTTCTGAACAACACAACTGATGGTCCCAACCCCATTTATAAGGCAAGAAATCCCACTTATTAAACCTGACAGGGCACACCTGTGAAGTGAAAACCATTTCAGGTGACTACCTCTTGAAGCTCATCAAGAGAATGCCAAGAGTGTGCAAAGCAGTAATCAAAGCAAAAGGTGGCTACTTTGAAGAACCTAGAATATAAGACATATTTTCAGTTGTTTCACACATTTTTGTTAAGTATATAATTCCACATGTGTTAATTCATAGTTTTGATGCCTTTAGTGTGAATCTACAATTTTTATAGTCATGAAAATACAGAAAACTCTTGGAATGAGAAGGTGTGTCCAAACTTTTGGTCTGTACTGTATATATATATATATACAAAAAAAGATTCAGACAGCACATCCCAATGTGAACAGGTGCAAGCTACTGTGGTAAAATGTATAAAAACAAAAAAAGTGTAGCAGCACTCTGACACAGAACAAGGGTATATAGAGAACAGAGATAGCATTACTGCTATTATTGGCACCTACAAATTAATATGGTGTATAAACTAAAATTTCGAGGTTCTTAGTTATACATATTTGATCAAACAGTAGGAAGCCCACCTGCCCTGACAGGGTGACCTCATTAAGGTGGGACCCTATACTAATAATAGTCCTTTAATAATAGTCCCGCAATGGGGAAATTCAGTAATACCTCTATTACCTAATACCTAATACCTCTATTAAACCCAAAATAAATCTACAATGTGAACACAGGGCAATAACATACCTCTCTTGGACCCAGAACAGGTCTACAATGTGAACACAAGGAAATAATATACCTCTCTTGGACCCAGAACAGGTCTACAATATGAACACAGGGCAAATAGGATCTAGAGGACCCAAAACAGGTCTACAATGTGAACACAGGGCAAATAGGATCCAGAGCATACTCAACTTAAAATAGCCTAGGGGCAAATGGGGAACTGAAAAATATCCTCTATTCAACTTAAATAAACCCGTACAATTGAATGGGAGTGCTATCTCTGTTCTCTATATACCCTTGTGCTGTGTCAGAGTGCTGCTACACTTTTGTTTTTATATGTTTTACCACAGTAGCTTGCACCTGTTCACATTGGGATGTGCTGTCTGAATCTTTTTTTGTATACATATTACATGAGGGGTGTGGTTCCCTCTAATTGGACTTGCACTCCCATTCAATTGCACGGGTTTATTTAAGTTGAATAAAGGATATTTTTCAGTTCCCCATTTGCCCCTAGGCTATTTTAAGTTGAGTATGCTCTGGATCCTATTTGCCCTGTGTTCACATTGTAGACCTGTTTTGGGTCCTCTAGATCCTATTTGCCCTGTGTTCATATTGTAGACCTGTTCTGGGTCCAAGAGAGGTATATTATTTCCTTGTGTTCACATTGTAGACCTGTTCTGGGTCCAAGAGAGGTATATTATTTCCTTGTGTTCACATTGTAGACCTGTTCTGGGTCCAAGAGAGGTATGTTATTGCCCTGTGTTCACATTGTAGATTTATTTTGGGTTTAATAGAGGTATTAGTATAGGGTCCCACCTTAATGAGGTCACCCTGTCAGGGCAGGTGGGCTTCCTACTGTTTGATCAAATATGTATAACTAAGAACCTCGAAATTTTAGTTTATATACCATATTAATTTGTAGGTGCCAATAATAGCAGTAATGCTATCTCTGTTCTTTATATACCCTTGTGCTGTGTCAGAGTGCTGCTACACTTTTTTTTGTTTATATATATATATATATATTATATTGAATATATTCTTTCTATAAAAGTATAGATAGATAGAATATATTCTATCTTATAAAAAAAAAATACTAAAACTTAAATGAAATTACAGAGGGGATCGTCCTTTATTTAAAGTTGTATTCTCTCTATCATTTCCTTAGGTGTGATCGAGGTTTTGAACCCAGAATCACACCGAATATTGATAATATAAACAATGCAACTACTCTACTGTTTGAGCTACTGGAGCCATTACCCTTAATGGGAGGGTTTCCCCTTTCTAAAGTTCAATAGTATTTTTCTCTCCTAGCATAACACAGGGATATTATATATCTCTGTAATATTTTTTAACACTCTATGTCCTGGCTCGACAGTATATTATGAAGGAAAAGAAAAATAGTATAGAAGTTTGGTAAGGGGAAAAAAAACTCAGAATTGAGAATAATGAAGGCAGTGGCTCAATTCTCATAGTCATCCATGATACTACTGTCCCGTACTGTTATCAAGTTTTCAGTATAGGCCAGTAGTTTCATGGAAAGGACAGGGATCTCCTAGCATCATAGTTGACTATGATGCTTGGATTCTAGTCCCTGCTCAGTGCTTGGTCTGGGAAATAAAACTGACATCTCATCTGTATTTCATGGACTGAAAACATATACACCCTTATGAAGCCATCCTTATGTTTTTTTTTTTTTGCCCTTTTGTCTGGATCATGGAGAAACATGATATTCAGTTCGAACCACAGCCAGCTTTTTGAAGGCAAGGTACAACTGTCTTTAGACAGTGACATGTAATGCTATAGAATGTGACATCAAAACTTGCACTTTCAGAAAGATAAAAAGTTTGTATAAACAAAGGTCATAATAATTAATATATAAAAGAACAAACCGCTTTTTGTTCAGAGGGAACAAGTTTGCTTTAAAGTGCAGTTTACATTTCAAGATGTCAGTGGAATCCCTTATGCAGCAATGCTGCATCTCCAGAGCGTTAAAAGAACACATGTATAAGTAGTTCGCTATAACACTTTATTAGGTGCTCGTTCGGGTTTTTATATTTTAGCCATTCACTCTTTTCCCTGCTTTTTATGACTTTCATTTAATGCCAAGAGCTTTGGCAAACCAGTCATGGTTTATGAAAGTAAAGCATTCCAAGTTTTTCTAGACTATATGCCAATACAATTATCATGTTTTAAAGTCTGTCTGTGTAAGGCACTTTGGACAGGACAGCAGGGACATGTGGATAAACCATTTTAGGATTTTTCACAGGTAACTTAGCCTAATTTTAAAGAACTGTGAAATGCTATAGCATCTTGTGTTGCTACTTGTGGTAAATGCTTGGATGTGCAATCTTTCTTGTTTAAGCATTTAAGTTCAATCTTTGTCACAAGTTGGGAATTTTCCTGATATATGAATATTTGACTGAATTTAAAGTAATTTTATATTTTTCTTGAACCTATAATGCTGACTGAGGCTGAGGATATACAGTATTTTTTTTTTAAACTAATTTTTATTAGATTATTCAACAGAGTAAACAACATTAGAAATAAAAATGAGAAACAATAGTAAATTAATAGACAAGGGCATACCACCACAACATGCGGTTGGCACACCAAACCATATAGACAAAATAAAAAAAATATATATAAAAGAAAATACCAATCAACAACCTGAAAGAGCAAGAGGGGGAAGGCGACAAAGGAGAAGGGGAGAGAGGGGGAGTGGAGGGGAAGGGGGAAGAGTCAAAGACCTTGTAGAATACAATACGCATCCCAGGATGACCACACAGCATTGAAGGCCTCCACTGTATGATTAAGGGAGGCAGTCAGAAACTCCATGCTGCGAACGTCCTTCATATGAGCGATAAGCTCAGGACCAGTAGGAGGGGAGGATTTCCTCCTCTGGAGAGCAATTAACGTTTTAGCAGCAGTACAGAGGAACAGGAACAATTTGGAGATCATTTTGCCGAAATGTTTGGGAGGGAGGTTAAGCAAATAGACAAGGGGGTCTAAAGGCACACCTTGAACAAAAAGGGCATCAGTAAGGTGTTTGACCTCCATTTACAAGGGGCCAATCCCTGGGCACTCCCAGAAAATGTGGCACAGCGTACCCACCCCCGACCGGCAACGCCAGCAATGAGAGGGAATGCTAGGGTTGAGAGAATGGAGCAAGGCGGGGTGTGGTACCAGTGCATGAGTAACTTATACTGAGTCTCCCGGACCTGGCCGAACAGGACCAAATAATCTGCCATTGTCTGGGTGAGATCTGCCTATTCAGGGCCCCAGACCACTTAACCATATATTTATGAGAGAGGGAGGTCCTGCCCTCTGGAGAGGATAAGAGCTGGTAAATACCCGATATCAAACCCCTCATGGAAGTACCAGCTCGACAAATTCTCTCAAAGGCAGTAGGAAGCGAAACCTTCAGAGAACCAAACTATGAGAGTACAAAATGAGCAACCTGCTGGTAGTGGAACCACTCAGAGGCGGGCAAGTGTAAGAAAGAGGTAAAATAGTCAAAGGGCCTGAGCTCCAAGGTCGCTGGGTCCACCAGATCAGCAATATGGAAAAGGCCCAATCTACCCCAGGGTCGCACCATAGCCCCTGTAAGTTCCTCCGGGAGGAGCAGGTTGTACAGGAAAGAGATCATAGAGGAACGCGGGGAGGTTAGAGGGAAAAGTTTGGAGCAAGTCATCCATATGGAGCGGGTGAAGCGAATGGGCCCAAGGAGAGGGGCAGCAGGAAGGGGGGAAGAGCAGGACCACAGAAACACATTAGGGTGGATCGGGGCTAGCCAGAACTTCTCAATCTCAACCCACTTAGTGAAGGCTTGTGATGCGACCCAAAATGGGATGCAACGTAAGTGGGTCGCCCAATAATAATGCAGAATGTGTGGGACCGCCAGTCCCCCTTCATTTTTGCCGGACAACATCACCGAGCGAGGAATACGGTGGCGTCTACCATTCCAGATAAACTGGAAAATCGATTTTTGAAGTGAACGCAATTCTGAACGGGGTACCGCCACTGGGAGCGTTTTGAAAAAGTAAAGTAGCTTCGGGAGAAGGGTAATTTTAACAGCCGTGATGCGACCTATGAGGGATATGTGGAGAGGGCGCCATTTGTCCAAGAGAGCGCGGAGTTCATTAAATAGTCATGCGTAGTTGACTGAGTAAAGGGAGGATTATGAGGGAGACAACTGAATACCTAGGTAGCGGAGGGAACGCTCCTTCCACTGAAAGTCAAAGTTAGACCGTAGGAGCCGCAGGGTGGGGCCAGGAATATCAAGGGGCAATGCCTCTGTCTTGGTGGGGTTGACTTTATATCCTGAGAGATCGCCATAGTCCTTCAGCACTTGGAGGAGGTTAGGAAGAGAAGTGTGAGGGTTGGTGAGGGTCAGAAGGACATCGTCTGCAAACAGGCCTATCTTAAAGTCCCTGTCACGAACTGCCACACCAGTAATTGTGGGGTTGGACTGGACTTGGGAGGCCAAGGGCTCAATACACAATGCAAATATCAGAGGAGATAAAGGACAGCCCTGACGCGTTTCAATACGGATGGGGAATGAGGATGAAAAGGAGTTAGGAAGTTTGACCACCGCCGAGGGTCGGGAATAAAGCGTTCGAACTGCCGTAAGAAACGCTCCAGAAAACCAAAATTTTTCTAGGGTGGCAATCATAAACGACCAGTCTAGGCGGTCAAAATCTCCACCTTGGCGGCAAGGGACAAAACCCACCAGATCCTTATGAATAAGAGATGGAAGCCAACCGTTAAGCCTATTAGCCAAAATCTTGGTGAAGAGTTTTAAATCAGTATTCAGGAGGGCAATGGGACGATAATTAGAGCAGTCCTGGTGGTCCTTATGGGGTTTAGGAACTAGGGTGATATGGGAATGAAGCATGGACTGAGGGATGTGAGCACCGTCCAAGAAGGAGTTAAAGAGGCGACACATGTGCGGAAGCAAGTCAGTACGGAAAGTCTTGTAGTAGAGATAAGTGAACCTGTCCAGGCCCGGTGCCTTGCCACCCGGGAGAGCCCCAAGGATCGCATCAATCGCCTCCTCTGTAATCGGAGCATTCAGGCTATCCAGTGCTGAGGGTGGGACCTTGGGAAGGGGACAAGAATCAAGATAAGAACGCAAGGCTACGTCCCGGGAGGCCGGATCCGAACCCGCACGGGGGGGGGAAGGCTGTACAGCCTTGTATAGTAGTCCCTAAACAGGGATGCTATAGAATCAGGGTGATGGTGCAGGGTGCCGTGGGAGTCACAAATCGCCTGCACCATCACCTGGTGGTCACGCAAGAGGAGGAGACCTGGTGGTCACTCAAGATCTTAGCAAGCAGAGTGTGGGCTTTGTTCCCCCTCTCATAGTAACGGTGGCGACTATAGAGGATAAGACGCTGGGCTGCCTGAGTAGTGAGATCACGAAGATCCGCCCTAGCAGCTTCCAGTTGGCGGAGGATGGAGACCGAAGGAACCTGAGCCAAACGGTCTGAGAGGGAGTGGATCTGAGTCAACAGAGCGACCTCCCTAGCTTTTCGATCCTTTTTAAATTTAGTAGCTAAGGCTATGCAGTGGCCCCTCATGACAGCCTTATGGCCTCCCAGAGAGTAGAGTCAGAGGTGACAGAGTGGACATTCTGGCTAAAGTACTAAAGTTAGGTATCACTGTTGCAAACTGCTATTAATCTGATGTTTGACTCTGATATCTGAGGATGTCCTAATATGGACACTGTAGTGCTGATCCTAACAAACATTGCGACACCAGATGATGTGGGAGCTTGCTGATCAAAGTTCTCTATTTTGAACTAAGGAAAATTATGACATCACAGGTGGGAGCTTACAGGAAGTGAGTAGACCTGAGGGTCCATAAATGTGAGGGGATACATGACCTCTTAGTCAAATTTTTTGAAGCCACATGTAAATACATGTAAATATACAGTATGCCTTTTTTTATTACATCCTGTTATTTTAACACACTGTATCATTTTTCTGTATATTAAATCTAAAATTTTATAAGATTGTCCTTTGGCTCTAAGTGTCCCCATGTTTCTGAAGAGTGTAACTATGGCTAGCAGTGTTACCCTTTTTGTCCGCTAGTTGTGCGTGGTTGGGTATATTGGTGTCTCGTCCACCGTTAAAGCATAACTAAACTTTCATACAACTTTTGATTTTCTGGCAGTAGTGTCATTAATAAATTTTGGAATAAATTTATTAACAAATTTTTGATCCTTTCTTTGAAATCCTGCCTCTCTTTATTCTTTCCCTGGCTTCTGTATTAAGAGCTATTCCCTGCCTCTAACTGAGTAGCTATGTATGTAGTACGGGCTTGGAGTATGGGGCTGTGTAAAATGCAGAGAAAAAGAGCATAGGCGAGGGTCACTTCAAACATTTATAAAACGTAGAAACTTGCTTTTGGTGTCAAATGGAAAAGGAGATTCTCTTTTTTCATGTGACACTGACATATCACAGTCAGGATCGGAATATTTATATCATACAGTACAGACCAAAAGTTTGGACACACCTTCTCATTCCAAGAGTTTTCTGTATTTTCATGACTATAAAAATTGTAGATTCACACTGAAGGCATCAAAACTATGAATTAACACATGTGGAATTATATACTTAACAAAAAAGTGTGAAACAACTGAAAATATGTCTTATATTCTAGGTTCTTCAAAGTAGCCACTTTTTGCTTTGATTACTGCTTTGCACACTTTTGGCATTCTCTTGATGAGCTTCAAGAGGTAGTCACCTGAAATGGTCTTCCAACAGTCTTGAAGGAGTTTCCAGAGATGCTTAGCACTTGTTGGCCCTTTTGCCTTCACTCTGCGGTCCAGCTCACCCCAAACCATCTCCATTGGGTTCAGGTCTGGTGACTGTGGAGGCCAGGTCATCTGGCGTAGCACCCCATCACTCTCCTTCTTGGTCAAATAGCCCTTACACAGGGGGGCGTGGCTAGCCGGCAGAGTGGCTGGACGTGTATTCTGGTGCTCTCCAGCGTACTTCACCAAATCCGTGCTTCATCTTTACCAACCTAGCCTCTACTGACCTCCAACACCCTTTGGCATTCCCCCAGGCCCTGTTAGTGCATCTAGGGTGTTTTTTGGCTAAGACTCGGGGCTTCTTGCCGGCTGCTCCGGTTTGAGGCCTACCTTACCTTCCTCACAGAGGCCTGCCATCGTGGTCTCAGAAGCCTCCGCGGCACTAGCAAGGCTGGACCGCCTAGTGCCCTCTGGCCCTCACCTCCCACCGCCGCGGATACTGTCGATAGCTCCGGCTGCACTTGCGGGACATCCAGGGGTTGCGGCCTACTGCACCTCCCGCGCCGAGAGCCGCCACCTTGGGGCCTGCTTTACCGCTGCGGTCCAGCCTGAGCGAGACCGCCCACTGCCAGCTGACACCTCGGCGACTCCATCGTCCGCACCGACAGGCTCCCCCATCTGTGGGGGCGATTACATCAGCTACTTCTACACGCTCCGGCCGACGCTGAAAACTGTCTGGAGCCTGGGGCCTACCGCCACTCTCACAACTAGAGGCGGCCATCTTGGGGCCTTCAGATCTTCACTATAAGACCAAGCCTCTCTCTGTTACAAGGGGACCCTAAATTGGTCTTATATGATATCAGCGGCCCTGTGTGACGCGGACCCTCCACTTGGGTGGTGAGTTAACCCTCGAGTGCCTGCCACTTTCTACTAAGGTCCCTTAGATCTTATTATGATTTTCTAACCCAGCCTGATTGAGCTCTTTCCCGGAGTGGGCCAGCATGCCCTGATAGCTGCATCATGGTTAAAATTGGTCAGAATAAGCCCGTAGACACACGAGCTACACCGAAACACTCAAAGAAATCACAAGCAGAAATAGACAAGTTTCTCGAGAAGCGCACACCACTCAACTCCACATCAGCAGCAAGACGCTCTCTAGTTGCCCCTGATCCTGCAGAGGCGTCCGACGCAGAAAGCGTCATGGATGACGGAAACATATCCGATTCCGCCTCCACCTCCATGGTCACCATTTCCTCCAAGGGACTGCAGAAACTACTTGAGAAAACCTTGCAACTGGTCATGAAAGAACTAGCGAATATTAAACAAGATGTCCGGAGCATTGGTTCCAGAGTCGAGCACCTAGAGGAAACACAGACCTTGCTCCTGGCACATGGCGAAGCCACTACTATGGCATTTACGGCTTGCCAGGCCCATCTGAACTCTCTGCACTCTTATCTGGAGGATCAGGACAACAGGGGTAGGCGGAATAATCTACGTATCAGAGGTGTGCCAGAGAACTTCCCACCCGCTGAAACAATGACCTTCACAAAGAGACTCCTGGAATCAGTCTTGGAGGGCGATCTGTCTTCCGATGTCCAACTTGAAAGAGCCCATAGGGCTTTGCGCCCGAAACCTAAGGAAGGGGAACCTCCCAGAGACATCGTCTGCAAACTGCTGTCCTTCCCAGTAAAAGAGGCGATTTTGCAGAAAGCCCGCGTAACCCCGGTCTTCATCTATGAAGGACACAGGATTACATTCTTTCAGGATGTCTCCCCGGTGACCCTGGCCAAAAGACGACAGATGAAGTTGTTCACAGACCGGCTCCGGACACTTAAGATACTGTATAAATGGCTATTTCTCTTCGGGATTTCCTACAACTTCAATGGACGTTTGTACAATATCCGGCATCCCGATGACCTATTTGCTGCGTGTTCGCCTCTGGAATTGGATCCAGCCATCATTCCATCTTGGCTTACTTTCACAGACATTGCCTCTCTACCTGATCTTCCTAAAGTGGAAGCCTGGAAACGTCCGAAATCTAAACACCAGAGGAAGAGGGCACCTGTGGAGCAGGACTGAATTATCTCTCGTGATGTCATAAGTATTCTATATCCTTTTTACTATCTGACCTATGACCGTGATCCCTTACTTGTTATAATGTTGTTTTTACACGTGTGCTGCCCCGTAGCCGGGGATGGGCCTAGTTTGCATATAGTTCATATATTGTTTGCCTTTATCTCCTAAAAGGGTTTATAACACCCTTTGCTTTATTAGCGATTCTGTTAATGGCTCTTTGGGCCGACCTCCCTGCTCTACAACCCCCCCCACGATACGGCACTGTAGTTCAGTGCATTTTATATAATCATTTAAATTTGAATGCCTCACTATAGTGTTTGTTTTATATACTTATTAGTATTTCTCAGTTTATTGTTCACTGTTGTCTATGTCTTGTGTTAAGTTCACTTCATGGAACGTCAGGGATCTCAACTCTCCCACCAAGCACTCCCAGGTATTCCACGCCCTTAAAAGATCGCAATCCTCTATTATACTCCTCCAGGAGACACATTTCCCTACAGGTAAGGTACCTAATCTACCCAAATCTCCTTACTCTGCCTGGTTTCACTCGTGCGATACTGCTGCGAAGAAGAATGGAGTTAGTATTGCCTTTAAATCAGACGTTCCCTTCTCTGTGGCTGCTCTCTTGAGTGATGATCAGGGCAGATACCTGTTTCTTAAAGGGTACATTTCCAATACCCTAGTCACCATTGGCAATGTATACGCACCAAATGTTGGCCAAATTTCATGGCTACTCGATACTCTAGACAGATTTTCAATGTTCGCAGAGGGTCTTGTAGTGTTGGGTGGTGACATTAACATTGCCCTTCAGCCCCTCCAGGACTCCTCCACTGGCACATCTTCACATAGCTTCGCTGCCCTTAGTAAACTCGCCAAGCATCTCTCCTCTATGCATCTTGTATATGTATGGAGAGCCTTTAATCCCGACGTTAAGGACTATACGTTTTATTCTAACCCACACAAATCGTACCAGCGTCTGGACTACATCTTCCTGCCCCAGCACCAGCTAATTTTATCCTCCTCTCCCAACATTGGCACTATCACTATCTCTGACCACGCCCCCATCACTGTACAACTACAAATCTCATCCCTCCCACCCTGTAGCTATGACTGGAGACTTAATGAGACCCTGCTCTGCTCCCGCGACTCTAGTCAAGCTGTTTCAAAAGCGCTTACTGACTATTTCAATGAAAACACTACATCTGACGTACAGCCTTGTGTTATTTGGGAGGCCCACAAATCTGTGATCAGAGGGGTATTCATTAGTCTAAGTTCTCACGTTAAGAAAAAACGTACCAAAGAAATTGATGACCTACTTGCCCGAATTGCAACTTTGGAAAGTCAGCATAAGCGAGCTGCGGCTCAGGGGGCTCTCTCAGAACTGATCTTGTGCAGAGAACGACTTAAAGACTGCCTGAACCTAAAAACTGCTAAAGCCTATTTGTCATCCTCCCATAAATACTATATGCATGGTAACAAGGGTGGAAAATTGATGGCATATTTAGTTAAAAAACGACGCAACCAAAGCTTTATAGCGGAGATCACTTCCCGGTCAGGATCTAGCCTAAAAGACACTCCAGACATAGCTTCTGAATTTTGTGCTTTCTATCAGAAACTGTATAACCTTAGACCTGCTGAGACCCCTTTCGAGCTACAAGACCGCTCTACTAAAATCCGGTCCTTTTTGCTATCTCTCTCCCTCCCATCTCTCACTCCCCAACAACAAGATGCCCTTACGACTCCCTTTACACTGTCAGAATTACAGTCAGCACTTGCTGACACCCCTCTGGGGAAAGCTCCTGGCCCCGACGGCCTCCCAGCCTTTTATTATAAACAATTTAGCTCTATCCTTCTCCCCCATTTTCTCCAGGTTTGTAACTCTGTGGACGAGACCCACTACTTCCCCCCCCAAGCCTTGGAAGCCCATATCTCTATCATTCCTAAAGAAGGCAAGGACCCGACACAATGTGGTAGCTACCGCCCCATCTCCCTGCTAAATGTAGATATTAAACTATATGCCAAGTTAGTAGCTAATAGATTAAAATCCTTCCTACCCTCCCTGGTCCACCCAGAGCAAGTGGGGTTTATAACAGGCAGAGAAGGCAAACATAACACCCAACGAGTACTCCACTTGATACAAAACTCCCAGCGTAAGAAGACCCCATTGGTACTTCTTTCAACAGATGCGGAGAAAGCCTTTGATAGGGTAGATTGGGCCTTTATGACAGAGACACTACGGTATTTTGGCTTCCCACACCTGTTTGTCCAGAAGGTCATGGCTTTGTATTCTAGACCTAGCGCTAAAATTAGAGTTAATGGATGCCTCTCCTCCTCGTTTGATATTAAAAACGGCACCAGGCAGGGATGCCCATTTTCCCCTTTTCTCTTTGTTCTGACCATTGAAACATTAATTCAGAGTATCCGACAGGACCCATTGCTGAAAGGTCTGGTTACTGGAGGGATATGTCATAGTACGGCCGCATTTGCAGACGACCTTTTAATAATCCTTACCAACCCAACCATTGCACTACCTCACATAGATACGATCTTTACAGCCTTTGGGACCCTCTCGAATTTTAAAATTAATACCACAAAATCCGAAGCCCTATGTGTCTATTGCCCCCCATCGGTTAAATCTGACTTACAGGCTGCCTCCCCATTCCCACTGTGGCACGATTATATTAAGTATTTAGGATTAAATTTAACGCCCTCACCCAGGTGCTGGTACGACTCTAACTACGCTCCTTTGCTCTCCAACATCAAATCTCTATTAGAATCTTGGCATGCCCCATATATCTCATGGATGGGTAGAACTAGTCTATTGAAAATGATGGTTCTGCCTAAGATATTATACTTATTTCAAACCCTCCCTATCCCTCTTCCACTAACATTCTTCTCCTCCCTCCGCAGAATGTTTTCAAAGTATGTCTGGCATAATTCACGTCCTAGAGTGGTGTTCCGCACCCTTACCAGACCTAGGAAGTTGGGTGATATGGGTCTACCAGATATAAGAACATATTATCATGCAACACAACTGGCAAGGACCATTGATTGGTTTCAGAGTGAAAATTCGAGGCTACGTGTGTCAGTGGAGGAAGCCACTATAGACTTCCCCCTTACTGCAATACTATGGCTTCCCCGCCAAACGGCTAAGCAGGTCCTCGCCTCCAATGTTCTGACATCAGCGGTCTATGACTCTTGGCAATGGGTACGGCGATTACTTCCTTTGTCATCAGGTCCCTCTCCCCTCATGTCCGTTCAGGATTTAATCCTATCGGAATCCAAGTTTATAGAATCGGCCCACAGAGTGCCGAAACATGTCGGGAGGCTACCTTACGACTCTATACTAATTGATGGGGCCTTCCCTTCTTATTCTGAGTTCACCCAGCACCCCCTCTCCATCCATACCAATTTCCTAACATATCAGTCGATTAAAACACTGTACCTGAGAGCTCTGAAGCAGGAGCCTGATAGTCGCACAATTACATGGCTAGAACAGCTCCTACTCCGGAAGCAAAATACACCAAGACCTTTATCTACTCTCTACTTCAACCTTCTGAGCGAACTAGGCTCAGAGCTCCCCTCATACATGCAAAAATGGGAGGCAGACCTCCAAATGTCCCTTACCCCTGGAGAAATATCATCTATACTCAAGCGATCCACAGGACCTTCCAGATGTGTGCGCTTGCAGGAGTCAAGCTACAAATTGGTCACCAGATGGTATAGAACGCCCATTGTAGTCCATAAGTTCTCTCCGGATGTATCCCCTTTGTGTTGGCGATGCCATAAGTCCTCAGGTTCCTACCTGCATATTTGGTGGGAATGCGAAAAAATATCCCCTTACTGGTCACTCGTTCAGCAGGTACTGAACCGGGTTTGTGGATTCACCGAGCCTCTGACCCCTGTAGGCATATTCTTGAATCTGTGGCCCACTTTCCCGCCTAGGTCCCACAAATGTCTTTGGCTTCAACTTGTGGCTATCGCTAAATCTTTGATCCCTCTATACTGGGCATCCGAATCCCCCCCCCCAGTATCCCACTTTTTGCGGAAAGTCTCTCAAGTTGCAAGGATGGAATAACTTTCCCACTTAGAACTTCGTACCCACCAGAAGTTTAGCGCTATTTGGGCGCCATGGTATGATTTTTCTAAAGACCCTACCTGGACGCAGATGTGGGAACCCCCTGTTTAATAAACTAACTTACTGAGACCCTTGGCCTTTCACCCTAAGGATTTTTTGTATCTTCTCCACCGCCAACGTTCCATTCATTATTATGTTATTAGTTAATCGTTGCATGTAATACGCCAGCTCTTCTGATTGTTTGATTAATAATTGTTGTGTCATGCACATTGTCTTTAACTATGTATATTCATTGTCGATATTTGAAAATCCAATAAAAAGTTAATTATAAAAAAAAAAAAAAAAGCCCTTACACAGTCTGGAGGTGTGTTTGGGGTCATTGTCCTGTTGAAAAATAAATGATGGTCCAACTAAACGCAAACCGGATGGAATAGCATGCCGCTGCAAGATGCTGTGGTAACCATGCTGGTTCAGTATTCCTTCAATTTTGAATAAATCCTCAACAGTGTCACCAGCAAAGCACCCCCACACCATCACACCTCCTCCTCCAAGCTTCACGGTGGGAACCAGGCATGTAGAGTCCATTCGTTCACCTTTTCTGCGTCACACAAAGACACGGTGGTTGGAACCAAAGATCTCAAATTTGGACTCATCAGACCAAAGCACAGATTTCCACAGGTCAAATGTCCATTCCTTGTGTTCTTTAGCCCAAACAAGTCTCTTCTGCTTTTTGCCTGTCCTTAGCAGTGGTTTCCTAGCAGCTATTTTACCATGAAGGCCTGCTGCACACAGTCTCCTCTTAACAGTTGTTGTAGAGATGTGTCTGCTGCTAGAACTCTGTGTGGCATTGACCTGGTCTCTAATCTAAGCTGCTGTTAACCTGCAGTTTCTGAGGCTGGTGACTCAGATGAACTTATCCTCCGCAGCAGAGGTGACTCTTGGTCTTCCTTTCCTGGGGGCGGTCCTCATGTGAGCCAGTTTCTTTGTAGCGCTTGATGGTTTTGGCCACTGCACTTGGGGACACTTTCAAAGTTTTCCCAATTTTTCGCACTGACTGACCTTCATTTCTTAAAGTAATGATGGCCACTCGTTTTTCTTTACTTAGCTGCTTTTTCTTGCCATAATACAAATTCTAACACTCCATACAGTAGGACTATCAGCTGTGTATCCACCTGACTTCTTTACAACACAACTGATGGTCCCAACCCCATTTATAAGGCAAGAAATCCCACTTATTAAACCTGACAGGGTACACCTGTGAAGTGAAAACTATTTCAGGTGACTACCTCTTGAAGCTCATCAAGAGAATGCCAAGAGTGTGCAAAACAGTAATCAAAGGAAAAGGTGGCTACTTTGAAGAACCTAGAATATAAGACATATTTTCAGTTGTTTCACACTTTTTTGATAAGTATATAATTCCACATGTGTTAATTCATAGTTTTGATGCCTTCAGTGTGAATCTACAATTTTTATAGTCATGAAAATACAGAAAACTCTTGGAATGAGAAGGTGTGTCCAAACTTTTGGTCTGTACTGTATATTTTGTGCAGTTACATATAAATATCCTAATCCCGACTGAGTTTCCAAGCAGTGATATCTCTGGAAATAATACAGTATAGTGTCATATGAAAGATGAAAATCTCCTTCATACAACACATGTGAGGATTCTCAATTCAGCTGCTATATCTTTAAGATTACCGTGTCAGATTACCCGGACTAAGCCATTAGAGAAACGTGTCAGGGTGCATCTTCCCCACAGGGTCTGTATAGGGATATTATCAATTACCATGTAAATTGCTTTCCCTGAATGTTTGACTATATTATAATTATGGATACATATGGTGTCCTGGTATAGCTAGCTATTAGCACCCTATGTATAGTACTGTTACCATGGAATTTATGTGTAAGGGGTTTTAGCATCTGTATTTCCTACTTAACTATTTTCCTGTTTAACCACTGATGAGTACAGTACTATTTTTTTTTTTTTATCTGTATTTATTCTATTTATATATTTATTAATAAAGATGTATGGTATTTTGAATATACTTCTTGTGTGCTTTTATTTTTAGTTTATGCTTGTAAGCAATCGGATTTTTCTTTTAACAAGTTAACTTAAAGATGGTCAAAGAATGACTATAATCACACCCGTATATAATAAAATAATAAGTGTTTAATACATGAAAAGAGATAATACTTAGCTGTGGTTACAAATGATGTAATAGCTCACTGGATGGGGAGCCCCGTTATATCATGCACTGATATATACCCATCGTTCGATGACTTCCAGAGTTGCATGGCGCGCATATTCCTGGCCCAATGCTGAAGCTGAACTAAACAATAATTCTAGGGTCTTTATATCAATTTGAACTAGGAGGAGCTTTCAGCTGTCTGTGTCTGGACAGCTGGACAAGAGTGACATGAAAGGACCAACATACAAAAGAATTAACATCAAAGGACCAAGAAAACCACACATTGTCCAAGGAATGTGTGCATTAACAGGAAATCTAAATAAAGCCATAAAAAGGGTGACAAACAATGAGCAGAAAAGAACTACAATAAACACACATGGTAAATAAAGTATACATGGATAGTATACAAGGATATATATATATATATATATATATATATATATATATATATATATACATACACAGGTTGATCAGTAAGATTTTAACCCTGTCATATCACAACAATAAGACACTATGATTTTGTGGAAAAAAACATATCCTATTACAATAGGAAATTTATGGCATGGCAGTAGCTGTTATTTGTGCATTGACCCAGCCTTCTCATATCCTCATATAGCAATCTGGGGTGTCCCTAGCTGTGAATATCAATTTATATTTAGGTATAACTACGTGTCAATCAGACTGGTCCAGTTGCGGAGCGATGGAACCTTAGGGGGCTTTGTTTTTATACTATTGTAGTTTAGGCAACAGGCATTAAAACTGCATGGAATAGGACCTACAGTGCCTTGCGAAAGTGCCTTGAACTTTTCAAACTTTTGCCACATTTCAGGCTTCAAACATAAGGATATAAAATTTTTATTTTTTGGTGAAGAATCAACAACAAGTAGGACACAATTGTGAAGTGGAACGAAATTTATTGGTTATTTTAAACTTTTGTAAAAGATAAAAAACTGAAAAGTGGGCCGCGCAATATTATTCGGCCCCTTTACTTTCAGAGCAGCAAACTCACTCCAGAAGTTCAGTGAGGATCTCTGAATGATCCAATGTTGTCCTAAATGACTGATGATGATAAATATAATCCACCTGTGTGTAATCAAGTCTCTGTATAAATGCACCTGCTCTGTGATAGTCTCAGGGTTCTGTTTAAAGTGCAGAGAGCATCATGAAGACCAAGGAACACACCAGGCAGGTCCGTGATACTGTTGTGGAGAAGTTTAAAGCCGGATTTGGATACGAAAAGATTTCCCAAACTTTAAACATCCCAAGGAGCACTGTGCAAGCGATCATATTGAAATGGAAGGAGTATCAGACCACTGCAAATCTACCAAGACCCGGCCGTCCCTCTAAACTTTCATCTCAAACAAGGAGAAGACTGATCAGAGATGCAGCCAAGAGGCCCATGATCACTCTGGATGAACTGCAGAGATCTACAGCTGAGGTGGGAGAGTCTGTCCATAGGACAACAATCAGTCGTACACTGCACAAATCTGGCCTTTATGGAAGAGTGGCAAGAAGAAAGCCATTTCTCAAAGATATCCATAAAAAGTCTTGTTTAAAGTTTGCCACAAGCCACCTGGGAGACACACCAAACATGTGGAAGAAGGTGCTCTGGTCAGATGAAACCAAAATCGAACTTTTTGGCCACAATGCAAAACGATATGTTTGGCGTAAAAGCCTACACAGCTCATCACCATGAACACACCATCCCCACTGTCAAACATGGTGGCGGCAGCATCATGGTTTGGGCCTGCTTTTCTTCAGCATGGACAGGGAAGATGGTTAAAATTGATGGGAAGATGGATGGAGCCAAATACAGGACCATTCTGGAAGAAAACCTGTTGGAGTCTGCAAAAGACCTGAGACTAGGACGGAGATTTATCTTCCAACAAGACAATGATCCCAAACATAAAGCAAAATCTACAATTTGAATGGTTCACAAATAAATGTATCCAGGTGTTAGAATGGCCAAGTCAAAGTCCAGACCTGAATCCAATCGAGAATCTGTGGAAAGAGCTGAAAACTGCTGTTCACAAACGCTCTCCATCCAACCTCACTGAGCTCAAGCTGTTTTCCAAGGAAGAATGGGCAAGAATTTCAGTCTCTCGATGTGCAAAACTGATAGAGACATACCCCAAGCGACTTGCAGCTGTAATCGCAGCAAAAGGTGGCGCTACAAAGTATTAACTTAAGGGGGCCGAATAATATTGCACGCCCCACTTTTCAGTTTTTTATTTTTTACAAAAGTTTAGAATAACCAATAAATTTCGTTCCACTTCACAATTGTGCCCCACTTGTTGTTGATTCTTTACCAAAAAATGAAAATTTTATATCTTTATGTTTGAAGCCTGAAATGTGGCAAAAGGTTGAAAAATTCAAGGGGGCCGAATATTTTCGCAAGGCACTGTATCCTAAGTTTTTACACAGGTTTGTGTAAGAGACCATAGAAAATAAAAACACTGACAAAGGACGGGCTGTGTGTGCATGAAGCCTAAGGATTAAAATCATGGTTAAAATCTTCACACCAAAGTCCTACATTCTGAACTACTGAAATGAAACACAATATGATGCTCACCTAGCTGCACCTGGTGCTATAGTCCTGAGTGTCCAATGTGCCGCTTGCCTAGTTAGTTCTCACTTCCTTGGAACACCGCCCCTCTCACAGGTTGTCCACCACAGGTCCTCACTGGCAGAGAAAGGGAGAGACACAAACTGGAGACCCCAGAGTCTTTGCTGTAAGGTTCTTTAGAAGCTGAGAGGTGTAGATAAAAGAGAACAGCAACTCTTAAAGTAAGCAGTGTTGAGTGGATCTGAGGGCCCCTAGACAGACATTGCACTTCTGCTGTGGTTCCAGGAACCAGCTACTGAATCAAGCGTGCCAATGTGCCTTTGCTAGAAGCTGACCAGGTTATACATTCAGGCCTATGAGTAGCAAGCTGCTCCTCTCCTGACAGCTGCCCAAACTCCACATCTACTTCCAATGTGGGAATGGGCCCTTAAATAACCTATCAAGAGCCATCACATTGTCCAGCTTCCAGAAACTTGCTAAAGAACAACTGTATGATGGCCTGCATCAGCCAAAGTGGCACACATTAATCAAAGTTCAATAAACAAAGTTCAATAACTATCAAAATCTGAGTAGCAATGGCTAGAGTATGCCAAGTCATGTTCACACTGTGCTGAGTCTGTGCCCCGGTCAAACCACACAAGGAATGTGAACAGCAGCTGAATTTCTCATTAAAGTTACTCAAGGCAAAGAAGATCAAGGTGCTCCAGGATTGGCCAGCCCAGTCACCAGACATGAACATCATTGAGCATGTTTGGGGTAGGATGAAAGAGGAAGCTTGGCAGACAAAACTAAAGAATCTTGATGAACTCTGGGAGGCATGTAAGACTGCATTCTTTGTTATTCCTGATGACTTCATCAATAAATTGTATGAATCATTGTTGAAACGCATGGATGCAGTCCTTCAAGCTTATGGAAGTCACACAAAATATTAAATATGGCTCTAATAGCACCACAACTTCATTCACCAATGTTATGAAACATATCTTTGTTTTTGAACAGAATTATTGTTTTGATTTTCACATTACTTTATGTGTGCGACAAAACTTTTGTCTTGCCAAAATCTGACCTTTCTGTGTTCATTAAATGATGAATATTTCAGCAGTGAGAAGCCAATTTATTTTCTTAACCAAAAAATAATTTGGGAGGGTTTCAGCTTTCATATGAGTCATTTCTAAAACCAATGGATGAATTTAAAGTCAGGTTATAAGCTTTTGATTCCACAACATGGATAAGCGACAGAACTTCTGTCAGGGACTGTATCTCTCTATTCATATGGGACACCCATTCTTGTGATTGGTGGGATCTTTAAGTAGAAACATGGGAGCAGAGATTCCTGGGTGTTGCATGTTGAATGCATAATATGGACTGTTAAGGCTGAGTGCAACACACCCATCTTAAAATACTCAAAAGATGTGCAAAGAAAAAGTTAAAAATACTGTAAATCCGGGGGCGTGGCCTACGACTTGATGTAGCAGGACGCACTTCCCTGTAGCTCCTGCCCTGCCTGCATAATAAGGGATCTAAATTAGCTTTTTCTCTCCCCCCATGGGGAAAAAAACTCCAAGGACCTCTACCCTGGGACCCCCTGCCTCTGCTGACAGCCCAGGACAGCTCAGGATCGCTTCTTACCTGGTCCCTGCTGTAAGCCGTGTACCGGGGTGGGCTCCCCAGGATACAGTGAAGTCACGAACAAAGGAAGCGACTCCAAATCAATTTAGTAAAAACAAGATTTTACTTAGTGTAGTAACAACCCTTTACCAAAAAGAACTCTTCCAACTATTTACATATATTCAGCCACTAAGCTGAGACCCTGGTGTTGTGCAGCAGGGTGCCCTCCAATATACTCCAAGCTTTTACCTATCTGCAGGCTGCAACTAACCAGCCACTTGTTACCTTTTTATCACCCTAGGCACAGGAACAATTCAGTGAGTGTGATAGGGGCACCGGCGGTATAACACAAGAGCTTACAAACTTATCAAAATATCCCTATTCCCCCCAAACAAAGTAAATATAATAGTAGGTCAACTTGCAAGCCAAAGAAATATGAAATTGCACAAAACATCACTTCCAGACTTCCTTAGAAGCTCCTCACTGAGAGTTACAACTCTATAGAATTCTGAGTCTTAGTTCCTACTACCGAATAGGTAGCTAATTCACCAGTAGTGTGGCCTGTGAAGATGAGTATGCCTAACTAGTATAATTATAAGCTCAGTCACAAGCAATTTGGCACCAAAAACGTAATGCGGTGCGTGCACAATTACTTCTCTCACTGACCGGGTCTGTTGGGTACCTTTAGCCTTTGTCTGGAACAGGTGGAAGTGGGTCTCATCCAGAAAACCTGCAGTCTCACTGATAGGGCCACTTCTCCTTGATAGAAATCTTCTCCTTCAGGATGCTGTCTGAACAAACCCTGGAACAGTCTCTGCTTTAGCTTCACCCTGCTGTATTTCTGATCCCTTAGGAATCCTTCTTCTACAGCTCAAAGCACACTCCCAAGATGGCTGCCACACACACTCTGGTCCTTCTTCTAGTTCCACCTCTGCAGAACAGGGTCTCCATGTCACTATTCCAGGGAATTACAGAATTACAGTCCTTCCCATTTCTGAGGTAACAGTGGCCTCTTGTGGCCAAACAACCAAATGTCAGTTTATAAAAAAAAAAATAAACTTACTTACAGAAAAAGGTACATTCACAACATAAGGGCGGTTTCCCCATGTTACACTGCCACAGCTCCTATCCGGGCCTCTACAAGGAGGCGGCCATCTTCCCTGGCTGCACTGACTGACCTGTCTTCTTCCTCAGCGCTCCCCGCAGCCGCCCTGTATCCTCTGAGCGGATCCAATGTCTCCAACACCTCCTGAGCCTCCGATGTCTGCCCAGGTGGGTCTGCCACTTCTAGCCTCTGAAGCCTCAGCTAGTTGTGCCCTCACCTCCGCTCCACCGCTGCTTACTATGGCGCCGTCGGCAGCGCTTTTTCCCGCTGCTTCTTCTGCGCTGCCAGCCCCATCTATGGCACCTGCCTCAGCTCCTGCAGCTGGCTCTCCTGCAGCCTCTGTTCACACTCCAGAGTGCCCCTCCATTACCATGCCCCCCCCCCCCCAGTATCCTCCTCACAAGTGCATCCCCTTCAGCCTGGTGGTTCCTCTCCTATGCACTCCTTGCACTCCTGGGGGGTGAAGTGGACCTTGGAGCTACTCCTTCCATGTCCCCTTATGCTGCCTTAACTCCTCACTCACCTCCCCCTGCCTCTCAGCACCTACATCTGGAACAGTGTGATTTGCCTCCATCCTCTCTCCCGCCACAATGGCTCCAGTTTCTAACTCGCTCGAAAGATACCACAATGTACCGCAAAAGAATGGAACTGAAAAACCAGCTTAAGCAACTTGCACAACTCAACAGCGACATCTTCTTCTTAACAAAATGCAAAAAGGAGAGACTCATCCCAAAAGGCTTCAATTTACGTAATCCAACCCGGCACACCTACAACAGCCAATATGCAGAACAACTATGTATTCGGACATCTGAAAGGCTGCGGAACAATATGATAAAAATTTCCTATAACAACAAAAAAAAGAACACAGGAGGAGATACAGGCCCTGAAATCATCATTGGATAATGACACAGAGGAAATGAAGGCCAAACTCCACATATACTACTGGAAACTTCAGGACATGCTTATTAACAACAAAAAGAAAAAGCTCCACAGACTGAGACAAAAAGGCCTCATTACTACAACCACAACTATCATCCCAGCTCAGCAAAGCTGTGTTGTGAATCTTTCCTCCTATGAGCCAAACAAACACGAAATGTCAGTTCTCTCCAAAGGTCTCTCCTTCATCCCCTCAGCACACACTGACCATATCAAACTCTGCAATGATATGGAGGAGTTTTTCAGAAAAATGAGATTGAGGGAATAATTTTATGACAAAGACCTTCCATACAGCAGCAACTCTGAGATGGAACAGCCCATAAGGAATCCTACCAAAAAATCTACCTGGACCCCATGCCCTGGAACTAACGCAGCACTGGATAAATATATTGACTGTTTCAGGAGCAAAGTAAAATCAGAAATCCTGGCGAAACAAAAGAAATAGGTGCATAACCTAACTCTGCAGGAACAGAAGGCTATTACTTCACTGAAAGAAAATCAGGATATAATAATAAAACCGGCTGACAAAGTGGGCGCAATAGTCATAATGAACACCTCAGACTATATCGAGGAAGCAAACAGGCAACTGTCAAATCCCATCCATTACGCCAAACTTGGAAGTGATCCCACAAAGGCCTATATGAAAGAACTAAAGAGTATGATCAAGAAGTTTCCAATCCAGATCCAGAATCAGGTAAAAGGACTTATCCCACAAGATCCCAGGCCGGGCTGCTTCTATATGCTCCCAAAGGTACACAAAGATGGCAACCCTGGGAGGCCTATCATTTCTGGCATTGAGACACTGACAGAAAACATCTCAGGTTGGGTGAAAAATCTCCTAAAACCACTTGTCAGGGATACTCCAAGCTATATCCAGGACACCACTGACCTTCTTAACAAACTGAATGCCCTGGGTCCACTACCTGAGGGTACCATTTTGGCCACCATGGATGTGGAATCCCTGTATACCAACATTCCCCACAAGGATGGAATTGCAGCATGTCGGATACACCTGGCAAAACAAAACGTCCCAACAGAACCAGTAACGCAGCTCATACAATTCATCCTTAGCCACAACCATTTTACCTTTGGAGAGGATCTATATCTACAGCAAATGGGAACTTCAATGGGGACTAGATGTGCACCCCAGTATGCAAATCTCTTTATGGCAGAACTGGAAGGAACATATTTATCAACATGTGCCACCAAACCTATGATTTACCTTTGTTATATCGATGATATCCTTGTAATCTGGACTGCAGGTGAGGAGGCCCTACTTCAATTCCATAATGATTTCAATGACTTTCACCCTACCATCAACCTTAAACTTAGCTATTCAGGGAGTGAAATTCAGTTTCTGGATACCACAATATACATCAAAGACCACCGTCTACTCACATCGATATACCACAAACCCACAGACAGAACGGCCTACCTGAGAAATGACAGCTTCCACCCCAAGCACACAAGACAATCTATTATCTACAGCCAAGCTATACGATACAATCGTATTTGCTCCGACAAAGCAGACCTGGACAAGCACCTCCTGGATCTGAGGATGAAATTTCTCTGATTGGGATACAAACCAAAAGTGATGGACAACCAACTAAACAAAGCGGCAGCCATTAACAGAGACAACCTGCTCACATATAGAGAGACCCAGAAAGATGCCCGAGTGCCCCTAGTTGTCACCTACAACCCACAGCTGGAAATCATACGAAGGATTGCCAAGGAGCTCCAACCTGTGCTACATAGGGACAACAGACTCAAGGACATATTTCCAGTCCCCCCTCTCTTTTCCTTTCGACAACCACCAAACCTGATGCGTATTATTGTCCGGAGTGCCCTGAAGGCCCCAACTGAAAATGGCACCTCACCTTGCCTACAAAAAAGGTGCATGACCTGCAAGCACATCCACACCGCTGACAGTGTACCTGTCCCACAGTCACAACAGGTGCACAGAATTAGGAGGACATTTTCCTGAAGGTCTTCCAATGTGATGTACCTCATAATGTGTGTGCAATGTCCCACCACAGGCCTCTATGTGGGGGAAACAGGGCAGAGACTTAGTCAACGAATGAACTCACATAGATCCAATATTAATAACAGCAGAACAGATCTCCCAGTGGCCGCACATTTCTCCGGAGAAAACCACTCTATTGAAGATTTGCGGGTTGTGGTTTTAATGGGACAGTTTAAGACGCAAGAGGAGAGGAAAGAATGGGAGTACAAGTTTATGCAAAAATGTAAAACTCTGCAATTTGGACTTAATATTCATGCCAGCTTCATGTCACACTATGTATGAACTGTGAGGGTCACAAATCACCTCCTGATAGCAAACAGATAACAGATCCCTCTGTCACGCACCACAACTTTCCAGATTGTTTTTTGACCGGTTGTAAGTAACTTCTCTACTTAGATTGCATTTTGTTTTGTTTTTTTTAAGGACTCTAAAATCCTTTGAAGATCATGTGTATAGGGTATAAAAGTCTGTGAATTTTCAGTTCTTGTATAACACCATGTCTGATGAAGGAAGCTAGCACTTCTGAAAGCTTACCATCAAATATACTCAGTTAGCCTCTAAAAGGTATCGCCTGATTTCTTCACTCTTCCATCACTCGCTCCCTAGTCACTGAAGTCACTGAGGCGTGCCATAAGGAAATCCGTACGGAAATCTGCGCTGAAATCTCTGCACTACGGCAGGACATTCACCATATTGCATCCCGGGTTGGCTCTGTGGAGGATGTTCATGATCAAACTCGTCCCTACATTACTCAACTTCAGGACTCTGTTCTGTCTCCATGTCACGTGTCCAACGATTTGCAACACCATGTTGAGGACTTTGATAACAGAGGCAGGCGTAACAATATCAGAATTAAGGGGATGCCTGAGGCTACCCATGAGAAGGACCTGTATGTTACCCTAGAGGCAATCTTTAACTCCGTCCTACAAGAACCTCCTACAAACAAGATAAAATTGGATCGTGTGAATAGTGCTTTGCGCCCCAAGAGCACTGGGCCCAACCCGCGAGATGTTATCTGCTATGTGCATGACTACACTTTAAAAGAGGCAATCCTATCTAAGGCCGGAGCCCTTAAGGATATTGATTTTGCTGGGGCCAAGATACAACTCTACCAAGACCACTCCTGGATTACTCTGCAGAAACGGAGACACCTACGCCCCCTCCTCCAGCTGCTACGAGATCGCCAGATACCGTACCGCTGGGGCTTCTTCTTTGCCCTAACTGCTAGGCTCAATGAACGTTCAGCTACCCTACGCGCTCATGCTGACCTGCAATTATTCTGCTTAGCTTTAGACATTCCTCCCCCCTGGATATGCCTGATTGGGAACTGGTTGTCCCTCCTCCGCCGCTGCCTCCATTGTGGTCTCAACCGAAGCCAAGAAGACGTCAGCTGTCCTCGCCTGGTGCTGCTCCCAGATGACAGCGGATGGACCTGCTGCCCCCATGACTGCTCTGACTTTTCTTTCTTCCCTCTTTCTCCTCTAGGTCCTGGATTGCAGCCTGTTCCCATGATTCCTGATGGCTACCTGTGGCCTTTGTGGGCCCTTTTATTGGTCGGGGGCTTATGTTTGCTTTTTATTTTCTACTGTTTATTTTGTACTAATCCCTTCCTCACTTGTTTAATCCCGTAGTGGTTTTGCAATTTCCCTAGCGGGCAGGGCAGGGAGGTTACTCTCTCTCCTACCTCTGTAGTTCTTCCTCTTCCCCTAGCCCTTTTTGTTACCACCCCCTTCTGTCCTTTGCTGGCCTGTCTGCTGATGTTCAGCTCCCGTTCTCCTACTGTGGGGGCTTTACCTAGTTGGGGGTCTCGACATTGGACCCTTTTGGTCAGTTTGCTTGCAGTAGCTTTGCCTTTTGCTCCTTTTAGTCCTGCCCATGACAAGTTTTCTTCTTGTAATGTTGTTTGATTGTTTTTTGTTTGTCTCCTTTTCCTCCCCCTCTTTCCTCCCCTTCCCTCTATTTAGGTCTGAAGTCCTTCGATCCCGGCGTTTGACCACCAGGACCTCCTTCATGGACGCCCCTGTGCCGGACTCCCTACCTCGTGGCTGGGTGAGGTTTGCCTATATTTGCCCTCTTACTCATCTGCTGGTACCCCTCATATTGTTTCCTCATGGCTAAGAGTGTTACCTTGAATGTTAAGGGCCTGGGCTCCAATTCTAAGAGACGCATGGTTTTGCGCAAGCTTTGATCCCTCTGGGCGGATGTGGCTTTCCTCCAGGAAACCCATTTTTATCATACTGGTTCATTTAACTTTGCCCGACACTATTTCCCTGTCGCCTACTCTGCTTACAATACTCGCAGGCATGTAGGAGTAGCTATCCTGCTCTCTCTGCCTCTCACTTAGACCCTGGCGGGCGCTACATAATTCTGGAGGGGCTACTACATGGCCAGCCCATTGTCCTTTGTAACCTGTACGCCCCTAACTCGTCCCAAATCCCTTTTGTTAAAAAAATGCTGCGGCGCCTGCAGGCTTTCTATGGCTTGGCATTGCTACTGGGTGGTGACTTTAATATGGTCTTCTCTGAACATATGGACAAATTGTCCCTATCTGATGGTTCCTCAGGGGCCTCCCAGCTTCGGCTAGCCAGAGAATTCTGTCGCTTAATTAGGTCTGCTGCCCTTTACGACCTTTGACATGTTCATAATCCCACTGCGCGGACTTTTACCTTTTACTCCCACCCCCACAAAACTCACTCGAGAATTGACTACTTCTTTAGTAATACACTGGCCCTTAGATTACTGACTGACATTGGCCCCATCTCCTGGTCCGACCATGCTCCAGTCTTAATTGCGTTGTCCCCCTCCCCTGTCCCAACTAAACGCTGTCAGAATCAAAGTCAGATATCAAAGTCAGGTGTCAGAGTCAAAGTCAGGTATCAAAGTCAGGTGTTAGAGTCAAAGTCAGGTTTCAAAGTCAGGTGTCAGAGTCAAAGTCCGGTATCAGAGTCAGGTGTCAAAGTCAGGTATGAGAATCAAAGTCAGGTATCAAAGTCAGGTGTCAGAATTAAAGTCAGGTATCAAAGTCAGGTGTCAGAGTCAAGGTCAGGTATCAAAGTCAGGTGTCAGAATCAAAGTCAGGTATCAAAGTCAGGTGTCAGAGTCAAAGTCAGGTGTCAGGTATCAAAGTCAGGTGTCAGAGTCAGGTGTCAGAGTCAAGTGTCAGAGTCAGGTATCAAAGTCAGGTATCAGAGTAAGGTATCAAAGTCAGGTATCACTGTTGTAAACTGCTATTAATCTGATGTTTGACTCTGATATCTGAGGATGTCCTAATATGGACAATGTACACATTACACATCACTACTAGTTTAGTATCACCATTCCACTTCATACTGTATATGCTGCAGTATTACCACAGGATTTATGCAGTCACAGAGTCCCCTCATGTATTTACCTCACACACTGCAGACATGGCTGATATATCATTGATTACTGCTCTATAATGCAGATTGTTCATGAGTCCTGGAGACTGAGGGGCTCTCTATGGTGGAGATGGGAGGTCACAAGTAATGGAGACACTGTGGTGAGAGAGGGACAACATGATCTGAAAGCTGGAGATCAGATATACAGTGTGGTGATGTTAATGGAGACTGCACTGAATCCCTGTATATGTCTTCCATCTCTGTGCTAATAATGATCATGCTGGGGATAGGTTATGGCTACTAATTTCTATGTGACCTCCTTCTCAGGGCTATATACGGGACATACTGTGTATACTGGCCATACTGTATATAGGTTATTTTTATTTGGCGGGGTGGGGGGTCCTTGGAGTTGGTTGAAATTTTCGGGGGTGGGGAAACATGGTGGTTAGTTTCCCCTAGGATTAACTGCTGCTTTGGTCTGGCTGGTCTTTGGGCTCCTGCTGGGTGGTGTCCCGGGGAGTGGTTTTATTATATGTGGTAAACTGCCATTCTCTGTGTGTTATGGTGCCCCTGAGCGTGTGTTTGCGGCTGGGGGTAATTTGGTGTGGTGGAACAGATTGGAGGCCAGGCTTTTGTAGCTCCAAGGACCTCCCCCCTCAAGAAGAAGGTGTTTGTATCCGGAAATGTTAAGTGCTGGTGTTATTATTTTCCCTTCCTATATATGGCAATTAATAAATCTATATACAGTCATACGAAAAAGTTTGGGCACCCCTATTAATCTTAATAATTTTTAGTTCTAAATATTTGGGTGTTTGCAACAGCCATTTCAATTTGATATATCTAATAACTGATGGACACAGTAATATTTCAGGATTGAAATGAGGTTTATTGTACTAACAGAAAATGTGTAAGGAGCATTTACAGTCTGTATCCGGATAAGTATATGGATTACTATTATTATATGTTACTATTGCGCCATATACTGCAGTAGCTCCCATCCCTGACTATGACATATTCTATGATAGCTAACTAGCTGAGTAATCTAGTACAAGTAGAAGAGAGGACCCTCTCTGCATGGGCCTCCAATCTTTAGGCCAGTGTTTTACTCTGTTATTGTCAGTGGCCTTGCCTTATTATGTAACCCCATAGGGCAAGGTTGCTTAGGATTGGGATGCGTAAAGTGCCTCTAAGCCAGTGTGTAACTGCTGGTGGTTTGGTATACACTAACAACCTGTTTTTGACATTTCTTGACTGTATGTGCTTAACAGAATGTAATGGAGTTATTTACTGTTGTGTTTTCTTAATGCTTTAACTTCAATATAATCCTACACTATAGCTATTGTTGTGCATTATAATTCGCACTATTGACAATATATATATATATATATATATGTATATATGTGTATATATATATATATATATATATATATATATATATATATATTTTTTTTTTTTTAATTTCTTTTTTTATGGGTCCTTTGGCCAGTAATGGGCAACCACCTCAGGTGTAGCCCAGTGCAGGCGTAACCATCGTAGGTATGGCCCCCTGGTGTGGAGGGGTGACTATCAGAGGTATGGCCCCCTGGTGTGGAGGGGTAACCATCGGAGGTATGGCCCCCTGATATGGAGGGGTAACCATCGGAGGTATGGCCCCCTGTTGTGGAGAGGTAACCATCGGAGGTATGGACCACCTGGTTTCTGCAAACCAATTATTCATTTTAAAAACACCCTTTTAGGGTAAGTCCCTAGAGACATGGCTATCAGTTTTCAAATGCCTGTGCAATAAATTAAGCCGTCCGGGCTGGTGGTGGCTACGGCTGGAGGGAGAGAAAAATATTTAAAAAATGATTTGATAAAAACCTATAGCTTCAAGAACAATTTCTGTTGACTTGTAATTTTTCCTAATGAAGATATATGACCATTTATATTGACCAACTCATATTTCTCTTAAGGTTGCTGATAGTGTGATACAGCCATAGATGCAGTAGAGTGTCTATCGCAGCCAGCTAGCGAATGGAGCCCAGCACTGCTTATCGTGATAACCTCATGCTCTGCATGCAGGATCTATATAGTTCTGTAGCTCCCTATCGGAATGGGCAGCATCAGGATGGTGCTGGCCCATGTCCAGCAAAAGAGAGAATTTTTAGCTTCAAATTTCAGTCTGCGTGCCCATGGGTCGGTACATGTGGCTAAGGATAAAGGTCATCAAGTGCTCTGAAAATGATTGAGAGATGACAGGAGAGGATATCTCACTGCCTTCAAAGACTCCTGTAAATCAAGCAGATCATAGGCTTATTCTCATCATTATAAGCATCATTTAATAGCTTGTTTTACTGTTGATGTGGTTGGGACTCATCGAACAACAATGGTGAGGTTTTTCACTACAGTACGTGCTCTGTGGTTGCTGTAGTATCTGGAGAAGCTGACGCACAGCAAGTACTTTTCTCTTCCCTTCTTTATACTCTCTATATCTTTCCTGGCAGTATTAGTGGGTATAGGGTTACCAATGAATATAAATGGACAGTCCTAGTTTTTTAGTGGCAGAGGTATTCCTTGAAGAGGTGTTATCTCATACATACTATATACAGTACATCTATATCATTTGTTTACAGTTACCACCATAAGTGGGACCCCACCACACATAAGTCGGAAGTATATACTTATATGCATAAATGGTTGCCAATTACATGTTAGTGGTATGGCAGAATTCCCCTTGTATACGGGTTTATGGTAATTTAAGTATTATAGTCTATTTCTCTTTACTAGTTTAATACAGCCATATCACTTTAGTTGCATTTTCAGCAACATTCATAGCTTAGTATAGTAGAGAAGATGGTATGGGACTTACTTAACTTTCTAGAGGGCTATTGCATTCCTAATCAGTTTGGTGGTGGTCGAGTCCATTTAAGGTGTCAAATGGCCTCTTCTGTTGCGGTTGAGGAGTCAGGTGGAAGTTGCAGGCAAGTTATTGTGGACTTATTTTAACTAATAGAGGAGGTTAAACCTCATGGTGGTGAACAAGCTGAGCTTTGGAAATGGCCAGCCTGAAGGATGTCGTAATAGTAACGTTATCCAGGGGCGGGCACAGTGGTTAAGCACAGGGTCGTTGGTGCCCTTAAAGTGTACTGACTCTGCTAGAATTGCAAGTCGGAGCATGCCGCCCCTTTATTGCTGTCTGGCCAGTTGCTGTATATCAGACAGCTGGGGATCTCACTGTATTCGTGAATCCCAATGGTCTAGCACTTCACCTGACTCCTTCTGTGATTATTTTAGTTCTGTGATTTAAATAAACCTGTGGCCATTTTGACACCCAAAATAAAGTGTTTTTTGCGTTTATTCCAAAGTCAATGTTTACTGTAGTTTGTGTGATTTTACAAAGGAGTGAGGGTCCATTCCATATCCAAAAGTCAAGACCTTTCACTAATAAAAACAATTGGCACATCATGAAATGAAAAATCTGGCAAAGATCCAGGACTGCTGAAACAGTTATAATCCTATATAAGACAAAATGGGACAACATTCCTGTCCCAAAACTCTAGCAATTGGTCTTCTCACTTCCCTAATGTTTATAGATTGTTGTAGAAAGAAGAGGGATGCTATACAATGGTAGACCTCATCCTGTTCCAAATTTATCTGAGATGTGTTGCTGTGCAATGGAAAAATATGTAACTTTCAATTTCACTGATATGTGTTCTATGTTCTATTGTGAATAAAATATGGCTATATGAGATTTCCAAATCATTGCATTCTTGTTTCTTTATATTTTACACAACACCCCAACTTTTTTAGAATTAGGTTTGTATATACGTGTGTGTATATGTATATATGCATAAACATGCATAGATACTTTAATGTTTGGTAGTATTATACATTGAAAATTAATTGCTTTGTAAATATCAATGATGGCTTCTAGCAATAAGTTCATTGGGTATGGGTAGCTGTAAAAAACATAAGCAGTGAGCTCCCCCTAATGGTGTGTAAGTGGTTGTGAGTTACTAAAGTTAAAAAAAAAATTAAAAAGAGAAAAAGAAGGCTAAAAATGTGGATTGATAGTGAAAAGTTACAAATGAGGTGTGTAATTTTACTGGTCTTCAGTGAGAATCAGCTACATTATTAAAGGATGTGTAATATGCATTTAAATTATGTGACAACTATTTTTTTTATCTTTTCTTACCAGTATCGGCTCATTTGTTTTCTTTTACATAAATGTTACAATAGTTTGCATTGAAGAGTGTTTTTCTACAGAAAAAATATTATTATATTCTTTTTTTTTGCTTTTCTCACTTTATGAAATGCTTAGAAATACTTTTAACAGTAATATTTTCATAAGAAAACATCTTTTATATAATTTGGAACCTTGTTTTTGTGAACTAAAACTTTTTTTTCCCTTTTGTGCATAGATTATATGTGCCAACTATTTTTCAACTATATCTACATTTAAAAAGTGAATATATATATATATATATATATATATATATATATATATATATTTCCTGTTCTAGTTTACCGAGTGTTTTGTATCTATTTTCACTGAAGTGAATGAGTTGACCTACATTATACAGTGAGTCCCTTTTTCCTTCAAGCTGGTAAACAACCATAATATATGGGACCTGACATTTTAACCTGCCTGATCCCCAAATAGGTTATATGAGTGCTATTTATTTGGATTTATTGTAAAGCCCATAAAGTGGCCAAAATGCTCAATCAGAACAAATACAGGATGAAGGATTGGTCATGAAGACTAGGATGTCATCTGAAAAAAAAAAGAAACAGTGGTTTACCTCAAGATTTTAGTTCAATGTTGTTTTGAGACAAAAATACCGTTTTATGAATGATTAATGTGCCAGGTTCAAGGAGAAGTGTCCACTCCACAGGTCTCTTACAGCTACCTGATCCATCTTATTATGATTGACAGGTCTATTCCTGTTTATGTAACTCTTATAAACTTGAAGGAAGAGATCATTCCACTTTAAAGGCCATACATTCTAAATCTGGATGCTGTAGCCAGTTCTCCTGGCAGAACAAGTTAAAAGGGTATTCCTATCTCAAGGATCCTATCTATACTGCTAGCTTATGTAAATTCAAGCGTTTTTTCTAAATACATTGCTTTAGCAATGCTGCTTTGTTTGCCTGCAATGTGAAATTATTCCTCCCATTGTTTACACATTGTTTACATGTAGCACAGCCTATGTGATAAGACAGGATGGATGACATCAGTCACTGCTCTTTGAGGGGGGCTGAGTGCTCTCACTGTGATCTACAGCTCTGCCGGCAGGACAATCAGTTCAGCTAATTGCAGTTTGCTGATAAAGGCTAGGGAGCCATGTCTGTTATCGCTCTATGGAAACACAAAGATAACAGAATCAGTTCTCTAGAAGCATGGTAAGTGTTCTATAAAAGCCTGTGTGATATAATATACATTTACTGTGCATATTTTTTTTACATTTGTATTAGATTTTTAGTAATCATAATAATCTCTCATGGTAAAGTCAAAGTATATATTGTGATACTTCATAGTGTCTTGTTCATTAAACAATCAAAGCCCCTCCCCCTAGTTTGCTGAAGAATACAGGAAGTGAGAAGAAAAGACAGCAGGCAAAGCTGCTGAATCAGGGAGATGGGAAAACCCCTTTAAGGTACCATTATTCACTCTGTATTTATTATTTATTTATTATTATTATGCTTTACTTATATAGCGCCATCATATTCTGCACTGCTTTACAGATATTGACAGTCACTGTCCCATATAGGGCTCACAATCTGCATACCCTATCAGTATGTCTTTGGAGTGTGGGAGGAAAGCGGAGTACCCGGAGGAAACCCACGCAAACACGGGGAGAACATACAAACTGTTCTAGAGGTCAATTTGCCATAAAAATCCTTTCAAAGCCAAGTTCAAACTTTTTTTTTAATAGCTGAAACTGGAAAATCCAAAAATAAAGAAAGTAGAAAGGTTCCAATTGTTACATTAATCCTGTTCGGCGCTACTACTTGTAAGAACACGTACATTATAAAGAGGGAGCATGTCTTTTGATCTGTTATTTTTGCATATTCTCCAGGGCTGTGGAGTCGGAGTCGGAGTCGTGGAGTCGGAGTCGGAGTCGGTGCCTATTTTGGTGGAGTCGGAGTCGGTATAAAATGGACCGACTCCGACTCCCAAAATATATAATAAATTGGTACAGTTAGTAGTACAATGCAGTATGTGCTGAATATATTTTCATAAGAAAATGATGAAATGTTGAAAATGATGAAATGTCCTGTAAAGGTCTGTTCTATTCCTCATATAATGATGGGACTGAGTTCTGAGTGAACCTATAAGGTTTAGCAGTGCCAGGGCTGTGGAGTCGGAGTCGTGGAGTCGGAGTCGGAGTCGGTGCCTATTTTGGTGGAGTCGGAGTCGGAGTCGGAGTTGGAGTCGGAGTCAGGGGAAATTGAGGAGTCGGAGTCGGGGCTTTGGCGTACCGACTCCACAGCCCTGATATTCTCAGTAACTATTCACTATCCATTCAAAAGTACACAGTTTGCGCTGGACAAGCAATTTCTATGACACTTTATTTTTGTAAGCTAAATAATGGAAATAGAAAGCAGAAATATATATGTTTTGGAATAAAACACAGCATTTTTTCCCCATGACAGTTTGGGAGTTACAGATCTGCCAGTTGTTTTGGATGAGATTTATAGATACACAAAATTTCAGGTACAGTCATACATTTATTAGTTTGTAAATTTGATGAGAACTATAATCTGTCTGGATCTGCTTTTTTTTTCTCTCCGGAAGCTTTGTCTGTTTCTGTAGTGTAAATGAGAACAGTAGGTGCCAACTGGAACAGTGTTCCTGACGCTTTCTCCAGAATATATCACACTGACAGTTCCAATCCTGCATCTGGCACAGTCATTCTCCATTTTCATTTCACTCCACTTTCTTTTTTTTGTTATTATTATTTCAGCCAAGAGAAACAAGGGGAGTATGGGAGAGTTAAAACTGAATGTGACTCTTTTTCACTGTATATCACACATTTTTGAGTCTGTGCAGCTGAGATGGAAAATTGTGGTTTATTTTAAAACATTTACAAATATAATCCTTATTTTTAATTGTAGAATCTAATGCTGTCTAATGCCTGAATTCAGAGTCGTGTCTTAGATTTAAAATGAATGTATCTGAATAAATATCATGATGATTTATTTAAAGCTAAATAGGGCCAAAATTTTGTGCAGATTAATTCCTAAATGTACATTCATAATGATCACAGCTTAGTTTTTCTGATACATTGTTCCAAATCACCTGTATAAATGTAGTTAAAAGATACCATTCAGGCTGTCTTCAGCAAGCACTAGATGGATCTTAGCGGTTTTTGCCATATTAATGTTTTTGAGCTTACAGGGAACCTGTCAGCAGGAAAATTGGTATTAACTTAATGACAGTATCTTGTAGGGAAGCATATACACTTTCCAAACATGCTCTTCTTATTCTGCATTGCAGCTCCATTTTCATTAAAATCAGTGTTATTATTCATATGCAAATTAGCTGAAAAGGACTTTAGGGGGCGTTTCTTCTAAATGGCTATGCAACACGCTGTCTCTAATACTGATCCCTCTTTTAATAGTTATCTGTGGTCTGCAGTATTTCTCAAGGATATGTCTAATCTGTATATTGGCTTCATAATACACCCCAATAATCTGAAATTTTTTAGTCTCAGGTTTGCGAAACCGTAGTACCAAAAGTTAACATCTAACCTTCTGTATAGCTGTTCTAAGTATGTGTCTCTCAAAATCCTGTCCAGTTACCCCCCTCATGGAATCCTATACAGAGGTAATTTTTTAATGATATATGGATATGATTGGTGTCACTTGTTTTTCTAAAGAGCTCTGTTTTGATAAGGCCGCCATTGTTGAATTAGCACATCCAAATAGGCTATTGAGCTGTAGTTAGACCTAAATCTGAGACCTAAATCGTTTTGATTGATGCATGTAATGAAATCTAGAAACATCTCCTGTGTACCTCTCCAGAGCACAAATATGTTATCAATATACCTCAGACAGAGGCAGATAGTTTGCTGACACCAGCTGAGGTCCTTGGAGAGGATGACACTGGCCTCCCAACAGCCCAGCAGCAGATTAGTGTAAGAGGGTGCACACAGGCTCCCCATGACAGTGCCCCTAAGATAGTGGTAAAAATGGCCATCAAACAAGAAGAAATTCCTGGTCAGACTAAATTTGATTAATACTAGCACAAACTGATTATCTTGTTGTAATTGAATATCATGCATACCAAAATAACTACTCACTGCCTTAAGACCTAAATGATGATGAATTGAACTACAGAGACTCCACATCAATTGATGCCAAGAGTCCTCTAAAACTATGCCCTCAGCTGGCCCCAGCCCAACCCAACTCCCTGCTCTGGACCTCTTCACATAACCATAAGCATCTCAGAAGTTACTGGGACCCATATGGCTGGTGTGTACCCAAAGGTTTCATCTAGCCTCTCCCCAGTCTTCTCTTACCTCCTTCCTCTATCACCCACACTTTTCGGAAGGCCGCACTCACACAATGGTCCAGTTGTGGTCTGACAGGGGTCCTTTCCAATTTGCGGACATCGTGGACCATAGAATTTGCCACATCCTCCCCTTTGAATAACCTCGAGAGAAATTCTCCCTTCCTCCTGCTGCCAGCTTCAGAATCCAAGAACTTTCTGTCATTTGTATCTAGATGACTGGCTCATAAAAGCTGCTTCCAAGCAAAGCATTCATCTATATCTTCAAAGGGCTTTCACCTTTTTCCAGCAGTTAGGCTGGATAATCAACTGGGATAAATCAGATATAGTCCCATCAATTTGCAAGAAATTCCTGGGGTTCATACTAGATTTACAGGCTCATGATAGTTTCCTTACCACCTGCCAGACAGGAAATGATAATTTGTAGCTGCAAAGTTTTTGTCTGTTCCTTGTCAGAGCACGGACAGGAATGAAGGTTCTAGTGTCAACCGCATATGCAGTTCCTAAGACCATGTTGCATCTTCGTCCCCTACATCATTTGAAGAAATTAAGCTGATTTTTTTTATTTTTGTTTTAAATGCTGTTTTAGTTTAATTTTTATAATATACACTGAGGTAATATGTGGCAAGATCACATGTGGAACAGTGCACAGTATGGTTTAAATATACTTAAACTACATAAATTACAAATAAAGGAAAAGATAACCCACTCACAAAACTGAAAAATGACAACAGTTGACTCGGAGTAAGGCTATATTCACACATCCACATTTCACATACGTCTGCATTTTTTGTGGATAGCATAGTATCCTTTCATGTTTTCATTCAGATGTAGACTGTGAGTCCCCCCGTCCCCCCCCCCAAAAAAAATAAAAAGGGGGAAGCTTGGTTTTACTTCACTGATGTTGAAGACATCTGGGATACATCACATCAATTTAAGTCTATGGGTACGTTAAAAAAAAAACGTGTGTCCCTATAATAGCCCTCACTTACCTAAGTGGCTGAGTAATATTATATATGGCCAATACCTTAGGATTAGGAATAACTGTGTACACGGTAATGAATTTGTTAAACAAAGTAAAATCCAAAGTCCTCCTAAAGAGAAATAATATCCTGAAAATGTACTGTAATTAAAGATGCATATAAGACTAGGTTCACATCTGTGTTGGAGTCTCTGCCGCAGATTCTACCTAAAATCAGTGGAGCGAAAAGTCCTGCAAGGAGGACTTTTCTCTCTACTGGTTTCAGTATAAAACAGCAGAAACTGGACAGAAACCTGTTGGACTCCATTATAGTCTATGGGGTCTGAAGGTAACTGCTTTTAAATCGACAGGCTCTCCATCTTTCGGTCCCCATGCGGACCCAAACGACAGAGAGCTGAACACTAGTGTGAACCTAGCGTAACAAAGCAAAAAAATCTTACACAGGATGAATGTCTCAATAAAATGAAAACATGTAAATACGAATCATGATAAGAATTCCCAGAGTGACAATAAATTTAAACATTCATTTATTGCTATGTTTTCATCTCAGTGAAGGAAGATTATGAAAATTTTACATGAACATTGGTCCACTCTACTATCAGATCCTTTATTAAAAGTTAATTTCTGCGCAACAGATTATGAGTTATAGGAAGGCAAAGTCTGTTACAAGTATCATAGGCCCTAATGTTTTAGTATCAGATTGGATACCCTTAGATAATTAGATCACATCTAAACTGTGGTTCCAACTGTTATTTATGTTATACAATACCAATGTAATTTACAGTATGTTGGAAGAACAACCAAGACAATGAGATTAATTGAACAAACATAGGTTCATTATCAATAATGATATAATAAATCATAGCCAAGGTTTCTTTCTTGATCAGAGACATACAGTGGGGAAAAAAAAAATTTAGTCAGCCATCAATTGTGCAAGTTCTCCCACTTAAAAAGATGAGAGAGGCCTGTAATTGACATCATAGGTAGACCTCAACTATGAGAGACAAAATGAGAACACATATCTAGAAAATCACATTGTCTGATTTTTAAAGAATTTATTTGCAAATTATGGTGGAAAATAAGTATTTGGTCAATAACTAAAGTTCATCTCAATACTTTGTTATATATCTTTTGTTGGCAATGACAGAGGTCAAACATTTTCTGTAAGTCTTCACGAGGTTGGCACACACTGTTGCTGGTATGTTGGCCCATTCCTCCATGCAGATCTCCTCTAGAGCAGTGATGTTTTGGGGATGTCGCTGGGCAATACGGACTTTCAACTCCCTCCAAAGGTTTTCTATGGGGTTTAGATCTGGAGACTGGCTAGGCCACTCCAGGACCTTGAAATGCTTCTTACAAAGCCACTCCTTCGTTGCACTGGTGGTGTGCTTGGGATCATTGTCATGCTGAAAGACCAAGCCACATTTCATCTTCAGTGCCCTTGCTGATGAAAGTAGGTTTGTTCTCAAAATCTCACGATACATGGCCCCATTCATTCTTTCATGTACATGGATCAGTCGTCCTGGTCCCTTTGCAGAGAAACGGCCCCAAAGCATGATGTTGCCACCCCCATGTGTCACAGTAGGTATGGTGTTCTTTGGATGCAACTCAGCATTGACTCTCCTCCAAACACCACGAGTTGTGTTTCTACCAAACAGTTCTACTTTGGTTTCATCTGACCATATGACATTCTCCCAATACTCTTCTGGAACATCCAAATGCTCTCTAGCAAACATCAGACGGGCCCGGATATGTACTGGCTTAAGCAGGGGGACACGTCTGGCACTGCAGGATCTGAGTCCCTGGCGGTGTAGTGTGTTACTGACGGTAGCCTTTGTTACGTTTGTCCCAGCTTTCTGCAGTCATTCACTAGGTCCCCCTGTGTGGTTCTGGGATTTTTGCTCACCGTTCTTGTGATCATTTTGGGTGAGATCTTGCGTGGAGCCCGTGATCGAGGGAGATTATCAGTGGACTTGTATGTCTTCCATTTTCTAATTATTGTTCCCACAGTTGATTTCTTCACACCAAGCTGCACCAGCCTGGTGCAGGTCTACAATTTTGTTTCTGGTGTCCTTGCACAGCTCTTTGGTCTTCACCATAGTAGAGTTTGGAGTGTGACTGTTTGAGGTTGTGGACAGGTGTCTTTTATACTGATTACAATTTCAAACAGGTGCCATTACTACAGGTAATGAGTGGAGGACAGAGGAGCCTCTTAAAGAAGAAGTTACAGGTCTGTGAGAGCCAGAAATCTTGCTTGTTTGTAGGTGACCAAATACTTATTTTCCAGCATAATTTGCAAATAAATTCTTTAAAAATCAGACAATGTGATTTTCTGGATTTGTTTTCTCATTTTGTCTCTCATAGTTGAGGTCTACCTATGATGTCAATTACAGGCCTCTCTCATCTTTTTAAGTGGGAGAACTTGCACAATTGGTGGCTGACTAAATACTTTTTTTTCCCCACTGTATGTATATATATATATATATATATATATATATATATATCCTTCTAGACATATACAGAGATAAGTATCGATATAGGGATGACACTGAGCTATGAGGAATGCCCTTCTGACAGTGGCGATATATCAGAACCAAAATTAATGGCACCAATATCTCCAGCACCGAGGCACATGCCAGGAAAGCCGACAGTGCGCTGAATTCAACTTTCTAGCGGTATATAAAATCGCACTTTCATGAGGACATGAAAGGTTCTCTCTTAACTGTTACCACTGCATTACAGTGATAAACAATATACCTTTGTTATGTATGTCACTTTTGTAGATTTGGAGAACAACAACTGTAAAATCCTATGCAAATTAGGTAGTTGTTGCACTTGGAGCGGACCTCGAGTTAAGGCTCGAGATCTAACAAGTATGTCACTATACGCAAGATAGGCACTTTATTTGCTCCAGATGAGAATTTCAGTGTAGCATGTTTTATATATTATGCGTATCTTTTTATATACTCATATGCATTGTGTTATATATGTACAATTAATCCTGCCATGTCATATTACATATTTGAAGCACAACCTCTCTCTTTCTGAGGTCTGCATGATATATTACAGGCAGGCTGAGGCTGAGCACGTTCCCTGATATGGACTTGTGTAGCTGTGTCTAAATTCTGGGTCTTGTGCCCTGGTGTGGTACTCTATAAGTAGTAGTGCTTGGGTACCACTTTGGGAGAGTGTTTAAGTCCATTGGTAAGTACAGCCTCTGTGTAATCTTCCAAAGCCTATAAATACATTGCATAATTAAGAAGTTTTGAATAAACATTTCATATACAAAAAGAAGGTGTGATTGGTATAACCTGATTTGTCATGAAGCTGCAGTGTAACATTTGGCACGTAGTTATTGGATATAACTGGAAAGTGTCATATCCTGTACAAAGATGGGATTCAGTTATAAAGAAGGATGAGCTCTGGACAAAGTCATGGCAAGGAATGTAAGCTACAGGCACTTTGTAAGTGATATAACCCATTCCCAGGGTAAAATAGGAGCTGCTAATCAGATTCTGAGGGATGTCATGTTTGTCAGTGTACACAACCACCCTTACAACCTGCATTTCCACTGTCCTGGCTTTGTGTCTCTTTCTAGTGAGTTTATTTGCAAACCAGATTACAAATTTTATACTCAAATAGACATAAACATAGCAATAATATTTGGAATATTCCCTATAATATTCGTATAAACCATCTACCTAATCCCATAAACCAATTGGCAGGATTTAAGAACAAAAAGGTATTTGACCACAAGCTATCCTGCATCTCCTTATGTTCTTTAATCCATTTTTCTCTAAGTTCTTTGACCTTTTCAATTCTTGCCTGTACTTGGAGATTTCCTTCGGGGTCAATGTAATAAGAACATTTAGGTAGTCGAGGACTATGGTGTAATGATTTGTGACTATTATGAGTTGTCCTTGTATCATATTAGTGGTAATTAACAGGCCTAGAATGGTGTATATCTGCACATCTAGATAATCAGTGGATTCTGCCAACTTGTCCCAAGTTTGCATAACCATAGGATACAAGAATATCATACTGACAATTCTGTTACTTCTGTTCCCATTGACACCACATGGTCATCCATCCTTCCTAGGGTGATTGTCAACTGCACGCTTGTACAGAGTGCAATGGGGTATTACCTTAGATTTCACATGTTCATGGGCAATTATTAAGGTGGCTGGAGTCAATCTAGCTAGGGTACAAGTCCCCTTCCGCCTGGGGGTAGCCACTTGTGTGCTTGGTGACCACATACATATACAGTCATATGAAAAAGTTTGGGCACCCCTATTAATCTTAATCATTTTTAGTTCTAAATATTTGGGTGTTTGCAACAGCCATTTCAATTTGATATATCTAATAACTGATGGACACAGTAATATTTCAGGATTGAAATGAGGTTTATTGTACTAACAGAAAATGTGCAATATGCATTAAACCAAAATTTGACCGGTGCAAAAGTATGGGCACCTCAACAGAAAAGTGACATTAATATTTAGTAGATCCTCCTTTTGCAAAAATAACAGCCTCTAGTCGCTTCCTGTAGCTTTTAATCAGTTCCTGGATCCTGGATGAAGGTATTTTTGACCATTCCTCTTTACAAAACAATTCCAGTTCAGTTAAGTTTGATGGTCGCCGAGCATGGACAGCCCGCTTCAAATTATCCCACAGATGTTCAATGATATTCAGGTCTGGGGACTGGGATGGCCATTCCAGAACATTGTAATTGTTCCTCTGCATGAATGCCTGAGTAGATTTGGAGCTGTGTTTTGGATCATTGTCTTGCTGAAATATCCATCCCCGGCGTAACTTCAAATTCGTCACTGATTCTTGTACATTATTCTCAAGAATCTGCTGATACTGAGTTGAATCCATGCGACCCTCAACTTTAACAAGATTCCCGGTGCCGGCATTGGCCACACTGCCCCAAAGCACGATGGAACTTCCATCAAATTTTACAGTGGGTAGCAAGTGTTTTTCTTGGAATGCTGTGTTTTTTGGACGCCATGCATAACGCCTTTTTGTATGACCAAACAACTCAATCTTTGTTTCATCAGTCCACAGGACCTTCTTCCAAAATGAAGCTGGCTTGTCCAAAAGTGCTTTTGCATACCTCAGGCGACTCTGTTTGTGGCGTACTTTCAGAAACGGCTTCTTTCGCATCACTCTCCTATACAGCTTCTCCTTGTGCAAAGTGTGCTGTATTGTTGACCGATGCACAGTGACACCATCTGCAGCAAGATGATGCTGCAGCTCTTTGGAGGTGGTCTGTGGATTGTCCTTGACTGTTCTCACCATTCTTCTTCTCTGCCTTTCTGATATTTTTCTTGACCTGCCACTTCTGGGCTTAACAAGAACTGTCCCTGTGGTCTTCCATTTCCTTACTATGTTCCTCACAGTGGAAACTGACAGGTTAAATCTCTGAGACAACTTTTTGTAGCCTTCCCCTGAACAACTATGTTGAACAATCTTTGTTTTCAGATCATTTGAGAGTTGTGTTTGAGGAGCCCATGATGCCACTCTTCAGAGGAGATTCAAATAGGAGAACAACTTGCAATTGGCCACCTTAAATACCTTTTCTCATGATTGGATACACCTGGCTATGAAGTTCAAAGCTCAGTGAGGTTACAAAACCAATTTTGTGCTTCAGTAAGTCACTAAAAAGTAGTTAGGAGTATTCAAATCAATAAAATGATAAGGGTACCCAAATTTTTGCACCGGTCAAATTTTGGTTTAATGCATATTGCACATTTTCTGTTAGTACAATAAACCTCATTTCAATCCTGAAATATTACTGTGTCCATCAGTTATTAATAATAATAATAATAATAATAATAATATTCCTTTAATAGTCCCACAATGGGGAAATTCAGTGTGTTACAGCAGCAAAGATAAGATAAGATAAGCAGATACAAATACAAATACAACATGTACAGGAATGTTCCAAGGTGAGAGGCATTATATTAATAGCAGACAGACAGATAGGGCGTAGCAGAGGGGGGGGGGATTTAACAGGCAGAGAGATATTTCAGTTCTCTGTGTGTAATGATCTCCGCTTAGGTCGGTGTTGGTTGTACAGCCTAACCGCGGTGGGGAGGAAAGACTTCCGATAGCGCTCCTTCTCACACCTAGGGTGGAGCAGTCGGTCACTGACAGTACTGCTCAGCGCGATCACAGTCTCATGCATGGGATGGGACTTCTTCTTCTGCATGGAGCTCACCACGGACAGTATCCTTCTGTCACCCACCACCTGCACTGGGTCCAGTGGGCTCTCCAGGACAGAGCTGGCCCTTCTAATCAGCTTGTCAAGATTATTTCTGTCCCTGGTTGATATACTGCACCCCCAGCAGGCCACTCCAAAGAAGATGGCTGATGCCACTACCGAATTGAAGAAAGTCCTAAGAAGTCCCCCCGGATTCCAAAGGCTCTCAGCTTCCTAAGCAGGTAGAGCCTGCTGTGGCCCTTCCTGTACAGGGCCTCCATATGATCTGCCCAGTCCAGCTTATTATTAAGGAGCAGACCCAGGTACTTATAGGTGTTCACAATCTCGATGCCCGTCCCCAGGATGTCCACTGGTTTAGGAGGGCTTCTGCCTTTGCGGAAGTCCACCACCATCTCCTTGGTCTTCCCCTCGTTAATCTTCAGGTGGTTCCGGTGGCACCAGTCCACAAAATGCTGGTTCAGTTCTCTGTACTCCCTGTCATCATCATCTGTGATGAGACCCACTATTGCAGAGTCGTCAGAATACTTCTGTAGGTAGCAGCTGGATGAGTTGCACCTAAAATCTGCAGTGTACAGTGTGAAGAGGAAAGGGGCGAGAACCGTACCCTGAGGTGCCCCCGTATTACAGATCACGGTACCTGACACACAGTCTTGGGCTCTCACGTATTGAGGTCGATTTGTGAGGTAGTCTAGGATCCAGTTGGAGAGGTGGTGGTCCACTCCAGCAAGGTCCCGCTTGTCCCTCAATAACCTGGGCTGTATGGTGTTAAAAGCACTGGAGAAGTCAAAGAACATTATTCTCACTGTGTTCCCTGGTTTCTCCAGGTGAGACAGAGCCCTGTGCAGAAGATGGATGATGGCATCATCTACCCCAATGCCCGGCCGATAAGCAAACTGGAGTGGGTCCATAGTGGGGCTCACTAGAGGGCGGAGATGTGTGAGAACCAATCTCTCCAAGATCTTCATCAGGTGGGATGTCAGTGCTACAGGTCTGTAGTCGTTGAGGTCCATAGGGTGGGGTTTCTTTGGAACTGGTACCACACAAGAAGATTTCCATAATTCAGGGACTATTTCCTGCCTCAGGCTCATATTATACATATATGTAATTATACCACACAGCTGGTCCCCGCAAGTCTTAATTAGCCTTGCACTGATGTCATCTGGCCCTGCGGCTTTCCTCGCCTTGATCTTTTTCATCTCCTTCCTCACCTGGGCCCGTGTGAAGGTCAGACTGTGGCCAGATAAAGATGGATTTCTGGATTTACTGGTCTGTTGGGAAGTGGCCGCATGGGGAGAAGTCATTGTGGTGGGGGGAGCTGAAGGACATACTGGGGTGGGAGGAGCTGGTGTGTGATCAAATCTGTTGAAGAATAGGTTTAGTTCATTAAGCCAATTAACATCTGCCTCAATCTGGCAGACAGACTGTTTATGACTCGAAATTGACTTAAGCCCCTCCCTGACCCCCCTTATGTCTTTTCTTTCCATTTGCTTTTCCATTTTTTCTTTATAACTGGCTTTTCCCTGCCTGATTTGATGTCTCAGCTCCTTTTGTACTTCCCTCAACCCCTCCTTATCTCTTGTCCTGAATGCCATCTTTTTCTCCTTAAGTAGTGTTTTTATATCAGAGTTAATCCATGGTTTGTTATTGGAGAAGCACCTCACCACTTTTGTGGGTACTGTGTTGTCCACACAAAAATTAATGTAGTCCGTTATGCAGTGTGTGAGTCCTTCTATGTCTTCCCCATTAGATATATCAAATTGAAATGGCTGTTGCAAACACCCAAATATTTAGAACTAAAAATGATTAAGATTAATAGGGGTGCCCAAACTTTTTCATATGACTGTACATATATACATATACACATATACACACATGACAAAATTGTTGGTACCCCTTGTTTAATGAAAGAAAAACCCACAATGGTCACAGAAATAACTTGAATCTGAGAAAAGTAATATATAAAAACATGTTGACAAGCCACAAAGCTTCTGGGAGAATGTCCTATGGACAGATGAGACAAAAATCCAAATTTTTGGCAAGGCACATCAGCTCTATGTTCACAGACTAAAAAATGAAGCATATCAAAAAATGCGGACTATTCTCATCCCTCTCATCAAAAAGAGGATGAAGACTTTGACTAGGAGAATAGCTTTCACAGAAGGTGACACATCTCCACTAGGGATCTGTGTTATTGAAGAAGATGAAGGAAACATGGTTGACAGTCCAGAAAGACCCAGCAGAAACTTATGTGTTACAACTTTAGAAGAGGAAGAACACACAGAAACCTGACTCAATATCACTTTACTTCTAGACCCAATATTCTCCTGTGACAGACATGAGCAAGCCAAGTAAACAAAAACTTTATCTTTATTCTGAGAAAGTAAAACAATCCTGCGGCTACTGGCAACACCACAAAAAACAGAAGTAGCATTGCTGTTGCCACCCACATTCTTATTGTTAGTATGTGCATGGGAGTTTGCTCCTCTACCTCCTTTAGCATGTCCCCTGCCACGTTTGTCCAAGTCATTTTACTGCATATTGCTTATATAATAGTGATTGATATTTTGACACTGTATATGCCAATTTCATGATAAATAGCAAAGCACTAAAAGGATGACCTGATCAGGGAGTATTAAATTAAAACATACTGCGTTAGTCAGCTTGTTTTTTTTGTTTTCTTTTTTTTAAAAACAACACTTTGCATTATTATTATTATTGTTTATTTGTACACGTGGACAAAATTGTTAGTACCCCTCGTTTAATGAAAGAAAAACCCACAATGGTCACAGAAATAACTTGAATCTGACAAAAGTAATAATAAATAAAAACATGTTGACAAGCCACAAAGCTTCTGGGAGAATGGCCTATGGACAGATGAGATAAAAATCAAAATTTTTGGCAAGGCACATCAGCTCTATGTTCACAGACGGAAAAATTAAGCAAATATTGAAAAGAACACTGTTCCTACTGTGAAACATGGAGGAGGCTCTGTTATGTTCTGGGGATGCTTTGCTGCATCTGACACAGGGTGTCTTGAATCTGTGCAGGATACAATGAAATCTCAAGACTATCAAGGGATTCTAGAGAGAAATGTGCTGCCCAGTGTCAGAAAGCTTGGTCTCAGTCGCAGGTCATGGGTCATGCAACAGGATAATGACCCAAAACACACAGCTAAAAACACCCAAGAATGCCTAAGAGGAAAACATTGGACTATTCTGATGTGGCCTTCTATGAGCCCTGACCTAAATCCTATTGAGTATCTTTGGAAGGAGCTGAAACATGCTGTCTGGAAAAGGCACCCTTCAAAAACCCAAGACAACTGGAGCAGTTTGCTTCTGAGGAGTGGGCCAAAATGCTTGCTGAGAGGTGCGGAAGTCTCAATGACAGTTACAGGAATCATTTGATTGCAGTGATTGCCTCAAAAGGTTGTGCAACAAAATATTAAGTTAAGGGTACCATCATTTCTGTCCAGGCCTGTTTCATGAGTTTTCTTTTTTTTAAAATTCTGTTGAAACATGGTTGAAAAGCAATGTCTGACTTTCATTTGTTCATTTTCATAGAATTTTTATATATTATTACTTTTGTCAGATTCAAGTTATTTCTGTGACCATTGTGGGTTTTTCTTTCATTAAACCAGGGGTACCAACAATTTTGTCCACGTGTATATATAGATCCTTGGGCAATATGCATGCTTTCCGGAGCTGAACTAGAAAATGGAGGTAGCTAAAGAGTCACTGCGTGGGGGGTTTTGCACACCACCAGAGGCGTAGCTAGGGGTTCAGCACAGGGGGGGGCGAACATGTCCAAGTGTGAGTATACGTTGAGCATATAGTGGTATATAGCATCTCTACACTGGGCTCTGCATTCGATTTAGGTGAATACAGTGCAGTAACATTTAGTGACTTACCGGTGACGTCTCTGACTAATCGTTCACATTCCCCATCTCTTTTATCTGGACGGCCATGACCACTTCTTCTAGTTTGCAACACAGACATCTTTGGCTCCTTACTTTTCCAAGCACCTGACCCATATTGTCCTCACCTACACAAAGCCCCCATCCTGCTGCTACCCCCAATTATAAAATATATAATATACCCCCCCATAATGAATAATACCCCCAAGTGCATCTTTAAATTAATAACTTCCCTGTGCAGCCCTTTAAATAGTTCCCCTTATTAATAATGTCCCAGGTTTTTCCTAATTAAAAAGAAAAAAAAAAAAAAAAAAAAAGGGAAAAAAAAATTATTGGGGTTCCAATACCCGGGATGCCAAGGATCAGCTGTTTGAATGAACCGTGGTAACTGTGTAAGTGCCGTGACACCTTCTCTGTTTACATAGTGTCATTCTTTTCATAGCGGCCATGTAATGTAACTACAGTCTCATCCTATACACGTCTATGTGACAAGACTGGAATGACATCACACGGTCACTATAAACAGAGTATGATATAAACAGGTGCCATAGCCCCTTCTTACAGCTGATCAGTGGGGAATCACTTATCTCTTATTGATGATTTATTCTGAGGATAGATCGTCAATAAAAATGAGCTGGGAAACGCCTTAAGGCCAAGGCCCCAAGTGGCGTCCCGCAGCAAAAAACAGCTGTGGGAAAAACCGCGGCGGCGACGCATCGCGGTTCTTCCTGCAGCACTTTGAACAGAATGTTTGCAGAGGTTGCCTCTGTGGACTTTCTGCTTCAATTATATCTATAGGGAAACCGCTGGCGTTTCCATAGATATAATGACATGCTGTGATTTCCAAAACTGCGACTGTGTTAGGAAATCGCAGAGTATCTACTGCGCATATTTTACTGCAAAGTGATAATGGGATGCGGGCCCCATGTGGCGAAAACCCACAGAAAAAAACGGTGGCATTCTAGCAAATCCCATCCACACATTGCGTAAAAAAACGTGCAGCAGACGCACTGCGATTTCCAAAACCGTTGCGGTTTTGGAAATCGCAGCATGTCAATTATACCTATGGAAATGCTGGCGGTTTCCATATAGGTGTATTGAAAACAGAAAGTCCACAGAGGAAACCTCTGCAGACCTTCTGTGAAAAGCGCTGCGGGAAAAACCATAATATTACCGCCATGGTTTTTCCTGCAGCCCTCTACGTGGGGCCTTAGTCTTAATAAAGCCCAAGTGCCGCTTTCATTAAATTAATTGTCTCTCATATTATGCCCCTGATTCCCCCTGACATAAATACTGCACCTCTAATGACCCCTTATATCAATGACCACCCCCTTATGTTCATAATGCCTCCTAATATAAATGATGCCCCCTAATGGCTCCTTATATAAATAACCTCCCCCCTTGTATTCATAATACCCCGTAATAACCCTTATATAAATGATCCCCCCATCGTCATAATGCCCCCTAATGAATCCTCCCTTTATATTTATAATTCCCCCTCCTAACCACCCCTTATACTATTAATATACCCATAACTGTGCTAAAAAATAAAAGAAAAAAAAAGTCATACTCACCTGCGATGCTGATGAATGGAGCCGCTGCCGCTTCCTCCCTGTGCACGCACAGGACGTCTGTGTCTGAGCGCGGGCGGCGTGATGTTGTGACGTCATCGCGCCACCTGTGTGAGAAGCAGACATCTGTCTGTGGTCTCGGGGTCTTGTAAACCGCAAGCTTCATGTAGCTTGCGGTTTACAATACTGTGAAGTTGCAGGATATGTTTTAACTAGATCCGTGTCTGCAGACACCGATCCAGTTAGAAATAAAGGATGTATTAATGGCGGCCCCGGGGTGGGCCCCAAAAAGTCAATGAGCCCGGGGCAGCCGCCCCTCTGCCCCCCCCCGGTAGCTACACCTCTGCACACCACTTATCCTCTATCCTTGTGTCTCTTTGGGGCCCATTACTCTGTGTTCCTGACAACCCTTTGTTCCTTCTGTGAACCACTTGTCGCTAAGTTGTAAGAAGGAAAATGAACTCCATTTTCCTTGACCTTACACTAGAGTTGTTTGGTAGACTAAACCTAATATTGAGCCCTTCTGTTGTAATAGTACCGGCTTAAAATGGGACTTTAGATTTATGCTCAAATTTGCATTTCACCGGGTTTCAATCATACCACTTGCTTGGTCTCCCTGTCAAGTTCAGTTGTAACCATGGGAGGGTCACTCAACCTGCTATGGGAATTGGAACAGCGTGATTATTACTGATGTTCACTCCCTTATAAGTGGCTGGACTCCAAGAAACATTGTGGAAACAGAACTCATTAAAAACCTCATCCAGGTTAAGAGGAAGGGCCAGATAAGTTATAGTCTTTGCTGAGACAAGACTATGAGTACAAATCCAACAGTCCCTGGGTTTTTCCAGTTCATCCATGTTATCAGTTAACACCTGATGTTGTGTAATCAGTTTATTGTCCCATTCTTTTTTAGGACGTAATTTAACAAGTTCACTGGTGGAATCTAAACCGAAAAAAACTCTCCAATAGCAAATGAATAGTTCATATATCAAAAATATTTATTAATTTATTTTCAATTCATCAGAAGATAAAAAAATTGATAAAAAGACAATTACATCAACACAAACAATGATGATAAGGGAAGACATCTAATACATCAAAAAACCCTTAAAGCCCTAAGAGACACAAAAAGGGAAGAAGAAAATATAATGGGGGAGTACCATCGCATTAGATATCTTAAATAATCTATCACAACAGATTATACCAGTTATAACAAATCTGTGCAGTTATAAATAATAATAGCACCATGATAGAATACAGGGAAGTCAGTATAGAGCCCTAAAGAATAGAGGAGACCCCTAGGTAGCACAAACAAAATCCGGTCACAAAAATACCATGAAACATGGAATATAAAGCAAGAGCATAAACCACTTGCAATTAAGCACGCAACTGAAGCAAAAGTACACAATCAGTATAAGCGGTACCCAGTAAATATATACTAAAGAATAAAGGTCTCCCAAAGCTATAAGAAAGGGCTATCCAACTTACCCACAGACATAGTGGCAAAAGATAAATGGTGTGGATATCCCCCAAGAAAGCAGCAACCCCACTGGTTGAATCATCAGGGTTCGGTTTAACAGTAGGCTGACCCTAACCTCTTCCAGGCAGGTCACCTCTTTGCAGTGACTAGCGTGGACCCATATCGACTTTCCTTCCAACTTGAATGAAGTGGATGTTGTTAGAAGCACTTGTAAGGAACCATCAAACTGTGGATCAAGGCTCCTTCTGACGTCTCTTTATAACTACCCAGTCCCCTGGCCTTAGGGAAAGTGATCCCAGTACTTGTTCTGGATCTGGAAGAGAACTATAGAAATTATCGTGTACTTCTATCAATTCATTATGCAACACTACAGTGCACTCTGTCAGTGTGTTATATTGGAATTGCATCTGCTGAGGAAAAGACAGTCCTAGTCTTGGGACACTACCAAAGAGTACCTCATAAGGTGACAAGTGTGTTTTCCTATTTGGTGTGTACCTTACTGAGAATAGGGCCATAGGGAAGCAATTGGGCCATGGCTTCCCTGTTTTTTCCATAGCTTTTTGAACTTTCAGTTTGAGGGTACCACAAACTTTCCCACTACTCTGGGATGGTACGGGGTAAGAAATGCTTGCTGTATCCCTACATCTTCCATTATTTCTCTCATTATCTGTCCAGTAAAATGAGTTCCATAATCACTTTCAATGGTCTTGAGGATCCCATACCCGCATTCCACTTCTTTCAGAAGTTTATCTGTAGTTACTATTGCAGTGGCTTTTTGTACCAGAAATGCCTCAGGCCATCCTCAAAAGAGATCAATACACACAAGCATGTACGCATGCCTTCCCACCTTTGGTAATTGTATGTAATCAACCTGACATCTCTGGAACGGGTACAAGAGCTTTGGGGTGTGTTTCTGTGGAACTTTTTCTTTTTAGCCTACATTGTGCCTGGCTAGTGTTATAAAGGCTTACACGTATCTGGCTGCAGTGGTGCTAAAACATAGAGCTACCCATTGTGTGTTCACCATGTCACACATTGCTGTTTTTGAGAGGGGTGCTTGGGAATAAGTTGCTTACATACTCTCTTACCACAGGCCATTAGGCCTTGTTCATCTTTTTTTTGTTCCTTGTTGTTCCCAAGTTTTCTTTTCTTCTGTGCTGGCTTTTTCATGCAGTGTTTTTAGTGTGATGACCACATGTTGTGAGACATGTTCCCAAGGCTTCTCTGCAGCTAGTTTGGTGTCAGCAGGTGGTCCTTGCATTACCTCTCTTTCTTTCATATCACCCATGATGTGTGGCTTAACTTTGACTATAGCCACCTGTTTGGGTAGCATCAGGGCCTCCATCACTTCCTGAACAGTCTAGAAGTTCTTTATAGGCTTACCATTAGACGTGAGGAAAGCTCTTGCTCTCCAGATCGGACCATAGTCGTGGGCTATACCAAAGACATACTGAGTGTCAGTGTATATATTAGCCGTCTTACCCTCAGCCATTTTACATGCTTCAGTGAGTACTTTTAGTTCAGATTCTTGAGCTAAGACATGCAAAGTAATGATTCTGCTTGTTTTACCTCATGTTCAGTGACCACGGCATATTCGGTAATAAATTTGCCATCCCACCCAAATTGAGAGACATCTAAAAAGAACTGAAAATCAGGGTTAGAAAAAGGTTCATCATTTACATGGTTAAACCCTACAGTTTGTTATTGCATTAGTTGTATACAATCATGTTGTTCCATAACATCATCAGAAAATATATGTGTGTATAGGTTGTTCAACTGTCTTTCCCCCCTGAATCTGTTGGTAATAGGATAGAGTGACTGAGTGTAATGCAGCATGCAGGGGTAACATTAGGAGGCATTACTAAGACACACTGTAGTATTAGTTGTCTAGGCCCTGAAATATGCTTAGGGACAATATTCCATGTACATCATTTGGTGACTTCTTTTCCTGTTCTGTTTTTAACTCTTTCCAGACCTGTATACATTAGGTTTCCCATCTGCACTTTTGATGATATTACTGTTACCCCTTTTAACAGTTACTTCCCAGGTCCCTCAGACACTTGCAGAAAGTCAATTAATTGTTCCCAGAGTTTCTATGCTAACAAGAATATGCATTTCCAGCACCTCATGTGCTCGCAAGAATAAATTTATAGTCCAGTATTTCCAAAACTCAAAGCCTGCATTAAGAATGGGGTCTTGTGTTTCAATGTTCTAAACAATCATGTATACTGTATGTATCATGTCAAATTGTTCCTGTTCTGGGGCCTGCAAAAATGCTATCTCACCCCTTTGCTGTAAGCAATGAAGATTCAAACAAAGGACACACATTCCTTTCTGTGTCTAGCAGCTTAACTCCCACACGTAGCTGCACTTTTTTTTTCTCCCTCTGCATCTCATACTTTCCTGTAGAACAATACGGTCCAAAAATGCAAAAACTGGCTATACACTGTAATTCATAATTTTTTTTTTTCATATAATCCCATACAAGTAAATTCAGTACTCTAGAACTTCTACACACACCAGAATTACAAACAATTCACTAAGGTTAGTAAATACACAAAATAGTCTCAATCAGTGCAGCAGGCAGAAGAAATGGTAGCGCATGGAATAACGAATCAATACCGAGACCACTTGATCTTCCGATCCATCTGCCATGCAACATCTACTCCACTCCTTGACACACACGAGTTCCTTTAAACTCTCACCAACAAAAATGCATATTATAAACAAAAAGACATTGCAGAACAGATACGTGAGTTACTTCTAACTCACATAGTCAGCACTGAAATAATTTTTCTTTTTCTTCTACAAACATTGTTACATGAGAATCTGGACTAGGTATCCTTCTGATTTAACACTGTACAGATTGTTCAAATTTGGGACAGAGGCACCTTGTTCATTTCTCAGAGTCTGTTTGTAAATGTTAGGTCTTTCTACAATAGGGAACAACTTTAATTTATTGGGGTGTAGTTCATGACAAAAGAACACAATATGCAACAAATGGTGGATTTTACTGTCTACATCTTGGGCATGTCCAGCCTGCTGGTCACCCATATGGTGGGAATATAGAGCTTAAAAATGGCACCAAAGCGCTAGGGCTATGCCCTTCCTCTTTCATACCATAGTAGGATTACAAATCCTTTATGAGTTCTCAGTGGACTTAAATTCACCTTTGTGCACTTCCTCCGACACATTTCAACCAAAACCGTCTATCAAACCTTTGTCTGATAACCATCCTTTATGTTTAATCAAAGTTTCTTACAGATTTTTTTTTAAGTACAATGGAAAAAGGACAAAAATAGTGCGAGCAAACAAATGGCGCAAAGGCACGCAGGCCTCGCCTGTAAACAAGAAGCTTGGGGTAAGACCGAAGCTAACGCTGCGGAGCACAATACAATAACAGAGGATCTGAAGGCCCAGATATACGGAACCATAAAAAACAACATCTTGAAGGTAATGGGAGAAGAACAAACAGACAAAGGAACACACAATGGGAACTGCGATCAGGAAAACACATACTAGAGAGAAAGAGGGAGGGGGGGACAGTGGGAGGGTAGAGTGACCAATAACCTACTCCAAAGGATGGAGGAGAGAAAAAGAGAAGAAAGAATTAGCAAGGTATCACTGTATCAGGGAAAAAAGAAGAGAACTCAGACGATTCCTGGAATACCACCCAAGGCCGCATCAAATTTGGAGGGGTCGGGGGAATCCTCTGCCACCAGGGCCTCCATTCTCCTTATGAGGAGAAGCTCCTGAAGAAATTCAACCAGGGAAGCCGCAACAGTGCTCCGCCAGTGCCTGGGAATGACGGTTCTAGCAGCCGTGAGAAAGTGTCACAGGAGGTCCTTCTTCACCGCAGAGATCCTGCCAGGAATAACTGAAAGAAGGGCCAGTTGGGGAGTTGCTGTGATGGTGCGACCACACACTTTAGTATACAGAGCGAACACAAAGTCCCAAAAGGGCCTAAGAACGTCACACTCCCACCAGATGTGAAATTGGGTGGCTTTCTCAGTACCACAGTGCCAACACCGGTCAGTCACAGCAGGATAAATTATGTGGAGGAAATCAGGGCACCAGTACCACCAAGACAGGATCTTCAAATTCTTTTCTTGCGCACTGCAGGGCAACGGAAGCTTATGTAAGAACAGGAAAACCCTATCCCAGTCGGCGGTGGAGAGGCCCGCGGGAAGGTCTGTGTCCCAGGGGTCTGTGTAAGAGAGGGGCCCAGGGGTAACGTCTCGGAAGAGAATGCTGTAAAGAACCAAAAGTGCATGCAGGGAAGAGTCAGCGTGGGGAAGGATGGACTCCAGGTCAGTCATAGTATTGAAAAGAAGAGGGGGCAAAGAGAATTTCTGCAGGAAGGTCGTAAGTTGACCATACTCCAGCCAGGATAATTGAAGGTCCGGGTGAGAAGCGCTCACCTGGGCCAATGGAGGAAGAGGTGGATCCCCAGCGACCTGTACAAGTCAAACGTCGTCGCCGCTTCACCAACAAAGAAATCTATCTGCAGAGCAACCCGGTGGGAACATAGGATTGCGAGAGGACTAAGGGGGTCAGGGACTCTGGCTACTCTCCAGCTTGAACAAGCCAAATCCCAGGCCTTAAGAAAGTCCGAAGAGAGGAACGAGTGCCTGATGGATCTCGGTTGGATATGAGCCGGAATCCACGGCAATGAGGGGAGGGGGACCGATAACAGATCAGCCTCGATAGAAACCCATTGCTTGTCCATGCTGCGGTAGTGCCAGTCAAAAAGACGGAGCAGAACCGCGGAGTGGTAATAAAGTCTAGGATCCAGAAGGCCTGCACTTCCCCTGCCTTTGTGGCAGGTCAACGTCTGATATTTTATCCTACTCCGTTCTGAATCACACACAAAACTCCCAAACAGGGACTGGACTCTAGTGAACAAGGTGCGCGGAAGGTGAATGGGGAGCTCCTGGAACAGATATAAAAGCCGAGGGACCACATTCATCTTGAGGGCGTGAATATGGCTGAACCAAGTAAGGGCATGTGTACCATATTTCCAGAGGTCCACCGCAAGAGTTTCGAGCAGTGGAAGGTAGTTCAGACGATACAAGTGGGAAGGGTCAGGGGGGATATGAATCCCCAGGTATTTGAGAAAAGAGATCTGCCACTTAAATGGAAAGGTGTCTGCAAGATGGGTAACCTCTGCATGGGGTAGCGTGATGTTAAGGGCCTCACTTTTGGAAAGGTTTACTTTAAAGTTACTAAGGTGACCGAATCGGCTAAACTCGCGTAATATAGACGGAAAAGACACGCATGGCTGAGAGACGTAAAGAAGGAGGTCGTTAGCATACAGCACCGCCTTAACTTGGCGACTGCCCATCTGAAGGCCATGAATGTCCGGACACCGCCATATCGCCACCACCAAATGCTCCATAACTAGGGCATACAGCAGCGGCGGCAGGGGGCAGCCCTTCCCGAGTGCCGTTCCGTACCGGGAAAGGATCAGAGAGTAGCCCGTTGGCTCTAACCCTCACCATCGCATCGCCATATATTTATCCCGAGCCTCACAACCGCAGACAAAGCCAACCTGATCAGTGTGGATCAGGCCCGGCATTAGGGGGCACAAACAATCGGCCAGCAACTTGGAAAACAATTTGACATCGATATTGATGAGGGAGATCGGGCGGTAGCTAGCACAACTAATCAGATCCTTACCCGGCTTGGGAAGGACTGTGATCAGGGCCGAGAGGGACTACACCGCGAAGGGGGAAGAGTCATCAACATTATTAAATACCCGAGCCATTGTGGGAGAGAGGAGATTCCTAAAACATTTGTAAAAGCGGGTAGTGAACCCGTCCGGGCCAGGAAACTTACCCGTCGGGGAGGACTGTATGACGAGGGAAACTTCCTCTTCAGAAAAAGGTGCGTCGAGGAGAACCCTGTCAGGGTCCGCGATAGTGGGAAAAGACGTGTCAGTCACGTACTCCTGGATTTTAGCACGGAGAGAGTCTGGGGCGAGGTCGGCGTACTGCCCGCAAATGCTATATAAATCATGTTAGAAAGAGCGGAACACCGCAGCTACAGTGGGGAAAAAAAGTATTCAGCCACCAATTGTGCAAGTTCTCCCACTTAAAAAGATGAGAGAGTCCTGTAATTGACATCATAGGTAGACCTCAACTATGAGAGACAAAATGAGAAAATAAATCCAGAAAATCACATTGTCTGATTTTTAAAGAATTTATTTGCAAATTATGGTGGAAAATAAGTATTTGGTCAATAACAAAAGTTCATCTCAATACTTTGTTATATATCCTTCCTTGGCAAAGACAGAGGTCAAACGTTTTCTGTAAGTCTTCACAAGTTTGGCACACACTGTTGCTGGTATGTTGTCCCATTCTTCCATGCAGATCTCCTCTAGAGCAGTGATGTTTTGGGGCTGTCGTTGGGCAACACGGACTTTCAACTCCCTCCAAAGGTTTTCTATGGGGTTGAGATATGAAGACTGGCTAGGCCACTCCAGGACCTTGAAATGCTTCTTACGAAGCCACTCTTTCGTTTCCCTGGCGGTGTGCTTGGGATCATTGTCATGCTGAAAGACCCAGCCACGTTTCATCTTCAATACCCTTGCTGATGGAAGGAGGTTTGCACTCAAAATCTCACGATACATGGCCCCATTCATTCTTTCATGTACATGGATCAGTCGTCCTGGTCCCTTTGCAGAGAAGCAGCCCCAAAGCATGATGTTGCCTACACCCATGCTTCACAGTAGGTATGGTGTTCTTTGGATGCAACTCAGCATTCACTCTCTTCCAAACACAACGAGTTGTGTTTCTACCAAACAGTTCTACTTTGGGTTCATCTAACCATATGACATTCTCCCAATACTCTTCTGGAACATCCAAATGCTCTCTAGCAAACTTCAGATGGGCCTGGATATGTACTGGCTTAAGCAGGGGGACACGTCTGGCACTGCAGGATCTGAGTCCCTGACGGCGTAGTGTGTTACTGAAGGTAGCCTTTGTTACGATAGTCCCAGCTTTCTGCAGGTCATTCACTAGGTCCCCCTGTGTGGTTCTGGGATTTTTGCTCACCGTTCTTGTGATCATTTTGACCCAACTTGGAGTCTCTGATCGAGGGACATTATCAGTGGTCTTGTATGTCTTCCATTTTCTAATTATTGCTCCCACAGTTGATTTCTTCACACCAAGCTGCTTGCCTATAGCAGATTCAGTCTTCCCAGCCTGGTGCAGGTCTACAATTTTGTTTCTGGTGTCCCTCCACAGCTCTTTGGTCTTCACCATAGTGGAGTTTGGAGTGTGACTGTTTGAGGTTGTGGACAGGTGTCTTTTATACTGATAAGTTCAAACAGGTGCCATTACTACAGGTAATGAGTGGAGGACAGAGGAGCCTCTTAAAGAAGAAGTTACAGGTCTGTGAGAGCCAGAAATCTTGCTTGTTTGTAGGTAACCAAATACTTATTTTCCACCATAATTTGCAAATAAATTCTTTAAAAATCAGACAATGTGATTTTCTAGATATGTTTTCTCATTTTGTCTCTCATAGTTGAGGTCTACCTATGATGTCAATTACAGGACTCTCTCATCTTTTTAAGTGGGAGAACTTGCACAATTGGTGGCTGACTAAATACTTTTTTTACCAACTGTATATCAATAGGGTTATGGACCGTGGTGCCTGATGAGTCACGCAGTAGAGGGATATATGCTAGATTGCCACGCGGGTGGAGGCGACGAGCGAGGGAGTGGCCACACTTATCCGCGAACTCATAGTAATGTTTCCTAACGCGGTCTCTAGTATGCAGATACATTTTGTCGAGATAGGAGCGCAGCTCCTCCCTAGCATTAAGAAGTTCAGTCAATGCCTCCCGGGAACGGGTCCGTTTATGAGTCAGCTCGAGAGAATGAATGTGCGCTCCTTGATTTATCAGCACACCATGGATAACACACTTCAGCTCCTCCCACTGTAGCGGGAGAGGAGTGGGGTCATGAGCATGGTTGAGGCCGAAGTCTCTAATTGTCACGCTGATGTCCACCTTGCCTTCAGAAGGCTATTGTTCAATCGCCAAGTGAAAGGGTGATGCGCTAACCCTGCAACCTCAAGGGACAGGAACACTGGAGTGTGGTCAGACGAAAGGGCCGAGTCGATACGGATGGTAGGAGACCAGGTGAGGGCGTGATGGCTGACAAGGAAGAAGTCTATATGGCTATAGGAGTTATGTGCCAGAGAATGGAAGGTATAGTCCCGGTCTGGAGGATGCAGGATGCGCCACACATCTACCAGCTGGGAGTTGTGGAGAGTAGTCGCTAGCATTCGTAAGTGCGACTGGAGGTAGTCCCAGCGCCGCTGTGAATGCCGGGATGTCATCTGGGTGTGTCAAGGCAAGTGTACGGCCCCCGCGACAAACCTGCAGGTGAAAGGGGAAGCCCCAGGGGTATGGCACTTGATGCTGAATTAGCAAGTCCAAAAGCGGCTTCAGGACACGCTGCTTAGCAAGAGTAAGCAGAGACAAGTCCGGGAGTAGATTGATGGGAATGTCCTGGAACACAACGAGAGTCTCTGGCTTTGCGTATGATGGCTTCCTTCAGCTGGTATCTGTGCACTCTACAGATGACATCTCTGGGGTTTGCAGAGTCAGGAGCACGTGGGCCCAATGAGCGGTGTGCACGATCAAGTTCAAGCGGAGACCCCTGCGGAACCCCCCACAGTGAGTTGAAAATCTGGCATAAAGTAGCATCCAGTTGCTGGGGTTAAATTGATCCAGGGAGTCCCCTAACCCTGCTGTTGTTCCACCTGTTCCTGTTTTCAAGGTCATTGAGGAGGTCCGCCAAATACTGAAGCTGGTGAGTGTGAGAAGAAATGGCGGAATCATGGGCAGAGAGTTGAGATGCAAAGGAGGCGGACGAGGACTCTAGGCTGTCTACCCTCTCCTCCAGGTGTTGCAAAGTAGAGCGGACAGCAGAAAGCTCAGACTTGTAAGACTGTTCCAGTCGGGACACGTATGCCTCCATATCACACTTAGTTGGAATGACGGCAAGGTGGGCACTTAAGCGACAGAGTTCATCCAGGATATCTGAAGTGGGAGAAGCCCTGGGTCCACCTCGTGCCAGGAGGAGCAGTCTGAGGGTCTGTGGACAGAGGAATCAGGCCAGCAGGAGGTGCTGATGCAGGAGCCACCACAGGAGAACTGTGCAGAGGTGGAAGAGGACCAGTCCTGACCTGTAGGGGCCAAGTGGAGGGTTGTGAGGCACCCAGTTCAGGGTCCTGGTGTAGAGATGCTGGTGATGAGGCAGGAGATAACGGCAGGGAGGGCCAACCCCCATCAGAGGCTCCCGTGGACAAGGGAGAGGAGGGGGCTGAGCGGTACCCAGATCCTCCCGTGGTCCATGGTGTAGGAGGACTGGGCACGTAGGAGGTCTCTGCTGGAGGGACGGACATCACTCCAGGGCCATCAGAGGAGCTAGGCCCTAGAAGAGAGGTGGCCGGCGGCAGTGAGGAAGAAGGGGAGCCGCAGGAAGGGACCACTGGGTCGGGCACCATCTTGGTGGACACCATAGCAGAGTCGGCAGCATGTGGGCCCCGAAGGAAGGGGGCTATGGAGGCCTCCTGTGGGACCCCAGAGGGGTTGAAGAGGACCGCTGCGGAAGCCCGCGTGATTTACCAATGTCGGGGTGAAGAAGGTAGCTGCCGGTCAGCAAATCTAGCGTGTGCCTAGGCCACCTGGGGAAGGAGCTGAGGCAAAAGTGTCCTTACTCCTCCATAGCCAGGCCACGCCCCCGATAACCATCCTTTATGTGTATTAACACATATAATTCAACCTTTTAACATTTAAAGTTACATCTTTTGGCATCCTAAACTTAGATAACATATTACGACATCCTCTTGCTACCTCACTACCTTTCTTGTGCCACTTTCATCCATAATTGCAGTGTTCGACTATCCTATTGTCTCTCAACCACCCACATCCCAGAGCATCTGCCACATTTTAAAATCTAAACATCCTATCTTAGACATACCAGTCTTTCTAAACATTTTCTGACATCCCTTCATTGCATTCACACCTTCCTTTACTTTCACATTCTCTATAGCTGGAATTCCTCCATTCTCAGGATCAGCCTCACACTGTTCAGGCAAATTCCCCATGATTTGCCTTCTACACAGCTTCTTTATCTTGAACTCTTCAAGAAGCACACACAGCAAAATCACAATCCGCTCTAAGTATCACCGTACTGAAGTTCAAATTTGTATAATTGGTATATGAGCACTCAGAAAGAATCAAGTATGACAAAGCTGTATAATGTGATCAGAGGATTCTACTTTAATGAGTTAAAAGGTGAGGTTAAATACATTGCATACTTAAGAAGGTGTGGCTAAACATTTCATAGACAAGGAGAAGGCGTGATTGATATAACCTGATTTGTCTTGAAGCTGCAGCTTAACATTTAGTACGCAGCTATTGGATATAACTGGAAAGTGTCATATCCTGTACAAAGAAGAGATTCAGTTCTAAAGAAGGATGAGCTTTTGACAACGCCCTGGCAAGGGATATAAAATGGCACAAGGTTTCATCCTTCACATGGCAGTAACATATATTGTGGTGGCAACATTGCAGGTTTACCATATACTGTGTACTATCATCATTTGGACAGGCCAAATGATGCAAATTTTACAGCTTTATAAATACCCAGCCTCCTCTAACCTTGTGCCAAAAACAGCAGTCATGGGTTCTTCTAAGCAGCTGCCTAGCACTCTGAAAATGAAAATTGTTGAGGCCTACAAAGCAGGAGAAGGTTATAAGAAGATGGCAAAAAGTTTTCAAGTTGCCCTTACCTCAGGTGCAAATGTAATTAATCAATGGCAGTTACCAGGAACAGTGGAGGTCAAGATAAGATCTGGAAGACCAAGAAAAATTTCAGAGACAGCTGCTCGTAGGATTTCTAGAGTGGCAAATCAGAACCCCCTCTTGACTGCAAAAGACCTTCAGGAAGATTTTGCATACTCTGGAGTTGTGGTACATTGTTCGCGATACCTGCACAAATATGGCCTTTGTGGAAGAGTCATGAGAAGAAAACCTCTCCTGCGTCCTCACCATAAAATTGAGCGTCAGAAGTTTGCAAAAGAACATCTAAACAAGCCTGATGCATATTGGAAACACGTCCTGTACACCAATGAGGTTAAAATAGAACTCTTTGGTCACAATGGCTAAAGGTATGTTTGGAGAAAACAGGGCACAGAATTTCTGGAAAAGAATATCTCTCCAACCATTAAGCATGGGGGTGGATCAATCATGCTTTGGGGTTGTGTTGCAGTCAATGGCATGAGGAACATTTCACGGGAAGAGGGAAGAATGGATTCAAGGAAATTTCAGCAAATTCTTGAAGCAAACATAACACCATCTGTAAAAAAGCTGTAATTGAATTGAGGATGGCTTCTACAAATGGATAATGATACTAAACACATGTCAAAATACACCATAGACTACTTAAAAAGGAGCAAGCTGAAGGTTTTACCACGGCCCTCACAGTCCCCTGATCTGAACATCACTGAAAATCTTGGGCTAGACCTGAAAAGAGCAGAGCAAGCAAGACGACCCAGGAATCTCACAGAACTGGAAGACTTTTCCAAGGAAGAATGGATGAAAATCCCTCAAACAAGAACTGAAAGACTCTTGGCTACCAAAAGCTTTTACAAGCTGTGATACTTGCCAAAGGGAGTGCTACCAGGTACTAACTATGCAGGGTGCCCAAACTTTTCCATCAGGCCATTTTCATTTTTTGTTATTTTGAAAATGTAAAATATGAAAATATTTTTTTTTTCCAAAAAAATAACATTGGGAATGTGTCAACTTTAATGTTATGCCTTTTGAAGATCATTTTATCTTCAACTTGCTTATCTGTTCACAATAACATTCATTTTGAGCAGAGGTGTCCAAACTTTTGCATGCCACTGTACATATGTGCAGCCATAGCTTGTCTGCAATTTGAACCTGTCCATAGACTTTAAAGGGCTTATCCACAATGTAAATTTGGACGAAAATAGAACATGCTTCATAATTTGTGATCCTTGAATACAGCACAGACACACAGCTGCAAAAAATGTATCTGGGCCCATAGAAATGAATGTGTCCGTCCTTTTATCTGCTATTGCGGATAAAAACTATGGTCGTGCGCAGGAGGCCTTAAAATGGTATTCCTATCTCCAGGGTCACATTTAAACTTGTGTTTTATGCAATATATTGCTTTTATCTGTCCTGCTTGGTTTGCCAGATACTGCTCATTATGCCTCCTTAGTGTTTACAGCTCATTGCCTAGGTTTCTGACCACCTCTGCTATCTAGCTGCAGTGGTTGGCCTAGTGACACCAGTCACTGTTCGTAGCCACCTCTTTGTTCTTCTCTTCACTGTGATTAACAATTAATAGATCAGTCTTTCAGCTCTTTGAACTGCATTTAGCTGCTAAGTCCTGGTAGTCGCTAGAACAGTACTTGATCAGTGGTCCTGTTATCTCTGCATATAAAGCCAGAAAATTTCCCAAACCCATTTGTTAAGGACTGCTTAAGTTCTAAAGGGGATTTTAAAGTCCTATATATTAGAAATCCCCATAAAGCACCCCAAGTTTAACCCTTTAAGCATTTCACAGGAATTAAAACATTATGGAGGTAAAATTTAGACATTTCATTTTTTTCCAATAATACATTCACAAGGGGTTAAAGGGAAGGAGCGACACTAGGCATTTGAAAAACAGATTTGCTGGAATGCTTTTCAGGTGCCATGCCTCGTTTGCAGAACCCCTAAAGTACCAGTACAGTGAAAACCCCCTGAAAGTGACCCCATGGAAACTACACCGCTCAAGGAATGGGACATGGAAATTAAAAATTACTAAAACTTTAAAAACTGTTAAGCAGTTACCCTAGGTACAACAGTGTGAAAGATCCTCAGTGCGCCAACACCGCTTTGGCCCACACCTGAGACTTCTTTAATAAAAACCACACTCACCGCCAGTGAGTGTTGGGTTCACAAGATAATACAAGACAAGCTTTCTAAATTTTGTATATTTATTAACCCCTAGATGGGTTGGTATTAACAGCTAACACATGCAGTTCAGAACAGATATGCAGATATATACAAGCATTAACAGTTACTAGTTACAATATACAGCACATAAAATAAAAAGGGAATAAAAGTGAAATTACTTTACCACACATATCCTTGATGTGGCTCTATAATCCAAGACTCACACATGCCCTGGCATGTGGGGATAACCAGTGGAGGCTCCTAGCAGCAGCATCAACACAGCATTCCAGCCAGCAACTCATCACAGTAGCATCTCAGCAACTCATCATAGTAGCATCACCCCCACTGATCCCTACCTCATCTTATATACCCTTTATGCCACCACCCAGAATGAGGTCACCGGCGACAGCAAGTCTGATTGACTAACGCACTCAAGCCCAGATTCTTTGTAAGAAGATGGGATTAAGTAGAATGACACAATGCCGTCCATATGTTATCAACCATGTCTGATCCAATAGCCTAGGCTAAACAATACATGTGTATTTGATCACCAAGGGGCTATGTAGGAATTCAATGGAGCCATTCTGGGATGAGTACAAAGCCCTATTGTTACATTGTTGCCACTACTGACAACATACACCTGGTATTAGAGCTACGCACAGCTAGATTACATGGAATTAAGAGAGAGAGTAGAATCATCACAAACAGCTTTTAGAGTATTCGTCTCTGGCACAAGCTGGCCACAACATATTGCACACTGAAATTACGTATTTCTGGAAAAATTGCCACTTTCAATTTTCACCATCAGCTGCACATTCATTTCTGGAAAATAAATTAATGCAACACTTGGGGGTTAAAAATGTTCACTGTACCAAAATGGAGTCACATGTCAAGGAATTCCACCATACTGTGGAAAAAGTGGCATAGTGTGCAAAAACCAAACCATCTAAATCTGTGCTCCAAAAACATAGCACTCCTTCCTTTCTGTGCCCTACTGTGGGTCCAAACAGCAGTTTATACCCACATATGACATTGTTAAGTCATACATCTGGGCATGAACTGCAGTTTGGGCACACAGTAGGGTACAGATGTGACAGAGCGTTATGTGGCTTTTTGAGTGCAGATTTAGATGTTTGGTATTTGGACAACATGTCTTATTTGCAGAGCCCCTGAGGTGACAATAAAGTAGAATCCCCTAAGGAGTGACCCCAGTTTGAAAACTGTACCCCTAAAAGAATTTATCAAAGGGTGTAGTGAACATTAGTTGTTCCAGTAGTAAATGTACAGTGCCCTGCGAAAGTATTTTTCCCCCTTGAACTTTTCAACCTTTTGCCACATTTCAGGCTTCAAACATAAAGATATAAAATTTTCATTTTTTGGTGAAGAATCAACAAGTGGGACACAATCATGAAATGGAACAAAATTTATTGGATATTTTAAACTTTTGTAAAAAATAAAAAACTGAAAAGTTGGGCGTGCAAAATTATTCGGCCCCCTTAAGTTAATACTTTGTAGCGCCACCTTTTGCTGCGATTACAGCTGCAAGTCGCTTGGGCTATGTCTCTATCAGTTTTGCACATCGAGAGACTGAAATTCTTGCCCATTCTTCCTTGGAAAACAGCTCGAGCTCAGTGAGGTTGGATGGAGAGCGTTTGTGAACAGCAGTTTTCAGCTCTTTCCACAGATTCTCGATTGGATTCAGGTCTGGACTTTGACTTGGCCATTCTAACACCTGGATATGTTTCTTTGTGAACCATTCCATTGTAGATTTTGCTTTATGTTTGGGATCATTGTCTTGTTGGAAGATAAATCTCCGTCCCAGTCTCAGGTCTTTTGCAGACTCCAACAGGTTTTCTTCCAGAGTGGTCCTGTATTTGGCTCCATCCATCTTCCCATCAATTTTAACCATCTTCCCTGTCCATGCTGAAGAAAAGCAGGCCCAAACTGTGATGCTGCCACCACCATGTTTGACAGTGGGGATGGTGTGTTCAGGGTGATGAGCTGTGTTGCTTTTACACCAAACATATCGTTTTGCATTGTGGCCAAAAAGTTCGATTTTGGTTTCATCTGACCAGAGCACCTTCTTCCACATGTTTGGTGTGTCTCCCAGGTGGCTTGTGGCAAACTTTAAACAAGACTTTTTATGGATATGTTTGAGAAATGGCTTTCCTCTTGCCACTCTTCCATAAAGGCCAGATTTGTGCAGTGTACGACTGATTGTTGTCCTATGGACAGACTCTCCCACCTAAGCTGTAGATCTCTGCAGTTCATCCAGAGTGATCATGGGCCTCTTGGCTGCATCTCTGATCAGTCTTCTCCTTGTTTGAGATGAAAGTTTAGAGGGACGGCCGAGTCTTGGTAGATTTGCAGTGGTCTGATACTCCTTCGATTTCAATATGATCGCTTGCACAGTGCTCCTTGGGATGTTTAAAGTTTGGGAAATCTTTTTGTATCCAAATCTGGCTGTAAACTTCTCCACAACAGTATCACGGACCTGCCTGGTGTGTTCCTTGGTCTTCATGATGCTCTCTGCGCTTTAAACAGAACCCTGAGACTATCATAGAGCAGGTGCATTTATACGGAGACTTGATTACATACAGGTGGATTATATTTATCATCATCAGTCATTTAGGACAACATTGGATCATTCAGAGATCCTCACTGAACTTCTGGAGTGAGTTTGCTGCACTGAAAGTAAAGGGGCCGAATAATATTGCACGCCCCACTTTTCAGTTTTTTATTTTTTACAAAAGTTTAAAATATCCAATAAATTTCATTCCACTTCACGATTGTGTCCCACTTGTTGTTGATTCTTCACCAAAAAATTTAAATTTTATATCCTTATGTTTGATTCCTGAAATGTGGCAAAAGGTTGAAAAGTTCAAGGGGGCCGAATACTTTCGCAAGGAACTGTATATAAATTTGGTATCCACAGAATTTTACCTAAAAATAGAATACAGGTGACATGTCATTTTGGCTGCAGAGTGAACGTCGTAAAAACAAATCCTGTAAGAAAGTTGCACAAATTCCACCCAATTCTGAATTTTTTTCCAGCTTCCCAGTACATTGTACAGAATAATAAATGATACCATTATGAAGAACAATTTGTTCCACAAACACTAAGCCCTAATATGGCTCTGTGAACGGGAAAATAAAAAAAGTTATTTGGTTTGGGAGGCAGGGAATAAAAAATGAAAATCAAAAATCCGAAAAATGTCACCGGTGGGAAGGGGTTAAAAAAAAACATTTTATTCTGGACAACCTCTTTAAGTCTAACTAAACTTATTTTCTCTTGTTCTCCTCAATTATTCTGTAGTTCTACTGCACCCTTGTTGTTGTTTTCCAGTAGCAAATAGGAGCTATTGCTTTAGCTCATGCAGTAATGATGATAGCACAAATTTCTCTCATCTTGAACATATCCCAAATGGCTCTGTCTTCCTCTAATAACATCTTATATTATGCCTGTTACATCAGCACTGTAAGGTCTGCACCTACCACTCAGGTGATGCCAGAAGTCAGCCAACGCCACAGGCACATCTCCTGTGTATTTTCACTGCGCAGTGCATGTCGCAGCGGCTATTTTAGTTCAGGCTTCGGTCACACCTGCGTTGGGTGACCGTTCGGGGAGTTTTCTTTCCGCCAATTTCGGGCGGGAAACTGGGAGGAAACCCAGCGGACCCCATTATAGTCTATAGGGTCCACGGATTTCCATGGGTAATCACTTTTTAAGCGGATTGGGTTCCTGTTTTTCAGATCCCCAAATGGACCCAAAGAACGTAAATTTCAATGCTAGTGTAAACCTAGCGTCACCTGAGATGAATTGCAAAGGTTTTATTATCATTAAGGAAATCAAGAAGATTTCATGCTGGGGTGAGACTGCTTTGATAGGCTGTGCTGGTGCAACAGATAACAGCTCAGCAGAATGGTTCCAAAGGGCTCAACTCTGGCTTCATTCCCCTTAGTCCAGTGGTTCTCAACCTTTCTAATGCCATGACCCCGCAATACAGTTCCTCATGTTGCGGTGAACCCAAACCAAAAAATAATTTTGGTGGCTACTTCAAAACTGTAATTTTGCTACAGTTATGATTTGGAATGTAAATACCTGATATGCATTATGTATTCTAATTGCTACAAATCAAACATAATTTAAACATAGTGATCTACCCCCTACACAGGTAATGTTATTAACTATGGGGAAATTGAGAATTATTACAGTAATAGTGCCCCCCATATGAGTAATCTTATTACCTGTGTGGCGTCACTATAACTGTAATAGCCCCTCATATACAGACCAAAAACAAAATAGATGCCACACGGCCATTGTTCATATAAATATATCGCTTAACAGTGGCGATAGCCTGACTTCACATAAAGACAGAGAGCAGTAATGGCCAAGCTTCTGGTTAATATGGGCTTGAGTCATATTATAATATTTACCATATTTTTCGGACTATAAGACGCACCGGACCATAAGACGCACCTAGGTTTTAGAGGAGGAAAATAGGGAAAAATATTTTAAGACAAAAAAATGTGGTAAAATGTCTAATATATGGAAGTTGTAGTTTTGCATTAGGCTCCAGGCTGTGACCGGAACAGGTCGACTCCCGCGATCTTGCCGCGTGGGGAGTCGACCTGCAACTTAACAGGTATGGGGCAGAGCGGCCGCCATCATTGTAACAGACCTGGCATCCGCGTAACGGCACGGCGGATGCCGGGAGCTACACAGCGCGGGGCACCCTCTCAGGCAATCAGTTTGGAACGCACATCCATAACGACGTGCGTTCCAGCAGAATAGTGCGACTTCTCAGCGGCTAAAGCCATCGGAAATATGTATTTTCCGATGGCTTTAGGCGACCCCTGTGTTTTGGTCATTCGACCCCCGCCGGGGTCGCGACCCACAGGTTGAGAACCGCTGCCTTAGTCGATGTAACACACAGGACTTTCCCACACACTTTAGGAAGGAGGATATTTTGTATGTAGTGCACCTATATCAGCTGTATCTCAGGCCAGGAAGAAACGATCTACAAAATATAGGTAATACAGGAAGTGTAATGAAAGACTCAGCTGTGTATAAATTCTTTTTTGGCATATGTCATTAGAAGAACACTTTAAGTGAATGGGGTCTTTAATATCTAAAGGAAAATAATTTATATTCTTTCAAAGCATCTCTTGCAAGTAGCAAAAAGTTCCACTCTGATTTTCCAGCTGTGCCATGCTGACTTTCCATAGTAGGTTTATAAATGAAAACTCAAAATGTGTCTCCAGTAATACAAATTAAAATAATAAAAAAATTTGAAGAGCTTGAGGAAATATTGTATTTTTGCCAATAACATCAATAATGAGTGAACGTTCAGGAAAATTGTGCAGATTGTGCCAAGAAAATTTACTGAACCGTATTTTTAGAGATTTGTACATGGCACCAAAATAAAAAGGATATATTTAAAATAATTATAAAAGGAATTTCAATCAGTTTAATATACTGCTGTCAAAAAGTATTTTACCCTTTATTCCAGTAACTGCATATCTACCACAGTCATTGATTCCTGATCAAAATGTTAGAATTGCAGAATGTTCTAAAGTGGTTATCCCCCTTTTATAAAATTTATGGCCTATCAAAAGCCTCAAAAGCCTAAATCTCTACCTCTTATTTCTCCCAAGAAAAGTAAAATAAAGTTTCAGACTATGAGACTGATTTAATTTCAGGTTTGGATGATCCTATTGAAGAAGGAGAGATCATTCTGACGGCCCAATCAGAAAATAGATATTTTTCATCAGAATTCATGAATGAACTTTTCATCAGAATTCATGAATGTACTCCTACAGGCCATTAGGAGTACAAAGGATATTGAAGAGGCACCAGAAATTAAAACAGTCCAAGAGATGATGTTCGCAGAACTGGGGCCAAAAAAGAGAAATGTTTCTCCAGTGTATGATAATCTTAAAGCTTTCATTACAAACACATGGGAAGACCAAGAGAAAAAAATATCACTAACGTAGAAAATGAAGGAAAGATTTCCTTCTGATGAAGGTTTTGTAAACATTTGGGAGGACCCTCCTACAGTCGATGTTCTGGTGGCCAGAGTTGGGACGAAAACCATGATATCGTTTGAGGATTTTTCATACCTCATGGACCAAGATCCCATAGACCACAAGACAGAGCTTATGAAAAAAATCCTGTGAACCCTCTTCAGTTCTTCTTAAGGCCAATATGGCCTGCACATGTGTGGCCAGATCCATGTTCCACTGGACTAATCAACTGGAAGTCCATCTTAGTGATTGCACCCCCAGGGAAGAAATCCTTATCATCTCCTCCTCTCTTCATAAATTAGTTGGACGTCCCTGTGCCAGAATCAAAATCTATACCAGTTAGGTACTGAAAACTGTTGTAAATGATAATGAATCTGTCAGCTGAGGCATTTCCTTCCCACTCTGGTCACATTTGCACAATGTAGGCTCTTTCTTGTGGCAAACGTACGCCGCAAGCCCCAATTCACGCTTCGCTTGCCACATTGTGCAAATGTGAGAAGAGCGTGGTGGGCCAGGACATCTCGGACTGACAGAGTCATTATAACTCATGCCAGTTTTTATAAAGGAAATCTATGCCAGTTCAGTTCTGGCGCAATTGATTTATGAATCAGTTTATTTTCTGATAATACAAACATGGAACATGGAACATGGCTTAATATGATGGTTTTTTTCAGATGTGGAGCCCCCCACTGTCAGATGTGTAAATATGCTGTTAAAATCATCAGACTTTTGTGGTTCAAACAATGAAGTTAGATATCCCATAAACAGTTTTATCAATTGTAATTCTACTTATGTGGTGTATCTAGTTACTTGCAGCTTGTGTAATCTTCATTATGTCGGCTGCACTACCATAGCTTTAAAACTGAGAATCTCTGAGTATGTTTCAGGCAGTTCAAACAGTAACCTTTCTAAGTCATCGGGGGCGTCCAAACACTTTTATTCAGTGCATGGAGGTAATTTATCCTCTTTCAGGTTTAGAGCAATTGAAAGCGTTACCAAACCCTTGAGAGGTGGAAATTGGAAATATAAATTATTCAGATGAGAAGCATTCTGGATTTTCAAATTAGGCACTAGATTTCCTCTGGGTATGAATTATAGAACATAACTCTCATATTTTTATTTGGATTTATGAGATAGGCTCATCTTTAACATTATTTTCACTGCCGAGGATAAGTCCATGTTATTTTATGTCGGGCTTGTTCTTTCCTATAGTGATTTTGTATTCTCCGCTGTTTTACTTAGCAATAGGTCTTTCCTCCTACTATATGAATTGATTCAGTCATGTGATATGTATGTGGGCGGTTACAAAACTTTAGGGGCTGTCCTAATTACATCATCAGCATTAGGCATGTGCAGTAGACCTTTGTCCTATATGAGCAGCCATTTTGATTGAGGGCATACCAGGAGTTTATGTTCCTTACTTGGATGCATCACTCAGGTAGAATACAGATCTTTATATGCTTTTATATTTATTATGTTTTTTTAAATTAATATTGTGGAAATGCCTTCATGGAGATATTATTGCATATTATTGTGACTAACAATGATTCTATTTGAGCCGTTTGCAGTTCAGTATATTTATATGCTAAGTGTACTACTTTTAATGCATGCCATTTTTGTTATTGATATGATCTTATCTTACATTTTGACAAGATTATTTTTTATTTATTTGAAGACACTATGATGAAAGACTGTACTTTATTTTTTGTTATTGGAATTGTTGTTGGAAATGTTGCATTATAAGGGTTAATCGTTATTTTCTTCCATTTGGTCCTTTTAAAAAGGGGTTTACTGACATTTGTTTTTATACCATGATTAAGGAGACTTGTTCTCCGAAACGCATAGGAGATACTTGTTTTGTACCCTGTGGGGACATGTATCCCGTGTTTGTTGTCATTTTATCTACAATGATGGATTAAAAGCTAAGTTTTAGTTTATATCTGGCTTGCCTGGTTGCTGCATTCTACAAGAAAAATCCCCTTTTTTCCTGATTTGTGAAGAAGCCTCAGACTCTTCATAAATATCTTGCTCCCGGCACCAGTCAAGTCTTTTATTAAGACTGACATATTGTACTGTGCATTAGGCACAATTTTCATCAGGTTGTCCATTATTCTGGTCTGTCTGAGAACCAAAACAATGGACAGGTAAACTGCTAAAATAGTGGTGTGAGAAAGTGACAGGACAAGTGCTGGAGTCACGGTATGTCAGTCCCCGGGTTTTGTCATATAGCTGGTCCAGCACGGGGTTTTGAGTAAGCCCCAGCTCAGGTGCGGGTCTTGAGGCTAATTACTGGCCCATATAGACCTGCAGAGCCTGCACTTGAATGCAGATCCTGGGGAGTGAGAGCAGGCGTCTGGATCTGTCCTGATCTCCCAAAAACGGTTATTGTGCCAAACTGGTTGCTGGTGTGGCTGGCAGACAGCCACACAGGTTAGTAAGCAGTGTTCTGTTTAGGTAGCCGCTCAGACGAGCAGGAGTTTTGTTTATTTTTTGTGCCTGATGTTAAGGCTGATATTGTTTTGCCTGTTTCCCTGAAGAGAAGGTTTATTTATTTTGTTGTCATTTTTCAATAAACCTGTTACACCTAAGTTTTCGTGTCACTGTCTCTGACTGTTTGGGCCCGCACCTAGGCTGCTACCGAGCTACCTCCCTCACAGTGGATACAACAACGGATCCCATTGACTATAATCGGGTCCCATAAGTGTCTGTTGTTTTTAAACTGAAAGTGGCGGATGAAAAAGCTGTGCATGCAGAACCTTTTCATCTCACGATACAGACGGAAACTGAGACGGATCCTCCTACAGAGACTCTGAAAATGTGAATAGCCTTACCTAGACGACCTCCTCCTGATTAGACACCTAGAAAAGACTTGCCAGATTCTTAAGGAATTGGGCTGGTTGATAAATCACAAGAAATCAGACCTTCTAGCAGCCACACAAGATCTTCTTAAGGATCCTTCTAGATTCAGAGGTTCAGACCTCTTTTCTCCCTCTGGACAAAAGAATCCTCTTGATCAAAAAGATCCTCAAATTACTGAAGAAAAGACAAGTGTACCCTAGAGTCAAGTTCCTTCCACACCAAGAACTGATCCTATACGTATGGAAAAGAACCCCCTTTCTTTGGAAAGGAAGATGACCTTCACATTTCCAGTCAAGAGCTCTTTAAACTGGTAACACCACGGAACCTAAAGAAAGGGATCATGTGGCATCAGCCTCTGTCTCTTAAAACAGATGCCAGAGGCTGGGGTGCCCAAATAAATCACCAATCTTTTCAGGAGACCTGGTTAAGGAAATGGCTCAAGAGTCCACAAATGTTTGATAACTCATAGTAGTAGAACATCTAGTTCTCAATTCTCATGTCCTGGTATACTCAGACACAGTCTCGGACACTATAGAAAACATTAGTGGCCGCTGGCTCTTCTGTGATTGGCACATTTGAATTTAGTGCCAAAGTATTGGCTTTGGCGCCAAATTCAAATGGACGAATCACAGGAAAGGTGGTGCCGCTACTGAATAGCAGCGCCAGCTCCGCTATGTTTTTTTTTGTTGTTGTTTTTTTTTTTCTGTGATATTGAGACCACCACCAGTACCACCAAGTTCCTGGTTTGGTGCTAAATTCAAATGTCCAAAGCATTTATATATAGCATTGCTGCCGCTGGTAATAGCAGCAGTAGCTCTGCTATGTTTTTTTTTTAACCAATGTTATTTACTATCCCTATTCTGTGACATCATAACACAGGGATAGATCATAATATTCTGTCTGGCTTCTGACATGAGATATGGCGGGATCATTTCCCTGCTTCAATGGCATTATCTACAGATATCAGTCATCTTTAGTATCTGTTCATTAGGGGTATATACTCTGTGTTTAGCTGGTCCTTATAGTTTTCTATATCACCCTAAGGGGCCTTAAGCTAATATATGTTTTTTTACATTATGCTAAATAAAATAAATTAATTTTTGTACTTATCGTAAAACATGGGAATAGGCCTGGCCACTAGGAGGCTGATACTAGGAAAAGCAAAAGATATCAGCTTCGCCTCTGGGCTATACCCTCTCCACAGACACTATGCTAACCAGTTTGTACCTTGTAGTGCAACAGTAGGAGAGGCACAAATAAACAAAAAACACGGAACCAACAACCACCAACATGTCCTGACCCCGAAAACAAACCAAAACAGCCTGGGGCAGGAACAACAAGAAACAGCGAAGGAGGTCAAAGGTGATCCACCAGCTGGTCAGATTGTCCACCTTGGAGGGAGCTTTCACCAGGAGGTTGTCTAAGTATGGAATCAATGTAACTCCTCCGAAAAGGAGGATGGCTGTGAGGGACACAATCACCTTGGAAAATACTCAGGGGGCAGAGGTCAGCCCAAAGGGGGCGCGACAAACTAAAACTGATGTGAACCCACCATGAAATGAAGAAAACACTGATGGCAGAGCACAATGGGAATATGGATGTAAGCATCCCGGATGTTGATGGATGACAGGAATTCGCTGATCTCCAGGGATGTCACCACCGACCGCAGGGACTCCATGCCGAACCTGCAGCAACAGACAAACCTGTTGAGCCCCTTTGTGAAGGATCCGGGTTTACCAGGGACCGCACCTGGCCTTACCTGCGATCACTTCGATTACCTCACACCCACTTTGCGTGAGTGAGGCGGGTCAACAGAGGGTAGTACGCAAACGAGCCTTCTAAATTTTATATATTTATTAACCCCTAAATGGGTCGATACTAGACACTCAACACATACATAGAATACATGCAGCGGTTAACAAGCAGATACAAGTGAAAATAACATAACACGGTACATAACAAATAAAAAATGGGGATAAAAGAAAGAAAAGGATATATATTACCAACACCAGCTTGTGCAGGTTATCTCTGGCTTCCAAGTGGGATTCAGCCAGGGCACTTTCTTATGGGACGACCAGCAGCACAGCACCTTAACCAGGTCAAATGGCACAAGCAACCTGTGCTGTCTGTGTGCTGTGCTTTTGTGTGTTCCCTGCCCCCGCCCAGAGTGATGTCATGGGGGAGGGAAGTTACACCTACAAGCATGGAACCCTTGAACTCGAAAATCGTTCTGGCTCCTTATCTGGCGACCGTATGGTTTGGTAAGTGGAAGGGGAGAACTCGGGGTGAAACCCTTGTCGTATACATACCAAGCATGGCCCCTCAGTTCCCTTTGGGTAGGGAGTTGGGTGTCTGGACCTGCCTTGGGCTCACAACGGCTCCATGTTTGGGCTGACCGCGTGCGCCTTTCTATGGGGCACCCACAGAATTTATTGGCGTAACTGTGAGGTGCCCCCCTTCTGAGATATGGGCATAAAACTATGATCTCTCAGATGTATTATCCGTTGCCAGGCTGTCTGAGGTGGCTCAGGAAATCTCCTGGGTAGAGGAAGGGTACTTGAAAAGGAGTGTTAATTACTCAGAGCAATATAACAAAGGGATGGTAATTAACCCACAACAGGGACATGGCTTCAGAGTAACTGAGCTGAGGGGGGAAGTGGGAACACATGGTCTGCAGGGGGGGATGGGGTTATAAGGGGTCAGCCAGATACATAATTGTACAGAGATGCATATATGGGAGTCCCCTTAATCGTCACACCTCCCTCCTTTAGATGGTGCTTAGAGGAAGCAGGAGCCTATGCTCCTCTTCCTCGAGCGCCTCTGCAGCCTCACCGCGCCGGGACAGGCCATCCGCGTTGCCATGGGCCCGGCCGGGCTTGTGCCGAATGTCGAAATTGTATTGCTGGAGCACCAGGCTCCAGCGCAACAACTGCCCATTCTGACCTGCGATACGCTTTATCCAGATCAGGGGGTTGTGGTCCGTCACCACAGTGAAGTGGCGCCCATACAAGTAAGGCTGCAGATGCTGCAAGGCCCAAACAATTGCCAGGCATTCCTTCTCCACTGTGGCGTAGGCCACCTCCCGCGGCAGAAGCTTTCTACTGAGGTACTGCACTGGGTGCTCTTGCCCCGCTGAGTCAATCTGGCTCAGCACGGCACCGAGACCGTAGGTGCTGGTGTCTGTCTGTAATACAAGCGGACGGGATTCATCGTACGCTTGAAGTACAGGGGCGCTTGCCAGGGCCGCCTTCAGGCCCTGGAAAGAGTGCTCACAGGTATCCGTCCATTGGACGGTTTGCGGCAACTTCTTCTTGGTGAGGTCTGTCAGGGGGCAGCAAGGGCACTATAGTTCGGGACAAACTTCCTATAGTACCCTGCTGTGCCCAGGAAAGACATCACCTGTCGCTTGGTCCGGGGGGTGGGCCAGGACATGATTACATCCAGCTTCTCAGGTTCTGGTCTAAGGGTTCTCCCACCTACCCGGTGTCCCAGGTACTGGACCTCACGCATGCCCAGCTGACACTTTTCCGGTTTGATGGTCAAGCTCGCACGGTGGATCCGCCCCAGCACCTGCGACAGGTGCTGCAGGTGTTCCTCCCAGGTGGAGCTGAAGACGGCGATGTCATCCAGGTACGCAGCTGCGAACCCTTCACATCCCGACAGCAGGGAGTTGACCATCCTCTGGAAGGTGGCAGGGGCATTTTTCATGCCGAAGGGCATGACAGTGGACTCGTACAGTCCGAAAGGGGTGATAAAGGCTGACCGCTCCTGTGCCTGTGGGGACAGGGGGATCTGCCAGTATCCCCGGCTCAAGTCCATGATGGACAGATACTGAGCCTTACCTAACGTGTCCAGTAAGTCGTCAATGCGCGGCATGGGGTACGCGTCATCGAATGTAACTGCATTGAGCTCTCTGTAGTCTGTAGTCCACACAGAACCCTTCTTGGGCACAAGGACTACGGGCGACGCCCATGCACTGTGAGAGGGTCGAATCACCCCCAGTTCCAGCATCTCGCCGATCTCCTTGCGCATCTGGGCCCGTACCTCTGAGGAGACGCGATATGGCGGACGCTGGATAGGGGCATGATTTCCGGTGTCCATGTGGTGGAGGGCCCGGTCGGTTCTCCCGGGTTTCCCGGAGAACAGACTGGGTAGGGTGCATAGAACCTTGGTCAGTTGGGACCTCTGGGTCTCAGTCAGCTGGGGGTCCACCTGGGCATCTTTGGGGGACCCCCTTTCCCCAAAATGAGTGAGCAGGTCAACAAGATTTTCCTCCTCCCCCTCTTCTAACAGACTACAAACTGGGAAGACCTTGGCTTCCCTGTCGTGATGATCCTTCATCATGTTGACATGGAAGGCCTTATGCCGGTGCCGGCCTGGATCGACTGTGACCAGGTAGCTGACGCTGCTGAGCTGCTGGTGCACGACGTACGGACCAGCCCATTTGGCCTGAAGCTTGTCCTGGGGCTCAGGGACTACGACCCATACCTTCTGCCCCGGCTGGTATGTTCTCTCGCGGGCATTCTGATCATACCAGCGTTTCTGGTCAGTCTGAGCTTGGACCATGTTGTCATGCACCAGCTGCGCCATAGTCTGCATTTGGTCACGGAATCGCAGGACATACGCAACTATTGGCACACCTTGGGTGGCTGTGTCTCCTTCCCAGGATTCTTTCACGAGAGCTAGGGGCCCTCGGACATGTCTCCCATACAAGAGCTCAAAGGGGGAGAACCCCGTCGAGGCCTGAGGCACTTCCCGGTAAGCAAACAGCAGGTGCGGGAGATACGGCTCCCAGTCGCTCCCGTGGGACTCGACTAACATCCGAAGCATCTGCTTCAGGGTGCCATTGAACCGTTCACACAGGCCATTGGTCTGTGGGTGATACGGGCTGGACACTAGATGTTGCACCTCTGTTACCTTACACAGGCCTTGCATCAAGGCAGACATGAACTGGGTACCTTGGTCGGTGAGCATCTCTCTGGGAAACCCAACACGGGAAAAGATACCTACCAGGGCCTTGGCCACTACATCAGCCCGGGTTGAGGACAGAGCGACAGCTTCCGGGTACCTAGTAGCATAGTCTACTACCGTTAATATGAAACATTTCCCCGGAGCGGCTGGGGATGGACAGGGGTCCAATAAGGTCCACAGCTACCCGCTGGAAAGGTTCGACTATGATGGGCATAGGTATCAGCGGGGCCTTTGTGCTTTGCCCCGCCTTGCCCATCCTCTGACATGTGTCACATGAACGACAGTACCTAGCTACGTCCCTCCCCATCTTAGGCCAGTAGAATAAGTGGTTGAGGTGGGCCGTGGTTTTAGTGATCCCCAGGTGACCTGCTAGGGGAATATCATGAGCGACCCGCAACAACTCCTCCCGGTAGGGTTGAGGTACCACTAACTGTTTCTCCCCAAGCAGACTTTCCTCCCCCGTTGTGGGGATCGTTTCCCGGTATAACCTCCCTTGGTCCCAGTATATCCTGTCCTTATCAGACTCCGAGGGAGGTTGAGTGGCACGTTCCTTCAATGCGGCCAGGCTGGTGTCGGCCTGGACAGCGTCCCGGAACTCTTGGCTGGAGTGAGACAAAAGAGGAGTGCATATTACATACCCGCTGGACCCTTCCGGCGCCAGGGTGGGAGGATTAGTCACGGCGGTCTCAGTACCGACCCCGGGTGATATAGGGGATGGCTCAAGGGTTGGAACACCCTCCACCTTCTTAGCACTCTGGCTGCGGGTTACTACCGCTATACCAGCCGTCTGCCCCTCACCTGGATCGGCCGTGAGATCCCCATGGCCTACCCGACCACCTGGCACGCTGGGTGCTGTTCGGAGGCACTAGGCACAATAGCAGAAGTCGCTCCCGGTGCCTCAGAAGAGCTACCCGGTACACCTTCACAACAAGCATTGGCAATTGCATTGACAGTACATTCATTAGCACTTGTTAATTCACACTGGGCCTCAGTAAGATCGGTGGTAGACAAATCAACAAGCTGGGAGGGCGACGTCCCCGCAGACGTGGGTGTGTCTACCGACCAGGTCTCACTGGTGCACAAAGCATCAATAACATTTTTGCTGAGCTGGGTTGCAGGAAGCTCATTTACATCCTCCAGGCTCTCAGCTGGAGGTAACTCATTAGCATTTACACTTACTGCCATGGGAAGTATCTCAGAGGGGGGGTTACGGGCCCCCTCTGCAGATATGACAGACACATTATCAACATTAGTCATAGACAGTTTATCACAGGAAATTGGGGTGCCCCCTACCCCATATTGGGACACCATAGGTCCTAAATCAGTTCCCAACAGTACATTAGCAGGCAAATCAGTCATTAGTCCCACAGTCCGCATTCCTTTTCCTGCACCCCAGTCCAGATGGACACAAGCCATGGGTACAGTGAGGCGTTCCTGCCCAATTCCCCTCAGGGATAAAGTTTTCCCAGGGATAATACTGTCCGGGGGGGACCAAATCAGGTTGCACCAAAGTAACATCTGCCCCAGTGTCCCGAAATCCCATGACCACTTTATCCCCTACAGTGACTTGCTGACGGTTGGCATTGGGTCGTGCCCCCACCCCCACCAAGTACACAGATGAGCCACCTGCTGTGGCTTGGGGGTTCTTAGGGCGGTTTGGACACTCCCGCTGGAAATGCCCTGGTTGGCCACAGCCGTGGCACCGCTGGACCACCCCTTGGGACTGGTGGTAGGGTGCTGGGGCACCCGGAGTTCTAGGGACAGGGGAAGTATAGGGACCACCATAGTTTTTCTTACCCCACTTGGAAACAGAAGGCTGTGGTAGATTCCGACCTTGCCCCTCCTTCCAGCTGGAGGGTCTCTGCAACGTTGCTCCTCCCTTGGTCTCGGGCACCCTGCTGTCCGTGTAGGAGTCAGCAATTCGCGCAGCTTGGTTTGCTGTCTTGGGTTCACGGTCATACACAAACTGGCGGACATGCGGAAGACAAACATGGAGGAACTGGTCTTTTATCATCAGATCCTCAAGCTCCTCGAACTTGGTAACAGTAAGTCCTTTAATCCATTGCCGGAAGGCAGCCCGTAAATCGCCCACAACCTCCGCATAGCTGCCAGTGGGGTTCCGCTTTATACTACGGAACTTTTTGCAATACACCTCAGGAGTGAGGTTGTACCGTCTGAGGAGAGCCTCCTTAATAGCGTCATAGTCCCCATCCCGTCCAGGTGATAGGTCTGTAAAGACTCCCAGGGCCTTGCCCCTTAAGCTTGGAGTCAGGTACTGGGCCCATTGTGCCAGGGGCACACGATATTGCCAGCAGGTTCTTTCAAAACCCTGCAGAAATAAGTCCAAGTCGCCATCCTTCTCCAGGACAGGGAAGCTCTCCTGGCGAGGCCTCTGCACATGGGCCTCCTGATTCTGGGAAGAGCTGCTACTCCTCTCCAGCCGGGCCATCTCCAACTGATGCTCCCGCTCGGCCTGGCGCTCGGCAGCGTCTCTCTCTGCTTGTCGCTCAGCAGCTCTCTCTCTCTCTCTCTGCTTGTTGCTCAGCAGCCTGTTGATATTGGAGGATCAACTGTAGGCGAGCGTCAGAGTCCCTGGGGCCTAGCTGCTACAAGGCCAGTTGCAAATATAAGTCCATTCTTCCCATCGGGCCGGGGCTATTAGTCCCTCCAGGCGTAGTGATTTCTGGTACAGGACTAGTTGCTGCACCCTCTGGCCTGGCAAGGATCTCTTGTCCTAACACCTCAGGACTTTGCTCCGCCTCCTGCATGGCTATGGTACCTTCCATATCAGCCACCCCCTGGAGTTCAGCAGAAGCCACGTCCTGCAGACGTTTGGTTATGCTTCTGAGCCCACCGGCCATCCACTGGAAGCCGTTGCCAAATAAAAGATAGGATAGAAAAACAAAGAGAAAGGGAAGGGAACAGCACCGTGCTAAATTTTCACTGTATCTTATAGCCTGCCCTAGTACCGAGCTCGCTTCGTAGGATTTATCCGCAAATCCCCAGCATCTGAGTGATACTACACACACAAACGCTGTCTATCCTCTATCCCACCACGCTGCCACCACTGTGAAGGATCCGGGTTTACCAGGGACCGCACCTGGCCTTACCTGCGATCACTTCGATTACCTCACACCCACTTTGCGTGAGTGAGGCGGGTCAACAGAGGGTAGTACGCAAACGAGCCTTCTAAATTTTATATATTTATTAACCCCTAAATGGGTCGATACTAGACACTCAACACATACATAGAATACATGCAGCGGTTAACAAGCAGATACAAGTGAAAATAACATAACACGGTACATAACAAATAAAAAATGGGGATAAAAGAAAGAAAAGGATATATATTACCAACACCAGCTTGTGCAGGTTATCTCTGGCTTCCAAGTGGGATTCAGCCAGGGCACTTTCTTATGGGACGACCAGCAGCACAGCACCTTAACCAGGTCAAATGGCACAAGCAACCTGTGCTGTCTGTGTGCTGTGCTTTTGTGTGTTCCCTGCCCCCGCCCAGAGTGATGTCATGGGGGAGGGAAGTTACACCTACAAGCATGGAACCCTTGAACTCGAAAATCGTTCTGGCTCCTTATCTGGCGACCGTATGGTTTGGTAAGTGGAAGGGGAGAACTCGGGGTGAAACCCTTGTCGTATACATACCAAGCATGGCCCCTCAGTTCCCTTTGGGTAGGGAGTTGGGTGTCTGGACCTGCCTTGGGCTCACAACGGCTCCATGTTTGGGCTGACTGCGTGCGCCTTTCTATGGGGCACCCACAGAATTTATTGGCGTAACTGTGAGGTGCCCCCCTTCTGAGATATGGGCATAAAACTATGATCTCTCAGATGTATTATCTGGTGCCGGGCTGTCTGAGGTGGCTCAGGAAATCTCCTGGGTAGAGGAAGGGTACTTGAAAAGGAGTGTTAATTACTCAGAGCAATATAACAAAGGGATGGTAATTAACCCACAACAGGGACATGGCTTCAGAGTAACTGAGCTGAGGGGGGAAGTGGGAACACATGGTCTGCAGGGGGGATGGGGTTATAAGGGGTCAGCCAGATACATAATTGTACAGAGATGCATATATGGGAGTCCCCTTAATCGTCACACCCTTCAAGTCCAGAATGGGGTGAAAAGAGCTGTGCTTCTTGGGAACGGTGAGCAGGAAGAAAAGCAGTTGTTCCCCCACCCAAGGAACCCCAAGTGGGGGAAGACCTGGCAGAGGAGGGCTTGGAAGAAGAAGGCCTGGATGACTTGGTGTGGGACTGCCAGGAAGGTCTGGGCTTGAAGGAGTGCTTCTTGGAGCGTGAGTCCCAGGAAAACTGTCCTCTGGAGCAAGAGGTGGAACAAAGAAAAGAGCGGAGAGCTGCTTCCAGGGACGTATTGAACAGCTACTTGGAAGTGGTCAGGATTTGAGAGACGAACAGCTGGTTGTCCTGGAGGGGGGCTTCATTGGAGAGACCCTGCTGGAGCTGTTTGGCCAAGGAAATGCAGACCTTACTGACTCAAGAACCAGCAAAGGAAGACCGCAGGGAGGAGCCATGTGATGAACCGACCCTCAGTTGTATATCTTTCTTAGAAATAAATTTTTACTTGCTCATATCAGTCCTCCCCCTACTTGTAGGAATGTTGTGCTTAAAATGGGTTTACACTGCTGGATGATACGTTTCAGTGGTTTTATGTGTGTACCAGGGGGGAGAGAAGGCCAGTGACCTTAAGTTCACCCACAGACACACTTCTCTCCCAGCACCTAGGAAGGTACCCATCTCTCCGAGGGTTCTGCAAAGGAGGGAGAAGGGGGGCTGCCTGGGAAGGAGGTGTGGGTGGGGCACTAGCCATATGCTGAAGGGAGAGTGAGATTCTTGGTCACTCAGCAAAGAGGCAGCGAGCAGCTCTGATCTGGGAGAAGATGAGAGAGCTTGTCCTGCTGTGGAATGCAGCACGGGTATAGCATTGAGGCCTGAAGCCTTTCCCTTTGTTCTGGACAACATGTAGAAGATATGCTTTTGCAACTCGCTTAAGGATGCGCCCTAGGCCCAAAAACCTGTTGCGGCCTAGAGAAACGGACTACAAGCCTGTGCCGGTATTTTTTCTATCTTTTATTTCACTTTTTATTTTGTGTGCTGTATTTTGCCTTTATCCGTAATCTGCTTGTTTAGTCATTGAAGCATATTTCTGTATATGTTAATGATTAGTACCGACCCAGTTGGGTTAATAAATATATAAAATTTAAAAAGCTTGTCTTTGTATTATCCTATCGGCCTGGAACACTCACTGGAGGTGGGTGTGAAGTAATTGAAGCAATCTCAGGTGTGCCAAACGCGGGTTCGGCAGGACGAGATCCTTCACAAGCCAGTCACTTCTTCACCTGTTTGCAACTGTGATTCCAGCACTGGCAGAAAAATTTCTTGCTCCAGATAGAATTAGGATGGCACTTTGTGAAGAAATCCAGACATAGTATATAATATTAGGCAATCTTCCATAACTCAAAAATATCGGTCCCTTATAGAAGAAGCTTAAATTTCGTTATTCCTTCGAGCTGTGGCCATGGCTACCAGGAACATTGTCTTCCAAGAAAGAAACTTGATGGAAATTGTTTTGAGAGACTCAAAGGGAAGTTCCATGAGAACTTTCAAGATGAGACATTGATCCCACAATTGTGCTGGAGGATGAGAAGGAGGCATAATCTATTTTATCGCTCTAAAAAAATCTAGCTAAACTGAGAGCATTAGAGAACTTTGCTTCCAGACATGAATTAATGGCAGAAATGCACCCTCAATGTGCCTTTATCCAAGTCATCTTGTAAGAACTGGAGCAGAGATTGAACTGTATCTGAAGTCTTGTCATTATTTGTGCATCTTTCTGAATAGATGCTCCAGATACAGTTATAGACTTAGGTAGATAGTATTAGGTTTTCTAGGCTAGACTATGGTTTTCAAAAACTTTCTGTATAGGTATAATAGGGGCAGAAAGCCCGCATAGGAAAATTCTGTGAAATCGCAATGAAAAACACTGTGGAAAAAACATGATGTGTTTCCGCCACATTTTTTTTCCACAGATTTTTTTTTGCTGAGCTTCACTACGTGGGGCCTTAGCCTCAGTCAAGATCCTCCTCCAAATTTTCAAGCAGGGAGGTGAACATGAAGGATCTGGATGCCACAGTTTGTCCTGAATTAATAGATCTTCCTTTACTGTAGGTTTCCAAAAGTCCACCAGGAAAAGATAAAGAAGAAGAGAGAACCAGGCTCTCCTCAGGAAAAATGGGATAATGGCGATGACTACAGAGTTCTCCCTCTTGATCTTCTGGAGCACTTTCAGAACTAGAACTTCTCTTCCCAACAATAAATAGGTAGCTGGGATTTCTGCCTGATTCTGCCTGCCATTAGATCCATTTGAGGAAGATCCATTCATCCATCCTCTGGAGAAACTTCTCTGTTGAGAGACCATTCCATAGGATTGATGGGGTTGCAACTTGCCAGTCTTCCTTCTGATCATTGGTCCCCCAAGGTGTACTGCTGAAATAGCATGAATATTATTTTTGGCCCAATTCATCAGGTGACCACATTCCTCTACTAGAAAGTGACTACTGATACCTCATTGTTTGTTTAGGTAGTAAACACCTGCCACATTGTCAGATTGTATCAGTACTTGTTTGTTCTTGAGCAGATTTTGAAAATGAAAGAGTGCTAACCGGACTGCCTTTAGTTCCATCAGGTTGGCTGGGAGATATCTGTCCTGGAGAGACCAGATCTTCTGTACTCACCGATTGTATAAATGGGCAGCCCAGACTCAATTTGAAACATCCAATGTGTGGACTACTGATGGCTGATGAATCAGAGGTTTGTCTGAGAGGGGATTCCTTGCCCACCACAACAAATCTTAAAGTGACTGAGGATGAAGCTTGATGGAGTTGTCCAGAACTTTTGGTGGAGAGGACCATTAAACAAGAATGTTTTTCTGAAACCACCTGATGTGGACCCTGGCCCAGGGAACTGCATCGATAATTGATGTTAGGGTGGACAAACTGCCATAGCTGCCTGTAGTGTAGGATCAAAGAACGGACTGAGAGCTTTGATTCTTTCTGCAGATAATTTCAGTCTGGATTGGCCACTGGAAAGATCTTTGAGTAAACTCTTCGACCTTGTTCTGAGAGTGGGACTTCTTCTAAAGCCCATTTGGCTACAAGTTCATGTATAAGGAGATGGACTACCGCATTGGAAGGATTGTTGAGAAAGAATCTGTTTGGCAGTAGGTTTTTGAATTCTATATAACCTCTTTGAACTAGGGATGATAACCAGACGTCTGTAGATGTTTGTGACCAGACATGGCTGAAAAGGGAAAGTCTTGCTCCCACTTCTGGAAATCTGGCATCAGGGGTAGTTATTTTTCTGAGTTCCTATAGAAGACTTTGTTATAAGAGGGTTTGGACCCCGAAACTTTACTTCTGTAACTTCCTATCCTTTCTTGCTTTGGGTTTCTCTTAGACTTCAGAAATGTGCAAAATCTAGGCCAAGGGTCTATAGGTATGGAATTCTTTAGTCTTTGGGAAGGAGGTTCCCTTATCATCATTAAAGGAGTTTTCCAGGCAAAAAAATATTTTTTTTAAAAAAGGTCTGTTAGTGCTATTAATGGGTTAATAAGTACACCCATATACCTTTAGCAGTGTTTTGAGTAATTTCTGGGTTTCTCTGGGAGCTCCTGGCATTTGTTTACATGGTGTACATTCCTGCTGTGTAGATTCCTGTGTAGCTGTCACACAATCTCCCTCTCACTGCATTACACCCCCTCCCTATCTCTCTAGCTATGCAGTCCACTTCTAGCCCTTCCCAACTAAATAACTCAGTTCACCCGCCCACTCCAACCGCATCATAATTACCTGTCTTTCTCTCTGGGAGACGGGCTCCTCCTTTTCTTTCACCGTGCACAGGCTGGAGATGCCATCGCATGTGTCGCAGGTACCTCTAGACTGCACAAGTGCTGGCAGAAAGGAAGAGGGGAGGAGCTGTTCCCAGGGTGGAGTAATGGTGATGTTCCATTTTGGAAACGGAACGTCGCTGGATTATCACAGTGTAGATAGACCATCTAATAAGGAAATCCTGGATACTCCATCTTGAATATCTCTGGAAATCTGGCTAAGCCAGGTTCTAAGAGCCCTAGCCTTTGGAATGGAAGCTAAGGAGGATTTAGCTCTAAGAGATGCACTAGTATAGCTTTTCCTGATAACTGAATCTATTTTCTTATCCATGGGATCCTTAAGCAAAGTGGCTTCCTGTACAGGAAAAACAGACATTGCCAACTTTGCCACTGCTAGATCTACTTTAGGCAGGGATTCCCAATCTTTTACAGATTTCTGGTCTAATTTAAAACTAGCCTTAAATCTACCACCTGGGTCAGGATGTTTGACTGTTTTCTTCCAAGATATTTCCATCAGCCTTTATTTTTAGGGAAATAAAATAAAGATTCCTTTTTAGATAAATTTTCTGTATCTTTAGTAGACTCGAGAGTCTCTTTAACTGTTTTAATCAAATTATGAACTTTTTCCTTATTGAACAGATAGAAGTCGTCTGGATCTGCTGAGAAAGAGTCATCCAATGAATTTCCCTCATCAGAGGTAGAACATAATTCCACAGGGGAAGGTGATTCTGAGTGCACAGGTGATTCTATTTTTCTGCTCTTGGAAGCATGAACATGAGAAACTTCAGAGAATGCTTCAGATAATTTGGGCTTGAACCAAGAAAAGAATTGTTTAGACTCTGTAAAGATGACTCATCCTCAGCAAGAGTATATGAGTGACACATATCCTTATTATAATGATCTGCTAAGAGTTGCTGACAGGTGGAACATTGTCTGTGTCTGGATTTGCTGGTGCATTTTTCCCATGAGACCTCTAAGGAGAACAACAAGAAACTATTTTAAAGAGAGAAACTGTAATCAGCTAAATAGCAGATATAATACACAGGTTCCACAATGCAACCAGCAGATCTAAGTACACCAGAATATGCAAGCACAAATCAGCATTTAAACAGAGATACAAATGTATGTGCCGCTACAGGGCAGCACAACACTTACTGTGGCACTGAAACCAGCTGAACATAGAAGACAAGTGAGAATTATTACCAAGTAATATGCAGAGCTTAAAAGCCATCAGGAGGACCAAATTGAATTCCTCTGAAAATGCATTTTCAGCAAGGAAGGTCCTCGATGTGCAGGGACCCTGTCACACACAAGTGTAAAGCAACAGTACCACTTAAAGAGACAGGGAGTGGTGGAAGTTCTCCAAGCAGATCACTCAACCCGGAATCCGGGAGCGTACACTCCATAAGCATCTTCAGTTACTATGTTTCCATAGAATTAAAAATCTCATCATTGTCTCAGTGGGTCTTTAGTCGATCTGCCAATTTGTTGTTATTAATTGCTTGTTGTTATCTGTCCAATAAGGCTCAAGGTAAACTTAAACCTCTCATGAAGGACGTATAGGAAATACCTATTTTGGTGACCAACTCTATGTTTAATGCGTTATTTATTTAAATATTTTGTTCAAATATGTTAAATACCAAACTATAGTGGCAATAACAAAACTAAAACATACAATAGTGTAAACTGTCTTATGTTAGGTTCACACTAGCGTTCAAGTCTCCATATGAGTCCCACATTCCGCTTAAAATCGATGAAAAGTCCTGCAAATCCTTTTCTCACCACCGTTTTCGTCAGAAACAGGGCGGGAACCCAGCAGACCCCATTACAGTCTAGGGTCCGCGGCTTTCCGAGTGTAGCCACTTTTTAAGCGGATAGGGTCTCCGTCTTTTGGGTCCTCCGCTTTCTTAAGCCCTTTTTAATTTTTTTCAACAGAAGATAAAGTCCTGCAAGCACAATTTTATCTTCTTTTCAAAAAATAAGCAAACAGGTCCTTCATGAGATCTACCCCACCACATCGGACCGATGCTGGAGATATAACGTTGCCCAGGGTACGATGTCACACTTCTGGTGGGAATGCACACTCCTGCGTCCCTTTTGGTCTGATGTCCGTCGCATTATCAAGATGGTCACTGGCATCACTTTGGAGGATGACCCTGCTCCTCTACTACTTTCTATCTTCCCGCTGAGTTTCAGTCTGCCTTCCCCTCTGTGCCCTCTTATCTTTCCATTTCCCTCTCCCTCCTCTTGTCTTCTTTCTACTTGGCGTATGGTCTATTTACCTCTGTTTATGTTTTTGGATTTAGTGTTCGACTCTGCTGCGACAGAGCTGCTTATTCCCCTCCCCCCTCATCTTTCCCGATTACCCACCTGTTATGCCTCGTTCCCCCTTGACCCACTCTTCCTTTCCCCTGTTCTCCCCCCATGCACGGCTTCTGTTGATACCTTGTTTGATTTGCTTTTTGTTGTTATACAAAACTTTAATAAAATACTTAATGGAAAGAAAAATTAAGCAAACAGGACTGGTGACATACAGTACAGACCAAAAGTTTGGACACACCTTTTCATTCCAAGAGTTTTCTGTATTTTCATGACTATAAAAATTGTAGATTCACACTGAAGGCATCAAAACTATGAATTAACACATGTGGAATTATATACTTAACAAAAAAGTGTGAAACAACTGAAAATATGTCTTATATTCTAGGTTCTTCAAAGTAGCCACCTTTTGCTTTGATTACTGCTTTGCACACTCTTGGCATTCTCTTGATGAGCTTCAAGAGGTAGTCACCTGAAATGGTCTTCCAACAGTCTTGATGGAGTTCCCAGAGATGCTTAGCACTTGTTGGCCCTTTTGCCTTCACTCTGCGGTCCAGCTCACCCCAAACCATCTCGATTGGGTTCAGGTCTGGTGACTGTGGAGGCCAGGTCATCTGGCGTAGTACCCCATCACTCTCCTTCTTGGTCAAATAGCCCTTACACAGTCTGGAGGTGTGTTTGGGGTCATTGTCCTGTTGAAAAATAAATGATGGTCCAACTAAACGCAAACCGGATGGAATAGCATGCCACTGCAAGATGCTGTGGTAACCATGCTGGTTCAGTATTCCTTCAATTTTGAATAAATCCCCAACAGTGTCACCAGCAAAGCACCATCACACCTCCTCCTCCATGCTTAACGGTGGGAACCAGGCATGTAGAGTCCATTCGTTCACCTTTTTTGCGTCGCACAAAGACACGGTGGTTGGAACCAAAGATCTCAAATTTGGACTCATCAGACCAAAGAACAGGTTTCCACAGGTCTAATGTCCATTCCTTGTGTTCTTTAACCCATACAAGTCTCTTCTGCTTGTTGCCTGTCCTTAGCAGTGGTTTCCTAGCAGCTATTTTACCATGAAGGCCTGCTGCACACAGTCTCCTCCTAACAGTTGTAGAGATGTGTCTGCTGCTAGAACTCTGTGTGGCATTGACCTGGTCTCTAATCTGAGCTGCTGTTAACCTGCGATTTCTGAGGCTGGTGACTCGGATGAACTTATCCTCCGCAGCAGAGGTGACTCTTGGTCTTCCTTTCCTGGGGCGGTCCTCATGTGAGCCAGTTTCTTTGTAGCGCTCGATGGTTTTGGCCACTGCACTTGGGGACACTTTCAAAGTTTTCCCAATTTTTCGCACTGACTGACCTTCATTTCTTAAAGTAATGATGGCCACTCGTTTTTCTTTACTTAGCTGCTTTTTTCTTGCCATAATACAAATTCTAACACTCCATTCAGTAGGACTATCAGCTGTGTATCCACCTGACTTCTGAACAACACAACTGATGGTCCCAACCCCATTTATAAGGCAAGAAATCCCACTTATTAAACCTGACAGGGCACACCTGTGAAGTGAAAACCATTTCAGGTGACTACCTCTTGAAGCTCATCAAGAGAATGCCAAGAGTGTGCAAAGCAGTAATCAAAGCAAAAGGTGGCTACTTTGAAGAACCTAGAATATAAGACATATTTTCAGTTGCTTCACACTTTTTTGTTAAGTATATAATTCCACATGTGTTAATTCATAGTTTTGATGCCTTCAGTGTGAATCTATAATTTTTATAGTCATGAAAATACAGAAAACTCTTGGAATGAGAAGGTGTGTCCAAACTTTTGGTCTGTACTGTATGAGAGTGACGTCATCTGATACTCTTCAGTGACCACAGAGGCCACTGACTGGTCTCAGTGGTCATGAGCGGTGCAGGATTTCCAACAGTGAGGCCAAGGCATGACATCGAACAGACACTGGTGACAGACAACATAGGGGACAGGTATGTTCTTTTTTAATGTTACTCCACCCCTCTTTTACTGGGTTCACATTTCCGTTGGATTCTCCATTGCAGTAACTGCTGAAAACCACCGGACGAAAAAGTGCTGCAGGTCTGACTTTTTCGTCCAGCAGTTTCACTTTAAAACAATGGACACCTGGTGGATCCTATTGTAGTCAATGGGGTCTGCTGGGCACCGCTGGGGTCTGCTATGTGGGTGGTCCATATGTCCATTGTTCTGGTCCACCAAGACGCCAATGTGAACATAGCATAAGTCAAAACATAATCGGTATAAATCCAGCAAACTGAATAATGCAAGCTGTTTTATTAATGGAGCGTAAAAATTAAAGGGAAATCTCAGTTACAAGAATTTACCCCTATCCACTGTATAGGGGGTAATTTAGTTATTGGTAGGTTGTTGTTGATCTGCTGGGAATTCCCACTAATTGTCAGAATGAGGTCCTATGACACCCTTCTGGCAATCAGTGTGGGTCCAAGCAGATCAACAGCAACAACCCACTGATCAACAAAGTACCTACTATACAGTGGATTGGGGTTCATTTCTTGTAATTGGTATACCCCTTTAAGTTATGTCATCAATAATGGTAAAGAAAGCAGCAATAGAAAGAATAAAATGTTTTATACCACTAGCTTTCACACTTAAAGGACAGTTTCAGATGACTGTATCTTCATCGGCCACTACCTATTGGATTATTTCAGTGGGTAGCGGACGATATTTTACTCATTGATCCTGTCCTACCCAGCCTCCACTTCTTCCTCCAGAGGGTGCTGCAGTGTTCTTCAGCGTCTGCTCCATGGATGCAGAAGCAAAGGCCAGACAGGACAAGAGAAGTCATTGGAAAGTTAAACGTCAGCCAAACTTTTTGTGGCACCAGGGAAGGTGAGTAAAAACAACAAAAAGTTATACTGACCTTGGTGCTTGGTAGTCCCCATGCAGCAAGAAAATTATGAGAGGTGGAGCAAAGTGAGTAAAATTCTTTGTATGTTAGTATAATGAACTTTTGGAAAATTGTGGTCGAATCCGGTTCGATCTGAATCGACTCTCTCATCCCTATGTTAGAATGACATATCCCTGTGTGGGGGCCATAAAAAAGGGGGCAATATACTGTGTGGGGGCTTAAAAGGGTACAATATACTGTGTGGCAGCCAAAAAAAGAAGGAAATATTACTGCTGGGGGCCAAAAATGGAAGAAAGACTGTGTCTGAGCCTTTATTAGCAAAATGTAATTCGCTGACCAGATAAGATCAGGAGGAAACAAGGAACCATCGTCTAAACAATGGTAGGAATAATTTCACATAGTAAGTTAATGGAGTAGTAGTTCTAAAGCAATTTATTTATGAAAACTCTTAAATTTACATAAGCTAGCAGTTTAGATCCTTGAGATAGAAATACCGCTTTAATGTCTGCTCAGTGAAAAGTCCAAAAAGGACAATGTTCTTCCATTCTTTACCCTTAAGACCATCTGGCCACAATGCTGGGTCTTTGCAGTCAAATTTTTTTATCTTGTAAGTATTACAAGTACATTCCTCTGGAGAAAGAACAGTGTTATCAATGTCTGAATCACTTAAAATATGGTTCTTCATAAACATGTTCTAAAGCTTGTAACTGAGACAAGTTTATGGGACGATCTTCATTCTCAGTTTTGGAAACTGAAGTTGAACTTGTCAGCATTGCCTCTACTTCCACCTTTGTAAAAAATGTGGAAAGAGATTCTACTATCATAGGAGAACTCTTCAAAAACATGATACAGAACTGTGTTTCCACAGTCGCTTCTGTAACCTCATTAAAACTATTGTTTCTCTAACATATTGTAGCACTTAAAGAATATCTTTCAGCATCGCCACCAACACTAGTTCTTTGCATCCTTTAAAGGGGTATTCCCATCTCTAGGATATATATTTAAACTTGTAGCTTAAGCAATACATCCAGAGATTAACCCCTTCCCGACATCTGCCGTAATAGTACTGTTCACCCAGGAAGGACTTCCTGCATACCACCATACTATTATCGTGGAAGCATGGTGTCCACACAGAAACTGTGTGCGCACCATGTTTAGCGGGTGTCAGCCATTACACGCGGCTGACACTGTTCTCTAACACCCGTGGTCAGAGCTGAGCTCCAATTGCAGGTTTTAACCCCTGAGATGCTGCAGTCAAACATGACTGTTGCATTGAAGGGGTTTTACTGTGTAATGTGCCCCTGATAGTACGCCCCCCTCAGCACGACTTGATCGGGGAATACCGGTGTTCTATCTCACCACATACCTGGTTGATCCTACCCACAGGTGTATTGCAGTGTATACTATTAAAGCAGCAATCAGAAGATCGCTGGTTCAAGTCTCCTATTAGGACAAAAAACGTAAAAAAAAAAAAAAAAAAAAGGTTAAATCTGTTAAAAAATTAATAAATTACTTATTATGTAAAAAAAAGAAAAAGAAAAAAACATATTTGTACATCGGGTACACCCTATGGTTACGCTAGGTTCACACCTGCACCTGGGTTTCCATTCTTTGGGTCCGCTTTAAAAACCACTTAAAAAGATGGAAACTCCGAACGGAATGCAGGCACAGGTCAGGGGTAAACCTAGCTTTAGAGTTTACGAGAAAAAATACACCAGCACTGACCCCCAAGAATTCCCCCTCTGCAAACTTGACATGGCATCCAAATCTGCACTTTGAAAGCCAAACAGCGCTTCTCTTCTGTGCCCTGCTGTGTGCCCAGACAGCAGTTTATGCCCACATATATAACATTGTTGTACCCGGGATACCCCACTTAACTATCACATGTGGATATAAACTGCTGTTTGGGTACACAGCAGGGTGCAGAAGGGAAGACGTGCTCTTTGGGTTTTGGAGCACAGATTTAGACGGTTTGGTTTTTGGATGCCATGCCATTTTTGCAGAGTTCCTGAAATATCAGTAATGTGGCATCCCCTGATATGTGATGTAAATCCCCCATTTTGGAAACTACACCCCTCAAAAAAATTTATCCCAGGGTACCGTGAGCATTTTTACCCCCAGTTTCTTTAAAGGGGTTGTCCAGGAAAAAAATGGAATTCCTACACTAATCTAAACACCCTCCTCCTGCCTACTTTCTAAATGACATACTTTAGCAAAAATGTATAGTAACCCATATCCCTGGGGCGGTCATGTGGCCACCACAGACACATTTTCTGATTATCCAGTGACGTTCTGTTTCACCATTTCCAGAAACGGAACGTCACCTATACCCCCCCCCCCTACACCCCATCATACACGTGTCTTCGTCTCCAGGCTACCCTTCTGGGACGGCTCCTCCTCTTCTTTGACTCTGTGTGGTTGTGCACAGGACGGAGGTGCCTCCAAAGCCTACGCAGTAGAGATGGCACCTCTGCCGGCACGTGCATAGGCCGGAGGTGCCTCCGACACCTGCGCTGTACAGCCATCTCTACTGCCCTCGAAAAGCCTAATGGCTATTCCTTCCTTCTGTGCCTTGTCATGTGCCAAAACAAATTGTGGGATACATTTTCTCCTTTAACCCCTTGTTAAAATGAAAAAAAAATTGTGGCTAAAGCATTATTTTACAAGAAACAAATAAGTGTCCGAACTGTGTACTAATGAACTTAGAAAATCAAGAGAAAATTGTACACTAAAAACTAACTTTCATGTATGTGGGTACACTCAATATGGTAATCCCAGCATGGCTATCGCTTCTCCAGAGATACTCTATTGCTTTATTAGCATATCCTTAATGAAGCAGTTCTGCACCAAACAGCTGAGGTCCATAATAGTACTCCACTAGAAAGACACTGTTGATCTCTATCTAAGAGTCAGTTCACTGGCAGTGGGGATAAGCGGTCAGCAGGATGGCTAAATGACTTGATTTTTTCTGAAGCCAACCTATAACAGACCTATTCCACAGCTCACACCTCCATTAACAGCAGCTAAACTGGTCTAAAGTAAAACAGCATGTCCAAAGGAAAGCTTACATTACATTCTCCTCCCTCATATATATGAACCAAAATATCTTCCCTCCATCTGACGCGTTTCCACTGGTGTATATAAAAACCAGCTTCATCAGAAGTATTGATTAAAAGTTGCCATATACTAAAGCATTGTTATCTGCCCCATCGGCGTGATGGCTGGCCGCAGAGATAGTAGGGCAGCACGGTGGCTCAGTGTTTAACACTGCAGCCTTGCAGCGCTGGAGTCCTGGGTTCGAATCCTGCCAATGACAACATCTGCAAGTAGTTTGTATGTTCTCCCCGTGTTTGCGTGGGTTTCCTCCCACAATCCAAAGACATACTGACAGGGAATATAGATTGTGAGCCCTATATGGGACAGTGACTGACAATGTCTGCAAAGCGCTGCGGAATATGATGGAGCTATACAAGTAAGCATAAATAAATACATGTTTGGTGTGTCTCCCAGGTGGCTTGTGGCAAACTTTAAACGAGACTTTTTATGGATATCTTTGAGAAATGGCTTTCTTCTTGCCACTCTTCCATAAAGGCCAGATTTGTGCAGTGTACGACTGATTGTTGTCCTATGGACATACTCTCCCACCTAAGCTGTAGATCTCTGCAGTTCATCCAGAGTGATCATGGGCCTCTTGGCTGCATCTCTGATCAGTCTTCTCCTTGTTTGAGATGAACGTTTAGAGGGACGGCCGAGTCTTGGTAGATTTGCAGTGGTCTGATACTCCTTCCATTTCAATATGATTGCTTGCACATTGCTCCTTGGGATGTTTAAAGTTTGGGAAATCTTTTTGTATCCAAATCCGGCTTTAAACTTCTCCACAACGGTATCACGGATCTGCCTGGTGTGTTCCTTGGTCTTCATGATGCTCTCTGCGCTTTAAACAGAACCCTGAGACTATCACAGAGCAGGTGCATTAATACGGAAACTTGATTACACACAGGTGGATTATATTTATCATCATCAGTCATTTAGGACAACATTGGATCATTCAGAGATCCTCACTGAACTTCTGGAGTGAGTTTGCTCCAAATGGTTCACACCGACATAACTACTATTAAAGCAGACCCACCACTGCTTACAGGTGTATTTGACATCATGTGTCTTCCAGCAACCAGTAGTGAAAGATAAAGGCTGGACCCATAGGAACCATAAGACCCGAGGCTCACAAATGATGCTCTGATCAATGGAATACAATACGTTTAGATATAAATATAGGATGGTATCCCCAAAAATAGCAAAAAGCATATAAATAAGCATATCCATATCCTATAAAGAAGTAGGTGTATTGACATTCCTCCAGTACTTGTACAAATGGTATTCCCAGCTTAGATATACCCTCTCATTCAATAGATCCTATAAATCTCCCTCAAATCCCATTGACAGTACCCCTCAAACTAGGTCCTAGTCTCCAAATGAAGATAAAGGAATACATACCCCATGATAGCTTAAACACAGAGCAGTCAAATCAATTAAAACCACTCCCAAAAAACTGACCCAAAAAAAAGGCGAGGGGGAAGTTGGTCCATAATAGATAGAAAAGGACCACAACGTTACAATATTGAAACCGGGGAAGGGGAGAGAGAGGACCACACATAAATAGTATCAAAGTGAGAGGGGGGCAAAGGTATGGAACGTGTATCGGGGGGAGGCAAAGGAGGAAGCAATGGGGAAGAGCCAAGGTATTAATAAAGATGTAGTATCTATATGGGAATACAGTGGGGAAAAAAAGTATTTAGTCATCCACCAATTGTGCAAGTTCTCCTACTTAAAAAAATGAGAGAGGCCTGTAATTTACATCATACGTAGACCTCGACTATGAGAGACAAAATGAGAAAACATATCTAGAAAATCACATTGTCTGATTTTTTAAGAATTTATTTGCAAATTATGGTTGAAAATAAGTATTTGGTCATCTACAAACAAGCAAGATTTCTGGCTCTCACAGACTTGTTACTTCTTCTTTAAAGAGGCTCCTCTGTCCTCCACTCATTACCTGTAGTAATGGCTCCTGTTTGACATTGTTATCAGTATAAAAGACACCTGTCCACAACCTCAAACAGTCACACTCCAAACTCCACTATGGTGAAGATCAAAGAGCTGTGGAAGGACACCAGAAACAAAACTGTAGACCTGCACCAGGCTGGGAAGACTGAATTTACAATAGGCAAGCAGCTTGGTGTGAAGAAATATACTATGGGAGCAATAATTAGAAAATGGAAGACATACAAGACCACTGATAATCTCCGTCGATCAGGAAAAAAAAGTATTTAGTCAGCCACCAATTGTGCAAGTTCTCCCACTTAAAAAGATGAGCGAGGCCTGTAATTGACATCATAGGTAGACCTCAATTATGAGTGACAAAATGAGAAAACAAATCCAGAAAATCACATTGTCTGATTTTTAAAGAATTTATTTGCAAATTATAGTGGAAAATAAGTAGTTGGTCAATAACAAAAGTTCATCTCAATACTTTGTTATATATCCTTTGTTGGCAATGACAGAGGTCAAACGTTTTCTGTAAGTCTTCACAAGGTTGGCACACACTGTTGCTGGTATGTTGGCTCATTCCTCCATGCAGATCTCCTCTAGAGCAGTGATGTTTTGGGGCTGTCGCTGGGCAACTCGGACTTTAAACTTCTTCCAAAGGTTTTCTATGGGGTTGCGATCTGGAGACTGGCTAGGCCACTCCAGGACCTTGAAATGCTTCTTACAAAGCCACTCCTTCGTTGCACTGGTGGTGTGCTTGGGATCATTGTCATGCTGAAAGACCCAGCCATGTTTCATCTTCAATGCCCTTGCTGATGGAAGGAGGTTTGCACTCAAAATCTCAGAATACATGGCCCCATTCATTCTTTCATGTGCACAGATCAGTCGTCCTGGTCCCTTTGCAGAGAAACAGCCCCAAAGCATGATGTTGCCATCCCCATGCTTCACAGTAGGTATGGTGTTCTTTGGATGCAACTCAGCATTCACTCTCCTCCAAACACGACGAGTTGTGTTTCTACCAAACTGTTCTACTTTGGTTTCATCTGACCATATGACATTCTCCCAATACTCTTCTGGAACATCCAAATGCTCTCTAGCAAACTTCAGACGGGCCCGCATATGTACTGGCTTAAGTAGGGGGACACGTCTGGCACTGCAAGATCTGAATCCCTGGTGGCGTAGTGTGTTACTGACGGTAGCCTTTGTTACGTTAGTCCCAGCTTTCTGCAGGTCATTCAGTAGGTCCCCCCGTGTGGTTCTGGGATTTTTGCTCACTGTTCTTGTGATCATTTTGACCCCACGGGGTGAGATCTTGCGTGGAGCCCCTAATCGAGGGTGATTAACAGTGGTCTTGTATGTCTTCCATTTTCTAATTCTCCCACAGTTGATTTCTTCACACCAAGCTGCTTGCCTATTGCAGATTCAGTCTTCCCAGCCTGGTGCAGGTTTACAATTTTGTTTCTGGTGTCCTTCCACAGCTCTTTGGTCTTCACCATAGTGGAGTTTGGAGTGTGACTGTTTGAGGTTGTGGACAGGTGTCTTTTATACTGATAACAATGTCAAACAGGTGCCATTACTACAGGTAATGAGTGGAGGACATAGGCGCCTCTTATAGAAGTTACAGGTCTGTGAGAGCCAGAAATCCTGCTTGTTTGTAGGTGACCAAATACTTATTTTCCACCATAATTTGCAAATAAATTCTTAAAAAATCAGACAATGTGATTTTCTGGATTTGTTTGCTCATTTTGTCTCTCATAGTTGAGGTGTACCTATGATGTCAATTACAGGCCTCTCTCATCTTTTTAAGTGGGAGAACTTGCACAATTGGTGGCTGACTAAATACTTTTTTTCCCCACGGTAATACTTGGTGGCAAAACCCTTGTTGGCAAGCACAGCAGTCAGACGTTTTTTGTAGTTGATGATGAGGTTTGCGCACATGTCAGGAGGAATTTTGGTCCACTCCTCTTTGCAGATCATCTCTAAATCATTAAGATTTTGAGGCTGTCAATTGGCAGCTCGGAGCTTCAGCTCCCTCCGAAAGTTTTCTATGGGATTAAGGTCTGGAGACTGGCTAGGCCACTCCATGACCTTAATGTGCTTCTTTTGAGCCACTCCTTTGTTGCCATGGCTGTATGTTTTGGGTCATTGTCCTGCTGGAAATCCCAGCTACGACCCATTTTTAATGTCCTGGCGGAGGGAAGGAGGTTGTCACTCAGGATTTTACAATACATGGCTCCATCCATTCTCCCACTGATGCGGTGAAGTAGTCCTGTGCCCTTAGCAGAGAAACACCCCCAAAACATAATGTTTCCACCTCATGTTAGTGGTAAACATTGATCAATATTTTTGTATTTATTTATAAAAAAAATAGGAAATTCGATGTAAATTTGGAAAAAAAAAAATCGCAATTTTCAAAATGTGAAATGCTCTGCTTTTCAAACAGATAGTCATACCACCCAAATACGTTGATAAATATTATCTACAGTGCTGGTCAAAAGTATTGGCACCCCTGCAATTCTGTCAGATAATACTCAATTTCTTCCAGAAAATGATTGGAATCACAAATGCTTTGGTAATAATATCTTCATTTATTTTGCTTGCAATGAAAAAACACAAAAGAGAATGAAAAAAAAAGTCAAATCATTGATCATTTTACACAAAACTCCAAAAATGGGCCGGACAAAAGTATTGGCACCCTCAGCCTAATACTTGGTAGCACAACCTTTAGACAAAATAACTGCGAACAACCGCTTCCGGTAACCATCAATGAGTTTCTTACAATGCTCTGCTGGAATTTTAGACCATTATTCTTTGTCCAATTTCTCCAGGTCCCTGAGATTTGAAGGGTGCCTTCTCCAAACTGCCATTTTGAGATCTCTCCACAGGTGTTCTATGGGATTCAGGTCTGGACTCATTGCTGGCCACTTTAGAAGTCTCCAGTGCTTTCTCTCAAACCAGTTTCTAGTTCTTTTTGAAGTGTGTTTTGGGTCATTGTCCTGCTGGAAGACCCATGACCTCTGAGGGAGACCCAACTTTCTCACACTGGGCCCTACATTATGCTGCAAAATTTGTTGGTAGTCTTCAGACTTCATAATGCCATGCACCGCCATGTTTGATTGTAGGGACCGTGTTCTTTTCTTTGAAGGCCTTTTTTTTTCCTGTAAACTCTATGTTGATGCCTTTTCCCAAAAAGCTCTACTTTTGTCTCATCTGACCAGAGAACATTCTTCCAAAAAGTTTTTGGCTTTCTCAGGTAAGTTTTGGCAAACTCCAGCCTGGCTTTTTTATGTCTCTGGGTCAGAAGTGGGGTCTTCCTGGGTATCCTACCATAGAGTCCCTTTTCATTCAGACGCCGACGGATAGTACGGGTTGACACTGTTGTACCCTCGGACTGCAGGGCAGCTAGAACTTGTTTGGATGTTAGTCGAGGTTCTTTAGCCACCATCCGCACAATCTTTCGTTGAAATCTCTCAATTTTTCTTTTCCATCCACATCTAGGGAGGTTAGCCACAGTGCCATGGGCTTTAAACTTCTTGATGACACTGCGCACGGTAGACACAGGAACATTCAGGTCTTTGGAGATGGACTTGTAGCCTTGAGATTGCTCATGCTTCCTCACAATTTTGCTTCTCAAGTCCTCAGACAGTTATTTGGTCTTCTTTCTTTTCTCCATGCTCAATGTGGTACACACAAGGACACAGGACAGAGGTTGAGTCAACTTTAATCCATTTCAAATGGCTGCAAGTATGATTTAGTTATTGCCACCACCTGTTATGTGCCACAGGTAAGTAACAGGTGCTGTTAATTACACAAATTAGAGAAGCATCACCTGATTTTTCAAAGGGTGCCAATACTTTTGTCCACCCCCTTTTTTATGTTTGGTGTGGAATTATATCCAATTTGGCTTTTTGACAATTCTTTTTGTGGTTTTCCATTGAAGACAAATTAAATGAAGATATTATTACCAAAGCATTTGTGATTGCAATCATTTTCTGGAAGAAATTGAGTATTATCTGACAGAATTGCAGGGGTGCCAATACTTTTGGCCAGCACTGTACCATATCTCTGCTATATATCGGCATCATCTTTTAATTGTTATTTAATTTATTTTGAACATTATAAAGCTTACAAGTGTAATAGTGATTTTCCAGATTTACAAGAAAATTTCCCAAACTAATTTTTTAGGGACCACTTCAGTTTTGAAGAGTATTATAAAAGCCTATATATTAGAAACCCCCATGAATCACCCAATTTTCAAAACTGCACCCCTCATATAATTCAAAGCAGCATTTGGGAAGTATGTTAATCTTTTAAGCATTTCACGGGGATTAAAACAATATGGAGATGATATTTAGACATTTCATTTTTTTTTTCAATAATACATTCATTTAGCCCTAAAATTAACACATTCACAAAGGGTTAAAGGAGAAAATGCATCTCACAGTTTGTTATGCAATTTCTCCCAAGCACAGAAATACCCCACATGTGGGTGTAAACTGATCTTTGGGCATTCGGCAGTACACAGAAGGGAAGGAGCGACACTGGACGTTTGAAAAGCAGATTTTGCTGGAATAGTTTTCAGTGCTATGTCTCATTGGCAGAGCCCCTAGAGTACCAAAACAATGGAAACCCCCTAAAGGTGACCCCATTTTGCAAACTACACCCCTCTCAGAATTTATCAAGAGGTATAGTGAGCATTTTGACCCAACAGCCTTTTCACAGATTTTATTAACATTGGGATGTGTAAATAAAAAATTACTAAAATGTCACTTTAGCCCCAAAATTTTCATTTTCATAAGGGGTTAAAAGAGAAAAAGCACCCCACAGTTTGTTAACCAATTTCTCCTGAACACAGCAATACCCCATATGTTGACATAATCTGCTGTATGGGTACATGGTGGGGCTTGGAATGGAAAGAGCGCTATTTGGCTTTTGGAGGGCAGGTTTTGCTGGAATAGTTTTCGGGTACCATGTCACATTTGCAGAGCCCCTAAAGTACCAATACAATGGAAACTCCGAAAAAGTGACCCCATTTTAGAAACTACACCCCATAAGGAATTTATCAAGGGGTATTATCATTTTGAGCCCAAGAGTGCTTCTCGAAAATTAATGTACAAAGTGAAAATTGAAATTTTTAAATAAAAATGCCATTTTGGTGCTCAATACGTTGCGCCCAGTTTGTGTCATCAGAGACATGCACTCCTAAAACTATTAAGTGGACTATCCCAGGTAGAAAGAAGTTGCATATGTGGGTGTAAACTGCTGCTTGGGCACACAGCAGGTCTCAAGGGAAGGAGCACTGCGCTTTTTAGCTTTTGGAGTACAGATTTAGAGAGATTTTCTGGACGCCATGTTGTTTTTGCAGAGCCCTGAAGGTGCCAGTAAACTGGAATTCCCCAAGAAGTGACCCCATTTTGTAGGGGTATTTTTAGAGTCTCTACAAATGTGACACGGCATCCAAAAACCAACATCTAAAACACAAAACACATAGCGCTCCTTGACATCTGCGCCCTCCTGTGTGCCCAAACGGCAGTTTATGCCCACATGTATGACACTGGTGTACCCAGGATAACATACTTAATGTCATATATGGGTATAAACTGCTGTTTGGGCACAGCCATGCACAGAAGGTAAGGAGCATTATTTTGGTTTTTGGAGCACAGTTTGGTTTTTGGACATCATGCCACTTTTGCAGAGCCCTTGAATTGGCAGTAAAGTAGAACCCGCAGACACATGACCTCACTTTGGAAACTACACCACCCAAGGGATTTATCAAGTGGGATATCGAGCATTTTTAACCCTTGAATGTTGCTTTAATTTAATTTCCAGAAATTAATGCGCAGCTGATAATTGCAATTTTTCCATAGATACGCCATTTCAGTGCCCGATATTTTGTACCCAGCTTATGTCAGTAGAGACACACACTCCAAAAACTGTTAAGCAGGTATGCCGGGCACAATAGCTTTTGGAACATTCGTCTCTGATACAAGCCGGGCACAACATATTACACACTGAAATGACGGATTCCTGGAAATATTATAATTTTCTCCTATCACCATCACCTGGGTATTCATTTCTGGAAAGTTAATCAAAGCAACACTTGGGGGTTAAAAATGCTCACTTTACCCCTGGATAAATTTCTTCAGGGGTGTAGTTTCCAAAATGGGGTCACATGTCAGGGGATTCCATTTTACAGTTTTTTCAGCAACTCTGCAAAAGTGTCATGGCGTCCAAAAACCAAACCGTCTAAATCTGTGCTCCAAAAACCAAAATAGCGCTCCTTCCCTTCTGTGCCCAAACAGCAGTTTATACTCACATATGACATATGTGTCATTCATGTGGGCATAAACTGCAGTTTGGGCACACAGCAGGGCGCAAATGTGAAGGACTGCTATGTGGCTTTTGAAGTATATATTTAGATGTTTGGTATCTGGACGCTATGTCATGTTTCCAGAGCCTCTAAAGTACCAGTAAAGTGGAATCCCATATGGAATTACCCCATTTTGAAAACTGCACCCCTCAAAGAATTTATCAAGGGGTGTAGTGCGCTTTAATATCCCAGACGTGAATGCACAGCGGATGGTGAAGAGTGAATATGTAAGCTGTGCGGAGTACATTGGGAACACTAAATTCCCTACTATTTGCCCAGTAGCTTCTATGATTGGGGAGTCACTCTGGGAGTCACTTCTGGTTTATTTTCCCTTGTAAGCTCTAAATTTGGGGTGTCCCCTGATATACGCTCGCACAGCTTATACGTTCCCTTCCTGCCGCAGCCAGTTTTCTTTTAATGATTTGGTGATTTTTGTCTTCACATTGTACAAGCTATATTTTTTTTTTATTTTCTGGTGATGTAGCCATATGAGAGCTTGTTGTTTGTGGTATGAGATACATTTTGTAATGACACCATTTTTGGGTGCCTATAACTTATAGAATAAATTTTATTAACTCTTTCTTGGTGGATTAAAAAAAAACCCATCAATTCTGGTAATGCTTTTTACCTTTTAATTTTTTTTTCCACGCAGCATACAACATAAGTAACATATTAGCTTTATTCTGCAGGTCGGTACGATTACGGTGATACCTCATTTATATTGTTTTTTTTTATGAGTTACTAGTTTTGTGGAACAAAAGCCCATTTGAGGAAAGAAATCAATTATTCTTGCATCGCCATCTTCTGAGATGTGTAGCAATTTTTTTTTTTTGGTTGACAGAGTTGGTTGAACGCTTATTTTTTACAGGACGATCTGTGCTTTTTATTGGTACTGTTTTGGAGTACATATGACTTTTTGATCACTTTTTATAGCATTTTATTAAGGCGAGATGGCGAAAAATCATTATTTCCTTGCTTTATTAATTAATTTATTTTTTTCATACACTTTGCTTCTTTTTTTTTTTTTTAACTTTTTTATATATCCCACTAGGACACCTGAACCAGCGATGCTCTGATCGCTGATTCAGCATTATAACACGTGTATTGCAGTCTATAGAGGAAGTCAGTGCTATGCAGATGCATAGACTGACTTCCAGAGGTTCCGGCAGGATCAACCAGGTACTGGAGGCTCTAGGCAGCTTGGGGTCACTGGCGAGACCCCGGGCTGCATATTATAGATATCTGCGGCGAGATCGGGGGGTGCTGGGGCAGCAACATGGCGGAACCCCTTAGATGCCACGGTCATACTTGACCGTGGCATCCAAGGAGATAAAAGCGCCAATCGGAGGTTAAAGAGCAAGGTGTTAGCTGTCAGTTACAGCTCTGCTTCTGAGCCTGCTCGATCACCCTCACGTACCTGTATGTGGGGATGCGGTAACTAACCACATTCTCCCATGTACATGTATGTGCGAATGTGTGAAGGGGTTAATGGTTAGAAGGGGATCAAATACTTATTTCTCTCTGCAAAATGCAAATAAATTTATAAAATTTACACAATGTGATTTTCTGGATTTTATTTTTGATATTCTATTTCTCACTGTTAAAATTAATCTACCCTTAAAATTATAGACTGTTCATGTCTTTTTCACTGTAGGTATTGTTTATCACATAGTGTGATTAGCGTGTGATAAATTTTACATGGGATAGTTTAGAGGAATATATTAATAAAAGTTAGTTTTTAGTGTACAATTTTTTCTAAAGCATCATTTTATTGCAAAAAATATAATTTTTCATTTTCACTGCCCAATATTAATAAAATCTATGAAACAGCTGTGGGATAATTATGCTCATTATAGCCCTTGATAAATTCCTTGAAGGGTATAGTTTCCAAAATGGGGTCATGTTTTGGGTTTTTCTGTTGTACTGAATTTTTAGGGGTCTGCAAATTAGACATGGCACCCATAAACTATTCCAACAAATTTTACCCTCTAAAAGCCAAATAGTACTCTTTCCATTCCAAGCTCCACTATGTATCCATACATCAATTTACGACCACATATGGGGTATTGCCGTGTTCAGGAGAAATTGTGTAACAAACTATGGGAGTCCATTTCTCCTTTAATCTTTTCTGAAAATGAGAAATTTGGGCCTAATGTGACATTTTATTGAAAAATTTTTTTTTCATTTTCACATCCCAATGGTAGTAAATTCGGTGAAACAGCTGTGGGTTCAAAATGCTGACTATACCCCTCGATAAACTCTTTGAGGGGTCTAGTTTCCAAAATGAAGTCATTTGTTGGTTGCTTTCTACTGCGCTGGTACTTCAGGGGCTCTGCAAATGCAACATGGCATCTGAAAACAATTCCAGCAAAATCTGCCTTCCGAAAAGCTCAATAGTGCTCCTTCCCTGCTGTGTGCTAATACAGAAATTTATATCCACATGTGGGACATTTCCATAGTCGGGAAAAATTGCTTAACAAATTGTGGTTTGCATTTTCTCCTTTAACCCCTTCTAAAAATGAGAGTTTATGTTAAAGCAAAATTTTATAGATAAGATGTAATTTTGTATTTTCATGGCCCAATTCTATAAACGACCTGTAAGGTCAAAGTACTCACTATACTCCTTCATAAATTCCTTGATTCTAAAATGGGGTTACTTTTGGTGGGTTTCCACTGTTTTGACATCTTAGGGGCCCTGCAAATGGTACATGGTACCTGAAACTATTCAAGTAAAAAACGCCCTCTAAAAGCCAATTACCACTCTTTCCTTTTCAAGCGCTGCCATGTGACCATACACCAGTGTACCAGCACATATGAGGTATTATCATGTTTAGGAGAAAACTGTTACTTGCATATTCTCCTTTAACCCTTTGTAGCCCCAAAGGGTTAAAGGAGAATAAAAGAAAAAAAGTAATATTTCATTTTCACCCGTAGGGTCAAAATACTCACTATAACCTTTTATAAATTCCTTGAGGGGTCTAGTTTCCAAAATGGGGGCGCTTTTGGGGGGGTTCCCCCGTTTTGGGGCCCCCGGGGGGCGGGGGGGGGGGGGGGGGGGGGGGGGGGGTGGCCGGGGAAATGGGCCCCCCGGGGGGGGGGGGGGGGCCCCCCCCCCGGGTGGGGTGTGGGGGGCGCCCATATATTTATTTACCCCCGGGGGGGGTTTTTGGTGGGGGGGGGGGGGGGGGGGGAGGGAGGGGGGGGGGTGTTTTTTCCCTCTTCGCGTGGGGGGGGGGGGGGGGGGGGGGGGGGGGGAAAAAAAAAAAAAAAAAAGGGGGCCCCCTTTTGTTCCTGTGAGAAGGGGGGGGGGGAAAGGGTGTGGGGGGGGGGGGGGGGGGGGGGGGGGGGGGGGGGGGGGGGGGGGGGGGGGGGGGGGTGGGGGGGGGGAAAAAGAAAAAAAAAAAAAAAAAGAGGGGGGGGGGGAAGGGGGGAGGAGAAGAAAAGGGGGGGGGGGGGAAAAAGAAAAAAAAAAAAAAAAAAAAAAAATAAAAAAGGGCGTGGCCTGGACGCGCATGGAGTAGCACGCGCGCAGGTCCTTCTCCGCTCCTCCGCTCGCTACTGAGACCCGTGGACCCCTCAGCAGGCGCAGTATGGGCAAGCGCTTACCGAGGAAGGTGGCCCCGGGCACCCCAGCGCCCGTGGAGAGGTCTGGGGGGGCCACCCTGGACGCCTTTCTGGCCCAGCGGCCTTCTCTACCGGGCCAGGATGCTGCGGGGCGGCCATCTTGGATTCCCTCCGCTCTCCAGGCACAGGGATCGCAGCGCAGCTTCTCTCCTCCCGCGCTCCCCCTGTCAGCCAGCGGAGTGCCGCTTCAACAGAGATCCCTGTCAGCGCCTGGGCAACCCAGAGTTTCCCCAGCACGAGTGCTCCCACAGTCTCCTCACCCTGGGATGTCCCAGCAACTACATTCTGCTTCACCAGCACTCCTGGCAGAGCGGCATGAGAGGACCCCGGATGTTTCCAGCTTCTCAAGGAGTTCTGAGGTCGGTGGCTCTGCTCCCTCCTACACCGCTGATGAGTTGCAGCCTGTGGCCACAGAGCTGGTCTCTGTGGCCCCCCATCTACTATCTTCCCCCATCGCCCCTCCCCTCCATAGCTCAGGGGGGGATGGCGCGGTGGAAGGCGCTGGCGTAGGGGCTCCTCCGCCCCGCACTCCCAAGGATTATGCCTCCCCCCCTCCAGTCCTGTACCCCCAGAGCTGCATTCCAGGCCCATCTTCAGCACCATCATCCATGGCGGACCTTCTTCCTCAACTTCCTACTAAACAAGACCTTAAAAGTATGGTTGCGGAAATCACAGCATCCTTCCGATCTGAAATTGCTACCCTCCGCACTGATTTACACTCCATTGCTAACCGAATGGACACGCTGGAGAATGACCATGACACTACCAGAGACTATGTTGCCTCACTGCATGATACTACCACTGAACAGGGTTCAGCTATACGGGACATGCAACGCCACTTGGAGGATCTTGACAACAGGGGCCGGCGCAACAATGTACGCATCAAGGGACTCCCAGAGGCTGACCAATCTGAGGATCTGCCTGTTCTGCTGGAGGCTGTCTTCAACACTATACTGCAGGAGCCCCCGTCCCACAAAATTAAGTTTGATAGGGCACATCGAGCCCTTCGACCCAGAGGATCTTCCGCCACACCCCGTGATGTCATCTGCTGCCTCCACGACTTCACCCTTAAAGAGGCTATAATGAGCAAAGTGCGCAAACTCAAAGACTTCGAGTTTCAGGGAGCTCCACTACAATTCTATCAGGATCTGTCGCTAATCACCCTCCAGAAACGCCGCCATCTCCGACCCCTCCTCCAGATTCTTCAGGAGCACCAAATTCCTTACCGGTGGGGATTTCCGTTTGCTCTCATTGCTCGTAGGGATGGTCGCTCCGCTACGCTTCGCTCCTTTGCGGATTTGCCTCTCTTCTGTGACCTATTGGATGTTCCCCTGCCGGATTTAACAGACTGGGAGCTATTCTCTCCACCCCCTCCCCCACCACCGGTTTGGCAACGATTGGAGCCCAGACGACGTCATGCATCCTCCGCGGTGGTGACCACTCGGAGGCCCCGGCTGGAGACTGATCCCTGAGGAGGCTGCCCCCCCTTGAGACGTTCTCCCTTTTCTCGGTGGTGCTTTGGAATCTGCATGCCTTAATGTTATGTTTGCTTCTTTTTTTTCTTTTTTTAGGTCTACGGGTCTCATCTATTATGCTTATTATTGGATTGTTTTAGCGGAGTGGGGGCGGGGGTGGGGTTCCGGTGACTCCCCTTCCTTCCTTCTTTTTACTGGTGGTTGGGGATCCACCGCCTCCCCTCCGACCTCCTGTCCACGCTCTCCCCCCTAAGGGGATACTTGGACTGTGCGGCCATTGATCCTGATTGGACCTCTGGCTGCCCTCATTGGTCCCCAGGCGAGTGACTTAGCCTCGCCCACAAAGTATTGTTTAACTGTTTTTATTTTTACTTTGTCATTTATGATGTCTTTTGCCTCCCTCCCTCCCTCTCTTTCCCCCCCCCTCCCTGATCTAGAGACCCTGCCTCGACTTTGGGTTCCTGTTTGTGGATTGCCCTTTTGCCTCTCCGAGGGAAACTTGCCAGCGTCATGTGAGATGGGTGAGCTTATTGCAATCCGCCACTGTCCTCCAATCCTGGGTCCCAATGGTTAGGTGCGTGACAATTAATGTCAAGGGCCTGGGTTCCAACATTAAAAGGCGCCATGTCCTTAGAGAACTCCGCTCCTTACGAGCGGATGTGGCGTTTCTTCAGGAGACTCATTTTGACCGCGCTGGTACTTTTGCCTTCGCTAAGCATTATTTTCCCGTAGCTTTTTCAGCCTTCCACAATCGACGCAGAGCTGGGGTGGCTATCCTTCTTTCTCGATCCTGCCCAATTACAGTGACGACTTCCCACATAGACCCAGGTGGCCGGTTTGTTATCTTGGAGGGGCTCCTTTATGGTGCCCCGATTGTTTTATGCAATGTCTATACCCCCAATTCAGCACAGATCCCGTTCTTGCGCCGGGTATTCTCCCGTCTGCGCGCTCTCCCACCATCAGCTTGGCTGGTGGGGGGAGACTTTAACATGGTCTTCTCTGAACGGGCGGATCGTCTGGCGTTACCCCAGGGCCCAACCCCCCATAGGTTGGCCCAACTTGCAAGGGAGTTCCGCAGGCTGATCCGCGCCCACTCTTTGTATGACCTTTGGCGAGTGGACAATCCTACGGCGCGCTCCTACACCTTCTTTTCTCACCCTCATAACACTCACACCCGCATTGACTACTTCTTTGGAAATGCTCCCGCTCTTCGTTTGCTTAGGGACACGAACATTGGCCCTCTCACCTGGTCTGATCATGCCCCAGTCGTGGTTACCTTATCTACGACTCCAGTGCCTATTCGCCAATGTCATTGGCGTCTTAACGAAACACTGCTCAATTCGCCGACCTCCCTCGAGACCCTGCGCACACACTTGATAGATTATTTTAGGGACAACTTAGGCTCGGTAGACTCTCTTGCCATTCTCTGGGAAGCCCATAAGGCGGTCATGAGAGGATGCTGTATCGCATTGGCTTCTAGGCTTAAAAGGGACAGACAGGCCCAGGAACAGCTCCTCCAAGCCCGTATTCGGTCCCTTACGACGACTTTGGCAGCGCATCCATCCCTGGGGGTTCTTCGCCGTTTGGTCCTGGCCCGGGCGGACCTCCGTGATTTGGAGACCCGCCATGTGGAACGACTTCTCCTTTATACCCGTCAGCGGTTTTTTGAACGAGGTAATAAATCTCATACCCTCCTGGCAGGAACCCTCAGGGATCATCGGGCCTCTTCCACACCACACTCTGTCCGTGACCCCGCGGGTACTCTTCAACATCACCCTGATGCTGTGGCGCTGGCGTTCCACTCTTACTACTCTAAGCTGTATGACTTACCCCCCCCACGAGCACTACTCCCTGGGGATGACTCAACACTACTGGAAGACTATTTAAAGGATTGTTGTCTCCCACGCCTTCCTCCTGAGGCCCTAACCTCCCTGAACACCCCCATCACCAGGGAGGAACTAGAAGGGGTCCTGAGGGACCTCCCAAATGGGAAAGCCCCAGGCCCAGATGGGTTCACTTACAATTATTATAAGGTTTTCCAGGGTGAACTCTCTGCTCATCTATTGTCCCTCTTCAATTCCTTCCTTTCAGGTTCCCCTATACCCCCGACTATGCTCTCTTCACTACTCACATTGGTCCCTAAACCGGGTAAGGACTTGCAGGATTGTGCTAACTACCGACCGATTGCTTTGCTGAACACGGACCTGAAACTTTTCACCAAACTCTTAGCCAATAGACTGAATGCTTGGCTCCCTCTGCTTGTCCATAAGGACCAGGTGGGATTCATCCCCTGTCGTCAGGGTGGTGACAACACCAGGAGGACTGTGGATTTGGTGGAGGTGGCCAATCATTATTCTACCCCGGCCCTTCTCTTGAGCCTGGACGCTGAAAAGGCTTTTGACCGCATAAATTGGTCGTTTATGCATACTACGCTTAAGGCGTTCGGGCTTACGGGACCTTTTCTCACAGCTATCCAGGCCCTTTACTCCTTACCCTCAGCAGCAATCAAGCTTCCCCATGCATCTTCGCCCTCCTTCCCTATTCGAAATGGCACTAGGCAGGGTTGCCCCCTGTCACCCATCATATTTGCCCTCTGCATTGAACCGCTAGCGGCCAAGATTAGGCGAGACCCTAATATCAAGGGCATCATGGTCCAAGATAAGGAATTTAAGATATCTCTCTTTGCGGACGATGTACTCCTCACTCTCACCTCCCCTCATACTACCCTTCCAAACTTGCTGCGCTCGCTAGAGACCTATGGTGATCTCTCAGGGTATAAGGTGAACCCCGCGAAGACTGAGGCACTCCCACTTAACATCCCACGGGACCTTCTCCTTCTCCTCCGCAGTAATTACGATTTCCAGTGGCGGGAGTCCTCTATCCGCTACCTGGGAGTCCATATATCCACTTCCTATGCGACCCTCTACTCGGCAAACTACCCGCGGTTGTTTTGTGAGCTAAGAGCCCTATTGGACAAATGGCAACCCTTGCCTATCTCCCTTTTGGGGAGAATTGCTGCGGTCAAGATGACTCTCCTCCCGAAGCTACTGTATTTTTTCGAGACTCTCCCAGTCGCGATACCTCGGGGAGAATTACGGAACCTACAGAAAGCTATCTTCCAGTTTATCTGGAAAGCAAAACGACACCGAATACCTAGATCTGTTATGCTGGCGGATAGGGGGTCTGGGGGTATGGCTGTCCCACATCTGTTACATTATTACTGGGCGGCCCACTTACGCCATATCCCATTCTGGGCGGCTATGCCAGCATACACCAGATGGGTGCAGGTAGAGAAGCTATGGCTGGCACCCATGCATCCTAACGCGCTTCTGTGGGTCAGCTCCCCCCCCACCCCCCCCTGCCTCGTACCTGTTGGGCCCCATTCGGTTTACTAGATCTATCTGGTCTACCTGTTGTGCTAGATTCTCCCTGATGTCCCCGCGCTCATCTATGGTCTCCATACTATACAACCCCCTTCTCCCAGAGAGCCTGACTTCTGCCATGACTAAAGTGTGGTCTGAAGCTGGCCTTTACCGGATTGCTGATATGGTTGACCCTGGAACCTTGGAACTCAGGTCCTTTGCTTATCTTACAGCTAATCAAAACCTGCCAAGTACTGAATGGTTCCATTACTTGCAGGTGGTTCACTTTGTCCGCTCCCTCCATGGGTCTCTTAAGGTGTCACTCCCCACCGCTTTTGAAAAGATTTGCCGTGCAGGCACGTCCACTAGGGGCTTTATATCCTCTATTTACCAACTTCTTAACTCACAAACTACAGGCTCTCCTGTTAATCATCGCTATATGCTTAAATGGGAGGAGGCGGTGGGTAAACCCATCTCCCAGGAACAGTGGCGGATTGTATGGTCTCGGGCCCAGAAATCATCTCAGTGCATTACGTTTAGGGAAACGCAGTATAAGCTGTTGATGCATTGGTATCATACTCCGGCTCTCCTTCATACTTTAAACCCATTAGTTCCCCCATGGTGCTGGCGCTGTGGAGCTGCGGTGGGTACCCTGCACCATATCTTTTGGACGTGCCCTCTCATCCTCGGTTTTTGGAGGGAGGTCAGGACTCTGACGACTGCTCTCTTTTTGCAAGAGGTTCCTCTTGACCCTCTTCTTTATCTCCTGAACCTTCCCCCCAGACACCTGAGCAATAAGTCATCCAGGCTTTTCTTGCATCTTTGTACTGCAGCTAAAACTCTCATAGCTAGAAACTGGAAGAAGGTGAGTCCCCCATCTAGTCTTGAGCTTGTGGCTAGAATGAAGGATGTGAGGAGTCTTGAATACCTGACTGCTGGCCTACATAATTCACGGGAAGCCTTTGGGGCTATTTGGGCACCCTGGGACATGTATTGTACATTACAGGGTCTCTGATCTCTAGTCCTCTCCTTCCCTCCCCCCCCTTCCCTTTGGTCCTACCCTTGTCTTCTTAACCCCTCCATTCCCCCCTCCCTTGTTCACTGCTTAATTTAAATGCATATTGCTTAAGGGGGAGGAGGCAGATAGCCTCTATTTACCTCAATGCTTCCTGTTTGTTTGATTATTATTGTTTTTTTGTTTTTTCTTTATTCCTTGTTAATGAAAAATTTTTCAATAAAATTACAGTTATATAAAAAAAAAAAACCCAATTTTTAAAAAATCCCCCCAAAATCCCCCTTTTTTCTAAAAAAAAAAAAAAAAAAATAAAAAAAAAAATAAAAAAAAAAAAAAAAAAAATGTTTCCCCAACTTTAAAAAATTTTTTTTTTTTAAAAATTTTACAAATATTAACACAATAAAAAAAAAAAGTGTTGGTTTTAAAAAAAAAAATTTTTTTTAAAAAAAAAAAAATGGGTGGGGGGAAAAAAAAAAAAAAGAGTTTTTTTTTTTTATAAAAAAAAAAAAAAAATTATTTTTTAAAAAAAAAATAAATAAATTTTTTGTGGGTTATAAATTAAAAACCCCCCCCCCTCCCCTTTTTTTTTTTTCTCCCTCTTTCCCCCCCCCCTCTTCCTTTTTATTTCTTATAAAATAAATAAATAACAAATTAATAAATTTATTATTTTTATTTTTTTTTTTTTTTTTCAATACCAACTATAACCCCTATGCAATATACAGCACTGTGCTTGGTATTCAAAAAATGAAGAGGCTGAAGCACCAACTAACTCATCTGTTTGGGTCCCAAGTATCAGACTGATCACATACTGATGACCTATCCTAGATTGTAAGCCCTTGCGGGCACGCCGGGCAGGGCCCTCTATCCCACTGTACCAGTTAGTCTATGTCAGCATTATCTGTTTTGTATATCTGGTGTACCGTATGTAAATCCGCAAATGTAAAGCACCATGGAATTAATGGTGCTATATAAATAAACAATAGTAATAATAAAAAAAAGGGTAGCCCTGAAAGTCCCTTTCTGGCCTTACACAGATGAACATCAAAAACTGCTGTTTGATGGCTGTTTATAGAACACTGGTGCAGATTTATCATCATGTGTAAATACATGTGTACAACACCATGTCTGAAGAAGAGCGAGTACTCTCGAAAGCTTACCATCAAATACACTCAGCCTCTAAAAGGGTAAATGTGGTAAGGTAACCTTAATGTGACAGATGTGAATCTTGTTTTTCTGATTTTTTTTCTATCAGTAGCTCCATTATGGTTATTTCCCCTATAATCCACATTCCTTCCAGTGAGCTAGCGATAGTAAGACACAATTAAACTGTCCTGAACGGTGGTCCGACTACAACCTGACGTCACACGCTGTCGGCCTATCACAGCGCTTGTTATTTCCACAGCTGAGACGTCCACTGCTATTGGCTGAATTTAGTCGCTTGTAAAGAAGCGACCAATAACAAGAGGACGGGCGGGAGCGAGGAAGTGTTTAGCGGGGTTGCTATACAGTGCTCGGCTTCCGGTGCACGCTCTTCAGTACCTGAGTCCCTGCAGTCATAGTTACCAGGTAGATACACACATATATATTTATCGGTGCGGTCTGTATAGTATAGCCGTTCGTGTGGTATCTTATCGCTTGTGGCCTTGATTTATTCCGCAGGTGGTTATATACTGACGTGCCGGAAAATGGACGCTGACCAGAGCATGGAAGGCGGACAGAGCCAGGTACTGTGATGTACTAGTGTCGCCCCTGAGCTGTCGTGTGTGTGTCTCCTGACCTGTCCTGACTAGTGTTTTATTTTACAGGTTGCGGGAAAATCCCCATTCTGAATTTGGTCTCACAGAGAATGTTGAGGTACCAGACCAGTCGCTGCTATGAGGCGCTGAGTACTGTCCTGGTTGTCATCCGCTCTTCCCTTGCTTTGTTGTGTGTGGTAGACTAACATTGGGAGTAGTATTTCTAGAGCTGTGTATAGCTTCATCTGACTATGGGGCGTAGTCAGCTTTTCCTAGACCTGTGTATAGCAGAATGCCTAATCTGGGAACTAGGGGGGGGTGAGGAAGAATTGTCATCTAGACCTATGTTTAGTAACATCTGTCCTGCATAGTAGTGTCACCTTGGTTCAGAATGGTGAAGTGGCTGCCTATGGATCACAATTGTTGTGGTCATTTCCATCATGGGAGCAGAACAATGAAAATGATGGCAGCGCCCCAGACACCACTTACTATAACAGAAACCTTTATAGTGTCTGCCATCTCACCAGATGAAATGGTGCAGCTGTCTGGTATCTTTTATGGACCCGCTGACTGAGGTTCCTGATGGATACAATGTGAACACAATTAAGTCCATGCACGCTAGACCTGCGCATAAATATGCCTGTTGTATCACCATGGCCTATACTTTTGTATAGTAATGACAAACACAGTGTGGGGGTGGGGGGTAAAGTATTCACACTGCATTCACTGCACTGGATAAACATTCATGCATGAATGTATTCCACTGTCTTTACTACTAGATTTGCAGGGTGCCTCAAAGGGCTGGAAGTATGCTTTGCTTCCTCTGCTGATGCTCTGACTTTTGGTCACATGACAGACTCCACGCTACTCTATATTAAAGCAAGCTGGAGTAGAACAGAGTTGGCGTGCTGGCAGATATAGCGCGCTGCACTCTGCAAATTAATCAAGACGTTTATCCAGTGAATGCACTTCGGGCACTTTACTCTCCCACATAACCCCTGTTAAGATCAATGCATTGTGGTCTAATCTTAATTTTTATGTGTGCTGGCAGAAAAGGTGCTGTAATAATGATACTCTGACCTATTAATAATTCTGTGGAATGACTTGTGTTCCAGAAAAGAAATCTGTGCTAGTCAGAAACCGATGTAGATTTCTGGTATAACTTGCATGGGCTGAGGTGACCCTGCTCGACCCACTTTACAGTGAAGTAAAGATTTTTGGTATCATGTGGTTGAAATTACAAAGCACACTGTGCTGGTGTTTAATTAGCCATTGTGGTACTATGACTTGTTTCAATGACTGTTTGGCAGAATCCCTTTAAGGGGTTCATTTTGACTCCTCCCCCTTTATTTTGGAGATATCTGGCTATCGTAGATAAACGTACTTATTTTGCTTATATAGTCTGAAGATATTCTACAGAGCCACTCTGTGTGGCTTCCTGGCATGAGATCGCTATCACATTGACTGGCGCATGAGCAGAATATGCTCCTCTTTGCCCCCTCCCCCTTCCCTCCATTCCCCCTTGCACACAGCTCTGAAATCTCTGCTGTCAATAAACAGCAGGGACCTCAGAGCTTTGCCCGGAGACCAGTCTGTGTGGTCTCCGGGCATGAGATCACGATCACAATGATGTTTGCCAATCTCCTTAGCCTAGCAGAGAGGGAGATCAGCACTTCTGCCTCCACCCCCAGCAATACTCCTTGGTCAGCTGTCAGAAGACAGCTATGATCACGGAGTTTTGCCCAGAGACCACCCTGATTGGACATAGTGGCCTCTGAGGCATGTGAGCACTGTGACAGCCTGTACAAGGCTCACATAAAGTAAGTAATAAAAAAGATAAAAAGTGGCTTCCAATCTCACCCTCCTCAAATCCTGACAGAGTGAGATTGGTAAGTAAAAATCACTATACAAAACACTTCCACCCCCCCCCCCCCCACTCTCTTCTGTCTCCCCTCTCTATCTCTATCTTATCTAGCTATTCATCTATCTTTTATTTTTTTTTTTTTTTTTTTTTTTTAAATCCATCTAGCTACATAAATTCATATATTTTGTGACCCATAAATAAAGATTATTATTCCACTTTTAGGATGCAGACATGCAGCGGTTCTGGCGGCACAAAATTTATCTACAACTTGTTACTGGCCGTGTGGCGTGCGGTCAGAGCCGCTGCATGTTTCTGCAGCCTAAAATACATTTGTCATATAAAGGCAGATTTTTTTTGTGCTATATACATGAAGGTTATTGTCATTATTGTTATTGTATGTTGTCAGCAAACCAGCTATTGAGAATTTGGCCTCCGGAAGCCAGTTTGCGCACCATTCATTGCAGGCTCTGATGTAGGCCCAGCAAGTAAGGAATGCACTTACATTTGGTATCTATGAAAACGGCATAAGTTGCTAAATATGTTATCAGGTGTGTTTCTGAAGTAGCACTCACCAGATTTTAAAAATAGTCACCTGAATTCACATATTTGGGAAAAAATGTCGTTTTTTTCCCACCAAATTCATTGAAAAGTCTGGGAAAAAAACAGAGGTTCAATATCTTTTATATTTCCTTTATTGAATACCTTGGAGGGTCTAACTGATTGAATTGAGTCATTTGGGGAGTGTAATGATAGTATGGTGTCAGCAAACCAGCTATGGAGAATTTGGCCTTCAAAAGGCAGTTTGTGCGCCATTCTTTGCAGGCTCTGCTGTAGGCCCACATAATGGAGAAAATACTCAAATGTGCTATCTGTGCAAACAGCAGAAATAAGAAAATATATTTATATTTAGTATAACTTATTTTTTTGAGGTCATCATGTGTTTAAATGTAGGAAAAAGCATTTTTTTAAAACTTTTTTTGCCCTTTTCCCCTCTCTATTGTTGTAAAAAGTAAAATGTATTGCTTATTTTGTTAAAAAATGTGAAAGCCCATTATGGTCTGAGAAAAAGGAGACCAAATACATGTAGGTTGGCACAGTATTAGAAAAGCAATTTTTAGTTAAAATGGAACATGGCTAAAACTTGAAAATGTTCCTTGGCTGGAAGGGGGGTAAAGCATCTGGTATGGAAGTGGTTAAAGAACTACTAAACCCAGAATCCAAACAAATAAGAGAATAATTCCCTATATGACCCTTCACATCCTCTCCTGATTTGTCTTGTCCTACTTTTATGCTATTATAATTGCAAAGCATGAAAAGTAAATTAGAAAAGCAATATATTCTTCTCTGTGGCATCAGGCATGTTTCCCCCTCTCGCTCTTACCCTCTATTGCTAGTGAATGTGAGCCAGGAAGTTTAGGAGGAGAGGGCGGGTTTAGGCTGGACACTTTGTCTATACAGTGAGTTCGACCATTATTTTAGAAGAAATCCCCCAAGTAACTGGCAGTATGAAACGGATACGGACAGTAGTACTACTAGTAATGGTACCAGCAGTAGCATACAAACAGTGACAACACTGTACCACACTAACTCGTAGTGAGAACAATAAAACACAGTACAGCTCCACAGGGAAAGTCACTTTAGTTGCGCAAACTGCTGAATGGGAAATGTATGTAGCTTATGCTTTTATAATTCCCAATATTATGCATGTTTACCTTTTCAGAAACTGGAAAGCTGAGTAACAAGCAATGGATAGGTATTCTGAATATCATACTTCACTACTACTCTGTTACCATATGTATTGAATACCATGCCAGATTTGCTTTTCAGGGTCTTGGGGGAAAGCTTGGTAGCATATTAGGCAATGCTAAAATACCTAATGCTTGAAGTAATACAATATAAATCTCCTTGATCCTGAGCTTGCCAGATTTGCCTTTCAAGCTTCTGAGAAAGCTGTGTAACATACCAGTAATGCAGTAATAGGGACTGCTGAATGCTAAATATACCTAAATAAATCCCCCTGCTTGCTCATAAGTCATGCCAAAGCTTACTAGATTTGCTGTTTAGAGAAGGCTGGGTAGCATAACAGTCGTGCCATACCTTGCTGGATTTGCCTTTCAGGCTCTTGGCAAATCTTGGTAACACACAAAACAGTGCTGTAATAGGAATTTCTGAGTAATACACTACCGTTCAAAAGTTTGGGGTCACCCAGACAATTTTGTGTTTTCCATGAAGATCACACTTTTATTTATCAAATGAGTTACAAAATGAATAGAAAATATAGTCAAGACATTGACAAGGTTAGAAATAATGATTTTTATTTGAAATAATTTTCTCCTTCAAACTTTGCTTTCGTCAAAGAATGCTCCATTTACAGCATTGCAGACCTTTGACATTCTAGCTGTTAATTTGCTAAGATAATCTGGAGAAATTTCACCCCATGCTTCCAGAAGCCCCTCCCACAAGTTGGATTGGCTTGATGGGCACTTTTTGCGTACCATATGGTCAAGCTGCTCCCACAACAGCTCAATGGGGTTGAGATCTGGTGACTGCGCTGTCCACTCCATTACAGATAGAATACCAGCTGCCTGCTTCTTCCCTAAATAGTTCTTGCATAATTTGGAGGTGTGCTTTGGGTCATTGTCCTGTTGTAGGATGAAATTGGCTCAAGCGCTGTCCACGGGGTATGGCATGGTGTTGCAAAATGGAGTGATAGTCTTCCTTATTGAAAATCCCTTTTACCTTGTACAAATCTTCCACTTTACCAGCACCAAAGCAACCCCAGACCATCACATTACCTCCACCATGCTTGACAGATGGTGTCAGGCACTCTTCCAGCATCTTTTCAGTTGTTCTGCGCCTCACAAATGTTCTTGTGTGTGATCCAAACACCTCAAACTTCGATTCGTCTGTCCATAACACTTTTTTCTAATCTTCCTCTGTCCAATGTCTGTGTTCTTTTGCCCATATTAATCTTTTCCTTTTATTAGCCAGTCTCAGATATGGCTTTTTCTTGGCCACTCTACCCTGAAGGCCAGCATCCCTGAGTCGCCACTTCACTGTAGACGTTGACCCTGGCGTTTTGTGGGTACTATTTAATGGAGCTGCCAGTTGAGGACCTGTGAGGCGTCGATTTCTCAAACTAGAGACTCTAATGTACTTGTCTTGTTGCTCAGTTCTGCAGCGGGGCCTCTCTTTCTACTCTGGTTAGAGCCTGTTTTTGCTGTCCTCTGAAGGAGTAGTACACACCGTTGTAGGAAATCTTCAGTTTCTTGGCAATTTCTCGCATGAAATAGCCTTCATTTCTAAGAACAAGAATAGACTGTGGAGTTTCACATGAAAGTTCTCTTTTTCTGGCCATTTTGAGTTTAATCGAACCAACAAATGTAATGCTCCAGATTCTCAACTAGCTCAAAGGAGTTTTATAGCTTCTCTAACCAGCAAAACTGTTTTCAGCTGTGCTAACATACTTACACAATGGTTTTCTAAACATCCATTAGCTGCCTTACACAGTTAGCAAACACAATGTACCATTAGAACGGTGGAGTGATGGTTGCTGGAAATAGGCCTCTATACACCTATATAGATATTGCATTAAAAACCAGACATTTGCAGATAGAATAGTCACTTACCACATTAACAATGTATAGAGTGTATTTCTGATTCATTTAATGTTATCTTCATTGAAAAAAAAAAACTGCTTTTCTTTCAAAAATAAGGACATTTCTAAGTGACCCTAAACTTTTGAACGGTAGTGTATGCCTAAATAAACCTTCCTCCTTACTCTCATTGTGCAGTGCCATGTTAGATTTTCCTTTCAGGGTCCCATGAAAGCTGGGTAATATGAAGTACTATGGTAATAAGGACTGTTGAGTACTAAATATGCCTAAGTAAACCTTCCTCCTTGCTCAGTAATTATTTTACTTGACAGATGTATTTTTTCAGGTCCCAAGAAAGCTGTGTACGATAACAGCCAATGCTGTAATACAGACTTCTGCATAAAGTAGATGCTAACCACCCAAAGTAATTCTCAACTCTCCCTGGTGTAGTTCATGCTCTGCGGCTGCATGGTCTCCATTACACTCAGTCGACCTCCATTACACCATTATAGTGAAATGCAGCTAAGCCCCACCACTTTCAAACTTCCAATGATGTCATGTTAGTGCTTAATAGCTTGGTCTCCAGGCGGTAGTGGCACTGTAAAGAGGAGGAAGCAGTATGTCTGCAGGAGTTCTGCTAAACTGCTCAGAGCTGTGGGTTAGCAGTTTAGTGAGGGATACCATAGGAAAAGTCATTACTTGATGCTGTACACAGGTTTCCTTAAAGGTGTGGTCATTTGAAACTACAAGTGGAATGATCATCTCAAAGCCTACTGTTTTTAGTTTTAACTTCCCCCGACCTCCCTGTTTAGTTTGACATCTTGATTGTCAGATGGTTATATTAACAGTAAAGTTGCCACACTCTGCCTAATGCTTCAGTCCTGACTTGCATGCCTAGTGATCCCTTATGCTTTGTTCACATCTGTGTCAGAGTCTCCGTAAGAGACTCCGTCGCAGATTTCTCGCCGCAGATTTTCAGATGAAAGTTCTGCGCTGAGGATTTATCTCTCCGCCGACTTCAGCATAAAATTATCAGACACCTGGTGGACCTGCGGGTAACTAGTTTTAGCAGGCAGACTCTCCGTTATTTGGGTCACACAGTGGATGCACAGTGCTCTGCATCATTCATAAGTGTATACCTAGCCTTAGTTGTTTGTATATTACTCCAGTATTGGAGACATATCAAAGCTTGGTGACAGGTAGGCGTTCTAATTATATATTGTAATTTTCACAAAGTAGCAAACTGGTATGACTGACAACCTGCTTACTTTATTTTTATGGTGTCTTTCACATATTGTAGTTCAGGTGTAGTTAAAACCACATTAGTTAGATGTATGGGGTTGAAGTTTTTATAGTTGTAAAATAAATGTTTTACCTGTAAAAGCTACAACTGTGAAAACCGCATACATTGTTCCCTGATATGATTTGGTGCAATTTTAATTCCATACATGAATTTCAAACTGTGAATATACCCTTAAAGGGGTTGTCCAGGAATTACAGATTTCTGCAAGGAGGCTGGGGAAGGTGAAACATAAAACAAAAAAAAAAACCTCTCCTGTCCCCAGTGCTCCAGTGCACCCCACTTGCAGTCTGGTCCAGCAGTGCCCAGGGATTGTTCCGGCGAAGTCCCTACCTCACGTGACCACTAGGGCCACTGACTGACCCCAACGATCATGTGCAGTGAGGACTTCCATTGGAACCAACCCTGAGGTGCTTCTGAACTTGACCATGGTGTGGCACACCAAAGTACCAAAGACAGGGACACCTCTTTGCTTATACTAGCAAGTACAATAGATTTTGTTTGAATATAACTGCATTTAAGTAAACTGTTTTTTATTGTACTGTGCTGCCATGTTTTCTGAAGGTAAGTCTTTATAAGGTCCATTTAACTTTAACTACACAGGGCCAGATTTACTACTGTGGCTACAAGTAGGCTTGTGTAAACGTGGCAGATCTACAGTGGGCTAAAATGTTTGTAACTGGCTAAAAGTGGGGGTGGATTAAAGTGTCACAAAACTTTCAAACAACTTTTGATTTTTTTTTCTGCTGCATTTGTGAAATTAATAAATTTAGTATTATACTCTTAACTTTTTTTTTTTTTTTTCCTTTTTCCTTCTGAGAGCCTGTACCCTGCTTCTTGCTGTAACAACTCAATATAAATATCCCAGTCATCCCGACTGTGTTTACCACCAGTCATATCTCTGGAAATAATAAAGGTAGAACTGAATTTCCTCTTTCATAGAACACCAGAAGCAACTCTCTATAATGACCGAGATATAACTGTTGAATGACCCTTCCACCACCCTTCTTTTTTCCGTTACACACAAGCTCGTACATGGAAAATGTGCCAGGTTTATCGCAATGGCTGATGCTTGGTGATAGACTAGACCATATAAAGATACCGGTACGTCCAAGCAGAAATCAGCAGCTGCACAAAATCGTGCAGTTGCTGAAACAGGAAGCCGGCTGTAATTTCAGGTTTATTGCCTTCCCGATCACTGTGTATACAGCACTCAATGAGCGCTGTCTACAGTGCTATTAGCACTGCCATCTTGCGGCTCCCCTCTGACCCGTCGGTCACGTGATCATCAGTGTGTGTTAGAGCTGCTGGGTCCTACAGGGCCCAGATCAGCTTTATAGTTATGTGTAAGTAACGTCCAGGAGGCTGTATTCCTCCTGCAACTAGGGCTAAATGTACCAGCCCCAGTTACAGGGGAAGTCAGCCTCCCCAACAAAAAACAGTGATCAGATGTCCCCAAAGGTCTATTATGACCTTATGGGGGACACAATGTAAAAAAAGTGTAGAAAAGTAAGAGGGGGGGGGGGGAAAAAACGCCAATAACACGCCCTTATTAAAGGTTATAGTCCCACCCCCGATGACACCATACAAAATAAAAATTACCATAAAGAAAAGGAAAAACTACTTTACAAAGCTTTTTTTTTTTTTTTTTTTTTTTTTTGGTCGCACTTTATTAAATAAGTAAAAAGTGAAAAACAGATTCATTTTCCCTCTTTTGTTTATATTTTCCCAGATATAAAAAAAAATGAACACATGCAAAAATAAAAGTCACTGTGTCACCGAAAAAAGACACAAATTAGTTGAATAACGTATATGATAATGTTACAGCCCTCAAAACCGCACATACAAGAAAACCCAAAAATGTTTCTGGTCTGGAAGGGCGGTAAAGCATCTGGTATGGTAGTGGTTAAATCTCAGAAAACGTTGTTGCACATGGTAGCAAATCACAGCACATTCTGATCAAGAAAGGAAAGATGTACTGTGATCGTTGCTATGGGCAATAAGACTGTTTTTGATTTGGACAGTTTTCATGACCATGCCTGATACTGTTTTGGGTCAGTGACACTGTGTAGTACTACTGCTACTACTTACTACACGAATTTTAAGTGCTAATAAGCTTGATGTAAATCATTGTAACAAGTAGGTGCTGCATTATGTATCTTTGCTCTGACTGGGTAGCACTAGAATACTTCTGGATTGCTAATTTATAACCTACCACTTTTACACAGTCTATGCTGGGGCCATCTGTGAAACACTGATTAATGGGGTTGGCATATATATATATATATATATATATATATATATATATATATATACCCGTTCCCCTCTGTGCCTTTTCATTATAGTTGATGATTGCCCCATCCCTGTTCTGCCAGCTCACTGGCTTCTGTGGACATAGCTCCTATCCATATCATAGGTCACTCAACCTCTTCCTCTGCACCTGCACACTTTCCTGGAGTGCTTAGTGACATAATAATCACATGGTCCTCCAACTGCTGCCATGTTGTGGAGAGCAACATCCAAAGAAATGTAGCTGGCAGAATGGTGGCAGGTAGTCATCAAAGGTAATGAAAAGGCACAAAGAGGAAGAGCAATGCTAAGATTACTACATACACTCGGCAGTCATGTACATGCATTATAGCTCCATCAGAGAATAATTTATATAAAGTGGCAAACTCCTTTATATATGGGCTATTTCCCATTACTGGCTATGCGGTATTGCTGAAATGATAAATGGCCTATAATTATAGTATATTACTTATATGCGAAAGCACCTGCTGTTTTGGCACTGAATGTGGATGGAACACCATTGTAGACTTTACTGCATATGCTTTTTTTTTTTTTTTTTTTTTTGTGCCAAGAGTGGCTTAAAAGGAATGGGAAAACTAAAGGAAGCACTTGTCTTTCCCCTTGTACTAAATCTACTTCAGTAAAATCTGCACCAACAAAAAAACAAAGCTTTTCTGCAATGTGTAGCCTCAGTCTAGCAGTGTCCAGCATGTAGGATTGCTACACATTATCTTTCATAGCACGTATTATGGCGATGCCAGTATCCATTCTTTAATTACCCTCCCGACAATAAAAACCTTTTCACATGACCAAATGGGAGAAAAAGGGAGTTTACCACCTCCTTAACATAGATAGCTATATCTATCTATATATTCTCATAATTTGTGGCCCACATCTACAGAAAACCAATGCAAACTAAAACATGAACTGCACCAGATTTATCACATTGGCCAATTCTAGGTGATAAATCTGGTGGGCCTTTTAGACCATTTATGCAAAGTTTATACCATCTATTAGTTGAATTGCTTTGATCCAGAATCTTGGCATAGTTGAGGCACACACTCTTATCCTAAGCTTCACCCTCTTGGCTAGGTAGTCTGGAAAAAATGCTCTAGAACTTATGTGCCTATTTTTAAGGCAGAATTCAGACGCTGCCACCTTAGTAAATTTCCCCCTAATGTCTTTTGGAGCACTGATGGCTTTACAGACATACCTTTCTACTTGCAATCTGTATATAATTCTATTTATTTTTTTTATTTAAATAAAGCATTCTTTGGTGCCTGATGCACCTTTCTTTTCTTCTCCCGCACTACCCATAGACCTCAAATCTTGTCCCTTTCCCTGTCAGAGCCATCCTCACAGCTCAGCTCCTGGAACAATGTGTGGGCACCTAAGCTGAATAGTGAGGTGCATGCACAGTTCTGTTCTACTCATCTCCTGCACAAAATCTACATTTTGCATATCTTTATGAAAGCAGTCATAGTGCTATAAAACAGCCGCCCCCAACTTTTTTTTTTTTTTTTCCTCTCTCCGTGGCCGGGCGGTCGGTTTAGGGGCAGGGCTTGGATCATATAGGGGCTGGGTTATACAGTAAACAGCACATTAGACGAGAGGGGTTGGCGATCTGGCCACAGTGTTGTGGCTCCTAGCATAGCTAAAGGCAGAGACATGGTCTTACAGCACTGTACACCGAGGTCCCACGCCATTAGCTGTGCTAGGAGCCACAACACTGGCTAGATCGCCGACCCGCCCCACATAATGTGCCAGGAGCCTCCTTTACCGAGGGCAGCCCGCCACCCTGTAGACCGGCAAAAGGCCCCCAACATCCCGTCTGTGGACCGGTGTAGAGCAGGGTTCCCCAAACAAGACTTTTTAACTTATATACTGTTAGGGAGGTGGTAGACCCCCCCCCCCCTTTAGTAACCTCCTGGCTGCAGTGTTTCTGAACAAAAAAAAAAAAAAACTCCACTAGAATACACTGTGAAAACTGCCTAAGGTTAAGGCCCCACATTGCAGAAACACAGTAGTAAAAGAGACTGTGTTGTACAGTACCAGCAAAGTGAATGCAATTCTGGCTAATCCCATCCACACACTGCAGGGAAAAGGAAAGCTGATATTTCAAAAACACATGTGTTTTAGAAAAACAAAGCATGTAAAAACAGAAGTTTCTTATAGATTTAATAACGGAAGTAAAACCGCAGAGATAAACGTAGCAAAAACACTGTGGGGGGGGGGGAATGCAATGTGTTTTTTCACAGCATTTTTTTTTTGCTGACTTTAAGCTGCAGTTCACTACATGGGGCCTTAGCCTAAGTGTTTGTTTTAACACCTTAACTCTGTGCAGCGTACTATTGCGTCGCGCTAAGCGTATAGTTAACGCTTAGTAGCTTAATAGTATGGTGCTATAATGCTGCTGGCATTACTTCTGGCTCTCGTCTGTGTTACACAGCCAAGGGCCGGGACCAGCTGCCGGAGTCACAATACCCCCTGGATGCTGTGTTCAATAGCTATAACGGCATCCCGGGGGTCCAGGGGCAAGATTGCCAATAAGAAGTACGACTTGCCCCGCAAAAAGATCCCTGACAGATCTCCATTAACAGTACAGTAAAAAAGCTTATAGGTGTCAGAATATGGTGACTCCAGGAAAATCGTACATTTTCAAAAACTGACATTTTTAGTTAAGGCAGTAAAACCTAATATAAATTTGGTAACGCCGTAATTGTAATGACCCGCCAGACAAAGGTTCCATGTCATTTTTAATGCAGAGTGAACGCTGTAAAGAGAAAATGCAAACAGTAAATAAATGCTAATCAAAACATATGTATCCCAAAACTTTGGCAAAAATACAACTCATCACGCAAAGAATAAGCCCTCACATAGTTGTATCAACAGAAAATTAAGAGTTATGAATTTTGGAATACTGGGAGGGAAAATATGAAAGTCCCCGAGCATTAACGTACAAACTACCCTGCGTCATTAAGGGGTTAAAATAACAAACACACTTAGGTTGCTGCCTCTCGGTGGCCACATATAGGCTATTTCCATCATCGTTTTGCGGTTACCATATGGCCAGTAATGAGAGCCTGTAATTCATCATTGTTTTAAAGGGGTTATCCAGCCTTAGTATAGGTCATCAATATTAATCTGTTGGTTCACCCAGAATCCCCGCAGATCAGCTGTACTGACAGCTCTGCTCTCTGTAATGTTTACTGGTGAGTAATGTTTGTTTACATATTCTGCTTAATGTAGCTAGGCTGAGGCCCTGTATACCCAAGCAAAGTAAGTATTATGTTAATGCAAAGTAGACAAATATGTGATGCCTGAATTGTGCTTTATTGTAGAGAATAGTTGAAAATGAGAAGACAAGCACAGAAAAAGTATCAAAGCAGAAAGTGGATTTACAGGCCCTGCCTACACGTGCATATCTTGATCAGACCGTGGTTCCAATACTTCTACAAGGTCTTTCTGTGCTGGCAAAGGAGAGGTAATACATTTTTGAAACCATTAAAAGGGTTGTCCAGTTTTTAAGATTGATAGGCCATCGGTATTAGATCTGCAGATACCTGTACCGCCACAGATCACCAGTACTGAGGCAGCGTGGGAGAGCGTGTGGCCTAGTGTAGGTGGGGCAGCGCTACCCCATAGACTTTAGTGGGGCAGCCCCACAATATTGCTGGCTATGGCTGAGACTGCTGTAATTATCACTAAATGCTAACAGAGAAGCTCAGGCAAGATGGTGGCTGTGAACCTACAATCAGAAAATAAAGATTACAAAAAAGATATATTTTGCTGATTTTTAATAAGTAAATATATACATTTCTATTAAATAGGGTTGTGTAGGATAGATAAACATGGTTGGTTGCTTACTTCCAAAGCAGTGTCAAACCTGTCTACTGGTAGTTTGCATTATTTCAATTTAGCAAAATTAATTTTAATGGAGCTGAGCTACAATACTATACACTACTCACAGATGGTGTCCCACAGCCATGTTTTTCTAATTCTGTAAAGTGACCATCAGTCAGAAGCTCAAATAATTACATGAAAGTCAGCACCTATAGGGGATGATTGCCTGCTATGTTTCTTACAGCTTGTTTGTTTCTTATCTTTAACCCCCAATTCCCAAAAAAATGTAAATAAGAACATCAGAAGTTGAAGGTTGGACATCTCCAATCTCCAAAATACCTTGGCAATTCACAAGGGTCACCTGAATCAAACTGTTTTACCCATGTGAATTGGTGTCTCCATTGCTGAGAACTTTTGTCAATATGCATGTGAGCTCTTATTTTCATATTGAAAGAATTGACGATTACAGCGATAGAGGCAACAATTCACAAGGGAAAAACAGTTTGATACTTTTTCATCAGAACACAGCCCCTCAGGTACAGTGGGTTAAAGAAGTATTGAACCCATCACCAATTCTTACCAGATGCCAATAACAACCCATCCAATCCACACAGGCAAAGAAATCAAACCATAGATGTCCATAAATTGTGTAATAACGAGAAATGACACAGGGAAAATGTATTGAACACTTAGTGAAATTTATTTACTACTTTGTACAAAAGCCTTTGTTGGTGATGACAGCTTCAAGACATCTCCTGTTTGAGAAACTATTGGCATTCATTGTTCACAACCACTATTCAAATCCTGAAGGTTCGGTGTGCTCCTTCTATAAACTCTGAGCTTTAGTTCCTTCCATAGATTTTCTATTGGATTCAGGTCAGGTGACTGGCTGGGACATTCAAGCAGCTTTATTTCTCAAATGCCCTCCGTAACCGCACCACAGGAGGTTGTATCCCCTCCCACTATTAGGGACAGGAAAAGCACACAAGAGGTTAAATAGCCCCTCCCCTTCCTCCCTCTTCAGTGGTTTTTCCTGTCCCTATTAGTGGGCAGACAAGAGGTTTGGAGCATACTTACCTGGCAGAGTGGGGTCCAGTGCGGCTGTCCCTGCAGATCTGCACCGTCTCTCCGCGGAGACTCGGTGGGTCCATCTCCTCCTGCACCATCCTGGGACAGTGGAGATGAGTATCGCGGGCCTCGGTCCCTCTTCAGAGGTTCCCTGGCCTGTAGAGTCCCCTGCCTGTTCTAAAAGCCGGCGTTACCGGCTGGGATGCACGTCGATGTCGCTTCCGGTCGTGGTGACGTCACTTCCGGTTGCGGAGAAAGATGCTAAAGGAGGGAGATTTGAAAAGTTTAGCGTACTGAACAGATGCAGATGGATGGAAGCGTTCCTATTTGTGGAATGCAGTACGCAGGTCGTCGGTGGTTGGTTTAAAATGCCTTCCAGACCAAGAGGCTTTCTCCTCAGGTAGGACCATCTGTGTCTGTTTGTTATAACGCCTGGATATGAGTCCTCTAGAGTGGTGTATGCGCCTGGTGTACCCCCAGCCCCATTAAGTAATCTGGTAATGGGATGTTACATGGTATGATTAGGGGAGTTCTCATGTCCCTTTATTGTCATGTATTTATTTAGGAAAAAGAAGCTAAAGATGTGTCTTCTAAATCTAAGAAAGTGGCTGTATTTAAAAAAATGTGCCAACTGTGAGAAAAAGCTTTCTTCCACATCCAAAAAATCTTTGTCTTGCACTGAAAAGATAGAGAAACAACCGTCTTTAATGGAGGTAATTAAAGGGATGGTTCGGCATGAGATCTAGTCCTCCCTAGCTTCTTTTTCCCATACCTTTTCCTCTGCTGAACCACAACCTGCTGCCAAAAAGAGGAAGTTAATTACTGATCCAGATTCGGATAGAAGTGACGTTTACGTCCGATCTGTGTCCAAAGACTTCCTGGAGGAAGGGGAATTACCGGGGCCTTCAGATATTGAGGGTAGAAGGTATTATTTCTCATCTGCATTTACTCAGGAGCTTCTTTCTGCCGTGAATATAGAGGATGTAAAGGAGAAGCAAACTATTCACGATGAAATGTTTGCAGGGCTTAGGCCAAAGAAAAAATTAGTTTTTTCCATTCATGAGAATTTAGAGTGTCTAATTCAGGACGAATGGCTACATCCGGAGAAAAGACTGTTTCTGTCTCAAGAAATTAAGGACAGATTTCCCTTTGATGAATCTAAAATCAAAGGTTGGGCAGAAGTGCCAAAAATTGATATACAGGTGGCTAAAGTGGGGGAAAAAGACGACGCTTCCTTTTGAAGACTCGTCGCAGCTTAAAGACCCGCTAGATAGGAAAGCTGGGAATGCTCTTCAGCCCTATTACAAGTTAATATTGGATCAACTTGTGTGGCAAGGTCTATGTATAGATGGCTAGACCATCTAGAGATCCATCTTAGAGAAGACACCTCAAGGGAAGATATATTATCCTCCATTCCGCTGCTTCAGAAGGCCACTGGCTTTCTTGCAGACGCTTCAGCAGAGTCAGTAAGGATTGCCTCCAGATCTGGGGTCCTCTCTAATACAACTGGCCGAGCAATATGGCTGAAAATGTGGGCTGGTGACCCAATTTCTAAACAGAAGCTCTGTGCTATTCCCTTCCAAGGAGAGTGTGTTTTTGGTCCAGAATTAGATATGTTGCTTGAAAAGGCAACGGATAAAAAGAAATCGCTTCCAGAGCCAAAACTTTCCAAAAGAAAACAGCCATTTCGTCCCTTTCACGGATACAGTTCTGAATTTAAATCCAAGGGTAAAACAGGTAGATGGAGTTACCCTAAGGGAGGCAGGGGGAAAATATCATCTTTAACCCCAATAAGCAATCCCGGGACAAACAATGACCGCTTGTATTCAGGCGGTTCCCTGGGCTCAAGCTCATTCAAGAGCTCTTCAGTCCTTGATACTATAAAGTTGGGACAAGAGTCAGCTGTCATTAGACAAGATGATCTATGTGTCTCAGTGTAAAAGTCTACCTACAATGATGCAGGAAGAGCTCAAACTTACAGCAGGGAATTCCTTGGAACCCCTCTCCAGTAATTCAGATTACTACAGATGCAAGCAGATTGGGTTGGGGAGCAACCCTTTCTCAGAGATCATTTCAGGGGGCCTGGTCTGCAGCTCTCCACAGCCATTCCTCAAACTTTCTGGAGCTCAGGGCAGTTTGGGAAGCCCTAAAAGCAACCAGACCATTGATAAAAGACTCTCATGTCAGGATATTGTCAGACAACATGACAGCGCAGGAATGCCACTGCTATCAGGGAGGTACTCAATGGCGGAACCTTCAGGCTCTCTCAGCTCAGATATTCACCTGGGCAGAGAGACACCTAAAATCCATCTCTGCTCTCCATCTAAAAGGTTCTTCAAACAATCAAGCGGATTTTCTGAGCAGAAAACATCTAAATCCAGGAGATTGGAGTCTAAAGACAGAAATTTTCCAACAGGTTTGTCAGATCTGGGGAACTCCAGAGTTGGACTTATTTGCCAATCAAAATGCGAAGGTTCCTCAGTTCTTCTCACTCAACCCAAGAGAACCTTGTCTAGGGGTAGATGCCCTTTCCCACAGCTGGGATTTCACTCTGGCATATGCCTTTCCTTCACTTCCTTTACTTCCAAGGGTTCTGCAAAAGATCATCAAAGAGAATCTGAGAGTCATTCTAATAGCCCCAGTATGGCCCAAGAGAGCGTGGTTTGGGCTCCTGAACAGTCTCAGAATAGCAGATCCATTGATATTCCCATTACTTCCAGACCTTCTACATCAAGGTCCAATATTTCATCCAGATCCTCAAACTCCGGTTAGCAGCCTGGCTTCTGAAATCTCCATTTTGAAATCAAGAGGACTGTCTGAGTCAGTTATTCAAACCTTCCAGGCGGGGAGGAAGAAAGTTACCCATGCTATCTATAGTAAGGTGTGGAAGAAATTCCTTTCCTGGTGTGGCAGTAATGTTCTGGATATCAACCATCCAAATATAGCAAAAATCTTAATTTCTTGCAAGCAGGTCTGGATAAGGGTCTAAAACATAGTACTTTGAAGATACAAGTATCACCCCTTAGCAGTTATTTTGATTCTGACTTAGCTAACCATCGCTGGGTAGAGATAGATAGAGATAGTATATATATATATATATATATATATATATATATATATATATATATAATAATAATAAAATTTATTTTTTTTTAGTGGGGCCTGCAGGCTTCTCCCAGGGAGAGAGATTTTACTTCCACAGTGGGATCTCAATATAGTACCTTAAGGGCCTGACGCTGCATCCCTTTGAGCCAATTGCTGAGGCTAATATAAAAGAACTGTCCTGGAAAGTGGCTTTTCTGGTTGCCATAACATCTGCTAGAAGAGTTAATGAAATTCAGGCTCTCTATCAGAGGACCTTTCCTAAAAATTTTAGAGGACCGAATAGTTTTTCGGCCTGACCCTACTTTTTTTTTTTTTTCCAAAAGTGGTTTCAGATTTTCATATGTCTCAGGAGATCATTCTTCCTTTTTGTCAACATCTGTCTAATATGAGGGAAGAATCGTTTCATAGGCTAGATGTCCGTAGAACTATCCTTTCTTATCTGAAAGCCTCTTCGGACTGGAGAAAGGATGAATCTTTTTATTCAGTTTTGTGGCCCTAACAAGGGGAAGAAACTGTCAAGGAAATCCCTTTTATAGTTGGATTAAAAACGCAATTTGTAAGGCCTCTGTGTCAGGGTTTAGCTCCCCCGAAACACCTTAAAGCTCATTCTACCAGAGCCATGTTAGTTTCTTGGGCTGAAAGGGCTGATGCCTCCTTAGACCAAATCTGTAGAGCTGCTACTTGGTCTTTGGTCCACACGTTTACCAAACATTATAGATTGGACCTTTCTCGCACGTCGGACCTCTCCTTTGGGAGGAAGGTCCTGCAGGCGATAGTCCCTGGTAAGCCCTCCATAACAGCACCCTGATTTCCCTCCCAATAGCTAGACTATATTTGGTTTAGGATATACTAATAGTGGTCATCTGGAATACACTGAAGAGGGAGGAAGGGGAGGGTCTATTTAACCTCTTGTGTGCTTTTCCTGTCCCTAATAGTGGGAGGAGATACAACCTCCTGTGGTGCTGTCATGGAAGGCTTACCAGAAACCGTATTACTGGTAAATACTAATTCTATTTTTCTTTCTCTGAAACCAATGGTGAGTTTCCTTGGCTCTGTGTTTGGGATCATTGTCTTGCTGAAATGTCCACCCTCATTTCATCTTCATCATCCTGGTAGTTAGCAGCAAATTTTTTTTATCAAGACTGTCTCGGTACATTTGTCCATTCAGCCTTCCTTCAATTATATGAATTTTTCCATTGCCATATGCTGAAAAACAGACCACACCATGATGTTCCCACTTCCAAACTTCACTGTTGGTGTTTTTGGGGTGATATACAGTGACTTTTGGCCTAGAAACATAATGTGTATTATGGCATTCAAAGAGTTCAATTTTGGTCTCCTCTAAACTTTAGGACAACTCTTGATTTTCTGGCAGTATTTGTGTCATTAATAAATTTTGTAATATACTTAACAAATTTTGGATCCTTTCGGTCAAATCCTGAATAATTTTTATTTATTTTTTTTTTACTCACATAATGCTACTGTGTACAGGGCTGTGTAAAATGTAGAGAGAAGGGGTGCGGGAGGGTCACTTCAAACAGTTATATCTTGGACATTATAAAACATACAAGTTTGCTTGTTTTCTTCTTTCATATGACACTAAGGTTGCAGTGCTATCTATATTACCAGCGATATCACTGGTGAAAACGCAGTTGGGATTAGGATATTTATATCATATATTATACAGCTGCATATAAATATCCTAATCCCAACTGTTTTCAACAGAATCTCCTCTTTCATATGACACCAAAAGCAAACTTGTACGTTTTAGAATGTCTGAGATATAACTGTTTGATGTGACCCTCCCCCACCCTCATTCTCTACATATTACACAGAGCCCCGTATACTGTAACATTCAGTGAGGCAGAAAATGCTCTAATACAGAATCAAGGGAGTGAAAAAAACGTAGGATTTGAGAGGTCCAAAATTTGTCAAAGTATATTACAAAATTTATTTGACACAAATATTGCCAGAAAATCAAGTTGTCTGAAAGTTTAGTTACACTATAACGTTTTCTTTGAAACAATTGTGCCTGTTGATTCCAGGTCTTTCTGTAGATATCTACAGGTGGTCCTTTGCTCTTAGACAAATCTTCTGATTATATTATATATAAAAGTTTTGTTTTTTTTGTCTGAAATCGTGCCAGGGGCGCCTGTTTTTGGTGAAATGATGTTCTTTCCACTTCTGGATTATGGCCCCAGCAGTGCTCACTGGAACCTTCAGTAATTTAAAAATTCTTCTGTAACAAATGGCATCCGTATGTTTTGCAACAATAAGGTTGTGAAGATCTTGAGACAGTTCTCTGGTTTTACCCAGCATGAGATGTCTCTTGTGTGGCACCTTAGTAATGAGACGCCTTTTTATAGGCCGTTAGTGAAAAATATCAGCTGGTTCAACTGTCAGGATTGCTCTCTAATTACTGATTAGATTTCAGCCGGTGTCATGACTTTCCATGGCTCTCTGCATCTTTCTTTGTGTTCAATACTTTTTTCCTGTCATTTGTCATTATTACACATAACTTAATTTATGGACTTAATCTATGCCTGTGTGGATTGGATGGGTTGTTACCGATATCTGATGATGATTTCATGTAAATGGCACTTTTAGAAATATATTAACTTATTTCACCCGTTCTAGATGGGCTGGGGTCACTGGAATCGAACTCCCTTTAATTTACAATTTTCAAAGTGAAATCATCAAAAGTACCCTATAAACATTCACTGTAGACTTTTTTATCTTTATCCTTCTATAGGCCTCCAAATCCAATAGAATTCCTAGCAGCCTACTTGTTAAAAAACAAGACTCAGTTTGAAGAGCGAAGCTAATGGACAATACTGGGATAAAACTGAACAGATGACAAGAACATTGGCACCGCTTTATCTGTTAAAAACTTCATGCATTCAGGTTGATGACATTCAGTCAAGACTTAACCTTTGTGCAACTTCCATCTTAATGGACTGATTTTATTTAACGTTTGACATTGTATGTCTCTTGCAAAACTTCTGGTCCAATTGTTGTAAGTGACCTTAGAGAAATAAAATGTTTTCAAATGTAATGTCAATTATTTGATGGAATGTTTAGTTCTCAAGTAGCAGTTAAAAAAAAAAAATAGAATTTGTGGACTTTTCAAGTCCTATGCTCATGGTATAAAAAGCAAGCACATTACCAGTGCAAGGAAAACAGGACATGATTGCGGGGGGGGGGGGGTCTCTTCTCCACATGGGACAGAAAGAGGTGTAAACACCGTAACACTACGTTCAGAATGTGTAATCTTAGACTGAACAGTCTGAAATTGCGCCAGATTTATCAGTGTCAAATGTTCAATAAATTTGGTAATCTTTATACTGTGTAGTCTCACTTTGCACAACTTATTAGAAAAAGTGCAGAACCATCAGGCTGTGTTCATATGGAGTTTTTTGCAGGTGGATTTTGACCAAAAAAAGCCTCCCATTCATTTCAGTGGGAGTCAGTAGCATTTTTTTTTTTTTTTTCTTTTTTCTATAGCGGAAAAAAAGCGACATGACCTATCTTCAGGTGGATTCTGCCTGGAAAAACCCATTGAAGTCAATGGGAGAAGGAAAAAAAAACGCGACGTGGTTTCCACAAAAACCATGACGCGGTTTTTAAAGAGAAGCTTCAAGGTCCATACAGTGTGCTGGCAGCAAAAAAAGTGGGATGCTGGTGCTTGCACTTGCACATCAGTGGCCCCTGGGCTGTCTACAGCTATAGACGCATCAGGTACCTTGTGTGTCACCACACTAACACTATTGTGTTTCAAGATAAGACCCCATCACTGCACAGAATGAGGCAGTTAACTGTCTCCTCCCTTTCCCTTCTCCATAGGGTTTTGAGTGTCTTAGTGCAGATAAGGAGATCATCTGCCTGGTAAGTGGAGAAGAAAATGAATATCTTAAAGAATTCCAAGTTTCTTATATTCACCTGTATTTCTCATTTATGAAATATTTTGTAACTGGAGGCATACTTCAAATGTGGCCTGTTTTTGCTTCTACTAAATGGATGTACCTTAAATTCCTTGTTGATGTATATTGCCTTTGAATGGATTGTCGAGTAGAGTACAGAAGCTGAATGCCCTGCAAGTGAAGTGACCTTAGGTCAAGGGCAAATGAGTTCTTCCCCTGTCCTGCTATACTTAAAGGGAATCTGTCAGTGCAATTTGGGACACTAAACCACCCACACGTCCATATGGACCTGGGGTTTAGTGTCCCAAATCACCCTGTTATAACGCAATCCATGGCCGTATTAAAAATAAAAAAGCTTTGTACTCAGCCTGCCACTGTACTCCCCGCGCCTGCGCAATTCTTCAATGAAGCCAGAGGAATACGCCTCGGCTTCAGTGCGCATGCCTCGAAATTACGCAGTGAAGATTGACTTCACTGAAGAACAGCGCAGGCGCCGGGAGGCGTGCCTCATGAATAAGCCAGACCGATCTCACCAAACAGCGTCGATCGGACCCTTATCTAGGCAAGTATAAAGACTTTATTTTTAATGCGCCTGCGGATTGCATTACAACAGGGAGATTTGGGACACTAAACCCCAGGTCTATAAGGACCTGTGGGTAGTTTATTGTCCCAGATTGACCTGACAGATTCCCTTTAATCTGTTGCAGTATTCACAGTAGTGCTAGGACAAATAAAATGCTGGTTACACACAAACCCATAATGTGTGGTAAAGACTCATCCCTTCATTGGGCTCCAGAGAAGTTGAGTTCTGTGGTTTCTAACTCTTTTTTTTGTGTTCTGAATGAATGCTCTGTACGAGCTCACCTCAACAGTCCTGTTCAGAGAATTTTATGATAGAAAACACTAAAGCCAGTTCTGCTGTGCTAGCTTCCTCAGGGGACTCCTCAGGAACCCATAACAGTGAAATTGCTCTCCCTCCCCTTCCCACAGCCCTGTTTCTAAACTCTGTGATAAAGTATATCTGGTGTAATTTGCACCAAAAACTAACGTGCTGTGTACAACGTTTATCAAGTTTTTATTTTGCTTTAGACACTTTTCCAACTTGTGCCAAAGGGGCATGATCTAAGTTGCAACATCAGATTTATCAAGCAGCAAGAGACCCTTTAATAAATCTGGTGCAGTTTAAGACTGTCTAGTCTAATATGCTCAAGTCTTCTGTTTTCAGTCCTAAAATTCTGTGAACAGAGCTTTTGATGTGCTTGTAGACCTACAGTCTGCTGGATCACATCCACTATCTGCATAATCAGATGTCAACTGATTGAGGCAAAATTAACTGAAGTTTGTCCAGCACTGACAACCGCAGAAGCAAGGAGCATTCATTCAGAAGTCTGTGGGTCAGAGAACAAAACTTTTCTGGGGCCACAAGAGTAGTGGGGAATAAAACACAGCACACTAGGTTGTTCTATGTAGAAGCAGCATTTTATTTTAAATCTAAGTTCACATCTGTACCGGAGTCTCAGTCGCAGAAACTGCCAAAAATTGGCAGAGAGAGGTGTCACATGTGGAGATTGGTGGACCCCCATTATCTTCTGTTTAAGCAGTTTGGGTCCCCCAGTGGCATCTTGGAGACTACGGCACTAGTATGAACCTAGCGTAACTGTGACTATTTGAACAATACAAAAACGGATAAAGAATCTGTATTGGGCCATGTTAACCTCTGTCACATTTTTTTGTCATTTGTGATGGGAACTCAGCAACAAGCAGAGCTTTATTACCGTCAAGCATCAGACACCCCGTCAGAAAAGAACAGTATATAAGTCAATTACTACGGAAATCACAACTTGTATGTGAACAGAGCCTAATGTAGTACAGTCACCACAAGGCAGATTATAATATAGGAGTAAACTTTAAGCCGTTTCAACTAGTTTTTAATCCCCTTAAGGACACAGTCCCCCTTTTTCAAAAATGGCATGTCAATGTATATGGTAATAACGCTTTAACTTACCCAAGTACTTTTAATATTTTTATTTTACCATATCTCTGCTTTGTTGGCATCATCTTTTAACTGTCCTTTAATTTACTTAGGATATTAGAAGGCTTACAAGTTGTGTTTTTTTTTTTTTTGTTTTTTTTTTAGAATTTCCAAAACCCATTTTATAGGGCTCAGTTCACTTCTAAAGGGGATTTTAACCCATTAACGCAAAATGACGTACCTGCATGTACGTTAACCCCTTAGATGCTGCGGTCAAATATGACCGTGGCATCCAAGGGGTTGCGCTATAATAATGGCACCCCCCGTGGTGAGATGGGGGGGGGGTGCCGTTATGAATTTTCTGCAGCCCGGGGTCTGGCCAGTGACCCCAGGCTGCTAGGACCCCCAAGTACTTGGTTGATCCTGCCGGAGGTAATGATTTTTCGCCATCTTACCTCACAAAATATGCTATAAAAAGTGATCAAAAAGTCATATGTACCCTAAAACAGTACCAATAAAAAGCACAGATTGGACCACAAAAAATAAGCCCTCAACCAACTCTGTATACCCAAAAATAAAAATGTTACGCCTCTCAGAATATGGCGATGTAAAAATAATTGATTTCTTTCCCCATTTGGGTTTTTGTTTTGCAAAATTATCGCATAAAAAAAAAACAATATAAATGAGGTATCGCCGTAATTGTACTGACCTGCAGAATATAGGTAACATGTTACTTATGCTGTACGCTGCGTGGTGAAAAGCTTAAAAGGTAAAACGCAATGCTATAATTGATGGGGTTTTTTTATTCCACCAAATCAAAATTTAAGTTAATAAAATGTATTCAATAAGTTGTAGGCGCCCAAAGCATCATTACAAAATGCATCTCATACTGCAAAAAAAAAAAAAAAAAAAAAAATGGCTACATCACCAAAAAAATAAAGAAAATATAGCTTGTACAATCTGAAGACAAAAACTCCCAAAATCGCCAAATCATTAGAACATAACTGGCTGCGGCAGGAAGGGAATGTATAAGCTGTGCGAGCGTATATTAGGGTACAAACCAGATTTAGAGGTTACACCCCCAAATCATAGGAGCTACTGGGGAAATAGTAGGGAATTTGGTGTTCCCAATGTACTCCGCACAGCTTACGTATTCATTCTTCACCATCCACTGTGCAGTCACGCCTGGGATACTAATGCTCACTACACCCATTGATAAATTGAGGGGTGCAGTTCAAACTGCAGTTTATGCCCACCCTGGTGTACCCAAGATAACGTACTTCATGTCATATCTGGGTATAAACTGATATTTGGGCACAGAAACAAGCACAGAAGGGATGGAGCGTTATTTGTATTTGGGCGCACAGATTTGGATGGTTTCATTTTTGGACACTTTTGACACGCCATGACACTTTTGCAGAGCTCCTGAAATGCTAGTAAATTGGAATCTCCTGAGATGTGACCCCATTTTGGAAACTACACCCCTGAAGGGATTTATCCTGGGGTACAGTGAGCATTTTTAACCCCCAAGTGTTGCTATAATTTAATTTACAGAAATGAATATGCAGCTGATTGTGAAAGGAGAAAATGGCAATTTTTCCAGGAATCCGTCATTTCAGTGCGTAATATGTTGTGCCCGGCTTGTATCAGAGACAGGGGCGTAACTACCGGGGTAGCAGCTGCCACAGGGCGGGGGGACATTACGGGGCCCCGCGGGCCCCCGATGCTTTTTTTTTTTTTTTTTTTTTTATAAATAGGCCGTTACCTGCTGGAGTAACCCCAGCAGGTAACGGGCCCTATATACTTACCGTTCCCCGGGGTCCCACTCACGGCCGCCTGTGCTTTCCGATTCTGCGGAGGCGGCTGTGAGCAGGAGCGGGGATCGGTATGTGAGGCCGCGGGCCGAACACCACAATCTCTGCTATCATTATACTCCGGGATCTTTTCAGACCCCGGAGTATAACACCATGTAACAATTTTCAAAAAAAATATCGGGCTCTGCAAAAGTGGCATGGTGTCCAAAAACCAAACTGCTCCAAAAGCCAAAATAGCTCTCCTTCCCGGCTTTGCCCAAACAGCAGTTTATACCACATATGACATTAAGTACATTATCCTGGGTACAACAGTGTCATACATGTGGGCATAAACTGCTGTTTGGGCACACAACAGGGCACAAATGTGAAGCTTCTGTGAGCGTTATGAGCTTTTGGACCGTTGATTTAGATTGTTGGTTTTTGGATGCCATCTAACGTTTGCAGATACCCTAAAATTGCACTACAAAATGGGGTAACTTCTTGGGGAATTTCAGTTTATTGGCATCTCCAGGGATCTGCAAAAACAACATGGCATCCATAAAGTCCCTCTATATCTAGACTACTTAATAGTTTTAGGAGTGTATGTCTCTGATGACACAAAGTGGACACAACATATTGGGCACTGAAATGGCATATTTCTATAAAAATTTCAAATTTCACATTGTACATTAATTTTGGGAAGCAGTCTTGGGCTCAAAATGATAATACTCCTTGAGAAATTCTTTGAGAGGTGTAGTTTCTAAAATGGGGTCACTTTTGGGTGGTTTCCATTTTATTGGTACTTTAGGAGCTCTGCAAATGCGACATGGCACCTGAAAACTATTCCAGCAAAATCTGCCCTCCAAAAGCCAAATAGCACTCTTTCCATTCTGAGCCCCGCCATCTACCCATACAGCAGTTTACAACCACACATGGGGTATTGGCGTGTTCAGGAGAAATTGTGTAACAAACTGTGGGTTGTTTTTCTTCATTAACACCTTAAGGGGGCGTTCACACTACCGTTGGTGACCGTCAGTAGTGTCCGTTGCTATTGTCCGTTACAAGATTTTAGCATCGGACACTAGCTGAACTGTCAGAAATCCGTTAAAATTTCCATTCATTTCAATGGGTTTTTATATTGTGTCCGTTTACACCAAATCCATCAGAAGTCCGTTTTTTTTTCGCGGACAAAAAAATCCTACATGCAGGACTTTTTGTCCGTTTGATAAAAACGGATTCTTGACGGACAGCAAGTGTCCGTTATTTTTTTAACATTGAAGTCTATGGGTAACGGACTTACAGTTACTGTCCGTTATTTTATGTCCGTTTTTTTTTTTTTCTGCGCATGCTCAGAAAGTACAAGAGAGAGAAAAAAAAAAAGTTCATCACCAAAAAAATATAAAAAAGGTGTTCAAACACCAAAAAAATAAAAAAAAAAGTTTTGCACTCCTGTGCCCTGTACTTCCACCAGTCAGTCTGAAAATCTACTTCAACTGTTTCACTATATGTTTAACTAAATTTGTTTTTCATGACAGTGATTTTTGAAGATAAATTTATATACAATAAAATATTTTAATAAAGTTTTTTTTTATTAAAACAAATGTGTTTTTTTTTATCCACAAAATTAAAAACAGAGCCGAAAGAATGAACAAACACGCTTTCTTTAAAATTGGTGTCAGGGGAGGGACCCTCGGTGGACAAGGTGTATGTTTACACTTTGTCCACTGAGGGCCTCCCCCACTCATGACACCACCCTTTAAGAAAGCATGTACAAAACACAAACTCAGGCAAAAGAATGAACAAACACGCTTTCTTTAAAGGCAATGTCAGGGGAGGGACCCTCGGTAGACAAAGAGTATGTTTACACTTTGTCCACTGAGGGCCACCCCTCCCATGACACCACCCTTTAAGAAAGCATGTACAAAACACAAACTCAGGCAAAAGAATGAACAAACACGCTTTCTTTAAAGGCAATGTCAGGGGAGGGACCCTCGGTGAAAAAAGTGTATGTTTACACTTTGTCCACTGAGGGCCACCCCCCCCATGACACCACCCTTTAAGAAAGCATGTACAAAACACAAACTCAGGCAAAAGAATGAACAAACACGCTTTCTTTAAAGGCAATGTCAGGGGAGGGACCCTCGGAGGACAAAGTATATGTTTACACTTTGTCCACTGAGGGCCAACCCCCCCATGACACTACCCTTAAGAAAGCATGTGCAAAAGACAACTGAGGAATAAAAAAAAGTCTGTGGCAGTAGCAAGCATTGAAAATGGAGCAGTCTGCATGCTGAGTAATAAAGTCTCTCATTTTCAGTGCTCAGGACTTTAATCATCGAGACTTTTCAGCACATTTGACTGTCCAAAAAAAGTTTTAAAAAAAATTCCAATAAAAAAAACTTACACTCTGCCATCCTGCCAGTCCACCCAACCTGCGTTGGAAACAAAAAAAAGCTGCAAAATTGTCCCTCATGCGGCTGACAGCAACTGTAGCTCGTGGGCCAGATGAGTCGAGACCATGTAACCCAGACTCAGACTGGGTGTCAACTGGCAACAGTTCCAATGTCAGCAGGAAGTTATGGAGGACCACCCAGGCTTTCACAATGTCATCCACAGATTCTGGCTTCAGCTGGATAGCAGTGGTAAAAATTCGCCATTTCGAAGTGAGGATCCCAAACGCACACTCCACAAGTCTCCGGGCTCTTGATAGTCTGTAGTTGTAGATTCTTTTCTGGAAGTTGAGTCCACGGCTGGAGTACGGTTTCAGAAGGTTTCCACACATCTAGAAGGCCTCGTCGCCAACAACCACAAACGGCATAGGAGGTCCATCAGTTCCAGGAATTGGCTTTGGTGCTGGCAATCCGAAATTTCCAGAATAGATTCTCCATCCCATGTCAGAGTCCTTGAAGATTCTGGAGTCGTTGGTGCAGCCGTATGCCCCAATGTCCACAGCCAAAAATTGATACTGGGCATCAGCAATGGCCATCAGCACAATGGAAAAATACTTCTTGTAGTTGAAGAACAGGGAGCCACTCCTTGCAGGTTTCTGGGTACGGATGTGCTTTCCATCAACTGCTCCTACACAGTTTGGAAAACGTGTCACCTCCCAGAACTTTTCTGCAATGTCCTTCCGTTCGGTAGATGGATGTGGGAGAAATTCTTCACGCAGCAAATCCCACAGAGCCTGGCAAGTATCCCGGACGATGTAGGAGATGGTCAACTTGCCAAGGCGGAACTGGAAGTGCATGGAGGAGAAGCTCTCGCCTGTTGCCAGATACCTTGAAAAAAAAATAAATAAATAAAAATTAAAGTAAATATATATATATATATATATATATATACACACACATTTGAAATACAGTGTTGATATTCACCGAAGGGTCACTGTCAAGCGCTCCTCTGGTGTAACGCTTCTCCTCAAGTGGGTGTCCTGCCTCTGGAGTCTTGTTGACAGCCGCCGAAGAAGTTCATCAAAGCTGGGAATGGACATACGCAGATAATCGTGGAACTTCTCTGGATGTTAAACCACTAAAGATATATATCTAATAGCAAAGTGCGTGTACTAACACCATAGAATAAATCCAAAATAATATAATTTTTAGTATACTTAAAAATTAACTTTTATTAATATCCACTAAAAGTATATTTATAAAAATAACACCTAATATATGATGGTGCCGAAATATGAATGGGGTCATACAGTGCTGGCCAAAAGTATTGGCACCCCTGCAATTCTGTCAGATAATACTCAATTTCTTCCAGAAAATGATTGCAATCACAAATGCTTTGGTAATAATATCTTCATTTATTTTGCTTGCAATGAAAAAACACAAAAGAGAATGAAAAAAAAGTCAAATCATTGATCATTTTACACAAAACTCCAAAAATGGGCCGGACAAAAGTATTGGCACCCTCAGCCTAATACTTGGTAGCACAACCTTTAGACAAAATAACTGCGAACAACCACTTCCGGTAACCATCAATGAGTTTCTTACAATGCTCTGCTGGAATTTTAGACCATTCTTCTTTGGCAAATTTCTCCAGGTCCCTGAGATTTGAAGGGTGCCTTCTCCAAACTGCCATTTTGAGATCTCTCCACAGGTGTTCTATGGGATTCAGGTCTGGACTCATTGCTGGCCACTTTAAAAGTCTCCAGTGCTTTCTCTCAAACCATTTTCTAGTGCTTTTTGAAGTGTGTTTTGGGTCATTGTCCTGCTGGAAGACCCATGACCTCTGAGGGAGACCCAGCTTTCTCACACTGGGCCCTACATTATGCTGCAAAATTTGTTGGTAGTCTTCAGACTTCATAATGCCATGCACACGGTCAAGCAGTCCAGTGCCAGAGGCAGCAAAGCAACCCCAAAACATCAGGGAACCTCCGCCATGTTTGACTGTAGGGACCGTGTTCTTTTCTTTGAAGGCCTCTTTTTTTCCCTGTAAACTCTATGTTGATGCCTTTTCCCAAAAAGCTCTACTTTTGTCTCATCTGACCAGAGAACATTCTTCCAAAAAGTTTTGGGCTTTCTCAGGTAAGTTTTGGCAAACTCCAGCCTGGCTTTTTATGTCTCTGGGTCAGAAGTGGGGTCTTCCTGGGTATCCTACCATAGAGTCCCTTTTCATTCAGACGCCGACGGATAGTACGGGTTGACACTGTTGTACCCTCGGACTGCAGGGCAGCTAGAACTTGTTTGGATGTTAGTCGAGGTTCTTTAGCCACCATCCGCACAATCTTTCATTGAAATCTCTCGTCAATTTTTCTTTTCCGTCCACATCTAGGGAGGTTAGCCACTGTGCCATGGGCTTTAAACTTCTTGATGACACTGCACACGGTAGACACAGGAACATTCAGGTCTTTGGAGATGGACTTGTAGCCTTGAGATTGCTCATGCTTCCTCACAATTTTGCTTCTCAAGTCCTCAGACAGTTCTTTGGTCTTCTTTCTTTTCTCCATGCTCAATGTGGTACACACAAGGACACAGGACAGAGGTTGAGTCAACTTTAATCCATTTCAACTGGCTGCAAGTGTGATTTAGTTATTGCCACCACCTGTTCTGTGCCACAGGTAAGTAACAGGTGCTGTTAATTACACAAATTAGAGAAGCATCACATGATTTTTCAAAGGGTGCCAATACTTTTGTCCACCCCCTTTTTTATGTTTGGTGTGGAATTATATCCAATTTGGCTTTTTGACAATTCTTTTTGTGGTTTTCCATTGAAGACAAATTAAATGAAGATATTATTACCAAAACATTTGTGATTGCAATCATTTTCTGGAAGAAATTGAGTATTATCTGACAGAATTGCAGGGGTGCCAATACTTTTGGCCAGCACTGTACATAGTTATCCTATGTAGTTATCCTAGGTAGCCTACCTAAAAATAGGGGAATAGTGTGGTGAAAACCAATGTCCCTTCACAACCAACCCCTAAATCTTATATTTCCAGTATCTAAATGCCAATTCAATAAAGGGGAAGAGTGAGGGATGCATCCATATGAGGTAAACACACACATACACACTAACTGGCTAGAGGTCGGTAAAAGACCGACCAAAGTGTCTAACTAGCCACTACCTTGGGAGCTTACATTACACTCCCACAATTGGCTACCTAATATCACAAACAAACACCAAAGACAATACAAAAGAGGTAATTGTCCTCCCTCCTAGCCTGCCTGACGCGTTTCTGCTGAACTAAACCAGCTCATCAGAGGCAAATGCATAAGGGCAAAGCAGAGTGCACTGTAGATATAACTGCCTCAATAATTTAGAGCGTCTAATATATAGCCCGGCCGGCCGTGATGAATGACCGCAAGTGCCAGCGCGCACAGCCTAGCTTGATATACGCTAAGCCCCACCCCTTAGCAGTCAGCGTCATTGGAGGTGCGCCCAATCACCAGGCGCCAACACCCAGAAGATCCAGACAATGCTGTTAGAAAGGAACGCCCAAAGAAGGCGTTCCCTAAGAGCTAGAAAGACGCATATTCGCGTCCATGGTAATGCCCGGACCCTAACATTGCGGTAAATATCAAAATCGGGCCACAGAGATAAAAGACACCATGAGAGGTACCAAATGACACCAACAAAGAGCCAAAATTGGCTATTGCGATAACAACACGAGTAAATAAGGCTCAAACACATGAACCACTATATAGACTTCATAGGAGACATCAAACACACAGAAAGAATAAAATATCTCAGCAGAATGGAATTGACAATGGAGAGGACACACATAAAGGAATATGGGTTTGATTAAATCAAAAGGGGATGGGGGAGGAAAAGAACATAAGGTTTAAAAGAGGGGGTAGGACTAGCTAAATATGTGACTCGCTAGACAACGTGGATAAGGGAGAGGAGAGGGATATGACATATTAGGTGTTCTTTTTATAAATATACTTTTAGTGGATATTAATAAAAGTTAATTTTTAAGTGTACTAAAAATTATATTATTTTGGATAACATTTCTGGATGTTGTCGCAGTGCTCCATACAGGCTTGAATACACTCCCCTTGTCATGCAGGCGGATGTAATGGGATGGACCCAGAATCGTCGCCTTTGACGCCGCCTCTGCCTTCTCCACTTCTCCCTCAGCCGGATCACCTCTAGGTCAAATAAAAGAGATGGTGGAATCATTTTCAAAAAATAACAGCAGCACCACAAGAAGAACTGGAACACAGGAACGATACTCTCCTCTCCAAAGCTGGCTCCAGACTGAATTGTCAGCTCTTCTTCCTGCTTTTATATTCTCTCTGTCGTCATTCTGTATTTATGGCAACCAATTAAGCAAAAAAAACGGACTAGAAATTAACGGACACAAACGATATGGTTTACTGTCCGTTTTTTATGTATTTTTAACGGATTGAGTTTAACGGATCCGTAAAAAAAACGGACACATAGGTATCATTTACAGTCCGTTGGTGTCCGTTATTGTAGGTGTCCGTTTTTTTTTTTTTTTTTTAACGGACACCTTCATTTACAACGGTAATGTGAACCCTACCTAAGAATGAAAAAATTGAGACTAAATGGACAGTTTATAGGAAAAAAATAATTTTTCATTTTTTAGGTCCCAATGCTAATAAAATCTGTGAAACAGCTGTGAGGTCAAAATGCTCACTATACCTCTTGACAAATTCTATAAGGGGTGTAGTTTCCAAAATGGGGTCACTGTTTAGGAGTTTCCATTGTATTGGTACTTTAGGGGCTCTGCAAATATGACATGGCACCTGAAAAATATTCCAGCAAAATCTGCCCTCCAAAAGTCAAATAGCGCTCTTTCCATTCTGAGCCTCGCCATGTACCCATACAGCAGTTTGTAAGCACATATGGGGTATTCACGTGTTCGGGAGCAATTGTTTAACTAACTCTGGTGTGCTTTTTCTTCATTAACCCCTTTTAAAAATGAAAAATTTGGGGCTAAATTGACAGTTGATTGGAAAAAAAGTAATTTTTCATTTTCACGTCCAATAAAATCTGTGAAACAGCTGTGGCGTCAAAATGCTCACTATACCCCTTGATATGTTCTGTGAGGGGTGTAGTTTCCAAAACGGGGTCACTTTTGGGGGTTTCCATTGTATTGGTACTCTAGTTACTCTTCAAATGCAACATGGCACCTGAAAACTGTTCCAGCAAAATCTGCCCTCCAAAAGCCAAATAGCGCTCTTTCCATTCCGAGCCCTGCAATGTAGCCATACAACAGTTTGTAACCACACATGGGGTATTCACGTGTTCAGGAGCAATTGTTTAACAAACTGTGGGGTACTTTTTCTCCTTTAACCCCTTGTGAAAACGAAAACTTTGGGGTTAAAGTGACATTTTAGTAATTTTTCATTTATACATCCCAATGTTAATAAAATCTGTGAAACGGCTGTGGGGTCAAAATGCTCACTATACCCCTTGATAAATTCTGTCAGGGGTGTAGTTTCCAAAATGGGGTCACTTTTGGAGGCTTTCCATCGTTTTGGTACTCTAGGGGCTCTGCAAATGAGACATGGCACCCGGAAACTATTCCCGCAAAATCTTCTTTTCAAATACCCAGTGTCGCTCCTTCCCTTCCGTGTGCTGCCGTGTGCCCAAACATCAGTTTACACCCACATGTGGGGTATTTCTGTGCTCAGGAGAAATTGCATGACAAACTGTGAGATGCATTTTCTCATTTAACCCTTTTTGAATGTATTAATTTTAGGGTTAAATGAAGGTGTTATTGAAAAAAAATGAAATGTCTAACTTTCACCTCCATATTGTTTTAATTCCTGTGAAATGCTAAAAGGGTTAACAAACTTCTGAAATGCTGTTTTGAATTATCTGAGGGGTGCAGTTTTGAAAATGTTGTAATTTATGGAGGTTTCTAATATATAGGCCTTTATAATCCTCTTCAGAACTGAAGTTGTCCCTAAGAAATTAGTTTCGGAAATTTTCTTGTAAATCTAGAAAATTGCTGTTAAACTTGTAAGCCTTCTAACATCCAAAATAAATTAAAGGACAATTAAAGGATGATGCCAATATAAAGCAGATATATGGTAGATAATATTTATTGATGTATTTGTGTGATATGACTATCTGTCTGATAAGCAGAGCATTTCACATTTGGAAAATTGTGATTTTTTTTCCAAATTTCCATCAAATTCCCTATTTTTTTCTAAATAAATACAAAAATATTGATCAATGTTTACCACTAACATGAAGTACAATGTGTCACGAAAAAACAATCTAAAAATCACTTGTTTAAGTTAAAGCATCTCAAAGTTATTGCCATATAAAGTGACATATGTCAGTTTTGAAAAATGAGGCCTGGTCATTAACGCACTTTTAGGCCCAGTCCTTAAGGGGTTAAAGGCCTATATATTAGAAACTCCCATAAATCATCCCATTTTCAAAACTGTACCCCTCAAATTATTCAAAACTGCAACTCTTTAATAGTTTCTCAGGAATTAAAACAATATGGAGGTGAAATTTAGACATTTTTTTTTTTTTTTTAAAGAATGCTTTACCCCCCTTCCAGACCAGGCACATTTTCAAGTTTTTTGTATGTGCAGTTTTGGAGCACTATAACATTTTTATCATTTGCGTTATTCAACTAATTTCTGCGTCTTTTTTCTGTGACACATAGGGCTTTATTTTTATATTTTTATTTTTGCATGTGCATATAAACAAAAGAGGAGGGAAAATGTGTCTGTTTTTCACTTTTAATTTTTTTTTTTTTTTTTTAACACAAAGTGCTACTAAAAAACTTTATAAAATACGTTTTTACTCTCCTTTATGGTAATTTTTATTTTGTATGGTGTCGTCGGGGGTGGGGCTATAACCTTTAATAAGGGAGTTTTATTGGTGTATTATTTTATTTATTTTTTTATTATTTTATTTACTTTTATTTTTTATTTTATTTTTTTACTTTTCTATACTTTTTTTAAATTTATTTTTTTTTACATTGTGTTCCCATAAGGTCATAATAGACCTTTGGGGACATCTGATCACTTTTTTTTGGGGGGGGGGGGAGGGAGGCGCAAAAAGGAGGCGCCCATAGCGCTGTATACAGCACTCATTGAGCGCTGTATACACAGCAATCGGGAAGGCAGGGAAGGTAATAAACCTTCCCTGTCTTCTCTCTGGGAGCTCCGGCTGAAGTTACAGCCAACTCCCAGAGAGACGTCCTTGCAGAAATAGACAAGTCTTTCAGACGTATATACCCAATGGGCGGTACGGAAGTGGTTAATTTAGCCCTAAAATTTACACATTCACAAGTGTATTCACAAATGCATCACAAAAGTTATATAATTACTCCTGCACATGGACATACCCTATGTGTGGATGTAAACTGATTTATGAACACATGGCAGTGCATCGAAGTCAGAAGAGCCACTGGGTGTTTGAATAGCAGATTCTGCTGGAATAGTTTTCAGGTGCCAAGTCTCATTTGCAGAGCCCCTAAAGTGACCCCAGTCTGGAAACTACACTCCTCAATGAATTTATCAATCACCCCACAATTTGATACACAGTTTCTTCCAAGTACAGAAATACCCCTCCTGTGGATAAAAAAAAAAAGGGTACACAGCAGGGCACAGACATTAAAGGGGTATCCCCATGAACATATTAAATTAAATTTGCACACATAAAAGTTATTCATTTTTGCAATTACAAATTTTCCAGAGTTTTAAAGGTTTTCTCTAATATTATCAGTGTTGATATCTGTTGTCTTTAAAGGTTGCCAATGGATACGACCATGAATGCAAGAATTTTCTATACTCTGAAACCCAGCCACGATTTCCTTATTATAGCTGGGTTATCTTCTCATGCGTGTAGTGTACCTGCTGGATATCCTGGCCACAATAATTAAATCACGGCTGGCTTTCCAGATCATAGAAAGAGGCAGACAATAGAAAGTACTAAGGACTGTCACCACTAAGCTGTGTAATGAAAATCTTTAAAATTCTGCAAAAAAATGGATTTTTATACTCACCGTAAAATCCTTTTCTCGTTGTCTCGTAATCATCCCTTTTCGCAGCTTTTATAAATCACCCATTTTTATCCATGACAACTGAAGTGATAAGTTTTCATGCAGAATATTGCACAGCTCATACACCCACACCAAGCCAGCCCATGACATGTCACTTTCTTCGTGGGCTATGCACTGATGATGTCCAAAGTAAGAGGTGGTCATAATAATGTGACTTGACTGTGTATACATGTACTGTATGTATATATATTTGGCTTGAGTGCTTTAATTTTATTTTTCCTTTTTCTTTTAATTCTCTGGGTTTTTCCTTTCCATTCACTGAGGTGTGGAGGGGTTGTGGCCCTTTTTATTTCGACAGGTTTCCTCTCTTGAGATGGGCAGTCTCCTCACATGGCTGCTGTCATAGGCTTCAGAAAAGTAAGTGTAATTGTTTTCTGTTATCAGCTATATCTACATCCAGATTCACACAGGCAAGATTTTACTATGGGACCGACGGAAATAGTTGAATACAGCATTCCATTACCATGCTGTGATTGTCTTACACGCACAATACTGTTCACATAGGGAATTCAGCGCACTGTCGGCTTTCTAGCGGTATATAAATCCGCATATGCATGATGACATGAAAGGTCCTCTTTAAGCATATTTAATGACCATGGAGGCCACCTCTGTTCCTGAGACTATTGACTATAATGGGGCTCACTGTCTTTAATCTTAAAGTGGCGGATGAAAAAGCTGTGCATGCAGCACTTTTTCATCTGACGATTTTAGGTGGACTTTGCGATGGAGAATGCGATGCAAATATGAACACAGCCTGAGCTCTTTAAATCTGTACAAGATACTGGTTCGAATCCAAGACACCTCATTAGTGGTACTAACACTGGCAGTCAATGACACAGACTGAGAATCTGACCAATAACCTTTTATTCAGAACGGTAAATTTTCAAGTTGAAAGTTTTCAAATTTTTTAATAATCACCCTAAGAAGCAGGGATCGAAGGGAGGAGAGAGATGTGGGAAAGTCTTTATTATAATTACACATGTATATTTAAATTTGTGACTTAAAATAGATTTTTAAGTTTAGGAGCCATTGGCTCCTACATTTTTTTTCTGTTTTTTTTTTTTTTTTAAATCAGATTTGCTACAAAAAACTAATTTTCACAGTGAAATGCTCATAAGAAGAATAAAAAGTTGAATAAAAACCTCTTACCTATTTCCTATCAGAAAAAAAAAATGTACAATATACAATATTTTTTTACATGTTTTTTATTATTTTTCTGACGCAATTCTTCCATTACAAAAGTATGAAAACATGACAGAAGACTGCATGTTTACGTTAGTATCAATGGGAACAGACACAGATGGAGGGGGCTCTGTGTCTGGCAGGGGGGGGAATAAACTAGTGGGGAAAGAGGTAGAGATGGGGTCATGGCTCTGTCGCAGCAAAGCAACAATTAAAAGCATAACACATGAAAAAGTGGCGTGTCTTGATAGGAGGGAGGTTTAACCTACAACATGGTGAAACAGCATCTTGGAATGCAAAGGGGGAGGGTTGGAGTGGGGGGGCGGAGACCTGAGAAATGGGGGGGGGGGGAACACAAAATAGGAGAATGAGGAGGAACAGGCGGGTTTAGAGAGGAGAGGTATTTGGGAAAGAGAATTGGAAGGCGGAGGAATAGTAAAAGGTATTACAGAGAAGCCAGACCTGTTGATGGGCTCGTCTGGCCTAAGTTCTGAGACCAGGTGTTCCAGATGTCGGACGTGTAGGAATTCATGGAGCCAAGCCATAATGGATGTGGGAGACCTAGACTTCCATCACCTTGGGATGAAAGAACTGGCCTCAACTAACCTAACAGCCAGTGGCATAACTAGGAATGGCTGGGCCCCAAGGTGAACATTTGACATGCCTTCCCCCCCGGAACCGCCGCCCCCAATTGAAAAGACCCCAGAGTATAATGATAGCAGTGTTTGTGGGGTTCGCGGTAGCAGCTGCCACAGAGCGCTGGACCCCCTAATGTCCCAGGCCCTGTGGCAGCCGCTACCGCTGCTACCCCGGTATTTACACCCCTGCTAATACCAATGAGTTTGCGGTGGTACTTGTTAATTTTGTAGGGAAAAATGGAAAGTGCAGGGTTATCATCCAGGGCTACTCCTGTGACCGCTTCAACAATCCCACAAACCTCGCACCAAAAGGGTCGTATTAGGGGGGAAGTTCCACTAGTTGTGTAGCATCATCCTCCGGTCCGTCCCACAGTGCCAGCAGCGATCAGAGGCTGGGGGGAAAATCTCATGAAGAACAGAGGGTACTCTGTGCTAGCATGATAGGATTTTATAGTTTGCTTCCTGAGCTTTACAGGAGATGGAGAATATATGGCTTAACCTACAGACGAAGAGCCATAGTGGTATGAAGTTCCCTCTCCCAGCCCTTAACAAGGGCCAGCAAGGAGTCATCTGGTGTGTCAGAGAATAAGCTGTAGACAGTCGAGATGAGATGGGACGGCATAGTTAAAGATTTGCAGAGTTTTTCAAACTGTGACAGGGGTACGTTTCAGCGAGTTGTAACAGTGATGGAGTTGAAGGTACTGCCAGTTTGTGGCGAGTGTCCTAGCATGTGAGGGCACAAAGTCAGAATAGGGAAGGATTTGTTGAAGATTTTGATGCAGTTTTTTGAGCCAAAGCCAGGAATGAGTTGAGCAGCAGTGAGAAGAATAAGAGCTTGTTTATATTTCTCATTCCCTTTGGCTGAAAAAACCGCAGCTATTTCTGCAACATGGAGCCTTAGCCTAAAAAGGATTTCCCTGAAACGTGCACCTACTGACAGATTCCCTTCACATGAGTGAGGGCTCTCCCTAGTGATCCTTATGTGGCTGTATAAAATGAGCAAGGAAAGGGTTTCAGCATGCATGGAAAATAAAAAGCAAGGATAAATCAGACACTTCTAATAATGGCCACTTATTTTCTAATGTGTCAACAGGAATTCTAACTAAAATGCAATGCACCAATAATAAATAAAAGGGTAAATTAAATTATACAGATCCAGTAAATTGCAGTTAAAGCTAATTGCACTACAGGTAGAAAGAAAGGCTCATTTGCAGGGACATAGCAATCGCCTTCCTACAAATAAAGAAGACACCAGTGTTACACATAGCACCTGGTAAATGGTTACACCTCTGCTTGTGTGTGATTGTGTGCTTTGTAATATGGTGCAAACATTTTCCTCTAGAAGCACTGAAGAAGAAGCACAGTACTTCTAGAGCAGAGCTCCTCTAATTTATGACATGCGATGGAACATGCTGCAATATTTTTTTTCTTGTGGAGCCCAAGAAGAAATTTAAATCACTTAGTTTTGTTACAGTAGTATGCAAGCCTCCACTTTAATACAGAGTGACACGTTATTCAGGATGTATGCTGTGTGAATCCTAAATATGCTTATAGGTATGAGGCCTAAAACCCATCTTCTTCAAATACAACACTTGAAAGATAGACCCAACCTAAAGGGAAGATATAATTCTAATTACGTTACACTAGGGTCATTCTGTTTGTCAATCTCACAAAGAACTGTTGCGACTCCTTGCAGTTAAAATTATATATATACACAGTACAGACCAAAAGTTTGGACACACCTTCTTATTCCAAGAGTTTTCTGTATTTTCATGACTATAAAAATTGTAGATTCACACTGAAGGCATCAAAACTATGAATTAACACATGTGGAATTATATACTTAACAAAAAAGTGTGAAACAACTGAAAATATGTCTTATATTCTAGGTTCTTCAAAGTAGCCACCTTTTGCTTTGATTACTGCTTTGCACACTCTTGGCATTCTCTTGAGGAGCTTCAAGAGGTAGTCACCTGAAATGGTCTTCCAACAGTCTTGAAGGAGTTCCCAGAGATGCTTAGCACTTGTTGGCCCTTTTGCCTTCACTCTGCGGTCCAGCTCACCCCAAACCATCTCGATTGGGTTCAGGTCTGGTGACTGTGGAGGCCAGCTCATCTGGCGTAGCACCCCATCACTCTCCTTCTTGGTCAAATAACCCTTACACAGTCTGGAGGTGTGTTTGGGGTCATTGTCCTGTTGAAAAATAAATGATGGTCCAACTAAACGCAAACCGGATGGAATAGCACGCCGCTGCAGGATGCTGTGGTAACCATGCTGGTTCAGTATTCCTTCAATTTTGAATAAATCCCCAACAGTGTCACCAGCAAAGCACCCCCACACCATCACACCTCCTCCTCTATGCTTCACCGTGGGAACCAGGCATGTAGAGTCCATTCGTTCACCTTTTCTGCGTCGCACAAAGACACAGTGGTCGGAACCAAAGATCTCAAATTTGGACTCATCAGACCAAAGCACAGATTTCCACAGGTCTAATGTCCATTCCTTGTGTTCTTTAGCCCAAACAAGTCTCTTCTGCTTGTTGCCTGTCCTTAGCAGTGGTTTCCTAGCAGCTATTTTACCATGAACGCCTGCTGCACACAGTCTCCTCTTAACAGTTGTTGTAGAGATGTGTCTGCTGCTAGAACTCTGTGTGGCATTGACCTGGTCTCTAATCTGAGCTGCTGTTAACCTGCGATTTCTGAGGCTGGTGACTCGGATTAACTTATCCTCCGCAGCAGAGGTGACTCTTGGTCTTCCTTTCCTGGGACGGTCCTCATGTGAGCCAGTTTCTTTGTAGCGCTTGATGGTTTTGGCCACTGTACTTGGGGACACGTTCAAAGTTTTCCCCAATTTTTCAGACTGACTGACTTTCATTTCTTAAAATAATGATGGCCACTCAATCAAAGCAAAAGGTGGCTACTTTGAAGAACCTAGAATATAAGACATGTTTTCAGTTGTTTCACACTTTTTTGTTAAGTATATAATTCCACATGTGTTAACTCATAGTTTTGATGCCTTCAGTGTGAATCTACAATTTTTATAGTCATGAAAATACAGAAAACTCTTGGAATGAGAAGGTGTGTCCAAACTTTTGGTCTGTACTGTGTGTGTGTGTGTGTGTGTGTGTGTGTGTGTGTGTGTGTGGGTATATATATATATATATATATATGCATACATACATACATACATACATATACACACACACACACACATATATATATACACATATATACATATACACACACACACACACACACACGTGGACAAAATTGTTGGTACCCCTCAATTAATGAAAGAAAAACCCACAATGGTCACAGAAATAACTTGAATCTGACAAAAGTAATAATATATAAAAATTCTATGAAAATGAACAAATGAAAGTCAGACAATGCTTTTCAACCATGCTTCAACAGAATTTTTAAAAAAAGAAAACTCATGAAACAGGCCTGGACAGAAATGATGGTACCTTTAACTTAATATTTTGTTGCACAACCTTTTGAGGCAATCACTGCAATCAAACGATTCCTGTAACTGTCAATGAGACTTCTGCACCTCTCAGCAGGTATTTTGGCTACTCCTCATGAGCAAACTGCTCCAGTTGTCTCGGGTTTGAAGGGTGCCTTTTCCAGACGGCATGTTTCAGCTCCTTCCAAAGATGTTCAATAGCATTTAGGTCAGGGCTCATAGAAGGCCACTTCAGAATAGTCCAATGTTTTCCTCTTAGCCATTCTTGGGTGTTTTTAGCTATGTGTTTTGGGTCATTATCCTGTTGCAAGACCCATGACCTGTGACTGAGACCAAGCTTTCTGACACTGGGCAGCACATTTCTCTCTAGAATCCCTTGATAGTCTTGAGATTTCATTGTACCCTGCACAGATTCAAGACACCCTGTGCCAGATGCAGCAAAGCATCCCCAGAACATAACAGAGCCTCCTACATGTTTCAAAGTAGGGACCGTGTTCTTTTCAAGATAGGCTTCATTTTTCCGTCTGTAAACACAGAGCTGATGTGCCTTGCCAAAAATTTTGATTTTTGTCTTATCTGTCCATAGGACATTCTCCCAGAAGCTTTGTGGCTTGTCAACATGTAGTTTGGCAAATTCCAGTCTGTCAGATTCAAGTTATTTCTGTGACCATTGTGGGTTTTTCTTTCATTAAACGAGGGGTAGCAACAATTTTGTCCGGTGTGTGTGTGTGTGTGTGTGTGTGTGTGTATGTATGTATATATATATATATATATATATATAAATATAATGTATATACTTATATTTATTTATCTTAAAATACTTTACTATTTAATTGTTAATGTTATAGAACACCTTCTCTCAAGTATATTTTTCAAAATTGGTGGACACTTTTTTTTTTTTTTTTTAAAAACCAAAAAACACAAGAATAATAATAGTTGTAACAACTAACACTGTAGAATGTTTATCCAGATTTTTTTTTTTCTTGAAAAAAGTAAACTATGCCAGTAGTGAAGTGAATTTTGTTTTGGTCTTTTCTGCATTTAAACAAAGATTCTAAAATGGCGCTGTACAAAAATTTTTTTCCCAACATCCCAGCAGAAGTTTAAGACTGAAATGCCTGAAACTTCTGTTGCAAAGTTCCTTCAGGATAAGATTATGGCCTAGGCACCTGCACTGACCTCTGTTGAGGCATACATTTTATTTGGTACACTATGTAACACCTGCAAAGCAATAACGTAAGTCATAAAAACCAAAAAAAAAAAAAAAAAAAGGTTCCATGATTAACAAATGGTGTAAAGAGCTTCTCCACTAAGTGTAAAAAAAAAATAAAAAGTACAGCAGTAGTGGAATAAATGTTCACCTACAAATATATGGCACTGCCTATCAGATGTACATCTGATGGGAGGCTAGATTGTCCATGAAAGGCCGTACAATATTATCTGTAGAGAAGTAAAATATCAGGCCAAATGTAATTGAGATGGGAAGAGCAGGTAGAGCTTTTTTGAAAACTGCCAGGAGCAACAGGGTCAGGCACAAACCCTGTAAAATGAAAGAGATATATTAAAAAATATCCTAATGTAGAACAATTCTATTGAATTAGTAATTTTGTGCAAACCTATTAAGCTACTTACTATTAAAATGGCAACAAAACAGGCCATTGTGGTATTCCAATCTCCACTCGCTGTTGCTGATGCTTTTCCCACAAGCACACTGTAAAATATGAAATCTCCAAGACCAAGCTTTACTCCCCCTTTGAACAAATAGAATGGAAATAAATTATCAGTATTTTAGACAGTGAAACAGGACAGACATCGGGTGTATGAAACCTGATTATTATTCTTATTCTTCCATGTTCAACTAAAAAACACGAGTTTGATCATCATTTATTTTATTGAGCTAAAACTGGGTGCAGATTAATGTTATAAAAGGGGATGGTGCTTAAAGGGGTTACCAAGTCTTCATATCGATAGCCTTAGCCCTAGGATAGCTAATCAATATGAGATTGGTGGGGGTCCAACACGGCACACCCCACAATCAGATGTACACTGTTAAGTGGCCATGCCGCCCTATTGCATGGCTATACACATATACTGCATCAACAAGAGATAAGCCACTGCCAGAGGAAGAACCCTCAACTGCACTTGTAATGATCATAGCCGCCAAGTTCCCTCTGTCCCTGTCCAGCACTGATCTACATGATCAATGCAGGGCAGGAATGGAAGCTTCCACACCATGACTTTTCACTGACAGCTGGGGAGGCGAGTAAACCACCAGATCACCATACACTAATGCCTTTTTACCCTTAACCACCAGGGAGAAAAACAAGAAGATATCCTCATTATACATGACAACATACTCTATTAACCCTTCCTACCATATCAATGTGAACCACCTTTTCTACAATAAATTGTCAAGAACAGGGACACCACCCTTAGTTCACCAGAGTTAGAGACACCAACTACTCTATAATATTTTTTATTATTGTCTAAATCTGCCTACAGTCCAGTAAATATATAAAGAATTATTCTGAGTGATCCAGGAGATCAACCATTTACCTCTTCACCTTCCTCACCATCTTGTATCTGACCATAAGACAAATGACTACTGCCAAAACCTCCCCTCTCTGCCAGGCTACACAGAAATTGTGTAACCAATCCCCACCCCTCTATCATTTAACAGCCAAAAATAACCCTATGTTCTCTGCAGGGTTCTACAAAACTGTCTTATTTGGAAACATACAGAAAACTCTACAGACTAACAACTTTAACTTCTATTAACTTTGTCTTTTGTAAGTTTAGTGTTCCTTTAGATCTCATACATAAATATACTATGGTTTAGAATTGTACAGAGCTATAAAAAGGCAACCAAAGGCATTCATGCATGTTACTGTTAAGTTTTTTTTTTTTTTTCAGTCACATTTTGTACAAATCCCACAGAAAATAAATTGTGGAATGCTCCATTGGATGCTGTATTATGGATCTATTCTCCTGTATTACAAAACAGCAGAGGACTGTATGTGCCACCATTCAGCCTCCTACAAACCGCTCTGCCATATCCATGAGATATAACTGAAAACAAATATTTAATCTGCAAGTCATATATATTATATATCAAATAATTAAAACATAGGCTAAACTTTCTGTTTTAGCTTGACATCCATCTGTAGTCAGCATTAGGTTTTTTTTTGTTTTTTGTTTTTTTTTGGGGGGGGGGGTTTCTTATCAGTACAGAGCAGGGTCCTGGTTGACTGGGTAAGATACCTCAGACATAGCTGGGCTTAAAAGACTGCTACAGTGTATGAAGTTTTAATAGGATCATTCATGGAATCCTGTAAAATCAGTGTGCACACTTCTTGACACTTACTTTCGTCCTCTCCATCATCTGACACTGCATTCCTATTGTTAGGTGTCTGAATTTCAGACACTGGAGCTTCTGAATCCACTTGTGATACGTGGTTAGCACTTTCTGATTCTTCTAAAATGTAAAAAAGGAACAGACAGACAATAGTCACAGATTAAACATTTGGGATATATTTCCAGACTCCACATACAGTGGGGAAAAAAGTATTTAGTCAGCCACTAATTGTGCAAGTTCTCCCACTTAAAAAGATGAGGCCGGCCTGTAATTGTCATCATAGGTAGACCTCAACTATGAGAGACAAAATGAGAAAACAAATCCAGAAAATCACATTGATTTTTTTTTAAGAATTTATTTGCAAATTATGGTGGAAAATAAGTATTTGGTCACCTACAAACAAGCAAGATTTCTGGCTCTCACAGACCTGTAACTTCTTCTTTAAGAGGCTCCTCTGTCCTCCACTCATTACCTGTAGTAATGACTCCTGTTTGACATTGTTATCAGTATAAAAGACACCTGTCCACAACCTTAAACAGTCACACTCAAAACTCCACTATGGTGAAGACCAAAGAGCTGTGGAAGGACACCAGAAACAAACTTGTAGACCTGCACCAGGCTGGGAAGACTGAATCTGCAATAGGCAAGCAGCTTGGTGTAAAGAAATCAACTGTGGGAGCAATAATTAGAAAATGGAAGACATACAAGACCACTGATAATCTCCCTCGATCAGGGGTTCCATGCAAGATCTCACCCCGTGGGGTCAAAATGATCACAAGAACGGTGAGCAAAAATCCTAGAACCACACAGGAGGACCTAGTGAATGACCTGCAGAAAGCTGGGAAAGCTGGGTAACAAAGGCTACCGTCAGTAACACACTACGCCGCCAGGGACTCAGATCCTGCAGTGCCAGACGTGTCCTCCTGCTTAAGCCAGTACATATTCGGGCCCGTCTGAAGTTTGCTAGAGAGCATTTGGATGTTCCAGAAGAGTATTGGGAGAATGTCATATGGTCAGATGAAACCAAAGTAGAACTGTTTGGTAGAAACACAACTCGTCGTGTTTGGAGGAGAGTGAATGCTGAGTTGCATCCAAAGAACACCATACCTACTGTGAAGCATGGGGGTGGCAACATCATGCTTTGGGGCTGTTTCTCTGCAAAGGGACCAGGACGACTGATCCGTGTACATGAAAGAATGAATGGGGCCATGCATCGTGACATTTTGAGTGCAAACCTCCTTCCATCAGCAAGGGTATAGAAGATGAAACATGGCTGGGTCTTTCAGCATGACAATGATCCCAAGCACACCGCCAGGGCAACGAAGGAGTGGCTTCGTAAGAAGCATTTCAAGGTCCTGCAGTGGCCTAGCCAGTCTCCAGATCTCAATCCCATAGAAAACCTTTGTAGGGAGATGAAAGTCTGTGTTGCCCAGCGACAGCCCCAAAACATCACTGCTCTAGAGGAGATCTGCATGGAGGAATGGACCAACATACCAGCAACAGTGTGTGCCAACTTTGTGAAGACTTACAGAAAACGTTTCACCTCTGTCATTGCTAACAAAGGATATATAACAAAGTATTGAGATGAACTTTTGTTATTAACCAAATACTTTATTTTCCCACCATAATTTGCAAATAAATTCTTTAAAAATCAGACAATGTGATTTTCTGGATTTGTTTTCATTTTGTCTCTCATAGTTGAGGTCTACCTATGATGACAATTACAGGGCTCTCTTCTTCAGGGACAGAAATAAACTTGACAAGCTGATTAGAAGGGCCAGCTCTGTCCTGGGGAGCCCACTGGACTCAGTGCAGGTGGTGGGTGACAGAAGGATACTGTCCGTGGTGAGCTCCATGCAGAAGAAGAAGTCCCATCCCATGCATGAGACTGTGATTGTGCTGGGCAGTACTGTCAGTGACCGACTGCTCCACCCTAGGTGTGAGAAGGAGCGCTATCGGAAGTCTTTCCTCCCTACCGCGGTTAGGCTGTACAACCAACACCGACCTAAGCGGAGATCATTACATACAGAGAACTGAAATATCTCTCTGCCTGTTAAATCCCCCCCCCCCCCCCCTCTGCTATGTCCTATCTGTCTGTCTGCTATTAATGTAATGCCTCTCACCTTGGAACATTCCTGTACATGTTGTATTTGTATTTGTATCTGCTTATCTTATCTTATCTTTGCTGCTGTAACACACTGAATTTCCCCATTGTGGGACTATTAAAGGACTATTATTATTATTATTATTTTTAAGTGGGAGAACTTGCACAATTGGTGGCTGACTAAATACTTTTTTTTCCCCACTGTAAATGATTAACTCCTTAATGATCAACCTGTTTTTGCCCCCCTACAGAACCATTTTTTGCATTTTTCCATCCTCGCATACCAAGAGCCATACTTTAATTATTTTTTCATCAATTTAACAATATGAGGGCTTGATTTTTGGGGGTAAAAGTTGTGGTGTTTAATGGCACTATTGGCACTTTTCTTAAAGGGGTTGTCTGGGATAAAAAAAACATTTAGACATTAAACTACCCCCCCCCCCACTTTATAAATTACTTGCTTTACCAAAAATGCATATTTACCACTATTGCCACGGCACATTTTCAGAGTATTCTGTGACGTTCTGGTTTGCCACTTCCGGAAACTGAGCGTCACATACTATATCCCCATCCCCTCTCCAAACAGAGACTCCAACACAGATATGAACGTAGGCTTAATCAACAGTGTGGGAATCAGTGAGGCCATTTTTTTTTCTTACTTTATTTTATTTTTATTTACAGTCATATGAAAAAGTTTGGGCACCCCTATTAATCTTAATCATTTTTAGTTCTAAATATTTGGGTGTTTGCAACAGCCATTTCAGTTTGATATATCTAATAACTGATGGACACAGTAATATTTCAGGATTGAAATGAGGTTTATTGTACTAACAGAAAATGTGCAATATGCATTAAACCAAAATTTGACCGGTGCAAAAATTTGGGTACCCTTATCATTTTATTGATTTGAATACTCCTAACTACTTTTTACTGACTTACTGAAGCACAAAATTGGTTTTGTAACCTCACTGAGCTTTGAACTTCATAGCCAGGTGTATCCAATCATGAGAAAAGGTATTTAAGGTGGCCAATTGCAAGTTGTTCTCCTATTTGAATCTCCTCTGAAGAGTGGCACCATGGGCTCCTCAAAACAACTCTCAAATGATCTGAAAACAAAGCTTGTTCAACATAGTTGTTCAGGGGAAGGATACAAAAAGTTGTCTCAGAGATTTAACCTGTCAGTTTCCACTGTGAGGAACATAGTAAGGAAATGGAAGACCACAGGGACAGTTCTTGTTAAGCCCAGAAGTGGCAGGCCAAGAAAAATATCAGAAAGGCAGAGAAGAAGAATGGTGAGAACAGTCAAGGACAATCCACAGACCACCTCCAAAGAGCTGCAGCATCATCTTGCTGCAGATGGTGTCACTGTGCATCGGTCAACAATACAGCACACTTTGCACAAGGAGAAGCTGTATGGAAGAGTGATGCGAAAGAAGCCGTTTATGAAAGCACGCCACAAACAGAGTTGCCTGAGGTATGCAAAAGCACATTTGGACAAGCCAGCTTCATTTTGGAAGAAGGTCCTGTGGACTGATGAAACAAAGATTGAGTTGTTTGGTCATACAAAAAGACGTTATGCATGGCGTCAAAAAAACACAGCATTCCAAGAAAAACACTTGCTGCCCACTGTAAAATTTGGTGGCGGTTCCAATGCCAGCACCGGGAATCTTGTTAAAGTTGAGGGTCGCATGGATTCAACTCAGTATCAGCAGATTCTTGAGAATAATGTACAAGAATCAGTGACAAATTTGAAGTTATGCTGGGGATGGATATTTCAGCAAGACAATGATCCAAAACACAGCTCCAAATCTACTCAGGCATTCATGCAGAGGAACAATTACAATGTTCTGGAATGGCCATCCCAGTCCCCAGACCTGAATATCATTGAACATCTGTGGGATAATTTGAAGCGGGCTGTCCATGCTCGGCGACCATCAAACTTAACTGAACTGGAATTGTTTTGTAAAGAGGAATGGTCAAAAATACCTTCATCCAGGATCCAGGAACTGATTAAAAGCTACAGGAAGCGACTAGAGGCTGTTATTTTTGCAAAAGGAGGATCTACTAAATATTAATGTCACTTTTCTGTTGAGGTGCCCATACTTTTGCACCGGTCAAATTTTGGTTTAATGCATATTGCACATTTTCTGTTAGTACAATAAACCTCATTTCAATCCTGAAATATTACTGTGTCCATCAGTTATTAGATATATCAAATTGAAATGGCTGTTGCAAACACCCAAATATTTAGAACTAAAAATGATTAAGATTAATAGGGGTGCCCAAACTTTTTCATATGACTGTATTTATTTACGTTATTATATGTTCAGCAGAAAAACCTGTACAGGCCACGAACTTTCTTCCACTCCCTCACTTTACACTTTCAGCCTTCTAAGCTGATCCTTAAGGATCATCTTAGTTTATATCATTATATAACAAATCATAAATTCTCCCTTAAACAGAAAAAAAAATCTAGCAGGATTACAATGATGCACAGTTTTTTAAAGTTGTATTTATACAAGTTATTATTAGAAGTACTGTTTTTACTGCTTTTGCAGAGCATGTAAAAGTTTCTTGAAGTCTGTAGGCAAAAATGCAGCCCATGGCCTTATCCCCAGTTCTGCCAATCCAGCAGAACCAGAGAAAAAAAGAACCCCTGACCGGGGTCTGGAGCTTCCCATGCTTGTAGTCCTCAAACCTGTGGCCTACAAGGTCGGGCAGCTTTAATGTATATAATTACTTCTCCGCTCCACAGCCGACACCTCAAGCTCTCTCCCCCTGCTCTGGGCACACTGCTATGACGTATGTGCGCCTACAGCAGAGGAAGAGAGTGTGGGGTAAGTACAGAAGGCCTCTGTTGGGGGAAGGGGGGGGAGAAAACAGTAAAATGTGGGGGACATTATACTTTACAGGGCCACTGCTGGGGAACATTAAACTGTACTGGCCACTGTTAGGGTTATTTAATAATAAATTTGTATTGTATAGAATTTGCAAGGAATGCGGCCCTTCAATTTCAAATTTTTTTTTATGGCGTGCCATTTGCCTGACCAAGTTTGAGACCCCTGATCTAGAGCATGCCGTGCTCTTAGAAAACAAATCACTACCGACCACAAAACTGCCACAAACCAAAATGCTATTCGTGTTGAGAATTAGAAAAACAGGTGGATACGAAATAAACACCTAGACAATGTGTGTCCATCCAACTTTATTGTTACTTTAAATGGAAACACTGCATAGGTGACTTAAGGACACTTACCTCCTGAATGTTGACTTCCTCTTCGGTTTGTATTTTCTGTATCTGCCATACCCACAATCCATACCATGGCAGCTTTTAAATTGAAATAAAAAGAATAGCAAATCTATTTTAAGAACTAACATATAATGTATCTTATCATACATTGTGACATTGTGGAAGCTTGAGTGCCTAGAAAGAGAACAGCACTCAGCCAGCTCTGTGCATTGGATGACATCAGTGGATGCTTATAGATTTTAACTGGTGTATTTACATGCATGAATCCCTGTGAATGTGAAACACTGACTGAATAATTTAGCCAGCATAATTCATTAGTAGTGAACAGTTTAATTCGCTATTAACCACTTCAAGACTGGGTCATTTTCATGTTTTTTTCTGTACATGTGGTTTTGAGGGCTATAATGTATATTTGTTCATATATTATTCAAATAATGTTTGCATCTTTTTTGGTGATAAATAGGGCTTTTTATGATGTTTTTATTTTTGCATATTTTTTCTTTATTTTAATATCCAAGACAACGTTAACTAAAAAATGTAAAATAGTTTTCTCTCTCCCTTACAGTAATTTTTACACAGGTGACACATACTGTTGTGTTGCCAGGGCTAGAACCTGTAACGTGTGCATGCCAACCTTTTTTTTTTTTCTTTAAAATATACATTGTGCCCCTCATAAGGTCATAATAGACTTTTGGGTGGCATTTTAACATAACTATTGAATTAAACTGGAGGAACTGATCTGGGTCTTTTCGGACCCCAGCGGTCACGTGACCACCAGGCCAGATGTGGGGGGCATTCATATATATATATATATTTTTTTATATGGGTGGTCCACTTATAACCCTGCAAAGATGTACCTGTACGTCCTTGCAGTGTTATATATATATATATATATATATATATATATATATACAGTCATATGAAAAAGTTTGGGCACCCCTATTAATCTTAATCATTTTTAGTTCTAAATATTTGGGTGTTTGCAACAGCCATTTCAATTTGATATATCTAATAACTGATGGACACAGTAATATTTCAGGATTGAAATGAGGTTTATTGTACTAACAGAAAATGTGCAATATGCATTAAACCAAAATTTGACCCGTGCAAAAGTATGGGCACCTCAACAGAAAAGTGACATTAATATTTAGTAGATCCTCCTTTTGCAAAAATAACAGCCTCTAGTCGCTTCCTGTAGCTTTTAATCAGTTCCTGGATGAAGGTATTTTTGACCATTCCTCTTTACAAAACAATTCCAGTTCAGTTAAGTTTGATGGTCGCCGAGCATGGACAGCCCGCTTCAAATTATCCCACAGATGTTCAATGATATTCAGGTCTGGGGACTGGGATGGCCATTCCAGAACATTGTAATTGTTCCTCTGCATGAATGCCTGAGTAGATTTGGAGCTGTGTTTTGGATCATTGTCTTGCTGAAATATCCATCCCCGGAGTAACTTCAAATTCGTCACTGATTCTTGTACATTATTCTCAAGAATCTGCTGATACTGAGTTGAATCCATGCGACCCTCAACTTTAACAAGATTCCCGGTGCCGGCATTGGCCACACAGCCCCAAAGCATGATGGAACCTCCAGCAAATTTTACAGTGGGTAGCAAGTGTTTTTCTTGGAATGCTGTGTTTTTTTGACGCCATGCATAACGTCTTTTTGTATGACCAAACAACTCAATCTTTGTTTCATCAGTCCACAGGACCTTCTTCCAAAATGAAGCTGGCTTGTCCAAATGTGCTTTTGCATACCTCAGGCGACTCTGTTTGTGGCGTGCTTTCAGAAACGGCTTCTTTCGCATCACTCTCCCATACAGCTTCTCCTTGTGCAAAGTGTGCTGTATTGACCGATGCACAGTGACACCATCTGCAGCAAGATGATGCTGCAGCTCTTTGGAGGTGGTCTGTGGATTGTCCTTGACTGTTCTCACCATTCTTCTTCTCTGCCTTTCTGATATTTTTCTTGGCCTGCCACTTCTGGGCTTAACAAGAACTGTCCCTGTGGTCTTCCATTTCCTTACTATGTTCCTCACAGTGGAAACTGACAGGTTAAATCTCTGAGACAACTTTTTGTATCCTTCCCCTGAACAACTATGTTGAACAATCTTTGTTTTCAGATCATTTGAGAGTTGTTTTGAGGAGCCCATGATGCCACTCTTCAGAGGAGATTCAAATAGGAGAACAACTTGCAATTGGCCACCTTAAATACCTTTTCTCATGATTGGATACACCTGGCTATGAAGTTCAAAGCTCAGTGAGGTTACAAAACCAATTTTGTGCTTCAGTAAGTCAGTAAAAAGTAGTTAGGAGTATTCAAATCAATAAAATGATAAGGGTACCCAAATTTTTGCACCGGTCAAATTTTGGTTTAATGCATATTGCAAATTTTCTGTTAGTACAATAAACCTCATTTCAATCCTGAAATATTACTGTGTCCATCAGTTATTAGATATATCAAATTGAAATGGCTGTTGCAAACACTCAAATATTTAGAACTAAAAATGATTAAGATTAATAGGGGTGCCCAAACTTTTTCATATGACTGTTATATATATATATATATATATATATATATATATATATATATGTATATGTCAACAGCCGTTCTGGAACTGGTTAAAGGGGTTACCCCAGGAATTTAAAAAAAAACAAAAAACCTCTGGAGTGAAACACACTAATATAGTAAAACAATCAATGCAAACCAATTTCACCCCTTTTTAGCTTCTACAGCTCTGTTACTTTTGTTTTCTGTGAGAAGGCACATGCTTGTACCATATCATGTGACTGCATTTCCCAGGAGTGCATTGCAGTCTGGCTCTTGCTAGTCCTGCCCTTCAGTTATGTGAGCTATATGACTGCTGTAACACAAACTCAGCAGAAGAGAGCAGAAAAACATGGAAGTGAAAACAGGCAGCACTTTAGCAGGGGCCTGCAGAAGTGAGCAAAGGGGTGGACAATTGTGTCCACCATCTCACAGCCATTGATGGTCATTTCTATGACAAACAAATATAGGAAGTGCTTCACACCATGCATAGATCTTGATTCAGATTTATTTTTACTAATTTGTAATAGTTTATTATTAATGTTTTGACTGTATGTTTTAGGGCATGTTTCTTTTAATGGGAATATACCTTTAAATAAACAATGGAAGCATGTATTGTCTTTTATCGTTATATAGCATGACACTGGATGTGCAAAATGATGGAGTAATATTTATTATACTTACAAGAATATATTAGTGCTGGAAAAATAGGCTCATTTCTTTCCTGTGCAGTTTCCACCAGCATCCTCAGAGGGCCCTTTGGGCATAATACAGCTAGCAAGTCTGTCAGCAAAAGCACAACAGTTATAAAACACATCAGAATTTGCGCCATTTATTTTCATGTTTATCAACAACATTTATTCTATACATTGTTCAGGATCAGCTTCTTTAAAAAGGGGTTTTCTGGGCTAAATATTGGTGACCTACCCTAGGATAAGTCATCAATATCAAAATCGGTGAAGGTTCAACACCCTGCACCCCGAAAAATCAGCAGTTTTCAGCAGCTGATTCACACAGAATGATGCAGAAAGCAGACAGCTCTGTTCTCCATGTAGTGGCCAGACCAAGGTATAGCAGATCAATTACCATTCACTTGAATAGGAGCTGAGCTGTAGTTATGCTTCTCAGAAGATGGCAATGATTTGTATTCTGCAAAATTAGTAACTCATAAAAAAAAACTATATAAATTAGGTATTGTAGTAATCGTACCGACCGATAGAATAAAGATAACATATTATTCATGTTGTTTAGCGTGATACAAAAATATTAAATGTTATAACGCAATATCAGAATTGATGTTTTTTTCAATCCCCCCAGAAAGAGTTAATAAAGTTGTCAAGTTATAAACACTCCAAAATTGCATTAGAAAATGCATCTCATCCTGTAAAAAAACAAGCCCTAATATAGCCATCACCAGAAAAAAAAATATAACTTGTACAAAATGACGACAAAAACCCCAAAGTCACCAAATCATTAGAACATAACTGGCTGCGGCATGAACGTAATGTATAAGCTGTGCAAGCGTATATCTGGGTACACGAGGGAAAAGACACCAGAAGTGCCCCCTAGAGCGACCCCCCTTCAATCATAAGAGCTGCTGGGAAACTAGTATGAAATTTGGTGTTCCCAATGTACTCTGCACTGCTTACAGATTCAGTTTTCACCATCTGCTGTGCATTTCTGGGAAAAATAATGCTCACTACACCCAAAATGGGGTCATTCCCTAGGATATTCCACTTTTCTGGCACCTCAGGAGCTCTGCAAACATGACATGGAGTTCAGATACCAAACATCTAAATCTGCGCTCCAAAAGCCATTTTTCAGTGTGCAATATGTTGTGCCCAGCTTGTGTCAGAGATGATCGCTCCAAAGGCTGTTGTGTCTGGAATAACTTTGGGCACTGAAATGACATCTCTGGAAAAATTGCAATTTTCACTTTTCACTGCGCATTAATTTCTGGAAACTAAATTATTTCTACACTCAAGGGTTAAAAATGCTCGCTATTCAGCATGATAAATCACTTGAGGGGTGTAATTTTCAAAATGGGGTCATGTCAGCAGATTCCATCAGATTTTCTGGCAATTCAGGGATTCTGCAAAATTGGCATGACATCCAAAAACCAAATTATGCTCCAAAAATAGTGTTAATTCCCTTCTGTGCCCATACAGCAGTTTATACCCACATACAGTGGGTGCGGAAAGTATTCAGACCCTTTTAAATTTTTCACTCTTTGTTTCATTGCAGCCATTTGCTAAAAGAAAAAAAGTTCATTTTATTTCTCATTAATGTACACTCAGCACCCCATCTTGACAGAAAAAAAACAAATGTAGATATTTTTGCTAATTTATTAAAAAAGAAAAACTGAAATATCACATGGTCATAAGTATTCAGACCCTTTGCTGTGACACTCATATTTAACCTCACATGCTGTCCATTTCCTTCTGATCCTCCTTGAGATGGTTCTACTCCTTCATTGGAGTCCAGCTGTGTTTAATTAAACTGATTGGACTTGATTGTATCTGTCTATATAAGACCTCACAGCTCATGGTGCATGTCAGAGGAAATGAGAATCATGAGGTCAAAAGGAACTGCCCAAGGAGCTCAGAGACAGAATTGTGGCAAGGCACAGATCTGGCCAAGGTTACAAAAGAATTTCTGCAGCACTCAATGTTCCTAAGAGCACAGTGGCCTTAAGTAGTTTATCCTGGGAACAACAGTGTTATACATGTGGGCATAAACTGCAGTTTGCGCTCACAGCAGGGCGTAGATGTGAAGGAGTGCTATGTGCTTTTGAGGTGCAGATTTAGATTGTTTAGTTTTTGGACGCCATGTCATCTTTGCAGCGCCCGTAAAATGACCTCTACAAAATGGGGTCGCTCCTTGAGGAATTCCACCTACGAGGCTCTGCAAAAACAATATGGCGCCCAAAAACCAGTCCCTCTAAATCTTTACTCCAAAAGTTAAAAATCACAGTGCCCCTTCCCTTCTGAGCCCTGATGCATCCCATAACAGCACCCACATATACTTAAAAGTTTTAGGAGCGCATGTCTGTGTTGACACAAAGTGGGGCACAACATACTGGTCATTGAAATTGTATATTTCTTTAATAATGTAAATTTTTATTTTGTACATTAATTTTTGAGAAGCATTCTTGGCTTCAAAATGATAATAAACCTTGATAAATTCTATGAGGGGTGCAGTCTCCAAAATGGGGTTTGGGGGTTTCCACTGTACTGGTACTTTAGGGGCTCTGCAAATGCGACGTGACATCTGAAAACTATTTCTGCAAAATCTACCCTCCAAAACCCAAAGAGCACTCTTTCTATTCCAAGCCCTTGATGAAGCCGTTGGCGAAACGTGAGTTGGGGTTAGGTGCATGGCTGGGTGAGTTACTTAGGCTGTTTACTTATTTTGTATTTGTCATTGATGGTTTCAGCTATCTGGGTTTTGCTCCCTTATTAGATATTAGATATTTGGGACACTGATCATTTCATTTAAGTAATCTATATACATTAGTCATTTTGATAGGAGCTTTCCCATATTATATTGCATCTATGTTAAAATTGCCTATGTCACTCATCCTTCCATTTATTATGTGGTATCTCCATTATTTATTCCCTCATTTATGTATGTCTTTTGATTATTTGTGTTAATAAAATGAGATTATTTTACTATTTTGTGGTCATGTTTTTTGGATTTTTGATGTTTTCACATGGTCCACGATTTTTTTCATGATTTATTTATTATTAGCCCTTGTTTGTATTTTCACTTTTCCAAGCCCTGCCATGTACCCATACAGTAGTTTACAACCACATGTGGGGTATTGCTGTGTTCAGGAGAAATTGTGTAACAAACTTTGGGTTGCATTTCTCCTTTAACCCCTTCTGAAAATGAAAAATTTGGAGCTAAATTGATGGTTTATTTGGGAAAAAAAAGAAAAGTAATTTTTAATTCTCAGGCCCAATGTTAATAAAATCTGTGAAACAGTTGTGGGGTCAAGACTCTCACTATACCCCTTAAAAAATTCTATGAGGTATGTACTTTCCAAAATGGGGTAACTTTAGTGGGGGGGGGTTTACAATGTACTGAAACTTTAAGGGCTCGGCAATTACGACATGGCACCCGAAAACTTTTCCAGCAAAATCTGTCCTCCAAAAGCCAAATCCCAGTCTATCCATTCCAAGCCCCAACCATGTACCCATACAGCAGTTTATGACCACGTATGGGGTATGGTCAAATTGTGTAAAGAACTTTGGTGTGCATTTCTCCTTGGAGTTAAAGTGACATTTTTGTCATTTTTCATTTTCACATCCTAATGTTAATACAATCTGTGAAACAGCTGTGGGATCAAAATGCTCACTATACCCTTGGACAAATTCCTTGAGGGGTGTAGTTTCCAAAATAGGATCACTTTTGGAGGGTTTCCATTGTATTGGTACTGTAGGGGCTCTACAAATGAAACATGGCACCTGAAAACTATTCCAGCAAAATCTACTTTTCAAACGTCAAGTGGTGCGCCTTCCCTATGGTGCGCTGACCTGCACTTAAGCAATAGTTTACATCCACATATGGGGTATTTCCATGCTCGAGAGAAAATGCCTATCAAATTGTGTGATGCGTTTCTCCTTTAACCCCTTGTGAATGTGCACATTTTCAGCTAAATTTCATCTCCATATTTATTTTAATTCCTGTGAAATGCTTAAAGGGTTAACAAACTTCCCAAATGGGGATTTGAATTATTTAAGAGGTGCAGTTTTGAAAATGGGGCGATTTAGTGGGGTTTCTAATATACAGTATAGGCTTTTAAAATCCCCTTCAGAACTGAAGTGGTCCCTAACAAATGGGTTTGGGAAATTTTCTTGTAAATTTGGAAAAGCACTGTTAAAATTGTAAGCTTTATAAATTGAAGGACAATTAAAAGGGGATGCCAATATAAAGCAGAGATATGGTAGATAATATTTATTAATGTATTTTGGTGGTATGACTGTCTAAAAAGCAGAACATTTTACAAATTTTCACATATTGCTAATTTGTTACTGCCAACTTGGAGAACAATAGCTAATTTACATACAATCTAGACCATTTCTTTCATCATTTAGCATTTTGTATTTGGTGACAGATCATCTTTAAACCAACACATTAAAAAACAAAAGTAATGAAATGCATACCATAAACAGATATGGCTCCCAAAATTACCCATGCTGACCACTCTGGCAAATACTTGATGAAAACAAGGGCCATAAGAGCACTGATCATTATAAGATAAGCCTGTTGTAGCTGTAGAGGCCCCTTCCAATGAATGCAGATCATTCCTACTGCCCCAAAATTCCAAATGACAATGAACAAAGTTGGATAGTCCATTGCCACATTGTACGTCTTGAAAACTTCACTATGAAGGTAAAGCAAAGTCATTAGTTTTTAGAAATCAAATAGCATGCAAATGTGCGTATAACATGGTCTTGACCAATCTAATAGAATAACATATCAGTTACACACAGTCCCTGGCTGCCTGGGCTTTTGAGTGAAACACTGCTGGATACCTTTACAGGATGTTCGGTTTTGGTGTCACCACACAACCTGTAATGATATCCAGCTGTGCTATTCCAACCCACCCATAGTACTGACACAGAAGTTTATGGAGACTCATGTACCTCAGATACCTAAGATGCCTCAGATTTCAAATGGGGGCATAATAATTCCTTAGTCAGTATAAGGGTATGTTCACTCGGCGGAATTTGCCACGGATTTGAGGGAGAATCCGGGGCAGATTCCGCCCGGAATCCGCCTCCCATTGTTTTCAATGGAAGTCAGAGATCACAGCAGGATGAGGAAAAAAAAAGAAGATCCATGGCTGAATCTGTGGCTCGAGACTCCCTGCTGATTAGGCCCATTCATCTGGGCCTAATCAGCAGCGGGAAGCCGCAACGGAGGCACAGGTGAAAATGCCAGAAGCGGAAAATGAAGAGGAATTCCTCTTCATTTTCCGCCATGTGAACATACCCTAATACCTGCCTGGAGCTGTCACTACTTGATCACACAGGCACACTTGACTCCTGCTAATAATGGTGCTTGTGGTGCAAGAGCCTGTGCCTCTTGCTTTGTGTGAAGGAAGGAGAATGTCATGACCCCCTGATGTGTGTTTCTTCCTCCTGCAGTAATGTGGTTGGCTCCACACTAACAGCAAATAGCAGTTCGGCACTGGGCAGTGTGCACGTCAAATGGTTCAATACAATTTTAACTGTAAATTGTGCTTAGCAGTAGCATAAAGCTTACTTTTACACAGTTTATTGATAAGATCACTGGCAATCTGCTCCTGATGCCCTGTAATAGGAAAAAGTGGGAACGTACTTACCAAAGATAAATGTAGGTGAACATAAAAAGTAGCATCAAAGATGAAAGAATGAGCCATCCGTGAATAAACTGAAAAATAAAATTAGATTTTGGAATTTAGGAGCAGTACAAGGTAAGGCCATGTATCTATGAGGGGGTTATCTTGATATTAAAATTGATAGCCAATCTCCACAGATTGAGCACTGCTGTCCATACTCAGAACAATTATTGGGGCAGATTTATGAAAACAGTCTCAGTTGCCCATAGTAACCAATCCCAGCTCTGCTTTTATTTTTTATAGTGTTTTAAAAAATTAAATCTATGATTGGTTACTATGGGAAACTAATAAATCTGCCGCATTATACTTTTCATAGCAGTTACATAGTTAGTAGGGATGAAATAAGTTCACCCAAGAGATAGGAAATCACACGACTGAAGTGACGAGTAAAATAGCACAATGCTGCCATAAAGGCCGGCACCTGAGGTAAAGAACCAAGAAGCTGCAGCACTTGCCACGGCATCATTAAAACAACTAATCTGAAATTGATAGCCTATGTTAAAAGGGTTGTCTGAGGTATTTAACTCTAAGGACAAATGTAGGGAGTGATTAAAAAAAAAAATGCTATACCTACCTGTTCTCCCAGTCTCTGCTTACAGCTCTGCCCTCTGGTCCTCAGAACCAGAATATCATTACATGGCTACAAGCAGGAGATGCTTTTGGGCCACTGAAGCCAGTGATTGGCTGCGGCAGTGTTCTGAGTGTATGGCACCTCCCTGCCGCAGCCATGTAAAAATATCCTGGCACGGCAAACTGTGGCAGTGCTGGAAATAATGGCCAAGAGGGAGAGATAAGTATAGCATCTTTTATTACTTTTAATCACATCCTATACTAGCCCTAATCTATACATAACTATTTATAAAACCCCTTTAAGAACAGGCCATCTATTTTAATAACCAGTTTTGAATCTCTGTGTTTTATTCACAACTGAAATCATCTAAAAAATAATTTTTGTGAGGATTAAAATGTGAATGGTTTTAGCACAACAGAACTCCTACATAATGATAGAGGGGGAGATGTATCGATATTATTGAACAAAATAGGGCATGCAGAATGATTAATTTGGCACAAACATGCTAAAAACTTTTCCTTGTGCAATCCTTCTTGTTACACCACTGCTGTTTAAGACATTATTCAAAACTAGAAGTATCTAAAGCATATAATAAATTTGCTGCACGTCATGCACTCCACTTTTTTTTTGGAGCAATTTCTGCATTTTGCTTAGTATTTATCCCCGGTGTGTTTAAAAGTAAATGAGCAAATACCAAGGGTCCAGGAATCTCTGCACCTGTCCTGACTGGTCCTCTATTAGCTGCTGTATATTAAAAGAGGACCTTTCACCACCTCTAACAAGTCAATCTCTTTACATACACACGTGGACAAAATTGTTGCCAGAGGCATCGTCTAATAGCAGTGAAGGCATTTTGCTATTCACTGCGATACAGTAGTAGTAACAGTTATTCAGGAAGCTGAATAACTGTTCATAATACAGTGACAAGGCTTCAATTACATAAAATCTGGAAACTTCTTTGAGCTCTTTACATATAGTAAGTAGTAATTTGATTTGGCAGGGCTCTATTGCCTGTTTGATATGTTTTACGATATCCACTAAACAAGGATCAGTGGAGTATTTAATTAGAAGATATAAAAAAATAACACATATTCATCATATATTGCTCTTATTTATAAGGGATGCCTCTGCATAGACAGGCATAATCAACTACCTTTGTATAGACAGCATCAAAAGAAATTTATATATATATATATATATATATATATTATAATATATGATCTGCCATGATCTATTGTTATCCACTACCTTATATGCTGATTCCAGTTCTAACAGAAACCTATGTCTATTCATGCATTCATAGTCCTTAGAACCATTTCCACTATATTTTAAGCCTGAAGGAGGACACTATGTTTTCCAAAACATTATGCATTATTTTACAGAAAGAAACAAAATAAAATACTACGGTTAAGCAAATGAAACCTCTTGTATGCGGTCACTACTTTCTGGAAAACATGACCAATTTTTGTCTCCATTGTCTACTAATGGGTACATCAGGTTTTGATCATCAAAATGCCATGGAAATCTGATATCTACAACATATTAGTTTACATGGGTAACAGAATAGCTGATTCTGCTTACCTTGTAGCAGCGATACTTGTATAGCAAAACCAAGAATATTGTCATCACAAGGATAACACTTATCATGATAAGTGAATTCAATACAGAGTTTAGAAGTCTTTGACCAACAGATGGGGTATCTTCAGAAAATGGGGTGTAGATTCTAAAATGGAAAATTAAGGAAATAAGGTAATCAGCAAATCTCAGATCTACTTTTAAAAGCCTAGATAATCTAGGTTATATGTTTCTATTTAGGACATAGTTACAAATAACATAATTAATAAGGGTGTAAAAAGACAGATCCATCAATTATAACCTAAAATGTTTCAGAATTGTTCCAGATGAAGACAAAAACCCCTATGAGACAGATGCCAATTACCCCAGATTAAAGGAAAAATTATGCCCTGGCTCAGAATAACTTTATGGTGTACTCTTTTAATGAGTCAAATAGACCTATTACAAGAGTACCTTTTTATAAATGAATACTACACATGAACATAAGAAACTTTGTGATATATCTTATTAAAGAAATAAGTTTTCCTCTCCACTTTTCAGGCAGTTACTTTCTACATATTAGTCTATGAAGAAAGAAGGGGTAGGATGAGCCTGGCAGAAAAGACTCAAATAATTGCGGCTGCTACACTCTGCTACTCTGTACTCTTAACACTGCTAGGTTTGTAGATAAGAGACTAGCAGTGCACAGAATGAGGCAATAAATCAATTTACCAGCTGGCAGCAGCTTCCCACTCCACCTTTCCCTTCTCCATAGAGCTCTGTGTGTGAGGCTGAATACGGAATCTAACGTAAACAAGCAGTCAGATTAACCCCTTAACGACCCAGGGCGTAATAGTACATCCTGAGTCGCATGACAATGTATGGAGAGCGCTCAGGAGCTGAGCACTCTCCATACAGGGAGGATGCCGGCTGTATAATACAGCCAGGACCCGCCGCTAACAGCAGCGATCGATGCCTTCACCGATCGCGGCTGTTAACCCTTTAGATGTCGCGGTCAAACGGGACCGTGGCGTCTAAATTGCGTAGCCGCCACGGGCGCCGCCATTTTCCCCAATCGCCGCCCTCCAGAACGTCATCTGAGGGCGGCGATTGGTTGCCATGATAGCCGGGAGCCTATTGAAGGCTCCCAGGCCTGTCATTACATTAGAGCTATTACACGATGACAGAGGCATCGTCTAATAGAAGTAAAGGCATTTTGCTATTCACTGCAATACAGTAGTATCGCAATGAATAGTATGATCGATCAGAACCCCTAGGTTTCAAGGTCCCTAGGGGGTCTGATCATACAAGTAAAAGTAGAAAAAAAAAAAAGAAGTTTTTAAAAGTATGACAAAATTAAAAAAAAAAAAAAAAAAAAAAAAAAACAAAAACAAAACACAAAAGTTCAAATCACCCCCCTTTCCCTAGATCAGATATAAAAGTAAATAAACAAAAGTAAACAAACACATTAGGTATCCCCGCGCTCCAAAACGCCCGAACTATTAAAATATTTATCCCATACAGTGAACAGCATAGCCGGGCAAAAAAATCAAAATGGCCAAATAGCGTTTTTTTCAACATTTTGCCTCCTATAAAAAATTGAATAAAAAGGGATCAAACCATCAGATCTTTCCCCAAATGATATCATTAAAAATGTCATTTTGTCCTGCATAAAAAGACGTCTTACCCAGCTCCATACGTGTAAATATGAAAAAGTTACAGGTGACACAATATGGCGATGCTAATTTTTTTTTTTATATTTAGCAAAGTTTTTAATTTTTTAAAAAGGTATCAAAACATTACAAATGCTATATAAATTCAGTATCGCCGAGTTCGTACTGACCCGCAGAATACAGGTAACATGTCATTTTTACCACACAATGAATGCTGTAAAAATGAAACCCATATAAATCTAATGCAGTTTTTCTCAAATTGCATCTCATTCTGAATTTTTTTCCAGCTTCCCAGTACATTGCACAGCATATTGAATGGTGCCATTGCAAAGTACAATTTGTTTCGCAAACAATAAGCCATCATGTGACTCTGTGAACTGAAAAATGAAAAAGTTATGGCTCTTGGAATGTGGGGAGGGAAAAACGAAAATGCAAAAACAAAAAATGGCCCGGTCATTAAGGGGTTAAAGATAATGAGCAGGAAAACAGCTTAATAAGTGGAGAAGGAAACATATATAATTAATAAGATATATTACAAAGTTTCTTACAGTCACAAGCACTATTCATTTCCAACAAGCTGTTTATAACTGGAGGTATGCTTTAAATAGCTTCTGCAGCCCTATACCCTAATTTGCATCTCTGGACTGGTTAAACGGATTTGGATAAACATCAATATACTCAGGGTGACAGATAGTCAGATCTTGTCAGACCTGGTTACAGGTCCTGTTTAAGAACTACTGACGTCAAATATCCCAAGAACATTTTTCTTCTGGGGCAATATATACTTATGGTTTTTAAACTGTCATTTTTCTTTTTCATTCAATGGGGATATTGATATAATACATTTATTGATAAGGTATGCTATAGTTAAAAAGCTACAACTTTAAACCGCATTGATCAACCAACTTTTTTTTCTCTAATAAACCAGAAACATTTCTTTAAAACATTTTCCTAATATACTTGACTAGATTAGAGTACTTTAAAAGAGAGCCTTGTTTCCCCACGAAACATCCCCCCACATCTCTGCTAGTTAGTGAAAGACAAAACACATAATATACAGTAATAATTACAAAATTGTAAAATGTCTACTTACAACTGTCCATTTTTCTCAGTATAGAAGCTGACTGACTTTATTGTTGCAACAACTACAACCATACAAAGTGTGACTGGCACAAAGAGCATTATAACATGTTTGGCTCCATATTTAAGTGTCATTTCTTCTTCTTCATTATCCACTGGAACGTCCCTGATAGAGGCTGCTGCTCTTGATGTTTCACCATTTGATGCATCTTCCAGCACTGGTGTGCTACCACTGTATTGTTTCTGTTGAAGATGTAGGCACCAGTCAAATAGATAGCCCGAAACAAACACATATACAAACTTGTTCACATCAGACTCATCCAAGTTGCATCTTTTACACATTTTCTGCCGTAGATTTTGTACACATTAAAGAAGATTTACCACAGAATTCACCCCTTACATTGAAAAGGGTAAAATCCACTTTAAAACCCTGCAGCACAAACTGACACGCATATCCATATTCTCATGCTAACATAAAACAGGATGTTGACATTTATATGGATGGAGATTAAAACAAAGTCAGTATTGGTGTAGCTGAAACACTGGATCTCAGGTGTCGCCAGGGGGAACCTGGCACATAAATTATGAGAAAAAACACAATTTAATCCTTTCCTATACCATGACTTACTTGTGCATAATGGAATGCCTTGTCTAAAAGAACCATGGCATGCATGTACATCGTGATGATCACACCGTCAAGCTTTAATAGTTCAGCTCCCACAGTAATGGCAGGAACCAGAGGAGCTGCTGCCTTAGCAGCTCAACCCATATATATATATATATATATATATATATATATATATATATATATAAAATATATACATACACACAGTGCTCCCTTGTATAGCGTGAATTTCCCTGCCACAGTATTGATACATAGCAGGTCCCTGCTAATGACCTAAAATAACAAAAAGTGATAACTTGCATGACACCCAGGAATCCAGCACTGCTATTGTCTCTTCCCTCTGTTCTCCCCAATGTCTGTTTACTTGCACATGCCACTTGACTGCTGTAGTGGTCACGTGCCCTATTACTGACATTGTGGCTATATGAATGGAACCATGATACCAGTAATATGGCATCTGACTGCTGCAGAAGACACATGACAAATGCAAGTAAACAGACAACAGAAGGACGAGAGGAGAGACAGTGAATACATAGATGCATGCTAGGGAATTCTAAATGTAACATAACCGCTATAAACAATAACTAAAACGTGACTCCAAAAGTGAACTTTTTTTTTTTTTTTTTAATACAATGTTGAAACAAAACCCACCAATGAGACTTCTATTTTACTATTTCAGTACATTTGTTACATAAAGGACATAAATTGAAATAAACTATTCACATTAACTTCAAAATCAATGTACTGCATGTGACAGTAATCTCTAACCCTATTAATAGAAGGATCTTCTGTAGTCGGTGGTCCATCTTGATAAGAAGGAAGCTGTGGACTTTCAGAGGCGATCAGTGACGTTCTCTCATTGCACTCCTCCTCTTCCTCACTGTCTGAGCTGTTCATGAATGTTATCATATTTCCAAATCACAATTACCTTCAATGCAGGTACAAAATAAAAGTATTAGCATTTTCACTGTTCATGGGTTAAGCACCAGCTCTCTATACATAATGGCAAATACAGAAACTACACAATCTTTACTGCATTACGGTCATGAAGGATGATTTTCATGAGGATCACATGGAAATATCAAACAGCTTGTTATGAGTGCGCTGATCGTAAAGTGGTTGCCTAGTTTTTCTTTATTGATGACTTATCCTCAGGATAGTTTATCAGTAAGAGATCATCTGGAACCCCCTCCCCTAATTAGCAGTTTGAAGGGGATTCAGCACTTGCACAATGTAGACAGTGAAAAGAGCACAGCACTCACATAGGCACAGTGGACCCTTCTAGCAGCTGACTAACGGGAGGGGGAAGGGCTAGTCCGGGTGTTGGACTTATTGATGAGCTATCTTGAGGACACACCATCAATAAAAATTAATTGAATGACCCCTATATAATGTGACTCAAACAACCATTATCTGCTACACTCAGCTGTCTCACTTAGTCCCACAGACTTTACTGCCACTCCATTTAAACCCCTCCTCACTGCAGTTGTGCAGAGAGGAAGAATGGGAAACTCAGTCTGCTGCTAAGGTGACTGCTGGGATCCCAGTGGTAGGGTCCACTGTTATCAGGCATTAATGGAAGGGCAGGTGATAAAACTCAGATGCAGGAAAATCCCTTTGGGCTGAGGCCCCACGTTGCAGAAATGCAGCTTTTTTGTTGCAGATTTTACTGCGGTTTTTTGAACCAAAGCCAGAAGTGGATTGAGCGAAAGGTAGAAGTATAAGAGCTTATATATATGTTATTCTTAGCTTTGGCTCAAAAAAAGCAAAGAAAAGTCTGCAACAGAGAAAGCTGCATTTCCACAACATGGGGCCTAAGACTTAGGCCCCTTGCAGATGAACGTGGTGTGAGTCAGTATGCTATCCGTGTATTTCACAGATAGCACACTGATCCATTCTTTTCTATGGGTCCGTACACAAGACCGTGAATTTCATGGTTCCGTGTGCGGGCCGACAGTCCGGGTCGCATCAGATAGAACAGGTCCTATTCCTTTCCTATTTTGCGGCCCTTTTTCCTGTGGCTTCTATTCATTTAATGAAAGGAGCCGCGGAAGCACGGTGCGTGCGGCACACGGGGACATCCCACTGTCCCACATGCTTTTAATTCATGGCAGGCCGGTTGTAGCACGGTTGTTAGGCCCCATGTTGCAAAGCAAAAAAAAAAAACGCTGTGGAAAAAACTGTGGTGGAAAAGAAGTTTTCTGCGGACTTTCTGCCCCTATTATACCTATACAGAAAATGCCAGTATAATTGACATGCTGCGATTTCAAAAACACAAGTGTTTTTGAAAACGCAGCTTTTCAACTGCAGTTTTTTCTGAAATGTGTGGATGGGATTAGGCAGAATCCCATACACTTTGCAGGTACAGAAAAATGCAGCATTTTTGCATCGTGGGGCTTCAGCCTTAAAGTGGTCTCACTACAGACAACCCATTTATCCATCTGTCTGTCAGGTCCAAAATGCCTTCCAAACCAATAACAATGCCATGTAAGGACCTTTAATGCATAAAGTATACCTTTGTGGCCATAAATCAAAGAGAAAACGCAAAAATAATCATCTCTTTATGGATATGCAAATCAGCCAGAATGTGCACTGGAGGCAGAGCCTAATTTGCCTATAGACAGCTGCAAATTCTCTGGTTCCTCTTTGGAATCACTGCCCTACATCATGGCTCTCTGTAGGTAAACTGGCTCCATCCCTGATACACTTACAGGCTTATTTGCATATCCATAAAAAATATGATTTAATTGGTTTGTGGTCACAAATGTACCTCTTTTGCTCCTATTAAAAACCCCTACCTTATTGGTTTAGAAGGCATTTTGAACATGGCTGCCGGACTACAAGATAAATATCCACCCTTATACCTGGCCAATTCCAATGTTCCACAGCAAATGCTGCTGCTTTTTCAGTTGATCTCTGCTTGGCTCACAGAGGGTGGGTCTAAGATTTCCATATGCTCTAACACTGCATAAGGACAGAGGATGCCCTGATGATAAAATTCCTTTAGACAATACCTACTGAATTTAATGGACTGTCCATTTATTGCATCAGCACTTCTGGTACTCCACAAGCAGAAATCCCACAAGGCATACATCTTCCTTACATCTGCCATACATATACACCAGATGATGGGTAGTTAAATATAGTGCCTGCCCGAAAACTGAGCAAGCACCATAGCCAAGGGGACTGAGCTGTTTCACATAATAGAGATCTGGTGGCATAGTCTACAATCAGAGACATCCTGTATCTTCTGGGAATGGGCAACAGCAATTTACATAGAGTTTGGGACCCTAAACCTCAGCAGTATAACAGCATGATGGTGATTTAGTGGCCCAAACCATATGACAGGTTCCCTTTAAGACTGCTGTACTTGGATATCTAGATGCCACAATATAAAACAAGTGAAAAGAGAGGTGCCATTTACACAGATATGTGATTGAAAAACTAACAAATGTTGTACAGATGGGTATATATGTCACATCAGGTCTGCCCAATATTTCTGTATATAGAAGTAGTGCTAAATTCCCTTTGTCCACATACTGGTGGTGAAGAGACATGTTTGAGGAACTCTTTAACATCCTGACTACTTCTATAACTAAAGGGTAACTCCACACAAAATGACACTTTTATACAAAATGTTCAAATTTCAAGTTCATAGATCCTATATATGTATAAGTGACAGATGACCAAATACAGTACAGATAGAAACTACTAATAATCCGTAGCCAGGGGCCAATGTCATTCGCAAAACAAAAATAAAACTGCAAATTTCACGCCAACTCATTTCCACCCGAAAAACCTCTCAACAAGAGTTAATGCAGTGACTGCAAAGACCAGGCTCTTCCGAACACAATCAAGGGAATTCACACACTGAGATACAAAATAACAAGGTTTTTACCTCAAAGGAGGCGCCCGCTTCCGTATTGACCCCTGCCGGCCACCGTACTAATTTGGTGCGGCTCAAGTCTCGATTTCGTCACTAGTGCACCGCGTGACCCACAAAACTGTAGCTAAACAACAGGCGGAGTATAGCCGCGGGACCTCATATGACTTCTCACTTGTGGTTATGATGGTGCTGGAGGGGGTGGACAGATACAAAGTCACGCACTCGATCCCCGCATGATGTCACTGCAGTGTTAGTAATAGATTCATAGAAATATATATAGGAAAAAATATTCCTTCAGCCAGACCATGTATTTAGCCCGTTTGCCACAAGCCTATAATGTGTGGTAAAAAATAACCTTCTCTTAAAAAATGTGAACAGCACCTTAAATTCTAAGTACAGATGCTGCTGAAGGAATAGATGTCTCTTTAGGCTCTGGCTTTAATCCCAGAAGGCGGAGAAGATCAATGAATACTGTCTAACTTTTAGACAGAGCAAAGTTACCCTTAGTTCACACCAACATCTGGGTTTCTATTCCTCGGGCCCACTTGGGGACTCAAAAACGAAAACCCTATCTGCTTATAAAGTGGTTAACCGCGTGCCCCTTAGACTATAACAGGGTCCGCTGGGTTTCTGCCCGAAATCGACGGAGAGATCTCCGCATATTTTAAGTGGAATGGTAGATGGAATCCCCGAATAGTCACACAACGCTACTTTGACCGTAGCCTTAGACTAGACAGGTGTAGATTTCAATTCTGGCAAACAGGAGTGCATCACACAGGAAGCCTTATGTGGACATTAAAATCATTGGTTGTTGGCAGCACATTGCTCCATGTAAACAGGGATGAGTTGCTGACAATAACAAAACGGTTTCGCACAGTTCCACAGTGGTTTAGTTCCTGTCACCCCCTCTACCTCATAGATTGTAAGCTCTTGCGAGCAGGGCCCTCGGTTCCAGTGTGTTGAATTGAATATTTCTTTGTAATGTATCTTTTCTGTTAGTACTTGAACCCTACAAATTGTACATTGCTGCAGAATATGTTGGTTCTATATAAATAAAAATTATTCTTATTATATAATTATTCTTGGCTGACAAACCACAAAGAGCATTTCTATCGCTATATTATCATCCTCATCACCAGTCCTTTCAAAATATGGAGTACCACAGGCCTAAGTTCTGTTTCCAATGCTGTGTGCAGTTTACATGCTTCTATTAGGCAAATTAACACAGAGCTATGGCAAGTCATATCACTGCTATGAAGATGGTACCCAACTATCCATATCCTTCACGTACAGAACCAGTGACCCATCTCAAGCCATAAGCTCATGCTTAGCTGAAGTACAAGAATGGGAAAATACCAGACAGCTAAAGCTAAGGTTCTCATGGTCGGAGGTCAACACCTGACAGCAAAATGAAACTTGGGTGTAGTTATTGATGAGGGACTGTCTCTCAGGTACCGTCCACTATAAAATATTTGCATTTTCACCTGAGCAACACTTCAAAAAATAAACATTATTCAAATAGAAAATCCTCTCCATACTCGTACATGCCTTCATAACCTAATGTCTGGACAATTGTAATGTCCAATATGTAGGCCTTCCAGACAAAGAAATACATCACCTTCAGCTACTCTAAAATGTTGCCGTGAGATTAATACCCTGAAACCCTCTCATAACCCCCATCCTTCTCACTGCCCTGGTTGCCAGTGAAATAGAAAATAACTTTAATAATAGTTTGCGTGATAACCTTTAACCACTTCAGTACCGGATCTATTTCTGGTCCAGGACCAGACACATTTTGGGTATTTTGTATGTGTGATTTTGAGGGCTGTAACATTTTTATCATTTGGGTTATTCAACTAATTTCTGCGTCATTTTTCAGTGACACATAGAGCTTTATTTTTATGTTGTTTTTATTTTTGCATGTTTTTTAATTTTTTTTATATGCGGGAAAATATAAACAAAAGAGGAGAAAAAACGTGTCTGTTTTTCACTTTTCATTTTTTTTAAATTTAATAGCACAAAGTGCTACTAAAAAACTTTTTAAAATAGTTATTCCTGTCTCTTATGGTAATTTTTATTTTGTATGGTGTCGTCGGGGGTGGGGCTAGAACTTGTAATAAGGGGGTGTTTTTGATGTATTATTTTATTTAAATTTTTTTTTTACTTTTCTATTCATTTTCTTAATGTTTTTTTTCACATTGTGTCCCAATAAGGTCATAATAGATCTTTGGGGACATCTGATCACTGTTTCTTTTGTGGGGGAGGCTGATTTTCCCTGTAACTGGGATTGATACATTTAGCCCCAGTTACAGGATGAATGCAGCCTCCTGCACGTTACTATAGAGCTGATCTGGGTCCTGTAGGACCCAGCAGCTCTAACACACGCTGATCCAGGTGGATCACGTGACCGCCGCATCAGAGGGAAGCCGCATCATGGTGGTGGCCATAGCTGTGTATACAGCGCTCATTGAGGATCCTATCTACAGTATACTGCTATCTTATGTAAATTCAAGAGTTTGCCTTAATACATTGCTTTAGCAATGCTGCTGTTGTTTGCCTTTATGTTAGATTATTCCTCTCCATGGTGCACGGCCTGTATCTGATAAGCAGGACGGATGATGTCACTGCTCTCTGGGGGGGGCTGAGTGCTCTCCCTTTTATGTACAGCTCTGCGATCAAAACAATCAGGTCAGCTAATTGCAGTTTGCTGATAAAGGCTTTGGGAGCTGTGTTTGTTATCGCTATATGTAAATACAAAGATAACACTGAGTCCGTTCTCTGTAGAAGCTTTGGAAGTGTTTTATACAAACCTGTGTAATGTAATATACATTTACTGTGCATATTATCTGATATGCATTTATATTAGATTTCTAGCAATCATAATCTCTCATGGTAAAGCCAAAGTCTATATCTATTGTGATACTTCATAATGTCCTGTTCATCCAACAGTCAAAGCCGCCCACCAGCTTGTGGAAGAATACAGGAAGTGAGAAGAAGAGACAGCAGGCAAAGCTGTTGAGATGGGGAGGTGGGAAAACCCCTTTAAAAGAATTTTTGAAGCCCCCACACTGCTTGCCAACTTCTTACAAGTGACGTCCTGTGTCCAATCCTTAGGCAGCTGATTGGCCTCAGCAGTCATGTGCAGCAGGGACTTTTTCTGGAACAAGCCCCAGAGCACAGTGGGACTGGACAGCAGCCTGGAACACCGGGCACAGGCAGGTATGGGCTTTTCACCTTCCTGGACAATCCCTTTAAAAGTAGGGCTGTGGAGTCAGAAGCCAAAGCACTGTCTCCGACTTCTCTATTTTCCTTTTCATAAATAGATATAGTAAAGCCCCTCTAAGTCACACAAAAGCTAGTGATTGTGTTCATCTAAAAGTAAAAATGCTACAAACTATGTATCTGACTTCAATACTGATAACTGTATAATATCATTTAAAATAAAGAATTTTATTTTGAAGCCAGACTCAGTAGCTTTTTACCAACTCTACAACTCCAAAGCCACAGCCCTGCTTAAAATTTGGAGCCAGAGCCTTCTGCCATGCAGTCCCCACTCTACGGAACTCACTACCTGGATCAATCAGAGATCTCATCGTTGGACACTTTTACATCAAGACTCATCTCTTCAGTTTGACATATGAGGACAAATAACACCCTCGCTAAACATATGATATTGGAAAATACTGCTAAGTTAACCGCTGGGCTGCACTTTGAGTCTATTGTGAGAAAAGTGCATTACAAACTGTGGCGGCACCCTAACACCAGCATTAGTCACTAATACTTGCAATTTACTGTTAATTGCTGGGTTGTACATGGACTTGCCAATGTTACCAACTTTGCAGTCTGGTTAACGTAGACATTTAAAGGGGTATTCCCAACCCAAGGATCATATTCAGAGTTGTAGCTTAACTTAACTGAGGCTAGGTTCACATCTGTGTTTGGGTTGTCTGCTTGGGGAACCCCCAAACAGAAACCTAATCCGCTTAAAAAAGCACTTTTCTCTCTGCATTTTTCCAGTGGAGAGGGGAATACAATTCTTGTACGGAGAGCCAACGCTGGTGTGAACCCAGCCTGAAATGTTTTACCCAATATATTTCTTTCTTTATTTATTTTGCTCCATTTGCACATACAACTAAAGTGCTCTCCTCAATGTTTATAACTAGTTACCTAGGTTACAGAGCTGTTTGCAGTTCAGAATGATGACAGTCCCTTCTCCCAGGCACACATATTCTCTTCTCTCCCTCTTTCTGCATGCTTCTTTCAGTTTTCAAGCCCTGATAAAGGCTAGATAAGTTTCTTAAAGGGAATCTGTCAGGGCAATTTGGGACACAAAACCACCCACATGGACCTGGGGTTTAGTGTTCCAAATCACTCTATTATAATGCAGTCCATGGCCGCATTAAAAATAAAAAAGCTTTATACTCACCCAGACGCTGAACTCCCTGCGCCTGCGCAGTTCTTCAATGAAGCCAGAGGTGTAGACCATTCGGCTTCAGTGCGCATGTCCCGCAATTACTTAGTGAAGCCGGGGTGTCCATCTTTGGCTTCACTGAAGAACAGCGCAGGTGCTGGGAGGCGTGCCAACGAAGAAGCTCATGAATAACACGGACCGTTCTCGCCAAACAGCGTCGATTGGACCCTTCTCTAGGTAAGTATAAAGGTTTTTTATTTTTAATGCGCCTGCAGATTACATTACAACAGGGCGATTTGGGACACTAAACCCCAGGTCTATAAGGACCTGTGGGTGGTTTAGTGTCCCAGATTGACCTGACAGATTCCCTTTAAGCAGCTTTTGTTATCGGTGTATGTAAACCCAAAGATAACTTGTTAACAACAAACTCAAAGCTGGAATGAACTGAAAACCAGGCAGTGGAAGGGAGAGGAGGCAGGTGGGTAGCTGAAATCCTGAGATGAGAAAACTCCTTTAAGACCTGCCACAAACCAGGATATTTCCAGTAAAGTCAGGGCAGTTGGCGATTATTGGTAAACTGTGGGCAGTATCAATCCATGTCTGGTAACACAAACATGCTCCGATAAACTACCTAATATCATTTATCAGCTCTTGTTGGGGTCACATCTGCTGGGCTCACATGTTCATATCAGAATTCTGACTCTATGATAAATATCATTAGTTATGAATTTACTCTGAACTGTTTGCTGATTTTACTTTGACTGTAGGTGATTTTTTGCAAAGTTATCCAGAAAAACAAGGCTGCCAGTCAACCACTGACTGATAAAAACTTAGGCTTTATGCACAGTCTGCGGGTCAATGAAAACGGCACGGATGACACCCAGAATGGTATCCAGGTGTCATCCATGGTCTTCACTGACCCATCCATTCTATTGAATGAGCCAAGTTGCAAATGCAGACAGAGATAGGAGCTGCTCCAGTATTTTCAATCTCTTAAATGAGGCCTTATGGACACATGATCAGTTAGGACAGTGTTTCCCAAACTTTTCAGACTCGGCACCTCTACTAAATGTTTACCAAAACAAAAAATGTCCTAAGGACACAGATAAGGTTGCATATAGGCACGCGGGTGTCTTCCCAGAGTGTCTCAACCCCGTTTCAGGTTTGCAATGCACCCCTGTTGGGAATCGCTGAGTAGGGTATATTTGTCCATTGTTGACCAGGGCTCATCCATACTGACTGGAGGCATCCCATATTCTTGCTCTATAACCAAACCCCTAGAAATCTTCCTACTTCCCCCAGAGACAGGACATCCAATCAGTAGGCGCGGGCCTGCCCCACCCATCTCTATTATTTCTATCTAGCATGCACCTTGTGTGCCCTGCCCGGACCCTTCAGACCAAACCGCTCCAAATTCACCGGCTTCTGACGTCACCACCGGCGAGAGTTGCCGGCTCCACCCCGCATCGTGTTACCAGAACCGACGAGCCAACCAATCACGCGCGTCTCCGCCCACAGAACGTATTCCTGAACGGTGGCTCATAAGGGACAAACAGCTTTCGTAATAATCGCTTTAGCTCCCTACTGCTTCCATTTGGCCTTTTAGGCCTCAGTCACTAGTACGACCAGAGCTCCCTATTGTTCCTAAACCAGTGCGCACTAACTGAACTTTCCCAAGTAAAGAGCACAAGCATAAACAACAGTGTGACACAGGGCATGTCTGCCATTAAAAGAGCTGGAAACAGCTGAGCCCGAACTGCCTAGCCCACCCTCAGTCATAGTAGAAGGCGAGGCCGGTGCTGTGTAGTGTTAGGCCTGGAGCAGGAGTGAGGCAGAACTGGCGAGCAGCCATCAGTGTGTATTTCAATCACGGTATTCTTAGTATCCCCGCACAGCTCGCTCTTTGTTGGAGGAGTGTCAGTTCTCTACTCCGTCCGCCTCCTCCTCCTCTCAGTGGCTGCACCATTCATCCAGCCCTCACAGACATCCAGGGATCTATAGACAGGCAGAACACAGGGTGTGTACACACCGTCTATAGAGCCATCTCATCCTCCCAGCGCACCCCGGGCACACATCATAGGCGGCTCCAGCACCAAGATGTCCAACCGAGCGCTGTGCAGAGAGGCGAGCCATGCTGGGAGCTGGTACACTGCCTCAGGTACGGGGCCTTGGGGCGAGCGAGTGGGGGAGGGGGGCAGAGGAATGGGATCTATGTAGGGGGAGGAGGAGGGTGGAGTCATTTATTGTTGTGCTTCAAAGTTGGGGAGCACTGTAGTCTGGGGGACTATATGGGGGTGCTGGGCAAATATCACTGACTGGACATTTAAGGTTTATTCCTACTAATATTTGTTCGTATGTGGAAAATTTTCTGCGCTGAATACTAGTTATTGACCTGGCATCAAGAGGTTTGTCACAGCACACCCTGGCTGGGAATCATGAGAGAGCCACACTGAATCTAAGTACCTATGGACTGATCATTGTCCAGACAATGGAGAATACTCATCAGGACTACCAGGCAATTGTGTGAGATTATCAACTTCACCATGCAATTATATGGTCATTTCATCAGCATTTCCGAACTGTTATGTGATGACATCAGGACTACAAGGCACAGTTATGTGACATCATTCTGACTGGCCATATGTCAAAAGATGTCTTACCAGCTTCAGGATCTTGGGAGTCCACTCTACCAGGTTGATCCTTCCATTCCCTATAAGAAAATGGTATATAGCATCCCATTATAGGGTCTGTCTTAGCTTTGTGTATCCAAGTCTTCCTTTGTTAGGTGAATAAAATCTATTGTTCCTTCTAAGCAGCTATTTCAGGCAAACCATAGTGAGAACTGGAATATATGATGGTCAAAATCCTTAGCCCCAGTGATAACTGTTATTACGATCCCTTCTAGATACATTTGTGAGAATCACATTATTAAGCCTTTTAGGTTTTGAGTTTGCATAGTGAAACATACTGCACCTCAGCAAATGATCTCTCCAGCAATGTAAAAAAATACGGAGTTTGTGATTTATATTTCCAAGAGATTAGCCCCTGTAACCTACCCATACAGATTGAAAACAGCACACACCACCTGCATAGAGGTTTTCTATAGGAGGATCCAGAATGTAAGACCACAAGCACAGTGCAGACATATCATACGTCAAGGTTCCTTTCACTAAAACACACTAGATATTGTCTGTGCCTAGGTAATGTGTGGTGGGACAACGAAGCACAATAAAGGAGCTTAAGTGTCATGGCCAAGCTACAGTCAATCAATGTGCCAAGGTTTGGGTGTAAACTAGACCCTAGCTTTCCAAGCATGTCTTTAAGAGATATATACTGTTGTCATGTGGTGCTTCTAATAGCTACTGCACATATATGGTCGTAATTTTGGGGTGTGCTTGATTTAGGGTTGAAGAGAAGTGCTACACCAGACAGGACACCAGCAGGGTTGAAGTATTCACTGAAACAAAAAAAAGATCTAAAACGTATCTTTTATTAGATATAATAAGAAGCACAAACTAAATCACTTTAAATATGTTGGAAATAAAACCTGTAAATATAGTGTATGGGTGGTAAACACTGGCTGGTAAATCTTTGTTTTGGCAGGTCATATGAAAACTAGTAAGAGGCCTACTAGTTGACGAATTGTACTAGAAAACACAAATACTGAATTAAGAATTGATGCTATTACCTATGTGCTCTTGTACTGGAGCACAGCAGGAGCCTCTATTTTTACTCTTCAGTAGTTTATTATTGCCCCAGAATCCTAGAAATGTTGTTATCTTGTTCTACTCACAGCTATTTTGAATGAACTTTCCATACACAAACAGGCAAGGTTGAGTTGAGTGTGCCAGTTGCAGGGTTAAACCACAGCCAGACATCTCTGACAGTGGCTTATATCCCTTGAGACCAAAGGAGTGTGGCCCAATCGGTGCAGTTAGTTCTGGTGTCTGATATGGTGTCTCTCTCTTCTGTCAGGTGGATGATGCTGAGCTCTCTAGCACAATCCAGAGGCACAGTGACAGAGCTCAGAATCACTCTCCCTTGTCTGCTCCGACCTAAGACCCCCCCCCCCCACTTGACAGTACATTGCCTAATTAGCATATCAGGCTCTAGACTGCACTGATTGCAGGGGAATAGTGGGAACTATAGAAAAAGTTTCAACTGTGCCAGAATCAGTGTAGTGGCACCTATTAACCCTTTCCCGGCACCCACTGTACTGTTATGACAGATGTTGAGTCTTTAAATGTGGCGAGGCATCTTTTTACTGGTGACACACGGGTGCTGCCATTTTGGCTGAGATTGCTAGCCCCATGATGAGATCCGGGGTGGTTATCTGTTGCATAGACAGCCGGGAGCCTATCGAAGGCTCCCTGGCCTGTCTTCAATGCAATTCTATTACAGGCTGCACTAGCCAATAGAACTATATGGATTTTACAATGCATTAGCATTGTATTGTATTGTATTAGTGATCAGATCAGTTAAAGGCCTCTAGGTGGTCCAAAAATAAACATAAAAAAATTGTAAACAATTGAACTAAAAGTTAGAACACCTGTAAAAAATAAATAAAGTAAAACATAAACACATTAGATTTGCCTGTGTCTAAAAATGCCCGAACTACAAACTTATAAAAATATTTTTCCCATATGGTGAATGCTGGAGCAGGAAAAGAAATCCAAACAGTCTTTTTTTTTCACCATTTCACCTCCCAAAAAAATTTGAGCCATGCTCACATCTGCATTGTTATTTAATAACAGAATAGACAGCAGAATAACTAAACAATGGCAGTGCCAGATCCACTTCATGATGGACCTCTCTGACTATAGTGTTTTTCATGGAAATCCTAACATAAAGTGCAGAAAAATCCCTGCACCCACAATCAGTACTTTATCTCCCCTATGTCCTGTTGTAAGGACATTTGGAAACTGTAACATGCATATTTATGAATGGTACTGTATAAACATCTTAAAGGTAGTCTGTCAGCAGGAAGATCGGTATCAAACTAATTGCAGTACCTTGTAGCGCTGCTCTATACCTTCCAAAGATATCTTTCTTATTCTGCATTGCAGCAACATTTTCATGAAAATCGTTTTATTCTTATGCTTTAGATAACCACTCTTAACTACCACCCAGCTCCACGTTCCCATTGCTTGAGTGATGACATCTATTTTTTTAAACTTTGTCTGGAGTTTGGGTTGGTTATCTAGAGCAAAGAGCTAATTTGCTAATAAAGCTGGCCATGCATCTTAGATAGCTGTCAGCTGAATGCTCATTTAGTCGACAGATATTTACCCCTGCATGTATTGTTGATATTGAGAGCCACTTGTGGACAGCCTGTCAGCATCTTATCTCCTTTGAGGACAAAGGATCAGGCATGCTTAAACTTAAATATGCCTGACCTTTCTTTTCTCTCATATCTGCTGTCAAGCGATATTTGTGACACCCCCCCCCCTCCCCCATGCACAATAGGTGGTCATTTAGTCATACTAAAATGGGCAGATTTGGCCTACAGTCATAGAAAGTATGGCTACCTTAAGGGTACCTGTGCAAAAATGATGTGGCCGCAACTGTTCTGAAAATTTATGCAACTGCTGCTTTGAAATTAAAGGGAATGTACAGTATCTACTTCTCCAAGCGTAACCTACTATCTCCTGCCCCAGCCACCCTGTGCAGTGAGAATTGATCCTGCCATTGTTATGACATCACCCATTCTTCCTTAAGCTGAAAGAGCAGTGCTCCAGGGAGCTGAGGTTCTGCCCCTCAGTGCACCAACAGCCTCATTTGCATAAGATTTGATTTTCTCTATATCTACAAAAGTGCCGTACAAAGGTATGTTGTTGATCATTGTAATGTCATGTTAGAAGCTCAATATTCTTGGGGGAGGTGGTAGTGCACCTTTAAAAGGAGTTTGCATATGCTCTTAATACATATTACACTCATTAAAAGAGTGTAGATTTTGCCTAAACATCTATAATTTTATTGTTCCTTTTTTTTTTTTTCCTCACATGGAAGAAAACAGAGCATAAAATCCATTCCGTATACCAACTTGAACTCAGACAGGAGGTGCAGGGAGTCCAGGTCTCTCTGCTGAGTTTGGGCCAGTAAACACATCCTGTGTACAGACCACAGTGTCTAGTTCTAAATGCAATAATTTTCACTGGCCACTAAGCCAGATTAAGCTAGACTGACACTTGACAATTTTGTAGGGGTTTTATCGGCAACAGTCGCCTCCTTTACATCATAGACTAGACAAACAGGATTACAATAAAAGGTACCACCCCCATGGATAACACCACTTACTCATAATTGCATCCACTACTGGCAATAGATGAAGTCACAGCTGATCTCTACTCTCCCTACACCGAGTATATCTAGAAAAATTTCCTATAAATCAGTTTACTGCCTGTAGCTATGAGACTGCTGTAAAGCATATCACTAAATGCTGTTAACAGAGCAGAGAAGAAGCTCAGCCAAGATGGCGGCTACCATAATCATGTACAAAAAATAGAATAAAAAAAACTTTAGAAAATAATTTAATTTAATGAAAAGGTATCTCTTTGAGTATTCTGTTCAGGTCAGAAACAGATGACCTCAACAACAAAAACCATGGTTAGTGAGCTGTGTTTGTAGTCCTGTTCCTTTCCCCTGTAGCAGTAGAATGTAGACAAATGACTCCAGCCGCTGGAGCTTGGGGACTCTTTTGTGTTTAATGCTGCTCTTTAGCTCTGTGACATGATCTTGCACATTTTACTTTTTTGTTTGGCTAAAGTTGAAGCCTGAAGCTTTGTTAGCACAGTCCAGTGATCATTCTGTACAGGATTATACAGTCACACAGATCCCCTCCCCTACAAGGAAGAGCACCAAGCAAATGAGAAGCCCAGTCTCTCTCCATTGTAAAGCCTGAATATGATTTCTAGGAAATGCTGTAGTTTTAGATGTGCTACCAAAATTTTGGGTTTCTTACATAAAAGCATTTTACAAAAATTTGCATGTGGTTTATAACAGATACACCACCTGGTTTTTAAGTCTTGTTATTTTTAAGCTGCAGCTGTCCTGCACTTGTGTTTTATTTAGCTTTTCTGTAGCTTTTCCCATCTAAACTTGACATAAACGACAGACCTAATTGATAAACCATGCGCTCACTAGAACAAATAACTAAAATACCAGAATGAAGAGGTAACAATATGGATGTGTGCAGCAGGTGCAGTGATAACACATCTATGTACAAATTTACATTCCCCTTCTATTGGCCATTAGCTATATTTTAACAAATATTGCAGTTAAAGGAAATACAGTATAATGCATTTTGAAGCTGCGGGGCGCAGTGAAATGCATTATAGTCTGATCATGACGACCCCTCCTTTGTTTTTTTTTTTTTTTTTTTAAGATTAAAAGTCTCAATGATCAGCTGTTACTGACAGAGGAAAACACCAAGTTTCTTTTTACTCTAAAAAGCATACGGATAAGGGCTCTTGTAACCAGGAACATCTTGTGATTGACGTCCATGTTAATGTTTTAGGTCTTAATATAACAATTTATGTTTGAGGGGATTGGTCTAGTACTTTTAGACATCGATTTCTAATATTTGTGCTTTTATCATCCAGTGATACATCAGTTCGGATGGATTTTATGGTGCTATGGCCCATATGCACATAAGGGAAGTGTCTAAGAGTCTTAAGTCAATGACACAGGTATCTGATAGCAGTTCCCCTCCTCTCATGCAAGCTCTGCCAAACCAACCAAGTATGTATATAGGATAGTCACCAGAAATATTATTCATAGGATAGCTATTGGAAGTGTATAAGCATATTTGGACTTGTACAATCTATAGACTTACTCCCCTGCTCTATGGATCCCAGCAACTGGACCTCTACTTAACTTCTATTAGAACTTCTGGAATGTCACTATGGTATGTCAAAAGTCCATTGTGATTTTTATTTTTTTTTTATTGTTTTTAGGCATGAAAAAGTGTAGGAATGCAATTTTAACAGACTTTGAGTGGTATAATTCCAACAATGCCTAATAACTCCTACGTGCCATCAGAAGCTAAAATGCTTGTGCAGCTCTTTGGAGACTAAGTGTGGGTGTGCAGTACTATGAAAAAGTCAGGGACCACACTTTCGTTTATTATATTCCATTCATAACAGCCATATTATGAGGACCTGTCAGCAAGTACAAAATGCTAAATGACATGTATCATTTGATTGCCACTGTGTCTCTGAACAATTTGGATTTTTTTTTTTTTTGCTTTATTCCATCTATCTATTCAAACTGATGGCCACTGAAAATCTATGTAAAATATTTTCCAAGGGGGCACGCAGTATCCTTTTATTTTCTCTGAGGAAAAAACAAAGTTTATGGCCCACTTGGAAAATAAGAGCTAATTTACATATGACCTACCAGGCACCATGTCTTTTAAACAGGTGTGTTCAGGGGCACAGCAGCAGTTGAATGATACATGTCATTTAGCAGTTTGTACTTACTGCCAGGTCCTCTTTAAAGGGTTTGCCCCATTTCAGACCAATATTGAAAGACAAATGTTATTATTTGTCTAATGAAAAGATCTTCAATTTTCCAATATACTTTTTGTATCAATTCCTCATGGTTTTCTAGATCTCTGCTTTCTGTCACTTATTCTGCTTACTTCCAGTGAATAAAAATCAGTTCCTGGTCACGTGATACACACCCAGGTAGGCCATCAAAATGAAACCTGCGCGGGTCTAACACCTGGGACCCCCACAGATCACGGGTACCATGGCAGCATGGCTCATGGTATTGTTTATATACTGCAAGCCATGCTGCTCACCCGCTGCACAAACTGTAGCAATGAGTGTGAATACCGCAGTGGGGCAGTGTGGGTCCTGCAATGCTCCCCAATGGGGCAGCATTGCAGGACCCACACTTGCCGCTATAGTTTGTATGGCAAGTGAGTAGCGCAGCTCACAGTATGTACACAATACCGCGAGACGTGATGTCTTGGAACCAGTGATCTGTGGGGATCCCGGGTGTCAGACCCCTGCTGATTTAATTTTAGCCATCAAGTATAGGCCATCAATGTTAGAAACCAGATAAGCCCGTTAAGCTTCTGATGATTTTGAAATGAAATGAATGTTTTTGCTCCTAGAAGAATCGCTATTTTATGTGAATTAATTCTCCTTTTAAAAAAACAAAATAATACATTTTGGTTATTTTTAATTTTAGGACCTCAGCTAAGCGCCCAGTTGGAAGGTTGGCTGTCCCAAGCACAGACTTCTAAAAGACCGGCTAGGGCTATTATTGCACCGTGAGTATTGCCATGACTATGTTGTTATTCAGAAATAAAATTTATTAAAAAATTATTTATTGCTTTGATTTTTATTTATCATTTATATCATCTAGTAACCAATAAAGTAATCTTTTCATGTAATTGTACACAGTTTTTATTTTGTATAATTATTAGGCTTTAAATGTCACCAGAACCCAGCATATCAGCCCAGCCCCACATATAGATGGGTTAGGGCCACCTGAATCAAACGGTATTTTCTCCTTGTGAATCTGTGGTGCTGTTGACAGGATATCATTTTTGTCATTATGCAAATTATCTCTTTGGAGCAATGAGGGCTTTAGCTCCTACCTCTTTGAAGCAATGGCAAGGCCTTCATTGCTCTAAAGATCTCATTTGCATAATGACATAAACGGCAGTATCTTATCAACCACGGAAACAATTCACAAGGGTAAAACACAAGTTAGACCCTTTGCACACGACTGTGGGCTAGGTCAGTGTGCTATCCGGGTTTTCTCCCGGATAGCACACTGACCCATTCATTTCTGTCGGCCTACACATATGACCGTGTATTACACAGATCAATGTGGGGACCGACAATCCGTGCTGCAAAACTCAGGGTAGGTCCTATCCTGTCCGGTTTTACGGCCATGCTTCCGCAACCCCTATTCATTTTATGAATGGGGCCACGGAAGCACGGGTGGCAAATGGATAACATCCGTGTGCCGGCCCCGAGAACAGGCTGTGCCGTTCAATCACGGCTGGCGGTCCGCACACAGTCACGTGCAATGGGACTAAGGGTTCTGGAAACAGACTACCTTTGAGCAGAAGTAGAAAAAAAAAAAAAAGATTTTTAAGTTCTAGCTCATAATTCTTGTAAACGCATAATAATGCAAGCCTAGTTTTTGTTTCAGACCTGTTGAATTTCATAGACTTGTACATGTGACAGCCTCTGCAAATTATTGATGTTAAATCTCTCTTCTAGTCATGCTGGATACACCTACTGTGGATCCTGTGCTGCTCATGCATATAAGCAAGTAGACCCTTCCATAACGTAAGTGCTCCTGAAACAGCTTCTAGTGAAAGCCTATGTGCATGTTGCCTTTTCTGTACTTAACTCTATACAAAGCTTCCTTTCTAGTAGTTCTAAGAAATTCTTCTTGAGAGAGAATGATGTATCCACTAGCCAGTCTGACCACTGGGGAAGCAATCGCTTGGACTCTCACAATTCTACATGCTGTGGAGCCCAGTAGAACTCTATCCATTCCTTTTCTAATAGTATATTTGGTAATGTTTTTATTTTAAGAGCTTCTTAAAGGAAGTTTGTCAGCAGTTTTAACCCCTTAAAATGCTGGCAGTTCTGTATAGAGGACAGGGAGAGCAGTGCAAACATGCCTTGGGCAGTAATAATGCAGATGGCATGACCAAGGACTCCCAAGTTTTAACACTACCAGTACTGCAATCTGAAGTGTCCAGGAGGCAAGTCCTTCACCACAGGCTCTCTGCACTGACCTCTTTCCTGGCCTCTCCCCCCTGCTCTGAATAGTGGTCTACTAGTCTCCTGGTTGGATCTCAAAGTTGTCATGCATGGGGAGGAAGAGAATTTTCTGTTCAGAAAGCAATCATGGCACCAGAGACATTATTATATACAGTGGCTTGCAAAAGTATTCATACCCCTTGAAGTTTTTCACATTTTGGCACCTTTCAACTACAAACTTAAATGTGATTTATTGAGATTTTAAGTGATAGATTGACACAAATTAGCAGATAATTGAGAAGTGGAACAAAATTTTAATCAAATAAAAATCTTCTGAAAAGTGTGATGTGCAAAGTATTCAGCCCCTCTATATCAATACTTTCTAGAGCCACCTTTCTCTGCAATTACAGCTGCAAGTCTTTTGAGGTATGTCTCTACCAGCTTTGCTCATCTAGAGACTGAGATTTTTGCCCATTCTTCTTTGCAAAATAGCTCGAGTTCAGCCAGATTGGATGGAGAGTGTCTGTGAACAGCAATTTTCATGTCTTGCCACAGATGTTCAATGGGATTTAGGTCTGGACTTCGACTGGGCCATTGTTACACATGAATATTATTTGATCTAAACCGTTCCATTGTAGCTCTGGCTGTATGTTTATGGTCATTGTCTTGCTGGAAGGTGAATCTCCTTCTCAGTCTCAAGTCTTTTGCAGCCTCCAACAGGTTTTCTTCAAGGATTACCCTGTATTTAGCGCCATCCATCTTCCCATAAACTCTTCCCTGCTGAAGAAAAGCATCCCCACAGCATGATGCTGCTATCACCATGTTTCACAGTGGGGATGGTGTGTTCAGGGTGTTACTTTTCCATCACACACAGCGCTTTGCATTTAGGCCTAAAAGCTCAGCATTGGTCTCATCTGACCAGAGAACCTTCTTCCACATGTTTGCTGTGTCCCCTATACGACTTGTGGCAAACTGCAGACGGCACTTCTTATGTCTTTCTTTCAACAATGGTTTTCTTCTTGCCACTCTTCCATAAAGGCCAGATTTGTGGAGTTCACAACTTATAGTTGTCCTATGGACAAACTCTCCCACCTGAGCTGTGGCTTTCTGCAGCTCCTTCAGAGTGACCATGGGCCTCTCGGCTGCTTCTCTGACCAGTGCTCTCCTTTCTCGATCTGTTGGTTTAGGTGGGCAGCCATGTCTTGGTAGGTTTTCTGTAGAATACTTTTTCCATTTTTTGGATGATGGATTGAGCAGTGCTCCTTAGGATGCTCAAAGCTGGGGATATGTTTTTATAACCTAACCCTGCTTTAAACTTCTCCACAACTTTATCTCTGACCTGTCAGGTGAGTTCCTTGGTCTTCATGATGCTGTTTGTTCACTAGTGTTCTCTAACAAACCACTGAGGCCTTCACAGAGCTGGACGCTATTAACTAATGAAGTGACTTCTGAAGGCAATTGACTGCACTGGATTTTATTTAGGGGTACCGGGGGCTGAATACTTTTTAGATTAAAATTTTGAAAACCACGTATCATTTTAATTCATCACAAAGTACCACATAATTGTGAAGTGGGTCTGTCACTTAAGATCTCAATAAAATACATTTAAGTTCAAGGGGTATGAATACTTTTGCAAGCCACTGTAGATTTCTCGTTCATACCACCTGCATGGCCATCACCCCAGTTATTTTACTACTCTCTCTGTTCTCTGTATAGCAGTATTTTAAGGAGGGGGGGGACTGCTGACAGACTCCATATAAAATCCTAACTAAAAATGTGTGGTTCCTAGAACATAAGTAATTTTCTCTTAGAATAGAAGCATATATATATACCGTATATATATTTTATATATATAATTTATACATATGGACAGCAGGTCTTTCTGTGTGGATTGCAGTGAGTGTACAGTGCTGCTATTTTGGGGGCACAGTGTGACATACAGATAATTTTTCTAACCACTTGTAGTCTTGTTGTGCTGCTCTGTCATCCAGGCTAGCATCACTGTATCAGCAGCTAATGCAGGAAACTTGAAGGTTAGGAATGTGATGTTTCAGCAGAGTGAACTTCTGTGCTGCAAATTTATTTTCAGCAACTTTTGTATTACGTTTGCACCAAACTGTAGTAGATGAACAAACGCTTGCAGCAATTCCAGATGAATGCTCTATAGTTCATGGAAGGAACAGATATATATTTTGAAGGATAACTAAACTTTAAAACAACTTTTGATTTTTCTGGCCACAGTTGGGACATTAAAGGGGTTATCAGAGGTGTGTTTTGTTTTTTGTTTTTTTTTATAGGTAAATTTTTATTATTTTACTGGCTCATTTGCAGCATCTAACAAATCCTGTACTAATATCCACTTTCTTTCCCTATTACTATCTGTAATCTGTACAATGCTTCTCCTAGTGTTTAAGTGGATATCCTTGTGCATAATACAGGGAAGCTGAAACAGATATTTCTCGGGCATTTTATAACGATTTTTTGTGAAATTAAAGTTGAGCAACACCAAGATTTGTACGCTTTTCACCTAGCAATAGAGAAACAGGGAAAGAAAGTTGGCACAGGATTTCGCAGAAAGGGGCCAAATTTTTTTTATATAGTATATTACACTGTTCAATTATGTCACAAATGCTGCAGCAAACCAAAATGCTTTCATGTCTTGACATGAAACTTAAAGGAATTTTCCGAGCAAAAAACACATTTTCAAAAAAGGTCTGTTAGTGCTATTAATAGGTTAATAAATGCACCCAAATACCTTTAGCAGTGTTTTGAGTGATTTCTGGGTTTGTCTGTGAGCACCAGGCATCTTCTGCATTTGTTCACATGGCCATTTTCCTCTCTCACTCACACCCCCTCCCTGTTTCCCTAGCTAGCCCGCCCACTAATATCCCTTCCTAACTAACTCAATATCCCCCCCCACCCCCCACCAATCATACATGCCCATCTTCCGGGCACAAGACAACGTTTCTTCTTGGCAGCCGGCATCTCCTCTTCTTGACGTCTGCTGGCCCCGCACGTTGGCGCAATAGAGGCGGAGTTCCGGCATGCGCATGCTCAGAAGAAGTGACGTCTCGTGCCCAGAAGCTCTGGACTGGAAGACAGGTAAGTATGATTGGATGGTGGGGGGGGAGGGAGCAGGGAAACTGTAAGTTCCTCATAATGTCACCGGAAAATAGGAAAATATGCCTGGGTCAATTGCATGACCAGCCCGGCAATCTAGGTAAATATAGATTTTTGGAACAATTAGAAATTTAGAAGGTAGAAGGGGGGTGTTTAGCTTAATTTATAATTATCAATTTATCCCGGACAACCCCTTAGACAGATTTGATGTGTTTTGAAATTTTTTTTTTTTTTTTTTTGTTTTTAATTAAAAAAAACAGCCTTCGTACACAAGTTATTCTTAGAAAGTCATTCTGAATCTTTCAAATGCACCGATTCCTTAGCAATTGACGATGAATTGTTTCTCGGTTCGTTTGTTAGTTAAATGCATATGGATAGTTGCAGTACCCCAAAAGCACCACTGGTTGTCAGCATTGCCCAATAAATGGCTTGATTGCTAAATCCTCATAGCTTTCCTCCTGCTCCTAAGTTACCTATGGTACCTTTTTGTTGAACAAAGTATCCGATGATTATTATTATTTTACTTTGTGTGTGTGTGTTATATATATATATATATATATATATATATATATATATATATATATATAATAATAATATTTTATATATTTTTTTTAACGTTTAATGATCATTACAGTTTACATATCGAATTATGCTACATAAAACATTGAGTAACTTAGCAAATACTATTATTAGATCATATATGCGACCATGTTCACATGTGGCTTATTAGTTATGTGAATGGAGTAACTATTCACAAGAAACAGAAGACATGAAAGCGAGCATCACATTTTTTTTTTTTTTTTTTCCCCAGTTTGCTTATTATTATGTTCATACTATATTGTGAGAGGTAAAATATATGGCAAATCCTCAGCTTGTAGCCCATTCTCAACTATGACTGCCTTTACCATTCTTCAGATTCTCACATTTTTCAGTAATCCATGCCATTTAGATTGTCTGTACAGTTCTAGATGCAGGGACTTGTATTCTAGTGGTTTTAGTCTTTATGTGCACTCTCTATTTTTAAATGAGAGAGTTTGGGGATGCAACTAGAGCACAGTGTAAATATAGGTTATCTAAGTTGTTAGGGATCATACATGTGCCTGTAATGTTTTGTTAGAACCCATCAAAGAGTTGGATAAAAAAAAACGTGGCTATATGTAGGCAATGTGATCAAAAAATAACTTACATGTTCAATCTCCTGTTGTCTCCCCTGGTCCTGCAGTGATTTTCATAACGTACATGGTTCATATGCAAGCGTCACTGCTGTAATGCAGGAAGAGTATCAGAGCAGCATGGGACTGAGCAGAGCAGAATTAACATTATTTATTTATTTTTTTTTATTTTTTTTTTAAATAACCTTGCCTACTCTCAACTTTTTATAGTAATAGTGGTTTTTTTTCTAATATGTTCAGTTAGGCATATTTCTAGAATATATAATTCTTTGACTCCAGGGGTTGGCAGATCCAGGTGATATGTCTTAAATATTTAAAGTCTACTAGAGAAAATGCACAGTGTTACCCAGTTATAAAGTGTGGGTGCAAGGATTCCCACCGAAGTGAAGATGATCACCTGGCAGCTGCTGCCCTTATTCAAGAGTTATGACTGAAAACTTCAATGTATGCTGAAAAAGCATAAGATGTAATAGGAGAGAGCCCCAATAAATGCCGAACAATAGTAGGCAAGTGTATACGTGTATATATGTGAGTGCTGTCATCTCATAACGGCAGAGAACAATAGTGAGCAAGTGCTGCAATCCTGCAATCCTCTAATAGTATATGTCAGTGAGGCTATTAAGAATGAAGGACCTGCAAGCTTCTGTTGGCTAATACGGGTCATGTGAGTGCTCTCCTATGACAATGGCTGATAACTGGGAACAGTAGTGAGGGAGCCTTGCAATTCTTTGAAAAAAAAAAAAAAAAAGCATGAGGGACCTACGAGCTTCTATTGACTAATACTGGTGATGTGATATGATATGGAGGAAGGCTCTTGATGTAGAAGTCAATGGTGCTATATTTGCTTTTGTGAATATGTCAAGAACGGTACGTCCCAGAGAGCTGAAACCCGGTCTAAAATCTTCAGAAGTGCCTGATATATTATGAATGTGCCAGATTTGAAGATTGGTCTAGTGGTTTGGCTGTGGAACAGACAGCAGAAATGAATTTATGATAGATATTAGTATGAACACTTGTATTACGGATGAAGCTATGATTTTTGCTATTTTATGCATCTTGAGAGCTAATGTGAATTTGATTGTTAATGGTATAATCAGTGCAATAAGTAAATGTAATATGGAATTGTGTATGGGATATTTGAATATGAATTTAGGCAAAACTGAAATAAGAGCCTGTAGCCAATGCATCTAGAGACTTTTCAGGTTGTTTAATTATGTCTGTGAATATCTATGAAAATTCATCCACTAAATATTCTGTATTTACAACGTCTGCTACAATAACTTGTATAACCCCGTAATATAGTGTCACTGTTATTAATCTTTTAGAATATAGGCTACCAAATTGATTTTTTTTTTTTTGTTTGCAAAAATAGGCGAAGAGTTTTCATTCTCGGTCCTTCTCACCATGTGGCTCTTTCTAGATGTGCTCTTTCCACTGTGGATATATATAGAACACCTCTATATGACCTCCATATTGATCAGAAAGGTATGTCTGGAAAATTGAGGCAATTGAAAGTACTACACGTGGATAACTTTTGAACACCTCTTTTTCTCTTTTAAATGAGTCTTTCATTTTTGTTTGTTTCATGATAATAATTAAAAAGTTATACAGATTTGCTTCCTGATATATTCTGATATATACATCTATCTAGCTAGCTATATTATATACAGTCATATGAAAAAGTTTGGGCACCCCTATTAATCTTAATCATTTTTAGTTCTAAATATTTGGGTGTTTGCAACAGATATTTCAGTTTGATATATCTAATAACTGATGGACACAGTAATATTTCAGGATTGAAATGAGGTTTATTGTACTAACAGAAAATGTGCAATATGCATTAAACCAAAATTTGACCGGTGCAAAAATTTGGGTACCCTTATCATTTTATTGATTTGAATACTCCTAACTACTTTTTACTGACTTACTGAAGCACAAAATTGGTTTTGTAACCTCACTGAGCTTTGAACTTCATAGCCAGGTGTATCCAATCATGAGAAAAGGTAGTTAAGGTGGCCAATTGCAAGTTGTTCTCCTATTTGAATCTCCTCTGAAGAGTGGCATCATGGGCTCCTCAAAACAACTCTCAAATGATCTGAAAACAAAGATTGTTCAACATAGTTGTTCAGGGGAAGGATACAAAAAGTTGTCTCAGAGATTTAACCTGTCAGTTTCCACTGTGAGGAACATAGCAAGGAAATGGAAGACCACAGGGACAGTTCTTGTTAAGCCCAGATGTGGCGGGCCAAGAAAAATATCAGAAAGGCAGAGAAGAAGAATGGTGAGAACAGTCAAGGACAATCCACAGACCACCTCCAAAGAGCTGCAGCATCATCTTGCTGCAGATGGTGTCACTGTGCATCGGTGAACAATACAGCACACTTTGCACAAGGAGAAGCTGTATGGGAGAGTGATGCGAAAGAAGCCGTTTCTGAAAGCACGCCACAAACAGAGTCGCCTGAGGTATGCAAAAGCACATTTGGACAAGCCAGCTTCATTTTGGAAGAAGGTCCTGTGGACTGATGAAACAAAGATTGAGTTGTTTGGTCATACAAAAAGGCGTTATGCATGGCGTCCAAAAAACACAGCATTCCAAGAAAAACACTTGCTACCCACTGTAAAATTTGGTGGAGGTTCCATCATGCTTTGGGGCTGTGTGGCCAATGCCGGCACCGGGAATCTTGTTAAAGTTGAGGGTCGCATGGATTCAACTCAGTATCAGCAGATTCTTGAGAATAATGTACAAGAATCAGTGACGAATTTGAAGTTACGCCGGGGATGGATATTTCAGCAAGACAATGATCCAAAACACAGCTCCAAATCTACTCAGGCATTCATGCAGAGGAACAATTACAATGTTCTGGAATGGCCATCCCAGTCCCCAGACCTGAATATCATTGAACATCTGTGGGATAATTTGAAGCGGGCTGTCCATGCTCGGCGACCATCAAACTTAACTGAACTGGAATTGTTTTGTAAAGAGGAATGGTCAAAAATACCTTCATCCAGGATCCAGGAACTGATTAAAAGCTACAGGAAGCGACTAGAGGCTGTTATTTTTGCAAAAGGAGGATCTACTAAATATTAATGTCACTTTTCTGTTGAGGTGCCCATACTTTTGCACTGGTCAAATTTTGGTTTAATGCATATTGCACATTTTCTGTTAGTACAATAAACCTCATTTCAATCCTGAAATATTACTGTGTCCATCAGTTATTAGATATATCAAATTGAAATGGCTGTTGCAAACACCCAAATATTTAGAACTAAAAATGATTAAGATTAATAGGGGTGCCCAAACTTTTTCATATGACTGTGTTTATATATATATATATATATATATATATATATATATATATATAATATATATCATATATCTCAAGGCGTGGACAAAATTGTTGGTACACGTCGTTTAATGAAAGAAAAACCCACAATGGTCACAGAAATAACTTGAATCTGACAAAACTGGAATTTGCCAAACTACATGTTGACAAGCCAGAAAGCTTCTGGGAGAATGTCCTATGGGCAGATGAGACAAAAATCGAAAGCACATCAGCTTATTGTTCACAGATGGAAAAATGAAGCATATCTTGAAAAGAACACTGTCCCTACTGTGAAACATGGAGGAGGCTCTGTTATGTTCTGGGGCTGCTTTGCTGCATCTGGCACAGGGTGTCTTGAATCTGTGCAGGGTACAATGAAATATCAAGACTATCAAGGGATTCTAGACAGAAATGTGCTGCCCAGTGTCAGAAAGCTTGGTCTCAGTTGCAGGTCATGGGTCTTGCAACAGGATAATGACCCAAAACACATAGCTAAAAACACCCAAGAATGGCTAAGAGGAAAATATTGGACTATTCTGAAGTGGCCTTCTATGAGCCCTGACCTAAATCCTATTGAGCATCTTTGGAAGGAGCTGAATCATTTGATTGCAGTGATTGCCTCAAAAGGTAGTGCAACAAAATATTAAGTTAAGGGTACCATCATTTCTGTCCAGGTCTGTTTCATGAGTTTTCTTTTTTAAAAAAAATTCTGTTGCAGCATGGTTGAAAAACAATGTCTGACTTTCATTTGTTCATTTTCATAGAATTTTTATATATTACTTTTGTCAGATTCAATTTATTTCTGTGACCATTGTGGGTTTTGTGAAGGAAGGAAGTATTTGATCCCGTGCTGATTTTGTAAGTTTGCCCACTGACAAAGACATGAACAGTCTATAATTTTAAGGGTAGGTTAATTTTAACAGTGAGAAATAGAATATCAAAAATAAAATACAGATAATCACATTGTATAAATTTATTTGCATTTTGCAGAGAGAAATAAGTATTTGATCCCTCCGGCAAACAAGACTTAATACTTGGTGGCAAAACCCTTGTTGACAAGCACAGCAGTCAGACGTTTTTTGTAGTTGATGATGAGGTTTGCGGACATGTCAGGAGGAATTTTGATCCACTCCTCTTTGCAGATCATCTCTAAATCATTAAGATTTTGAGGCTGTCGCTTGGCAACTCAGAGCTTCAGCTCCCTCCATAAGTTTTCTATGGGCTTAAGGTCTGGACACTGGACAAACACGGTGAGTTGAGTTAATGCCAAAGAGCTCAATTTCTGTCTCATCTGACCACAGCACCTTCTCCCATTCACTCGCAGAATCATCCAGGTGTTCATTGGCAAACTTCAGACAGGCCTGCACATGGGGCTTCTTGAGCAGGAGGGCCTTGCGGGCACTGTAGGATTTTAATCCATTACGGCGTAATGTCTTACCAATGGTTTTCTTGGTGACTGTGGTCCCAGCTGCCTTGAGATCATTAATTAGTTCCCCCCGTGTAGTTTTAGGCTGATCTCTCACCTTCCTCATGATCAATGATACCCCAGGAGGTGAGATTTTGCATGGAGCCCCAGATCGATGTCGATTGACAGTCATTTTGTATTTCTTCCATTTTCTTACTATTGCACCAACAGTTGTCTCCTTCTCACCCAGCGTCTTTCTTATGGTTTTGTAGCCCATTCCAGCCTTGTGCAGGTCTATGATCTTGTTCCTGACATCCTTAGAAAGCTCTTTGTTCTTACCCATGTTGTAGAGGTTAGAGTCTGACTGAGTCATTGAGTCTGTGGACAGGAGTCTTTTATACAGGTGACAATATAAGAGAGTTGTCTTTAATGCAGGTAACGAGTTGATTAGGAGCGTCTAACTGGTCTGTAGGAGCCAGAACTCTTAATGGTTGGTAAGGGATCAAATACTTCTCTCTGCAAAAAGCAAATAAATTTATACAATTTGATTTTCTGGATTTTATTTTTGATATTCTATGTCTCACTGTTAAAATTAACCTACCCTCAAACCTCATCATCAACTACAAAAAACGTCTGACAGCTATGCTTGCCAACAAGGGTTTTGCCACCAAGTATTAAGTCTTGTTTGCCGGAGGGATCAAATACTTATTTCTCTCTGCAAAATGCAAATAAATTTATAAAATGTGATTATCTGTATTTTATTTTTGATATTCTATTTCTCACTGTTAAAATTAACCTACCCTTAAAATTATAGACTGTTCATGTCTTTGTCAGTGGGCAAACTTACAAAATCAGCAAGGGATCAAATACTTATTTCCTTCACTGTATATATGTATGTGTTTGTTTTTGTTTTTTCCCTAAACAATGTCTTTTTTTGCTTGATTGATACTGTGAAAATAAGATCTTTTAAGTTTGTGATACATATTTTTAGTTTATGGAGAGCTGTGGAAGACTGGCATGTTCGAGCGGATGTCTCTGCAAACAGATGAAGATGAGCACAGCATCGAAATGCATCTACCTTACACTGCTAAAACAATGGAAAGGTATGATGTAGTAAGGCTTAATTTTTTTGTAATGTGATAAGTCTTCTCTTTAAATGGTCACTAACTTTTCTGACACCAGACTCTTTTAAAGAAGACCTTTCACCCGCTCCACCAATTTAAGTTCTTAGCATCTGTTAGTAGCCTCTACTCCACTGATTCCAGGGCATTTAGAATTTTTCTCTAGCCCCCACCATTGCTGGGTAACAACTGCAGTTAACTTTGGTTTCTGATGATTTATTTCAGTTCTGTAATGTCAGAAGGGCAGTTTCAGGCAGGAGTGCATCATTGAGTTTCAGTCAGAGGCAGCCAGTGTCAGAGCTCAGAATCACACCCCTAGCTTGATCCTGCCTGACACCGTCCTCCTGACCAGTACAGAGTCTAAATAGTGTATGAACCACTAAAACTGCAATGATTGCATTCACAGTCAATGGGACTGATGAAAAGAGCTGATCCCTGTGCTTAGTTGATAAATGTGTTTAATGAGGACTGTGACTGTGAAGTGGATTGTGACCACACTGTTTTCCCTGTAGACAGATGGGTTGTACCATAATCGCAACTTATTGCTTACCAACAGGCTCACAGCAGGGTTTGGGGCTAGGAGTCTACTGCTTGAACAGTTTTGCATTTGCATCCCGCCACATTCTCTCTTTATGGGATTGTTGGAGAAAGCCAAGTAAATTTCTCAGTTATCTTCCTCAGTTGCAGAGGGATTGAATGGAGCATCAGCTCACATGCGTGACTGTGCCTTAGTTCAAATGGGGTTACACTCCAATACTGGCTGTCTGCAGCTTATACTAGGTTCACATCTGAGCTGTACTCCGCCAGCGGAGAGAAAAGTCCTGCACGTTTTTATACTGAAGCCTGTGGAAACTTGGTGGACCCCATTATAGTCTATGGGGTCTGCGGGTAACCGCTGTTTTAGCAGTTTGGGTCCCCTGAACGGCCTGAATAACAAAGAGCTGTGCGCATATGTGAACAGGGCCTTACCTAGAAGACACGAGTTTGTACTATTATACCACTTTTATCGCAACATAACTGTGCCTTTGGGATAGAAGTCAGTCAAGCAATGGTCTAAGGGCAATTTAGAGCAGTTTGGTGTCTGACATAAACTTAAAATTTTGGCATTTTTCTGATTAGTCTTCAGTATTACTACAGCGAATGTTGGGCCTTTAAATGGACCCAGCCCCGTACCTTTATCATTGCAGGACTGCTCCCGCGCGGTGAGATTGCAGGAGCCGTCCTGTTCCCTTGACAGCCAGGAGCCTACTGATGGCTCCCAGGCTTGTCATTGCATTAAAGACCAGATTCAATAGCTATGTAGCTTAGCCTGTTGCAAGACCTGCTCTGCCAGTCTATGGATAGTCAGCAATCTACCCCTATACAGATATGGGATCTCTTAACATCGGCCATAGGGTGCGTATGTTCAAATAAATGTGCTAAGTGCGCCGCTGGGTAGGGAACAGATAGTAACCAAGACCATAGATAATGGAGTTGGCCTGCTAAATAGTACAAGAGGTCAGGGAGAGCCATCCCACCCATACATTTTGGACGTTGCAGAGTGGAGAGGCGTAATTTGGACCTAGAGCTCCCCCAGATAAAGGGAATAAGTAAGGAGTCTAACTGCTTGAAAAACTTACACGGTACTGGCACAGCTGTGTGCTCTAGAATATATAAACATTTAGGGAGGACCATTATTTTGATGAGCTTTATCCGCCCGGCCACTGACAGGGGCAGGGCCCCCAAGACTTTGAACTTAGCTCTACAATGACCTAGAAGTGGCTATACATTTAAAGTCAGGAAATTACCATGGTCATTAGAAATGTAGATACCCAGGTATTTACAGCTGTCCATTATCTTTTGGCCACAGATATATTCTCCAGCCTCTACCGGTAACTGTTTAGTAATAGGCATAAATAACGACTTGGACTAATTAGTACGCAAGCCAGAGTAAATACCGAATCTATCAATTAGGGTCATAGTCCTGGGAAGTGTCTGAGCAGGTCTGACATGAACAAAAGAAGGTCGTCTGCATATAGGTCTGTTCTCTATTCCGGGGTATCTATTATCACTCCCTTTTATATAATGGGTCTGTCTGGAGAATAATGGCTAGAGACTCTAAAGCCAATGCAAAAAGTAGCAGATAGTGGACATCCCTGACGGGTCCCTCTTTGTAAGTAGAAATATGGAGATAAGGCACAGTTTATGGAAAGTGCTGCCCTAGGAGATTGGTACAGAAGAGTAATCCATGTAATAAATGGTTCCCTAAATCCAAATCGCTTTAAAACGTGGAGGAAGGGCCATAATTAATAGGCTTTGATAGCATCTAGAGAGGCTATCGCCCAGTCTTGTTTAAGGGCAGCCCCAATTTAAAACAAAACCTGGACCCATCTAAGGTTGTCAGAGTTGGAATTAGCGGGCATAAAGCCCATTTGATCCGGATGGATCAAATCTAAAATGACAGTATTCAACCTATTTTTTCATCTATATTTAGGAGAGAGAGAGGTCCATATGAACCCCAGTCCAGTGGATCCTTATCTGGTTTGAGGAGAAGTATAATGGTTGCATCATAAAAGGAATCCGGTAGAGTGTAGGCCAAATAAGCAGCTTGGTAACACTTCAACTGGACAGGAAGTAAGATATCTTGGTACTGTGAGTATACCTCCACCGGTATACCATCCGGGCCCGGCGATTTACCTCTGGCCATATCAGCTAGGGTGTTGGATAGTTCCCCCAGTTTAAGGGGGTAATCCAAAAATTATTGTTGCTCTTCAAAGTTGGGAAGGAAACAGCTGTTAAATATTGGATAAGTTCCTGATTAGAGGCGTGACGTTGGTATTGGTAAAGATCTAAGTAATAATGATGAAATCTATTTGCTATTGCTATATTATATTCATAATACATTTTTATAGAGGCCAAAGCTTTTTATTTTTTTTGTTACAGCAAATAAATAATTAATAGCCTCTCTAGATGCTATCAAAGCCTATCGCCAAGTCTTGTTTAAGAGCAGCCCCAATTTAAGGCACAACCTGGACCCGTCTAATCCCCTCACATAGCCCATTGAACTCAAGAGTAATTCTAATAACCTTTTAACCGGTAGTGTGTTCAGACAACCAAAATGTTCATTTACCTCAATGGTTCTGTAAGGGAGATTTGGAGCTCTGTATGAAACAAAGAGCTCTGACCCCTATAGAGACAGGAAAGTTTAAAGCTACTATTAAAAATTTAAAGCTGAGCCATGTTTTGTTTTTTGTTTTAAATTGTGATTCTGACCATTCGTACCAGGTATAGATTGTACTATACCAATGGCCGGAAGTCACTATTTAGATTTGAGTCTGAGAGCCTGGATGTTAGACACCAATTGACTGACTTAGTAAGGGGATGTTCACATCTGCATCAAATGCTCCATCCAGAGCCTCTGGCGCAGAGTCCATCTAACATTGTGGACAAATTGTCCTGCACCCACAACTTTTTCTCCCAGCCATGTGACCGCAAAAACAATGGATACCCGACCGATGTGGTCTCTCAAGATCCATTGGCTGTCATTTGATCTATTTTAATGTTTAGTCCATTCTTCTATTCCTACGATTGAACAAAAGAACTGACCAAGATGACAAAAGTCTGCTGATCACATGACCACATAAGACCAGTTAGGAGGCTTTGTTAATAGAAGCAAACACCAGGGGAGTGAACCAACTCTGCTGTAAACTACAGTGTACCCTGTACTTATGAGCAAATTAATAATCATAAAATCCAGAGTATAGGTTAAGGTACTGTTATGTATGTTGCTGTAATCCATCAATCAGGACTTTCTCTGTTATAAAAGTTAACAAACTTGATGGAAGAAAGCTTCTGTCATGTTTTTGTTTTTTTTTACATTAGAGTCCATGGAAATGGACACATATAGAGGGGGATCCATCTGCATCCTTCACTCTATTGCCGTTAATGTCCATTGCTCTAATCCTGTGAACGATGAGAGCAATGGGCTTTCATAACGGTAGTGTGAATGTCCTCTTAGTGTACAGTAATATATTTTTATCTACAAACGTGTATTATAGTCCATTGTTTTTATTTTTTACTTTAGTAATCTTTCTATATTTTTCCTCTAGCCATAAAGATGAGTTTACCATTGTCCCGGTGTTGGTTGGCGCACTTAGCGAATCAAAAGAACAAGAATTTGGGAAACTTTTTAGTAAATACTTAGCAGATCCAACTAACCTCTTTGTAATTTCATCAGATTTTTGTCATTGGGGTAAGTAAGAGAAACGGCCTGTTTAACTCAAATGACAAAGAAAAAATTGTTAATTATTCCAGTCATAACAATTTACTTCCTAACCACAGGATTGCGGGGTAACTTGCTGATCCATGGAGGTCTGACCACTGGAACCTCCACCGATTATGAGATCTGAGGTGTTTTGCACACTAGTTTTAATGGGACTGTGTGTAGGAAATGCGTGCGGCCACTACATTCATTTCCACAGGAACCTCTGAAGATAGCAGAGTACTCTAGTTTGGCTGTCTCGGGTATTTCCCATTGAAATAAATAGTAGTGACAAGCACTTCCAACTTGCTGTTTCCTTTAATCTGGGGTGCAGAACATCCTAGTTCTCATGATCATTGGGGTGCCAGCAGTCAGACTCTCCACTGACCAGCAAGGTATCCCTTTCCTGTGTAACTTGTGGTGACCAGGTTACCCTTTTAAGATGGTTATACACTGTAGATGAATGACAACTGAACCACCCAGTTTTGTCAGTGTTTATTAGTATGATGGGAAGGATTGTGCATGTTGGATTTCATCTTGACCAATCTTTTTTTTACATGGAAGCTAGGCCGTTGCGGTGGCATATTCGCCTCTTCCTGTTGAAAAAATTTGTACAGTCAGCCGATCATGTGTGTTTATGGTCAAGATACGAGGAATGGCGTTTAGCTGTCTTATGTATGGTCAGCTTTACTTACTCCTTTTTTCCTGCTCAAAAAACATGGCGAGATGTTTACGGAGTTGGGAGAAATAGTTTGTTTAGCAAACTTCTTTTGTAAGTATAATACCACTTTTATAGGAGTAAGAAGTGTAAGTTAGAAACCTTGGGAAATTTGGAGGAAAACCGTTCATGTATGCTGGATGTTACTTATGTAGGGTTTTGTGTAGATTGGCCCTCACATGTCAAAAGAAAGCATAGGCTGATTTAACATCATCCAGGTAGGTCAGCACCAGTTCAATAAACCCATTGACAGTCTCCAAATCAATATAGTAAATATTGGTCAGATTCTTTCCATGTAAAGTATGTGACCTGTGACTGGGATAGAACCTGCACTTGTTATGGTTTTTGTTTTTTGTTTTTTTTTTCCCAAACCGTAATACCTTTGTATGTTTCTAAGTTCAGTTTTGTCAGAAGCTTTTTAATCTATTGCTGTGTTTCTTACTGTGGGAAAACAATTATGTAACGCAAGAAAGTAAAACAGATTAGGTTTAAAATTGATTCAACACAAATCAAATTTGTTGGAAATTTTTCCAAAGGTTTAAGTTTTTGGTGAAGAAACTTTTGGGATTCTACCCGCACGAATCACTCAGAATGGCAGCTGCCATGAGGGACTAAAGATGTGCGTCACTGGTGACTCAGTGGATGAGCCATAACCACTTTAAAACAGCCCCACACAAAAAAGCTGCTGCTCTGTGGGGGATGCAGACAGGAGAGAGAGGATGGAGAGAGAGAATAAGAGAAAAACACAGAATACAGATCATGGAATAGTGTCACTGAGTGCATTTCATAGTGAGGAAAAGAGAATGGTTAGATTTAAAATAAATTGATAGGAAACAGTCAGTATGTTAGCACGTGCAGCTATGGCTGTGAGCATAGCTGCAGTTATATAATCTTACATTAAAGGGAATTTGTCAGGGCAATTTGGGACATGAAACCACCCACATATCCATATAGACCTGGGGTTTAGAGTCCCAAATCACCCTGTTATAACGCAATCCATGTCCGCATTAAAAATAAAAAAGCTTTATACTCACCCTGACGCTGTACTTGCCGCACCTGCGCAGTTCTCCAATGAAACCAGAGGAGTACTCCTCGGCTTCAGTGCGCATGCCCCGTACCTCCGGCAATTGCTCAGTGAAGCTGGGGTGTCCATCTTTGGCTTCACTGAAGGCGTGGCAACGAAGAATCTCATGAATAAGCTGGACTGTTCTCGCCGAACAGCTTACATCGTTTGTTATTGAATAGTGGGCACCACTGCTAAATTAAATTGTGGGGTGCATCAGGACCATGCTTTTTGTAAATGCACAGAACCAAAGAAAAAAAGATGTAGGTCTTCAAAAGACACACAACCCAAGTAATGAAAAAAAATAAATCTTTATTGAGCATGTATTGGAAAAAAAATTTTAAAAACATTTAAAACAAACAGAGGAGCCCATGTTAGGGTAGGGAAATAAATTTGGTTCTATAATAATATATATCTGAATGTGCACTGTTTGCTAGATAAAGTGTGAATATGGCTCTCCCTCAAGTGCTGTCCCTATAATATATAGTGATTACAATTATGCCATCTGAAAAATATAAAAAGGAAAAAACAACAAGAAAAAAATATAGTAATAGTGCATGAAATAGCCAGCATTGCTGAAGAGACAAAATATATCAGCTGTGCAATAATAAAATACAAACAGTGAAAACTTATCTAGCAAGGTGCATGTGATATATGCACATTTAGAGTTACATAACAGAGGAAAAAAGAGAGCAATGAAAAGGACCGATTATAACACAAATGGTATTAGAACCTACCCATATGAGACTCCATGAACAGTCACCCACGTGTATCACCCATGCAAGGGCTTCCTCAGGGGATAACAGTATACATCGGACCCTTTTTTAGGTAAGTATAAAGGTTTGTTTTTTTTTTTTGGTTTTTTTTAATGCCCCTGCGGATTGCATTCCAACAGGGCGATTTGGGACACTAAACCCCAGGTCTATAAGGACCTGTGGGTGGTTTATTGTCCCAGATTGACCTGATAGATTCCCTTAAATTTTGTGAATTTCTTATCTTCATCACATCGCTCACATATTTTGAATAATAACCACTTCTTGCCCCACCATGTACTGTTATGGGCAGATGCTTGTTAAATGAGTTATGTGGAAAAACAAACATTTTTACTACACTGGATAAACATCACTACAAATATAGGCGACGCTCCCCCAGCACCCCGATTATTAGGTTGCAGAGCACAGTGTGGTGCTGGAAGTCTCTGTGCACAACCTCTTTTGCTCGGACTCATGTCATTGACTCACCTGTCCTCCTGTTGCTTTTACATAGAATAGAGTGGAGTCTGTCATGTTACCAAACGTCAAAGTATATTGGTCACAGCTATCTTGGGGGAAAAAAAAGGTTATGTTAAAAAATAAAAATAGTCCCACCCTTCAGTTCCCCCCCAGATCACTACCTTCACGGTCACTGACCAGCGCCTGTCACATGGGTCACTACTGATCAATAACTGAATAAGTTTCTGATACTTATTCAGACATGTTGTTGTTGTTTGTTGTTTTTCTTCTCTTTTGAGTCGTTACTTTTATTTATTTTTTTATTTTGTTTTCCATGTTTTAAAAAATATATTTAAAATTTAAAAAATATATATAAAATTAAGAAAATTAGTTTTGTTTTGTTATTGCCATATCTGATCTATAATCCAGACATTGTTTAGTTCTACTAGTAATTTTTTTGTATTTACTTTCACTGACTACAGATGTGGAAGCACAACTCACATTCACACAAACACCCCATCTGATAAAGAGAATAATGGCCCGTAGGGTATTTACCACTGAGGCCTTCCTTGCCTCAGACAAGAAGTGCGGAAGCACTGTAAAAATGAACTACAAGGCCAAGAAGCAAGGGCCAGATGAGGGAGAATAAAAAAGACAAACATACCACACTACAGAAGCAAACTAGTGCAAAGATACTGGGAAAAACTGTTCAGAACTACGCTACAGTCCATCTGGCAAGCATCTGCAGACAGGAGATGGGCATATTTAAAGAGAGGCTAAAAAATCAAGACTATGCCTGCTCTAGAGAGCGATCAGTAGTGAATCATTGCAACTATCCTAAACAACGTATCAGGTAGGCGATAATGAAACAGTAGGTCAGATACATTTATAGTAGAAACCATGCTACAGATTATGAATTATGCAAATCAGACGAATAGTGCCACATGGTGGCAAACTTGAATAGAATGATGCCTCCTTCACTAATATAAACTGAGCCTTATACTAGTAGGGTTTCCTATTAAGAGGCAGCAACAGTCAACAAGGTACTCATCCAGGTAGTACAAAGGCTTTATTCGATTTTCAATTTTTAGTTCTGCCGTGTGGCTAGGCCATACCCCTTTAAAAAACAACTAAACACAACTACACATAATTCAGTACTGCTTCCCCTGTACCTCATCAGTGGCTTTAGCTAAATTGACGAATTGTTAAAGAATACATTAAGTGAGAAGCAGAGATAGGAAGATGGGAAAACTCCTTTGGGCCCCACGTAGTGAAAACGCACAAAAAAAAAAACTCAGCAGAAACCCATTGCCTCTTTTTGAAAACACAGCTTTTTCAATGCAGATTTTTTTTCCTGCATTATGAGGATTGGATTAGCCAGAATCCCATTCACTTTACAGGTACTGTAAAATGCAGCATTTTCACAACATGGAGCATCAGCTTTAAAATATTAATCCTAGAGCTGATAGTATGCCTCTGCCTTCTGAAACAGAAATCACAAACGTTACATCACTCATTGTTTGCATATATTTATTAGTGCTAAAATTGGTGTGCTGTTCTACATTAAGCATTTACACAAAGCCGTTATATTTTTCTGTGTCTATATCTATTTGTAATATGGCCTTAACTCCTTGCTTTCATCCACCGTAAAAGTACGTCACTTTAAATATGGCGCCCAAGGAGTTCCTGAAAAAACGGAGCCCTTGCAGCAATGCAAGTGATTAGTTTCCTCTCTGATAAGTGGGCATTAACTCTTCACATGCCTTGGTGAAGTTGCCTTCAGTAGTATTCTATTCTATTCTATTATAGATTCTTATAAGTGCTTCTCAAATAAAATTACTAAGGAAAATTAAACACATTAGGTATGCCCACAACTGAAAATGCCCAAACTATAAACATAAAATATTTATCCAATACAGTGAACACTATAGCGGGAAAATCAAAATTGCTGAACTGTCAAAAACTATATAACTATATGGAAAAAAAAAAAATTTGGTGTCGTGGACCTGCAAAAAGATTCAATGTGCAGCTAAAATATCATTTTGGCTGCACATTGAATTCCATAAAAACAAAAACCCATTAGAAAATGACCAAATGCATTTTTTTTCTAATTACAACCATTATAAAAAAAATTTCAGCTTCTCTGTACATTGTATGGAATGTTAAATAGTACCGTTATGAAGTACACTTTGTCCCACTAAAATTAAGCCCTCATACAGCTCTGTGAACAGGAATATTGATAGGTTTTGAAAGTGAAAAATTGCAACTACTGTTAAAGAGATTGTGTCATGAAGACAACCCGTTCAGTATTGGGCATGTGGATGTCATAGAAGGGGTCTGTTGATGCCTCTATGAGTCAGAACTATCGGGGGCTCCAGAAAGATCAGTGGACTCGAGCTGTCTTTCTTTTACATCAACAGTGATTCATCGACATGGCTACCATACAATACTACATTCTTTCTGCTCCATCTAACCCTGGCAAATCAGCTGTTGGGACTCTGGGGTTTTTAACTCATTGCCTTAGCAGCTGGGTGTTGAAAGGGTCTGTTGAGACAAATCCTGTCCATTTAAAAACCATGTGCTTTAGCCTTTATTCATACAACACAGCAGAGCCTCAGCACATGTATTTAATGTGCCAGTGTGGCACGTGTGTGTGTGTGTTTTTTTTTTTTTTTTTTTTTTTTGTTTTACACAGACCCATTCATTTCAATGGGTGAATGAGTCTGTGAAAACGATCCTGATAGTCTGATCTGTGAATTTTTTATTTATTTTTATTTTTTTCACCAGAATGTGGTGTCTTATTAAATGACCCACTAGATTATGGCTGGTAATACACTACCCTTCTTTTTCTGCAATTGCTAGAATTGATGATAACCCATCAGATGCCATAGTCAGTGACCGCCACATCTACAGTACAGACCAAAAGTTTGGACACACCTTCTCATTCCAAGAGTTTTCTGTATTTTCATGACTAAAAATTGTAGATTCACACTGAAGGCATCAAAACTATGAATTAACACGTGGAATTATATACTTATCAAAAAAGTGTGAAACAACTGAAAATATGTCTTATATTCTAGGTTCTTCAAAGTAGCCACCTTTTGCTTTGATTACTGCTTTGCACACTCTTGGCATTCTCTTGATGAGCTTCAAGAGGTAGTCACCTGAAATGGTCTTCCAACAGTCTTGATGGAGTTCCCAGAGATGCTTAGCACTTGTTGGCCCTTTTGCCTTCACTCTGCGGTCCAGCTCACCCCAAACCATCTCGATTGGGTTCAGGTCTGGTGACTGTGGAGGCCAGGTCATCTGGCGTAGTACCCCATCACTCTCCTTCTTGGTCAAATAGCCCTTACACAGTCTGGAGGTGTGTTTGGGGTCATTGTCCTGTTGAAAAATAAATGATGGTCCAACTAAACGCAAACCGGATGGAATAGCATGCCGCTGCAAGATGCTGTGGTAACCATGCTGGTTCAGTATTCCTTCAATTTTGAATAAATCCCCAACAGTGTCACCAGCAAAGCACCATCACACCTCCTCCTCCATGCTTAACGGTGGGAACCAGGCATGTAGAGTCCATTCGTTCACCTTTTTGCGTCGCACAAAGACACGGTGGTTGGAACCAAAGATCTCAAATTTGAACTCATCAGACCAAAGCACAGATTCCACAGGTCTAATGTTCATTCCTTGTGTTCTTTAGCCCAAACAAGTCTCTTCTGCTTGTTGCCTGTCCTTAGCAGTGGTTTCCTAGCAGCTATTTTACCATGAAGGCCTGCTGCACACAGTCTCCTCTTAGCAGTTGTTGTAGAGATGTGTCTGCTGCTAGAACTCTGTGTGGCATTGACCTGGTCTCTAATCTGACCTGCTGTTAACCTGCGATTTCTGAGGCTGGTGACTCAGATGAACATCTCCTCCGCAGCAGAGGTGACTCTTGGTCTTCCTTTCCTGGGGCGGTCCTCATGTGAGCCAGTTTCTTTATAGCGCTTGATGGTTTTGGCCACTGCACTTGGGGACACTTTCAAAGTTTTCCCAATTTTTCGGACTGACTGACCTTCATTTCTTAAAGTAATGGTGGCCACTCGTTTTTCTTTACTTAGCTGCTTTTTTCTTGCCATAATACAAATTCTAACACTCCATTCAGTAGGACTATCAGCTGTGTATCCACCTGACTTCTGAACAACACAACTGATGGTCCCAACCCCATTTATAAGGCAAGAAATCCCACTTATTAAACCTGACAGGGCACACCTGTGAAGTGAAAACCATTTCAGGTGACTACCTCTTGAAGCTCATCAAGAGAATGCCAAGAGTGTGCAAAGCAGTAATCCAAGCAAAAGGTGGCTACTTTGAAGAACCTAGAATATAAGACATATTTTCAGTTGTTTCACACTTTTTGTTAAGTATATAATTCCATATGTGTTAATTCATAGTTTTGATGCCTTCAGTGTGAATCTACAATTTTTATAGTCATGAAAATACAGAAAACTCTTGGAATGAGAAGGTTTGTCCAAACTTTTGGTCTGTACTGTATGTAATTTTGAGAGAGAGGTGGTTTATAACTTGTGCCATTAAAAAATATGTATTGTCATAAAAGAAAACAAATCCTTCTGCAACTATGTGGACAGAAAACAATAAAAAGTTATGACTCAAGGCATACCAAGAATACAAGGCAAACCAGCAATTCTTTCCATATTGCTGCATTTTGTTCGTTGGTACTAGCTGCTAGGGTTCCTGTCTGCAATGTTGACAAGCAAGTTAAATCTGGATAAACAGTGAAGTAAAGCATATGACATCAATGCTGAAACCTGTTCCTCCTCCTTGGCTGTTTAACAGTATGAGTGGTGATAGAAAATGAAGATGCTGAAAGTAGATCAGTTGTCTTGATTATTTTTATTATTTTTTTTGATTGAAGTTGTAATTCTTTTGGGGTCATGCTGACCACTTTATCAGGCGCAACTCGGAAAGATTTTTTTTTTTTGTTATGCGTTTTGACTGACAAAGGGGTCAGAGTGACCCCAAAACTCAGTGTAGCAATTTTATCAGTAAGATCCACTCAACTCAAATTACTTTTAGAGGACTACTTAATGTTCTGCCATTTACATTATAAACATACAATGGCAGACGTTCAGCTCATATAAACTGCTGAGCTGACTATAGACTACACCAAAAAACATCTAAAAGGGCAACAATCCAGCATCTGGTCAGCTACATTGTAATAGCTAACTCTGAAATCCTGTCTGCTATATGTCTTGTAAACAGCCTGGTGGCAGTGTATAATACTGGAGGAGACAGTATGGCAGATGAGTGCTCACAGCAACCAATCACAGGGAAGTTTTTTTTTTTTTTTTTTTTTTTTTTTTTTCAGAGCACTATTAGAAATGAAAGCTGCACTTTGGTTGCGAGGGGACAGTTTTTCTTTTAGACAGTATAATAAAACTTCCCCAATCTATACCAGGCTTTCTCACTATATGAAGGGTGTCTGACCCTTGAAGCTTCTCGCAAAGTGAAGGCAATAAGGAAAACAGACCCTGAACCCTTCCCACATTGACTAGAAGGGGATAAGGTTAGATTAACTATTGAACTTTTTCTACTGTGATCTCCTCTTCATTTGGGCAAGGTAGGGCAGCAATGTGGTGCCTTCTCAGTGTATCCCGTGATCTAACTTCATCTTCATGACAACAACCATGACATCATAATGTGTTTTAAATATATTATCTCACTCATTGTTAGAGAATACATTTTAATCTTTAGGCCTCAAAAATATGACTGCTCAGATTTGTATTACATTGACCCATATATGATTATTAAGCAATTAATTTGGGTTATGTATGTTACCCAGCTACAGCACACCATGCAGAAATATTTTACTCAGTGTGGTTCCATATTGCACACTATATTAGGGGCAAAAGGCACATGATCATGTGAATAAGGCTTTGTGCTCTATTTATATCTTGTCTAGGTTCAGCAGGGCTGACTGCAGATAAGCTTGCCTGTATTTTACCTCAAAAAAAAAAAAAAAAAAAATTCAGCCAAAAACTGCATTTAGAACTGCAACAATTTGGGGTAAGAACTCATTCACAGGATACTGCTTCTGCTGTAAGGACATCCTACAGGGGCAGCTGCTTTTTTTTGCCTCTATGGGTGATATGGGGATGGGGTGAACTTCTTCCTTTTAAATGAATTTAGTAATAACTGAAGACTGAGATGTCTTTCAGATTTCCTTGAATATTTCCTATTAAAAGGATCGATTTTCCATACTGAATGACTATGCACAGAATAGGTAATCAGTATTAAAAATCCATTTTGGATCAGAAAAACCCTTTAATATTACATTGGGTGGAATTTGTAAATATTACTCCAACCAGCAGGCACAAGATGTCCCTGAATTATTAAGGGTTAGGCCTATTAATAATTCAGGTACCTCAGAATTGATATATATGCAACTCGGAAACTGGAATAAATTTTAGGTATAACTCATGCCAACTTTCTGGCATCCGTTATAGTAAGTTTGTCAAGCCGAGGCTTCCAAGGCCCAGCTCGTATCTGCCTCACTCTGCCCGCTATTGTAAAAAGTGGTGAGCAGGCCTCACAAGGAACAATGTGACACATCTTTGGTCCATTATGTTTAGAGGTTGGGAATCTTTCAGTGTGAGAATAAGGGATGTCTAAATGTAGTTAGTTAGATAAGTTTCCACCAGGCTTCCTCTGCATGAGTGGGACAAATTTTCATACATCAGCAAGGTTCTAGCGGCAAAATGCAGAAAATGGTGCATAGTTTTATCCTGCAAATGCAGTGCAAGAACAGAAATATAAATTAAATACAAGTTCTTCTAATGCTAAGCCTATTCTCCTAAATCTGTATATTAATCTTCTAAACATTTCATGCTCTGTAACAGGGGTAGGCAACCTTCGGCACGCCAGCTGTTGCAAAACTACAACTCCCAGCATGCATACTTGCTCTGCTGTTCTTGGAACTCCTGTGGAAGTAAATGGAGCATGTTGGGAGTTGCAATTTCACAGCAGCTGCAATGCGGAAGGTTGCTGACACCTGCTCTATAACATGCTGCTTCAAGGGAGTCTGTCAGTAGTAAATTGGTTATGAACCTAATCAAAGTATCTTGTAGAAGTGATTCTAGTTTCCAAATATGCTTCTGTTATTCAGCTTTCCCATTTTCATGTAAATCACAGTTTTATTCATATGCAAGAGAGGGGAATTGTGCTTTGCGGGTGTGTCTTTCTTTGGTCTCAGATCTAGATTCCCAGGCAAGGCACTTTTTGCCTCCTTTGAATAACACAAAGGTCCCAAAGCTGAATAACAGATGTATTCAGAAAGTATAGAATCACATCTACAAGGTATTGTGATTAGATATGTATCTTACTATTTTACTGCTGACAGAATCCCTTTTTAAAATTGAACTACATTTTCACTTAGAGTTGTCTTAGCCCCATCTACTAGATTTGAAAGAATAACATTTATCTAATTTATCTTACATTACAGGACAACGTTTTCGTTATACATATTACGATGAATCTCAAGGAGAAATCTATAGGTCAATTGAAAACTTAGACAAAATGGTAAGAGTCAATACTTTAAATCTTTATTGCCATAATACAGGAAAACATTCACTTTATTGAGAGTAAATTATATATATATATTTTTTTTTTTTAGTTTTTTACAAGTGTGTTTTTAGCATTATTTGAATGCAAGTATTTTGATAATGGGTATAGTACTTTGAACTATACTATAGACTTGAGTATAGAACAGAAAATAAGGAGCAAAATTATTAAATTTTGTAATATAGTTCATTAACAAATGTTGTCTCATTCCTTTGAAATCCTCCATTTCTTCATTTTTCCCTTGTTCCTGTATTGTGAGCTGTGCACTGCTTCTGTGAAATAAGGAATTTGACAAAAAGGAGACAATTTAGTATAAAAGTATTATACAAGATTTAATAATGACACACATACTACCAGAAAATAAAAAGTTTAGTTATGCATTAAACTTCAGAAGGTAGAAGAGGGGTTAAGATCTCTGGTGGTCTAAGATAGTTCTCCCCTCCTTTGGGATCCAGGGTAGAAAGTGGGTTCATATTTCTATCTGGCCTCCACCTTTCCAGAGTAATAACCGCAGGTAGTTTTGGTGTTTGATGTGCTATTTAAGCTCTGTATTGTCAGAAGGGCAGTGTCAGGCAGGGGGTGTGATTCAAAACTCCAATCAGAGGCAGCTAGTGTCAGAGCTCAGAATCACACCCTAGCCTGCTCCTGCCTGACACCGCCCTTCTGACAGTACAGAGCCTAAAAAGCATATCAGGCATCAAAACTAAAAGCATTGATTGCTTGGGAATGGTTGGGGCTACATAAAAATTTTCTATTGTGCCGGAATCAGTGGCGCAGTGACTATTAAATAATGTAAAGAGATGGACTTGTTGGAGGTGGTGAAAAATTTCTCTTTAAGTTTTGGTGCTATATGTGTGACTTGTAGATTCCCATGTCACCAAAGTCTGATGCATGCTGTTGCTATGTAACGACCCCAAACTTTGTCTGATACATAGAGAAATAGCAAGCAAAGAACAGGTTAGAGTCAGACATGTGGAATTCCTTAAAGGGGTTCTCCCACATTCAGCCTGACCTATCTCTGGCGCTCCCATTAAAGTGAATAGTAGCATGATCCACCACCAGTCACATCTACATTCAGCCTGACCACAGCCATTCTGAATGTGTAGTGGTAGAAGGGTCCTTCAATTATCCGCTTTGTGGGATAACCCCTTTAATGGAACATGTGAGGAGCTTCACTTTGGATAAAGATTGTTTGCTTTTTTTGTTCCTTGACAGTCTAATGTGAAATAAGTTAATAGTGGTCTAGGAGAGATAAGGAGTAAAATAATGTAAACTAGGGAATAACTAGTGGTTCACTAGCTTCCCTTTTTTTCACGATGTGTCCTGTCAGGAATATGAACATGTGCATAATGGATCAGATTTATGAAGACCCCTATTTTCATATCTTCTGCACTGGAGTAGTATTCCGCTAGTTTATGAAGAGGTGCAGGCCTAATTATAAGTCAGCCACATGTTATGGCGGGCTGTGCGTCTACACTGAAATCTTCTCCAGCTTGCATATATTTCAGGCATCAAAATGATGATAAATCTTGTGGGTCCAATGGCCACCCCCTTTTCATAAAGTGGTGAGGAGGCGTAAAAACGCCTGTTGTGACGATTTGTTTTGCACCTGTTATTTAAAAAGTTGCAAAATCTCGATTTATCTATTTTTTTTACACCAGTAAACCAGAAGTCTGCCCCCTTGTCTACATCATTTGTTTGTTTATTTTTTTAATCCCCTACATGACTTATGTGTTCATCCTTCAGTAGAGGTCTGGGGTCCACCATAAGTCTGCCCCATTGTGTACCTTTAACGCCCACCATTGCTCGTATGATCATCATCCAGAAGTCATTCAGGAGTCTAGTGCTAGTGTTGCCTAGTGCCAAAAGAACCCGTCACTACTTATTAAAAGAGGCACATGCTTTTTACTAATATTTTTTTTTTCTTTTATGAAAATTGCATCTTTTAGTCTTGTAAAAAGGAATTACCTCATGTTTTAAGTAGATGTGATTCAGTTTCTAAAGATGAGCAGCAATGCAGAGTTTATATACCCCATAATTGAGTTCTTTCTGATGAAACGTGTATCAAAAATAGTCAGTCCCAATCAAAGAAAATCAATAGCGCTAATGAAAGTTTAATGTTGGGGAGGCAGTCACATACAAATAATACAGCCTCACCACTCTGCGCTGATAATGTCTTTCAGATGTTAAGATCCAAACTTCTAAGTTGAGAAAGTTCTTACAGTGTAATGTAAAAAATTGTATTTGAAACATTTTCCACAGTATTCTCCTCTTACTGTCCTGCAATCTTCCTCTGTTCCTACATCCACATATATAGGCCACCCACTGAACAAGATAAATAGCCTGGTGCAGATGCCAGAATATGGGGTGCTGAGAAAACCACAACATTGTGAATACTGGCAGGAATATTTATTCAGGTATACTCACAGAACAACTTTAAAACAGGGCTTTTTACATTTAAAACCAAAAAGTACGCTTTATTCTTAACTCTTCTCACTGTCTCATAGTTTAACCCCTAAGGCTGTGTTCACACGGTGGAAAATGAAGAGGAATTTTCTTCATTTTCCGCCGCCGGAATTTTTGCCGTGGTCTAGCTGCGACGGGATGCCGACGTAGTGCATCAGCATTCTGTCACGGCATCCCGCTCCTGATTAGGCCCATTCATCCAGGTGTCTCGAGCCGTGGGCAGAATCCGCAGCAAGATCGAATAGGACACTTCTTTTTTTTTCCGCATCCTGCTGCAATCTCCGCCTCCCATTGCAATGGGAGGCGGATTCGAGAGACATTTGCTCCGGATTCAGGGGCGAGTTCCGCCCCCAAATCTGCTTCAAATTCCTCCGTGTGAACACACCCTTAATGCTCTGCATCATATTATGTCATGCTGAGTCTGTCATCAGGAAAACGGTGATGCAACCAGTACCTAGCAGTGGACAGTCTCACAAGAAATCTCATGCCTTTTATTTTTGTCAATCTTGCCTTGATTTGCTCAAACATCAAATTTTTCCTGATATGCAAATTAAAATAATGTGCTTTGGGGGCTTGATGGACTACTTGATGTCTTCAGCTCTCTCCCTTGCACAGCTCCTCCCTGGCAGTTGATTGATATCTTCTCTGCTTTCCTGGCTCTTGACAGAGCTTGTGAAGCAACTAAAATCTTGCCATCATTCAAGCAAATATTGTACTGGCAACAATCAACCATCTAGCCACCAGTCAGATGCATGGCCACCAGCACATTTTATATACATTTAACATGCAGAAACATGTCTAGATCAGTGGTTCTCAAACTTTCTGAAACTGGGACCCACTTTTAGATGTGAATTTTTCCAGGGACCCCACTCTACCATACTTAGTCTCATTTGAAAAATGAATGTAGCTACCTGTATTCTGCCTCTTATTCGACTATAATTTTCCTCTTATTGTGCCTTTTTAGCACTGTATTTTGCCTTTTATTATATTCTGTAATAAGGAACTTTGGAGCCCCATACTGGCAAAATTTGTGAGCTCGCAGATGTATCTTACAGTTTTCTGTTATTTGCCCCCCCCCCCACACAGTATATATAATGTTCTCCAGTGCTCTCCACACAGTGTAAAATGCTCCACAGTGCCCCTACTGTATTATGCTCCACAGTATAAAAAGATCCAGTGGCTGAAAGCTTCAGGCCACTTGCAAACCCCAAAAGATTCGTTTTAATGAATATTTGTGAAGTTCACACCACCCCTTGTCCCCATATCCCGCCAGGTTCGTTTTGGTGAAGTATTGTACTTTAGAAACCATTAAAAAAAAAATGTGACGGCACTCCGTTTTTTTTTCTCTGCAAAAAGTGTTTATTCACAACGTTAACATTTCGGGAACTTGTCCCTTCATCAGGCTAAAAGGGTGACAGAAAAGAAGAGGGAGGGGGAATAATACAATATCAATATTTACAAAGTAAAGCACCATGTATACTAGTGTACACAGCAGTATTATGGTAATCACACATAGAAATCTGCATTCAGGTACTTCTCTGCTACCTGACTTTCATGCCAGCTCTATCTGCCCCATCTCCTTTTGGCTAACCTTCTTACAATCTGTACTCCTCAGGATTTAACCCCTCAGCTACCTTACTGATATTCTGGTCCTAGTTTATCCACACTGTCCCTACTCCCTCAGTGATTAAATACCATTTTGCTAACTCCTACCTTTATATTAATCTCCCTACCCCTATCGGTGTATCATTTTTTTCCCCCCCCCCCTGCTTCCAATTCTTAGTTCTTGAATTTTTCTTGGAGTAATCTTTCTGAGGACCTTATGATATTCAATACTTTGATTACTTGTTCCTAGGTTCTTTCCATACCACCATATGGCATCACCTGACTAGCCTACCCGTATCTGGACCAATGGTATTTCATCATAATTCACTGACAGATTTTAGTATTTTTTTTGTGTTGGCGTCGGTTCACATCTGTGTTTGGGTTTCCTTTTGGAGGGTCCGCTTGGGGACCCCCCGAACGGAAACCTATACGCATAAAAAGCGCTTTACCTGCGAAACCACACAGACCCCATAGACTATAATGGGGTCCATGTGGTTTCCGCTCGAAGCAAGCGGAGAGAAAAGTGCTGAAAGCAGCACTTTTCTCTCTGCATGTTTCGTGCGGAAATCGAGCGGAAACCACACGGACCCTATTATAGTCTATGGGGTCCGCGGGTTTTTTTTTTTTTACATGGTTTCCACTTGGAAGTTGGTCAGTTCCCTAGTGATCGTGCACCTGAATTTATTTTGAGTCTTTTGGAGTTGAGTGACGCTGTGTTACCCCATTTCCTGCAGTCCTCCAGCGTCATCTTCAGGCTTCTTGTGGACGTCATGCGCTTCCGGAGTTACGTGGGGCGCTCTTGACGCAATAAAACATTGACCCAGCTTTATAACATCAGCGACATCAGTCAGAGGCCTAAAGTGGATGCCGAGACATTGCTGGACACCCAGGAGAGGCGAGTATAACTGTTATGTATAATTCACCTCCACTGTGCCTCGTAATGGATATGGCTGCTTATCTTTATCAGAAGTCATATCAAGACTGTAGTGTTGCGCTGCACAGAATAATTACCACTAAAGGCTCGTGAACCCCCAGGGGTTTTCACCCACAGTTTGAGAACCACTGGTCTAGATGGATGCAGAACCTGTACCTGCTACCTTGCTTCAGGGTTCTGGATGTATTCTACAGCTGGGACTAGAGTCGGAATATGCTCTACCAGATTAGCCCCTCAGATGTCATGATTAATATTAGGGTTGGGCAATTAATCAAAAAATAACTGAAATTGAAAGTCAGCTCTATTAATCATTGTAAAGTTTCTCACATCGATTATTTCAATTATTTTGCATCCCTGCCATCTTGTCTCACACTGTCAATGGCTAAAGGATATGTCACTAAGTGTACCCCATTCAATCAAGATTGCTGATATGTGATGTGAATAACCAAAGTCAAAATTCAGTTGCGTGGCATATTAATAGGGTGTGTGACTTATACAAAGGGGAGTGTCCTAAAATAATCATTTATTAATCGTAATTGAGGTAAAATGTTCAATTAATCCTAATTTTGATTTGGATCATAATCACTCAGCCCTAACCAATATTATTGTAGTATATGGAACAGGGGATCAGGCGATCTCAGGTTCCGGGTCCCCTTATGAGACAGTAACAAAATTTTTAAATGTGTAGAAGGTTTATAAAATATGTATAAAAATAAATGTTATTTAAAACACATTTGGTATCACTGTGTGCATATAAGTCCGAACTATCCAAAAATAATGTTAGTTATTCTGTTTGGTGTAATGCGCAAATAATTTTTATTTTTTTTTTACTAAGTATAATTAATTAAATATATTATTTGTTGTCCAGTTGTGACATTCATCAAGAGTAATATAATTAAGGAACAACTTAAAACGTAACCTTTATTACTAAGTACGTAAAACAAAAAATAAATATATCAATACGCACATGATGCGAGCGTCCGCTCTAATAACTTCTGGTATAAAAGTTTTAAATTAACATATCCAGTATATTTGTTCACCTCCACTCATCTACCACAAATATTGGACCCTTAGAATATCAGTCCACTATTTTTATATATATACAGTACAGATCAAAAATTTGGACACACCTTCTCATTCCAAGAGTTTTCTGTATTTTCATGACTATAAAAATTGTAGATTCACACTGAAGGCATCAAAACTATGAATTAACACATGTGGAATTATATACTTAACAAAAAAGTGTGAAACAACTGAAAATATGTCTTATATTCTAGGTTCTTCAAAGTAGCCACCTTTTGCTTTGATTACTGCTTTGCACACTTTTGGCATTCTCTTGATGAGCTTCAAGAGGTAGTCACCTGAAATGGTCTTCCAACAGTCTTGAAGGAGTTCCCAGAGATGCTTAGCACTTGTTGGCCCTTTTGCCTTCACTCTGCGGTCCGGCTCACCCCAAACCATCTCTATTGGGTTCAGGTCTGGTGACTGTGGAGGCCAGGTCATCTGGCGTAGCACCCCATCACTCTCCTTCTTGGTCAAATAGCCCTTACACAGTCTGGAGGTGTGTTTGGGGTCATTGTACTGTTGAAAAATAAATGATGGTCCAACTAAATGCAAACTGGATGGAATAGCATGCCGCTGCAACATGTTGTGGTAACCATGCTGGTTCAGTATTCCTTCAATTTTGAATAAATCCCCAACAGTGTCACCAGCAAAGCACCCCCACACCATCACATCTCCTCCTCCATGCTTCACGGTGGGAACCAGGCATGTAGAGTCCATTTGTTCACCTTTTCTGCGTCGAAAGACACGGTGGTTGGAACCAAAGATCTCAAATTTGGACTCATCAGACCAAAGCACAGATTTCCACAGGTCTAATGTCCATTCCTTGTGTTCTTTATCCCAAACAAGTCTCTTCTGCTTGTTGCCTGTCCTTAGCAGTGGTTTCCTAGCAGCTATTTTACCATGAAGGCCTGCTGCACACAGTCTCCTCTTAACAGTTGTTGTAGAGATGTGTCTGCTGCTAGAACTCTGTGTGGCATTGACCTGGTCTCTAATCTGAGCTACTGTTAACCTGCTGTTTCTGAGGCTGGTAACTCGGATGAACTTATCCTCTGCAGCAGAGGTGACTCTTGGTCTTCCTTTCCTGGGGCGGTCCTCATGTGAGCCAGTTTCTTGGTAGCGCTTGATGGTCTTGCCACTGCACTTGGGGACACTTTCAAAGTTTTCCCAATTTTTCGGACTGACTGACCTTCATTTCTTAAAGTAATGATGACCACTCGTTTTTCTTTACTTAGCTGCTTTTTTCTTGCCATAATACAAATTCTAACACTCCATTCAGTAGGACTATCAGCTGTGTATCCACCTGACTTCTGAACAAAACAACTGATGGTCCCAACCCCGTTTATAAGGCAAGAAATCCCACTTATTAAACCTGACAGGGCACACCTGTGAAGTGAAAACCATTTCAGGTGACTACTTCTTGAAGCTCATCAAGAGAATGCCAAGAGTGTGCAAAGCAGTAATCAAAGCAAAAGGTGGCTACTTTGTAGAACCTAGAATATAAGACATATTTTCAGTTGTTTCACACTTTTTTGTTAAGTATATAATTCCACATGTGTTAATTCATAGTTTTGATGCCTTCAGTGTGAATCTACAATTTTTATAGTCATGAAAATACAGAAAACTCTTGGAATGAGAAGGTGTGTCCAAACTTTTGGTCTGTACTGTGTATATGTATATATATATATGTGTGTGTGTGTGTGTGTATATATATATATATATATATATATATATATATATATACACACACACACACCACTTCAAGTCTTAGGTAATGCATCTATTATGAGGTTGCCACAATAACCAAATCTATCCCCATGAAGACTAGGAATTGTGCTCTGAGTTTATGCGCAGTTTAAGAGAAATCTTACAAGTAGCAAAATCTGAACATCTGATAACTGATGATGAACATCAATTCCTCCTACCACAATTCCCTCAGATTGCTACTTTTTACAGTGTACCCAAATTACATAAAGGGATTGACCCCCTAAAAGCCCGACCCATAGTATCAGGGATAGGAAGTTTGACACAGAATGCCAGTCAATATTGTGACCAGATCCTGCGGCCATTCGTGGCTGAGTTACCATCTTACGTCAGAGACACCACGAACGTATTATTAAAGTTGGAGGGGATAATATGTGAACCTGGTACTTACCTGGCTAGCCTCGATGTCGAGGCCCTCTACAGCTCCATCCCACATAATAAGGGATGTGAAGCTGTAGGGAATTCCTCACCACAAGGGGCATACAATTTACCAGACATAACAGGTTCACAATTTCCCTCCTTAACTTTGTTCTGCAACATAATTACTTTACGTTTGATCAGAAATTCTTCCACCAGCTCAGGGGTGTGGCTATGGGGAGCTCTTGTGCGCCTACATAGGCTAATCTTTACCTGGGCTGGTGGGAGAAGTCCGTGGTGTTCTCTGAACGTTTGGAGCCACGGATGGCGTTGGCAGCGATCTGGTTACGATATATACCTGTAGATGACATATTGATACTCTGGCAGGATACTCCAGAAAGGTTTAAAGAACTGGTTGATGAATTTAATCACAATGACCTCGGATTGTATTTTACGTACGAGATCCATGAGTCATGTATCTTATTTTTGGATCTCATGATTACTAAACAACCCGATGGCAGATTACAAACGACAATATATCGTAAAAAGACGTCAACCAATAACCTCTTACGATGGTTAAGCTGGCATCCCAGATCACTATGTAGGGGCATTCCACGGGGCCAATACCTGAGGATTAGAAGTAACTGCTCTGAGGTGACATACTTTAAGAGAGCAACAGATTATCTTAGGAATCGCTTTAGGGTGCATTGGATATCTGGATTCCGTTTTAAGAGAGGCATATCATGGGCCAGACTACAAAATAGACAGGCTTTACTAGTCCCAAAAACTTGCGAGGTATCATCAGAAATGCGTATCATAGGTACTTATGATAGCGCATTACAGGAAGTTCGACGAATACTCCAGACATATTGGGGCATTTTACAAATGGACCCAGATGTAGGGGGTCTAGTAGGTGACTATCCAAAGATTACATATAGAAGGGGTCGGAATTTAAAAGATCAGTTGGTGCATAGCCATATGTTACCACTAACATCAAATACAACGTTGCTTGATGGTACCAATTTATATGGCACGTATAGATGCGGTAGATCAATATTCATAACTGTTACCGATACCCATTAAAGGCTAAAGCGAACTGTCGTACTAAAGGAGTAGTCTATCTGTTATCTTGTGTATGTGGAACTCAATACATTGGAAAGACGATTCGTGAATTTCGTAAACGCATGCTGGAACATGTTTCAGATGTTAACAGAAGGGAAGATAAACCCGTAGCTAACCATGTGAATCAAAAACATGGAGGTAACATAGCGGTGATAAAATTTCAGGCACTTGATGTAGTGACTCCACTGATTAGAGGAGGGAATTATGACAGAAAATTATTGCAGAGAGAGTCAAGGTGGATTTACCTTTTGCAAACGATGAAACCATTCGGTTTGAATGAGCAACTGTCATTTCATTCTTTTCTTTAATAACGCCTTAACAGAAGGTTATGTATATGGGTTAGCCTGCATACCAATACCTGTAGAAGTTTTCACCATGTAGTCTTGTATTTAGTATTATAGTATGCTTTCATTTCGTGAATCTTTGCATCTATCGTTTAATCTCTCTCTTCTTTGACTCTCACCCTAAAGTTTGTTTGAGCCGCCGTAATCTCTAAACAATCAGGGACATCAGACGGTTCCACAAGTTCCGCCCGCTCATGACGTAGACCAATATTGTGAATGGACAGGGAGGCCCAGGGAAGAGGTGTGTTAGCTTCCCAGGAACGTGGGCGGATCTGTCAAACGGTGGTCAAGCGGCAGAGTGGGTGGGACCGCTCTGTGCTTTATTTAATTAACATTTAGAATGGCCGCGTTCGCGGTCATATCAGCACCGATGATAGAGTGAGTCGGATAGTGACACTGGACGGTGGCCACTGACCACTCTTAAACTTAGCTTATGTGCCAACTGAAATAGGTTATGATCGCAATATACCCCTGATGAGCAGTAAGATATATACATGCGAAACGCTGGAAATGATAGATCTAGCTATTAGGAGGCAGTCAGGCTAAGATGTTTAGCTGGTGGTGAAATAACCAATAGGGGGTGGTTTGCAAACAGCTAATCAGATGACATAATTATATGTACACTCCTAAGTGAACTTCATGTAGGTGGCATTAGTGGATAAAATTTGGGAGCACAATTCCTATTCTTCATGGGGATAGATTTGGTTATTGTGGCAACCTCATAATAGATGCATTGCCTAGACACTTGAAGTGGAGTGTGTGTGTGTATGTATATATATATATATATATATATATATATATGTGTGTGTGTGTAATATAATATATATATATATATATATATATATATATATATATATATATATACAGTCATATGAAAAAGTTTGGGCACCCCTATTAATCTTAATCATTTTTAGTTCTAAATATTTGGGTGTTTGCAACAGCCATTTTAATTTGATATATCTAATAACTGATGGACACAGTAATATTTCAGGATTGAAATGAGGTTTATTGTACTAACAGAAAATGTGCAATATGCATTAAACCAAAATTTGACCGGTGCAAAAATTTGGGTACCCTTATCATTTTATTGATTTGAATACTTCTAACTACTTTTTACTGACTTTCTTAAGCACAAAATTGGTTTTGTAACCTCACTGAGCTTTGAACTTCATAGCCAGGTGTATCCAATCATGAGGAAAGGTATTTAAGGTGGCCAATTGCAAGTTGTTCTCCTATTTGAATCTCCTCTGAAGAGTGGCATCATGGGCTCCTCAAAACAACTCTCAAATGATCTGAAAACAAAGATTGTTCAACATAGTTGTTCAGGGGAAGGATACAAAAAGTTGTCTCAGAGATTTAACCTGTCAGTTTCCACTGTGAGGAACATAGTAAGGAAATGGAAGACCACAGGGACAGTTCTTGTTAAGCCCAGAAGTGGCAGGCCAAGAAAAATATCAGAAAGGCAGAGAAGAAGAATGGTGAGAACAGTCAAGGACAATCCACAGACCACCTCCAAAGAGCTGCAGCATCATCTTGCTGCAGATGGTGTCACTGTGCATCGGTCAACAATACAGCACACTTTACACAATAGGAAAAGCTGTATAGGAGAGTGATGCGAAAGAAGCCGTTTCTGAAAGCACGCCACAAACAGAGTCGCCTGAGGTTTGCAAAAGCACATTTGGACAAGCCAGCTTCATTTTGGAAGAAGGTCCTGTGGACTGATGAAACAAAGATTGAGTTGTTTGGTCATACAAAAAGGCGTTATGCATGGCGTCAAAAAAACACAGCATTCCAAGAAAAACACTTGCTACCCACTGTAAAATTTGGTGGAGGTTCCATCATGCTTTGGGGCTGTGTGGCCAATGCCGGCACCGGGAATCTTGTTAAAGTTGAGGGTCGCATGGATTCAACTCAGTATCAGCAGATTCTTGAGAATAATGTACAAGAATCAGTGACGAATTTGAAGTTACGCCGGGGATGGATATTTCAGCAAGACAATGATACAAAACACAGCTCCAAATCTACTCAGGCATTCATGCAGAGGAACAATTACAATGTTCTGGAATGGCCACCCCAGTCCCCAGACCTGAATATCATTGAACATCTGTGGGATAATTTGAAGCGGGCTGTCCATGCTCGGCGACCATCAAACTTAACTGAGCTGGAATTGTTTTGTAAAGAGGAATGGTCAAAAATACCTTCATCCAGGATCCAGGAACTGATTAAAAGCTACAGGAAGCGACTAGAGGCTGTTATTTTTGTAAAAGGAGGATCTACTAAATATTAATGTCACTTTTCTGTTGAGATGCCCATACTTTTGCACCGGTCAAATTTTGGTTTAATGCATATTGCACATTTTCTGTTAGTACAATAAACCTCATTTCAATCCTGAAATATTACTGTGTCCATCAGTTATTAGATATATCAAATTGAAATGGCTGTTGCAAACACCCAAATATTTAGAACTAAAAATGATTAAGATTAATAGGGGTGCCCAAACTTTTTCATATGACTGTATTTGTGTCAGTGCTATGAAGGTCACCTTCTAATAAAAATAGTGGACTGATATTTTAAGGGTCCAATATTTGTGGTAGATGAATGGAGGTGAACAAATATACTGGATATGTTAATTTAAAACTTTTATACCAGAAGTTATTAGAGCGGACGCACGCATCATGTGCGTATTTATTATACATTTATTTTTTTGTTTTTTTTTGTTTTACGTACTTAGTAATAAAGGTTACGTTTTAAGTTGTTCCTTTAATTATATTACTCTTGATGAATTTTTTTTTTTTGGAAATTACAAAAACGTTGTTAAAAGCTAATGAAAACATTACATATACCCAATGGTGTCAAGTAAAAATACAACTTGTTGCGCTAAAAAATAAGTCCTTGTATGACACTGGACAGAAAACTTACTTATGAATTTTGGAAGGTGGAGATGGAAAATATGAAAGAAAAAAAAAAAAAGTTGCTGAGCATTACGCCCAAACTACCCTGCATCCTTAAAGGGTTAACTACCTGCCTCCGTGCAATCCAATAAATAACAGTATGTATAAAAACAGTATGCAACAATAAAATAGATTTTAATGTAAAATCAGTAATAGCAATACTATATATACCTTAAGGGGGTTATCCAGTTTCTAACATTTAGTAGTTTATCTTAAGAATAGGCCATCAATATTAGATCTGTGGGGGTCAGTTTGTCAGACCCTCAGTTTGTACGGCAAGTGAGCAGCGTGGCTCATGGTATTATTTACATGTGCTGTGCTGTCTTGATACTGATGATCTGTATCCTGACTAGTGGTGGCCCAACAGGGTTCTAGGACCTGCTTTCAACTGTACACTTTTCCCCAATAAACTTATCCTTTCGCTCTAATATTGTAATCCATTACATACAGTATATAATAATTAAATTCATGCATATAAAGTTTCATTCCATTGCACCAATTCCTTGGAGCATTATTTTTGTGTAAGAGTGTATACCCTTTTAAACACCGTTATGTAAAGTGTATGATTCTAAAAAGTGCTATATGTGCTGTATAATCCCTATATCGCACATAGTGTTGTAGAAAAAAGCACCATGGTGTTCCAATATTAGTAGGTTGTAGAGCCTTTTCAGACCATCTTTAAGATTTCAAAACATGCAACTCCAAGATGGTAAGAAAGGCAGCAACCAGTTGATTCTAAAAGGATATATTTATTAAACCATAGCAAACAGCAATGTTTCAGCACCTTACTGTTTCAGCGCCTTACTGAAGAGTGAAACATGGAGTTGGGCTATCGTAAGACGTGTTGCCTAGTTTTATATGTAAAAGTGCTGTTTTAAAGTTCTCTGGCTGTTTTAACTAAATAGAGGGATCTTGTTCAGTGGAATAGCTTGTGTATGTAGATGTATAGAGGAGGACAGCAGGACTGTAGGAGCAGAATACTCGGGAAAACATTTCTTCACATTACACTGGATGAACTTTCTGAACTTACAAGTTTGGACATTTCAAGGAGGTTATCAGCTTAGAGCGGTGAGGTTATATTATTTCTACTGTGCTTTGCAGAAGATTTCTGGTAACTTTTACCTCACCTGTATTCAATGAATGGTGAAGGCATGCTGTGTGAAGGTCGAGAAAAGCAGTCTGTTCATAACCAAACTTGGTGAACTAAATGCAGCTTGACTTAACTGAATTAGGAGATCCCCCTTTTTTTGCCCAGTCATGGCCATATGAAAACATCCTTAAAGAGGTTGTCCAGGCTTTTTTTTTTTTTTTTTTTAATGCCTGGACAATCGGGGGAGGTGAAGAAGAAGAAGAAAACAAAAAATAATACTCGCTTGTCTCCAATGCTCCGTTGTACTCCCGACGTGTTTCGGTCCTTTTTCTCCAGCGGCTTCTCACGGGTCTCTTCCTCAGGCCAATCAGTGGCCTCAGCAGGCCTCAGGAAGAGACCCGTGATGTCACAGGTAGTAACATCACAAGCCAATCAGCGGCCACGTGTGGCTGGGACTTCTGCCACACGTCAGCATGGGACCGAGAAGACCAGACCGTGCAGGGAAGCACCGGAGCACCATGGAAAGGGGAGTATAATAATTATTTTTTTTTTTTTTTTTTTTTTACAGCCCCTGTTCAATTTAAAATTTAAACGGGTTGTCCATTTTTGCCTGGACAACCCCTTTAAACATACATACCTCAGGCAACATGGCTTGGAACCAGACTGAGATGGACGCACACTAGCTGAGCTCTCTTCACAGAACCAGTACTACAGCGACAGCATTTATCCTCCACTTATTACCACCTGTCATAGCTCCAGACTCCTTTACATCATTCTGGAGATGACCTGTCATGGTAAAAAGCCTAACCCTAACAAATTAACCGGCTTCCTGATGCATGGCTCTCCTCAAGATGGCGCCGAAACACCTCACCACCAGGGCTCTACACCAACGCTACTCTGGATCGATGATCAAACAGCAGCAGCCGCTCCAACTCACCATCTTGCAAATCACCTGGCTTCTCTGGTGAACAATCCAGTGATAACTCATGGACACTTGCCGACTTCACTATCCAGCTGCGGATTTCTACTCAAATGGCAGGGCACAAATGTGGGACATCTGGATCTGGTTAATGTTGAGAATAAAATGAGCGAGTTCTCAGAGGCATACAACACTCTTGTGGATGCCCATAATGATTTAGAAGAGGAGATTTTAAAACCTCAAACTTAAAATGGCCAACATAGAGAATAGAGGTAGAAGAAATAATATTAAATTACATAATGCTCCTGATTCGGTTGATGCAGCTGCTCTTTCTCTACATTCAAAACTCATAAAATCAGTTTTACCAAACTGCTCTTTGTTTGACTTGGTGATCGATTGTGCTCACAGATTGCCTAAGCATTTATCTGACTTGATCCCTAGAGATGTAAGTGCTCGCATACACTTCTATCCCATCAAGGAACAACTTATGCTGGCAACTAGGAAGATAGCCTCTCTACCCGAGCCTTACAACAGCGTCAAGATCTTTACCTATTTATCACAAGCCACCATTCTTGCTCGTAAGAAGATATCCCAGGTTACACAAGCTATTCGGCACAATGCAATACCTGAAGTAATTCTATATAAAAATGGGGTTTACTATATGTTTCATACCCTGGGGAAGGGCATGGAATATTTAGTTATGGAAAGTAAACACCTCATCGATTCCTACTGATCAACGCAAATATTCCCTGACAAAATCGTCTAGAGATTGGAGCTCACCCCTACACCGCTGATCCAACCATCTCTCATACTACCTGGATACGGGTCACTTTTTCTGTGATTCCAAACCTGCAAACTTCTGCGCAGTGATTTTACTGCTCAAATTCCATCCTGTGTATTGTTCTAGTTTATCACCAGACTGGCACACTACCTTTCTTTTTCCAGCAACTTTAGCCCTACAGGAATCAGCATTAATTCCCCTGAGAAGCATATGGCGCTTCCTTAGCAAGACTTTTATTATGAGGCATGGCTATCCGGATCTTATCTATGAATGTCAAGGGCCTAAACAGCCCAAAGAAGCGCTTTCTAACTTGGCGAGAGGCCATCAGATCCAACACATATGGGGGGTATGTTTACATGAATCGCATTTCAAGAGAGACTTCCCTCAATGTATGTCTTAAAATTTTTCCGCATGTGTTCTGCACCATAGTGAATAGCTACGCTCCTGAAATGTGACTTGTTCGGATCACTCTAACTCCAGAGATTCCGAATTACCCTTCTAATTCCTATTTATGACATAATACATATGTATTGTCCATCCCCTCTATACACTGCAGTGTCCACTCAAACTTCTGAATTTTTTTTCTCCATAACTCCCCTTCCGCTTCAGACCAATTCTTATTATGGAGCTCCCATAAAGGCTTTTTCAGAGACCTGCTAATCCAACAAACCTCTAGATATAACAAACTGCGTAACAAAAATATGCAAGACCTCCTTTGTACAATATCGCGATTGGAGCAGTCTCATAAGAGCTCTCCATCCCCACATCTACTTGAGGAATTAATCAAGGCAAGAGCGAAACTACGTGCTTAGATTATGAGAGAGAATCCAGGTCTTTAAACATGTCCTTTTATAAATCTTATAAGAAGGCTAGTAAACTAAAGGTACATAAAGTTAAAGGAACAAGAACAAAATCCAGAATACCTTATATCTTAGAGCAGGGGTTGCCAACCCCTGGCAAGTGTGGCATATTTTGCTGGCACGGCAGACAGCATGGGACTTTCAGGTATTAAATGAAGAGGGAGCGTCCCTTCAGTGCTCTGCTACAGCAGAGGTATAGAATGCTCACCCTTCTCTTGCTGCCCTCTCTGCCCACCAGCGAGAAGGGGTGAGGAAAACCCAGGAGGCAGAGCTCTCACTGTACAGCACAAGGACCCTGCCTAGACCCTGCTGCTACAGTGATGAGCTTCTGCCATCTGCATCCTGCATCCCAGGAGGAAAAGAGCTCAGTCAGCAAAGTGAAAGTAAAAGTAAAACAAAAAAAACAAAACAGGTACATGCTGGGGTTACTGTTCCTATTAAATTTAATTTATTTGTAGTAACTCCATGTGCCTCACATTAATAGCAATTAACCCCATCATGTTCCTCATATTAACCCCTGTGTACCTCACATAAGAGTTACTAATATGTGAGACATATTGGGGTACTAATAAAGGACCTCAATAATGAAGATATTTACTTAATTATTACCTCCATATGTCTCACATATCAGTAACCCTTATGTAAAGCAAACGGGTTAAAGTGAGGGACATGATAGGGTTAACTGCTATTAATATGAGGCACATGTAGTTACTAAACTGTAATGTACATGACCATACTTTTTATCCACAACTGTGGATAAAAGTATGGACATATATATATTTCAGTGGGCCCATACACACAGCTGTTCTTTTTGCAGCTGTGTGTCTGGGCCGAATTGAAGAGCTGCAAATTATGGAGCCGGTCCTATATGTGTCTGCATTTGTGGCCCTGTCAATTCATTTTTAGTGTATAGGTCAGTGAAAACCACATCCGAGCCATTTGTGTGCAAGAGGCCTAAGGCTGAGGACCCACATTGCGGAAACGTAGCTTTTTTTTGTTGCATATTTTGTTGCGGTTTTTTGAGCCAAAGCCAGGAGTGGATTGAGCAGAAAATAGAAGTATAAGAGCTTCCTATATATTTCCCATTCCTCTTGTAGCCATTCTTGGCTTTGGCTGAAAAAAAAACGCAGCAAAATCTACAACGAAAAAAGCTGCGTTTCTGCAACATGGGGCTTCAGCCTTAGTGTGTTTCTTTTCGGGTGGTGACACACTGTGTACCCAGGTGCGGCTATAGCCAAATCCAGTTCCCGGGCACCAGTGCTGTCACTTTGGGGTAAGTGTGACACTCATTAATTCTTCCTGGCTGGGGTTTTGCTGTTACTGCACCACCGGGAATTAAAAGTGGCTGAAATTAATCCGCGTTTCACTTAAAGAAAAGTAAAAGTACCAGAGGCCGAGGCCTGGATGCAGCATCCAGGTACATAGTGTGTCACCTCCCTACAGGTGTTACCTCACTCTGCTCCCAGTCATATACATTTACCACTAATTGTGGGTTAGACATGTGCTTACATTGCTTCTAATGGAAAAGTACAGGTGTATCAAGGCAAATAGCAGTAAACGCATGTGGCCGGGAGCACGGTATGACAGCACCCCTGTGTTACGGTTTGTGTTATATGACTTTAGTATAGGGGTCATCAGCCTTTCCATTATTGCTCGGCATTCCTACCCCTGTCTTAGAGAAACGCTCTCAGAACAAACTATACCATCCTCGTGATATAGCAAACCAATTTTGCCAGTACTATAGTAATTTGTACAATCTGCATCTAGATGCACAAACTGTCCAACCTATTACTAACCATACTGAGCAATTTGTTTGCTTCTCTTAATCTCCCCTCACTTTCCAGTAACCAACTACAATCCCTCCTCTCTCCCTGTTCTTGGAGGATGAAATTTGCAAAGCCATTGATTCCCTTAAACTTGACATCCCCGGGTCCAGACAGTTGTACCTGGGTCCAGACCCCCCCCCCCCCTTCACCGGTGTAAACTCTTTAACTTAGCAATGACCGTAGGCTCTTTTGCCCCCGAGATGCTATATGTAACAAAACCTCAAGATTGGTTCCAATTCTGCTCTTTAACCCAAATAGACAAGTTGGGTTTATGAAAGGCAGTCAGGCACCAGACGGAACCCATTGTATAATAAATTTGATATTTGTGATTGGGACCTGCAGAACGCCTTCGCTGATCCTTTCCTTGAATGCGGAGAAGGCTTTTGATAGGGTTCACTGGGGTATATGCTCGCCACTTTGGGTCAGTTCAGCTTCTCTGGGCCCATTCAATCAGCCATTAGTGCTTTATACTCTGCTCTTTTACACTCGGTCCTTGTTAATGGAATATTGTCAAGCGTCTTTCAAATATCCAATGGGACGAGACAGGGCTGCCCTTTGTCTCCCATTATACAATGGGGAAAAAAGTATTTAGTCAGCCACCAATTGTGCAAGTTCTCCCACTTAAAAAGATTAGAGAGGCCTGTAATTGTCATCATAGGTAGATAAAATGAGAAAACATATCTAGAAAATCACATTGTCTGATTTTGTAAGAATTTATTTGCAAATTATGGTGGAAAATAAGTATTTGGTCCCCTACAAACAAGCAAGATTTCTGGCTCTCACAGACCTGTAACTTCTTTTTAAGAGGCTCCTCTGTCCTCCACTCATTACCTGTAGTAATGGCTCCTGTTTGACATTGTTATCAGTATAAAAGACACCTGTCCACAACCTCAAACAGTCACACTCCAAACTCCACTATGGTGAAGACCCAAGAGCTGTGGAAGGACACCAGAAACAAAATTGTAGACCTGCACCAGGCTGGGAAGACTGAATCTTCAATAGGCAAGCAGCTTGCTGTGAAGAAATCAACTGTGGGAGCAATAATTAGAAAATGGAAGACATACAAGACCACTGATAATCTCCCTCGATCAGGGGCTCCACGCAAGATTTCACCCCGTGGGGTCAAAATGATCACTAGAACGGTGATCAAAAATCCCAGAACCACACGGGGGGACCTAGTGAATGACCTGCAGAAAGCTGGGACTAACGTAACAAAGGCTACTGTCAGTAACACAGTATGCCACCAGGCACTCAGATACTGCAGTGTCAGAAGTGTCCCCCTGCTTAAGCCAGTACATATCCGGGCCCGTCTGAAGTTTGCTAGAGAGCATTTGGATGTTCCAGAAGAGTATTGGGAGAATGTCATATGGTCAGATGAAACCAAAGTAGAACTGTTTTGTAGAAACACAACTCATCGTGTTTGGAGGAGAGTAAATGCTAAGTTGCATCCAAAGAACACCATATCTACTGTGAAGCATGGGGGTGGCAACATCATGCTTTGGGGCTGTTTCTCTGCAAAGGTACCAGGACAACTGATCCGTGTACATGAAAGAATGAATGGGGCCATGTATCGTGAGATTTTGAGTGCAAACCTCCTTCCATCAGCAAGAGCATTGAAGATGAAACGTGGCTGGGTCTTTCAGCATGACAATGATCCCAAGCACACCACCAGGGCAACGAAGGAGTGGCTTCGTAAGAAGCATTTCAAGGTCCAGGAGTCGCCTAACCAGTCTCTCAACCCCATAGAAAACCTTTGGAGGGAGTTGAAAGTCCGTGTTGCCCAGCGACAGCCCCAAAACATCACTTCTCTAGAGCAGATCTGCATGAAGGAATGGGCCAACATACCAGCAACAGTGTGTGCCAACCTTGTGAAGACTTACAGAAAACGTTTGACCTCTGTCATTGCCAACAAAGGATATATAACAAAGTATTGAGATGAACTTTTGTTATTGACCAAATACTTATTTACCACCATAATTTGCAAATAAATTCATTAAAAATCAGACAATGTGATTTTCTGGATTTCTTTTCTCATTTTGTCTCTTGTAGTTGAGGTCTACCTATGATGTCAATTACAGGCGTCTCACATCTTTTTAAGTGGGAGAACTTGCACAATTGGTGGCTGACTAAATACTTTTTTCCCCACTGTATTTGTTATGATGATGGAGCCCCTTGCTGAATGACTTTGCACCAAATATAGCTTCAAAGACATCACTATTGGTGATCAAACCCACAAAATAAATTTGACAATGATGTGATATTAACTATGATCCACCCCATGCTCAAACTGGTGGTGGACTTGTGCTGACACCTCCCCTTCAAGCTGTGGGTCTCCTTGGAATGTGCCTTCTCGGGAACTCCCCTCCACTTGCTCCCCTGGCTGGATTGACATCATATTGCGGCTCTCAAATCTCACCCCACCATTAGGCCTACGTTTCAATCCTGTAGGACCCTTTTCCCGAGAGAGCCGACCTCTCCTTTCTGACTCCAGTGTTCCCTATATCGGGTAACCCGGCGTTCCCTATATCGGGTAATCCAGCGTTCCCTGCTGGCCTGTCTCCTGGCCCTTTCAAACCGTGGTGTGAAGCAGGTAGACAAAGAGCCATGCATTTTCGCTCTGCTGGACACTAGTCTCTCAGAGGGACCTACTCCATGTTCCGTAGCTCCTCTCACTGGGTCCATGCAAAGTCCTTCAGCTCACTTGCTTCCTATCCTCACTCCCTGACTCCCCGGGTTTCGACTGCTTGCTTTTCCGGTTTGAGAGAGCCTGTTCCGTGTCTGGCCTAGTCAGACACTCCCTTTCAAACTTTTGCCTGTTGCTGGTCTCCCATCGTCTGGGTCTCAAATCTACCTTCCTGACTAAGTGTGGAACTGACCTGCATACGGTGTTGCTGCAGGATTTTTGAATTTGCTCACAAGATTTCCATTGCGATACTAAGAGGAGTGCTACAAACTCTTAACCAGGTGGTATCAAGTTCCATATAAATTGCACAAGATTTTCCTATATGCTTCCCCGAGGTGCTGGCAGTGCGGCATGGAGGAGGGGACGCTATTGCACATTTTTTGGGCTGAAGGACTTCTGGGATGGGCTGCATCGGATCTTTTGTAAGGTCTACCAGGTTACCCCCCATGACGCCTGCCTTCTACCTGCTCCACCTCTCTAACTTCTCCCTCTGTGCTTATCGCAAATCTTCTTTGAAGCATCTGGTCAATGCGGCTAGGGCCTGCATTCCAGTGCTATGGTAGTTCTCCGCTCCACCTTCACTCCTACATTGGATCCGTAAGATGGAGGATATCCAGGGCATGGATGAACTTATTGCGTGCCTCAGAAACACGTATGAGTCCTTAATTGACTCCGTGGATCCTCTTCCAGGGTTCACAAGATTAGAGACCTCGTGCGTTGATTTGGAATCCATCAACGGTTGCTGGAATTCCTGGTCCTGTCTTTCCCTAACCCCCCCCCCCCCCCCCTTATTACTGTATTTTGATTCATTTAGCCCACTGTCCATTCAAATGAACAGTGCCAGACCGCATGTTGCGAGCAACCTGCATGGCCTAAACTTGCTACCATGGCTTGCAGCATCTCCGTGTTGTCTCCCATCAAGCACATTGGAGCCAGCAATTTTAAAGGGAGCTGCAAGCCGCTAATCTTGATGGTTTGTATGGCATAAAATTCCTCAGTCAACCATTAATAACCTCATTGGTAACATGCCAAGTCATGTTTGTGCATGTGTTTCTGCGTGTGGCATTAATCTACTGAATATTTTGTTTCCATTTTTTTATTATTTGCATATCGTTAACATGTTTATCAATCCTGTGATTTCCATAATTCCAAGACTTTCCTTCTTGGTGTTGAGGAGTGTAGTTTCTGTTTCCAGCCCCAATTCTTGGTGCCTTACAGCTCAAAAACTTGAAAATACAGTATTAGAGACCTGATGGGACTTTTTGAGGGAGAAGGTATTGCTAAAACACTGATACAGCTGTATATAGTGTGTGTGTGTGTGTGTGTGTGTGTGTGTGTGTGTGTGTGTGTGTGTGTGTGTGTATCTATCAGTGCAAATATTTTTCTGGTGCAAAAAGACATCTTTAGGCTCAGGCAAAAATTCAACAGTACTCCGAACTAGTGAAAAAGAGGGGAGGTGTTTATTTAAACTGCAGAATAGAGTAAAGGAGCTCAGGTTTTTCCTTAATCCTGATCACCTCTGGCAGTCATAGAAATGGTTATTTTGGCTGTGAAAGGCTGAAATGGAAATTCCCCTTTTAACATGTTTAAAAATGAATATTTTTACATATGCAGCTAGTATAAACGTCATTCAAGGTATGCTTTAACTTTTTTCTCTGTCACACCAATACTAAATTTTATATATTAAGAATTTATGTTAAGAATTTTATTTTTTCCATTTCAGGGTATGAATATTATAGAACAACTAGATCCTGTGCCGTTTAGTAATTACTTGAAGAAGTATCATAATACTATATGTGGAAGACACCCAATTGGGGTATTATTAAACGTGAGTATAGTCTTTCTCCATCGTTTTGTCTATTTTAAAGATTTTTTTTTTTCTCCCACATTAAGCATTTGCTCTTGTTTTTATATCTGTTTTAGCTCTTGAAACTAAATATGAATTATCAGTAGTTTGGCATGTGTTTGGGGCAGTTCTCCTACTTGTCTAATAGCACTAGCATTAGATTTCTTCTAAGTACTGTATGTTATCTCTGTTTTACTGTAGTATTTGTCACAGACTGGTCAATGGCCTTTAGCTTTTGAATTGACTTCAAGTGTAAGTGTAATATACTTTATTTACCTGTTAAGTTCTAAAGTTCTCCCTAGCAATGCTAGGTAGTTGGTAGGAAGGCCCTGCGCCTATTCAACCTGTCTTACCAGTATATACACATATAGCAAATGTCACTTCAAATCATTATATCTCTGGTTTAATATATATATATATATATATATACAGTGCCTTGCGAAAGTATTCGGCCCCCTTGAACTTTTCAACCTTTTGCTACATTTCAGGCTTCAAACATAAAGATATAAAATTTAAATTTTTGGGTGAAGAATCAACAACAAGTTGGACACAATTGTGAAGTGGAACGAAATTTATTGGTTATTTTAAACTTTTGTAAAAAACAAAAAACTGAAAAGTGGGGCATGCAATATTATTTGGCCCCTTTACTTTCAGTTCGGCAAACTCACTCCAGAAGTTCAGTGAGGATCTCTGAATGATCCAATGTTGTCCTAAATGACTGATGATGATAAATATAATCCACCTGTGTGTAATCAAGTCTCCGTATAAATGCACCTGCTCTGTGATAGTCTCAGGGTTCTGTTTAAAGCGCAGAGAGCATCATGAAGACCAAGGAACACACCAGGCAGGTCCGTGATACTGTTAAAGCCGGATTTGGATACAAAAAGATTTCCCAAACTTTAAACATCCCAAGGAGCACTGTGCAAGCGATCATATTGAAATGGAAGGAGTATCAGACCACTGCAAATGTACCAACACTCGGCCATCCCTCTAAACTTTCATCTCAAACAAGGAGAAGACTGATCAGAGATGCAGCCAAGAGGCCCATGATCACTCTGGATGAACTGCAGAGATCTACAGCTGAGGTATGAGAGTCTATCCATAGGACAACAATCGGTCATACACTGCACAAATCTGGCCTTTATGGAAGAGTGGCAAGAAGAAAGCCATTTCTCAAAAATATCCATAAAAAGTCTTGTTTAAAGTTTGCCACAAGCCACCTGGGAGACACACCAAACATGTGGAAGAAGGTGCTCTGGTCAGATGAAACCAAAATTGAACTTTTTGGCCACAATGCAAAATGATATGTTTGGCGTAAAAGCAACACAGCTCATCACCCTGAACACACCATCCCCACTGTCAAACATGGTGGTGCCAGCATCATGGTTTGGGCCTGCTTTTCTTCAGCAGGGACAGGGAAGATGGTTAAAATTGATGGGAAGATGGATGGAGCCAAATACAGGACCATTCTGGAAGAAAACCTGTTGGAGTCTGCAAAAACCTGAGACTGGGACGGAGATTTATCTTCCAACAAGACAATGATCCCAAACATAAAGCAAAATCTACAATGGAATGGTTCACAAATAAACGTATCCAGGTGTTAGAATGGCCAAGTCAAAGTCCAGACCTGAATCCAATTGAGAATCTGTTGAAAGAGCTGAAAAATGCTGTTCACAAACGCTCTCCATCCAACCTCACTGAGCTCGAGCTGTTTTCCAAGGAAGAATGGGCAAGAATTTCAGTCTCTCGATGTGCAAAACTGATAGCGACATACCCCAAGTGACTTGCAGCTGCAATCGCAGCAAAAGGTGGTGCTACAAAGTATTAACTTAAGGGGGCCGAATAATTTGGCACGCCCCACTTTTCAGTTTTTTATTTTTTACAAAAGTTTAAAATATCCAATAAATTTCATTCCTCTTCACAATTGTGTCCCATTTGTTGTTGATTCTTCACCAAAAAATTAAAATTTTATATCCTTATGTTTGAAGCCTGAAATGTGGCAAAAGGTTAAAAAGTTCAAGGGGGCCGAATACTTTCGCAAGGCACTGTATGTGTGTGTGTGTGTGTGTGTGTGTGTGTGTGTGTGTGTGTGTGTATAGTGCTTCTGTATTTGAAAGCTGAGAGTCTCAGCATTCATATGCTACCAATATTGAAACTATAACTAGAACAGAAACTGAAATCACTAAAGTCAGAAATTTGATACTATATATATATATATATATATATATATATATATATATATATGTGTGTGTGTGTGTATATATATAATATATAATTTTATTTATTTTAAAGCTTTGGTTAACGCCATAAAGTGAAAGAAAAAAACACCCCAATCATCGTTTTGTTTGCCGTTTCTCTTTGTGTGACTAAAACATCTTGAAAAAGGAAAATTCAAAGGTGCTTACTGCTCTGTAGTGTACTGTATGTCATAGTAACCCTGGATCCATTGCTCCAGAGCAGTATTTGTAAAGTCCAAGAAAGTGAAGTAATCCAGCATTTGGAATAAAAAAGATTTTTGATTATTCCAAGTTGAGGTTAAAAGTCATACAGTTCCCAAACAAGAATCTATAAAAACTACCACTTGCCCTGTTAAAAACTTAAGGTATTAAAACATAACAAAACCTATGCCATGGAAACAAATATCTGTAAAAAGACGCAGGTTTTTTTTTCCAATTTCGTTCTATTCATATATTTTTTTCAGTTTCTCAGTACATAATATGGAATATTAAATAGCGCCATTAGGAAGTACAACTTGTCCCACACAAAAAGAAGCCTTCATATAGTTGACAGAAAAAAAAAAAAAAAGTTTGATTGTTGGGTGATAGGGAGAAGAAAATGAAATTGGAAAAAAAAATTAATTGTTGTGTCCTTTAAAGGAGTCTGTCTTCAGGAAACACCGTATATAACCAGGCACAGTGCATTGGGCGGTCTCTGTCCCATCTCAGGACTGTCCACATGACAGCAGATGACTTAATTTGCATATTTAAGGCTGTAACACCACAGACATCTCAGGAACAGTGGGGGCTAGGGGAAAAAAATTAAACTGCATTGGATTCAGTGGAGCAGCACTTGTTGAAGAATGCAAAGAGATGGAGTTGGTGGTGAGAATTCCTCTTAATGTAGACAAAGTAGTTTATGTATAATTTTATTTTGCTTACTTGTGTAAGCAAAATACCGACATATTCCATAGCGCTTTACACATTTTATCAATCACTGTCCCATATAGGGCTCACAATCTACATTCATTTCCTATCAGTATGTCTTTGGAGTATGGAGGGAAACCCACGCAAACACTGAGAGAACATACAAACTACCTGCAGATGTTGTCCTTGGTCAAATTCAAATCTAGGACTCCAGTGCTGCAAGGCATCAGTGCTAACCTTTGAGACCGTGCATACTGTAGCAGGCAAAGGGGTTTGTGAGTCAGAGCTGTAATCAGATGTGGACTGTGTCAGAGCTCAGAGCCTACTCCTGCCTGCCAATGCCAACCTGACAGTACAAAGCCTACATAGCATATGAGGTACCAAAACTAGCTGTACTTATTAATTATTGTTTGGGAACAGTGGGGGGCCACAAATTTCTAATTGTCCCAGAGTCAATGGAGCAGCGTCTATTAAATGATGCAAAGACTTATGTGGTTAAAGATCCTCTTTAAATAACAAGAGTTACCTCTATTGGTAAAGACAGGTGGCCAGATTCATAACATTTAAAGGAATTTTCCCACAGAAAATGCCAGAAATGTTTTTAATGTGTCTCACAACTGGGAAGGGAGTCATGCCTACTTACCTGTTTTTGAGGCTCCCATAGAATTGAATGGAGAGGAATGCACACAAGGGCCAATCACAACAGATGACGTTTGACATCTTTTTTGTGATAAGAGGTGGGACCCACACCTTTAAGACATTTGTGGCATATTCCATAAATGTTTTAGATGGAAGAGTCACTTTATAAGGAATCTGTCACCTTGGAAATGCTGTGCAATCTATGGGCATCATGTAATATGCAAGTAGAGCTTTTTTTGATTTTTAGTCGGATTATGCCTCAAAATCAGCACCTAATTCCATCCTGGTTCCATAAATGAATGATATTGCTTTTGTAGAAATGGTTGACTCAAGCTTGGGTTACCGTGCTAACCTTTGATTTACTAATTAGTAGATTAGTTTACTGCCAATATGTTATAACCCTTAACTATATGTGACTGAATGAGGACAGTGATATGCAGGCATGTTTCTCCCTGATATTTTTGCTTCTCTAACATTTGTATATATAATGTTTCCTGTTTTTTAAGGCTGCAACAGAGCTTCAGAAGAACGGAGTTAACATGAGCTTCTCATTCTTGAACTATGCTCAATCTAGCCAGTGCCGAAGCTGGCAGGACAGTTCAGTGAGTTATGCTGCTGGAGCACTTGTGGTGCACTGAACCACTGAACACTCAGGGAAGCCACCTGGATACACAATGCTGACACAACATTTTTCTTTCTGTCCATGGGGTCATAGCCAGGCAGTAGCACAGTGTGGCTCTGCTCGGTGGGTTACAAGGATCCTCAACCCAGTTCATATCTCCCTTCTTCTTTTTCCTTTAGGTGTAGTCCTATCTTTTTTTTTTTTTTCTTCTTTTTGACTCCATTTAAAACAGGATTTGACATCTTGGTTATGGTATCAGAAATAAAGTTGTGTCAAAGTGTTTGTGAACTTGAAGACTACAAATCGTAAAGCGGTGGCAGATGATTGCAAAATGTTAGTTACGTGGAATAAGTTAGCCTTTACCATAACCTAAATTTGCACTGTTTGCAGATATGTGCACATGTACTCAGCTTTCAGAATAGTTTTGCAAGTTGTAAGACAAAATTATTAAAAAAAAATAAAGGGTGGAAGCTTTTTATTAAAAAAATGCATTTTATAAATTATCCTTTATCCTGTATTAGAGTATAATACAATTCATGTATAGTCGGTTATTACCAGTGTTGTACAACAAATACCTTCTATTTTAGTTGCTAATAAAGGGCTACACAAACCAAAACAAGTTGTCTTGTTCTTCATCTTTGTGAGCTGTCTCATATTGCCAAATGTATATGCTAGTTTTATCTAACTATTTGTAAGGCTGGACTCTTTGGTAAAATTCATTTTATTCTTTTTTACTTATGTCATTTCTTTGTACATATTGGATTTGATTCCTTAGTATATACAGGTGCATCTCAATAAATTAGAATATCTTTGAAACGTTCATTCATTTCAGTAATTCAATTCATAATCGGCGTCTTCCATGATTGTGTGTCCTACTGAACCAGACTGAGGGACCATTTAAAGGCTTAGGAAACCTTGGTAGATGACATACAGTGAATTTACAATATTGAACTTTTTTACAATATTCTAATTTTCTTACATTTGGGTTTTCATTAGCTGTAATCCATAATCAACATTTACAGAAATAAAACACTTTGAAATAGAATACTCTGTGTAAAGAATCTAGAAAATATAGGAGGTCACTTTTATAATTTCTGAAATAAACGTTTCAAAGATATTCTAATTTATTGAGATGCACCTGTATTCACAGATTCATTGTATATTGGCAGATTTGTTGCAAAGGTTTCTGTTTCTGTAGCAAATGCATAGATTTCTGATTTCAGATGAATGGAATACAGTTTCAATTTCAGGCAATTTTCTGGGTGTGAATCTAATCCAGTGGACCTGCCAAACTATTTGGTATCGCTGCATCTTAAAAAAAAAAAACCTGTACAATAAAGGTAAAATATTATTTAACCCACACAGTGAACTCTGTAAAAGTTAAAAATCATGTAAAAAAAGGAAATAAATGACAGAAAAATAAAAATGTTAATGCTTCTTGGAAGATGGAAATGCAAAAACAATTGATTTTTTTTTTTCCCAAATAGATTTTTCTACTGCAAGATTAGTAACACTAAAAAAAAAAAACTATATAAATTGGGTATCACAGTAATCGTGTATGCTGTAGGTGAGTGGTGAAAAAATGTAAAATATTAAAAGTCAATTCCAGAATAACGATCCGCTATGCATTCTAATGCATTCAAATCTAGAAGACTAATGCTCACTATGCCCCTTTGAGGGGTTCAGATTTCAAAATGGGGTCACTCCATAAGGGATTCCACTTTACAGGCACCTCAGGGGCCCTGCAACACAACATGGTGTCTAAAAACCAAACTTCTAAATCTGCACTCCAAAAGCCACATAACGCTCCTTCACTTCTGCGCCCAAACAGCAATTCATGCCTACATGTATGACAATGTTGTACCTGCGATACCCCATTTAATGTCATATGTGGGTATAAACTGCTGTTTGGGCACAGCAGGGAAGGAGAGCTATTTTGGTTTTTGGAGCGCATATTTAAGCTGTTTTCTTCTTGGACGCCATGCCAGTTTTGCAAAGCCCCTGAAATGCCAGTAAAGTAGAATCCCCTGGCACGTGACCCCATTTTGGAAATTACACCCTCAAGATATTTATCCAGAGGTATAGTGACCATTTTTTATCCTCCAAGTGTTGCATTAAGTTAAATTCTAGAAATGAATGCGCAGCTGATGGTGAAAAGTGAAAATGGCAATTTTTCCAGGAATACAGCATTCCAGTGTGTAATATGTTATGTCCAGTTTGTGTCAGAGATGAACACTCTAAAGGCTGTTGTGCCTGGGATACCCACTTAACAGTTTTTGAAGTGTGTCTCTGCTGAAACTTACTGGGTGCGTATATTTGGAATCAACTGCATATTCCTTTCTGGAAACTAAATTATTGCAACACTCGAGTTAAAAATGCTCACTACACCATTTAATAAATCCCTTGAGAGTAGTTTCCAAATTAGTGCTTTTTCCCCATCTGTGCCCAGCTGTGTGCCCAAACAGGAGTTTATACCCACATATGACATTAAGTACGTTATCCTGGGTACACCAGTGTCATACATGTGGGCATAATCTGCAATTTGGGCACACAGCAGGACGCAGATGTGAAGGAGCTCTATGTGGATTTTCGAGCACAGATTTAGATTGTTTAGTCTTTGGACGCCATATCACTTGCAAAGAACCTAAAATGGCCCCTACAAAATGGGGTCAGTTTTTGGGGAATTTTAATTTACTGGCCCCTCTGGGGCTCTGCAAAAATAGCACCCAAAAAAAGTTTCTCTAAATCTATGCTTCAGTAGCCAAAGAGTGCAGTGCTCCTTCCCTTCTGAGCCCTGCTGTTTGCCCAAACAGCAGTTTACGTCCACATATAAAACTCTTTTGTACCCTGGATAATCCACTTAAAAGTTTCAGGCGTGCGTGTCTCTGACACAAAGTGCGCACAAGCATGTTGGGCACTGAAATGACATATTTCTTTAAAAATTTTAGTTTTCACTTTCCACATTAATATTTGGGAATCACTCTTGGGCTGAAAATAATACCCCTTGCTAAATTCTGTGAAGGATATAGTTTCTAAAATGGGTCATATTTTGGGGGTGAATTATTTTATCTCTGGGCCCTCTGCAAATGCCCACCAATGCAGTGTAAATGTCCAAATTAGGCCTGTGTGCATGGTGCTCTCTCACTTCTGAGCCCTGTTGTATTTCCAGGCAAAACATTTGGGCCGTAAGTAGAGTGTTTCCAAAATCAGGAAATCTGGAAATAGAATATAATAACTGGAGAGCTGACTTCCACAGTGCCACAAGCTGGGCATGGCATATCGGGCACTGAAGTAATATATACAATGGGTACGGAAAGTATTCAGACCCCTTTAAATTTTTCACTCTTTGTTTCATTGCAGCCATTTGCTAAAAGCAAAAAAGTTCATTTTATTTCTCATTAATGTACGCTCAGCACTCTATCTTGACAGAAAAAAAAACAGAAATGTAGATATTTTTGCAAATTTATTAAAAAAAGAAAAACTAAAATATCACATGGGGCCATAAGTATTCAGACCCTTTGCTCAGTATTGAGTAGAAGCACCCTTTTGAGCTAGTACAGCCATGAGTCTTCTTGGGAATGATGCAACAAGTTTTTCACATCTGGATTTGGGGATCCTCTGCCATTCTTCCTTGCAGATCCTCTCCAGTTCCGTCAGGTTGGATGGTGAACGTTGGTGGACAGCCATTTTCAGGTCTCTCCAGAGATGCTCAATTGGGTTGAGGTCAGGGCTCTGGCTGGGCCAGTCAAGAATGGTCACAGAGTTGTTCCGAAGCCACTCCTTTGTTATTTTAGCTGTGTGCTTAGGGTCATTGTCTTGTTGGAAGGTGAACCTTCGACCCAGTCTGAGGTCCAGAGCACTGTGGAAGAGGTTTTCTTCCAGGATATCTCTGTACTTGGCCGCATTCGTCTTTCCTTCAATTGCAACCAGTCATCCTGTCCCTGCAGCTGAAAAACACCCCCATAGCATAATGCTGCCACCACCATGTTTCACTGTTGGGATTGTATTGGGCAGGTGATGAGCAGTGCCTGGTTTTCTCCACACATACCGCTGTCTTGATCAACTAGCAATGGATACCATGAAGGCTGAAAAACTGTCAGCCTGCTGGATCCAAGCTAACCCGCCTACCCTAAGGGAATTTATCTCTAAGATGAATACAGTCATCAGGCTAGAGTGGGGAATATATCTCAAGCGCAAAGTACCCTTAAGGCTTGAAGCCATATGAGGCAGACGGCTCATTATTACCCCTGAATTACCAGATCAAGCTTTACTGGACCTGCGTATGAGTCTCAAATACATTCTACATGTGAAAACTAACAAATGACTTTCCCTAGGCCCTAACCCACTAATTGATATTGCACATGTCTATTTCATCAGTTGCTGCTCTTTCATGATGATGAACTAAACCACATTATTAATATGGGATAGCATGTTATAATCTGTGTTATAGGGATGAACAGTTAATTGCATGGTAATGTGTCTGTTAAGTTTCTTTGGATATGTTTCTAAAGTGTGAAAAAAAAAAATGATCGGCAGTGCTGTCCTCGCAATGTGGCTGCAGTATCGGCAGATAATTGTGAAGTAGCATAACATCCTTTTTACTGATACTGTAGCCACATTCAGTGGTTCAGAAATCCTATCAAGCTGAACAGTAGTAAACAATATTAACCCCTTAACGACCTTGGACGTACTATTACGTCCTGGGCGCTAGGTACTATCTGAGCGGGCGGCATCGGAACCGGGTGTTAGCTGTAACTAACAGCTAACACCCTACTCCATAACCCCCGGTCGGAACTGAGTTCCGATCGGAGGTTTTAACCCCTTGGATGCCGCGGTCAAACATGACCGCGGCATCCAAGGGGTTCCCGGGATTCCGCGGCGAGATCGGGGGTCCCGATATGTATAATCTGCAGCCTGGGGTCTGCCCAGTGACCCCAGTCTGCCTGGAGCCCCCACTACCTGGTTGATCCTGCCGAGACCTGCGGAAGTCAGCGCTGTGTTTCCATAGCGCTGACTTCCTGTATAGACTGCAAGACACTTGCATGCTCGTGTCTTGCAGTCTATAGTACTGAGGCAGAGATCAAAGTATCTCTGGCTCAGGTGTCCTAATGGGACACATGAAAAAGTAAAAAAAGTGAAAAAAAAAAATAATTTATGTGAAAAAAATTAATAAAAGAATAAAGCCCCAAAAATTCCCTTTTCCTATATAAAATGAATTATATAAAAAATAAACCTAAAAATTAATAAAAACAATACATATTTGGTATCGCCGCGTCCGTAACAACCTGTACAATAAAACTGAAACCATATTTAATGTACACGGTGAACGTCGGGAAAAAACCCGCCAAAAGTAATGATTTTTCGCCATCTCACCTTACAAAATATGCCATAAAAAGTGATCAAAAAGTCATATGTACCCCAAAACAGTACCAATAAAAAGCACAGGTTGTCCCGCAAAAAATAAGCCCTAAACCAACTCTAAACTGAAAAATAAAAATGCAAAAAAAATAGATTTATGTCCCCAAATGGGTTTTTGTTCTGCAAAATTGGTATCGCATAAAAAAACAGTATAAATGAGGTATCGCCGTAATCGTACCGACCCGTAGAATAAAGGTAACATGTTACTTACGCTCTATGCTGCATGGTGAAAGATTTAAAAGGTAAAACGCAGTGCCAGAATTGAGGGGGTTGTTTTTTAATCCACCAAGAAAGAGTTAATAAAATTTATTTAATAAGTTGTAAGCACCTAAAAATGATGTCATTAAAAAATACATCTCATACTGCAAACAACAAGCCCTCATATGGCTACATCACCAGATAAATAAAGAAAATATAGCTCGTACAATATGAAGACAAAAACCCCAAAAATCGCCAAATCATTAGAACATAACTGGCTGCGGCAGGAAGGGAATGTATAAGCTGTGCGAGCGTATATCAGGGGACAAACCAGATTTAGAGTTTACGAGGGATAATAAACCAGAAGTGACCCCCAGAATTACCTACCCAATAATAGGAACTACTGGGGATATAGTAGGGAATTTAGTATACCCAATGTACTACGCACAGCTTACATATTCATTCACTTTTCCCCATCCGCTGTGCAGTCACGTCTGGGATACTAATGCTCGCTACACCCCTTGATAAATTCTTTGAGGGGTGCACTTTTCAAAATGGGGTCATTCCCTAGGGGATTCCACTTTACTGGTACTTTAGAGGCTCTGCAAACATGACATGGCGTCCAGATCCCGAACATCTGAATCTGCGCTCCAAAAGCCACATAGCGCTCCTTCCCTTCTGCGCCCTACTGTGTGCCCAAACTGCAGTTTGTACCCACATGTATTACACTTGTCGTTCCCAGAATAACGTACTTAATGTCATATGTGGGTATAAACTGCTGTTTGAGCATAGCTGGGCTCAGAATGGAAGGAGTGCTATTTGGTTTTTGGACGCCATTGCACTTTTGCAGAGCTGAAATGCCAGTACAGTGGAATCCCATGACATGTGACCCCATTTTGGAAACTACCCGCCTGAAGGAATTTATCCTGGGGTACAGTGAGCATTTTTAACCCCCAAGTGTTGTTATCCATAAATGAATACGCAGCTGATGGTGAAAGGTGAAAATGACAATTTTTCCAGGAATACACCATTTCAGTGCGTAATATGTTGTGCCCGGCTTGTATCAGAGATGAACGCTCCAAAAGTTGTTGTGCCCGGGATTCCCGCTCACCAGTTTTTGGAGTGTGTGTCTGTGCAGACATAAACTGGGCACAACATATTGGGCACTGAAATGGCGTATCTATAGAAAAATAACATTTTTAACTTTTCATTATCAGCTGTGCATTGATTTCTGGAAATTAAAAGAATGCAACACTTAAGGGTTAATAATGCTCGCTACACCACTTGATTAAATCCCTTGAAGGGTATAGTTTCCAAAATGGGGTGACATGTCTGCGGATTCCACTTTACTGGCAATTCATGGGCTCTGCAAAAGTGACATGGTGTCCAAAAAGCAAACTGTGCTCCAAAAACCAAAATAGCACTCCTTCCCTTCTGTGCCCGGCTGTGCCCAAACAGCAGTTTATACCACATATGGCATTGTTAAGTACGTTATCCTGGGTACACCAGTGTCATACATGTGGGCATAAACTGTCATTTGGGCACACATCAGGGCGCAAATGTGAAGGAGCGCTATCTGCTTTTGGAGCGCATATTTAGATTGTTGTTTTTTTGCACGCCATGTCACATTTGCAGAGACCCTAAAATTGCCCCTACAAAATGGGGGTTACTTCTTGGGGAATTCCAATTTACTGGCACCTCCAGGGCTCTGCAAAAATAACATGGCGTCCAGAAAGTCCCTCTAAATCTGTACTCCAAAAGCTAAAAAAATACAGTGCTCCTTCCCTTCTGAGCCCTGCTGTGTGCCCAAGCAGCAGTTTATACCCACATATTTAATTTTTTTGTCCCCGGGATAGCCCACTTAATAGTTTTAGGAGTGCATGTCTCTGATGCCACAAAGTGGCCGCAACATATTAGGCACTGAAATTGGATATTTCTTTAAAAACTTTAATTTTCACTTTGTACATTAATTTTTGGGAAGCATTTTTAGGCTCAAAATGATAATACCCCTTGATACATTCCTTGAGGGGTGTAGTTTCTAAAATGGGGTCACTTTTGAGAGGTTTCCATTTTATTGGTACTTTAGGGGCTCTGCAAATGCGACATGACACCTGAAAACTATTCCAGCCACATCTGCTCTCCAAAAGCCAAATAGCGCTCTTTCCATTCTGAGCCCCACCATGTACCCCTACAGCAGTTTATGACCACATATGGGGTATTTCTGTGTTCAGAAGAAATTGTGTAACAAACTGTGGGGTGTTTTTTCTTCTTTAACCACTTGCAAAAATTAAAAATATGTTGCTAAATGGACAGTTTATTGGAAACAAGTAATTTTTCATTTTTACGTCCCTAAGTCAATAAAATCTGTGAAACAGCTGTGAGGTCAAAATGCTCACTATACTCCTAGATAAATTCTATAAGGGGTGTAGTTTTCAAAATGGGGTCACTTTTTGGGGGTTTGTATTGTATTGGTACTTTAGGGGCTCTGCAAATGCGACATGGCACCTGAAAACTATTCCAGCAAAATCTGCCCTCCAAAAGCTAAATAGCGCTCTTTCCATTTTGAGCCCTGCCATGTACACATGCAGCAGATTATAACCACATATGTGGCATTTCTGTGTTCAGGAGAAATTGTGTAACGAACTTTGGGGAGCTTTTTCTCCTTTGTACTGTTGTGAAAATGAAAAATATGGGGCTAAATTGACGGTTTATTGGAAAAAAAGTAATTTTTCATTTTAATGTCCCAATGTAAATAAAATCTGTGAAACATCTGTAGGGTCAAAATGCTCACTATACCCCTTGATATGTTCTGTGAGGGGTGTAGTTTTCAAAATGGGGTCACTTTTAGGGGGCTTCCACTGTATTGGTACATTGGGGGCTCTACAAATGCGACATGGTACCTGAAAACTATTCCACCAAAATCTGCTCTCCAAAAGCCAAATAGCGCTCTTTCCATTCTGAGCCCTGCCATGTACCCATACAGCAGATTACGACCACATATGGGGTATTGCTGTGTTCAGGAGAAATTGTTTAACAAACTATGGGGTCCTTTTTCTCCTTTAACCCCTTGTGAAAATGAAAACTTTGGGGATAAAGTGACATTTTAGTAATGTTTCATTTATACATCCCAGTGTTAGCAAAATCTGTGAAACGGCTGTAAGGTCAAAATGCTCACTATACCCCTTGATGAATTCTGTGAGGGGTGTAGTTTCCAAAATGGGGTCACTTTTTGGGGTTTTCCTTTGTATTGGTACTCTAGGGGCTTTGCAAATGAGACACGGCACCTGAAAACTATTCCAGCAAAATCTGCTTTTCAGACGCCCAGTGTCGCTCCTTCCCTTCCGTGCGCTGCCATTCGCCTAAACATCAGTTTACACCCACATGTGGGGTATTTCCGTGCTCGGGAGAAATTGCATAACAAACTGTGAGATGCATTTTCTCCTTTAACCCTTTGTGAATGTGTTAATTTTAGGGCTAAATTAAGGAATTAGTGGGAAAAAATTAAATGTCTAAATTTCACCTCCATATTGTTTTAATTCCAGTGAAATGCTTAAAGGGTTAACAAACTTCCCAAATGTTATTTTGAATTATTTGAGGGGTGCAGTTTTGAAAATGGGGTGATTTATGGGGGGTTTCTAATATATAGGCCATTATAATCCTCTTCAGAACTGAAGAGGTCCCTAAAAAATTAGTTTGGGAAATTTTCTTGTAAATCTGCAAAATCTCTGTTACACTTGTAAGCCTTCTAACATCCAAAATAAATTACAGGACGATTAAAAGATGATGCAGATATATAGCAGGGATATGGTAGATAATATATATTAATGTATTTGGGTGGTATGACTATCTGTCTGAAAAGCAGAGCATTTCACATTTTGAAAATTGCGATTTTTTTTTTTCCAAATTTCCATCAAATTTCCTATTTTTTTATAAATAAATACAAAAATATTCTTTAGTGTTTACCACTAACATGAAGTACAATGTGTCACGAAAAAACAATCTCAAAATCACTTGTGTAAGTTAAGACGTCTCAAAGTTGTTGCCATATAAAGTGACACATGTCAGTTTTGAAAAACGAGGCCTGGTCCTTAACGCCCTTTTGGGCTGGGTCCTTAAGGGGTTAAGCCTTGACTCTATCCCTGACTGCCCCCTCAAAGTACTTCAGCAATTTGCCCTCCCTTTGTTAATTTGTACTCCAGATTTAACCAATTTCTCACCAATTTCAAAATCAAAACAAAATCTCACCAATTTATCTTGCAATTTCAGCATAGGAAAGACAAATTTCACGTAATGTTAAAATGCAGGTTATTTTGTTGGGTATCTATTTAGCTCTTTTCTTTGGTGTCATTGCTCATCCAAAATTGCATGAAAAAGTGGTCTTCTAGAGAGATGGTCTTCTCAAAGAAGATAGCTAGTATGGAAAACTGAAAATCCATCACAAAAATTGTCCGTTTTTAGCATCTGTCAGAAAATGTTAACAATGGACACTAACAGATCTATCAAAAATCTGTTAAAAAGTCCCATTGATTTCAGTGGGATTTGATCTAGCGTACACATAATGGTAACAAAGGGTCGTCAGTTAAACCTTCAGTTATTTATTTATTTTTTTTTATAATGGACCCTATCATAACAGACTAAAAACGGTAATGTAAACGTCCCATAAGTAGATGGTCTTCTCTTTTAGAGAGGTGTCACTTTAAACATTTGCATTTAGTAAAAGGCAGCATTTTCTTTAAATTTACAAAGTTGAAAACCATTTCTTAAAGTGTCCCTAATTTTGGACACCCCTGTATGTCATGTTCTCTAACACTACTAAACTAATGCATTTAACTCACAAGTAGTGCATATGACACCTTCATCCCACTCCAAAACTAATAGGCCCCATACTTAGAGGCCAAAATAAATACAAATCATCTAAACACAGATCCCAGATCAGAACCAGACGCAGTGGTTTGCACTCTTGCACTTTCCTCCTCATTAGAGCCTTTCTAGGCCTCGAGTCTAAATTTTTGTTTTTAGTGGAGAAATAAAAAGGCTCATATATAGTTCTTTTAACCACTACCGGACATCTGCTTCTTATGTATGACAGGTGTTGGCTCCGGAGCTGAGCTGATGCCATATCCAGTGGGGGCCTGCAGTGTTACACAGCAGACACCTACCCTCAGTGTATGTGATAAGAGACAACTCTAATAACAGACATTTCAAGAGGACCTGTCACCAAGTAGACAATACCAAATAAAATAAATAATTTGACCCTTGCCATTCCCCTGATCAATTTGGTGTTTTTCTTTTTAATATCCATCCACCCATTCAAAAGATATGGCCCTTAAAGATTATTTGTATACTAGCTCTGATTCTCCAAGTAGGATGTAACCTTATGTTTTTCTATTAGAAAATATAAGGTTACTACCCATCAAGGAGAATCAGAGCTAGTATACATATAATCTTCAAGGACCATATCTTTTGAATCGGTGGATGAATTTTAAAAAGAAAAACACCAAATTGATTAGGGGAATAGAACTATTCAAATTATTATTTTTTAGTATTTTCTACTTGGTGACAGGTCCTCTTAAGGCTAAGGCCCCACATAGCAAGCTGCAGAAAAAAGCGATGCAGGAAAAATCGCGGCGGCAACGCATCGTGTTTTTTCCCGCAGCGCTTTTCACAGAAATTCCGCAGAGGTTTATACCTCTACTTATACCTATAGAGAAACCACTGGAGTTTCTGCAGGTGTAATTGACCTGCAGCAATTTCCAAAACCGCAAAGGTTTTGGAAATCGCAGGATGTCCGCTGTGTGTATTTTTCTGCAATGTGTGGATGTGATTCGCTTTGCAGTGACTGTAAAACGCCGCGTTTTTTATGCTGCTGCCAAACTGTGGCGTTTACGCCATGTGGGGCCCCGGACTTAAAGTGAATGTGTAATCCTAAAATTGCCAATTTTTTGAAACCAAGGGTAAAAGAATTTTCTATGTAAATATCTACATTTAAAAAAAAAAAGTAATTTTGATCACTCTGACCATGAAGCCTAATAATAGACTGACACAAGCCAATTTTGTAGGGTTTTTGTTTGAAGTAGTTACCTAACTTACAACACAGACAGGATTACAATAGAGAATAACTCACCTATAGATAACACAGCTGATCCATCATTACATCACCATTGACAGTAGATGTTATAGTTTATCTACTCCTCCCCCCTGCACAGAGCACAGTCTTAAAATTCTGACATACAACACAGTAGGTTGGTTACAGTTTATTCCTGCCTATAGCCATGACCTTGTTGTAAAGCATATCACTAAATGCTGTCAACAGAGGACAGGAGAAGCTTAGGCAAGATGGCAGCCCCACATAATCAAAGTACAGAAAATAGAATAACAAAAATCTACGATCGGCAAATAAAAACAGAAAAAAGTGATTTAAATAAAGTTAAAAAAAATTTCAACACATTCCCTTCAACTTCTCAGATGTTGTGGTCAGTTGTTAGCACAGCAAATTGTGAGGTCATTTAGAGGAAAGGGCAGTCAAATGGTTTTCAAATTTTTATATTTTCCACGTATTATAATAAAAACTACGTACATTTGGTATTACTGTAGTCGTACACAGTAAATGCTATTAAAACAAAACCATTAATATTTTTTTTCCAGTTTCCTATTATATCTTGTCTTATTTAGTGCCATTCAAAAGTACAACTTTCAAAGACAAGCTCTCATACGAGTATATGGCTTGAAAATTTAAAAAGTTATGGCTTTTGGAAAACAGTAATTAATGAAAAACACAAAAATGGTTATGTCAGAAAGGGCTACGTTAGAAGTTACAAACCTTGTAATGTTAAAGCGACACTACTAAACACCTCTACAGAGTCTGCAGATTTTTTTGACATTACAGAAAGAAAGAATTTGCTAAGTTAGTGTTTTAGAGGCAAAGTTAAAGGGAGTCTATAACCACCAAAATAGTTTCTAAAACACTTTTATGCTGTTGTAGAGACTGTTAGAGACCTAGTGAATATACTTTTTATGTCAAGGTTGTCTTGATACTGAGGAATTTCACTTTAAGACAGTGGGAGCAGGAAAATGGTTTGATACTAGCAGAAAATGTTATTCTTTGTAAGATATTACAGATTTTTTTTTTATAATCACCTGTAGTATTTATATGTGCAAAGTTTCTTGAAATGACAGTGCCCACTTGAAGACCAGGCCATTTCCTTTGGTTTATTACAGTACACATTCTTGTTTTGGTTTTTTTTTCAGTGCATGCACTTTTGAAAACGAAGTTTGTTTTTTTTTTTCTCTTTTTTTTTTGTTTTTTTTTTCTTTGGGTTATTCTAATAATTTTAGTGACTCACAACACAACTGATATGGGTCCTCTAAAACCCAGCAACTTTTACAGTTTCCCCAACTCCCTTTTTCTCTTTGGGGAGTCTGGCTATGGATAGGCCACACATTTTATGTTCTTGGACAACACCTTTAAGCCAGGATCCAAACTCTATGCATCATAGTCCTATATGACACTAGGAGTCCCTGCCTATCTGCAAGACTACTGTCCCATACTGAAAACGTGATTAAAGTAGTCGTGCAGGGATAGGTAACTACGAAGTCCAAGTCTTGACTTAGTGTAAAGTCCAGGAAATATGGCAGACATCTGCATATAAATGACAGAACCCCCATTTTTGCCTGTGGTTGCCACCAAGCTACACTCCCTAACATAATGATTGACGTGTGGTGACCACAGACAAAAATAGGGGCTCTGAACAACTAATTTGGTTAAAGATTAAAAGTTGTTTTTCTCAGCAGTATATATATTACACATTGACACAAAAGAGGTATGTTCACTATGCCTGCTAACCTCCCCTACAACACCATATAAATAGTTTAGTAGAAAGTTTGTGTGGTGATAGACTCCTCTTAATATCTTTACTATACATTTACTAACATATCCATGTAAAATGTTTAATTATTTGACAATTTTTATAAAATCTCACAACCTTAGCTGTGTTAAATACTGGTGGAACCTGTCTGGGAGAAGGCCTTGTTTTAGGGAAATGCAACATCATGAATGCTGATGGTATCTTCCTTTGTATAAAATTGGCTGCAGCAGATCTATCACATGCAGCCAGATAAAAGTTTGGTATATAAAACTGTATCTAGTCATGTCATCTAAATTTCTTCCAGACTTTTTCTTTGTTACTCCCAAGTTTAGCTGCTCGCTTTGATCTGCAGCCACAAGAAAGGATTAAACAATGATCTATTAATGCATCTCTTTACTCTACTTATGTTAAACCTGCAAAACATGAAAACAGATGTTATGTTTACATCTTCAATGTATCCGGAATATCTCAGCTAAACAACTTAATAGGCTTTACAGGGATTTTTCAGAAACCAGTTTTATGTCAAATCAAACAGATCTGTAGGAGATGCCAAATGGGGCTCTGCCACTTTTTACAATAGGTCCATTTACATGGTCAAAAAAAACAAAACAAAACAGATCAGCATTTAACAAGTCTCAATTGACAACTGCTAACATTTCAATTGGAACTTGTATAGGAGAAACTATTGGTGCTGTTTGTGCCTGAATGAATGTTAGTGTAATTGTTTGGGCACATACAGTACCTGTTTATGCAGAGAGATGTGCTACTGACAGTCCAGCATCTTTTATGCTGCATAAAACAGGAAATAAGACCATTGATCTTTTTTGGACTTATTAGGAGCACATTTACACTGGACAGTTATCAGGAATGATCATTCATAGGAACAGAAGTTCCAGATAATTGACCCAATAATTAGCCCTTGTGAAAGGGCCTAAAAGGGCTTTTCTCACAAAACAAGTTATCCCCTACCCATGACCAGGAGAACAGGGTACTTTGGTCCCTTGTCCAGAATGGAGTACTGGTCTGGCATTGCATGCACCACTCCATTCATTTCAGTGGGAATGCCAGTGAGCAGAGCGCTGTATCTCGGCTATCTTTGGAGCTCCTGTTGAAATGTATGGAGTAGTGCATGCACTACCTAATCATTGCTCCATTTAGAACAGGGTACAAAAGTCCACCATTCTCCTGATCAGTGGGTGTCTAAGCGGTTGGATCTCCCCTGATCTGCAAGTTATCCCCTATCCCATGGATAAAGGGATAACTTGTTTCTTGGGAGAACCCCTTTAAGTCTTTACTGTTTCAAAGGAGAGGTGACAGGGGTATTTTCTCTCCATTGTAGTGAATGGGAATTAAAGTGCACTCACTTGTCTTATAACTTCTATTTATTTTAGTTGAAAGTGACTGTGACCTGACTATGGTCTCTTTAATAAAACAGTACCAGGACTTGCTCATTTTCAGGATAGGTGTCTTAAAGGGAATCTGTCAGGCCAATCTGGGACACTAAACCACCCACAGGTCCTTATATACCTGGGGTTTAGTGTCCCAAATTGCCCTGTTGTAATGCAATCCGCAGGCGCATTAAAAATAAAAAAACTTTATACTTACCTAGAGAAGGGTCCGATCAACGCTGTTCCGCAAGAACAGTCCAGCTTATTCATGAGCTTCTTAGTTGGCACGCCTCCCGGCGCCTGCACTGTTCTTCAGTGAAGCCAAAGATGGACACCCCGGCTTCACTGCGTAATTGGAAGCCCAGTCTTTGCTAGTCACGCCCCTGGGCATAAGGTAGCAAGAAGAAGGGGACAAATAAGAGAAGACATGGTAGGGGAACAAGACTGCACAGGGTTGTAGAGAAAAATATACATATATATGAATGATGGGAAATTTTCAGTAAAGTCATATTGCAAAATTGTTTCATTTTAGATACAATAATGTAATAAACAGTACAATAATGCAATAAAAACAGTGTAGTGAAAGGGAACATAGACTTTAAGTGGAATCAAAAAAATCACATAATTTGGAAGTCATTTATATTTTCTGATCAATTTATTTCTGTGTACTTGGTTGAACATATTTGTACCAGTATTTGAATACAGGATTTGCCTGATAGGTGACAACACTGAATGCACACACATCTTATGGAGTGTAAAAGTAAAGTATAAGTCACTTTCTTCCCACAGCGGTAAAAGGCAGAGAAATAGTCAGTTATCGAAATGCCAAAGAGAGTTAAAGGGGTTGTCCAGTTCATTTTAATTAATGACATAGCATCAGGTTAGGTCATCAATGTGAGTATGACACCAGGACCACTGCTGATCAGCTGTTTGAAGGAGTACACAAGAAAAAACAGAGAGTAAATCAAGTGAAAATAGAGGAGTAACCAAAGAAATGAGGGGAAAGTAAGGGTAAGGGAAACCCAAGCTGGGTGAAAAATAGAAGTGCAAGAGGAATGTTAGGCTATCTTAAGACTTCTTATTTAATATAATTAGGGTCATCTTGATACCAAAGTTGAGACGTTTCATTTTCTAACCTATATCTATTTATATTAGTTGTGAGAAAAATAGGAAGATATTTGTCAGGGGACAGCCCTGTATGACTTGTTAAGGGGATTGTCCAGACTCAGTGATGGTTTTGATGAGACACCTGTCCACCACACCAATCAGAAGTGGCACCAGATGATATATATAGCAGATAGATTCCGAATCAGGAGACGCCATCTTCTATAGCAGAGGTGCTGCAGAGCTCTGTACCTATACAAGTGGATAGGTCAATACTGAAAATGTCACAGAGCCCAGACAACAATTTTTAAGGTGATTAATGGAGATATTTCCATGAAAGAAACCAATTGAATATTGCTAGGATTTGCCATAACATTCTGATCAATAGGTGACATTCTGCGATCCTAAGAATGAAGGGGCTACAGCACTCGTTTTTCCCTACACTTTAGCAGTCCCAGCCACATGCTGAGTAGGAGGAGAAATAATATTATCTTGAATTAATTCATGATCTTAAATTTTTTTCTACTAGTTTTTCTATGAAGTTATATATGTATGAAATTAAAATTTCATTGTGGTGCATATCTTTTGAATACCTCCCTAATTTCTTCCAAAAGAGTAATTCATGTAAGTATTCTCAAATTTTTCAATGTGTGTAAAAGGTCAAGGTTAGACGTCCAGACAGGAGATTATTTAATACAATGAATTCCACTGAAACATGTAGCAAATGTATTAGGCATCTTACAGATAAAGGGTGGTTGAGAGAACCTTTATTTGTGTTCACTGAGATATGCTTGCTCAAATTGCAACATTAATAAATTTCCCACAATATCTGCGCATTATTAGACTATTTTCTCTGCTTCTTTAGTAATAAATGTACAGTGCCTTGCGAAAGTATTCGGCCCCCTTGAACTTTTCAACCTCTTGCCACATTTCAGGCTTCAAAACATAAAGATATAAAATTTTAATTTTTTAGTGAAGAATCAACAACAAGTGGGACACAATTGTGAAGTGGAACGAAATTTATTGGTTATTTTAAACTTTTGTAAAAAATAAAAAACTGAAAAGTTTGGCGTGCAATATTATTCGGCCCCCTTAAGTTAATACTTTGTAGCGCCACCTTTTGCTGCGATTACAGCTGCAAGTCACTTGGGGTATGTCTCTATCAGTTTTGCACATCGAGAGACTGAAATTCTTGCCCATTCTTCCTTGGAAAACAGCTCGAGCTCAGTGAGGTTGGATGGAGAGCGTTTGTGAACAGCAGTTTTCAGCTCTTTCCACAGATTCTCGATTGGATTCAGGTCTGGACTTTGACTTGGCCATTCTAACACCTGGATACGTTTATTTGTGAACCATTCCATTGTAGATTTTGCTTTATGTTTGGGATCATTGTCTTGTTGGAAGATAAATCTCCGTCCCAGTCTCAGGTCTTTTGCAGACTCCAACAGGTTTTCTTCCAGAATGGTCCTGTATTTGGCTCCATCCATCTTCCCATCAATTTTAACCATCTTCCCTGTCCCTGCTGAAGAAAAGCAGGCCCAAACCATGATGCTGCCACCACCATGTTTGACAGTGGGGATGGTGTGTTCAGGGTGATGAGCTGTGTTGCTTTTACGCCAAACATATCGTTTTGCATTGTGGCCAAAAAGTTTAATTTTGGTTTCATCTGACCAGAGCACCTTCTTCCACATGTTTGGTGTGTCTCCTAGGTGGCTTGTGGCAAACTTTAAACAAGACTTTTTATGGATATCTTTGAGAAATGGCTTTCTTCTTGCCACTCTTCCATAAAGGCCAGATTTGTGCAGTGTACGACTGATTGTTGTCCTATGGACAGACTCTCCCACCTCAGCTGTAGATCTCTGCAGTTCATCCAGAGTGATCATGGGCCTCTTGGCTGCATCTCTGATCAGTCTTCTCCTTGTTTGAGATGAAAGTTTAGAGGGACGGCCGGGTCTTGGTAGATTTGCAGTGGTCTGATACTCCTTCCATTTCAATATGATCGCTTGCACAGTGCTCCTTGGGATGTTTAAAGTTTGGGAAATCTTTTTGTATCCAAATCCGGCTTTAAACTTCTCCATAACAGTATCACGGACCTGCCTGGTGTATTCCTTGGTCTTCATGATGCTCTCTGCACTTTAAACAGAACCCTGAGACTATCACAGAGCAGGTGCATTTATACGGAGACTTGATTACACACAGGTGGATTATATTTATCATCATCAGTCATTTAGGACAACATTGGATCATTCAGAGATCCTCACTGAACTTCTGAAGTGAGTTTGCTGCACTGAAAGTAAAGGGGCCAAATAATATTGCACGCTCCACTTTTCAGTTTTTTATTTTTTACAAAAGTTTAAAATAACCAATAAATTTTGTTCCACTTCACAATTGTTTCCCATTTGTTGTTGATTCTTCACCAAAAAAATTAAAATTTTATATCTTTATGTTTGAAGCCTGAAATGTGGCAAAAGGTTGAAAAGTTCAAGGGGGCCGAATACTTTCGCAAGGCACTGTACTTTTATTAAACCCTAGAAAGTGCAATAATTTGTAGTAATGACAATGACATTTTTTTTTTTCATTTTGTCCAGTAACAAAAAGATGTGTGTTTACAAGGCAGTTAGAACAAAACCATAGTTAAGATATATATGTTGTTATCTTCTACATGTATAAGTATAATAATGAAACTAAAGTTACATATGTGAGATATATAGTTACATAGTTAGGCTAGGTTCACATCAGCATCTGAAAATCAGCAGAGAGAAAAAGTTCTGCACAGTGGACTTTTCTCCCCGCCGGACTCCATTATAATCTATGAGGTTCATGGTTAACCATTGTTTTAATGGTCCCACGGCAGACCCGAACGACGGCGAGCCCAGCGCAAATGTGAACCTATTTAATCTTATTAAGGCTAAAGGTCCAAGGTTCAGCCTATAACCCTACAGCGTTGTTCTAGAGGAAGGCAAAAACCCCTATGAGACAGATTTATTCACTTTACTTGAGATTGTGTCATTGCAGATCACTTTATTCCAGCATCGTATGTCCATTCAACAAACAATGCTAGCCATGAAATGGTCACTGTTGTTTCAACTAACTTCTGTGCATTTCTCTCTTCTTCTGTGTGATCTTTACTGGGTTGTCCCTCATCAGACTGCACAATATTGCCTCTAATATTAACCCTTTCCTGGTCTCATTGAAAACAAACATCAATATGCTGGCTCTGTCTGCAGCTGCAACTTTCCTTTTTCTCTTACACATGCACCTGGAGGTACATGTGCTACATTTTTGTCTTTGGGAGACAGCCACCTAGCAACAGCTGATGGGTATAGGCGACTGCTTCCTAAATTCCTAGTAATTCAATTACTGTGCATGTGATCACTGCTTCAGGTGAGCCCTGATTGGAGTGGGGCTTACTTCAGGTGAAGCTCCACCCAGGCAGGGCTTCTCCTCAGAATTTTTCAGGCAGCTTCACACACAGATGTTCCCAGGTAGAGCAGCAAATTCTGTGGATTTTTACCACAGAATTGCTTGAAGTCTTTTGTAATTTACTACACATGGTTTGTGTGTAAGGGAGCGTTCACATTACCGTTGGTGTCCGTCAGTAGTGTCCGTTGCTATTGTCCGTTACAAGATTTTAGCAACGGACACTAGTTGAACCGTCAGAAAGCCGTTAAAATTTCCATTCATTTCAATGGATTTTTATATTGTGTCCGTTAGTGTCCGTTAGCGTCCGTTTGTGTCCGTTTACACCAAATCCTACATGCAGGACTTTTTGTCCGTTTGAAAAAAACGGATTCTTGACGGACAGCAAGTGTCCGTTATTTTTTTAACATTGAAGTCTATGGGTAACGGACTTATAACGGACATAACTGATAGCCATCAGTTACTGTCCGTTATTTTATGTCCGTTTACTTTCCCTGCGCATGCTCAGAAAGGAGAAACAAACAAACAAAAAAAAAACTAGCAGTGTTAGAGGACATTTCGTGTCCTCAGGCACATGCGGTTTTACATACCGCTAGAAAGCCGACAGCGCGCTGAATTCAGCGCACTGCCGGCTTTCCCGATATGTGCCCCGGGGCTGGAGATATCGGCGGTGTAATGTTTTACTGTTAGAAGGGCGCTGCGAGGAACTCCCTCCCTGACACTTCTCTTTGTTCAGAGATTTGTACTGAGGGGGCGTTCCTCACAGCTTGAGCGTCATCGCTGGGCTGTGAGGAACGCCCCCTCTCTCTGTTCTCGTCTATAGCCGGGTACTGTCAGAGGAATGCCCTCCCTGACACTTCTGTTCGTTCATAGCGCTGTATGAGGGGGCGTTCCTCACAGCTGAGCGTCATCACTGGGCTGTAAGGAACGCCCCCCTCTCTCTGTACTGGTCTATAGCCCTGTACTGTCAGAGGGGGCGTTCCTTACTGCCCGGCGATGACGTTGAGCTGTGAGGAACGCCCCCTCAGTACAGCGCTATGGACGAACGAGAAGTGTCAGGGAGGGAGTTCCTCACAGCGCCCTTCAAACAGTAAGTAAAGTAAAACATGTAACTTACACCGCCGATATCTCCAGCCCCGGGGCACATACCGGGAAAGCCGGCAGTGTGCTGAATTCAGCGCGCTGTCGGCTTTCTAGCGGTATGTGACATTAAAAAACGGACACTACCTGATGCTCATCAGTTAGGGTCCGTTATGATAGGTGTCCGTTTATTTTTTTTTAACGGACACCTTCATAACGGACTCCAACGGTAGTGTGAACCCTGCCTAAGAAAGAATGTATATTTGTTGTCAACTCTTTTCTAATATCCTGGGAAATCTTTATCGCTAGTCAGATGGCAGTTCTAGAATTGCTGAGAGATATTCCTATATATTTATGCCTGAGAAACTTCTCTTCTGGCTAATATATATCACAGTAAATAGTTTTATCTGTGTTATAAAACTGCACAGCTGTGGTATCTCTGTATATACCAGGGATGGATGTAACTGCTACACAGACCTGCAGATTATTACCACAGGTTTCTATGGTAAATCATGTCATGCATGGGGAATGTCCATCACACTGAGAGATTTTTTTTCCTCTTTACTCATAATAATTTTACTTGATTAACTCATCGCTGTGATGTACCTGTGAGGTGACCAACAGCTGTGTGACCCTGCAGCATGTAAGGTGCCTGGAGTGGGCCCTGCAATATGTGAACCATTCTGAGACCCAGAGGAGAGGAGTAAGATGTGACCGTTTCTCTGGGGATGTTCTACAAAGAGGTGAATGGCCTGAGTTCGGTTGAATATTAACCCCTTAAGGATCGGGCCTAAAAGTACCTTAATGACCAGGCCTCATTTTTCAAAATTGACACGTGTCACTTTATATGACAATAACTTTGAGACGCTTTAACTTACACAAGTGATTTTGAGAATGCTTTTTCCTGACACATTGTACTTCATGTTAGTGGTAAACATTGATCAATATTTTTGTATTTATTTATTAAAAAAAAAAAAAAAAATCGCAATTTTCAAAAAGTGAAATGCTCAGCTTTTCAGCCAGATCTCTGCTTTTTATCGGCATCATCTTTTAATCATCTTTTCATTTATCATTCAATTGTAATAGTGATTTTCCAGATTTACAAGAAAATTTCCCAAACTAATTTTTTAGGGACCACTTTAGTTCTGAAGGGGATTATAAAAGCCTATATATTAGAAAGCCCCATAAATCACCCCATTTTCAAAACTGCACCCCTCAAATAATTCAAAACAACATTTGGGAAGTTTGTTAACCCTTTAAGCATTTCACGGGAATTAAAACAATATGGAGGTGAAATTTAGACATTTAATTTGTTTTCAAAAATACATCCATTTAGCCCTAAAATTAAGACATTAACAAGGGGTTAAAGGAGAAAAGCATCTCACAGTTTGTTATACAATTTCTCCTGAACACGGGAGTACCCCATATGTGGTGATAAACTGCTGTATGGGTACATGGGGGGGGGGGCTCAGAATAGAAAGAGTGCTATTTGGCTTATGGAGGGCAGATTTTGCTGGAATAGTTTTCTGGTTCCCCTAGAGTACCAATTAAATGGAAGCCACCAAAAAGTGACCCTATTTTAGAAATTATACCCCTCAAGGAATTTCTTAAGGGATATGGTGAGCATTTTGACCCCACAACTGATTCACAGATTTTATTAGCAATGGAACGTAAAAATTAAAAATGACTATTTTTCCAAGAAACTGTCCATTTTGCCCCAAATTTTTTATTTTAATAAGGGGTTAAAGAAGAAAAATCACCCCACAGTTCATTACACAATTTCTCCTGAATACAGGAATACTCCATATGTGGTCGTAAAATGTTGTATGAGTAGATGGTGGAGCTCAGAATAGAAAGAGCGCTATTTGGCTTTTGGAGAGCAGGTTTTGCTGGAATAGTTTTCAGGTGCCATGTCCCATTTGCAGGGCCCCTAAAGTACCAGTACAATGGTAACCCCATTTTAGAAACTACACCACTCAAGGAATTTCTCAAGGAGTATTATCATTTTGTGGCCAATAGTGCTTCCGAAAAATGAATGTACAAAGTGAAAATTGAAGTTTATAAAGAAATATGCCTTTTCAGTGCCCAATATGTTGTGCCCACTTTGTGTCATCAGAGACACACACTCCTAAAACTATTAGGTGGGTTATCCTGGTTACAAAGAAGTTGTATATGTGGGTGTAAACTGTTGCTTGGGCACACAGCAGGGCTCAGAAGGGAAGAAGCACTGCGCTTTTTAGCTTTTGGAGTATAGATTTAGAGGAGCCCTGGAGGTGCCAGTAAATTGGAATTCTCCAAGCAGTGACCCCATTTTGTAGGGGCAATTTTAGGGTCTCTGCAAATATGCCATGGTGTACAAAAACCAACTATTTAAATTAGCGGTCTGTTGTTTGCCTATGTCACTGGTATACCCAGGATAACGTACTTAACAATGTTATATGTGGGTATAAACAGCTGTTTGGGTCCAGTCGAGAAGGAGTGCTATTTTGGTTTTCAGACGTCATGCCACTTTTGCAGAGCCACTGAATTGCCGGTAAAGTGGAATCTGCAGACATGTGACCCTACTTTGGAAACTACACCCTTCAAGGGATTTATAATGTGGGTTAGCGAACATTATTAACCCATGAGCGTTGCATTAATTTAATTTCCAGAAATTAATGTGCAGCGCCGAGGGATGACATTGAAGCGGGGCCATGGAAGGCAAACGGTTAATGGAAGACACAGCACTCTCGTTGTCATTCCAGAATAGAATTCTCTTGTTCACCATGGTGGGGCACCATAACTCCATGGCCAACAAAATGGGGAACAATTCGAAGAGTGTCAAATTTTTCGTGACAGTGGCTGACACCCAACAGGCCATGGCTCAGCTGACCAATGTGGACTAAAAATAGCACCATAACCCACCGTGCTGGCTGCATCCGTGAAAAGCTGAAGGTCCAAGTTACTCAACTCCGGGAAACAAGAAATTCCTGAATAGTCCAGCAAAATGGATTTCCACACTTTCAAATCATCTCGCAAAACTTTCATGATAAGTATAGTGATGAGGCATTTTAACTCCGGATGTTGACATCAGCAAACGTCTGGAGAAATCCGTACCCATAAGAAAAATTGGTCAAGTGAAGGTCAATTGTCCCAACAGTGATGGCAGCCAAGACAATGGAACCTTCCTGGCCATTACACATACATCGATATCACGCTTCAAACAAGACAACTTATCGTCTGGAAGCGGGAGAATCATTCTGTTGGAATCAATCAAAATGCCCAAAAACAAGAGACAAGTAACTGGACCTTCCGTCTTATCGCTAGCCAAAGGCACTGCGAAGTAATCTGTGGAAAAATGGAAAACATTAAGCAGATATAAACAACAAGGGTAATCGGGAGGACCAACAAATAGAAAATTATCAAGATAATGAATCATCGATTTTGCTAGGAGGGCGCCTAACCACCAACAACACTGCCCTATCAAAACAAACATAAGACCCCGCTGTCTCTTCTTTGGGGATCCCATCATTGACTGAATCAGGAGAGATGGTGTATGAGCCTAAACTTGCCCCTTTCCTTCTTATGCACTAAACCAAGGGGCGACACCCTGAAATTGGGGAAAGGAGGTACAGCAAAGGGGCCAGCTATGCGGCTTAAAGCCACCTCCTTGTCCACCTTTTCCTGTGCCGTCTGCAAATCCTTCAAAACAGATTGTAGATCAACTAAAACAACAGATGAACAACGAACATGAGGAATAAAGAAACAGTGCGTGAAGCCATTAAGTAGCAGGTCGGCTTCCTGCCTCCTGTGGTACTGGTCTAGCATCTTTTCCATGCTCACTGGCGTCCTCCGATTTTCCAGACACCTGTTTAGAGGTTCTACCCTTCTTGGTGCACCGTAGTGCTGAGTGTGCTCCCCCACATATGGAACACTCATGCTTGAAACGACATGACACTGAAGAAGCGACAATGCCCCTCATTGAACATTCAGCAGGCACCAGGCCGTCTACCAGCCGCTGCGGACTGAGATGGTCCAGCAGCAGTGGCAGACTGAAAGGGCGGCCCGGCAGGTTTAGGCGTTAGCATGAGCTGTATCCAAATATCCGTGGCCTTAGAGGCCCAACCTACTTCCGGCTGCAAACCCAACTTGCGCCGGAACTCCTTTTCATACCTCCACCATGCCGAGCCGCCGTATTGTTTGTGTGCTGAAAAAATGGTCTCCATGTAAATAAATAGTTCAGATGACTTCTCTGGCTTGGCTTGATAGAGAGTACAACCCAATGTAGCAAAGGCCTGCAACCAATTGGCAAACGTCTTCGCCACCTTGGGCTTCCTATCCTCGCCTTCACCAAAAACACGCTCCTTATCAACTGTTAACTGATCTGGAGATATCAAGGACCATAAATCCACAAAATCTCCTTTAACTATATTGTCCTTAACATCAGCGGAGACATGCATGTCCAGTGGTGCCACACTACAAAAATACAGTATGCATCCCTAAACAGCAAACCCGAATTAGGGTGCACTGGCTTAGGCTGCGATACCACTGGACCTGGAGAAGCAACTGAAGGCATTTTACCTTTCAACTTAGAAAGCATCGCTTTCAGAACATCCAAAACATCACCACCAGTTGCAGATGCCTAAGAAGACCACACTTGCGAGCAAGCTAACTCACCAGTAGGGATGAGCACAGGATGAGCTGGAGCCACAGTGGGTGGAGGCAGCTGAGCAGGTCCAGGCGCCGCTGCAGCAGGAGAAGAAGATAACTCTTGAGGGGCCCTGGGTTCTGTATGTTCACTCCGCCTCCGTGACCTCCTGTCCTCATGAGACCACCTAAGTCGGCGACAAGGATGAGGAGCGCGACATCAACAGTCCATGCTCTGAGCTACAGGAACGCTTTCTCCGCCTAGATGACCGGGAACTATAGCGGCTCCGGTAACTTCTACACCAAGAACGACAAGGGGTCTGAGAGGATACTCTACGGGAACCATGACGTCTATGATGCCTACTACTGGACCTCACGGAAGCAGAATCAGCCCTTGACCTCCTGTAAGAGTGGGCAGCTGAGTAACTAGAATCTGGCAATATCGACCACCATGAGGAAACTGGGAGTGCATGAAGAGTACTGTATATAATCTACGTCAAAAAAACTCCTCATCACTGCACCGGACCAACAGCTGCCGTCACCGGCCCTGTGGAGGGTCCAGCCCCCTCCGCCACTGGCCTAGCGGCCGCCCGGCCTACCCACTGGCAAGCCTGCCGGGTTGCGGAGGAGACGGCATTCCAACTGGAGCTACCTAGGGGGAAGCTGGGGCAGGATGGGGTACAATTCCTGCCCTTGAGTCCTGAGCACTTATAATTGTGCTCGCAGCAGCCGGATTTTACACCTGCAAGGGACAGTCCACACATATGACAGCCTTTAGATAATGCTTGTAAGGTTATCAAGTTCATTCTACTTGCACCTCATATGAAGCTAGATCTTGGTCCATTATTGGGGACTATTGTCCCTGTACAGAATATTTCTAATCGTAATATTCAGGTGTAGCATGAAGATTTGTGTTAAACAATCCAAAGAGCTGAGAAAAGTCTCATGGCTCTCAAAATCTCTCAAACACTAAAACAATTATGTTTCATCTAGTGTGAAATTTACTAAGCAAAACGTACTAAAGTTACATCATAGAACCAAAAACTGGAGTATAATTGTGTGTGACACCTCCTAGATTGGCAGCTTTGAAAGTGTTAAAGATTCAGCCAAAAGGGGACTTATAATGCACTAAATATGCACATAATTGCTGCAGATTACTATAATATATGTACTGTACATCAACCATGATGTGGCATACAAGAAATATGCTCTCACGGGCCTAGCACTTGGCACCAAATTCATTCTTATGACACAATTCACAGCCTTATTAACCTAAGGCTTCCCTAATTCCAGAGACACCTGCCAATGGCTTTTAGAAATATATTTCTATGTTACAGGTAAGAAGTTCACAATATTTTGTGATAAACATACCCTTTAAACCCATTATCACTACTCTTAGTACTCTGATGTAATCCTAGGGAAATTTGTTGTCAGGAGACTATATGATTTTTCATGACCATCCTGGTTCTGGTAAATGACACATAGTAGCATAAGTATAACTGGCCCTGATGCAGGCGATTACTAAACTATGTGTGTGGAAGGAAATTGACAGTTTAGCAATTCCCCAGTGCTGCTGCAGAACCCTGGGGAGAGGAGCACAACAAGACAGTGAGCCCTAAAGCTGAACTCCCCCACTGTCCCTGGCTAACTTGCTCGATCTGTCCTTGGCGACAGCCAGCAACCAGTCGACAGTCCCTTCTTAATATAAGTGAGAACACAGACCGCAGACAGGACAAACAACAAAGAAGGGAGGTCAGCAAGCCAAAGGGTCGGTAACAGACGAGCAATGCAGTACAGAGTCACAAATCAAGAGAATAGTCAAGTCAAAGCTAGAGGTCAAGAATAGGAATACACGAGATAGCAGAAAAGGAGCTTGCAGGGACAAAGTCAAAAACAGAATCTCAATAGCCAGCACCCATGTGTGAACAGACGACCAGTTTATAGCAAGTAAGGACCTGCCCCAAAACTGATTGGAAGACAGGCCGTCAATCACACAGGCAAGACTAAGATCAACTATTAGTGGAGCAAAGAGAAACAAAGGTGGAGGAGACGGGTGTGGTAGAAATTCAATTACAGACAAGAGGTACTAGGACAGTGGTCAGACTGAGCAACAAGAAACCTACGCAAGGAATCAAATTGAACACGCCTCCTTCGCCACACCATGCAAGTGGAGGGTGGCGCAGAAACCCGAACAGGCAGAGACGTTAGTGTGGCTATTCAGGATTGACTAGCCTAGAGTGCATTAACTAAACAAGTGTTATAAAGAAAATATTTCTAGCATCACAACTTTGAGAAATCTCTGATCCACTATATGTTGGATGCCTTTGTATATATTCCTAGCTTGTGCATATCTACCAGGGGGCTCTGTATTATGTACAGTTTGGTTCTTCCTTAGTAGAGTGAATAACCAAGTATATAGACCATTTTTATATACAATACATGGATGATACTAATCCATTTATTCTGAAATGTTTCAACATCAGATGCAGATCAATAAACCTCATCTCACAAAATACAGTACAACAGCTATTAGTACTGTCCATATATTCAGCATCATTGAAAGTATATACCCGTGTTGGTGAACCTATGGCACGCGTGCCAGAGGGGGCACTCAAAGCACTCTCTGTTGGCACGTGCGCCGTTGCCCCATCCAGACTCCCTGATCGCTCACTATCGGGGATTCCGGTACAGGATTCCCCGTTAGTGAGTGAGTGTTTCTTTCAGCTGTATGTGCGGGACCATGGCTTACACTGACAGCAGAGTGTAACCTCTGCCCCAAAACAGGCGCGATGATTTAATTCATCAGCGCCTGCAGTGATAGAAGAAGGAGGACGTTATTTACCTGCATATAATACTGTGTGGGGGCCCACTGAGAAGCATATTATAAATGCGTGATGGCCACTGTGGAGCATATTATACTACGTGGGGGCCACTGTGGAGCATAATTTACTGTTTGGCGGCCACTGTGGAGCATATTGTACTGTGTGGGGCTACTGTGGAGCAAATTGTAACGTCTGGAGGCCACTGTGGAGCACATTGTACCATCTGGAGGCCACTGTGGAGCACATTGTACCATCTGGAGGCCATTGTGGAGCACATTGTACCATCTGGAGGCCACTGTGGAGCACATTGTACCGTCTGGAGGCCACTGTGGAGCACATTGTACAATCTGGGGGCCACTGGCCACTATGGAGCACATTGCACCGTCTGGGGGCCACTGTGGAACATATTGTACCACGTGGGGGCCCTTCACTATTTATATCACACAGTATCGGTTTTATAGCAGACATGTGATATTATTACATGCCATAATAACATTGCATGGTCACTATAAAACAGATCCTCTGCGATGTAAATAGTGAACATTAATTGCTCAAAGTATACCAAATGCAGTACGAAGTTGTTTTGTATCATTGAAAGCCCTGTAAAATCCCATTCACAGGACTGTCTTTTGCGTGTCCGTAACTGTCCGCAATTGTGAATCCACACAGTATTATGGTTAAATTGCCATGTTGGCACGTTGCGATAAATTAGGGTTTTGGTTAGAAGATTGGGCACCCCGGTCTCTAAAAGGTTTGCCATCACTGGTATATACATTTCTTGTTAAAACCTTTCTTCTATTACTATATTTATAGCACACATCTCAGTAAGCTCACATAGCTCACTATAGAATTACTGACTTAGGTTGATGCCCCATATTGCGGAAAGCTCTTTTGTTTCAGATTTTGCTGTTTTTTTTTTTTTAGCCAAAGCCTGGAGTGGATTGAGCAGATGGTAGAAGTATAAGAAATTCCTATATATTTCCCATTCCTTTTGTAGCCATTCTTGGCTTTGGCTCAAAAAAACGAAGCAATATCTACAACAGAAAAAAAAGTTGCATTTCAGCCTTATAGTTAGAGATGAGCGAATTTCTCAAAAGTTCGATTCTGCAGTTTGATACGAATTTCCAAAAAGATTTGCAGCGAATATCGCTAAAAAAACACCTATTTTCTGGCTTCAGAGAGCCTATATAGTGCTGTAGAACACTGTGCCTTTCAGTAACACGCATAGGGAGCCTACTGTGGTAGTCAAGTGGCAGCGTCATGAGGAGGCCATAGAGTGACCCAGCAGTGGCAGCAGCATGAGGAGGCCATACAGTTATCCAGTTGCAGCGGCAAGAGGAGTACACAGAGTGACCCAGTGAAAGTGGCATGAGGAGGCTATACAGTGACCTGGTGGCAGCAGTATGAGGAGGCCATACAGTGACCCGGTGGCAGCAGCATAAGGAGGTCATACAGTGACCCGGTGGCAGCGGTATGAGGAGGGCATACAGTGACCCAGTGGCAGCGGCAAGAGGAGTACACAGAGTGACCCAGTGGAAGTGGCATGAGGAGGCTATACAGTGACCTGGTGGCAGCAGAATGAGGAGGACATACAGTGACCCAGTGACAGCAGTATGAGGAGGCCATACAGTGACCCAGTGGAAGCAGCATAAGGAGGCCATACAGTGACTCATTGGCAGCGGCATGAGGAGGCCATACAGTGACCCAGTGGAAACGGCATGAGGAGGCTATACAGTGACCTGGTGGCAGCAGAATGAGGAGGCCATACAGTGACCCGGTGGCAGTGGCAAGAGGAGTACACAGAGTGACCCAGTGAAAGTGGCATGAGGAGGCTATACAGTGACCTGGTGGCAGCAGAATGAGGAGGCCATACAGTGACCCGGTGGCAGTGGCAAGAGGAGTACACAGAGTGACCCAGTGAAAGTGGCATGAGGAGGCTATACAGTGACCTGGTGGCAGCAGTATGAGGAGGCCATACAGTGACCCGGTGGCAGCAGCATAAGGAGGTCATACAGTGACCCGGTGGCAGCGGTATGAGGAGGGCATACAGTGACCCAGTGGCAGCGGCAAGAGGAGTACACAGAGTGACCCAGTGGAAGTGGCATGAGGAGGCTATACAGTGACCTGGTGGCAGCAGAATGAGGAGGACATACAGTGACCCAGTGACAGCAGTATGAGGAGGCCATACAGTGACCCAGTGGAAGCAGCATAAGGAGGCCATACAGTGACTCATTGGCAGCGGCATGAGGAGGCCATACAGTGACCCAGTGGAAACGGCATGAAGAGGCTATACAGTGACCTGGTGGCAGCAGAATGAGGAGGCCATACAGTGACCCGGTGGCAGTGGCAAGAGGAGTACACAGAGTGACCCAGTGAAAGCGGCATGAGGAGGCTATACAGTGACCTGGTGGCAGCAGTATGAGGAGGCCATACAGTGACCTGGTGGCAGCAGCATAAGGAGGTCATACAGTGACCCGGTGGCAGCGGCTTGAGGAGGACACAGAGTGACCCAGTGACAGCGACATGAGGAGGCCATAGAGTGACCCAGCAGTGGCAGCGGCATGAGGAGGCCATAGAGTGACCCAGCAGTGGCAGCAGAATGAGGAGGCCATAGAGTGACCCGGTGGCAGCAGCATAAGGAGGTCATACAGTGACCCGGTGGCAGCGGTATGAGGAGGGCATACAGTGACCCAGTGGCAGCGGCATGAGGAGGGCATACAGTGACCCAGTGGCAGCGGCATGAGGAGGGCATACAGTGACCCAGTGGCAGCGGCATGAGGAGGGCATACAGTGACCCAGTGGCAGCGGCATGAGGAGGACATAGTGAACCAAGGGCAGCAGCATGTGGAGGGCATACAGTGATCCAGTGGCAGCGGCATGAGGAGTACACAGAGTGACCCAGTGGAAGTGACATGAGGAGGCTATACAGTGACCTGGTGGCAGCAGAATGAGGAGGACATACAGTGACCCGGTGGTAGCAGTATGAGGAGGCCATACAGTGACCCAGTGGCAGCGGCATGAGGAAGACATAGTGAACCAAGGGCAGCAGCATGAGGAGGGCATACAGTGACACAGTGGCAGCGGCATGAGGAGACCATACCATGACCCAGTGGCAGCGTCATAAGGAGGCCATAGAGTGACCCAGCAGTGGCAGCAGCATGAGGAGGCCATACAGTGACCAAGTGGTAGCGGCATGAGAAGGACATACAGCGACCCAGTGGAAGCAGCATGAGGAGAACATAGTGAACCAAGGGCAGCGGCCTCAGGAGGGCATACATTGTCCCAGTGGCAGCGGCATGAGGAGTACACAGAGTGACCCAGTGGAAACGGCATGAGGAGGCTATACAGTGACCTGGTGGCAGCAGTATGAGGAGGCCATACAGTGACCCAGTGGCAGCGGCATGAGGAGGTTAGTGACCTGGTGGCAGCAGAATGAGGAGGACATACAGTGACCCAGTGGCAGCAGTATGAGGAGGCCATACAGTGACCCAGTGGCAGCAGCATAAGGAGGCCATACAGTGACCCAGTGGCAGCGGAATGAGGAGGCCATACAGTGACCCAGTGGCAGCGGAATGAGGAGGCCATACAGTGACCCAGTGGCAGAGGCATGAGGAGGCCATAGAGTAACCCAGCAGTGGCAGCGGCATGAGGAGGTTAGTGACATGGTGGCAGCAGAATGAGGAGGACATACAGTGACCCAGTAGCAGCAGTATGAGGAGGCCATACAGTGACCCAGTGGTAGCAGCATAAGGAGGCCATACAGTGACCCAGTGGCAGCAGAATGAGGAGGCCATACAGTGACCCAGTGGCAGAGGCATCAGGAGGCCATACAGTGACCCAGTGGCAGAGGCATGAGGAGGCCATAGAGTAACCCAGCAGTGGCAGCGGCATGAGGAGGCCATACAGTGACCTGGTGACAGCAGAACGAGGAGGACATACAGTGACCCAGTGGCAGCGGCATGAGGAGGGCATACAGTGACCCAGTGGCAGCAGCATGAGGAGGGCATACAGTGACCCAGTGGCAGCAGCATGAGGAGTACACTGAGTGACCCAGTGGAAGTGGCATGAGGAGGCCATATAGTGACCCAGTGGCAGTGGCATGAGGAGGGCATACAATGACCCAGTGGCAGCGGCATAAGGAGTACACAGAGTGACCCCGTGGAAGTGGCATGAGGAGTCCATACAGTGACCTGGTGGCAGCGGCATGAGGAGGGCATACAGTGACCCGGTGGCAGCGGCATGAGGAGGGCATACAGTGACCCAGTGACATTGTGGAGGTGTCAGCAGCCTTAGTAGGCCATACAGTGACCCAGTGGCAGAGTGAGGAGGTAGCAGCAGCAGCGTGATGAGGACATACAGTGACCCAGTGGCAGCGGGATGAGGAGGACATAGTGAACCAAGGGCAGTGGCATGAGGAGTACACAGAGTGACCCAGTGGAAACGGCATGAGGAGACCATACAGTGACCTGGTGACAGCAGAACGAGGAGGACATACAGTGACCCAGTGGCAGCGGCATGAGGCATACGGAGTACACAGAGTGACCCAGTGGAAGTGGCATGAGGAGTCCATACAGTGACCTGGTGGCAGCGGAATGAGGAGGGCATACAGTGACCCGGTGGCAGCGGCATGAGGAGGGCATACAGTGACCCAGTGACATTGTGGAGGTGTCAGCAGCCTTAGTAGGCCATACAGTGACCCAGTGGCAGAGTGAGGAGGTAGCAGCAGCGTGAGGAGGACATACAGTGACCCAGTAGCAGAGGTAGAGGTAGCAACAGCCTTAGGAGGCCATATAGTGACCCGGTAAGAGAGTATGGAGGTTTCAGCAGCCTTAGTAGGCCATACAGTGACCCAGTGGCAGAGTGAGGAGGTGGCAGCAGCGTGAGTAGGCCACAGAGTGGCAAGGTGATATAATGTGTAGGTAGCAACAGCCTTAGGAGGCCATACAGTGACCCAGTGGCAGAGTGAGAAGGTGGCAGCAGCGTGAGTACACCACAGAGTGGCAAGGTGATATAATGTGTAGGTAGCAACAGCCTTAGGAGGCCATACAATGACCCGGTGGCAGCAGCGTAAGTAGGCCATACAGTGACCCAGTGGCAGAGTGAGGAGGTGGCAACAGCATGAGGAGGCCATACAGTCACCCAGTGGCAGAGTGCGGAGGTGGCAGCAGCGTGAGTAGACCACAGAGTGGCAAGGTGATATAATGTGTAGGTAGCAACAGACTTAGGAGACCATACAGTGACCCAGTGGCAGAGTGAGGAGGTGGCAGTAGCGTGACTAGGCCACAGAGTGGCAAGGTGATATAATGTGGAGGTAGCAACAGCCTTAGGAGGCCATACAGTGACCCGGTGGCAGCAGCGTAAGTAGGCCATACAGTCACCCAGTGGCAGAGTGTGGAGGTGGCAGCAGCGTGAGTAGGCCACAGAGTGGCAAGGTGATATAATGTGTAGGTAGCAACAGCCTTAGGAGGCCATACAGTGACCCAGTGGCAGAGTGAGGAGGTGGCAGCAGCATGAGGAGGCCATATAGTCACCCAGTGGCAGAGTGAAGTGGTGGCAGCAGCATGAGTGGCAAGGTGGCAAGGTGATATAATGTGTAGGTAGAAACAGCCTTAGGAGGCCATACAGTGACCCAGTGGCAGAGTGAGGAGGTGGCAACAGCATGAGGAGGCCATACAGTCACCCAGTGGCAGAATGCGGAGGTGGCAGCAGAGTGAGTAGGCCACAGAGTGGCAAGGTGATATAATGTGTAGATAGCAACAGCCTTAGGAGGCCATACAGTGACCCAGTGGCAGAGTGTGGTGAGGCAGCATGGATCATTTCATCTGCTGCATCAGGCATTGGTGGATCGAAATCCTGGCTGATCCACACCTGATTCAGCTTCACAAAGGTCAGTCTCTCCAAATTTTAGGTGGACAGGCGAGTTCTCCTTGGGGTAACTATGGCCCCCGCCATACTAAACAGCCGCTCTGATGCCACACTACTGGCCGGGCAGGACAGCTTTTCCAGGGCAAACTCGGCCAGTTGCGGCCACAAATCCAGTTTGGCTGCCGAGTAGTCCAGCGGATCTTCAATGACGAGTGGCAGGGTGCACTCTAAGTATGCCACCACCTGCTGGTTCAAGTTCTGCTCTGTGTCTAGCTGCTGATGAGCAACTTCTTCACTATGCGGCTGAAGAAAGCTGCTTATCAGTGACTCTAGGCTCAGGCTGCTGCTGATGAGCTGATACTGCTCCTGCCAGCCCTACCCCCTCCCACAGCTGCCTTGCAAGTGCAAGTTGAGCACTCAGGGCCCCCCTGGTCGGACATGCAAGAGGATGGACGATGGCGCATATAGGCAGCCGCCAACTTGCTACATAGGATGTCTCTATAGTAGTTCAGTTTGTCCTCCCTCTCAGCGGGTGTAAAAAAGGCCCCCATTTTTCCCTGGAAGCGAGGGTCTAACATCGTGAAGAGCCAGTAGTCATCCCTCTGCCGAATGATGACAATTCGGCTGTCAGTGCGCAAGGAAGTCAGCATGCATCTGGCCATTTGCGCAAGTGACTCCGAGGGACTCCCTGCATCCATCTCCACTGCATACTGCCACTGTGTGTCTAGATCATCTGCCTCATCCTTCTCATCTCCCTCTGGCTTTTCTGGTTGCTCCTGCTCCTCCTTTCCATCCATTTGGCTACACATTGTTTGTGCTCCAATGTCCTCCTCCTCCTCCAGTTCAGCCCCCACAGGGCTCATGTGACCTTGAGATGTAGACGCCACATCTCCAGTCCCCTGATCAGCCAGGTTGAAAAGCATCTTTTCCAGGATGTGAATCAGTGAAATGATGTTGTTCATCTCGTAGTCCTGTCGACTAAGAAAGTGGCCTCCTCAAAGGGAACGAGCAAATGGCAGGTGTCACGCAACTCATGCGTGACACCTGCCATTTGCTCGTTCCCTTTGAGGAGGCCACTTTCTTAGTCGACAGGCGTTAAAGTTACACAGGGGAGTACCTCTTTCCGCTTGGATCATTAAGAAAGCGTTTATGGCTTTTATCTGTTCATATAGTCATACATTTTTAGGATGTCTTGCAGATGGGTGGAACACTTAAGGAAATGCTTGACAACCAGATTGAACACATGCACCATGCAGGGCGCATGGCTCAGCTCTCCTTGACGCAGCGCCGACACCATGTTCTTCTTGTTGTGGGTCACCATTGTTCCGATTTTAAGTTCTCTTGGAGAAACCCAAGATTCGATTTCTTGATTGAGGGCACGGAGCAGTTCCTCCCCTGTGTAACTTCGTTCGCCCAGGCAATCGAGGTGTAGAAGAGCGTGATACCGCTGTGCCCTGCACATGTGGTGTGCTGGAGGAGCACTGTGAATTGTCCCTGCAGTGGAGGCTGAAGAGACAGTGGAGGATGAGGCGGACATTGTTGCAGGACCGACGGCGTGAGAACTTGGAGGTAGAAGCTGCGTCACCTGTCCAAATTGCTGGTGTGTCTGGGCAGGCACCACATTAACCCAGTGGGCCGTAAATTACATATATTGTCCTTGCCCGTAGTTACAGCTCCATACGTCAACGCTGCCGTGCACTTTGGCAGACACCAACAGGCCCAAGGACTGGCCCACCTTCTCTTCTACATATTTGTACAGGGCTGGTACTGCCTTATTGGCAAAGAAATGACAGCTTGGGACTCTCCACTTCGGCTCGGCACAAGCCATCAGTTCTCTGAAAGGTGCAGAGTCCACCAAGTGGAAAGGGAGTGACTTCAGCACCAGCAACTTGGACAAGAGCATGTTCAGCTTCTGCACTGTTGGATGATTGCACGCATACTCTTGTCTCTTAGATATAGATTCTGTTATCGATTGCTGACGCAATGACTGACTAGGAGGAGGAGGAAGAGCAGGAGCATCACGACCAGCATATGATGCGAAGGACACACAGCTTCCTTCTGGTGAGGTAGTGGAGCCTTGACTGCCTGAAATGGGTTGCGTGCCACTGGGTGCTGCAGCGGTTGCTGCGGCAGGCTCGACCACCACATTGGAGTCACGGCTCTACTAGGCCACTTTATGTTGACGCAGGGCTATGGTGCCAACATTGGCACACTGGCAATGCTTCACCTGCTGCCTACAGATTGAACATATGGCCTTGTTCATCTCCCCCGGCGGCTTTATAAAAAACTGCCACACCGCCGATTAGGTGATTTTACCCCCAACACTCCGTGAACCCATGCACCACTGCTTTCCGTGCAGGTAGGCTGCTGCGAAGCGGGTGATCTACCCCGGGCACGTGTAGCTCCCGACGTCCCACTGCTTCCACCTTGCTGACTCCCCCGCTGCCTCATGAGCAAGCTGCAATCCTCTTCTGATGACGATGAAGCCCCTTTGTCACCCAGCTCCCAGTTACGATCGGCTACATCGTCATTCACTACTGTCTGCAGGTCACTGATATCCTCCTCAACACCTGCTCCCACGCCACTCTCCTCATCACTACTTGCCCGCCTACTGGAGGAAGCAGTGGATGTCTCCTCCAGATCTTGGCTGAGCAGTAGCTGCTGACTGTCCTCTAGTACCTCCTCCTCACTGTACAGTGGATCTGAGCCCACAGCATAGAGTACTTCTCTAGCTGAGGGAACAGCAAAGGACAGAGGCAGGTTGAGGACAGGTGAGGGCACAGGGCCCGCTGCTGGGCCATGCCAATTAAGGTTTTCATCTGACAAACCCACCGACTCTTGGCTGGGGGTGTCTGATGTAACTTGGGATGAATTGGATGACCGAGTCAACCAGTCTACAACCGTTGTGTTGCTGGTCAAGACATGACCGCTACTTGACACTGGGAGCTCAGGCCTCTGTAAGTGACCCCTGCTGCCACGCCCCCTTACTCTGCTGCGACCTATGCCTGCACCAGAAACATTTAGGCCTGTGGCCCTCCCCTGTGCATGGCCTCTCGCTTCTCTGTCTGATATACTGTTCGATGAAAAAACTTAATTGCAAAGGTAATAAATACAGGGCAAAAAGGCCTGTAATTTTCTACTTTGAAGAGAACGACAAATATGCCCCTTATTTCTTTCCCCACTAATGAACACCTATAAAAAAGCGTGATAAAGGCAGAGATTTGTGGCTAAGAATTATTGATTTTTGACAATACTGTATTGAGAAATGGCCTGTAACTTTATACTGAGAACAAAATTGCGAATATGGTCCTCCTTATGGGTTTCCACACTAATAAACACCTTTAAATAAGTGCTAATAACCGCTAAGAATTATTGAATTATTGACAATACTATATTGATAAATGGCCAGCAACTTTATACTGGGAACAAAATAACAAATATGATTGTTATGTCTTTCCCCACGTGAAAGGCGTTAGAACAAATAACTGAAGAAATTAGTGGATGATAATTCAGTTTTTCATGTAATGTGACTACAGCCTCGTCCTATACACGTCTATGTGACAAGACTGTAACTACATCACATGGTCACTATAAACAGACAGCGTGTGATATAAACAGATGCCATGGACCCTTCATACAGCTGTTCAGAGGGGGGGGCACTGATCTCTTATTGATTATTTATTCTGAGGATAGATCATCAATAAAAATGAAGTGCAAAATTCCTTAAGGCCGGGGCCGCACGTGGCGTAAATGCCGTTGTGTGCCCACATTGTAAATGCCGTGGAAAAAAGTGCAGCCTTTTACAGTTTCTGCAAAGTGGATGGGATGCTGGCGGCTTCCCTATAGATATAATGGAAGCAGAAAGTCTGCAGAGGAAACCTCTGCGGACTTTCTGTGAAAAGCACTGCGGGAAAAAAACGTGATTCGTTACCACCGCAGTTTCTCCTGCAGCACTTTTTTGCTGTGGCCGGCTACATGGGGCCTTAGTCTTAATAAAGCCCAAGTGCCACCTTAATTAAATTAATTGCTCCCTCATATTATGCCCCTGATTACCCCTGACATAAATACTGCACCTCTAATGACCCCTTTTATAAATGATACCTAATGACCTCCCCCCTGGAATTCATAATTCCCCCTAATAGCCCTTATATAAATGACCCCCCCTTACATTCACAATGCCCCCTTATATAGATGACACACCCCCCGTCGTCATAATGCCCCCTAATGAATCCTCCCTTATAATTCTCTCTCCTAATTCCCCCCCTTATACTATTAAAACACTTACAACTGCACTAAAAAAAAAAAAAAAAAAGTTATACTCACCTACTTGCGATACTTTGGTGAATGGAGCCGCCGCCGCCTCCTCTTCTTGGCCCTACTCTCTATGCGCAGGGTTCACGCATAGGACGTCTGCTTCTCTGCGTAGGCCAATGCTATGACGTCTTCGCGCCACCTGTGCCGTGTGTCTTGTAGACCACAGGCCTGAAGTGGCTTGCGGTTTACAAGACAGTTTCAGAATGGGTTTTAACTAGATCGGTGTCTGCAGACACCGATCTAATTAAATGTAAAACATGTATTAATGACAGTCCCCGGGGTGGGCCCCCAAAGAATCAGTGGGCCCGGGGCAGCCGACCCCTCTGTCCCCCCGCTAGCATCGCCTCTGAGGGGACCAATTAGTTAATAAAGCCATTATGACCTGCTAAATAAGGCATCCGGCATGAGCCTGGAACTAGGAGTCTAGGCTGCTGTAGTTGCTCTAGGTGGGAAAAATAGTGCAGACAAAATATGAGAGGCAGGGCATATCGGTGAGCACCTTATCAGTTGAGTTTGACACTGCACTATACTAACAGTGATGCTGATCATTAACTTGTCCCCTGACAGGTCTACAAAGGTCTTCTGCCTCTCCCTCCATACTTTACATGTATGAAATTTCAAGGGTGCAGTCGTCCTGTGTTTTTTATAGAGGGGTTCGGTTTGGCATAGTGAGTACAGCATGCTGCACTATTTTTTACTAGCACCAAAGCTTCTAGCAGAGCATCCAGTACACACATGAACGCAGCATTAATCCAGATTCACATGGCTGTAATACTGACCTATTCTAGACTGTATTGCAGCAGCAAGTCATGTTATGACTATTTATATGTACCGAACAGGATTATTACAATTATTACACAGCACACAGAGTACCACATCAGTACACTGTATGAAAAAGGTTGCCTACCCCTGGTCTATGGCATCATATGTGTAGAGTCTATGAGCTAATGCAGAAAAGCTGTGTACATAGCATTTTTATCATTACATACTGCTAACCATTAAAAAAGCACTACTGTGATTTTTTTTTTCATTTTCCGCAAATTACAGCCAAAATGCAATGTTAACACAATGTGAACACAGCAGTGCTTATTTAAATGGCTGCTAGTAAACAATTTAAAAAATGCTACGCACACAGCTTTGCTCCATTGTCTCACAGTCCTTATATGTGATCCTATAGGCAGTTGTAATAGTAATGTCACTGCAATGTGCAGAGATCAACTGGCACATGTACTTCCAGGATGCATGGTTAAGACAAAGAATAGTTGTGGCTGCAGATAAAACCAGCATTCTGTAGTTGGCTCTAAATAGGTATTCCCCTTACGTCCGACAGCAGCACAATATGGGGTATCTCTGCCCCTGTGTGTTGTTTAGGACAGTGGAACCTTTAATTAGCATCAAATTTAAGGTGCCTCCTACTAGCCCTATAAGAGGGCACCTGAGACCTCCCTCCACTGTGTTTTTTTCTGTCCTGTGTGGGACAGGTGGACGGAGGTCTCTGGTGACCTCCCGTTGCTAGGGGTTTTTTTCCCTAAAAAAGCTCCTGGCTTACCTTTTGGGGGTACCTCGGTCCTTTCCTACGTTCCTAAGATCCTCCGGTCCTTCGGGCCTTTTTCCGCCCCGCAGCGCAGCGTTACCCGGCTCATCGCGCTGCAGGCAGCGCGATCCCGGAAGTAAGCGGGGAACCTCTTCGGCCGGAACCTTTTTTTCGGTCCCGTGTTCCCCGGGGAAGGAAGCCTTTGCGCACCACCGCGGCCTACTTCCGGTTTTCTCGGAAAAGTGCGGTAAGTTTGAAAATTGGAATTTTAATGGCAAAATATAGATTTGTTTTTTGCTGCTTGTATGTGGAGCCTCTGGCTTAGGCTTATGCTCCTCTATGTTCCATTATGGCATTTGACCTTGTTTGGCGCTGTATGAATATTTTCTTTGTTTGGCTCCTCCCCTCGCTGCTGTATTACATTTAAAAGGGCTTCAGTCCTGTACTTGGTGAGCTCGTGGTTACTAGCTCCTCTGCTGCGGTTTGCGGTGTCTGGGTTTTTCCTGACGGGATCTTTTTTTTCAAGTGACCGATTTAAAAAAGTAAGGTACCCCTTGGTTTTTTTCTTCTTGGAAGCGATGCTTGGCAATCTTCTATTCTACATTGTCATGTGGCTTTTGATGTTTCAGATGTCATCTTCTGCATCAGGTAATGGCGATGGGCTTAGGAGGAAAAAAGTCCTCTAAACGTAAACACCTAATGTGTTTGGATTGCAATACCCCTTTACCTGACGGCTATGATTTTACCCGCTGTCGCCAATGCCGCGGACCTCCGTCAGAAGAACCTTCTATAAGAGAGGTTGTCACCTGGGTAAAGGACTATATGGAGGAGTCTCTTAAGGAGATCCGTTCTTCCATCGCCCAGATTGCCAAGAAACCGCGGGTTGAGACACAGTCCTCCCTACGCATCGCTGACGAAGATTATCAGATAGTGGACGAGACACTCTCATCTGACAATTCCACTGAAGATCCCAGCAGGCCGTGCTTCCCACTCGAAAAATTAAGCCGGCTGCTGAAGTCCATCCGGTCTAAGGATCGTGATGTTGACGGGGGAAGCCTCCACGTCCACCTATAGAGGGCCTAGGGTCTTCCAAGTGGACGAGACATTACAAAGATTAATGTCTTCAGAGTGGAAATGTCCTGAAAAACCTCTTGTGGTTTCTAGGAGGTTCAAGGCTTTATTCCCAGTTGCTCAATGGGATCAATGGGGTCCTCCTCCCAAGGTGGATATGGCGGTGGCCAAACTGTCCCGCCGCACTATGGTACCATCAGATGATGGATCAAATTTGCACGACGCCATGGACAGGCGCATCGACAATACCCTCAAGAAGGCGTATTCAGCTGCCTCGGCCCAGACCGCTGTGGCGGTTGCGTCTTGTGAAGTGTCAGCCAAATTACGCACTGACCTGGTTCATCTCGAGAGGGACATCGATTCTGGAGTCTCCAGAGATGAGCTGCTAGGGTTTCTAGGCTCGGTTTCCCTGGCAGCTGAATATTTAGCGGAGGCCTCCCACCATCAATTAAGGCTGGCGGCCAAATCTCTGGCACTTACCACTGCAGCAAGAAGACCTCTATGGTTAAAACCCTGGAGAGCTGATTTCCCCTCAAAATATAATTTGTGCGCATTACCCTTTGAGCCAGGTAGAGTCTTTGGCAGTGCCCTAGACGAGATCCTGGAGGGCTTGGCTGATAGGAAGGGTAAAACTTTACCCCAGGCCTTTAGAGGTAGATCTAATTCTGGCCGTGATAGAGGCTATCCGCCTCGTCGTGGACGGCAGTCCCAAAGAGGCTCTAGATATTCCTCTAGAGGCGCCGTCCGGAGATTCCCGAAGTCTGATGATAAAAAGAAGCCTAGCTTTTGACATCAGGAGCAGTCTTCCTGTGGCCGAGATTCCTGTCGGGGGTCGTCTCCCCCATTTTTTCAACTGCTGGCAGGAAAAAATTCAAGACCCATGGGTCCTGCAGGTAATCCAAAAAGGATATGCAATCGAGTTCCTCCATCCTCCTCAGGATCGGTTTATGTTAACTCGCAGCCTGCCTATAATGCAGCAGACTACATTGGAATGCTCCATCCGAGAATACATTCACAAGGGAGCCCTGGAGGAAGTCCCTTCTCTAGAAGAAGGATCCGGTGTCTATTCTCCCGTCTTCCTGGTACCAAAACCGGCAGACAAGTGGAGAATGGTCATAGACTTAAGGTACCTCAACTGCTTCATCAAAAAGAAGCACTTCCGTATGGAAACCATAAAGTCTGTCACCACTTTTCTCCTCCAAGGCGATGTTTTCGTGACTTTGGATCTAAAAGACGCCTATTTGCATATTCCTATTTATCCTCCACACAGAAGGTTTCTAAGGATTGCCGTAGTAGTTTCCGGCCACACGAAGCATTTTCAGTTCACAGCACTACCCTTCGGGATCTCCTCTGCTCCCCACACCTTTACAAAGGTAGTGGCTCCTATAGCGGCCGCCCTCAGACTTCAGGGGATATTCGTGGTGCCTTATCTAGACGACTGGTTGATAAAAGCCCAGTCAGAGTCTGTTCTGCTCCAGCATCTACAGACAGCCGTGTCCCTGTTTCAGAGTCTGGGATGGCTTATAAACTGGGAGAAGTCGGTAACGATCCCTTCAACCTGAAGGAAGTTCCTCGGCTACTTCCTGGATTCAGTCCGCCTGCAGGTCTCCTTGACACCAGCAAGGAAGGAGAAACTGGTCGGTGCAGTCCGGCACCTCTTCAAAAAGCCGATAGCCTCCATCAGAACATTGATGAAGATCCTGGGCTTGATGTCTTCCTCAGTGGAGGCAGTCCCATGGGCTTTGTGGCACTTACGTCCCCTCCAGAAGGAGTTACTAGGGGCTTGGGATCGCTCCCTTCTTACACTCAGCAAGAAGATTCGACTCTCCCCCAGGACCCGTCTTTCCCTCAAGTGGTGGTTGCACCTGAAAGACGGAAGGTCCACGGTCCAACCTTCTTGGACCCTGTTAACTACAGATGCATCCCTCTCGTGATGGGGAGCCCATTTGGACGAAAACTCCATAAAGGGAGTCTGGAGCGCTCCAGAAAGAAGGACCTCGTCCAACTGGAAGGAGCTCAGAGCTGTATATTGTGCCTTACTCCATTTCTCGCCTCTTCTCAAGGGAAGAGCAGTCAAAATCCGGTCAGACAGCATGACCACAGTGCTGTACGTGAACAGACAGGGAGGCACCAGATCACCAACCCTCCTCAGGGAGGCAGATCTGATATTTACATGGGCAGAGAAAAATCTAACCCATTTATCCGCAGTTTACATCAAGGGCTCCCTGAACATAGTAGCGGATCGGTTGAGTCGGGGTCATGCCGTATCAGGAGAATGGTCACTCAATCCAGAAGTCTTTCATCAGATTACCCTGAAGTGGGGTCTTCCAGAAATAGACCTCATGGCAACCCGACTCAACGCCAAGGTGGAGACGTTCTGTTCCCTTTACCAGGAGGACAATCCCTTGGCAGTGGATGCCCTGTCCATCCCTTGGAGGTCCAGGCTGGCATACATCTTCCCTCCAATTCCAATAATACCGAAGGTATTGATGAAAATCAGACAGGACCAAGTCTCTGTGATAGCCATCATTCCATTCTGGCCAAAAAGAGCTTGGTTTTCCCAACTCATGGAGATGAGTCGAGGGATATATTGGAGGCTTCCCCCCATCCAGAACCTGGTTTCCCAAGGATCTCTGAAGTGCCAGGATCTCTGGAGATTCAACCTGACAGCCTGGAGGTTGAGCAGTCCCTACAGCAGGATAGAGGACTGTCAGAGGCCGTCCTGAAGACCCTTTCTTCTGCAAGAGCAGACTCTACCAATAAGAACTACCAGAGGACAGCCAAGATTTTCATGGAGTGGTGCTCCAAGAAGGGTATTAATAATTTACAACCTTCAACGGCTGATATTTTAAATTTTCTTCAGGACGGTTTGGATAAGGGCCTTGCCCCTGCCACTTTGAAAGTGCAGATTGCGGCCCTCTCCGCTCATTTGAACAGACGTCTGTCTCAGGATCCTCTGGTTGCAAGGTTCCTTAAAGGGGCAATGAGGCTAAGGCCCTCAGTATCATCTCCAGTTCCCCAGTGGGACCTTGCGGTAGTCCTTACAGGCCTGTGCGATCCTCCATTTGAACCCTTGGAGACTACGGAGCTAAAATATTTGGCATACAAAACCGTTTTTTTGTTGGCTATTACATCTGCCAAAAGAGTAGGGGAACTCCAGGCTCTCTCTTCTAGAGAACCGTACATTGTGTTTTTTGCAGATAGGGTGCACCTTAGATTTTTGCCTGGGTTTAACCCTAAGGTCCCCTCATGCTATAATAGCAATCAGCTAATTTCGCTACCAGTGTTTTTCCCCACTCCAACCTCTGAGGAGGAAGAAAAGCTCCACACCTTAGATGTGGTAAGGTGTCTGCGGATTTACCTATCCCGCACTCAACCGTTTAGGAAGGCCGAAAACCTACTAATTAATATGCAGGGTAAAAACAAAGGCCTCAAGGCTTCCAAGCCTACTCTATCCACATGGATCAAGGAGACAATTAGGTCTTCCTTCCTTATTCAGGAGTTACTCCCTCCAGTTTTTTCTACGGCCCACTCAACCAGGGCTGTGTAGACTTCTTGGGCTGAGTACCGGTCCTTACCTTTGGACCAGATTTGTGCGGCTGCATCATGGTCATCCCAGTTGACCTTTGTCAAACATTATCGGTTAGACGTCCGCAGTTCCCAGACAACTGCCTTTGGTCAGACAGTCCTTGACGTTGTAAGGCGAGGAAACCCTCCCTAGGGGAATTACTTGCTATCTCCCCATATTGTGCTGCTGTCGGACGTAAGGGGAATCGTTGATTGTAATGTCAATCTGTATTCCCTTAGTCCAGACAGCAGCACAAGGCTTCCCTCCCTAGAAGCTTGTTTCCTTTTACTTTATAATTTACACAGTGGAGGGAGGTCTCAGGTGCCCTCTTATAGGGCTAGTAGGAGGCACCTTAAATTTGGTGCTAATTAAAGGTTCCACTGTCCTAAACAACACACAGGGGCAGAGATACCCCATATTGTGCTGCTGTCTGGACTAAGGGAATACAGATTGACATTACAATCAACGAATGTGCTGAATGGATTGAATGGTGCTGGCTGTCTGTCTGGATTTCTGTCATGGTGTCCGTCATTTTACTTTACTGACAGTGCAGGATTGTTCCTTATTTTGTCTGTTTTGTTTTGTAGGAAATCTGTGACAGACTCCCATGCAGATGTGAATGTAGTCTGTCTATACAGTTATCACAGTTACTACCACTGATACATATAGTCATGGCTCCTATAATAGCTTAATACTTCTAGCAAGAAATTCTAAACTGTTTAACAGAACATTTTTTTCACGCATCAACTATCTAGAAAAGGGGTCAGCAACTTTTGGCACTTCAGGCATATTTGCTGGACACAGGGCTCTCTATAATGTTTAAAATGCTGTTGCTTTAGGTAATCCTTTCTCATGGACCATGTAAACACAGTCGGAGGGGAGGAATGGAGACATGGCATCCTTGTGTCAGGGCTGAGAGCTAGACTAGTCAGAGGGGAGCAATTACTTGTGCAATTTGTTTTTGTACCTTGAAGCAACTGCAAAAATAAAATATGATATGGCAGCTGAACATGCTAAAGTAGGCATTTATTCATTTCAACAAGACTGGACAGATTTCAGTCAACAAAAAAGACTGGGCTATATGAAGGACATCCTCTGCCCCCACAAAGCTGCCTTACTGCAGATGACTCTAAGTACTGTGTCCAGCCAAAAGTCATATCCACCAGAGAAGGATCATCTTTGCACAAAAAGGTCATGGACTAGGATCACAACCTAGAAGATTAATCAGTCAGTTAATTGGTTTCTGATATGGTGTGCATTACATAAGTTTCAAGTAAGGGTCAACATCCTTACTATTATTGCATGGCACACTGAGTACTTCATCCTTGACTTTTTTTAAATAAAATCAGCCCATGATATAAATAAGGTTCACCAAACTGACCCCTGGTCTAAAGTCACTAAAACGTATATGGGTCAGGGACTCAAGATATGCCAATAAACTTGTCCATGGACTTTGTTTTAGCTCAAAAACGAGGGTCAGATCTTTTCTGTCTTTTTTAAAGCAAACAAAAATATTGCTTTTGTACGATTATATCAAACCAGGAATGTCACTTCAATGCACAGGGCGTAACTACAAGTTAATAAATTACCACTGAATGCATCATAGGTCAAGTAATAACCCTGCAACAGATTTTGCATTGGTGACTGAGACAAAGAAACTGTGGCTGGTAAGCAACAATATGTCTATTCATACAGTCTTGATTTATTTTCTTGTGCTAGTCATTTGGTAGTTTGATAAGATGCCTCTTAATGATTTACTAATACTACAGTCATTGCATTGCCTAGTAAAAAATGTAAATTGTATGTAACGTAAAACATAATTGTATGCAAACAATTTATACTCTGTTTAATAGTGTATCAAGGCTGCTTTAACCATAGGGCAAACAATGCTCTGCACCAAACCCTCTCGTAGCAGGGTCCCTACCATCAGCACCATTTTTACTCTGGATGCATATACAGTTGAAAACTGTGTAGCAGAGAGTCACCTAATTTTCACAAAACCCTCCCCTGCCTACCACTGAACATACTAATAGAAAGGAAGTGGGTATTGTGGGAATTGGGAATCATGATATGAATGACCAGGCAGAAGAGAGGAGAGAGATCAGCAATTCTCCTTTCATTCTTCTGCAGATTTTGTAAATGTTGAAGAACCTGCACAGAAACCAAATCTGTGCAGGCCCTAAAGCCAGAGAATGAGGAGGAATGTATTAGCTGCTAGAGATCTGCATTTATTCTGGGTTACATATTTATTAACTGTTGAGCGGGAGTGTCACTCATAAGACCTTGGCATTTGGCCCACCAATGTGCTAAAACAGAATTGATGCAGATGCATCAGTGAGCCTTGAGCACCCATGATCCGTTTCCCGTTCACCAGTATTCTTTGGATCACTTTTGGTAGGAAATATCCACTACATAAAAACACCCCAAAGAAGCTATTATTTGGAGATAATCTGACCCATTCGTTTTGCAATGGCCCATTTTAACACCTTCCCAACAGCGGAGACCCGGAGATCAGAGTGCAAGCCAGGACACCCCACAAAGTTAAAAAATTGCCCATACCTTTAACATTTTGGGTTTTTGATAAGGGGTAAAATGTTAATAAAACTTAGAATGCAGATGACATGTAATTTTGCCTGCACAGTGAACGCTGTAAAAACAAAGCCCATAAGAAAGTCTCACCAATGCACTTTTTCCACCTTATTCAGAATTTTTTTCCGGCTTCCCAGTACATTATACAGAATTTTAAATGGTACCATTATGAAGAACAGTTTGTCCCACAAACATTAAACCCTCATATGGCTCTGTGAACAGAAAAATAAAAAAATTTATGGGGTTTGTAAGACGGAGAGTGCAAAACGAAAATTGAAAAATGCCATCAGCGGGAAGGGGTTAATGTTAGTCAGATACCCATTTTTTCTCCTTCCAAGATACAACTTTGAGAACTACCTGTTCACCAGTGACCTCATGTAAATGATAAATTGTATCATATACATTGTGAATAAGTTAAAGGGATTTACTAGGACTTAAATATTGATGACCTATCCTTGGTATAGGTCATCAGTATGTGATTGGTAGGGGTCTAACACCCAGGACCCCCGCTGTTCAGCTGTTTGAAGAAGCTGCAGTACTCATGAGTGCCACAGCCTCTTTCATGTGCTGATGATGTCACATTCATCAGTCACATGTGACAGCAGCTCAGTCTCATTCAATTGAATAAGGCTAAGATGCAATACCAAGCACAGCCCCTATGATATATACCACACTGTGTTTGGTATTCAGTAAAGAGGCCGCATTGTTCAGATGAGTGGCCTCTTCAGCTGATCTTGAACCCCACTTATCACATATTGATGACCTATCTTAAAGAAAGGTTATCAATACTTATGTCCTTGAAATCCCTTTTAACCGGTTAAGGACAAAGCCTAAAAGTGCCTTATGGACCAGGCCTCAATTTTTCAAAACTGATATTTGTCACTTTATATGGCAATAACTTTGAGACGCTATAACTTACTCAAGTGATTTTGAGATTGTTTTTTCATGACACATTGTACTTCATGTTAGTGGTAAACATTGATCAATATTTTTGTATTTATTTATAAAAAGATATGAAATTTGATGGAAGTTTGGAAAAAAATTCGCAATTTTCAAAATGTGAAATGCTCCGCTTTTCAGACATACCACCAAAATACATTAATAAATATTATCTACCATATCTCTGCTTTATATTGGCATTATATTTTAATAAACCTTTAATTTATTTTGGACGTTAGAAGCCTTACAAGTGTAACAGTGATTTTCCAAATATAGCAAAGAAAATTTCCGAAACTAATTTTTTAGGGACCATTTCAGTTCTGAAGGAGATCATAAAGGACTATATATTAGAAACCCCCATTAATCACCCCATTTTCAAAACTGCACTCCTCAAATAATGCAAAACAGCATTTGGGAAATTTGTTAACCCTTTAAGCATTTCACGGAATTAAAACAATATGGAGGTGAAATTTGGACATTTCATTTTTATCCAATAAAACATTCATTTAGCCCTAAAATTAACACATTCACAAAGGGTTCAAGGAGAAAATGCATCTCACAGTTTTTTGTGCAATTTCTCCCGAGCACAGAAATACCCCACATGTGGGTGTACACTGATGTTTGGGTACACAGCAGCGCTGAAGGGAAGGAGCGCCACTTGGCATTTGAAAAGCAGATTTTGCAGTTTTCAGGTGCCATGTCTCATTTGCAGAGCCCCTAGAGTACCAATACAATGGAAAACCCCTAAAAGTGACCCCATTTTGGAAATTACACCCCTGACAGAATTTATTGAGGGGTATTGTGAGTATTTTGACCCCACAGCCGTTTCACAGATTTTATTAACATTGGGATGTGGAAATGAAAAATTACTAAAACATCAATTTATCCCCAAAGTTTTAATTTTCACAAGGGGTTAAAGGAGAAAAAGCACCCTAGAGTTGGTTAAACAATTACTCCTGAACACGGCAATACTCCATATGTGGTTGTAAACTACTGTATGGGTACATGGCGGGGCTCAGAATGGAAAGAGCGCTATTTGGCTTTTGGAGGGCAGATTTTGCTGGATTTTCAGATGCGATGTCATATTTACAGAGCCCCTAAAGTACCAAGCCAATGGAAACCCCCAAAAGTGACCTCATTTTGGAAACTATACCCTTCAAGGAATTTCTCAAGGGGTATGGTGAGCATTTTGACCCTACAGCTGTTTCACAGATTCTATTAGCATTGGGACGTAAAAATTAAAAATTACTTTTTTTCCCCAACAAACTGTCCATAAAGAAGAAAAAACACACCAAAGTTTGTTACACAATTTCTCCGCACACAGAAAAGACCCATAGGGGGGCGAAACCGGCGGGGGGGACAGTGGGGGGCCCAAAGGGGAAAGGGGGGCAAGGGGGGGGGGGGGGGGGGAACTGGAATAGCAGGTGCCATGGCTTGCAGAGCCCCAAAGAGGAGAAAAAAGGAAACCCCCACAGAAATGACACCAAGAAACACACCCCCCAAGGAATCCAAGGGGAATCATTTGAGCCTAAGAGTGCTTCCCAAAAATAAGTACAAAGTGAAAATTGAAATTTAAAGAAAAGCCATCAGGCCCAAACAGCGCCCACGACACAGAGATACACACCCAAGACAAAGTGGGCATCTTGGGACAAAAAAGAATAGGTGGGTGTAAACTGCTGCTTGGGCACACAGCAGGGCCAGAAGGGAAGGAGCACTGCGCTTTTAGCTTGGAGTATAGATAAGAGGATTTTAGAGTCCAAAAAAAAGCAACAAGTAGAGAAGAACAACAGGTCAAAAAAACAGTCTGGAAACGTGGTGCGCGACGGAGGGACAGAACGCGTATCGTGCACAGGAGGGATGGACCCCACAGGCACACAAGGGATTGAAGCTGGCAGAAAGAGTTCAGTTCATGGCAAACAAGGGACAGAAGCTGGCATGAATATTAAGTCCAAGCAGAGGAAATGCATAAATGACCCACCCCCGGCTAAAAGCCCAAAAACCACAACCCGCAAACCAAAGAGGGCCCGGAGAAAGGCGGCCACGGGAGACGGCGCGTATAAGGGGACGGGAGTCATCGTGACGAGCCGCCCGCCCCCACAGGGAGGCCTGGGTGGGACATGCACACACATTAGAGGTACACCACATTGGAAGACCGCAGGAAAATGTCCCCTAACTGTGCACCGTTGTGACTGTGGGATAGGTACACGTAGGGTGTGGTGTGCTTGCAGGTCATGCACCTTTTATGTAGGAAAGGTGAGGTGCTATTTGGCTTTTGGGGCCTTCAGGGCACTCCGGACCCGATTTTGCTGGAATAGTTTTCAGGTGCCATGTCGGGGGGGGGGGGCCCCCCCCCCCGTCTCCTTTTGAGAGCATACTGCCCCTGTTAATGGCTGCTGCTTTGTTTAATTGGTAGTATGTCACTTTTGGTTTGTATCCCAATCTGAGAAATTTCATCCTCAGATCCAGGAGGTGCTTGTCCAGGTCTGTTTTGTCGGAGCAAATACGATTGTATCGTAAAGCCTGGCTGTAGATTATAGATTGTCTTGTGTGCTTGGGGTGGAAGCTGTCGTTTCTCAGGTAGGCCGTTCTGTCTGTGGGTTTGTGGTATATCGATGTGAGTAGCTGGTGGTCTTTGATGTATATTGTGGTATCCAGAAAGTGAATTTCACTCCCTGAATAGCTAAGTTTAAGGTTGATGGTCGGGTGAAAGTCATTGAAGTGAAATTTCTCAGATTGGGATACAAACCAAAAGTGACATACAACCAATTAAACAAAGCAGCAGCCATTAACAGAGACAGTCTGCTCACATATAGAGAGACCCAGAAAGAAGCCCGAGTGCCCCTAGTTGTCACCTACAACCCACAGCTGGAGATCCTACGAAGGATTGCCAAGGAGCTCCAACCTGTACTACATAGGGACAACAGACTCAAGGACATATTTCCAGTCCCCCCTCTCCTCTCCTTTCGACAACCACCAAACCTGAGGCGCATTATCGTCCGGAGTGCCCTGAAGGCCCCAACTGAAAATGGCACCTCACCTTGCCTACATAAAAGGTGCATGACCTGCAAGCACATCCACACCGCTGACAGTGTACCTATCCCACAGTCACAACAGGTGCACAGAATTAGGGGGACATTTTCCTGCAGGTCTTCCAATGTGGTGTACCTCATAATGTGTGTGCAATGTCCCACCACAGGCCTCTATGTGGGGGAAACAGGGCAGAGACTCAGTCAACGAATGAACTCACACAGATCCACCATTAATAACAGCAGAACCGATCTCCCAGTGGCCGCACATTTCTCCAGAGAAAACCACTCTATTGAAGATTTGGTGGTTTTAATGGGACATTTTAAGACACAGGAGAAAAGAAAAGAAATGGAGTACAAATTTATGCAAAAATTTCAAACTCTGCAATTTGGACTTAATATTCATGCCAGCTTCATGTCACACTATGTTTGAACCATGAACTGAACTCAATATTCATGCCAGCTTCAAATCACACTATGTGTGACCTGTGAGGGTCACAAATCACCTCCTGATAGCAAACAGATAACAGCAAGAATTACTGATCCCTCCGTCACGCACCACAAGTTTCCAGACTGTTTTTTTGACCTGTTGTAAATAACTTCTCTACTTAGATTGCAATTTTTTTTAAGGACTCTAAAATGCTTTGAAAACCATGTGTATAAAAATCTGTTAATTTTCAGTTCTTGTATCACACCATGTCTGATGAAGGGAGCGAGTACTCCTGAAAGCTTACTTATAAATATATTCAGTTAGCCTCTAAAAGGTATCGCCTGATTTCTTCACTCTTCCACTACTTTCAATGGCTAACACGGTACAACATTATACTACTAGATTAAGAGGAACTTTCTGGACGCCATGTTGTTTTTGCAGAGCCCTGAAGGTGCCAGTAAATTGGAATTCTCCAAGAAGTGACCCCATTTTGTAGGGGCAATTTTTGGCTCTCTGCAAACATGACATGGCATCCAAAATACAACAATCTAAATCTAAGCTCCAAAAGCCACAAAGCGCTCCTTCACTTCTGCACCCTCCTGTGTGCCCAAACGGCAGTTTATGCCCACATGTTTGACATTGTTGTACCAAGGATAATGTATTTAAAGCCATTGAGCTGAGGCATCAAGTCCAGGAGGGAAATACCAATTGTAAGAGAAAGATGGAACGGCAAATGGAACACAAAAACATCAGTGAAGTCTGGAAGTCTTAAGTCAATATCTGGACACAGACAGCCTGACTCCGAGGTAGAAGGAGATACTAAGTGACTTAACGAACTAAATCTATTCTTCAATAGATTTGATCACACACCAGCTCCTACCGCTGCAGCATGTTATTCAATTCTCTCTCCCATACTGACCTCACCTCCTGCTGTTAGTTCTCACCACCAGATCAATAAATCTAGCAATCAGTCATCTGCCTACAGTCTGATATTCAAAAGTACCCAGGTGAGAAAGGAACTCATAAAGATCAAGACGGGGAAGGCCACAGGGCCAGATGGCATCAGTGCCAGGCTACTGAAGACTTGCGGGGAACAGCTGTGTGGTGTTATTACATATATGTTCAATATGAGCCTGAAGCTGGGAATGGTACCACAACTGTGGAAATCATCTTGTGTGGTATCAGTTCCAAAGACACCTCATCCGATGGACCTCAACGGCTACAGACCTGTAGCATTGACATCCCACTTGATGAAGGTCTTAGAGAGATTGGTTCTCACACATCTCCGCCCTCTAGTGAGCTCGGCTATGGACGCTCTCCAGTTTGCTTATCGGCCGGGCATTGGGGTAGATGATGCCATCATCCACCTTCTGCACAGGGCTCTTTCTCACATGGAGAAACCAGGGAACACTGTGAGACTAATGTTCTTTGATTTATCCAGTGCTTTTAACACCATATAGCCAGGTCTACTGAGAGACAAACTGGCCCTTCCTGGAGTGGACCACCACCTCTCCAAGTGGATGCTGACTACCTCACAAACCGACCTCAGTATATGAGAGCCCGGGACTGTGTGTCAGACACCGTGATCTGTAATAGGGGGCACCTCAAGGTACAGTTCTTGCCACTTTCCTCTTCACACTGTACACTGCAGATTTTAGGTGCAAATCATCTAGCTGCTACTTACAGAAGTATTCGGATGACTCTGCAATAGTAGGCCCCATCTCAGACAAAGATGACAGGCAGTACAGAGAATTGAAGCGGGATTTTGTGGACTGGTGCCAGCGGAACCACCTTAGGATTAATGCTGGGAAGACCAAGGAGATGGTGGTGGACTTTCACAAGCGCAGATATCCTCCAAAACCAGTGGACATCCAGGGGAAGGGCATTGAGATAGTCAACACCTATAAGTACCTGGGTGTGCTCCTCAATAATAAGCTGGACTGGGCAGATAACTTGGATGCACTGTATAGAAAGGGCCACAGCAGCCTCTACCTGCTTAGGAGGCTGAGGGCCTTTGGAGTCCAGGGCGCACTTCTTAGGGCCTTTTTCAACTCTATAGTGGCATCAGCCATCTTCTTCGGAGAGGCCTGCTGGGGGAGTAGCATATCAACCAGTGACAGGAATAGACTCAACAAGCTGATTAGAAGGGCCAGCTCTGTCCTGGGGAGCCCCCTGGACCCAGTGCAGTTGGTGGGTGACAGAAGAATACTGTCCATGGTGAGCCCCATGCTGGGGAGTAACTCCCATCCCATGCATGAGACCGTGATAGCACTGAGCACAGGGGCATAACTTGAAGAGGTGCAGAGGCTGCAGTCACATGAGGGCCCAGGAGCCTTAGGGGGCCCATAAGCACTGGCATCAGTATTGAGATTGCAGCTTCCATCTGGCCCATAAGCCAAGGAGACCCACAGATTAACCTAACCACACTAAGGTTGATTAAACTCCTTAGCACCCGTAACCATCACTATCAAGAATTTGCTGTAGGGATGAGGTAGGGGGCCCCGGACAAAAGATTGCACCAGAGCCCACAAGACTTTAGTTACGCCACTGACTGGGCAGTACTGTCAGTGACCGACTGCTTCACCCTAAGTGTGAGAAGGAGCACTATCGGAAGTCTTTCTTCCCTGCTGCGGTTAGGCTGTACAACCAACACCAAGCTAAGAGATCAATCCATACAGAGAACTAAAAGATCTCTAAGTTGTGATATCCCTTCTACTACCTTTTTTTAATTTTACCTTTTTATCTGTACCTACAGTTGCTGTAATGCCTCTACCTTGGAGCTTTTGTATTTATACAGTTGTGCTAAAAAGTTTACATACCCCGGCAGAATTTTTACTTTTTTCAGAGAATATGAATGATAACATAAAAACTTTTTCTCCACTCATGGTTAGTGGTTGGTTGATAGTAGTATAATGTTGTACCGTGTTAGCCATTGAAAGTAGTGGAAGAGTGAAGTAATCAGGCAATACCTTTTAGAGGCTGAGTATATTTGATGGTAAGCTTTCGGGAGTACTAGCTCCCTTCATCAGACATGGTGTTATACGAGAAACTAAAAATTCACAAATTTTTTTTATACCCTAAAGACAAGGACCTTCAAAGGATCTTAGAATCCTTAAAATAACAAAATGCAATATATGTAGAGAAGCTATTTACAACAGGTCAAAAAATAAACAATCAGAAAACTTGTGGGGCGTGACAGAGGCGCATGAACTCACACAGATCCACCATTAATAACAGCAGAAAAGATCTCCCAGTGGCTGCACATTTCTCCGGAGACCACTCTATTGAAGATTTGTGGGTTGTAGTTTTAATGGGACATTTTAAGACGCAGAGGGAAAGGAAAGAATGGGAATATAAGCTAATGCAAAAATTTCAAACTCTGCAATTTGGACTTAATATTCATGCCAGTTTTATGTCACACTATGTATGAACTGTGAGGGTCACAAATCACCATGTGACAGCAAACAGATAGCAAGAATTAGTGATGCCTCGGTCACGCCCCACAAGTTTCCAGATTGTTTATTTTTTAGATCGTTGTCATGTTGGAACGTCCAAGTATGCCCCATGCGCAGCTTTCTGGCTGATGAGTGCAAATTTGCCTCCAGTATTTGCTGATAACGTGCTGCATTCATCTTTCCTTCAACTTTGACCAAGTTTCCTGTGCCTTTGAAGCTCACACATCAGTGATCCACCTCCTTGTTTTACAGTAGGAATGGTGTTCATTTAGTCATAGACCTTGTTGACACCACTCCAAATGTAACGTTTATGGTTGTGGCCAAAAAGTTCGATTTTTGTCTCATCACTCCAAATTACCTTGTTCCAGAAGTCTTGAGGCTTGTTTCTGTGCTGTTTGGCGTATTAAAGGCGAGATTCTTTGTGGCATTTGTGCAGTACTGGCTTTCTTCTGGCAACTCGACCATGCAGCCCATTTTTCTTCAAGTGCTTCCTTATTGTGCATCTTGATACAGCCACACCGATAGTTTTCAGAGAGTCCTGTATTTCAGCTGATGTTATGTTTTTCTTTGCATCCTGAACAATTTTCCGGGCAGCTGTGGCCGAAATTTTGGTTGGTCTACCTGACCGTGGTTTGGTTTCTGGGCATGTTATCAGGCCAAAATCACAAGGGTATGTGAATTTTTGAACAGGGTCATTTTGATGTTTTTGGTTGTCATTATGATTTAAAAAGAGAAAACACAGAAGTTTGACAATAAATGGCTTCAACCAACCACTAACCATGAGTGGAGAAAAACTTTTTGTGTTATCATTCATATTCTCTGAAAAAAGGCCAAAAAAACAAAAAAATCTCCCAGGGTATGTAAACTTTTTAGCACAACTGTATATTGTATTATTGTATTGTATTATCTATGCTGCTATAACACACTGAATTTCCCCATGGTAGGACTATTAAAGGATTATCTTATCTTATCTTATTTTATCTTATCTTATCTTATCTGTGTGTATAAACTGTTGTTTGGGAAGCTGTGTACTGAAGGGAAGGAGCGCTATTTTGGTTTATGAAGCACAGTTTGGTTTTTGGACGTCATGCCACTGTTTTTTGGACTGCAGAGCCCCTGAATTGCCAGTAAAGAATCTGCAGACATGTGAACCCATTTTGGAAACTACACCACTGAAGGGATTTATCAAGTGTGGTAGCAAGCATTTTTAACCCTTGAGTATTGCATTAATTTAATTTCAATAAATGAATTTGCAGATGATAAGGAAAAGTGAAAATTGTAATTTTTCCCAGAGATACGCCATTTTAGTGCCCGATTTGTTGCGCCCAGTTTGTGTCAGCAAAAACTGTTAAGCGGGTATCCCAGGAACAACAACTTTTGGAGCATTCGTCACTGGCCAGTCCCCAGGCCGCAGAAAATAAGTAACAGCACCCCCAATCTTGCCGCAGAGGTTGCCGATTGAGGACATTGACATGGCGGAACCCCTTGGATGCCGCGGCTGAACTCTGACTGGGGGATAATAGAGCGGGTGTTAGCTGTCTGTTAAAAATTCACTTCTCTCACATTTAGCAGTTTCAAGGTCATCTCTTAATTTTTCAATGACACTCTCTTTGGCAATGGAGTCTTGGACATGCTGCTCCTTTAAATCCTGCAATTGCTTCTCAAGCACTTGCTTTTGCTCTACACTCTGTATAACTTTATTAGATAGAGCACATTTCATTTCAGCAAACTCCTTCTTAGTGACACAGTCCATTCCAGGCAAACCCAGCACCACATTTTCACAATGACTAGGATATGAACTCCTCATAGATTCAAGTTCTTTCTTTAACTTCAGGTTCAACTTAAGGTTCTCTTTTTCTGATACCTCAAGTTGCCATTTCCAATCAGATATTTCATCCTCATCAATGAACCTGATGTTTTTAATCTCATCTTGAAGCTGCTGCACCATAATATTTCCATCTTTGGCGCTTTCATGCACTCCAGTATAAGACACACAGTCAGCAGGGACATATTCAATCATAGAACAGAGGTGCTTCAGAAAAACTGAGTCACCGTCATGCAACCCATTATCTTTACTTGCACTCCACATGCTCTCTTCCGGGTTTTGTGTCTCTCTGCGTTCAGACTGCTGCACTAATTAACCTGAGCATAATTTCTCTGCTTCCTTACAGGCTGAAATTCTCTTTTTCTTGCCCATGGTTTACCAACAAGATTACACAATATTCCACAGAATCCTTGGGTTCAACCAGCAGCAACTTTTTTTGCTGTCTTCTGCAGTCACATGTATTCAAACAGTTAAGTTATGTGGCACTACAACAACCAGCATTTTTCTTCTGTCTTCCACAGAAAACACAAACATGGCACCATAGCCTTTCACATAGACTATTTGCAATATCCAGCTTCTACCCACATTGCTTACTTTCTTGCCATCAGCAAGCACTTTACAGACTTCTGAGCCACAGTATACACAAAGTCCATTTCCTGGATTCCTCTTCCAGACTTTTACTTTCACCAGTTTTTGCACAAAATTTGCTATCTTGCAGTTCCACTCACCCCTTCCTGGGTTTCTCCGTTGAAATCACAGATTTCTTCCAGCTGTAGGCCACAATGCACACTTAGCAGTACTGCAGTCACCAAACACTTGTCTTCCAGGACTTGCGTGGATCTCTTTATGCACGAATCCGTAGCACCATATGTGACAATTTGGGGGGATTAGTCTCAATGGCAGCAGACTCCTGGACCCGACAGTGGTGTTCGTGGTACTGGGCGCTGGAGAAGCAGCGTTCAGACGGTGCTAGTCTAAAGTAAATGGCTTTAGGAAAAGGTGGAACATAACAAAACAATAAATAATAAACAACCTAGGCCATATTTAGACCCTAACTGACTGCTTGCTCCCTAACTGATCTCTGGGGCAACAAGCAGCCTGATTCCTACTCAGTCTTTTCCGGACACCAGTCCTCTTAGGACAGACCGCTTTATCTGTTTGCAACTGGGTCCAATGCACGCCTGCTACCTGCAGGCCTGCCGCTGTATCCACTCCCTTTGGAGTTACACCCCACCCATAGGTGTGGCTGAGGGCCTTTTCAGGCCTGGCCCTGGGTCGCTCAATAGCGCCCTCTGGGTTCACATACTCACACATGTTATAGAGGAGGTTTATTCATTGAGACTCCGAAGTCTGGAATGAGCAGGAAATTAAATGAATAAAATGGAAATTAAACACATTTTATATTTTATACACATTCCCCCGCAAATTAAGATATCATTGTGCAAATCTCTTCCTCTGAATTAATACCCTGCCCACAGATATGAATTTTTCATTTTCAAGGTGATTGTCACACTTAAAAGGGCTTTTTCCCTTTATAGCAATTCACAGGATAGGGGAGATAGGCGTTATTTTCAGATTGTGAGTAGCAGAGGCGTAGCTAGGGGTTGAGCACAGGGGAGGCGAACATGTTCAAGTGGGCCTCCAACTTAGGTATACCAATATTATCACTATACGATAACTGTATAGTGGTAGATAGCGGCTGTACACTGGGCGAATACAGTATAGTATCATTTAGTGACTTACCAGTGACGTCTCTGACTACTTGTTCACATTTACTTTCCATTTTTCTTCCATCTGGACCACCATAACCATTTCTTCCAGTCTCTGTAAAGTTTGCAGAACATACATCTTTGGCTCCTTACTTTTCCAAGCACCCGACCCACATTGTCCTCACCTGCACACCCATCCTGCTGCTACCCCCAATTATAAAATATATAATACTAGCAGAAGGACCCGGCTTCGCACGGGTATATTTCATTTTTTGTTTGTGTAGTGGCCCCATAAGAATTGGCCAGTTTTGCACTTGACATCCAGTATGGCAGTTCAGTATAGGTACAGTCTATTTATGTGTTGCTATGGAAACCTGGTAAATTAAATGTGAACTTATATTGGCTGATACACGTGATATGACTGAATATTTAAGGACCTGCGAACTGCTATTGACTATTACAGGTCATAGCTTGGTTGCTATGGAAACCTGATGTAAAGCTGTGTGCCTGAGGAGACTAAGCGCCTGCGAGCTTCTATTGGCTGATAAGGGACATGTGACCATGTGTATACAGTTGGAATATGAGTGAAAGACTTGCAGGCTTGTATTGACTAATGCAGGTCATTTTTGGGGAATACTGTATCTCAGGATCGGTACATCCTAGAGAGCTGAATCCCGGTCTAAAATCTTCCCGGACAACTGATGTACCTGTGTGCCAAATTTGGTGAGGATCGGTCCAGTCGCATAAAAAACAGATAGATAGACAGACAGATAGACAGACAGACAGACAGACAGAAACTCATTTTTATATATATAACAGATAAGAGATAACCCCCCCATAATGAATAATACCCCCAAGTGCATCTTTAAATTAACTTCCCTTTGTACCCCCTTTAAATATAGCCCCTTATTAATAATGCCCCAGGTGTTTCCTAATTAAAAGGAAAAAAAAAAATTAGTGGGGTTCTGTGAAAGATCCTCAGTGGGACAACACCGCTTTGGCCCACACCTGAGACTTCTTTCATAAAAAACCACACTCACCGCCAGTGAGTGCTGGGTTTACAAGATAAATACAAGACAAGCTTTCTAAATTTTATATATTTATTAACCCCTAAATGGGTCGGTATTAACATCTAACACATGCAGTTCAGAACAGATATGTAGATATATACAAGCATTAGCAGTTACTAGTTACAAGATACAGTACAATAAATAAAAAGGGAATAAAATTGAAATAATTACTTTACCACACATATCCTGGATGTGGCTCTATAATCCAACCCTCACACATGGCATGTGGGGATAACCAATGGAGACAGCAACATTAACACAACATTCCAGCCTGCATGCTCATCACAGTCTCCCAGTAGTAGTCTCTGAGTAGTCTCATCATAGTATTCTCCTTGTAGTCTCAGCCCAATCTCCTCCCACTGACCTCTTACCTCATCTTTTATACCCTTGATTACACCACCCAGAATGAGGTCACCGGTGACGGCAAGTTTGATTGATTAAAGCACTCAAGTCCAGATTCTTTGTAAGGAGATGGGACCAAGTGAAATGATACAATGTTATCAACCATGTCTGATCAACAGCCCAGGCTGAACAATGCATGTTTATTTGATCACCCAGGGCTATGTAGGAATTCAATAGAGCTATTCTGGGATGGATACAAAGCCCTATTGTTACAATGTTGCCACTAATGACAACATACACCTAGGATTATAGCTGCGCACATTATGAGTAAATGGAAGTAAGAAGGAGATACGATACCCAGAGATCAAAATACATCTTTGAGTTATAGCCATATTTACGTGGAATCATCACACCTCCCCCTTTTAGATGGGGCTTGTAGGAAGTAGGGGCCTGTGCCCCTCTTCTGAGAGCACCTCTGCCGCTTCAGCTTCTCAGGCTCTGGCCCCAAGGCTTCCCCACCTCCCCCGGGGTCCCAGCAGACTCGGGCCTTGTCAGACTCCGAGGGTGGTTGAGCGGCACGCGCCTTCAATATGTCCAGACTAAGGTAATTTCTAAGGCTCAGGCCCTGAGCCACGTACACTTGGCTACCTCCTGCCTTTTCTGGGTCCGCTTTCTGAGTGCTGGCATCCTGTGGAGCCACACTCATAACCCCAGGTCTTTGGGATACCAGTTCGGAGACCCCATCCCGGCGGTCTCTCAGGGTCTCTCTCACACTAGCCGCTAGTTGGTAGAGTTCTAGGGGATTCTGCGCCTCCCCCTTTGCTTCCAAACCTAGGGGCACCTCTGGTTCTGGCACAGGTATGTTTGGACCCTGTTCTCCCTCCCAGACGCCTTGCCCCTTTGGGCCTACACCCTGTTCCTCCTGTACTTGGGTGGGTGATGGTGATACCTTGGGCAAATGACTGAGATCATGCTTCCCCAAACCATCCCCCCACAATACATTGACAGGTAATGCATTTGACATACCCCCTTCTGGGATCACACCTCCAGTACCCCATGCCATCTGCACTTGGGCCATGGGCACTCCTGGAATAGAACTGGACCGAAGAGACGTGTATGTCTCATACCGGCCGGACTCCTCCGGCTTCAAGGGAGTGAGGCTAGTCATGGCGGTCTCAGCACCGACTCCAGGTGGTGTAGGCAACGGTTCAAGGGTCGGAACGCCCTCCACCCTTGTAGCACTCTGGCTGCGGGCTAACACCGCACTACCAGCAGTCCGTCCCTCACCTGGATCGACCATGAGATCCCTATAGCCTACCTGACTACCTGGCACATGGTCAGCAGTTGGGTGCTTATTGGATGCACTGGGCGAAATAATAGAAGTCGCTTCCAGTGACTCAGAAGAGCTACCTTGTACACTTTCACAGCAAGGATTGGCAATTACATTGACAGTACATTCATTAGCAATTGTTAATTCACACCGGGTCTCAATGAGATCTGTGGTAGACATATTAACAAGCTGGGAGGGAGACAAAATAGAGGTGCATGTTACATAGCTGCCGGACCCTTCCGGCTCTAGGGTGGGGGAATTTCTCAAGGCGGTCTCAGTAATGCGTCCGAGTGACGGAGGGACCGGTGCAGAGGCTGGAAGGCTTTCCACCCCTTTGGCACTTTGACTGCGGGTAACCACCGCAATACCAGCAGTCCGTCCTACATCCGGACCGTCACTGAGCCCAGAGAGACACCGAACCACCTGGTACAACACCCACAGTTTCAGGGCAGACATTTGCAATATCATTAACAGCATTGGTTCTATCACACTGAGCTGGAGGGAGGACTGGCAGGCATAGAGACACAGACTGGGGGGGTGAGGCCCCCGCAGATGTGGGCGGGTCTACAGCCCAATCCTCACTCAGCTCCTTTACACCTACATTAATCCCAGAGACAGTAGAATTAGCATTATCACAGCCTGGAGGAAAGAACTCAGTAAGGGGTTTAGCCTTCCCTTTGGACATGGCAATTTCATCTACAACATTCACAGGTACCGTTACAGTAGCATTTTCACAGAATGTATAAGGAGACATTTCAGAGGGAGGGCTACCAGCCCCCTCTGCAGGTATTCCCACAGGTACAATTAAATTAGCATTTTCACAAACTGTATGAGGAGACATTTTAGAGGGAGGGTTACCAGCCCCCTCTGCAGGTAGTCCCACAGGTACAGTGTCAGACATATCAGCCTGGACAGACAGTTGATCACAGGGAGCTGGGGTGGCCCCCACCTCATATTGGCACATTATAGGCCCCAAATCTGTCCCCAACAGTACATTGGCAGGCAACTCAGACATCACTCCCACATCCCGCATTCCTTTCCCTGCACCCCAGTCTAAATAAACACAAGCCATGGGTACAGTAAAACGCTCCAATCCAATACCCCGTATGGTCAGAGTTTTCCCGGGAATAATACTGTCTGGGGGGACCAAATCTGGTTGTACCAGCGTGACATCTGCACCAGTGTCCCGGAATCCCATCACCACTTTGTCCCCCACGGTGACCTGTTGACGGTTAGCATTAAGCTGGGGCCCCTCCCTCGCAACCAGATACACAGATGGGCTGGCCGCTGTAGTTTGGGGAGCAGGGGGGGTTCCTAGGGCGGTTGGGGCAGTCTCGTTGTAAATGTCCCGTTTGATTACAGGCGTGGCACCGCCTGATCTCTCCCTGGGGTATGAGAGAGGTCGCCGGGGAGCCCAGAGCTCGAGGGGCAGGGGACGTATAGGAACCGCCCGGGACAGAGATTGGTCTACCCCACCTGGAAGCAGAGGGCTGTGGTGACCTCCAGCTTGGTTCAGGATTCCCCGAGACAGATTGTGTCTTACCCCTCCTCCAGCCGTCGCTGGCAGGTTTCCACGGCAACTGGTTGGCAACATAACGATCCGCCATTGCTGCGGCTGCTTCAAGGTCCTTAGGCTCTCGGTCCAGGAGGTATTTTTGCACTTCCTCGGTACAAATGGTCAAGAACTGCTCTTGAAGCATGAGGTCTGCAAGGCTTTCTTGCGAGGTGACGGACTTGCCCTCCGTCCACTCCCGGAACCACACACGCAGCTGGGCCGCTGCATCCTCATGGCTCTCTAAAGGCTTTTTCTGCAGGCCTCGGAACCTTCGACGGTACAGCTCCGGCGTGAGTTGGTATCTCCGGATCAGTGCTGCTTTAACGAACTCATAGTCCTGGTCAACTGGCAAATTGGCGTAAGTGTCCAGGGCTTTTCCCCTCAACCGGGGAGCCAAGTAACGGACCCAATCCGTCTGTGGTAGCTGATACTGCTTACACACTTTCTCAAAGGCCCGCAAGAACGAGTCCAAATCCCCATTTGTTTCAAGGATTGGAAAGTCCTTGGATCGGAGCCTTGGTACTTGGGCTTCTGGAGTGTGTGCAGTGACAGACGGTGCCTGCTGGGAGAGCTCCATTCTTTTGAGCTCAAGCTGATACTGCCGCTCAGCCTGCCGTTCTGCTGCCTGCCGTTCTCGTTCTGCAGCTTCACGATCTGCCTGCCGTTCTCGTTCTGCTGCCTCACGATCAGCCTGCCGTTCTGCGGCCTGCCGTTCGTGTTCTGCACCTTCCTGAAAGCGGCACATCACCTGCAGGTATATTTTAGGGTCACTGGTGCCTACTTGCTGCAGGGCCGTTTGCCAGTATGAAACCATTCCCCCCACAAGGCTGGGGCTACTGGTCCCTCCTGGTGAAGTAATCCTTGGGACCGGGCTGCTTGCCGCACTTCCTGGCCTAGCCCCAAAGTCAGGACTCTGCTCGATTCTCTGCATGGCTGTGGCTGCCTCCGTTTCAGCCATACGCTCAGGATCTCCAAAAGCCTGGTTCTGCAGTTCTGGGGCTCTGCTTCTGAGCCCACTAGCCATCCACTGGTATTTGCAAAATAAAAGATAGGATAGAATACAAAGAGTAAGGGAGGGGAACAGCACTGTATCAAACTTTCACTGTATCTTAATGCTTGCTTTAATACCGAGCTTGTTTCATAGGATTACCACAATCCCCAGCGTCTGAGTGATAAAGGTCACCAACACACGCTGTTTATCCTAAGATCCCACTACGCTGCCACCAATGTGAAAGATCCTCAGTGCGCCAACACCGCTTTGGCCCACACCTGAGACTTCTTTCATAAAAAACCACACTCACCGCCAGTGAGTGCTGGATTCACAAGATAAATACAAGACAAGCTTTCTAAATTTTATATATTTATTAACCCCTAAATGGGTCGGTATTAACATCTAACACATGCAGTTCAGAACAGATATGTAGATATATACAAGCATTAACAGTTACTAGTTACAAGATACAGTACAATAAATAAAAAGGGAATAAAATTGAAATAATTACTTTACCACACATATCCTGGATGTGGCTCTATAATCCAACCCTCACACATGGCATGTGGGGATAACCAATGGAGGCAGCAACATCAACACAACATTCCAGCCTGCATGCTCATCACAGTCTCCCAGTAGTAGTCTCTGAGTAGTCTCATCATATTATTCTCCTTGTAGTCTCAGCCCAATCTCCTCCCACTGACCTCTTACCTCATCTTTTATACCCTTGATTACACCACCCAGAATGAGGTCACCGGCGACGGCAAGTCTGATTGATTAATGCACTCAAGTCCAGATTCTTTGTAAGGAGATGGGACCAAGTGAAATGATACAATGTTATCAACCATGTCTGATCAACAGCCCAGGCTGAACAATGCATGTTTATTTGATCACCCAGGGCTATGTAGGAATTCAATAGAGCTATTCTGGGAAGGATACAAAGCCCTATTGTTACAATGTTGCCACTAATGACAACATACACCTAGGATTATAGCTGCGCACATTATGAGTAAATGGAAGTAAGAAGGAGATACGATACCCAGAGATCAAAATACATCTTTGAGTTATAGCCATATTTACGTGGAATCATCACAGGTTCCAATACGCGGGAGCCCCAGGATCAGTTGTTTGAATGGACCGTGGTATCTGTATATGCACCGTGACCCCTTCTCTGTTTATATAGTATCATACAATTCATAGCAGCCATGTAATGTGACTACAGCCTCGTCCTATACACATCTATGTGACAAGACTGTAACTACATCACACGGTCACTATAAACAGACAGCGTGTGATATAAACAGAGGCCAAGGCCCCTTCTAACAGCTGATCAGAGGGTGGGCACTGATCTCTTATTGATTATTTACTCTGAGGATAGATCATCAATAAAAATGAAGTGGAAAACTCCTTAAGGCCGGGGCCGCACAAGGCGTAAATGCCGTTGTGTGCCCACGTTGTAAATGCCGTGGAAAAAATGCAGCCTTTTACAGTTCCTGCAAAGTGGATGGGATGCTGGCAGCTTCCCTATAGATATAATGGAAGCAGAAAGTCTGCAGAGGAAACCTCTGAGGACTTTCTGTGAAAGCACTGCGGGAAAAAAACGTGATTTGTTACCGCCGCAGTTTTCCCTGCAACGCATTTTTGCTGTGGCCGGCTACGTGGGGCCTTAGTCTTAATAAAGCCCAAGTGCCACCTTAATTAAATTACTTGCTCCCTCATATTATGCCCCTGATTTCCCCTGACATAAATACTGCACCTCTAATTACCCCTTTTATAAATTATACCCCCTAATGACCCCTTATATAACCTCCCAACTTGTATTCATAATGCCCCCTAATAGCCCTTATATAAATGACCCCCCTTACATTCACAATGCCCCCTTATATAGATAACCCCCCATCGTCATAATGCCCCCTAATGAATCCTCCCTTATAATTCTCCCTCCTAATTGCCCCCTTATACTATTAAAACACCCACAACTGCGCTAAAAAAAAAAAAAAAAAAAAAGTTATACTCACCTACTTGCGATATCGGCGTAGGCGCGATGCTATGACGTCATTGTGCCGCCTGTGCCATGTGTCTTGTAAACCACAGGACTGAAGTGGCTTGCGGTTTACAAGACAGTTAGTTGCAGGATGAGTTTTAACAAGATCGGTGTCTGCAGACACCGATCTAGTTAAAAGTAAAACATGCATTAATGACGGTCCCCGGGGTGGGCCCCCAAAGAATCAGTGGGCCCGGGGCAGTCGCCCACTCTGTCCCCCCGCTAGCATCGCCTCTGGTGAGGAGTCAAACTTCTATGGCATGCACCGAATATGACAATGGGCGTGTTTTATTCCATGTTCTGTATGGAACAGTGAGTCCCCGCTACATTCATTTCAATGGGACTGCTGGAGATGGCAACAGATAAGTGCTGGACTTTGGCTATCTATCAGTGATTCCTTTAATCTACATAGTTGCATGCCACACAGTTTCTCATCTCCCTCCATGCACTAAAATTTATAGCCCTCTCACTTCCCCGACATCCAACCTTACTCTGCTCCCAAGCATACTTGTGAAAATGTAGAAGAAGAAGCATCACCTAGAGGACGCTCCTCCTTCGTTGCCACTGGCCACTAAGATAAAATGAGAACACGAGTTGTATATTAGTTTACCACTTGCATGTGAATTGTCTTTGAGGGAGATTGTTGCAATTGATTGATAAGGATTTGGTAGAGAGTAGAGATCACGTGGATGAAGTTTTTTAGCATTCATCGCAATAACTATGACCTGAGGATGTCTTTTCACTGCGAGTGTTCAAGCCAGGACAGTGTTCCAACCAGACAGATCTTCTGCAGCAAATCAAAGAGGGGCAAGACCAATCTGCCAACCACCACCTGGCTTAACCTAGTTAGATCCACAACATAAACTTCTCTTTACCCACTGCTGGGGGAAGGCTGGGGGCTCACCAGGTCTTACACCATGATAGAGAAAGTCATACTACCTATCCCAGATACATGGGAAATATTGTGTGAAGAAGGGCATGGTAGGGAGTATAGTCCAGTACCTTCCAGGGAGACCTATTCCTTGATATCACTGTTATGGAACCAGTCGTGCAGGAGGGCTGCATGATGGTAAAGACAAAGTACAGGAGACTTGCACCTCCTCTCTGTTTTGGTTGATTAAGAAATCTGCGGTTTACTCAAAGTCTGTAAGATCCGAGATAAATTCAAATAAGACAGTGTGCGGAGATTTAAAGTAGGTAGTTGGCATAACAACCAAAATTGTTTGAAAAAGATAAAAGAACTGTGGGAAGATATCCCTTTTTATTGCATTCATGTGCTCAAACCAAATCTGCTGGGAATGGTTGTAGTTAGTGGAAGGGTGATTCCTGTTCCTTTTTATTGCTGACCTATCCTCAGGATCCAGGACCCCGCTAATGAGCTGTTTGAAGGAGCTGCAGCACTCCTGTGAGCACTGTAAACCCTTTTCTGTTTATAGTAGTACTGTATGTTTCCTAGTGGCCATGCAATGTAATTACAGCTTCTCCCATAGAAGTGAATGGGTGAGAAACAGAAAATTGTGAGGAATTGATCCAAAAAGTATATTGTTTAACTTTTAATTATGCAAACAATAACATGTGTATGCTGAAACTGGGCAAACCCTTTAATGCAAGACTGTGGGATGACCACCCAATTTTTATCAGCACCATGGCCACTTCATGGCTGCATTCACTGCATTTGACATCCTTCCTACTGTTTATTTTTAATTTAGCTTTTTTTTTCCATTTAATTTCAATAGCCTTAGTAACAATATTTTTTTGTTTAGGGTGGTGCAAAAAAGCACTTCTTTTTCAGGGTATGTATACATGGGACATATACACTGCAGATTTTCAACTGTTGAAAATCCACAACGTACCTGCCCAAAGTCTGAATCAGCAAATACTGCACCAAATCATGGATTTTCTGCAGATTTCATCTGATGTGTTGAAAACATAATTTAACATGCTATAGTATATAGATAGGTAGACAGATATTAGAGATCGGGGAACCATTTCCTTCTGAGCCAGGTTCGACTTGACTATTTCAAATTGTTCGTTTTTTAAAGAAACCGAACAATTGGGAATTCGTCTCTGATGAATTAAAATGACCACTGCGACATGCATTGCTATAAGTTATTCTACTCAGTATACCTGGTTCTGGAACACCTCAACTACTCTTCTAAACTGACACTTTCTCTCTCCTTTCTGTAGGCTATCAGCAAGTATCTCAGGGCTGCAGCAATGATGAATCTCGGCTATGTCACTAACAAGGTCTTTCATAGGATGAGAGCAATGAACATTAATGACTGACGCAGGCAGAGCCCCCTCTATCTCGTGTCCATCCACATTCACCCTCTTAGAAAAAACATAATAACATAATAAAAGAGCTTTGTTCTGTCATGATTTTAACTTTTTTGATTAATGCATGAAGGGCTTTTTCTTCTGTTACAAAAGTAAAGAAACATGACAGAAGAAAGCTTCTGTCATGTTTTTATCATGAGGGTGAATGCTGTCAGTTATTTTATGTACAAAAATAGAGGAGTCAGAGCTGGTGGTTTAACCTACCAAATCCACAGTCCTGGGCTGCATGGGATAAATCATGGTCCCAACCCAGTTAGGAAGAATAAAAAGACCAGCACAAATCCAAGTGTCCAGAGCTGCAGAAAGCCATGAGGGGCATTCAGGGCCAGATGAACAGACAGACTGTTCAGGGTTCAAATTTATGTAGCAGTAGCCACATGTGGTGACTAATAATCACACGGTTATAGTATAATTGTGTGATCTTTGGCTGCAGAATCCATGCAGATTTTTGGCTGTATATGGATGCTACTATATGACCATGCACCCTTAGGGTATGTTCACACTTAGCTTTTTGCAGGCAGATTTTGAGGGAGATTTTTTCCTCTGATTTTTCAGCTACAGTAAAAAATAATTATCATGACTTTTCCTCAGGCAGATTCTGCCTTGCAAACCCAATTACAATGAATGGAAGACAGAAAACACACTAGTGTTTTTTGCAGTCTTCCATTCATTTCAATGGACTTTTAAACGCAAAATCCATCTGAAAATAGGTCATGATGGTTTTTACCGTTAAGCTGAAAAAATCAGCTAATGGAAAAAAAAATCTTCTACTGACTCCCATCGAAATGAATGGAAGAGTTGGGAGGTATTTTTTGAGGCAGACTCTGGGCTCACTGGAATGTTAAAAAGTGTATTGAGACCACAATAAATGTTGTTTATGTATGATAATAGTATTGATTTATGCATCTAACCAGTCATTACAGAAATGTATGAGTACTGCCTGGTTCACACTATTCAGCTTGTTCTTCTGACAGATGCAGATAGAGCATTCTCCGTCTAAACCACCACCATTCACTGCAATGTTAAAATAAGACGGAAACTTTCCTCCATCTTGTTTGTTATTCATTTAAACAGTAGATAAAGTCCACACAGAAAAAGCAGATATGATGTTCTTTAGGAATTGCAGCGCTTACTGGATGTAACTGATTGGGTCTCTTACCATGACTAACAGGAGGCCCGCTGAGGCTCTGTTGCCCAAGGGTCCACCAAAACCTGGAGCCGGTCCTGACCTTATTTATGCCTTTAACATATTTAAAGATTTCAGGATTAGATTCTACTTGCTTTCCCTGCTGCCTGGCTGCACTGTGCACTCATTTTGAGGCTTTCTGATATCAGGAGCCTTAAATACTTCTCTTCTGAAGTCCTAGCTAACAGAACTGCAAACACTATTCTCGGATACTCAGGGTTCCTTCTCCCCAAGTGCATTATCTTAGATTTGGAAACATGGAAGCAAAGTTTTAATTGTTTGGACTATTTATCCAATAAAGCTAGATCTTTCCATGTTACAAACCCCTCCAGGAAAACAGTGTCAACCCTATTATACACTTTTGTGTCATTGGCAAACAGGCAACCCTTATCTACCAAACCTTCTCCTATATCAGCTACATAAATATTAAAAAGATGAGGGCCCAGGACAGACCCTTGTACACCACTTGTAACTTGTTTTTGAATGAACGCCATTAACAACAACTCTCCAATATCAACCAACTGTGCCAAAGTCTTTGCTGAAATCCAACCTGGTAATCTATGGCACTTCCTTCATCTAACACTTTTGTGTCACAGTCAAAGTTTAACTAGTTTGACATTATTTGCTATCAGTAAAGCCACGCTGTTTTGGAGCAGTTTTTATGCACGATTTTAAGGAGCAACAGAAGTTGGGGCACAAACCCTTTGAAGGGAACCTCTCAGGTCGATTTGGGAAACTAAACCACCCACTGGCCCTTATGGACCAGGGATTAGTGTCCCAAATCTCCCTGTTATAATTATATCCATGTCAGCATTAAAAATAAAAAAAAAGCTTTATACCAGCTGTACGCCTTGCTCCGGTGCAGAGCTTCAATGAAGTCATAGGAGTACAAATCAGCTTCAGTGCGCATGCCCCATACTTCCTGCACTTGCACAGTGAAGCCTGGATGTACATCTCCAGCTTCACTGAAGGACAGTGCATGCACTGGCAGCACCAGAGAACCAATGAGACTCATTCGCCCTTCTCTAGGTAAGTATAAAGATTTTTATTTTTAATGCAACCGCAGATTGCATTAAAACAGGACAATTTGGGACACTAAACCCCTGGTCTATAGGGCATGTGGGTGGTTTAGTGTTCCAAATCGAATTGACAGGTTCCTTTTAAGCATTTAGGACATTGCAATGCATTGCAAAATGATAGCATTTGTATTAAAGACTGCACCGAGCAGCCTGTAATACAAATGAATGCCAGACAAGCCTGGTAGCCTTCAATAGGCTCCCGGCTGTCATGGCACCTAAATGCCGGTCCCGGATCTTGTTCCAGGGGCTGGCGATCCACAGCAACATGGCGCCACCAGGAATATGGTTTGACCTAGGTGTTTTGGAAGTTAATGCCCACGATCAGTGCGGGCACTGATTGCACTTATTAGTGCTGGGTCTCCGCTATATAATACAACACCTGCCATATTTAAATATCCAACATCTGCCATATTATTCCAGTGGATGTCATGAAAAGGTTAAATCTAGTGTACTATGCATGCACACGACCCCTTCCCTCCCCCTTTGTGGACCATTTGTTCAAACTCCCTCAACTCAGCTGGATTCCTTTTGCTGGTTACTCACAGTCCTTCTGTTGTATTGTCCCGAGTAATTAACACACTCTTGTGACCCTAAATTCTGTAGATGCCCCAGAGAATGACGCATGTGGTCAGTCTAATCATGGCGCCGTTGTGAGCCCGAGACAGGTCCAGACATTCAACTCCCTACCCAAAGGGAATTGGGGTGTCATCCCTGGTGTCTACATGATGGGGATCTCACCCCGAGTCCCATCATACCACTTGCCTGACAGTCCAGTCACCTGATGAAGAATCAGGACCGTTTTCTAGTCCGGGGGACTCCAAGCCGGTAGGTGTAACTTTCCTTCCCAGTGACGTCACTCTGGGCGGGGCAGGGAAAACACAAAAGCCTGCCATGTGGGGGCCATATGTTCTTCTTCTGCTGAAAGCCATCTGAACAGCATTGCCCAGAGCCAAGGGGGTGCTGCCACTGGAATAGCATGCCCGGATGCATGCTTTTGGACTAACCTAAGGACGTGCCCTACTTTCCACTTGTATTTGCTTGTTAACTGCTACATGTATGTTCTGTATGTGTCAAGTGTCTAGTACTGACCCTTTTAGGGGTTAATAAATATATACAATTTAGAAAGCTCGTTTCGTATTATCCTATTGACCCAGAACACTCACTGGTGGTGAGTGTGAGGTACTGAAGCGATCTCAGGGGTGCCGGAAGCGGTTTCGGTAGGACGAGATCCTTCACATGATGGAATAGCATTATTTATTAAAGCTTTTCACAACCGAAAGGGCGTACCTCATAAGCATCTCTTTCCTATCCAGTGGATTAGCGATAACTACTAAATTCATAGGGTTACATCTGTTAAGGTGCTGATTGCTTTTTTTTTTTTTTGCTATTGTGTAGGGATGAACATTTTTGTAATATACTTTATTAACCTATTTAACTTCCATTTAATAGAAAACAGGTTCTAAGGTTTCCTTAAACAATGCTCTCACTGAGCTTTTGTTAGGGAAAATCCATGTACATCTGTATTTCCAGTATGTACAAGATGTAGCAGTTGTTAAAGGGGAAAAGGGCACTTAAAATAGCTGTATCCCTGGTTTTATACCACCTAGAACATTGGTTTGGGTGTAATAAGAAAAATCACATTCCCAACTGTATTTTTAACTAGTAAAATCTCAGATTTTTTTTATAGTTAGACCTGCTCAACTTTCGAAAGACACTGCAACCACTGCTACATGAGGTAAAACTGGAGATACAGCTATCTGAACAGATCCTCCCCCTCTTTGGCAACTGCTAAAGTATCTGTACATACTTTATGAAAACTGTCTTAATGGAAAACTGTCCTAGGTAGTCATAGCAACCAATCACAGCACAGCTTTCATTTTGTATTCTTCTCTTAAAAAATGAAAACTGCATTTTGGTTGGACAACTCAGACAGTTTTGCTTTTAGACTGAATTAATAAATCTGCCTGAAAGTCTTTTGGAGCCAAGTACAGTTCATCAGTCCAATAGACTTTAAATAGATGGTTGAGCAGTAAGCAAGCCCAAACATCATTCCTTTGAAGCGGGGACATCGTACCCCTGTTCTGGTGAACAGTGGGGTTTCCAGTGGTTGGATCCTCGCTATTCTAGTACTTATTACCTAACCAGTGCATATGTGATAGTTACCTATTAAAGAAATACATATCAGCCATACATGTCAGCTATTGGACAGTGGTCATGTGATTATCCCATTGATCCCACCATCAACATTGACAACTAAACTGCTAGATGATGGCAATAAAAATCTGATTTGCATGGCAAGATTAGGTCTTTAGAAGGATTTAGTAGTGTGCACCATATCCCTTGCAATGTGCATAATTCTAGTATTGTAGGTAATATTGGTAAATATGTTCAGTTTCTCTTATGTGCAACCTCGGATTGTTTGAGCCCTGGCCCAAAAAGTCATTCCTGACAGATGATGTTATGTTAGTTGGGTATACTAATTAACTATCTTATACAAAACCTAGAGGACATGACTGGCTACACCTAAATACATTATTTATCTACAAAAGAGAAAGGTAACTGCTACAGGCACTTTTAACACTGGAACGGGTTAGGAACATAATTATAAAACCCACAATTAAAGGCAGTAATATCGTGGTCCTGGATAGAGAGAGAGACATCAATATTTGTGAGGGTATTATTAAGGATGAGACATGATATAAGCAAATTTCAATAAGCGTCATTGGTTCCTTCAAGTGTGAACAGAGAGAATTATTGGCGCAAGCTTTAGATGATGATTCAAGTTCCTATGGCCAGAAAATCCAGTGACTGCCTCCTTCTACATCCTTCTCAAAATCCATAAGGTCTGTCCCCCCTTAAAGGACGTTCGATTGTGTCTGGTATTAATATCCTTATTCAAAATATGAGTGTCTAGTATTACACACTAGTGTTACGATCATTTGTGCTAGGGCTTTCTTCCTATGTTAGAGACACAATGGACATCCTTAAGAAAATCGAGGGGATGACTCTGGATGATGGGGTTCTCTTTGCCAGGTTGGATGTAGAAGCATTGTATTCGTCTATCCTGCATTAATTAGGCTACTTAGCAGTTGAGTATTACCTTAGCTCAAGGGGTATCCATTTGAGGGCACACAATTCACTGGTACTTAGGATGCTCAAGTTTGTTCTTGTGAGAATTTGTTTGTTTTTAAAGCCCATACCTTCCACCAGTGGAGGGATACTACTTTGGGAGTCCAGTGGCCCTGAATTATGCCCAATTGTACTTCAGCTGGTCAGAGAAAACAGTCGAGTTCTCAGAGAAACATTCACATTGGGCATTGTTGGAATAATGTTTATTATTGCCTGTATTGCAACAACTACTGTTTATACGTTTATAAATGCATAAGCTTCTGTCTCTAGGCATAGTGTTAAGTTGTTAATAAAGCTCTGTTAAAAAGGTGGGGGCTAGAGTAACAAGACCAGGAAGTTCCTCTCTGTTTTTTTTTTTTATAGCTACAGCATAGAGCAGAGCACATGGAGCTCACAGACAAGTAGCTGAGATCATAAGTTACAGAATACAGTGTATTATTCTTGTTCCTCAATAAATATCTGTTTACTGTTGAACCCCTGGACAGTCAAAGATTAATCCGCTGCCAACAGGTTATGGGCCCAGATACCCAGAGACACAGAAAGAAAAGGAAAACAACAGTGATCCAAGATGGTCACCAGCAGCAACTCTATGAAGTTCACAGTGCCAAACCTGAATAATCAGAACTATCAATCCTAGAAATTCAAGATAAAGATGCTGCTGATAAGAGAAGGTACGTGGAAATACACACAGAAGTCTAAACCTGACCCAGTAACATGACTGGATAGAGAAGGATCAGAAAGCACAAAGCACTATATCCCTCATCATAGATGATGATCAGATTGTACATGTATGCAAATGTGACACTGCAAAAGAAATGTGGGAGCAGCTGCAGAAAGTGCATGATAGGATAAATCTCAGCAATAAGCTATATCTAATGAGAAAGCTGTACCAGTCTAAGCTAAATAGGAACAGTGATATGTAGGACTATATAAGAAACACTTTAGTAATTGTGGAGCACTTACGTGGCATTGGAGAAGATCTCAAAGATTTACATATTGCTGTACTACTATTAAACGGTCTTCCAGAAAGCTATGACACGCTTGTAACTGCACTAGATGCGCGCCCAGATAATGAGCTCATACTGGAGTATGTCAGAGGAAAGCTTATAGATGAATACAAGCGGAAGACAGAGAGTGTATGCAGCGCTGGGGTATCTAAAGCAGAATCCGTTTTAAAAGCCCAAGCTCTACCCGAAAATAAAAGTCATTTGAAAGAAACACATGAGTGTTTTGTATGCAAGAAAACAGGGCACCTAAAAGCTGACTGCAGAGTCTGGAAAGCTAGGATGAATCATCTGAAAAAGCAAAATCATCAAAAGGTTAAAAGTGCCATCACTGAAGAAAAACACAATTCAAGTACTGAGACTGCTTTTACCATTAATGCAAATACATCAAAGCATGCATGGTGTATAGACTCTGGAGCAACTAGTCATATGACCAATGACAGAAACTTATTTTCTAACCTTAACCAAAGTAAGTCAGAGAAAGTGATTTTGGCCAACCGTCAGTATATGAATACAGAGGGAATAGGAGATGGTTACATTGATTGTTAAGTCTCCCCAACACAAAGCAGAAAGATCCCAGTAAAAGAGTGCTGTATGTACCTAGCCTTGAAAGCAATCTGTTATCTGTGAAGAAACTCACTAGACAAGGAAATGAAGTTACATTTAAAGATAACAGCTGCATCATCTCAAAAAGGGGCCGTATACTAGCAGAAGGAAAGATCAAAGATGAGCTATATCAGTTAAATTGCAAAGAAAATGCATATACTGCTAAACAAGAACAACACACAAATTGTATCCATCTATGGCACAGGCATCTTGCACATAGAGACCCAGAAGCAATAAGAAAGTTAGTTCAAAAACAACTTGCTGAAGGCATTACAAATGATCAGTATAATCAGACAATGAAGTGTACAAGCTGTCTTAAAGGAAAAATGTCCCGAAAATCTTTTCGTAAGAATAGTACTACAAAATCAGAACAGCCACTGGATTTAATACATACTGATGTTTGTGGTCCAATAAATACTCTAACTCCTGGAAAGAAGAGATATTTTCTCACATTTATCGATGACTATTCAAGATATATACGGTTGTCAATCTACTTCACAGCAAAGATGAAGTCCCAGGGAAACTTGAAACATATCTAGCTGAAGTATATAACAAATTTGGGAGAATGCCAAAAATCCTGCGTGCAGATAATGGAACTGAATATACAAGCAGTGAGACACAAAGAATTTTAAAGAAAAATGGAATCATGTTTCAAACCACTGTACCATACAATCCTGAACAAAATGGTGTAGCGGAAAGAAGAAACCGGACACTCTGTGAAAGTGGAAGAAGTATGCTATTTGACGCAGATTTGCCTACAACATATTGGGGTGAAGCAATCATGACAGCATGCTATCTTCAAAACAGGTTACCAGGTAAAGCTACAGAGAAAACTCCATTTGAGATATGGAACAGCAAAAAGCCTAATCTACAACACATAAAAGTATTTGGAAGTAAAGTATTTGTGCATGTCCCTAAGGAAAAACGTACCAAGTGGGAATCCATTGCCAAAGAAGGTATCCTGGTGGGCTACAGTGAAACCCAGAAAGGATATAGAATCCTGCACCCAGAAACGAACAAGGTCACAATAAGCAGAGATGTAATGATTGATGAGAACTTCGTCTCGCTCAAGTTTTATGACATCATACCAGTAGTCCAGATGAAGCAACAACAACCTAAGTCACAGTTACAAAATGACAAAGAGAAAGATGTAGAAGTTTGGTTAGATTCTTCAACCATTGACGAAGAAACGGAAACATCAAGTGAACCTGAAATAAGAAGATCGTCAAGATCAAGCATGGGTATACCAGCTAAGCGTCTATTCTACATTGCTAAAACACTACTCGAACTAGAGCCACAGTCATGGGATGAGATGCAACGACTACCTGCTCATGAAAAAATGAAGTGGATTAATGCTGCTAATGAGGAAATGAAATCACTTCATCAACTTCAAACCTGGAAACTCACCAAACTACCACAAGGCAAGAAAGCAATAAAGTGTAAGTGGGTGTTTAAGACCAAATATGACTCTGAAGGCAAAGTTCACAGATTTAAAGCAAGATTAGTTGCAAAAGGATATTCTCAGATATATGGTGAAGATTATGATGCTACATTTTCTCCAGTTGCTAAGCAGACCACGTTTAGGACTTTATTAGCTGTATCTGCTATACAGTCATGGCCAAAAGTTTTGAGAATGATACAAATATTAATTTTTACAAAGTCTACTGCTTCAGTTTTTCTAATGGCAATTTGCATATACTCCAGAATGTTATAAAGAGTGATCAGCTTAACAGCAATTACTTGCAAAGTCAATATTTGCCTAGAAAATGAACTTTATCCCCCAAAACACATTTCAACATCAATGCAGCCCTGCCTTAAAAGGACCACCTAACATTGTTTCAGTGATTGCTCCATTAACACAGGTGTGGGTGTTGATGAGGACAGGGCTGGAGATCAATCTGTCATGATTAAGTAAGAATGACGCCACTGGACACTTTAAAAGGAGGCTGGTGCTTGCCATCATTGTTTCTCTTCTGTTAACCATGGTTATCTCTAAAGAAACACGTGCAGTCATCATTGCACTGCACAAAAATGGCCTAACTGGGAAGAGTATTGCAGCTAGAAAGATTGCACCTCAGTCAACAATCTATTGCATCATCAAGAACTTCAAGGAGAGAGGTTCCATGGGTGCCAAAAAGGCTCCAGGGTGCCCAAGAAAGACTAGCAAGCGCAGGACCGTCTCTTAAAAGTGTTTCAGCTGCGGGATCGGGCTACCAGCAGTGCAGAGCTTGCTGAGGAATGGCAGCAGGCAGGTGTGAGTGCATCTGCACGCACTGTGAGGCGGAGACTCTTGGAGCAAGGCCTGGTCTCAAGGAGGGCAGCAAAGAAGCCACTTCTCTCCAGAAAAAACATCAGGGACAGACTGATATTCTGCAAAAGGTACAGGGAGTGGACTGCTGAGGACTGGGGTAAAGTCATTTTCTCTGATGAATCCCCTTTTCGATTGTTTGGAACATCTGGAAAACAGCTTATTCAGAGAAGAAGAAGTGAGCGCTACCACCAGTCTTGTCTCATGCCAACTGTAAAGCATCCTGAAACCATTCATGTGTGGGGTTGCTTCTCAGCCAAGGGAATCGGCTCTCTCACAGTCTTGCCTAAAAACACAGCCATGAATAAAGAATGGTACCAGAATGTCCTCCAAGAGCAACTTCTCCCAACCGTCCAAGAGCAGTTTGGCGCTCAACAATGCCTTTTCCAGCATGATGGAGCACCTTGCCATAAAGCAAAGGTGATAACTAAATGGCTCAGGGAACAAAACATAGAGATTTTGGGTCCATGGCCTGGAAACTCCCCAGATCTTAATCCCATTGAGAACTTGTGGTCAATCATCAAGAGACGGGTGGACAAACAAAAACCAACAAATTCAGACAAAATTAAAGCATTGATTCTGCAAGAATGGACTGCTATCAGTCAGGATTTGGTCCAGAAGTTGATTGAGCATGCCAGGGAGAATTGCAGAGGTCCTGAAGAAGAAGGGTCAACACTGCAAATATTGACTTGCTGCATTAACTCATTCTAACTGTCAATATAAGCTTCTGTTACTCATAATATGAATGCAATTATATTTCTGTATGTGATAAAAACATCTGACAAACACACATAAAAACCAGAGAGCAGCAGATCATGTGAAAATATAATATTTGTGTCATTCTCAAAACTTTTGGCCATGACTGTATATGTCTGTTAGACATTTGGAAATCAAAACTGCCTTTCTAAATGGTGAGATTGAGGAGGATTTGTACATGACTCAACCTGAGGGTTATATCAGAAAAGGTGAAGAAAACCTCGTTTGTAAACTACAAAAATCTCTCTATGGTCTTAAGCAATCGGCAAGAGCATGGAATACCAAAATAAACAAAGTCTTATTGGAAGAAGGATTTAAGAGAGGTCAAGCAGACCCATGCCTATACACAAAGTGTACAGATGGAAAGTGGATGTATATTCTCTTATATGTAGACGATGTGATTGTCGTACATGAAGAAGAAACAGAAATTGCAAAAATGACTGAAATTCTGAATCAGCATTTTGAAACAAAAGACCTTGGAATTGTTACATATTATTTAGGCATCCAGATCCAGAGAGAAGAAGATGGAAGTTTTCTTCTAAACCAAAGTGCAAAAATCAACTCAATCCTCAACCAGTTTGGAATGTCAGAAGCAAAAGGTATATCAACCCCAATGGAGTCATCCTACCTAAGATTGGAAGGAGAAGATGATCTGTTACCAAACAATGAGAAATACAGACAGGTAGTGGGGCACTTCTATACATAACAACTATGACTCGACCAGATATCGCAGCAGCAGTGGGTATTCTCTGCAGACATGTGGAAAAACCGCGCCAAAGAGACTGGAATGCTGTTAAGAGAATTCTCCGATATTTGAAAAAAACTCAAGACATAAGTTTAAGAATGTCTTCAACAGGAGATCTAAAACTCACAGACTATGTGGATGCAGACTGGGCTAATGATTCAAGTGATCGTAAGTCAACAAGTGGGTACTTGTTCAAGCTTGGAGAAAGTTCTATCTCTTGGTCCAGCAGAAAACAGGTACCTGTTGCCTTATCATCTACAGAAGCAGAATATGTGTCTGCGGCCTACGCAAGTCAAGAGATCATTTGGCTAAACTAGTTGTTGAAGGATCTTGGCAAGCCGTCAACTCAGCCAACGACGATGTATGAATATTATCAAGGATGCATTAAACTTGCAAGCAGTGAAAAGATCAATGCAAGAACCAAGCACATCGACGTTAAACTTCACCACCTGAGGGGGCGTGGCCTGGACGCGCATGGAGTAGCACGCGCGCAGGTCCTTCTCTGCTCCACCGCTGGCTATTGAGACCCGTGGACCCCCAGCATATACATAATGGGCAAACGCCTACCCAGAAAGGTGGCCCCAGGCACGCCAGCGCCTGTGTAGAGGTCTGGGAGAGCCACCCTGGACGGATTCCTCGCTTAGAGGCCTTCTCTGTCGGGGCAGGCTGCTGCGGGGCGGCCATCTTTGATTCCCTCCGCTCTCCAGGCACAGGGGTCGCAGCGCAGCGTTTCTCCTCCCACGCTCCCCCTGTCAGCCAGCGGAGCACCGCTCCAGCGGGGATCCCTGTCGGCGCCTGGGCAGCCCAGAGTTTCTCCAGCGCGACTACTCCCACAGTCCCCTCACCCTGGGATGTCCCAGCAACTATACTTTGCTTCACCTGCACTCCTGGAAGAACGGCATGAGAGGACCCCGGATGTCTCCAGCCTCTCCAGGAGTCCTGAGGTCAGTGGCTCTGCTCCCTCCCACACCACTGATGAGTTGCAGCCAGTGGCCACAGAGCTGGTCTCTGTGGCCCCCCATCTACTGTCTCCCCCCATCCCCCCCCCTCCATAGCTCAGAGGGGGACGGCGGCGTAGGGGCTCCTCCGCCCCACACTCCCAAGGATTATGGCTCCCTCCCTCCAGTCCTGTACCCCCAGAGCTGCATTCCAGGCCCATCTTCAGCACCGTCACCCATGGCGGACCTTCTTCCTCAGTTAACTACTAAACAAGACCTTAAAAGTATGGTTGCGGAAATCACAGCATCCTTCCGATCTGAAATTGCTACCCTCCGCACTGATTTACACTCTATTGCTAACCGAATGGACATGCTGGAGAATGACCATGACACTACCAGGGACTATGTTGCCTCACTGCATGATACTACCACTGACCAGGGTTCAGCTATACGGGACATGCAGAGTCACTTGGAGGATCTTGACAACAGGGGCCGGCGCAATAATATTCGCGTCAAGGGACTCCCAGAGGCTGACCAATCTGAGGATCTGCCTGCTCTGCTAGAGGCTGTCTTCAACACTATACTGCAGGAGCCCCCATCCCACAAAATTAAGTTTCATAGGGCACATCGAGCCCTTCGACCCAGAGGATCTTCCGCCACACCCCGTGATGTCATCTGCTGCCTCCACGACTTCACCCTTAAAGAGGCTATAATGAGCAAGGTGCGCAAACTCAAAGACTTCGAATTTGAGGGAGCTCAACTGCAATTTTATCAGGATCTTTCGCTAATCACCCTCCAGAAACGCCGCCATCTCCGCCCCCTCCTCCAGATTCTTCAGGAACACCAAATTCCTTACCGGTGGGGTTTTCCGTTTGCTCTCATTGCTCGTAGGGATGGTCGTTCCGCTACACTTCGCTCCTTTTCGGACTTACCCCTCTTCTGTGACCTGCTGGATGTTCCCCTGCCGGACTTAACAGACTGGGAGCTAATTTCTCCACCCCCTCCCCCACCACTGGTTTGGCAACGATTGGAGCCCAGACGACGTCATGGACCCTCCGCGGCGGCGACCACTCGGAGGCCCCAGCTGGAGACTGGTTCCTGAGGAGGCTGCTCCCCCTTGAGACGTTCTCCCCTTTCTTGATAATGCTTTGAAATCTACAAGCCTTAATGTTATGTTTGCTTCTCTTTTTCCATTTTTAGGTCTACGGGTCTCATCTATTATGTTTATTATTGGATTGTTTTTAGCGGAGTGGGGCGGGGTGGGGTCCCGGTGACTCCCCTTCCATCCTTCTTTTTACTGGTGGTTGGGGATCCGCCGCCTCCCCCTCCGACCTCCTGTCCACGCTCTCCCCCCTAAGGGGATACTTGGACTGTGCGGCCATTGATCCTGATTGGACCTCTGGCTGTCCTCATTGGTCCCCAGGCGAGTGACTTAGCCTCGCCCACAAAGTATTGTTTAATTGTTCTTATTTTTTTCTTTGTCATTTATGATGTCTTTTGCCTCCCCCCCTCCCTCTCTCCCCCCCCCCGATCTAGAGACCCTGCCTCGACTTTGGGTTCCTGTTTGTGGATCGCCCTTTTGCCTCTCCGAGGGAAACCTGCCAGCGTCATGTGAGATGGGTGAGCTTATTACAATCCGCTACTGTCCTCCAATCCTGAGTCCCAATGGTTAGGTGCGTGACAATTAATGTTAAGGGCCTGGGTTCCAACATTAAAAGGCGCCATGTCCTTAGAGAACTCCGTTCCTTACGAGCGGAGGTGGTATTTCTTCAGGAGACTCATTTTGACCGCACCGGTACTTTTGCCTTCGCTAAGCATTATTTTCCCATAGCCTTTTCGGCTTTCCACGATCGACGCAGAGCTGGGGTGGCTATCCTTCTTTCCCGATCCTGCCCAATTACAGTGACGACCTCCCACATAGACCCAGGTGGCCGGTTTGTTATTTTGGAGGGGCTCCTTTATGGTGCCCCGATTGTTTTATGCAATGTCTATGCCCCCAATTCAGCGCAGATCCCGTTCTTGCGTTGAGTATTCTCTCGCCTGCGAGCTCTCCCACCATCAGCTTGGCTGGTGGGGGGAGACTTTAACATGGTCTTCTCTGAACGGGCGGATCGTCTGGCGTTACCCCAGGGCCCAACCCCCCATAGGTTGGCCCAACTTGCACGGGAGTTCCGCAGGTTGGTCCGCGCCCATTCTTTGTATGACCTTTGGCGAGTGGACAATCCTACGGCGTGCTCCTACACCTTCTTCTCTCACCCTCATAACACTCACACCTGCATTGACTATTTCTTTGGAAACGCTCCCGCCCTTCGTTTGCTTAGAGACACGAACATTGGCCCTCTGCTTGGCTCCCTCTGCTTGTCCATAAGAACCAGGTGGGATTCATCCCCTGTCGTCAGGGTGGTGACAACACCAGGAGGACTGTAGATTTGGTGGAGGTGGCCAATCATTATTCTACCCCGGCCCTCCTCTTGAGCCTGGACGCTGAAAAAGCTTTTGACCGCATAAATTGGTGGTTTATGCATGCTACGCTCAAGGCGTTCGGGCTTACGGGACCTTTTCTCACAGCTATCCAGGCCCTCTACTCCCTACCCTCAGCAGCAATCAAGCTTCCTCATGCAACTTCGCCCTCCTTCCCTATTCGAAATGGCACTAGGCAGGGTTGCCCCTTGTCACCCATCATATTTGCCCTCTGCATTGAACCGCTAGCGGCCAAGATTAGGCGAGACCCTAATATCAAGGGGATCATTGTCCAAGATAAGGAATTTAAGGTCTCTCTCTTCGCGGACGATGTTCTCCTCACTCTCACCTCCCCTCATACTACCATTCCGAACTTGTTGCGCTCGCTGGAGACCTATGGCGATCTCTCAGGATATAAGGTGAACCCCGCAAAGACTAAGGCACTCCCACTCAACATCCCACGGGACCTTCTCCTTCTCCTCTGCAGTAATTACGATTTCCAGTGGCGGGAGTCCTCTATCCGCTACCTGGGAGTCCATATATCCACTTCCTATGTGACCCTATACTCGGCAAACTACCCGCTGTTGTTTCGTGAGCTAAGAGCCCTATTGGACAGATGGCAACCCTTGCCTATCTCCCTTTGGGGAGAATTACTGCGGTCAAGATGACTCTCCTCCCGAAGCTACTGTATTTTTTCGAGACGCTTCCGGTTGCGATACCTCGGGGAGAATTACGGAACCTACAGAAAGCTATTTTCCAGTTTATCTGGCAAGCAAAATGGCACCGAATACCCAGATCTGTTATGCTGGCGGATAGGGGGTCTGGGGGTATGGCTGTCCCACATTTGTTACATTATTACTGGGCGGCCCACTTACGCCATATCCCATTCTGGGCGGCTATGCCAGCATATACCAGATGGGTGCAGATAGAGAAGCTATGGCTGACACCCATGCACCCTAACGCGCTTCTGTGGGTCAGCTCCCCCCCGCTCCCCCTGCCTCGTACCTGCTGGGCCCCATTCGGTTTACTAGATCTATCTGGTCTACCTGTTGTACTAGATTCTCCCTGATGTCCCCGCGCTCATCTATGGTCTCCATACTATACAACCCCCTTCTCCCGGAAAGCCTGACTTCTGCCATGACTAAAGTGTGGTCTAAAGCTGGCCTTTACCGGATTGCTGACATGGTTGACCCTGGAACCTTGGAACTCAGGTCCTTTGCTTATATTACAGCTAATCAAAACCTGCCAAGTACTGAATGGTTCCATTACTTGCAGGTGGTTCACTTTGTCCGCTCCCTCCATGGGTCCCTTAAGGTGTCACTCCCCACCGCTTTTGAAAAGATTTGCCGTGCAGGCACGTCCACTAGGGGCTTTATATCCTCTATTTACCAACTTCTTACCTCTCAAACTACAGGCTCTCCTGTTAGCCACCGCTATATGCTTAAATGGGAGGAGGCGGTGGGTAAACCCATCTCCCAGGAACAGTGGCGGATTGTATGGTCTCGGGCCCAGAAATCATCTCAGTGCATTACGTTTAGGGAAGCGCAGTATAAGCTGTTGATGCATTGGTATCATACTCCGGCTCTCCTTCATGCTTTAAACCCATTGGTTCCCCCATGGTGCTGGCGCTGTGGAGCTGCGGTGGGTACCTTGCACCATATCTTTTGGACGTGCCCTCTCATCCTCGGCTTCTGGAGGGAGGTCAGGACTCTGACGACTGCTCTCTTTTTGCAAGAGGTTCCTCTTGACCCTCTTCTTTATCTCCTGAACCTTCCCGCCAGACACCTGAGCAATAAGTCATCCAGGCTTTTCTTGCATCTTTGTACTGCAGCTAAAAGTCTCATAGCTAGAAACTGGAAGAAAGTGAGTCCCCCATCTAGTCTTGAGCTTATGGCTAGAATGAAGGATGTGAGGAGTCTTGAATACCTGACCGCTGGCCTAGATAATTCACGGGAAGCCTTTGGGGCTGGGCGCCCTGGGACATGTATTGTACATCACAGGGTCTCTGATCTCTAGTCCTCTCCTCCCCTCCCCCCTTCCCTTTGGTCCTACCCTTGTCTTCTTAACCCCTCCATTCCCCCCTCCCTTGTTCACGGCCTAATTTAGATGCATATTGTTTAAGGGGGGAGGAGGCGGATAGCCTCTACCTACCTCAATGCTTCCTGCTTGTTTGACTATTTTTGTTTTTTTTTTGTTTTTCTTCACTCCTTGTTAATGAAAAATTTTTCAATAAAATTACAGTTATAAAAAAAAAAAAAAAAAAACTTCACCACCTGTGTGACTTGATAGAACGTGGTATCATCGAATTTGTTTGGGAAATCTTTTTGTATCCAAATCCGGCTTTAAACTTCTCAACAACAGTATCATGGACCTGCCTGGTGTGTTCCTTGGTCTTCATGATGCTGTCTGTGCTTTAAACAGAACCCTGAGACTATCACAGAGCAGGTGCATTTCTATGGAGACTTGATTACACACAGGTGGATTATATTTATCATCATCAGTCATTTAGGACAACATTGGATCATTCAGAGATCCTCACTGAACTTCTGGAGTGAGTTTGCTGCACTGAAAGTAAAGGGGCCGAATAATATTGCACGGCCCACTTTTCAGTTTTTCATTTTTTACAAAAGTTTAAAATATCCAATAAATTTCGTTCCACTTCACAATTGTGTCCCACTTGTTGTTGATTCTTCGCCAAAAAATTAAAATTTTATATATTTATGTTTGAAGCCTGAAATGTGGCAAAAGGTTGAAAAATTCAAGGGGCCGAATACTTTCGCAAGGCACTGTAAGTAGTTGTTGAGTGGGGGTGTTGGAATAATGTTTATTATTGCCTGTATTGCAACAACTACTGTTTATACGTTTATAACTGCATAAGCTTCTGTCTCTAGGCATAGTGTTAAGTTGTTAATAAAGCTCTGTTAAAAAGGTGGGGGCTAGAGTAACAAGACCAGGAAGTTCCTCTCTGTTTTTTTTTTTTTTTTTTGTAGCTACAGCATAGAGCAGAGCACATGGAGCTCACAGACAAGTAGCTGAGATCATAAGTTACAGAATACAGTGTATTATTCTTGTTCCTCAATAAATATCTGTTTATTGTTGAACGCCTGGACAGTCAAAGATTAATCCGCTGTGGAGGGAAATAAAATGAGAATCATAAGAACCTTTTATTCCCAGCAGAAATTAGTGAAAGATGTACTAGCACGTTACTGGGGTATTTTGAGAGCTGATCCAGACATTGTTGAGTGTCTTCCATACCACTCTCAAATTGCATTCAGGTGTGACAAGAACATTCGGTTCAGACTTGTACATAGTTATTTGGAACTTTTCCAGGATAGCTAACCTGGCTGGATAGAAAACCAGTGGGGAATTAAAAATGTGGTAGATGCAGTGCATGCAAGCACATCCTGGAAAAGCATTCTGCAGTACCTCCACAGGAGAATCCTATTGTCTGAGGGACTTTATTAACTGTTGAACAATGGGCATTGTTTATCACATCTCTTGCGCCTGCCCTTGCAACTAAGTGGGTAAGATAAGGAGACATTCTGCAGACCTATAAGGGACCATGTTTGTGACAACAGAATGAATGTGACACTCCTGTCGCACAACACTTTGTACAGTGCCACCAAGGGATCACCTCAGGTTAAATTTTCAGGTGATTGAATGTATCCGCTCCCCCAAAAGGGGAGAAAACTGGGACAAACTCACTTAGAGAAAAGAAGCTCAGTGGATTTTTAGGTTGCAGACAGTTAGATTTTTCATCTTTTATTTGACTATCATTGGTCATTATTATCCTTATTTGGGGATTTCCCCCGCTCTGTCTGGCTATTAGTATCTTGGGCTTGATTATTTATACTCATATCTTAAAGGCTTAGTTATGATTACCATATATACCATCTTAATGTCAATCATACTCCTGACATTATCTGATGCAGTAGGGTGTTGATAACACTATTATCATTATTATTATTATAATTATTATTGTTGTCAAAAGTGCTAATATTGCTATAAAGTAGCATTTAGCACTTGCTACTTTGGTGATCAATTACTTTTTGTGAGTTTTTGGCTAACAATTGATTCTATTAATATAGGGCTCAGATCCCCTGTTTTTTGACCTATATTGTTGCATTGTGCCCGTGCCATGATAGGCCGCCCATGCTCCAGCTGGTGGGTCTTGCCCTATATAGCTTGGGCTCTAACACTTTGTGTGCACCACTGCTATCAAGTGCTGTCTATCTGCTTCTTTTCGCTCTCTATTAGTGGAACTGCAGTGCCACATTATTCTCCATTTCAGTGGGAGTCGCCAAGTCTGACTCTGTTGGTGTGTGTTTTGTTGGTGCCCCTGGCTATTTGTTGTGTGGAGGAATTGACAGCACTGACTCCATTTATTCATTTAAGGATAGGGAGGGATCCTTTCTCCTATTGTCTATACTTTCCTACCTCTTGGTCAGGCTTATATACTATCTACTAGACTGATCATATATTAACAGAGGCTAGGAGACTGATTATATAATCACGTGTTGATATATAGCAGATGACTACTTTTTTTGTGCTGTTTGAAAAGCCAAATGGCGATTTTTTTATATATTGACATCTATTAAAAGTTACGTTTTATTTGTTACTTCTTATATTAGACTCCAGACGGGAAATTTGCCAAAGAGTGGGGGATCACCTAGGCAACATTATACACCAATAGATACACCCATAGCATGCTATGTCAACCAATATCATGAGGGGGATAAAAAGACATTGACATTTATGGGCATTGAACTAGTATGACCTAATGGTTGGGATCATAACTGGGATGGATTGATCCTACAAATGGAGACCAGATGGATCTTTAAATTGGATACAGTGTTCCCGATATGTTTGAATAGACAGATTCATTTGAATCGCTTTATCTGATCTCTCCCATTCCAAGGTTCTGTATATTGAATTTTTGCAGCCATTGCCTTAATCTGTACATCTTTGTTCAATGTGACCATAAACTCTAGTGTATTTCTGTGAATATATACTTCCCTGGCATGTGTACACGCGTGGCCCCTCCCCCCTTTGGGATAGTTTCACCACTCTAGTGGTGGTTATGCTTTAAGGAATAGTGTTTCTATTTACTTGTTTATCTTTGAGTAGGTTGATACAATATCTCTATATGGGCTTTCTTTTTAGTAGTGCATCTGTGACTAGACCCTGCAGTATATCTTATTTCTGTTATGGTTTTCTGTAAATACAGTGTCACTTATCTTCTTCATGAGCCTCTCATGGAGGTACTGGAGATGGCTGCTTCACAGTGCTTTCACCTTATTGGTTATAAACGCAATCACAGAAGGTTGTAGAGTTGTTATCAAGCTTTGGAGCCTAAATTTCATGCAAATCACTATTTGACCCATATGCAAATTAGGGAAAAAGTGTTTTGCTTGGGAATCTAGAGATGCGATTGAAACACAAGCAAGCTAAGGCACACCTCAAAGAACTTTTCCTCTCATTTGCAGTGGCGACTAAAGGTGTATTGCAAACTAGCTAGCAAGTGGCTGATGGCAAGTGTAAGCAGGACTAAGGAATGGTGAAAGCAGCCATTACATGTATACTGAGCAAGCTTGTTTCTTTAAGGGAGTTTTCTGGTCATTAAATTAAGTTAGCTGTGGACAGGGTAGGGTGTAAAATAAAAAAAAAGTAAGTGAAACTCACCTATTCTTTGCCCCGTAATCTCAGCAGAAAGGACGCTGTCCTCTCTGTCCGTCTCCAGAACTCTTACAATGACATCAATGGTCCCCCATATGGTCACTGGCCTCAGCATTCATTTCTGATAGTCAATTGCACTATAGCTGCAGAGATTCTGGCACTGCAGTGATGAAGTAACCGGCTACCATACATGACTTTCGAGGGCAGTGATTGACTGTAGTATCCACTTGTTTGGCTACTGACATCATTGTTGGAGCCAGAGAACTGAAGACACCCTACCCTGCCCTTACCTTTTATTTATTTATTTATTTTGCCTTTAAATGCATGAAAAGTGAATTCAGTCCCAGAAATTACATATCACTTCTCTGAAGTTTAAAGTTTATATTACTCTTTGTTTTATTCAGTCATCCGTGAAAGTTTTTTTTTTTTTTTTTTTTTTTTTTTTTATTGCTTTCATGCTCATTGTGCATTTTTTCCCCCCAGGGAGGATAATATTTCAGGACTTTCCACAAGCAGCTCATAGTGATGTGTTTCTACTAGTATTATTTATAGTGAAGGAAGAGGTGGATATGACAACACTGCAGTGTTTCTGAGAAGTACAACATAGACTGTGATTCTGAGTCAACATCACACTGAAGAATGTACTGTACCCAAGGACTGGACTTTTATATGAGCATATCACTAGGCTCTGTGGGACTCTTATTTCTTTCAAGACAAGTCAGAACGCCTGCACTTTATGGGAAGTATACTGAAAAAAAGAACCAACAAACTGCTCATATTATGGTTCCAGCAAAATGGGGTTGGTTTATCCAGGAGTTACCTTCATTCCTAATTCCTTTTGTGGTCATCCTGTATAATCAAACATGTGATACCGTGGGGTGTAAGATGCTCTTCTTCATGTTTTGTGTACACTATTTTCAAAGGTAAGGTGTATATATGTACTTCCTTAGTATAAACTTTTGAACATTTTATAGATGTTCTAGTAACTAATGGTTAATGTAAGGCATCTACATTGCTAGTAAACATTTTGTAATATGTGCTAAGGGAAACAGGCGGCATTATCCATAGGGATCTATAGTCATGTTTGTATAAAAAAGATGAATATAAGCAAATAGTGCCCTCTGCAGATGTAGTCCCACAGATATCTACTTAAGGAATAACATTTTCACACAAAGTTTCTAAGAAATTTAGATCATTAAGTATTCTTAGCTACTTTAGATAACACTATAAAACTCATTTAAAACAGCACATTTGTACTAGTCTATATTTTATCACAGCAGCAAAATGTACTTTCTAATAGACCAATTTTTTTCTTTTAAATAAACTGACACATAGCACAACAAATCTAGCTTTACTGCATATATTTTTTCATTACATACTTTGTAGAAGTGTTTAACTAATTGCTCATAATAGATAATATGTATATAATACTTTGTACATGAAGTTTTTTGAGGAATTTCAGTAAATAGTTGTAATAGAGACAATGTTTCAACTACTGCAGTGGACCAAGCAATTGTGCTTTCAAGGGCAGCGCATTTGAGTTCATTTACTCTACTTTCTTTGCTAGTTAGGTTTGTGTAGGATTGGAACTTACATAATAACAATGAAAATTAAAAGTACTGCAATTACTTAGGCTATCTCTTCTGTTTAATGTACTGTCTGCTTCTTTATATTATGTGTTTAGAGTTCCTTGACATTAACCTTAGTAATGGCATTGTACCATGATATGTCAGGTGTCTTTATTCACAGTGGACACAGAACTAAGCAGGAGTGGGGGTTGGTGAGTCTCCTTCTGGAGATAAGTACAGTTACCGCAGGTGAGGCCCATATAGGTCTGACAGTTGTGGTGTGTCCTGTGGATATGGCCTTGGGTATACTAGTAATTTTAAGTATCCCCTTTTATTTATTTTGTTTACTTATATAGTGCCATCACATTTCACAGATATTGTTAACACTGTCCCATATAGGGCTCACAATCTAAATTCACAATCAGTATGTCTTTGGAGTGTGAGAGGAAACTGGAGTACGTGAAGTAAAGCTATGCAAACACAGGAAACCTAGAACTCCAATGCTACAGGGCAACAGTGCTAAGCACAGAGCCACTGTGCTGAATTAGGCATAACTGTCTGATCTGTTGGGGTCTGACTGGTGGGACCTTCATTGATCATGAGAACATTATACCTTTATAGTCCTTTATAGCCACATGTGAATGGAGCAATAGGATGCATATACGCAACCACTGCTTTCACAGCATGGAACTGCTGGAGATAGCAAAGTACAACATTCAGCTATCTACAGCAGTTCCATAGAAAGTGAATGGAGAGGCAGCACACATTTGTGAACTGCCACTTATTCTTGTGATCATTGTGGGTCAGATCTCCAACCTTCAGACAGTTATCCACAATCCAGTGGATACAGCATCATTTTAAATGACCCTTTAAGTAACTTTAAAATAAGCTGTTTGAATTCTCCCTGCCATTTATTGTTAGTGTATATTATATTATTAGTGTATATAGTTTTGGACTTTGTTTATGTATTGTAAACATGTGATTCGGTACTTACCATGTTCATTTTTCCATTTTAAATGAATGGGACCTTCAGAAAATGTAGCTGCCCGCTTCTGGCGCCATTCTCTGTGTATGTTTCTGCGCCAGCAGCTGCTGTAAAACGCTGATCCTAAGGATAGGACCTCAACATTCTTAGCATTTGAGGCTTGCTTTTACACTGTGCTTTTTTTGCATTTTTTAATTGCAGTATGAATAGCACATTACAATACTTTTCATCTGTACCAGTACACTAGAGATTTTCAGTTTAATGGTTATCATACCGGTGAAATATAAGTAAGTAACGTGCTACTCATTACTGCAATTAAAAACCATGCATGCTTCTTCAGCAAAAAAGCACCATGTCAATCCAGCCTAAGTGCCTATTAAAAATCAGTTGGTTGTCCATATAATGCAACTCACTGAAAATTACCAGGATTAAAGAGTTAAAATATAACTTTTATTAAATGTCTCACTAAAAGGTCTTTCACCATGTTCCAACTCCACACTGTGTATTCTAAAAATCACTAGATGTGCCAATCACACACAATACTCTGTATGTGAAATGGCATTCAAACGTTCTGATCACTAATACAATACACTGCAATGCTAATGCATTGCAACATATTGAAAAACAGCAGTATTTTTTTATTACAGGCTGCATAGAGCAGCCTGTAATAGAATATATAAAATGACAAGGGAGCCTTCAATATACGCTTTCATTGTAATGGATCACTGTCCCCAAATATCAGTCCTGGGGCCAGCGATCTGCCCCAAAATGGAGGTGTCCATGCGCCGCTGGGAAAATGTCACCTGGGTCAGTTTTGACTGAGGCATCAGGGGTTAATGGTGGCTAATGTACGGGTACTGATCCCGGGCATTACTGACAGGTCTTCACTGTATTATACTGGCTCCTGAGTGGCCACCATATTCATACCCCTTGAACTTTTTCACATTTTGTCACCTTACAACCACAAACTTAAATGTATATTATTGAGATTTTAAGTGATAGACCAACACAAAGTAACACATAATTGTGAAGTGAAGCGAAAATGATACATGGTTTTCAAAATTTTAATCAAATAAAAATCTGAAAAGTGTGATGTGCAAAATTATTCAGCCCCCTGTACTCTGTTACCCCTAAATAAAATCTAGTGCAATCAATTGCCTTCAGAAGTCACTTAATTAGTTAATAGCGTCCAGCTATGTGTAATTTAGTCTCAGTATAAATACACCTGTTCTGTGAAGGCCCTAGTGGTTTGTTAGAGAACAATAGTGAACAAACAGCATCATGAAGACCAAGGAACTCACCAGACAGGTCAGAGATAAAGTTGTGGAGAAGTTTAAAGCAGGGTTAGGTTATAACAACATATCCCAAACTTTGAGCATCCTAAGGAGCACTGTTCAATCCATCATCCAAAAATGGAAAAAGTATTCTACAATTGCAAATGTACCAAGACATGGCCATCCACCTAAACTGACAGATCGAGCAAGGAGAGCACTGGTCAGAGAAGCAGCCAAAAGGTCCATGGTCACTCTGGAGGAGATGCAGAAATCCACAGCTCAGGTCAGAGAATCTGTCCACAGGACAACTATAAGTCGTGCACTCCACAATTCTGGCCTTAATTGAAGAGTGGCAAGAAGAAAACCATTGTTGAAAGAAAGACATAAGAAGTGCCATTTGAAGTTTGCCACAAGCCATATAGGGGACACAGCAAACTTGTGGAAGAAGTGAAATTCAACTGGTCATTCAGGAAATTTGGGTTCAGGCAATTGAGTCTATAAATGCAGGTGTCTAATCCATTCACTTACCTGGAACTGTAAACATCTAACATGACCTCCATGTTTGGCCACACGTGTTTTGACACAAGTATCCCTCATATGACCTCTAATTCTCTGTCTCAACTGGTGAATAATTTTCCCCATATAGTTACATGGACATGGGCATACAAGGTACAAAACACCTGTCGTTTTGCAATAAATTAAGTTATGGCTCTCAATCCGCTGACCCATACTTACACTGCAAAAAATTTTCCTAGTTTTAATACACTTGCATTACATTCCTTACATCTAAAAGGTACCAAAGAGTTGTTTGTCCAACCAAGTACCTTTATTCTGTAAAGGCTTAAAGTATATCAATCTATCCCAAAGGTTTTTGCCCTTCTCTAAGTAACTGAAGGTTATTTATTTAATTAGTTTACTTGTATAGTGCAATCATATTCCGCAGCGCTTAACAGACATTGTCAGTCACTTTCCCATATAGGGATCACAATCTACATTCCCTATCAGTATGTCTTTGGAGTATGGGAGGAAACTCACGCAAACACGGGGAGAACATACAAACTCCCTGCAGATGTTGTACTTGGTTGGATTCAAATATCATAATAATATCATCATCTAATAACAAGATCTTTCAGTGCCAATCAAATATTTCTGTCACTTCTGGATGTTTAGAGTCAAACATCTCATTTAGAGTCAGAGTCATTTAAAATCTGGGATAGCATAACCCCCCTGACTTTTGTGCTGTAAACTAATCCTTGGGGGTTTACCTCTCCAAATCAGAGTATTAATTGTCAATCATGTGAAAAATATTATTATCTAACCATTCAGGGGAATTGGATAGCACATGAAGTAGCTGTGACAATACTACAATTTTAGCTTAGGCAATCCTATAAAATATGCCCCAATGGCATTTTATTACATATTTTAATTTTTGTCCTAATTTTTGCCATTGAAGGCAGGACATTAAGGAACACAAAATCCTCCATCCTCTAGTCTCTGTATATGTAAACTCTGTAATAGCATCATTCCTTATCTTTATTGCCAACAGTTCAATAAAACCTGAAAATAGTAAAAGTGATAATGGACAACTCTAGCAAGTTCCTGTCTGCAAAAAAGGGAGACATAGTATCATTAGTTTTAACCTTTGCCAAGGGATCCTTATACAATAACTTAACCCATTCAATGAAACTCTCTGGAAAGTCAAATCTATGCATAGCTTTCCAGAGAAAGGGTCACTTCATACTGTCAAAAGCCTTAGAGATATCCAAAGATAGTACGGAGTAGCTCCCCTCTCTAACCCCATACAACTGAATATTAAAAAAAGAGACAAGGCAAATTATAAGATATTGAACTATTGTTGATATCATGTTTTCCAGTCGGGCAGCAGGAACCCTGGCAACCAGCTTGGCATTAGTGTTCAACAAGGATATACGCTTATGAGCAAAAGGGTAACAATATTTTAAACTCTTGACTTTCGGGCTCCATATCTCACCATCCACTACAGCTTCGAACGTGAGACTACCATCATTTTACAGGGTATCATCTTGGCTCTCTCATACATATATTTGACTATTTAGCATATGATTAGTTATACAGATTCTTGTCATGTAACTGCATTGTTACTGTTTTGCTCCTGGTGATGGAAAAATCTTTTTCTTCTTGTATACCACAAATTACAACCTGTTCTCACATTCCCTAATAGCTTAGTGTGTTATTAGGTTGATTCCCAAGTGAAAGGTCACTGGTTCAAATTGAGGATCAGCCATGAAGAAGATTTTCCAATTTGAAGAGAAATGGCATCATCCAGCTCATTGATAGCAGTCTCTCGGCCAAGAAAATTGCCAAACTGCATCATGTGAGTGCCATGACAGTTGGAACAATACGAAATGAAGTCTGTCCATACATTCAAAAGCCAAGAGATGGATGTCCAGTCAAAATATCAGAATCAACAAGTCAACTCATCACAAGGTCTACCAGTACTAGCGCAACAAACACAGCAGATGAGGTGGCTTGTTTGTTTTGTGAGATCACATACGTCCATGCGAGTACCGTGTGATGTGCATTACACAAGTCTGGAATTCTGGCCCAAAAAAAGGTGAAGAATCCTCGACTTCATAAGAAACATAGGCTCAAGTTTGCAAAAAGGTACAAAAAGTGCAAAGTAGAAGATTGTAAACAGGTGGTTTGGAGCAATGAGATGAAAGTCAATAGACTGGGCTCTGATGGGTGCAAATGGATCTGGAAAAAAACAAGGGAAAAGAAATTGAAGGAACAAGTCATGTTTGGTGGAGGAAGCCGGATGATATGGGGTTGTTTCACAGCCAAAGGCGTTGGATACTTGACCAGGAGTGATTGTGGTCTCAATGCTGAGCTATATGTTAGTATCCTACAAGATGAGTTACTTTGTACACTTGAGTACTATGGGTATGAAAAGGACGACATAGTGTTCCAGCAGGACAACAACCCGAAGCATACGTGGAGATTAGTGAAGAAATGGTACAATGAAGTAGAGGTGCTAGATTAGTCTCCAGACCTCAACCCAATCAACACTTGTGGGTAGAGTTGAAGAGCACTATTCATACCCAAGTGAGTCGACCAACATTGGGAACATGTACAGGAGACCTGGGATCAGATTTCGGTAGAGATATGCTTGAATCTGATCAAGAGCTTGCCCAGAAGGATTCCGCCAGTGTTGAAAGCTAAAGGCGGATTTACAAAATAATAAAAATTAAAATTTGTATTTTTAGGAGCAGAACAGTAACAATGTAGTTACAGTGGGGAAAAAAAAGTATTTAGTCAGCCACCAATTGTGCAAGTTCTCCCACTTAAAAAGATGAGGCTGGCCTGTAATTGACATCATAGGTAGACCTCAACTATGAGAGACAAAATGAGAAAAAAAAATCCAGTAAATCACATTGTCTGATTTTTAAATAATGTATTTGCAAATTATGGTGGAAAATAACTATTTGGTCAATAACAAAAGTTCATCTCAATACTTTGTTATATATCCTTTGTTGGCAATGACAGAGGTCAAACATTTTCTGTAAGTCTTCACAAGGTTGGCACACACTGTTGCTGGTATGTTGGCCCATTCCTCCATGCAGACCTCCTCTAGAGCAGTGATGTTTTGGGGCTGTCGCTGGGCAACACGGACTTTCAACTCCCTCCAAAGGTTTTCTATGGGGTTGAGATCTGGAGACTGGCTAGGCCACTCCAGGACCTTGAAATGCTTCTTACGAAGCCACTCCTTCATTGCCCTGGTGGTGTGCTTGGGATCATTGTCATGCTGAAAGACCCAGTTTCATCTTCTATGCCCTTGCTGATGGAAGGAGGTTTGCACTCAAAATCTCACGATACATGGCCCCATTCATTCTTTCATGGAACAAGTTGTCCTGGTCCCTTTGCAGAGAAACAGCCCCAAAGCACGATGTTGCCACCCCCATGCTTCACAGTAGGTATGGTGTTTTTTGGATGCAGCTCAGCATTCACTCTCCTCCAAACACGACGAGTTGTAGTTCTACCAAACAGTTCTACTTTGGTTTCATCTGACCATATGACATTCTCCCAATACTCTTCTGGAACATCCAAATGCTCTCTAGCAAACTTCAAACGAGCCGGCTATGTACTGGCTTAAGCAGGGGGACACGTCTGGCACTGCAGGGTCTGAGTCCCTGGTGGTGTAGTGTGTTACTGACGATAGCCTTTGTTACGTTAGTCTCAGCTTTCTGCAGGTCATTCACTAGGTCCCCCCAAGTGGTTCTGGGATTTTTGCTCACCATTCTTGTGATCATTTTGACCCCACGGGGTGAGATCTTGCGTGGAGCCCCTGATCGAGGGAGATTATCAGTGGTCTTGTATGTCTTCCATTTTCTAATTATTGCTCCCACAGTTGATTTCGTCACACCAAGCTCCTTGCCTATTGCAGATTCAGTCTTCCCAGCCTGGTGCAGTTCTACAATTTTGTTTCTTGTGTCCTTCCACAGCTCTTGGGTCTTCACCATAGTGGAGTTTGGAGTGTGACTGTTTGAGGTTGTGGACAGGTGTCTTTTATACTGATAACAATGTCAAACAGGTGCCATTACTACAGGTAATGAGTGGAGGACATAGGAGCCTCTTAAAGAAGAAGTTACAGGTCTGTGAGAGCCAGAAATCTTGCTTGTTTGTAGGTGACCAAATACTTATTTTCCACCATAATTTGCAAATAAATTCTTTAAAAATCAGACAATGTGATTTTCTAGGTATGTTTTCTCATTTTGTCTCTCATAGTTGAGGTCTACCTATGATGACAATTACAGGCCTCTTTCATCTTTTTAAGTGGGAGAACTTGCACAATTGGTGGCTGACTAAATACTTTTTTTCCCCACTGTACATGACAAGAATCTGCATAACTAATCATATGCTAAATAGTTGCAAGTCAAATTTCTGTATGAGATAGCCAAGATGATTGTTTATAAAATGATGGTAGTCTCGCGTTCTAAGCTGTAGTGGATGGTGAGATATGGAGCCTGAAAGTCAAAATAAAAAAAAAAAGTTACCTTTTTCCGCATCAGTGTAGGTCTATAAGAATCTATATGGCATGGATCCTTCATGGGCTTAGCCACCACCTTTATAAGTGCCTCCCTCAAAGATACTGGAGGTTACTCAATTTCAATTTCAGAATCTCAAATAGAATACCATCTAAGGGTCTATTCAGATCACGTTTTTACATCAGTTTAACGGATGCAAAAAAAAAAATGGATTAAAAAAACAGACGCAAACGGATGCAAACAGATCGCCGTCTGTTTCCATAGACCATTGTATAAGCAATGCTACCTCCGATGACGCCCCTGCTACCTCTTGTGTCACCCTCTCTACCTCATAGATTGTAAGCGCTTGCGAGCAGGGCTTTCAGTCCCATTGTGTGAATTGACTATTTCTTTGTAATGTATCTTTTTTATCTGTACTTGAACCCTACAAATTGTACAGTACAGCGGAATATGTTGGCGCTATATAAATAAAATGTATTATTGTATTATTATTATTATCAATGTTAAAAGAAAAACGGATCAGTTGTCCATTTTTTTGAAGGACACAAAAACGTAGTATACCATAATTTTGTGTACAGTACAGACCAAAAGTTTGGACACACCTTCTCATTCCAAGAGTTTTCTGTATTTTCATGACTATAAAAATTGTAGATTCACACTGAAGGCATCAAAACTATGAATTAACACATGTGGAATTATATACTTAACAAAAAAGTGTGAAACAACTGAAAATATGTCTTATATTCTAGGTTCTTCAAAGTAGCCACCTTTTGTTTTGATTACTGCTTTGCACACTCTTGGCATTCTCTTGATGAGCTTCAAGAGGTAGTCACCTGGTTTTCACTTCACAGGTGTGCCCTGTCAGGTTTAATAAGTGGGATTTCTTGCCTTATAAATGGGGTTGGGACCATCAGTTGTGTTGTTCAGAAGTCAGGTGGATACACAGCTGATAGTCCTACTGAATGGAGTGTTAGAATTTGTATTATGGCAAGAAAAAAGCAGCTAAGTAAAGAAAAACGAGTGCCATCATTACTTTAAGAAATGAAGGTCAGTCAGTCCGAAAAATTGGGAAAACTTTGAAAGTGTCCCCAAGTGCAGTGGCCAAAACTATCAAGTGCTACAAAGAAACTGGCTCACATGAGGACCGCCCCAGGAAAGGAAGACCAAGAGTCACCTCTGCTGCGGAGGATAAGTTCATCTGAGTCACCAGCCTCAGAAATTGCAGGTTAACAGCAGCTCAGATTAGAGACCAGGTCAATGCCACACAGAGTTCTAGCAGCAGACACATCTCTACAACAACTGTTAAGAGGAGACTGTGTGCAGCAGTCCTTCATGGTAAAATAGCTGCTAGGAAACCACTTCTAAGGACAGGCAACAAGCAGAAGAGACTTGTTTGGGCTAAAGAACACAAGGAATGGACATTAGACCTGTGGAAATCTGTGCTTTGGTCTGATGAGTCCAAATTTGAGATCTTTGGTTCCAACCACCGTGTCTTTGTGCGACGCAGAAAAGGTGAACGAATGGACTCTACATGCCTGGTTCCCACTGTGAAGCATGGAGGAGGAGGTGTGATGGTGTGGGGGTGCTTTGCTGGTGACACTGTTGGGGATTTATTCAAAATTGAAGGAATACTGAACCAGCATGGTTACCACAGCATCTTGCAGCAGCATGCTATTCCATCCGGTTTGCGTTTAGTTGGACCATCATTTATTTTTCAACAGGACAATGACCCCAAACACACCTCCAGACTGTGTAAGGGCTATTTGACCAAGAAGGAGAGTGATGGGGTGCTACGCCAGATGACCTGGCCTCCACAGTCACCAGACCTGAACCCAATCGAGATGGTTTGGGGTGAGCTGGACCACAGAGTGAAGGCAAAAGGGCCAACAAGGGCTAAGCATCTCTGGGAACTCCTTCAAAACTGTTGGAAGACCATTTCAGGTGACTACCTCTTGAAGCTCATCAAGAGAATGCCAAGAGTGTGCAAAGCAGTAATCAAAGCAAAAGGTGGCTACTTTGAAGAACCTAGAATAGAAGACATATTTTCAGTTGTTTCACACTTTTTTGTTAAGTATATAATTCCACATGTGTTAATTCATAGTTTTGATGCCTTCAGTGTGAATCTACAATTTTTATAGTCATGAAAATACAGAAAACTCTTGGAATGAGAAGGTGTGTCCAAACTTTTGGTCTGTACTGTACATCCAAAAAAACGGACAGCAACGGATCCGTTTTTTTTTTTTTTAAATTGATGTCTATGGAAACAGATTGTCATCTGTTTGTATCCATTTGAGTCTGTTTTTTTTAATCAGCTTTTTGCATCCATTAAACTGATGTAAAAAACGTGATTTGAATGGACCCTAACTCTGGAGCCTTATTTGCAGGTCCAGATGATAAAGCCTTTTTAAGTTCCTCAAGACTTATATCAGCCCCAAGCATTTGTTTGACCTGCAGAAAAAGAGGGAAATTTTATCGTGTCCAAATTGTTCCAACTCCACATCCATAGATCTAACACCAGATTGGTAAAATTGGGCAAAATAATTATAAATTATTTCATTTATCTCCAGCTGGCCTCTTTTCAGAGGACCAGCAGGGGAATAAATAGAACAGATATGATTACCATGGTTTTGATTATTTATAAGTAAAGAAATAAAAGCCCTTGTTCAACCTTCAGCTCCATATTTAACATTACATTGCTTTCTCAAGCAAGAACTCTTTATACTTTAAGTGAGAATCATTAGACTTTTCATAAGCGACAAGACATTTACAAGAATATTCAGCTTCATTAGCTATTACCTTCTTCTTAAGAATCTTCTCCTCCTTCCACACAGTTGATTTGTAACCTTGAATCTTCTGATAATACAAGCCTCTAATAAAGGCCTTCAATGAGTCCCACACAATATACGCAGACGCAGTGCCCTTATTATCTTTAATAAACAAATAAATCTCTTCGCTAAGTTTTCTGGAATTTAAAAGCCAGATTTAATCTTATATAGAATCCATAGAATCCTATGTCCGATCTTAACATCCACCAAGACCAGAGAGTCATCTGAAATTCCATGCACTGTGTATTTAACTTTCGCAAACCATTGGTATCATTCCTTCATTGCCCAAAACCAAACTTATCCATGATAAGGAATTAAATGATGCAGAAAAACAAGAATAAATATGTAAATGCGGATTTGCCCCTCGCCATATATCGAATAGCCCAAGCTCCTGAAGCAGCTTTTGCAAACCAAGGTTTCTGCAATAAATAAAGAAAAAGATCAGTAAGGTGAGTTTCTGCTGCATAAATTATGGCTGGGTTATAATTTTTTATCAAATATCTTATAATAATAACTTATATTTTATAAAATATCAAAATAGCTACCCTCTTAGTCTTGTTCTCAGCACTACGTACATTCCAAAAAAGAATACTCATTTAAGTAATATTCAAAGAAAGAAAAACTGACTAAATGTTAGTTAAAACTGTTAAAAAAGTTAACTCCAAGCTATCAATCTCTGCTTTACAGTTTTCATGTAAATGTGGACGATGGACTGTGAAATGGTCAGTTCATGTAATTTTTCTAATATATTTTTTTTTTTTTTTGGCTGAAGCCTTGCTACATTTAAAAGAGATTGAATTGACTGACTGCTGGCTGACGCTGATGTGGATATATGTTGCAAGTTAATTAGTTCTGCTACAATTGCATCAATATGTTTTGTGAGAACTTTACACCCCCCCCATAACTTTTTTCGATTTTTGATTCCCCACCCCCCCCATAACTTTTTTTTTTGCTCACAGAGCCATATGAGGGATTAATGTTTGAGAGACAAATTGTTTTTCATAATGGTACCATTTATTATACTGTATAATGTACTGGTAAGCTGGAAAAAATTCTGAATTGGGTGGAATTGGAGGAAAGGTACACTAGTGGACTTTCTTATAGGCTTCGTTTTTACGGAGCTCACTCTGCAATCAAAATTACATGTTTCTTGTATTCTATGTTTCGGTACAATTCCGATGATACCAAATTTTTATAGTTTTATTTACATTTTAACCCCATAAAGATGTAAAACTATGAAAAAAAAATTTTTTTTCTTAAAGTTGCCATATTCTAATACCTATAACTTTTTTTATAATTCTGTACACGGGAATGCATAGGGCTTTCTTTGCGTGACCAGGTGCACTTTTTAGTTATACTATTTTGGGGAATGTCTATTGATTTGATCACTTTTTATTATAATTTTTATCAGAGGCAAAACAACGATAAAACGGCGGTTCTGCACTTTTTTTTTCTGGTATGGCATACACTATACGGGAAAAATATTTTTGTAGGTTTGTAGACCGGTTGTTTTCGGACACAGGGATACCTAATGTGTATGTGTTTCACAGTATTTAAGTACATTTATATGTGTTCTAAGGAAAGAGGGATGATTTGAATTCTTAATATTTGCTCCGGATGCTGGCGATCCCATGCGCTGCTGGCAAAATGGCTCCTCGGTCAACTTTGACCGAGGTGTCAGGGGGTTAATTCCCGCAATCAGTGAGGGCACTGATGTCGGGCATTAGTGCCAGTCTCTGCTGTATAATACAAGCTTCTAAGCTCCTGAGCGGCTGGCATATTTAAATATGTATGGCGGATGTCGGGAAGGGGTTAAAAAGTGCTTGAAGTGACTGGCAATATATATATATATATTTTTTTTTAAATAATTGTAGCTGCCGCTACTAAAACAAACACAGTCATTAATGATTTAACAGGTCAGATTTCTGAAGTTAAGATGGATATATCTCTGATGAAAGCAGATATGAGTAAATTTAAGGCTAAGGTCCCACGTTGCGGAAAAGCTTTTTGTTGTTGCAGATTTCACTGTTGTTTTTTTTAGTCAAAGCCAAGAATGGACTGAGCAGAAGGGAGAAGTATAAGAGCCTCCTAGTTATTTCCCATGCCTTCTGTAGCCACTACTAGTTTTGATACAAAAAATGCAGCAAAATCTACAACAACGTGGGGCCTCAGCCTAGGGATCATGTAGAGGCTGCAGAAACAAGAATGAGTGTAGACAAAGAAGCTAATCAGAAAGCCAAACCACGGCGGAAAGATGAAGCTCTGCTTCTTTATACTTTCCACAAGGCCACATTTAGGCTAAGGCCCCACACAGCGATTCGCTGCCAAAAAAATGCTGCGGAAAAGACTGCAGCGAAAACACATTTTTTCCACAGCATTTTTCACAGAAAGTCAGCTGAGCTTCCCTCTATATATCTATACGGAAAAAGCCAGCGTTTTCATAGGTTTAAATAACATGCTGCGATTTACAAAAATGCATCAGTTTTTTAAAACGCAGCATTTCTGCTGCAGATTTTTTTCAGCAATGTGTGGATGGGATTAGCCAGAATCCCATCCACTTTGCAGGTACTGTAGTACGCAGAGTTTTTTTGCTTCTGCTCCTATTCTGCACCATTCAGATATCATCAAACATTTTTTTTCAGGCAGTGGATGCCTACTGACTTGGTGCTGGTGCGGTTCTATCATGGAAGAGTTCTAAAGGAAAGACTGTAACCTGCGGTTACTTCTTGAAGTTGTTCTCCTCTGTTAAGAGGAAATGTTGGACATTGGGAGTTGCTAGCCATAAAATTGGTTCTGCAAAAGGGTAGGTGTCTTCTTGAAAGGGTCTTGCATCCAGCTTTGCCTGCTGTCTCCTCTTCTCACTTCCTGTATTCTTCAACAAGCTAAAGGGCAGGACACTATGAAGAACTCAGTAGATATACAGTGGGGAAAAAAGTATTTAGTCAGCCACCAATTGTGCAAGTTCTCCCACTTAAAAAGATGAGAGAGGCCTGTAACTGACATCATAGGTAGACCTCAACTATGAGAGACAAAATGAGAAAACAAATCCAGAAAATTACATTGTCTGATTTTTAAAAAATTTATTTGCAAATTATGGTGGAAAATAAGTATTTGGTCACTTACAAACAAGCAAGATTTCTGGCTCTCACGGATCTGTAACTTCTTCTTTAAGAGGCTTCTCTGTCTTCCACTCATTACCTGTAGTAATGGCACCTGTTTGAAATTGTTATCAGTATAAAAGACACCTGTCCACAACCTCAAACAGTCACACTCCAAACTCCACTATGGTGAAGACCAAAGAGCTGTGGAAGGACACCAGAAACAAAATTGTAGACCTGCACCAGGCTGGGAAGACTGAATCTGCAATAGGCAAGCAGCTTGGTGTGAAGAAATCAACTGTGGGAGCAGTAAGTAGAAAATGGAAGACATACAAGACCACTGATAAACTCCCTCGATCAGGGGCTCAACGCAAGATCTCACCCCGTGGGGTCAAAATGATGACAAGAACGGTGAGCAAAAATCCCAGAACCACACTAGTGAATGACCTGTAGAAAGCTTGGCCTAATGTAACAAAGGCTACCGTCAGTAACACACTACGCCGCCAGGGACTCAGATCCTGCAGTGCCAGACGTGTCCCCCTGCTTAAGCCAGTACATATCCGGGCCTGTCTGAAGTGTGCTAGAGAGCATTTGCATGTTCCAGAAGAGTATTGGGAGAATTTCATATGGTCTGTTGAAACCAAAGTAGAACTGTTTGGTAGAAACACAACTCGTTGTTTTTGGAGGAGAGTGAATGCTGTGTTGCATCCAAAGAACACCATACCTACTGTGAAGCATGGGGGTGGCAACATCATGCTTTGGGGCTGTTTCTCTGCAAAGGGACCAGGACAACTGATCCGTGTACATGAAAGAATGAATGGGGCCATGTATCGTGAGATTTTGAGTGCAAACCTCCTTCCATCAGCAAGGGCATTGAAGATGAAACGTGGCTGGGTCTTTCAGCATGATAGTGATCCCATGCACACCGCCAGGGCAACGAAGGAGTGGCTTCGTAAGAAGCATTTCAAGGTCCTGGATTGGCCTAACCAGTCTACAGATCTCAACCCCATAGAAAACCTTAGGAGGGAGTTGAAAGTCCGTGTTGCCCAAAACATCACTGCTCTAGAGGAGATCTGCATTGGAGAATGGACCAACATACCAGCAACAGTATGTGCCAACCTTTTGAAGACTTACAGAAAATGTTTGACCTCTGTCATTGCCAAAAAGGATATATAACAAAGTATTGAGATGAACTTTTGTTATTGACCAAATACTTATTTTCCACCATAATTTGCAAATAAATTCTTTAAAAATCAGACAATGTGATTTTCTGGATTTGTTTTCTCATTTTGTCTCTCATAGTTGAGGTCTACCTATGATGTCAATTACAGGCCTCTCTCATCTTTTTAAGTGGGAGAACTTGCACAATTGGTGGCTGACTAAATGCTTTTTTCCCCACTGTAGATATTTACCATGAGAGATTATTTATTATCATTACTAGAAATCTAATATAAATGCAGATCAAATATAAATATGCACTGTAAATGTATATTACATTACACATGTTTGGTGAGAAAAAAAAAAATGCTTCTAGGACAGACAACATTCTTGCAGTAAACCAATGTCATCTTTATCCAAGCCTGTATCAGCAAACTGCAATTAACTGAACTGATTGTTCTGACTTCAGAGCTGTATATAACAATTGTCAGTGGAAGGTGGACGCCTTACAGTGCTGATGTCACACATTATATAAGATGCTGAGGGCAGGATCACTACATGATCCAAAGCAATTACTCCATTTTTTCTGTAATACACAGCCACAAAAGTTGCAATAGAACTAGAGAGTAGAAGAGTCTATCATAACAGTAGAAGACATCGAACACAGTTTAGTCAGATTTAATAAATTCAATTACAGGCAGATAATCAAGAGTGAAGATGAGAGAATAGGGAGAATATCTGCACTGTGCTGTGTGATCCTGACTGCTACAGTGCAGACACTGGACAGTTAACTCTTTAATTGCAAATAAACTAATTTTGTTAAGTTTGTTTTGCATTAGAGTAGTTTGATCTGTAACTGTCGATACAATGTCTTACATTGTTTTTGTTGACACCATCAGTGAAAAATCTTATGTTAAGAGTATTTTTGGGCAAGAGGTTAATCTTTTTTGGTTACATACATATAAACTGCCATTCTAACAGCAACACAGTGATTCCACTTGTGCTAATCTGAAAAATCTCTGCTTGGTAAGGGGTATTTTTTGGTTACTTAATAAACAGTGACACAGCCTGCTTATCTATAAAAAATCTCTTTTTGTTAAGTAAACAGATGATGCCTGCTACTTCTAAACAGCCGAACCTCCTCTTTTGCAGCCTGGACCATCACATTTTTCCATGAATAAAAAAAACAAAAAAACAAAGTTAGATTGAAAAAGGCATTGAATATCTTTCAGTGCCAATGCCATTTTGATTTCACATCTGCTCCCATGAATAGATTATTTTTGATGATTTTTTGTTTTGGAAAGTGAATTCTTCTTCATCACTTTTCAACTAGAAACACAGCCACTTTTTCTCACAAATAAGTCTATAGCATTTACAAGTCATCAAAACGAGCTAATTTTTCTATGAAACATTTGCTTTTTGCAATATAACCACCATGTGTGTGTAAAAAAAACACAGGCAAGAACCTTTCCCCCAAAAAGGGTAATTATTGGAGTGTTTTAAATGTTAAAATCAAGTGGCAGCGCATTGTATGGTTAAACTAGGAATTTATATCCACAGTTTAACATTCATTTTTTCCATTTTCATTTTTGTTTTTTATGTTCGTTCACTTCCCCAGTATAATGATAGCAGTGTTTGTGGGGATTACAGTAGCGGCTGCCACAGGGCTCCGGGCCCCATAATGTCCCGGGCCCTGTGGCAGCCGCTACCGCTGCTACCCTGGTATTTACGCCCCTGGTTGACAGTCTGTCACAAATTTTTCTTTAAATTCTGTAGTTGCTACTGCCAAACTGTTGGTATAATAACACATTTGCTTCTTTCAATACCAATGCCATGTTGGTACAGCATTCTGGTCCCAAAAAGGGATAATTTTTGGTGGCTTTTTCTGAAGCCTGTTGCACTTTCTAGTCTCGAAAATAGGCTAATTGTTGTATAAATTCATTGCTTTTGCGATTATAACTACAACAGGCTAAAATCTGTACATGAAGAAAAGTATAAAGCAAGTACAAGAAGCTAATTTCTGAAACATTTTTGTGATGATTAAGGGGACTTCCATATATGTATCTCTGTACAATTATGTATCTGGCTGACCCCTTATACCCCCACACCATGTGTTCCAACTTCCCCCTCAGCTCGGTTACTCTGAGCTGGGTCCCTGTTGTGGGTTAATTACCATCCCTTTGTTATATTGCTCTGAGTAATTAACACTCCTTTTCAAGTGCCCTACCTCTCCCCAGGAGATTTCCTGATGAACCACAGCCACACTAGACAGTTTGGCACCAATTATACATCAGAGAGATCATAGTTTTATGCCCATATCTCAAAAGGGGGGCACCTCACAGTTACTCCAATAAATTCTGTGGGTGCCCCATAGAAAGGCGCACGCGGTCAGCCCAAACATGGAGCCGTTGTGAGCCCAAGGCAGGGAACACACAAATGCAAACCATGCGGATAGCACATGGTCTTCTGCCCTTTACCCTGCTAGGATCACCTGCTGCTGGACGTTCATAAGACAAGTGCCCTGGCTCAACACCTGGAGGCCAGAGAAACCATCACAAGCTGGTGTTGGTAATATATATTCTTTTCTTTCTGTTATTCCCATTTTTATTTTATGTACCGTGTTATGCTGTTTTCACTTGTATCTGCTTGTTAATCGCTTCATGTATTCTATGTATGTGTTAAGTGTCTAGTGCCGACCCATTTAGGGGTTAATAAATATATAAAATTTAGAAGGCCTGTTTTGCGTATTATCCTCTATTGGACCAGCACATTCACGGAAAGTGGGTGTGAGGTAATCGAAGCGATCTCAGGTAGGCCAGAAGCGAGTTCTGGTAGGACGGGATCCTTCACAATTTTTAATGTTAAAAAGCATAAAGGAAAGTGGCAGCACAGTGTATAGTTAAATTAGTAGTTTCTATTCACTGCTTACTGTTGCTATCCATTTTCCCATAGGCATACATGTCAGTTTGCCTTAGAGAGCTAGAAATGGGCTAGATAGAGTCCTAGGAGCCCTGAGAGTGTCATACACTATGTTTTAAGTCTATTACAGATTTGTTGCTAATTTATTAGATCCAAAACAAATCTTTTGACCAAAACAAATCTTCAGAGCTTTGCCCATCTCTAGTAAGCATCCTCCCGTATTCTCTCCAAGAGATAGAGTCTAGTTGTCTTTTAAAAATATTCACGTGAAAATCCCAATTTATACTCATACCATAGTCTGATTTAGTCCACCAGGACTCTAGAACCCTAACCTCACACTGGCAGTATTTACAGGTACATCTCAATAAATTAGAATATCTTTGAAACGTTTATTTCAGTAATTAAAAAAGTGATCTCCTATATTTTCTAGATTCTTTACACACAGAGTGTTCTATTTCAAGTGTTTTATTTCTGTAAATGTTGATAATGGATTACAGGTAATGAAAACCAAAATCTAAGAAAATTAGTATACTGTAAAAAAAAGTTCAGTATTGTAAATTCAGTGTGCCATCTGCCAAGGTTTCCTAAGCCTTTAAATGGTCCCTCAGTCTGGTTCAGTAGGACACACAATCATGGAAGACGGTGATTATGAATTGAATTACTGAAATGAATGAATGTTTCAAAGATATTCTAATTTATTGAGATGCTCCTGTACAACTGCATTATTTGTATGCTGTCCTGAAAGAAAAACGCAAAACCTACACAGACTGATGTCTCCATTCGAGCACTTGTGTTTCCTCCACCATACCATCCTGACCTATCTCAGTCATCTACATTTTGTTCTCTGATAATAACAATGATCTGCTACTTGCTTTTACTACGGGCTTGGAGAGGGAACTTGGGACTGCCTTTCCAGTGAATGTGTGGCTCTCTGCCTTCAAGTCGTGTCATAAATTCTCTGTTTCTTCTCCTTCCTCCCGGAAGGTTCACTCCTCTCTCTGGTCCCGGGGGTCTTCAAGGAGTAACAGGCGCGATGTAAATGAAGTCACTACAATCAGAAACAAAGTCGGACATGAAGGACTTTGGCTTCGCAGCACAAAGGGTGTAAGCGCACACCTGCGCATTGCTTTAAAAATCCATTCAAATGAATAGGTTTTTAACCAATGCGTCGCTAACCTGTCGGTATCCGATGCCGATTCCGTTGCCCGAGATTTTCACTCCGATTGGCAGCGGACGGACTCAAACGCAGGTGTGAACCCACCCTAAGGCATATTTGTCTAAAGGAGGAAACCCCTTTTCCTAAGGTGTTTTCCTTCTAAACTAGACCCCTTAATTATTACATCTCAGACCAGACTAAAAAAAAAATTCAGACCCCAGTATACTTTTGAGACCTATTCTCTGTGTGGGTCTTCACAGTCCTCTAAGTATTTACTTTTTATAATATTTTTTTTTTTTTTTGCAAAATCTTGGATTTTTTTTTAAAGGGGTTAAAACGGAAAATAAACTATATAAATGTAGTATCACCATAATTGTACCGACCCATAGAATACAGATGACATGATGTTTTGGCTGTATAGTAAGAGGTGCAAAAAGTAAGCCCATAAGAAAGCCCCATTCTGAATTTTTTTCCCAGCTTCCCAGTACATTGTACGGAATATTAAATGGTACCACTACGAAGTACAATTTGTCCCACAAACAGCTTTGTGAACGAAAAAAAAATTAAAAAACGTTATGGCCTTTGGAAGTCTGATGCACTTATCCACTCTCCTCAGCAAGTATATGCAAATGCTTCTGCGGCCCATATATTGTTTAACCACAAGGCGGCACTGTTGGTCCACACTTGCAGACTACAGGTGCATCTCAATAAATTAGAACATCTTTGAAAACGTTCATTCACTTCAGTAATTCAGTAATTCAATTCATAATCAGCGTCTTCCATGATTGTGTGTCCTATTGAACCAGACTGAGGGACCATTTAAAGGCTTAGGAAACCTTGGCAGGTGACACACTGAATTTACAATACTGAACTTTTTCACAACATTCTAATTTTCTTAGATTTGGGTTTTCATTACCTGTAATCCATAATCAACATTTACAGAAATAAAACACTTGAAATAGAATACTCTGTATGTAAAGAATCTAGAAAATATAGGAGGTCACTTTTTTAATTTAATTACTGAAAGAAATAAACGTTTCTTTGCTTTGTACTGTGAGTTTACTACTGCCTGGTGACTGTTAACCTTTTTTTGTACAAGAGGTTCTATTGATTAAGGTATCTCCTATGGATTATTCTAATACGTTATCCAGTCTCATGGAATGTTATATTGATAAAACAAAATCCTTAATAAAAGGAAAGGGTGCCTAAGAAAAAGCAAAGCACAAAGCAAAAGCCGCCTTCTCCTGATTTGACCAATGAATCCTCGGCCTCAGAATCTTCTATACTGCAGGCGACGGTGCAAGCCATCTCCAATATCTTAAAGCCTGCTATTGGACAACATGTTGTTTCAATTTAACGACTCCCTAGAAAAGATAGCCTCCGAGGTTTACAGACCATGGCAAACTCTTACTAGATGTTGAGCAGCGAATATCTGACCTGGAGGATTCTCGTTGTACTAGAGATACCCAATTGGATGAGGCTATGGTTACTATCTAAGCTCTGCGGGATAAAATAGATCACTTGGAGAACCACAGTCACAGAAATAATCTTAGACTTATAGGGGTACCAGAGTCAAACCTATGACTTAATATGTTTTACTTCTGAATGACTTCCTACAGCGCTCCATCTTCTTTCAGAATCCACAGCATTAGTGGTAGAAAGGGCACACAGGATTGGAGTGGTTTCTAAAGAACCACCTGCCAGACCTCGACTTGTCATATTTAAATTGTCAAATTATCAAGACAAAGTGAGGCTCATGGATGCCTGTAGGAAGCATCAACCCCTACAATATGAAGGACATACGCTCCTTCTTTTTCAAGATTTCTCTGCAGCTGTGACAGCTAAGTGGAGGGTCCTTGCTCCAGGATGCAAGCTTATCGTAGTCAGGCTTTGGCAAGGCCCGTAAGAAGTTGACTACAATAAAGTTCTCTGTCAATACAGTTTTCAGAATAAACATGACACAAATATCATATTCAGAATGTATTATGTTTCACTATTTCAGGAATTGATATTATTAAGGGAAATTACTTCCCCAGATATTTCCTAATAAGTGATTGGCAGCTTTCAGTAAAGATAGATAACCTTTCTTTATATACGGTATTTCATTTTAATAGATTGTGAAATGTAAGTTAGCACCTTCACTCAGTTTCTTATTTGTACCTTTCATTTTTTGCAGGGCTTTCATCTATTCTGCTTTTACAAGAGGAAGACCGATACCTTTATACATAGTAGTTATGGCTGTGGCATTTTGTTTTTACAATGGTTTCTTACAAAGTTACTGCATGGTATATGTTGCTGCATACCCCAAAGATTGGTATATGGATATTCGATTTCAAATAGGTAAACGTATAGAGTCAATCTGAATCTATCTTTTTTAATCTAATCTTTCTATCTCTATTAAAATATATTATTATTATTATTATTATTATTATTATTATATTGTTTTACATAGCTTATATCTGTATTCCAATTTCAGGGGTTGTCATGTTCTTCCTTGGAATGGGTATTAACATACATAGTGACCATATTCTTCGGAAATTGAGAAAGCCAACTGAAGTCTCTTACAAGATTCCACAAGGTAACATATGATTAGAGTAATACACCCAATATCGGAAAACTAATTTAGATTTAATGTACTAAATTAAAAGGTTTTATTATTAAGCAGACATCCATTCAGTCTAGTAACACTAATTACATTTCTTTTTCTTTTTTCAATTCAAATGTTTATTATAGTTTTATAATAATACAAGAAGGTCCAAATCAGACAAATGATAAAAAAATATAAACATACAAACATAAACAATGCAGACCGGAACCACCCGGGGGTCCCCAAGACAGACCCAGCTGGCAAGGTTAACAAAACTCAACTTTTTTCTGCATCTGGCATAAAATAGATATATATATATATATATATATATATATATATATACGTAATTTTGTAGTGCTGATAAGGAGAAACATAAAGAGTTATCTGGATTTGCTGAGATGGAAATAATGGCTCTTTAGTCCGAAACTCTAGGGTAGAACTTATGGGAATAGCCGAGCAGTGCCGCTATATGCTGTTTCTCTAACTCACATAGAGATGAATGGGAGCTATGAAAACAGCGTAGCAAATTCAGCTATGCTGTTCCCATAAGGCCCCTTGCAGACGACCGTGGTGTAGTTCAGTATGCTATCTGGGGTTTGAATGAATGGGGCCGCAGAAGCATGGCTGGTGCATGTGTGGCACACGGAGGACATCACGGGCAGCAGACTGTCGTTTGCAAAGGGGCTAAGTCTGGATCTACGGAGATGGTGTAGCTCAGCTGTACTATGCTGATTTTTATTTAAGTTAACAAAAAGGTTTGTGAAAGTAAGAGTTAACAGGTAAACAGGTAAATTATTGAATAAACGGACTGAACATTCCTGAGGCAAGACCCTTATATGTGGATCACTGTATTAGAGAAAAGTAACACAACATTTGCGTATGGTAGGCATGTAAGCAGTCTTAAAAAAAAAGCTTAAATGAAAAACTAACTATAAGGAGCCACTATGGCTCAATTAAATGAAAAAAAAGGAAGAAGGGACAAACCATTATTAGAGACAGTTCAGGACGGAGGAGTAGTGGTGAGGTGCTTATCTGCTTTCCCCCCACTGATTGGAGTCTGTATCAGGACATCTAACTTTTACAGTATAATGGCTACGTCCCATACTGACTTTTTCTCTGAGAAGCAGAAGGAAACTCTAAATAATATCCCTGCGTCTTATTGTTTCTGATTGTTTCTAAAGGGCATAAGGGATTGTTTATAAAGGGCATAAGGGAGCACCTTTAGTGCACAGAGCTTTAGTGCCCCCCCTCAGCTAGGGTCTTGCTCCAGGTCATGTTTGTTTGACGTCCATAATCTTCAATTGAGGTTTGAAAAAAGGGTAGATAAAAGAGTCTTCCACAACATTAATGTGGACCTTACAGCTGACCACTCGGCTCATTTGACTCATACATGCATGGCCACTAACCACCATTTGGGGGAGCATGCCTCTTCAGGTGCCTTTGCTCCTGGGTTCCCTGAACTTTCCCAGAAAGTACAGTAGACTTGGATTCCGAAGTAGTTACTCACTACCCTTCTTCTTCTCAGGCTAGGTTCACACCTGCGCCTGTTCTACATTCGAGAGTTCTGTCCCCGAATCCGCTTAAAAAATGCGGAGAGAAAAGTCCTGCTTTTTAAGTGGATTAGGTTTCCGTTCTTCAGGTCCCCAAGCGTTGTGAACCTAGCGTAAGTTGTTTTCACAACAGTAGGCAGTTTCCATTACACTTGAGGGAAATTGTTCAGCTTGCCTCTCACTCTACCTTATTTAAAGAGGACCAGCTTGTGCAAAGGAATTTCATTTGGATCCTTGAAATTTTTGGGCTATTTTTTTTTTCTACAACAGCTGCATTAATTCAAGGTGTGTGGTGAGTTGTTGGAAATTTTTTATCAATCAGTGATTGTGGGGGCAAGAACGATTAATGTTAAAAAAACATTGATAAGTTGATTAAAAAGCCCGGCTTTGTGTTGGGGCACCAGCTTGATAATTGAGAGACAAATGTGCAGCAGAGGATTCTAAGGAGATTTAATTTTATTAGAGGCAATCTATTGCACCCTGGACCTTCTGACTCAGCAAAGTTTTTTCAGAGGAAGGTTCATCTATTTGCGTTGTGGAAAGGAAAGGTTCAGAAGATCATTTTTTCCTTCAGTGATCTCATTCTTTACCAATTCATTAAATGTTTAGGGTGTTTTCTATATTGTTTTCTATTTATTGAATTTAATACTATATGTGAATTATGATACGTGTTGCATGACTAGCATAGTCTTCTACTACAAGTGTTACATAGAACCATTGAAAACATGGAGCCATTCTCCTTGGGATCAATAAAATATTTTATTCTAGCCATCAGCTGAAACAAAGTAGCTGCCTCCCTGGCAAACAAAGCACAGTTCATAGGAATCTATAGCATGGAAATGGTTTTTGTTCTAGGGAAATAAGTAGTCTGCTGGTAGCAGTATAGGTCAGTAGTGGCAGTCTCTTTATGTCCTCATGTCATGCAAAGAGCTAGAAGTTAACTGTTCAGTCCCAAGCCAAGTCTAAAAAGTAGAATCTACAGTTTCAGTTGAAAGTTTGTCTATGAATGTTTCATTAAAGATGTTTTTTATGGTTCTCAAGTGAAGTAGCCCCACGACTTTAGGGTCTTACACATTCACTCTAGGCGTAATTGCGTAAAGGCGTAATGAAGAGGTTTACTTGTTCAAGTAAAGTGTTCAGGAGAATTTTACTGTCATGGAAATATGTTTTATTCCCTGACACTTAAATCACGCCTCCTATCAAATTTCTGAGGTAGCGTCATGATCTTGTGACTACTGAAGTGGAAGTGGCCTTTGTTTATTAGATAAATCTGTCCTATTTGCCTAGAACAAAAACTGTTTGCAGGTCATAGATTCCTGCAACCTGTGCTTTTCTACACCCAACCAGGATGGAAGGTAGTCTATGAACTCCAACTTGACCCCAGGTAATGTGAAAAACACATACTGGTGTCCTGACAGGAGTCAGGGCTGTGTTTGATGCTTCTGTGTCATGTTGTATATAAATCAAGCTTCTTCTAAAAGTAACCTGACAAGTGTCATTATTCAGCAGAACGGGAGTGAAGTGAGGGGGAAGTGAACCTGTCAGGAAATAGGAGGTTGTTAAATAAATGAGGATCTTACCAACCCTATGCCAGGCTATCTTACTGCAGATGTCATTAGACAAGAAGTTAGCCTGTGTGCTACAGTTCCTTAGCCATACAGAGGTCAGATGTCACTATTATTTCTATAGGCATTGGGGGAATGTCCTTGTGCAGCATCTGACGTCTCCCTGGATGTTTTGTTTTTTAGCACCAACCATTTCACAATTGTGTTTCACAATACAATTATATATATGTTGGAGCACAAAAAGGACATTCTTACTATTTAATTGACATAATGGTGGGCATTATTATTGTGTGAGAAAGTAAGAGAAGTATAATTACTAGGTGTGACCTAAAAGGGGTACTACTGTGGGTATGGAAAGTATTCAGACCCTCTTTGTTTCATTGCAGCCATTTGCTAAAAGCAAAAAAGTTCATTTTATTTCTCATTAATGTACACTCAGCACCCCATCTTGACAGAAAAAAAACAGAAATGTAGATATTTTTGCAAATTTATTAAAAAAGAAAAACTAAAATATCACAGGGTCGTAAGTATTCAGACCCTTTGCTCAGTATTGAGTAGAAGCACCCTTTTGAGCTAGTACAGCCATGAGTCGTCTTGGGAATGATGCAACAAGTTTTTCACATCTGGATTTGGGGATCGTCTGCCATTCTTCCTTGCAGATCCTCTCCAGTTCCATCAGGTTGGATGGTGAACGTTGGTGGACAGCCATTTTCAGGTCTCTCCAGAGATGCTCAATTGGGTTGAGGTCAGGACTCTGGCTTGCCAGTCAAGAATGGTCACAGAGTTGTTCCGAAACCACTCCTTTGTTATTTTAGCTGTGTGCTTAGGGTCATTGTCTTGTTGGACGGTGAACCTTCGGCCCAGTCTGAGGTCCAGAGCACTCTGGAAGAGGTTTTCTTCCAGGATATCTCTGTACTTGGCCGCATTTATCTTTCCTTCAATTGCAACCAGTCGTCCTGTCCCTGCAGCTGAAAAACACCCCCATAGCATGATGCTGCCACCACCATGTTTCACTGTTGGGATTGTATTGGGCAGGTGATGAGCAGTGCCTGGTTTTCTCCACACATACCACTTAGAATTAATGCCAAAAAGTTCAATCTTTGTCTCATCAGACCAGGGAATCTTATTTCTCATAGTCTAGGAGTCCTTCATGTGTTTTTTGGCAAACTCTATGCGGGCTTTCATATGTCTTGCACTGAGGAGAGGCTTCCTTCGGGCCACTCTGCCATAAAGCCCCGTCTGGTGGAGGGCTGCAGTGGTAGTTGACTTTGTGGAACTTTATCCCATCTCCCTACTGCATCTCTGGAGCTCAGCCACAGTGATCTTTGGGTTCTTCTTTACCTCTCTCACCAAGGCTTTTCTCCCACGATTGCTCAGTTTGGCTGGACGGCCAGGTCTAGGAAGAGTTCTGGTCGTCTCAAACTTCTTCCATTAGGATTATGGAGGCCACTGTGCTCTTAGGAACCTTGAGTGCTGCAGAAATTCATTTGTAACCTTGGCCAGATCTGTGTCTTGCCACAATTCTGTCTCTGAGCTCCTTGGGCAGTTCCTTTGACCTCATGATTCTCATTTGCTCTGACATGCACTGTGAGCTGTGAGGTCTTCTATAGACAGGTGTGCGCCTTTCCTAATCAAGTCCAATCAGTTTAATTGAACACAGCTGGACTCCAATGAAGGAGTAGAACCATCTCAAGGAGGATCAGAAGGAAATGGACAGCATGTGAGTTAAATATGAGTGTCACAGCAAGGATCTGAATACTTATGACCATGTGATATTTCAGTTTTTCTTTTTTAACAAATTTGCAAAAATATCTACATTTCTGTTTTTTTTTCTGTCAAGATGGGGTGCTGAGTGTACATTAATGAGAAATAAAATGAACTTTTTTGCTTTTAGCAAATGGCTGCAATGAAACAAAGAGTGAAAAATTTAAAGGGGTCTGAATACTTTCCATACCCACTGTATTCAAAGGACCATGCCTTTGTGGCCATAAACTGATGAAGCAATGCAGAGATAATCATCTTTTTATAGATAGGCAGATCAGCCTGCAAGTGCACTGAGGGCAGGCCTGACTTACCAAATTTGCCTACAGTTTCAAGTGATCAGGCTCTCCTCTGAGAAGTCACCCCTATTATCTATGATTAACATTTTTCAGATTCTGCCTGCGTCACAGCCAGTGTTGGACTGGGATGTCTAAGGCCCACCAGTGGAATTGTTTCTAGGGGCCCACTATAAGGACCCCTGCAGATTAGCAGTACTGAAACGTGTTGGGAGCCATGCTGCTCACCCGCCATACGATGTGCACCACTGCAATACCTAAACCCACTGCTACACCCTGTATGGCAAGTGAACAGTGTGGCTCCTAGAATTGTTATCATTACCTGTAGCTGCACTGTCCTGGAAAAACTGATCTGAAGAGGTCCTGGCTGTTGTATCATCTCAGATGTAATATTGATGGCCTGTCCTATGGACAGGCCATCAATATTAGAAAGATGGATAAATCCTTTAAAGAGGTTGTCCAGGAATTGGAGCAACCCATGTGGTGAGCAGGAGGTGTAAAATAAATAAAAAAGCATACTCACCTGTCTCTGGCGCTCCATTGTCCGCAGCCAGTGTCCATTCAGACTCGTGCTGGGAGTCCTGCACCTCATATGATCACTAAGACCAATTAGGTACAGGATTTCCAGAAATGAGGCACTGCCATGAGACCAAGCAGACACAGGCAGGGGACAACATGGTGCTGGGGACAGGTGAGTATGCTTTTTTTTTTTTTATTTTTTTTTTTTTTACACCTCCCAGGCGGCCACCACAGTAGTCGCTCCAATTTATGGACAACCTCTTTTAAGGGGTTGTCTGGGCCAAATTTTTCTATGGCTACTTCACTGGTCCCCCATACTGTATGGGGAACAGTGATGGGGCCATTATATTGCGTGGGAGCAGTGATGGGTGCTAACATGCGGTGCGAGGGACAGTAAACTGTGTGGGGCATATTAAAGGGGTTGTCTAAGGTTAATTTTTTTTTATGGCCTATGCTCAGACCCAACTTTCAACAGACCCAGAGCATCTGGAGCTGCTGGCGTTGTAGTTATCAGAGTGGTCACTGAAATTGAAAGATTTGGGGGCAAAATAGGGGGAAATGTTGTTTTTTGTTTGCGTGGTTAAGTTGTACTTACCTTTCATACTGCTGGTCTGGGCTCCTATGCAGAAACCCGCCGCCATGTCAGTACGTCAGTGACGCTTGCAGCAACAAGCTGCAACTGGATTGGTTCCAAACAGAGGCGTAGCTAGGGGTTCGGCACAGGGGGCGCAAACATGTCCAAGTGGACACCAAACCCAAGTTATACCAATATTATCACTATACAGTAGTAGTATAGTACAGTAGTAGTAGTATATACCGGCTCTACACAGAGCTCTACAGACCATTTAGGTGAATACACAGCAGTTACATGTAGTGACTTACAGGTGACGTCTCTGACTAATCGTTCACATTTCCTGTCTCTTCCTTCGGGACCGCCATGACCACTTCTTCTAGCTGTGACTTGTCTCTGTAAAGTTTGCAGCACAGACATCTTTGGCTCTTCACTTTTCCAGGCACCTGACTCACATTGTCCTCACCTACACAAAGCCCCCATCCTGCTGCTACCCCAATTATAAAATATATAATATAAAAATCCCCTATAAATGAATAATACTCCTGTATGTATCTTTAAATGAATGCCGCTGTGTGCCACTTCAGTTAATAATACCGCCTGTATGCTGTCTTAGAGGTTGACCAGGATTAGACATTTTAATGTATGCAGTAGGGGAGAGTTATAAAATAAAAATGCACTAACAGTTACCTGTATCCTCCCCTCTGTTCCTGTATTGGGCCACCTGTCACCTTCACTGCTCTGTATACGGAGCGGCTGCAGCAGTAACGTCAAGTTAACAGGACAGCTATAGCCAATCCCTGTGCTCAGCAGTACAGCAGTATACAGTGTTTGGCTGCCCATGGTCTTGTTGACATCACTGCTTCAGCTGCTCTGTATACATACAAGGTGACAGCCAACCCTGCGCCGGTAAGGAGGGGAAGATGCATTATAACCCTCCCCTGCTGTCTGCATTAAAAGTTTAAACCTTTAAATTAAGAGTGCCGATCAATTAATAATGCCCCTTGTGTTCCTCCTAATAATAATACTACTCCTGCATATCCCCTTAAAGGGGCTGTCCAGGCAAAAATGGACTCAAATATTATTTTTTAAAACGGCGGAGGGAGGTGTAAAAAAAAAAAAAAAAAAAAACATACTCACCTGTTCCTGATGCTTCGGTGCCTCCCTGCGTGGTCCGGTCCTGCTGCTCTGTTATTGTACCCGCCAGACGTGACCGCTGAGGGAACGTCACAGCCGGCGACAAATTCCACAGCAAGAAAGCAGCCGACCTGCAGGACTGGACCACCCTGGGAGGACACCAGAGCACCGGGACAGGTAAGTATGTTTTTTTTTTTTTTGTTTTTTTCACCTCCCCTGGTCTAATTAGAAATTTATGTTTAGCCTGGACAACCTCTTTAAAAGGGTTGTCCAGGAATTTCAGAGAGGATACCGAGGAAGGTGAAACATTTAAAAAAATAAATAGATCTTATTCACCTGACACCAGTGTCTGCCGCCACTGTTTGGTCCAGAATGTGCTGTTCCCTTTGCCAGCAGAAGTTCTGCGCTTCATCCGACTGCTGAGGCCAATCAATGGCCACAAGAAAGGAACCGGTGATATATGTAAGTGACATCATCAGTTCCTTTCCTGTGGTCACTTTTTGGCCCCAGCAGTCATGTGTGGCAAAGGTGCTTCCACTGGCAAAGCCACGGTTTGCGCTGGACCGGTCAGTGGTGGCAGATACTGGGGACAGGTATGTTTTTTGATTTTTGTTTTTTTATGTTTCACATTTCACTTTCTCCTCCCTGACTTCTGCCTGCAGTTTAATGTCCCTTTACAACTTGCCTCCAGTTTAATGTCATGCTCTATCTGCCCCCATCCATCTGCCCCCAGTTTAATGCCCCCCTTCATCTGCCACCAGTTTAATGCCCCTTCCATCTGCCACCAGTTTACTGTCCCCCCTCCATCTGCCCCCAGTTTATTGTTCCCTCTCCACTTCTCCTCGCTCCCTTGCTGCTCTGTCTGAGGTCTGCCTCTCTGGACTGTTGAGGGAGCTACAGGCGTGATGCGAGTGACGTCATCACATCATACCTACAGCTCCTAGGGTTGGTGCATACAGTAGCACAGTGATGGAGCAGAGGCTGTCCGCTCCTGCTTCATCGCTGTATGCAACTCATCTGCGTCCTCTCTGGATGCAGATGAGTTGAATTCGGGACATACCTCCAGCCGACCGGAACCGCGGGACAGGACCCAGACTGTCCCGCTGAATCCGGGACAGTTGGGAGGTATGTAAATATTAGTCCTCATTTTGCCAATGCAAATGCATTGGTCAGGGGCCCGATCAAGATGGTCAGGGGCCCAGGCCCTGACCTTCCCAATCAGGCCCCTGACCAATGCATCTGCATTGGCAAAATGAGGACTAATAGTCGGGGCCCACCAGGGGATTCACCGATTTCCCAGTGGGCCAGTCCGACCCTGGCTCACAGCTGTCACCAAATCAGACCCATCTCTGTTGCAATTGCACTCAAATTTGCAAAATCATAAAATATGGTTATTTCTATATTTCTTCATTGGTTTGTGGCCACATAACGATCTTTCTGCTCCTTCTTTTAGTGGGCAATTCTATCTGCTCTTTTTTTCTGATGCATCAAATGGATATTTGATAAGACTACATGTGTAGTACAATGAACTGTGAACTCAATTTAATGCTGTACTATTATATAGAAAATACATTCAAACCCTTTTAACAGTGAAGATAAACTATTGTCACTAAAGATCTCTGATACTACATCAATAACGTTTTAGGATTACAATATTTTGATTGCCCTTTTAGCACAATAATATAAGGGAAAAATTATTTAATAGAACCCTGTTTGTCCCTTCGAGGTAGATTAACCTGTAATGTAAAATTCTAATTGTTTCCCTTTCTCTGGACCAAACATGTATGGGTAACATACCACTTGTAGCAGTTGATTAAAGAACTGATGAAGGCTTCATTCTTCATTCACATGGCAGTATTCTTTATCAATAATTGTAAGCCAAACTGGAAGTGGATACAGAACAAATCTTTCTACCATACTTCTCTCTGTAGAGTCCATTCCTGGTTTTGGCATAAAAATACAGATGCAAAATACTGAGAATAATACTGCTGTATATATAAATTAAGAAAGTATATATAAAAAAAGAAAAAGAAAGGACTGACAGATTTTTGCTACTGTAATTGCACCTACAGGAGTTACAAGGTTTGCAGGAAAAAAACATATTTATCATTTAAAAAAAGCAAGGGTTTCACTTAAATAAAAGAACCCACAGAACATTTATTGAAAAAAGCAGCAGAGCAGATTCTTAGAGTATTGTTGCAGACCTACAAGTGTGGAAAAAAAGTATTTAGTTAGCCACCAATTGTGCAAGTTCTCCCACTTAAAAAAATGAGAGAGGCCTGCAATTGACATCATAGGTAGACCTCAACTATGAGAGACAAAATGAGAAAACATATCTAGAAAATCACATTGTCTGATTTTTTTAAGAATTTATTTGCAAATTATGGTGGAAAATAAGTGTTTGGTCACCTACAAACAAGCAAGATTTCTGGCTCTCACAGACCTGTAACTTCTTCTTTAAGAAGCTCCTCTGTCCTTCACTCATTACCTGTAGTAATGGCTCCTGTTTGACATTGTTATCAGTATAAAAGACACCTGTCCACAACCTCAAACATTCACACTCCAAACTCCACTATGGTGAAGACCAAAGAGCTGTGGAAAGACACCAGAAACAAAATTGTAGACCTGCACCAGGCTGGGAAGACTGAAGAATCTGCAATAGGCAAGCAGCTTGGTGTGAAGAAATCAACTGTGGAAGCAAAAATTAGAAAATGGAAGACATACAAGACCACTGTTAATGTCTCGATCAGGGGCTCCATGCAAGATCTCACCCCGTGGGGTCAAAATGATCAAAAGAACGGTGAGCAAAAATCCCAGAACCACACAGGGGGACCTAGTGAATGACCTGCAGAAAGCTGGGACTAACGTAACAAAGGCTACCGTCAGTAACACACTACGCCGCCAGGGACTCAGATCCTGCAGTGCCAGATGTGTCCCCCTGGTTAAGCCAGTACATATCTGGGCCTGTCTGAAGTTTGTTAGAGAGCATTTAGATGTTCCAGAAGAGTATTGAGAGAATGTCATATGGTCTGTTGAAACTAAAGTAGAACTGTGTGGTAGAAACACAACTCGTCGTGTTTGGAGGAGAGTGAATGCATCCAAAGAACACCATACCTACTGTGAAGCATGGGGGTGGCAACATCATGCTTTGGGGCTGTTTCTCTGCAAAGGGACCAGGACAAATGATCCGTGTACATGAAAGAATGAATGGGGCTATCTATCGTGAGATTTTGAGTGCAAACCTCCTTCCATCAGCAAGGGCACTGAAGAGGAAACGTGGCTGGGTCTTTCAGCATGACAATGATTCCAAGCACACTGCCAGGGCAACGAAGGAGTGGCTTCGTAAGAAGCATTTCAAGGTCCTGGAGTGGCCCAGCCAGTCTCCAGAGCTCAACCCCATAGAAAACCTTTAGAGGGAGTTGAAAGTCCGTGTTGACCAGCGACAGCCCCAAAACATCACTGCTCTAGAGATATCTGCATGGAGGAATGGGCCAACATACCAGCAACAGTGTGTGCCAACTGTGACAACTTGGGGAATTAGTCTCAAAATGGCAGCAGACTCCTGGTCTGGACAGCGGTGGTTCGTGGTACTGGGCGCCGGAAAGATAGCTTTCAGACGGTCCAAGTGTAAAATAAAAGTGGCTTTATTCAGCTTAACTGCAACATAGCAAAACAGCAAAAAACCTAGACCACAGTTAGGGTCCTAACTCACTCCTTGAGCCCCTAACTGTCCTGACTATTGCTCAGCTCCAGCAACAGTCCCCTGTGGACCCCAGCCCTTCTGGGACAGAGCCTCTACCTCTGTCCTTAGCTGGTCCACCACCTCCTGCTTCCTGCAGGATACTCCAGCCCCTCTGGAGTTACGCCACCACCCAAAGGCGTGGCAGAGAGCCTTTTCTGGCCTGGCCTGGGTCGCTCAACAGCGCCCTCTGGTTCACATACTTACACAACCTTGTGAAGACTTACAGAAAATGTTTGACCTCTGTCATTGCCAGCAAAGGATATATAACAAAGTATTGAGATGAACTTTTGTTATTGACCAAATACTTATTTTCCACCATAATTTGCAAATAAATTCTTTAAAAATCAGACAATGTGATTTTCTGGATTTGTTTTCTCATTTTATCTCTCATAGATGAGGTCTACCTATGATGTCAATTACAGGCCTCTCTCATCTTTTTAAGTGGGAGAACTTGCACAATTGGTGGCTGACTAAATACTTTTTTCCCCACTGTACACATACAGTCATGGCCATAAGTGTTGGCACCCCTGAAATTTTTCCAGAAAATGAAGTATTTCTCCCAGAAATTTTTTTGAAATTACACGTTTTGTTATACACATGTTTATTTCCTTTGTGTCCAGAAATGGACCAGACAAAATTACAGGCACCCTCAAATTAATATTTGGTTGCACACCCTTTGGAAAAAATAACTGAAATCAATCACTTCCTATAACCATCAATAAGCTTCTTACACCTCTCAACTGGAATTTTGGGTCACTCTTCTTTTGCAGACTACTTCAGGTCTCCCATATTTGAAGGGTGCCTTTTCCCAACAGCAATTTTAAGATCTTTCCAAAGGTGTTCAATGGGATTTAAATCCAGGGTGCCAACACTTATGACCATGACTGCATTAGTGATTTACACATATGATAGAATTCTGTTTTGTGTGGTTTGTCAGTATGATTTTTTTTGTCCTTTTTTTAATAGGAGGGATGTTTAACTTTGTATCTGGGGCTAATTTCCTGGGTGAAATTGTGGAATGGTATGGCTATGCTGTAGCAACATGGTCTCTGCCATCATTTGCCTTTGCATTGTTTACCATGTGTTGCATTGGGCCAAGGGCTTATCATCATCACAGGTAAGACCTGACTGTTTATTTTTTTTTACTTTGTTAATTGTATTTATTTGATAATAAAGGAAATGCACAAAACCAACAGCAAAATCAAATCCTACTATTTCTACTCCTAATATTTTCCCAAACTCATTATATCTCTTATATTTACAGTAGATGATAACATAATCTATGTGAGCAAAAAACATTCCGTTATGACAACCCTTTCCTTAAAGCTGCATTTATACAGTGCCTTTCTGTTGCTTTTTTAACCCCTGACGTTATTTAAATATGGCCAAAGCCACCGGGTTTCTGCTGTATTATACAGCAGAGACCTGGCACTAACGCACGCAATCAGTGCTCGCAGTGATCATGGGCATTAACGCCTCTGGCGCCTTGGTCAAAGCTGACCGAGGCGCCATCTTGCCAGAGGCGCACGGGGATCGCCAGCACCTGGAGCAAGCTCTGGGGATGGCGTTCCGTTGGCATGACAGCCGGGAGCCTTTTGAAGGCTCCCAGGATTGTCTGCCATTTACTTCTATTGAAGGCTGATCTATGTAACCCCTGTACATTGTGCAGAATAATAAATGGTACCATTATGAAGAACAATTTGTCCAGCAAACATTAAGCCCTCATATGGTGCTGTGAATGGAAAAATAGAAAAAGTTATGGGGTTTGGAAGGAGGGGAGTCAAAATGAAAATCAAAAAAAGGTTAATTACCTATGCAATGGGTGCTGGCTTTACTATAGACAGGCAGCCCCAATAGCATCGGTAATTATTTACCCGTGAGATCAAGAATGAAGGGATGGGGTGAAGTGACCCAGAGGTAGAACAACCCAAGAAGCTGAACCCTGCTTCAGATCACATGAGCCAGTGGTCATGATGTAGCCGGAACCGCTAGGACGATGATCTGCAATAACTGGGGACAGGTAAGTAAATTACCAATCCCGAGAAAACCCCTTTGAATTGAAAAACATAGGTTTGAAATCTAATTGTCATTAGGAAACAGCTGAAATGCATAGTAAAATGAGGTAGGAATTATTGCAGTCAACCCCTTCCCTTATCTGCCGTACTTGAATGGTGGATGTCAGCACTTTAAACAAGGAATCTACTCTGGGCCTACATGAGAACCATAGCTGCTGTTTTAAACAGCGGAGACTTGGCAATAATGCCCACAATCAGAGCCTACAAGATTGACTCTTCATATACCTCAGTCAAATGCGACCGTGGCATCTAAAGAGTGAAGGCTGGCAATCTATGAAATGCTACCGGGCCTCTCATTACTATGCTTCTATTATAGGCTGCCATTTGGAGAGCTTCCAAATGAAACATCACAGCATCATGTAACCTCAGATGTGGGAGTGATTTATTACCTGTGATTTTATTGGAGGGGAGAGCTGGGAGATGTATCATGGGAAATGTAGTTTGTTCACAGAATCACTGCATGTAAATAACAGTGATACAAGGAGTCTCAGGTAAAATAAAGCCAAGAAAAGGCTGCACAATGGAACAGTGAGTATTTAGCACTGCACTGTGGATGTATTTGCAGATATTTTTTGAAAGCTGGATAACCACTTTAAATAATATGTCGCACAATCTGTCCCACAAAAAAATAAGCCCTCATACAGCTATATGAATAAAAGTATTAAAAAAAGATATGGCTTTTGGAAAGGGGAAATGAAAAATAAAAATTAAAAATGGCTGTAGCAGAAAGGGTTGAAGAGAGCATGCAGTTTTTAATTAAGAAAAGCTATGTTGTCTGAGGACTTAAATTTAACTTGATCAGGCGGAATCTTCATTACTCCATCCCTCCCTCTTTTCCTGATCTCACTGGTAATTTACCTGTGCTATTGGAATGGGCTGACTAAAGTAAAGCCAGCCTCCATAACAGAGGTAAATTAACCGTGAGATCGGCAGAGGAGAAATGGTGTAGGGCAACCCTGAGGTCAGGAGCTGCTTCTGATCACGTGACCTGGGGGTCAGAACCCCAGGTCTATGATGAAGATTAGTTACAGCATTGTTAGGAAGAACTTTAGAGAATGTTTTCTACTAAACAGATGTAAAATAAGTTAAATTATATTACAAAAATGTTCAACAAACACTACATCTACACAATTGTAAAAATAAAAGTAAAACAACACCTTGGTCTGCCCACTATTAGTGTTGGGCAGTCCTTGCGAGATTTGTCTCGTGAATATTCATGAGGTTCACCCAGGAGTTTTCTTTCAGTCCAAATCAGTGCTGCTATTATTCTACTCGGGGGTATGTGAGGCATGGAGGGGTTGGGAGCTGGAGAGCATAGCTCTTTGATGCACTGAGAGAGTCACTGACACCCTAGCAGCCAATCTTTAAGGAAGTCTGTCACCAGAACAGTCCCCAGTGAGCTATATGTTGCACAGTGGACACCCAGGTTGGTTCCAAATGGTTTATAATGAGGTCTGCTGGATTTTTTTTTTAAGTGTCTGCTATTTATTTATCTGGTTTATGAATACCAATATAGTTGGTGCTAGTAGGATTTAATATTACTACATATTAATGTTAGTAACCTTAGTCAAAACTTAAAAATTCATGTCACTACTGTGTTCCTACTATTTACTATGGATCTGGTAGAAAAAATTATATTTTTTTTTTTACTCTGCAAGCCAGTATGTGGTCAGGAAGGAAAAGGAAATCAGCAATGTTCACCACTCCTCCAATGAATGCAACCTGACAAATACTTGTAACTCCTCATGGGATATTTAGGTTTCAGTGATTTACAAAATATGTCAAATGTTATTTTTATATTGTTAATAAAAGTATACTTATTTTTTTACACAGTATGTATAGTAATAACTATATATTATTTAAGAATTTGGGTACTTATTCTAAATTTAATTACTGTTTATTTATTTCCCAGGTTTTACATTGAAACGTTTAAAGACTATCCCAAAAATCGGAGAGTTCTGATTCCTTTCATTTTCTAAATCTGACTGCGTATGAACATCAATATTGACAGACCATTTTTACAATTATACCATTAGTAAATTAAAATGTCTTTCAAACTGTATGTGAACACTCAAAGGGTCAGATAATAGGTTATCTTCTTTATTAATCGAATGGCAGAGGACGTAACGTTTCAGTTATAGACCTTTGTCAGACACGTATGCTGCCCTTGTTTCAGGGCTAATGGGATTGTGGCTATGTCACCATAAGGAGATCGCTTTCCTTATGGCAGCATTGCTGCAATCCCATTAGCACGAGACTAGGGCAGCATACGTGTCTGACGAAGGTCTATAACTGAAACGTTATGTCCTCTGCCATTCAATTAATAAGAAGATAACCTATTATCTGACCCTTTGAGTATGCACAGTTCATTACCATTATTCTACTGGGTTGGGACCCTACTGCAGTACCTAAGTTAGTGCAGAGTGCGGCTAACATTTTCTGTGAGCCAAAATGTATGTGATTACAATTATGTTAATTGTAATATGCTAATTTGCCACCAAATCTATGTTGTATAATCTATGATGTTGTATATCCTCATCATTTAAAGATGTTCCCTTTTGTACTCTAAAATAAGAAAGAACAACATTGAACCCGAAGAAAGAAAACAACTGGAAAATGAACTTTCTATATTCAATCTAGGACTATTCCACAGATATAGAAGTAAAGTTGATGGCACAGAATTTCAAACAATTTTTTCATGCAAAATGGTCCATTGTACTAAACTGATAATCTGCAAACACACAGAACAGGTCAACACATTGTGTTTTTTTTTCTTTTGCAGCTGTGTCTTTTGGTTAGATGGTAAAGGTTAGTTTGCACATTTTTCCCAGATGGTTATCAATCTAGTTATTTTACTGTATATATCATTTAAAGGGAGTCTGTCAGCAGTAATTTGGTTATAAAACCAATCACAGGACCTTGTAGGGGTGATTCTACAGTTTCCAAATACAGTGGGGAAAAAAGTATTTAGTCAGCCACCAATTGTGCAAGTTTTCCCACTTAAAAAGATGAGAGAGGCCTGTAATTGTCATCATAGGTAGACCTCAGCTATGAGAGACAAAATGTGCAAACATATCTAGAAAATCACATTGTCTGATTTTTTAAGAATTTATTTGCAAATTATGGTGGTAAATAAGTATTTGGTCAATAACAAAAGTTCATCTCAATACTTTGTTATATATCCTTTGTTGGCAATGCCAGAGGTCAAACGTTTTCTGTCTTCACAAGGTTGGCACACACTGTTGCTGGTATGTTGGTCCATTCCTCCATGCAGATATCCTCTAGAGCAGTGATGTTTTGGGGCTGTCGCTGGGCAACACGGACTTTCAACTCCCTCCAAAGGTTTTCTATGGGGTTGAGATCTGGAGACAGGCTAGGCCACTCCAGGACCTTGAAATGCTTCTTACGAAGCCACTCCTTCGTTGCCCTGGCGGTGTGCTTGGGATCATTATCCTGCTGAAACAACCAGCCACGTTTCATCTTCAATGCCCTTGCTGATGGAAGGAGGTTTGCACTCAAAATCTCACGATACATGGCCCCATTCATTCTTTCATGTACACGGATCAGTCGTCCTGGTTCCTTTGCAGAGAAACAGCCCCAAAACATGATGTTGCCAACCCCATGCTTCACAGTCGGTATGGTGTTCTTTGGATGCAACTCAGCATTCACTCTCCTCCAAACACAACGAGTTGTGTTTCTACCAAACAGTTCTACTTTGGTTTCATCTGACCATATGACATTCTCCCAATACTCTTCTGGAACATCCAAATGCTCTCTAGCAAACTTCAGACAGGCCCGGATATGTACTGGCTTAAGCAGGGGGACACGTCTGGCACTGCAGGATCTGAGTCCTTAGCGGCGTAGTGTGTTACTGATGGTAGCCTTTGTTACGTTAGTCCCAGATTTCTGCAGGTCATTCACTAGGTCCCCCTGTGTGGTTCTGGGATTTTTGCTCACCGTTCTTGTGATCATTTTGACCCCATTGAGGTGAGATCTTGCGTGGATCCCTTGATTGAGGGAGATTATCAGTGGTCTTGTATGTCTTCCATTTTCTAATTATTGCTCCCACAGTTGATTTCTTCACACCAAGCTGCTTGCCTATTGCAGACTCAGTCTTCCCAGCCTGGTGCAGGTCTACAATTTGTTTCTTGTGTCCTTCCACAGCTCTTTGGTCTTCACCATAGTGGAGTTTGTAGTGGAGGTTGTGGACAGGTGTCTTTTATACTGATAACAATTTCAAACAGGTGCCATTACTACAGGTAATGAGTGGAGGACAGAGGAGCCTCTTAAAGAAGAAGTTACAGGTCTGTGAGTGCAAGAAATCTTGCTTGTTTGTAAGTGACCAAATACTTATTTTCCACCATAATTTGTAAATAAATTCTTAAAAAAATCAGACAATGTGATTTTCTAGATATGTTTTCTCATTTTGTCTCTCATAGTTGAGGTCTACTTATGATGTCTCTCATCTTTTTAAGTGGGAGAACTTGCACAATTGGTGGCTGACTAAACACTTTTTTCCCCCACTGTATGCCTCTGTTATTTAGCTGTGGAGCCCCATTTTCATGTAATTCAATGTTTTATTCATATGTAAATGATGGGAGCTCTTTGTGGCATAACTTAACCTGCCTGAGCTTTAGTCTCAGCTCTAGATTCCCAGGCAAAGTACTTTTCCCCTCACTTGCATATGAATCATATGAATAAAACAGAGATTTACATAAATGGGGCTCCAAAGCTGAATACAAGACATATTTGGAAACTGTAGAATCAACTCTACAAGGTACTATGATTAGATTTATAACCAATTTATTGTTGACAGACTCTTTTAATGTCATAAAATGTTCTCTGTCAAGTGACTAAAACAATTACTTTTCCTAAATTAGTGCATTCAAATATCCTATAAAAAGTAATTTTGGCTTGCTGTCAAGAAGCAAGCAACAGAATACTAAAATATTGGTATCCCCTAAATAAGTGTTCTCCAAACTGTGGCATGCCAGCTGTTTCTCTGACAAACCTGCCAAAAGTTATAATCTCACAATAGCTAGGGAGTGACAGGTTGGAAGTCAGCCCACATTAACAGTTTAGGCAATCTCTGTGTAACTTATCAAGGATCATAGGAGCTTCTAAGACTTGCTTAAAAATTACCTTCAGTCTACATATAGAGCACTTGTTAAACTTGTTACATGTAAGTCAGTGCCTACAGGAGAAGATGATCTGCAACTGGATGTGTTTTACTTATCATCATCAGGGCAGAACTGTGGTTTGTGAACACTGTTTAGCTATAGTGTCTAGTCTAAAAGTGGTGTTCCACTTCTTTCACTTCTTTTTTTAACCCTCTATGGACCGGGGACCTAGACAGAGCTCTCTGCTGGATCCCTGGCCGAAGTAATAAACATTACTATATAATGTTTTTTTTTTATTTTAAGTCTCCTTAGATTTTTCAAAAAGAAGTTGAATACACATTTATGCAGTGTGAGATATACTACCCTATCTCATTTTTTACTTAAGCCTGAACAATGATAAGACAAATAGAGAGTATATCTCAGACTACCTCAGAATAAGCATTAAGTCAATTTGCATCAGTACATTAGCACACTCGCAGAACATAAAAATTCAAGAAAAGTAGATGGAAAATCTCCATGTCCAGAAATTTCCAACCATATACAAGAACAATTGACAACATCCATTCAGGTAAAAGAGCATCTCATATCTTTATTAAAGTCTCAATTCAGTAACCTTTTGACCCTCAAATGGTTCTTTGTCAAGCAAAAACAAGGCATTATACAGTCATATGAAAAAGTTTGGGCACCCCTATTAATCTTAATCATTTTTAGTTCTAAATATTTGGGTGTTTGCAACAGCCATTTCAATTTGATATATCCAATAACTGATGGACACAGTAATATTTCAGGATTGAAATGAGGTTTATTGTACTAACAGAAAATGTGCAATATGCATTAAACCAAAATTTGACTGGTGCAAAAATTTGGGTACCCTTATCATTTTATTGATTTGAATACTCCTAACTACTTTTTACTGACTTACTGAAGCACAAAATTGGTTTTGTAACCTCACTGAGCTTTGAACTTCATAGCCAGGTGTATCCAATCATGAGAAAAGGTATTTAAGGTGGCCAATTGCAAGTTGTTCTCCTATTTGAATCTCCTCTGAAGAGTGGCATCATGGGCTCCTCAAAACAACTCTCAAATGATCTGAAAACAAAGATTGTTCAACATAGTTGTTCAGGGGAAGGATACAAAAAGTTGTCTCAGAGATTTAACCTGTCAGTTTCCACTGTGAGGAACATAGTAAGGAAATGGAAGACCACAGGGACAGTTCTTGTTAAGCCCAGAAGTGGCAGGCCAAGAAAAATATCAGAAAGGCAGAGAAGAAGAATGGTGAGAACAGTCAAGGACAATCCACAGACCACCTCCAAAGAGCTGCAGCATCATCTTGCTGCAGATGGTGTCACTGTGCATCGGTCAACAATACAGCACACTTTGCACAAGGAGAAGCTGTATGGGAGAGTGATGCGAAAGAAGCCGTTTCTGAAAGCACGCCACAAACAGAGTCGCCTGAGGTATGCAAAAGCACATTTGGACAAGCCAGCTTCATTTTGGAAGAAGGTCCTGTGGACTGATGAAACAAAGATTGAGTTGTTTGGTCATACAAAAAGGCGTTATGCATGGCGTCAAAAAAACACAGCATTCCAAGAAAAACACTTGCTACCCACTGTAAAATTTGGTGGAGGTTCCATCATGCTTTGGGGCTGTGTGGCCAATGCCGGCACCGGGAATCTTGTTAAAGTTGAGGGTCGCATGGATTCAACACAGTATCAGCAGATTCTTGAGAATAATGTACAAGAATCAGTGACGAATTTGAAGTTACGCCGGGGATGGATATTTCAGCAAGACAATGATCCAAAACACAGCTCCAAATCTACTCAGGCATTCATGCAGAGGAACAATTACAATGTTCTGGAATGGCCATCCCAGTCCCCAGACCTGAATATCATTGAACATCTGTGGGATAATTTGAAGCGGGCTGTCCATGCTTGGCGACCATCAAACTTAACTGAACTGGAATTGTTTTGTAAAGAGGAATGGTCAAAAATACCTTCATCCAGGATCCAGGAACTGATTAAAAGCTACAGGAAGCGACTAGAGGCTGTTATTTTTGCAAAAGGAGGATCTACTAAATATTAAAGTCACTTTTCTGTTGAGGTGCCCATACTTTTGCACCGGTCAAATTTTGGTTTAATGCATATTGCACATTTTCTGTTAGTACAATAAACCTCATTTCAATCCTGAAATATTACTGTGTCCATCAGTTATTAGATATATCAAATTGAAATGGCTGTTGCAAACACCCAAATATTTAGAACTAAAAATGATTAAGATTAATAGGGGTGCCCAAACTTTTTCATATGACTGTAGCTAGCTAGTTAGCAAACACAAGTCCAAATGTGCATGTTTTTTTATCCATAGGCAATATAGCTGAACTGTAGCCATACATCCAGCGGCATACTGTATTCAAATATGAAATACTGTATAATGAAAGACTTACACAATTAACAGAAAAAGTAGAAAAGTTTATTATACTTAGCTTCGGTGAAGAAAATAGTTCAAATCACAGTCAGGGGAGTCCCGTCCACCTTCTTGTGGCCCAGAAGTAGAAATTAGCAGTCTCTGGACACAGCAATATTGTATCGGTTCTGTTCCAGTTGAAGCTCATATCTAATCTCAATCCCAGTATCTTTATACCAATTTTAACTGGGGAAGGGCTCCCAGCTGTCCGACTGGACACTGGCTTCCAGCAGTGTCTCTCGTCATCTGGACAAAAGAAATAAACATAAAAGGCCCCAAGAAACCACACTTGTCCAAGGCAAGTGTGTAATAAACCTGACTAGGGCCATAAACATGGGAATATGCCCATAACAAAGGGTGGCGACCAACTGAGCAGGAAGACCCACAAAACACACACATAGTAACAAAGACTATAGGGACAAATTAATTATGATTAAATGATAGCTAGATAAAAGATATATGGATATATATATATATATATATATATATATATATATATATATATAGTAATACACGCATGCACACACACATATACCTACCCACCTAAGACAACCACATAAATGTATATATACTTGAATACATGCATAAAACTAAATATCATTATGTATATATAAGCCATATTACACTGAAACGAGACATAAAACTTGAATCCCTCTTACACATATGTATCTATAGATGTCATAGCGGTAACAGTTGCAACAGGGCTCCTAAGACAGATGGGCCCACAGGCCCCCCTCAGCAGATGATGACTCTCCTCTTAGAGCCCTCCTAGTTAGCTCTATCTGATCATAGAGCAAACTCTGCAGCCATAAATTTATAGCTACATGGTTCTTTCTATCTCCTGTCTTTACTCATATCTATCATCAGCATGTGAATAGAGGAAACAGGAAGTCGTCAGCATTGTATGCCTAATTTTTACTGTATGTGTCCTGTGGCTGCTTTATAGTTAATTATTGGTGCTATAAATAAATATGTATTTAATGCAATCTGGATTGCCTGGAATTGTGGAAACAATTCCCATGTCCCTATCTGGCCCATTCACTAGCTGCAGATGCTTAAAAGGAACATTGCCAGTTATAAAGCTGAAATTTTTAGACAGGCTGAGGCTCAGGCTGTGGTCACACTAGCATTGGGTGACCATTTGGGCACTGTCCCCAACTCCGCCTTAAAATAAGCAGGACTTTTCTTTCCGCTGATTTTGGGCGGAAATCTGGTGGACCCCATTATAGTCTATGGGGTCCGTGCGTAACCGCTTTTTAAGCAGATATGGTTTCCTTTTTTCGGGTCCCCAAGCAGACCAAAAGAATGGAAACTTAAACATTAGTGTGAACCAAGCATCAGAAGAAGATTGCATATTTGGGGGTGGGGATCAAAGCTAAACGTTTGAACCAGGCCCATGAGCCTTTAGCTATGCCCCTGCACAAGGAGCCAAGGAACAAGATCTCAGGTAACTAAACTGTAGGTACTGACTTACATAGCATTTTTGAACTATTAACTACAGGGTCTCTTTATGGTTTGTTTCCCAAGAAAAAAAAATACTCAGTTGTCTGCAAAAAAAAAAAGGAATGTAAGAATATATATTATATATATTAGCATTAAAAAGTTTTTGTTGTACTGCATAGCATAGCAGCCTATCATAAAGAAGTCTGTCACCAGAACAGTCCCTATTGAACTATACTGAATATGACTATTTAGTCAGATGGCCAGGGTTCACATGAATGAATTGCTTTTTTTGCTTTCCAATTGTTGCCTCCTTTGCTGAGAACTTCTACAGATATGCTAATGAGCTGTTTGGTGAAATGTAGGTGTGACCATTGCTCTCGTTGCACCAAAGAGCTACCCCCCTGCTATGAATGTCAGGGCGGGTCAGTGTACGTGTTAATCATAGGGGAGGGAGGGATGGAGGGACTGGGCATTGAAAGGCATAGAGACAATTGTGTTTCACCAAACAGCTCATTAGCATATCAGTGAAAATGCTACTTCTCAGCAATGAAAGCACCCAATGGGAAGAAAAAAAAACAGCTGACTCTGCGTATAGAGGGGCGTTTCCGTGGTTCCACAACGGTTTTGGAAATTGCAGCGTGTCCGTTGCGCGTATTTTTCCACAATGTGTGAATAGGATTATGCCACGAGGGGGCCCCATCCTAAATTATATATGACTTTCACACAAAAATGTATACTGTTTTGGGTATGTCACACTAAATATGTCCTGTATCTGCATCTCTATCTAACACTTTCTTTTGTTATCTATATGTATCCTTTTTATGTAGCCTTTATGTAGAGAAGTTAAAGGGGTTTTCAATAATTAATGACCTATCCTTAGGGTATCCGACACCCTCGCCCCCCAGCCAATCTGCTGTTTTCAGGCGAGCGCTGCAAGCACAGCGCTGTAAATTTTTACTGCATCTGTGCTTGGTATTGCAGCTCAACCAATTCTCTTCAATGGACTTGAGCTGTGATCAGGTCATGTGACCAATGTGATGCCACGTGACCTGGAAAGCAGAAAAAGTTGATGTCAGACCCCGATGGATCATCAAATGATGAGGAGAGGTCACTAATTTAGTTTTTAAAAGTATAGACAACTCCTTAAAATTCAAGTCACTTTTCATGTTAAGGCAGATTGCAGGGACTTTTTCATCTCTGCTTTCTATCAGCAATTTTTTTTTTCATATTTATGATCACTTGTCCTTTTGAGACCTTGTTTCTTTTCAGAATTATAGACTTTTTATGCATCATTTGGGGTATGAATTACAAAGTATTTCCGCCATTTTTCCCAGTTTTTTTTTTTTTTTACACTGTTCACTGCTTACCTTAAATAATAAAAAAATTTCATTGTACAGGGTTTTATGAATAATGGGATAAAAAATATGTTTATGGGTTTTAACACAGGGCCTTTTTATTAAATAAAAATTATTTGTTTAAAATTGTTTGTCTTTTTTGTGACTTTTTTTTCTTTTTATTTATTTAACAGTCATTTTTTTGTAATGTGTCTCCAAAAATGGCCTAAGTTTTTATGAGAAACATCTTTTTTAAGAATGTTTGATGATTTTATTTTTAATTTTCCATGTCACCATATTAAAAAAAGTACAATATCCTGCTATTTTCTCTCTGTACATTAATGGCTGATAGCATCCTTACACTTGCTAATTCTGTAGGGGTTTTCATTTCAGCATTAACCTCACTTACATCACAACCAAAACTGACATTTTACAGAATGGTAGGAGCTGCTTTGTGCTAAAGTTGCCCCTGATCTTTACTCTCATCTGTGGACAAGACTAATAACAAAAGGGGTTGTCTGGGTTGAGAAAACAACGTCTGCTGTTTTCCCAGAAACTTCTCCACTCTTGTCCATTGGCTGTGCTTGGTATTGTAGCTCAGCACCATTCACATGAATGGAGCTGCAGTAACAGACACAACCTATGGCACTATTTTCACTCTCATTAAAACAGTTGCCAGTTCAAGACTCTACTTCACTCCACCATAATATATACAAATTTCAAATATATGAAAAGAAGTTTAATCTCTTAGAATAGCTTTATACTAGATGGAGCACTGCTTGCCTGATACACATTTCCAATTCTCCTGCTTCTCTTACATAACCAGTTAAAAATAATAATAATAATAATAATAATAATAATCCTTTAATAGTCCCACAATGGGGAAATTCAGTGTGTTACAGCAGCAAAGATAAGATAAGCAGATACAAATACAAAATGTACAGGAATGTTCCAAGGTAAGAGGCATCACATCTGATTCGACAGACAGATAAGAAGTAGCAGAGGAAGGGGGGGGGGGGGATTTAACAGGCAGAAAGATATTTCAGTTCTCTGTGTGTAATGATCTCCGCTTAGGTCGGTGTTGGTTGTACAGCCTAACCGCGGTGGGGAGGAAAGACTTCCGATAGCGCTCCTTCTCACACTTAGGGTGGAGCAGTCGGTCACTGACGGTACTGCCCAGCGCTATCACAGTCTCATGCATGGGATGGGACTTCTTCTTCTGCATGGAGCTCCCCACGGACAGTATCCTTTTGTCACCCACCACCTGCACTGGGTCCAGTGGGCTCCCCAGGACAGAGCTGGCCCTTCTAATCAGCTTGTCCCGTTTCAGTTCTCTGTACTTCCTGTCATCATCGTCTGTGATGAGGCCTACTATTGCAGAGTCGTCAGAATACTTCTGTAGGTAGCAGCTAGATGAGTTGCACCTAAAATCTGGTTGATTTACTGCTCCCTCAGCAGGCCACTCCAAAGAAGATGGCTGATGCCACTACCGAGTTGAAGAAAGCCCTAAGAAGTGCCCCCCGGACTCCAAAGGCTCTCAGCTTCCTAAGCACGTAGAGCCTGCTGTGGCCCTTCCTATACAGGGCCTCCATATGATCTGCCCAGTCCAGCTTATTATTAAGGAGCAAACCCAGGTACTTATAGGTGTTCACAATCTCGATGCCCGTCCCCAGGATGTCCACTGGTTTAGGAGGGCATCTGCCTTTACGGAAGTCCACCACCATCTCCTTGGTCTTCCCCACGTTAATCTTCAGGTGGTTCCGGTGGCAACAGTCCACAAAATCCCGTTTCAGTTCTCTGTACTCCCTGTCATCATCGTCTGTGATGAGGCCTACTATTGCAGAGTCGTCAGAATACTTCTGTAGGTAGCAGCTAGATGAGTTGCACCTAAAATCTGCAGTGTACAGTGTGAAGAGGAAAGGGGCAAGAACCGTACCCTGAGGTGCCCCCGTATTACAGATCACGGTACCTGACACACAGTCTTGGGCTCTCACGTATTGAGGTCGATTTGTGAGGTAGTGTAGGATCCAGTTGGAGAGGTGGTGGTCCACTCCAGCAAGGCCCAGCTTGTCCCTCAGTAACCTGGGCTGTATGGTGTTAAAAGCACTGGAGAAATCAAAGAACATTATTCTCACCGTGTTCCCTGGTTTCTCCAGGTGAGACAGAGCCCTGTGCAGAAGGAGGATGATGGCATCATCTACCCCAATGCCCGGCCGATAAGCAAACTGGAGAGCGTCCATAGCGGGGCTCACTAGAGGGTGGAGATGTGTGAGAACCAGTCTCTCTAAGATCTTCATCAGGTGGGATGTCAGTGCTAATAAGATATTGACTACCTGCAGTTGTCCCAAGAGTTAGGTTAGAAATTGCATATTGTACTGCATATTGTATCTGTCCTGACTGCTATACTAGAATAGAAAAGGAATGTTCCTTCTGTTAGCTTTACAGTTTTTGGTTGGAAGATAAAGAGAAGCATGCTGAAGTAGAAACCATACTAAGGCAAGTAAGCTATAGAGTGACTGGATCCCTTTACTTCCAACTCCATCCCCTGTTTATATTCCGGCACCAGGGGCTGCCTGGAACTGCTGATCAATGCAGGGTTCGGGTGTTGGACCCCCACCAGTCTGATATTGATGGCCTATCCAGAGGATGTATCATAAGTATCAAAAATGGCGCCATGCGGCTATACCCCTCTAAGGTCCGTTGTTCTAATTCTCTGACAGATCAAAACAATGACGATAAAAACAGCAGTGTGATACTAGCCTTAATGTGAGATATTAGTTGTTATTTTTATAGAGCATGTTTCTATTTTTTATGTATATGCTAATAAAATGATTACTTATGATGGTCATCATGGCATTATTACTTCATGATGGTGAGGGTGACTACTTTGTGTTCCAAATTATTATTCAAATCAGATTTAAGTGTCATAAAGATGTAATTTGTTTGCCAGGTGAGCCCAATTAAAGGAAACCTACTGAGGCCGGGACCCCACGTAGCGTAAAAAGCGTGGCAAAAACCGCATCATTTTACAGTCTTTGCAATCCCGTCACGTTTTTGGAAATTGCAGCATGTCAATTATACCTATGGAAATTATGGCGGTTTCCATATAGGTATAATTGAAGCAGAAAGTCTGTAGAGGAAAACTCTGCGGACTTTCTATAAAAAGCACTGCGGGAATAACCGCAATGCATTTCCACTGTGGTTTTTCCGACATTGCTTTTTGGCTGCGGCCCGCTACATGGGACATTAGCCTAAAGAAGGACGTATGACATTATTAAGCAGGCCACAGGTTTCAAGCAATATAGGAAAGAAAAAAATATCTCTCTGCTGCCGAAGTGCGTTAAATAGTGCAATGCCTTGGACAAGGTATGAAAACATTAGATATTTCACAAAAACTTAAGTGTGATCATTGTACTATGAAGAGATTTGTGGCTGATTCAGCGCACTGATGGGTTTGTGCAGATAAAGGCATAATGATTAAAGTTTCTGTCAGGCAAATTCATCGAATTAATAGAGTAGCTGCTAAAATTCCATTACAGAGCAGCAAACAGGTATTTGAAGCTGCTGGTAGGATCCTAGAGAGGCTTGCAGTTGTGCATAAACCTACTATTCAGCCACCACTAAACAGTGCTCACAAGCAGAAAAAGTTTCAGTGGGCCCAGACACACATGAAGACTAATTTTAAAACAGCATCCCTAGATGGTCCAGATGGATGGAGTAGTGGATGGTTGATGGATGGCCACCATGTCCCAACAAGGCAGCGATGTTAGCAAAGAGATGGCGGAGTCATGTTTTGGGCAGCAATCATGGGGAGAGAACTGGTAGGCCCCTTTAGGGTCCCTGAATGTGTAAAAATTACTTTGCCAAAATATATAAAGGTTCTAATTGAGTACTGTCTTCCATGGTACAAAAAGAAAAAGTATGCCTTCCATAGCAAAATCATCCTCATACAGCAAAGAATACCCCTGAGTCATTGGCATAAAAAGAGAAACTCATGGTGTGGCCACCATCCTTCCCTGACATGAACCCTACTGAGAACCCTTGGAGTATCCTGAAGCAAAAGATCTATGAGGGTGGGTGGCAGTTCACATCAAAACAGCAGCTCTGGGAGGCTATTCTAACATCCTGCAAAGAAATTCAAGCAGAATCTATCCAAAAACTCACAAGTGAATGCAAGAATTGTGAAGGTAACAAGAGAGCAGAAAGATAGCGGATTAAATGAGAATAGACTAAGTGTTCCAAGATTTTGGAGATGAAAGGGAGGTTAGAGACAGGTCGATAGTTAGCAGCACAGGATGGGTCAAGGGAGGATTTCTTCAGTAGTGGGGTTGTGACAGCATGTTTGAAAGAGGATGGGAAAATTCCAGAAGAGAGAGAGAGGTTAAATATTTTAGAAAGGTAAGTCGTGACAGCAGGCAGCAGAGACTGGAGAAGGTGTGAGGGGAAAGGGTCACTACTGCAGGTCGTAGGGCGAGAAAAAGAAAGTAGCTGAGATACTTCCTCCTCTGTAACAGGTTCAAAAGATGAGAATGAACAGTCTGAAGTGCGGCTGGTGAGGGGCTCAATGTCACCTGGGGATTGGGCAGTTATTTCCTGATGGATCTTATCAATTTTATCAGGGAAATAAGTGGCCAGGTCATCTGCGCTAAGGTCTGTGAATGGCATCTGCACCTTGGGAGTGAATAAGGAGTGAAAAGTTTCAAATAGACTTTTAGGGTTACAGGAGAGAGAAGAGATGAGAGCGGTGAAATAGGCTTGTTCTCGCCCCTTTCCTCTTCACACTGTACACTGCTGATTTTAGGTGCAACTCATCCAGCTGCTACCTACAGAAGTATTCTGACGACTCTGCAATAGTAGGCCTCATCACAGACAATGATGACAAGGAGTACAGAGAACTGAACCGGTTTTTTGTGGACTGGTGCCACCGGAACCACCTGAAGATTAACGCGGGGAAGACCAAGGAGATGGTGGTGGACTTCCGTAAAGGCAGATGCCCTCCAAAACCAGTGGACATCCTGGGGACGGGCATCGAGATTGTGAACACCTATAAGTACCTGGGTCTGCTCCTTAATAATAAGCTGGACTGGGCAGATCATATGGAGGCCCTGTACAGGAAGGGCCACAGCAGGCTCTACCTGCTTAGGAAGCTGAGAGCCTTTGGAATCCGGGGGGCACTTCTTAGGACTTTCTTCAACTCGGTAGTGGCATCAGCCATCTTCTTTGGAGTGGCCTGCGGGGGGAGCAGTATATCAACCAGGGACAGAAATAAACTTGACAAGCTGATTAGAAGGGCCAGCTCTGTCCTGGGGAGCCCACTGGACCCAGTGCAGGTGGTGGGTGACAGAAGGATACTGTCCGTGGTGAGCTCCATGCGGGAGAATAACTCCCATCCCATGCATGAGACTGTGATTGCGCTGGGCAGTACTGTCAGTGACCGACTGCTCCACCCTAGGTGTGAGAAGGAGCGCTATCGGAAGTCTTTCCTCCCCACCGCGGTTAGGCTGTACAACCAACACCGACCTAAGCGGAGATCATTACACACAGAGAACTGAAATATCTCTCTGCCTGTTAAATCCCCCCCCCCCCTCTGCTACGTCCTATCTGTCTGTCTGCTATTAATGTAATGCCTCTCACCTTGGAACATTCCTGTACATGTTGTATTTGTATTTGTATCTGCTTATCTTATCTTTGCTGCTGTAACACACTGAATTTCCCCACTGTGGGACTATTAAAGGACTATTATTATTATTATTGTTTGGCTAGGTGAAGGGCAGAATTATAGGTTTTAAGCATAAATTTAAAGTGGAGGAAATCTTCAGGTGTACGTGATTTTCTCCACAGACGTTCAGCACACCTAGAGCACTGCTGAAGAAAATGTGTCTGTGGCGTGTGCCAGGGTTGCTGCCTCCTGTGTCTAACTTTTCGAGTGGAGGGGGGACCCGCCTCATCCAATGCACTCTTAAGGGTTTCATTATAGTGACTGGTGGCCAGATTGGGACAGGAGAGTGAAGAAATGGGGGACAGAGAGGACTGTAGAGTATCTGAGAGCTGGGTGTTAATAGCACGTAAATTCCTATATGTATGATGAGTAGGTGTGTCCTGTGAAGGAGAGAAAGGACTGATGGTGAGAGACAGAAGGTTATGATCAGAGAGTGGCAGAGAAGAGTTAGTAAATTTAGAAACTGTGAGGAGTCGATGGAAGACAAGATCAATGGTGTTGCCATCTACATGTGTGGCGGAAGAGGAAAGTTGTGAAAGACCAAAAGACGAGGTTATTGAGAGAAACTGTGAGGCAGCTGGGGAGATAGGGGTGTCAGTGGGGATGTTAAAGTCACCCATGATGAAGGTAGGAATTTCACTGGATAAAAAAAGGGGGAAGCCAAGACGCGAAGTGATCCAGAAATTGGTAGGATGAGCCGGGTGGATGGTAGATCACAGCTACACGTAAGGAGAGTGGGCGGAAAAGTCTGATGGCATGTACTTCAAATGAGAGGAATGTGAGTGAGGGTACCCGTGGGATGGCCTGAAAAGTGCACTGCGGTGACAGAAGTAACCCTACCCCTCCACCCTTCTTGTTGTCAGGCCTAGAGGTGTGTGAGAATTGTAGGCCACCATGAGACAGAGCAGCAGGGGAGGCCGTATCAGACTGCTGGATCCAGGTTTCAGTAAGGGCAAGCATGTTGAGAGATTCACTGAGAAATAAGTCATTAATATATTCTAGTTTGTTACACACTGAGCGGGCGTTCCAGAGAGAACAGTTAAAAGAGACAGGAGAAAGATAAGGAGAGGAAAAACGGTAAATATTGATTAGGTTTGTAGGATTCCTGTGTGTGTAGGAAGAGGAAAAATTAGGGAAAGAAGGAGGGCCAGGGTTTGGAGAGATGTCCCCAGCAGCTAGGAGGAGCAAAATGGACAGAGACAGAAGGTGTTTCAGTGATTTATGTGGATGTTTATGTTTGGTTTCCCCGCTAAAAAAAGTATAGGGATTAGGGTGGTTGAAGAAAGTGAAAAGTGTGTGAGAGCTGTACATGGGAAAAGGCAGAAGAGAAGGACTGATATGGATAGTGTGCACTGGTGGTAGAGATGGAGGGGAGTTCTGCAGGAAGACAATTGCTAACATAAAGCTTGTTGTTTTGGTTTTAAGTTTACCTGGTGTTCTTCCATGGTTGGCCTGTCTTGTGCCCTGTCTCAGTGCCATGTGTAAGTGCACTTTGGTTAATCTGTACTTAGGTTAAGATGGACAGCTGCATTAGAAAATGCCCTCCTGCATTGGAAATGCTTCCCCCATAAGCTGTATCTACTTATATAGGGATGCAGAGCTTCATAACTAGCACTAATTTAAGTCGTTAGCCAATTAGTCAACAAACTGTGACATATGAGGAGCCTGGCCTATGTAGCTACAAATACACTGACCAGGGAACTACCATAAAATCACTGAGCATCAAAACACTGACACTAGTACAGATAAGGACTGCAAAAAATACAGCCTGGTTGAAATTCTAGGATAGGGGTCAGTGAACAGCCATGTAGAGATGGGTTGAAGAGAATATGTACCATTCAAAGTTGCAGGATGAGTTGAAGGTAGACACAGCAAGCAGAAATGGGTTGAAGAGGATATGTATGATGAGAAGAAGAGTGAAGGTCAGATTCATGCCATGTGTAAGTGCACTTTGGTTACTCTGCACATAGGTTAAGATGGACAGCTGCATTAGAAAATGCCCCCCTGAATTGGAAATCTCATACATTTGTTCACACGGATCTGTGAAATAAACAAACTAACTAAGATATCAAAGGTATGCAAGGTTGTAGAATTACAGTTGTGCTAAAAAGTTTACATACCCAGATTTTTTGATTTTTTTTGGCCTTTTTTCAGAGAATATGAATGATAACACAAAAACTTTTTCTCCACTCATGGTTAGTGGTTGGTTGAAGTTTATTTTCAAACTTCTGTGTTTTCTATTTTTAAATTATAATGACAACCAAAAACATCAAAATGACCCTGTTCAAAAGTTCACATACCCTGGATATTTTGGCCTGATAACATGTACAGAAGTTGACACAAAGGGGTTTGAATGGCTACTAAAGGTAACATCCTCACCTGTGACCTGTTTGCTTATAATCAGTGTGTGTGCATAAAAGCTGAGTGAGTTTCTGGGATCCAGACAGACTGTTGCATCTTTCCTCCAGCCACTGACATTTCTGGATTGTGAGTCATGGGGAAAGAAAAAGAATTGTCCACGGATCTGCGGGAAAAGGTAATTGAACTGTATAAAACAGGAAAGGGATACAAAAAGATATCCAAGGAATTGATAATGCCAGTCTGCAGTGTTCAAACTGTGATTAACAAATGGAAACTCAGGGGCTTTGTAAAAACCAAACCACGGTCAGTAGAACAACCAAAAATTTGGCCACAACTGTCCGGAAAATAGATTGGGATGAAAAGAAAAACCCACACATAACATCAGCTGAAATACAGGACTCTCTGAAAACTATCGGTGTGGCTGTTTCAAGATGCACAATAAGGAGGCACTTGAAGAAAAATGGGCTGCACGGTTGAGTTGCCAGAAGAAAGCCATTACTGCACAAATGCCACAAAGAATCTCGCCTTCAATACACGAAACAGCACAGAGACAAGCCTCAAAACTTCTGGAACAAGGTAATCAAGGGTGATGAGACAAAAATCAAAACTTTTTGGCCACTCTGGGGAGCTCTCAAGCTTGCATGTATATGCAAGACAGCCCAGAAATTGACATCTACCACAAAATACTTCAAGCTGTCATTGATGTTAGAGGGGGCAATACATGGTATTAAGAACTGGGGTATGTGAACTTTTGAACAGGTTCATTTTGATGTTTTTAGTTGTCATTATGATTTAAAAAGAAAAAACACAGAAGTTTGACAATAAATGGCTTCAACCAACCACTAACCATGAGTGGAGAAAAAGTTTTTGTGTTATCATTCATATTCCCAAAAAACCAAAAAATCTGCCAGGGTATGTAAATTTTTAGCACAACTGTATGTTGAATAACAGAGTTCATAGAGCAATGAGAAATTCTGCATAAGACACAAAATGTAGTCTATAATACAAAATGGAGACTATCAAATGCTTCAAATAACTATCCAATTTTACTAGCACTACAGCGGTCCAGTCCTGTTGGTCCATTGTTGTCTTCCGGCGGAAGTTCCTGCTGCATGTGACTGCTGAGGCCAATAAGCAAAGGGTCTACAATGTCACTACCTGTGACATCACAGTCCTCTTCCTGAGGCCTGGTGAGGCCGATGATTGGCCTCAGCGGTCACGTGACATCTGAGGCCAATCAGCAGCTTCAGCTGACCGCCGGAAGAGACCCGGGAGATGACTCCAGAGCAGAAGAACCGGGACGCGTGGGAGGACACTGGAGCAACAGGGACAGATGAGTATGCATTTTTTAAAATTTTTTTCACTGCACCCAGCTGATTAAAACATTAAAAGGCTTGTCCATTTTTGCCTGGACAACCCCTTTAAATAGATATTGATTTTACTTAACGTGACCTCTTAATTCTGCAAATTCAGCAAATTACCATTTTCAGTGCTTTACAAAGCCTGGAGGCAAAACACACGTTGGGGTATTTGTGTATCTGGTGGGTAAGTATAGGGGTACATTGCTTCTCATTATATCTGTTTTCCTTGCATTTTTCATGAGTGTGCATATGGCTTTGTTTGTAGTAGCCTGCTTTTGCTCTTATGCACTATGCTAGTTATTTTTCAGGCTAACTTTTCTTACATTGCCTTTTTGCAACCATGTGCTTGTATTTGTTACATTGTTAAGCGGTGTCCCCCTCATTTTACCACCTGATCACATTTACATGTGGTAGTTTCTTTAGTCATGTGACCTCTTTCCCCATATTTGCTATTTTTGTCATTAATAAACATGAGATTTTTATATTATTTTTTGGTATACTTGTTTTGTATTTTTAGTATATCCATACTTGTTCCACTACTGTATTATTGTGTTATTAGCCCATCTTCTAGTTTTATAACCAATAAAATGTTTAAAAACTTGATCATTAGTAATTTGATTTTGACTGTTCAGATCGTGGTGCGTTGACAGGAGGGCTATTGAAGGTTGTAAACCTAATCACAGTACCTTGTAGAGGAGATTCTATAGTTTCCGGATATGCCTCTGTTATTAAGCTTTGGCACCCCATTTTTTATGTAAATTATTGCTTGATTCATGTGCAAATGATGAGAAAAGACCTTTGGCAGCATGTTTTAGCTTGCCTGGGCTTTGATCTCATGGGGATGTTTTTCAGCTGCAGGGACAGGACGACTGGTTGCAATTGAAGAAAAGATGAATGCGGCCAAGTACAGAGACATCCTGGAAAAAAACCTCTTCCTGAGTGCTCTGGAAGGTTCACCTTCCAACAAGACAATGACCGTAAGCACACAGCTAAAATAACAAAGGAGTGGCTTCGGAACAACTCTGTGACCATTCTTGACTGGCCCATCCAGAGCCCTGACCTCAACCCAATTGAGCATCTCTGGAGAGACATGAAAATGGCTGTGTACCAACGTTCACCATCCAACCTGACAGAACTGGAGAGGATCTGCAAGGAAGAATGGCAGATGATCCCCAAATCCAGATGTGAAAAACTTGTTACATCATTCCCAAGAAAACTCATGGCTGTACTAACTCAAAAGGGGCTTCTACTCAATACTGAACAAAGGGTCTGAATACTTATGACCATGTGATATTTCGGTTTTTCTTTTTTAATAAATTTGGAAAAATATCTACATTTTTGGGGTTTTTTCTGTCAAGATGGGGGGCTGAGTGTACATTAATGAGAAATAAAATGAACTTTTTTGCTTTTAGCAAATAGCTGCAATGAAACAAAGAGTGAAAAATTTAAAGGGGTCTGAATACTTTCCGTACCCACTGTAACATGGAGATAAATAGATCTAAGTGGGGAAGCAGACAGTCAATGTGGTCTGCGGGAATGTAAAAGGCCTGTAAGGGAATTAAAATAGAAGATATAACCCTCTACAAAGGTTTTTTTTTGGCCCCGTGGAAGGGTGATACTGTTGACCCATTGCCAGAATAGGTTGTTAGTATAATATCAGCGGGGTGGGATGTAAAATTTCAAATAACAACCCCCATTTCTCAAATGAAATAAACAAACACAAACATAAAAAACATCAAATATCCCCATGTCTGAAAATGCCCAAACCATAACAAATCTAAATTTTTTTTGAAAGAGTGAATGCTGTGGTGGGAAAAAAAATGCAAATCTTCCAACCACCATTTCGCCTCCCAAAAAAAATTAATGACAGTTCTTTGTAGGGGTGTTTCTACATCTTTCAAAGATTACTTCCTTATTCTGCCATGCAGCTTTATTTTCATGAAAAAGAGCATTTTATTCTTATGTAATGTATATATGTATGCCCTTTAAGGGCATGTCTTTTCCTGCCAGGGTTGGTTATCTAGAGCAGTGAGTGAAGCCCCTGTAGGAGAAACGCCCCTAAAGCCATTTTCAGGTAAATTTGCATAAGAATAAAAGACTGATTTTCATGAAAATGGAGCTGCAATGCAGAATAAGAAAGGCCTTTTTGGAAAGGAGTAGAATCTGCTCTACAAGGTACTGTCATTAGTCTGATACTCCCTTTAAGTCATCTGTGTAAGATGAATGCAGTTGACAATCTATTCTGAATGCAGCGGCCAGGCTCATCTATCAGTCTAGACGCTTCAGCGATGCCTCCGGTCTGTGTCGATCACTACATTGGCTGCCTATTCAATACAGAATCCACAAGGCTCTCCATAATGCTGCACCTCCGTACATTTCATCCCTCATCTCTGTCTATCAACCAACCCGTGCTCTCCGTTCACTCAATGACCTAAGACTAACATCCTCTATTATCAGAACCTCCCACGCTCGTATACAAGACTTCTCCCGAGTTGCACCACTTCTCTGGAATGCTCTATCCTGGACTATCAGATTAACCCCCAATTTCTACAGCTTCAAGCGCAAACTAAAGACATATCTTTTCAGACAGGCCTATCACAACTCCTAATGTAAACCCTTCCGTAGTTAGATTTCTTAAAACGTACCCTCTGTTCACGCTCCCACATTACCTCACAGGATATAATGCTGTATCAGATTAACTTTATATGTCCAGGCACCATCTGCACATTAAAGAACACGACTGGTGATGGCTCATACAGCTTTATACAGTGGGGAAAAAAATGTATTTAGTCAGCCACCAATTGTGCAAGTTCTCCCACTTAAAAAGATGAGGCCGGCCTGTAATTGACATCATAGGTAGAGCTCAACTATGAGAGACAAAATGAGAAAACAAATCCAGAAAATCACATTGTCTGATTTTTTTAAGAATTTATTTGCAAATTATGGTGGAAAATAAGTATTTGGTCAATAACAAAAGTTCATCTCAATACTTTGTTATATATCCTTTGTTGGCAATGACAGAGGTCAAACGTTTTCTGTAAGTCTTCACAAGGTTGGCACACCACTGTTGCTGATATGTTTGCCCATTCCTCCATGCAAATGTCATCTAGAGCAGTGATGTTTTGGGGCTGTCGCTGGGCAACATGAACTTTCAATTCCCTCCAAAGGTTTTCGATGGGGTTGAGATCTGGAGACTGGCTAGGCCACTTCAGGACCTTGAAATGCTTCTTACGAAGCCACTCCTTCGTTGCCCTGGCGGTGTGCTTGGGATCATTGTCATGCTGAAAGACCCAGCTACGTTTCATCTTCAATGCCCTTGCTGATGGAAGGAGGTTTGCACTCAAAATCTCACGATACATGGCCCCATTCATTCTTTCATGTACACGGATCAGTGGTCCCGGTTCCTTTGCAGAGAAACAGCCCCAAAGCATGATGTTGCCACCCCCATGCTTCACAGTAGGTATGGTGTTCTTTGGATGCAACTCAGCATTCACTCTCCTCCAAACACGAGTTGTGTTTTTACTAAACAGTTCTACTTTGGTTTCATCTGACCATATGACATTCTCCCAATACTCTTCTGGAACATCCAAATGCTCTCTAGCAAACTTCAGACAGGCCCGGATATGTACTGGCTTAAGCAGGGGGACACGTCTGACACTGCAGGATCTGAGTCCTTGGTGGCGTAGTGTGTTACTGACGGTAGCCTTTGTTATGTTAGTCCCAGATTTCTGCAGGTCATTCACTAGGTCCCCCCGTGTGGTTCTGGGATTTTTGCTCACCGTTCTTGTGCTCATTTTGACCCCATGGGGTGAGATCTTGCGTGGAGCCCCTGATCGAGGGAGATTATCAGTGGTCTTGTATGTCTTCCATTTTCTAATTATTGCTCCCACAGTTGATTTCTTTACACCAAGCTCCTTGCCTATTGCAGATGCAGTCTTCTCAGCCTGGTGCAGGTCTACAATTTTGTTTCTGGTGTCCTTCCACAGCTCTTTGGTCTTCACCATAGTGGAGTTTGGAGTGTGACTGTTTGATGTTGTGGACAGGTGTCTTTTATACTGATAACAATGTCAAAAAGGTACCATTACTACAGGTAATGAGTGGAGGACAGAGGAGTGTAAGGGTTAAAAATATTTTGCTTGCCAGACATATATGCTGTTAAGAAAAATAGAAGTTATTGCTCAAAGCATCTCGCCCACCACAAAGTCTACGCTGTATACCAGTATAGGATGTGGTTAAGATAAGGCTATATCGCAAACGTCTGAAAATTGCTATCTTTAACCTTTTAACATTAAGTGATGTTTTGAAATATGCTTTTGTATCAATCTGGTGTAAACTGGTTTTTGGATATACGTGACAACGGAAGCATAAGACCAAGTTTGGGCATCGTGTCATGTGATTGATGTATAACTGTGCTTTCTATATAACCTAGCTCTGCCAATCAATAAATTGAAGCATTCTATACATGATACCTTGTGTGTCTGTTTGTCTGTTTCCCGAGCGCTCGACAATTGTTCCTTATTAATTAGGCCTAAGACAACATAATCCGGGGGGAGTTCCCCCCCACAGAATCTGGCTATCCAATGTGGGGCATCAAAGATCGTCCGATGTGCAGCCGATAGTGTGCCAATCCACTCACCGATCGATTTGGAGACGGGACCGGAGGACCTCAGATGAATAAAACAGCGCTGTAAGGTAAGCCCTTGTCTTGCCAAATAACTTATCTGAGCTCCTACGTGTCTTTGATCCTGTGTATCGATGAGTGAGGTTAGTTGCTGCATGTTTTTGTGACACTTGATGCCATGTTATATAGTACGGAAGAACCGTAATTAAAGAGTATGTTGTCTGCGGGAGATCAAGTATACTGTTCTTTGTCTGCTGGTCATACTGTCATTTGGTTGCTACATCTGTTATAAAGTGTATAAGGCAGCACAGAAGGGAGAGACATTCTCCATCCTTAACCCTTAGAGTTGCGGACAAGGTCCGGAAAGAAAAGTACTGAGTGATTGAAAAGTCCTTGTTTTGGAACACTAGCCTCCAGCTGTGCCTGGACGGTCAGGGTCGAATGAGACCAGAGCAGTAGCACGAAGGACTGAGTAGAATCCGCGCAGGTACGTGCAATAATTCAGGTGTGTTTCGGTGAGGGGACACAGGTAGAAAGTTCAGTCTGTGGAAACCAATTGAGGTTTTGCCCTGAGCACTACACCAGAACTTGCACATCAAGAATTAGTTCAAGGAAAACAGAGTGTCTGTTTGGGAGTTCCCACTAGGGAAGTCAAAGTGACCCTCTATTGTTTAATTGCCCTAGAGGAGTGGGAATTCACGGCTGATTAGCTACCAGCCAGTATGGGGAAGGGACCCTCTAAGATATGGTACACCCCATATGAACTAATAGAGATAAGGGAAGGGAAAGAAGTTGCCGCCCAAGTAAAAACGATCCTTAAGAGAACAGGGGTTCACAAGACAGGACTGTTTGATAGTAAATTTTGGGACCAATAGAGATTAGACCATGCAGGACAAATCCAGGAGCACAAATTACAAAGGGGAATATATGCCCTAATTGAAGGTAGGGACAGAGTGGAAAAGGAGGATTGGCCTCAAAAATCGGATAATAAAAAGGTTACATTATAGGTTTTGTCTTCCGACATGATTTTGAATCAAAAAGGACGGAACAGTCTAAGCATATTATGGCAGATTGCTCACAAAGGTAGTGGATTCAGGATGGGGGGATGCCCCAAATGTTTTAAGGAATACTATGGTCACTGAGGCCTTTATGCAAGGAATCGGATCTACCCTAGCAGAAAAGATTAAGGGTTGTACCCCAGATTGGAGACGTGTAGATCCTGATAATTTGTATGCCAAAGCTGTTGGTTTTGCTGTAGATGAAAGAGAGAAAAAGGCAGCAGCCCCGGTAAAGAGTTACACTAATCGAGTTAATCCAAATCCGGGTAACCAGAGTAATCAGGACATACAAGGTACCCGCCCTAGACAACAGGGACAGAGGGAAAACAGGAAGTGTTTTAATTGTGGAAAGCAAGGACACTTGGCCAGAGATTGCTGGTGTCCCAAGCAAAGTGACAATAATAGAGGACAGTCTAGAAACTGCCCACCTGGCCCTGACCAAGGCCAGGATAATTTACAATGAAGGTTAAGCCCTCCTGCCCCAGTGTCCCTCTTATCTTCAGCAGAGAGAGGTATACAAATCTTTCAACCTGTATTGATTAATGGAAAGGAGGTGCCGTTTCTAATAGACACTGGGGCCACAAAATCTTGTGTCAGTAAAGACATTAACAAATTTAACCTACCATTGTCAGGAGATAACCAGGTGGTTCAGGGAGTGTCAGGTCTCCCTGTTACCCTTGACCAAATAGACCCCATAGAGACATCATTTCAAGGAAGTAGAATTCTAACTAGATACCTTGTCTCTGATACCTCAGATAATATATTGGGTACGGATGTGATGGGGGCCTTAGGTTGTAACATCCCTTTGGTGAAGCTTATGTGCGGACCACACACACAAACCATGAGATACTTTGCCTAGTATCTGCTATAGTGAATACTCCACATTCTGTGTTCACCCTCACTGAAGAAGAGAATATACTATTGTCACAGGTGCCAGAAAGTCTCTGGACAACAAGTAAAACAGATCTAGGCCAAATCAATTTACGAGATGTTTTACTTTAGTCATCAATGCCTGGGAACCACCCTCAGATGATGTTGTGTTACTACAATATGTTGATGATCTTTGTGTCCCAGATAAACAGACATGTGAAGCTGCTACCATAAGCCTGTTGTGTTTCCTCTGCCAGAGCGGCTGCAAGGCCAGTAAGGATATACACCACATGACATCCATGCAATCCTCACACAGGTAGACAGACGTCATCTTTCCTTGGCAAGACGGAGCAAAATGGAATTTGCTCTACAATCCTCCTCCAACATCTCATTTCAGCGTTGTTTAACCCTGAATCCTGCAACTCTTTTACTAGTAGGAGTTCATGATTCAAAGGGGGGAGTAGATGATGAGATATTTTTAAACTCCCTCTCAGAAGATGATTTGTTTGACAGTCAACGTGAGCATGACTGTGTGGCCCTAATGTCTCAAGAGACGGTGGGCTTCAGCCATGTCACGAATATCCCATTACAGAACCCTGACTATGAGATGTTTGTGGATGGTTCTAGGTACTTAACAGATGAAGGCAAATTTGTTACAGGGTATGCTGTAGTCACTACACACGACATCATAGTACAAGAAGCCCTTCCACCACACGTCAGCTCAAGAAGCTGAATTGAAAGCCCTTACAGAGGCTTGCAAAATAGCTAAAGATAGCACAGCAAACATTTACACTGACTCCAGGTATGCTTTTGGCATTGCGCATGATTATGGTCCTATATGGAGGTCAAGAAACTTCCTGATGGCACAGGGCAAGCCAATCAAAAATGGAGATTCGGTAAGTCGATTGATGGAGGCCATATTGCTCCCTAAGCAGTTGGCAATTGTGAAAGTCAGAGCTCACACAAAAGGAAGAGACCCTGAAAGTCTTGGAAATGAGAAGGCTGACACAGCAGCCAAAGCAGTGGCACTGCTGCCATGGAAGGGTCTCAACCAGGTGAGCAAAATGGACATTGACCTAGCAGACCCCGAGGGGCTGTACTCTAATGTAACCAACGTGGAAACTGAAAAATGGAAAAAGGCTGGTGCCAGAGAGTATGAAGGAACGTGGAAAATGGGGGATAGACTGTGTCTACCTGCAGCAGTATACCCCCAAATGGCTAGCTTAGCCCACAGTAAGGTGCATGCCTCTCGAAATGCCATGGAGTCATTAGTGGGTAAATTATGGCTTGCCCCAGGTTTTGGAAGGGCTGCTAATAATCACGTAAAAGCATGTCACATATGTGCTCTACACAATCCAGGACAGGTAGTTAAAACACCTACCAAATGCACACCAAAATCCCTGTACCCATTCCAGAGAATACAAATACAGTGCTGGCCAAAAGAATTGGCACCCCTGCAATTCTGTCAGATAATACTCAATTTCTTCCAGAAAATGATTGCAATCACAAATGCTTTGGTAATAATATCTTCATCTATTTTGCTTGCAATGAAAAAACACAAAAGAGAATGAAAAAAAAGTCAAATCATTGATCATTTTACACAAAACTCCAAAAATGGGCCGGACAAAAGTATTGGCACCCTCAGCCTAATACTTGGTAGCACAACCTTTAGACAAAATAACTGCGAACAACCGCTTCCGGTAACCATCAATGAGTTTCTTACAATGCTCTGCTGGAATTTTAGACCATTCTTCTTTGGCAAATTTCTCCAGGTCCCTGAGATTTGAAGGGTGCCTTCTCCAAACTGCCATTTTGAGATCTCTCCACAGGTGTTCTATGGGATTCAGGTCTGGACTCATTGCTGGCCACTTTAGAAGTCTCCAGTGCTTTCTCTCAAACCATTTTCTAGTGCTTTTTGAAGTGTGTTTTGGGTCATTGTCCTGCTGGAAGACCCATGACCTCTGAGGGAGACCCAGCTTTCTCACACTGGGCCCTACATTATGCTGCAAAATTTGTTGGTAGTCTTCAGACTTCATAATGCCATGCACACGATCAAGCAGTCCAGTGCCAGAGGCAGCAAAGCAACCCCAAAACATCAGGGAACCTCCGCCATGTTTGACTGTAGGGACCGTGTTCTTTTCTTTGAAGGCCTCTTTTTTTTCCCTGTAAACTCTATGTTGATGCCTTTTCCCAAAAGCTCTACTTTTGTCTCATCTGACCAGAGAACATTCTTCCAAAAAGTTTTTGGCTTTCTCAGGTAAGTTTTGGCAAACTCCAGCCTGGCTTTTTTATGTCTCTGGGTCAGAAGTGGGGTCTTCCTGGGTATCCTACCATAGAGTCCCTTTTCATTCAGACGCCGACGGATAGTACGGGTTGACACTGTTGTACCCTCGGACTGCAGGGCAGCTAGAATTTGTTTGGATGTTAGTCGAGGTTCTTTAGCCACCATCCGCACATTCTTTCGTTGAAATCTCTCGTCAATTTTTCTTTTCCGTCCACATCTAGGGAGGCTAGCCACAGTGCCATGGGCTTTAAACTTCTTGATGACACTGCGCACGGTAGACACAGGAACATTCAGGTCTTTGGAGATGGACTTGTAGCCTTGAGATTACTCATGCTTCCTCACAATTTTGCTTCTCAAGTCCTCAGACAGTTCTTTGGTCTTTTTTCTTTTCTCCATGCTCAATGTGGTACACACAAGGACACAGGACAGAGGTTGAGTCAACTTTAATCCATTTCAACTGGCTGCAAGTGTGATTTAGTTATTGCCACCACCTGTTATGTGCCACAGGTAAGTAACAGGTGCTGTTAATTACACAAATTAGAGAAGCATCACATGATTTTTCAAAGGGTGCCAATACTTTTGTCCACCCCCTTTTTTATGTTTGGTGTGGAATTATATCCAATTTGGCTTTTTGACAATTCTTTTCGTGGTTTTCCATTGAAGACAAATTAAATGAAGATATTATTACCAAAGCATTTGTGATTGCAATCATTTTCTGTAAGAAATTGAGTATTATCTGACAGAATTGCACGGATGCCAATACTTTTGGCCATCACTGTAGATTACATACAGTTGCCTAAGTCCGGAACGTACGAATATGTATTGGTCTGTGTGGATTTGTTTTCAGGGTGGCCTGAGGCCTACCCTGTGAGCAAAGCGACTGCACAGGTAACTGCCAAGAATTTGATGTCTGAGCTTGTGTGTAGATTTGGGATACCTGAGTTGATAGAATCTGATAGAGGTACACATTTCACAGGTGAGATAATGAAAGAAATAATGTCTGCATTGGGGATTGAGCAAGCTTTCCACACACCCTAGCATCCTCAGAGTTCAGGCAAAGTTGAAAGGTTGAATGGTACACTCAAGTTGAAGATTCAGAAAGCCATGGCAGAGACAAGAAAGCCCTGGCCCGAATGTCTGTCCTTAGCCTTATATTCAGTAAGGACTACTCCTAACAGGAGAACAGGGTTATCACCATTTGAGATATTGTTTGGAAGTGTGCCTAGGTTGGGGTTGTATTTTCCTCAGACTTTACAACTCAATTATGACAGCACTGCCAGCTATGTTCAGAGCTTGTGTCAAAGACTGACAGTAACACATAAACAAGTGTTCTCTTCTATTCCAGACCCTTCTGATTTTTCAGGAACACATAGCTTGCAGCCTGGTGATTGGGTGGTCGTGAAAAGACATGTCAGAAAAACCCTTGAGCCTAGATTTGATGGCCCTTTCCAAGTACTGCTGACAACTGCCACTTCAGTCAAATTGGAGGGAAAATCTACCTGGATACATGCTTCCCATTGTAAAAAGGTTCCTGAACCACAGCAAGAATGAAAAGATGGGCATTATTTGTTTTATGCTTTCTTAAAGGACTCACAACCAGTGGAACCTGGAAATCCCTCCAGGGACTTAAAGAGGTGGACAATAAATTTGTTAGACACCATCTTGTAATGGTAGAAGGGTTCAATAATTCCCTCAAAGATTGGTGGATCTTGTGCACAAACTTATTACACAACACTCAGCCTTATTCGATTTACCTCCTCAGATGTATTGGGCATGTGGAAGCAGAGCGTATAAGTGGTTACCAGTGGGAGTGAAGGGCACATGTACAAAAGTAAGACTTACTCCTGCTACCTTTGTTGTTGACAAATTAAATACGAAATCCATACCTAAACACACTCTGTACAAGAGAGCTGCAGACAACACCCCTCGGAAAAGTGGTAGACCTCACTTGGTACAGTCAAGCACTGGGAATAAGATAGTAAGCACAATACTCATATATCCTATGATAATGCAGATGTGGGACAAGCTAGTGCAAAGTACTGACTATCTCAATTATCAAATATGGGAAATTCTGGAGATACTTAATATCACTATTGCAGTACAGAATCAATTGATAATAGTCACTAATCAACACACACTGGTATTAGACTATATAACTGCAGCTCAGGGAGGAATGTGCCAGATAGTGGGACCTACATGCTGCCACTACATTGACCCAGAAGGCAACATCAAAGAAAAACGAAAATTGGAGGAAGTATACAGGTTAAGGGAAGAGTATGAGAGGATGAATGTTCAGAACAAAGACAGTTGGTGGTCCGAAATATTTTCATTCTTAAATCCAGTCAATTGGTTTAAAGGTATAGGTGGGTGGGTGGCAGGATTGATCCAGATGGTCATACAAATAGCAATGATTATATTACTGATATATTGCCTTGCAAAAATCGTTTTAATTTGCATTAATCGCTGTAATAGAGATAAGCATAAGTGGTAGACATCTGGTAATGACTCCAACGGGGAATCCAGCTGGACTGGCACCCAAGGGTGAATGTACTTGTTGGGGAAGACATTAGATGTCTAAAATGGGGGAAATGTAAGGGTTAAAAATATTTTGCTTGCCAGACATATATGCTGTTAAGAAAAATAGAAGTTATTGCTCAAAGCATCTCGCCCACCACAAAGTCTACGCTGTATGCCAGTATAGGATGTGGTTAAGATAAGGCTATATCGCAAACGTCTGAAAATTACTATCTTTGACCTTTTAACATTAAGTGATGTTTTGAAATATGCTTTTGTATCAATCTGGTGTAAACTGGTTTTTGGATATACATGACAACGGAAGCATAAGACCAAGTTTGGGCATTGTGTCATGTGATTGATGTATAACTGCTTTCTATATAACCTAGCTCTGCCAATCAATAAATTGAAGCATTCTATACATGATACCTTGTGTGTCTGTTTCCCAAGCGCTCGACAATTGTTCCTTATTAATTAGGCCTAAGACAACATAACCCGGGGGAGTTTCCCCCCACAGGAGCCTCTTAAAGAAGAAGTTACAGGTCTGTGAGAGCCAGAAATCTGGCTTGTTTGTAAGTGACCTAATACTTATTTTCCACCATAATTTGCAAATAAATTCTTAAAAAATCAGAAAATGTGATTTTCTGGATTTCTTTTCTCATTTTGTCTCTCATAGTTGAGGTCTACCTATGATGTCAATTACAGGCCTCTCTAATCTTTTTAAGTGGGAGAACTTGCACAATTGGTGGCTGACTAAATACTTTTTTCCCCACTGTATATGTGTAATGACAGTAACCTCTATTACAAAATTGTCTGACCATTGTAGAAGCAATGCTACCTCCGATGCCACCCTGCTACCTCTTATGTCACCCCCTCTACCTCATAGATTGTAAGCTCTTGCAAGCAGGGCCCACAGTTCCATTGTGTAATATATCTTTTTTGTCTGTACTTGAACCCTACAAATTGTACAGTGCTGCGGAATATGTTGGCACTATACAAATAAAATGTATTATTATTATTGACTTGAAGTCATGACATACCTCCCACTGTCTGACACAGTGTAAGCCGTGTACCGGGAAGGGCTCCCCAGGATACAGTGAAGTCATGAACAAAGGAAGCGACTCCAAATCAATTTAGTAAAAAACAAGATTTTACTTTGTGTAGAAACACCTCTTTACCAACAAAACCACTCCTAACTACAGTACAGACCAAAAGTTTGGACACACCTTCTCATTCCAAGAGTTTTCTGTATTTTCATGACTATAAAAATTGTAGATTCACACTGAAGGCATAAAATCTATGAATTAACACATGTGGAATTATATATTTAACAAAAAAGTGTGAATCAACTGAAAATATGTCTTATATTCTAGGTTCTTCAAAGTAGCCACCTTTTGCTTTGATTACTGCTTTGCACACTCTTGGCATTCTCTTGATGAGCTTCAAGAGGTAGTCACCTGAAATGGTCTTCCAACAGTCTTGAAGGAGTTCCCAGAGATGCTTAGCACTTGTTGGCCCTTTTGCTTTCACTCCGCGGTCCAGCTCATCCCAAACCACCTCGATTGGGTTCAGGTCTGGTGACTGTGGAGGCCAGGTCATCTGGCGTAGCACCCCATCACTCTCCTTCTTGGTCAAATAGCCCTTACACAGTCTGGAGGTGTGTTTGGGGTCATTGTCCTTGTGAAGATCCTAAGTGCGCCAACACCGCTGTGGCTCACACCTGAGTCTTCTTTCATATAAAACCACACTCACCGTCAGTGAGTGCCGGGTCCACAAAATAAATACAAGACAAGCTTTCTAAATTTTATATATTTTTAACCCCTAAATGGGTCGGTATTAACATCTAACACATGCAATTCAGAACAGATATGCAGAGATATGCAAGCATTAACAGTTACTAGTTACAAGATACAGTGCAATAAAATAAAAAGGGCATAAAAGTGAAATGATTACTTTACCACGCATCTCCTTGATGTGGCTCTATAATCCAACACTCACACATGCTCTGTCATGTGTGAATAACCAGTGGAGGCTTCTCAGCATGTGGCAACAATTCAGCCTGCATGCTCTTCACAGTGGTCACTCTGTAATCTCCTGTAGTCTGTCTCTAATAACTCCTCATAGTATTCTCTTGTAGTCCCAGCACAATCTCCTCCCACTGACCTCTTACCTCATCTTATATACCCTTTATGCCACCTCCCAGAATGAGGTCACCGGCAACAGCAAGTATGATTGATTAACGCACTCAAGTCCAGATTCTTTGTATTGAGCTGAGACCAAGTGAAAGGATACAATGTTATCAGCCATATCTGATCTACCAGTTCAGGCTGACCAATGCATGTTTGTTTGATCACTCAGGGCTGTGTAGAAATACAATGGAGCCCTGCTGGGATGGATACAAAGCCCTATTGTTCCAGTCCGGCCACTATTGGCAATATACCTATGAGTAGGCTGTGCACATTATGAGTAAAGAGAACTGAGAGAGAAATACGCTACCCAGAGATCAAAATACAGCTCTGAGTTATAGCCATATTTAAGCAGAATCATCACAGTCCTGTTGAAAAATAAATGATGGTCCAACTAAACGCAAACCGGATGGAATAGCATGCCGCTGCAAGATGCTGTGGTAACCATACTGGTTCAGTATTCCTTCAATTTTGAATAAATCCCCAACACTGTCACCAGCAAAGCACCCCCACACCATCACACCTCCTCCTCCATGCTTCACGGTGGGAACCAGGCACGTAGAGTCCATTCGTTCACCTTTTCTGCGTCACACAAAGACACGGTGGTTGGAACCAAAGATCTCAAATTTGGACTCATCAGACCAAAGCACAGATTTCCACAGGTCTAATGTCCATTCCTTGTGTTCTTTATCCCAAACAAGTCTCTTCTGCTTGTTGCCTGTCCTTAGCAGTGGTTTCCTAGCAGCTATTTTACCATGAAGGCCTATTGCACACAGTCTCCTCTTAACAGTTGTTGTAGAGATGTGTCTGCTGCTAGAACTCTGTGTGGCATTGACCTGGTCTCTAATCTGAGCTGCTGTTAACCTGCTGTTTCTGAGGCTGGTAACTCGGATGAACTTATCCTCTGCAGCAGAGGTGACTCTTGGTCTTCCTTTCCTGGGGCGGTCCTCATGTGAGCCAGTTTCTTTGTAGCGCTTGATGGTTTTGGCCACTGCACTTGGGGACACTTTCAAAGTTTTCCCAATTTTTCGGACTGACTGACCTTCATTTCTTAAAGTAATGATGGCCACTCGTTTTTCTTTACTTAGTTTCTTTTTTCTTGTCATAATACAAATTCTAACACTCCATTCAGTAGGACTATCAGCTGTGTATCCACCTGACTTCTGAACAACACAACTGATGGTCCCAACCCCATTTATAACGCAGGAAATCCCACTTATTAAACCTGACAGGGCACACCTGTGAAGTGAAAACTATTTCAGGTGACTAGCTCTTGAAGCTCATCAAGAGAATGCCAAGAGTGTGCAAAGCAGTAATCCAAGCAAAAGGTGGCTACTTTGAAGAACCTAGAATATAAGACATATTTTCAGTTGTTTCACACTTTTTTGTTAAGTATATAATTCCACATGTGTTAATTCATAGTTTTGATGCCTTCAGTGTGAATCTACAATTTTTATAGTCATGAAAATACAGAAAACTCTTGGAATGAGAAGGTGTGTCCAAACTTTTGGTCTGTACTGTATTTACAAACACTCAGCTAGTAAGCTGAGGCCCTGGTGTTGTACAGCGCGGTGCCTTCTCATGTGCAGCTCCAAAACACTCCAAGCTTTTACCTATCTGCAGGTTGCAACTAACCAGCCGCTTGTTACCTTTTTATCACCCTAGTCACAGGAACAATTCAGTGAGTGTGATAGGGGCACCAGCGGTATAACACAAGAGCTTACAAACTTATCAAAATACCCCTATTCCCCACAAACAAAGTACAACCGAGTAAATATAATAGTAGGTCAGCTTGCAAGCCAAAGAAATGTGACAAAATATAAATTGTCACTTCTAGACTTCCTCAGAAGCTCCTCTCTGGGAGTTACAAGTCTATAGAATTCTCTGAGTCTTAGTCCTTACTATCGAATAGGTAGGTAATTCACCAGTAGTGTGGCATGTGAAGATGAATATGCCTAACTAGTCTAGCTACAGGCCCTTACTCAGTCCCAAGCAAAACATTGTAATGCGGTGCGTGCACGATTACTTCTCTTAGTGATCCAGCTTTGTTGGGTACTTTTTTAGCCTTGATATTGAACAGCTGAAAGCGGGGCTCATCCAGAAAACATGTGATCTCACTGACAGGGCCACTTCTTAGCTGGGTCCTTGACAGCAATCTTCAACTTAGGATGCTGTCTGAACAAACCCTAGAATAGTCTCTGCTTCAGCACCCCCTTGTTATATATCTGATCCCTTAGGAATCTTTTTCCTCTCACTTCAGTGCTTCTTCTTCTAAATGCTCAAAAGCACACTCCTAAGATGGCTGTCACACACACTCTGCTCCTTCTTGATCCTCCTCTGCAGAACTGGGTCTCCACGTCACTATTCCAGGGAATTACATAATTACAGTCCTTCCCATTTATGAGGTAACAGTGGTTTCTTGTGGTCAAACAAACAAATGTCAGTTTATAAAAAAAATAAACTTATTTACAGAAACAGGTACATTCATAACATGAGGGCTGTTTCCCCATCTTACATGCCACCCCACTAGAGTTTGACGTCCCTGGCAACCTTCCCCATACAAACTAATCCTGCACATAGCGCTGTGGAGGTACACCAGCACTGGACCTGGCCGTCCTAAGCAGTCACATGATCAGGGGTATCGGGCACATCCAATGGTGGTTGTTCTTCAGGCTGTGCAACTCTCTCCCTGGGTGGCAAACTTGTCACAAAAGGGGCCTCCGGAGTGACTGGGGCAGGGACAACCCACCATTCATCGTCTACAGGAGGTTTCCTAGTACTAGGGTTAGGAGCAAGCACCTCCTCGTCAGCCACTGGTTGCTCAAAGTTACAAAGTCTTAACATATTACGGTGGAGGTTCCTTGAGGGTCCCCCAGTCCCTACTTCATACACTGGGATATCTGGGTCTACCCTCCGCTTCACTATATACGGAACCGTCTCCCACCGCCCATCCAATTTTCCAGTTGGCCTCTTGGCCCTGACGATCACACGGTCACCTGGAGCATACTCATCCCTCTGCACTGGCCCTGGGTTGGGGTGCACTACTTGTCTCAGGCGTTCACCCACAACCTTGTGTACTGCTCTCAGTCGGCGACAGTGCTCTTGCACCCAAGCAGTAGTGCTCCTCGGTGGAGGCTGCATCAGATCTGGCACGTGGAGATCCTCAATCTCCGGGCCTGCTCTCCCAAACATCAGCATGTGTGGACAGTAACCAGTGGTGTTGTGTACTCTATTGTTATAGGCCCACATTAGCGCAGGTAAGTACTCTGGCCACCGAGCTTTTTGATTATCCTCTAAAGTCCGAAGCATTTGTATCAAGGTGAGGTTGAACCGCTCGCACGCCCCGTTCCCTTGCGGATGATATGGGGTCGTGCGAGAACGTTCGGTACCATAGAGCTGATACATCTCACTCATCAAATCACCCTGAAAACATGCCCCCTGATCTGAATGGATTCTCTGCGGACACCCAAACACTTGTATAAAGTGCTTACAGACTGCCTCAGCAGCTGATTCAGCTGTCTGATCTCTGGTGGGTACAGCCACTGCATATTTTGTAAAGTGGTCCTTCATGACCAAACAGTAAGAGTGTCCTGAGGGAGAGTACCCAATCTGTACATAGTCAATCATTAAGATTTCTAGGGGGGGCAGATCTTCAAATAGTTTGTACAGGGGCCTGTTGCTCGGGGCTTTTACTCAGCCAGCAGGATCGACACTTGAGGCATGCCTCGGTTACCATTTCTCCGAAATCTGTACAATATACGAATCGCTGAAGCCACTGGTACGTCTTAACACTCCCAAAATGAGCCCCCCTCTCATGATGGGCTTCCTGAGCTGCTGCTGGTCCCAATAACATAGGGATGACAACCTGTTGCCGTTACTGCAGCTCTTACTGTACGTATATGGTCCGGCACAGGAGTCCCTGGGTAACACTCAGCTTATCCCACTGTCTCAGTAACTTCTGACCCTCGTGAGTTAGGCTGGCCCACTTGTCCGGGCGGGGCCAGATGTTAGTCCGAATCCACTCTTTCACTTTCCAGAGGTCCGTGCAGCTATTTTGAACCCTTTTCCAATCTTCCAACATCTTCCCCAACACCATCGGCATCCCTGAAGCCACCCCACTTGAATGTGTTATGTTCTGGAATGGCGGTACTCTGCCGAGGTGTGGGATTTCTTCTAGCCCTTCGTCCCCACTCTAGGTCGGCAATCCTACAGGGACTCGGGAGAGGGCATCAGCGTTGCCGTTCTCCCTTCCTGACAGGAACTGGATGCGGTATTGGTACTTGGAAAGGCGAGCCATCCATCTCTGCACAAGGGCGCCTAGCTTGGCGTTTTCCAAGTGCGCTAACGGGTTATTGTCCGTCATCACAATTACTTCTGCACCCGTCAGATACTCTGAAATTCTTTCAGTCATGGCCCATACCAGCGCCAAAAGCTCCAACTTAAAGGAGCTATAGTTGTCAGGGTTGCGCTTCGACTCCCTTAGAGACCGACTGCCATAGGCAATCACCCTCTCCCGTCCGTCTTGAACTTGAGATAGCATGGCTCCAAAACCATGTAAACTTCCATCCATGTACAAAAAGAACGGACTATCAAACTGTGCATAGGCCAGGATCGGGACACTGGTCATAGTTCTTTTCAATGCCTCAAAGGCTCCTTCCTGTCTTGGCCCCCACTCAATGGGGCGATTCTTGGGTTCTCCAGCTGTGCCTCTCAGCAACTCGTTTAGTGGACCGGCGAGAAGTGTGAACTTGGGTATAAATCTCCTGTAATAACCAGCCAATCGTAGAAAGGCCTGCACTTCCCGTAGGGCTCTTGGCTGGGGCCACTTCTGGACAGCCTCCACCTTGCTGGGGGTTGGTTGTACCCCTTCCGGAGTGACCACATGTCCCAAGTACTCTATTCGCTGCCGAAACAGTTGGCACTTTTTGGGCTTGATTTTTAGCCCCTGGTCTCGCAATCGTTCTAGGACCTGCTGCAGCTTTTGAAGATGATCTTCGAATGAGGTCCCAAACACCACAAAGTCATCCAGATATTTCAATACTGTCACCCAGACAGAGCTCCATCCACCGCTGAAATGTCCCTGGAGCGTTGGACAGACCAAACGGCATTCTGTTGAACTCATAGAGTCCCATGGGTAAGATAAAGGCTGTCTTTGCCTTGTCCTTTTCGGCTACTGGCACTTGCCAATATCCACTGGCCAGGTCAAGCGTGGCACGACCCAGGGAGGATAGTGTCTCTTCGATCCGTGGAAGAGGATGGGCATCGCGGAGGGTCTGAGCATTCAGTTTCCGGTAATCTACACAGAACCTGAGACTTCCGTCTTTCTTCCGCACCAGGAACACTGGAGCAGCCCACGGGCTTTTACTCTCCTGTATCACCTGATTCTCCAGCATACTGGCCACCATATCTTTCACCTCCTGATACATCTTGGGCGGGATTTGCCTGTACCGCTCCCGAATTGGCGCAGCATCACCAGTAGGGATTTCATGTTCAATGGCGGTAGCACACCCGAAGTCTTCATCATGTCTTGAGAACGCCTCCTGGAACTCCCACAGAGTGTCTTCCAGAAGTTTCTGCTGCCCTGGGTCAGAGACCGGGGGTCCACTCCCATCAGAGAAATGATCACTCGACCGTTCCATTCTGCTGTTGGGGTCTGTTTTTGCTGGACCTCCACAGCATAGGTCCAAGCCAACCTCCCATCAGCTGTAGCGTGCTCTTCCGGCGAAGGACGTCGCCCTCAGGCACATAAACTTCAGCCAGCAGGGTATTCCCAGGAGCAATCAACTCACTGTCCAAGACATTGAGACAGCGAATAGGCATGCGGCCATCTTTCACAGTGGAGAGTGCTCGGGCTACCAGAGGGCATGTCTGTGTTTCTCCCTGCGGAGCAGGCTCTATCAGGACCTCTAGTCCATTCAGTGGTCGTCCAGCCCCCACTGGAAACGTCAAAATTTTCTCCTGTCACGGTGGAATCTTGACTGGAGCACTCAGCGGTACCTTCACGTTCCCAATAGAGCACCCTGATATGATTCTCTCTTGCAAACTACAGCTCCTCACCATCTGCTGTAGGACTTTCTGAGTTGGCCGGTGTGTGGTGGCCCGCTGCCAATATTTAGGCTCTTCCTTAGCATAAAGGTGATGATCTAGGTCTCTCAGCATGTTCATGCCCAGCGTTACATCTAATCCTTTTCTGGATGGATGGTCTACCAGCACGATCCTTTTTGCCAATGTCTTGCCCAAACAGCCGAACCTGCATCCAGACGATCCCTTGTACGTCCATTGCACCATCATTGGCAACTGTCAACCTGATGACACTTCCATCTTCCGGCTCCATCATATGTCCGAAGTGTCTCTCAAAGAACTCCAGAGGCATCAGGGTGCACTCTGATCCTTTGTCAACTAGACAGCATACCTTCTGGCCCTCCAGCTTGGCTTCCATAACGGGGCTGCTAGCATATAAGTCGCATTCATCGCGTATGGGGCTTAGTTTTTGGTGAACCGCCACAGGACACCCCGTTACTGCGGCAGTCAGAAGTTTAAAGCAAGCTCGGGTTCCATCTGTCCCTGGCACTCTCTGGTGATATGGCCATACTGTCAGCAGCTCCAGCAGAGGGGTCCCCTCGATCCCCGCACACCAGATGGGCCTTGGTGGGCCCTCGCACCTGAGGTACTCTCGGTGGAAGATGGCAGGGTGATGTGACCCTTTCCGGAGCCAAGGATGAACCTGCTTTCATCTGGGACACCTCCAGGCGGAGTTCTCTCATTTCTGCCCGTAGAGCCTGGACTACATCCTTCAAGGACCCTGCGTCTTCAGGACCTACTTGGGCCCCTGTCACTTGGGTGCTACTCACTGCCTTCACACTTACAGCCATGGGCTCTTCTTCCCTCTCTACAGCAGCCAGGTAAACATTATAGAATGTCAGGTTGGCATCTGCCCGAGTCATCTCTTGCAGTTTATCCTGTAAAAACTTATTGGATAATCATAGGATGAATTGGTCTCATAGTAGTCGGTCCACTTCTTTGAAGGCTCCCATAGCCTCCGAATCTTGCCGCCGCACTTCATTCAGTATCTCCTGTAAGGCGTTAGAGTATTGCATTAAAGCCTCACCCTCTCACTGTGACCGATTAAAGAAGTTGCTTTGCAACTGTGCTACTTTGGTACGCCCTCCCTGAGCTCCCTCTAGCAGGGAGAATATTTTTTCCAAGGTGTCTCTCTCTGATTTGGACCGTACCATCACTGTCCATCTAGCGTCACCTTCTAGGGCCCCTAATGCTATCTCTGCATGCAGCCCCGGAATCAGGTTACTCAATTTAACTACGCTTCGAACCCTTTCAGTCCAGTCCTGCAATGTCAGATTTTTACCGTCAAACTTTGGCAGATTCTGCATTAGTGCCCGGCTGATAAGTACCCTACTTGGGCTGGTATGACTGGTACTGGAGCTGGTAACTCTTGCTGTGCAGGGGCACTCTGGACCGATGCAGCTGGAGCCAGGAGATTAATTCCCGCCACGTTCCTGTCCACGACAGTCGCTGTATCCTGCCGACTAGACCAAGTTGTAAGCCGTGTACCGGGGTGGGCTCCCCAGGATACAGCGAAGTCACGAACAAAGGAAGCGACTCCAAATCAATTTAGTAAAAAAAAAAGATTTTACTTTGTGTAGAAACACCTCTTTACCAAAAAAACACTCCCAACTATTTACATACACTCAACTAGTAAGCTGAGGCCCTGGTGTTGTACAGCGCGGTGCCTTCTCATGTGCAGCTCCAAAACACTCCAATCTTTTACCTACCTGTAGGCTCCAACTAACCAGTCGCTTGTTACCTTTTTATCACCCTAGTCACAGGAACAATTCAGTGAGCGTGATAGGGGCACCGGCGGTATAACACAAGAGCTTACAAACTTATCAAAATACTCCTATTCCCCACAAAGTACAACCGAGTAAATAGTATAATAAGTATAATAGTAGGTCAGCTTGCAAGCCAAAGAAATGTGACAATATATAAAATGTCACTTCTAGACTTCCTCAGAAGCTCCTCTCTGGGAGTTACAAGTCTATAGAATTCTCTGAGTCTTAGTCCTTACTACCGAATAGGTAGATAATTCACCAGTAGTGTGGCCTATGAAGATGAATATGCCTAACTAGACTAACTACAGGCCCTGCAGTCGCGACACCCCCAGGCCCTCCTTCTTGTCTCGGGTGACTTCAACCATGTCTCTCCATCATCCACACTGCCCAGTTTCACACAGTATGTAACCTGCCACACAAGAGACAACAAAACACTGGACTTGTTCTTTGCCAACACGAGGGAGGCATATAACTCATCAGCCCTACCAACACTGGGAAGATCGGATCACAACCTAGTGCATCTCCGACCTGTGTACAAGCCACTTGTACGTAGAGAACCAGCTGTCACCCGCACAGTGAGGATATGGTCCGAGGAGAGTGATGAGGCTCTGAGGGATTGTTTTGACACAACCACATGGGAAGTTCTTCAGGATTCTTATGGAGAAGATATAGAAGGACTCACACACTGCATAACGGACTACATTCATTTTTGTGTGGACAACACAGTACCCACAAAAGTGGTGAGGTGCTTTTCCAGCAACAATTCGTGGATTAATTCTGATATAAAAACACTACTTAAGGAGAAAAAGATGGCATTCAGGACAAGAGATAAGGAGGGGCTGAGGGAAGTACAAAAGGAGCTGAGGCATCAAATCAGGCAGGGAAAAGCCAGTTATAAGGAAAAAGTGGAAAAGCAAATGGAAAGGAAAGACGTAAGGGGGGTCTGGGAGGGGCATAAACAGTCTGTCTGCCAGATTGAGGCAGATGTTAATTGGCTTAATGAACTAAACCTATTCTTCAACAGATTTGATCACACACCAGCTCCTCCTACCCCAGCATGTCCTTTAGTTCACCCCACCACAATGACTTCACCCCCATGCGGCTACTCCCCAACAGACCAGTAAATCCAGAAATCCGTCTATATCTGACCACAGTCTGACCTTCACAAGGGCCCAGGTGAGGAAGGAGATGAAAAAGATCAAGGCGAGGAAAGCCGCAGGGCCAGATGACATCAGTGCAAGGCTAATTAAGACTTGTGGGGACCAGCTGTGTGGTATAATTACATACATGTTTAATATGAGCCTGAGGCAGGAAATAGTCCCTGAATTATGGAAATCTTGTGTGGTACCAGTTCCAAAGAAACCTCACCCTATGGACCTCAACGACTACAGACCTGTAGCACTGACATCCCACTTGATGAAGATCTTAGAGAGATTGGTACTCACACATCTCCGCCCTCTAGTGAGCCCCGCTATGGACCCTCTCCAGTTCGCTTATCAGCCCGGCATTGGGGTAGATGATGCCATCATCCACCTTCTGCACAGGGCTCTTTCTCACCTGGAGAAACCAGGTAACACGGTGAGAATAATGTTCTTTGATTTCTCCAGTACTTTTTACACCATACAGCCAGGGTTACTGAGAGACAAGCTGGGCCTTGCTGGAGTGGACCACCACCTCTCCAACTGGATCCTAGACTACCTCACAAATCGACCGCAATACGTAAGAGCCCGAGACTGTGTAAATACTGTGATATGTAATACGGGGGCACCTCAGGGTACAGTTCTTGCCCCTTTCCTCTTCACACTGTACACTGCAGGTTTTAGGTGCAACTCATCTAGCTACTACCTACAGAAGTATTCTGACGACTCTGCAATAGTAGGTCTCATCACAGACGATGATGACAGGGAGTACAGGGAACTGAACCGGGATTTTGTAGACTGGTGCCAGTGGAACCACCTGAAGATTAACGCGGGGAACACCAAGGAGACGGTGGTGGACTTCCGTAAATGCAGATGCCCTCCTAAACCAGTGGACATCCTGGGGACGGGCATCAAGATTGTGAACACCTATAAGTACCTGGGTTTGCTCCTTAATAATAAGCTGGACTGGGCAGATCACATGGAGGTCCTGTACAGGAAGGGCTACAGCAGGCTCTACCTGCTTAGGAAGCTGAGACCCTTGGAACCCGGGGGGCCTCTTCGGGGTTTTTTCAACCCCGGGGTAGTGGCATCAGCCAACTTCTTCGGAGTGGCCTGCTGGGGGAGCAGTATATCAACCAGGGACAGAAAGAAACTTGACAAGCTGATTAGAAGGGCCAGCTCTGTCCTGGGGAGCCCACTGGACCCAGTGCAGGTGGTGGGTGACAGAAGGATACTGTCCGTGGTGAGCTCCATACGGGAGAAGAAGTCCCATCCCATGCATGAGACCGTGATTGCGCTGGGCAGTACTGTCAGTGACCGACTGCTCCACCCTAAGCGTGAGAAGGAGCGCTATCGGAAGTCTTTCCTCCCCACCGCGGTTAGGCTGTACAACCAACACCGACCTAAGCGGAGATCAATACACACAGAGAATGAAATATCTTTCTGCCTGATAAATCCCCCCCCCCCCCCCGCTACATCCTATCTGTCTGTCTACTATCAATGTAATGCCTCTTACCTTGGAACATTCCTGTTCATGTTGTATTTGCTTATCTTTGCTGCTGTAACACACTGAATTTCCCCATTGTGGGACTATTATTATTATTACTCAGTCCGAAGCAAAACATTGTAATGCGATGCGTGCATGATTACTTCTCTTACTGATACAGCTTTGTTGGGTACCTTTTTAGCTTTGATGTTGAACAGCTGAAAGCGGGGCTCATCCAGAAAACATGCGATCTCACTCACAGGGCCACTTCTCAGCCGGGTCCTTGATAGCAATCTTCAACTTAGGATGCTGTCTGAACAAACCCTAGAATAGTCTCTGCTTCAGCACCCCCTTGTTATATATCTGATCCCTTAGGAATCTTTTTCCTCTCACTTCAGTGCTTCTTCTTCTAAAGGCTCAAAAGCACACTCCTAAGATGGCTGCCACAAACACTCTGCTCCTTCTTGATCCTCCTCTACAGAACAGCATCTCCATCTCACTATTCAAGGGAATTACAGAATTGCAGTTCTTCCCATTTCTGAGGTAACAGTGGCCTCTTGTGGTCAAACAAACAAATGTCAGTTTATTAAAAAAAAAATAAACTTATTTACAGAAACAGGTACATTCATAACATGTGGGCTGTTTCCCCATTTTACAACAGCACCCAGAATCTGGATGGTTGGGAGGTATGTTAATGGATTAGGCAATAAAGTGTTTGTTGAGGAGGGGCATTCGCTTTATAAATGAGATTAATTCTTTATCTTTCTAATATAATTACTATAGTAAATCTTTAGCATAAAGAAACGTTCCAAACCACACCCCTTTCTCTTGTATTAACATCGCATATTTGGATAGGAAAGGCGACAACTCTGCACATTCACAAAAGGTACACAACATTGTTCTACCCATGTATAATACGTGAGGCCAGTTAGATAGCACTCCGCTCCCAGTACTACGGCACATTGTTCTACCCATGTATAATAAGTGAGGCCGGTTAGATAGCTCTCCGCTCCCAGTACTACGGCACATTTTTTCTACCCATGTATAATAAGTGAGGCCGATTAGATAGCTCTCAGCACTACGGCGCATTCTTCTACCCATGTATAATAAGTGAGGCCGGTTAGATAACTCTCAGCTCCCAGTACTAGGATACATTGCTCTACCCATGTATAATAAGTGAGGCCGATTAGATAGCTCTCAGCTCCCAGTACTAAGGCACATTGTTCTACCCATGTATAATAAGTGAGGCCGGTTAAATAGCTCTCAGCTCCCAGGACTACAGCACATTCTTCTACCCATGTATAAGTGAGGCCGATAAGATAGCTCTCAGTACTAGGGTACATTGCTCTACCCATGTATAATAAGTGAGGCCGATTACATAGCTCTCAGCTCCCAGTACTAGGGTACATTGCTCTACCCATGTATAATAAGTGAGGCCGATTACATAGCTCTCAGCTCCCAGTACTACGGTACATTGTTCTACCCATTTATAAGTGAGGCCAATTAGATAGCTCTCAGCTCCCAGGACTACAGCACATTCTTCTACCCATGTATAATAAGTGAGGCCGGTTAGATAACTCTCAGCTCCCAGTACTAGGATACATTGCTCTACCCATGTATAAGTGAGGCCGTATAGATAGCTCTCAGCACTACGGTACATTATTCTACCCATGTATAATAAGTGAGGCCGATTAGATAGCTCCCAGGACTACGGCACATTTTTTTTTTCGAACTGCAAATTCCCGCCGTTATAGTGATTTTAAGCGACGTAACTTAGCGAGGCCACGTATTCTTTGACGTCTAGAAGTAGAACCCGCCCCTCAAAACAAATGAACCAATCAAGCAAGAGATTCGAATACACGCCGTATTCTGTCGTAGTCACGCACGGTTCTGTGGTGAAGGTTTACCGTAACGTCTGACGTAAACAGAGGAACAGGAAGAGGCGGAGCATTTGAATCAGAGATGGTGGCCGTGATGATCCCGTGTGTGTAATAGGCCTGCAGGCAGTGTGACATTGGAGTTAAAAGCTTTATGCGTGGCGGCTGCTGCTACATAATCTTCACGGTACGTATACAGTACGTTGTGCGCCGTTTATCATGTCTGTTACGTCCGGGGGGAGCGGGGCTGGGCAACTCTTGTACTCCATGTGTCCTGCTGCCCGGGATACCGTGCACTGTGACCGTTTAGTGTAGGCAGTCGTGGGAAAGTCTTCAGACTGCCCAGTTAGTTCTCGAGGCTGGAAACCCCACGTACTCTTAAAGTAGATATGGTCTCCGATCTGCACTGCGCACGTTCCAAGTGGTGACAACTTGTGCTAAGGTGCAATGCTCACAATCACATGGGGCGTTATGATCTGCTGTCAGTGTGGACAGTGCCTGGACAGACAATATGCAAATCGCCGATTTTCCCATATGGAATCCATGACATACTTCCCGAGGCGTGTGAGCAGCAAGATGAGCATGCAATGAGCGGTGTGTGGGGCAAAATCTACACCAAGATTGTTGGTAAATACTACACTTGTGAACTTAGACTCCAGAGCTCCTGAACCTTAGGGTGATGAGACCTTGCACTGTGTATATGTTTGAGTCAGTGCTTGGTGGGCCTTATACTGTGCCTGTTGTCCAGCTGAAAGCAACTTTTGGCGTGGTGGTAGAGACTGAAGCGCAATTTATTGGTATGGGGCTGCTGAAGATGGCAGAGTGCATTATTTTTTCTTGGCAGTGTTTTATAAGGTGTGGAATGGTTGGTAAATGCTTTTAGTTTCTAGTTATCTAGCCAGGTGTTTCTCAAACTCTGAGGCGTAGCTCACTGGCTGGGCAGGCACAGGTCCCTACTAGTGACAGCTTTAGCACAAAGCATGGGATCTGCACGGATCATGTCAGCCTGCATTATCCATGCAGTTTCCATGACTAGAAAGAACCTGTGATGACATAATTGTACACGCGTTCTTCACCTGATCACTTTGGTTACTGGTGACTTGATATTCACAGATTATGTCATCCGTGTCAGATCGGTCGGGGTCCAACATCCCAAGCGATCAGCTGATGCAGCCACTGGAAGCTGTATTTGACCTGAAGCAGCCCTGCCAATATTCAAGTGAATGGGAGCAGGGCTGCAATTCCATGCACAATCACTACAGTGTACGGAGCATTGTACAGTGTAGTGGTGTCAGACCCTGACTGATTTGATACTGAAACAAAAAAATGTTGAGGTCCTGGTCAGCCTCTTTTAAGAATGAAATACTCTTACCCCAGCAATCTAGTGCTGTCCCTGCAGTTCTTTCAGTGTCCATACACACAAATGCAGTATGTGGCCTAAGCAGTCAGGTGCTGTTTTACAGATATCTTGTTTCCCATATAGCTGCTGGGTAAGTAATAGGGTGTGTAAATGCTGCATTCGCTTGCTTTATGTATGTGAATGCAGACTTTTTTTTTTTTTTTTTGTATATAGAGGTTCATTGGTGTTTCCAGGTTCATGAATGTAGAGCATACGATCGTATCTGCTAATGGGTCTTAGACTGTTGTATGTAATTAATCTTAATGTTATGACTACTGACTGTACTTTTGTCTATACAGCAAAGCTAAAAAGCTGTGGAAACAGGAAATGTTTGTCTATTCCAGAGATAGGCAACTGTTGGCACTCAAGCTGTTGTGTAACAACTCCTAGCATGCAATGAATACATTGAGTTGCATGCAGTCTTGTGGATGCAGGATAGTAAAATTAGTAGCGATACAGAACGTAGCAGAGTAGCCCTTGCTTTTAAAATAAAAATACATCTAACCCGCCTTTTACAGTTCTTGCTTTGTTGGATCAGTAATTATGATTCATTTACACGTACGTGCAGCCAAACACTGGCCTCAGTGGTGACCTGAACACACACAAATCAACACTTCTGGTCGGGATCTTTTTTTTTTTTTTTTCTTCCTTTAAATTGGGGACTTCATTGCCATTATTTATTTTAATTTTTTTTTCCTGGAGTTGGGCATCCTCTATAATGATAGGTTCACATTAGTGTTCGGTTTTCCGTTATTCAGGTCCGCTTGAGGACCCGAAAAATGGAAACCCTATCTGCTTAAAAAGGGGTTAACCGTGGAAACTATAGACTATAATGGGGTCCACCGAATTTCCGCCCGCTTGCAGGACTTTTCTCTCTGCATATTTTAAGCGGAATGGTGGACGGAGTCCCCCGAATGGTCACATTTATTGGGAACTGGCATGCACAGGAGCTGTAGTTCTTTTAACTGGCTCTGACCTATGGTACATGTGAATACGTTGAAATACTTTTCATTGCAATGTGCTAGAACTCATTGCAACCTTTCTTCTTCAGCAACTGTATTGTACATACATCATATACGATATAGTAAATTATTTTTCAATCTCGTGAAACTCCTGAATGTGTTGTGAAGAATTTGACTACTGCTCCCCAGCACAGAACGGATTAGCATTAGTGTTTTGGAATTTGCAAGGAAAAGGTGCTGCAGAAATTTATGAAGACTAGTCCAAAGGAAAAATCGAATGATTGCCCCTTCATTTTCCCATGGGCTTCTGAAAAATAGTCTGGTATTTGGTGGCAAATACACAGCTTATCACCAGAGGCTTTTGTGAAAGTCTGACATCTAGGTATAGTCATAGCTGAAGATCTACTAAACCTTGAATAGGTTTGCAAAGCATTTTTCCCAAGGTTCAGACTTGGGTCCTTTCAATATACTTGAGAATTATAACTTATTACTTCTCTTTATTAACAAAATGTTTAACTTAAACTTGTTTTATTGCACTCAAGAAAACCTTTAAAGAGGGGGACGTTTCACCACCGCCACAGTCTCCAGCTCTGCATCTTTCAATAGGCGCTGCTGCCCTAATTCTGGCGCAGTTGGCATTTTTTCTCTAGTCTTTACTGTTCCTGGGCAATTGGTGCTGTAGTTTCAGCACCAAATATGTGGATTAGGAACTGTGTCCGGTGGATAGTCCTGAGTTGTTTGCTTCAGCTGAGGTGGTGAAGGCTCCTCTTTAGTGGAATAACAAAACATTACACTTTGCTGGATACAGCTCCGTGTCATCACTGGTAGGTGAGGACTACCCACTTCACAGTACAAGGCTATTCTACATTTTTTCTACTAGGTTTATTGTAAAACCCTTCAATAAAACTTATGTACAATCTTTCAGGCCTTAGGCACATGACCATGGCTCAGATTTATACAAAAGCTTTATAGGGTGACAGTGGAAATGCTTGAGTCCCTTTTTTTACTTCTATGTGCCTCAGGCTTCCTACTGAGTTTTATTTTCTTCTGTTGATTCCATATAAATTTTGCAGAAAAAAATTGACATGTTCTATTGGGTGTCATTTGGGCATAGCTTTTCCTGCAGCTCCACATTGTGGATGTGAAATCAATGTTTGAAGACTTGGTTAGTACCTGTTAAAAGCCTTCACAAACTCTGCTCTTCTTTCAGAGAGTGCTAGAAACAAGCAGCAACCTAAACTAACTTTAAATCATTTGTTGTGCTCTTAAATGCTTTACACAGGCTCTAATTGTCCCACAGTGACTGTCAAATGACTGAAAATATCAAAGTCATCCAGTACTTGCTGGAATGATTTTGAGAGTGGTCCCACACAGTGTAATGATCATTCATAGCTGCACTCAGTGCTGTGGGGGCTCCAGTGCTCTCAGAGCAAAATTGACCTGATAATAGTTCTGTGCCGAGGGTAATGGCACATTTCAAGTTTTCTGGATGTGGTTTTTGAGCCAAAACCAGGTGTGGATCCTAAATGCTAGTACTACCGCTACTTTTTATCAATTCCCCCCCCCCCCCCCTACACACACACAGTACAATGCAGTGGACCCACACACAGTATAATTCCTCCCTGCCAGTGGTCAATATATCTGATACTTTCCCCAGTGGTCCCACATAGTTACATGGTTAAACCTGATGGACATACGTCCTTTTTCAACCATACTAACTAAGGGAATGGAAAGAGCATGACTGAAGGGACAAGTGAAGGAAACTGCATTCTATACATTTTCATTAGCATCAATGTTATTTTGCTGTGAAAAAGACATCTTAGCCATTTTTTTAAGCTGTTGCTGCATTGACCAGCTCCTGGGATAGGCATTTCCACAGATTCAGTCCTTACAGTGAAGAAGCCTTGTTGCCTCTGGAGATTAAAACTTTTTTTTTTTTTCCCTCCAGTTGCCTTTTGAGTGGATTTTACATGGAACAGCGTTTTCCCACATTTCTTACATGGACCATTTATACAGGTTTATCATTTCTCCCCTTAAATGCCGCTTCTTAAGACTGCTGGGAACTAGGAATGAGATGGTGTACCATTGTAAGGACCACAATTTAGAGACCTCATTCTGGGGACTAGGACTGAGAGTGGAGCCATGCTGTGGATCTTGATTTAAAGGGACACTTTGCTGGGGAGCCATGCTGACTAATAGGACCAAGAGGCCAACCTTGGGGCCCAAGAATGATGGGGCTATCATGAAGTAGGAAATATGCAGGTCACCAGGGGATTAAGAAATGGCTGAATTGGAGTGACTTGTGTACAATACCATTCCTGTTTTATTAGTCCCAATAATTCAAAAAGGAAAGAATCTGGCACCACTAAATAATAAACTGGGGTGTTCTATGTCTGTCAAAAAAAACAGTATACAGAAAAACATCACACTAACTAATTAGCACACCCAAAATAAAGACTGTATTTATTTATGCCAGACAAGGGGCACAAAAAGTCATATGCACAATTCAAAACAATACATAAAGACAGGACAACTTCAAGTTGTTGTCTAGGATAAGCTGTTTTTGACAAGGAGGCCGGGAAAGGTGTTTAAAAAAAAAAAACAAAAACATACTCTCCTGTCCCTGATGCCTTGGTCCTGCTGCTTCTGGGGTGTTGTTTTGGGGGAGGTCTCTGCCGCACCTGACCACTGAGGCTCATCCGCAGCCTAAGGAAAGGACACCGGATGTCACAGGGTTTTTTTGGTTTAAATAAAAAACTTGCCCTTAACAAAAACAGGTTATCTTGGACAACCCCTTTAATATCAGAATTTTCCCCATAATCGGGTATACACATTTAAGTTTAATGCCCTTCTAATCCTCTAACTAAGCTGTTACTAGAGAGAGTCTGTACATACTTGTATTGTAAATTTGGAGGGCTGAAGCAGTTACCAGAGGTGGGGGGGGGGGTGACTTCTGTACCACCTATTAAAAAAGGAGATTCTCAGCTTTCATATGATGCCAAGATTTAAGAACTAGCTATAACAGAATCTGAGATATCACTAGTTAAAAACACAGTCGGGAATTTGAACTTCATATCCAGCAGTTCATGCTGCATATAAATTCACATTACCGACTGTTTTTAACTAGTGATATCTCTAGGTATAAAACTGAAGATACAGCCATTTGGAGGGACCATTCCCCCCCCCCCCCTTTGGTAAATGTCTTATCTCTATGTACTACATTAAGTACATGTGTTCAGACAGCGTCTCCCTAGCATTGCTAATGGGAATTTTACAGCCTGTTTTATATTAAAAGGAAGTTTGATTAATAAAGTATATTACAAAAATTAGGCCAAAACGCAAAAAACATAACGTGAAAAACCCAAAAATATAAATGTAGGAACAAAAGAGAAAAATAATCAATAAATACCATGTAGTGCAAAGGTATAATAAGTGCTAAGGATGAGAGCCCCACTTGTTTCGCAGCTTTGTCAGGGGAATTTGATGCCATTTGCAAGTTTATAGCCATTTTGGCCACCATCTGGAGCTCACTCTGGGCATTATTTTTCATGCATATGCGCCAACTAAGATGTGTTGAGAGCCTTACTGTGTACACATTCACCAAACTTTTTTAACTTGTTTTTATTTTTATTTTTTTTTTCTAAAGTAAAGATGCACAATCTTGCTGCACAAGTAACTAGCAGCTTGCTGCCATTTCCAGAGACCACAGTAGAAGCTCTGCAGGAGGATGAAATTAACTTGGAATCTGTCTTGCGTGCAAAGTTTACTACAGGTAAAAAAAGACAAAAATATTGTATTGGGGATCCATGTTTTGAGGAAGGGGCTATGTATTGGAGTTGTGTGTGTTTGTTTTTTTGTTTATTTCTTTAATATGCTTGACATGTTTTAATACAAATTTTATTTTTTCCTTTAAAGGGAGAGCTGGACTAGTTTGGCTAGCATGTGGACCCCAGCTAGAAGTAACAAATTCCGTAACGGGTGAAAGACTTTCAGCGTATTGTTTTAGCACAGTGACTGAAAGGCCTCCTAATGTTGTGGCAGTGAAAGAGTTTTCCTGGCAGAAGAGGACGGGACTGCTTGTGGGTCTAGTTGAAGCAGAAGGCAGTATTCTTTGCCTGTATGATGTGGGCATATCAAAAGTCGTCAAAGCTGTCGTGCTTCCTGGATCGGTACACACCTTTAAAACTTGTTTGGTTAGCATAATCCTTTGCTTCAACTATTTTCTATACCAGCTTTTTGGTTTATATTTTAGGTTACTGCTGTGGAACCCTTAGTAAATGATGGAGGAGCCAGTGCAAGCACTCAGCATTTACACCCGAGTCTGAGATGGTTCTTTGGTGTTGCAGCTGTGGTTACAGATGTTGGACATGTTCTTCTTATTGATTTATGTTTAGATGATATCTCTAGCAATCAGGATGAATTGGAAGCATCAGGTATTTTTGTTTCTAAATCAGAATTAACAGACTGAAAGTGATTATACCCTCACTGTAAGAAAAGAAAAAAAAAAAATTACATGACTTCTGAGGCCGTTTTGAGCTGTTCTTGATTTTTTTACAAATCAGTAGACTTAAAAGAGAATGTTTTATTATTACTTTATATTTTCGTCTACTCCGCTCTTTAGTTAAAAAAAAAAAAAAATTAGAAACTGCATGTCTGGTTTAAGCCTTAAAGGGGCAGCAGTCTCTTCTAAATATGAAAGAAAGTAGGCCGCACATGCACAACTCTCTTCATTCAGTTATGGAGTACAAAACCAAATCCTTGGATTGTCATTGTGTGGTCTCTGGATATAAACTAGCAGGTTTGTTTTTTTTTTTTTTTAAATCCTTTAGTATTATTGAGTGCCCTTGTCAAGTATCTAGCATTTCATTTAAAGGTGCACCTTTTCCTTGAGGGGTTAAAATTTGACAGATTTTTGGATGTATATCTTTTGCTGCCTTTAAAAAAAAAAAAAAAAAATACAGTATTTCTATAAAGTAGAACAGACTCAAAACACTCAATTATCGTTCAGTAACTTACGTTAATGACTCTTTTACTTTATCCATTTGTAGACCTTGAAGTCATTAGTGGGATACCAGCAGAAATCCCTAAACTTAGAGAAGCTGCTAATAGAGAGAGACGACATTTGTGCCTTCAGTTACTGGCCCCATCTGGAACAACAGTAACCACAGTCAGCTATATAAGTAGAACTAACCAGCTGGCTGTAGGATTTTCTGATGGATATCTCTCTTTATGGAACATGAAAACTTTAAGAAGAGAGTAAGTAGCGAATTGAAATTTTTCTAAAACTTTATTTTTTAATGCATTCTGCCTGGCTTAAAGTTGCATTCACATGGTTGTATGTTTTTTGAAGATTATTCCATCGAAGGAGTAGAATGCCCACTCTGCAGTGAGAGGTTTTTCTACTTCCCTCAAATGCAGATATGGTGTGTTCTTAAAAATATCTAATGCTAGAATTCTGTTGACTTTCTGTGCTAACCATAGGGCTATACAATCATATCCAGTCTACCATAGAGTTCTATACTGTGCTTTCAGTAGTGTGACACACTTTTTCCATCTTAATGAATTTTTCCCACTAATAATATTTATCCCCTATTCGGGTAAAAAATGGCGCCCCCGTGTGCCCTCTAGAATGTCTGTCTGAATCGGTCCCATGTTCACCACTGCTCTCTCCATATGGGGCAATTGGAGACCCCTGCTCTTGTGGTCACACACAGATTGGTACATCCTGAATGCAGCCACCAAACTCATTTTTTTATCAAACTGGTACACAGATACATCTACCTTATGCCAGTGGTTGCACTGGTTTCCCCATCCACCACAGAATACAGTACAAAATTATTACACTCACCCATAAATCCATCCATAGTGCTGCAACTCCCTACATCTCATGCCTCGTCACTATCTACTTCCCTAACCGTCCTCTCCGTTCTGACAATGACCTTAGACTTGCATCCTCTGTTGTCTGAACATCCCACTCCTGTCTCTTAAGACTTTTCTCAAGCTGCAGCGGTGCTCTGGAACGCTTCACCCCGAACAATCCGATTAATACTAAACTACAGCAGCTTCAGACATGCCCTAAAGTCACATATGATTAGTCAGGCATATCCTATGACCTGATGACATTATTCTACACCTCCACACACTACACTAATTTCTTATCCTAAGCTATCCTTTCTACTCTCTTCCTCAGAACTTGACCCCTCCACCTAGAAGTTACCCAGTAGTTAGTATCTATATTGACAGGTACCAACTGGTGACTGGCTCATACAGCTTCAGTTATATGACCATATTTATTAAAAAATGACTGGACCATTGTATTGAATAAGCCCTCTGATCTCTTGTCTCCCTATTTACTTATAGTTTGTAAGCTCTTGCGAGCGAGCAGGGCCCTCACTCGTATTGTTTGATATGTTAATTTGTTGTCACATTGTAATTTCTAATACTGTCTGTTCATGAGTCCTCTGATTTGTAAGGTGCTGCAGAATGTTGGCCCTATATAAAGTTGTTGTTGATTAATAATATTTATTTATTTTGTGGTAAGTTCCAGTATAATATCATAGACGTTCCTATTCAGTGAGTGACAGCTGTCTAGGTGCAAACTTATACAAGGGAGATAGTGAATAAGTTATAGTAAATATTTTCCCATCATTCTGTATTTCAATTTGTTTACTTCAAAGGCTCTGTAACATGCTGCCTGTATATGGCACTGCATTTTTATGGGACAAGTTTATGGGGAAGAAAACAGAAAAAAAATACCTCCATATTCGTTATTGAATCGCTTATGGTGTTCGTTCTCTTCTCCAGACTTACAAGTTATTTTGAAAAGTATATAGAGAAAAATGCCATTCCTTGAGCAATATGATGCTTTTTGATCAATATACAGCTGACCACAAAAATGCATTGTGTAGATAATTTTATATTTGGCCATAGATACCAAGGTAGTTTTTATTTAATCACGGTTCGTGAATTGAAAAAAAAAAAAAGAAAAAGTCTGTCAAAATATAGGACATCCTAATGGACCCAATACAAGTTCTTGGATCCCTGTTTAAAGAGGACCTTTCACGTCCTCATGTATATGTGGTTTTAAATACCGCTAGAAAGCCGACAGCGTGCTGAATTCAGCACACTGCCGGATTTCCCGGTATGTGCCCCCTCTCTCTGTACTCGTCCCATAGCCGTATCCTGTCAGAGGGGCGTTACTTACCGCCCAGTGATGACGCTGAGCTGTGAGGAACGCCCCCTCAGTACAAGGCTATGGAGGAATACTGTCATGGAGGGCGTTCCTCACAGCCCAGCTAGATTGTCAGGAACGCCCTTCTGACAGTGAACGGTGAAATTTAGACCCCGATATCTCCAGCCCCAGGGCATATAACGGGAAAACCGGCAGTGCGCTGAATTCAGCGCGCTGTCCGCTTTCTAGCGGTATGTAAAACAGCATATACATGAGGACGTGAAAGGACCTCTTTAAGTGATGGCCATTAAAAGTGGATCAGTGCTTTGGGCTGAAAAAAGACATACATATGATTTTTTTTTTTTATATATTTTTTTAAATGGATGTAACAAACGTTAAAACCTTGATGTCCACAAAATGGATGAAAAATGACTTGCAGATAGAAAATTAATGTTAAAACTGATTGTTTCATACATTTTTAACATGCTTTTTACAATGTGCGGATGTAGCCCTAAAAGAATTCTTAAAGCAGGTGGAGCAATGCAGTGAGCTACATTACGCTAGAACTGCTGGTGCTTGAAGGGATGTTATCAAAGCAATTGTGTGCATACAGTTAAATTCATCTTGCTTCATGTTTGACATTGCAATTATTTTTTTTTTAATATTTGGATTATTTTGCTTAATTTTTCTAGATACCATGTTCAAATTGAAGGTGGTAGGGTACCTGTGTTTTCAGTCACTTTTCAAGAACCTGAAAATGACCCACGAAACTGCTGTTACCTTTGGGCAATTCAAACAAGTCAAAGGTAATTTTAATCTTTAATCCTTAATATCTGCAAGCTGCTAATACGGCATTGTAGGGCTGGGAGATGATTCTGATTGCCATCTGCGGGCCAGACTATCCTGAATTGTGAAGTTGACTTCTGTGTACCTTTTGTACAGCGAACACTACAATAGGAAGATGTCCCGGTTTCTTCAGACTTAAATCTCTCTGTAGCATTATAATCCTGCTACATGGTTTTGTGCTGCGTTAGTGGCACTGATCTTGAAGCAGGCATTAATTGAACAGTGTTTACAGGTTATTGAAATACCAGATGTTAACATATTTAAGGCAGTATTTCCTAGTCTCCACATGAGATGGTGTGAATTATCCAGAAATGGGAGGAGCTTAGTAGTGCCTATAGCCTGCAACCACTTTAGCAAAGAAATGAACAGGTATTAAGAGTGATTTAAGAGATATAAGTGAGTTTTTTAGGTGATGTATGTAAGGACACTTGTTCTGTATCAGTTTAACTTGTTCCAGCACCATTCCTATATTTCCAGTAAGTAGGGCTCTAGATGACCACTAAAATGGTCTACAGTGCAACTGAGAATTTGCAAATGGTTCCACTTTTCAGTCTTGACCGGGGTTTTTTTTTGTGATTAGTCGTGGCTCACTGCCTGCTATATCCTCAGGACACAGAGTTGAATACAGTGTTGAAGCAGTTCAACCATTCAGACTACCACTAGTACTGCCTGTGGCTCGGCTTTTATATGGAAGAGCTATGTGTAGTTCCATTGGAAATTGTATTGCGTGGGGTAGCCACTGCGGATCGTTATAGTGTGTGGGAGGGCCACTGAGTAACCTCCTTATACAGTGTGTGTTGGGGAAGTACTGGAGGGCCCACTAGGGAGCATTATACTGCTTGATGACTGAAAAATTTTTTAGCTCCTAAATTTTTAAGTTTAGGAGCCAATGTCTACTAGTGTGTGTGGGTTTTTTTTTTTTTTTTTTTTTTTTTATTAAATACTTTATTGTACAAATAGACAATGCCATAAAGCTAGTAGAATCTGTGCCCCAGCATCCAGTTGTCCAATATTTTGGAAGTTAAATGGGTAGTTAATAGTGTAAAAGGACTTAGTTTTCCAAGTAAGTGGGTTGTCAGAGAATATATATTGATTAAAATTTGCCCTGAAATAATGGAATCAAAAGCTGCCTTTTTGGGTGACTTATTTAGCTTATTCAACAAGAAAAAAGCAAGAAAAATTAAAATCAAGATTAAAATAAAAAAATATCTAAGTGTGAAAAAATTGATATTTTAATTTTGTGCAAAATTGCTCAGCCCTATTGCATTGTATATTGAAACTTTAGTTTTGCTTTCCAAAATGAGCAGACAAAACAAATGTTGATATTGTGCTGTTTATACCATTCTCTAATAGTTGATTTTAATCTTCCTATTTTAACTGTAGTGGCAGAGATTTAAGCTTTCATTTGCTACAAATGGCTTTTGGTGACAGAAAATGCTTGCCATCGGGACAAATTATGTATGAGGTAAATGTTTTCTTAATTTTTTGGCATTTATATGTTAATGAAAATTGGTATATCTTGTCAGAGTTCTCTCAAGCAACAAATACTACTACTTTCCAACCCTGAAAATAACAGCTGAGATTTGAATGGCTGGTATGAGCTATCTATTTTCTTTGTGTTCATTAGAAAAAAAAATGCAGAAATTCACTAGGTAACAGTCTTATTCAGATGATTCATTGCAGCTGTTGCATTTAAAGGGTACTTGAGCTTTCATGAAAGTTGGGATATGTGCAAGGTATTGCTGGGCAGTCTGTTCTATGACTGTATAACTTGGTGTCCTATCAGTTTTTCTGCCGCTGCTAATCACATTAGGGCTGCAGCACATTTTACATTTGTCTCTGAGGCAGAAGACGTGTACAACTAGGAACAGTCTGCCTCCTCTCCTATACATTATAACTAGTTTATTTTGTTTACATGTAACTCTGCCAGGAGTAATTGTACAACAGCAAATAAAAAGCAGAGAAAAGCCAAGTGACGTCATATAGATCTAGGAACACTGAACTGCAAATACATGCAGGCATGACCACAGGAAAAGAGCAATCAATGAGCACAGTCAGGAAAGCTGTTTGCTGTCTGTGAATAGTATCCCTTCTGTAATCACACAAGCAGCCAGAAGTACATACAAGTACTTTGGAAGATGCCAGCTTATGCCTATCTCCATCTTATATTCCTTTCCTGGGCACTGCCCATAGCATATCCTCTTTTTGCAGAACACTATAATCTATAATGGGATGAAACTTCTGTGCTTTATCCAATATTGGTGTGCCAAAGCTTATTTTACAACCTTATTCCCAATTATGTTAATTATACTAATCGCACTTTCTTTGTCTATGCAATGTATAACCACACCTACAATGTAGTTAAACCTCACCCTTCCACTATTAAATACCAGAGTTCATATTGCTCACATAATTCTAGATGTGACTGATTCTCTGGGCCGACTCGTAAACCTTTTGTGCTAATTTGGACTGCAGTACCGTGGAGTGTATTCCGCTCATAGTACATAGAAGACTTTTTTTCTTGCATTGTAAACTCTTGAGCAACAGAACTTTAGAGATGTTTTTCAGGCAGAAAACATCCACATTTTTAATTTAAAGTGAATTACATTTTGTCCTGAATCACATTCTTTATGAAATGAGACTAAGTTGTCTGCAAAGTTAGTGAACGTTTAACTGGGTCTTGTGTGTTTTTTATTTTTTACAGAATCTGGAGTACTGTGAGGAGAGGTATAACCTGGATCTTTCGGCTAATGCTTTGTTTTTGAGAGGACAAACAAACAGCATGAAGTTACTTGGCTGCCAGACTATAGAAAAATTTCGTGCTCATTGTGAAAGAGAAGATGGTCTCCATGATGGTTTGTTTCCTTTGACATTTTTTACCTTTCCATATGTTTGTAAGGCACCAGCAATTGAACAGCAATTTGATGGATTCCAAGTGTGTGAAGTCATTGTGTATCTTTTTGTAGCTTAGTAAAGGTACCTCTTAATTTCTGCCTTTCTATATTATGTCAGAAAAGCTGATTATCCAGTGCTTGTTTTCACCACATAACAGCATTGTAATGTGGAATGAAGGAGAACAGGATACTGAGCAACAATAAAAGATTAGAAATTCCTCCACTCAAAAAATGTTAAACTTGGGTCACTTTCTGAGATGAGAACCCCTATCCCTGGAGTATGCCATCCCTTTTGTGGGAGCAAACCCACACAAACAAAGGGAGAACATACAAACTCCTTGATCCCTCTTCTCCATTTGACCACTAGGGAAGGTTAGAAAAAAATATTACATTTTTTTTTTTTCTAGGATAAACCTGAGGTGCGTGTTAGTTAGATGCATCCTATTGTCTGAAAAATATGGTATTTTAGCTGCTGTTTAGTAGATTATGTACATCCTCTGAGGTAAACTCTGACTTAACATTTCCAGTAAATTCCCATACCGTTTTAGTTCTGTATCATCCATAAGGTTACTAGAATTTATTTTTAACGTGATGCTGTTATCTCTAACCAGGAAGTTTCGCTGAGGCTACATTTGTGCAACCAAGTTTCATCCATGAAACTTGGTCTGTGCATTATTGTTTTCCATTTTGCTAGGGGTTCCCGCCTCCTGAAAAGTACTGCCCCATACTATAATCCCTATGGAACAGTATGTCACTGGGAGGCATCATAGATGAGTATAGTGCTAGGAGTCCCTCTTCCGGCATAACATTCAGGCTGGTAAGTACGCTGCACACACGGACCGAGTTTCAGTATTGGTGTTTTTTTGTTTTTTTTTGTATAAGAAATGTAGTATCTTACTGTGGTCGCTTGGTTCTAGGGTTTAAATCTTCCACAGACTATGCAGTACCTGTACAGACGATAGCACTGTATTTAGAACACTATGGGATATCATAGTAATACATCATGACTATGACAGAGGTAATGCCAGAGTTAGTCCTTCAATACATCCCAACAGTTTTAGTGGTGGTAAAGCTTGTGTATATACATTTGTAACTGTATGCTTTCCTTGCAGTTACATCACCTGATACCAGTGTGTCAATGTTTAGCTGGCAAGTTAATACTTATGGACAAAATAAACCTTCAGTTTACATGGGAGTGTTTGATATAAATCGTTGGTATCAAGCACAGATGCCGGATTCTTTAAGGTATGAGGTGAAAGAATTTTGTTTTTAATTTTTTGTGTATGGGGGTGGGGAGTCAGCTAACATTGTATTTATGCATTTATCGCAAATTCATATTTTCTTTCTCTTTCGCAGGCCTGGTCAGTTTCTCAGAAACTGTTCATATTTTGCATTTTGGTCACTTGAAGCTTTGACAAACATGACTGAAGACACCATATTTGACATTCTTGTACACGAGCGTAGCCTTAGTAGAGGAGTTCCACCTTCATATCCACCACCAGAGCAGTTCTATTTTCCAAGCACTTATAACTTTGGTTTTTTTTTTTTTTTTTTATATTTATTTATTTATTTAAACGTTTTATGACTTGCTTGTGTAATTAGGTCTTAGTTTAGATATACTTTAATTTTTTTTCTTTCTACATCAGTTACAGTATTCTGTGATAATAAGAATCTTCTAAACAAGAATTATGGGAGATGATATGTCTCGCACTAGCAGAGTTTTGAATGTAGCCTGTAGTGAAATACAGGCACTCAGGAACAGTGTAAATAAAGCTATGCAGATGTGTAAAGTATTAGCTGTCTCTGCATATATTTTAACTTTAGGGAAACATTGTTTAAACAGGTATTCTAGTGTTAATTAAAAAATAAAAAAAGCCACAGGCAGAGGAGGAATTGACAAAACAGAGTGACAAACCCCTGAATTCCCCAGCGCTCAATCTCCACTGCTCCCTGCCAGTGTTTGTAGAAAGGAGTACATCATTGAGAATAGTTATTGGCTTCATTGGTCACGTGCCGTCAACATCATGCCACTGCTGCGGTTCCATTAACAGACACCAGTGTGGAGCGATGAAGAGGCAGTCCTGTAGTGGTGGAGGTTTCAGGAGGATACATACCTTTCTGTTGGTTTTCAGAGGGTGTATCTATTTAGCCTTTTAAAATTCAGAGCATGTATTTCCTGGTCTGAACAGTGTCCATGTACCCAGTCTCACAGCATCGTATTCATCTATAATTCTGTGAATCACTGCCTTACTCTGGAACTGTCTCGTTCTGTAATCATAATATCATGGATGTTGTGAGACTGGGTCTCTGAACCATGTTTTCATACAGTTGAAATACAGTCTGTATTTCATGGGCTAAATATGCCCACCTAAAAGTGCCTAATACAGAATTGTAGAGTGAACTCTATTTTTATAGTGACAGATTGCTCTGAAATGTATTAAATGAAGGCTACCACCACCAAAACCGCTTTTAAACCACATATATGCTGTTGTAGGGGTGGTTACTCACATACTGCACATACCTTACTTGTGTCAAAGTTCAGTCTTGTTGCTGACTAATGTAACTTTTGTTCCATAGTTAAGTGAGCTTTCTGGTGCACTTAGGACAGGGCAAAACCTGCTGGAGGGCCCATTTTCTTTTGTAGTCCGTGTCTATGGAACTTGTCAATCTTTGTTTCAGGGGTAGCACTGCGTGGCAATTGTAAAAGAAATGGGTGCAATGGCAGGTTTGGCCTTCTAATGTGCACCCAGCCTACAGTGTTCCCGCCTCTTTCCTCGGAAGGAAGTGGCAGATTGTGGGGTCCTCCCATACTTTGGCATAAGTCCCCATCCGGGGTGGTACGGGGCATATTCTGCCATCCATCAGCCTTACAACAGGAGAAGCCGGAAGCAATAAGATGGAGGTCTGGTTAGTGGCATAAAGTGGTTTTAAAGCGATTTTTGGTGTTGGTAGACTCCTTTTAAATTTATTAGATGCAAAGTGTCAGTATCATGGTTGTTCTAATTAGACATTGCGTCTAGCAGTCAAAGTTCCAGCAGAAAAATGTTAATCTCTGCTCCACACAGTATTTATTTGTATCTAATGTGCTTGAGGCTGTGACTGTTGGCATGTATTGTGATGGTGAATAACTCAGCTGGAGTAACAGGAACCCAGGCATCCTGTTCACTACTGCACATGCACTGTTGATGGTACTGAACGCTTTCCTACGTTTTAGAGCATTCTGAAAGCCTAAAATAAATGTACAGTAAATTAACCAAACAGTACTAATTTAGTTGTTGGCAAAGTGAACATTAACAAAAGTTCTAAGAACTGATAAATGTGCAAATCGCACTTACCAAGTGAACAAGAGTAATTGGAGTTTTTTGTATTTTTTTTTAAGATACTGGGTACAGCATCGTGTCAATTACCTCAATACAAATGTATTTTTGCCTTGAGTTTAGATATTTAGGCTGTGTAGAGAGATCCCCCCCCCCCCATCCTCACATATGCAAATGTAGGAGCTTGAGGAGCTATGGCTGGAGCACTACCAGGGTTTCAAGTCTAGGGACAGATCTAAAGAAATATGTATTTCGTAATTAACCTGCATTTTTATTAGTGGACAAACTGGTTACACAGGAAAGAAACTTTTTTTTTTTTTTTTTTCCATGGTATATGAAGATGCTACTTGTTTGTTGAACTCTGGAGTTATCCACATCACTTGCACTGGGTTTCAAAAAGAGGTAAGATGAACCATTGTTCTGTACAGATAGTTGTCAAATTAATTCTGGGAGCTTTCAATGATTATTAACTTTTCAACCATCTTTGCATAAAATAATAGTACAATCGACTAAGAAACTTTGTGATATTCTTATTGGAGAAAAACATTTTCTCTTTTCCTCCTCACCCCCTTCCCTTCTAAAATGATGGGCACTCAGAAATATCTTCAGGGTCCATCTCGGTAGAGTATCAGATTATGTAATAGTCTCTGGAGAGGGAAAAAGTGAGCAGGAGCCAATTGGAGAGAAGACTGACACAGACAGACATTTGTGTGCATACATACCACCTTAAATGAGCAGATTATCCTTTTTGTTTTCGCTGTTCATTGTGTGGGAGCAGCTAGTCTCTCTCCATGGGCTCTGAAACAACTGGGATTTAGACTGCCTGCAATGTGAAAACTGCTAAAAATGAATGCAAGTCATAGTGTTACTACTTATATCCACAGACTCTACAAATTAAGAAAAGTTTGAAAGGCTAGGTATGCTTTCAGCTCTGAATCATAGTGAGTTGTTTGTATACAGCTCTGTCTACAATATAGACTGGAACTGTTAACCAGTTAAAGTGAAGTTACTCGGTGTTTCATGCAGAGTTAAAGGGGTTGTCCAGGATAACCGTTTTTATGCAAGGAGGCTGGGAAAGGTGAAAAAAAACAACCCATACTCACCTGTTCCCTGTTCTTCGGTGTCTCCCACTGTGGTCTGATCCGAGGTCTTGTTTTGGCGGAAGTCTCCGCCGCATATGCCAATCAGCAGCCTAAGTAAAGGAACTGGGGCGTCACTAGCGTACGTCACCTACATCCAGGGACAAGTGAGTGTGGGTTGTTTTTGAGATTTATTTATTTTTTTTCCCCGTTCTTTTTCTTTCTTGTAAAAAAATAAAAATAAAAAGTTATCATGGACAACCCCTTAAAGTGAAATGGTTGTCTTAATAGTGTTTTAAACAGGTGGTTTATATTCCATCCTTTGTTTTAAGACCTTGTACTACTTAAAGAATTCTGGATCATCTTTAAATGAAGAAATTCCTGATGGTTACAACAGGTGCTTAGTAGCAGGATTGTTGTCTCCAAGACTTGCTGATGTTCAGCCTTCCAGCTTGACTCAGGTATGTACACTTTTTTTTTTCTTTTTCTAAATATATATAGTATGTTTAGTGATAGTTTTACTGCCTATAAAATTCAACCTTTTACTGCTTTTATTTTATATTTAGGAAGAACAGCTACAAGCTGTGTTATCGGCTGCTGTTGAAACAAGTTCTATCAGTCTTTTAACCCGATGTATCAAGCAGTGGATTGAGGAAGGTAAATGTTTAAAAAAATAAAAACTAAAAAATGTGTCAAGCTGTGACTTAACATCTACTTGCAAAACATGCAATGTATTTTTCAGAGCAACCAAGATCTGCTCCAAACCTACGCTTTGTACTTGAATGGACATGGGATAAAGTGGTCCTTACGAAAAAGGATTTTGATAGACTTTGTAAGTTTTTATGTGTAATTGAGTTTTATTAGGATTTTAAAATAACTGAAAAAAACTGTTTAACATAACACATATGAGAACAGCAAAGAGAAGAGCATCACCCAAGGAGCCCAGGGCAATGGTCCCCTCAGTACATAGTAACAGCAAGGGGAATCAGTTGGAGAAGACCCATTAACTAACATGTATGGGCACTTGGGGGTGAAACGTCAAATTTTTATATTTATATATGCATTTGCCTCAATGGGCTTTCCAGTTTTTGAACTTAGAGCTCAATCTGTTTTAATAAATACTTAGACCCCATGCAGACAACAGAGTGTGCTTCCGATCTGGGGCTTAATTTGCAGCGGAATTCACTCATTCATGTCTATGGGGCTTCTGATCCATTCTGTTCCAATGTACATAGATGATTATAGAGCAGGTCCTTTACTGATCCATACCATTGGAGCAGAATTGATCGGAAGCCCATATAGACTTGTTTGCCATAACAGAATGCACTCAGAGTCTCAGCTGAGCGAATTCCGTGACACCCTCGGTCATGTGCATGGGGCCTTATCCGTTAAGTGACAATGCTTCTCTTTCTTTCTCTCTCTCTCTCTCTCTCTCTCTCTCTCTCTCTCTTCTCTCTCCCTTCCTTCCTTGTTATAGTGAATGGTTAATTTAACTGGTTTTTTTTTTTTCTGTCCAGTATGAAAATTGCTTTTCATGTAATGCGGGGATTATAGGTCAAGCTCTGATAACTAAACTGTACCAAGTTGTGTGCCAACACCAGAATAACCCTTTCAAGTTTTCATTTATGTGGCAAAGCAGTTTCCCGACTTGACACGGTCTCTATTCTGCAGGTGCACCACTATTTGATGGCTCATGCAATTTTATTGATTCTCAAACTCTGCAGTCCCTTCAGCACTGTCAGCTGCGCCTTAGTAACCTTACCACCGTTTTGAATTGCTTTAGGAAAGAGGCCAAAGAACTCACAAAACAAGGTACCTTACAGCTTTTCTGTTTTAAAGGTTAGTTGGAATATGCTATGTTCTATAGGGGCGTCTACCATTAGAGTTGTGAGATGTGAGAAATTTAGATAATTGGAGTTTGACTGCTGAGATCCCCAACAGTTGCAGAAGGAAAGGCAACTTTACAGGCCTAGATGCTTAGAGGACAGCCACTTGCAGCCAGAGGGCTAATATACAAAACTCAGAAGTTTTCTGAAACACTAGTGATATTTTAATTGCTGGTGGTGTGTTTGAGAGATTACACACACAAATTCTATTTATTATCTCCATCCCTCAGGAGTGCTTTAAGGGAGGATCCATAGTACTTGAATACTTGTCATTTAATCAGTTCAGGAGAAATCTTTTTTTTTTTTTTTTTTTTTTTTTTTGGTTTCTCCTCATACCGCTAAGGGTAACTGAATGTATCATTTAGTTCAGTGTGACAATAAAGATGAAAGAAAAAATCAGAAACCCAGAGATCTAAGCCCTCTAAATTATCCCAACCCTAAGCAATATAATATCCTGTAATTGTCATGTTCTAGTCTTCGAGGGATACTGGGTTTTAACCAATGACTACCCTATGCATTAGAATGTATATCTTGTATCCAAATGACCCCCCTTATCAAGTTAGACTATTAGAGATAATACAGTCTTTGTTCTAATGTTTGTTTTTGGTGGCCTAAACTGATAATGGGGATAATTTAGCTTCACGTTTATACATTTTTGATGCATAGGGTAGTCATTAAGTAATAACCAATATCCCTGAAATATAATTGCTTGTTGCCTGAGAGTTGCACTCCATAGCGATGCATAAACTAATGTGTATGGGATTGTTTTACACATTTCAAGTGCAGTCACAAACTACCTAAATTTTACTAAAGTTGATAAAAAAAAAAATGAGGTTTAGCTGTAGCTTTATGTTAGTATAACAGGTCAGCATATCCTGTTCCTCTTAAGTAGTGGGTTATCAGATGCATAACTAAACATTTCTGTTCTCCTTTTCTTTAGGATTAATTGACTTGACAAACAAACTTTCTGTAACCAAACTCTTAACTCAGTATTCCTCTGTAGTCCTTTGGTTTTGTCGTTGTGGTCTTCTACCAGATAACCCAGGTATGGTACCGTATGAGATCATTTACTTTATCATCCAGAGCAAGCAAAATGAGTGCATGTCATAACAAATATTGCATTTGTTTTTTTTTTTTAAGAGCAAAAATAAAATTGATCTTTCATTTTGCTTTATACTTGTGTTTATTTCTCTTATTCTCTCAGATGAAGCCGTGCAGTTGACCAGGCCATACTACAATTACCAACTAATGCAGCATTATTATGCAGAGCGTCGGAAAAAATTGGAGCATTTGTCTAGGTAGTGAAAATGTTACTTTGTTTTCTGCAATATTGTCTTCAGTACTCCATGACTTCTGTAGTCGCCTTGTCAGAATTTACTATTCAATAAGAACTCTTTCAACAAGCTTCGTATGAACAAATAGTACAGTTGATTATAAGAAACTTTGTAATATTCTTCTTCCTGCATTTATCAGGCTGTTTCCCTACTTTTCCCCCCAATGCCATGCACAAATGGTCCACTCTGAAAATTGCTGCAGTGTATGTCTTAAGACGAACTGCAGATCACATTGCACTTGCACTTTTATATAAGTCTAGAGTGAAGGGAGAAAAGTGAGCAGGCCCTTTGCTATATTCAGGTTATCAAGCAGGAGTCTTGTATTGTGAAGGGGAGTCATTCTCCACTGCCCAGCAATTAGTGTGTTGTGAGGCCAGCCCCTCTGACAGTACAGCGATATTGGTAGTCAAAACTAACAGCACTGATATCTCTGGAACGGCTGAAGACAGAGAACTGAAAGTGCTGTATTCAGTGTTCGGACAGCTTTGAAATGGTATAGAACATTCTCTATAAAGGGTACTCTTTAAAGGGGTTGTCTCACTACCTCTGGTAGCAGCGCCTGTCTTCAGCACCCCATGGTTCCTGTTGTCAGCTGATTGTTGAGGGTACCAGGTGTCAGACCCCTACTGATTAGTTACTTATGATCTGTCATAAGGATGGGTCATTCACATCTTGATTCTGGTATACTATTTTAAATCTGATCTTTCATGCTGATACTACCCTGTTTAAGGCCAACTTATTGTAAATCTGCAGGACTATTAGCCCAAATGGCACATACAGTATTCTTTCTTTTGGCTAATAGTATCTACCAAGTACAGAAAACTCATAGTGACTTGTCTGCTATATTCATACATGTAGAAGACAAAAACAAAGGCACCGAGCAGTGCATAGTGCATTACCACTAAAATCAACGGAGAAATGAGTTCATAAAAATGGCTCCTCACCTTTTGAGTTTGTTGTGGCCCACACAACCCTATAATAGCGGTATTATAAACACAGTCGAGAACACGGACCGCAGCAAACCCTTATAACACCCAATGATGGGTGATACCAATATACCGACAAAAGGCAGGGAGTAAAATGGAACTTTCACATGCTGTGAAAATCATCTTGCTTTTACACACTTGAAAAAGGGGTACTGAAAACCCCGAAAAGCGTTGTGCATCCTATCTGTTTTATTTGGAATTAAAGAATTTGTCTACTATCTTCCTTGGATCTGTGCAGTTTCATCATTTTGTCGGTATATTCATACATGTGACAGACTGTTGCCAAATGTAGGTGTATAAAGCTTAAATGGCTTCGGTTGTATGGTAACCACCTTACTGGAGTAGCTATTGAAACATATTTAAAGGTTTTTTGTTTTTTTGGTCCTGAAATGTTAGGGCAATAAAGTGAGCCCTTTTCATCTTGTTTCCTATACTGCAGAGGTAAATGGAATGCATCTACCTTGATGATAGATAACATGATTTTCCAGCTTGGAGAGAGAGTTGAACATTTATGGAAGAGAGATGAAGGTGGCACAGGCAAATATCCACCTGCCACATTACATGTAAGCCATATTTTCTTTTTTTTTTTCTATTTTGTTTACACATTGTTTTACCATTTTAAAGGTTGTTTTGATTTTATAACGTGTTGTCATATTATCAAAGATACCATAACTACTTCATTAGTGCTGGTCCAAACACTTTGAACCCCTTTGATCTCTAATAGGTGGCCAACATCTGCAAAAAGCCACTAGCGACCAGGTGTATGAAAAAACTGTATCCTAAGTGGAACTGTTCTGAGATAGCTTCTCATTTGCTGTGGCCAGCAAATTTGCTGTGGCAAAAGTTCTAGTGTATGGACCACCACCGATCAAGCAGCAAACAGTTATAGTATATCATAGTGAATTTTATACAGTGGTTCAGTTTAAAGAAGAACTTTCACTGCCTCATAGATGTGCGGTATTATATACCACTAGAAAGCTGACAGTGCACCGGTGCTGGAGATATTGGTGCCATTAATTTTTTTATCTCCCCACTGTCAGTAAGGCGGGTTTTACAGCATCATCATCACTACTGCAGGTAGCTTCTGACATTTCAGTGGAAGCTGAAATATGCAATGGTGCAGCTAGATCACTACATAAGGTATGGAGTCCTCTGCTTCTGACTCTGCACAGCAAATCGGTTTGTGGGCATGGTTGTCTCTATTCTTTATATGTAAATGCCCTAAACCCCTTCCCCCTGCTGACTGTTTACATTTTCTATAATTTACAATGTTTGTTACAGGCACTTCTAGACTTGTACCTGCTAGAAGATACAGATGAAATGAACAAACATGCAATTGTATCCTTTTTCACTTTTACCGGATGGCATGGAACAGGGAATGTGTGTGTTCAAGAAAACAACTAGTATGTGTTGTGCATGATTGAGTAATAATGGATATGGATGACACGTTGGGAAATTTGGGCTGAGAGAGACACGCTACTAGTTTTCACTATAGTATAGTAGAAGGTGATATCTTTTCAGTGATTTGTAGTGGCTCCATTCCTCCTTATCTGCACTCAGTTAAAGTTACTTGCTAACATTTATTCAAATATGCTGTAAGGGCTTATGGACCAGAACTAAAAGGTGCAGTGGTCCCCCATTTGTTTAAACGGACAAACGCACAGGTAATGTGTGGTAATGGGCCACAATCGTTTAAGGGTGGCTTGCTTAAAAGGGTAATGCCACAAACTGTATTTGTCTTCTATCCATAGGATAGCAAGCAGAGCTTTAGAAACCTGATGAGTTGATAAGGTATATTGGAAAATTATTTAACTTTTCATTGTACAAACAAGAACATTTATCTCTTAATATTTTTCTGAAAGTGGCCAACCCCTTTAAGGTAGGGCTTTGTACAATTGATCTGCATTTTGTGCAAAGTATTCTCATTTATATCTCAATCATCCTTAACCACTTGTATAACAGACAGTATATTTTTTGTTGGATGTAATGTACTCTTTCCCGGATAAGCCTGATTCTTCCATAGAGTCATTCCCTACAGCTTTTTCTGTTCCTTGCGGTCTTATAAAGCTCATTCAAGGCTTCTGGCTTCTGGATCACAATGACTATCAGGTATTTTTACTTTACGTTACTTTTCTTTTTACTTGCAAAACAATTCTCTGATCAACATGCATACATACAGTTTATGTATGTATAGCATTCCAGCCAGCACTATTGTCTCATATAGCAGTCAAAACCACAGAAAGTATATTTAAAGACTTTTTATTTTATTTTTTTCACAAGATCAACACTTCCTATACTTAAAAAAAAAAAAAAAAAAAAAAAAAACTGATACCACTATTTTGACATTTGTTTATTTTTATTATAGTGCTGTTGGTTTTTCTTTCTGGCTGCTGTCAATTTTTTTTTTTTTTTTTTTAATAATGCTTTTTTTCTACTTCTAGAATTCAGTGGACTGTATTCTCCATCCAGCTGCTAGTAGGGTAATGACATGGCAGCATAATCTGATTATAGAAACCCTAATGTGCCAGGGAGAGCACAGACAGGCCCTGCGCTATATTCAGGTTATCAAGCCTCCAATATCCAACAGCACAGAAGTCAAACTTCACATGACTGTATTTTTAGCCAACAGGTAAGCTTTGTTGCCTCTGTCATTTAGATTTGGAAAAAAGTTGTAAAAAATTCATAATGGGGTATAGCTGTAAAAAAAACTCAGTTGCGCTGTTTGCCTTTTTAATGATGTTAGTGGTGTTGGAAATCACATGCTACCTTTTCATTATGATTACAGCAATATCCAATTTTAGATGTTTTAGTCTCTTTTTTTTTTTTTCTTTTTTTTTTAATTAATTAATTTATTTATTTATTTGAGGCTGAGATAGGTGGGGGAAAAAAAAACATGCTTACCTGTTCCCAGTACATTGTCTTCCAGTGCGGTCCGATTCTGCTGCTCCAGTGTCTTGTTTTGGTGGAAGTCCCAGCCACATATGACCGTGGCCTAAGTAAAGGGACTTGCAAACGTGACCTGTGACATCCCGTGTCCTTTCCTTATTGACCTCAGCGGTGTGGCGTGTGGCGGGGACTTCCACTAAAACAAGACACCAGAACAGGAGGACCAGACTGCACTAAGAGACACCGGGGACAGGGGAGTAAAGGTGTGGGGTTTTTTCTTTGGCTTTCCCCTCCACAGGTTTTTATTGCTTTCTTTTTGGTGACCATCTGATGTTTGGGAGTTGCAAATGCCCAAATCACTTTTTTTCAGATTAATTTGGGTATTCATTGCATGGGATGAATATTTTTAATATTTCAGTAGTGTTTGTCTTGATTTTTATATGTAAATTGGCAAAAAAGGGGTAGTTTGAATTTTTTAACACATTCCATATTATATATTTTGTTATATATCACATATTTTATTGTTTTAACCCCTTCAAGACCGAGCCCAAAAATACGTTAAGGACACAGCCTCGTTTTTCAAAACTGACATGTCACTTTATATGGCAATAACTTTGAGATGACTTAACTTACACAAGTGATTTTGAGATTGTTTTTTCGTGACACATTGTTCTTCATGTTAGTGGTAAACACTAATGAATATTTTTGTATTTATTTATAAAAAAAATAGGAAATTTGGAAAAAAAATCGCAATTTTCAAAATGTGAAATGCTCTGCTTTTCAGACAGTCATACCACCCAAATACATTAATACATATTATCTACCATATCTCTGCTTTATATCGGCATCATCTTTTAATCGTCCTGTAATGTATTTTGGATGTTATAAAGCTTACAAGTGTAAGAGCGATTTTCCAGATTTACAAGAAAATTTCCCAAACTAATTTTTTAGGGACCACTTCAGTTCTGAAGAGGATTATAATGGCCTATATATTAGAAACCCCCATAAATGACCCCATTTTCAAAACTGCACCCCTCAAATAATTCAAAATAACATTTGGGAAGTTTGTTAACCCTTTAAGCATTTCACTGGAATTAAAACAATATGGAGGTGAAATTTAGACATTTAATTTTTTTCCCACTAATTCCTTAATTTAGCCCTAAAATGAACACATTCACAAAGGGTTAAAGGAGAAAATGCATCTCACAGTTTGTTATGCAATTTCTCCCGAGCACAGAAATACCCCACAAGTGGGTGTAAACTGATGTTTGGGCGAATGGCAGCGCACGGAAGGGAAGGAGTGATACTGGGCGTCTGAAAAGCAGATTTTGCTGGAATAGTTTTCAGGTGCCATGTCTCATTTGCAAAGCCCCTAGAGTACCAATACAAAGGAAAACCCCAAAAAGTGACCCCATTTTGGAAACTACACCCCTCACAGAATTCATCAAGGGGTATAGTGAGTATTTTGACCTTACAGCTGTTTCACAGATTTTGCTAACACTGGGATGTATAAATGAAACATTACTAAAATGTTACTTTATCCCCAAAGTTTTCATTTTCACAAGGGGTTAAAGGAGAAAAAGCACCTCACAGTTTGCAAAACAATTGCTCCTGAACACGGCAATACCCCATATGTGGTCGTAATCTGCTGTATGGGTACATGGCAGGGCTCAGAATGGAAAGAGCGCTATTTGGCTTTTGGAAGGCAGATTTTGGTGGAATAGTTTTCAGGTACCATGTCGCATTTGCAGAGCCCCCAAAGTACCAATACAGTGGAAGCCCCCTAAAAGTGACCCCATTTTGGAAACTACACCCTCACAGAACATATCAAGGGGTATAGTGAGCATTTTGACCCTACAGCTGTTTCACAAATTTTATTAACATTGGGACATTAAAATGAAAAATTACTTTTTTTCCAATAAACAGTCAATTTAGCCCCAAATTTTTTATTTTCACTAGAGTACAAAGGAGAAAAAGCTCCCCAAAGTTCGTTACACAATTTCTCCTGAACACAGAAATGCCACATATGTGGTTGTAATCTGCTGCATAGGTACATGGCAGGGCTCAAAATGGAAAGAGCGCTATTTAGCTTTTGGAGGGCAGATTTTGCTGGAATAGTTTTCGGATGCCATGTCGCATTTGCAGAGTACCAATACAATACAAACCCCCAAAAAGTGACCCCATTTTGAAAAATACACCCCTTATAGAATTTATCTAGGGGTATAGTGAACATTTTGACCTCACAGCTGTTTCACAGATTTTATCATCATTGGGACGTAAAAATGTAAAATTACTTTTTTCCAATAAACCGTCCATTTAGCGACATATTTTTAATTTTTGCAAGTGGTTAAAGAAGAAAAACACCCCACAGTTTGTTACACAATTTCTTCTGAACACAGAAATGCCCCATATGTGGTTGTAATCTGCTGTATGGATACATGGTGGGGCTCAGAATGGAAAGAGCGCTGTTTGGCTTTTGGAGGGCAGATGTGGCTGGAATAGTTTTCAGGTGCCATGTCGCATTTGCAGAGCCCCTAAAGTACCAGTACAATGGAAACCCCCTAAAAGTGACCCCATTTTAGAAACTACACCCCTCAAGGAATGTATCAAGGGATATTATGATTTTGAGCCTAAAAATGCTTCCCAAAAATTAATGTACAAAGTGAAAATTAAAGTTTTTAAAGAAATATCCAATTTCAGTGCCTAATAAGTTGCGGCCACTTTGTGGCATCAGAGACATGCACTCCTAAAACTAATAAGTGGGCTATCCCGGGGACAAAAAAATAAAAAATGTGGGTATAAACTGCTGCTTGGGCACACAGCAGGGCTCAGAAGGGAAGGAGCACTGTGTTTTTTTTAGCTTTTGGAGTACTTTCTCGTCGCCATGTTGTTTTTGCAGAGCCCTGGAGGTGCCAGTAAATTGGAATTCCCCAAGAAGTGACCTCCATTTTGTAGGAGCAATTTTAGGGTCTCTGCAAATGTGACATGGCGTCCAAAAAAACAACAATCTAAATATGCGCTCCAAAAGCACATAGCGCTCCTTCACATTTGCGCCCTGCTGTGTGCCCAAATGGCAGTTTATGCCCACACGTATGACACTGGTGTGCCCAGGATAACGTACTTAACAATGCCATATGTGGGTATAAACTGCTGTTTGGGCACAGCCGGGCACAGAAGGGAAGGAGCGCTATTTTGGTTTTTGGAGCACAGTTTGCTTTTTGGACATCATGCCACTTTTGCAGAGCCCATGAATTGCCAGTAAAGTGGAATCCGCAGACATGTCACCCCATTTTGGAAACTACACCCTTCAAGGGATTTATCAAGTGGGGTAGCGAGCATTATTAACCCTTAAGTGTTGCATTCTTTTAATTTCCAGAAATGAATGCGCAGCTGATAATGAAAAGTTAAAAATGAAATTTTTCTATAGATACGCCATTTCAGTGCCCGATATGTTGTGCCCAGCTTATGTCTGCACAGACACACACTCCAAAAACTGGTGAGTGGGGATCCTGGGCACAACAGCTTTTGGAGCGTTCATCTCTGATACAAGCCGGGCACAACATATTACGCACTGAAATGATGTATTCCTGGATAAATTGTCATTTTCACCTTTCACCATCAGCTGCGTATTCATTTATGGATAATAAATTATAGCAACACTTGGGGGTTAAAAAAGCTCACTGTACCCCAGGATAAATTCCTTCAGGGGTGTAGTTTCCAAAATGGGGTGACATGTCAGGGGATTTCACTGTACTGGCATTTCAGCTCTGCAAAAGTGCAATGGCGTCCAAAAACCAAATAGCGCTCCTTCCCTTCTGTGCTCGGCTGTGCCCAAACAGCAGTTTATACCCACATATGACATTAAATATGTTATTCTGGGTACAACAAGTGTAATACATGTGGGTATAAGCTGCAGTATGTGCACACAGTAGGGCGCAGAAGGGAAGGAGCGCTATGTGGCTTTTGGAGCGCAGATTCAGATGTTTGGGATCTGGATGCCATGTCATGTACCAGTAAAGTGGAATCCCCTAGGGAATGACCGCATTTTGAAAACTGCACCCCTCAAAGAATTTATCAAGGGGTGTAGCGAGCATTAGTATCCCAGACGTGAATACACAGCGGATGGGGAAAAGTGAATAGGTAAGCTGTGTGGAGTACATTGGGTACACTAAATTCCCTACTATTTCCCCAGTAGTTCCTATTATTGGGGAGGTCACTCTGGGGGTCACTTCTGGTTTATTATCCCTCGTAAGCTCTAAATATGGTTTGTACCCTAATATACGCTCGCACAGCTTATACATTCCCTTCCTGCCGCAGCCAGTTATGTTCTAATGATTTGGCGATTTTTGGGGTTTTTGTCTTCACATTGTACGAGCTATATTTTCTTTATTTCTCTGGTGATGTAGCCATATGAGGGCTTGTTGTTTGCAGTATGAGATGTATTTTTTAATGACATCATTTTTAGGTGCTTACAACTTATTAAATAAATTTTATTAACGCTTTCTTGGTGGATTAAAAAACAACCCCATCAATTCTGGCACTGCGTTTTACCGTTTAAATTTTTCACCATGCAGCGTAGAGCATAAGTAACATGTTATCTTTATTCTGCGGGTCGGTACGATTACGGCGATACCTCATTTATACTGTTTTTTTTTTTTTTATGCAATACCAATTTTGCAGAACAAAAACCCATTTGGGGACATAAATCAATTTGTTTTGCATCGCCATCTTCTAAGATGCGTAGCATTTTTATTTTTCAGTTTAGAGAGTTGGTTTAGGGCTTATTTTTTGCGGGACAACCTGTGCTTTTTATTGGTACTGTTTTGGGGTACATATGACTTTTTGATCACTTTTTATGGCATATTTTGTAAGGTGAGATGGCGAAATATCATTACTTTTGGCGTTTTTTTTTCCCCGACGTTCACTGTATACATTAAATATGGTTTCAGTTTTATTGTACAGGTTGTTACGGACACAGCGATACCAAATATGTATTGTTTTTATTAATTTTTAGGTTTATTTTTTATATAATTCATTTTATATAGGAAAAGGGAATTTTTGGGGCTTTATTCTTTTATTAATTTTTTTCACATACTTTTATTTATTTTTTTACTTTTTTTTTACTTTTTCATGTGTCCCATTAGGACACCTGAGCCAGAGATGCTTTGATCTCTGGCTCAGTACTATAGACTGCAAGACACGAGCATGCAAGTGTCTTGTAGTCTATACAGGAAGTCAGCGCTATGGAAACACAGCGCTGACTTCCTGATGTCTCGGCAGGATCAACCAGGTAGTGGGGTCTCCAGGCAGCCTGGGGTCACTGGGCAGACCCTGGGCTGCAGATTATAGATAGCGGCACCCCCCGATCTCGCCGGGGGGGGGCGGCAAGATGGCGGAACCCCTTGGATGCCGCGGTCGCTATTGACCACGGCATCTTAAGGGTTAAACAGCGGGGATCGGTGTTATCACTGGTCCCCGATGTTGCAGCGGGAGCCTGGCTGTCAAATACAGCCGGGCTCCCGCGGTGATCGCACGGGCTCTGCTTCTGAGCCCGCTCGATCACCGTCACGTACCTGTACGTGGAGATGCGGTAACTAACCACGCATTCTCACGTACATGTACATGGGAGAATGTGAAGGGGTTAAAGCTTTAGCTGTTTTTATTAGCTTGTTCAAGGGGCTTGAACAAGCAATCAATAGATTGCTTATAACAAAGACTGTAATACTACATGCACAGCAAATGTCCAGATGAGGTGAAAGAGCAACAAAAATTATATATTTCTAAATGAGAACAGGATATGATAGAAGCAGAGCTTTGTGATATACTTGTTTGTGATTTGAAGTGGGATTTCTTGGTGAAAAGACGGCGGGACTCTTGCCTGCTTACCCCCACCTCCCCATAAACACGCAGTTCAACTGAGAGTCTTCTTTAGACACATAGTGACACAAAGCTGTCAGTGAGATTCTGGGCAAGATCAGCAGGGATCAGTCTTGTCAGGATTTACTCTGCTTTTTATTCAGATCCAAGCACAGAAGCCACAATGTAAAAAAAAAACAAAAAAAAAAAACTGGAATTGTGGATGCTAAAGGTTAAAACTAGATCCTTACAGCACTGTGAACACTGGGTGAATAAAACAAAATGGACCTATACGTGCTGTAAATTATTTTGCGTACTTGAATAGCAGCAACAAATTCCGTACATCTGTACAGGTATTGTCATCTCTCACTGTCTCAAGTAGGATGTTGTACTTGTTATGCGGGCAAAAGAGCTGTGCCTGTGCCTTCACATGTAGATGTTCAGCTGTAACAAAACAGTCAGCATCCCAGGGTAACAGCCAGGACTGTAGATAACATTATCTTGGCTGTTTAACCCCTCAGATGACACAGTTAATAGTCCTGTGATCTTATTCAGATTTCCTCCTGATCACACAGATATTGCAGAGCTCAGCTGTTCCCACATAGGGCCTCATAAATCACATGACGTCCATTAAGTGCATTAAGAAATAGTATGCATGTTTAATGCTGTTAATGTTCTAAGAAAAGTTGCATTCTCCTGGTAAACTGATGAAGACTTAACACAATTTTAGGCACATTTTCGAGGCCTGGAATCTGCAAAAACTTCACTCCAGCCGACTGAACGTAGAAGAGCTGTTGAAGCACATGTATGAAACATGCCAAGAAATGGGACTTATGGAAGACTTGCTAAAGTTAACCTTCACAGATTCTGAACAGGTGAGAACCCACAATGTTCTCATAACCATGATTGTAGGAAATTACTTTATAATCTTAACTAATTGTTTAGAACTTGCACAAGCTGATTCAAGCTGACACGCCTAATACATGGCTTGTGCTGACAGTCTTTAGTGCCAGACAGTTGTGTGTTTCTGAATTATGTGCTTATGCATTAAGCTTTATTGAATCTTCATATCAATTGTAGGACTACTTGCAAAAATTTTTGCACGCAAATGGAGGTGTTCAAAATCAAGAACTCCTTTTGGTGCATCATTTACAGAGGGCAAATTACATCCCGGCATTGCAACTAAACCAGTCATTGAAAAATTACCACCTGGTAAGTCATTTCTTCAGATGATTTTTGGAAATCGTAAGTTTAAATGTGCAGGCACTTGTGTATATACTCCTCCATTGTGGTTATTGTGCATTGTAATCTTTGATATCCTTATGCTTCAAATTTATAAGCTGTGTCTAGTACATTCTCCAATCGTCTTGCTATAGGTACTTGTTGTTTTAAGAGTCCCTGTGTAAAATGTATTACGTTTTTGGAGGAGAACATCTAAAAGTAAATCATATCTGTAGTGTTTGTGTTAAGGTGATATTCTAAGTAATTTGTTATGGTTTAACTTTTTTTTTTTTTTTTTTTTTTTAAATACCTTTTGCAGAATGATTGTGACAGGCGCCAGCGAGAGAGAGCAGTGGCTAGAAAGTCTATACTAGATCAGTATGGCAAAATACTGCCAAGTGTGCAGCAAACTCTGGCAAGTGATAGAGCCAGACCCTACCCATCTATTATTTGGAAGAAAGGTGAATATAATAAGATTATTACTGCAGCCTTTGTGTATCACTGCAGAGAAATGTAAAAGTTACAACATTGTCTGTGTTAAAGTCTACTGTATTTTGAGTTTACCTTTTTGTGGAATGATGATAGAATTTCTGAAAATGTCTACCTTTGGGAAACTTGCTTAAATTTGTTTGAGAACCTGAGGTAGGACAAATACTTAACCACATGGCAACATTTGACCTACATTTAGCAGATATTGCTTTGTGTATGTGATGGTGTTGGCTCAGGACCTGTACTTGCGCCATCACTAGTGGGCGCCAGCTGCAGCGAAACAGCTGACATCCCAGGATAACAGCCATGATTTGAGATAATGTGATCCCAGCTGTTTAACCCCTTAGGTGCTGCAATAAATGGCATTTGTGGCATCAAAGCTGTTTGTTACCCCATTGGCTCCTCTACAGTAAGATTATGGGATGCAGATGATTTTCCATGACTTTTCTTCATTGTTCATTTCTTCAGTCCTTCTGCATGGAGGACTTTTTTTTCTCAGCCGCTTTCAGTTTTGAAACAGTTAACCCCAATACAGTCAATGGGATCTGCTGCTCTCCGTTTTTAACCGCTGTTTTAGCGGTCCAGCTCTGTCGTCTTGAGTGTCCCAATGGACCTGAACGACTGAGTCTGGCACGTTTGTGAAACTAGCGTAAAGCAAATGCATTTGTTGAAATGGATTCTGTGTCTGTAAATAATTGTAATCATCTCCTTGGTATCATGCCAGCAAGATAAGCAGGCATTGGATTCGTATCCATCTTTTGATAACCTCTAATGTCTATTGGCACTTGTAGTTTTGGTGCTATTGCAAGTGTTGAAATAATGTTGTTGTCTTTATTGTAGTATCAAGACCCAAGCCTTTATCTACTGTTGCAAAACAGGCTCCAACAGGAAGTGTCATTACTGAAGCAAATTTTATCCACAATGTGCTAATGAAAATAAAGGAAGTATCTGTTGCTAGTGAAAATAGAGATTTTTCGCCTTACAGAAAGTAAGAAATTTACCTGTGCTTTCACTAAAATATAATTTGATGCTCTGGCCTATCTCTTCCAAGCACATAAAGGGATATCGCCATATATTCCACGTATGTTTGATCAATATGGTCTTCTCTTGCACCCACATCTATCTCAAAAACGGTGGGGGTGTGGTGTTTGAGGCAGCCTCTTTAACAGAGATTTGGACTCTGTCGGACTGCAATGCCCTAGGACCCATTGGTAATTTACTCTTGAGGCCCACTATACAGCTATATGCAAATATTACATGCCTCCTATTCACAAAATCATAAAACAGCACCTGTCCCTTCTGTCTTGTGACTCTCTCTCTTACCTTTTGACTAGGGTCCTCTTAGCTATGTGAGCAAGATGATTGGTGATGGGAGCCCCACAGTGACCATAAGGAAACCGGGCCCATGAGGGAGGGTAGCAATGTCATAGATGTCATCTCGCTCAGTAACGTAACAGACTGATATTAGCAAGAGACCAAATCTGCACCTGTGGCAATGAAAAAAAAATTCGAAATTTGTCTCTGTAAAAAGACCCATGGCTAGTCAGAGATTTCATTGACACTTCTTGTGAGTTGATCTATATAGAGTGTGGCGGGTTTGGGTGTTAGTCAAAGTATATGAATTCCCTTATGTCACTAAGTAATTGTAATCACATTAAATCCTTCATTTTTGTGAAACTATTATATCAAACCAGTTTGCTTGTTATCTTCATTGCTCCATTAAATTGTTGAGTACAAGAATAATGCAAAAATGGATGCAGGTTTTTATGTAGTAAAGGAAAAAAAGAAAATTTGATAAAACATAGATTTGAGTTTTTTTAAAGGGGGCTTGTCAGCTCCTCTAACCACTTCATGGTTCTATAGTTTTACAGAGCTGCTTTGCTGATTCCCCCACTATATTAATTTATTTTTCCCTGTGGGTGCTCCTGATGCAGGTATCTGTACCATTAGTTCCAGTTATAGATATGTGTACTGTCAAGTATGTGGTCTTAGGGAGCGTTCACATTACCGTTGGTGACTGTCAGTAGTGTCCGTTGCTATTGTCCGTTACAAGATTTTAGCATCGGACACTAGCTGAACCATCAGAAATCCGTTAAAATTTCCATTCATTTCAATGGGTTTTTATATAGTGTCCGTTTGTGTCCGTTTACACCAAATCCATCAGAAGTCCGTTTTTTTTCGCAGACAAAAAAGCCTACATGCAGGACTTTGTCCGTTTGAAAAAAAACGGATTCTTGACGGACAGCAAGTGTCCGTTATTTTTTTTTTTTTTTTTAACATTGAAGTCTATGGGTAACGGACAGTAACTGATAGCCATCAGTTACTGTCCGTTATTTTATGTCCGTTTTTTTTCCTGCGCATGCTCAAAAGGAGAAACAAAAAAAAAAAAAAAAAACGACAGTGTTAAAAAACGGACACTAACTGATGTTAATGTGTCCGTTTTTTTAACTGAACCATTAATTGGATCAGTTAAAAAAAAAAAACGGACACATTAACATCAGTTAGTGTCCGTTATGATAGGTGTCCGTTTTTTTGTTTTTTTTTTAAACGGACACCTTCATAACGGACTCCAACGGTAGTGTGAACCCTGCCTTAGTATCCACTGAGCAGCAATGACAATGGGAAGTCATCACCTTGACAGTACAAAACAGTACAAGTGCACTGTCAAATGGATAATCTTCACTACCCAGCAACAATGCTAAAGACTGTTCTCTTGACCGTAAAATAACAGTAGTTGAAACTAATGGCTCTGCTCTCTCTGCAACTGGTGCAGGTACAGAAAAATCTTCTGCTGTGTATTTTAACATTGTATTGTACAGGCGTATATTTAAAATATAATAGTCTGTTTAATTGATTTGTCATTTTGTAAGGTTACGCTCAGATCTTCGGCAGAAGTTTTGTTCAGAGTCTGCAAAAACAATTTTTTTAAGGTAGTAGATTCCTGACAAACGCCTGTTATATTCAAAGGGATTCCTTTTGGATTATTGTCTTGTTTGTTCAGTTCTTTTGTTATGTCATAGAAACGGAAGAGTGTACTAAACACAGATGTGAACGTACTATAACCCTATATGAATTTGGGAAATCTTAACATTTTTCCTGTGGGTTTTTTTTTTCTCAGAATAACAGATGAAAGCCCTGTTCCCATCTCTCAAGCAACAGAGTTTGAAATGCCTGATGCTTTTGTTGGTACACCAATATCAAAATCCAAGAGAGACTCCAGGTGAGTGACAACCATAGAGAGAGAGAGATATGTATGTATGTAATGTATAAAATTTAGGAAAAATGGAAAGTTTTATAATTAGTAGGGTGGAAGTCCGACTGAAGATCCATATGACTGTTTCATATGTTTAAATCCTATGAATGGGGTTCGTAGTTTAAGACAGTGCAAAGTTTGACGTATTGATAAATATACCCCAATATTGTGCCTAATGGGGTATGCATTTTGTCAGCCTGTTTACTTGTTTGTCATACAGATTATTGGGCTCTCTTGTCCACCCTATCTTGGCTGAACCCTCATTCGACACAGATTTCGGAACAGTCGGTTACAAAACGCCTCATAAATCTTCTGTCTTACTGACTTCAAGCCCTATTCAATCAAGTCTTCTCAAATCTACACAGTTAAAGAACCTATCAAAAGCATCTGAGTTTAACTTGTTGGAAACGCCTCTTGTGGTAAAGGTAAGACCTCCTGAAATTGCACTTTGTATATTATTTGACCTGGTATACAAAATCTAAAGGAGCCTTTGCGGCTAAATTAAGGCTGTGGAATTGGTAGACCAAACCACCAACTCTACTCCCAACATCCAGGGTTAGTCAAGCAGTAAAGCTCCTCTAATTCATTGATATAGCTAGTGATTGACTTTGAGTGAAAGTAGATCTACAACATACATTGCATCTGATTTTATTATAAATTCCAATAATTGTATAATTTTATTTTGAAGCCAAAGTTTTTTTTTTTTTTCTTCCTCAATTCCATCTACAAGTTGGACTTGTTTGGTGCAAATTTCTCCATAATTCTGGCAAAATTCTGAATGAATTCAAAATTCATTTTTAACAGTTTATCTGACCCAGTGTCTTATGTATGGACAGGAAGTCAGTTTCTCCGCTTGTTCCTATGAGACTCACATTGAGACTCTCATAGGAATAAAACTGACTTCCTGTCTAAGACGTGTCAGAGAGCCTGTCAATCGCATGACACAGCTGAGGACCAGAAGGTAGTGGGTAACTCACAAGTAGTCAATCTTCACTATAATTTACATTGTGTAACTTTTTAACAGGCCAGAGAAGAAACAGCAGGGTGCCATCTGTTTTTCCCAGCAACTGAGTCTGACAGATCCCATTGACTAGAATGGCCCCATTAGCTTTTTCCCTATGGTGTCGATTTTTGCTACACCTTTTATAGCGCGTTTTTTTTTTTTTGTTTGTTTGTTTTTGGTAAAATATGTGACTTGTATTGGATTGTCTGATGTAAATGTGAACTTCACCTTATGTAATACCTTATTTAACCCCTTAACGACCAATAACGTACTTGTACGTCATTTGTTGCATGGGGATTTATGGAGAGGTCTCAGGAGCTGAGCCCTCTCCATACACGGCGGATTCCAGCTGTATAATCTAGCTAGCACCCTCCGATAACAGCTGCAATCAGTGCTGATAGCGATTGCAGCTGTTAGCAGTTTAAATGCAATTGTTAAACGCGACCGCGGAATCTAAAGTGCACAGGCGCCATGGGTAGCGTCATCTTTTTTAATGACCACCGCCCTGCGGAACGTCATCGAAGGGCAGCAATCGATTGCCATGACAGCCGGGGGCCTATTGAAGGCTCCCAGGCTTGTTATTGCCATAGCACCTCCCATAGCAGCGTGTAATAGAAATGAATGGATTTTACTATCTAAACATATAAAAGTTAAAAAAAAAAAAAAAAAAAAAGTTTTTAAAAAAACACAAGTTTGAATCTCCCCACTTTACAAATACTATAGGAAATTATCGTACTGACTCATTGAATATAGTTAAAGTCATTTATCACACAGTTAACACCGTAAAAATTAAACCCATATGAAATTGGCGCAAATGCGGTTTTTCCGATTCCACCTCATTTTGAATTTTTTTTTCCTAGCATCCCAGTACTTTGTAAAGGATATTGAACGGTGCCATTGCAAAGTACAATTTGCCCCTCAAACCATAAGACATCAAGTGACATATACACAAAAACGAAAATTGGGTTTATGGGGTTAAGCTATTCTCATCAAGAAATGTACTAAGTGTTTGTGTGTAAAGAATGATATTCTGATCATTTATACATGATGATGCTTTCAAATCGATTTGTAGTTAAGTGTTCTTTTGTTTTTTTTGTGTTTTGTTTTCTTCTCCAGAAGGCAAAAGCCTTAGTAGCAAGCACAGCATCTTCAGGTTTTATTGCACGTACTCCCCAGTCTATTCTAAGGTCTAGTGCACGCACAACTCCACTGGCTTCTCCTTCCGTATCTCCTGGAAGATCAATTACACCTCCTTTACGATCCAAGGAAACAAAAATATCATTTATGGAGGAGATTAGTAAGAAATACACCAAAGGGGTAAGTCGTCCTACATATTTATTTATTTGAAAGAGGTTGTCCAAGAGATTATTCGAGTTTTAAATGGTCATTGTTTCTACTAGCCTATGTCTTTGTGATAAACATTTTATTAAGCAGCAAAATGATGCCTACAAAATTCTTTCCCCTATAAAAGTCCCCGCCACTTGATATCTTATTACTTGCTAATTTGCAGTCCACTGCGTGTTATGGAAAAGCAGCTTAGCTGAATTGGAGGAAGTGGTGTGGGTTTTTGATTGCATAGAAGCAGTCAGGCATAAAGGGGTGGGAAACTTTGGTCACTGCATGTGTGCGCGCCATGTCCCTGACTTCCGAAGTACATTGCGTGATTACGAATCTCATCATTTGTAGTGCTAGCAGACTCCATAGCCTAAGTAGCCACCTATTTAAATCAAATAGAAGCAGGACAACTGGAAATGGTACAGCTGGAACAAGGCACTAAGATGGATTTTTTTTTTTTTTTTTTTTTTATAACTTTAAGTATGAACACCAAAACCAGTTTGGAAACACTTGAGGTGAAATCCCATTGTCATTGTCCTGTACTCACAGCATCATTGGATTTACAAACTGTAAATCTGCAAGTCTTAATCTGTCAAAGACATGTGGCCATTTATTGCACATACTCCTCAGTCTATTCTAAGGTCTAGTCACAGTGTATGCCCAACTCCTCTGGCTTCTCCTTCATTATCTCCTGGAAGATCAATTACACCTCTTTTACGAGGAAACAGAAATGACACTTGATGAAACAGAGACACTTTAATAATCCTCTAATTCTCTATACTGTTTTTACTTACAGATTTTATCATCTGAGCAGGAGGAGCCCTCAGTCTCTCCTGTTCTGAAATCTGGTCAAGAGACTATGTGGGCAGAGAGAGTGGCTATGCTTACACAAAATGATGCTGCCACAGATAATGAAGAAATGGATGAATCCTCTTCTGGAATTCAAGATGGAAGCCCAAGCAAAATGGAAGCTTGCAAAGACACAAGCAATGTGTCTGCGAGGTCTGACCAGACAACACTAGAGTATCATGATGCACCAACACCTGAGGACTTGGAGAATGAGGTTCTTTCAGCTACTAAAGTTCATTCTTCGGTTAGTGAACATGCTGTACAGACCAATATAGACCTTCTGGTAATAACTGAAGATGTGCAACCACCTGAAGAAATGCAGCCACAACCTCCTGAAGATGTGCAGCCACAACCACTTGAAGAAGTGCAGCCACCTGCAGAATCTCTGGAGACACTTGAGAGTGGTATGTCATATCCACCATGTTCTTTGCTTTCTGTGCATTCACGTTCAAGTGTTTTATAGTTGCTCTTTTCATGCAGCATGTTATAGAGCAGGAGGAGCTGAGCAGATTTGATGTGTAGTTTGGGGGAATTATTTTCATTAGTAATGGATTTCGAACTTGTTCTTTGGGTAATTTCATGAAATAAGACTTTGTTCTTCAGCGCATTCAGAGTAAACTCAGTTAGTAAGTGGGACCATCCTGTGGAGTTGAGTCCTTAGGTAGCAGACTTTTGCAATGCGAGCAGCTGGTTTAATGTGATGGGTTCACTTTAAGATCAATTATTTTTTTTCAAGGAGTTTTCTTGGATTTTAATACTGATGACTTGTTTTTACTGGTATCAGATTGGTGGAGGTCTGACATCCAAGCCCCCCTTTTGATCAGCTGTTTGTAGAGACTGCAGTACTAGGACAAGTGATGCAGTCTCTTCATTGAATACCAGGCAAAGAGCTGTACATTGTATGGCTATTGTGCCTGGTATTTTCAGTGCAGTCTCATTCACTTAAAGAGGACCTTTCACGTGCTCATGTATATGCTGTTTTATATACCGCTTGAAAGCAGACAGCGCGCTGTCTGCTTTCCGTTATGTGGCCCGGGGCTGGAGCTATAGGTGCCGGTAGTTTTCTGCCCCATCGTCAGAAGGGCATTTCTGACAGTCTAGCTTTGCTGTGAAGAACGCCTTCCCTGACATTACTTATCCATAGCGCTGTACTGTCAGAGGGGCCGTTCCTCACAGCTCAGCGTCATCACTGGGCAGTAAGGAACGCCCCCTCAGTACAGCACTAAGGATGAGTAATATCAGGGAAGGGCGTTCCTCACAGCAAAGCTAGACTGTCAGAAACGCCCTTCTGCCAATGGGGCAGAGAACTACCGGCACCGATGGCTCCAGCCCCGGGCCACATAACTGAAAAGCAATCAGCGCGCTTTCTAGCCGTATATAAAACAGCATATACATGAGGACGTGAAAGGTCCTCTTTAAATGGTCACTAAATTTTCAAACCACTTAGTCTCATTTAATGTATGTAACTCAGGACCATAATGTAATGCACTTAAAATATGTAGCTGCTTTCTGCCTGAGAGAACCTCTCTAATATTTCTGTCACGAGGTGTCTCCCTTCTAGCTAATTTGCTGTTTTCTCTTTTGTTACTAAGGAAGTCTATCCCATACATACTTTTTCCATAAAGTCTTGTTTATCTCAGTGAATGTAGGAGGCCATTCTTTTCTCTCTTCATACAGTGAATGGAGAGGAGAGGGGTTGATTCTGTGCACTGCCTGCGCAGACATGTCTGCAACTTTGTTGCTCTGTGTTGCTTAGACAGTCATAGAACAGATACATTTCAACTTTTCATGAAAATTCAGGCACCCTTTAAATGCAGCTTGCAAACAGGCAATGTGACTTATTTTAATGCAAGATGTCAGCTTGTGATGAGGTACCTGCACTTGTTGGAGTGCCACTGCTTCTAATAGGAGATGGGAACTGGGTGTTCGACCACCACAATCTGATATTGTTGACTTTTCCTATGTTCAGATCTTCACTATTAACATCCTCCTAAACCCCTTTAACGACACAAATTGAATATTTTTTTCCCTTGTCTTTATCAGAAGATATGAATACAGAAGGTCTTTTTGTGTGCGAGAGCGAGCCTGAAGGACCACGTAGGTTAACACTAGTTCAACAACCTGAACTGCCAGTTGACAGGTAATGGTGCATCACTCCCAGTGGTATCCTGATATCTAGTAGTTTAACATACATTGATATAATAAAGCTGCACATATTTGTTTTACTCTTGATTTTTGTGTGGATATTTGGTGTTTGCAGATGGTTTTGTGGATCGTATTAGTTATGCATAGTGACAGTGATCAGTGAGTTACTGGAAAGTCTTCTTTAGCAATATAACTGTGCAATTAGAATAGCTAGAGAAATAATCTCAGGTACAGACTGGGTTAGGCTCTGAAGCTTGCCATAAATGTGGCCGATTCTTTTTGAACCAATCGGTTTTCTGGCTGTTACAAACTGCTGAAGCATTTCATTTGCACACTGTGTTTTTTTTTTTGTTTTTTTTTGCCAAAAGAAAACTACAGCATGCAAAAATTGGGCATCTGACATTTGAAAGATGCTCTCTGTTTTAACCCCACCATTGACCTTAATGGTATAAAGGATGAAAACAGAAGGCATCAGTTTGTATCAGTCACAAACTGATCAGTCTCAAGAAAAACAAATCAAATACTGGGCACTCAAAACCTGAAGTTTGCCAGAAATGTGAGTTTACAATCTATGAGGTAGAGGGGGTGACACAAGAGGTAGCAGGTAGAATTGCTTTTACAGTGGTCCAGACATTTTTGTGATAGAGGTTACTTTCATTGCACATATATAAAGCTGTGTGATCCGTCACCAGTCAGTGTCCTTTAATGTGCAGATGGTGACTGGACATATAAGGTTACAGTCCGATACAGCATCATATCCTGTGGAATAATGTGGGAACATGAGCAGAGGAGTGTTAGTTATAGTGATTCTAACCGCAGAAGGGTTTACATTAGGAATTGTGATAGACCTGTCTGAAAGAGAATAGAGGTGAAGCCAAGAAGCAAATTGGTAGGATAAGCTAGGTGGACGGTAGATCACTGCTACGCGTTAAGAGAGCCGTCGGGAAAGTCTGATGGCGTGGACCTCAAATGAGGGGAAGGTGGGTGAGAGTAATGGGGGAATGACCTGGAAAGTGCACTGCGGTGATAGAAGTAAGCCTACCCCTTCACCCTGCCTGTTGTCAGGCCTAGAAGTATGTGAGAAGCGTAGGCCACCATGAGAGAGCAGCAGGGGGGCCGTTTCAGACTTCTGGATTCAAGTTTCAGTAAGGGCTAGCAGATTGACAGATTTACTAAGGAATAAGTGCTATAAAATCACTGAATATCAAAAGACTGATGCTAGTGCAGATAAGGACACATGGAATTGCGGAAATACAGGCTTGATGAAATGCTAGAATATGGTTCAGTACATAGTAAAACAGTTGGAATGAATAGGAGGTGAGTGCCATTCAAGTTTACAAGATGAGTTGAAACAGATGCAGAGTTGGATGGAATAGGAGGTGAGTTATCTGTATAATAAGAGGAAGGGTGAAGATCAGATTCCTGCCATGTATAAGTGCACTTTGTTTAATCTGCACTTAGGTTAATATGCACACCTGCATTAAAATAATGGCTTATTTTTATTATGTTTTTGTGACGTATCTCTCATGCAGTGTTTTACATCCAGTGGAAGATAACACGTATCCTACTGAAATTGAGGTGCAATCAAATTCATCCTCTGTGGGCTCTGTTTGTAAGTTCTGCTTAAAGATGATGTTACAAACTCACATTTCTTACATAAATCATTTTCAGGAACACAGCCCTATCCAAAATTATTGAAGTGAATCAACCTTCTTAACACAATGGTTTAATTTAAAAAACAAATTTATATAGACGTGAGAGCTACTAGTTGTGGTGACAGATGGCTCTGACCAGTATGGAAGTGCATTGATAATTTTTAGATTATTTATTTCTACTATAGCGTTATTTTAATTTCCAGGACCATGTTCAGACTTCAGCATTTATGCTAACTGATACATTTTACCCAATACATTTATCTATGTTGCTCTGTTTGTCAGATACAGCTGAATGTGTCCTCAGTGTATATAGCTTATTGCCTAGGTTTCAGTACACCTGTGTTATCTATCTGCAGTTTGTGGGCTGGTGAATTCCTATTCCCAGCCACCTATATTGGTCTTCGCTCTCATTCTCTGCAAATTACTTACAGCTGCTGAGCTGTGATAAAAGCTAGAACAGATGAGTGGCTGTGGTATCTCCGGATGTAAATCAAGAGATAACAGCATTTTAGATACTAGAACAGGGTACGTTGCTCGTCTGAACTGAAAACCAAGAAGTGGAGGGGAGAGGATTGCAAGTGAAAAACTTTAAAACAAGCAAAACATGCACCTAATTTAATAGGTTAATTGCATCCCAATCCAGTTTACAGGGGAACCAAGACTGGTATAGGAAATGCCTAATAAACCCTTATTCCTCTCATAGATTCTACCCAAGAAATGTAAATGGCTCCACTGATTACGGCAGTGTGTGTTTTTGTTTTTTTCCTCTATAGCCCATGCCATTACTGAGCAATCAGTGCTTTTAGTTTTGGTGCCTGATATGCTGCTTAGGCTCTGTACTATCAGTGCAATACAGTGCTTAAATTGCATATCAGGCACCAAAACTAACCGCAGTTATTGTTTGGGAAAACAGGATGGGCAGGCTAGACAAAAAATTCCAACTGAGCTGGAATTAATGAAGCAGTGCCTATTAATTGATGCAAAGAACTGGCCCTGGCAGAGGTGACAAAAGGTCCTCTTTAATGGTACGTCATGCACCATGATTTAATGGTGGGTTGGTGCCATGAATAGTGGGGGGCAGGTATAATACCCACTGTGCTAACCTCTTAGCTACTGCAGTCATGCAGTCATTCTTGAATATACTAATAGATGAGTGAGTTTGCCCAAGCGCCACCCCCTCAGGGACACGTGCTGCCATGCCAGGGAAATAGGAAATATGCATTCCATGCCCGACCCTGCCTTAGTGGCTCTACAAATGTGTCATGGTCCGGAAAACTATTTTAGTAAAATCTGCCCTCCATAAGCTCAGTTCAGAACTGAGCTAGTCCCTAAATTATGGGCTCTGGGAAATTTCTTAAATTTAGAAAATTGCTGTTAGACTTGTAAGCGAGCTAAGATTTAAAATTTGATGCTATCATAAGGTAGCGATATGGTAAATAATATTTATTCCCTAATTTGAGTAGTATGGCTCTCTGATAAGCAGAGCATTAAAAAATTTGAATATGGCAAATTTTTCCAAATTTGCGCCAAATTTTTTTATAAATAAAAATATAGACCACACAACAGATTTTAAAAATGGGGCTGTGTCCTAAAGGTGATTTTAGTATATATGCATTTCTATCTCCATTTATGCTGCGTAAACTGTCAATTCAGGGTGGTCTACAGAATTGTTCGTGTTACTAACTTTCTCTGAAATCTCTTCAATGTGTGAATGTTAACAGCTCTTTTGTGCATTTTAATTTTTCTGTGCATTTTACAAAAAAATAAATAAATTTTTTTTTACCCTTTCCTTATACTTTTTTTACAGCTGTCATTAGTGTTCATGATAGTGAAGACATGGAGAGCACACATTCTGAAGCGAAAGAAGACCATGAAGTTGAGCTGCAGATTGAGGAGAATGTTATAGTTGAGGAAATTCCTGCTATAGCTTCCCTTTCTAATGTAGTGGAGCTTGAGGTAAATCTTTGTTGATAAGATTGTTGAATGATGTTTCTAAACTGATCACTGATGTAGCAGCAGAATCTTGTGGATTGTAAACAGTGTCTGTTATTGGAGAGCTTTCACACGTCAGTATTTTGCATCAGTATTTGTAAGCCATAAGACGGAAGAGCAAATTTTTCCCTTATAGTTTTTATCTGTAAGTTCTACTCCTAGTTTTGGCTTTCAAATGCTGATGAACAATACTTGTCAAAATCCACATGTGAAAGTGACCTTTTGCCAAAAGATGTTAGCTTTTTAGAGTGTCTGATGTAAGATCTGTTAGGTTTGCTTTATTATAAAGGCTCTGAAACTGAACTCTGAACTACTTATTATAGTTTATTATTCTTTGTTCTTTATGACAGGATTTGAATGACAAAATGAATATTGAAGTCCCTGAACCAGAGGTGACATATCAACAAATAAGTTCAGTGGGAGACCTTGATAGGGAGAGTAATATTGTTCGAGAATTCTGCAACAACTATGAATCTGCAGAAGACAATGATTCGCTGGATGCTAAAGCAGATGTTGAAGATGAGCACTCTGAAGATCCAGCTAATTTTACATTGATTCTTGAAGGAGATCCTGGAGATGAGGGCTATGCAGAGGTGGAATTATTGAAAGCAGATCATACTAATGATGATGATATAAAGGAACTGTCAAAGAATTCCCATGCTGTTAATGATGAAAAAGTCACTTTAGTAGATGCAGTTAGTAGTGATGAATGTTGTGAAAATGCCTCGACTCCTGGAGGCACTGAGCAAGAGACTGAGATCACTGAAACACTGCCTTATATGCCTGAGCCAATCAAGGTAGCTATTGCAGAAAACTTGCTTGATGTTCTCAAGGAAACCAGAAGCAAGGATATAACAGCAGAAGTTAATAGTGGTTCTGTTTATGATATTGAATCTGTAAGGAAACTCAGAAATGTGCGTGCTACTTCTAGGTCACCTGTTAAACAAACAAACCCTGAAGATCTAGTCACTGATACTGTTATAAGGATAATAACTCCACCTGAAAAATCAGGTGAGCTGAAACTTAATTTGGATGAATTGCAGACCTCTCCAATTGAAGGAAAGTCTACACTAATAAAACCTCCTACTCCTCGCAGAAGTATAAGGAGAACTACAAAGGAACTAGATGGCACTAATGATTCTGAGCTTCAGGTTCCCACAACTCCTAAAAGAGGGGGTAGAAAAGCCAAAGAAAATACTGAAGCCTTGGGTACAACTTTACCAGCTGTACAAGAGGAACAAGAAGAATCTATTACCATCACAAGGATTTCCAGAAAGACAAAAAGTTCTGCTTCTGAAAAACCTCAATCGACAGAAAAAGAAGCAGTTACAGAAGAACCTGTATCAAAGCTGCCATCCTCTCCTGCTAGAACCCGGGGAGGAAAAGCTGCTGCATTGGATGATCCAATAAATACAGATAACGTGGATGTAAAGATCAATGTCCCTACTACACCTACTAGAATTACGAGATCCTCTAAAGTAGTACAGGAAAGTGAAAACAAACCAAATGCTGAGAACGTTGAGATTGAACCACTTGTTACTACACCAACCAGAGGTCGAAGGGGAAAACGTGTTGTGAATGAGTTGGTCAAACACTTTGAGCTTGGTGCCCCTCAGGCCTCTATCAGATCCGAATCTAGTCCCCCTGTTTCTCCTAAAAAGGTTTCCTTAAGATGGTCTAGAGTGAAGTCAGAAAATCAGATTGTTCAAAAAAGGGCAGAGGATGACAATGTCATAGCAAAGGAAACAATTGCAGACACTCCTAAAAAATCTGCAAAAAAGTCTCTTCGCAAAGTAGATGTAGAGGACTCCAGTGATGTTGCAGAGGAGCAGAAGAGAACAACCCGTTTAACAAGGACTAGATCGAACAATGTTACCGTTCCTGACACTACTTCTATTGCATTTGCATTTGCTACACCAACGCCAAGACGTAGAAAGAATGCAAAAGGTTTGTTTCTCTAAGTATCTCAATTTTCTGCAGCATTCATTAATGCTTTCGCATAAATATCCATAAATCATAAAGGGGTTGTCTAGGAATTCCAGGTTTCTGTAAGGAGGCTGGAAAAGGTGAAAAAAAAAAAACCACATACTCGCCTGTCTCCAATGCCTCGGTGTCTCCCACCAGTTTGGCCTCAATGGTCACATATGGCATGGACTCCCTCCGGAACAAGCCCCAGGGTGCCGCTGGACCAGACGGTGGTGGCAGACACCGGGGACAGGTATGTAATTGTGTGTGGTGTTTTTTCTTTTATTTTTGTTTTTTTATGTTTTCTGCTTGTTTGAGTTTTGTCTATTCACCTTACCCAGTCTCTTTACAGAAACCTTTTAATTCCTGGACAACCCGCTTAAGTAACATAATGTAAAATTTTGTATATTTTTTAAGATTAGCTCATGCCTTTATTGCTTGTTTGTCGAAATAATTTTGAGAACCTTGGTTGTCCATTTTGAGTCTGCAGGGTGCCGCAATACAAGTGTACTATTTTGTGGAACTTTAGCCGCAATATAATTTGTATGGCTCAGTAAAACTGCGCAGATTATAGTTGTAGAAGCCATGATGCGAACCTTTAAGGGTATGTTCACACAGATTTTTTTGCAGACTGATTTTGAGGTGAACTCCACCTCAAAAAAACGCCTCCCGTTCATTTCAATGGTAGTCACTAGCAGCTGATTTTTTTTTTTTTAGCTAGGGGGGGGGGAGGGGGAAGCAACATGACCTATCTTCAGGTGGATTCCGCCTTGAAAAACCCATTGAAATCAATAGGAGCCGGAAAAAATTAAGTGTTCAGGTGTTTTTTTTGTTTTTTAAAGGGAAGTTTCCAAGTCCATACTGTGTGTTGGAGCAAAAAAAACTGTGCTGAAAAACACGACAAAAACCGTATCATGTAAAAAAAAAAAAAAAAAAAAGGCGTCAAAGTTTTGTAATTCCTGAAGCAAATTTTTTCAGCCTGCAAAAAACTCTGTGAACACATACCCTTAAGGGGTTGTCCAGTTTTTACTATTGATGGCCTATCCTAGCCTAACCCCTTTAAAAGCTATTTCAGATGGCCAAAATATGCCTGAATGTTAAAGTTAATATTTAGCCTACAGTCAATCTATTAGGAGAGTCTTGCTACCTGAAGTGCATGCAGTTTGTAACAAGGATGTGGGTCAGGATTTCAAACAACTGTTTTTTACTCTGTATTTTTTCCATGAAAAGCTGCAGTTTCTCAGACTGGGAACAAAGAGTTCTGTAGGCAGCCCTTCTTGATTGACAGATCTTACCCTATTTGCGCAAGGGGACAGACCTGTCAGTCAAGCTGAGAGGATTGGGGTGTAACTTGCATGGAGGCAGCAGTGGGACTCTCCTCATTTGTGGCTCATAATTAAACTGTAGTTGTGAAACATAGTTGTATGTAATGAGTGAGACGGTCAGAATTTCATACTACATTTGGGTTAGGTACCATTCTATTCTAGCTTTATCTAAAAACAGCTTTGTCAAGGAAATGGTTAATCTATTTGACTATGTAAAGGTGTTGTGCTCAGCATAATGTCCCCTACAATGTATTGCGATATATCTTCAACATAGAGAAATCCTTATTTCTCCATTGATCAGACTAATTTCTTCCAACTTCCTTCATACAATCTGTTAATCATAATGTGTCTCTCTTCAGCATCCTCCTCCTCACTTGTCCTTCTCTGTAGACTTCTATATTGAAAGTAACTCGATTTCAAAGTTCACCTTCACTTGAGTGGCAGCTGAGGTGCAGTAATTGGGAACTTTCAGTCACATAAACCAGTATTCCTTCCTCATGATCTGAAATGAGTAGCTTTACCTACTCCTCTTACAGTGCTGTACATTTGGATGTGATGTGATGTGAGAGTGTGTGTGTGTGTGTGTGTGTGTGTGTGTGTTTTGTTTTTTTTTGTTTTTTTTATGATAAAATTTATTGTTTTATGTGACTGAAACATTCTGCTGCTGGATCTTCCTTGTGCCATTGTATACAAGCGGGACTATAAATTCAACTCCTTGTGAGCTGACCCTGTACTTTAGCTGTTCAAGTGACTGTAATAGCCATTACACAATGAATTGAGCTGTCTGCTTCTGGCTTGATCCACTGTATGCAAGCTGCCTTTGGATCAGTTGATAGGAGTGGGTGCCAGGCTCCCACCCATGTGATTTTGAGGACTTCTCATAGGAGTAGGTCATCGATATCTCATGTCTGGAAAAAGATATCTTTAGTAAAATATGTTATAAAGTATATTTTATTCACTTGTACTATTCATTTATATAAAGTTGTATAATTGGAGGTTTCATTTAATATAGAGTTACCACAAATATTTATTTTCTGGCCCCTTGGAAAGGCACATGATGATTAGTTTAAAGATAACTAAAGTTTGTGCGTTTTTTTGATGACATTGAGGCTCTCATAGGAATGAATGGAGAAACTGACTTCTTGTCCACACATGAGCTGTGTCTGATTGCTGGTCACATGACACAGCTGAGGACCAGAAAAGAGTAGAAGACTCACTAGTAGGGTCCCCCCAACATTACCTTCACTACAGTGTACATCATGTGCCCTTCTAATGGGACTGAGAATTAAACGTTTTGTGGAAGTGTTTCTTTAAATAAAGCTATGGTAGACCTGTACTACTGAAGAAAGGAAAATAAATATATTTTGAAAAATTTGTTTCTGAAGTTAAGACAAAAGGACAAACGTTAAAGCTGCTGTAGGTGATATCTGTAAGTGTTTCGCAGAGTTACTTTAGCTTTCTGTTGCACTTTCAAACTATAACTCTAAGAATGTTTAGTATATCATAAACTTCTCCTTCTTCCCTATGCAGCTGAGGAAACTGTTCTCCCTGTTTTTCCAAATGAGACACCCGCACCAGTAGCCTCTGAGTACATGTTTTCTCCACCGTCTCTGAGGACAAGGAAGTCGACTAGGCTAACAGTCTCTACCAGTGTAGCGCTGAAAGAAAAGGTCTGATTTACTTTAATTTATTCTTCAGGATGTTTGTCAACATACAGTAATTGGTATTACACCACTAAGTTACAATTCTCTTTTATATCTAATTTTCCTGTAATTTATTTATTTATTTGTTTTTGTTTGTTTTTAGGAGATAACAATTGAGGAGTCACAAGAGACTATAGCTGCAGTCCCAGAGAAGAGGCCAAGAGGCAGACCTCCGAAACACAGAGTAAAGAAAGACCAGTAAGGGTTTTTTGCCTGTAGTTTTTCCTGTCCTTTTGTCATTTTAGTTCCTCTTAACTTCTGGTATAAATTTTGGAAATACTACACTTAAGTGGATGTTCGCCCAACTGTTTTACTTTGTAGATATTGCACAGAGGATAAAATATTCCAGCTCACAGCAAAAAAAAAAAAAAAAAAAATTCACTTTTAATGCACCATTTAAAGTGGAGTGTTAAAAGTACATTTTTATTGAATTTTTATTTTTTTTTGCTTGCTGTGACCTGTAATATTTTATCCTCTGTGCAAAATCTATCAAGTTTGCCTCAAAGTCCAAGGCATTGGTTCCGGGCACCAGCATCACATGGGTGGATTTGGGATATATCAGAGGTGAGCTGTATATCAAAGAGTAACTTCTTTTTTTTTTTTTTTTTTTTTTTTTGATGTTTTACTTTGTATCGAATGCACAAATCAGGTGTGATACTTGACATGTTGTCAGATTTGTGAATTTGGTATAAAATTTTTAGAATAAAATAAATAATAATAATAATCGTCTAATATGTGTGCTGGTTTTATCATTTTCACCAAGGGTTGCATTAGGCCACAATTCTTAAAAGCTCACCAGAATATTAGTGTAAGCAGCGTTCACTAAGAGAATTTAAGATGCCAAAAAAGATATCTAAAACATAACCTTTAATTAAACCAAATGATAAAAAGAAAGTGACGGCAACCCTATACTCGATATCCTGCCAGACATAAACATAAATGGTTAAAAAATGAGTAGCCAATAATATAAGGCTTACTCCCTCGCTAGTTAGAGGCTGGAAAGCAAAACCTCCCTATCCAGATTCACAATAGGGAGAAGTGCTGCATCTCCATCCCAGATAAAACATATAACTGGCTGGCTCAAAAACTGCAGAGGGATATAGCCCAAGGCTACTGGCCTAATGCCACACCAATGGGCTGAGCCTCCAGGAGAGCAGACCAGACAGATGGATCAAAAGCACTGCTACACCTAGCTAAAAAAAGGATTCCTATATTCTATAGGAATATATATCATCAGGGGTCTGATAAAACACACCACCACCAACTATACATAGATAGGAATCAATAACATGGCTGTGTGAACAGGTATAGGGTATGCATTGATGTAATCTGCTTGTTGGTATTGTAATGTACTATTGCCTGTATGTGTCATTTATAGGCCCGAAGATAAAGCAGCCTGGTCACCGCCTCCTGTAAAGATTCAGCTGCTTTCACCTCCAGAAAGCCCAGTTGACGATTCAGAAAGTACAAAGCCATCGTCTTCAGAAACTAAAGTTGCTGAAAGAAACCAGTCTAGAAAAACGAGGAGGAGGATAGTTACAGCTAAACCAGTCACTCGCAGGAAGATCAGATGATTGATGTGTTGGAATGTTCTTGATTTTAAAGTGTTGTATAAACTGTGTAAAATAGTGAAACAAACTGCTAACTGGGAGAATAATTTATATAAATTATTGTAAATGCTCTTAAAAGCTTGAAATTTAATATTTCATTGGTCGGAAAAGAATTTTCTTCCCAGACAAAGACTTTTTCTATTTTGTATTGTTTTTTTAAAAATAAGTATCTATAGCTTCTTGATATGTTAAATAAAATAATTAACAATATTTGACTTTTATTATAAAAAGCCATGTCCTTGTGTACTTAGTCCATTTCCGGGTGAATAACCCTCAGATATTTAATGCATCCCTTTTATTTTCTTTATATAATTGAGGGACACAGCACCATAGGGATAGGCCCAGGCCACTAGGAAGCTGACTCTAGGAAATATCAAAAGATGTCGGCTCCACCCCTGGACTATACTCTCTCTTCTGACACAATGCTAGCCAGTTTTAGCCTAGCCTTCGTCCTCAGCTCTCTCCTGCTCTGCTTCCCTCCAACAACTCCCATCCCACCGTTGCCATGGCTATTGCTCCCTCCTAGGCCCTTTCCCCCTGACATGGCTGGATCCTCCGCTTCCATAGATACCCCTTTTCCTGGTCTTTCCTGATGTCCTCTGCAGCCTTCTAATTTATCCCCCAGCTTCTTCCAGGACTAGGCTGCAGCTACGCCCACCTCCCTCAGATACTCAGGCTTCCTGGCCCTCTGATTGGCACGGGGGTCGTCTTCCACAAAGCAAGTGAGATCTCAAGGAAGTTATCTCAGCCTCTAAGGGACATTAGTCCCATATGGCTGCATCTGGGGCTTCCTGATTCATTCTTGCTTGCTTGCAGGATGCTTCATTCCAGCTCCTGGACAGGGGACATTTACACTTAATTAGGTGAGATTGGTTGGACCTAGAGCCTGGCCTCTCCTCCTTTTTAACAATGGAATTTATTCTGTCCTGTGGTGGGTCCAACAGACTAGTCCCACTTTTCTGCTGAGCCGCAGTCTCTTCTCATCTGACTGTCCTCCCAAGCTACATGGTGGTTCTGAGCAGCTTATTGCCCCTCCTCGAGCTCTCACGGTGGGCACTCCTTTCTTGCCTACCTCCTCTTGCTGGTTCAAGACTGTTGCCCCCTCTTGTGGTCAGGCCCAACCCTGCAGGCCTCCCTATGCCGTTTGCCTTCTTTCTGGTTGTGGTCTGTTCCTTGTATCCTAAGCCTGGGGAAGGGGACCATTTCAGTCATCTGTCCCCATCTTCTCCCAGCTGAGTTGGGCTTGCAAAGTTTTCTGCATCGGTTGGGTTAGTATTGGTGATTACTCACTGCCCCAGTATATGCCTCCCCAAGGATGCCCCCCCATGCTTAGATTCTTTTACCTCTGCCCGATTTGGGGACATCTTGGCTACCTTATGTGCCTGCTCCTTGCCCTCTCCACCTGTCTCTTGCCCCTTCTCCCACAGAGCTGATCTTTCGCTAAAGGTCTCCTATTGCGCACCTCTTTCAACCTAGTTTAGTCCAGACAGCCTCGCTAGCTACTTAACCCCCTTGGGTCCCCTCTACAATTATCACTCTCCACTGGGCTACTAGGTTGCCTAGCCACTGGATAGAGCGCTCTCTCTGACCCTTCTCAGGGCTAGAGGGGTCTCCAGTCCCCTCCCCCTTCTCCAAAAGTTGGGGCATATTGAACCTTAGCAGCTTGATGGCAGTAGACGTCCACTTGGTCCATCTAGACTGCTTTTATTTTTGGCTCTGCTTGTTGTTTTCTGGTGCATGCTTAGATTCACTCGCTTTTTGCTTCCTCATCCTTCCCTTTTTGTTTTGGGCAGTATCTGCCGTAGGCAGTTTAACTCCTCTGTATTGCATCTCAACCCTCTCTCTGCTCCAGCTTCTTTTTCCTCTGAGGGTCCATGCAGGGGTTTAATCTCCTGAGGGCCCTGGCTTAGTATCTTAGGAAATTTGCAGCTCCTAGCTGGTTCTTTTTATTTTATTCTGTGAATCCTAGGGTCCCAGTTGGGCCCCTCGTTCTTCGGGCAATCCTGATTGTCGCTGGTGCCTATCTAACATTGATGGTGTCTGTTTTCTTGACAGACCCTGCTGATCCAGGAAAGACTTCCTCCTCTTTGAGATTTAGGCCGATCCGTCTCTTGTACTGTTGTTTGGCTGCAGGGCATTTTATCTTCCCACCCTCTGGGACTACTTTAAGACATCCCAAGGTATCGTGTCCCCCAATGGTGTAAACAAGAAAATTTGGATTTTTGTACATTCCGTAAAATCCCTTTCTCGTTGTATTCATTGGGGGACACAGATCCTGCCCCCTGCTTTTCCTGTTCCTTGGGTTCTCTTCTTGGGCGCAGGACATATTGGTGCTTGCTCGACACTTTCTCCTATTGCTGTTGGTACAAACATGATTAACTTCCTGTCCGTGGAGAGGGTATAGCCCACTTGGGTGGAGCCAACAGGGCTCTACTGAGTGCATAAGTAACATTCACAATAAAACAGTAGAATTGTAATATTGTGCATAAAAGAGAGAAAAGGATAAGATCACGGAGGTGGAGAAGGGGCTCCAGGAGAGGGAGCAGAAAACCAGGTATGAAAAGCAGAGGAATAGTAAAAGACATTCCACAACTGCCACACTTTCAGGTGGGTACTGTCATCCTGTCAGAGCCGCGACCAGGTCCTCCATCCCCTTGATATACAGGATCTCCTGAACCCAATCCGACATGGACGGGATGGATGTAGACTTACGACGGGGAAGGACTGACCTGGCCACGATCGGCATAAAGCCAAGTTTACAAATGTGTTTCTGTATTTTGCGAGGAAAAATAGAGAAGGACTGGGTTGTTCTCCAATGCCACCCCAGTGACTTCCCTTATAATCCTGCGAACATCATGCCAAAACGGGTGGAGACTAAGACATTCACACATCTATATGATCACAGCAGCATGGACAGGTAAACAAATATTTTTTTTTCTTCTCTTCAAATCTCTCCCCTGCCTCCATGGGACAGGCAGTCTTCCATCAGTGGGGGGATTGTTTTATGGATACTGACAGGCTGGCAAAATGTTAAATACCTAGTGAGAGTGAAAGAGATGAGTGACATGTGTTTCTCTATCCTGCAAAACATGTGACTGTTTGATAATCAGTATCATGGAGGGAACTGCTCAGGCTGTGTTCACACGGTGTATATCTGCCCAGTGGTTTTGATCAATGTATATAGTTTGTGAGCAAAAATGCAAAAACAAGCATATTCTTATACTATGTATATACATACATTCACATGTACTTGAGCCCTATGATTTGTAAATTTCTGTGGAATATGTATACAAATACACAATGGCATATATACTGTACACAGTTGTATGTAACTGTATGTATGTATACATACTATACCCGAATTTTGTGTGTGTATGAACACATACATGCACATACAGTGGGTACGGAAAGTATTCAGACCCCTTTAAATTTTTTACTCTGTTTCATAGCAGCCATTTGCTAAAAGCAAAAAAAAAGTTCATTTTATTTCTCATTAATGTACACTCAGCACCCCATCTTAACAGAAAAAAGATGTAGATATTTTTGCAAATTTATTAAAGAAAAACTGATATTACATGGTCATAAGTATTCAGACCCTTTGCTCAGTATTTGAGTAGAAGCACCCTTTTGATCTATTACAGCCATGAGTCTTCTTGGGAATGATGCAACAAGTTTTTCACATCTGGATTTGGGGATCCTCTGCCATTCTTCCTTGCAGATCCTCTCCAGTTCCGTCAGGTTGGATGGTGAACGTTGGTGGACAGCCATTTTCAGGTCTCTCCAGAGATGCTCAATTGGGTTGAGGTCAGGGCTCTGGCTGGGCCAGTCAAGAATGGTCACAGAGTTCCGAAGCCACTCCTTTGTTATTTTAGCTGTGTGCTTAGGGTCATTGTCTTGTTGGAAGGTGAACCTTCGGCTCAGTCTGAGGTCCAGAGCACTCTGGAAGAGGTTTTCTTCCAGGATATCTCTGTACTTGGCCACATTCATCTTTCCTTCAATTGCAACCAGTCGTCCTGTCCCTGCAGCTGAAAAACACCCCCATAGCATGATGCTGCCATCACCATGTTTCACTGTTGGGATTGTATTGGGCAGGTGATGAGCAGTGCCTGGATTTCTCCACACATACCACTTAGAATTAACGCCAAAAAGTTCAATCTTCATCTCATCAGACCAGAGAATCTTATTTCTCATAGTTTGGGAGTCCTTCATGTGTTTTTTGACAAATTCTATGCGGTCTTTCATATGTCTTGCACTGAGGAGAGACTTCCTTCGGGCCACTCTGCCATAAAGCCCCGACTGGTGGAGGGCTGCAGTGATCGTTGACTTTGTGAAACTTTCTCCCATCTCCCTACTGCATCTCTGGAGCTCAGCCACAGTGATTTTTGGGTTCTTCTTTACCTCTCTCACCAAGGCTCTTCTCCCACGATTGCTCAGTTTGGCTGGATGGCCAGGTCTCGGAAGAGTTCTGGTCGTCCCAAACTTCTTCCATTTAAGGATTATGGAGGCCACTGCTCTTTGGAACCTTGAGTGCTGCAGAAATTCTTTTGTAACCTTGGCCAGATCTGTGCCTTGCTACAGTTCTGTCTCTGAGCTCCTTGTGGAAGAGTGAAGAAATCAGGTGATACCTTTTCGAGGCTAACTGAGTATATTTGATGGTAAGCTTTCAGAAGACTAGCTTCCTTCATCAGACATGGTGTTACACAAGAACTGAAAATTCACAGATTTTTTTATACTCTATACACATGGTCTTCAAAGGATTTTAGAGTCCTTAAAAAAAACCAAACCAAAACAAAATGCAATCTAAGTAGAGAAGTTATTTACAACTGGTCAAAAAACAATCTGGAAAGTTGTGGTGCGTGACAGAGGGATCTGTTATCTGTTTGCTATCAGGAGGTTATTTGTGACCCTCACAGTTCATACATAGTGTGATATGAAGTTGTCATGAATATTAAGTCCAAATTGCAGAGTTTTAAATTTTTGCATAAACTTGTACTCCCATTGTTTCCTCTCCTCCTGCGTCTTAAACTGTCCCATTAAAACCACAACCCACAAATCTTCAATAGAGTGTTTTTCTCCGGAGAAATGTGCGGCCACTGGGAGATCTGTTCTGCTGTTATTAATGTTGGATTTGTGTTCATTCGTTGACTCCTTGGGCAGTTCCTTTGACCTTATGAGTCTCATTTGCTCTGACATGCACTGTGAGCTGTGAGGTCTTATATAGACTGGTGTGTGCCTTTCCTAATCAAGTCCAATCCGTTTAATTAAACACAGCTGGACTCCAATGAAGGAGTAGAACCATCTCAAGGAGGATCAGAAGGGAATGGACAGCAATATGAGTGTCACAGCAAAGGGTCTTAAATACTTATGACCAGGTGATATTTCAGTTTTTCTTTTTTTAATAAATTAGCAAAAATATCTACATTTCTGGGGTTTTTTCTGTCAAGATGGGGTGCTGAGTGTACATTAATGAGAAATAAAATGAACTTTTTTGCTTTTAGCAAATGCCTGCAATGAAAGAGTGAAAAATTGAAAGGGGTCTGAATACTTTCCATACCCACTGTATATATGTAAATATATATCAAGACAGGGATAGCTGAGCCATGTGATGCTGAGGCCCAATCACAGAAGTACTGAAGACAGCAGGAAGTTGTGCTGGAAGGCAGGAGAGTAACACTTTTTTTTTTTTGTTTAATATTTGATCACCTCTCTTGGGCCTCCGCTTATTATACTCTGGTGTCTGAAGTGACCCCAGAATATAATACAGTAGCAGTTTTGGTTTGGACATGTTCGGTGTGAACAAAACTGCCAGGCAAGTTTTGCCCAACACGTGGTCAATACTGTAAAAGGGGATGTGACTTAAATAATCACCATTAATTGTAAATGAGGTAAAATGCCTGATTAATTGCCATTTTGATTTAGGTCATTATTACCCAGCCATACTGTACAGTAAATTAATAGAGGAGAATTTGCCCCATAATGGTCTCTAACTCAAAGAAAATGTCCCAGGACCATGCAGAACATATATAGAGAAGACCTGGAATGTACCTATGTGAATAAAATACTTTGGTTGTGATAGAAAGCTCCTATTTAGTTCCACCATCACACCTAAACCTTTATGCTGCTATGTCCTGTACTTTCTGCTCACACCATCTCCATAGTCTCCTATAGGCATGAGCCCTGTAGAAGACAAATGCAGATGCATTCCCTGAGTGAGATGCTGAACAACAAGTATCTGTATAAAGTACAATGAGTGTACTGTACCATGCCAGATTGAGCTGTTGGCCTACCAAGGGATTCACCTGTGGGCCAGCCCAAGCGCGCCCATATTGGAAATACCCAATTTAACACCAAACTCAGCAGCATTCTTCAACTCCTATTCCCAACTATTTTCTGAAAGTAGACACCTGGAGCATTATTAAAATGTCCCCTAAGGGTACGTTCACACAGAGGAATTTGCCTCCCAGAATGTCCCTCCCACAATGGGAAGTAGAGATCGCAGCAGAACGCTGAAAAAACAAATAAATAAGCATCCTGCTCAATGTTGCCGCGGATTCCACGGCTTGAGACTCTCTGATTAGGCCCATTCATCTGTGCCTAGTTAGCAGCCGAAATCCGTGACAATGCAAATGCCTTGCTTCGACATCCCATTGGCGGGAAATGGCAGCGGAAATTAAAGAGGAATTCTTCATTTTCTGCCATGTGAACTTATCCTAACATTATACACTCATACAATGAGTGTAATAGCCAAATGTTATGTAAACAATGAATAAAATAATTCATGGTTGTGGATAAAAGTCTGACCCAAGAAGAGGCACATAATCACTATACAACCCCAATTCCAATGAAGTTGGGACGTTCTGTAAAACATAAATAAAAACAGAATACGATGATTTGCAAATCCTTTTCAACCTGTATTCAATTGAATACACTATAAAGACAATATTTAATTTTCAAACGGATAAACTTTATTGTTTTTGTGCAAATATTCACTCATTTTGAATTTGATGCCTGCAACACGTTCCAAAAAAGCTGGGACAGGGGCAACAAAAGACTGGGAAAGTTGAGGAATGCTCAAAAAACACCTATTTGGAGCATTACAGAGGTGAAAAGGTTAATTGGAACCAAGTGAGTGTCATGATTGGGTATAAAGGGAGCATCCCCGAAAGGCTCAGTCCTTCACAAGCAAGGATGGGGCGAGGTTCACCACTTTGTGAACAACTGCGTGAGCAAATAGTCCAACAGTTTAAGAACGTTTCACAACGTACAATTGCAAGGAATTTAGGGATTTCATCATCTACAGTCCAGAATATCATCAAAAGATTCAGAGAATCTGAACAAATCTCTGCGAGTAAGCAGCAAGTCCGGAAACTAACATTGAATTTCCGTGACCTTCGATCCCTCAGACAGCACTGCATTAAAAACCGACATCATTCTGTAATGGATATTACCACATGGGCTCAGGAACACTTCAGAAAACAATTGTCAGTGAACATAGTTCGTCGCTACAGCTACAAGTGCAAGCCATATGTCAACAACACCCAGAAACGCCGCTGGCTTATCTTGGCCCGAGCTCATCTGATATGGACTGACGCAAAGAGAAAAAGTGTCCTGTGGTTTGAGCAGTCCACAGTTCAAATTGTTTTTGGAAATTATGGACGTTGTGTCCTCCGGGCCAAAGAGGAAAAGGACTGTCCGGATTATTATCAGCGCAAAGTTCAAAAGCCAGCATCCTTGATGGTATGGGGGGGGTGGTGTTAGTGGCCATGGCATGGGTAACTTGCACATCTGTAAAGGCACTATTAATGCTGAAAAGTACATACAGGTTTTGGAGCAACATATGCTGCAATCCAATCCAAGCGACGTCTTTTTCAGGGATGTCCCTGCTTATTTCAGCAAGATAATGCCAAACCACATTCTGCACGTGTTACAACAGTGTGGCTTTGTAGTAAAAGAGTGCGGGTACTAGACTGGCCTGTCTGCAGTCCAAACCTGTCTCCCAGTGAATATGTGTGGCGCATTATGAAGCGCAAAATACAACAATGGAGACCCCAGACTGTTCAGCAACTGGAGTTGTACATCAAACAAGAATGGGAAAGAATTCCACCTTCAAAGCTTTAACAATTCATGTCCTTAGTTCCCAAACACTTATTGAGTGTTGTTTAAAGGAAAGGTGATGTAACACAGTGGTAAACATGACCCGCGCCTAGTCTTTTGTTGCCCCTGTCCCAGCTTTTTTGGGATGTATTGTAGGCATCAAATTCAAAATGAGTGAACATTTGCAAAAAAAATAAAGTTTATCCATTTGAACATGAAATATTTTGTCTTTGTAGTGTATTCAATTGAATATAGGTTGAAAAGGATTTGCAAATCATCGTATTCTGTTTTTATTTGTGTTTTACACAACGTCCCAACTTCATTGGAATTGGGGTTGTAAATAAAAGGACAAAATGTGTGGAGTTGATACATGCCACAAGGACATACCTTCCCTCAACAGGGGAAGAGATCATTATATAAGACTTTCTCTTTGCTGCATTCAATGGCATCACCCCCTCGCCTACACAGAAAATGAACCAGAACAGTATGCCCTCTTTATCACATTTTACAAATTCTGTGTAAATTTTAACTATTGTTAGGAAAACCTGCCTTGTAATAAATGGGTTTGAGTAAATAAATGGGTCACATGGTTAAAGAAAGTAAGTTACGGTAACCTAATAGGTAAATGTGATACCTCTGTTTAAATTAATCTGTAGCTAAATAATTCAGTAGGAGTCCTAGAAGAGAAAAGCAACTGTTCATTACAGCATTTTAAGCCCATCTTTACCTCTCACATATTTTGCTTTACTCATTCCAGTGGTAGTTATTGACAGATTCCGAAGTATGCCAAATTGCGATAGTGTGAAAGTGGCTGTGCGGGTGAGGCCTTTCAGTAAGGTGAGGAAAACAGTGTGATCATTTTATCTTAAGTTGTATTTGTGGCACAAACTTTGTATTAAAGGTTCATTCCCACTTTTGTGGGATCCTGTTATTAAAAGCAATACATATGTGAGAGGGCTCCATATGGTCTGTAAATGAGAGCACCATCTTATAGTACATAGTATAACATTATACTGCCAGGTTTTTCAAGTGTTTATATTTCTTTATTTAAATATTGTTTTGTTTTACTGCTTTACACCATCCCTGTTTTACTGCTTTGTGTGATGTTTCCACCAATTATATTTATATTCACAGCTTTGTAGAATTACAATTAATGTATTAAACTTTAGATTTAATATAGACAAAAAGGTATTTAGTACAGACCTGTTTTAAGTCTGGCTGGGAGCACAGCAGGAAGTAGTTGGGCAACTCTAAAGGTGACCCAGTATATCCAAAATCTGACAGAGGTCATGTATATCCTCATATTTATGAATCCTCAGCTTGGCTCACTTTTGAAACCTCCCACCTGAGATGTCAGAATTTTCCTTTGTTGGATATAATTTATCCATATTCCATCACAGGTGGTATAAACTTAGACTAGACAGTCTAAACATGTATCAACCACATTGATAAATTTTGTGCAATGTTTGAGCTAACCAGTCTAAACTTGCACTGTCGACATCTTAGAATTAGTAAATGTAAAAATGAGTAATGTTACTCTCATGTCTTCCAGGTTTTTTTAGTAATCAAATTAAAAGAAAAAAAAAAAAGAAGCCTCTATCTGCACGACTGTTATAATTCTGGCGCTTTGTGCTCGCTTCTGGACTGCATTTCCAGCAGACCTAGCTGCTTGTGTGTGCTCCTGTTTTTTTAAGAATTAGTGTCCTGCAAGCTTCCTCCTGCCAATCCCTGTCTGTCTGTAAATGGGTTTTCCAGGCAAAAAATCATTTTTCAAAAAAGGTCTGTTAGTTCTTTTAACGGGTTAATAATTGCCACCAAATACCTTTAGCAGTGTTTTGAGTGATTTCTGGGGTTCTCAGTGAGCTCATTGCACCTTCAGCATTTGTTTACATACCTCACTTCCTTTCTGTGTTTACTACAAGTTACATGATCCCTCACTTCTCCTCCCTCTCCACTGACTGACCCGCTCCCTTTCTCACACACTCCCCCCTCCCTGTTTCCTTAGCTAGCCCGCCCACTATACACTCAGCAGCCAGCATTAGAATCCTAGATCTGAATCACCACACCTCCCTCTCCCACTCACTGTCCCCTTCCCTTTCAAAACACTCCCCCTCCCTTTTTCCCTAGCTAGCTACACCCTCAGCAGCCATCTTTAGACTCCTTGTATCAGCTGCAAGGACAAATCTACACTAAAATATATATATATATATATATACAGTGCCTTGCGAAAGTATTCGGCCCCCTTGAACTTTTCAACCTTTTGCCACATTTCAGGCTTCAAACATAAAGATATAAAATTTTAATTTTTTGATGAAGAATCAACAACAAGTGGGACACAATTGTGAAGTAGAACGAAATTTATTGGTTATTTTAAACTTTTGTAAAAAATAAAAAACTGAAAAGTGGGACGTGCAATATTATTCAGCCCCTTTACTTTCAGTGCAGCAAACTTTACTCCAGAAGTTCAGTGAAATCTCTGAATGATCCAATGTTGTCCTAAATGAATGATGATGATAAATATAATCCACCTGTGTGTAATCAAGTCTCTGTATTAATGTACCTGCTCTGTGATAGTCTCAGGGTTCTGTTTAAAGCACAGAGAGCATCATGAAGACCAAGGAACACACTAGGCAGGTCCGTGATACTGTTGTGGAGAAGTTTAAAGCCGGATTTGGATACAAAAAGATTTCCCAAACTTTAAACATCCCAAGGAGCACTGTGCAAGCGATCATATTGAAATGGAAGGAGTATCAGACCACTGCAAATCTACCAAGACCCGGCCGTCCCTCTAAACTTTCATCTCAAACAAGGAGAAGACTGATCAGAGATGCAGCCAAGAGGCCCATGATCACTCTGGATAAACTGCAGAGATCTACAGCTGAGGTGGGAGAGTCTGTCCATAGGACAACAATCAGTCGTACACTGCACAAATCTGGCCTTTATGGAAGAGTGGCAAGAAGAAAGCCATTTCTCAAAGATATCCATAAAAAGTCTCGTTTAAAGTTTGCCACAAGCCACCTGGGAGACACACCAAACATGTGGAAGAACGTGCTCTGGTCAGATGAAACCAAAATCGAACTTTTTGGCCACAATGCAAAACGATATGTTTGGCGTAAAAGCAACACAGCTCATCACCCTGAACACACCATCACCACTGTAAAACATGGAGGTGGCAGCATCATGGTTTGGGCCTGCTTTTCTTCAGCAGGGACAGGGAAGATGGTTAAAATTGATGGGAAGAAAACCTGTTGGAGTCTGCAAAAGACCTGAGACTGGGACGGAGATTTATTTTCCAACAAGACAATGATCCCAAACATGAAGCAAAATCTACAATGGAATGGTTCACAAATAAACATATCCAGGTGTTAGAATGGCCAAGTCAAAGTCCAGACTTGAATCCAATCGAGAATCTGTGGAAAGAGCTGAAAACTGCTGTTCACAAACGCTCTCCATCCAACCTCACTGAGCTCGAGCTGTTTTCCAAGGAAGAATGGGCAAGAATTTCAGTCTCTCGAGGTGCAAAACTGATAGAGACATACCCCAAGCGACTTGCAGCTGTAATTGCAATAAAAGGTGGCGCTACAAAGTATTAACTTAAGGGGGACGAATAATTTGGCACGCCCCACTTTTCAGTTTTTTATTTTTTACAAAAGTTTGAAATATCCAATAAATTTCGTTCCACTTCACGATTGTGTCCCACTTGTTGTTGACTCTAAACCAAAAAATTAAAATTTTATATCCTTATGTTTGAAGCCTGAAATGTGGCAAGAGGTTGAAAAGTTCAAGGGGGCCGAATACTTTCGCAAGGCACTGTATATATACAGTGGGGAAAAAAAAGTATTTAGTCACTCACTAATTGTGCAAGTTCTCCCACTTAAAAAGATGAGAGAGGCCTGTAATTGACATCATAGATAGACCTCAACTATGAGAGATAAAATGAGAAAACAAATCCAGAAAATCACTTTGTCTGATTTTTAAAGAATTTATTTGCAAATTATGGTGGAAAATAAGTATTTGGTCAATAAAAAAAAGTTCATCTCAATACTTTGTTATATATCCTTTGTTGGCAATGACAGAGGTCAAACGTTTTCTGTAAGTCTTCACAAGGTTGGCACACACTGTTGCTGGTATGTTGGCCCATTCCTCCATGCAGATCTCCTCTAGAGCAGTGATGTTTTGGGGCTATCGCTGGGCAACACGGACTTTCAACTCCCTCCAAAGGTTTTCTATGGGGTTGAGATCTGGAGACTGGCTAGGCCACTCCAGGACCTTGAAATGCTTCTTACGAAGCCACTCCTTCGTTGCCCTGGTGGTGTGCTTGGGATCATTGTCATGCTGAAAGATCGAGCCACTTTTCATCTTCAATGCCCCATTTATTCTTTCATGTACACAGATCAGTTGTCCTGGTCCCTTTGCAGAGAAACAGCCCCAAAGCATGATGTTGCCATCCCCATGCTTCACAGTAGGTATGGTGTTCTTTGGATGTAACTCAGCATTCACTCTCCTCCAAACACGACGAGTTGTGTTTCTACCAAACAGTTCTACTTTGGTTTAATCTGACCATATGACATTCTCCCAATACTCTTCTGGAACATCCAAATGCTCTCTAGCAAACTTCAGATGGGCCCAGATATGTACTGGCTTAAACAGGGGGACACGTCTGACACTGCAGGATCTGAGTCCCTGGCGGCGTAGTGTGTTACTGACGGTAGCCTTTATTACGTTAGTCCCAGCTTTCTGCAGGTCATTCACTAGGTCTCCCCGTGTGGGTCTGGGATTTTTGCTCACCGTTCTTGTGATCATTTTGACCCCACGGGGTGAGATCTCGCGTGGAGCCCCTGATCGAGGGAGATTATCAGTGGTCTTGTATGTCTTCCATTTTCTAATTATTGCTCTCACAGTTGATTTCTTCACACCAAGCTGCTTGCCTATTGCAGACTCAGTCTTCCCAACCTGGTGCAGGTCTACAATTTTGTTTCTGGTGTCCTTCCACAGCTCTTTGGTCTTCACCATAGTGGAGTTTGGAGTGTGACTGTTTGAGGTTGTGGACAGGTGTCTTTTATACTGATAATAATTTCAAACAGGTGCCATTGCTACAGGTAATGAGTGGAGGACAGAGGAGCCTCTTAAAGAAGAAGTTACAGGTCTGTGAGAGCCAGAAATCTTGCTTGTTTGTAGGTGACCAAATACTTATTTTCCACCATAATTTGTAAAAAAAAAATTCTTAAAAATTCAAACAATGTGATTTTCTGGATTTGTTTTCTCATTTTGTCTCTCATAGTTGAGGTCTACCTATGATGTCAATTACAGGCCTGCCTCTCTCATCTTTTTAAGTGGGAGAACTTGTACAATTGGTGGCTGACTAAATACTTTTTTTCCCCACTGTATATATATTAACAGAAGGCCCCGGATTCGCACGGGTATATTTCATTTTTTGTTTGTGTAGTGGCCCCATAAGAATTGGCCAGTTTTGCACTTGACATCCAGTATGGCAGTCCAGTATAGGTATAGTCTATTTATGGCTGTGTTGCTATGGAAACCTGGTAAATGAAATGTGAATTTATATTGGCTGATGCACGTCATATGACTGAATATTTAAGGACCTGCGAACTGCTATTGACTCATACAGGTCATAAATAGCTTGGTTGCTATGGAAAACTGGTGTAAAGCTGTATGTATGTCAAAACTGAAGAACCTGTGATTTTCCATTGGTCCATAAGCGTCATGTGTATCTCAGTTTGGATATTAGTGAAAGACCTGTGATCAGTTGTTATGGAAAACCTGGAGTAAAGCTGTGTGTACGTGACCTTGTGTAACAGTGTCATCCACAGAACCCTGCCCCTTTAAAGCTGACCTACAGCAGTGAATAAAAATGGCTGGGTTGTTATGGTAACATGGAGTGCAGCTGTGTACATGTGGCTGACATACCTTTTCAGATTGGAGACGGTGATTGGGTCTGCTGAGAGTTTTCATTAGTTCATGCAGCAGCCATGTATTTTGCTGCAGGGGGCATGAGTAATTTAAAAAAGTTTCAATTTATAAGAATGATGAAATCCAGTATGGCAGTCCAGTCAGTGGTGTAAATACTGTGGTAGCAGTGGTAGCGGCTGCCACAGGGCCGGGAACATTAGGGGTCCCGGCAGGCCCCTGATGTTTTTTTGTTTAATAGGCCATTACCTACTGGTGTAACACCAGCAGAATGGGCCCTATTTATTTACCGATCCCTGCTCCTGCTCACGGCCGCCTGCCCTTCACCTTCTGCGGGGCGACTGTGAGCAGGAGCGGGGATCGGTATGTAAGGCCTGTGGGCCATGAACTCCACAAACACTGTTATCATTATACTCTGGGGTCTTTTCAGACCCCAGAGTATAATGATCGGAGGCCCCGAGGAGTTGAAGGAACATAAAAAACACTGTTACTTACCTCACCTGCGCTCCAGCAGGCTTTGGGCCTCCTTGGTAACGTCCCAGACGTCGGTGGACCAGTCCAACGTCATTATGCATCGAGATGCATGCCTGGCTCACGTGACAGCTGGTCCAACATTGAAGAGGTAGCAGGAAGTGCGCATAATACTATATGAAGGGGCCACTATGGGGCATAATACTGTGTGCAGGGGCCACTATGGGGCAGAATACTGTGTGCAAGGGCCACTATGGGGCATAATAGTGTGTGTAGGAATGCAGTTTGTGCGGGGGGAGGGGCAGTTGCTGGGGGGGTCCCATGTCAAATTTTTGCCTTGGGGCCCAGCTATTCCTAGTTATGCCATTGAGTCCAGTATAGGTACAGTCTATTTATGGCTGTGTTGTTATGGAAACCTGGTAAATTAAATGTGAACTTATATTGGCTTATACACGTGATATGACTGAATATTTAAGGACCTGCGAACTGCTATTGACTAATGCAGGTCATAAATAGCTTGGTTGCTATGGAAACCTGTGTGCCTGAGGAGACTAAGCGCTTGCGAGTTTCTATTGGCTGATCAGGGACATGTGACCGTGTATATGGTAGTTGGAATATGAGTGAAAGACTTGCAGGCTTGTATTAGCTAATGCTGGTAATTTTTGGGGAACACTGTATCTCAGGAACGGTACATCCTTTAGAGCTGAGACCCAGTCTAAAATATTCCCGGACACCTGATGTACATGTGTGCCAAATTTGGTGAGGATCGGTCCAGTCATTTGGTCGCGCATAAAGAATAGACAGACAGAAACTCATTTTTATATACAGTGTATATATATATATATATATATATATATATATATATATATATACAGTACAGACCAAAAGTTTGGACACATCTTCTCGTTCCAAGAGTTTTCTGTATTTTCATGACTATAAAAATTGTAGATTCACAGTGAAGGCATCAAAACTATGAATTAACACATGTGGAATTATATACTTAACAAAAAAGTGTGAAACAACTGAAAATATGTCTTATATTCTAGGTTCTTCAAAGTAGCCACCTTTTGCTTTGATTACTGCTTTGCACACTCTTGGCATTCTTTTCATGAGCTTCAAGAGGTAGTCACCTGAAATGGTTTTCACTTCACAGGTGTGCCCTGTCAGGTTTAATAAGTGGGATTTCTTGCCTTATAAATGGGGTTGGGACCATCAGTTGTGTTGCTCAGAAGTCAGGTGGATACACAGCTGATAGTCCTACTGAATGGAGTGTTAGAATTTGTATTATGGCAAGAAAAAAGCAGCTAAGTAAAGAAAAACGAGTGGGCATCATTACTTTAAGAAATGAAGGTCAGTCAGTCCGAAAAATTGGGAAAACTTTGAAAGTGTCCCCAAGTGCAGTGGCCAAAACCATCAAGCGCTACAAAGAAACTGGCTCACATGAGGACCGCCCCAGGAAAGGAAGACCAAGAGTCACCTCTGCTGCGGAGGATAAGTTCATCCGAGTCACCAGCCTCAGAAATGGCAGATTAACAGCAGCTCAGATTAGAGACCAGGTCAATGCCACACAGAGTTCTAGCAGCAGACACATCTCTACAACAACTGTTAAGAGGAGACTGTGTGCAGCAGGCCTTCATGGTAAAATAGCTGCTAAGAAACCACTGCTAAGGACAGGCAACAAGCAGAAGAGACTTGTTTGGACTAAAGAACACAAGGAATGGACATTAGACCTGTGGAAATCTGTGCTTTGGTCTGATGAGTCCAAATTTGAGATCTTTGGTTCCAACCACCGTGTCTTTGTGCGACGCAGAAAAGGTGAACGAATGGACTCTACATGCCTGGTTCTCACCGTGAAGCATGGAGGAGGAGGTGTGATGGTGTGGGGGTGCTTTGCTGGTGACACTGTTGAGGAGTTATTCAAAATTGAAGGAATACTGAACCAGCATGGTTACCACAGCATCTTGCAGCGGCATGCTATTCCATCCGGTTTGCGTTTAGTTGGACCATCATTTATTTTTCAACAGGACAATGACCCCAAACACCTCCAGACTGTGTAAGGGCTATTTGACCAAGAAGGAGAGGGATGGGGTGCTACGCCAGATGACCTGGCCTCCAGTGTCACCAGACCTAAACCCAATCGAGATGGTTTGGGGTGAGCTGGACCGCAGAGTGAAGGCAAAAGGGCCAACAAGTGCTAAGCATCTCTGGGAACTGCTTCAAGACTGTTGGAAGACCATTTCAGGTGACTACCTCTTGAAGCTCATCAAGAGAATGCCAAGAGTGTGCAAAGCAGTAATCAAAGCAAAAGGTGGCTACTTTGAAGAACCTAGACTATAAAATATATTTTCAGTTGTTTCACACTTTTTTGTTAAGTATATAATTGCACATGTGTTAATTCATAGTTTTGATGCCTTCAGTGTGAATCTACAATTTTTATAGTCATGAAAATACAGAAAACTCTTGGAATGAGAAGGTGTGTCCAAACTTTTGGTCTATACTGTGTGTGTGTATATATATATATATATATATATATATATATATAAAATTTTATGTATAGAATTTATAAGTGTCATATGTGTATATATAATGTGTGTGATATATATATATATATATTTTTTTTTTTTTTTATTTATTATGCTTACTTACAGTTGTGCTAAAAAGTTTACTTACCCCGGCTGGTTTTTTTTTTTTTACCTTTTTTTCAGAGAATATGAATGATAACACAAAAACTTTTTCTCCACTCATGGTTAGTGGTTGGTTGAAGCCATTTATTGTCAAACTTCTGTGTTTTCTATTTTTAAATCATAATGACAACCAAAAACATCAAAATGACCCTGTTCAAAAGTTCACATACCCTGGTGATTTTGGCCTGATAACATGCCCAGAAGTTGACACAAAGGGGTTTGAATGGCTACTAAAGGTAACATCCTCACCTGTGACCTGTTTGCTTGTAATCAGTGTGTGTGCATAAAAGCTGAGTGAGTTTCTGGGATCCAGACAGTTGCATCTTTCCTCCAGCCACTAACGTTACTGGATTGTAAGTCATGGGGAAAGCAAAAGAATTGTCCACAGATCTACGGGAAAAGGTAGTTGAACTGTATAAAACAGGAAAGGGATACAAAATGTATCCAAGGAATTGATAATGCCAGTCAGCAGTGTTCAGACTGTGATTAACAAATGGAAACTCAGGGGCTCTGTAAAAACCAAACCATAGTCAGGTAGAACAACCAAAATTTCGGCCACAACTGCCCGGAAAATTGTTCGGGATGCAAAGAAAAACCCACACATAACATCAGCTGAAATACAGGACTTTCTGAAAGCTATCGGTATGGCTGTTTCAAGATGCACAATAAGCAGGCACTTGAAGAAAAATGGGTTGCATGGTCTAGTTGCCAGAAGAAAGTCATTACTGCGCAAATGCCACAAAGAATCTCGCCTTCAACACGCCAAACAGCACAGAGACAAGTCTTAAAACTTCTGGAACAAGGTAATTTGGAGTGATGAGACAAAAATTTTACTTTTTGGCCACAACCATAAACGTTACCTTTGGAGAGGTGTCAACAAGGCCTATGATGAAAGGAACACCATTCCTACTGTAAAGCACGGAGGTGGATCACTGATGATGTGAGGATGTGTGAGCTTCAAAGGCACAGGAAACTTGGTCAAAGTTGAAGGAAAGATGAATGCAGCACGTTATCAGCAAATACTGGAGGCAAATTTGCACTGATCAGCCAGGAAGCTGTGCATGGGATGTACTTGGACGTTCCAACATGACAACGATCCAAAACACAAGGCCAAGTCGACCTGTCATTGGCTACAGCATAAGAAAGTGAAGGTTCTGGAGTGGCCATCTCAGTCTCCTGACCTCAATATCATTGAGCCACTCTGGGGAGATCTCAAGCGCGCAGTACATGCAAGACAGCCCAGTAATTTACAGGAACTGGAGACTTTTTGCCAAGAAGAATGGGCAGTTTTACTATCTGAGAAAATAAAGAGCCTCATGCACAACTGCCACAAAAGACTTCAAGCTGTCATTGATGTTATAGGGAGCAATACACGGTATTAAGAACTGGGGTATGTGAACTTTTGAACAGGGTCATTTTGATGTTTTTGGTTGTCATCAGGGCGTAACTATCGGGGTAGCAGCGATAGCAGCTGCCACAGGGCCCGGGACATTACGGGGCCCCGCGGGCCCCCGATGCTTTTTTTTTTTTTTTTTAATAGTCCGTTACCTGCTGGTAACCCCAGCAGGTAACAGGCCCTATATACTTACCGATCCCCGGGGTCCCGCTCACGGCCGCCTGCGCTTCCGATTCTGTGGAGGCGGCTGTGAGCAGGAGCGGAGAAATGGATTGTCACAGGATACTATGAAGATGTGCCTGGGGTGGTCACGTGACAGCCCCAGCGATAATGGTAAGTATGTTTTGCTAATTAAAGTAATTTATAAAGTAGATGGGGGGGTGTTTAGTTTAATGTTAAAATTTTGTATTATCCTGGACAACCCCTTTAAGTCTTATCACTTAGTCTCACTTTGGTTATGCAATATGTCTCCTTGTTCTGATCTGTTGCATACATTTTGCTGTGTTTTGCTGGAGTCTGTATGCCGTGTTTGATATGCTAGTCCTATCGCCTGTTTTATCTATGTTCGCCTATGGTTTCTGCCACCTGTTACCTGTTGGCCTGTGGCTTCTGCTACCTGGTACCTGTTAGCCTGTAGCTTCTGCAATGTGCTACCTTTTGGCCTATGGCTTCTGCTATCTGTTACCTTTTGGCCTATTGCTTCTGCTACCTGTTACCCTATGCCTTCTGCAATATCTCTGCTTCCTGTCGCCTTGAACCTTCTACAATATTTCTGCCACCTTGACTTTGTACCTTCTGCAATACCTCTGCTACCTGTCCTATGTCATGTCTTGTCCTGTTCTGTATTCTTGTTTAGACCTGTCTTCTGCGATATTTATATTTTTGTCTGTTTCTGTGGTGCTCTGCACCATAGTCCTAATTTGCCTGATCAGCTACTACCAAACAGGGACCACCTCTGGAGGTCACTACAAGGAGTCTGCCAGGTCACTAAGTCCAGATCCCCATATGGGGGGGGGGGGTTAAAGGGTGAATACTGGGGAGTCTGCTACGACAACCCCCCCTAGAGGTGGTGTCAAGGCAAACCCAGGTTGGTAGCTCAGTGTATCCACGATCCACTGCCCATTACAACAGTAGACACAAATTTTATTTTTCTGCAGGTTGCAATGGGAGCAATTGCAATAAAAATGTTATGTCAGGAAATTGGTCAAAATGCAATTTCCAAATAGATAAATCAAGATAGTGCCAAACCAAAGTTTTCATTCAGTTATCTGCTAGTTATTTTTAAGCTTGTGCTTCCTTCCAGTAAGGGGTATAACATGCAAAACCTGAAATCCGCACATATCTGGGCAGAGTCAGAAGTGATCAGTAAAAATAATAAAAATCAATAATAAAATCAATCTGTTATATAAAGTTACTATGAGCAGCATTAGATGTGCGGTTGAAGGCTCGTTTACTGTCAATGTGGCTGGTACTGATATGAGGGCATGGTAGCTCACACCACTGTGACTTTGCTGTGGTATGAAGACATTATAATGGAGAGGTCTTCACTTGTGTTAAAGTTTTATGAGAAATAGAAAGTACTCCCTCTAAACTTTTATGTTTTTAAGTATCAGAACATTTAAAAAAAACAAAAAAAAAAAACATATGGTCCTTACAAGGTCTTAGAATTATGTAAATTCAACTATGCTAAAATGAAGAAGCAGTGTATACAAAATAAAGTATGCCCTTACTTCTTCCATAGGAACTAAAAGGGTAAGTAGCAGAGGTGCTGCTAATCTAATGCTCTTAATTAACTAATCATCAGAATGTTTGACCACCTCTATAAAAGCAGACGTTTTGGCAGTTTGATGGTCTGGAGTATTTAGGCATGTATTAACACAATCCCAAGAAGGAAAGACATCAGCAATCTGTTCATCATTCTACAGTGAGAAATATTATTCACAAATGGAAAAAACTGAAGACAGTTGACAATCTTCCCAGGAGTGTGAATGCCAAGGTCAGACTGAAATGCTGAGAGAAATTCCAAAAACCTAATAGCTACATGTAAGACTCTGAAGACCTCAGTTAGCTTGTTAAATATTCAAGATCATGACAGTACAATTAGAAAAATATGGAACAAGTATGGCTTGCTTAGAAGGGTTGACAGGATAGAGCAACACATGGAACAATGTCTTTAGACAAACAAGACCAAAGTGGAGATGTTTGTCAAAAACTAAGCACAGCATATAAACACAAATGACTATGGTGATGATTTGGGCATTTTATACCTAGGCACCTTGCAGTTATTGAGTCAACCATTGAAGACATTTATGGTATATGCACAGGATCTCTAAAATGAATCCCCCTCCCAGGTTCCATTAACTGGCTATACTTCACCTTGACCTTGCTGACAGTGAAATCCAGATTGTCCTCCTTGATTAGGCTCTCTCTACAGTCTCATTAAAAAAGCACTCCAGGTAAAACATTTTTTTGCGTCCCTTACCTAACTGTCTGTCACCCTCCAGTCTTCTTTCATGTGTACTGCCCTCATATCCCTACAATCCAGCTTCTACTTACTCCTGACGAGACTTCATCTTGACTTCTATATTTCTTTCTCTGTGCTCTGCTTCAGCGCAACATGACATGGGCAGCTAGAGGATTGTACTATCACTGCTGCCTGGAAACATATTGTCCCAAATAATCGAAGAGACCAAAAATATACAGTCAGGGAGGCTGCACTGTGATCTCCTCCATTATTGGTGTGTGACACGAGCTGCCTTATATAAGCAGTAGGGAGTGATAGTTTTCTCCTTGGACAGCCTGTATGGTACAATCCATGCTGTTTGATCATACAGAAAGGTCTGCCTGAGATGGTGACCCTCTTGAGAAAACAGAAAACCATGTTATTACCAGGTGGTCACCTTGAGATCACATGAGCCAAATGGGGAGAACACCCTGAATTTTCAGATAGAAAGGAATAACTAAATGAAGTAATACAGGCCAAGTTATATAAATTGGGGGAATAGGTACATAATGAATGAGAAAAAAAAAAATTGGGAATACTTTTTTAAAGAGGACCTTTCACCACCTCCAACAAGTCCAACGCTTTACTTAATTTAATAGGTGCTGCTCCACTGATTCTGGCACAGTTGGAATTCTAACACCAGCCGTTCCCAAGCAATAAATTCTCTTAATTTTGGTGCCTGATATGCCATGTACTGTCAGTAGGGAGGTGTCAGGCAGGAGCAGACAAGGGGTGTGATTGTTGGAATAATGTTTATTATTGCCTGTATTGCAACAACTACTGTTTATATGTTTATTACTGCATAAGCTTCTGTCTGTAAGGATAGTGTTAAGTTGTTAATAAAGCTCTGTTAAAAAGGTGGGGGCTAAAGTAGAAAAGCAGGAAGTTCCTCTCTCTGTTGTAACTGCACCATAGAGCAGAGCACATGGAAGCTCACAGACAAGAAGCTGAGATACTAAGATAGTGAATACCAATTGTGAAGTGTATTATCCTTGTTCCTGAATAAATATACGTTTACTGTTGAATACCTGGACAGTGCAAAGATTAATCCGCTGCCAACAGGTTATGGGCCCAGATACCCAGAGACACAGAAAGAAAAGGAAAAACAACAGTGATCCAAGATGGCCACCAGCAGTAACTCTATGAAGTTCACAGTGCCAAACCTGAATAATGCTAAGGGTGGGTTCACACCTGCACTTGCTGTCCGTCCGTTGCCAATCCAGTGAAAATCTCGGTGAACTGGATTGGCATCGGATACAGACCCGGTCAGCGACGCATTGGTTAAAAACCCATTCATTTGAATGGGTTTTTAAAGCAATGCGCGGGTGTGCGCTTACACCCTCTGCGCTGCGAATCCTTTTTTTTCGTTGGAAACAAAGTCGGACACGCCGGACTTCGTGTCCGACGAAAAAAAAAAGGATTTGCAGCGCAGAGGGTGTAAGCGCACACCCGCGCATTGCTTTAAAAACCCATTCAAATGAATGGGTTTTTAACCAATGCGTCGCTGACCGGTCTGTATCCGATGCCAATCCAGTTCGCCGAGATTTTCACTGGATTGGCAACGGACGCACAGCAAGCGCAGGTGTGAACGAAGCATAAGCAGACCACGTTTAGGACTCTATTAGCTGTATCTGCTATACAAAGGATGTCTGTCAGACATTTGAATATCAAAACTGCCTTTCTAAATGGTGACATTGAGGAGGATTTGTACATGACTCAACCTGAGGGTTATGTCAGAAAAGGTGAAGAAAACCTCATTTGTAAACTACAAAAATCTTTCTATGGTCTTAAGCAATCGGCAAGAGCATGGAATACCAAAATAAACAAAGTCTTATTGGAAGAAGGGTTTAAGAGAGGTCAAGCAGACCCATGCCTATACACAAAGTGTACAGAGGATGTATATTCTCTTATATGTAGACGATGTGATTGTCGTACATGAAGAAGAAACAGAAATTGCAAAAATGACAAATTCTGAATCAGCATTTTGAAACAAAAGACCTTGGAATTGTTACATATTATTTAGGCATCCAGATCCAGAGAGAAGAAGGTGGAAGTTTTCTTCTAAACCAAAGTGCAAAAATCAACTCAATCCTCAACCAGTTCGGAATGTCAGAAGCAAAAGGTATATCAACCCCAATGGAGTCATCCTACCTAAGATTGGAAGGAGAAGATGATCTGTTACCAAACAATGAGAAATACAGACAGGTAGTGGGGCACTTCTATACATAACAACTATGACTCGACCAGATATCGCAGCAGCAGTGGGTATTCTCTGCAGACATGTGGAAAAACCACGCCAAAGAGACTGGAATGCTGTTAAGAGAATTCTCCGATATTTGAAAGAAACTCAAGACATAAGTTTAAGAATGTCTTCAACAGGAGATCTAAAACTCACAGGCTATGTGGATGCAGACTGCGCTAATGATTCAAGTGCTCGTAAGTCAACAAGTGGGTACTTGTTCAAACTTGGAGAAAGTTCTATTTCTTGGTCCAGCAGAAAACAGGTACCTGTTGCCTTATCATCTACAGAAGCAGAATATGTGTCTGCGGCCTACGCAAGTCAAGAGATCATTTGGCTAGACCAGTTGTTGAAGGATCTTGGCAAGCCGTCAACTCAGCCAACGATGATGTATGAAGATAACCAAGGATGCATTAAACTTGCAAGCAGTGAAAAGATCAATGCAAGAACCAAGCACATCGATGTTAAACATCACCACCTGCGTGATTTGATAGAACATGGTATCATCAAATTTATTTATTGCGAAACTGACAAGATGGCGGCTGATATTATGACAAAGCCATTGCCAAGAACCAAGTTCGAAGAGTTCAGAACCTCAATGGGGCTAATAATAATAATAATAATAATAGTCCTTTAATAGTCCCACAATGGGGAAATTCAGTGTGTTACAGCAGCAAAGATAAATAGATAAGTAGTTGTTGAGTGGGGGTGTTGGAATAATGTTTATTATTGCCTGTATTGCAACAACTACTGTCTATATGTTTATTACTGCATAAGCTTCTGTCTGTAAGGATAGTGTTAAGTTGTTAATAAAGCACTGTTAAAAAGGTGGGGGCTAAAGTAGAAAAGCAGGAAGTTCCTCTCTCTGTTGTAACTGCAGCATAGAGCAGAGCACATGGAAGCTCACAGACAAGAAGCTGAGATACTAAGATAGTGAATACCAATTGTGAAGTGTATTATCCTTGTTCCTGAATAAATATACGTTTACTGTTGAATACCTGGACAGTGCAAAAACTAATCCGCTGCCAACAGTGATTCTGAGTTCTGACACTGGTTGTCTCTGATTCAGAGCACCAGAGACAACCAGTGTCAGAACTCAGAATCACTGGTTGTCTCTGGTGTCAGGCAGGGGGATGTGATTCAGAGCACCAGAGACAACCAGTGATTCTGAGTTCTGACACTGGTTGTCTCTGGTGCTCTGAATCACATCCCCCTGCCTGACACCTCCCTTCTGATATTACAGAACTTAATAGCACAACAAAACTAACTGCAATTGTTGCTCAGTAATGGTGGGGTAGAAAAAATTCCTACTGTGCTGGAATCACCTGTTAACAGATGCTAAGAACTTGAATTGATGGAGGTGGTGAAAGGACCTCTTGATAAGGTCATGACCCTTAGTGGGCCAATTGACCAGGTCCCCCAGGTAACTGTCGTTGTCCTAATTGATATGAGCTAAGTGCTAGCGGCGAGGAATTGACACCAGACACAGAGTTGGTATGAACCCTCTTTCTTAGCCGAATACAAGGGATGCACTGCCATACTTCATTAAAGCAACATAAGTTCATATAGCAGAAAGCATAGGAAAGGGTTAACATAGCAGTAAGTCCTCATGTTCAGTCCTAATTGGTGTAGAATATCTTGAAAGTAGTATAATGTTGTACCGTGTTAGCCATTCAAAGTAGTGGAAGAGTGAAGAAATCAGGCGATACCTTTTAGAGGCTAACTGAGCATATTTATAAGTAAGCTTTCAGGAGTACTAGCTAGCTCCCTTCATCAGACATGGTGTGATACAAGAACTGAAAATTCACAGATTTTTATACACATGGTTTTCAAAGCATTTTAGAGTCCTTAAAAAAATGCAGTCTAAGTAGAGAAGTTATTTACAACAGGTCAAAAAAACAGTCTGGAAACTTGTGGTGCGTGACGGAGGGATCAGTAATTCTTGCTGTTATCTGTTTGCTATCAGGAGGTGATTTGTGTCCCTCACAGTTCATACATAGTGTGATTTGAAGCTGGCATGAATATTGAATTCAGTTCATGGTTCATACATAGTGTGACATGAAGCTGGCATGAATATTAAGTCCAAATTGCAGAGTTTGAAATTTTTGCATAAACTTGTACTCCCATTGTTTCCTCGCCTCCTGCGTCTTAAAATGTCCCATTAAAACCACAACCCGCAAATCTTCAATAGAGTGGTTTTCTCCGGAGAAATGTGCGGCCACTGGGAGATCGGTTCTGCTGTTATTGATACTGGATCTGTGTGAGTTCATTCGTTGACTGAGTCTCTGCCCTGTTTCCCCCACATAGAGGCCTGTGGTGGGACATTGCGTACACATTATGAGGTACACCACATTGGAAGACCTGCAGGAGAATGTCCCCCTAATTCTGTGCATCTGTTGTGACTGTGGGATAGGTACACTGTCAGCGGTGTGGATGTGCTTGCAGGTCATGCACCTTTTATGTAGGCAAGGTGAGGTGCCATTTTCAGTTGGGGCCTTCAGGGCACTCCGGACGATAATACGCCTCAGGTTTGGTGGTTGTCGAAAGGAAAGGAGAGGGGGGACTGGAAATATGTCCTTGAGTCTGTTGTCCCTATGTAGCACAGGTTGGAGCTCCTTGTCAATCCTTCGTAGGATCTCCAGCTGTGGGTTGTAGGTGACAACTAGGGGCACTCGGGCTTCTTTCTGGGTCTCTCTATATGTGAGCAGACTGTCTCTGTTAATGGCTGCCGCTTTGTTCAATTGGTTGTCTGTTACTTTTGGTTTGTATCCCAATCTGAGAAATTTCATCCTCAGATCCAGGAGGTGCTTGTCCAGGTCTGTTTTGTCGGAGCAAATACGATTGTATCGTATAGCCTGGCTGTAGATTATAGATTGTCTTGTGTGCTTGGGGTGGAAGCTGTCGTTTCTCAGGTAGGCCGTTCTGTCTGTGGGTTTGTGGTATATTGATGTGAGTAGCCGGTGGTCTTTAATGTATATTGTGGTGTCCAGAAAGTGAATTTCACTCCCTGAATAGCTAAGTTTAAGGTTGATGGTCGGGTGAAAGTCATTGAAGTCATTATGGAATTGAAGTAGGGCCTCCTCACCTGCAGTCCAGATGACAAGGATATCATCGATATAACGAAGGTAAATCATAGGTTTGGTGGCGCATGTTGATAAATATGTTCCTTCCATTTCTGCCATAAAGAGATTTGCATATTGGGGTGCACATCTGGTCCCCATTGAAGTTCCCATTCGCTGTAGATATAGATCCTCTCCAAAGGTAAAATGGTTGTGGCTAAGGATGAATTGTTTGAGCTGCGTTACTGGTTCTGTTGGGAGGTTTTGTTTTGCCAGGTGTACCCGACATGCTGCAACTCCATCCTTGTGGGGAATGTTGGTATACAGGGATTCCACATCCATGGTGGCCAAAATGGTACCCTCAGGTAGAGGGCCCAGGGCATTCAGTTTGTTAAGAAGGTCAGTGGTGTCCTGGATATAGCTTGGAGTATCCCTGACAAGGGGTTTTAGGAGATTTTCCACCCAACCTGAGATGTTTTCTGTCAGTGTCCCAATGCCAGAAATGATAGGCCTCCCAGGGTTGCCATCTTTGTGTATCTTTGGGAGCATATAGAAGCAGCCCGGTCTGGGATCTTGTGGGATAAGTCCTTTTACCTGATTCTGGATCTGGACTGGAAACTTCTTGATCATACTCTTTAGTTCTTTCATATAGGCCTCTGTGGGATCACTTCCAAGTTTGGAGTAATGGATGGGATTTGACAGTTGCCTGTTTGCTTCCTGGATATAGTCTGAGGTGTTCATTAGGACTATTGCGCCCCCTTTGTCAGCCGGTTTTATTATTATATCCTGATTTTCTTTCAGTGAAGTAATAGCCTTCTGTTCTTGCAGGGTTAGGTTATGCGCCTGTTTCTTTTGTTTCTCCAGGATTTCTGATTTTACTTTGCTTCTGAAACAGTCAATATATTTATCCAGTGCTGTGTTAGTTCCAGGGCGTGGGGTCCAGGTAGATTTTTTGGTAGGATTCCTTATGGGCTGTTCCATCTCAGAGTCGCTGCTGTATGGAAGGTCTTTGTCATAAAAATATTCCCTTAATCTCATTTTTCTGAAAAACTCCTCCATATCATTGCAGAGTTGGATATGGTCAGTGTGTGCTGAGGGGCAGAAGGAGAGACCTTTGGAGAGAACTGACATTTCGTGTTTGTTTGGCTCATAAGAGGAAAGATTCACAACACAGCTTTGCTGAGCTGGGCTAGTACTTGTGGTTGTAGTAATGAGACTTTTTTGTCTCAGTCTGTGGAGCTTTTTCTTTTTGTTGTTAATAAGCATATCCTGAAGTTTCCAGTAGTATGTGTGGAGTTTGGCCTTCATTTCCTCTGTGTCATTAGCCATCAACCTTAAACTTAGCTATTCAGGGAGTGAAATTCACTTTCTGGACACCACAATATACATTAAAGACCACCGGCTACTCACATCAATATACCACAAACCCACAGACAGAACGGCCTACCTGAGAAACGACAGCTTCCACCCCAAGCACACAAGACAATCTATAATCTACAGCCAGGCTATACGATACAATCGTATTTGCTCCGACAAAACAGACCTGGACAAGCACCTCCTGGATCTGAGGATGAAATTTCTCAGATTGGGATACAAACCAAAAGTAACAGACAACCAATTGAACAAAGCGGCAGCCATTAACAGAGACAGTCTGCTCACATATAGAGAGACCCAGAAAGAAGCCCGAGTGCCCCTAGTTGTCACCTACAACCCACAGCTGGAGATCCTACGAAGGATTGACAAGGAGCTCCAACCTGTGCTACATAGGGACAACAGACTCAAAGACATATTTCCAGTCCCCCCTCTCCTTTCCTTTCGACAACCACCAAACCTGAGGCGTATTATCGTCCGGAGTGCCCTGAAGGCCCCAACTGAAAATGGCACCTCACCTTGCCTACATAAAAGGTGCATGACCTGCAAGCACATCCACACCGCTGACAGTGTACCTATCCCACAGTCACAACAGATGCACAGAATTAGGGGGACATTCTCCTGCAGGTCTTCCAATGTGGTGTACCTCATAATGTGTACGCAATGTCCCACCACAGGCCTCTATGTGGGGGAAACAGGGCAGAGACTCAGTCAACGAATGAACTCACACAGATCCAGTATCAATAACAGCAGAACCGATCTCCCAGTGGCCGCACATTTCTCCGGAGAAAACCACTCTATTGAAGATTTGCGGGTTGTGGTTTTAATGGGACATTTTAAGACGCAGGAGGCGAGGAAACAATGGGAGTACAAGTTTATGCAAAAATTTCAAACTCTGCAATTTGGACTTAATATTCATGCCAGCTTCATGTCACACTATGTATGAACCATGAACTGAACTCAATATTCATGCCAGCTTCAAATCACACTATGTATGAACTGTGAGGGACACAAATCACCTCCTGATAGCAAACAGATAACAGCAAGAATTACTGATCCCTCCGTCACGCACCACAAGTTTCCAGACTGTTTTTTTGACCTGTTGTAAATAACTTCTCTACTTAGACTGCATTTTTTTAAGGACTCTAAAATGCTTTGAAAACCATGTGTATAAAAATCTGTGAATTTTCAGTTCTTGTATCACACCATGTCTGATGAAGGGAGCTAGCTAGTACTCCTGAAAGCTTACTTATAAATATACTCAGTTAGCCTCTAAAAGGTATTGTCTGATTTCTTCACTCTTCCACTAGAATATCTTGAATGCATAGATAACAGATATAAGCAGTTCCATATATGGTCAGCCATATCCTGTCTTGCCAGGGTGGTGTCTTCTGGCAGCACGCCAAGCACATGTCTTCTTGGACACAAAGGATTCTCACTTTGGTATGCAGACAAGATCTGGTAGTGTAACATTACATTACACTCAGTTTCAAGCATAAACAACCACATCTAATATTCAACTTTAAGGATAACAATGTTTTTTTGTTTTTTTTTTACACACAATACAGCTTAAGCAGATATGAAAATATAAAACAGATATAAAATTATAAAAAGTTCATTATGATCCTTCACACTATAACTCCCATTCACTTGTTTTGGAGCTGCAGAAACACCATAGCTCTGTAAAGCTTGACAATTGACAACAGATACAAGATTTTGCTGTCAGCGAGGTTGCAGTGAAGTAGAGTTTGGCAATCGAATCTGGTAGTTCATTCCAGAGATAGATGTGCATCCCACCTCTGGAACCTGCTCCTAACAGACATTTATGCCATATTCTGTGGATATGTCATGAATGTCCCTCCTGGGGAAACACTTTTAAGTATTCCAGAGTCAAATGTAAGGCCATTTATCCAACAGCTAAACCTTTTCTAAACTGGGTCTTGGAACAAGAAAATTATCTCAAGAACAACAGCATGGCTGAAAATAATCAAGGTATTGCAATAGCCTGGTCAAAATGTAGACCAGGGGTAGGCAACCTTTTTTGTTCGGCGTGCCGATTTCGATTAAAGAAATCAAAGTTGAGGTACTCGGAGTGCCGGTCAATAATTGTAAGTTTGATGACCCCTGCACATGATATTATGCCCCATAGCGGCCCCTGCGCACAGTATCTGAAAACTGCCAAAAACTAGTATTTTATACACATTTAATGGGTAAAAATTTATTATCTGACTGACGGAACTTCCGTTTGTCAGAAATGTTTTATACGTTCATTGCTAGTGATCATTGCTATTGCTATTATTTTAGCATGTAACGGATATCACTAGAGAGGTGGGCGGCGTAATTTACTCTATAAAGATCAGGTATGGACAGGACAGGGACAGTGAAAAAATGTAAATTTTATTAGTGACTTTGTGCATGTGTTGTGTAAGTGTTTGGTGCGACACTTTTGGCGCTGCGACCTGGACGATGGTAAACATCTGGGTCACAGCGCCAATAAACTTCCTAGTTAGGTTCAGAGGGGTATTACATAAGAATACCCCTGTGATTAGGCTCAGAAGGGTATTACATTATTCCTGTATGTGACAATCAGAGAGCAAAAGTACAGTATGCTCTGTGATTGATAGGAGAGGGGATAACATGGACAGAAGTCCCTGATACCTCCCCTGGGGTCATCTCTAGCTTATGCACAGACAATGATGATTTATCATTGTCTCTGCAGTCTGCAGCTCCTCCTCCCCCTCCTTCCTTAGCTCTAAGATGCTGCCTGAGGCAGGAGGGGGGGGGACACTTTAGAGCCCCATTTCTAAGGATCTGTTAGGGCCAAAAAGATACCAAGATCGCCATGATAGACGTTACAGTTTCAGAGCAATTCACTGTTAAAACGATGTCGGGAATTGAGAATTGAGATCGGCATTGGGATTTCAATGCCGAACATCGTTTTCACCAGCTAATCGCTCAGGATGTGTAAGGATGATCATGGTGATCTTGGTATCATTTTAAAGATGAAATTCTCATCTTTAAAATGAATCCAAGTGTTTCTTTATAGCTTTAACCAATCCTGAGCAATTCACTCAGGTACAGTAGTGAAGCCGGCAATTACCGGCTTCACTACTATACATAGACTGTGCAGACGCGGGTGCTGCCACATCCATCTTCAGGCAGCACCCGGCGCTAATGAAATTTTAATCGGATCAGGCACATATCTGCGTGAGGACTCCGTTGCCCGTGCCAGGGAAATAAGCCTCGTGTGCCACTCTTGGCACGCGTGCCAGGGGTTGCCGACCCCTGATGTAGACCTTAACTTAACTGAAATGCTGTGACGGGGCTTGAGAAAGCTTGGCATAAACAAATGCCAACAAAGCTCAATGAACTTAAGGAATGTTGTGAAGAAGAATGGGCCTCCTCTGCAATTATTGGAGAGACAGATATTGTAAAGTCATACAGAAAATGATTAAATTTGTCTTTTTTTTTTTAAATGAATAATGAAAGTGTGGAATCTGTTGTGTGTTGTTCATCTGAGGTTACATTTTAATGGTAGTCTGTCATTGTCATCAACCCAGCATATCAATCTAGCCCTAGAGATAGATAGGTTAGGGTCATCTGAATCAAACAGACTTTTCCTCTTGTGAATCAGTGCCTCCATTGCAAAGATATTGCTGTTTTTGTTGATTAGCAAATGAGCTCTTTGGAGCAATGAGGGCATTGCCACTTATCTTTTTGGAGCAATGTCCTTATTGCTCCAAAGTGTTTATTTGCATATTGACAGAAATGGCGATATCTCAGGACGGGAAACTGTTTGATGGAAGTGACAAAACCTACCTGTCTGTGAGATTGAGTTGATATGCTGGGTTCTGCTGGCAGACTCCCTTTAAAGAGGACCTTTCACTTCCTCATGTATATGCTGTTTTACATACCGCTAGAAAGCCAACAGCGTGCTGAATTCAGTGCACTGCCAACTTTCCCAGTATGTGCCCCGGGGTTGGAGATATCCGGGGTCTTAGTTTCACGGTTCACAGTCAGAAGGGCTCTTCTAGCTGGTCTGTGAGGAACGCCCTCCCTGACAGTATTCCTCCATAGCACTGTACCGGGGGGCATTCCTCGCAGCTCAGCGTCAGCGCTGGGCTTTAAAGAACGCCCCCTCTCTCTGAACTCGTCCATAGCGCTGTACTGTCAGAAGGGGCGTTCCTTACAGGCCAGCGAGGATGCTGAGCTGTGAGGAACACCCCCCCCAGTACAAGTCTATGAACGAGTACTGTCAGGGAGGGCGTTCCTCACAGACCAACTAGACTGTCAGGAACGCCCTTCTGACGGTGAACCGTGAAACTACGACCCCCGATATCTCCAGTCCCAGGGCACATACTGGGAAATCCGGCAGTGTGCTGAATTTAGCGCACTGTCGGCTTTCTAGCGGTATGTAAAACAGCATATACATGAGGACATGAAAGGTTGCATGACTCTATGTGGATAGCATGTGTGATACAGTTTCATGCTCTATCACGCTCTAATTCTCAAATGTAGCACAATTTAGGTTATGCCATCAAAAAATAGAATCTCCTGTGTTCTGCACACGTGGACAAAATTGTAAGTCAGACCTTGCTTTTTAACCATGCTTCAAACAGAATTTTTAAAAAAAAGAAAACTCATGAAACCGGCCTGGACAGAAATGATAGTACCCTTAACTTAATATTTTGTTGCACAACCTTTTAAGGCAATCACTGCAATCAAACGATTCCTGTAACTGTCAATGAGACTTCAGCACCTCTCAACAGGTATGTTGGCCCACTGCTCCAGTTGTCTAGGGTTTGAAGGGTGCTTTTTCCAGACGGCATGTTTCAGCTCCTTCCAAAGATGTTCAATAGGATTTAGGTCAGGGCTCATAGAAGGCCACTTCAGAATAGTCCAATGTTTTTCTCTTAGCCATTCTTGGGTGTTTTTAGCTGTGTGTTTTGGGTCATTATCCTGTCAACAATTCTGTTGAAGTATGGTTGAAAAGCAGTGTCTGACTTTCATTTGTTCATTTTCATAGAATTTTTATATATTATTACTTTTGTCAGATTCAAGTTATTTCTCTGACCATTGTGGGTTTTTGTTTCATTAAACGAGGGGTACCAACAATTTTGTCCACGTGTGTATATATGTGTCTCTAAGTAAACTGAACTATGACAAAATTAACAAACTTTTTTACTTGTTCATTTAATTTTACAATAATTCTGTCATGAAATATTTTTGTATTTGCAATCAGAGAGAGAAGGAAGCAGGGAGCAGATGTATTATTTCCATGAAAGAAAACTGCACAACCATTTATGACCCACGGAATCCAGGTCATGAAAAAATGTTTAAATTTGATCTTGCCTACTGGTCCCATAATGGATTCTTGAAGAATAAAGATGGCACACTAGTTCCAAATGGTACAGAAAGCAGATACGCTGACCAGGTAGTCACATTTTTCCTGTGTTTTTTTTCCCTTTATTATTATTTCAGATATATGTTTCTTTACCTGTCATGACTTTTTTAATACTTAAAGGGGGAAATTTAAACACAATAAGAGGATTTTTTTTTAAGACTGGCATTTCTTATTCCAGTCTTAAAGGGGTTTTCCCATCTCCCTGTTTCAGCAGGTTTGCCTGCTGTCTCTTCTTTTCACTTCCTGTATTCCCCACCCCCCTGCTTGCTGAATAGGACACTATGAAGTATCACAATACTTATTATGATTACTAGAAATCTAATATAAATGCAGATCAAATAATATTCACATGCTTCTAGAGAACAGACTCAGTGTTATCTGTGTGTTTACATAGAGGGATAACAGACACAGCTTTATCAGCAAACTGTAATTAGCTAAATGGCAGAGCTGTAGATAACAGTGAGAGCAGTGAATGATGTCACTTGTCCTATCACACAGGTCCAGCACTATGTAAACGCTGTGTAAACAATGGGAGATATAATTTCACATAGTTGGAAAACAAAGCAGCATTGCTAAAGCAATATATTTAGGAAAACTCTTCAATTTAAATAAGCTACCAGTATAGATAGGATCACTGAGATGGGAATACCCCTTTAACCACTTCCGGACCGCCCATTGAGTTTATACCTCTGGAAGGTGGTTCTGCAAGGACGTACCGGTACGAAATCGTGCAGCTGCTGAAACAGGGAGCCGGCTGTAACTTCAGCCGGAGCTCCCAGAGAGAAGGCAGGGAAGATTTATTACCTTCCCTGACTTCCCGATGGCTGTGTATACAGTGCTCAATGAGTGCTATATACACCGCTATGGGCACCACCATGATGCAGCTCCCCTCTGACCCGGCTATCACGTGATCCGCCAGGATCAGAGCCTGTTAGAGCTGCTGGGTCCTACAGGACCCAGTTCAGCTCTATAGTAATGGGTAGGAGACTGTATTCCTTCTGCAACTGGGGCTAAATGTATCAGCCCCAGTTACAGGGGAAATCAGCTCCCCAACAAAAAAAAGTGATCATATGTTCCCAAAGGTTTATTATGAACTTATGGGGACACAATGTAAAAAATAAAAAGAATAGAAAAGTAAAAAAAAAAAAAAAAAAAAAAGTAAATAAAAAAAAAATATATATAAAATAATATGTCAATAACACGCGCTTACTAAAGGTTATATCCCCACCCCTGACAACACCATAAAAAATAAAAATTACCGTAATGGAGAGGAAAAACTATTTTAAAAAGTTTTTTAGTAGCACTTTGTGTTATTAAATAAAAAAAAAATTAAAAGTGAAAAACAGATACATTTTCACTCCTCTTTTGTTTATATTTTCCCGGATATCAAAAAAAAAAATTAAAGCACATGCAAAAATAAAAACACCATAAAAATAAAGCCCTATAAAGACACAGAAATTAGTTGAATAGCGCAAATGATAAAAATGTTACAGCCCTCAAAACCGCACATACAAAATACCCGAAAATGTGTCTGGTCCTGAACCAGAAATTGGCCTGGAACTGAAGTGGTTAATTCTTCCACTGGCATGATATGTCTCAGAATTATCAAGAGGCTTAGGACTATTAGTAATTCTGGTGCATCTCAGAAGATTGAAATATAAGCCAATCTCGGACTAGGGTAGATTTCAGGTATAAGTATAGATTATGATGTTAATCTGTTTTCCCTTAGTCCCAACAGCAGCACAATATTGGGGTATTTCTGCCCCTGTGTGCTGGTAGAACAGAATGGAATTTTTAATGAACAACAAATAGTTAACTGTAACCCCTCCCCCTCCTCAATATAAGGAAGGAAGCACCAACCCCCCAGCGTGTAATTATAAAGACAAATACATAACACATAGGGAGGGAGCCTTGTGCTGCTGTTGGGACTAAGGGAAAACAGATTAACATCATAATCTATACTTCCCTAACGTCCCACAGCAGCACAATATTGGGATCTAGCAAGCAGAACCCTAGGGAGGGCCCTCTTGAAGAACAGAATTTAACACGGAATGGCCAAAAGAAGTGGCCTCCGTACCCCGGGTGTTAAATCTGTAATAATAAAGGTATGGAGAGAGCTCCAAGAAGCTGACGAACAAATCTATTCCCAAGGAACAGAGCTTCTTTCCACCCAAAAGGTAGAAATGGCTCTTGTAGAATGAGCTCAAACAAACTCAGGGGGGTCTAACCCCTGTGAAGGGAAAGCCAATTTTATGGCTTCATTGTGCCAAGGAGGCTTTAGAGGCCTTGAGCCCATTATTTTTCCCAGCAAATGGTAGAAAAAAAATTCTCTGACCGTCTAAAAGGCCAAGATCTCTGAATATAAATTCCGAGGCATCTGGACACATCCAGGGAGTGAAGTTTAACTTCCTCCAGAGATGATGGACTGGGATAGAAAACTGGTAATGAGATAACGTGGTTTAGTTTAGAATATGAGGGTACCTTAGGGAGGAACCCTGGCATAAATCTTAGTTGTACTCACCAACTCTCTGAGCTGAGGTTATGGCCAAAAGGAACACTGTCTTGTGCGAAATTTAATCTCAACCTCTTCTAGAGGCTCCAAGGGGGAAATCACATAACCCCTTTAAAACAGTAGATAAATCCCATTGAGGGATTGGGTTGGTAACAGGTGGACTAAGCCTGAATGCAAATAGCTGCTTATCTAAGCAGGCTGACAGGGCAGTAACCTAAGCTTTCAAGTGAAAGGGCTAAGGCCCTTGTCCAAGCCGCCCTGAAGGAATTCCAGCATGTTTGGAATGGAAGGATCCAAGCTCTCAATTCCTCTTCCTGATGCCCAGGAAATGAAGATGATTCGGATCCAGACGTAATCTTTATTTGTAGAGTGCTTAAGACGGCTCCTGAGAGTCCCTTAATAGGGACAGTTCAATCCTCAGGCTGTCAGATTGAAGGATTTCAGATCCTGGCAGAGCCTGGGCCCTTGACACACCAGGTTCTGAATCAGGGGAAGCCTCTAATATATCCTGTGAATCATTTGAATGAGATGGGACACCAAGCTCTCTTTGGCCAGACTGGAATGATGGCGATTACAGAGACTTGGTCCTGTCTGATTCTCATCAATACCCCTTGGTATCATGGAGATTGGAGGGAATATGTATGCCAGCCTGAACCTCCAAGGGATGGACAGGGCATCCACAGCCAAGGGATTGTCCTCCTTGTATAGAGCAGAACTTCTCTATCTTGGCATTGAGTCTGCTTGCCATCAGGTCTATCTCTGGATGACCCCATTTCAGGGTGATTGCTTGAAAGACTTCTGGATGGAGAGACCATTCCCCTGGAACAGTGATGCCATGACTCAATTGATCCGCCACTACACTGAGTGACCCTCGGATATGTATGGCAGAAAGATGGGTTAAGTTCTTCTCTGCCCAACTCAAGATTTTCCCCACTTCGCTTAGAAGAGGTTGTGACCGAGTTCCTCCCTGTTTGTTTAAATAAAGGACGGTCGTCATATTGTCCGATCTTACACAGACTGCCTTGTCCTTCAACTGGTTGGCAAAGTGAAGCAGTGCCAGTCGTACTGCTCGGAGTTCTCTCCAATTGGATGACATCTTTTCGAGGGAATTCCAATGCCCTTGGGCCGGAAAGTCGTTCAGGTGGGCTCCCCAACCTGTGAGTGATGCATCTGTAGTCAACAGGGTCCAGCAAGGCTGGACTGTGGACTTTTCGTTTTTTAGCCAAATCCACCACTTGAGGGACGAGCGGGCTTCCTGAGACAGGAAAAAACTGTCTAGACAGCTGGTTTTGCGATTCCAGGCCGACAGGACTTCCCAAGGGACTGCTTCTGCAGCTGATAACATCAATCCCAAAACTTTATGCCTGTCCTGATGGTGATTGGCCGAGGAACCAGCAGGAATTTTGTGGCCCTGATGATTCTTTCCCTTCTGGAGGGAGGAAGAGATATTTTCATTAGGCCTGAATCAAGTATGAACCCTAGAAATGTTTTCTGGGTTGCTGGTAATATTTGGGACTTTCCCTAATTTATAATCCACTCCAATTGTTGGAGGAAATTCATCGTGATGAATAGATGCTGTAGTAGGCCTTCTCTTGAGAGACTTTTAACAGCCAGTCTTCCAGATAAGGAACAAGCGTGAACCTCTGGATTCTCAGTGACTCAGCTACCGTGGATACCACCTTGGTGAATACGTAGGGTGCTGACGTTATCTCGACTGGAAGTGCGGTGAATTGGAGGTGTCTCAGCCGACCCTCTACAATCAATGCAATTCTTAGGTATTTCTTGTGAGCAGGAAGAATAGGGACATGGAGGTACACGTCCTTTAGGTTCAGAGTGGCCATGAAATCTCCTTGCTGGATAATGGATATCACAGACGTTTCCATACGGAATTTTTTTCCCCGAGATAGCTCTGCTGAGGTATCGTAGGTCTATTATCATCAACCAGTCTTGTGAAGGTTTTGGAACCAGAAACACTGAAGAATAAATCCCAGACCCTTGACGTTGTGATGGACAGCAGGGAGGCGAGAGGTCTGTATAATATTGTCCTGAGGAGGCACAGAAAAACTATGCTGAAACCGGACCTGATTATCTCCAAGACCCATGATCTGTTATCCTCACAGGAACTTCATGTCTTGGAGGAGGGAGAAGGTAATAGTCATAAATTTGGCTGATTTTCCTGTCATCACGGAAAAAAAGACGGTGGGAGTTCCCTCTCAGGAACCTAGAACGTCCATACGTGACCTCTTGCAGGTGGCGGTCTTTGAGGAGACTGTCCTCCACGATGCTGTCTGCCCTGTCCACAGAAGGACTGTGAAAGGACTTTCCTTCTTTTCCCACTAGTCCTTGTATCGTGTTCTGCCCGCAAATATTAAGTTTTGAGGCATAATCTGCCCTCCAAGGCTTTAACCATAGGGGGCGACAGGCAGCAGAAGTCAAGGCCCTAGACTTGGCAGCTAACTTCACCTGGAAAAAAGGTTTCATTGAGGTAATCCGCCTCAAGTGCTATACCCTTCAAAGAGGACAACAATTCGTCCCTGAAGACCCCCAAATCAATATCTCTTTTTAATGAAGAGAGGCCAAAGCACAGCTTCTTAGCTACCTCACTAGTAGCGATACCAATCAAACACTGTGCAGAGAAAGCCAAATACGCTTTCCTTAGGGAGCACTCTGCCCAGTGGTTCATGAGGTCCTGAAGGCTAGACCCATCCTCAGAGGGTACAAGTGTTCGCCTGGACAATTTGGCGACTGCCATGACAAGCTTAGGTGGTGGACCCAACTGGTCCTCAGCTATTGGGAATAGTGTCTTGAACCTCTTGGATAACACGCAGGTCTTCTCTGGGTGTTTTCACTCGGTGGACATAGCTCTTTTAAGCATGTCGTCCACATTGAAGGCCCTAGGCCCCCTAGAGGCTTCCCCAAGGTGAACATCAAGGTCCCTTGACCCGATGGACTTCCGTAATTTCTGAATTTTCTCCAGAGGAAAAAGTGTTTTTTCTAGATTCATATCTGAATCCTCAGATGAAGAATTAGCTTCCTCTATAATCCTGAATACCTCATCAGATCGTATGACAGAAATGCCATCATATTCCACAGCAAGTCACTGTCCCATATTGGGTTCACAATCCATACTCCCCCCAACAAGCCTTTGGAGTGTGGGAGGAAACTGGAGTACACCCATGCAAACATAGGGAGAACCACAAACTCCCCACAGATGTCGCCCCTGGCAGGATTCAAACCCAGGACTCCAGCGCTGTGAGGCTGCAGTGTCAACCACTGAGCCACTGGGCTGCCCAAGCAGCACTGCATGTATTGAAATTGTAACCATCAGGCAAGGGAATTTCACAGGAGCGACAGTTTAGATGTTTGTGCCTAGACACAGACTTACCTGTTGGACTCATCACCACCAGACGCAGAGGATGAAATCTTACCGCAAGAGTAAATAGCAAGAAAGCCAGAAAAAACCGCAACAGTACAAGTCTGTTGAACTAGAATGCCCAGCATGCACAATCTCTGTCAAACAACAAAGAGGCAGAGGAAAGGAAGCAGCAGACTTATATAGAAGAAATGGAGAGCAAAGACTCTCCCAATACCTGAGATAGGTTACAAAGAAAATAAAAGTCCTTTATTTCTCTTCAGTTTTTTTTTTCTCTCTTTTGGAATAAAACAAGCTACCCGCACAGATTTTATAAAATAAATGGCGGAAGTTAAGATGAAAAAACATTACTTAGTAGCTCACTTGAAGTAGGTTCAAAGATGTCATCACGCATGCAAGCCAGCATACTCTGGACTCCGGCGCCCCCACACATGGGAGCTGGAGAGAAGTAGCAGGAAAAACCCTGCATCGCAATAAAACAAGGAACGCAAGGCTTACATAGCCACAAAGGGTTCAGTGTGGACACTCACCCATTATAAGCAACAGCTGAAAAAAGGCCTTTCACTGCAGCTAAGCAGACTAAGCAGCAGAGGCAGGAAAGACTGACAAAGAGTTTTAACCTTTGAATTTTGTTCCAGCAGGAACCAAAGACAGAAAAGAGTCCTCACAGGAGGATAGACAAAACAAACTCAAACAGGAGAGAGGAGGGGAAAGTTATTCAGAAATCTGAATAACCTCACTCTAGGGAAGGTATAACCTTCCCTCCAACTGTCCCACCAACACAGGACAGAAAAAAACATTCTGGGGGGTTGGTACTTCCTTCCTTATATTAAGGAGGGGGAGGGTTACGGTTAACTATTTGCTGTTCATTAAAAATTCCATTCTGTCCTACCAGCACACAGGGGCAGAAATACCTCAATATTGTGCTGCTGTGGGACATTAGGGAATTCATGTTGCTTTTCAGAAAGTTATAGTAAATCTGTCAGGCCAAGACCCTGCCCTAAGCCATCTTGATCTGTGTCCTCCTCTACCCACTGTTTTAAAAGCTGAAAAAGCAGGGCAGAAAAGGTATAAATGGGGCAGTTATGGCACAAATTGGGGTTGTGCGCCAAAGATGCACAGCTTTTATTTCAGCTTTCTACAATGAACCTAATGGATCCTGTAATCCTATCAATTATAAATGGAAGTCACAATGCATATATGAACTGTCTTACTATTTCATTTTTTTATTTTCTATTTTTTTTATATGCACATGGGGATACCTAACATGTTTGTTTATTTTTGTTTAGGCCCCACATTGTGGAAATGCAGCTTTTTTTGTTGCAGATTTTGCTGAGATTTTTTGAGTCAAAGCCAAGAGTGGATTGAGCAGAAGGTAGAAGTATAAGAACTTCTTAGATATTTCCCATTCCTTTTATAGCCATTCTTGGTTTTGGCTCAAAAAACTGCAGCAAAATCTGCAAGAAAAAGCTGCATTTCTGCAACGTGGGACCTCAACCTAAAAGTGTTTGTTTTTTTTTTTTTTAACTTTTTATTATTTGTTTATTTATTTTTGGGTATTGTAAACTATGTCTGTGTGTTTTTTGTTTTTTTTTACTTTTTACATGTCCCACAAATTCCAACCAGTTTACCACTCATTAGATCATAGATCAGAAGCTATTTGTTTATTTAGCACAGACTGCGCTGCTGTAAAGGAGACCCACACCCTTTGTGTGGATTTCCTCCGGGTACTCTGGTTTCCTCTCACACTCCAAAGATATACTGATAGGGAATTTAGATTGTGAGACCTATATTAGACAGAGACCGGTAATGTCTGTAAAGCGCTGCAGAATATGTTAGCGCTACACAAGTAAGAGAAATAAATAATAAACCCTGATCCAATGTCTTGTGATACCTGCCTCTGTTTGGCAGCCACTGTGCTTCAGTATTTGAATATGGTGGGTAATATGGGCGCCACTAGTATCCCAAGAGCCCTGAACCTGAGCACTCACTATACAGTCAATGAAAAAGTTTGGGCACCCCTATTAATCTTAATCATTTTAGTCTAAATATTTGGGTGTTTGCAACAGCCATTTCAATTTGATATATCTAATAACTGATGGACACAGTAATATTTCAGGATTGAAATGAGGTTTATTGTACTAACAGAAAATGTGCAATATGCATTAAACCAAAATTTGACCGGTGCAAAAGTATGGGCACCCAACAGAAAAGTGACATTAATATTTAGTAGATCCTCCTTTTGCAAAAATAACAGCCTCTAGTCGCTTCCTGTAGCTTTTAATCAGTTCCTGGATCCTGGATGAAGGTATTTTTGACCATTCCTCTTTACAAAACAATTCCAGTTCAGTTAAGTTTGATGGTCGCCGAGCATGGACAGCCCGCTCAAATTATCCCACAGATGTTCAATGATATTCAGGCGGGGACTGGGATGGCCATTCCAGAACATTGTAATTGTTCCTCTGCATGAATGCCTGAGTAGATTTGGAGCTGTGTTTTGGATCATTGTCTTGCTGAAATATCCATCCCCGACGTTACTTCAAATTCGTCACTTATTCTTGTACATATTCTCAAGAACGCTGATACTGAGTTGAATCCATGCGACCCTCAGCTAACAAGATTCCCGGTGCCGGCATGGCCACACAGCCCCAAAGCATGATGGAACCTCCACCAAATTTACAGTGGGTAGCAAGTGTTTTTCTTGGAATGCTGTGTTTTTTAGAGCCAGCAAACGCCTTGATGACCAAACAACTCAATCTGTTCATCAGTCCACAGGACCTTCTTCCAAAATGAAGCTGGCTGTCCAAAGTGCTGCATACCTCAGGCGACTCTGTGTGGCGTGCTTTCAGAAACGGCTCTTCGCATCACTCTCCCATACAGCTTTCCTTGTGCAAAGTGTGCTGTATTGTTGACCGATGCACAGTGACACCACTGCAGCAAGATGATGCTGCAGCTCTTGGAGGTGGCGTGGATTGTCCTTGACTGTTCTCACCATTCTTCTTCTCTGCCTTTCTGATATTTTTCTTGGCCTGCCACTTCTAGGCTTAACAAGAACTGTCCCTGTGGTCCTCCATTTCCTTACTATGTTCCTCACAGTGGAAACTGACAGGTTAAATCTCTGAGACAACTTTTGTATCCTTCCCCTGAACAACTATGTTGAACAATCTTTGTTTTCAGATCATTTGAGAGTTGTTTTGAGGAGACCATGATGCCACTCTTCAGAGGAGATTCAAATAGGAGAACAACTTGCAATTGGCCACCTTAAATACCTTTTCTCATGATTGGATACACCTGGCTATGAAGTTCAAAGCTCAGTGAGGTTAAAAAAACCAATTTTGTGCTTCAGTAAGTCAGTAAAAAGTAGTTAGGAGTATTCAAATCAATAAAAGATAAGGGTACCCAAATTTTGCACCGGTCAAATTTTGGTTTAATGCATATTGCACATTTTCTGTTAGTACAATAAACCTCATTTCAATCCTGAAATATTACTGTGCCATCAGTTATTAGATATATCAAATTGAAATGGCTGTTGCAAACACCCAAATATTTAGAACTAAAAATGATTAAGATTAATAGGGGTGCCCAAACTTTTCATATGACTGTATCTGCCACTTCCGGAGCAGTGGTTCTCAGACATGGCATGTACCACAGAGACCAGCTGGCATACCCCCTGAGGTACACTTACCACAGGTTGAGAGCCACTGGTCTATAGTACACCTCTGGGTTATGCCTCTGCAAGAAAGTTCCAGTGTGTGTGTAAAAGCAACATTTCTGCTTTCATTGTTTTTGCTTTGCTTTCATATTCTTATTCTCAAACTTTTCTAGAAAAGAGTATTCTGTGACCTTGGCCAAGGGGTTTTGGATAATGCTTGGCAAGGCTACAACGCTACCTTACTTGCATATGGCCAGACAGGTTCTGGAAAAAGTTACTCTATGATTGGATATGGAGCAAATCGTGGTATAATTCCAGTTGTCTGTGAAGAGCTGTTCCAAGTTATTGAAAATAAAAAAGATGATACAAAAAGTTTTCAGGTCAGTATATGTGTGTTGGATCTTTAGATTAGGTGTCACATATCTATGATGTTGGCATTTATATGTACAGAAGTAAATACACTTGATAAAACTGGATACACTTAAATGACTTTCATGTCTAAAGCACATGTTGTTTATGGAGAAGACACACTAGAAGCCACTTCTCAACTTATACTGGGAAATATTGACCCAATATACCCCATGACATTTAAATAAATTGTTATAGCCCTGAATTATAGTTAAGTTTCCAAAGACTGTAATACAGAAGTAATGCAATCTATGGAACAAGCAATCTAATGACTGCATATTAAAGCTTCAAGTTTGAAACGCTTATAATAGTATTAAAAAAATTAAATAAAATAAATAATATCACCCCTTTATTCCCATTTCATATATAAAAGCAAATAAAAAAAGAAATATGTTAGGTAATGCCTAAAGAGTCTAAAAATACCTATACCATTAATATATAAAAATGTCTAGCTGAACACTGTAATAGGAAAAGACAAGTCATTTTGGTTTAATGCATATTGCACATTTTCTGTTAGTACAATAAACCTCATTTCAATCCTGAAATATTACTGTGTCCATCAGTTATTAGATATATCAAATTGAAATGGCTGTTGCAAACACCCAAATATTTAGAACTAAAAATGATTAAGATTAATAGGGGTGCCCAAACTTTTTCATATGACTGTATATAAAAGAAATGCATGGAATTTTTTTTTTTCAAAGTTTATACAACAAAACAAAAACTATATAAATTTGGTGTCGACGTGATCATACTGACCTGCAGAATAAAGGTAACATGTCATTCTTACCTCACAGTGAATGCCTTAAAGAGGACCTTTCACATCCTCATGCACATGCGGTTTTATATACCGCTAGAAAGCTGACAGTGCGCTGAATTCGGCTTTCCCGTTATGTGCCCAGGGGCTGGAGATATCGGTGCCGTTAGTTTCGGCACCGATCTCAGCCCACTGTCAGAAGGGCGTTCCTGACAGTCTAAATGGGCTGTGAGGAATGCCCCCCCTGACAATACTTGTCCATAGCCCTGTACTGTCAGAGGGGGCGTTCCTTACCACCCTGCTGTGATGTTGTTATAAGTATTCTGTATGTTCTTTGCTGCTTATTCATTTTTGCTTTTGTCTGCCTAGCAACAGTGAGGTAGTAAAGGAGGAGGAGCTGAGCTAGAAGGAGGGAGGCTAGACAGGAAGCTTTGAAGGGAGTATGGAATAAAGAAGTCTGATCCATAAAAGTCATTATCGCATAGTGGACTTATTCCAGGTGACCTGCATCGTCACTACAACACTACACCTGCAATGATGCTGAGCTGTGAGGAACGCTCCCACATTACAAGTCTATGAACGAGTACTGTCGGGGGGGGCGTTCCTAACAGCCCAGCTAGACTGTCAGGAACGTCCTTTTGACAGTGGGCAGAGATCGGTGCCTAAACTAACGGCACCGATATCTCCAGTTCCTCCTTGTTCTGAATATTATTTAACTTTGAACATATGACATGATTTATTTTAATCTCATCCATAGTATTGTGATAGATTTATGACACTGGCTCATGCTAGATGATAAATCTCATGTATCGTTACACTGTCTAGTTTACCTTTGTACCAGCTATTTGTTGGCCTAGTTTAGTAATTTTGCCACATACTGTTGCACACGATTTAGCATCTGTCGAAGGGCACTTTCACACTACTTTTCTGTCCTTGTACTATCCGTGAAAAAAAAAAATTGAACAGCACACAGACTCATTATAGTCGATGGGGCCATTCACACGTCTAGTTTTTTTTTCATGGCAGGAAACACAATGAGAAAAATCGTGTCATGTGTGAAGTTACAATGGAAATCTATGCAGAAATAAATGTAGTGCCTGGAATAATTTTACATGGATATATGGCTATGACAAGCTCTCCCGGTGGCACCCTGTATACCTTCATCGGAGTGCAGAATCATTTGTAGTTAATTACAATGGAAATCTATGCCAGTTCCTAACTGACATAGAGTTGCATTCTGACACAGGGATGACAGATAGATTTATGAAGAGGCCTCAGCCCCCCTGTGTTCTAAACTTCTTGTCCATTGCAATACACCATTCACTATGTAATACTGTAACTAAGCTTTGAGTTTTGTGGACAAAGCTAACATATACAAAATTTAACAGTGTTATTATGTAATATAATTTTAACCATAGTACGATTCTTGTCTGTGCAGATAACCTTCAGTATGCTGGAAATTTATAATGAACAGGTAACTATGGTTATATATATGCCTGCTAGGTCTTGTTTCTGTTGCAATGAGTTTTATTTTCCAATTTTATTTAGTCTTTTATTTAATTTGTTTAGATATTTTCTCCATACTATTATGTATCCATTAAAGTAGTTTTCTCACCAAAGCAAAATATTACCTATGTACAGGATAGGGGATAAGTAGATCAGTAGTGGTTTGACTGCTGGGACCATTTGTGATCACACAAACATGGGTGTTTTGCTTCCCAGTTATTCATTTGTGTGGCAAAGCTGGTTTTTCCTGCAGCGCTTTTCATAGAAGGTCTGCAGAGGGAAAACTGCAATGTTTACACCACTTGGGGCCCCAGCCTTAGGCTAAGGCCCCACATAGTGAAGCGCAGCAAAAAAAAAATGCTGCAGCAATGCATTATGTTTTTTTACGCAGCATTTTTCATTGTGATTTCACAGAGTTTTCCTCTGCGGACTTTCTGCCCCTATTATACCTATACAGAAAACGCCAGCTTTTCCGCAGGTATAATTGACAAGCTGCAATTTTCAAAAACGCAGATTTTCTACAGAAGATTTTTTCTGCATTGTGTGGATGGGATTAGCCAAAACCCCATCCACTTTGCAGGTACTGTAATATGCTGTGTTTTCCCAACGTGGGGCTTCAGCCTTAAGGTCAGCACAGAGTCACATTATATTATATATCTTTATCCAGAGAAAGACAGAACTGAGACCCCTGAAAAAAGGGCTAAAGCTGCTCATACATATTTGGTAACTGTCGGTGGATCACATTGACAATATGATATATGTAGGGGCCTGCCAACTGTCTGGGGTTAACAAGAACTGTGCACATTGAATTTCACAATGCCCAATACTTTGTTCTGCTGACAGATAAGCTGCTACTACAGATACACACAGCCCAGATGACTGATTTGCTTTAGTCAGTGCAAAGTGTTTGGTCTTCACATACATTCCGTTACTCAAAAAAACAAGAAAATGCAATAAAACTGCTTCTCCTGCCCTGTACTCCTGCTTATGTGTAACCATAATCTGGGATTCTGCTAAAGCACCATGGACCTACATTTATGTGTTGCTGTGAGATGCCCTGCTAGAAATTGACAGAGATCACTAAACTGTGTGCCCTTCAGAGACTTGTAACCACTATGCTTATCTTTTACATTTTTTTTAATATCTTAAAACTGTTCCTAACAACTTGGTTATTATTCAGGTCACAGATTTACTCTCTAAAACAAAGAAGACTGGGGGTTTGAAGGTGCGAGAAGACCAACATCAGGGATTTTATGTTGATGGTCTGAAACGTGTGCCCTGTGAAAGTTATGCACAGATTGAAAAATTGATGGAACAAGGGAAAAAAACAAGAACAACAGCATCGACAAGCATGAATTCAAGCAGCAGTCGCTCTCACATGGTCATCACCATTCATTTTAAACAGGTTATGGCTAATTGTTTATGGTTGCAGAAATGTGTGTGAATGGGGTTTCTGTGGTGAGGGCATTGATTCCTGCAAGCCCCTTTCAGATATATGGGACAATTGCAGAAATTTTTGCAACATAACTGACTTAAATGAACTTATCCCTAAAGTCAGTATTCTGTGTTTAATCCAAGATAAGGGACTCTTATTTGTAACTGCATGTTCACACAGAGAAATTTGGTCCTTATATATAACTATACAAAATATGTGCACTTTGCCCCACTTACAGTATCCCTTTAACACCCGCGATGAAAGGCCACCATTTTTTTCTAAGGTTTTCTCTGGCTTTAGGTAGCTTGTAGGTGTAAGAGCAGATAGGAATGCAGCTATGGAACCAAAAACAAGTAGCAGATAATTTACATGGATTTGATTTCACAGATTTTGTGATAAAGACCATTATTATATGCGTCCATGGTGTCCATGTGAAATATGTCCATATCAGAAAATAGTCCGCGGTGCTGGTGGGTTGGGGGTGGTGTAATAAAATGTGTATGTATATGTGTGTAAATATTGTACTATTTTTTTATATTTTATATTCTACTTTTTCACTTTCTTCCCCTGTGTCTAAAGGAAATTTTGTTTGCCATTCACAGATAATAGTTGGCCAGTAGATTACTATTAGCAATGATCTGTACAGATCATTCCCAGTATGCTTCTCCCCCATCAAAAAAACAATGACAGCATCATGCCATCATGGGTTTCTATGGCAATGGCCCAAATGCAGAAAGGAGGCAAACTGATTCGGGTTCCATTGATGAGCACAGGACTCACTTTAACCAGTCTTTTCAGAGTGTTATGTGCCAGGGAACTGTTAATTTCAGCTCCTTGTGACTTCAAGGAAGGTCAGAGAACACAGTGCACGACATGATAGTTTCTGCTATACTGTAAATGCAACCCACAAGACAGATGTGAACAGAACCTTCAACTGGTATCAGCAAATAAAACTTATAATTTGTTATACAATTTTCCAATACTTTTTCTGAAATAAAACTATAGCTTAGATTGTTTATTTTTAAGGGATAAAACCTGTCCTGTTTTTTTTTATGCTCACTCTGGTGCATAGCTTGTTACAAGAAAGCCATTCTGCGCAGTAACAAGGGACATGACAAGGAAAGGGATACTTCTGGGCCCCAGTGCAAAATCTTTAACAGGTTCCCTGAACTACCATGTTCCATTTATGATACCAACTACTTTTAGTGTGACAGATGTGGCTTTGGGCCCTTCATGCAACTGCTTCCTCTGCTCATCCTATAGCTATATCATTTCCAGAACAGATTTGTATAATGCTGAAAGTAGAAGATGAAGGTTCTTATTCAAGGACAGTTAAAAGAAAACTACAAGGAACAGAATATAATGAACAATTTTATCCCTTTCAGTTACACAATGAATTGACTTCATTTGTTGAATTCTTTGGTTAATACGTTAAGGACGTGACCTACTTAAAGGGGTATTCCCATGACCATAACCATTTTTAAATTTGTAGATAATTAAAAGTGAAACATTTTTGCAAATATAAGTAATTAAACATTTTTCAGAGTTTTATAGATTTTCTCTAAATATCTTGTGGTCACGAGTTGTTGTATTGATCGGTTGCCAGTGGATACGACCATGAATGCAGGAACTTTCTAAGGTCAGAAAGTCAGTCTTGATTTGCCTTATTGTGGCTGAGATATACTCTCATATATGTAGTGTCCCTGCCTGATAAACTAGCTACAATAAGAAAATCATGGCTGCATTCCTGACCATAGAAAGTTTCTGCATATGTGGTCGTATCCATTGGCAACTGATTAAGACAAGAGACTGTCACCACTAACATAGTTAGAGAAAATCTTTAAAACGCTGCAGAATTTTTAGCTACTTATATTTGCAAAAATCTTTAACTTTGTATTATCTACAAATATTAAATAATATTATTATGTTCATGAGAATACCCCTTTAAGGATGCCAGTTTTTTTTTTTTGTTTTCTTCTGTTGTCACATTCTAAAAGCCATAACTTTTTCATTTTAAAGGGTAGGCCATAAAAAAAATAAATCCATGACAACCTCTTTAAGCTCTGCTAAATGCATTCATTTTACATTTAAACAGTTTTAACAATGAAAATAGTTAATTGAATCATAAAAACTTAATGTCTCCAGCTTTAGCCTATGTTGCCCTTAGATTGGAGAGCAGAAGAGACCTGATGACCAAATTCAATTATTTTTAGGTAATACTGTAAGTGAGGTTCTATGCACATCTATATTGAGCTTCTGTCACAGAATCTGTCAAAGATGCAAGAAAAAAAATTGTATAGAATGTGTTGGCAGCGGATTAATCTTTGACTGTCCAGGCGTTCAACAGTAAACAGATATTTATTGAGGAACAAGAATAATACACTGTATTCTGTAACTTATGATCTCAGCTACTTGTCTGTGAGCTCCATGTGCTCTGCTCTATGCTGTAACTACAAAAAAAACAGAGAGGAACTTCCTGGTTTTGTTACTCTAGCCCCCACATTTTTAACAGAGCTTTATTAACAACTTAACACTATGCCTAGAGACAGAAGCTTATGCAGTAATGAACGTATAAACAGTAGTTGTTGCAATACAGGCAATAATAAACATTATTCCAACACCCCCACTCAACAACTACTTATCTAGTTAGTCCCATTGAGGTTCTGAACTCTTCGAACTTGGTTCTTGGCAATGGCTTTGTCATAATATCAGCCAACATCTTGTCAGTTTCGCAATAAACAAATTCGATGATACCACGTTCTATCAAATCATGCAGGTGGTGATGTTTAACGTTGATGTGCTTGGTTCTTGCATTGATCTTTTCACTGCTTGCAATTTTAATGCATCCTTGGTTATCTTGGTTCTATAATATATCAGAACAATGGAAATAATAATGGAAATGTGAATACAGCCTAAACTGCTAAATGGAATATTGTAACATATATTTTGAACTCTGAATTTTGCAGTTCCAAGTGTATGACGTGAAAATGTTGGCTTATTATGTTAAATGATAGGAGAGCTTCGTAAACTTTATCACCAGGTAATTTATTCACATTATTTGTTTTCCTTAGATTTTCTTAGATGATGATATCACTAAACAGTCAGTCATAAACTTGGTGGATCTTGCTGGCAGTGAGAGACAAAAGTCATCTGGTTCTGAAGGAGACCGCTTAAGAGAAGGAGCTTGTGTTAATCTCAGTTTAACTACCCTGGGCAATGTAATCAGGTACAGTGCTTGGTAATAGTGAGATGTGTCTGAAAAAAAAAAAAAAAACTCTAAACAAAGAAAATTCACCCAAAAATGTAACCCCTCCCCTGACATTCGCTGTAATAGGACAGCAGATGTTGAATCTTTAAATATGGCGCTTGCTCAGGAAGACTACAGCATGTGAGGGGTTCAGCAGACATTCATTTTTGCTTTAATTTAATGAACTCCTCCCATGCAGCAAGACTGGTGGAGTTGTTCGGTTGATATGGCAGCCAGAGCCTTCTGAAGGGTTCCAGGCAGTGGCGTAACTAGGAATGGCTGGGCCCCAAGGCGAACATTTGACATGGCCCCCCCTGAACCGCCGCCCCCAACTCCCCCGCACAAACCACTGCCCCCAACCCCCCCCCTCCGCATAAACCGCATTCCTGCACACACTATTATGCGTCATAGTGGCCCCTGCACACAGTATTATGCCCCATAGTGGCCCCTGCACACAGTATTATGCCCCATAGTGGCCCCTGCACACGGTATTATGTCCCATAGCGACCCCTGCGAACTGTATTATGCCCCATAGTGACCCTTGCACACAGTATCATGCCCCATAGTGGACCACGCATGAACGATTATTATTTTCAGACCCCAGAGTATAATGATCGGAGACCCAGGGGAGGATAGAAACATAAAAAACAATGCTTCTTACCTCTCCCTGGCTCCGTTGCACTCCTGTGCGCTACTTCGGCCATCTTCAATGTTGGACCAGATCTCGCGTCAGTGAGGTCGGCGTCGCGACGCATAATGACGTCAGCTGACGTCTGGGACGTCACCAAACAGGCCCGAATCCTGCGGAGCATAGGAGAGGTGAGTTACAGTGTTTTTTTATGTTCCCTCACCTCCCCTGGGCCCCCGATCGTTATACTCAGGGGTCTCAAAAGACCCCAGAGTATAACGATAGCAGTGTTTGTGGGGTTCGCGGTAGTGGCTGCCACAGGGCTCCGGGTCCCGGGCCCCATAATGTTCCAGGCCCTGTGGCAGCTGCTACCCCGATATTTACGCCCCTGGTTCCAGACTTGATATATCAATATCACTATTGAGGCCTTCCTCTGATTTTGCCATAGATTGCAGTACAGTAGTATTGCAGTCTATGGTATAAAAGAACTATTGATCACAGGTTCAAGCACCCCAAGGGTGCTAAAAAAAAGATAAAGTTGAAAAGTTTGTTTGTTTGTTTGTTTTAATTAAAAACAGATTGATATATAAAATTTCCTATGAAAAGAGTCAGTATAACCTTTCAATTATCCATAGAAATCTTTACTACCTCTATGTTGAGAAGTCAAGAAGGAGTCTTATCAATGATTGACAGCCTCCCATCTCCATCTATGACATACAGAGATAGCTCTCAAAGGGAACCTGTCACATCGATAATCCAGTTCAGTCTGCAGGCAACATATTATAAAGCAGGAGAAGATGAACAGATTGATATATAATTTAGTGGGAAAATAATCAGTATTACCTGTCATTCTGTGAAATCTTACCTCTTTCTATGTTGAAAAGTCAAGGAGGCGGTCCTATCAGTGGTAAACACCTATCTGTCAATAGATTAGACCCACCTCCTTGACTTCTCAACATAACATGGGGTAAATATTTCAAAAAATAAATTACAAGGTACACGGAATCTTTTCCCTTAAAATTATTGTTAATCTGCTCAACTCCTTGTGCTCTATAACATGCTGCCTGCAGATTGAACTGCATTTTCCATGTGACAGGTTCCCCTTCAAATTCTTCCCTTTTACTTAGAGCTCCTTCAATTTTTTCCCCAGCCAAAAAAGGGGGTAGATCAGCAGATTAACCCCAGTGTTCTCTGTAGGATTTCTACAAGACAATTTATTTCAGTAACATGCAGAAAATCCTAGTAAGGTCACCCCCTCTCTACTTCTATCATTCATTTCTAGATTAAGTTTTCCATAGAGTAAGCCTAACGTCCAACTCCCGCATCTGTGTAGCAATATAAGGAAGGTAATTTATTTACAGATCATAGCTTAGCTTAGTTACTAAGAACAATAAGGAATTAAGTTGTCTTGCCCTCCCAAATGCATAAATAAGTTAGTTGAAAAACCATACCTCCCAACTGTCCCGGATTCAGTGAGACAGTCCTGGATTCTGGGTCCTGTCCAGCTGTCCCACGGTATGTCCCGGTTTCGCTCCCTTTTTCACCATTTTGCCCCTGTCTTTGCTCTGGGAGCTGTAGGCGCGATGTGATGACATCACTTATATTGCACCTGCAGCTCCCTGAAGTCACCATAACCAGAGACAGGGAAGAACAGCAGGGGAACGAGGAGAGGTTGCCCCCACATAATATTGTGGGGGAAACTGTAGGGCCAGCTGGAGAGGAACTATATACAGTGGGGAAAAAAGTATTTAGTCAGCCACCAATTGTGCAAGTTCTCCCACATAAAAAGGTGAGAGAGGCTTATAATTGACATCATAGGTAGACCTCAACTATGAGAGACAAAATGAGAGAACAAATCCAGAAAATCACATTGTCTGATTTTTTAAGAATTTATTTGCAAATTATGGTGGAAAATAAGTATTTGGTCAATAACAAAAGTTCATCTCAATACTTTGTTATATATCCCTTGTTGGCAATAACAGAGGTCAAATGTTTTCTGTAAGTCTTCACAAGGTTGGCACACAGTGTTGCTGGTATGTTGGCCCATTCCTCCATGCAGATCTCCTCTAAAGCAGTGATGTTTTGGGGCTGTCGCTGGGCAACACGGACTTTCAACTCCGTCCAAAGGTTTTCTATGGGGTTGAGATCTGGAGACTGGCTAGGCCACTCCAGGACCTTGAAATGCTTCTTAAGAAGCCACTCCTTCGTTGCTCTGGCGGTGTGCTTGGGATCATTGTCATACTGAAAGACCCAGTCACGTTTCATCTTCAATGCCCATGCAGATGGAAGGAGGTTTGCACTCAAAATCTCACGATACATGGCCCCATTCATTCTTTAATGTACATGGATCAGTCGTCCTGGTCCCTTTGCAGAGAAACAGCCCCAAAACATGATGTTGCCATCCCCATGCTTCACAGTAGGTATGGTGTTCTTTGGATGCAACTCAGCATTCACTCTCCTCCAAACACGATGAGTTGTGTTTCTACCAAACAGTTCTACTTTGGTTTCATCTGACCATATGACATTCTCCCAATACTCTTCTGGAACATCCAAATGCTCTCTAGCAAACTTCAGACGGGCCCGGATATGTACTGGCTTAAGCAGGGGGACACGTCTGACACTGCAGGATCTGAGTCCCTGGCGGCATAGTGTGCTACTGACTGTAGCCTTTGTTATGTTATTCCCAGCTTTCTGCAGGTCATTCACTAGGTCCCCCCGTGTGGTTCTGGGATTTTTGCTCACCGTTTTTGTGATCATTTTGACCCCACGGGGTGAGATCTTGCGTGGAGCCCCTGATCGAGGGAGATTATCAGTGGTCTTGTATGTCTTCCATTTTCTAATTATTGCTCCCACAGTTGATTTCTTCACACCAAGCTGCTTGCCTATTGCAGATTCAGTCTTCCCAGCCTGGTGCAGGTCTACAATTTTGTTTCTGGTGTCCTTCTATAGCTCTTTGGTCTTCACCATAGTGGAGTTTGGAGTGTGACTGTTTGAGGTTGTGGACAGGTGTCTTTTATACTGATAACAATTTCAAACAGGTGCCATTACTACAGGTAATGAGTGGAGGACAGAGGGGGCTGTTAAAGAAGAAGTTACAGGTCTGTTAGAGCCAGAAATCTTGCTTGTTTGTAGGAGACCAAATACTTATTTTCCACCATAATTTGCAAATAAATTCTTAAAAAATCAGACAATGTGATTTTCTGGATTTGTTTTCTCATTTTGTCTCTCATAGTTGAGGCCTACCTATGATGACAATTACAGGCCTCTCTCATCTTTTTAAGTGGGAGAACTTGCACAATTGGTGGCTGACTAAATACTTTTTTCCCCCACTGTATACTGTATGGGCAACTGGAGGGGGGGGGGGGCAATAAACTGTGAGAGCAGATGGAGGGAGGACATTAAACTATAGGAGTAGCTGGAGGGAGGACATTATACTGTGGGGGAAGCTGAAGGGGGACAATAAACTGGAGGCAACTGGAGGGGTACATTAAACTGTGGGTGCACCAGGAGAGGGACTTTATACTGTGAGGGCAATTACAGGGGGACATTATAATGTGGGGGACATATCATGTTAGAGTGACTGTAGGGGCATTATAGTGTGTAAGGCCACAAAGAGAAATGAAAGGGGAATGGCCATAGTCAAAGTAGAAGTGGGTGGGGCTAATTAGCCGCAGTGCACACAACATGCTGCATATTCTATCCCTCTTTCTGTCCTTTGAAAGTTGGGAGGTATGGAATAACCCAGAGGCTCACACAACACAAACCTTGAAACAAATCTCCTTACTAATATCACTTGCCATGTCTTTTTTTTTATTTTTAGTGCACTTGCTGAGGCTGCAATGGGTAAGAAGGTTCTACATATTCCATATAGAGATTCTGTCCTGACCAAACTTCTGCAATCTGCCTTGGGAGGAAATAGCAGGACTGTTATGGTACAGTATAAATATGTGTTCACACAAGGCTATTAAAATGGACAGTTTTCCATACAGAAAGATAGTAATACAGAAATAGAAACTACATAAAAGTATTGATTGGGGCATCTATAACAGTTACTTCAGACAGTGGGATAACACTATTTAAAGAGGCATCCAGAACATATTTTTATTTGTTAATATTGCCGCTACTGGTATTATAAACATAACCTGTTATGTTAGCCTGTATACAAGTCCCCTGACTGACGTCACCAATGATGTCCAATTTATGTAAGGTGACTGCTGCAGCCAATCACACGCCTCAGTCAGGGGACATCTGACACACGCCTATGATTGGTTGCAGTGGTCATCTGACACAAACAGCTAGGGGACTTGTATACAGACCTACAGAGCTGCTGCCCAGAGCGGTGAATACTTGCTTGTTACATTTATCTCCCCTGTAACAGTAATGTTAAAGATATGAAATGGACAACCCCTTTAATCTTTAAATAGAGTATATTATGTATATTACAAATGTCCATTGTTCTGTAATTGCATATAGAAGTTTTAGTAATCAGAATGAAGTGTGTAATGTAACATCCTCAAATGTTGAAAAAACAATAATAATATAAATCAAATCTATTTTTTATATGGGTCTGGATTTTTGTATAAAATATCTGTAAATTAGATTCCTAAATGAATGAATCATCTTTTATAATAGTGATTGAAAGACAAAAAGAATAGCTGCCAATAACAGGACACTAGTACTATAAATTGCATATGAGGGGCATACAGTGATGGCCAAAAGTATTGGCACCCCTGCAATTCTGTCAGATAATACTCAATTTCTTCCAGAAAATGATTGCAATCACAAATGCTTTGGTAATAATATCTTCATTTAATTTGTCTTCAATGGAAAACCACAAAAAGAATTGTCAAAAAGCCAAATTGGATATAATTCCACACCAAACATAAAAAAGGGGGTGGACAAAAGTATTGGCACCCTTTGAAAAATCATGTCATGCTTCTCTAATTTGTGTAATTAACAGCACCTGTTACTTACCTGTGGCACATAACAGGTGGTGACAATAACTAAATCACACTTGCAGCCAGTTGAAATGGATTAAAGTTGACTCAACCTCTGTCCTATGTCCTTGTGTGTACCACATTGAGCTTGGAGAAAAGAAAGAAGACCAAAGAACTGTCTGAGGACTTGAGAAGCAAAATTGTGAGGAAGCATGAGCAATCTCAAGGCTACAAGTCCATCTCCAAAGACCTGAATGTTCCTGTGTCTACCGTGCGCAGTGTCATCAAGAAGTTTAAAGCCCATGGCACTGTGGCTAACCTCCCTAGATGTGGACGGAAAAGAAAAATTGACGAGAGATTTCAACGAAAGATTGTGCGGATGGTGGCTAAAGAACCTCGACTAACATCCAAACAAGTTCTAGCTGCCCTGCAGTCCGAGGGTACAACAGTGTCAACCCGTACTATCCGTCGGCGTCTGAATGAAAAGGGACTCTATGGTAGGATACCCAGGAAGACCCCACTTCTGACCCAGAGACATAAAAAAGCCAGGCTGGAGTTTGCCAAAACTTACCTGAGAAAGCCAAAAACTTTTTGGAAGAATGTTCTCTGGTCAGATGAGACAAAAGTAGAGCTTTTGGGAAAAGGCATCAACATAGAGTTTACAGGAAAAAAAAAGAGGCCTTCAAAGAAAAGAACACGGTCCCTACAGTCAAACATGGCGGAGGTTCCCTGATGTTTTAGGGTTGCTTTGCTGCCTCTGGCACTGGACTGCTTGACCGTGTGCATGGCATTATGAAGTCTGAAGACTACCAACAAATTTTGCAGCATAATGTAGGGCCCAGTGTGAGAAAGCTGGGTCTCCCTCAGAGGTCATGGGTCTTCCAGCAGGACAATGACCCAAAACACACTTCAAAAAGCACTAGAAAATGGTTTGAGAGAAAGCACTGGAGACTTCTAAAGTGGCCATCAATGAGTCCAGACCTGAATCCCATAGAACACCTGTGAAGAGATCTCAAAATGGCAGTTTGGAGAAGGTACCCTTCAAATCTCAGGGACCTGGAGAAATTTGCCAAAGAAGAATGGTCTAAAATTCCAGCAGAGCATTATAAGAAACTCATTGATGGTTACCGGAAGCGGTTGTTCGCAGTTATTTTGTCTAAAGGTTGTGCTACCAAGTATTAGGCTGAGGGTGCAAATACTTTTGTCCGGCCCATTTTTGGAGTTTTGTGTAAAATGATCAATGATTTGACTTTTTTTTCATTCTCTTTTGTGTTTTTTCATTGCAAGCAAAATAAATGAAGATATTATTACCAAAGCATTTGTGATTGCAATCATTTTCTGGAAGAAATTGAGTATTATCTGACAGAATTGCAGGGGTGCCAATACTTTTGGCCATCACTGTATGTATTATAGTAGGGGACTCTGCTACAGGTTTGGAATTGAGGGCCATGAATTTAAGTCCTTGACAGTATTCCTTTTTTACATTTTTGTTATCTCCTCCAGTCTTGAATAAGCCATAGATTTTTTACTTTTCCATCAGCATAGCCATATGAGGGCTTGTATTTTGCAAGACAAATTATACTTCTAACTGCACCATTTTATTCAGTGTATTTGGGGATGAAGCAGTGAAAAAAAAAATAGACGATTCAGACATTTTGATTTTTTTCCCATGGAAGATAACGTCACTGGGTTAAAGACTAAGCCTAGATTCATATTTCACCTTTGAAACTTGGTTTGTGTTCTCGACGGATTTAATAGCTTGAATGCCATGCTGGAAGAGGGACCCCTATCATAATAGTTATGTGTATGCTGCTAGGAGTCACTGCCCCCAAGCGGCCTACTAGGAATCCAGCCTAGCGCTTAGCGTTTTTTAGGCCGGGGCCCCATGTGGCGAAAGAAATGCGGCATTTTACAGTCACAGCAAAGTGGATAGGGTTCTAGTGAATCTCATCCCCACTTTGCGGTAAAAAACACGCTGCATGTCAATTATACCTACGGAAATGCCGGCAGTTTCCCTATAGGTATAATTGAAGCAGAAAGTCCTCTGAGGAAACTTCTGCAAACTTTCTGTCCAAAGCGCTGCGAGAACCGTGATGGGCAAAGAGGAAAAAACCTTAAGAAATTGAAGAAAACAAAATTGGCAAGGAAAAAACACTATGTATGTAAGGTTATTCACAATTTTGTACTCAATGACCTGTAACACCTGGCCTCAGCATTTTTGGTAGTTTTAACGCAGTTAAAAATGACAAAAAAATAGTAACTCTTCTGAGAAAAGAGATGGGTCCTATCGCCTATGTTTCTGTTTCTTAGATTGCTGCAGTGAGTCCAGCTGATGTATGCTATGAAGAGACTTTGTCTACACTCAGATATGCTGAAAGGTACTACTCAGCTTTATACATGGCTCTAAAAGTATGAATAAGAGGAGCATAATATTACTTCATGAGAGTATATTACTTACCTACATTAGGACAAAGAAAATAAAAAACAGAGCGGTTATTAATGCAAGTCCCACAGAGCGTCTTATTAAAGAACTCAAGGCAGAAAATAATAAACTGTTGTCTCGACTGGCAGGACTTGGGAGCTCAGGAAAGAAGGTGGAACAAGAAACAAGTAAGATGGAAATCTGTGAAACTAGTTCTGCTGGGAATTAGGTTTTCTAGTTTATACATATAGTCTTGTTTCATGTTGCACAATTTGGGAAAGTGAGAATGTGAAGACCACTGACAACCTTAAGTGGTATATTTAATATGTCTTTATATAATTTTGGAATCGCAGAAGAACTTCGACGATTGTTTGCAGAAAATGAACTGCGGATCCAAGCAATGCAGTCAGCTTGGGAACATCAGCTACAAGAGGCCAGGAAAGAATGGGAGCAACAGTTTGCTGCAATAACACAGGTGAACAGAGAGCGCTGACATGTCCTTACAATACATCTGCATTAAAAATAATAATGCTATAATTCAGGCTGGAACGAAAGGTACTCAGACTGTCACTAGGTGCCTGAGGTGTCATTCAGGAGACTCACAAGAAAAAAACATTAAGGCTAAGGCCCCACGTGGCATCCCGCAGCAAAAAAGCGCTGCGGGAAAAACCGTGGCAGCAACACATTGCGGTTCTTCCCGCAGCACTTTGGGCAGTAAGTTTGCAGAGGTTTCTTCTGCAGACATTCTGCTTCAATTATACCTATATGGAAACCGCCGGTGTTTCCGTAGGTATAATTGACATGCTGCAATTTCCAAAACCGCAACGGTTATGTTAATCGCTGCGTGTCCGCAGCTTGTTTCTTTAACGCAAAGTGGGGATGGGATTGTTTTTTTTTTTCACCACATGGGGCCCCGGTCTAAGGTTACGTTCAGACGTAGGAACATAAAGAGGAATTTCTCCTCATTTTCTGTCACTGTATTTGGCCACAGTCTATCCGCGCCAGGATGACGATGCAGGGCATTGGCATTCTGTCACGGCTTTCCGCTGCTTATTACATTTTCGCTGCTGGTACGTTTTACGGGTGAACGTAGCCTAACTATCACTTTGCCTTTCTCTAAATTGTATGCCGGATTTTAGCGGCATTTTAACATGGCATGACACAGCTGTACTTACATGCACTGAATGGCCACTTTATTACAGACGCTTGCTTTTTCAGTATTGTAATTCCCTGTAGGGAATTAGTAGTCACGTGACTCTGGAGTGCAGCATAAAATAAAAAAGTGAGCAGTTTAGTTTTTTTGTGGATCAGTTTCAGTGTTGATTCACATTAGAATTGGATAAATATGAGAGACTCAAATGTGGCTTGATAATTGGTTCTACCCTAGCACCAGAAAACTGGCATACTTCTTTCAGTAAATTCCGCCACAGCGGCAAAGTGTTTGTAAATTGGAATATGTTTGTTTCCAGGAGAGACGAATGATGCAATCGTTTCCTTATCTCCTGAATATTAATGAAGATCCACAGCTATCTGGAGTTCTTAAGCACTTTATACAAGAAGGTACAGTGCTTCCTATTATCAGTATAGGATACTTTTCAACTAGACTTCTAAGGATGTATTCATATGCAACATATTTGTTACAGAAATTTCTGTCATTAAAATTTTCTTCCTGTACAACAGTGTGGGGTTGTTTTGTAGCATATGCATGGATTTTCTGCATGCTGCATATAGATTTCAGTCACATAAATTTCTGCAACAAATCTGTTGTATGTGTATATACCCTTAAAGGGGATGTCCTATATTAGTAATAAATCAACCACAAGCAGGGAATGTCTTAAAATAACAAACCAAGTGGTAGTTTAACCTCTGAGACCAGTGTTTGGCATCAAACACAATACACTGAAAGTAGGCATCATTATAAATCATATCATAGGAATAAGGGCCATATTTACCTGCTGTTAGGTGAAGCAGGATGTAGACAGACCTCAGATTACTGATGAACATCCACTAACAAACCTACAGTCCATGAGGGGAATGGATGCCAAGCATGACAAATGTACATGGATTAAATAAGGTGCCAGAAACATGATGTCTGGTGCACAATGCTGGTTTACAGCCTATTAGTAACACCCATACTTTTAAGTGGACTATCCAGGACCTGTATATGTACACCCCACAAGCACCAGCAACCCATTTTCCTTTAACCAACATAGCAAATACTGGCTGTATTCTGCAAATAACCATGAGGTATTAGTAAATATTTTAGCCAGAGTACACAAGCTTGCAACCTATGTCAAGGGTCCTGTCAACAAACACAGAGACCAGAGGTATAACTTGAAGCTCCTGGGCACTAAATAATGGGACCCTTATCTCCCTTGCATCATTTAGAATACTGGTATATTTTATGTGGCAGAAGGATCTTTGGGGCCCCTTCAAGGTCCATGGCCCAGTAGAAATTGCTACTATTGTCCACCCTATAAAGTCGTGCATGCAGGACTTTATCTCCCGTTACAAAGGTAAACAAACATAACGGAAGCTAACTTCCGTCATATTGTTTACATTGGTATCAATGGGAAAGGACACAGAATCAGACTGTGACTGTTTTCTGCGATAGTTTAATGTCCATTGTTGTCATCCTTTGATGGAAGACAGCAACTGACATTAACAATGGTAGTGTGAATGCTCCCTAAGACATGATAATGTATATTGGTATTCATAGTCTTTCTATTTCAGGAACATCTGATGTTGGGCAGACAGCTTCTAATGAAGTAACATTGAGAGGTCTAGGGTATGTGATGAAAAATTCATGTTTATGAAGTTTGAGCTAATTCCTTTCCCTTACTTATTTCTATACAGTGTGTTTTTTTTACACAGAATTTTACCAAAACATGCTACTTTGATCAATATTGATAACAAGGTGCTGGTAAAGCCACATGGCAAGGCTAAAGTGATTGTGAATGGTGTGCCCATTTTTACAAATACTAAACTACAACATCTGGTAAGTTTGGGTGTAAGTGTTATCTTTCACTCCCGTAGTATAACACTTGAGATGTATAAGACTTTTTTTTCCTTTTTTAATAGATTGACACATTACCATTAGAGAGTTCACATACAAAAACTTACTGGTGGGTGGAAATTTAGACTGATATAGGGCAGGTCTTTCTCCCAGTTATAAGTTTGCATGCTTAAAAGATGACTTTTATATGAATAATAGGCAGGGTGAGACTGACAAACTAGAGTACCAGCAAAAACTTAGGTAGGCCAAGGTTCTGGAACCATAATGTGCCCAAATATGAAGCAGAAGACAATTAGTTTATTGATGATGTGTCCTGTGAGAGTGCCACACAATGGGGGGAATTTATCATTCCATCTACACCAGAACATGTGCCTTGCCCGCAACCATCTGTAGGGATTTACTAAAACTCCTACCTGGCATACATTTCCATTCTGGCGCTGGGACCTCTGGCAGATTTATGAAGAAGCCGCAGCCTCTTTATAAATCTCTCAGTGTCTGCGCTAATCGGGAAAGTGGTTTTCCCATCTCCCTCTTTCATCAGCTTTGCCTGCTGTCTCTTCTTCTCACTTCCTGTATTCTTCCCTGTGGGTGGGCTTTGACTGTTTGATGGACAGGCTGTATGAAGTACCTCAGTAGATATAGAAATTGCCTTTACCATGAGAAATTATATATTATCATTACGAGAAATCTAATGTAAATGCAGATCAAATAATATGCACAGTAAGTGTATATTACATTACACCGGATTGCAGAGAAAAAAAAACTTTCATGCTGCAGATGAGAGAATGAATTTGCAGTAAACTCAATGTTCTCTTTGTGTTTACATATAGAGATTTCACACTGTCCGAGCCTTTATCACCAAACTGCAATTAGGTGACCTGATTTTCCTGACAGCAGAGTAGCAAGAGAACTCTGCCCACCCAGAGAGCAGTGAGTCATCCTGCAACCTGTTATATCAGATACAGGACGGGGACCAAGGAAACAATGTGTAAACAATAGTATACACATAGTATTCATAGCTGGCAAATGAAGCAGCATTGCTAAAGCAATGTATTTAAGAAAACGCTTGAATTTACATAAGCTAGCAGTATAGATAGGATTCCTGAGATGGTAATACCCCTTTAACAATGGCAAACGATACAACAACCTTAATAAAGTTGACACAATATCTGCTGTAACATTGTGGCCACGCTGAAGGCCAGGGTCAGGATGTCTCTACTTAAGTGAAACAGTAATTGGTTATGCACTATTTCAGGCCACTGAAATCAGGGTAACCACTAAAACTGCACGGCCAGTAGCAAGTATAAGCCCATATCTCAGTGTTTCACTTAAGTGAGAGCAACAATGGCCTTGGCCTGGAGTGGAGCTACAGTACCGCAGACCACACCATCTGCAGCACGCTTATTGTGAGTAACCACATATAATTAAAAGACCATTATGTTCAGTGTAGATGTAGCAAACAAACATCAGCACATGTATATACTGTAGTCCATACACTTCTTTATTCATTCCTTCCCAACAATGTTACAGTGAATTGTAATTCAAATCAATAATCTCCTTTTTCTGCTAAGGATCGTATAATACTGGGGTCAAATAGTGCATATCTGTATATTGGATTTCCTGATGAACGTGGATGTGATGACATCAGCAAGTTTGACTATGACTTTTTCCAGTCTGAACTGGCAGCAGCTGAAGGCTTCAGTGTAGATAAACTTGGTATGTTCACCTTATCTGCCAATGTTTATGGTAATTGTAGAAAGTACAATTGCCTTGTTATCTGAGCATTATCTATTAGCATTGTGTGAGAAAGTGAAGGGTGTGGTTTGGGAGAACAGGTATTTTCCAGCCAGGTAGTTAAGGGGTGTGTGGCTGAAGCCCACAGCAGGGAGGTCAGCTGACTAAGGCCTGATATAGGTTGTGTGTCAGAACTAGGAGGTGTGGCACTACACTGAGGAAAGTGATGTATTATCTGAACCTGCAAACAAGGTAACTCTGTGCCACTTCTGTTTGAATAACCAGAGCGGGAGTCTGGCAGCCAGGCTCTTGTATAGAGAGGGAACATTTGTGTATTAGTTAGTTCTCAACCGAGAAGGTTTTTTTTTTTGTTTGTGCCTTTGTAAAGGCAAACTGTGTATGTACCTGAAACTAAATAAACACCAGACTTGAGTGTGATCCAGCCTCTGTGTCCCTGTTTCCTGCACTGCTACCAAGCATCTACCTGAGCGGTTCCCCACAATTATCAAATTAGTTCAATCACTTGCATTTCTGCAATCCCCATTCAGATGAATAGGACAGTCGCAGAAGTCGTCGCACTAAATCTTCCATGTGTGAACAACAGGAAAATGTAATATTAAAGGTTTTTCTTTGGTCCACAGTTTTTATACTTATGACATTTCTTCAGGATAGGTCAATAAGTAAACAAATGTAGAGTAACTAATCGTACTCAAATATACTATCAAAGAGAAAAAAACAAACTAGCACTAATACCTAAAATATAACCTTTAATAATCTGATTAAAAAGTGTACAATGCACTACAAAAAAAATGACGTCTGTAGTGTTGCTGCATGTGGCATTAAGCAGACAACAGCACATAAGTAGCTTTCACAATGTCCATAAAGTCTCTGTTTGAAAAACAGCTAAACTAAGTGCTCAATAATCAGCAGCATGTGAGAGGTTTTATCACAATGTCAATATAGCCCCTGTTTGAATAGATCTATCTTAAGAGGCTTAACAAAATGTAAACACAGCCCCTGTTTGTATAAAGCTATCCTCTAAGAGGTTTATAACAATGTCCACACAGCCCCTGTTTGTATATAGCTATCCTCTAAGAGGCTTATCTCAATATCAACACAGCCCCTGTTTGGCTCTCTTAGTACCAGTGTCCACCATCAGGACACTGGGAACTGCAGTTATTACTGCAAATTATCTCAGTAAGCTTGATATTATCTATATCTTTACCTTCTCCTGATGAACCCTGCTTATCTCTGGGGGAAACGCGTTGAGGATAGTTTTATACAAATAGGGGCTCTGTTTACATTGTTAAAGCCTCTTAGAGGATAGCTTTATACAAACAGGGGCTGTGTTGATATTGAGATAAGCCTCTTAGAGGATAGCTATATACAAACAGGGGCTGTGTGGACATTGTTATAAACCTCTTAGAGGATAGCTTTATACAAACAGGGGCTGTGTTTACATTTTGTTAAGCCTCTTAAGATAGATCTATTCAAACAGGGGCTCTATTGACGTTGTGATAAAGCCTCTCACATGCTGCTGATTATTGAGCACTTAGTTTAGCTGTTTTTCAAACAGAGGCTTTATGGACATTGTGAAAGCTACTTATGTGCTGTTGTCTGCTTAATGCCACATGCAGCAACACTACAGACGTCATTTTTTTTTTGTAGTGCATTGTACACTTTTTAATCAGATTATTAAAGGTTATATTTTAGGTATTAGTGCTAGGATAGGTCAATAGTATCAGATCAGTGGGTGTCTAACACATGGACCCCGCATGGATCAGTCTTTCCAGGCAGCCTCCAGTAATGGAACCTATACCAGGGCTGAAGATTGAAGGAGAAGGTTCCATCCCCTGTATAGAAACTTCCAGAGTACTGCAGTTGTGTTCCCATTCACATGAGGACAGATCATTAGTATCAAAATTTGTCCAGGGACCAGAAAACCCTTTTAACTGGTAATTGGTGGACATTTGGATGACTACCAGTATTCAATCTAATCAGTTAATTCCTATGGTCATTTTATTACATAAATCTCATCAAATAATATATTTTACCACACAGGTGCTATGCACAATAAAGATGGCAAACCTGATCCAAGTGTGCTGGCAGTCTTCCATGACTATATTAAATTGATGCCTCTGGTTGCTGAAGCAAATCAGATGAGTGAAGAACTTATGAAGGTAAGACAAGCTGTTGCTTAGCCCCTTAAGTAAACAGTCTAGTTTAGACCTTAAAGGGTACCTGAAATCTCTGTAGGGTCTTGCTGGGCAGTCTGTTCTATGACTGTTTATACATTTCATGCATCAGTTTTTCTGCTGCTAATATCCCTATTATGGTTGCAGCAAATTTAACATTTTTCTCTCGGGCAGGGAATTTGTACAATAAGGAGCAGTCTGCCCCTTTCCCTATCCATTACTGATACGGATCTGCCATGAGTAACTAGAAAGTAGCAAACAAATCGCTAAGAAAAGTCCAAGTAACCATAATATAGAATATCCAGCAACACTGGACTGCAAATACAGAGCGAATACATGCAGGCAAGCAGGTATAACACATGGGGGGGGGGGGAATCTATGAGCAGAGTCAGGAAAGCTGCTTGATGTCTGTGAATAATATTCCACCTATAATCACACTGTAGGAAAACAAGTTTTTTAACAGGTTAACGCAAAGATAGTCAAAGAATGGCTACAAAGAATGACTATAATCACACCAGAAAATTATAAAATAATAAGTGTTTAATAAATGAAAATAGATAATATGTGGGCAAGGTTCACATCTGCTTTGAAGACTCCGCCGCAAATTCCGCCTAAAATCATTGGAGAGAAAAGTCTGCAAGGAGGATATAGTCTACGGGGTCCGCGGGTAACTGCTTTTTAAGCGGACAGGCTCTCCGTCTTTCGGGTCTGAATGGTGACCCGAAAGACGTAGAGCTGAACTAAAGTGTGAACCTAGCGTTGGCTGTGGTTACAAAGGATGTAATAGTTCACTGAATGGATGAGCCCCTTGTATATCAGGCACTAAGACAATAGCCCATAGAATTTTTATTTTACCTTTGGGGGAGGGTTAGGGGCTTCCTGGATGAGTATGAGTGGTTAGCTCATAACATGACTGATCAGTAACAGTATACAGAAATACAGAATGATCAGTAACAGAATAGTATACAGAAATACAGAATGATCAGTAACAAATTAGTATACAGAAATACAGAATGATCAGTAACAAAATAGTATACAGAAATACAGAGCAATCAGTAACAGAATAGTATACAGAAATACAGGGTGTTCAGTAACAGAATAGTATACAAAAATATAGAGTGACCAATGATCAGTAACAGAATAGTAAACAGAAATACAGAGTGATCAATAATAGAAATTATCCAATAGATGGACAGCCAGAAATGCATATAGATTGATCAGTAAGACATTAACCCTGTCATATCACATCAATAAGACACAAACATGTCCTATTACACACACAAGCAGCCAGAAGTAGATACAAGTACAGAGAAGACTTTTTTCTTACATTGTAAGCTGCGAAATTTGCATAATTTTCAACCCTTTGCACAAAGCAGACCTAATTTCTCAATTACAGAGCTGCAATGCTGAACAACAAAGACATATTTGAAAAGTGTGTAAGGAGCCCTACAAGGTATTATCATTACTTTGATTTGATTTTCCTGCTGACAGATTCTGTTTAAAGCTCAGCGACTTTTTCATTTTTCTACCTTCACATTTCAAAAGCCATAACTTTTTTTTATGTCAACATAGCCATATGATGGCTTTTTTAGTGACATAATTTGTATATTTATAATGGAATTATTATGCATTGAAAAACTTTTATTGATTTTCAGGTGGGAAAAGAAAGTAGAAAAAGATTCTGCAATTTTTTTCCTTGTCATTTTTGTTTGGGGGGTCCTTTTTACAGCATTTGCCATGTGATATAACTGACATGTTAACTTTATTATTCTAGTCAGTACAATTACAGCAATACTCAAATTAAGATTTTTTTTTAACATTTTAATACTTTTGCACAATAAAAACACATCTGGCTGTGTGTAATAGGCTTTCCATGCAGGGCAGACCTGGAGGCCACTGTCAGTCCTGTCATGGCAACCCCCATGGTGCACCTCAATCGCTACCTGCACCTCCATCGCACCATAGGGGGGAAGGGCCAAGGGACTTTCAGAGGGAACCCCTTATGTTCTCCTTATGTACCGTGCCCAGGTTCTTGACACTCAATGCTTCTAAGTCCCTCCCATACTCTATTGGCCTCCTGATTGGCCGCTAGAGCTGTCATCCAAGAGCAGGGGAAGGGGCTAGGGAACACTCTGTGGTGAACAGACACTGGGTATCGGTGATCCTGGCTTCAGGAGTATTAAAGCTTGGATTTCTCATGCAAGAAATATGTCCATGTTCACATTTTGCCTGTTTCTTAAATAGCTCCCTTTTAAACATTTGTCATTTAGGTTAATCACTTTAGTTATCTAACAAAATAGACTCTTTTAGTACTGGTGAAATCCAATGATATTAATCATTTGTTTTTCTTTTATTTCCGAGCAGGAGCTGACGTTCGAGCTAAAGGTGAAAAATTTAGCCTTGACTGATTCCAGAGGTTATGATCTTCAAAAAGAAATAATGGTGAAAGTGATCAATAAATGTAGTCAACAGGTAAAAATTTGTAAATTTATAATACATATTCTAGGAGCTAGAAAACAACTATGCTAACTATGCTTTTAATGCAAACATTAAAGTGCCCTTACAACTTAAAGGAAATTAGCCAGAACTAACCACACAGCCATACAGGGCAGTTCACACAGATTCAAAAGGTACCTCTCTTTCAGATGCAATACTCCAAAGCAGAGAAATTGAGCTACTTGGGGCGTTTTTTTCAGGTTGAAGTGGTTGGGCTCTCTTCCAAGCTACCTGCCCTTCAGCTGTTTGCTTCCCTCCCCTATGTTCCTTGCAAACACCCCTTGCTTATAATGCTGTGGATACAGGCACTGTACAACAAATGTCTCAGATTTAGGAAGTGCTGCAATATATTACATATTACTAAAATGCTCACTTCTGTGCAGTGGAGTATTGCAACTGGATAAGAAAGGTACCCTTTGAATCTATGTGGAGAGTTTAGTAAGGCTGATCCTGCTGAAAGTCTCTCTTTAAGGCTAGTGTCACCCCATCATTATGGTGTCCGTTGTTCTGATCTGTTGAAGAATCAGAACAATGGACATTAAAGTTGCCAGACTGATGAATACAAACTCCACTTTCCATTTTTATTCGCCATTATTGACAGCAATGTTTAAATGAAAACAGAAGTTTTCTTCTGTTGGTTCTCTGATTTTTTTTTTTTGCAAACACTGCTTTTTTCTGTAAAATTTATTCTGCAGTGCACTGTACATATCAGTAGAAAGTTACACTGAAAAACATGTTACAACAAATCAGTGAATATTGGTATGAACTTGTGCATTGGTAAACCAGTTACTAGTCGCATTCATCATTCTCATGTGGCATGTGTAGAATACCTCTGGAAGCTTTATTTTTTGCGATATAAACTTTACAAAAAATACTTTCTTTACTATACTGTATAAAATATTGTGTTCTATATGGTTTAAGGTATGGATATGGTCAAAATCCAAGTTCATTAACAGAAAGTTTCTGATGGAAGAACTGTACCAGAAATTCCTAGATGGCAATATGACATTGGATCGTGAAAGTGATCCATTTTGGGATCCAGTTGAGGCTATTCACTTAGGATCAGCTCACATCTGGCTTCAGTCCTTAGCTTATTGTATGAAACTGGAAGAACAGACAGAATTGCTGGATTCTGAAGGGGTAGAGGAAGCCATTATAATGATAAACATTACCCCTTGCTCCAGTTCTGGAAGGTAAAGTGGTACACAACAGGCACATCCCTACTGTGATTTTACAAGTATTGGTTAGAAAGCTAAAGGAATTATACTGTTTGATACACCAAAGTATATAGTGTTTGCTTCCTTTAATAGGCTTCACTCCACTGATTCTGGCATAGTCGTAATTTTTTCTTTAGTTCCCTGCCCCCCTTCACCCACCACACCATTTTCTGAGCAATAATTTCTGTTACTTTCTGCACCAAATATGCTAATCTGGCTTTTTACTGTCAGGTGGGCAGTCCTGGGCTGGAAAAGAAAGATACAGACCGCCCACCTGACAGTAGAGAGCCTACAGTATATAGAATATTGGATTATGAAACTAACAAACGATTGCTTGGGTACAATTCCAACTACACTGGAAGCATTGGAGATGCGTCCTTTGTAAAGATTAGTAACGGAATTCTACATACATTTCAGTACTATACATTCTTTTCATGTGTGTAAAATCCTGTCCATTTCCTTAAAGAGGATACTTAACCACCTCCAATAAGTCCAGCTCTTTACATTAATTAATTTGGACTACTCCACTAATTCTGTAAGAGCTGGATTTTTTTTCTCTAGCCCCCACCGTTCCTAAGCAATCATTGCTGTTAGTTTTGTTGTCTGATATGCTATTTAGGCTCTGTACTGTCAGAAGTGAAGTGTCAGGAAGGAGGAAGCAATGGATGTGATACTGAGCTCTGATACTGGCTGCCTATGATTGGAGCTCCGAATCACACCCTGACATTGCCTACAGAGCTTAAAGGGGTATTCCCACGAACACAGCCATTTTTAAATCTGTAGATAATTAAAAGTTAAACATTTTTGCAAATTGAAGTAATTTAAAATTTTACAGAGTTTTTAAGATTTTCTCTAAATATCTTGTGGTCACAAGTTGTTGTTTTGATCGGTTGCCAGTGGATACGACCATAAATGTAGGACATTTCTAAGGTCAGAAAATCAGCCTTGATTTCCTTATTGTGGCCGGGATATCTTCTGATACATGTAATGTCCCTGCCTGATAACCCAGCTACAATTAGAAAATCATAGCTGGGTTCCTGACAAGTCCCAGACCATAGAAAGTTTCTGCATTGCTCAAGAGAACAGATGTCACCACTAAGAAAGTTAGAAAAAAATCTTTAAAATGCAAAGTTTTTAACTACTTGTATTTGCAAAAATGTTTAACTTTTAATTATCTACAAATATAGATATGATTATGTTCATGGGAATACCCCTTTAAATAGTACAGGCACAAAAATTACCTGTGCGTGTTGCTCAGTAATGGTGGGGCTAGAGGAAAAATTCCAACTGTGCTGGAGTCAATGCAGTGGCGCCTTTTAGCAGATGCTAAGAACTTGAATTGGTGGAGGAGGTGAAAGGTCCTCTTTAAGTGGCTGATATTATGCCGTATCTGCATGGACATCTGTGAGAGTCTGTGGATGATAAGATTGGTTGCTGATAGTATTTTTCATTAAGATAACATAACATGGAGCTAAAATTATCCCCCTCAAAAAAATTGATTAGATAGCCTTATGAAGGTAGTCAACAGTAATCTCTTGCCATGTGCAAAGAGACAGAATGACTGGTTAATATCATTGATATATTTCATATTTTCTAGGCCTTTAAGTGAAGAAGATGTTGTTGTTGATCCTTTGGAGTTATTAGGAAGAAAAATAGTTTTTCAGATTCACATACTACAGTGTCTTGGTGTTCGATGGCTAAAAGAAGCTTCAGAAAGAGGAATTCAAATAGGGTAAATGAGTAATAGCATAGTAAGGATATATTACATATTCCTTTTTGCTGCTGTATGTACATAGTCAGAAACCACACAATCATCTGTTTTTTCTCCTTATTTTTATTAATCCTGGATAAATCCATTTCCCCTCATTGCTTTACTGGAATACCCTTTATGTGCAATAAGATTACTAAAGCCTATAATACTTTCCACTCTCTCAACTTCCTGGCTCTTACTGAAATATGACTTTACAATTCTGATAGTACTGCTTCAGTCCTTAGCCTATTGTATGAGACTGGGAGAACAGACAGAAGTATTGTGACCTACACTGACCTCCACCTCCACACATGGAAACAGAAAAAGTATAGGCTGAGGCGTAGGCAGCGCGGTGGCTCAGCACTGTTGCCTTGCAGCGCTGAAGTCCTGGGTTTGAAGCCAACCAAGACAGAACTAGTACAAGGCGTCTGTATGTTCTTCCCCCCCACCACCACACACACGCACTCCAAAGAGGTACTGATAGGGAATTTAGATTCTAAGCCCTATATGGGACCGTGACAATTTCTGGAAAGTGCTGGGGAATATGCTGGCGCTACACAAGTAAGAGAAATAAATAAAAAAAATTAGGGGTTCAGCACTAGGGTCCCAAACTAGGTATACCAATATTACTACTATACATTAAACATACAGGGTTAGATATAGATTAGATAGGGCACACTGCAGCAGAATGTAGCGCAGAAAATATTTTGTGAGTCACAGATGACATCTCTGACTTTAGTCATTCACATTTTTAATATTTTCCATCTAGCCCAGACTGCCATGACAACTTTTTCCAGATATGGCTTACTTGCTGTGTGCCCAAAATACCACAAATACTGCACTTCAAAATCACAGAGGGTGTATATCCATTCCTCTACAGGCATATATATGTCACAGAATTGGAGTGGAATTCAAAAAAAAAAAATAATATAATAAAACTTAACATTTATTATAATCTAATAAAAGTGGACAAGCCACTATTTATGTGAGTGTCTAAAAATATATATGGTATTGTGATGACGATCACTGAAAACTCATAAATAGAACAAATCTGATTCCAGCGCAATACTTGCATCCCATATAGATTACCCAAAACTAGAATTAACACATCAGCTGAATGTCTGGTGTCAGAGCAGTATGTGCAACTCCAAGATCACCTAGGCTGGTATACAAACAGCAGCGCTGAGAGTCATTTATCCCAGCACCACTTAATAAGCTAATGCCTGGTGTCAGAGCAGTAGTGCAGCTCCAAAATCACCTAAACTGCTATACAAACAATGCGTTAAGAGTAATTAATCACAGCACCAATTTGCAAGCTCTAAATTGCTAAACAAACAACAGCCCTGAGAACAATTGATCCCAGTGCCGATTTAAAAGCTCAACGCGTTTCCCCCATTAGATTATTGAAATGAGTTCATCAGGAGCAAATGGAAGTGATTGTATATACCACATAGCAGGACCAGAGGCGTAGCTAGGGGTTCAGCACAGGGAGGGCGAACATGTCCAAGTGGGCCCCCAACTTAGGTATACCGATATTATCACTATACGGTGACCATATAGTGGTATATATCGGATCTACACAGGGCTCTGCAAATGATTTAGGCAAATATAGTGCAGTAACATTTAGTGACTTACCGGTGACGTCTCTTACTAATCGTTCACATTCCCCATCTCTTTCTTCTGAACCGCCATGAGCATTTCTTCCAGTCTCTGTAAAGTTTGCAGCACAGACATTTTTGGCTCCTTACTTTTCCAGGCACCTGACCCACATTGTCCTCACCTGCACACCCATCCTGCTGTTACCCCAATTATAAAATATATAATATAACCCCCCATAATAATACCCAAGTGTATCTTCGAATTAATAACTTCCCTGTGTACCCACTTTAAATAGTGCCCCTTATTAATAATGCCCCAGGTGTTTCCTAATTAAAAAGTAAACAAAAGGTAAAAATAATTAATGGGGTTCCAATAATCGGGACCCCCAGGATCAGCCGTTTGAACCGTGGTACCTGTGTAAGTGCCGTGACCCCTTCTCTGTTTACATAGTGTCATTCATCTCATAGCGGCCATGTAATGTAACTACAGCCTCGTCCTATACACGTCTATGTGACAAGGCTGGAATTACATCACACGGTCACTATAAACAGACAGCGTGTGATATAAACAGACGCCATAGCCCCTTCATACAGCTGATCAGTGGGGAGTCACTTATCTCTTATTGATGATCTATTCTGAGAATAGATCATCAATTAAAAATGAGCTGGAAAACTCTTTAAGCCTAAGGCCCTATATGGCATCCTGCAGCAAAAAAGCGCGGTTCTTCCTGCTGTGCTTTGCACAGAAAGTTCGCAGAGGTTTCCTCTGCGGAATTTCTGCTTCAATTATATCTACAGGGAAACCGGGAGCGTTTCCATAGGAATGCTGTGATTTCCAAAACCACGACTGTTTTGGAAATCGCAGCATGTCCACTGTGCATATTTTACCACAAAGTGGGGATGGGGCCCCACATGGCAAAAACGCCACGGGAAAAAAATGCGGCATTTTACAGTTTCTGAAAAGTGGATGGGATTCTAGCAAATCCCATCCACACATTGTGGAAAAATGCGTGCAGCGGACACTCTGCGATTTCCAAAACCGTTGCGGTTTTGGAAATCGCAGCATGTCAATTATACCTACGGAAACATTGGCGGTTTCCCTATAGTTATAATGGAAGCAGAAAGTCTGCAGAGGAAAAATCTGTGGCCCTTCTCTGAAAAGCGCTGCGGGAAAAACCACAATGTTACTGCCGCGGTTTTTCCTGCAGCGCTTTTTTGCTGCAGCCTGCTACGTGGTGCCTTAGTCTTAGTAAAGCTCAAGTGTCACTTTTATTAAATTAATTGCCCCCTCATATTATGCCCCTGATTCCCCCTGACATAAATACTGCACCCCTAATGACCCATTATATCGATGACCACCCCCTTATGTTCATAATACCTCCTAATATAACCTCCCCCCTTGTACCTCGTAATAACCCTTATATAAATGACGCTCCCTTATGTTCATACTGCCCCCTCCCTTATAGTAATAATTCCCCCCTCCTAACAACCTCTTATACTATTAAAATACCCACAACTAAGCTAAAACAAAACAAGTATACTCACCTACCAGCGACCATGACGAACGGAGCCGCCGCTTTCTGTTCTTGACCCGCGCTCTGTGCGCAGGCTCCACGCACAGGAAATCAGCGTCTCAGCGTAGGAGGCGCGATGTTGTGACGTCATCGCGCCGCCTGTGCTGATGACTGTGTTCTCGTTGTCATGTAAACCGCAGGCCTGAAGTGGCTTGCGGTTTACAAGACAGCAAGTGGCAGGAAGCGTTTTAACTAGATCGGTGTCTGCAGACACCAGACATTCAGCTGATGTGTTAATTATAGCTTTGGGTAATCTATATGGGATGCGAGTATTGGGCTGGAATCAGATTTGTTCTGTTTATGAGTTTCCAGTGATCGTCATCACAATACCATATATTTTTGAGACACTCACATAAACAGTGGCTTGTCCACTTTTATTAGAGGTGATTTTGGAGCTGCACTACTGCTCTGACACCAGGCATTAGCTTATTAAGTGGTGCTGGGATAAATGACTCTCAGCGCTGCTGTTTGTATATCAGCCTAGGTGATCTTAGAGTTGCACATACTGCTCTGACACCAGACACCAGACACAGAAAATAGTGGCTTGTCCACTTTTATTAGATTATAATAAATGTTAAGTTTTGTTATATTATTATTTTTTTTGAATTCCACTCCAAATTCTGCACTTCAGGAATACAGTAATGTTGTCAAAACTATAATTACTCTCTAAGATAGTGCTACACACACGGTGCCCCTAGAAAAATAGTGTCAAATAGATAATAACCCTAAAACAGCACACCATTATTGTTCCCTAGATGGCAAATTTGCGACAAAAAGTGAAGGTGCCTCCTTTGTGCCCTCACAAACTAGTAATTCCCCATTTGAACGTTACATTAATAATGCCCCCTGAGTGCCTCTGTAAAGTCATATTGCTTCCTTAAAGTAATAATGTCCCATGAGTTCCCCCTTAAAATAAGAATGCCCCCTTCCAAGTGTAGCCTCTTTTGTCCTACACTAAATACATAAAGCATAAAGCTGTGAAGCCAAGCTAAAAAACAGAAGGGCAGGAAACATATGGCTCTCTATATCAGCTACCTATGGATGCTGACGCAGTTCAATATAACACTTGTCCGTGCACCCAGTGCTTATTCCAGAGGTCATTGTGTCCTGAATAGCATGTACCACCATTTTAGTTAGGCCCGGCCCACCATATCTGTAATGCCTGTGCTGTCACGGCTCCTGTTATGGACTAAAGTCATTATGCTAGTGTCAGTTTTTCATCCTATCTAATCTATCATATTCTGCTCTCCCCACCTGTTTTTTTTTTTTTTTTTTTTATCAGTACGTTTTTAGGGGTGCTGCATTTTATATCTTGTTGCACTTGTCGTAAATGACTTCAACATCCCTTGTTGGTGTCATATTTTCTTCTACTGCTTTCTATACTTAGCCTTTTCCCTTTTCTCCTTTACTCCACTTTTCACTCAGATGTACTTTTGACTTCATATCTTCACTCACCACTCCACCAAAACATACCAAATTGCATGCCCAGAAATCACATTTGTATCACAGAAATCCAATATTTGGCTTTTCAATCTCCATATTTATGCCTTTCTAATTACTTTTAAAGATATCGCTTTTATGATGTTGGTCAGTCTATATACACAAAACCAGTCTGGAAAAACGTAAATCCTGTGATTGATCATAAACTACAGTTTCTTGCATTGAACGTTTCTAACGGACTCTTGAACTACCTCCAAAAAAATGCATTGGTTGTAGATCTGTGGGGCATTCAAGGTAAGTTTATTTTCATTTAGGCTAATTATTAAACCCTTTTCTTTATTCCAAATTCTTATTCAGCTATATATACTGTAATATACAAGCAAAGATTCAGACAGCTGTAATATAGGCACCTGTGTTGTTATTCTCACAAACCCCATCCTGGCAGTGAATTAAGTGACCCAATCTGACAGAATCATACATCTACTGTATATGATGCTGCTAGCTTTTTAACTAGACCCGCAGGCAGGGATTTACAGGTATTATAGTGAATAAAAATAGAGTATTGGAGTGTTTACACTGTAGCATTTGTCATCTGGCCATTTATGAATTATAAACAGTGTATATAAACCCAATATGAAAACCTTTACAGGACTTGCATCTTTCGTGACAGAAGTATTTAATTTTATTTTCATGTAGTAGTTGCAACATCCATGGGTCCAGCCATTGCAGATACGTCCTTTCTATACTGCCTGTATAGACAGTAACGCAGGGTATGTGGGTTCTATGACAACCACAAACAATGGGAGTCAATTAACAGAGAAATATCAGAAAGTGAGAGAATATATATTGTTCTCACCCAGAAACAAGAAATCTGCATACAGAGCCTTAGCAGTGTATAGTGTTGCTATCGTGACTTATCTAGGTATTCAGCAATATAACTGAGTAGTCATTAAATCCCAGTACTGGGCTGGATATTGTATCTACTGTAATGGCCAATATGAAAACTGCAATATTTCATAAATATAAAACTTACACTCATATTACACTCATAATACTACATATACTCATAATAGTTCATATTTTTATTGTGATTGATTTTGCAGAGGGTTGTCCTGAACTTGACTGGTCTCTTCTAGACATGGAGTACACAAACGAAGGATTCATTTTAATTGATAGTATGAAAAGTTTACTTCCTAATCCCAACTTGGTGGCAAGTATCGAACTTTGTCAATATTTCATAAACATATAATGCATAAAGCTTATACAGATAAGAAATCTCATCATCACCCATCAAGCCTTATTTTTTGTGCAGGGTCACACTTGCTGGAGTATGTCTCCTTTTGTTGTTGCCACCCCAAAAACAGAGAGACTGACATATCCCATGGGCTGTACTTTGGAGACCACAAAACAAAATGGGTGCGTGGGCAGGTATGGCCCCACCCAGAGTGCAACTCATTTGCATATGAAATAAAAGTTTTTCTCCATATGAAGACTTAACTTTGAAAAGTATGTAAAGCAACACAATATATTAAAGCATGTACAAAAATAAAAAAAAAATATATATATTTATTGTATACAAAAGAGCATGAAAAAAAAAAATCATAGCCTTGATTTAAAAACAAACCAGAATACATGGATCAAGAAGACCACAATATAGCATGTGCTCATAGTAAGGCCAAAAGACCTGCTCAAATGCCTTGACTAAAATCTGCAGAAAATATATTATATACCATATGCAAAAAAAACAATAGATAAATAATAACAGCGATCTGGTGTGACTCCCTGCAGTCTTCGGGCCTCTTTGGTGATGTCACGTGGGCCAGGCCAGCATCCTTTTGCATTGCGACGCCAGCCTGGCCCACGTGATGTTTGTGCCAACATTGAAGAGGGCCAAAAGCAGTAGGGAGTGCAACAGAACCCAGGAGAGGTAAGTAACAGTGGTTTTTAAGTTTGTCACCTCCTCTGGGTCTCCAATCATTATAATCTGAAGTCTGAAAAGACCCTAGTGTATAATAATAGTTTTTGGGGACAAAATCCTGTGTGCAGGGGCCACTATGGAACATTAGACTTTGTGCAGGGGCCACTATGGGACATAATACCATGTGGAGGGACCACTGTGGGCCATAATACCATGTAGTGGGGTCACTGTAGGCCATAATACCGTGTGGAGGGACCATAATACCTTAATACAGCTCCTGTGTAAATCTATGGATCTCTAATTATAGTGGCCAACAAACAAAAACTGTATAGTCTGATCCGGCAGTCATACTTCCTTACAATAGTCTTGACAATGCTAAATTTATGTCAGTATAAAGTTCAGAATAGACTGAACTGAGGGTTTTTTGTTGTCTTTTACCATGCAAATGTATAGAGCAGTAGACTGAAAATGATAGGATATTTTTAATTAACACAATGCAAAGTTACTTTATTTTTCATTTTCGGTGCAACGTGACAATGGTTATAAATAAATTTGCTTTTGAAGGTTTACACAGCCTTTAATATTTTCACTTTCTTCATTTCAGGACCCAAATAGTCACGTATCTGAGCTGTACTTAAAGTTGTTAAAGTTAGAACAAGAAACTGAACTTTTGCGGGACATAAATAGATCATTAAGAGAAGAGAATATTTTCCTTAAGGAATCTCTAAAGCAGTCTGAGACATGGAAACATCAAGGTCAGTTAACAAAATGTTTAACACTGGAAAATATTTTTTCCAAACTGAAAAGTGAAATTCAAATTGTTGATATTTACAAAAATATATAAATACAAGACCCATCCATACAATATCACATTGTCAATGAGGAGCTCACTAATTTATATTCAGTTTCTTAATTCTAGGCTATGACAAATCTGTGATAGGTTCATGCCAGGATCATTCTGCCAAAAATACCCTTTGTACACATTCTACAAAAGAAGATATGAGACTATCTGGTCATAGGACAAGTTACGATGCTGACTTTGCGAAAGCCCTTAAAGTTTTTTACCAAAGTATGAACACAATCAGAGGACATTTCTTGCGGCTGAAACATTATAAACCACCGGTAAGAAGAAATATTGGATATGCCTTTTTTGATAAACAAGCTAATTTTGGATCTGTGTGCAGCAGTAATGTAAGCATTTTAGTTTGTGAGAAAATCACCACAATGTTGACTTTCTCACTTCTGAGCCATAGCTAAAGGCTGCAAGTGATAGATTAATAAAAAAAAAAAAAAAAAGAACTTTTGACCCCTAACTCACATTACAGATTCTCGATGTATTCATGAGTGATGCAGCTCCAGTCTGCCCCCCCCCCCTTCCTTCTTGTGATACGTTTTTTTCTGACAACTCTTACAATAAGGAGGTAGGTATGCGAAGCTGCACTTCATAGAAATATGTTGGAAATTCTGTGTTGGAGACCAGCCAGGAGGGAATTTATAAATTCTGATATAATTATGTACACACAAGTTTGGGACTTGTGTTCAGACTAGAGGTCAGAATATGCAGCTGCCCACAATGATGGGTTCAAATATATATATATATATATATATTTTTATTTTTTATTTTTTTTTTTATGTACACCGTATTTTTGAAACTATAACACGCAGCGGGCCACACCTAGGTTTTAGAGGAGGAAAATAGGAAAAAATTACTTTGCAAACAATACCAGACTGACCAGTAGTGACGTAAGTAGTATTCATACTTTTCCACTTTATGTAATGAGTAAAAATCCAGGTCTCACACACATTCATTTTCTAGAAGCTGGAAATACAGAAATGTGGGAAGGGGACTCCTCCCTTTCTGTTGTGATGTTCTGATACTTTTTTTAGCTATATTTTTAGTAAAGTTTTGTCAAGCAGTCTTTCTGCATTTGATGCTGATATCTATGTATGAATGCAATGAATCTATGTAATAATACCCAACATATGCATGCACATATCCCCGAGTACCCGAAGCAAGGAAAAAGAAGAGAAGGATGCCTTCACATGAAGGGGCGTGTAACAGCAGGAAGAGGCGGAATACTGGGGATGACCCCCGTGTTCCGTGCACTGAATTTGCATATAACAATAAAGTCTTTTATTAAAAAATAAAGGTAGGGCTAGAATAGCCTTTTTAAAGGCTATTCCAACGTGCTGTTAGAGAAATTTGGCTAAATATAATGATAGACTCCCTTCAATAACTTTTTAACAATCTGTATAAATGAATAATACATGTGCTTATTAGAAACTCTATAATATATCTTGTCAGAAGTAAATGCATCTTTCTATTTTAAGGCTGTTATCCTTCTCCCTCCCTTTTACTCTGTAAGTCCCTGACATACTGTATCGGTTATCAAGATAGACTGCAGTTCACATGACTCAGATTACACATGTTTATAGAAGACTATGGAAAGAGGAGGGGGAAGAATAAGCAGCAAGTGCAGGAGATAAGAAAAATAGGTTTAGGCTGATGCTGAAGCTAAGAACTTCACTCACATGAGTACCTCTCTCTATTTAAGTCCTGCATGGTCCTGGGACTGTTTGAGTGAGAGCACTAAAGAGCAGGTTCACCTCTACTTATGGTATGCAATGTATAGCAGCTAGTCTACACCCTCCAGTTTAGAGAGGAATTACAACTACAGATAGTTTAGGGGAAATTGCTAAAAAAAACCTGCAAAATATAATTTATATAGTGGGCATAAATTTGTTGAACAGGTGCTCTTTGAAGTGTTCCCCCAATTATAAATGCTCTTTTCATAAATGAATACCACACGTGAATATATGGAACTTTGTGATGTATCATATCTAAAATATGTCTCCTCCTCCTTCTGTTCTGTTCCACCTGTCTCCATCCAACTTCACACACGGATGGTTGTGGAGGGGAAGGAAGAGGCTTGTTGTTGGCTTGATAATTGATTTTTTCCCCCTTCCTCCTTTTGGGTGGTGTTTTTTTTTTTTACACTACCGGGGTATAAAAAAATTTTTTGTTGGTTCCCCACCTGGCGGGGGGGCAGAGTACCCAAACGGAAACCAACAACAAAAAAAAAAAAAAAGAGACCCGGGACCCAGGCAAGGCCGCCCCCAAGGGCGGGGGGCCCCGTGGGGCGGGCGGAATCCGGAAGAGGCGGGGCGGGTGTGCCCCGCCTGCACCGGGGGGGGGTTGGGGTTTCCCCCCCCCCTATTTTAGGGGGGTTTGGTTTAATGGGGGTTTTTTTTTTGTTGTTGGCTTGATAATTGATTTATTACCTCATTCTGCATATTGGTAGTGTGTTATCTTATAAGATACTGTGGCATTAAAAGATCTTATGCTTAGGTTCACACCTGTGTTCGGGGGGGCATCTTGTGCCCTCATGAGTATTCCCAAACGGAAACCTAATCAACTTCAACATAGAAAAAAATAAAAAAAAAGCAGTTACCCGTGGACCCCATAGGCTCAACCCAAAGAGCCAAAAAAAAAAAAGATAATGGGATCCGCATGAAGGCAACCACAACCACCCCAAAGAGCCACACACGCGCAGATGGTGCACGGCACGGTCAACAATACACACACTGCACAAGGAGAAGCGGGGAGAGTGATGCGAAAGAAGCCGTTTCTGAAAGCACGCCACAAACAGGCGCCTGAGGATGCAAACACATTTGGACAAGCCAGCTTCTTTGGAAGAAGGTCCCGTGGCTGATGAAACAAGATTGAGTTTTTTGGTCATACAAAAATTACATGGGGTCAGGGACGGAATCCCTGAACATTGTACCATGGGGCCATTGGGTGTGGCAAGCCGCAGCGCTTGAGTTACAACCTGGGTAGCAGAGTTTAGCAGCTTCTTGGAAAATGACAAGAAACAGTGACGAATTTGAAGTTACGCCGGGGGGGGGGATTTCAGCAAGACAAAAAACAAAAAACAACCCCCAAACCCCCCCACCCCCAAAAAAAAAAATTCGATGCCATCCCATCTCCACTAAATTTCTACATTGAACAGTAACAGCCTAAGAAGTGGCCAGCCGCCCCCAATGACCTACTAGTTACTTCCAGCTGTATATATATCAATTGAATGGCTTTGCAAACACCCAAATATTTAGAACTATGTTAAGATTAATAGGGGCCCAAACAGAAGACTGTATATATTCTTTTATTTTAGGAAGAAGAGAACATTTATCTTTTGCGGCTTTTTACAGAGAAGCAGTCACAAATGTTCAAAGACTTTTGGCAGCAACTTGAATCTTGTATCTGCAAGCTAAAAAATGATGTGGCAGCCATTGTAAAGAAAAAAAGACAAGATGTAGCTGCTGGCAAATGTTAACCTTGTGATATTCAAGTATACTTTACCTTCGTTGGCAGGTTCAAATAAAAAGTAAAGAGATTTTTGTCTATTGACATTATTTTGCAAACAATACCAGACTGACCAGTAGTGACGTAAGTAGTATTCATACTTTTCCACTTTATGTAATGAGTAAAAATCCAGGTCTCTCACACATTCATTTTCTAGAAGCTGGAAATACAGAAATGTGGGAAGGGGACTCCTCCCTTTCTGTTGTGATGTTCTGATACTTTTTTTTAGCTATATTTTTAGTAAAGTTTGGTCAAGCAGTCAGTCTTTCTGCATTTCTATGATGTTGATATCTATGTATGAATGCAAAGAGTTAATAATACCCAACATATGCATGCACAACAGAAGTCTATGAGTACTGTTCAGTATCTGTCTGGATATTCTCTTGTATGTAGGCACATGCAGTCATGTGAAAAAGTATACTCTTACCATTCTATGATTTTATATGTTAGGACTAAAACAAAATATCTAGTTCTATAATAGGTAACTGCAACCTCAGATGAACACCACGCAACAGACTAAGTAACTGTTTTCTGTATGATGTTTATCAATCTCTCATATTCTTCTAGAGGAATTTTGGCCCACACATTGAGGTTTGTAGGCATTAGTTTATGCCCAGCTCTCTTAGGGTATGTTTACACACGCTTTCCAACTCTACCATTCATTTCAGTGGGCAGTAGCAGATTTTTTTTTTTATCTTCTAGCTGATTTTTTTTTTTTCTGGACTGAATGCTAGAATTATTGTTTGGACATGGTTGTATAACCCTACCCAGATTGCCAGACAGCAACAATTGCTTCTCCAAGATCATTGCTTAAGTACTTGTTCCTTGGCATTGTGTTAACACACTCCTTAAAGGGGTATTCCCATGATCATAACCATTTTTATATTTGTAGATAATTAAAAGTTAAACATTTTTGCAAATATAAGTAATTTAACATTTTGCAGATTTTCTCTAAATATCATGTGGTCATTGTGACTTGATCGATTGCCTATGGATACGACCATCAATGCAGGATCTTTCTAAGGTCAGAAAATCAGTCATGATTTCCTTATTGTGGCCGGGATATCTTGAGATTAATGTAGGGTCCCTGCCTGATAACCTAGCTACAATAAGAAAATCATAGCTGGGTTCCTGACAAGTCCCAGACCATAGAAAGTTTCTGCATTTGTGGTTGTATCCATTGGCAACTGATCAAGACAATAGACTGTCACCACTAAGATGGTTAGAGAAAATCTTTAAAACGCTGAAGAATTTTTAACTACTTATATTTGCAAAAATGTTTAACTTTTAATTATCTACAAATATAGATATTTGTATGTTCATGGGAATACCCCTTTTATGCTACAGACCAGCAAACTGCCAAAACTTCTGCTTTTATAGAAGTAGTTAACACTTCTGAGCACCATTTAATCAAGGGCATTTGATTAACAACACCTGGATGTTTCTTACACTCTTAATTCCCAAAGCAGCAGTAAGGGTGTACTTAATTTTTCACACACATTTTGGCCTAGTTTTTATTATATAACAAGTGTAATTTGTCAAGTGTCGTTGTTGATCTGAGGTTGTATTTACCTAGTTTTTTTTTATGTTCTGATATAAGGTGTCAAGTTTGTCTCATGACTATGTTTATCTTATGACAAAAATAGGGTTACACCCCCTCCCCTCAATTAACCACTGTCAATCTCTTATTTATGTCTGCAGTGGTAAAATGTCATGCAGTTGATTGACAGAATCTATTAGAGTTATATGTTGTATAATACACGAGCTTATGATTTTCAGACCAATTTGAACCTCTATCCCAACAAATTTCTTTTTTTTATTTTTTTTTTTAAATAAATTATTTATAATCAGAAATATAAACACAGACATCAAACCATGCAAAAGAGGCCTCCACACAAATTGGGGCCGGGAACAGACTACAAACAAAGAAGAAAAAAAAAAAAAAAAAAAAACAACACCACACACACACCACCACAGACATTCCACATAAGCTATATCGCATCAAAGGGAGCAATTCCCCAATACATATGCGCAAAATCAGAGGGAGGGGAGAAGGGAAGGACAGAAGAGCAGAAGTGAGAAAGGGAAAGGGAGAAATGAAGGAGAGGGTGGGAGGGAGTAGAGAGAGGAGGAAGAGATAAGAAAGGGGGAAGGGAATAGAGAGGAAAGGGGGGGGGGGAAGGAAAAGCAGATCAGATCAGGAGGTCCAGCAACCCCGCCACAGGAAGCACCGCTCACAGAATCCAGTTCAACGCACCAGATCTCTGTAATCCTGCATGCCCTGGAACATGATCCAAGATGTCCAGGCCTCAATGAAGGACTCGTGTGTTTCCCTGAGGCACGCAGTGAGGTCCTCCATACCCTGAATGTCCTCCACTTTACGGATCCAGTATAAGAGAGATGGTGGAGTGGAGGACTTCCATAGTGCTGGAATGCAGGCCGAGCCGCTTTGACCAGATGCCTCAAAGAGGACCTACAGTAAGTCCTGTAATGCTAAAAACCAAAATGACTGCCCTTGATAAAATGGCTGACAAGATGTTTATAGAAGTCAAGTCATGTAACCTTAGTTTCAACTCTGTATGAGGTATTGTCTAGTTAAACAGAAAACAAGATCAGAGTTCAACTCTGTTCTATGTGATGTTTACATGGACAGCTTGAAGGTTCAGCTCTGTTTGACTTTATGTCTACATAAGACATAAAAATCAGTTCAAAGGTTCAACTCTGGTTGAGGTAATGTTTACATAGACTTAAACGCCAGCTTAAAGATTAACTCTGTATGAAGCTAAAGTGTCACAGGACATATTCTAGTGAAAACTGGCCCCTTTCGCAAGAATGTGAGCTTGGAGACGAGTGGAGCCTTACAGAGGTGTATACACCTCTGTAACCCGCCCACTCTATGACACACACAAAGGGTATATAAAGACGGATGATATCCCCCAGCCATATGTTGCAACCTTAACAGCAGATTGGGGACGCCTGATGCTGCAGACCTGTCACATTGGCTGAGTGATGCTACAGATACCCTTATCAGAACTAAGCTTAGCAGTGTTGTAAGTATTTGATTTGATTACCGTGCTATACCTGCTGTATTGCAAGCTTACATAATATCACAGTTTAATCAACTTTGATATTTGATTGTACCTTGCAATACCTGCTGTATTGCAAGCTTGCATAATATCACAGTTTAATCAACTTTGATATTTGATTGTACCTTGCAATACCTGCTGTATTGCAAGCTTGGATAATATCACAGTTTAATCGACTTTGATATTTCATTGTACCTTGCAATACCTGCTGTATTGCAAGCTTGGATAATATCACACTCTAATCGACTTTGATATTTGATATACCTGCTGTATTGCAAAGGTTTGATTATACCGTCTAATATCTGTTATACTTTTCCTTGTTGTAAGACCTTTTGACCTTTTGTTATACTTTTCCTTGTTGTAAGACCTTTTTACTATACTTTTCTTTGTTGTAAGACCTTTTTCTATCTTCTTATATTCTTCTTAATAAAATGTTAAGCTATTGGGGATAGTCCAGTGTTTTTACTCTATAGCTTTATTCTATTACACGGAATCCAAAGAATCTGTTTCATTTGGCAATACATTTTTGGCGTAGTCGGCAGGATTCCATTTTAATAGAATAAAATGTTTAAGCGTAAAACACGAGTCAGTTCTAAAGTATTTCCTGATGTTATTCCAGTTTGGGAACAGGCTCCTTACTCGATTCTAGCTCAGGAATGGGCTAAATTCACGGGGCTGGGGGAGAATTGGAAAGATCAATTGGGAAATGGCAGCCCAGCAGACGTAGTAACATGTCTAGAAAAGGTGCCTGTGAACAAGGGGAATGAATATGTTGCTGTGTGTATGCGGGGCTGGATTTTGCTATCAGCATACAGACAGCAAAATGAGGAACAAATGTTACTGAATCGTGTCAAGGATTTAGAACAGCAATTGTTAACCCTTCAGTCTCAGGAAAATATGAATAAATGTCAAAAGCAGATTTTAGCTGATAAAGTTATACAGTATAAGAATGTAGCTGAGCGAGCAGCAGTTAGGGTTGCTCAATATAAATATCGAAAGAGGAGAGGGAAAATTAATAAGAAACGGGTTGCTCTGGCAGTCTCATGTGCAGGGGTTAACTGGGACCCGTCACAGATTGATGCCTCGGTGTTCTCCTCCACCGATGAGGACTCCCCAGGTGACTCTGAGGGGGATATATGGGGGATAATGATTGGGAAAATTCCTCTGACCCAATCATAGAGCCTCCCAGAGTGAATGCTAAACCCATTATCAGACGGGAGCAGACAGCTTGCCCAAATCATCCCCAGGTTACGGGCCCTATCTGCAGATATGACAGACACATTATCAACATTAGTCATAGACAGTTTATCACAGTAAATTGGGTTGCTCCCCACCCCATATTGGGACATCACAGGTCCCAAATCAGTTCCCAACAGTACATTATTAGGCAAATCAGTCAATAGTCCCACAGTCCGTATTCCTTTTCCTGCACCCCCATCCAGATACACAGATGGGCCACCTGCTGTGGCTTGGGAAGCAGGGAAGTTCTGAGGGCGGTTGGGGCACTCCTTCTTGAAATGTCTTGTCTGGTTACAGGCATGGCCCCGCCGCACCTCCCCTTGGGGTTTGGGAAAGGTCACCCGGGCACCCAGAGTTCTTGGGACAGGGGAGGGACCACCCGGTGCATAATTTGTCTCATCCGAACTGACGACAGACGGCTGTGGTGAACTCCGGCATGGCATCTCCTTCCAACGTGAGGGTCTCTGCAGGGTTGTTGGAGTTTGCGCGGGGGAGGTTTGTGCCTGCTGGGAGATTTCCCGCCTCTTCAGCTCAAGCTGATACTCCCTCTTGGCCTGTCGCTCAGCAGCCTCACGAACTGCCTGCTGTTCTGCGGCCTTCCTCTCTCTCTCTGCCTGTCGCTCAGCAGCCTTCCCTCTCTCTCTCTGCCTGTCGCTCAGCAGCCTTCCTCTCTCTCTCTGCCTGCCGTTCTACGGCTTCCTGAAAGCGGCCCCACACCTGCAGGTATGTGTTAGGTTCACCGGTGCCTGCTTGCTGCAGGACCATTTGCCAGACTGAAGCCATTCCTCCCACAAGGCTGGGGCTACTGGCCTCTCCTGGTGAAGTAATCCTTGGGACCGGGCTGCTTGCTGCACTTCCTGGCCTAGCCCCAAAATCAGGACTCTGCATAGCTGTGGCTGCCTCCATTTCAGCCATACGCTCAGGATCTCCAAAAGCCTGGTTCAGCAGTTCTGGAGATCTGCTTCTGAGCCCACTAGCCATCCACTGGTATTTGCCAAATAAAAGATAGGATAGAATAAAAAGAGTAAGGGAGGGAAAAGCACTGTATCAAACTTTCACTGTATCTTAATGCTTGCTTTAATACCGAGCTTGTCTCATAGGATTACCACAATCCCCAGCATGTGAGTGATATAGGTCACCAACACACGCCGTTTATCCTAAGATCCCACTACGCTGCCACCAATGTGAAAGATCCTCCGTGCGCCAACACCGCTGTGGCCCCACCTGAGTCCTTTTTCATATAAAAACCACACTAACCGCCAGTGAATGTCGGGTTCACCAGATAAATACAAGACAAGCTTTCTAAATTTTATATATTTATTAACCCCTAAATGGGTCGGTATTAACATCTAACATATACAGTTCAGAACAGATATGCAGATATATGCAAGCATTAACAGTTACTAGTTACAAGATACAGTACAAATAAAATAAAAGGGATTAAAGGTGAAATAATTACTTTACCATACATGTCTTGTTGTGGTTCTGTAGTCCAACACTCACACATGCAGCTGTGAGTAACCAGTGGAGGCCGTTTAGCATGTGGCATTAAAACAATAATCCAGCCTGCATGCTTTTCACAGGAATCTCAGCATTAGTCCAGTAGTCTCAACAGAATCTCATCACAGCAGCCTCTCCTCATGGTCTGTCTGTAACAACTCTGTAGTCTGTGATGGTCTCAGCCCAAAACTCCATAGCATAATCTCCATTGCATAATCTCTATAACATGATCTCAGCACAGTCTCCATAACATGATCTCCCCCCACAGACTCTTACCTCATCTTTTATACCCTTTATGCCACCTCCCAGAATGAGGTCACCGGCGGCAGCACGTCTGATGAGTTAATGCAATCAAGTCCAGACCCTTTGTATGTAGATGAGACCAAATGGAATGATACAATATTATCAGGCATATCTGATCTAACAGCCCAGGCTGGAACAATGCACTATTGTTTGATCACTCAGGGCTGTATAGGAATACAATGGAGCCCTATTGTTCCAGTGCTGCCACTACTGCCAATATACACCTAGGCTTATAGCTGCGCACAGTATGAATAAATGGAACTAGAGAGAAATACGCTACCCAGAGACCAAAATACATTCCTGAATTATAGCCATATTTAGGCAGAATCATCACAGAGCTGCTATAGATTACTTATTACTTAAGCATGGTTATGGATGTAACAGCTTTGCAGGAATGTGTTGCTTTAATTTGTCTGATCATTCAGAAGATGTTCATAAGTTTCAGCAACTGCAGGAAATGATTACTCACATTAAACAAGATGTAAATCAAGGGTGGTGGGATTGGCTATTAGCCTTCCTACCCGATTTCGGATATCTTCGGCAAATTGTCGGAGTCATCCTTTGTGTAATAGCTCTTTTAATTATGAGCTGTTGCTGTCTACAATGTATTCCATCCTTATACACTATGTTAAAACCCACTAGGCACCAAACAATAAAAGTAGCTTATGGTGCATATAAGGTTACTTGACTTGTCTAGGGTGGAATGTAATGCTAAAAACCAAAATGACTGCCCTTGATAAAATGGCTGACAAGATGTTTATAGAAGTCAAGTCATGTAACCTTAGTTTCAACTCTGTATGAGGTATTGTCTAGTTAAACAGAAAACAAGATCAGAGTTCAACTCTGTTCTATGTGATGTTTACATGGACAGCTTGAAGGTTCAGCTCTGTTTGACTTTATGTCTACATAAGACATAAAAATCAGTTCAAAGGTTCAACTCTGGTTGAGGTAATGTTTACATAGACTTAAACGCCAGCTTAAAGATTAACTCTGTATGAAGCTAAAGTGTCACAGGACATATTCTAGTGAAAACTGGCCCCTTTCGCAAGAATGTGAGCTTGGAGACGAGTGGAGCCTTACAGAGGTGTATACACCTCTGTAACCCGCCCACTCTATGACACACACAAAGGGTATATAAAGACGGATGATATCCCCCAGCCATATGTTGCAACCTTAACAGCAGATTGGGGACGCCTGATGCTGCAGACCTGTCACATTGGCTGAGTGATGCTACAGGTACCCTTATCAGAACTAAGCTTAGCAGTGTTGTAAGTATTTGATTTGATTACCGTGCTATACCTGCTGTATTGCAAGCTTGCATAATATCACAGTTTAATCAACTTTGATATTTGATTGTACCTTGCAATACCTGCTGTATTGCAAGCTTGGATAATATCACAGTTTAATCGACTTTGATATTTGATTGTACCTGGCTATACCTGCTGTATTGCAAGGTTTGATTATACCGTCTAATATCTGTTATACTTTTCCTTGTAGTAAGACCTTTTGTTATACTTTTCCTTGTTGTAAGACCTTTTTACTATACTTTTCTTTGTTGTAAGACCTTTTTCTATCTTCTTAATAAAATGTTAAGCTATTGGGGATAGTCCAGTGTTTTTACTCTATAACTTTATTCTATTACACGGAATCCAAAGAATCTGTTTCATTTGGCAATACAAGTCCAGAGGGAGAAGTCAGAGAGGTGAAGCAGGTAGAAGGCAGGTGATTGTGGGGGGGAAAGACGACAACCTGATAGACCGGTGAACCCCATCCCAGAAGTCCCTCAGCTCTGCACACTCCCAGAATATGTGTATCAATGACCCCTCCAGCACCAGCACCTCAGGGAGGCAGATGGGACAATCCTATGCAACTTAGATGGGACATGGTACCATCTAGTCAAGAGTTTGTAACCCGCATCCTGGTATCTGCTTGCTATGGAACTTGTGGGCAAATTCAAGAATCCTGGAGCATTGAGAGTCCGAAAACAGTGTGTGCAGATCAGACTCCCACTTCGTAAGGAAGGTCAGTCTGTGATCCGGAGAAGGGGAAAAGAGCAGAAGGCTGATAAGGAGTGCCTGACCGGGCCAGACCCAGAGCAGGCTCTCTCAAATCGTGTGAGGGATCGGTCAAATCCCGGAGAGTCACGAAACGAAGAGAGGAAGTGAGTGAGCTGAAGGATCCTCCATGAACCCAGCGGGAGGGAGGTCTGGTGTGTTAAGTAAGTCTCTTTGAGACAACCAGTGTCCAGCAGATCGGAAATGCGTTGCTCTGTGTCTGCCTGCTTCACTCCACTGTTGGAAGGGCCCGGGAGAGGAACCAGCAGGAAAGGCTGGATTGCCCAGTATTGGAAATATTGGGGACAGGGAGGGAGAGATTGGTGTTCTAGGAAATAGGGTCTTACAGGCCTGAAGCGTAGGCCCAATAGTGGGATGAGATCTCAGGGCCCCGTTCGGGCGTGAGTCCAGCTAGGGGAGCAAGTGGAGGAGAGTTCCCGAGAAGGCACGTTCAATGGAGACCCACTGCTTGAAGGGGCGATTACAGCACCAATCCACCACCCGCTGTAGTATCGAAGCCTCGTAGTACCCGCGAGGGAAATTTCTCCCACTTTTAACCTATACTAATTTGATAGCAGCCCTGTTACTGACTTTTTTCTTATCTCAATAAGATAAGATTTAAAGTAAGGTCAAATGTTGTCATTTAGAACCAAATCTTTGCTCTTCACTGGTCTATCACGGTATTGCATTAAATACCCAAAACTGCTTCATTTACTTTCAAAAGAGTTTTCTGGCTAAACATATTCATGAGCAAGTCATCAATATTACCTTGGTGGGTGGAAGTCCAACACAGAACACCCCCACCAATCAACTGTTCACAGTAATTACCGAACATAAACTGACAATGGAGCAAGTTCTATTCTCTGTCTAGTGACAGGGCCAAGTGAATAGCAGCTGATCTGCAACAGTTTGGCCTGGCTTCCATTCTCTTTGTATCTTCTGGTGCTGCTAGCTGATGTGCACAACAGATTTTGTAGACTGAGAAATCTATAATAAGTGAAATGTAATCATGCCTGGTATAAACATGTCTATCCTAAGATAAAATAGTAATAATATAAAGAGCAGACTAGATGGACCATGTGGTCTTTTACTCCTGTCGGTTTTCCATATTTCTATTAGTGGGGGTTTTGGACCTTCACCAATCTGATATTGATGACCAATACTAAGGATAGTCATTAATACTGTATCTAACCTTTAATAGCTGAATTGCTCTTGCTCTTAGACAGCTGCCAGAGAGAAATCACTTTCTCTTAGGGTATGTTCACACAACGAAATTTGCCGCGGATTTGGAGGTGGATATCGCCCGGAAGCTGCCTCGCATTGTTTTCAATGGGAGGCAGAGATCACAACAGGACATGGAAAAAAGAAGTGTCCTGCTCAATCTTGCCTGCATCAGCATCCCATCGCGACTAGACCATGGCCGAAAATACCGGCAGCGGAAAATGAAGAGGAATTCCTCTTCATTTTCCGCCATGTGAACATACCCTTACTCTCAGGCAAGAAAAACTCTTCAATAGGAAAATAGTTGTATATTTATTCAGCAAGTTATGAAAATATAAGTATACCATGTAGGACAAACACTTTCATACTCTAGATTAACCGAAATAAGAACACAGTAAGGCTGAACCATCCATAACAAACTACTTCATTATATTTGTCAATATAGACTTTATTATATCAGTTGCTAGTGAAAAGCTTGGTAACAATTCTCATTTTATGGTGTATTTTTTATTAATACAATTAATTTCTGACTGAAAAATAAAGAATATAATGTGCTAATTGAATCCTAAGTGCTGTACTTTACCAGTTAGTCATGCAGGTATTTATAAGGCAATGTACTACTCAAGCATCTATTTTGCTAAGAACAGTAAAACGAATGCCGGCTTTGTTGAGTCGATCGATCAACTTGGTTTTGGAAAAAGCTGCTCCTGGTGTGAATACTCCCCCACTGGAAGAAAAAAAAAAACATTTAAAGAAATGCAAAAGTGTCTATACCTTAAGCAAGTAATAGTGTACAGAAATACTATAAAAATGGTTCAGAAGTGTAACCTGGTTTATGGACATAGGTGATGAGCATTACTGAACATATAAAGAAAATTACTAATCACAGAGGGCACTTCTACCTATTCCCTACTTTTTTTTAGCCCCTAAATGCTCAAGAAATTTTTAGTTTTTTACTCCTTAGCTCCTAAAAGCCATAACCAGGGTCGTGAAGTCAGTAGATCAAACCTCAGATATGTCTCTTTTCCACAGCCCAACTCAAATGGCTGACACCCTTGGTCAGTCAGAAGCAGAAAAACTCCTCAATCGTTAAAAAACTAGTGACTGAATGCCTTATTAATTTAGTATATTAATAATTGTATAATATAATGAAATCTTATTTTTAAATTCTTCCGACTCTACAGCCCAAACAGCCATGACTTTTTACATTCATAGACCCATGAGAGCTTGTTTTCTGCAGGACAAATTGTACTTCATTATAGAACCATTTAATACTCCATACAATGTACAGGGAAACCGGAAAAAAAAAAAAAAAAAAAAAAATATATATATATCTGTATGCAGTGGAAAAAAAAAAACCTAGGCAAATAGTGCAACTACAGGTTGAATGGCATTACCTATATTTTGTAGGTAAGTACAATCACATCAAAACCAAACATATTGTTATTGATACCATTTTGGGCAATGTGACATTTTGATCACTTTCTACTACTTTTTTTTTTTTGGGGGGCGGTGAAACAGTCAAACATGAATTAGGTCATTTAGATTTTTTCTCTGATACAGCATTCACTGTATGGAATAGATTAGATTATCATGAACTAAAGCAAGTGGGAGTTGGGAATCACAGCAGCCCCTCCTATAGACTTACTTTTTAGTCCCTTATGCTGGGGGCCCCACGTTGTGGAAACACTGACAAAAAATACTGCATTTTTTTATAGTACCTGCAAAAATCTGCAGCGGAAATGCTCAGATTTAAACAACACAATGGTGTTTTCCACATAGGGATAATAGAAGCAGAAAGTCCGCAGAGGAAAACTCTGCGGACTTTGTGAAAAATGCTGTGGAAAAAAAACGCAATGTGTTTTCACTGTGGTCTTTTTCTCAGCAATTCAATGTGTGGGACCTTAGCCTAATGCTGGAAAAGCAAAGTGTAAAAACTCATGTGTGAGTGAAAAAGTCTGTGTGTGTAGCTTCATGCAATTCACCAGTTTTTGTGGTAAAAATCACCATCTTGTTAGTCCAGAGCTCTACTGTACTCTGATAAATATGCTAGGTGCCGCTGCACTGCTTTTCAGCTCTCTCATACACATTCACCACAAGTCAGTGCCATTAAACTACCATAGGTGTCACTGCAGAGCTCAGTCACATGCACCTGAGTGTACTAGACAGTTAGGATTTGTTTCTCATATAGCAGTTCATCAAATCAGTTAGTTGACACATGATACATTCCCTACCAGCTTCCCTAGGATGCAGAGCTGAGTGCCCCATGGCTGTACTGTAGATATTTTTACTGCCAGGTATCTTGTTCTTTTCAAAATCTCATGGTTTACTATACTGTCTCACCAAACTGCTAGATAATTCCAGGTTATAAGATTGACGATGATAGTGTTATTTACTTTGCAAAGATCAACATGACATTGCTAGTTTGTGGTATAAGCGACTGTCCTTATAAAACATTAAGGCTGTGTTCACACGGCAGAAAATGAATTCATTTTCCACCGCTGGAATTTTTGCCGCAGTCTAGCCGCGACAGGATGCCGATGCAGTGCAACTGCATTCCATTGCGGCATCCCACTCCTGATTAGGCCCGGATGAATGGGACTAATCAGGAGGGAGTCTCGAGCTGTGAAAACCGCAGGCGGAATCTGCGGCAAGATCGAGCAGGACGCTTCTTTTTTCCACGTCCTGCTGTGATCTCTGCCTCCCATTGAAAACAATGGGAGTCGGATTCAGGAGGAATCGGCTCTGGTCTTGGGGGCGGATTCCGCCCCCAAATCCGCGGCAAATTCCTGTGTGTGTAAACACCCTAATAATGATCAGATCTATTAAAAATGTATCTGATCATTAACAGAACTTTAACTCATTCAGGAAACTACTAGTGACTTTGTATAGTAGGTTAGATTTATGTTCTCTGCAGTGTGCCACAACCAGAGAAATAATGAACTAAGTGAACTCATCTTTTGAATGAACTACAGTACAGTCATGGCCAAAAGTTTTGAGAATGACACAAATATTATATTTTCATATGATCTGCTGCCCTCTGGTTTTTATGTGTGTTTGTCAGATGTTTTTATCACATACAGAAATATAATTGCATTCATATTATGAGTAACAGAAGCTTATATTGACAGTTAGAATGAGTTAATGCAGCAAGTCAATATTTGCAGTGTTGACCCTTCTTCTTCAGGACCTCTGCAATTCTCCCTGGCATGCTCTCAATCAACTTCTGGACCAAATCCTGACTGATAGCAGTTCATTCTTGCAGAATCAATGCTTTAATTTTGTCTGAATTTGTTGGTTTTTGTTTGTCCACCCGTCTCTTGATGATTGACCACAAGTTCTCAATGGGATTAAGATCTGGGGAGTTTCCAGGCCATGGACCCAAAATCTCTATGTTTTGTTCCCTGAGCCATTTAGTTATCACCTTTGCTTTATGGCAAGGTGCTCCATCATGCTGGAAAAGGCATTGTTGAGCGCCAAACTGCTCTTGGACGGTTGGGAGAAGTTGCTCTTGGAGGACATTCTGGTACCATTATTTATTCATGGCTGTGTTTTTAGGCAAGACTGTGAGAGAGCCGATTCCCTTGGCTGAGAAGCAACCCCACACATGAATGGTTTCAGGATGCTTTACAGTTGGCATGAGACAAGACTGGTGGTAGCGCTCACCTCTTCTTCTCCGAATAAGCTGTTTTCCAGATGTTCCAAACAATCGAAAAGGGGATTCATCAGAGAAAATGACTTTACCCCAGTCCTCAGCAGTCCACTCCCTGTACCTTTTGCAGTATATCAGTCTGTCCCTGATGTTTTTTCTGGAGAGAAGTGGCTACTTTGCTGCCCTCCTTGAGACCAGGCCTTGCTCCAAGAGTCTCAGCCTCACAGTGCGTGCAGATGCACTCACACCTGCCTGCTGCCACTCCTCAGCAAGCTCTGCACTGCTGGTAGCCCGATCCCACAGCTGAAACACTTTTAAGAGACGGTCCTGCCGCTTGCTGGTCTTTCTTGGGCGCCCTGGAGCCTTTTTGGCATCAATGGAACCTCTCTCCTTGAAGTTCTTGATGATGCGATAGATTGTTGACTGAGGTGCAATCTTTCTAGCTGCAATACTCTTCCCAGTTAGGCCATTTTTGTGCAGTGCAATGATGACTGCACGTGTTTCTTTAGAGATAACCATGGTTAACAGAAGAGAAACAATGATGGCAAGCACCAGCCTCCTTTTAAAGTGTCCAGTGGTGTCATTCTTACTTAATCATGACAGATTGATCTCCAGCCCTGTCCTCATCAACACCCACACCTGTGTTAATGGAGCAATCGCTGAAACGATGTTAGGTGGTCCTTTTAAGGCAGGGCTGCAATGATGTTGAAATGTGTTTTGGGGGATAAAGTTCATTTTCTAGGCAAATATTGACTTTTCAAGTAATTGCTGTTAAGCTGATCACTCTTTATAACATTCTGGAGTATATGCAAATTGCCATTAGAAAAACTGAAGCAGTAGACTTTGTAAAAATTAATATTTGTATCATTCTCAAAACTTTTGGCCATAACTGTAGATCTTTAGGAACTCATCTCCAAACTTTCCCATCACTAATGCCTAATGTGTTTCTTTATTTTTATATGCATTTTAGGGAAAGGGGATGATTTGAATTTATAAAATTTTCATATTTTTAAAATATTTTACTACCAGAGGGGTAGTAATTATATTACAGCACAGTATTTTGGAGCAAAGAAGGAATTTGAGCATCATAGATAACTGTAATGCTAGTGGTCCATCTCCCCGTATAGTGTTCAGGTTGGAAAATCCGGCACACACACACACGAACCTATGTTCACAGCTGAAACTTGGTCATGTGAAAGAGCCTAAAGCATAGATGTTTGCAACCAGGAGGATGTTAGGATTTCATGCTGCCAGATGTCAACTATATCGTTGCTCACTTTATAACAGCAAGAGTTCATTAGGCTTTTGGTTGGGTTCAGACAGAGTTCATGCACAAAGATAGCTTAACTAAACTAAACTTTGCAAGAAAATCTGGCTAATACTTAAACTGAGTTCCCCCGCCCAAACAGCCTTTGACCCAAACACCGACATGTGAATAAGGCCTGTGACTGACATCAATGATTGTGTGCCAAAGCCAGGTGTGGATCAAAAAACACAGAAGAGGTACAAATCTTTCCATTATACCTTACCTCTGTGTAACTTCTACTCCTGGTTCTAACTCACAATCACTGATGCAAATAACGGACCAAAATACTGATGTGTGAATAAGACCTTAGTGTTTTTCAACCCTGTTTGTAAGCCAAAACCAGGATCAAGTAGAAAACAATGGGTGCAAATCTTTCCGTTACACCTTATCTTTGTGTAGTCTCCACTCGGTTTTGACTTGCGAAGAATGACTAGAAAAACTATTCTCATGTTTATGCCCTTTCCTAGAATTATAGTAATTAGATTATTTTGAGAAAGGGAAAGAAACAATGAAAACTACTTTTATTCTTTTCACTGATTTTTCCGAAAACATTTTTTTTAGAACAGCTGACAGACCCTTTGTTAGGTCAATCTCTGCGTAAAACACCAACAATTATTTTTGAAACTGCATTTTTGCCCACTATACTGTATGTTTATAACATACTCAGAACAGAATAAACAGCAAATCTGTATTAGACAGGTGCGCACATACTTTTTTGGAAGAGATTCTGGTTCCTTTAAAATAGTCACTCCAGCTTGAACCATGGCTATTGGGGTAGCAACATATCCAGCTTCTGTAAAGCATATTGTTAGTGAGAAAAAAAAAAAAAAAAAAGAATTATATTCAGTTTAACAAAAGTTAACACTTTTGAAATTCAGAAGATTCATATTAGAGGATATATTAATTTAGTGATATCAAAGTTTGGAGCCATTGTAAGGCTATCCTTATACAATGTGTTTTGCAGATGTGTTTAAAAACTTTAAAAATGCATTTAAAATAAAAAACAAAACAAAGGCATGCATTTTTAAAAATGGCATGTGTATTTTGCCTTCTTAATCAGTTAATTTTTTTTTTTTTAAATACATACAAAAAACATGTAAGAGTACCCTTAAAGAGGACCTTTCATGTCCGCATACACATGTGGTTTTATTTACCGCTAGAAAGCCGAATTCAGAGCACTGTCGGCTTTCCCATTATGTGCCCTGGGGCTGGAGATATCGGTGCCGTTAGTTTCGGCACTGATCTCTCCCCACTGTCAGAAGGACGCTCCTGACAGTCTAGCGTCCTTGCTGGGCTGTAAGAAACGCACCCCCCCTTAACCTGACAGTACTCGTCCATAGACATGTACTGGGGGGAGAAGAGCGTTCCTCACAGCTCAGCGTCATCGCCCCCTCTGACAGTACAGGGCTATGGATGAGTACTGTCAGGAGGGCGTCCCTCACAGCCCAGCTAGACTGTCGGTAACGCCCTCCTGACAGTTTCGGCACCGATCTCTGCCTACTAACAGCACCAATATCTCCAGCCCCGGGGCACATAATAGGAAAGCCACAGTGCGCTGAATTCAGTATATAAGGCCGCGTGTGCATGAGGACATGAAAGGTCCTCTTTAAACAGAAGCAATTTCAACAAAGCCTGATGGCGAATGTGTAATATGCAAAGCCTTTATGATAACAGTTAAAGGGGTTGGCTGGGATTCTGAAAATATGGGCTATAGTCAAAAAAAAAAAAAAAAAAAAGGAGGATATTAAATAAATGCTATATGTCTCGCTGCTCTGGCGGTCCATGCCAAAGCTACAGGGATAACATCATTGGCTTCAGCAGTCATGTGCCATACATGTAAGTGTCACCACTTGATGCCAGTGACTGGATACAACAGTTATACAAATGATGTACATAGTGTCATCGTCGCAGAACTGGCAGGGACCTCTGTAGCCGCAGGACATATAATGGGCGAGTAATGGCCATTTTATTATTTTAGACCATTTCCTGCTCATTTTTTTGGTTTAAATCCTAAACAATCCAATTAACATAGCTCTAAGCTAGAACTTTAACAAAAGGAAAAACACACAACACTTTACCTGGTCCTGAAACCTGGGTGCAGATTTTCACATTAGGCTTCCCCTGCTGTGGGTCTAGGCCCTGACTGTAACCCTCCCCAAAGAATGTTATTGAGAATGAAGATTCATCCATCTGTCAATAAAACATTTAGTAATACTTTATTGCATACATGAAACATTCAAAATGTTAAATAACTAAAATTGAATTTACTATTTAAAATATCTCCTAGAGAATGCCCTCCACTAAAATTAATGGAAAACCAAATAGGTTAAGTTGCATTGCTAACTCCCTACTGCAGTATACAAGTCTCAGCTTCTTGTGTAATAATCCATGTTGGCATAGTTAGTATACATAACATTACACGTACAAAACTGATAGACACAGAGCGGAGAATGCAATAGCATGTAAAACTATATATATGTTGCGTGTCTAACTAAAAAAAATGGATCACAAAATAGTTTGCAATAGCAGCCCTGAAGCACCAACAGCTTATCAAATACATGACAATGTGGCCCTTCCACTGCCACCATTTCAGCATGTCAAAGGTAGTCAACCTTGTTTTTTCCCCCTTTGCTCCCAATTCAACTCTAAAGAGTGGGTTTGTCGAATACGCACTGCTGTCTGTTTTTCTGGTTACTGGATAAATACTTAATTTGCATCACAACTACTGAGTGTCATCCCTCAATATGGATTTCTGTGTAGTCAGACAATGGACAACATGGCAACTGATTTAGGATTGGCTAATTAGCACAAAAATTGCATAAAAATGATGCTTTGGAATATATTTGGTCCATAGAAAACAATAGCATTAATCAGCAGATTACAGTCAGTAGATTTTAAAGTTATACTCCTGCAAATGCCTTTAGCAACTTCTCTTTTTAGAACAAAGGAAGAGTAAGGACCAGTTCACATCTGCGTTCGGGTTTCTGTTTGGGGACCCCCCGAACGGAAACCTATACGCATAAAAAGCAGTTTACCTGGTAAACCACACAGACTCCATAGACTATAATGGGGTCTGTGTGGTTTCCGCTTGAAGCAAGTGGAGAGAAAAGTGCTGCAAGTGCCAACACGGCAATTTAAGCTTATTACTGTGCGGATCCACAATTGAGGACAGTTACGGACCCGCAAAATACGGTCGTGTAAATGGGGTTTTACAGAGATTCTAATGATACAAAACAACTTTGTACTCAAAGGTAAAGGTTTGCATTTGGTACTTTTGAAAAATTAATGTTCACTATTTACATCGCACAGGATCTGTTTTATAGTGAGTGATATTACAGCCTGTACTCATATCACATGACTGCTATAAACAGATACTGTGTGACAAATAGTGAAGGGCCCCCATGCAGTACAATGTGCCCCACAGTGGCCCCCCCCACGCAGTACAATGTGCCCCACAGTGGGCCCCCACACACCATAACATGCTACTTACCTGCACTCCCCCGAAGAGCAGGTAAGTAGCGTCCTCCTATCACAGTGCAGGCGCTGATGAATTGCATCATCGCACCTGCATTGGGGAAGAGGTCACACTTTGCTGTCATTGTAAGCCATGGTCCCGTGGCCTACACTTACAGTTTTCAGCTGTATGTGAATTTGAACATACAGCTAAAAGAAGCGCTTGCTCGCAAACGGGGGAATCCTGTACCAGATTCCCCGTTAGTGAGCGATCAGGGAGCCTGGATAGGACGACGACATGTGTGGCAACAGAGAGGGCTCTGAGTGCCATAGATTCGCCACAACGGTTGTAGGGTATTTCATTTAACACACCCATCAGTTATAGTATTAAACCTTACATTATAACCTAATACTGATTAAGTTCCCCTTGACCTGTTGTGGCGAGAACTCCACAAAACCCCTGAAGGAGTCTTGTGGTATCCAGCACAAAAAGGAAAGCAGAATATCTTCTAAGAACTGTAAACTACAAGGTGGGGCCTTCGTGGATCAGTCTTGTTTTTACTACACATCCTACAAATGATGAATAGGACTAAGATCTGGAGAATACGGAGACCAGGTCATTACGCTGAACTCGGTTTCTCAACCCATGCCTGAATTTTTGGCAGGGCACACTATTCTTTTCAACCCAACCAAGCGTCTAGTTATTAGTACTATGGCTGCCAAGAATAGTTTGTACTTTGTGTGCAACAATATTGTGTAAGTGGTATGTGTCAAGGCAAAATCTACATGAACACCGGGACCTAAAGTTTCCCAAAGCAATACACTGCCTCCACCAACTTGTTTTTTTTTTTGTTTTTTTTTACAATAGTACATCCTGGTGCCATCTTCTAACCAGGTAAGCACATGCATCTAGCCATCCACAAGATGTAAAGGCAAAATTTGATTCATTGGACCAGGTCACCACCAACTATTGCTCTATGGTCCAGTTATGATGCTCAGTGTAGGCGCTTTCCACAGTGGATAGTCAGCAATGGCACTGAGAGGTCTGTTCATTATCAAAACCAGCAGTAGATTTTTCTACAATTTGTGAGAATTGCTGTTCTGTAGAATGGGACTATATGGGCAATCCTTTGTTCCCACATTCACACCAATAAGGCAACAGTGAAATTTGGATCTAGACCACTTTTTGCAAGATACTAACCACTGCATACCAGGAACACACACAAGACCTCCAGTTTTGTACAGTGGGGGAAAAAAGTATTTGTCAGCCACCAATTGTGCAAGTTCTCCCACTTAAGATGAGAGAGGCCTGTAATTGACATCATAGGTAGACCTCAACTATGAGAGACAAAATGAGAAAACATATCTAGAAAATCACTGTCATGATATTAGGTGCAGGTATGGTCTTATGATATCAATATTGGTCTATATCACTGCACAGTAGGGGTTGGGGCCTAGGATCAAGCCTAGCGGGGCAAATGGAATGTGGTCAGACTACTATTGTCCTGTCGCTGAAGCAATCAGCCATTTGGTCAAAAGCCTTCATCTGCATAGGACTGCAACCCTCATTAACTCAGCGGGGGTTCATTTATCCAGGAAGTGTTGTATGAACGATCCGCATATCACTGATCGACACACTGGCGCCGCTGTTACTACAAAGGAATTATGGTTTTATGACAATATCTGGCCTGGGGAACATCCTACAGTTACCCCGATAAATTCCCCAGATGCGTCAGGTCAAGGCGCACGCAGTTCAAAGCCCAGGAAAGGTTCAGGCACTGATCTCCTTACCCAAAGGGAGATGGAGTGTCGAACTTGAAGTCTATGTATTGGGGATCTTGCCAGGAACCCCATTATACTACCAGCCAGACTCTATAAACATCCGGCAAATACTTATACCGGAAATTATTTCTAAGAGATGTAGAGAGGGGGGCGGGGCTTCTCCCCCTGGTGACCTCACTCAGGGAGGAGACCAGGGGAGACAAAAGGGCTCCGCCCAGGCTGAACCACTCTCTGTTGTCCTGTGAATTTGGTGATGCACGCTTCCTAGAAGCGAGGTGTGGGGGAAGCCAGCCATGTGACCAACATGTGGCTGCCATGCGGCCTAAGGAGCCAAACTTGAGGCCATTTTGTGAACATGGAAGAGATGTCACTGCATGTAAGCAACACATGCTTTGCCCAAGACTGTGCCCTGAGCCTGCCACATGGGTTCAGAGAAATGGACTACTTGTTCCAGAAGGGTCTTCTGCCCTTTACTCTGCTAGGATCATCTGCTGCGGGACGTTCATAAGATAAGTGCCCTGGCTCAACACCTGGAGGCCAGAGAAACCATCACAAGCTGGTGTTGGTAATATATATTCTTTTCTTTCTGTTATTCCCATTTTTATTTTATGTACCGTGTTATACTGTTTTCACTTGTATCTGCTTGTTAATCGCTTCAGGTATTCTATGTATGTGTTAAGTGTCTAGTGCCGACCCATTTAGGGATTAATATATAAAATTTAGAAGGCCCATTTTGCGTATTATCCTCTATTGGACCAGCACACTCCCGGAAGTGGGTGTGAGGTAATCGAAGCGATCTCAGGTAGGCCAGAAGTGTGTTCTGGTAGGACGAGATCCTTCACAATCACATTGTCTGATTTTTTAAAGAATTTATTTGCAAATTATGGTGGAAAATAAGTATTTGGTCACCTACAAACAAGCAAGATTTCTGGCTCTCACAGACCTGTAACTTCTTCTTTAAGAGGCTCCTCTGTCCTCCACTCATTGCCTGTAGTAATGGCACCTGTTTGAAATGGTTATCAGTGTAAAAGACACCTGTCCACAACTTCAAACAGTCACACTCCAAACTCCACTATGGTGAAGACCAAAGAGCTGTGGAAGGACACCAGAAACAAAATTGTAGACCTGCACCAGGCTGGGAAGACTGAATCTGCAATAGGCAAGCAGCTTGGTGTGAATAAATCAACTATGGGAGCAATAATTAGAAAATGGAAGACATACAAGACCACTGATAAATCTCCCTCCATAAGGGGCTCCACGCAAGATATCACCCCATAGGGTCAAAATGATCACAAGAATGGTGAGCAAAAATCCCAGAACTACACAGGGGGGCCTAGTGAATGACCTGCAGAAAGCTGGGACTAACGTAACAAAGGCTACCGTCAGTAACACACTACACCGCCAGGGATTCAGATCCTGCAGTGCCAGATGTGTCCCCCTGCTTAAGCCAGTACATATCCGGGCCCGTCTGAAGTTTGCTAGAAAGCATTTGGATGTTCCAGAAGAGTATTGGGAGAATGTCATATGGTCAGATGACACTAAAGTAGAAACACAACTCGTTGTGTTTGGAGGAGAGAATGCTGAGTTGCATCCAAAGAACACCATACCTACTGTGAAGCATGGGGGTGGCAACATCATGCTTTGGGGCTGTTTCTCTGCAAAGTGACCAGGACGACTGATCCGTGTACATGAAAGAATGAATGGGGCCATGTATCGAGAGATTTTGAGTGCAAACCTCCTTCCATCAGCAAGAGCAATGAAGATGAAACATGGCTGGGTCTTTCAGCATGACAATGATCCCAAGCACACCGTCAGGGCAACGAAGGAGTGGCTTCATAAGAAGCATTTCAAGGTCCTGGAGTGGCCTAACCAGTCTCCAGATCTCATCCCCATCGAAAACCTTTGGAGTGAATTGAAAGTCCATGTTGCCCAGCGACAGCCCCAAAACATCACTGCTCTAGAGGAGATCTGCATGGAGGAATGGGCGAACATACCAGCAACAGTGTGTGCCAACCTTGTGAAGACTTACAGAAGACGTTTGACCTCTGTCATTGCCAACAAAGGATATATAATATTGAGTATTGAGATGAACTTTTGTTACTGACCAAATACTTATTTTCCACCATAATTTGCAAATAAATTCTTTAAAAATCAGACAATGTGATTTTCTGGATTTGTTTTCTCATTTTGTCTCTCATAGTTGAGGTCTACCTATGATGTCAATTACAGGCCTCTCTCATCTTTTTAAGTGGGAGAACTTGCACAATTGGTGGCTGACTAAATACTTTTTTTCCCCCACTGTAGGTGTTTTGACCCGTTATCTAGCAGTCTGTATATACAAATGAGAGTTACATGCTTGCCCGGAAACCTAGAGCTGTGACAACAGCACAGCCAAGCTAAAACATGCCCTCAAAGCACTTAATTTTCATATAAATAAAACAGCAATTTATGTGGGCTTCAAAGATGAATATCAGAGTCATATTTGGAAACTGTAGAATCACTTCTACAAGGTACTCTGATTAGGTTTATAACCAATTTACAATCAAGCATGGTGAGGGGTGATTTGTGCTGGTTTTGCAGCCACAGGACCTGGGCAACTTGCACTTATTGGGTCACCCATGAACTCCGCTATATAAAACAAAATATTCTAGACTCAAAAAGGTCATCTATCCAACAGCTAAAACTAGGTCAAACAACAGGACAATCATCCCAAGCACAACAATAAATCTACAGAATGGTTGAAAAGGGAAAAAAATTAAAAATAAAAAAATAAAAATAAAATCAAGGTGTTGCAATGGCCCAGTCAAAGTCCAGACCTCAACCCAACTGAAATGGCTGTGGCCGGATCTTGAGAGAGCAGTGCTTAAATGATGGCCCATAAACCTCAACGAATTGAAGCAACATTAAAAAGAAAAGTGGCCCATTGGGACTCACAACCCTGGTAGCGGGTCCTTACGAGCAGGTTTGTTTCGCTTAGCTGACTATAGGACACGGTCCCTCCTCCCAATTGCTGACCTAGGTTCAATCTCCCCCGCTCTAGTGAATTTTCCCCGTTTTTAGGGGAGCTTGAGCTCCTGAACCTACATTTTTTGAGAATTTATGCAAGTGTGAGATCTCCACAGCTGGCCTTATCTCTGATATTTACAGAATTCTGTCGGATCCTACCCCAGATGTCCTGCCCAAAAAATCCTACATGAGAAAATGGGAGAGTTACTTAGGGGAGTCCCTCTGTGATGTTGCCTGGATGCTGATATGGAGAAGGGTGACCTCCAGGTGTGTTATACTTTAGGAGAACTTTTACAAAATGCTGATGTACTGGTACCACACCCCAGCTATGCTTCACTCTAAACACGACTGTACCAGGTACCTGTTGGAGGTGTGGTGCCTGTCCAGCTAACATTTACCCCTTGTTCTGGTCATGCCCCCTCCTCTAGCCTTATTGGCATCAAGTCCAGAATTTGATTGAGCAAGTGGTGGGCATACGCTTCCCCTTACTTCCTAAGACGTTCTTTCTTAATTTACCCTCTAAATGGCTGCGTAAGCATACCTTACAGCTCCTAATCTATATGCTCACGGAAGCTAGATGTCTAGTGCCCAAACACTGAAGGCAAATGGCTCCTCCAGCTCATCAGGAACTCTACTCCAGAATTAGAGTCCCGGTCCCTAGAGTACGGTCCTTTTGAATAATGAGAATTTCAGGTGATTTGGGAATCCTGGGATACATTCTGGGCTCACCAGGATTCTTAACTCCTTGGAGATATATTTTCCCTTCCCTATGACGTTCTCCTCTCCCCCTCTTGGTTCTTGTCTTGTGTCCCCTTCTGATTTCACTTTGTTTCATTATATGATTATTATTGCCTTCTCCTAATTTTGCCCTAATACATCCTGAATGGCGTATTTTCTGTTAGAACTTTTGCTTTGTGTTGCAATTTTTTGTCTTTAAAACTTCCAGACCGCCCATAGAATATACAGTATATGTCCGGTTAGTGGCTTCCTTGTTCTGCAAGGACGAACTGGTACGTCCCCTTCAGTGCCCCTATTTGTAATATAATGATGCCCACAGTGCCTCACATCTAATATAATGACCTCTACATGACCCAACCCTGCCTCCACATACAGTGATGCTTAAGGAGCAAGTGGTAAGCTGCATTCATTACTTACCACCCTCCTTATTTTATAATCGCAAAGAGTGGAGGCACTCACTGCAGATACAGGCATCTTGGGGAGTGAGTGCTAAGCTGCATTAAAGGGAGTCAGCAGGAAAAAAAAAACAAAAAAAAACCCCAACAACAAATTTACTCACAGCATCTTGTAAGGCTTCTCACACTGTTTCCAAATATGCTAATTATGTTAAAGAATTGAAAGGGGCATGTAATCTGCAGTGTGGGCTTCTGTAAATGATGCAGATTAACACCCCTAACTTCTGCCCAGCTCTGTTCCACCACCTTGTTCATTGCTCTCCTCAGGTTTGTGCTGGGAGGCAGTTAGGGGTGTTAATCTGCAGTGTTTGCAGAAGCCAACATTGCAGAAGCCAACATTGCAGATTACATGCCCCTGAAGCCCTTTTCAACTCATTAGCTTAATTATAAAACCAGGAAATTTTCAGCAACTGAGCACAGGTCCAAAATAGCACAAGCAGATTTGGTAACAGTGTGAGAAAGACTACAAGGTGCTGTGAGTAATTTATGGTTTCACTGCTGACAGACTGCCTTTAATGGAAGAGTGAAGAAATCAGGCGATACCTTTTAGAGGCTGAGTATATTTATAAGTAAGCTTTCAGAAGTGCTAGCTTCCTTCACCAGACATGCTGTTATACAAGAACTGAAAATTCACAGATTTTATACACATGGTCTTCAAAGGATTTTAGAGTCCTTAAAAAAAACCAAAACAAAATGCAATCTAAGTAGAGAAATTATTTACAACCGGTCAAAAAAACAAAAGTTGTGCGTGACAGAGGGATCTGTTATCTGTTTGCTATCAGGAGGTGATTTGTGACCCTCACAGTTCATACATAGTGTGACATGAAGCTGGCATGAATATTAAGTCCAAATTGCAGAGTTTTAAATTTTTGCATAAACTTGTACTCCCATTGTTTCCTCTCCTTATACTACTATCAGACTGCCTGGGGCACCTGTAACTGCAATGAGTGCTTCTAGTACTGATGGAAGTGCTCATTGTGCCTGTAAAGCAAGGAAGGCTCACGCAGGCTTTCATCCTTGGCAAAGGGGGGGGGGGGCAGTGGTTCTCACCACAGCACATACCCCTGGTTGAAGACCACTGCTTTACAGGAAAAATTTGGCACATGGGTAAATCAGGTTGTGCAGGTTCTCGCCAATACCCCAGACCTTGCCAGATGTGACTGGCTGCAGTAGGAGTAACAGAGTAACAGGAGAGTGCTATCTCCAGCCACAGTTACAATGTCTCCATCTTCTGCCTCAGTCTTACCAATGTCCTCACTGCCTCATCTGTTTGTGAGCTGACAGTTTAGTTCTCATTGCTGTTGGTCTATGTTATTAGAAGTCGGAGGATTGTATATATGGAACACTCATGTTTTGTCATCAGCAATTACCAGAGGATAGATATAACTATAGTTACGTCAGGTCATCAGCCCACAGGATTTGTGACTATAATTGGCCCTCGTCTGGTGCAGTCTCCAGAATCCAAAGCTTCTACCTGGCAGTTTATTTTTTTTACATTTTTATCTGCCAGGTCATGCACTGTTCTACATAACCCTACTTAGGCAGGTACAGTTGTGCGGGTGCCAATACCAACCAACCTGATTAGTACTTTCATTTTTAAAGGGGTCTTGGACAGCTGACTGCTGAAATCAGACTTACTAACATGTAATCAAGATGTTTCAGAGATTATCTCTAAAATAATGTAGGAAAGCGTAAAAACAAAACAAAACAAAAAAACAAAAACTCACTATTGCAACCTAAGTAGTCTATTTTTGGATCTAGCAAGAAGCATGCATACATGTTTAACATGCAAAACAAAATAAGCTAATAATATTACCTGTTTTTGTGTTGGTCCTTCTTTGGTGAAATAACCAAAAGAAAAGAATTTGGGGTACTGTTGAAAAAGAAACCAATGTGAAGGAGAAGTCAGGTAAGTGGTTATTATATATATTTTGTTGCACTTATTTCAACTAAAAGTCTTCCACACAGATCTAAAGCCAGTAGAATATAATGTGAACTACATTAATGTACTGCCTCTGTCAGGCTGTCTCACAAGACCATGATTCTGTTTATCCTAGTGTCTGAATATGTGGTTATCATGCCTCTCCAATGTATATGGAACATCACCCATGTCTAGCTTCACTACTCATTTCATGCTTCTCCCACATTCTCTCACTGTCTTAGGGAGAATCCTGTTTGCATGCTGGGCAGTAGCATAGTAGTGCAAAACAGGGAGTAATTACAATATTACTTTACAGACTGTTATAAAGGGGCATGTAGGCAGTTGTAAGCAGAAGCAAAATATGTGAAAGGGAAGAGAAATCCTGGGAAGTAATGTCTCTTTTTTTTTTATTATTTCAATCATTATTTCTATGTAAGGCACCATGGGAAAGAGTTGGGATATATGATAGGTAATCAAAAAAAAAAGTTCCACTAGTATTCTGCTCCATAAAATCACTAACAGCAACGGGCAATTTACAGAGGTCATTGAAAAACAAAAACTTACTTTTATCAGAAGTTTCCGACCAAAGCTAAATTTAGTAAAAAGGAAAAAAAAAGAATCCTGCAAACATCAACTGGATAACAGATGTGATACCACCCACTGCTACATATGCAGCATATTGCACCTAGTAGAAAAACAAGCAAAATTATTGTTATTAATGTACAGCAACAGAGACTCATAAAACCAAACATCTAATTACTAGTACAACACATCTATTACAGGCTGCCTAGACCACAGTATATAAGTGCTGGTATTGAGCAGTTTTTTTTTTTTGCCTCTCATAAAAAGTGATTAAAGGAATACACATTCCCCAAAATTGTATAACTAAAAAGTACATCTGGCCCCACAAAAAAAAAAAAATAAATAAATAAAAAGCCTTAAGCTAGGGTCACATCTGCACCTGAACAACAGAGATCCGGAACACTGTTTTAGCAGATCTACAAAAGTTTCATACATAACAAATGTACGTTGTTTATCACTACAATGTACTCTGTAACACGGTAGGTGAACATATTTGGGAGAGGTGGTAGACAACCTTTAATGCCATTATCAGCATTATAATATAGTATTTTTTTTTATTTTTTTTTACTTTTATATGTACGATGAAGAAAGGAGGTGTTTTGAATTTTTTATTATTTGAAATTTTTAATAACAGTTTTACATTTATTTTTAGTTTTAATCTGAACCTGCAATCATTTGATTAGTCATAAAATGTACTGAAATAGTGTACTGCAGTATATTGTAAATTTACCACTCGCTGACTGCTATACATGCCTCTACAACACACTCAGACATTTTGCCAGTTGAAAGAAATTGAGAGGGGGAGCAACATTGGACCGAGAGAAGTAGAATGGTTGTTTTGATGAACCGCCTGCCATCTAGGCTGTTCTGACCTAGCTGTTATACATAGTATGTTATACATAAGTTATACATAGTAAACAGGCTCCAGATGGCCAACAAGCACGAGCAGCACCCACAGTTTTCTTGTCCACTATCCAGATACAAGAGGCACCTCCTTACATACCCATGTCTCTGTCCAGACTATTTTAAAGACATTAGCAGAAGGAAATTTGATGTCATGGCATCCATTACTTGTGCTACCAATAACAGTCAGCCACAGTTGCCTGTGTTTGCATTGCTTTCATGAACAAGAAACCTGGACCGCGGCAAATTGAAACGGTATCATCTTTAGCAACAAATCCTGTAATCCAACTATGTCCAGGTACAAGTATGGAGGAGTCTTGCTTTCAACATTCCAATATGGAGACTTACAAAAATTATATTCATTTGGCATCATCATGATCAAGCTGACCAACTGAATATAGCTAATGTAATTTTGGCTGCACAGCGAATGATGTAAAAATCCAGAAAGAGAAAAAAGGAGTTTCTCTCCCCCCACCCCCCAACTTCAAAAGGTACATCCTATGGATCATTAAGTGGTACCATGATGTAGTACAAGTTATCCTGCAAAAATAAGCCCTCTTACAGTACTGTGGACAGAAAAATATAAAAGTTATGACTTTTGTAAGATGAGCTGGAGATCAATAACTTAAAATGTACTCATGAAAAAAGTGATTTGAGCAGGAAGGGGTTAAAGAAGCACTCTGGCAATTTCTTTTATCATTTGCTCTGTTTATAAAGTACATCAGGTATATAGCGGTGCAGATAATTTTATTGCTGTGATTTATTGCTGATTTATGTGCTTTGTCCTAGTCTCCTGTTTATACCATATAACCCGATTCAACAAGTTCTACAGAGTCTGTGATGTTGACCAGGGAACACTCAAAGATTATTAAGAGATTTTTGTATACTGGTAGATGATCACTCCTCATGTTTTGTTTCAAATAATAAACTTTTGTTATACTTGCAAGTGTGTGCCATGATCTTGTATCCTACTACTATGGGGTTGGAGAACCCTACCACGAGGCACCCCACATACTGTTGAAGAGAGTGCGGTACTATTGTTTCTCAACCCCTTGTTTAGAGATTGACTTATGGTCCACACAGCAGGTGCTGTTGGATTCAAAAGATTGCGGGTCATATGGACCAGAAAAGAACTGACAAGTCAGCAATAAAGAATCAGGAAAAATAAATTATCAGTGCAGCTATATACCTGATGTACATTTTAAAGGGGGCAAAATGAAAAAAAAAAAAAAAATGTGTGTGTGAATACACAAATATTAAACTCACAGGCGTCTCCTGCAGATTCTCATAGAGATGACGTTGGGTCCTCTTGACAACAGAAGCATCCGACCCAGGAAAAGGAACTGCATACTGCTGTACTTCATTACTGTAAAATACTGCACCCCTGAAAAAGGCAAATAAGTAAATTCTTTAGTATTTATAGAGAATATTCAAGCAGTGATCAAGGGGTTCATGTCAAAACAAAGATGTACCAAAGTGTTGTACCAAACACTATAGAGACTATTTTTCTGAAACCGTTCTAATTTAAGCCCTCTTCGGTCACTGCTGAAAATGTTCTATTTTCTACAAGAATATGATGAGTAAATATTTTTTTTTTCGTCATTTATGGAGCAATTTTTCTGCACTGACAAAATACCAATTGTTCAGAAGCCCTTCTGTGTACAATGAAACTAGGACTATTTCAGATATGATGACAATGTTCTTTTATATAAAAAGATTATTGTGCAACAAGTTTATGTGGACAGTGGAAATACTTACAACTTAAAGGGAATGTCTGTTATAGACAAGTTTCCTATGCCGTACTCAGGACATCTACAGCTGACCAAACTAGAAAAACTGAACCCTATAGTGAGCTGTCCAATCCTGATGCTAACCATGTTAGGCTTCAGGGGATGAAGGAGTACTACTAAAATGTCAGGCATCTAAGGTAACTTAAATATCAATGACACGTCATTATTTTCCGGCACTCATATGTTGCTGCAAAATAATACAAACTTTTTATTTCATCCAGACAGACAGACGTTTCGGTCCACACTTGAACCTTCATCAGTCATCGGATGAATGGTGTATAGGGAGGCATAGTCAGTAAGCAAGGAATTCAGGCAGGTATGTCATACACCATTCATCCGATGACTGATGAAGGTCCAACTGTGGACCGAAACATCTATCTGGATGAAATAAAAAGGCATCTAAGGTAAGTGACAGAGGGAGAAGGCACCCTATTATCAGCTACGCAATCTCTGATGATACACACTGAAAGGAAAAACCAAAATGAAATGACAGCACAGTGTGCATCATAGGAGGTTATGGCCTGACGTGTCATCATTTGTTCCTCCATCTGCAGCCATTTTATAAATGCAACTACACTTCTAGAAGCGAAAGAAATGAATAGTGTGTGGCTTTACTGTGGGAATAAAATTATCAAGAAATATTAAACAATATGGCAGAACACTTATGAAAGTCTACAAGAAAAACTGTCTTTGTTGCCCATCACAACTAGTCACAGTTCAGCTTTCATGCTGTATTTTGCTCCTGTAAAAAATGAAAGCTGCGCTGTGATTGGTTGCTACAGGCAACAAAGTTTTTCTTTTGAACACTTTTTATAAATCTGTCATTAAGTGGCCAAATCCTTTAATATATTCATGCACACACTACTGAATTCAATTTAAAGCCTCACTCTGGGGATATGTTAGGGATGGGCGATTAATTGAAACATAACCAAAAATCAACCACAATAACCAGTGTGATTTTGTTGACGTCTGTTATTTAGGATCGGTTATTAAAATGTTTGCAGTTTCGTTCGGCCCGAACACTAACAAAAATTATCAAACATAAACATCTTTCCTGAGCTCTGGCGCAGCTCCCTGTTCTCTTCGGCGCTGTTGTCAAGGACTGCTGAGGCTTGTGATTGGGCCTCAGTTGTCGCGTGGCGTTGCAACGCTTGCGTCTATGTGTCACAACACCATGTGACATTAGCCAGAAGCGCTGAAGACAGTAGGAAGTCGCACAAGATCCCAGGAGAGTGAGAATACTTTTTTTTTTTTTTTGTTTGCCCAACACGTAGTCATACTGTATAAAGGGGCGTGGTTTAAAAGGGGGCAGGACCTAAATGGCCAAACCTAGTGTTCATGTGTATGAAGGGACGAGAGAAATAGCCATGTATGAACACTTTAACCTCTGGCCCTGCTTATCTAGAAGAAAAGGGGGAAGCCTTGCATCCAGGCTTTTTTTTTTTTTTTTTGACAATCTTGTATTGCTCAGACAATAAGTGGTTCATGCATCCCATCTAGATCACTGGATTTCCCGAGAAGACCAGCTTTAAAAGAAGTTCTCACAAATGGCATATATTTCCTATGCACAGGGACTACATGTCTAATTGTTGGTGATCCACACACTGGGACCCTAGCAATCATGAGAACAGTGGTCCCAAAGCCTCCTATGTGAATAGAATGGAAGTGTGAATGCGCAGTTTACTTGTGTGACACTGACAGAGCACAGTATCGTGTTATCGCCATCAGTCCCATAGAAGTCAATTGCACACAACTACTCCATTGACACAGAGACCCTTGTAAAAAAAACCAAAAAAAAAAAACCCTTTAAGCTGGCCATATAGGAATGATTTCAGTAAAGGTTAACAAGCTGCATATCTATCGTTCAGCTACAATATCTGAATATAAAATATATTACTGGCTGGCAGAAAAAAAAAAAAAATAGTCTAAATTGACCTTTTGTGCCATTCAAAATCTCTAGTGTATGCCTAGTTTGTCACATTTCATCAATTTTCACCATAGTCATCGTGTTTTTAACCAATCATATTTAGGGTGTGTTCACACATAGAAATTTGACACTGATTTGTTGGCAGATTCCACTCCCAAATCAGCAGCAGATTCTGCCTCCCATTGTTTTTAATGTGACTAGCAGTGAAGACAGGAGAGGAGGGAGGAGGTGGATCGGCTCGGGAGCCAGGTTCTGGTTCAATCATGTGAGCCGGCTTCATCACAAATAAAACGCAGAAGTAGTGAGTGTTCCAACCCTCCCAGGAGAACTCAAGTGAATAGGCTTCATTAATACACAGGAGTCTCACCTTCTTTTTAACTTCTGACCAACAACTGGAAGTGGCTTGAGTGCTAATTTCCTTCTAAGGTTCTTCAGATTTCCCTGATCTGCAATTCCATGAATAGCCGACTGCCAAGTCCCATCATGAATACAAGCACCCTATACAATACAGCAATGTGACACACGTGAGGTGAGGTCAATCATTTACTATAATGCTAGGAACATTAGGACCCCTCTTTGTTTGCACATCAGTCATGGGTTACTGCCACTTCAATGTTTCCCTATGGGGGAGAGTCATATGCAATAATAACAATCAGACACGAAGGAAACTATTGTGTCTGCACAGTAACTTGCAACTTTACACCGACCTAGACTCCCATGGTGCCCTAACCCTAGTTACCTCATGGACTCCACTGATGAAACTTTACAAATGTACTATATCTATTTGTATCTACTGTATGGGCGGAACAGTGGCTCAGTGGTTAGCACTGGGTTCGAATCCTGTCAAGGACAACATCTACAAGGAGTCTGTATGTTCTCCCCGTGTTTGCGTGGGTTTCCTCCGGGTACTCCGGTTTCCTCCCACACTCCAAAGACATACTGATAGGGAATGTAAATTGTGAGCCCTATATGGGAAAGTGACTGACAATATCTGTAAAGCGCTGTGGAATATGATGGCGCTATACAAGTAAGCATAACAAAATTAATAAATAAAACTATGTACAAGTACTTATGATATCAATAAAATACTAAATTCCTACTTACTCCCCCATTTTCCTTGGTTTGTTGGCACCATGCCTGAAGCCCAGCTTTTGAACTGTTTATTCGTTGCACAAAGAGCTATTCCTATTTTCATATATAATGTTACACATACATATTTTGAAGCTGGAAGATTCATGCTTGTAAACTGAAGAAACCTACCGGTCATAATTGACTAGAGGTCATCTTGCAAGTCATCAGCTTTTTCATAATAATGTGATTGTATGGCTCTAGATGGTTACTGAAATCACCACCAATCCAACAAAAACGTGACCAAAGCAAGCAGGTGATTTATTTATTTTTTTAAAGCCTTGAGCAATGCTGCCAAAATATAGATCCACATTTAAGACACTGCAGATCCACTGGTTACTCCACCGCTTAATGTAAATGCTTTCTTTATTTTACGTGCAATCACTTTGCTTTTTATTGTGACTTAAGAATATTAATTGGCTCTGAAATGTTTAGACTTCTTACTCTAAACTACTCAAGAATCCTGCACTGATATTTTTTCTATTTGACAACTCTTCCGTGCGTACTGACCAACTATTATAGCAGTATGTTTATTCTAATAAAAAAAAAAAAAAAAAAAAAAAAAAACACACACACACACACACACACACACACACACACACACACACACACACTATGAAACTAACCTCTGGTCCATGCTTGAAAGACAAAAACTTTCTACAGCTGTCAAGGTACCTGAGAATTAAATAAAAAAAAAAAAAAAAAAAAAAAAAAAAGTTTCTTATATTTCCATGGAATCATCCACATTATGCTGTGAACTGCTTTATAATGTACTATTTCTACTAAAAATCCTTGCTGCCAATGCGGTCACTAACCCATATATGGTAGCCTGAATGACTTTAATATTATGTTTAAAGTGCAACAGTGAAACCTTTATAATAAATAACAGTAATCAATTAATACAAAAATAAGTCAAAAATTTATTTATAACCCCAAAAAACAAAAAAAATGACATCATTACCTTGTATGCTGTTTCTGGTAAATAAAACCCCTAGATCTGCAGGAATAGAGTCAAAGCCACTGCTGCCAACAATATATACCCCATTGTCTGCTGCCTGTCTGTCATACTTCAGGCACATAGATTCAAGGAACTGATGAGAGGAGAGAACAGTACAGTGTAGTTACTGATCAAGAAAATCACAGTGACACAAACACAATGGCCCAAAGTCACAAGACATACAGTAAGAAATACTCAAAGAATATCTCCAAAATGTGTTACTCGACTAATAAGAATTCAGCCTCCTCATGGACGACAGAAATGTGAGTAGAAGCTCCACAGTATTTTGCAACCCCATCATATAACATTATGGCTCGTCTTCATCCTGCTAGAGTTTTAACCTGCCTTTGTATCAGTACGTATGGCCCTATAACATGATAGGCTGGATTTACACACCCATAAAACATATATAATATATAGAGACTGTATTATACCCACAAATTCCGTCCCAGCCACAGGTCCAATGACATGAGCTAGCAGCAACATGGGTATTACTGCCGGAATAGGATTTGCAGCTGTAATACAGTCTACAAAATATGGACATATTATGGCTGTGTGAATCCAGCCATATATGTTTGTTTAATCCAATTTTTCAGTAACTTGATTACATAATCTACTCATAAGGTTTTTTCATTATATCTGTATAAAGTGTATAGTTAAATGTAACATTAAAGAAACAGTCCAATGACAACACCTTCCTTCACTGCACACCTCAGTCTTTCACACTCCAGGCTTCTTTGATGTCTATCACTCATATCCCTTTAACTGTACTCCTATATTCTGCTTTGCTAAGGCACAAACTTGTTTTTTTTTTTTGTTTTTTTATATCTCTCATTGTCTGTGCTCTGCCATCAAACCCTTTATGACTCAGCACAGCATCACATGGACAACTACAGACCAGGGCTGTGAAGTTGAAGTCAGGACTAGTTTAGGGTGGAGTCAGAGTTAGAAAAAGTCTCCGACTGACTCCAGAATAAGATTATTAATTATACAATTATTGATACTGTATAATTAGATGCATGATTCTTTGCACATTTACTTTCACAGAAGCTTTACTGCTTCTGTCTTACTATAGCCATCAGCCATTTACAAAGGAGTAGGGCTGCAGAAACATTATAAATAAATATATTTATATATATATATATATATATATATATATATATATATTATAGGGAATAGGTACAGAAAGAAAAAGAAAACTACCAGAGTGTCACTTTACATTTATGCTTAAAACACAGAAAATACTGAAAGGCGAATTAAACACATAAGCCATTATGAGTGTATGAAGTGCCTGTTAAAACTTACTTGTGGTTCTCCACTGATATCAACAAAGTGAGTTCCATTTTCAACACAGGCCTTCACCACGGTTTCGCCATAAAATCTGTACTAATAAACATAAAAAATATATTCAGAAGACAGATCCCTCATCATGTAGAACTCATCTAGAAATCCGTAGAATATAATACACAGATTCTGGAGATTTAGCAGTATCAGGTTAAAGACGTAAAATTAAAATGGATGCTAGCAGTCTTCACTGCAATTCCTACCATTATTCATTAAAGGAAACATATCACAATATGGACAGTATACACTTTATAACATGTTATGAATGTTATGTTCTGAAACTATAAGAAATGTAGCCAATGCAGAGACAGTAGATATGATGTACAGTCATATGAAAAAGTTTGGGCACCCCTATTAATCTTAATCATTTTTAGTTCTAAATATTTGGGTGTTTGCAACAGCCATTTCAATTTGATATATCTAATAACTGATGGACACAGTAATATTTCAGGATTGAAATGAGGTTTATTGTACTAACAGAAAATGTGCAATATGCATTAAACCAAAATTTGACCGGTGCAAAAGTATGGGCACCTCAACAGAAAAGTGACATTAATATTTAGTAGATCCTCCTTTTGCAAAAATAACAGCCTCTAGTCGCTTCCTGTAGCTTTTAATCAGTTCCTGGATCCTGGATTAAGGTATTTTTGACCATTCCTCTTTACAAAACAATTCCAGTTCAGTTAAGTTTGATGGTCGCCGAGCATGGACAGCCCGCTTCAAATTATCCCACAGATGTTCAATGATATTCAGGTCTGGGGACTGGGATGGCCATTCCAGAACATTGTAATTGTTCCTCTGCATGAATGCCTGAGTAGATTTGGAGCTGTGTTTTGGATCATTGTCTTGCTGAAATATCCATCCCCAGCATAACTTCAAATTTGTCACTGATTCTTGTACATTATTCTCAAGAATCTGCTGATACTGAGTTGAATCCATGCGACCCTCAACTTTAACAAGATTCCCGGTGCTGGCATTGGAACCGCCACCAAATTTTACAGTGGGCAGCAAGTGTTTTTCTTGGAATGCTGTGTTTTTTTGACGCCATGCATAACGTCTTTTTGTATGACCAAACAACTCAATCTTTGTTTCATCAGTCCACAGGACCTTCTTCCAAAATGAAGCTGGCTTGTCCAAATGTGCTTTTGTATACCTCAGGCGACTCTGTTTGTGGCGTACTTTCAGAAACGGCTTCTTTCGCACCACTCTCCCATACGGCTTCTCCTTGTGCAAAGTGTGCTGTATTGTTGACCGATGCGCAGTGACACCATCTGCAGCAAGATGATGCTGCAGCTCTTTGGAGGTGGTCTGTGGATTGTCCTTGACTGTTCTCACCATTCTTCTTCTCTGCCTTTCTGATATTTTTCTTGGCCTGCCACTTCTGGGTTTAACAAGAACTGTCCCTGTGGTCTTCCATTTCCTTACTATGTTCCTCACAGTGGAAACTGACAGGTTAAATCTCTGAGACAACTTTTTGTATCCTTCCCCTGAACAACTTTGTTGAACAATCTTTGTTTTCAGATCATTTGAGAGTTGTTTTGAGGAGCCCATGATGCCACTCTTCAGAGGAGATTCAAATAGGAGAACAACTTGCAATTGGCCACCTTAAATACCTTTTCTCATGATTGGATACACCTGGCTATGAAGTTCAAAGCTCAGTGAGGTTACAAAACCAATTTTGTGCTTCAGTAAGTCAGTAAAAAGTAGTTAGGAGTATTCAAAACAATAAAATAAGGGTACCCAAATTTTTGCACCGGTCAAATTTTGGTTTAATGCATATTGCACATTTTCTGTTAGTACAATAAACCTCATTTCAATCCTGAAATATTACTGTGTCCATCAGTTATTAGATATATCAAATTGAAATGGCTGTTGCAAACACCCAAATATTTAGAACTAAAAATGATTAAGATTAATAGGGGTGCCCAAACTTTTTCATATGACTGTAACTATGGGACGCTAGTGCACTTACAAGTAGGCACAGTGACCTTGCCAGCTACACTCATTTCTGCAGCTACAATTTACACAAGATGCTGAATGAAGTCTTTGAATAGGTCTCAAGAAATGTCCTTTCTGAACGCTTAGCGAAGCACTTCATCATATGCAAAGAGTAACCTCTTACTCCCTGTGTATCTGATAAGTAGAAGAACTTTGCCTGCAGAGTTATCGCTAAACAACTGATTAGAAATACTGTAGTTACTAATCTTTACAATGTAAGATAAAGTGAAGCAATTTTGCCATTTCTGTAGTAGGTAAGAGGTAAGTACTGCAACACTACTCAGTTAATGAGTACTTACTGTACAGTCATGGCCAAAAGTTTTGAGAATGATACAAATATTAATTTTTACAAAGTCTACTGCTTCAGTTTTTCTAATGGCAATTTGCATATACTCCAGAATGTTATAAAGAGTGATCAGCTTAACAGCAATTACTTGCAAAGTCAATATTTGCCTAGAAAATGAACTTTATCCCCCAAAACACATTTCAACATCATTGCAGCCCTGCCTTAAAAGGACCACCTAACATCGTTTCAGTGATTGCTCCATTAACACAGGTGTGGGTGTTGATGAGGACAGGGCTGGAGATCAATCTGTCATGATTAAGTAAGAATGACACCACTGGACACTTTAAAAGGAGGCTGGTGCTTGCCATCATTGTTTCTCTTCTGTTAACCATGGTTATTTCTAAAGAAACACGTGCAGTCATCATTGCACTGCACAAAAATGGCCTAACTGGGAAGAGTATTGCAGCTAGAAAGATTGCACCTCAGTCAACAATCTATCACATCATCAAGAACTTCAAGGAGAGAGGTTCCATTGGTGCCAAAAAGGCTCCAGGGCGCCCAAGAAAGACCAGCAAGCGGCAGGACCGTCTCTTAAAAGTGTTTCAGCTGCGGGATCGGGCTACCAGCAGTGCAGAGCTTGCTGAGGAATGGCAGCAGGCAGGTGTGAGTGCATCTGCACGCACTGTGAGGCGGAGACTCTTGGAGCAAGGCCTGGTCTCAAGGAGGGCAGCAAAGAAGCCACTTCTCTCCAGAAAAAAACATCAGGGACAGACTGATATTCTGCAAAAGGTACAGGGAGTGGACTGCTGAGGACTGGGATAAAGTCATTTTCTCTGATGAATCCCCTTTTCGATTGTTTGGAACATCTGGAAAACAGCTTATTCGGAGAAGAAGAGGTGAGCGCTACCACCAGTCTTGTCTCATGCCAACTGTAAAGCATCCTGAAACCATTCATGTGTGGGGTTGCTTCTCAGCCAAGGGAATCGGCTCTCTCACAGTCTTGCCTAAAAACACAGCCATGAATAAAGAATGGTACCAGAATGTCCTCCAAGAGCAACTTCTCCCAACCGTCCAAGAGCAGTTTGGCGCTCAACAATGCCTTTTCCAGCATGATGGAGCACCTTGCCATAAAGCAAAGGTGATAACTAAATGGCTCAGGGAACAAAACATAGAGATTTTGGGTCCATGGCCTGGAAACTCCCCAGATCTTAATCCCATTGAGAACTTGTGGTCAATCATCAAGAGACGGGTGGACAAACAAAAACCAACAAATTCAGACAAAATTAAAGCATTGATTCTGCAAGAATGGACTGCTATCAGTCAGGATTTGGTCCAGAAGTTGATTGAGAGCATGCCAGGGAGAATTGCAGAGGTCCTGAAGAAGAAGGGTCAACACTGCAAATATTGACTTGCTGCATTAACTCATTCTAACTGTCAATATAAGCTTCTGTTACTCATAATATGAATGCAATTATATTTCTGTACGTGATAAAAACATCTGACAAACACACATAAAAACCAGATGGCAGCAGATCATGTGAAAATATAATATTTGTGTCATTCTCAAAACTTTTGGCCATGACTGTATACTTAAACTGATCATAATCCCTACATAACAGGGGCACAGCACCCATTACCTGTCCTCCATTGACAGGCACATCACCTTTGTAGCAGGTTTCTCGTTCATTACACTGCTACAGACAGTGTGGAACCATATACTGTTTAGCAACAAATCTAGGTTCTGTTCAATTAGTGTCCGGTTTGAGTATGGCGGCTTTGTGGTGAACGCTTCAATCCTGCCTTTGCTGTGGAGCTATGCACTACCCCAACTGCTGGTGTGATGATCTGGTGAGTCATCACAAATGACACTCGGTCACCCATAGTAGCAATATGAGGAACACAGCATTTTTCAGCAGGAGAATGCTCGCCTACACACTGCAAGAGATTCCCAGGAATGTCACCGCTAGATTGCAACACTTCCTTAGCCAGCCCAGTCGTCAGATTTATAGCTAATTGAACATTTATGGAACCAGCTTAAGCAATCTACGAAAGTGCAGTACAGGCCCAGCTGCAATATCCATGAGCAAATGTGCTGCAGGATACCATACAGAACCTGTATGCTTCCATGTCCAAGCGTGTCTCATCTTGTATACAGGCTAGAGGCAGCCCAAAGCGGTACTAGCGTTTACTTTCAATTGTACCGTTTTCTCCCAAAAATGCATCCTTTCACTTTAATACTGCAATCGCTGACACTATACAGTATTATCATTATATTTACACATGTAAAGTGTCATCCGATTCCAACAACTTCTCAGAATGTTTTTTTTTTTTTGTCAGTGTATTAGTAAATTGTGCAAAATTATTCCCCCAAACACATCTGGTAAGCATAAAATGACCAACCTCTTTAAACATAACAGTTATTTTCCAGGTGACTAGGCCTGTGTAATCGCAAATAAGTGAGTCCAGCTGACAGCTACGAGGAAGATACCATTGTACTTAGTCTAGGCAATGCCCTCTGAGCTAAGCAGGCGGGATGTCAGATTGATTGCTACACCTACGTGAAACATATTTTTACCACATGGTAAACGTAGTAAAAACAAAACCCATAATTTGTTGTGCATAATTTGGAAAAAAAAAAAATTTTTTTGAGTTTCTAATTTGTGAAAAAAAAAAAAAAAAAAAAAGTCATTGGGAGGTTTGTCCATAAAATTTTTATTTTTTCTCGAACGATTGTAAATTTGCACATTATACTGACTGTCATTTGCATCCACCATTTAGGAAAATCAGAGAAAAATAATTTGGAATGCAGTATAGTCGCAAAAAGAATGAACACTGCTCGATTTTTTTTATGACTAGAAGCTGTGGTTGCAGTTTTTTTCAAAAATACAGGCAACTTTTTTTCCTACAAAGAATGGATGAGAATAAGCAAAATCCCATTCACTTCGCGGGTACTGTAGTACTTAGCGTTTTTTCCCCCAATGCATTTCCCCAACATGGGGCCTTTGCCTTACTGAGCAGTGAAAGAACTGGACTGGGGACTGGATAAATCTTTAGTTGCATTAGGATACGTTATGTGGCAAAACCTTCAAGGATAACTTAGTTTTTATGAAGAATCATATTTTCAGTTTTTACTAGCACCATAGAATGAGAACAAAATATATTGTGCATCAAAGAGAGCAGGTTACATGAAAAACAATTGTGCACACTGAATGGCTTTGTACAGCTGTACGAAACTTACTGGTCCCACACAGTCCAGAACAACAGAGGCCTTCTTACACATATCAGCGAGGGAGGGGTCATCATTAATGTCACAGATTATAATGTCAATGGACTTCAGCTGTGGCTTTCCTACAATGAATAATGGAAAGATGCAGTTACTGGTACTGAAATTAAAGACTTTCTTTTATGTTTACAAAGATTTTAATAGCTTAAAACTAAATTCACTTTAGCACTGACGTTTTACATTATTCTGATCTGTCAGAGAAACAGAAAATAGGGAAGGCTGAAGGCCCACGTTGCGAAAACACAGTGTTTTACAGAACCTGCAAATTGGATAAAGTGGATGGGATTCTGGCTAATCCCATTCACACATTGCAGAAAAAAAAAACCATTGCGTTTTTGAAAATCGCAGCTTGTCAATTATACCTGCAGAAACGCTGGTGGTTTCTGTATAGGTATAACGGGTACTGAGGAAAACTCTTGAAAATGCTATGAAAAACACTGTGGAGAAAAAAAAACGCAACCCGTTTCCGTCACTTTTTTTTGCTGTGCTTCGCAACATGGGGCCTTGGCCAAAAAGTGCCCCCTCACAAAGGATACAAGCCAAGGATTTTCATTTGCATCTGATCTATATTGACTTTAATGCAAAAAAAAAAAAACCCCAAAAGTTTAGCTTGTGAACCAGTACCTGGCAAATTTATTAATTGTTTTTGCATGAATGTCCAGAAACAAACATTTTAATAACAATTATGATTTTAAAAAAAAAAAAATTAAAAAAGTTCCTTTCTATGTCCATTTTTTTTTTATGTGAAAACAAATTTCAGCTGTTATCAAAAAAAAAAAAAAAAAAAAAAAGCTGACAGAACGGCCAAATGGCATTAAGTAGTTCATTGAAACCATTAGGCTTTTGAGACTGAGTTATCCTTCGACTGACTGCTGGAATTCCACTGCAACAGTCAAAAGTAGGAACTAACAAGAAATACGTTTTGATACAGTTGTATGTGATATCACATTGGGGGCAGTCTATCAAATCATTTGCACCTGTTTTCTTCTAAATCTGACCCTCCCCCCTTTTTATAGTATTTACACAAAATTTAGCATGTGTGTGCCTATTATGAAGACTTCTACTCAAGGTGTGTCACTTTGCTGCTTTATCTGGAGTAATATGATGTTCACTTTTTATTTTTAAAAAATAAAATTCTAGCACATGGGGCCTTTACCACATGAAATTAAAGGTATACAAACTTTTTTCTGTCAGATTTAAAATCCTGACATGCTCCACCGGATGTGTCTATGAAGCTTCTTCAGCATAGCTGCAGTATAGGCTTTGTACATATGGCTCAGCCACTTACCCAGAAATCTTGTTTCTGCTAATTTCACCATAGACCCACTCACTCAGTTCAATTTATTTATTTATTTTTTAATTTCATATACTTTATATTGTCTGTGGATCAGTTAAAAAATGGCCAGCACATCTGTGTGCGGTCCATGATTTTCATAGATCCATACACTTTAATGGAGCCCTGTGGTGCACAAAATGACCAAAATAGAGCAGGTCTCTGCTTTTTAATCCCGAGGCTCAATGGTCTGTGTGCCCATTAAAAGAAATGGGTCTGCATCCAGTCTGTGATCAGTTCATATGTCCACAAAATGCAGCCAAGTCCTAAGGAGATAACCTGCAGCCAAACATCTCTGGCAATGCTTAAGTAGTGGAGTAACAAGGGACTGGGAATGTTGAAATCCAGCAAATAACTGAGCTGCGCTGCCCTTTTATACAATCCACTGGACCCAATGGGGCACATTTATTAAGCTACTTGCGCCTGTAAACTTAGCCAAGCTGAGGCATAAGCAACCTTCCCAAATACAGGACATAATACTTGCACAACCAGTTTGTGAGATGAAGGTTTCAGTGTGCACCTCCAGATTGGTATCAGGAGCCTCAGAGGCGTGGAAGAAACTCACTCGAGACAACCTGTAGTTCTCCAACATGGCATGGGAGATACAGCCTGTCATTACATTCTGAGACTTGTAGTACCACAGCAAGTGAAGAGCCCCAGACTGCAGAAATACAGGGATACATCTAGGGCACCGCAAAATTCGGGAGAGTAAAGACACAGAAAACTTTTGGGACAGTAGGCACAGGGATGGTTTTTGTCTCCGTCATCACCTGCCGCAGCGTCAGATCTATACTCACCCATTCTCTCTGCCGCCCACTTCAGCACTTCCTCCAGTTTCTTCCTGCTGCGGCCAGCTACAGCCCAGCGGAGCTCTTGGCCCCTGTATTCTTCCCCATCAGCCACTCGGGCCACCTCCTCCACCACGAACTGCCCGGTGAAGCCAGAAGCCCCGAATATGACTATCTGGTATGGACGGTTTGAGGCCCCGGTCGCCATAGTGACTGCGCGGATAGTGTGTGTGAAGGGGAGACAGTGACACTGACGCACCACACTCTTCACTGAGGGTAGAGCAGCAGACAGTTGGGCGTGACTTAGGTAGAGGCAAGGCAGAATTTTTTCCTTTTTTTTTTTTTTTTTCTTTTAATTATTTTTTTTTTTGCTTCTTCAAACAAACTTTATTGCAGTACCAATATGTGCACACACAGCCTGTTCTGTGCAAAGCTCTGGCTTCTGTTGTAGTGGGTTAACCCTTTAGTGTTTGGCCTATTTCAGGCTTTAGTGACTAATCCAGTTTCTGCATTTTTCTCTCCTCACATACCATATTGATGTACTCTTATTAATTCTTTATGGGAAGAAATTCTGCCATTGTCTTTCTACAGTATACATTTTGCACAATTCACTGTTCACTTAAAAAGGGGTTTAACTAGGAAAGACGGCTCCATAGCAAACTTTTGACGGCACACCAGCCACCCACCCCACACACACACACACACACACACGCACCAGCACTCACCAAACTTTCTCCCTTTCAAGAAATCACAAGTTTTAGACAGGGTCACTTTAAACAGGGCAAACAGTGCACCTGCACTGGGTCCTACATGGGGGCACCCTCAGTCCACCCAGATTGAGCAGGACAGGCCTGCATTTGGGGTGCTGTACCTCTGTGGGAACGGGGTTAGAGGAGTATAGCCTCTTTAAATTTGTAATTGTAATATATTGCTTGGTCACTGAGGGAGTAGGGGGAATTATATGGGGTCTACTTCAGGGGACGCTGAATTTTGTGGACCACTTGAGGGGACATAAAATTTTGTGTAAAGGGCACACTAATGTGCTAAAACAGCCCTGGTTTTACATGCAAGGCTTTACTTTCCCCAAAATATAATGCCCCTTTGTCTACTTTACTGGCCCCCACATGGTATACTGCTCCCCCAAACACACAGTATATTGCCCCCTTTATAGGTCCTCACACAGTATACTGACTCCCATAGAGTGACATTAGGCCACTACTCACTGGATTATTAAAGAAGGTGAATTCTGCAGCATATTCTCTGCAATTGTAGCCAATACTCATGCCCGATCCTGCCCATAGCCAACTACACTTTGGCTCCAGTTATGTCCCTGTTCTGAATAACAGCAGGATACAATATCTATACATTGTTCAGCCCTGGGACGTAATGTGGGATGCCCCCTCGAGGTTGAAAACCTGATGGATATTCTGCAGCATGTTCAACTTGTGTGGTTCCATAAATGCTATGGCAGATCAGTGTGTAGTATATTGCCTAGAGGAGGGGAGTATGGACTGTTCATACACAAAGAGGGTTTTTATAAATTTCCAGCAAATTATTAGTTGCAAACACTTGCTTAACTCCCTGAACAAGTAAGTCTGTATGTGCAATTATTACAGGTGCAATTATTACAGGTTTCTTTGTAAAAATAGCAAGAAAGTATCTCTTATGATTATAGCCTGAGTCTTAACAAAATGATCATATCAAGGCTATGTTTTATATAAAGCTGTAATAGGGTTCTCATTTACATGACTGCCTAACTGACTATTATATCTCTGTATGGCTAGGTTCACACTTGCGCCCTAGCGGACCCTAACGATGGAGAGCCTGTCCACTAAAACAGCGGTTACCCGGGTGTCTGTTGAGTTTCCGCGGAGAGAAAAGTCCACCGTGCTGGACTTATATTAGTGAATAGAGTCCCATTGTAATCACAAGGGTGCCACAAACGAAACTCCAAGTCACAAAAAAGTGAAGTAATGTTAGACTTGAAGGCGGGGGTTGCAGTGTGATTCCACTGAGCAACATGAATGAAGGAATCGCAAGGAGATCCAGTGATCTTTGGTCATGCGACAGGAATGGCAGCCAAAATCGCCATGTAGACAAAGCATAAGGCCTTACCCAGTCAATCAGTTATTAGTAACATGCTAATGATACCTGTTGCAAGACTACTTGCTCCTAGAGAAGGACGAACCTTTCAAAATTCAGTTTGTTTTGGGTTTGGGTAGCTCAGGTCCCAGATTCGTTGAACAAGTTTGCTATGAACCGCACTTTAAATTGAGTGGCGGCAGTGGTATTAGCTGTGGCAACATGTGTGGCAGTGTGACAGAGCATAATATGGTAGACCAGGCTGCAGGACATGTCTGGCTAAGTGGTGGCAGTGGTGGTAGCTGTTTAGGAGTAGCATCTTGGAAGAAATAAGGGTCAGCGTTCTCTCCTGGCTGTGCCTGTAATCCAAAAAGAGTCTTCCTCCTCCTCTTTCAGTCCAGGAGCCCCAGTTCCTCCACCATAATGACCCTGACCCAAATTCCTCCATTAACCCAGAGCAATAACATTGACTAAGAGGTGGAAACTGTTCCTCCTCTTTCATCCCTTGTTGCATGAGTGTGTTTCCTGTAAGATATACAACAGTGGGATCACATCGCTGATGCTGTAGTTGTCCCTGATGACAAATTTGGTGGCTTCTTCAAAGGGCTTAAGAAGCCAACACACTTCCCTCATGAGCCTCCAGTAAACACATTGTCCCTATGATCTGCTGCATGCAGTAATTGTTCAAAGCTTTCTGTTCCTCAAACAGTTTAAAGTGGTTGTCCAGGATAATTTTTTTTTTTATATATATTAAGCAGGGGGAAGGTGGAAAGGTCCTAGTGCACTATGACGTCCCATGTCCCTTTCCTTAGGCCGCTGATTGGCCTCAGCGGTCACGTGCAGCAGGGACTTCCACCGGAAAAAACACGAGAGGAGCAGGACCGGACTGAGCTGAGAGACAGGTGAGTATGGCATTTTTTACATTTTTTTTCCACCTGCCCTGGCCTAATATACATTTTTTTTCATCCTAGACAACCACTTTAAGGTGGAGCTCCACCGACTTGGAACATCAGAGATAAGACAGTGCAAAGGCAGACCGTTTTGTTGCTGCAAATTGAGCAGGGTCTTTTTTGTGACATAAAAATAGCTAATGCTAGGTTTACACCGCTTGGGGAGTGAGTGGAGTGAGTAGAGATGGAGTGCCATCTCTACTGCGCATGTGTCGGAGGCACCTCCGGCCTCTGCAAGCCTCAGCAGAGTCAAAGAAGAGGAGGAGCCATCCCAGAGAGGAAGACATTTAAGTATGATGGGGTGGAGGGGGATGGGAGTATTGGTGACGTTCCGGAACGTCACCGGATTATCAGAAAGTGTGCCTGGGGCGGTCGTCGCTCTGGTGATCAAGGTAATTATAAAATTTTTTTAAACTAAGTAAATTAGAAGTTAGGCGGGGGAGGGGGTTTAGTTTAGGGGTTCATTTTTATTCTATCCCGGACAACCCCTTTAAGGGAATGCGCCATATAGGGACAATGTGTTACTCGTCCTGACTGCACTGCAGCAACAATATTGGTGCTATTGTCACAGGCAATGTTGTATAGTTGGAGTTTTAAAGGAGCTATCCAGCAGTATACTTGCTGCAGGATACAACAAAACATCTCCTCTGTTGTGTGGCTCTTCTGATCCAGGCTTATTAATTGTAAAACTACATGGCAGCACTTCACCCTACACCATGAAATAAGAGTGGAGAAGTGGAAGCAATGCCTTGCCTTGGTAAAGATGGTGGTGTTAAACAGTCCAGAGAGGAAGATGCAGAGGAGGTGGATGGGCCCTACATGGTGTTGGAACTGGGCCTGCACAAATTAGGTAAAACTAGCACCAGGCCTTGTTGCGTTTCTGGCCTGTGACTGCTGCTGAACAAAACTTTGACAAAGTGGCTCATGAACGCCATGTATTGTCCTTGTCCATAACTGCTGCTCCATTTGTCGACAGTGGTGGGCACCTTTCCCCACACTGACATATCCAAGGAAAGGCCCACATTCTCTGACACATAGCGATATGAACCATGGCTAACTTTCCTTGAGAAATAATGGTGGCTAGGTATCCTCCATCGAGGTTGAGTGCATACCATCAATTAACGAAACACAGTGGAATCCAGTAAGTGGTATAGATGATAAACATGTCTGCCACCAGTGCCACCACCCTTCTCTTAGCTCTGCCCTGGGCAGGCTTATTTGATGTTGGGCCTGTGTAATGGCTGGAATCATTAGTGTAACTATCACCACTGCTATCACCTCTTCATCTAATGTAACCATGTCACCCTGACTAGGTTGTTAGGTCCTATCCGCAAAAGAATCAGCTTAATTGGCAATGTCATCATCTTCCACTCTTTTTTTCTGACATATGGCCATGGGATTTCTGCACACTCTCAGAATTTCTACCTTAAGATTTACCACTAGCTCCCCTGCCAGAACTACTACCAGTAGTAGTACCACAACCCCTGCCACTACTACCTCAGTCATGTCTTCCTCCTCTGCTTGCACACAATGCTGACTGTTCTCTTCCAGTTCATCAAAAAGTCTTCTAAAAGACTGAAATGTGCAAGCTAAGCAATCAAAAACTTAATCTTCGTTCTCAGGAAGTACAACAATCCTGCATCTACTGGCGGTGCTACCAAAACCAGACCTAGTGTCGCTGTTGCCATTCACATTATTATTTATAGTACTTGTTTTTTCCAGTAATTTTCCAGTCATTTATTTTTACTGACACTGCTTAATTATGGTGATACTGATTGGCAACAATTTTGGCACTGTGTGTTTATATCTTTTTTTGTTTTTGTTGTTATTTTACAAACAAGTACTTGAAGAAAACTTACAAAATAAAAAATAACAGAGGTATCTTTTTAGTTTAGCGCAGACTGCGAGACTGTATAGATGAGCAGCAACACAAAAAAAATGCTTAACAAGTGAATATTTTTTCAGATTAGCATACCATATTGCAGTTCCTCAGTCAGAGCCCTAGGAGAAAGACTGGTCCTGTGAATGTTACAGGAAAATTACTGTAGAAACTGGTGTAAGGAGATCCAAAATCGCTGAATAACCAGGCAAGTCCATCAGATGCTTAGGGTATCACCTCTACTCTGGCACCCCTATAACATAGTGGGGAGACTGTAGGGTACATATAATGTAGAGTAGCCGGAACCATGTAGGTTCGGCTAAAATTGATACAGCAATCTTGCCATTGGTCCAATGTCAAATTGGTACTAAAATCAGTCTCCCAGCCAGTCATTTAGTAGCATGGCGAGGGCAGGGCTGCTATAACTATAGGGCCAATGGTGCACTTGCACCGGGCCCTATGGTAGCGGGGGGCCCGTTGGGACAGTCCTGCATTTGCTGTCTATCTGGGCTGCCCCAATTACATACAGTGATGAGTTGCAGATGTGATGTGATGAAGTCACTTACATCGCGCCTGCAGCTCCCTGTGGACTCAGGACCGAGACAGCAGGGGAGAGAGGAGAGGTGAGTATTAGTGTTTTTTGTTTTTATTTTTGTGTGGTAGGAGAGGCACATTAAACTGTGGGGACAACTGCAGGGGGACTTTAACCTTTTCCCTGCTGTCAGGCCAGAGTGGCACTTTAGTTGCAGAGGACGTATGTTATATGTCCTTGCTACTAATGCCGTTTTCTCAGGATTGGTTAGGGCTATGAAGATGATCTTCCAAACCCCATAACTTTTTTTATTTTTCTGTTCTCAGAGCCATATGAGGTCTTGGTGTTAGCAGGACAAATTTTTCTTCCTGATGCTACCATTTTTTATTCTGTATAATGTACTGGGAAGCTGGAAAAAAATTCAGAATGGGGTGGATTTGAAGAAAAAGTGCATTTGTGCGACATTCTTGTGGGTTTCGTTTTTACGGCGTTCACTCTGCAGCCAAAATGACATGTCACCTGTATTCTATGTTTCAGCACGATTCCGGGGATACCAAATTTATATGGTTTTATTTACATTTTGACTCCTTAACAAAAATCTAAAACTGCAAACATTTTTTTTTTCCAAAAGTTACCATATTCTGGCGTTTTTTTTTTTTGTTTTTTTTTGCGGGGTCAGGTATACTTTTTAGTTATAACATTTTGGGGAATTGCTATTGCTTTGATCACTTTTTATTCAAATTTTTATCAGAGGCGAAACAGTGAAAAAACGGCAGTTTAGCACTTTTGATTACCCGGAGCAAGCAAAATGCCGTCACCCCCAGCAAAATGACCGAGGCGCCGGGGGGGTTAATGCCTGAGATCAGTGCGGGCGCTAGGTGTCTGCTGTGTCGGCTATGGTGGCGCTCAGCTATCAAGTGGCCGCCATATTTAATACCCGACATCTGCCGTACTATTACAGTAGATGTTGGGAAGGGGTTAAAATGAATCCAAGATCATCGTCATAGCCCTAAGGGATCCTGAGATATGAGGCTCTAAAGTGTCCCCCCCCCTCCAGCCTCAGGCAGCATCTTAGGACCTGTGTGAAGGAGGGAGTAAGAGGAAGGAGCAGAGCTGCAGACTGCAGAGACAATGAGAAATCCTCACACAGGACTTCTGTCCATGTTATCCCCTCTCCTATCAATCAGAGAACATACTATACCTTTGCTCTCTGACTGTCACATAGAGGGATAATGTAATACCCCTCTGAGCCTAGTCAGAGAGGTATTCTTATGTAATACCCTTCTGAACATAACCAGGAAGTTTATTGGAAATGTGATCCTGACGTTTACCATTGTTGAGGTCATAGCGTCAAAAGAGTTGCACCAAACACTTACACAACACATACTCACTAAAGTCAACAATAAAGTTTACATTTGACCCTATCCCTATCCTGTCTGTACCTGATGTTTATAGAGTAAAATACGCCGACCACCTCTCTAGCGATATCCGTTACATGCTAAAATAATAGCAATAATGACTATTACTAGAGATGAACATATAAAAACATTTCTGACAGGTGGAAAGTTCTATCAATCAGATAGCACATTTTCACCCATTGAATGGCACCATATAAAATACCAGTTTTTAGCAGCTTTCAGATGGGTATAATATAGGGTGGTGATGGGGGGGCCCACTTATGAGACCTTTGCACGGGGCCCGCCAATGTGCTAAAAGGGCCCTGGGTGAGGGGAGTTCAATAGAGAATAAAGATCCTCTGTCTGAGGTTATGTACAGACGGTCTCTCAAAGTTAATTTTGTATAATGGTTGTAGTGGGTATTAGGGCCTGAAGAAAGTGAAAGACCTGAAGGGTTCTAAAAATATCTGATGTGAGTTTGGCATAGTGTTGACTAAAGCATTCTTTTGTGATCAGTTGCTTGTAAACGAAGAAATCATTGAGAAGCCTAAGTCGGGTGCGTTTCCACGAAGCAAAATTGTCTGGCAAAAAACCAAGGGGAAAAAATGGATTATGAAACAATGGTGTGAATGGTGTACTGAAATCTAGTCTTCTTCGATAACGGCATCATGTACCCTGAACCCTAAGTAGTGGCGGTATAGATAGTACATTCAATTAGGGAGACCAAAGTAATGATGGAAGTGAAGTAGGCACTGTCAGGGCAGACTCTAAGACGACCCACTGTTGACAATCAGTTGTGCAGTGTATGGAACATACGGTAGTTGCGACAATCTGGCTGGTATATGATATTTATAGAGATTAGGGACTGACCTAAGCCCACCCAGTTATTTATGTAGATGCATGACATGTCTGTGCATGCAAGGAAAGTTATATGCCCAGATATAGCAAAAAAATTTCCCTTTGTAATCTCACGTGAGAGATGGAGTTCACATGGGATAGGTAAAGTGCGAAAATAGTATAGGCTTCTCGATAGAGTTTTTTTTTTTTACCATTTTACCATATGGATGCGGCCTACCCAGGATAGGGTAGAGTAATTCCATGTTTCCAGGTCCTTGATTATTTTTGGAATGAGGAGTGCATAGTTCTATTTAGCATAGGAGTCAATGGAATTACAAAGATTAATGTCTAGATATGAAATATAATTCTCCCTAGTCTGAAATTTCAAATCAACAAATTTACTGGTTGAAAGTGAGACATTACAATGCAAAATTTCCAAATTGGATGTGTTGATTTTAAGACTGGAGAGTTTAGCAAAGCATGAAAGAATATGAATAAGATTAGGAAGGGTTGTCAATGGTTTACTTTATATTTGCATCCTCCTATACGTACTCCAGAGATATTGGGGTTCGATCATATGGCAATTGCAAGGGGTTCATTGGCTAAGGCAATTAAGCTGGGAATAAAGGCCACCCCTGGTGAATTCCCCGGGGGTTATGGCTAGAGCCGATTCTAAGGTATCTGCTGCCTAATGCAAAAATTAAAATAGTGCCACCAACCTCACCTTGTTTGGAATGTTCCGTCCACTAGGAAAAAACGAGCATCCAACTCAATCTTCCTGCAGATTCTGCTGCTGATCACCCACAAAACCTGCAGCACAAGTCACTCCACTGAGCCTAATGCCGTCTCATCTGAGGCTAATCTGCAAGTGAAAGTAAGGTAGCCATATATATCAATAAGGAGATTCTCAGATTTCCTAAAAGGTCGTGTACGTAGAAGGTAGGTCTGAAGACACCTTACTACATCCAGAGGAAGGAGCTGGAAAAAAAACACTGGTAAGGAAACCATCTGGATGATATTGGCACGAGAAGGCACCTTCGGGTTATAGCCAGGGAGAAACCTGAGCTGGAACCTATCCTCAAGCACGAAGTATATGGTCCCTCGGAAGAAAAAGCCTGGAGCTCACCCACTCTCTTTACTGAAGTGATGGCTAACAAAAGGTGGTTTTAAAGGCTAAATACTTTAGATCCATGTCCTCTAACGGCTCAAATGGAGGACCACAAAGACCTGAGAGAACTGTAGCAAGATCCCACTGGGGAACAGGAGTTGAAACCACCGGTCTAAGTCTTATATCACCCTTAAGGAACCTAGAAATTAAGGGATTCTGAGACAGTCATCTGCCTAAACAGGCGAAACCTGTACAGTACTTTGAGTGTGGCAGGGGAAAGGCCCTTATCCAAGCCATCCTGAAGACAGTTTTAGAATCTCTCCCATTGTAGGATTCGAACGGGTAATCTGATGGAAGATCTCTGGATTGAGAAACCATTCTCCTGATATGGTGAGACCCCGCGACTCAACTGATCTGTTACTATGTTCAAGGAGCCCCTGATGTGAACCGCGGATAAGTGGGTCAGAATTTCCTCTGCCCAGGTAAAAGTCAGATCTGTCTCCCTGAAGAGAGATAGCGATCTGGTGCCTCTCTGTTTGTTCAGGTACATTACGGTCGTCATACTGTTGGACCGGATCCTGACCGCTCTTCCTCTGAGGAGAGGAGAGAAATGAAGTAGTGCCAGGTAAACTGCTTTGAGCTCCTTCCAGTTGGACGATGTCCTCTTTTCTAGCCTGCTCCAGACTTCTTGTACGGTCTTCTTGTACAGGTGGGCTCCTCATCCCGAGAGGGATGCATCGGTAGTCAACAGGGTCCAACGAGGTTGGACCGTGGACATCCCGTCTTTCAGGTGTATCCACCATCTGAGGGAAAGATTGGTAGTGGGGAAAGTCTGATCCTCTTGTCGAGAGCGAGAGGAGTACGATTCCAGGTCTTTAAAGCTTCCATCTGAAGAGAAAGCATATGCCATAAAGCCCAAAGGACTGCCATAGCTGAGGATGACATTAGTCCAAGGACTCATAGTTGTCCTGATAGACACCAGGTATGTTCTGAGAAGATACTGGACCGCTGTGGTTAACCTTTCTTTCCTTGCAGGAGTTAAGTAAATTTTCATGTAGACTGAGTCCAGGAGAAACCCCAGGAACTTTCTCTGAGTAGAGGGAATCACCTCTGACTTTCCCCAATTTATTAGCCAACCTAGGTGTTGAAGAAAGGACATGGCTATCTGCAAATGCGGAGCATGATGGAATTTGACTGAGCTTTTATTAGCTAGTCGTCCAAGTATGGCACTATGAATAGACCTTGAAGTCTGAGTGCGACTGCTACTAGAGCCACCACCTTGGTGAAGGTGTGGGGAGCTAAGGGGATGCTGAAAGGTAGATACACAAACTGAAGATGCTTCCCGTGGCTGGAAACTGAGACAGCGATTCTGAGATACCTTCTGTGCGGAGGATAAACTGGAATGTTTAGATAGGCATCCTTTAGGTCTAGGGTGACAGGGACCTTGCCCTGCTGTAGAAAGGATGTGACGGATTTCACTGTCTCCATTCCAAAATGATTTATCCTTATGAAAAGATTCAAATATCTTAGATCTATAGCCATCCTCCAGTCGCCTGATGATTTTAGCACCAGAAAAAACTGGGGAGTAAACATTGAATCCTTCTTTATAGGGGAATCTCTTTCAAATAAATTAAATCGCGAAAGGAACTTACCAGTATAACCTGCCGAGCTGCAGGAAGGGAGCGGGTCATAATAAATCAGACTTGAGCGGATGAAGAAAATTGAGCGCATATCCCTCTGCAGTGTCAGACTGGGATGTCTAGGGCCCACCAGTAGAATTGCTTCTAGGGGCCCACCATCAGGACCCCTGCAGATCAGCGGTACCGAGACAGGGCAGCTAAAGGTAATAACATGTCGGGAGCCATGCTGCTCACCTGCCATAACATATGCACCACTGCACTATCTAAACCTACTGCTACGCCCTGTATGGCAAGTGAACAGCATGGCTCCTAGAATTGTTACCATTACCTGTAGATCATCATTACATTGCAGATGTAATATTGCTGGCCTATCCTAAGCACAGGCCATCAATATTAGAACGATGGATAAATACTTTGAAGAGGATGTCCAGGAATCGGCGCAACCCAAGTCCCGGGCGGAAGGTGTAAATTAAAAACTAAATAAAAAAGCAAACTCACCTGTCCCCAGCACTCTGTTGTCCACTGCCAGTGTCCATTCAGTCTCGAGCCGGCACCTTCCTGTTGGGAGTTCTGTACCTCATGGGACCGCTAAGACCAATTAGGTACAGGATTTCCAGAAATGAGGCGCCACCATGAGACCGAACAGACACAGGCAGGGGACAATGGGGTGTTGGGGACAGGTGAGTATACTTTTTTTGAAATTTTTTTATTTTTACACCTCCCTGGCGGCCACCACAGTGGTTGCTCCAGTTAATAGACAACCTCTTTTAAGGGTTTGTCTGGGCCAAATTTTTTTATAGCCACTTCACTGGTCCCCCCATACAGTGGCCTCTTCACTGGTCCCCCATACTGTATGGGGAACAGTGATGGGGCCATTATATTGTGTGGGAGAATTGATGGGGGCTAACATCCTGTGTGATGCATATTAAAGGGATTGTCCAGGGTTAATCTTTTTTATGGCCTCTGGATAGGCCATAAATACCTGATCAGTAGGTGGCTGACACATGACACCATCAGCTGTACAGTGTCACTTCCGGCACCCGTTCTGTACACAACACAGGGCTGGAAGCAGAAAGCTCCATCCGCTGTATAGTTGCCCGGTGCCATCACTGCAGCTCAGCTCCCACTGACTTCAATAAGTGCTGAGATGCAGTGAAGGTGGCCAGCTAATATACAGTGGACAGAGTTTTCTGCTTCTGGACCCATATTGTGTACAGGACAGGTGCCAGAAGTGGCTCCGTACAGCAGATCGGTCCAGGGTCGGCCCCCAACAGATCAGATATCTATGGCCTATCCTGAGGATAAACCATAACAAATTATGCCTGGACAACCCCTTTAATATACCCCCCTAATGCGCCACACTTTAAAGAGGTTGTCCAGTAGAATTTTTTTATAATTAGTCTGGGGGAGGTGAACCCCTCCCCCCAAAAACCAAAAACATACTAAACATACTCACCTATCCCCGGTCCTCCGATGTCAGCAGGTCACAGCACGGTCCGGTCCTGCAGCTCCGCTGTCTTCTTTTGCCGAAAGACCTCACTGCCTGTGACGTCCCAGGTCCCTTCCTTTAGGCCGCTGATTGGCCTCAGGGGTCACGTGACGTCACAGGTAGTCACGTGCAGGGGGTACATGCGCTGGAAGAAAACAGAGCTGTAGGCTAAACCATGCTGGGAGACACTGGGAAAAAGAGAGAAATTTTTTTTTTTTTTTTCACCTTTGTAATTAAAAAAAAAAAAAAAAGTTATCCTGCACAACCCCTTTAATGTCCCCCAGGCTATTGGCCTCCATTAGTTATCATTTTGCCAATGCAAATGCATTGGCAGAGGCGTAACTAAGGTCTTGTGGGCCCGGTGCAAACTTTTGTCCGGGGCCCCCTACCCCCTCCCTAGAGAGAATTCTTGATAGTGGCGGTTACGGGTGCTGCAGCGCTATCTCAGATAATTGAAAGGGATACAGCTGTAGTACCCACAACTGCAGTTATCAAGAATACGGTGAGTGAGCAGTGCAGTGCCCAGCATGTAAACAATACTGGGACAGCATAATATGCTCCGCAGTGGCCCCCATCCACCATTATATGCTCCGCAGTGGCCCCCACCCAGCATTATATGCTCCACAGTGGCCCCCACACAGCATTATATGCTCCGCAGTGGCCCCTGCACAGCATTATATGCTCCGCATTGCCCCCCACCCAGTATTATATGCTCCACAGTGGCCCCCACACAGCATTATGTGCTCCGCGGTGGCCCCCGCACAGCATTATATGCTCCGCATTGGCCCCCACACAGCATTATATGCCCACAGTGGCCCCCACACAGTATTATATGCCAACAGTGGCCCCCACACAGAATTATATGCTGACAGTGGCCCCCACATAGTATTATATGCCCACAGTGCCCTTCCCCCTACCCAGAGCCAGTGCTATTATTATACTCTGGGGTCTCCTCAGACCCCAGAATATAATAAGTAGAGGCCCAGGAGAAGTGGTTAAAAATAACAAACACTTATACTTACCTTGTCTTACCTCCGTCCTGCTGTCTTTCCCATTTTCCTTGGTCCCCACGTCCCGTGCCCCAGACATCACTGCTGGGGCCTTTGATTGGACCTCTGCGGTCACGTCGGGCTTGATGACGTAATTACACCGGCGTGCCCATGTCACCGCTGGGGCCTAACCACAGGCCCCTGCAGTGAGGCCGGAAAAGTGACGGAGACGATGCTGAGCACAGGACAGGTGAGTATTTTTTTTACATTTTTTGCCACTTTCCCTGGGCTGGCATACCCTTTCCATTAACAATAGATGTAGCGGTCGGGGAACCAGGCTTTCCACGACCACTATCATGGTAGTCCGGGGCCCCGGCCACTTCCAGCTGGCCACAGGCCTTGTATCCCTCCGGTCGCGGTCACAGCCCTGCGACTACGATCCTTACGCCACTGTCCATTAGTCAGGGGCCCGATCGGGATGGTCTCCTTTTCCCAGGCCAAATTCAGTAGGATGATCTCTTGTATATTCTTTAACTGCAATCTATAAATCTAAAAGTATAGAAATCATTTAACTGGGAGCCATGCCTCACGTGCAGAGAATTTCACAAGGTGTTAAGGTGGAAAGTATTTAAACGTTTTTGCAGGATTTTTTATTTATAAATACATTTTATTTCCTCAGGATAGGCCAGCAATATCTACCTACACTTGGCCCCTAACCGATCAGCTGTTTGGGACTTTGGCTCATCCTGGTACTCTATACTGTATGAAGCCAGAAGCAGAGTGCTAAATACATTGTATAGTGGCCAATGGAGCATTACTGTAGATCCCTCTCACTTTAATGGGAGCTTAGCTGCAGTGATGTTGCACAGCCACCATACAATGTACAGAGCCTTCTACTACAGGCTCCTTACACTGTATAGTACCGGGCCCAGCAGCAGTCTAGAACAGCTGAGGGATCCAAGTGTTGGGTAATCTCAGGAAAGGTCATAATAAAAATCCCTGTAACACAAATAATGAATAATTGTTAGTTATCGATTTGGCATACAAATATTTATTCATAGTGTGATGGTAAATTGTCTAGATTCAATCTTTAAAAGGATTGTCCAGTTTCAGCAAATAAATGCTATTTGTATAATGAAAAGTTATACAATTTTACAATATACTTTCTGTATCAATTCCTCACGGTTTTCTAGATATTTGCTTGCTGTCATTCATTCTGCTTATTTTCCGAGCATAAAAATCAGTCCATGGTCAAGTGATACAGTCCATGGTTATTGTTACAAGACAGCTGTCTGATTACGCTAGGGTGACAATATGGCTGTCCGTTGTTTGGGTATCTGTATCGAGCTGTGCCACTATATGCCCATCACATGACTATGAACTGACTTTTATCCACTGAAATTAAACAATGAATGACAGCAAGCGGAAAGCTAAAAAACCATGACAAATTAATACAGAAATTATATTGGAAAATTGTATAAATTTTTATTATACAAACAATAACATTAATTTGCTTTGAATGGTGCTTTTACATAAACTTTAACATTTAATGCTTGTGACACTGCTAAATACTGTGCTGCATCTGAACTTGCAACTTGAAAAATGGCCACTAGAGGTCACAGTATGACAGTATCTCTGTTAGAAGAAAAAAGTTTGGTGCTGTGTGCAGTTAAAAAATGTCTTATTGGTAAACACAAATTTACTCACTATTTACTCCAACCCCCCTTCCTCTCCCCTTCCCTGCATTCTATTCTTATGCAATCTTTTATTTTACACCTTTGTTATATTTCTTTAAAATCTAAATAAAAAATTAAAAAAGAGGTAGTGTAATAAAAGAAATAAAAACCTCAGAATGAGCTCGGAGGATGCAGTGTGAAAGTTTTATTGTCTCTAAACTGATGCTAGCTCAGAGAGCTACTATTTCTGTAATAGATTCCTTAGGTGTTGTGGCATGACATAAACCCTGGGACAAATTCAGTCTTGTGTGAATTGTGTCAAAAGCTGTCATAAACTTATATTCCTAGACTCTCCTCTCCCATCTTAGATTTGAAATTCTTTTAGCATTAATACCTTCATGTTTGTGATGTTATGACCAGGGCTATAAAAATGTTTAGCCACAGGGAAATGTTTTATTTTTTATTTTACTACTATGGCAGACCTTATCCTTGCTTTTAGTTTGCTTATACTAAAATGGGGTCCGCGGGGTTTCCGCCCGAAAGGGGCGAAAAAATGTAACGCTTTTTTAAACAGGTTCGGGGATGGAAACCCCCGAACAGAGTTTAAGCGCTGGTGTGAACCCAGCCTTACTTAGTATCTGATGGTAAACAACTCCTGACTATTATGTTTTATACAGTAATATTTCTTAGATTCGGACTTTTAGGGGAGGTTCTGGGAATATTGTTTTTAGGCGGTTATCCAGGTGTATCCAGGTCACTACCACAGGTACACGTTTCTTTTCTTTTCTCTATATAGCAGAGGTTGATTCTAAGATGGTTTAATTGCTCATCCGTTTGCTGGGCTGGTGGCCTGGCTGTAGAGGATGGACTTTTTAATGAGTTTGGAATGGAGGCTGTCCATCTCAGGTATGTAATAGGTTTTTAAAACAGGGATGTTTCAAATGTTATGGTGGTGTACAGGAAGTTCAGTTTTGTATGGTTAATGGTTCAATGTCAGTTTTATGGTGGAATGAAATTTATTGTGAAAGTATATTAGTTGTTGCTCCGTCTATGTCCAGATAACCAGGATATCATCCAGGTAGCCAAGATAAGACAAAGGATTGATAACAAAGGATGCCACAAAGTAACTTTCCAGTTTTGCGTATTGTGGTGCCATTTTACTGCTCTTAGAGGTTCCAATGTGCTGAAGATGTACAGTATATAATTATTTTTCATTTGACAAATTAATATATGAATGAATTTGCCTCAAAATATACCTGGCATGTGTGACTGACCTAGGACCTGCAAAGTGAATGGGATTGTGGCTAATCCCATTCACACATAGTGGAAAAAAAATGCTGCGGAAAAGCTGCGTTTTCAAAAAAGCTGCGTCGAAATCAGCATGTCAATTTTACCTGCAGAAATGCTTGCATTTTCTCTATAGATTTAATAAGGGAAGAAAAACCGTAGAGAAAACATGCAGCAAAAACGCAATGAAAAACTCTGCAGAAAAAAACGTGATTCATTTCCCTAGAGTTTTTTCCATAGCGTTTTGTAGCTACATTCAGCTATGTGGGGCCTTAGCCTCACATTCTCTCTTTCCTGGTCTACCTGTGCTGTGACAACTGAGAAGACAGTTGTTGTCAAGGTGGTGATGCATAAGAGTGGCTATCTACAATGTCGTTTATGGGGAAACCGAAGGATAGCAAGAGCTATATTTTAATGAAAAACTGTCACATACATGTTTGGTTACAAAACACATTGAGGGGTATTCATAGTAGCAAGGAGGAATTGTACAGGTGGCAGAGGTTTTTTGAAGAAGTTGGCAGGAAAAGGGGTACAGTAAGGAGAGAATGGAGTCTACAATGTGGGAGAAGCAATACCTAAAGAAAGATTGTGGGAGTAAAAGGAATATACTTGAAGGAAATTATTGGAAAATCCCAGTCCTTATTCAATAAATATGGATGATTCTTTATCTCCACGCCTTCACAAAAACAATAACTTTTTAAATTTTTTCTGTTCACAGAACTATATGAGGGCCTAATTTTTGCAGGCCAACTTTTACATAATGTTACCGTTTAATATTCCATAAGATGTAATGGGAAGCTGTTTGCACCACTTTTTTATGGGTTTTGTTTTTACAGCATATACTTTGTGGCCAAAAAGACATATTGCTGCAATTGTGTCATCCCACAGAATATAGGCAATACCAAATTTTATACACAGGTGTATCTCAATAAATTAGAATATCTTTGAAACGTTTATCTATTTCAGTAGTTGAATTTAAAAAGTGACCTCCTATATTTTCTAGATTCTTTACACACAGTGTTCTATTTCAAGTGTTTTACTTCTGTAAATGTTGATTATGGATTACAGGTAATGAAAACCAAAATCTAAGGAAATTAGAATATTGTGAAAAAGTTCAGTATTGTAAATTCAGTGTGTCACCTGCCAAGGTTTCCTAAGCCTTTAAATGGTCCCTCAGTCTGGTTCAGTAGGACACACAATCATAGAAGACGCTGATTATTAATAGAATTACTGAAATGAATGAACGTTTCAAAGATATTCTAATTTATTGAGATGCACCTGTAAGTTTTGGTTGTTTTAACACCTTAAAAGTCCAAAATTTTGGGGGAATATGCTGACACTCATAACTTTTATATATTTTCATATAGGGAGATGCATAAGGTGTGTTTTTATGCGAGGCCAGATGTACATTTTATATATACCGTTTTGGGGAATATATGATGTGTTTTTTTTATTGTTGCCAATTTGGCCATTTTTATTTTTTCCCCCGCTGCAGCATACTTTTCTATGTTTGGGCATTTTCCTTTTAGGTTTTTAATTTTCTAAAAATATTTTAAAATTTTTTTTTTTTTACTGTTTTATATGCCCCAGAGTGTTTAACAACAGTGATCAATTATAATGGAGAGGCCTGCATTGCAAAGAGGGGAAGAACTTGAGGGGGTTCAGAGGTGGCAGTCGCATCTGGGACAGGGATCAATAGGGAGCATATGTCACTGGCGCAGCCATAGAGGTTATCTAGTGCCCATAAGCCCTGGGGTAACTATAAACCAGGAGTGCCCATGGATCAAGCTCACCCATGCACACGCCTGATTGTGCATCCCATGTGGGGCCGGGTTTGTAGCAGAATCCAGTCAGATGACACTTGGAGAATTTCTCTGTTATCCAGATTTCTGTCTAGTGAGAAATGAGAAATATATAGGAAGCTCTTATACTTCTACTTTCCGCTCAATCCACTCCTGGTTTTGGCTCAGAAAAACGCTGAAAAATATGCAACAAAAAAGCTGCATTTCCACAAAGTGGGGCTTTAATCTCAAATTTCTGAAGCAGAAATTTTCTGCTTGATGAATTCAGCATAAAATTCCTACTTGTGAATACCCCATTACTGTATATTTTCTTCACCCTTTTCTTGCCACCCACATATTTATACATCAGGTGCCATGGTTAAGGCAGTGCTGGAAAATAATGGTGGCCACACAAAATATTGACACTTGGGGTACAATCTGTTCATTTTCACTTGGGGGTAAACTCACTTTTGTTGCCAGGGGTTTAGACATTAATGGCTGTGTGTTGAGTGATTTTCAGGGCACAACAAATTTACACTGTTATACAAGCTGTACACTGACTTCATTACATTGTATCAAAGTGTCATATCTTCAGTGTTGTCCCATAAAAATATATAATGAAATATTTACAAAATGTAAGGGGTGTACTCACTTTTGTGGTATACTGTATGTAGTACATCCTTAGTACTAATGTTGGTTTCTCAGGATCCATTAGGGCTATGAAGATGATCTTTGATTCATTTTAAAGAGGAGAATCTCATCTTTAAAATTATACCAAAATCATCATGATAGATTATTCGCTGGTGAAAATGCTGTTCAGCATGGAGATCCCAATGCAGATCTCAAATCACAACAGCGTTTTTAATAGAAAATCACTCCAACTCTGTAAGGGCTATCATGATGATTTTGGTATAATTTTAAAGATGAGATTCTCATCTTCATAACCCTAACAGATCTTGAGATATGGGGCTCTAAAATGTCCTCCCCTCCTCCAGTGATGAGGAGGGGCAAAGCTGTAGACTGTAGAGACAATGATAAATCATCATTGTCTATGAATAACCTGTATGTAACCCCAGAGGAGGAATAGCATGGATGTCTATAATTTTGCTCTCTGATTGTCACATAGAGGGATAATGTAATACCCCTCTGAGCCTAATCAGAAGGATATTCTTATCGAATACTCCTCTGAACATAACCAGGAAGTTTACTGGTGCTGTGACCCAGACCTTTACTACCGTCCAGATGGCAGCGCCAAAAGAGTTGTACCAAAACACTTACACAACACATACACAAAGTCATCAATAAAGTTTACATTTGACACTATCCCTATCCTGTCCATAACTTATCTTTATAGAGTAAAATATGCCAACGATATCCATTACATATAATGATTATTACTAGAAGTGAATGTATAAAACGCTTCTGACAGGTGGAAAAGTTCCATCAGTCAGATAACATATTTTCACTCATTGAATGTCACCATATAAAATCCCAGTTTTTGGCAACTTTCAGATTGATATAATAGTAGATGTCTTTTTTTTTGCACCCACAGTACAAAGAAAACACCTGGACAGTAGGTCATAAGATCTAGAATTATGACTCTCTAACACCAGTTATAATGAACCACGTGAACAACAAAGCGGCTACATTACATCAATCTGAAACCAGCCCTAGTTATCACATTAGTTAGGTATAGAGATTATAAGAATTCATTAGAGTTTCAATTTCTTTAGGGGGTGTGAGAAAGTGACTGGTAAGGTTCTGGAGGGCCGCTATGTCTCACCCAGATTCCTCACATATGTGTAGTAAGTGGGTTTACAACACAAGTAACAAAACCTCAGTTGTGAGAAATCATTTTGTTAACTGCTTCTTGTCTTACTAGGGAACACAGGTGGGAGCTGGGCCTCATTAAAGGCCTATAAAAGGTTGCTAAGTTCTCAGTCCTGAGCAGTTCCTGGGGGAGAGGAGGAGCCGGGTTCTGTCCTAAGACCCTGAAAACTGGTGAGAGACCAGAGCGAACATTTGCTTGTGTTGTTGCCCTGTGTATTGACCGTGTGGCTGGAGCAAGCCACACATATAGGTAGGACTTCTTTGTTTAGTTAGTTGCTCAGACGAGCAGAATTTCTGTTATTTTTTGCCTGACTTTTAAGGCTTATTTTGTTTTGCTGTTTTTGAAAATAAACGTACTGGGTACAACCTGTTGATACCTGACTTTTTTGTCTGTTTCTCTGACTGTCTGGGTCCGCTGCTGCTACCACCGAGCCAATCCTCCCCACAGGGGATAGAAAATTATATTCTTATTCAAGCCCCTACTTAATTTGCATGTACAAAATTGGTCGCCGCATTTCTACAATTTTAGCATTTCTTTAACACCTGCACCTTATTATATATATATATATATATATATATATATACACTCTATGTCTGAATTCCTCACATCTTGCCGTTTTTTGGAAAGTATATTTTGTTTGCAGAAAGGGATTGCTTGAGCATGCACTTTAGTGGCAAATTTGAATTTTTGTGCAATTTTTGCTTGTAATCTCTGCTGCAAAGTTGCATAAAGGTGGTTGTATATATGAAATATTAAACGTTGTGTTTTTATATATATGGTATGCTGTGCAATTTCAAAAAAGTTAATTTTGGTATCAGTCACCGTTTTCTATGTGCAGTAAAGATTTTTTACATATTAAGTGAATGACATCAAAATATTGCTTGTCTTCTGTATCAGTGCGAGCTCTTGTGGTTGACGTTTGTGGTATATATAAATTGTGTACACCTTGATCTATTATTTTATACATGTTTTGTATGTGAACATAAGACTGAATGTGAGTTTAAGGTGCAAATATATGTTTTAGTGCTTTTTTTTTTCAAAAAATTGTGTTTGTCACAAAGTTACATGAAGGTGGACAAGGCTATTGATAACACACTGAGACACATGTAATCTTCAGCTTGTCTACTTTCAAGAAATATATAGAGTTTAGGGGCGTACTTGCTTGACACCGTGTGTAATCCCTACATTTTTATAAGATGATTTTTTTTTTTTTTTTTTTAACATTTCCAGCTTCAAAGCAGATTTTTGTTCCTTCCAGTTCTGGTGATTTTATGAAGATGCATCCATGCAGGTGTAGGCCTTAGTGATATAAATGAACTTTGAACATGTTGAACTCTTATTTTTAGGAGGTGTGGTGCATGTAACTTTTTGTTTGGTTTCCACTTTTAGAAACTAATATAAAATTATACTATTTATTTTTAATTTTTTTTTTTTATATAGAACATACACTTTAAATCAAAATTGCATTAAGGTGCCTGTTTATATACAGTACAAAGTGGCATTTTGACAACGTTGGAGGTGGGTACTTTCATATATAGTTATGAGGGGTTAGTATAATTTTTTAATGTTGTGATTTAGGTTTTATTTGTCCATCTCAAAGCTGTGAAAATTGCCCTGGCTACCAGAGGAGCAAAATATCTGAAAACCCCTGTCAGCGAAAGGGTTCAAAGCCCTTTATATCATCCTGTGGACTTTGTGAGGACAAGGTACAGTAATTTCTTTACAGTTACTCATGTGGTGTAGATCCATAGTCTGCTGTGGATCCATACTGTACCCCAAATTGTATATCCTTACTCCACATGTTGTATTAGATAGGTATGCTTACCTATAAGAAGAGAATATAGTAGCAGAAAGGCTTATAAGTTCAAACAAAAAAAAAAAAAATACAATGGCAGTAAAATTTTCAACTGTGTATAGGTCAGTAGAAATGTTTCTAGGGAGGAATGAGTGGATTTGCTCATTTCAAGATGTGTGGTACAACTTGGGTAGATGCAGGTGCTGTATAATACAGTGGGTACGGAAAGTATTCAGACCCCTTTAAATATTTTCACTTTGTTTCATTGCAGCCATTTGCTAAAAGCAAAAAAGTTCATTTTATTTCTCATTAAATGTACACTCAGCACCCCATCTTGACAGAAAAAAAAAACAGAAATGTAGATATTTTTGCAAATTAAAAAAGAAAAACTAAAATATCACAGGGTCATAAGTATTCAGACCCTTTGCTGTGACACTTAAATTTAACTCACATGCTGTCCATTTCCTTCTGATCCTCCTTGAGATGGTTCTACTCCTTTATTGGAGTCCAGCTGTGTTTAATTAAACTGATTGGACTTGATTAGGAAAGGCACACACCTGTCTATATAAGACCTCACAGTACATGTCAGAGCAAATGAGAATCATGAGGTCAAAGGAACTGCCCAAGGAGCTCAGAGACAGAATTGTGGCAAAGCACAGATCTGGCCAAGGTTACAAAAGAATTTCTGCAGCGCTCAAGGTTCCTAAGAGCACAGTGGCCTCCATAATCCTTAAATGGAAGAAGTTTGGGACGACCAGAACTCTTCCTAGACCTGGCCATCCAGCCAAACTGAGCAATCGTGGGAGAAGAGCCTTGGTGAGAGAGGTAAAGAAGAACCCAAAGATCATTGTGGCTGAGCTCCAGAGATGCAGTAGGGAGATGGGAGAAAGTTCCACAAAGTCAACTATCACTGCAGCCCTCCACCAGTCGAGGCTTTATGGCAGAGTGGCCCGAAGGAAGCCTCTCCTTAATGCATGACATATGAAAGTCCGCATAGAGTTTATCAAAAAACACATGAAGGACTCCCAGACTATGAGAAATAAGATTCTCTGGTCTGATGAGATGAAGATTGAACTTTTTGGCATTAATTCTAAGCGGTATGTGTGGAGAAAACCAGGCACTGCTCATCACCTGCCCAATACAATCCCAACAGTGAAACATGGTGATGGCAGCATCATGCTATGGGGGTGTTTTTCAGCTGCAGGGACAGGACGACTGGTTGCAATTGAAGGAAAGATGAATGCGGCCAAGTACAGAGATATCCTGGAAGAAAACCTCTTCCACAGTACTCTGGACCTCAGACTGGGCCGAAGGTTCACCTTCCAACAAGACGATGACCCTAAGCACACAGCTAAAATAACAAAGGAGTGGCTTCGGAACAACTCTGTGACCATTCTTGACTATCCCAGCCAGAGCCCTGACCTCAACCCAATTGAGCATCTCTGGAGAGACCTGAAAATGTCTGTCCACCAAAGTTCACCATCCAACCTGACGGAACTGGAGAGGATCTGCAAAGAAGAATGGCAGAGGATCCCCAAATCCAGATGTGAAAAACTTGTTGCATCATTCCCTAGAAGACTCATGGCTGTACTAGCTCAAAAGGTGCTTCTACTCAATACTGAGCAAAGGGTCTGAATACTTGTGACCATGTGATATTTCAGTTTTTCTTTTTTAATAAATTTGCAAAAATATCTACATTTCTGTTTTTTTTTTTCTGTCAAGATGGAGTGCTGAGTGGACATTAATGAGAAATAAAATGAACTTTTTTGCTTTTAGCAAATGGCTGCAATGAAACAAAGTGAAAAATTTAAAGGGGTCTGAATACTTTCCGTACCCACTGTATCTAAAATAGCCATTGAAGCATCTAGGGTCACTATAAATTAGTATCATTCTAATACTGTAAAAAGAATAACAAAATTAACCATGTATTTTTTTTTTATTTTTTTTATTCAATTAGGAAAGGGCAAACGTATGCACAGATCATTATGTGACAACAATCACAAGAAAGGTAGCACAAGGAAAGACTGATGATCACAGATCTAGCTGTGACAATTTTATATTTGTGCATAATCCATACAATACCTTTTAAAAACCTGTGTTGCCAATTTTCCTGTGATACTTTACTGTTGCGGTAGTATTTTCTATTTAAATATCTTTTTCTTTAAATAATTTCTTAGCGCTTACAATGATGTATTCCATCCATTAATATTTTCCTGAAGTGGTTAAAAATTAAATCGAAGGGAGGGGGAAAAAAGACAATAAACAATACAAACATCATATCATCATATGGTTTGATCTAAAGAAACTGAAAAAAAAAACTGCCTTATTTGCTGTATTAACAAAAAAACAGATCATAATTACATATCTTAACACTTCACAAATAAAGCAAATTCCCTTTTAACTGACCAAACAAAAATAAATATATTTTACCATGAAAAAAGCACTGGGCCAGCCAGTACCAACAAGTTCAGAAAGAAAACTATGTTACCCTTAAAGACATGACTTGTAATGAGTTATCATAAACTGAACAAATGTATCGACTTGTGTTAAAAGCTAATTTTTCGGTAAAATGTAGTCTTGCTCATGTGATTTCTAGTACCCATAAATTAAGTCAAACATAATATAACCTTTAAAAGAAAACCAAATGTGAATTGTCATGAAGAGGAAGAATGGATCAGAATTTTGACTTTACAGTAAAAGAAAAATCTATAAAATGTAGATCATGATCTAAAGGCTGATTTACAAACACACTTGTGTTTCAGTGTTCAGACCACAGATGAGCAGTCAAACAAAAATTGAAATTACACAACACACAAAAAATTAAAATACAATAAAAACAGAGTTCAACTTTACAGATCACACAGACTCATTATTTTAAGATGCAAATTGTAAAAACAGTAGGTTTGTAGGATTGTACATCTTCAGTGGTTACCAGTGACTGCGGGGAACGTCTGCCTTTTTAAAAACATAATTTTGTCCCCTAGTTGCTATAGTTATTTCGTTCTCTTAATATTAATTTAAAATATTACAGCATAAACATCTTCTTTTACATCTTCAACTGAAATGTTTATAAAGTTTATATTGGTAGATAAAAGTCAGGTGACGTGGGCTAAAAAGAGTCTTTTCTGTTATGCGACGAACAGCCAGTGCTTTAACTCTTCCACTCCCTGTGCCGCTTGAGTGTAATAAAAGTCCATGTTTTCAGTAAAATCTTTACATACAGAAGACTCCACGTCACCAAATGTGCAGTATAAGGCAGTCCCACCAATGCTAAGAAACACAGTTGCAAGGCAAAGTGCGATCAGCAGAATACAGGATCCTCCGCCCATCTCCTCTGCAATTAAACATATATTGATGTTTAGATGTATGGCAGTATAATAGCAATATTAATATTGATTTACATTGTGTTTCTCAATCTACAGCTCTGAATTCTAAACGATTCTACTAGCTGGCCACAAAGGAAAAGATTTCCTCTAGATACTTGTAGTGTATACATTTAGTAATAAAACTATAAGGACTTTACATGGCTCCCCATATGCACATACTTCACCAAGGCTGGTTCAGTGGATAGATCAGGATATATCTATGACAAGTTTTAGAAAGAAAACCGTACAATTATTATTAGCTATCCACATTTTTACAATTTTGTAGATTCCATTTAAGGAACACTAAAGCTAGAGGGGAGTGACAGATGTAATCTTGCCTCCCACTTTTTCTCAGTCTGCAGCATCATCCTAGAAAAATGTGTTCAACCAAAAAATTCTGCAGAGAACAAAAGGGATATGGGATGAACTGTTCCATTTTTGTTTGTGAGACCAGGTCTTCTTCTTATCAGCTGGTCTCCAATCTTTCTTATCCTGCTACAGACATGTCTAAGGGTTGAAGGCCTCTGCTGCAGCCAGTTGTCTTCAGCCAGGCACAGGACAGTGAGAAGGAAGAGGGGAAATATGGCCAAATTCATAGGATCTACACAGAGAAATGTTCTCTATGTCCTATTTTATGTTAAATTACAATTTAACTACTTCCCGCCGGTGACATTTTTCGATTTTGACTCCCCACCTTCCAAACCCCGTAACTTTTTTATTTTTCTGTTCTCAGAGCCATATGAGGGCTTAATGTTTGCGGGACAAATTGTTCTTCATGACGCTACTATCTATTATACTGTACAATGTACTGGGAAGCTGGAAAAAAAATTCAGAATGGGGTGTATTTGAAGAAAAAGTGCATTTGTGCGACTTTCTTATGGGCTTCGTTTTTACGACGTTCACTCTGCAGCCAAAATGACATGTCACCTATATTCTATGTTTTGGTACAATTCCAGGGATACCAAATTTATACGGTTTTATTTACATTTTTCTAAAAGTTGCCATATTCTAATAGCCGTAACTTATTTCTATATTTCCATATATGGGGATGCATAGGGTGTACTTTTTAGTTATATCATTTTGGGGAATGTCTATTGCTTTGATCACTTGTTGTTCAAATTTTTATCAGAGATGAAACAGTGAAAAAACAGTGGTTTGGCTTTTTTTTTTTTCCCTGTTACAGCGTTTACCGTACAGGAAAAATATTTCTATAAGTTTGTAGACCAGGCATTTTCGGACACAGAGATACCTAATGTGTAAGTGTTTCACAGTAATCTTTTACTTTTATATGTATTCTAGGGAAAGGGGAGTGATTTGAACTTTTAATTTTATTTTTTTTATAACTTTTTTTTTTTTTTTACTATTTTATTACCCCACCTAAGGGGCTTGAACCTGCAATCATTTAATTGCAATTCCCATAGACAGCAATACAACTGTATCATTGCATGGGCAATAGCGCTGGGTCTCCGCTGTAGAATACATCTTTAAAGACCCAGCATCCACCGTACTATTATGGCGGATGTCAGGAAAGGGTTAAAGAGGAGAAGATGAAGAAATTTCCATGGTTGATTTCAGACACAATTGACCATTAAAAATCAACCAATTCTGAATGCTGTTTCTTCCAACACGACAAGAGTTTCTTAGCTTTAGTCATGGTCTCTTAAATTGTCACTAACTTTTCATACAATTTAGTCTCATTTCATAGAGCCTGTAATTCTGGACTAAAATGCAATGTACTTTATTTAATAATGTTGCTGTTTTAGGCCTGAAAAACCTCTCTAAAGTTACTTTAACTAGGTGTCTCCCTTCTAGCTAATGTGCAGTTCACTCTCTGTTACTAGGGAAGGTCTGTCCATAGATACAGCAAGCTTAAGATGGCTTCATAGTGAGTTGAAGGAGAAGGGACTGTTCTCTCTTCACATAATGAATGGAAAATGGAGGGGCTGTTTTTTTCCCTCACAGCCTCCACACTCACAGTGGAGTGCTGTCACAGACAGCAAACAGTTTTCCTGTCTGTAATCATAGATTTCTCTTTTTTGTATATCAGGGATCTTTTTAGCTGCATTATGCATTTGATTGGCATGCATGAATATTTCAAATGGGAATAAATTCCTGGCCGGCACCTCTGGCACCATCTATCTCCCATGGGAACAAAGGACATGGTATTTTGAAACCCAACATGCCAGATACTTATTTGGCAACCCCCTATCCCACTCCATATATATTGAATTGTTAACTGAGCTAATATGTATGGCCAGCTTTAAAGAGGACATTTCACCACCTCTAACTCTTTGCATTTTGTAATAGGCTTCTCTCCATTGATTCCGATGTATTTACAACTTTTTTTCTCTATTCCCCCAAGCAATTGTTTCTCTCAGTTTCAGCACCCAATATATTAATAAGGCTATCTACAGTAAGGTCAGTGGGGTCCTGAACTGTATACTCTAGCCTTAGGAGACCCATCTGACAGCAGACAGGTCCTCTTTATACTAATTATGCTATCACTGAGCAGCAGCATAGATTGCTCAGGAATGGTGTAGGCTAGAGAAATTCTAACTGCATCAGGATCAGAGAGGTGGCACATATTGAAAAATGCTGGGTGTTGAAGGGTCTCCTTTAATAAGTTTCCAAATATAAAGCAAATTCTAGTGAGTACAGTAATAATCTGCATAAAATGTGATATACTGTTTATATGGACAAAGAGAAACCTGTTCCAACAGTCTGAAATTGAGTGTGGCTTTTTGAACAAACTTTCCAGCACTGAATATGATCAATCAATATTCATTATATGTGATGTACCTTCCATCCAAGAGATACAAAAAGTTATTAATACGTTCCATACAAACCTTGGTCAAGGACATCTTCTGTTTCCAGGAATCGCACTTTTCTCTTTGTTTGCTTATGGTTCTCCCCATCACTTCCGTTACGCTTCTTTAATATAGAGACCAAACCAGCAGCAGGGCTCACCTAGTCATAAATATAATGGATGAAATCACTTGCAGTATTTATAAAATGCTGAACACCAAAAAAAAAAAGCAGTTGGAAATGTATTATTTACAATATATGCTTAGCATAGGTCATCAATATTGCATAGGCTAAGGTCCTACTCCCAGCAACCCACTAATCAGCTGCGATGCTCTAGAACAGACCCTGCTCCATACACATGAAGTGGTTTTCTGGGACTATGAGTCTTCTCAGGGGAGTGACATCACATTCATATGGCCATGCTGCAGCTCTGTCCCATTGGTATGAATGGAGTTGAACCTTGCAGAGTCTTTTGTTGTGTGGGCACATATCTCCGGCTTACAGAGCAAAGAGGACCCTAGCTCAAATAAAGAGCCAGGCTGCAGGATACTGACAGGACTGAAACCATCAGAGGCAAGGACTTGGCAGCAAGCTACTACTAAAAATATGTTCATGCTGTGACATTTTACGAATTTGCAAACTGTCAGATAATATTTGTATGTAGCTGTATCGTGGGCCCCCAGAATTAATTTTACTGGTGGGCCTTAGGCACCTAAGTCCCAGTTCTACAATGGTCCTGGACAACTCCTTTAAAGGGGTTGTCTGGGATAAATTGATAATTATAAATTAAGCTAAACCCCATCCCCCCCTTCTACCTTCTAAGTTACTCATTGTTCCAAAAATCTATATTTACCTAGATCACCGGAGCGATCATGTCACCGCCCAGGAACATTTTCAGATATTCCGGTAATGTTACGGGGAACTTGTAGTTCCCTTTCCCCCAACTCCATCATACTTGACTCTGTTCCGGTCCGGAGCTTCTGGGCATTGGGACTTCACTTCTGCGCATGCTCTATTGCGCAGGCAGTTTTCTGGCTACTGCGCATGCCAGCACTCCGGCTCTATCTCGCAGGTGTGGGCCCAGAAGAAGTGACGTCCCATGCCCAGAAGATCCGGACCGGAAGACAGTTAAGTATGATGGGGTGGGGAGAAGCGGAGCTAGTTAAAAAGGGGCTGGCTAGCTAGGGAAACAGGGAGGGGGGTGGGAGTGAGAAAGGGACGTGGTGTGAGTCAGCTCAGAGTGAAGCCCCAGGCATGGCAGTTGTAGGAAAACACAGAACAGGAAGATGGCCATGTAAACAAATGCAGAAGATGACAGGAGCTCCCAGAGAAACCCAGAAATCACTCAAAACACTGCTAAAGGTATTTGGGTGCACTTATTAACCTATTAATAGCACTAACAAACCTTTTTTGAAAAATTATTTTTTGCCCGGAAAACCCCTTTAAGAAAAAGTTGCAGTACTAATCAACCTATTAAAGATAAAAACATTTTGGCTACAAATGAAAAAAAAAAAAAAAATCCACATTTTTAGAAGACGCTAACTTAACCATTTAAAACCAGGGAGCTGGATGCCACCTTCTGTGGGTGCTGTAATGGTGGTCATATTGGTTGTCATCTAGCCTTTGATTAGAAATAGATGAATATTTCACAAAACCTGTTACAGGCATAAGGGTGGGTTCACACCTGCGCTTGGTGTCCATCCGTCGCCAATCCAGTGAAAATCTCAGCGAACTGGATTGGCATCGGATACAGACCGGTCAGCGGCGCATTGGTTAAAAACCCATTCATTTGAATGGGTTTTTAAAGCAGTGCGCGGGTGTGCGCTTACACCCTCTGCGCTGCGAATCCTTTTTTTTTTCATCGGACACGAAGTCCTGCATATCCGACTTTGTTTCCAACAAAAAAAAAGGATTTGCAGCGCAGAGGGTGTAAGTGCACACCCGCGCACTGCTTTAAAAACCCATTCAAATGAATGGGTTTTTAACCAATGTGCCGCTGACCGGTCTGTATCCGACGCCAATCCAGTTCGCTGAGATTTTCACTGGATTGGCGACGGACGGACAGCAAGCGCAGGTGTGAACGAAGCATCACACATGTTTATTAGTGAATGCTGCTATTTCTGTATATCCCAAACACTACAATCTAGATATCTGCAGAGAATCCTTCACTGAATTCACAACAGCCATTTGGAATACTCATTGAAGAGGATTTTCACCTACAGACCTCAGTTTTAACTACTGACAATGCTGCATTGTCGTTTTTGGAGCAGCTTGTGTATGCTACATTTGGGTATTTTTTACTCTAAATAAAAATAAAGTAAGATGTTCAGTAGTGTGATGTATTATAACCACACTGGTCTATAGAGTAAATGTAAAGAAAAGTGCTTGGAATATGCTTCTCTGTATGCAACTGTAGGAGAGACAACGAAGAATAGGATTTCTCTGCATTGGTAAATTCCTACTACTGTAGTTAGAAAGGTCCTTAGGCAGTAAACTAATCTGAAATTAGCCCTATCTAGGGCCCCAGCTACCAGCTGTAGGGGAAAGCTGATGTTCAGTTTTTCTGCAGTGTTACCACAGGAGACAAAGGCATAAATTAATAGTACAGGCAATAAGACTTTTTACTATATCAGAGAGGAATGCCTTTTTCTGCTCCCCTTACTTTGGCTAAAATAACTTTCATTCTGAAAATCACTGCTATGTCTAAGGATGGACTACAGATCAAACGACTCATGTCTATAGAAGTCTATTGGGGAGGGGGGCTGGTTGTAGCCTAGAAGTGCAGTAGTTATGAAAAGAAAGACAGATTAAGGCCTCATGCACATGACCGTATGCACAGTCAGCCCCATGCACATGACCGCTTTTCACAGCTAGCACACTGACCCATTCATTTCTATGGTGCCATACACATGCCATAACGGTTTAGTGCAGGGGTCGGCAACCACCGGCACGCGTGCCAAGAGTGGCACGCGAGGCTTATTTCCCTGGCACGGCAGCCCGAGTCCTCACCCAGCAGTTTCGATCGGACCAAACACGGCCAAAACAAAACTGCTGTTATTATACTTGGGGGTCTCTTCAGACCCTAGAGTATAATAAGCGGAGCCCCTGGGAGGTGATCAGACATAAAAAACAATGTACTCACCGTTCCACGCTCCGCAGCCGCTCTTTGCTCTTCGAGGGCTTCTGCCTGAAGTCAGCTGACAGGGCCTTCAGGGGTCGCGTCTGCGTCTGGTGTCATTACGCATAATGACGCAACGTGACCCTTGAGACCCAATGAGCGGTCGATGACTACAGGCAGAAGCACCCAAAGAGAACACAGTGGCTGCAGAGCTGGAATGGTGAGTACATTGTTTTTTTATGTTTGTCACCTCTTTTCGCCCTCCACTTATTATATTCTGTGGTCTGAACAGACCCCACAGTATAATAATAATAATATAATATAATAACCTAGTGAGTGGCACAAATTGGAATATTATAAAAGTTAGAACATAATACCGTGTGCAGGGGCCACTATGGGACATAATACCGTGTGCAGGGGCCACTATGGGATATGATACCATGTGCAGGGACCACTATAGGACATTATTCTGTATAATGGTGTGTTTTTGCACAGAAAACTCAGGCTTTTTTTTTCTTCTTTTTTTTTGTGCAAAAATGCACCAGTTTTACATCGAAGTAAAAGTTCCAGTGGCCTAAGAATATACCTGCATCCAGATACATAGTGTTTTTCCACCATAAGGTGCTGCCATATGGCGCTCCTGGACACATACGTTTACCACTAATTGGGGGCTGCACATGGACTTTCATTGCTTCTAATCAGAAAGTACAGGAGTGTCCCAGGAAATAGCAGTAAACGCATGTGTCCTAAAGCATCTGGTGGCAACACTTCTGTGTTATGGTTTGTGGTAAATGACTTTAGTTTAGAGGTCGTCAGACTTACAATTATTACTCGGCACTCCGAGTACCTCATCTTTGATTTTTTTATTAAAATTGGCACGCCGAACAAAAAAGGTTGCCTACCGCTGGTCTAGTGTATGGTGCTGTGACCTGTGAGCAACTCAGGACAGGTCCTATTCCTGCCTGTTTATTGGAACGTGCTCACTGGCCTCATGTTGGAGGGTGACACTCACACAGTTGTGTGAATGCTGCCTTAGGCTAAGGCTGGATTTGAATAGAAATGTCTATCACAACCAAAGCACTTTATTCATATCAGCATATCAGTACTTGTCACTACTTCTCTATATATGTCCTGCACGGTCTTGGGACTGTTTCTGAGTGAGAAGGAGACAAACACAGAACAGATCCTCCTGTACTTACTTTATGCGCTATATAGTAGCTAGTCTCCACCCACCAGCTCAGAGATAAGTGAATACTATGGATACATCATGCAGAAGGGGAAAGTACTAAATAATGCAAAATATAATATACAGAACTAGTGTTACTTCTCAATATTCACAAACATGGCAGTTTATCCTGAAAGGTCACCTGAAACAACCTGTAGGCTGTAAGTTTTCCACAGTACTCAATCACATCAATGATATATCTGTTTGGTGCAGTACAAGGCAGGTCCTCCAGAACAATATGCAGTATCCACTCTTCACTCTAGCCAAGAGATGAGGATCCTCAACAAGGGCCCCCACTACGAAAGTAGACTTCACTAATAACATATATAAAAATGGACAACTCTTAAACCTTTGCATTATGAATAAATGTACCATGCTGCATCTGAAACAGGAATCTATGGGGCCATCTGGAATCATTTATCATTGCTATGCCAGATTCGGGAAATCTCCAGCTTTTCTATCAATTTTGCATACATTAAAAAATGAATATGTGGTTTGCTTTCTATTGAGTTTGTACCTTGTAAAGCAATAAAATCAGAAAGGAGGTAAATCATGATGGGATCCATGATCTGAAACAGACAGGATTTGGATAAACCATCACAGGTGCAGCGAGTGCTGAATAGGGCTTACAAGTTTATTTTAAGGTTACACAGCATTTGAAGTCACAGCCAGGGTATAATCTACTGGATATTAAGAAGTGCTGATTCTATGCTCTGCAATGGTATGCAATTGGGAGGGAGCAGTACAGCTGCAGTCACCACAAGTGTATATTTACAGGTTGTCATTATGCTGCAAATAGTGTTTGGTTTTTTAACAAAGTTTTACAATGATTTTTAGGACATGTGGTAAACTTTTTAATGAATATGCTAGAAAAATGCAATTAAAATGGGAAAAGTACTTTTTTTTCCTACTTGGCTGTGATCACACATGCAGTTGTGGTTACAGTTTTCAGAGCCAAAACAGTAATAGATACAAAAGAGAGGTGAAATGTCAGCCTTTCCTTTACACATTCTTTTCTATCCACTTCTAGCTTTAGCGCAAAACAGCATCAAAACCATGTGTTATTCAGACCTAAAAGGTGAGGTCACACATTGAAGTTCTTTAATTTGTAAAGGTGACTTTTAAACCCTAAAAATAAACGTTCACATGTTCTGTATATCCAGCCTTAAAGAAAAAAAAAAAAAAGAAACTCTGGAAGATTCCTGCTCTGAAGTCTGCAGAATGTTGAAAGCAGCTCCTAACTAGGATCAGTAAAACATAAGTGATGTAATACACTCAGTGACAACAAAATAATGTAGACAGACAGACAATGTTGGATTGTGCAAAACCCAGGTAGATATGTAAATGGTTACAGGTGTGGTCGCATTAGATACTAGGTCTTGCTAGAACAGGGCATAAGCCCGGGGACCCACGTGGCATAAACGTTGGGGCAAAAACCACGACATTTTACAGTCCCTGCAAATGCGCGCAGTGGCATGCTGTCATTTCCAAAACTGTTGCAGAAATCGCAGCATGTCAATTATACCTACGGAAACGGTGGCATTTTCCCTATAGGAATAATAAAAATCTGAAAGTCTGCACAGGAAAGCTCTGTGGAAAAAACCGCGATGAAATGCAGCTTTTTTGCTGCGGCCAGCTATGTGGGACTTTAGCCTAAAAGTGCTTCCCTCGCTGCTCTATAAAAAGGCTACTTTTGGGCTGTTTACTTCTTCCTGAGAGATCGTTGACCGCTAAGCATTCCTCTATGACACACTCAAAACATTTTGTGTTCTGCCATTGACAGACAGCCAGCATCACATTTGTTTGGAGGGGTGTCGAGAACAAGAAACCTTCAGTGCTACAGACTGTAACTGTATCATCTATAGTGACAAATCCAGGTTCTGTTTACAGATTAGAGGTGCCCTACTACGGGGACCCCCCCACTGATCACAAGAATGTAGGTGCTTTGCACCTCAGTCTGAATGAAGCATAGGTCAGGCATATGTGTTGCCATTCCATTCATTTCTGTTGGACTACCGGAGACAGCAAAAGTACAGTAGTTGGCTATTTCTAGGGGTTCCATAGAAATGAATGGAGTGGCAGTCCATCCCGACTTTTTGAAAGGTACCCCTACTCTCGTGACAAATGGGGGTCTTCACAGGCTGCCTCCAACAATTTATAATATAATGTATTTCCGATTTTGTGAATATGTAAAAAAATGTAGACAAAGGAAAAATGCTTCATGAAAGACCAGCAAACCTTCCTAACACAGTGATTTCATCTACTAGCCAAAGGTTTGTGTATAAGAAAAATAACCGGTTATACTACATTGTGTTCTCATTGTGAATTAAACTCAAAGCAAAACGGCACAAGATAAGGTTTTCATTACTAGTTTAATTGAATAAACATATTAACTGATTAGATTTCTAATGTACTCTCTGAATATCCATTATTCTACAAACTGCGCTTCCTGTGAACTTACTCTAAATATACAGTATCTGGGTATGAAAAGGTTATCATGTGGCATGTGAACCATTCTGAGGCCATACTGTTATATCAGGCGATATTGCAATTGTTGTAGCTCTTGGTACTAAATAACATTAAACTACCTGCCTAATATTGTATAGGTCCCCTTTTGTTTGCGTAGGTGTTCAGAGGGCAGGTTAAGTAAATACGTCTTAGGGAGCAACAGGAGGTGAATCCCCGCTCAATTGAAGTTTGGACCGGTCACCAAAAGAATTAAGAGCAAGGGGCACAACCCATATACTGGCTACACACCTCCAGCAACTGTCAGGAATAGATGCATTAAAGGAGTGAAGCAAGGTGTATGGTACTTTTCAGCTTATTTTACAGATACTGTAAGATAACTACAACCTATCCTGAAACCTCTCTTGTGAGATATCCTGGTAGGCAAATTGTTCTATCACACAATGGCACCATGTATCCAAGGGTATGGGGAATTTGGTACTTGACTACACCATCCTTGATCTTGGCTGCTATGCCTGACAACTCAAATACTTATGATGCTATGAAATAAACTAACTCTACCATGGTATGTAGTAACAGAACTACAAGGTATTTATGGATTCCAGATTCACAGATCTGCTTTTACAAAATTATTCACAGAAACATATTCTGGTTCTATACAATAGCTTACCTTTGTCCTACAACTTATGTCCTTCCTCATTATGTAATGTGACTGACACGTACAATACTCTACATGGAGACAGAAGTTTTTACAGCACCGATGGAGTGATGTGCTCTTCACTGACAGGATGAATAAGAAAAGTATACTTGGAGGGTGGAATGTTGAGTTATTGTTGCATGCACAAGTGTGTCATAAAGAGTAGACTTTAGACACTGCACTATGTAACCCTTTCTGTGCATGGAGCAGGTATTATAGCCTTATCCTGAATGTAGCCAAAACCAGGGAAATTACAGTATATTTGACTTTGGGAAGGTGAAGCAGGAGGTTACTCTGGTCGGCATTAAAGGGGTTATCTGGTTTCTAACACTGATGGCCTATCTTTAGGTAGTGCATCAATATTCGATCACTGGTACCAAGACAGCGTGGCTCTCAGTATTGTTTACATTCAGAGCGCTGCTCATCATTGTACAAACTGTAGCGGCGAATGTGGGTACTGTGGTGCTGTCCTATTGAATTCTATGCGGCCATGCTGTCTTGGTAGCAGTGAGCAGCGAGGGTCATGGGTGTCAGACCCCACATATATCGAATATTGATAGCCTATCTTATTGATATGTTTGAATGGTACAATATTTACAATATTTCAATGTTAGACCAGGTAACCAATTAATGGGTTAACCAGGTAACCCCTTTATGGGTCAAGAGTAGGAATGGACTAAGGCCTATATATTGATTGGAAGCTGAATGCCAACAAGGTGTACAACATGGGAGCTAGCAGGCTGGCTTTCCTTCAGCAACTGTGGTCCTTTGACCTATGTAATGAACTACTGGGTACCTTCCACCACTCAGTGGTTGCGGGGGCCCTGTTCTATGCAGCTTGAGCTTGGGACGCAATGCAAGGACAGTGGATATAAAAAGGATTGCTAAGCTGATCAAATGGTTGAGTTTAATAGCAGGATGACAATTCAACTACTGGGAGTCTATCGTGAGCAAAAAGTCATTGGGGAAACTTAAGTTGATTAGGGAAAACACATCATAACCTCTCCACTGGGTCCTCATGGCACAACGCAAATTGGCAGAGCCGGCTGAGCATGCGCGGTATTTGAATCCCAAACAGAGACTCGGTGGCTGATGACGACGGCGGAGAGGCGTCAGCAGATGAAGAGAGAGGCGGCGCTAGATCTTCGGAAGAGCATCTTCTTTGAGCACAGGGGGAAGAAGAAGAAAAACGAAAATTCTCAGAAACGGCGGCGCGTAGCAGAAAGGTAAAGGTATAAGAATAGTCTTTCTAAAGGCTATTGCGACGTGGTGTTAGTGAAAAATGGGTTCCCAATGATAGAATCTGTGATGATGAGAGACCCCCAGTTAAGTATTTCTGCTGTGATGTATTACTACTTGTCCCCATTACTACTACACAGTGTGGGGTAGTGCCTGTTATCAAAATCAGTGTGGCCCCATGAATGCGGTCATTCTACTCTATAAACAAGTCCCTTTGTTGTTCTGTCCCTGGCTCAATTAGCAGACCCATGCTAACCTTATTATCACCGCAGGGAGGTACATCCTAGAGATGTGTATTGGAAGACTCTAAGCAAACACAACACAGACTTCTTGTCTACAGCCCACAGAATAAAGGAGATATGGTTTTATGGCCATATTTTCCCAGCAAAGCTGCCTATCGTTGCACTGATAAATTCCTCGGGTATACCAGGCAGAGACTTTTAAAATACTTGCCCTTTTAATAATAATAATAATAATAATAATAATAATACTAATAATAATAATAGTCCTTTAATAGTCCCACAATGGGGAAATTCAGTGTGTTACAGCAGCAAAGATAAGATAAGATAAGCAGATACAAATACAAATACAACATGTACAGGAATGTTCCAAGGTGAGAGGCATTACATTAATAGCAGACAGACAGATAGGAAGTAGCGGGGGGGGGGGGGGGGGATTTAACAGGCAGAGAGATATTTCAGTTCTCTGTATGTAATGATCTCCGCTTAGGTCGGTGTTGGTTGTACAGCCTAACCGCGGTGGGGAGGAAAGACTTCCGATAGCGCTCCTTCTCACACCTAGGGTGGAGCAGTCGGTCACTGACAGTACTGCCCAGCGCAATCACAGTCTCATGCATGGGATGGGACTTCTTCTTCTGCATGGAGCTCACCACGGACAGTATCCTTCTGTCACCCACCACCTGCACTGGATCCAGTGGGCTCCCCAGGACAGAGCTGGCCCTTCTAATCAGCTTGTCAAGTTTATTTCTGTCCCTGGTTGATATGCTGCTCCCCCAGCAGGCCACCCCAAAGAAGATGGCTGATGCCACTACCGAGTTGAAGAAAGTCCTAAGAAGTTCCCCCCGGATTCCAAAGGCTCTCAGCTTCCTAAGCAGGTAGAGCCTGCTGTGGCCCTTCCTATACTGGGCCTCCATATGATCTGCCCAGTCCAGCTTATTATTAAGGAGCAAACCCAGGTACTTATAGGTGTTCACAATCTCGATGCCCGTCCCCAGGATGTCCACCGGTTTTGGAGGGCATCTGCCTTTACGGAAGTCCACCACCATCTCCTTGGTCTTCCCCGCGTTAATCTTCAGGTGGTTCTGGTGGCACCAGTCCACAAAAAACCGGTTCAGTTCTCTGTACTCCCTGTCATCATCGTCTGTGATGAGGCCTACTATTGCAGAGTCGTCAGAATACTTCGGTAGGTAGCAGCTAGATGAGTTGCACCTAAAATCTGCAGTGTACAGTGTGAAGAGGAAAGGGGCGAGAACCGTACCCTGAGGTGCCCCCGTATTACAGATCACGGTACCTGACACACAGTCTTGGGCTCTCACGTATTGAGGTCGATTTGTGAGGTAGACTAGGATCCAGTTGGAGAGGTGGTGGTCCACTCCAGCAAGGCCCAGCTTGTCTCTCAGTAACCTGGGCTGTATGGTGTTAAAAGCACTGGAGAAATCAAAGAACATTATTCTCACCGTGTTCCCTGGTTTTTCCAGGTGAGACACAGCCCTGTGCAGAAGGTGGATGATGGCATCATCTACCCCAATGCCCGGTTGATAAGCAAACTGGAGAGGGTCCATAGCGGGGCTCACTAGAGGGCGAAGATGTGTGAGAACCAATCTCTCTAAGATCTTCATCAAGTGGGATGTCAGTGCTACAGGTCTATAGTCGTTGAGGTCCATAGGGTGAGGTTTCTTTGGAACTGGTACCACACAAGAAGATTTCCATAATTCAAGGACTATTTCCTGCCTCAGGCTCATATTATACATATATGTAATTATACCACACAGCTGGTCCCCACAAGTCTTAATTAGCCTTGCACTGATGTCATCTGGCCCTGCGGCTTTCCTCGCATTGATCTTTTTCATCTTCTTCCTCACCTGGGCCCGTGTGAAGGTCAGACTGTGGTCAGATAAAGACAGATTTCTGGATTTACTGGTCTGTTGGGAAGTAGCCACATGGGGTGAATGGGGTGAAGTCATTGTGGTGAGGGGAGCTGAAGGACATGCTGGGGTGGGAGGAGCTGGTGTGTGATCAAATCTGTTGAAGAATAGGTTTAGTTCATTAAGCCAATTAACATCTGCCTCAATCTGGCAGACACACTGTTTATGACCAGAAATTGACTTAAGCCCCTCCTTATGTCTTTTCTTTCCATTTGCTTTTCCATTTTTTCCTTATAACTGGCTTTTCCTTGCCTGATTTGATGCCTCAGCTCCTTTTGTACTTCCCTCAACCCCTCCTTATCTCTTGTCCTGAATGCCATCTTTTTCTCCTTAAGTAGTGTTTTTATATCAGAGTTAATCCATGGTTTGTTGTTGGAGAAGCACCTCACCACTTTTGTGGGTACTGTGTTGTCCACACAAAAATTAATGTAGTCCGTTATGCAGTGTGTGAGTCCTTCTATATCTTCTCCATAGGAATCCTGCAAAACTTCCCATGCGGTTGTGTCAAAACAATCCCTCAGAGCCTCATCACTCTCCTCGGACCATATCCTCACTGTGCGGGTGACAGCTGGTTCTCTACGTACAAGTGGCTTGCACACAGGTCAGAGATGTACTAGGTTGTGATCCGATCTTCCCAGGGGCGGTAGGGCTAATACCCCTCCACTCCAGCGGACCCCACTGGTCTCTGTTTACATTGCTAACTAGTTCAACTACCCACCTGTCAGCTGTTGCCTTACAGGTCATTCATTCTAGCATCACTGCTGAGGCCAGTGATTGGCTGCAGGGGTCACAGGATGGGTAGTTGGCACTCGCTCACCATCGATCACTGAGTTGGGAGGGGACAACGCAGGTAATAATTTTATATTTTAAAAGCATTCATTGCAACTACTTTAAGTTGCGATATAATAAAAAGTTACTTAACTTTTTATGTATCAATTCCTCAACATATTCAAAGTCTAAAACCTCTCATTCACACTCATGTGGCTAAAAAGTGACCTAGTCCTGCTTACAGCTTACACAGTTGCAGTTTGCTACAGTGAATCAACATAAGTAAAATAATTCATGAACACCTACAACCCATAGAGCTACGCAATAACAAATTGAAAATTCATAAATTTTATTAGAATAAATAAATATCACAGGCTAAAAAACACAGAGATAACCACACATTTTATAAATAAAATTAAAACCAGCTTGTGGGGGAGCACAAGGACTAATACTTATAGTAAATATCAAAATGTAAAGCAACATTGCTCATGAATTCATCATTGCACAACAATATAATATATACTTAAAAAATAAATAATAATAATATTAAGTATATAATATATATGTACACAGATCGGGGTGCGTTTAGTCAAACCTTCCTCGGGTAGTGACATGGTGGAAAACAGCAATGGCCATAAATATTGCCCCCATTGCTAAACTGGCCAATCAAAAAAAAAAAAAAAAGGATGCTTACACCTTCGCTGGTATAGACCACCTGCCCATCCGAACAACCCATTGCTACGTCACCGAGAAGTGCCATTCGGCACAATTAGTGGTGAGGTGTCAATCAGACTGTGTCGTTGAAATGAACAAGCCCACGGAAGCCATGTTGCTTATGAGGGATCCAGTGACATGTAAAACAAACCACTGGGGACGACACATCGAGACAAAAAACAAACAAACCACAAAACATTATGTGTGTAATGTTTATTAATGAAAATTACTATTGTGTGAGTGTGTTAACACCATAATATAATAATATATAACTGACTAATGAAAATATGTAAATAAAAAACCATGCTAATAATATATGTAAAACCAAAAGTGCAAAGTTAACTGATACTACATAGGTATCAGTACTGTAAATGTGCAAAATGTAAACAGTGCCAAATGAATGTGTATAAGTGAAAGATAATTAAGCATGGAGTCTAGGAAAAGAGAGAGCTTTCAGACACTAATGTGCTTAGCTCACAGGGAGCCTAGCATAGATGCAAAGTAGAAAACTCAATTTTTAGAAGTAGTATCTTCATGTTTAAGCACAAAGTATAATGAAACACTAAGTACAAAAATAAATACCACAATGCCATATTAATGCATCTCAAAAGCTGCACTTCACTTAAAAGAGTAATAAACTGAAAATGCTAGAACAAAGCCTGAGACTTTACAATGTACACACCATGTAGGTGCCACTCCTTATGTACACAAAGAACTGATAACGCAAACTTTCTTACAGATAAGACATTTTTTAGATAATTTTTAATTCACCATATGAAATTAACAGTCCAGAAAAAAACCCCACACAACACATTTCATGGTTCGCAATGATTATCTAGAACTTACAAAGCTGATAAGTGTGAAAAAGGAAGAGACAGATCCTTCAGGTACAACCTACAATCCTTACTTCTACCTCATATTAGAGGGAAAGAAAAATTACTTCCCAACTCCAAATACTTCAGTCAAAATAAATATCTGAATGTACAGTACTGTGCAAAATTAATAATTTATTTTTTGTCAATTAACAAAATTCAAGCGAATGTGCTAAAGAGAAATTCAAATAAAATAAATATTTGCCTTCAAAACAGCATCAATTCTGCTAGCTACACTTGCCCACAGATTTAACCCTTTTCCGACATCCGGCGTTATAGCACGCCGGCATTATGGCAGCCAGAATAGTTACGACCCATAAAATACAGGCGTCATGTCATTTTGGCTGCACAGTGAACTCCGTAAAAACAAATCCCTTAAAGGGGTTTTCTGGGCAAAAAAATGTTTTTTTTTTTTTTTTTTTAAAAAGGTCTGTTAGTGCTATTAATGGGTTAATAAATACACCTATATACCTTTAGCAGTGTTTTGAGTGATTTCTCGGTTTCTCTGGGAGCTCCTGGCATCTTCTGCATTTGTTTACATGGTGTAGCTTCCTGCTGTGTAGCTTCCTGTGTACCTTCCACACAACCTCCCTCTCACTGCCCCCCCTCCTCTCTCACTCCGTTACACCCCCCTCCCTGTCTCCCTAGCTATCCCGCCCACTACTAACTATCCCGTTCCCAACTAACTAACTCAGACCACCCCCCCACCACATCATACTTGCCTGTCTTCCTCTCTGGGAGACGACTCCTACTTTTCTTTGACTGTGCACAGACTGGAGACAGCTCTCTTCCTCTCTGCAAGCGTGTACACAGACCCGAAGTATATCTGACGCCTGCGCAGTAGAGATGGAGTGCCATCTCTACTGTACATGTGTTGCAGACACCTCCAGACTGCGCAAGTTCTGGCAGAGAGGAAGAGGGGAGGAGCCTTTCCCGGAGAGGAAGATACGCAAGTATGATGGGGTTGGGGGGGGGGGTTAGTAATGGTGATTACCAGATTATCAATTATCAGAAAGTGTGCCTGGGGCGGTCACATGACCACCCCAGGGATATGGGTAATTATAGATTTTTTTTTTAATACAAGTAAATTAGAAGTTAGGCAGGGTTTAGTTTAGGGGTTAATTTTTATTTCATCCTGGACAACCTCTTTAAGAATGTCGTGCAGAGTTTTTCCTCGAATTCTGAAAGTACAATTTTGTCCCACAAAAATTAACCTCTAATGCAGCTCTATGAACAGAAAAATAAAAAAGTTATGGCTTTTGGAAAATGGGGAGTCAAAAATGAAAATCGAAAAATGCCTTAGGGGGGGGGAAAAAAAAAAAAAAAAAGAACAAGAACAACAGCAACAGCTATACTCCCTCCTCTTCATTCTTCTACAAACAGAGCATCAGCTCCTCACCAACCCATGTTGCCAGTAATGAAGGATGACGTCACAGACTACTGCTTCAACCCGTCATTAACTGTATGCAACTGATCGACCTCGAGAGTACACCATATATTTTATGTTAGCTTCATCAAAAGTCAAGAAAACATGCAAATACATAAGTGGTCTGAAAACTCTGCTTTTATACAGAGCTGTACATACTGGGGAGAGCTGTACAAATGTTGGACCCCTACCAAAGTTATGGCATAATCTAGCGATGCCTCCATTGATATGTATAATCAGCCACATAGTAAGACTACAGGCAGCAAGAAACAAAGATGAACAGGAAAAATACAATGTAATGGACAGGTCCTGTTTAGGTCTCAGCTTACCAAAGACTGGAGACATGCTTGTGCAAAGCACCAGAGGAGCAGACCAAAAGAGTGGTCAAGTCTGGGCCAAAGGTCTGTGGCAGGTAGCAAGTGTGCTAAGATGTAAACAAGCCGAAAGGTCAGGATGGGCAGCTTAGGTTCACAGGTCAGGGACAGGCAGATATCGTACACAGAAGGGCAGCAGCAAAATCAGAAAACAAGCCAAGGTCAATAAATGGGGAATCAGACATGAGCACAGTATCAAGATAACCTCTCAGGAACAAGCATGCTAAGATCCTACATTGCTCAGGTGCCATGCTGAGGGCAGAGGAGATACAAATAGAGTTTCCTGGAATTGGCTAGAAAGGTGTGCACATTCAAGGCCTTCAAACTGCAAGGAGGAAGGGCGCACGCTACAGCATGGAAAGGTAGGAACTCCACTGTATGTAACAGGGGTAACCTGCTGGGAGATCTATTCGAGCACAGATCGCTGGAGTCACATGCAATTTGTCTCTTATTTCTGGCCATACATCAGGTTATCGAAGGCCTAGCAGCCAAAATATAAACTTGAGTAGAACAAAAGTCACTCATTATCAGACGGCTCATGCAACAATGTAATAATGTCTATGCCAACTACGGTAAAATTAATCTTCAAGAAAAGAAATAACACTGACTAGAGATGATTTGCTTTAGCCCTGACCTCCCAGTCATTTTAGTGGTTGGCAGGCTGGTACACCATTTATTACATATGGTTGCTGCAGTGCCTCACCAATAATTACATATACATGATGAAAGAATCAGCAATGTGTTATTGTGAATCAGGGCCCATCAGCTGAGGAAACACCATAGGTAAACATCTGACAGAATAACAGCTCAGGCAGCACAGCCTATGTATGTCATGAGAGGAGCACTATGTATGCCCTACTGTGGCACCCACCTGACTCAATGACCCCAAAATGCCGTGCATAGTGCATATACCACTTAATGCTAACATCCATATGCTATTTATGTTACGTCTCTGTTTATATGTTTACAGGTTAAATCTTCCAGATGTAAAATCATGTGAAAGAGCAGGAACAACTGCATCAGAAAAGAAAATGGCACAACTGTTAGCAAAGACAGGTGGGATGACACAGAAGGTTTTACTTTCCTGTTGCTGAATGCATGTTTCAGCACTTATTCGGGGATATGTAATCTGCTGTGAGCAACCTATCAAGGATATGACCTGCCCTACAAATAATATGGCTGAGTGAAATGCAAACATATAACTCTAGTTGTGCCATTACCAAACTATGGTATAACGGACATGTCAGAGCAGATTTTATGACAGTGACTGTGTAATAATCATAGGAGCTTTAGCCTGACGCAGTACAGAACTGAATTACATAAGGACATTCCCAGGTCAAAATGTCAAGACATTACACGCAGATGGAATCATATCATATGACTTTGTAATTCTGTACTAGAACATATGTCCTTTTACTTCTCCTAAACATCACAGTCTGCACGTGTATGATACAATAACAATACACGTAATGAGAAAACACACTGGGGCAGACTTATTAAGACTGGCATTTCATATGCCACTCTTCATAAAGGCCCCAACAAGCACAGCTGATATATGAAGAGGCTCCGGATAAGACATCCTCTCCCTGGTCCACCCTGCTCACGTTTGTACAATGTAACAAGAAAAAGCTGTGCACCAAGTATATGCTACAATCCCTCTATGGCAGAAAACTGCCATCCAGGTATTGATAAACTACCCCCACTGACTAGCATTAGGAAAGTTGTGATACAGCATACATATGGTGTATTAAGTTGTGTTAAAATGGTCTGCACACCAACTATAAAATCCATCTTTAAATATCAAGCTATACTTCCTCACTTTTCTTTTTAGATGTAACGGTTCTTAGTGTTTCTACACGCCCCTACTGTGAACATAACCAGAGGCCTCACATATACAAGACTGCACAGCATGCCGCACTGGATGCCATATATCTAACCATGTTTCTCCTAAAAGCAGTAGCGTAACTAGGAATGGCTGGGCCCCAAGGTGAACATTTAATACGCCCCCCCCCCCCGAACCGCTGCCCCCAACCGCCCCCCCCCCCCAAAAAAAAAACTGCATTCCTGCGCACACTATTATGTGCCATAGTGGACCCAGCACACAGTATTATGCCACATAGTGGCCCCTGCACACAGTATTATGTCCCATAGTGGCCCCTGCATATAGTATTATGTCCCATAGTGGCCCCTGCACACAGTATTATGCCCCATAGTGGCCCCTGCACACAGTATTATGCCCCATAGTGGCCCCTGCAGACAGTATTATGCCCCATAGTGGCCCCTGCACACAGTATTATGCCCCATAGTGGCCCCTTCACATAGTATTATGCCCCATAGTGGCCCCTTCACATAGTACTATGTCCCATAGTGGCCCCTGAACACAGTATTATGCCCCATAGTGGCCCCTGCACACAGTATTATGCCCCATAGTGGCCCCTGCACATAGTATTATGCCCCATTGTGGACCACCCATGAACAATTATTATACTCTGGGGTCTTTTCAGACCCCAGAGTATAATGATCAGACTCCCAGGGGAGGATAGAAACATACAAAAAACAATGCTACTTACCTGTTCCTCTCTCCGGTCCACTCCCTGCTACTTCGGCCTTCTTCAATGTTGGACCAGGCCGGTGTCACGTGATGCGGGCCGGTGTTGCAACGCAAAATGACGTCGGCTGACGTCTGGGACGTCATCAAACAGGCCCGAAGCCTGGAGAAGCATAGGAGAGGCAAGTACATTGTTTTTTATGTTCCCTCACCCCCCCTGGGCCTCCAATTATTATACTCCGGGGTCTGAAAAGTGATTGTGGGGTTCGGCCCGCGGCCTTACCTACCGATCCCCGCTACTGCTCACAGCTGCCTCCGCAGAATGGGAAGCGCAGGCGGCCGTGGGCAGGACCCCGGGGAACGGTAAGTATATAGGGCCCGTTACCTGCTGGGGTTACTCCAGCAGGTAACTGCCTATTTAAAAAACAAAACAAAAAAAAAACAAAACAAACAAACATCGGGGCCCGAGGGGCCCCGTAATGTCCCGGGCCCTATGGCAGCTGCTACCACTGCTACCCCGGTAGTTACACCTCTGCCTAAAAGAGATAATTTCAGCACTTCTAGATGAAAACACAATCCATGAGACAAAACCTCACATGTAACTAAACAGGCTGCCCTACAATGAACATGCTAGTGAGGCCTAAGACTCCAGAAGCATAGATGTGTGTGAACAATATACACTTGTGGGGAAAGTTGTAGAGCTGATAGTTATTCTTCCAATTATTTAGTGGTTTCTGAGCCACCTTTGTGTAACAACACATGTTGTCTTTCCGCAAGTCCTTTTTTTGAAGTTGAAGAAAAACGGGCAAACATGAGGATTTTTGCGCCCATTATCATGGCTAAATTGTGTTAGCTAAATGACTGGGTCAGAGTATCTTCAAAACAGCAGGCATTATGTGACTTTCCAAGTTGGCAGAGGTTAGTGCCTTCCAAAAGTGGTCCAAGGAAGGATGATTGGTAAAAAATGCCAAAGCTCATCAACAAGCATGGCGAGTGAAGGATAGCCCATTTAGTCCCTTACCACAGAAATGTTAATGTGGTATAAATTGCTGTCAATGTAATGCTTGAAAACCTTGGGTTTTGGCATTCATGGGGATGTTACTTTGACATGTACCATCTATCTAAACGGAACTTACTAAGATTAATGTTCTGTATGCCAGTCTTAATCCATTCCTCTGTAGGTTCTAACTGTACCTGAAATAAGTGCGATAGAAGTGAAATCTACACCAGTCAGCTTTTTGCTTTGAGTTACAGTAAATTTGTTGGACCAAGGCATATCTGCCCCGACCTACCTTGGTTTCAGAATGAACAATCTGACACATTTTGTAAAGGGACGTACACCAAAGGTGAACTATAACTATAACAGAAGACTGATGCAGATGGGTTGGTAATTTCCCCCCACCATTGCATACAAAGTAGACTCCAATGTGTTAACCTGGCTGACAAATTTCTCCAGATCTCAACCCAATTGAGCATCTGTAGGATGTGATGAATCCATCTAGGGTTCACCTTCCATCTACAGGATCTGCTGCTAACATCTTGGTGCTAGATAACACTGTTATCTAGCCATTTTGATGGCACATGGAGGGTCTATACAATAAATGAATGTTTTAATGTTATGGTTGACTGGTGCATGTTTAATCCCAAGAACAGAATGGAATCTGCCAGGACAAAGAAGGAATTTTGATAAAGTTTTGGTAAAGGTTTCACTTCTTCATCTTGCTGGGATTCTAATCTGTTATAAATATTATGGCAATCTCAAGACAGCCTTGTATGTGGGCACCTTAGGACAGTGGGCTTTTGTTTTCAGGAGAGGTAAGCGGACGCAAGAGGTGTCCATCTTGAGGTTACTCCACCCTCTCCATTTACAAAAGAGGATGCTCAGCAGAGCAAAGCATGCATGCTTGTGGGGAAGTTGGGAGGAACAAGCATTCGTTTGACAGTTATCGAATGTAAATGGACACCATAGTCATGTCAATCATAGTTACATAGTAGATGAGGTTGGATGAAGACATCAGTCCATCAAGTCCAACCTATAACTCTACAGTCCCCTACAGTGTTGATCCAGAGGAAGGCAAAAAGCCCCCATGAGGTTTATGCCAATTGCCCCATTTCATGGGAAAAAATTCCTTCCCGACTCCAATCTGGCAATCAGTATAAAACCCTGGATCAACGTGCCCTTAAAATCTAAAACCCATAACTCATAGTCCGTTTCCCATCCCTTGCTTGAACTTAATGGACATATGTCTTTTTTTCAACTGTACCAACTATGTAACCTCAACCCCTTAAAGAACTAACCTATTTTGGGCCTACAGGTGCAACTAATTTTTTCCATCATCAAAATTCAAGAATCATAAATTTTTCATTTGTCCATCGACAAAGCTGTACGAGAGCTTTCACTAGCACCATTTTGAGATACATTTCATTGAGTAACTTGTCATTTTTGGGAGGGATGGAAAGTATTTATTGCAATCTTTTTTTCTGCTATGGCTGTGAGGTATAAATAACATGTTAAGTTTATTCTTTAAGTTATTCAATTATAGTGATAGTAGATTTACAGTTTTTTTTATATTGCTGAATAGATGCATGTTTGATGCAAAAAATAAAAAAATAAAAAAATTGATATATACTAGATATTGAGACACATAACTTTTTAATATCGACCCACCTGTATGAGTGCTAATTTTTTACAGGACAAGTTTTATTTTTTGCCACTGTTCTAGTATACATATAATCTGTTTCATTTTTAATTAATTTTTTTCTAACCATGGAAAAAGCTGTGTTTCATTTAATTTAATATTTATTTTAACGTATTCCTTTGTTTTATTACATTTTCCTCAACGTGTCTGAAACAATTGCCCCCCCCCCCCCACACAATCATGTCATGGGGGCTGTTGTGCTGACAAGGGGATCCCTGCCTCTCACTGCTGTTAGTGAATGATAGGGGTGCGAGAGAAGTTTCTGGGGAATAAACTGCATACCCCTTTTTCACATCATAGAAACTGTCACGTTCCAATAAGACAAGAGAAGGCTGTGCTCCGACTGGAAGCTGTTATGTTCCTTCAATTCCTGATTTCTTTCTCCCTGTGTTAATCGCTATAATGGCTTTTTTTCAATTATTGGTCCTATTGAGCAATAATATTATACATTGTTATGTATTCTTTTTTCCATCCACTTCAATGGCATAAGCATGCCTTCAGCGTTGCTCAACTTTAGAACAAGATTTATATATAGCAAACTAACAGACACACACTAAAAATATGTGGCACAAATATAATATAAAAGTTACCCAAAGTGACTTTTATACACAGCATAGCGCTCTCACAAAAAACAGAGATGGGCAACAATGATGCACATCTTATTAACAAATTAGTTATGATAGAAATGTCCATCAGATACCTAGCTATAAATTTTAGAACTACCAATGGTTTAAAAACTAGGGCATGCAAAAGGGCTTTGCGAGAATTTGGCGCACACAAGTTCACCTGACTTCATTCCTCTAGTCAACAATAACTACATTTGTCTACTTGGATTTCATCCTATGCTGGTATATACCTGCTACATAGAAACTGGTTATGCATATGTATCTTGCATACGTCACTGGTTACTTTCCTGTGGCCACTGATTTGCCTCATCAGTGACGTGCACTGCAGGACTTCCAATGGCGACACTGGAGAGGGGCGAGTATAATTTTTTTTTTTTTTTTATGTTTTCCTTTCCCCGGGCTTCCTCCCTGGGTCTTGAATATCATGATAACCCCTTTAAGCTCTAATCTCACCAATGCTGTTCACAAAATCATTCATGTGAAATTCAAATTCATGAAAACGTGGAAAATTTCTCTTTATCAAGACTGTTTTGCACATTGAACATAGTGCTAGGAGATCCGTTGTGAACTGCATTGCAATGACAGGCTTGTAACAGAATAACTAATTAAGTCTGCTGAATGAGGACAAAAGCTTACTCCAAGGTTACACTCTTAACAAGGCTAAACAAGGTCAGTAAAAGTTACTCCAATAAAACCTTTGAACACCATTTTATAGTTTACATCACAGATGTCATTTGTAAACAAAGTTGATAATGTTGCAAATGCTTTACTTTACATTTCATGATAAGCCAAAAAGTTACAACATGAAATACACTGAATTCTTACCCCGACTGCATTCACAATGCCACACTGATAAACTCAAATTCACCAGTGTTCCTTGCGTATTCAATATCTGTACATAACTAGCTTAGGCTGGGTTCACATCTGCGTTCGCCTCTGCGCACAAAATCAGTTTTTGAAACCGTCTCAAAATCCTCAAAAGCTGATTTCAAATGGTTCATTTTAAAACCAATTGATTTCAATGGGTGGTAAAAACCATCAGCAGGTCTGCGTTTGGAGCATTTCCATCTGGTATCCGCTCTTTTGAACGGAGAAAAAAGTCAGACTTGCAGGACTTTTTCTCCATTCAAAAAATAAGGATTCCAGATGGACAGCAACCAATCTGTTTTTTTTTTTGTTTTTTTTTTAACATTAAGGTCTATGGAAAACAAAATCACAAATGGATAGCAATCAGTTTGTATCCGTCTTGCAATCCGTTTTTCCCTCTGTGCATGCTCAGAATGAAAAAAGGGGAAGAAAAAAAAAACGGATTGGTCAAAAACGGACACAAACTGTCAGTTTTTTTTTTTTGAACGGACAGCCATTGACTAATCAGTCTAAAAAAACGGATTCGAGTATCTGCTGTGTAACCGTTTGGAATCCATTTTGTACCAAACCGCTTTTCTCTTGAAATAGTTTGCAAGCGGACGGATACCAGACGCAGGTGTGAGCCTAGCATCAGATAATGTGCATTTTTGGAAAGCTGGTTTTCTTTTCTTTTACAACCTATGATTTTGCATAGGAAATGCACCAATCTTTTATCAAATGCATGAACACCACTACAATAACAAAAGCTTATTTTTGAGGTTTTTTTTATCAATAACTATACAAGTTTTTACAAGTATTGTTTGGCAACTATTATAGAGAAACTGGCTCCTGGACGGGCTAAAGTCTAGAAGAGTTTGTCCATCTCCATTCTTCCCTAATAAATAAAACCGAGTTGTGCTAAAGAATGACATTAAATGGATATACTCAAACAGCAAGTTTTTTTTTTTTTTTTTTTTTACCTGCACAGGCAAATGCAAGCTCGTAGTATTCTTAATAGTTGTATTATTAGGATTAATTACAAGAAATATCAAGTATTCCAGGTACACTATAAAAATACAATGAAATACTATAAAATACAAGAAAAAAATAATAAGCCTTAATTACATTCAAGGAAAAAGTTGAAAGAATGTAATGTATATTTACACAGGTTGTAAGAGTCCAAGTGAAATTCTTAGCTCATCCATCCTGCATTTAGGGTTAAATAGAATAAGTACTAGACAAGCTAGACATGCTCAAACTTTTCAAAGCAAATTCCTTAACACATGATGGTCGTCAATAATAGAAACCGTGTAAGAATATAAACAGACATAAAACCAGGAATGTGACAACTTACCTCCTCTATCTCTATCCTCTTTGCTAGTTCATCTAGAGATAAGAGGTTATCCCCCAAGATGGATTCTCCTGGGCTTGGTGACATTTCTTCTTCAGAATAAGTTTCCTCCTGGAAGTCCAAGTGAGCGAGGAAATTCTCACTATCTTTGAGGTCCCCGTTGAGCAGACTTGCTATAAACTCAACTGTTGCTTGACGCTGAGCCTTGCTCACTTCTTCCAGGCATTTCTGACTAGCACTGCCTTTTGGGCCGAGTCCTGTTTCACCTACTTGGTTCTCTGTATTAATAATCCTTTTTGTACCGCCATCTCCTGTGGCTGCGTAACTCTCTTCTGAGCTGCTCACGATGTGGACAGTTTGGATGAAACTCATGGATTCTAAGGAACTAGTCCCACCAGTACTATCATCCTGTGTTTCTAAAACACAATCTGAGTGAACTGCAGATGCTGAAATTAATTTGTCTACCATTGGGTCACCAGCTTGTTCTTCTGTCCTGTCCTTGGAGAGCGGTTCTATTTCTGACACATTATTGCCGTGTGGTGTTGCTTCTGGTTGCAGGAGGTTGTTATTCGTCCAAGCATCCCCAGAAGGAAAGCTGCTGCCAGGATTAGCCCTGCCTTCTGTCCCTGTGGACTGGGTGGGTGACTCCAAGGTTGTTCCACAACTAATAAACTGCTGCTCCTCTGAGTGGCTCTTCCCAGGCACAGAGTGGTGGTCTGCTACCCTGCTCAGGTTGCCTTCTGTTCTGACATCAGGAAGTGAATGCTCCGTCATCTCTGCCACGCCAGGTTTCCTGCTTGCTGATGTCGTTGTGCCAGAGCCACTTTCTCTATCTGAATAGAAACAGGAAAAGAGAGTTTTAGTTTCTTTTTAAAATGATTCTGCCTGCCTGCACATATTAGAAGACAGCAGACCAGAAGGAGACTTGACAAGTACAGACCTTATTGTTTAGGGCACATTGTATCCCGAGCTAGCCATGACTAGACTATAGCTAAATTTAGAAATCAGACAATTAATAAGTAATGAGTAGCTTCATTCTCCTCCTATGCTGGCACGTGTCATTTGTACAGATGTAAGGTAATGTACAATTAGCAATGACACACTGCATGATCATCAGAGCAGCAGCACTTGCTGTACAACAACTGGAGGAAAATGTGCTATGCCCTCCCTCCATGAGCTGCTCTACTCTGCTTTCATCATCGCAGCTCTACTCATCATGCCCACAATAAACAGTCCATTGGAAATCAATACTGCTAAGAGATGCAGACGGGGTACAGAGCAAAGGTCAAATGAAATGGAACATGAACAGCATTATTGGCTCCCTGTCAACAAAGCATAGATCACAAGATGAAGCCTCATATAACATGACATTACCCCCCAACGTTATTCATTTTGTTTTTTTTTTAACTTGCCTTTAGCTTGCTTATAATGTATTACTTTAAAAACCTAAACTGCTCTACCTATAGTTATTATTTTATTATAGTTATTTATTATAATTATTGTTTTATTATTTTCCCTCTTGCAACAAAAAAGTTACAATGTGTAAGTTTGAGGGAAATATGAGCTCTGCCTTTTTTTTTTTTTAAACTGCATCCTATCTTTAGGTCAAAATAAATATTTTTAACCACTTCTGTACCGGGCCAATTTCTGGTCCAGGACCAGACACATTTTCGGGTTTTTTTTGCATGTGTGGTTTTGAGGGTTGTAACATTTTTATCCTTTGGCTTAGTCAACTAATTTCTGCGTTTTTTTTCGGTGACACATAAGGCTTTATTTTTATGTTATTTTTGCATGTGTTTTAATTTTTTTTTATGTACGGGAAAATATAAACAAAAGAGGAGGGAAATCGTGTGTTTTTCACTTTTCATTTTTTTTAAATTTAATAACAGAAAGTGCTACTAAAAAACTTTATAAAATAGTTTTTCCTCTCCGTTACGGTAATTTTTTTTTTATTATTTTAATTATTATTATTATTTTTTTTTACATTGTGCCCCCATAAGTTCATAATAGACCTTTGGGGATATCTGATTACTTTTTTTTTTTTTTTTTTTTTTTGTGGGGGAGGCTGATTTCCCCTGTAACTGGGGAAATCTAGTAATATAGTCTATGGGCGGTACGGAAGTGGTTAAAATAGACCGGGGGAGGTGACAAATAAAAAGAAAAAATATATCATACCTCACCAGGTGCTCCAGCGTCCTCCAAGCGCGGTCTGGTCCCTCTGCTGGGCTGTCTTCTCAAAGTGAAACTGCTCACCAGCTGTGATGCCCCGGATCCCTTCATCCCTTTCGCAGAAGCCACTAACTGGCCTCATGTGAGCACTAAGGCCAATCAGCGGCCTCAGGAAGAGACATAGAGACATCACAGGTAGTGACATCATGTGCCATTCATTGAGGCCGCATAATGACGCGACGTGACCCCTGAGACCCAATCAGCGGTCGCTGACGTCAGGGAGAAGCGCCCGAAGAGAACACAGCGGCTGCGGATCCAGGGAAGGTGAGTTAACATTGTTTTTTATGTTTGTCACCTCTCTTGGCCCTCCGCTTATTATACTCTGGGGTCTGAAGAGACCCCACAGTATAATAATAGCTAGTGAGTGGTGACAATTGGAATATTATAAAAGTTAGAAAATTATACCGTGTGCAGGGGCCACTATGGAGGATAATACTGTGTGCTGGGGCCACTATGGGGGACAATACCGTGTGCTGGGGCCACTATGGGACTTAATACCATGTGCAGGGGCCACTATAGAGCATAATACCGTGTGCAGGGGCCACTATGGGGAATAATACTGTGTGCAGGGGCCACTATAGAGGATAATACTGTGTGCAGGGGCCACTATAAAGGATAATACTGTGTGCAGGGGCCACTATGGAGGATAATATTGTGTGCAGGGGCCACTATGGAGGATAATACTGTGTGCAGGGGCCACTATGGAGGATAATACTGTGTGCAGGGGCCGCTATGGGACATAATACCGTGTGCAGGGGCCACTATGGGGCATAATACCATGTGCAGGGGCCGCTATGGGGCATAATACCGTGTACAGGGGCCTTTATAGGACATAATACCATGTGCAGGTGCCGCTATGTGACATAATACTGTGTGCAGGGGTCGTCAGACTTACAATTATTGACCGGCACTCTGAGTACCTCAACTTTGATTTGTTTTAATCGAAATCGGCACGCCGAACAAAAAAGGTTGCCTACCCCTGATGTAGAGCGATATATATATATATATATATATATATATATATATATATTATTATTATTATTTTTTTTTTTTTTTATAAATTTGACACCATTTTGCAGATACATAATCCATTCATGTTACAACATGATTGATTAATCTCCTTCACAGAGTTCATTTGGAGTTAAGCAGCAATGACAGAAGGTTAGGCATATGGCTCAATACATTCTGATGCCTCAATCTCTACATGTCACTGGGCCAATACTTCACTGGCAGAGATCATCGTGACATTAACAAATGCTAACGCAATCCCGTTAGCGCTAACCCATTTTGTGTTCAGCATACATTTTCATACAAGACAAGGGGTATTGCTTGTAATCCATTCCAACTACAAGTCTCCTAAATTACTTGCTACCCCAAGCATGGCAGAAACAAGAGCCTGTAGCACTCGTACAAAGGGAGCTCGGAGCATGAAACCTGCGTGATTAATGTTGATCTTTTTAGGATTAGGAAGAAAACACCAGCTGCTGTCTGTGACTTCGTATCCAGTGTAGTCATGGTGTTAGCAAGCAAAAACAGTTGCTGAGTACAAGTGATAGTGACAAACAAGTGGAAGTTTCATGTTGTAGAATAAGGCAATACAAATAGCTTAACAATGAATATCATAGAAGTTCAGAGGTGAGATTTCCTGGCTTCACATTGAACATTCAGCAAATAGGCTGAAATGTCTCAGCATTTCTATGCCCTGAAGGAAGTTTTGCATCTCAAAGCCAGGGTTCTGTTTACCTGTTATGTTAACACATCTTACATTGACACAATTTCTGAATTATAGACAGGGTTCACACTACCGTTTATGTCCGTTATGATAGTGTCAGTTTAAAAAAAAACAAAACAAAACAAAAAAAAAAACGGACATCTACCATAAACAGACACTAACTAAAGTTAATGTGGGTAATGTGTCCGTTTTTTTTAACTGATCCATTTAATGGATCAGTTAAAAAACGGACACATTCGTGTCTGTTAGTGTCCCTTTTTTTACTGTCCATTTTTTTGCTTTTTTCTTTTGTTTGTTTCTGCTTTCTCGGCATGCGCAGAAAAAAAAACGGACAGTATAACGGCCAGTAACAGACACCCATCCATTACCCATTGACTTTAATGTTAAAAAATAACGGACGCTTGACGTCCGTCATGAAACAGTTTTTTTTAAGGGACACAAAAGTCCTGCATATAGGATTTTTTGTCTGCGAAAAAAAAAAAAAAGAGACGTGACGGATTGGGTGTAAACGAACACTAATGGACACAAGATAAAATCCCACTGAAATTTATTCTGACGGTTCAGCTAGTGTCTGTTGCTAAAATCTTCTAACAGACAATAACAACGGACACTACTGACGGTCACCAACTGTAGTGTGAACGCCCCCTTAGTTATCCAATTCACTGATTATTAAAAGGTATGAAGGATTGTAACCACTAAACAAACCACCTGCACCCGTATACACTTCAGAAAATTCTTCCAATAGACTTTCCAATAATATTTTCAATTTAGTAACAAACTTGACAAAATAATTTAAGTGTATTCTAAACCTGTCTTATGTTTAAACATCGTAAATTTAAAGGAGGGCCTTTTACCACCTCTACCAATTCAAGATCTGTTCTAGTCTCTACCATTTTCGAGCAACAAGCATAGTTAGTTTTGGTGTCTGATGTGCTATTTAAAGGAGTATTCCAATCTCAAGGTTTCTATCTATACTACTAGCTTATGTAAATTCAAGAGTTTTCCTAAATACATTGCTTTACAAATGCTGTTTCATTTGCCTCTATCTGAAAATATTTCTCTCATTGTTTACACATCGTTGTCAAAACACTTAGCATGTACAGTACAGACCAAAAGTTTGGATACACCTTCTCATTCCAAGAGTTTTCTGTATTTTCATGACTATAAAAATTCACACTAAAGGCATCAAAACTATGAATTAACACATGTGGAATTATATATTTAACAAAAAAGTGTGAAACAACTGAAAATATGTCTTATATTCTAGGTTCTTCAAAGTAGCCACCTTTTGCTTTGATTACTGCTTTGCACACTCTTGGCCAAGAATGGCTTCAAAAGGAATGAGAAATATATAGGAGGCTCTTATACTTCTCCCTTTTATTCAATCCATTACTAGCTTTGGCTGAAAAACCACAAAAAAAAAAAAAAAAAAAAAAAAAAAGGGACCTTAACCTAAGAACCAAGTTGCAGAAAAGCTACTTTTTTTTTTTTTTAACCAAAGCCAAGCAGGACTTCTCTCTGCATTTTTCGTGAGGAAACCCGGCGGACCCCATTATAGTCTAAGGGGTCCACGGGTAATTGCTTTGTAAATGGATTGGGTTTCCATTTTTCGGTTCCCCAAGCGGACCTGAAGAACGGAAACCCAAGCGCAAGATTCTGCACTCATGACCTGATTTTAAACAGTTATTCAAGTTTTAGCAAATAACGGAAAGGTTTACAACATTCTATGCATACATTTATTAAAGTTCAAGCTCTCAGAATGTAGTCATTGAATAGTAATATGTTGTTTACATTCAGAGGCTTGAAATCTTGTAAAATTTATAGACAAAAATCTATATTTTCTTTTCTTATTCAATGAGTAATTAAATTAATTTTCTGAATGTGGAAAACTCTCTGGGTAACCAAGCATTATAACTGTTTGAGGTCAGCGTATGTTTGCAGGGCTACTATTGATTATTGTGTCCTCACTATTATCCATTTCACTCGTGTCACTGCTCTGCGCTCATTAGTTTATGAAGAGATCTTCACAATGCAATTGCTAGCTCTGCGATACAGTAGTGCACATTACTGAGTGTTTTATTACTGCATTGAAAAGGGTTAATTTTGTTAGTCTTGATGGTTCTTCAACTTCAATTCTAGCTTTGTTTCGCTTAGCTTTGTAATACTGTATGGCAGAGGGGTGAAAGATCAGTTTCCAAACCAATGACCATTAGACATGTGCACAACCCAGACACTTCTGTTAAAGGGGTATTTCCATCTCAATGATCCTATCTATACTGCTAACTTATGTAAATTGAAGAGTTTTCCTAAATATATTGCTTTAACAATGCTGCTTAGTTTTGCCTGCTTTGTGAAATTATCCCTCCCATTGTTTAGGCATGGTTTACATGGAGCCGAACCTGTCTTATAAGATAGGACAAATGCCGCCAGTGAGTGCTCTCACTGTTATCTACAGCTCTGCGGGCAGGACAGTCAGGTCAACTAATCGCAGTTCGCTGATAAAGGCTTTGGGACCCTAGTTTGTTATCGCTCTGTGTAACACTAAGTCCGTTCTCTAGAAGCATGGTAAGTGTTCTACACAAACCTGTGTAATATAATATACATTTATTGTGCATATTATTTGATCTGCATTTATATAAGATTTCTAGTAATCATAATAAATAATCTCTCATGGTAAAGGCAAAGTCTATATTGTGATACTTCATAGTGTCGTGTTCAACAAGGAGGAGGCTTTGACTAATGATGAATACAGGAAGTGAGAAGAAGAGACAGCAGGCAAAGCTGCTGAAGCAGGGAGATAGGAAAACCCCTTTAAGTATATGCATGTACATCTTATACACTGGAGTGGCTGGAAGGTATACAAGCTCAGTGCACATCATAATAGGCAGCTCCTTTATAAAGACAACTACGGGTTCACACTAATTTTTGAACTGCCTTGTGTATCTTGGGAAGTCAGTGCACACAACATATAAGCATCCTACAGCAACTGATCTGAAGTGGCTTTTTCATGCTTATTATCTTTTATAGTACTTGCTTGACCTGCTGGCTTACAATATTTCCTTTTTTTGGTGAGTGGTTACTTGATCCTTACAATCCTTTAAACCCACTATAAAACAATGACCTAGCCAATGTAGTTAAAGATCATAAACATGTACATAAGATATCAAGCCATGAGGCATAAATCCAAATTTTAATCTCTAGTTAAGTGGGAATAAGATAAAGTTACAATTGTCATATTAGTGTTTATGAATTTGAAAGTCTCTTTGATTGTTCTTGAGAACCTAGTACAAGAACTTACGTTTTCTTCATGACTTCAAGGGAGTCTGTTACCAGGGTAAAGATATTAAACCAGCAATACAGTTAGATAGGTCAGGCTCACCTGAATGTAATGCTTTTTAACCCATGAAAATTTTTGCCTCCTTTTCCTAGATTTTCATTTATTTGTAAATATGTAAATGAGCAATCTGATGCACCAAGGGCAGCTCCTTTGCTCTAAATTTCTCTGCTTCACTCTACACAGGAAAGCCCTCCTTCCTCCCTCCCTTCTTTGAGTGAAAGGGCCAAGGAGCTAAGATTAAAACTCGTCTGACCCTGTCACTTAAAGAAGGAGGAGGTGTATCAGAGCAGTGTGGGGCTTAGCAATGGAGTCATCCTCGGTGCTTCAGATTGCTCATTTACATATTCTGAAATTAAGGAATATCTCAGCAATAAGGGCATGAATTTTCATAGGAAAATAAGCATTATATTCAGGTGAGCTTGACCTAGTCGTGTTGCTGGTTTAATATGCTTCACCCTGGTGACAGACTCCCTTTAAATATTGATTCCTTGAGAATAAGTCATTGTTATCATATTGGTGGGGGGGGGGGTCAAACTCTCAGCATCCCCACTGATCAGCTTATTTAAGGGGCAGAGGCCCTCAGGTGTGAGCAGTGCCTCTGCTTAGTGACTGTGACATCACATCTATTAGTCATGACGTCTCAGAAAAGCCCTTTAAGTTCTGCATATTCCAGTGAAAGCCCTGCAATCTACTGTCCATAGGTATTAAAAGCAAAGATGTCCAAGCTGAACAGCTTTTTTTTTTTTGCAAAGATCTTTTTGAGTCTGGTTTTTGTAAATAAATAAAACAAATAAATAAATAAAAAAGTAAATATATGAAAACTAAGCACGGCATTGTCATGCAGATAAGAGGATTTGCATCAAGTCTGCAGAAATGTGACAATGCTACAAACTATGTGTCAGATAATTTTCACAGGAAACACCAAGGCTGATCACCGTGTGCACATTAACCACATATACTGACACTTCCAAGTACAAGTTTTCTTAATTCGTCTGCCTGCCTGCCCAAGAATTGAGTAAAAGCTTAAAAATGGTAAGGTATGTGATAGCAGACATGGCCACACACAAGTTGGATGGGATATGAGGGTGTATCTATGGGACTTTACTCTGCCATATATCAATAAGGTATAACAGGGCAAAGATTTAACAAAATAAAGTATGCCTCTAGGTCTGTGTATATATACAAGACAGAAGTGTCTGCTGGTAAATTATTTACACCAAGGTTAAGATACATTAAAGATATTGGAACCTTATGAACGACTGAGTATAAGAGGTTTTCAGGAGACAGCAGCACCAAGACATAACACTTTTACAGAAGGGATGGCAAAATCATCTCAGCTCGCTTCACAGAATATAGAAACCCATACGCCATGTGCCTCTGCACTAAGAACGGGAGTTGGGGTTCTACAGAAGTTGAATTCTGTTACAGGGGTTTTCTCTTGGTAATAAGCTTAGGAATCATAGCTTAAGAATACATGCACTGTGTTATCTGCCACTTTATCCATATCCGCTTTCAGCATTGTGAAATGATTTTGCCTAGATGAATAAAAATCAATCAAACCCAAGTCTTCATTTCCACTTTCAGAAAGACATTATAGATCTTTCCTACCTTTCAATAACATTAACAGGCATCTGGAAATAGCTTGCCTGGAAGAGACTGCTGCTATCATATTGCACTGTGTGTTTTCTGGCCAAGAAGGTATCAGAAGAAAGTATAATCTGATGGGAAGCTCAGCAAGGCTTTATAGTTGTGACCTTTATAATTAGAGTCTTGTAATCTGGTCACTAAAATTCCTGTGAAATATTCCACCCACTATAGACTGTAACAGCAGTATTGAAAAGTCCAGGGATAGAGATGGATTTGAAAGAGGTCATGTTAGAAATGCTCAGAGTATAGTTGTACTTGTGCTATCATTTTCAGAACAACTAATCCTAAGGTTCCCTGGCCTTCTCCTTTTTCTTACTCTTTCCAGTTCACCTCTCAGCATTAACAGATCATAGATAAATGTGATCAACTGCTAGCTAGATTTTCATCTAGATCACATTTACAAGTATTCTATTGCTGCAGAGATGTCACGTTCATCCACCCCCTTCACCCTCACCTCTCTCTTTCTGCATCAGCATAAAGTGAACCTCTTTTTATGAGAAGGTCAATAACACTATAATCTAATGCAGCGGTGGAAAACTACAGGTCACAGCATCTCATGCACACCCAGAATTCCAGACAAGTACAAGACAGGGAATAGGAAGAGATCAGCTTAAACAGTCAGGGCTGTGAAGTCGGTAGGCCAAATCACTGACTCCTGCTCCGACTTCATAAATGGCTGACAGCTATTGTCAGACAAAAGCATTTAAGTTCCTCTAATTCAGTAAGAAAAAAAAAAAAAGTGACTAAAGTCCTAAGAAAGTAAACATTCAACAAACCATGACTATAATTAATATACATTAAAACTATTAATTATTTTATTCTGAAGCTGTAGTCAGTAAATTTTTACTGACTCCACAGCCTTGGAAACGAGTGACTAGATCTTGCAGAGTTTGACTGTTAACCCTTGCTTGCAACCCTATGTTACTGAGGATGAAGGCACAGAATGCAGATGCCATGCTACAACTGCATGCTGCCAAAATCCCCCCATCCACATGAGAAAATGGCCATATGTTGAAAAAACAGGTAATATCAAAAACATCTGGCAACCATTGAGATGCATTGGTGGGTAGAGTTTTGGGTGCATGCAGTGGTTATCACTCTGTAATCATTCCGTTTATAACATACCCAGAGGTAGAGACTCTCTTTAAAACACCCTCAAAGGGGGATCTGTATTGGCCTCTAAGACTTGGCGTTTTTTTTTTTTTTTAATCCCAACTTAATTGGGATAAACATGAGGGTTTGAATTTTGTGGGCTGTATTTTTCAGTAGAGCTATTTTACATTAACATATTGAAAAATCACTAGAAGTTAAAAACAAGGTTTCCAGAAGAAATGCAAGGAGCAGAGATCATGAAAGTTGTGAGAAATTGATACACAAATGGGGAGTCTTTGCTAGCCGGCGAGGTGAACAGACGTACTTCTCTGAGCTCCCGCCGGCGTCTCCGCAATCTGACACATTATACCGGCATCCCAACCCAATCCATTGCGCTACTGCCTCGAGGCTTCTCCCCGTGCCTCAGTGTACGCTACGGAGGCAGTCTGGGAGACACACCTGCGGGCAGAAAGGGTACCGGGGATCTGAGGCCTACCTTACCGCCAACCATCTTGAAAACAGCGGCGCCGGCTTCTCCGGCCCGTCCTCGGCTCCGCAACAGCTTCTTCTGGCTCTCCACTCCGGCGGGCTCCCTGGAAGCTACAGCACCGACGGGTCCTTTGCGTGGCTTCCTGCCTAGCTGTCGGAAAACCGGCGAGGACGCTCGCTACGCGGACGGAGTCCCACCATCTTCCTTCCCACTCCATCTTGCGCACTGCTCCTCTAGCGCCTCCGACAACTTCTATCAGCCGGCAGCGAAGGGTGGTATAGCGTGGAGGACACCGGCCACTGCTGTATAACTACAGCCTCCTCTGTATCCTTGAGGCCTACTGAACCAGCCTATACCTGCATACACAGATTGCAGGCCTCCAACTCTCCTATTGCTCCTCGTGGCACGGTCTCATATCCATCTTACTGCATTTACTACTGTGGCACAGGCTGGACCTGACGTCCTTTGCAGTGGTTGTTTTGCAGCATTTGAGAGCAGGAGTGATTTAATGGAGTAACGGTACGTGCGGGCGCGTACCAACTGTTCTTCTCCCTACATTTATTTCTTTTTTACTGTGTCCCGGTACCGTGAAGCCAGAGTAGCCACCCCCTGGTAGTGCCTAGTGCTGCGGCTTTACAGCTATACACCTTCGCCGAGATGGTGAAGATTGGTAACTCAAGAGGGTCTGAGACTCCTTCCACCCCCAAGCTCTCTAAGCCCCAGGGTGACCTACAGAAATTTCTGAAGAAAAAAATCTCCCGCACGGTCCCTCAAGATGTTGGAACTTTCAGGGGGAGCAATCTCCCCGGATGACACTGAAATGGACACGGCTACAGAGGGAGACATAGAGGGCTCACAGCCCACACTTATTACCAAAGCCTTCCTACGTAACACACTCGCCTCCACGCTTCAACCGGTAATGTCAGAACTGACAGCTATGTGCGCTGAGGTACAGCAGTTTGGAAAGCGAATGGATACCTTAGAAGCTACTTGTAGCGATCTTACTTCCACTTCTGAGGCTATGACCGCTCAAATCTCGCAACATACAGAACACCTTAACAGATCCTTCTCCCTCATTGAGGACCAGGAGAACCGTAGCAGGCGTAAGAATATACGATTTAAAGGTATCCCGGACTCAGAGGCTCCGGAGACCCTACCTCATATTGCCATGTCACTCTTCGAGACTTTGCTGGGGGCGCAGACAGAGCTGCACAAATCACTATTGAAAGAATCCACAGAGCCCTGAGACCTCGACCCAAGCCATCCGATCCGCCTTGAGACGTCATTTGTGGTCTTCTGTCCTATGTAGACACCTCCACAATCTTAAAGGCGGCCAGAGACCATGGTCAACTGCTTCACAACGATGTGGAAATACATCTCTATCAAGATAAAGCACCATCCACCCTTGCGAAGAGAAGGATCTTGAAACCGGTCCTTGAGGCATTGAGAGCTAAGACTATTTCGTACTCGTGGCTCTTTCCGTTTGGACTGGTGGCATCTCATGGCGGTCGTCGCCTGATCATTTCTTCACCTGCTGATCTGGAGAAGCTCTGGCCCATGTTGAATATGCACCCTATCGCGGTTCCCTCCTGGCTTCCTGCAGAGACATCTTTGCTCAATCCTCCGAAGCGGACCTTGGAGTCTGACACCGCGAGGCCGGGTCCATTGACATCCAGACCTGCAGGGACAAAGAAACCCCAATAGAAAGCATCTGCTTCAGCCTTTTCCGTGACGGAAAAGCCGCCTCCATGATCTCGTGGACTTGAGTCTTTCTAGAAATCTCTGGACTGCAAACTTGAACTCTCAGGTTCCATTTCTTCTTTTTATTGCCTCTCTCTTCTGTTGCCTTACTTGTCTCCGTCCATGGACCCTTGACTCTATGATGGTGCGGTAGGCCTGGTGTTGACTCCGGGTCGATAGCCCATCGTTACACTTCTCGGCACTAATTGTTTTTTTTTTCCTCATCTGCTTGCTCCTAGTGGGCCACCACTGGGTACTAGTTATATTTTAATTCTTACAGTTACCTCTACTGTTTGGTGCAACTACCCACCCTTTCCACCCCCTATCCTTCTTGCTGTACGACTTAGTACCGCGGGCCAGGGGGTTGCGCCTTCCAGTATTACCTATTACATATTGTTGTGTTCTTATCTTTGTGTGTTTATTGATTGCTTGTTAGGTGCATCTGACACTTGCCACACAATTGTTACTTATCCTGACTATCCCCCAATGTCTATTGCTCTCCCCCCTTTCCCATTGCAGTACTTACTCAGTATCTCCTTGCTGTAGTAGCCCCCGCCCCCGCAAGTGCCATAGTGATGTCGGATATAACCGCAACTACTTTCAACGTTAAGGGATTCAATTCCCCAAATAAACGTCACCATGTTCTTTTATTATTGAAAAAACTTAAGACTGATATCCTATTTCTGCAGGAGACTCATTTCAAAACAGACAGGGTCCCTAAATTGAAAACTCACTATTTTTCACAATGGTTTCATAGCTGTAGTACAAACTCTTCCTCTAGAGGGGTTACAATAGCGCTTCACCATGCCCTTCCATTCAAACTTAAAGCCGTGTTTCGAGATGCTGAGGGTAGGGTCCTGTTTATCAAGGGCGACCTGGCCTCCTCTAAGTTCACATTTGCGAACCTGTATGCCCCCAATACTGACCAGGTTAGTTGGCTACTGGAACGCCTAGATGAGTTGAGGCTTTTTGCTGAGGGCCACGTCCTATTGGGCGGAGATTTAAATTTAGTGCTAAACCCTTTGTTGGACTCTTCCTCCCAGAAATCGACAATCTCACAGTCGGCACTGAGGAAACTTTATATGAAACTGCAAGATTTAAACATTTTCGACAGCTGGAGGCACTTACACCCTAGAGACAGAGACTACTCCTTCTATTCTACCCCACATAACACCTACCAGAGATTAGACTAATGGTTAATCTCTGCCCCTCTTTTAGCTTTCACTAGACAGGCTTCCATAGGGAATATTACGATCTCTGATCATGCCCCCTGCTCATTGCTCTTTACCTTACCGAGCTTGACCCCTAGAGACTGGCAGTGGCGCCTAAACGAGACCCTGCTAGAATGGCAAGAAGGTGGAGAGATACTCCAATCACATCTCAACCTCTTTTTTGCTACTAATGCTATCCCTGACTCCTCTCCGCCTCCACCAGTGGTTTGGGAGGCCCACAAATCCTATATGCGCGGGATCTTCATCTCGTTGGGCTCCCGTTATAAGAAAAAGACACAGAAGGACATAGACGATCTCTTGACTCAGATCTCTTCCTTGGAGCGGGCTCATAAACTGTCAGGTAGCTGCGGGATTGACAGATCTGACAGCTCTCAGAAAGAAATTGCACTCTCTTCTTACTTTTAAATCTGCCAAATCACACTTACTGTACCAGCATAGGATCTACGCCCATGGTAACAAGGGTGGCAGACTTATGTCCACACTCATTAAAAAAGCTAAGGATAGATCCCATATATATCAGATTAAGACTAGTCATGATAACGTCCCAGTCACTGCCACCCCCGACATAGCACAGGCCTTTAGAGATTTTTACTCGGATCTCTATAACCTTGAGTCCAGTCAGCAACCTACACCCTGTACCTCTTGGGAAAGGGCCATCCAGGACTTCCTAGAATCCCTAGCTTTGCCATCCGCTGATCCTCAAACAGCCTTGGATTTGATGTCCCCATTTACATCGGACGAAATTAGAATGGCCATACTTAGTTTCCCTCCCGAGAAGAGCCCGGGCCCTGATGGCTTGTCCCTCCCATATTATAGAAAGTTTCTAGTCACTCTGCTTCCTTTCCTGACAGGTCAGCTCCATCCTAACAGGTCAGCAATGGCCTAAACAGTCCCAAGAGGCTCATATTACCCTTATTCCAAAAGAAGGGAAAGATCCTCTTAGTTGTGGTAGCTACAGACCTATTTCCCTTTTAAATATCGATCTTAAGATTTGGGCTAAGCTCCTGGCGAAGAGACTTCAGAGGGTCCTCCCACAACTGATACACCATGAACAGTCTGGTTTTGTCCCAGGAAGGGAAGGAAAGGACAACTCTCATAAGATTTTACAGGCTATCTACTTCACGACCTCCAGTAAGCATCCTCTGGTTCTTCTTGGTATTGATGCCGAGAAGGCTTTTGATAGGGTCTGTTTGAGTTTTATGCGAAGAACGCTCGCTCGCTTAGGTATACCTCATGGGTTTATTGACGCGATTTTTACCTTGTACTCTCAGCCCTCTGCCAAGCTGAAGGTGAATGGGACTCTCTTCCCCCCCTTCGACATCAGAAATGGTACGCGGCAGGGTTGCCCCCTATCCCCAACCCTTTTCATCCTAGGGATCAAAACATTACTACAAAGTATTAGACAGGACGAGCGGATACATGGCCTTCAGATAGGCACGGAACGCCTCCAGGAGACATCATTTGCAGATGACCTCCTGTTCCTTGTTACGAATCCTGAATTGGGTCTCCCAGCCCTTACCCGTAGATTAGAATATTTTGGCTCCCTTAGCAATTTTAAAGTTAATTTCGGGAAATCAGAGATATTAAATATTACCCTACCACAGTCCGCCGTTTCTAGATTGAAACCCCTCACCCCCTTTACATGGACTAAGGGACCACTGAAGTATCTTGGTATTTGGATACCGTCCAAGCTGTCGGATCTGTATCTTGCTAATTACTACCCCCTCCTCGAGTCCATTAAAAAGTTACTAGAGGACTATGACATTCCTCTCCATTCCTGGATGGGTTGCATTAACCTGCATAAGATGTATATTATGCCTAAACTCCTCTACACTATGAATATGGTCCCCATTCTACTGCCCGCCAACTTCTTCAAGGAAGTCCGTTCTCTCTTCTCTAGATTTGTTTGGAAACGTAAAAGGCCGAGACTAGCTCATTCCCTTTTGGTGAGGGAAAAACACGAAGGAGTTATGAAACTACCAGATGTCCAGGCTTACTACAATGCTATCCAGCTAACCCGTTGGCTAGAGCTAGCCAATCCTACTAGAAATGTAGCGGCCTTCCTCTTTATGAAAGCCTCCTCTGGCCCGAGTTTCCTCCGAGATTTGTGGCTTAGTGGACATTTACCCAGATGTGGCAGAGGGGTAAATCCTATGCTGGTGGGCCCGGCACATGTTTGGGCACGATTTCAAACTGCTTTAGCCCCCTTCCCATCTCGAGCCATGCCGATGTCTCTGATCCCAGAGGTCCTCTTGAGGCCTGGCCCAAGGGATCTCTGGCCATGCTAGACAATAAGACTCTCTCATCTCTGGCACAGCAAGACCAACCATTGATGGACCAACAGTGTAGGGACCTCACGGGACTCCCAAAACTCACCTTAGTCCACTCTAGACATTTAACTAGCCTATATATACTCTTTAAGACAAAACATCAGATTAGGACGGAGTCCACGGATTTTGAAAAATTGCTTTTGGCCCCCCTTCTGAAACTCAGAAAGGTGTCCCATGTTTACCATACTTATGTTGTAAAAAGAGGCCTCACAAGACCAGTTTTCCTACACTCTTGGGAGAAAGAGCTTGGTATCTCTCTAACGAATGACCAGGTTAAGACAGTTCTGTCCAACTCGCATGGTTTTTCTTACTGTGTTAGAAGTCAGGAGAACCACTACAAGTTACTAAGTAGGTGGTATAAAACAACGGAATGGTTACATGCTTACAACCTGTCGGATACTGACTGGTGCTGGCGATGCAAACAGGCTACTGGCTCTCTTTCTCATTTATGGTGGACATGCCCGGCCCTGGCCTTATATTGGAAGTCGGTTGAATCCACGATACAGACGATTTTCTCCTCTCGCTTTCATATATCGCCCACCCAGATTGTTTTGGCCTTGCCTGACGGTGCTTTTACACCCTCCAGGCAAGACTTAATCACATACCTGCTGGCAGCTGCTAAATTTTTGATTCCCCAGAAGTGGTTGCAAACTACGCCACCAACCCACGCAGAGTGGCTAGCCCGGGTAAATCAAATTTGCAGGTTTGAGGAGCTCTCTAGTTGGGTCAGCGGCTCCCATATTTCTTAAGACATGGTCCCCCTGGCTCAGGTTTACCGGTCGAGCATAGGTTCTTCCTTTCCTTTTCTTCCTTATTGAGTTCTGGATGCCCCTCGGTGAGCTCTCATTCCAGAACCCTTTGTCGAAATTTCTTACACCTCGGTTACATCTATTTTATGCTCATTTGCTACCTCCTGCCCTCAGGCCTGGGGATTGTGGTTGCTCTGGTCTCCTATCTGCACTGTGCTTTGTGCTGTTGTTCTGGCAACTTTGGACTATGAGACGAATAAGAGACTGCTCACTGTACTGTTTATGGCTAATTGATTACTGCTTTCTGCCGCTTTATTTTGAGTTACTGACGTTGATTGTCCCACCTGTCCCTCTTTTCCCACCTGACCCCCCCCCCCCCCCCCCCCATTGCCCCTACCTCTCACCAGCACTCCCTTTACTTCCCCCCCTCCCCCCTTTTTTAATTAAAACTCATGTACAGTATGTGGTGCTTTAGCTCACGGGGCCACAATTGGTTCAGCGCCGTGTGATTCCTATGTTCCGATAATAAGCTGTTTTATTCCTGTGTTTGACACTTATATGTTAAATAAAGATTTGACAAAAAAAAAAAGAAAAGAAATTGATACACAAATTGCATAAAAAACAAACAAAAAAAACACTGTATAACTTTTCAACACACCTTAAATTTGCTGATACTAATTAAAGAGAACAGGAACCATTCCATCTTCCAGGCCTACCTCACACCAACCCAGTTGTTTAGGATGGGCAGAATTCCACATCAATGCCCCAAATGTTCTAGGTCACTTCCAGATTTCAGTACATGGTGTGGACTTCCCATTTGACATTTCTGATCAGTGTATGTGATTGTGATATACACCTCTTTTTCTATCCACTCACATGCTATAAACTGTGTACCAGATATGTATATTTTACATTTTACCTGTATGTTTTGTTACATCCTTTTTAACAACATGAGTTTAAAGAAATGTTATTGACAACTGTTTTCAGGCCACAGGCACAGTGTAGGCCCAATTTTATTATTATTAAACACAAAAAAACAAGAGAACTCTATTGTAAGGTGATTTTCCATCCATGGCCACTGTAAAGGCAGTATACGTGGGAACTGTCAGTGCATCAGCCAAAAACATGAAAAATGAGGCCCACTGATGCCAACACCAACACAACTGCTGCCTGTGTGCACAATAACTCTGCTGCCCACACTGGGGCTCCCATTCTTATCGAAGCTAAGTAAATTAGGGTTATAATAACAGTTCCGTCCTCTCTTCTTCACCAATCTCACAGCAGCATGTGTGTTGAGTGCAAGGAGGAGACAGGCGCAGACCACGGAAAAGAAAAGTTTGATGAGTAAAAAAGGCAAGAGGAAGATCTACTAAAGGTCTACTACTCACAATATCTACCCTCTCTACAGAACACCAGTCACTGTTTAACCCTTCAGACCTTTGATATACTCTGTGCTTACTGCTATCTTCCTCCAAAGGACCCCTACAACCCACTTGTTGTTCTTCCTCTCTCCCTACAGAGCCCACTTTGGTACCTCAGTCCCCCCTTTATCCCCACAGAGTGCCTGTCATATTCTGTCTCAATGTTCGCTCCGTCTACAGATCCCCTCCATCCCCACATATTCCCTGTTACATTATGTCTCCTTGCACCCCTACAAAAACCCTAATCACTTTGTGTCCCTGTTTCCCACAGAGCCACTGTCACATTCTGTCTTCCCTCCCCCTTTTCCCTCAGGGACCTTGCTACAGTCTGTCCCTCCACCCCCTTCCTTTACAGGCCCACTACTCTCTCCAAAAACCCCTGCCGCCTCCCTACACACAGATCCCCTACCAACTTGCGCATCTACTCGTCTCAAGGGCCCAGGAATTTCTAATGGCATGCCTGCTTCTTTCAGGATTGATTCTTGGTCGGTTTTGTTCACCAAGCCATTTAGTTATCCCTTTTGCTTTGTGACATGGTGCACCATCATGCTGAAAAAAGGTATTGTTCACCACCAAATTGCTCCTGGATAGTTGGGAAAAGTTGCACCTGGGGAGGATGTTTAGATACAATTCTTTATTCATGGCAGTGTTCAGCAAAATTGTGAGTGAGCCCCACTCTCTAGGATGAAAAGCAACCCCATGCATGAATGGTCTCAGGATGCTTTACTATTGGCATGACACAAAACTCACGGTAGCACTCACCTTTTCTTTTCATTCCTCCAGAAGCCACTTCTCTCCAAGAAAAACATCAAAGGCACACTGACATGAAGTACAGGGTTTGGACAGCAGAGGACCGGGGTAAAATTATTTTCTCTGATGAAGCCCCCTTCAGACTGTTTGGGACATGTGGAAGAGTGACTTCCAGGGAAGTCCTGTGTACCATGATTCCTGTCTCATGCCCACAGTAAGAACACTGCCATGAATAAACAATTATATCTAAACATCCTCCGAGCAACTTTTCCCAACAATCCAGGATCAATTTGGTGATTAACAAAGTAAAATTGATAACTAACTGGCTTTGTGAACAAAAATTTAAAAATTTTGGCTCCATGAACAGGACACTCCCTAGATCTCACTCCCATTGAGAACTTGTGATCAGTCCCCACAGAGAGGGTGGACAAACAAAAACACAAATTTTGATAAACTCCAAGCAGTGATTAGTCAACAATGGGTTGACACCAGTCAGGATTTGGCCCAGAAGCTGATATCCAGCATGTCAGGGTCAAATGTAGAAGCCTTTACAAAATAAGGGGCAACACTGTAAATATTCAGTCTTTACTAAACTTGATGTATTTATCAAAAAATTGCTTAGAATTTTACTTCAGTTACCATAGAAACATCTGACTTAAAAATCGAAAAGCACAGAAGCAGCAAGCTTTGTGAAAATCAAAATTTGTGTCAGTCTTATAACTTTTGGCCAGGTTTGTGGTTAAAAATACATACCTGGACACTGAGCAGATAGACCATCTACATCATATCCATCTGATCCTTGTGATTGATGGAGGCTTTGAATTCGCTCTGAAGCAAAGAACTATGACAAACATCAATAAATACAAGTTAAAAATTCAGTTAAAAAAACTACTACGTGTCCTACAGGGTAGTAGTATAATGTTGTACCGTGTTAGCCATTGAAAGTAGTGGAAGAGTGAAGAAATCAGGCGATACCTTTTAGAGGCTGAGTATATTTATAAGTAAGCTTTCAGGAGTACTCGCTCCCTTCATCAGACATGGTGTGATACAAGAACTGAAAATTAACAGATTTTTATACACATAGTTGTATAAAATTTGAAAACCATGTGTATAAAAATCTGTTAATTTTCAGTTCTTGTATCACACCATGTCTGATGAAGGGAGCGAGTACTCCTGAAAGCTTACTTATAAATATACTCAGTTAGCCTCTAAAAGGTATCGCCTGATTTCTTCACTCCTACAGGGTAGAGCAGTAAAGTGTACACAGAATGTAAATAAGCTATGCACTTACCTGCCATTTAGTGGTCTGAGGGCTGTGAAAGAGAAATGAAACATAATCAGAATGGATTTTTGTAGCTTCCACTTCTTAGGCTGCACAGAAACTGGCACATACACTACAAGCGCTCAATTTCCTGTCTAATATTAGAATGGAACTTGTCCAGTATTGAATATTAATGCTGGAGAATGCCAGCTCATGGGGACAGCTGTACCCATTGCTTTAATCAGATGTTACTCTACTATTATAAATGGGTTGTCCCACAAATAATATATGCTGCCTATTCATAGAATAAGCAATAAATGTATTAACATAGATATCCAACTCCTGGATCCCTGACGATTTTGAAAACAGGGATCCCATCAATGGTCAAGCAAAGCTGTGGAGTCGGCAGGCCAAACCAACAATTACGACGACTCCTATCTCTCCACAGCTCGACTCCAACTCCAGATCTCATTGAATAAATGACTGACAGTCAGGGTCAAACAGATGCACTAAATCTGCACCAAGTCACGAAAAGAGCAAGTGATTCAATTCCTATGCAATTTAATATGCAATCAGCTATACAATCTAATTAATTATACATTATGGATAATTGTATAATATAATTCTAACTAATTAATTTGACCAAGGACAATAATGCATTTCTCTGTCCTTTGTCCTCTGTCTACCTTGCCAATTGTATCTCGTAACGATCATCAGCTATATTCCACTTTTCTGATGATGTATGTAAAGACTGTCATTTTCATTGGGACCTTGGAGTGTCCCACGATAAAAAACCACTTGAGGACAAGTGGTTTCATCGCAAATTGTGGAAGATTTAAATTGTTTGTTAATAACTGTGAAGTTTTGCAGGCACACAGAAGTAGATCTGAATGCTGGCATGGCTTTCATATGAATTGCACCAGTGTTGTGACTGCTACATGAAGACTTCCCTTTAATATGGTGCTGATGTATATCTACTAATAAGAACCAAATACATATGTATCACCTTTTCAGGTGTACAGCAGATCTGAGACGTATAACACCAAGCAAGATGTAATAAATAGATAACAGATTTACCCCTTAAAAAAGCAATGACTGTATTGAAGGCAATATTTGTAAAATGAACATTAAAGGGGTTCTGCCATTATGGGCATTTATCCCCTATTGACTGGACAGTGGATAAGTGTCCAATCACTGGTGGGCCTGAACTCTGGGTCCGCTAGTGATCAAAAAGACAGGGCACAAAAAGTCCCCTGATAACCTCCTTTTGAATGGAGCGCCAGTGTGCCTGCGTGATGCGGGCACTGCTGGACATTACAGTCCTGGTAGCCCCATAGAAATGAATGGAGAGCTGCTCATGCAAGCTCACTTGCGCTCCATTCACAAGGCGGCTTTCAGTCCCCCTTCCTCCTGATCACTGGGGAACCCATGTTTGGGCCCCCAGCAATTGGACATTTGTTCCAGTCTTGTGAATAGGGAATAAGTGTCCATATCGACAACCCCTTTATAGAACAAAACAAACCAATATATGTAAATGCAGTCTTATCTATACTCTTCAATATGTCTGTAATTTTAATGCAAAAATGTGTATTGAAACTTACTCTTGATGAGATCCACATATATTATAAAGCATTTCTAGCTCTTGGCAGTTTAGACCATTCTCCGAGTTCTGGGGTAAGTGCAGTGATGCAGATTTGGTTGTCCATTTTGTTTCTATATGGATAAAGGAGACACAGATTTATTAAGTCAGTCCCAAAATGAAGACAACATTTATTACTTTGAACTGTTTCCCTAATTGGAAAGGACAATGTGTATCTTTCTCAAAGAGAATCTGTCAGGGCGATTTGGGACTCTAAACCACCCACAGGCCCTTATGGACTGGGGGTATTAGTGCCCCAAATCACCCTATAATACAGCCATCCGTGCCTGCAATAAAAATTAAAAAAGTTCTTCACTAAAGTCAGTGCGCATGCCCCGTACCTCCGGCATTTGCACAGTGAAGCCGGGGTGTATGTCCTCGGCTTCACTGAATAACTACGCAGGCTTTTTTTTTTTTTATTGCAGGCACAATGGTTTTAAAACAGGGAAATTTGGGACAATAAACCACAAGTCCATAAAGGACCTGTGGGTGATTTTGTGTCCCAAATCGACCTGACAGTTTCACTTTATAGAAAGGTTAAAGTAAAGTACTTTTGGTGCAGTCCATGTGAACCAGAGCTACAAACAGGACACCCCAAGAGAAGAGCAGTATGACCTTGTGCAGATTTTGTGGTCATCAGGGTACATTTAGCACATCATCAATGTTCAGATATCGCTGCTAGACAAGTTACTATAATATCTATGGTGATGGTCATCAACCCGTAAGTCTTGGGCTCTGCTCACATATGATTTGGAGGGTACATCAGAGTTTACATGATAGTTTCCAGAAAAATATAGCAGCAAGCAGCAATATTTCTTCCAGGAAAATGTTAGACACCACGACAGACTTCATTATAAGTCAATGGGGTCCATTGGCCACTGTTTGTGTCTGTCATATGGTGTTTGTTAGCTTGAATTGAATTTTTTTTGCCCCTATGAAAGAACAGGAAAATAGAATGTCTATTGCAGATGCGCATGCAGCCTTAATGTAGATGCCAGGCCAATAAATGTGGCACGTGGATCGTGGCAATAGTCTTTTCCTGAATGACAAATGGGGAAAGTAATGAGTCGAAACTGGGGTACAGGAGTCAAGAGTCAAACTGGGATTTGTCTCTGGAACTTCTAAGAGAAACCATACAGAAATTCTTGTGGATAAGGGTACTACACCGGGTCATGGTAAAACAAGTTAGTTGGTATACTAGGCCTATATCCGACGTGTTATTTAGACACTCCAGATTTTATACTTATGAGGTTACATTGTGTGGCTCTATAGTGTTACTGGGAAGCACAGTAAACTATTGCAGGTTGAATTACTGCACAAAGCAGGATCAGTTTTAGTGGTACTGTAACTACATCATGGGCCGAACTTCACTTACTACATGCTGCTTTTCATTTGGTGCCTTTCCAGTTGCTAGTAAGAGCATTGGTGCACATTTTTTATTTTTAATAAATACAGTGGAATTATCCCACTTTACTGGAATTCCAGAGTTTCCCAAAATGTAAGATGAATTATGTTTACTATGCAACATAATGGGATGAAATCCCTGATTGTACATTACTTTCTTGTTCTTTTCAATTATAAAGTGTGTGGTCTGACACATTTATATGGAAAATATTTCACAGAGTCACACATGGAGGCTGGACATAAGAGTCACTGGCATCTAGGTAGCAATTTAAAAAAAAAATAAATCAGAATATTAAAAAGCAGAACATATAGATCCACACGAGCAATTCTTACATAAGAAGCATGTGAACAGCATCTAATTAATAAATTCCATGCGGCAAGAAACAAGAAGTACATAGTAATCATTTACTCACCCCACTGCTCCTGAATAGCAGACAGATTTGCAAGTAACTGCTCATGATAGACGCGTTCCAGCTGGATGAACTGCATTGCTTTCTCATCTGATTGAGCAGTCAAGAATCATGTCCCTTTAATATCAAATATGAAGCAGGAGAAGCTCCCACACTAATGTAATAGTCAATATATTAATGATCGAAATAAATGGGTATGAGGATATGCCAGTATACAAAACCTATTTGGCAAAGTAAAGTATAGTGATGAAATCTTTTCAGTAGTTTTCTACATAATCACTTACTAGCCCAAATAGATTTAGGGTTACAACTTCTAGTTTAGCTTCAGCTTGCTGGTGGAGCATGCTTAGTCCCAGCACTATGAGTTATAGAAGGGTAAAACAGCAGAAGATTGTGTGAGGCTCAGCAGTGAGAAAGCACAATATGAATACTTGCCAGGAAAATACAGGCAGAGGAGAGCAGCCTGGAATAGCTGCCAGTATTGCACAATGGATACTCTAGTCTACTTCCCACAAGGGCTACTGCTGGAGCCAGGCACACTGCACAGAGGTGAAGCACATGTTACAAGCCACTGGTTATCCCAACCTTGAATTCAACATTATATTGGATTTAATAAAAGAAAAAAAAAAAAGGATACAATCTTCTTCCTGAAAATAAGTTTCTGCTATCTAAAGAGAGAAAATACAGCAGTAAATAGATCAATTTAATACTTAATACAATGTTTAATTAAAATTAAATTTATATCCAGTTGAGCCATTAACAGGCTTGTTCAGGACCTGAAGAGAATTGATACTGATGACCTATCCACAGGCCCGACACCTGGACCTTGTGCCAATGAGCTGTTTCAGCCTCCGGAAGGCATATTCTAGATATACAACCAGAGGTAGCCCTGTTCCTATTCAAGTGAAAGGGAACAGGGCTGCAGTTTCAGACACCACTGCTACATTGTACAGACTGGAAGCTGTTTACTGCCGTGGTGGCGCTGGGGAACTGCAACCCCACTCCCATCCACTTGAATGGAAGCAGGGCTGCTTCTGGCCATATACCTCATAAACGGCTTATAAGCTGCCACATCAGCTGGGTGGTGTAGGGTCCGGGTATCAGACCCTGATTCATCGGATACAGATGAGTCAGTATCAATTATCTTCAGGTCAACATTTTACCGCAATATGACATGTAAATGTCACAATCTTTGTACACTGCAGCTCTACTTTTTAGTTAAACTTTATTTCAAATACAAGAATTTATAGAATTTCTTCTTCTACTAGCAAATATTCTGGTTATAAAATGGAATAATCTGGATTCATCATTCCACTGTTTCATATCACAAAAGCAAAAACTGCCCAATATCGCCAAACAGATTAAAATGCTGAAAATATTAACTGGACTTTTGTCCAGAAAGTTGTTATATAAGGCTACATTCACATCTGCGTCAGTTTCTGTTTAGAGGAAATGCTGAAAAAAAAAAAAAATCACAGTACGAAAAAGTGCTGCAAGTTCAACTTTTTTTTTTGTCTGACAATTTCAGTTTAAAAGAACGGCCACACAGCGGATTCCATTATAGTCAATGGAGTATGTCGGGCTCCGTTGGTATCAATTGTTTTAGAGAACTGTGTGCTCATTGTTCTGTACAGTCAGAGCACACAGTAGTGCAAAAGTGAACATAACGTAAACAGTTTTGGAAAAGTGAAATATGGTCTCTCCATAAGGAAAGGAAAAAAGCAGAGTGATAGTAAATGAATACAATGTTTACTGAGAGCAGCACAGAAACTGCTCTCCCAGGCTTCGCTGTAGTTTGATGCCTTACATGTGGACAGGGGCACGGCTATAGGCAGTGCAGCAGTAGCAACTGCCACCATGTCCTGGACCCAAAGGTGGCCCAAAAGTCCCTACATATGGCATAGGTTAAGCAGGAGCACCATTACAGATTTTGCATTGTGGCCTTGGAGCTTCAAGTTATGCGCGTGGGCATTGCTTTACATGTATTAACTAATGAGCTATGATGATGCCAGTAAGTAAACTACCTTACCTTTGAGGTCAGTAGCTGTGTAGACTGCCAAACAATAAGCTATGATTGAAGAGGGACTATCATCAGTACTTTAATGGGCGGCACATTGGAGAGGGTTTTTATTTTTAATTAAGTACCAGCAAGTAAGAAATTATACTGTGCTACAATGTGTACTATACACAGTATAAAGTTACAGTGTCTATGGGATTCACCACACTGATCAGACATAATCCAGATTCTAAGTAACCAAAGTACTTACATTTTTAGTAAAACATAAATAACATTACAAGAGTTTGCATTCAGCCGAAATGACACACCTGATGAAGGCAAGTAGGAAGCATTCGACCATCTGTCTGCTCAAACCCTTCCCGAATGAGGGAAAACAGGGAGTCTCTAAGTTGCTTTTGATTCTTGTGTTCTGGGCTAACATGCGAGTCAAGTGTGGCCATGTCATGAGCAGAATCTCCACACTTGATGTCTTCTGAAACGGATAGATCAGCTGATGCAGAAAATCCTAAAGAATATGTTACAGAAATATTAAAATGTATAATGAAACAATAATGACACAATGTTTTGCATAAAAGCGGAGTCTTAGACTAGTAAAGTGATAATAACATGCAAAAAAACAAAAAGAAAAGTCAATCAGGATAATTTCTAACAATGAAAAGTTCTTATACCTTAAATGGAGTCTATCACCTCCCCCAAGTATATTCATCTGCCACCACTGCATTACAGAGCACATTACAGCCATGTCACTTTTGCAGATTTGGATAAAAATCAAGTCTTATGCAAATTAGGTAGTTGGTGCACTGAAGGTGGACCTTCAGCCATGGGGGCACTGCTCTTGTTGCTTAGGTAGCATGGGTGATGTCACAGCAGTGGGAGGATCTACTCCCACTGCAAGGGGTGGCGCAGGCAGGAGATGGTAGGGGTCTGAGTGGAACAACTGCCTAATTTGCATAAGAATTCAAGATGATATAATTTTAAAGATGAGAATCTCATCTTTAAAATGATACCAAGCTCTTCATGATAGCCCTTAAAGATTCATAGCAAATCGCTGTCGGGAATTGAGATCTGCAATGGGATCTCAATGCCAAATAGTGTTTTCAACAGTGAATCGCTCAGGATCTGTAAGAGCTATCATGAAGGTCTTGGTGTCATTTTAAAGATGAGATTCTCATCTTTAAAATGAATTCAAAATCATCTTCTAACCAATCCTGAGATATCGGCATTAGTAGTAAGGACGTATTAGATATGTCCTCGGCTAGGAAAGTGCCACCCTAGGAGGACGTATAGATACGTGGTTGGCAGGGAAAGGGTTAAAATTTATTTACTACCATAATATTGCTATTATAACTATGTAATACATCAGTAAATAATAAATCAGTATACAAGCATGCCAGGTGCCTCTTGGCTCACTTAATCCTAGTTTTTGGAACAAACCAAAATTTGTCATAGGAATAGGTACAACATGCCATATAGGCAGCTTTCACAGTACAATTTCTGTTTCAGACAGGGATTTTTTAGTTTTATTTTTTTACTAGATGAAACAAGCCAAAATTGATACTGACTCTGACTTCACAGCCCTGGCTTGTAGAACCACTTATAGCAGCAGTAACTTGAAGTAATGTATTTCTGTATGGCTATCAGTATCACATCATTCTGGAGGAATTTTGCCCACAATATTGAGTTTGAGTTCATTGAGGTATGTGGACATTCATTTATGCCCTTATTTATTTATTTCTATTTTTTGTGCCATCAGACATTGTCAGTTAATGCCCCATATAGGGCTCACAATCTAAATATCCCATCAGTATATCTTTAGAGTGTGGGAGGAAAACAAAGTACCCGGAGGAAACCCACGCAAAGTCTTCAGTTGAATTCGAACCTAGGACTCTGAAAAAAAGAAAACTACTGAGCCACTTGGGCTGTCTAGCTGTCTTTAAGGGGCTGTCCCATGAAGTGAAGATGGCAGGACCGTTCTCCCACTCCACATTCAACCTGAGTGCAGCCAGAGCTGCCACTCCTATTGAAGTGAATGAAAGTGCCAGGTCATGCAGCTGAAAAAAAAAGCCGAAATCAGCGCCCCTCTACCACCATGCTTGCGGTATAAGGTGTTTATGCAGAAATACTGTGTTTGGTACTTTCCTAAAGCACGCTGTGCATTATGGCCAAACATCTACACTTTGGTCTCATCTGTCTGAAATACATTGTTGTAAAAGATCTGGGTTTGTTTGTTTACTTTTTGGAAAGAAGAGTCTTTCTCCTGCAAACCCTACCAAACAAGCAATACTCGTTCAGTCTTTTTCTAATTGTACCGAACTGAGGTTGAAGAGTCTTAGATGTAGCACAAGAGTGTTTTTGCAATTTATCTGAGCATTGCAATTTGACTTTGCAAGAGTGGATGTCCTGCAAATTCACCCCAGAGATTGTCAACTGTCTGGACACCTTTTTTAAATAAATCATGAATAAAGTTTTTGTCGACATGGTGTAATTTGTGATGTATTGTTGATCATCTTAGGTTGTATTTCCTAATTTTAAGACCTATTAAAGGACCAGGCTGTATAATGGCTGTACATGGCTGTATAAATAACGCTATATTATGCATATGGACAAATTAAGAAGTCAGTGCTAGAGATGATTTCAAGGAGCACGGCTGCAGGGAATAGGGACCATAACTTGTTACATACACTACTATGGGAACTCTGCCTTAGTGCAAGTACAGCTATTGAAGATTTATATTAAATTGTCTTTGGTGATTTGCAGTAAAATATATGGATTGGCATTAAGATAAAAAAAACAAACAAGTAGTGGAAAAAACTTGCAGATTTTTTTTCTGGCATATACGGTACGTCTCTTGGAAGGTTCAGATAAGATGTGAAAAAAGCCAAGCCAGATTCACAAGACTCTATGAGGCAGATTTATTATGCCGCACATGCCAGTTTTCCGGTGTACATGGCATAAAAGTTAGCAATTTTTTGCGACACTTTCCCGCCAAATTCATCATTATTTTCGCCAGAAATCTGTTGTAAATGATGGGGGATGTGTATGCCACCTGAAAACAGCTCAAAACTGCAGAGGGTGGCCCCACACCGATTACCTTCATTCTATGGGGCTAATAAGCATGCCCTTACAACAAATACTTTCCTATTCCTACTGACGCCTCTCTATAATCCCAAAAAATCTACTTTTAAACCATTTCTGTACAGTGAAACAAGATTCCCAATGACTGAACGGCATATAAGTATATATACTAAGAGAATGTTTGTTGATTCTTTAATTTAGCTCTGAGAAATAGACTTTAATAGATCTTATGACTCTACCTGTGGATTTTCCATTCTGAGTTTTCTTATTTCTATTACTGCGTCTCCCGGCCACACGTTTTCCTTTAGCGGAGGCACCATCCTTCATTGACAGAGGTGCAGAGGCTAAGCTTTCTACCACCGTACGATCCTCCTCACAACTCTTCCTGCAGCTAAGTTGTCCACACATCAGGTTGCAGTTTTCATTATTATTAATGCTATCCTGGGCATTTCTATTGTGAAGGCTGATCTCTTTGTCCTTGGTCAAAGGCTGCTCTCTATTTAAGTTATTCTCATTCAGGTCAGAAGCCATTTGAAGTGCAGTCTTCTCTGTTTCAGCATTAGGACTATCTTCCAAACCATGCTCTTCGTTGGTTTGTAAGCCTGCTTGCGGGGTTTCCTCTGTGTTCATTGTGGTAGGTATTAGACCATTTCAATCACACCTAGAAAACACATGAAAGTAAATGAGATCATAATACATCTGCACAACCCCTTGCATTGCTGGTCTCACAAAATCAGGGCACTAATACTGAATTTTGTAAATGGATACAACAAATTTACTTTTTTTGAGCATTTAAAAACTGGCAAATGTTTGTATATGTTAATAAGACAGAACAAACCTTTATTAATAACGGATCCCTTGCCTAACGTGACTTGCATGCAGTATTTACTGTGGGGACTGAGCTATGACTATCTGCTATAGTTTCTAGCTTATATTGAATTGCAATGAACAGTACATGGTAGCACATAGCGATAGCTGAGTCTCAGATGCAAGTGTTATAACACAGCTACCCGTGTTTCTCCCAAAATAAGACAGGGTCTTATAATATTTTGTTGCTCTGAAAGATGGGTTAGGGCTTATTTTCAGGGGATGTCTTACCAGACCCCCTTACATCCAAAACAATTAGTCTGCAAATGCCAGAGGTGGATTTCTGTCACTCCTGTCAAAGGCGTGCCACTGTCAGGCCCCTTGCCATTGCAGAAGCATTCCAGTACAACCAAGTGTGGCAGTTGGCTCCCCCTGGTGAACAGAAGCAGCCACAACGTGTGATGCCAACAGGTCTATCCAATCTGTGTGTGAGAGCCCAGCACTACCGGTAGTCAACCTTTATTGATGTGGAGAAGTCTTTCACTAGTGTCATCTGTGGCAAGGGAACTATCTGTTGTACAGATAGAACACCCAAAAGAATCGGACATTGACTTTAAGGGAACTATTCGTTTGGGAGTGTCTGCTTTCCTTGATGAAGGTTCTACTGTATCTGTCCTGCTGTATTCTATTTACATGTATAAGTGCCTGGACATTTTTTTAATGAACTGTAATTTAGGCTTATTTTTGGAGTAGGGCTTAGATTTAAAGCGTACTCCAGAAATCCTGAAAAGTCATGCTAGGGCTTATTTTCAGAGAAACACAGTACTTACATTTTTCATTAAACATCAAATAAGTGAGACTGGAGGTTCAAATCTGAATTTCACTGGATTGATAAAATGCAATGACAAGGCATTCACAGAAATGCCTTAAATGGATAAAGAACACGCTCCTATGAATATTGGTATCTGAATGCTGTGCCAAGAACTGCTCAAGCAAGCAAGCAATGAGAAGTTGAGAAAGTAAGGGAAAAAAAAACAACTTAAAAGTTTAGGTAAATTAAATTAACACATGAGCTAAATATAGAATCCAAACCAATAACAGTGTTGTTTAGGGGTCTTTAATAAAAGCAGAAACATATCTCTGCAGCCACAAATCAAAGGACCAATGCAGAGATGAAAACCAGGATATGAAAATCAGTCTGCAAGTGCAACGGGTGTGACTGACTCGCCAAATTTACAGCTGCCCTGCACTGGATTGCAAATATAGGCATATTGCAAATATACGGCATTTTACTGAAAATATGAAGTATATCGGCACATTTTGAAGCATGTGGAGGAAAAGGATGAGGGAGCTTAGATTTTATTAATTTATTCTGCCTATTCCTCTAATCTTTGGTGAGATAAGTGGTGTCTGACTGCCACTTTCTGCATTTACAGACTGAAAAAATGCATGCTCAGCCAATTTATGGGTGCATATTTATATGCGAGTCTGGGAACATAGGAAGCTGTCGACTGGCACACAGCTAGTGATTGTGATATTGCATCTCTGGCCAAAAACTACAACTTTCACAACTCAATAACTAAAGATGTATATTGGCTTAACCTACTGATTCTGCCAGTTTCAGGTGACCATCTCACATGTATGGAACCCTCCCAGACCAACCCCAATGGCACATGATGGAGATAAGGATCAAAAAGCAAGATTTCAACTGCCTGATCCTTTTGCTCAAAGGGAGATAAGCTGCCACATGAGGAGTCTGGTATAAACTTCCCCATCTTCTTATTCAGAATATATGCATGCTTGGCTAAGCAAAGTGTGCATGTATATGGGGTAATTGGGCAAGTCAGCGTTTGGGCGACAGCTATCTAAACTGCACAACCAGCTTTACAGTGCATCAATATTTGCGGTTTCTTCCTTTTTCAGCAATTCATAGCAGCATCAGTGGCTTCACGTATTTGCTATCATGAATTATAATGAGCAATACTCGCTCTTATGTAACATAGATCATGAACTTAGCAGTCATCTATATAGCAATACTCCCTCTGCTGGCAATATCTAGTATAGATATATAATTCACTAATGGCAGATTTCTACAACTGCCCCATTCAACTGAATGGGACTAACAGAAACCTATTTGCTTGTCACCAAAACAATCCCATTCAGATGAATGGAATTGATTTCAGTAGTTGAAATTTCTGCCACAAATCTGCTGAGTGTGAATATTCCCTAATGTAGAATGTGAGAAGAGAAAGGACAGCGATACCTTTAAAGGTGAGTGTGTGTGTATCTAGGTAAGTGACTATTGTTACTATTTGTTTTACTTGAAAAATTATTTCAATAAATATTGATTAAACATAAAGGGTTCAGGTTAGAACTACATGTAAACCTGCAATAAGACTAAGAAATATCCATTCCCATTACATACTTTCAATGGAAAATGCCACTAATTTACGACTAGATCAGTTATAGAATAGTCTGGTACTGCTGTTATAGCAGGTCCTCATATATAATAAATACTATCTATCTATCTATCTATCTATCTATCTATCTATACGTAGTTTGCTATCTGTAGTGCTCAAATAAGCATTGTTGTTTTTAACAAAGTTTGCATAAATGAGTGATTATAAAGAAAACCTGTAATATATAACAGAGATAAATGGTTCTTTCTGCTCTAATCAGGTTTCTCTGCTCCTCCAATCTCTGCTAAAATGACTTTCATTCTAAAATGATATATTTGTCTTGAGACTGCAGGCCACATGGCTGATGTCTATAGAAATCTATGTCAAATATAAAAGATATAGACACGGCACTCTTAATCCCATCCAGGTGTCCCACTCATTTTAGTAGAAAATAAAATCCGGCATTCTGAAATGAGTAAGAATCACTTAACTTTTTATTTTTCTTTGCAATCCAAACCAATTTTCATCACTACCTCCCGAGTTGGGAGTGTGGGCAGCAAGGCTTTTTCAAGGCGTAATTTGGAATGCAAATAAAAATGGTTAAGTGATTCAAACTTACCTCTAAGTGCCTGATTTTATTCTCTACCCCCTTCCCGCTCTATGCCATACTATTACATTGCGCCGAACGTATGGTTAACACTCAGCGCCGTAATAGTTCCCATAGGGAACTAATGTGTGATGTTCAGTTTCAAGTCCCCTTGTGGGCAATGTAAAAAAAAAAAAAAAAAAGTTTAAAATAAAGGATAAACAAATAATAAATAGAAAAAAAAAACCCCAGAAAGGGTAGATATACAAGTGGACTCTATATATTTGAATAACGTATAGCTGAGGTATCATATAGGTCTTGGTGGGATATATATAAAACTTAATGTTTATTCTCAATATAGTGATTAAAAGTAAATAAATTGTGTATAAACAAAAATGTGCGTACACCCAGTGTTAATAAAATTCTACCTCACTGCGGGTTTATATTTTTCTGTCTCTGTTAAACTAGGCCAAAAATACTGTAACGTGTGACATTTTGAGTCTATATTAGAGTGTGCACATAACATCAAAATGCCACTTTGTAACGTCTACTCCACACGCTAGAACAGGGGTAGGCAACCTTTTCTGTTCGGCGTGCCGATTTTAATAAAAAAATCAAAGATGAGGTACTCGGAGTGCCGGTCAATAATTGTAAGTCTGACGACCCCTAAACTAAAGTCATATACCACAAACCATAACACAGAAGTGCTGCCACAAGATGCTTTAGGACACATGCGTTTACTGCTATTTCCTGGGACGCTCCTGTACTTTCCGATTAGAAGCAATGAAAGTACATGTGCATCCCACAATTAGTGGTAAATGTATGTGTCCAGGAGCACCGTATGGCAGCATCCTTATGGTAGCATCCTTATGGTGAATACACACTATGCATCTGGATGCAGCTATATTCTTAGGCCACTGGAACTTTTTCATTCGATGTAAAACTGGTGCATTTTTGCACACAAAAAAAACAAAGCTTGAGTTTTCTGTGCAAAAACACATCCTTAATATAGAAAACACACCGTTATACAGAATAATGTCCCATAGTGGTCCCTGCACTGGTATTATGTCCCACAGCCATAGCAATCCCTGCACACGGTATTATGTCCCATAGCGGCGCCTGCACACGGTATTATCTCCCATAGCGGCCTCTGCACACGGTATTATGTCCCATAGCGGCCTCTACACACGGTATTATATCCCATAGCGGCCTCTGTACACGGTATTTGTCCCATAGCAGTCCCTGCACACGGTATTATGTCCCATAGCGGCCCCTGTACACAGTATTGTCCCATAGAGGCCCCTGCACACAGCAATATGTCTCATAGCGGCCCCTGCACACGGTAAATGTCCCATAGCGGCGCCTACACACGGTATTAGATCCCATAGCGGTCCCTGCACACTGTATTAGGTCCCATAGCAGTCTCCGCACACGGTATTAGGTCCCATAGCGGTCCCCGCACACGGTATTAGGTCCCATAGCGGTCCCCGCACACGGTATTAGGTCCCATAGTGGTCCCCACACACGGTATATGTCCCATAGCGGCCCCTACACACGGTATATGTCCCATAGCGGCCCCTGCACACGGTATATGTCCCATAGCGGCCCCTGCACACGGTATTATGCTCTATAGTGGCCCCTGCACACGGTATATGTCCCATAGCGGCCCCTGCACACGGTATTATGCTCTATAGTCGCCCCTGCACACCGTATTATGTCCCATAGCGGCCGCTGCACACGGTATTATGTCTCATAGTGGCCCCAGCACACGGTATATGTCCCATAGCGGCCCCTGCACACGGTATATGTCCCATAGCGGCCCCTGCACACGGTATTATGCTCTATAGTGGCCCCTGCACACCGTATTATGTCCCATAGCGGCCGCTGCACACGGTATTATGTCTCATAGTGGCCCCAGCACACGGTATATGTCCCATAGCGGCCGCTGCACACGGTATTATGTCTCATAGTGGCCCCAGCACACTGTGTTATCCTCCATAGTAGCCCCTGCACACGGTATAATATTCTAACTTTTATAATATTCCAATTTATGCCACTCACTAGCTATTATTATACTGTGGGGTCTCTTCAGACCACAGAGTATAATAAGTGGAGGGCAAAGAGATGTGATGAAACATAAAAAAACAATGTACTCACTATTCCACGCTCCGCAGCCGCTCTGTATCTTCGGGCTCTTCTGCCTGTAGTCAGCGACCGCTCATTGAGTCTCAGGGGTCACGTCGCGTCATTATGCGTAATGACATCAGACGTGACACCTGAGGCCCTGTCAGCTGACTTCAGGTGCTTCTGCCTGAAGAGTACAGAGCGGCTGCGGAGCGTGGAATGGTGAGTAACGTTGTTTTTTATGTTTGACCATCTCCCCGGGGGCTCCGCTTATTATACTCGGGAGTCTGAAGAGACCCCACAGTATAATAATAGCAGTTTCGTTTCAGACGCGTTTGGTCCGATCGAAACTGCTGGGAGAGGAGTGCGCTGCCGGGTGCCAGGGAAATAAGCCTCGCGTGCCAAGAGTGGCATGCGTGCCATAGGTTGCCGACCCCTGCGCTAGAAGATACAGGTGATGCTTACAAGAGTGATGCTTCTACTATTTGAGAGCATCATTTTAGAGATGAGAGTTTTTTTTTTAATGGTACCTGTATCCTCAGCGAGTGGAGCAGACATTAGAGTGACATTTAAGGTGTAGAGACGAGGCATGCTCCCGCTACATTTTATAGACACAAAATGTCACAAATTACAGTATTTTTTGGCCATTTGAAGACTAGTCTAAGAGGCAGAAAAATATAAACCCGCAGAATTTTATTAACACTGTGTGTCCGCACATTTTTGTTTATACACATTTATTTACTTCTTTTATGGCTATATTGAGAATAAACAAAGTTTTATATATATCCAAAAAAGATCTATATACCACCTCAGGCTAGGTTCACATCTGCGTTCGGGTGGTCCGCTTGAGGACCCACCCGAATGGAAACCTAATGCGGATAAAAAACTGTTAACTTAGGAAATCCGTGGACCCCATAGACTATAATGGGGTGCGTGTGGTTTCCGCCTGAAAACGGCGAAAGATGCGAAGAGAAAAGCGCATTTTTCATGTGGAGAGGGGAACAGAATCCCCGTACAGAGTACAAGCGCAGATGTGAACCAAGCCTCAGCTATACGTTAAAAAAACAAACAAAAAAAAAAACAAAACACAAGCACACCTTTACATTTAAAAAAAATATATAATGTAAACAAAAAAAAACCAAAAAACAAACATTTTAGGTATCCTCATGTACATAATAAGCACCCACTATCCAAAAATAGCGTTATTTATCCCGTACGGTGAACGCCGTAAAAAAAAAAAAAGATATACCAAAATGTGCAAATTAATGTAATTAGGTCACTTCACTTTCCCCAAAAAATAACAATAAAAACTGATCAAAAAGTCATACATACCAAACATTGGTACCAATAAAATGTACAACTTATCCCACAAATAAAGAACCCTGATATATCTCCATCAACAATACAGTAAAAAATTTATCAATGTGAAAACACAGTGACCCCAAGAAAATTGCTAATTTTCAAAAAGTGACATTTTATTTGTAAAAGTGGTAAAACATTATAAAAAACCAGATATAAAGATGCTATGTAATTTTTAATGCAGAGTGAATGCCATAAAAACAAAATGCAAAAAAATGATGATAGAATTGTGGGTTTTTTAACATGAACATCCCAAAAAACGTTAATAAAAGCTAATCAAAACATTATATGTACCCCAAAATGGTGGCAAATGAAAGTGCAACTTGTCACGCAAAGAAAAAGCCCTCACATAGGTATGTCGACAGAAAAATAAAAAAGGTTATGAATTTTGGAAGGCGGGGGAGGGAAAATATGAAAAAATTCGCCAAGCATTAACGTACAAACTACCCTGCGTCCTTAAAGGGTTAATATAGAAATCTATGGAGGGGGCAGATGAGTAAGCAAGCAGTGCAGGAGATAAAAACAGACAAACAGGCTTAGGGTGTGTTCCGTCATAGGAACAAAAGAATGGACTAAACATTAAAACGGAGCCATCTTATGACAGATAACAATGGATCTCGAGGACTATAATGGCGTCTGCTGTTTTTGCCATCAAATTGCTGGATGGAAAAAATTCTGCTTGTAGGACTTTGTCTGAGATTTTAGATAGACTCTATGCTATAAATCTGACAAATGGGCAGACCAAGAAAGTGTTGCAATCTAACATTCCTGGGTAACCCTTGCTGTGTATGTGTGAGCATTATCTTATAGAATGCCAGCTGGAAGTCCTGTCATGAGAGGCAACCCATGTGGCCAGAGGATGTCTAGCATATATCGCTGAGGTGTTAGAGTCTCTCATGTCACTAATAGAAGTAACAGAGTGTCGTAAGCAATGGCTGTCCAGATCATCACAACAGAATTTGGGGCAGTGGGTTGCTCCACAGTAAAGGCAAGATTGAAGCATTCACCACAAGGCCTCCATATTCAAACCCAACTGTCGTCAGATCCCAAACAAAACCTGAATTTGTTACTAAAGATTATATAGTTCCAGTCCATAGCACTCCAGGATGCTAGTTCAAGACACCACTGCAAATGAAGGTGACAATGGCTGTCTGTCAATAGCAGGACATAAAATGGGTGCCTTGACATTAAATTTCCTTCTGCTAAGCACTTAGAAATAATCCAAGTGGACACAATGGGGTGTAATGAAGGTGCCATCTGTGTCTGGATGGTGGACAAGGAAACTGTGGGATGTGCCGGTATGTGGATCAAACATACTTCTTTACTGGTGGTATGTCTGGGTTGTCCAGAGCCTGTTTGCTGTTTGTACTCGCCCTCACATAATCACTGCTACCTACAGCTACATCAGCATAGCCTAGATGGTAGGCAATTTGTTGAAACAATCCTTAATCCTCTCAGGTCAATGATACATCCCCTCTCAAAGTCTGTCAACTGGTCAAAATGTATGTGTCATAGTGGCATGTTTAGTTGTCAACAATCTCTTACTAAGGTACACTACCCAAAAGTAGCTTTCAGAGCCTTTTTATAGGGCAGCATTTGTATGCCCTCTTGTGGCAAGACCCAATGTCTAATCAGACTACACCTGTAATCATTTACATATCTGAGACATCTGAGACTATATGCTAAGTTTTGCAGCAATCTGACATATCTATCTGGGTAAGGAATTTTTTTTTTGTCAAACCATGTATGTCCTGCATGGCTCTGAGGCTGTTTTTCTTTGAGAGAGAGACAGTTATACAGTAGATTCTTCTCTTCTTTCTGTGTGCAGTGTATGGCACCTAGTCCCCAACCAGCAGTTTAGAGAGAGAGCTGAGCGGCATACTATAGATCTAGCATGCAGAAGAAAAAATTGCTAAGAACTACAGAATGTAATGGCCAGAAATAGTGTAACTCCTTATGGTCACACACAACAGCTTATCATGAAGGGTCACCTGTGACAACAAGCCTGCTTTAAATGGGTAAAAAGGATAAACTTAAAAGGGGTTGTCCAGGCAAAAATGGACAACCCATTTAATGTTTAAATCAGCTGGGGCAATGAAAAAAATAAAGAAAATTCATACTCACCTTTCCACAGTGCTCCGGTGCCTCCCAGCGCGTTGTAGTCTTCCCTGGTCCAGTGATGATGTGTGGCTGAAGTCCCAGCCACACGTGACCGCTAAGGCCAAGCAGCGGACTTAGTGAAGGGCATGCGATGTCACTATCTGTGACATTACGGGTCTCTTCCTGAACCTGCTGAGGCCAATCAGTGGCTTCAGCGGAACTCAGGAAGAAATCCGTAAGAAGACACTGGAACAGAAGTATCGGACCGCGCTAGGACGACACCCGAGAGAGTATGATTTTTTTTATTATTTTTTTTCACGTCTCCTGGCATATTTAAAAATAAATAAATAAATAAAATAAAATAAAAAAGCCTGGAAAAGTCAATCAGGGGTGTAAAAAAAGAAATTTTGAAGCTCATCAAGAGTGTGCAAAGCAGTAATCAAAGCAAAAGGTGGCTACTTTGTAGAACCTAGAATATAAGACACATTTTCAGTTGTTTCACACTTTTTTGTTAAGAATATAATTCCACATGTGTTAATTCATAGTTTTGATGCCTTCAGTGTGAATCTACAATTTTTATAGTCATGAAAATACAGAAAACTCTTGGAATGAGAAGGTATCTCCAAACTTTTGGTCTGTACTGTATATGTATAAAGAATGGCTAACCAATTATTCCCTCCCAGTAATATTTTGGATCAATGCTTGCTGAACTGGCAGACTATATCATCAGTATAATATGATAGGGCCACCAAGTGATAATGCTAATTCTGTTTGCAGTTATATAGATTCAGAATTGCCACAGATATTCTTCAGTATGTCTGGACTCCTGTCTTATTTTATAGGCTATAGATACCTTTACATATTATTAGCACATTGAAAATATTATTCCATGTAATACATACAATTTGCAAGTATTACGATACACTGCAAGCTGCTCAATTTCAACGACAGTTGGATTCTTATCCACAGATCTAAATCCCCTCTCTTCTCATAAATACACAACTAAGCTCCAATGTGGTGTGATATGATTTAAAGGGGTTGTCAGAGTTGAAAAAATACATGCATGCAGCATGGGCAGTTTTGAAAATAAAAATGCATTTACACTTACCTGCATTCCCCCCTTCATTCCTGCGCTGGGATAGCCGACAGCTCCGCTACAGCTGTATACGGCAAAGAGGGGTGAATGGCTTCAGTGGTCCCATTGATATCACCACTGTAGCCACTCTGTTTACAGACTGAGTAGAGGAGTTGACTACCGGCCAGCCCAGAAGTAGAGGAAAAGGTGCAGGCAAGTATAAATGCATTTTTATTTTCTACACCTCCCCTGATGCATGCATGTATTTTTATTTTAATCCTGGACGACCCCTTTAAGCTTAGATGCATAATCAAGAAAAGAGAGAAAGGGTTGGAGACTGAGCTAATGCAAAGCAGGCTGCCGCAATTGAGACTGAATTGAATCGATCGACTTGCAGTGTATTGTAACACATGCAAGATGCAGGAGAAAAACAGTAAATGTAAAAGCAATTGCAGAAATGTTTTAATCCAGACATACAAACAATGCATTGAAGAAAAACAATGCTAGGGTGTCCATTGTATTTAATAACATCGGTCTAGTTTCCTAGACTCCAAAGCACTTTCATTTGAAGTTCTATTTATTATTTTTTCTCAAAAAAAGCTACCATGATTATATTTTTGTCCTTATAGTTTATATAGACTCTTAGCAACCAAATTACACGTCAGAAATTGTTTTGATGGCCAAGCTTCAGCAACTATTTATAGTGCTTGAGGCCAGGGTGTTCCCTACAGCTGAATGGAAATATGTAATTACATCAGCACAAAATAAAACCAGTCAAGGCTTACATGAATATTATTTATACAGTTCTGAGTACGTCATTCCAGGTAAAGTAGGGCAACCACTGGCTTTGAGACAACAACTATTACCTTTATGATACTATCCAAGTGTAACATTTTGTCAGCTGACGCTGATAGAAAAATTTCGGTGGAAGTCCTCCCCACTAGAATGAACAGATTTTGGATGTTTTCATGGGACGGCAACTGTCAAGGACAGCCATCATCCCACAGATGACTGTGCTGCCATAATAATCACAGTGATGTACTTGTACAATGGAATGCCTTAAAGGGAATCTGTCACATTGAGCATAGTAAGTGGCGATAGTCACGAAACGCATAAGCGACTTTTTATCCGTTTGTATGTAACATAATTTTATGGTATCCATTTTTCTTTAAGTAAAAGTTATGTTTTATATACATCCTTTCCTCTGGTGCTGAATTTTTTTTTTATTTGTATTTACTTTTTTGATGATACATTCCGCTTTGGAGAGAATAACCATTTGTGGGAAAAATATACGCTGACCACCAGAGACAGAGACATTTTCTTTAAAGTGGGTGGGCTGTATTTTTTGCTTGTTTATACATTGAGTGTTTGTTCTGCAGGCCGCATCTTATGGAGCAGGGGTTGGCAAACAGATTGACATATAGTTTTGTGGAAAATGATTTGATATAACTTAGGGTTTATTCAGTTAAATCCCTGATCATACTATACTTTGGAGTCCAGATTGGTCATAATCTGAGGTAAGACAGCTGTCAGACTGTATGTATGGCCACCTAAACTATGAAAGAGCAGTGATTAAAGAGGATGAATAAAATATAAGATCACCTGAGAAGGGAGTTGCAATAGATAAGAAAATACTAAAGAACTAAAATGGAACTTTCCAATCAAAATACTTTATTCACAACAGTACAGTCAGTACCTCTCTCTATATGTCCTGCGTTGTCTTGAGATAGTTTCTGTGTGAAAGAAACACTTGTAGAGCATTTTCTTATGTACTTTCTGTGTACAGTAGCTAGTCGCCACCCATTAGTTTAGAGAGAACTACAAATTCCAGATACAGAATGCACAAGGAAAAACTGCTAAAAACTGCAGAATCAAAGTCAAATAATGGTCTAAGATAGTGTTTCTCCTCAGGTGCACAATTAACAGCTTATCCTGACAAGTCACCACTTTAATGGTGTAAATATGATATCTTTAATTCAGTCAACCATGGAGTGAAAACAAGTTTTATTTCCATTGAAGTCACGTGTCTTAGGGAAATAAAGGATCTGACAAGGATTTTGATTTTCTAGCAGGATTTGTGTCATAAATAAATTTTGTAATATACTTTATTAACAAATTCTGGATCCTTTATGTGAAATCCTGCATTTTTTTACTCTTTCCCTGGCTTATGTATTGAGAGATGTTTTGCAAAAATGCTTAACTTTTAATTATCTACAAATATAGATATGATTATGTTCATGGGAATACCCCTTTAATGTCCGTTGCTTTCATTCTGTGTCGGTTGAGAGCAACTGACATTGAGCAATGGTAGTGTTAACCCATCCTCACTATTGGTAAATGTGGGACAATGAGTTTTTCAGGTGTGTTTAAAAATGCATCATAAATGTATGTGATAAATGAATGCAAAAACACATGCACTTTTTAAAAAGGGCACAAGTGTCTTCACTTTTTAGTCAAGGCAAAGCATAGGCTCTTTTATATATAAGAAAAAAAAAAAAAAAAAAAAAAGGGATGGTATCTCAAACGTGTTTTTAAATGCACCTGACAAAACCAGGCTGCGTTTCCACATACAGATTTTTTGTGGTCTTTAAAGTCAAAACCAGGGGTACTGAACAAAATCTGAACATGGAAGCCCTGCCTTAGGTCACAGATGCATGGTCAGGTTTTGTTGACACAGTTTCTGAAGCCAAAATCAGGTGTGGAGAATAAATGAAAAAATATATATATACTATATATATATATATATATATATATATATATATAAAGGCTAAGGCTCGGCAACTTTGCCCATGACTCCCATTCAACAAGCAAAAGATCACCATTCACCCTGCGACTCCTTCACTAATGCTGTTGGATGGAGTCTCACTGTTACCCAAGGGTGCGAAGCCTAATAGCAAAAGAATCCAGCAGTCCTCGATTTTTATTGGGAATGGAAGTTGTAGTCACAGCACCCTCAGGGTCAGAATGCAGGTCCACTCACATCAGTGAAAAGGAGTTGCAGGGCGACACAGCGATCTTTGGTTGTGTGATGGGAGCAGCAGCCATCAAAATGGGCAACTGAACATGCACAGTCGGCTTTGTCCAACGCGAAACGGCAGAGCCGACTGAGCATACACGGGATTTGGATCCTGAAGATGCGCTTGGTGCTGACGTTGCAGAGACGCGCCAGTGCGAGAAGAGAGAGGCGGCGCTGGAACCTGTGACGAGGTTGTGCTTTGATCACAGGGGGAACACCCCCTGTGCTTTCTGAGCACAATTAGCATAATCAAAAAAGAACCAAAAATTCAAAAAAGGCGGTGCGGACCTTAAAAATAAAGGTAAGAGATGAACAGTCTTTCTAAATGCTATTCATACGTGCTTTTAGTTTAAAAAAAAGTTTCTTTTAATGATAGAATCCCTTTAAAGGACAAAAGTTTTTGTCTTGGTTTTTAATTCAAAAACTGCATATACAAAACCTGAATGTGCGCCCTTACACTAAATCCGCTACTCCCTATACTTGACAGATGATTTGTTCCACTTGTTTATGGTTTAATACAACATCCTGAAGAAATATAAGTGCTTAAAGTCAGAAACTGTGAACAGGTCCTGTTTAAACAGCTGAATGCAAATACCAGGACAATATGGACATCAGCTATTTAGGCTACGTATACGTATCTATTTGGTAGACAAATATCACAATATTCCACTCAAATTTTTATTTCACTAACAAAACATCTGCTGTATATGACCTCTGTACAGATTCTACTGGCCTTCAAACACCTGAAGAAAAATAATCTGTCATTTGTACTGCAAAATAAACCGCAATTTAGAAATAAACACAAATACAAAACTCGTCAAGCTTTGACCCAAAGAAAAAAAAAAAAAACTGTCTGAATTTGTCCAGAATTTTTTTATCAGTATTTGTAAGCCAAAACCAGAAGTGGACCCTGCATAGAGGAAATGTACAACAAAAAATGTTAGCAAGTCTACCATTTCCTGAACTCACTATTGGTTTTGATTTACTAATACTAATGTAAGAATATACAAATAAACCTTTCTTGATGAAGGAAGGTAGCCTGCAAAGGCAGTCCCCCTAAGGAGAAATAGTACTCCTTCTGCCTCAAATACTTCAGGGTTACAGCATCCCAAGTGTAGATACTGTATTTAAAGGGGTATTCCGGTTATTTCAAGTTACCCCCTTGCCATGGAGCAGGGAACAACTTAAGGTTTTGTGGGACGGGTCTGACTGTTGGGACTCCAGTGATCATGAAAAGGGGGTCCTGTCCCCCTCCTAAATGGAGCAGCCGGGCAAGCATACACATTGCTGCCACTCCATTCATTTTCTATAGACATTGAATGGAGTGGTCACAAATGCAATCAGTCCATTTATTTGGGTTTGCAAGGAACTCCCCTTTCATTGCTGGTGGGACTAGTACTGATTGGCAATTTATCTCCTATCTTTTGGGTAGAAGATAACTTTTGTTACACCTTCCCCGGCCTCCTCTGAGATTTGTCCAATTCCTAGACAACTCCTTTAAGTAGTAAAAGTAAAGAAAAAAAAAAAAAACAGAAAATGATTTAGATTTTTTTAAAGTACCCCCCTAGTTTTGATGATAACTTTGCACACTCTTGGAATTCTCCAGATCAGCTTCATGAGGTTGTCACCTGGAATAGTTTTCTACAGTCCAATTCATTTCAGACCATCTCAATAGGGTTTAAGTCGGTGGTCATTTCATATGATGAATCATTCTCATTGGTCCAATAGCCCTTACATAGCCTGTGTTTGAGGTCACTATACTGATGAAAAGCAAATAATGATCCCATTAAGCACCCCCCCCCCAACAGCATTACAGGTGAGTACAGCGAGTATGTGAAACAAACAGATATACATCAGATTGGATAGGTACAGTACATCAGTGCTAGTACACAATCATAAACTTTTCCTCCAGAATCTAGTTGGTAGGAAGAATTCAAATGGGTAATGCTTGTCATTCAGCTTTGCAGCCCCATTTTCATGTAAATTGCTGTTTTATTCACATGTAAATGAGGCCAAAACACTTTAGGGTGTGCCTTAGCTGCTTAGGCTTTGGGCTTAGGTCTAGATTCTAGGGCAAAGCACTTTCAATTTATTTGCATATGAACAAAATTGCATTTACATAAAAACAGGTGCCCAAAGCTGAGTAACTGAGACATATTTGTAAATTGTAGAGACATCACTACAAGGTACCATGGTTTGGTTTATAGCTAATTTACTGCTGACAGATTGTCTTTAAGTGTGTCTTGAGTTTTGAATAAATCACCAACAGTGTCACCAGCAAAGCACCCCCACACCATAAGACTTCCTCCTCCAGACTTCACAGTAGGAACCACACAAGTAGAAACTATGCACTCACCTTTTCTGTGTCTCAAAAAATGTAATTTTTACTCATCAGACCAAAGTTTGGTCTATTTCCAGTGGTCTAATGTCCTATCACTGCACAACACAACAGTTGGTCTCTAACATATTATAAAGTCAAGAAATTTCACAGATTAACTCCTGACAAGGCATAGCTGTTCATTGAAAACCATTCCAGGTGACTACCTCATAAAACTGACTGAGAGAAGCCAAGACTGTGCAAAGCTAAGGGGGCTACTTTGAAGAATCTAAAATATAAAACATATCCTGGTTTGTTTTACACTTTTTGCCTACTACTTATTTCCATGTGTTTCTTCATAGCTTTCATGTATTCAATATGAAACTACAATGTAGAAAATAAAAAAATTCTGAAATGAAAAGGTGTGTCTACACTATCCACTTCCTTGTCATTATAGCTCTATGACTTTATCTTGTGTGTTTCTCAACCATCCAAACCCCTATGTGTTATGAAATACCGTATATATTTACTAAAAGATACAATGCTGGTGATGTGGGGAGTTAAAGTAGACATCTACTCCATACAAGCGAGGCAGTATATTTTATGGGATTGATAGGCTTTACATTTCAGAATAGTACAAGATCTTGCAGTTTCTCGTCCAGCGCCAGGGCAAGAAACAAAGCAGCGTTTTAAAATATTTCAAGCCAAGGGTGTGAAATGCAATAAACATGTTTTACGAGCTGAAAATTAATAAGAAATTGTAAATTCAAAGTAATAAACCATAGTTTTGCATCAGATCATTACTGTACAACTGTAAAAAGGTAACAATATACCGTAAATGACAAATTCTGTGACAATACCATAATCTGCAGACGTGCAATTATTTTATGGGATGCAACAATATGTACAAGATGTAAGGGACTTCATAGTATGATGTATAACCCAAAAGATCAGTAACCTTATAAAACACACATACTAATTATCTGAGAAATTTAATTGCTGACTGGTTATTGCTTTGTTTCATATGCTAAGGAATATTACAGTCACATTTAATGAACATAATAAGTGGATTAAACATACAGACATACAGTGTGTCATAGCAGTACTGCGTAATAGTTACCTTTTATTGCTGCAGACTGCTCGCTGCTAAAGAAAAGGAAAATAGGAGTATCTCACAAAGCAACCAGGCCCCCCCCAGACAGTACTCGTCCATAGCCCTGTACTGTCACAGGGGGCGTTCCTTACCACCCAGCGAAGACGCTGAGCTGTGAGGAACGCCCCCCAAGTACAAGTCTATGGACAAGTATTGTCAGGGGGGGGGGGCATTCCTCACTGCTCAGCTAGACTGTCAGGAACGCCCTTCTGACATTGGGCAGAGATCGGTGCCGAAACTAACGGCACCGATATCTCCAGCCCCGGGGCTCATACCAGGAAATCCGAAAGTGTGCTGAATTCAGTGCACTGTCGGCTTTCTAGCGGTATATAAAACCTCATGTTCCTGAGAACATGAAAGGTCCTCTTTAAGAGCACAGCATGGTCATCTGTGCGAAGACTGATTTAGCTGCGGACTCCATGGCTTGAGGCTATAGGGCGATCTGCTCTGTTACCAGCAACTTTCTAATATGCTTTACAGCACTCTCCAAACCATAGGCAATAATAGACTGGAGCTGACACACTGAGGTTTTCTAGATGTGCTCTGTACAGGGAGGAGGAGTACAAAATCTGTGACATCATCTACTGTCAGTAGTGGATAGATACTATGATGGGTCAGTGGTGTTATCTGTAGAAGTGTTATCTTCTATTGTAATCCTGTCTGTGATGTAAATGTGGTGACTGCTGTAAAGAAAACCCCTACAGAATTGGCAAGTGTCACTTTGCTGTTGAAGTGCAGTTACAACTGCATCAGAAAAAACCAATTGGTTTTGTTGGGGGTTTCAATGCAATAGCAGCTTTTAAAAAGGTGAAAAATGTTCACCTATAAAAACTGCCTCTTCTGAATATAAAGGGAAGGCCATATGTAGCATGTCACTCAATTCAGCTTTGAGTTGAAGACCTGATTCATGCACATCCGACTAGTTGCTAAGGTTGCACTGCTTAACAACCCTACTTAAAAGGCCACAGCTGATAAGAAGTGTATCCATAGAAACCAGTCCCCCAAGACTGCTGTTCAGCTCAGCACTCACTAGGCACTGTGCTGACAGCAGATATGCTATACCCTTCATCATCTGATACATCAAGTCTATTTTACACTATTGTTCGAGTTGGTGACTGCGTCCATCTTGATCACGCACTGATATTATCTGTCCAAGTTGGTTTTTTAAGGGTTTTTCACATGGTGCCTGCAATGTATATTAACTGTACGTGCCAGAAAAGCTCCCGTGGCATAAATTAAACTAACCCATAATATGCCCCTAATATGTAAACAGAGTTCACAAATATGTTTTTTGGCCTCCCTTTGTAGGTATCCACTTTTGTATTTTTGTCTTTTTTTTTTAACGTATGGACAAGCACAGCAGATTATGTGGTTCCATGATGTTTAGACATCTAGTAAACATGTACTGTGCGGTATATATATATTTTTTAATCATGGATCTGCATGTATGTCACTGTAAGGCACCTATCACAGGCATCCATTTAACATAATAGATAAAGAGTTTTCCAAATGCATATGATATATGAACATGCAGAAAACCATAATTAATGCAGAACGGAGTTGGTTGTTACCTATACTCAGTAGAATTTTGTTGCCCAAGCTCAAAGAATGAGGGGAGACACCTTTGGTACAGGTGTAATGTTGATGTAGGGGCCCATATGAATGAGGCTGATATGTCATGGATGGGCTCACACAATATGATGAAAAAATTAGTGTATAGTCAATATGGCAGTAATACAGTTTATAAAGCATGCAAAATGGTCTCTTTTGAGGCATTGTCCCCTTAAAGGGGTTGTCCAGGATAAGCTTTATTTGCAAGGGGCGGAGGAAGGTTAAAAAAAATAAAACCCATACTCACCTGTCCCCAGTGCTCCTGTGTCTCCCACTGCGGTCTTGTTCTGCTGCTCCCAGAGTCTTGTTTTGGCGGAAGTCTCAGCAGGACCGGACCGGAGTGGGAGACACCAGAGCACTGGGCACATGAGTATGGATTGTGTTTTTTACCTTCCCCGGCCCCCCTCAAAAAAAAAAAACAAAAAAAACGGATCCTTGACAACCCCTTTAATATGCCATTGAACCCCTTCTGACTGATGAAATACAGAGTAAAACAGTGACGTACTCAATGGAGGTGATTTTTCATGCCTTGTACATCAGTTTTCCTACATGTAAGGCATTAAAAAGTAGAAATGCAAATTGAGGTTATGCACAAAACTTTGTAATTTTTTTTTTATATTTTACACCTCCCTGACACTTTCCTGAAAGGCATCAAGGTGTGGCCAAGAAGTCAATATAAATAATCCCTGAAATCTATGCCAGGCACAAGCTGCTGTATATTTCAGTACAGGTGAATGGCCCTGCAGAGGGTGCGCCTCATCATAAATGAGGCTCAACCTCTGCCAACGTTAAAAATAAAAATAAAATTTTTTTTTTTTTTTTTTTTTTTTTACAGGCCAGTTTTGAGGTGAACTCTGCCTCAAAAAATGCCTCCTAACTCTCACAGCGCCTGTCACTATGGTGGCAGCTTGAAGGGGTAGAGGAAGGTGATAGACTCACTTTAAAAGCATCTTACTAAACACAAGTTTAAATGAACCAGCAGAGTCTTCAGGAAATAAAAAGCACCACTAGTTAATGCACTTGTAAATAATTCAGAGGCCAATTACAACTACTAAAACACTAAACACAGCAGAAAGGAAAGTGAGGAATGCCTACATTTTGTCAAGTATGTATTGGTTCTCTAGATCTCTGCTTGCTGTCATTCAGTCTTTACTTCTAGTAGATAAAAATCAGTCCATGGTCATGTGATGAGCACACATGTGCAGCTCGTTACCAGGCAGATGTCTGATCACTGTGCTGTGACTATAACGAGCTGTGCACCTGTGTGCTCATCACATGACCATGGACTGTATATCACATGACCATGAACTGATTTTCATCCACTGGAAGTAAGCAGAATGAATGACAGCGAGCAGAGATCTAGAAAACCATGAGGAATTAATACAGAAAGTGTACTGGAAAATTGTAGAATTACTTATACAAACAATAACATTGGTCTCTCAATATTGGTCTGAAAGTGGACAACCCCTTTAAGTTACCCTGCTGTACTTTATAGCATGTGTGATGATGCAGTTACTTTTCAAGTCTTGGGACTCGATACTGAAAGGGGATCTGTAATTCAGTTTCCTAAGTGCAGTATAGGTTATGGTGCTAACGCACAAGGCAGACAGCTATTCCAGTGGAGACAAGTGATAATATTTTGTGCATTAATATCTAGTACCTAGGGCAGAAGCAAGTGGAATTTTTCCCTGTAAGATGCGAAAAATTAGCTTCTGCCTCAGGGAATTTTTACTTCCACTGGATCAACACTATTTAAGAAAAAGTTTAACTAAATGGACATTTCTTTTTCCAACTTTGCCACATTACTAAGTAATGTACAGCCTGCTCTAAATATAGGTAGCCACATACAGTTACAGATGCCCAGATACTGTTAGCTAGGGACAAAAATACTATCCTGGACCGAGGACTCTGTGATCATCTTTACTTACTCTGTCTTACACGTAGCATTATGATTCTCTACTCATTACAGATGACAAAGACAATTACACATCCGATGATCTGATCTGATGTATCTACAGCAGTCATTTACAAAGTGTTGATTCATAGTCAGGAACATATTGAACTTATGAATATTGAATATTAAGTATACGCATATTATTTTGCTGCATCCTTCATGCAAGTGCTATACTAGGACATTCTTCGCCTTTTATGGTATAGCTATAGTAAGGGTGGTCTATACAAGTGTACACCAGCTTGCCAAACAATGTCTTGCTGGGGGATGTTGCTCATTCATATATTTAATATAAGGCCCACATTATGTTAATACCTCAACCTATTACAATGCAAAAGCTGTTAGTGAAAGGGGGCCCCCACATTAAAGGGGTTGTCCAAGAATTGAAACAAGCTGGGTAAAGACTGGGTGAGCTGTAAAATAAAACAACAACAACAACACAAAAAGCATATTCACAAGTCCCCGGCTCTCCATTGTCCAGTGCCAATGTCCATTCAGGCTCATTCCAGCGTCTCGCAGCTGGAAGTCCTGTGCCCTACGTGTCACTGATACCAATCAGTGGTCTCACCAGTCACGTGACTCACATATGTCCCTGTCATTTTCCAGCGACCACCGATTGTTCTCAGCAGTCATGTGTGGCTCAGGACTTCCGGCAAAGAAGCGCCAACACTGCACTACATTGTCTAGTGGACACCACCACTAGACAATGTAGTATTAGGGACTGGCGAGTATGCTGTTGAGTTTCTGGATAACCCCTTTACCCATCCAGTGAGGCTTCTTGTCCATTTCCATAACACATATAGAAGTCAATGGAAAGAGTTGAGGAGATAAACTGTCAATTCTCTCTGCCTGAAAGCAGTGGTCAGGGATTCCTGTTCTCCACATAGGTGTGGGTTTCTGAAGTGGAACCAGCATCTACCACGCATTTTAGGCTCTAAATATGCAATGAATGTCCAAGGTCCAATAACACTTTAAGGAGATGTGGTATATATGAATTTTAAAGGGGTTGTACAAAGTTTTAAACTTATCAGCTATCCACCAGGACCCCATGATCATGAGAATGTATGCCACATATCAAATAAGAAGAGGTAAAGAATGTACATTGCCACTCTGATCACCACTAAGGGACAGCCAAAAATAACCTAGTGCTGTGCTCAGCTTATCAGTGGTAGCTGTTCCACATTCCCAAATTACTATGGCAAACACGTCAAACTAATTCTATGTTGGTTTACCACCATTTGGCACAAAACTACTGATGACATATCCCCTAGCTACCATATTATGGCCCACAGCAGCGACATCAGCAGTCTGATGATGTGTCTACCAGTGAACAAGACGTTAGAAATGCTTAGTGAGGTCTCAAATCGTTTAAACCCCCAAATCTGAAACCATTTGAGAAACTCTACTCTACAGAGTTCTCCAGAGCTTCTAGTTCTACATTTTGAATACAAGACAACGACTACACATCACAGTATTATACATTAATCTATGCTTCTCGGCACAGTCTACAACAACCTTTCAACTGGTGCAACCTGACATTGACTTTATACGTTGAACGCTTGTTGCTCCCTGCTTCCTACTCTGAACCTCGGAAAACTGGAGCAACAGCTTGAGCTACAGTCATGGCCATAAGTACACCCCTGAAATTTTTCCAGAAGATGAAGTAATTCCCTCAGAAAATTATTGTAGTTACACATTGTTTTGTTATACACGTGTTTATTTCCTTTGTGTGTGTATCAGAAAAACACAAAAAAAATTGAGAAAAAAAAGGCAAACTGGACAGAATTTCACACAAAACTCCAAAAATGGGCCAGACAAAATTGTGAGCACCTTTTTAAAATTGTGGGTAAATAATTTAGTTTCAAGCATGTAATGCTCGTTAAAACTCAGCTGTGGAGAATAACAGGTGTGGGCAATATAAAAAAAAAAATCACACCTGAAACCAGATAAACAGGAGAGAAGTTGACTGAATCCTTTGCATTCCTTGTTTGTGTGTGTCACACTAAGCATGGATTAACAGAAAGAGGAGAAGAGGACTTGAAAACCAAAATTGCACTGTAGCGAACCTGGACGTGGATGGAAGAGAAAAACTGATGAAAGGTTGCCATGCAGGATAGTTTGGATGGTGGATAAGCAGCCCCAATCAAGTTCCAAAGAAATTCAAGCTGTCCTGCAAGCTCAGGGTTCATCAGTGTCAGCGCGAACTATATGTCGACATTTGAATGAAATGAAACGCTATGGCAGGAGACCCAGGAGGACCCCACTGCTGACACAGACATAAAAACGCTAGACTGCAACTTGCCAAAATGTACACGAGTAAGCCCAAATCCTTCCGGAAAAATGTCTTGTGGACAGATGAGACCAAGATAGAGCTTTTTGGTAAAGCACATCATTCTACTGTTTACCAAAAACGGAATGAGGCCTACAAAGAAAAGAGCACAGTACCAACAGTCAAATATGGATTGAGGTTCAAAGATGTTTTGGGGTTGTTTTGCTGCCTCTGGCACTGGGTGCCTTGACTGTGTGCAAGGCATCATGAAATCTAAAGATTACCAAAGGATTTTGGGTCTCAGTGTAGGGCCCAGTGTCAGAATGCTGGGTTTGCGTCCAGGACAATGACCCCAAACATACTTCAAAAAGCACCCAGAAATGGATGGAAACAAAGTGCTGCAGAGTTCTGAAGCTAGCAATGAGTTCGGATCTAAATCCCATTGAACACCTGTGGAGAGATCTTAAAATCGCTGTTGGGAGAAGGCGCCCTTCAAATATGAGACCTGGAGCAGTTTGCAAAATAAGAGTGGTCCAAAATTCCAGTTGAGAAGTGTAAGAATCTATAGGAAGTGTAAGAGGTTATAGGAAGCAATTAGTTTCAGTTATTTTTTTCCAAAGGGTGTGCAACCTAATAGTAAAGGGTTTCTCCAGGCAAAAAAAAAATTTTTTTAAATAGGGCGGGGGGAGGTGAAACCCCCCCCCCCCAAAAAAAAATACCTCACCTTTTCCTGCCTCTCAGCACACTCCTGCCGGTCCATTGTTGCCTTCCAGCGGATGTCCCAGTCGAATGTGACCACTGAGGCCAATCAGCAGCTTCAGTGGAAAGGAGGCGGTGACGCATTTCACTTTAAGAAGACACCAGAGCTACAGGACCGGACAGCACTGGGAGGACACTGGTGCCAGGCGAGTATGAGTTTTTTTTTTTTCACCTCCCCCGGCCTATTTAAAAAAATATTTGCCTGGACAACCTCTTTAAGTTGAGGGTGCCAGTAATTTTGTCCGGGAGATTTTTGGAGTTTTGCATGAAATTATATAATTTTTGGATTTTTTTTTCTCAGTTTTTTTGTGTTGTTCCACAAAATAAATAAATAAACGTGTAATTGCAATAATTTTCTGGGAAAAATACTTCATTTTCTGAAATTTCAGGTGTGCCAAAATTTAACACCTTAATGACTGTATTTTGCATTCGATTCAGCAATGGATGCTTATTAGGCTTAATATATCTATTGGTGCTAATAAGCAACACATTTCAAGTGTTAGGATGGACACTTTGTCAGGCTCAGAAAGGTCTGATTTGCCAAATGGACTTTCCCGTTTCTAGCAAAGAACTGTCAATCACCATGGACAAAAATACATTAAAGACATGTCTGCCAGCAGCTTTCTCCCCAGTACAGCTTACATGTTGCTCATACACAGGAGATCAACCCAATGCCCATCAACAGAACACTTACTCATCAAACTGCTATTTCTGCTGACTTCTCCACTAAGAATAAGAAGAGGGTAGAAAACCGCTGCCAGACACTTCTGCCAGAGATTTATGTCCTCAATAACAAAGCATCAGGCACGTTAAAGATCCAATGTCGGAGGAGAGTTGGAATGCCCCGTACACATTATATCATGAGCTGGTCCTACTGAAATTAGCCAATTTGATCATCATACCTCTAATTTAGAGATTAGCAACCTTCAGTACTCTAGCTGTTGTGAGCTACAACTCCCAGCATGCTCCATTTACTTCTGTGGGAGTTTTCAATTCAGCAAGTGTGCATGCTGGGAGTTGTTTCAAAACAATTGCAGTGCTGCAGGTAACTGATCCTTGATCTAATGTGAATGGCTACTCGTAAAATATTGTAAGTACCCTTGAAATCAGGAAGCAACTATTCACATGGTAACAAATTAGAAAGGATAATGGAAAAATAAGTAAGTATAGTAGTTGTAAATGGAATAACTGATACTAACAGCAGGCAGCATCTGCATTAGGCAATAAATCCACTTGCGACCTCTCCTAAAATATGTTCTGCTCCTTGGTTCACTTTCTTGTGCATGTTTTAGGTGCACAATAAACTTTGTGTATACTGTATATGGCTAGTTCAGACAACTGTGTGTGTTTTCCCCAGGGTGACCTGTTCTTTTTATATATCTCTCCAGAGAAAGACATTACCAGCAAGGCAACAGTGATGCCAACTAGTACAGCAATTGCTGGTACAGAACGTCATCATTGACAGCCTATAAACAAAGACCATAGGGGGATTAGGGAGGTAAGTGCTGACAGCTTCTTTTAATACAATTTAAGGTTATTTTAGAACGATCTTGCTTGTCTTTTTATTTATTTATTTATTTTCAACTCTTAGCCACTCTGAAGTGGTTATCCAGTGCCCTTTTAAACTTACTTCCTCCTGTGTACTAACCAGCAACAGAGTAAATCCAACTTCCTGTACTATGATGAGTAGATCACTGTAATAGTAATGTCAGCCATTTGCAAAAGGGAGAGGAGGGGGGCAGGCAGAGCGACTTGGGTGTTGGTTCCAATCACGTGACCCAGAGTCGGAAACAGCCCAAAAACCCAAGGGTTAACTGAAATCGAATCCCAGAAGAAATTATTAAAAAAAAAAAAAAAAAAAAAGGCCCTGGGCAACCCTTGTAAAGCACATCCCCAGTTATAAACAACTCTTCAGAAATGAATAGTGCATTTGAATATAAGAAACTTTGTAATATCTTAAGGAAATCTGTTTTCTTCTCCAATTATTAAGCTGCTTTCCTCCACTTATGTTCAACCTTACTGCTTGTTTACATAAGAAGCCATCTCCATATCCACTTCACACAGAGCTCTATGGAGAGGGGAGGGTGGAGGATGAGGTTGCTGCTGGCTGGCTAATTGATTTATTGCCTCATTCTGTGCACTGGTAGCCTCTTATCTAAAAGCCTAGCAGTGTTAAAAAAAAAAAAAAAAAAATCACAGAGTAGCGGAGTGTAGCAGCAGCAATTATTTGAGTGTCTTTTCTAGTAGCCTCTTCCTCTCATCATAGACTAATATGTAGAACGTAACTAAGTCTGAAAAGTAAAGAAAACATATTTCTTTAATTAAATATATTACAAAATTTTATATATTCACCTGAACTATTCATTTATGCAAAGTTGTCGATAACTGACAGTATGTTTTAAATATTACAGAAGCCATTTCTTTTCTTATGTAATTGTTCAAATGGAAAATCACACACACAGAATGTGGTCAATGACTAGAACAACCAATACTATAGAGTTTTACAAATAAAGAATTTTAAAACAATAAAAACATAATCCATTAAACCTTAAAAACTAAAAATAACCCATCAGCCAAGGATGCAAATAACAAACAACAATTAACATGCCTAAGAGGATGACAACTATGAGATATAATGAGGCAGACAAATATAGAGAAGAATAAAAAGGACACACCTAGATCATGTTTGCTGTGGCCAATCACTTCTCCAGTGGATTAATCATCATATTTTGTAGCTTGATTCAGTAACTCAAAAGCCATTTTCATACATTCAGTATTATGTCAGGATCAAGATTATGCACCTAAATCTGACTGAATCAGCTGACATAAAGGCAGTGATGCAAGTTAATGTGGTATTTCTACTGCAGAAAAGTGGGAAGAACCAATGGCATACCTTCAACAATAAATATGATTGCTTGGGGGTGATCTGCTTGCTATTGGGAAAGCTGCCTCAAGAAATTAGGGTGAAAAAGTTCCTTCTTTATGGGCACTGGAAGGGACACAGTGAGTGGGCCTGCAACAACTACGTGCCTAAAATGGCTATAAACATTTTATATCTGCCAAAAAGGCAGTTTTTGGCTGACAATCAGTGAACAGCCATTTGCTATGGCTGACACTTGATGGCAATTTTTGTGCAAAAAAAACAAACAAAAAAAAAACAAGGGACCTTTCGTCACCTTCACCAATAGTTCTAGTTATTTTCGTCCTAATAGATGCCACTCCAATGATTCTAACAACATCAGAATTTTCTTTTGAGCCCCCCCCCCATTCCTGAGCAATCAGTGCAAAAAAAAACAAACAAAAAGAAAGCTTCCATCTTTATTTAAACATTAGAATCAATGATGACAGATGCAAACAGAAGGTGCTCTGACTGCGCCTGTCATTCTGTCAGGTTTTCAGTCTTGATCCTATGATATACCACAACAACAGGCAAGACAATACCAATGTGAACATAGCCTAAGGCTCATCAATTGCTTAGCAATGGTGGGGAGTGGAGGAAAAATGCCAACTGCACTTGAATCAGTGATGCAATGCCTATTAAAGGATGCAAAGAACTGGATTTTGTTGAGGTGGTGTAAGGGCCCCTGACTGGCCAGTTTAGTTTTATTATTAAAGGTGGAATAATTCATACTTTGCTGGACTGGTACACACACACACACACACACACACACACACACACACACACACACACACACACACACACCATTTTTTGGGCAAAAACGCCAGTTTTCCATTCAATTTTCTGAACCACAGTGAGAAGAGAACTCAAAAAGGAATAGGAAATATAGGGAGGAAGTTCATCCATTTCTGACTTAGTCTCAAAAAAATGCACCAAAAACTGCAGTGGTTTTTCCAAAAAAATTCTGTATGTGAAGCTACCCTGAGTTAATTTAATAAAACTGACAATAAGAGCCTAATGGTAAGACAACATGTGGACACTAACATAGGGTAACATTTAAAAAACTAAATAACACAGTGACATGTTTGGCTGTGTGGTTGTCATCTGTTCCAATGATCCAACACCCGGCCCCTGGACGATCAGCTGTTTGAAGAGGCTGCAGTGTTCGGGTGAGCGCTGCAGTCTTATCAGTACTTTCCAGACACAGTGCTGTACATTTCTATACTTGCTCTGCTCTTATCACAGATCAGTCCATTCACTTGAAAGGACTGAGCTATGATGAGGTAATATCACCGATGCACATGATATCATATGACCTGTGAAACAGGTGATCCACAGGGTCCCAGGTGTCGGACCCCTACAGATTTTCAATTGATGACCTATCCTAAGAACAGATCATCAATTAAAAAGTCCCAGAAAACCCATGTAAGGGATACCGCATTCATAATGGACATATGGCATAGGCTACAGTACACACTCAGAACTTTACATGAAATCATATGCAGGAATGTATACTCATGCAACTGTTATCCCATGGAAAAAAAAAAAAACACACCTCAAGAATGAAAAATATCAACATGGTAAAGAGGATCTGTCATAAGACAGGTTTACCATGTACAGTCATGGCCAAAAGTTTTGAGAATGATACAAATATTAATTTTTACAAAGTCTACTGCTTCAGTTTTTCTAATGGCAATTTGCATATACTCCAGAATGTTATAAAGAGTGATCAACTTAACAGCAATTACTTGCAAAGTCAATATTTGCCTAGAAAATGAACTTTATCCCCCAAAACACATTTCAACATCATTGCAGCCCTGCCTTAAAAGGACCACCTAACATCGTTTCAGTGATTGCTCCATTAACACAGGTGTGGGTGTTGATGAGGACAGGGCTGGAGATCAATCTGTCATGATTAAGTAAGAATGACACCACTGGACACTTTAAAAGGAGGCTGGTGCTTGCCATCATTGTTTCTCTTCTGTTAACCATGGTTATCTCTAAAGAAACACGTGCAGTCATCATTGCACTGCACAAAAATGGCCTAACTGGGAAGAGTATTGCAGCTAGAAAGATTGCACCTCAGTCAACAATCTATCGCATCATCAAGAACTTCAAGGAGAGAGGTTCCATTGGTGCCAAAAAGGCTCCAGGGCGCCCAAGAAAGACCAGCAAGCGGCAGGACCGTCTCTTAAAAGTGTTTCAGCTGCGGGATCGGGCTACCAGCAGTGCAGAGCTTGCTGAGGAATGGCAGCAGGCAGGTGTGAGTGCATCTGCACGCACTGTGAGGCGGAGACTCTTGGAGCAAGGCCTGGTCTCAAGGAGGGCAGCAAAGAAGCCACTTCTCTCCAGAAAAAACATCAGGGACAGACTGATATTCTGCAAAAGGTACAGGGAGTGGACTGCTGAGGACTGGGGTAAAGTCATTTTCTCTGATGAATCCCCTTTTCGATTGTTTGGAACATCTGGAAAACAGCTTATTCGGAGAAGAAGAGGTGAACGCTACCACCAGTCTTGTCTCATGCCAACTGTAAAGCATCCTGAAACCATTCATGTGTGGGGTTGCTTCTCAGCCAAGGGAATCGGCTCTCTCACAGTCTTGCCTAAAAACACAGCCATGAATAAAGAATGGTACCAGAATGTCCTCCAAGAGCAACTTCTCCCAACCGTCCAAGAGCAGTTTGGCGCTCAACAATGTCTTTTCCAGCATGATGGAGCACCTTGCCATAAAGCAAAGGTGATAACTAAATGGCTCAGGGAACAAAACATAGAGATTTTGGGTCCATGGCCTGGAAACTCCCCAGATCTTAATCCCATTGAGAACTTGTGGTCAATCATCAAGAGACGGGTGGACAAACAAAAACCAACAAATTCAGACAAAATTAAAGCATTGATTCTGCAAGAATGGACTGCTATCAGTCAGGATTTGGTCCAGAAGTTGATTGAGAGCATGCCAGGGAGAATTGCAGAGGTCCTGAAGAAGAAGGGTCAACACTGCAAATATTGACTTGCTGCATTAACTCATTCTAACTGTCAATATAAGCTTCTGTTACTCATAATATGAATGCAATTATATTTCTGTATGTGATAAAAACATCTGACAAACACACATAAAAACCAGAGGGCAGCAGATCATGTGAAAATATAATATTTGTGTCATTCTCAAATCTTTTGGCCATGACTGTACTACTAGCATCATTTGCATGCCCTTAAAATCACAATGATGGGTGTGCTTCTTTCACTCTGCCTGGGTGATTTCCAGAAATCTGACACAGCACTTCCGTCTGATCTCTAAGCCTAAACCAGAAGCAAAAGGATAGACTGATGCCACCCCATATCAGGGCCGGTTCACATTCCTGTTCGGGTTTCCGTTTGGGGAGTCCGCTTGGGGGGAAACCTATACGCCTAAAAAGAGGTTTACCTGGGAAACCCACGGACCTCATAGACTATAATGGGGTCTGTGTGGTTTCTGCAAGAAGCAAGTGGAGAGAAAAGTGCTGCAAGCACGGACCCCATTATAGTCTATGGGGTCCATGTGGTTTCCCAGGTAAACCACTTTTTATGCATATAGGTTTCCATTCGGGGATCCCCAAGTGGACTCCCCGAACGGAAACCTCCACAGCCCCATTAACTTCCTTTGGTGAGCCCAGGCCACACAAAAGCCAAGTATAGGACCTGTCCTCAGTTTTACCCCAGGCTCATGACAATACATGGGTGTGTGTACAGGGCCATAGAAAATAATGGGCCAGTGTGCTAGCCGTGAAAAACCTGTTCACTTACATGGAGCCTAGAAGTAAGTTCCCCCTGGTGTGGTGTGGATCCTGTAAGTAAGGATGTCTTGGCTCTGGGCATGGTAGCTGTGAGATCTTGGAAAGCTCCACCTGTCAGCTCGTCACAGCTAACACACCCTCCACCTTGGCATTAGTTGCTGCAGCGTGGTCACAGTCAGTAAATACGCCTTTTCTAATTGCAACCCTACCCTATCTAGTCTGGTTTGCCGTGCACACAGGGTCTGGTGAATAACGCAAACAGTAACAGGATGGGTGTGGACACCTAAGCCAAAACAGCACCATTTACTGGATCCATGCCAGGCAGAACCTACTTTTAGGCTACCGCTACACGACTTTGGCTGCATAGTGAAAGGAGGCGCATTGTGACCCCTAGTGTGACATTACGATGAATTTTGCTAGGTTCACACTAGTGTACGGGTTTACCCTATCTGCTTAAAAAGCTGTTACCCGAGGACCCATAGACTATAATAGGGTCCGCCCGGTTTCCACCCAAAATCAGCAGAAGGAAAAGTCTTGCTCTCTCTCCGCATATTTTAAGTGGAAAGGGGGACGGAGTCCCCAAACGGTCACCCAACACAGGTGTGACTGCAGCCTTAGAGTCCCTTAAAAAAGATGTAGCAGTTTTGAATCTTTTAACAACTAAGAGTCCCAATCGAACCACCCTCGGCATTGTAGTACAACTCCATTCACTAACATTAGTGAAGAAGTCACAGAGTAACCTGGTGATCTTTGGTTGCGTGCCAGTCCCGCAAGTCCCGCACAAAGTCGCCATGTAGCCCTACCATTAACTACTCCATTTTAGCATCTACCCGGTTACTACTAGTCACAGCTGTTGTCCCATATAACTACGACTGCTATGTCAGTTATAGTACAGTACATAAATAATTAAAAAGAAAAATCAATTCCCTTAAAGTGAATCTGTCAGGGCAATTTGGGACACTAAACCACCCACACGTCCATATGGACCTGGGGTTTAGTGTCCCAAATCACCCTGTTATAACGCAATCCATGGCCACATTAAAAATAAAAAAAAAAGCTTTATACTCACCGTGCCGCTGTACTCCCCGCACCTGCTTAGTTCTTCAATGAAGCCGGAGTACTCCTCGGCTTCAGTGCGCATGCCCCTTACCTCCGGCAATTGCGCAGTGAAGCCGGGGTGTCCATCTTCGGCTTCACTGAAGAACAACGCAGGTGCCGGGAGGCGTGCCAACTAAGAAGCTCATGAATAAGCCGGACTGTTCTCGCCGAACAGCGTACATCAGACCCTTCTCTAGATATGTATAAAGGTTTTTTTATTTTTAATGCGCCTGTGGATTGCATTACAACAGGGCGATTTGGGACACTAAACCCCAGGTCTATAAGGACCTGTGGGTGGTTTAGTGTCCCAGATTGACCTGACAGATTCCCTTTAATGAACAGGTGATAAAAACAAAAAAAAAATTGTAATAAATTGTTTGAATTTTTCACACAATAAAAAGACCAATACTGCTAACAAAATGAACTGCTATTTATTGTAAAAATGAGAAAAGAATTTTATAAAGTTAATTAAATTACTAAAATTTAGGAAAAAGGATTTGCATTGCCTTTTTGTATCAGATGAGCTGTCAGACCTTCAATACATGATCTAGCAGGACTCGACAGACCTGGGATTTCTGGTGACAGGAGGCATCACCCAATTGTACAGCACAGATATAACATATACTTCACAGATGGAGCATCTTCCCCTCTCCCATATCGCTCGCAGCCACCATTCCTGCTGCACAGTGTCCTCCCTGTCACCCAACCTTCATCCATGCCCCTCAGCCTGATACACACGTCCCCCTGTACACATGACACCTCACCATTTACCTACCTCGTCTTAACCCCTTAGCAGCCTCTCATCTCCGATCTCAGCAGGAACTCTCCCCCCCTATAGGATTTCCGCTCGTCCAGTGTCAACTAACAACCGAGATAACAGAGCAAAAGCCACCGAATCATCACGTGACACACCCGGGCCTACGTCACCCCAGGGAGGGAGGAGGCAAACCTTGAAGGAGGAGAATTGAGCTATTAGTCCCTGCACTGCATGCCGGGTAGTGGTAGATGGAACGCACACGTACCAAGATGGATACGACGTGTGACTGACCTACCAAGGTGTATCCAAACAGGGGGCTGCGACTTGAAGGAGACCCGAAAAGGCCCTTTCATTACACAATTTGCAACATATGTTATTAGTACTGTATAGGTGGAAAGTTACAAATTATTATTCCATGGCTCTCCAATTTTACGATTGTTAACCCTTTCCTGGCATAGCATTTTTGTTTTTATTTGATTCCTTCCAACCAATATCCTTTTTTTTCCCTTTCACAGTAATAATAATAGGGCTTATGTTTTTGCAGGACTTAGTAACAGTACAATTTAAGGCTGGATTCACACTAGCGTTGGAGTCTCCGCCGCTGAGTCCACCTAAAATTGACACAGAGAAAAGTCCTGCAAAGACTTTTCTCTCAGTTGGTTTCAGTATAAAATCGGTGGAAAGCCGGCAGATCCCATTATAGTCTATGGGGTCCACGGGTTTCTGCATGTCCCCGCTTTTTAAGTGGACGGAGTTTCCAACTTTCAGGCCCCCATGCGGACCTGAAGTATGAAAACCCAAAACTAGTGGAAGCCTAGCGTCAGGCTGGGGCCCCATGTTGTAAATCTCCACATTTTACATTACCTGCAATTTGTGGTTGAAAGTCACAGCATGTCAGGTCAGTTATACCTACGGAAATGCTGGTGTTTTCTGTATAGATACAATAGGGGCAGAAAGTCCACAGAGGAAAACTGTACAGACTTTCCATGAAAAATGCTGTGGAAAAAACAGTTCTTGTAATATTTTAATACTTTTGCAAAAATCCAAACTTTGAAAAAAAAAATTCTGACCACTAACATTTTAAAATTTGCATGTACAAAGCTGTGTCTTTTTAGCAAGACAAGTTATAGTTTTTATATATACCATTTTACGGATTGTGATTTCTTGTTATGGGATAAATGTTATAGTTTAGGCATTTTTAGATGCAAGAATAACTTATATTTTTATTTTTGATCTAGGGAAGGGGGGTGATTTGAAATTTCACATTATTTTTTTTTTTTTTTTAAACTTTTTTTTGTATTTTTATTTTTAGACCCCCCTAGGGGGTCTGATCACCCATGCGATATACTGCAGTACTGACTTATTACGGTAGGTTCACACCTGCATTCAGGTTTCCGTTGGGGGGGGGGGTCCCCAACCGCATTTTTTAAACTGGATCGGGGATGGAAACCCCAAATGTATACGAGGCACAGGTGTGAACCCAGCCTTACTGTGTATTGTATAATCCATTTACTTCTGTTAGGCAGCACGTAATAGAAGCACGATGATGACAGACCTGGGAGCCTTCAACAGGCTCCCAGGTGTCATGGTAGGAGATCGCCATCCATGCTTCTCACACCTGAGGATGTTGATCCTACTAAACTTAGAAGCTCGGGTCTCTACTTCTCAGATGCCTCAGTCACATTTGTCCGAGGCATCTGAAGAGTTTAATGTCCGTAATCAGATTGTCGCTAAGGCGAGGTTCAAAATCCGTGTCAGTTTCCATTGAAGGCTGCCAAAACTCAGTGGGAAAAAGAGTCCCAGACGGAGAACTTTTCTCTCCGCCGCTCTGTTTCCAAACGGCAGACACCCAATGGACCCCATTACAGTCAATTGGGTCCGCTGGGCTTCTTGTGAAACCGCTGTTTTAGTGGTCCAGGTCTTCCTCGTTCACGTTCCAGACTAACCCACACAGCAGAGAGCCAGCGCTAGTGTGAACGTAGCGTTTCGCCCACATTGCAGAAATGCAGTGTTTTTAGCTGCATTACATTACCAGCAAAGTGAATGAGATTTTGGTTAATCTCATCCACTAGTTGCAAATGGTGATTGTTTTCCCTATATATTTAATAGAGAAGAAAAACCTGAGAAAAAAACCATGCAGAATGCTGGGGCCTTAGCCTAACGTTAGGTTCACACTCCCAAAGCTGGAGACCCTGTTGGCTTAAAAAGCAGTTACCAGTGGAAACCCCTGAAGATGCCATAGACCAGGGGTAGGCAACCTTTTTTGTTCGGCGTGCAGATTTTAATTAAAAAATCAAAGATGAGGTACTCGGAGTACCGGTCAATAATTAAGTCTGACGACCCCTAAACTAAAGTCATATACCACAAACCATAAAACAGAAGTGCTGCCACCAGATGCTTTAGGACACATGCATTTACTGCTATTTCCTGGGACGCTCCTGTACTTTCTGATTAGAAGCAATGAAAGTATATGTGCATCCTGTAATTAGTGGTAAATGTATGTGTCCAGGAGCACCGTATGGCGGCATCCTTATGGTGAAAACACACTATGTATCTGGATGCAGCTATATTCTTAGGCCACTGGAACTTTTACTTCGATGTAAAACTGGTGCATTTTTGCCAAAAAAAAAAACAAAGCCTGAGTTTTCTGTGCAAAAACACATCCTTAATACAGAAAACACACCGTTATACAGAATAATGTCCCATAGTAGTCCCTGCACATGGTATTATGTCCCACAGCCATAGCAGTCCCTGCACACAGTATTATGTCCCATAGCTGCTCCTGCACATGGTATTATATCCCATAGCGGCCCTTGCACACGGTATTATGTCCCATAGCAGCCTCTGCACACGGTATTTGTCCCATAGTGGCCTCTGCACATGGTATTTGTCCCATAGTGGCCTCTGCACACGGTATTTGTCCCATAGCGTCCTCTGCACACGGTATTTGTCCCATAGCGGCCTTTGCACACGGTATTTGTCCCTTAGCGGCCTCTGCACACGGTATTTGTCCCATAGCGGCCTCTGCACACGGTATTTGTCCCATAGCGGCCTCTGCACACGGTATTTGGTCCCATAGCGGCTCCTGCACACGGTATTATATCCCATAGCGGCCCTTGCACACGGTATTATGTCCCATAGCGGCCCCTACACACGGTATTATGTCTCATAGCGGCCCCTGCCCACGGTATTATGTCTTATAGCGACCCCTGCACACGGTATTATGTCTCATAGCGGCCCCTACATATGGTATATGTCCCATAGCGGCACCTGCACACGGTATATGTCCCATAGCGGCCCCTGCACACAGTATTATCCTCCATAGCGGCCCCTACACACGGTATATGTCCCATAACCGCCCCTAACGGTATTATGTCCCATAGTGGCCTCTGCACACGGTATTATATCCCATAGCAGCGCCTGCACATGGTATTATGTTCCATAGTGGCTCCTGCACACGGTATAATATTCTAACTTTTATAATATTCCAATTTGTGCCACTCACTAGCTATTATTATACTGTGGGGTCTCTTCAGACCACAGAGTATAATAAGTGGAGGGCGAAGAGAGGTGACAAACATAAAAAAACAATGTACTCACCATTCCACGCTCCGCAGCCGCTGTGTTCTCTTCGGTCGCTTCTGCCTGTAGTCAGCGACCGCTGATGGGCCCTGTCAGCTGACTTCAGGCAGAATCGCCCGAAGGGCACACAGCGGCTGCGGAGCGTGGAATGGTGAGTACATTGTTTTTTATGTTTGATCACCTCCCCGGGGGCTCCACTTATTATACTCTGGGGTCTGAAGAGACCCCACAGTATAATAATAGCAGTTTTGTTTCGGCCATGTTTGGTCCGGTCGAAGCTGCTGGGTGAGGACTCGGGCTGCTGTGCCAGGGAAATAAGCCTTGCGTGCCACTCTTGGCATGCATGCCAGGGGTTGCCAATCCCTGCCATAGACTATAATGGGGTCTGACGGATTTATATTGAAACCGCGAAGAGAAAAGTCCTTGCGGGACTTTTCTCTCTGCCGATTTTAATGTGTAAATCCAACCAAGGCTGGATTTATACAACGCTTTTTTTTTTTTTCTGATAAAGAACCGCACAGAATTGTATTTGCAAAAACCTGAAACTTCTGTGGTTCGATTTGCATTAATTAGCCAAAATGTCAGCCACCAAATGAAAGCATGAAAAAAAAAATAGAGGATCACATGACCTTGAGGACCATAACCATAATACATTGTGGCTAGCTATTAGCCATTTAAGGAGAAGTTATATACAGTCATATGAAAAAGTTTGGGCACCCCTATTAATCTTAATCATTTTTAGTTCTAAATATTTGGGTGTTTGCAACAGCCATTTCAATTTGATATATCTAATAACTGATGGACACAGTAATATTTCAGGATTGAAATGAGGTTTATTGTACTAACAGAAAATGTGCAATATGCATTAAACCAAAATTTGACCGGTGCAAAAGTATGGGCACCTCAACAGAAAAGTGACATTAATATTTAGTAGATCCTCCTTTTGCAAAAATAACAGCCTCTAGTCGCTTCCTGTAGCTTTTAATCAGTTCCTGGATCCTGGATGAAGGTATTTTTGACCATTCCTCTTTACAAAACAATTCCAGTTCAGTTAAGTTTGATGGTCGCCGAGCATGGACAGCCCGCTTCAAATTATCCCACAGATGTTCAATGATATTCAGGTTTGGGGACTGGGATTGCCATTCCAGAACATTGTAATTGTTCCTCTGCATGAATGCCTGAGTAGATTTGGAGCTGTGTTTTGGATCATTGTCTTGCTGAAATATCCATCCCCGGCGTAACTTCAAATTCGTCACTGATTCTTGTACATTATTCTCAAGAATCTGCTGATACTGAGTTGAATCCATGCGACCCTCAACTTTAACAAGATTCCCGGTGTCGGCATTGGCCACACATCCCCAAAGCATGATGGAACCTCCAGCAAATTTTACAGTGGGTAGCAAGTGTTTTTCTTGGAATGCTGTGTTTTTTTGACGCCATGCATAACGCCTTTTTGTATGACCAAACAACTCAATCTTTGTTTCATCAGTCCACAGGACCTTCTTCCAAAATGAAGCTGGCTTGTCCAAATGTGCTTTTGCATACCTCAGGCGACTCTGTTTGTGGCGTGCTTTCAGAAACGGCTTCTTTCGCATCACTCTCCCATACAGCTTCTCCTTGTGCAAAGTGTGCTGTATTGTTGACCGATGCACAGTGACACCATCTGCAGCAAGATGATGCTGCAGCTCTTTGGAGGTGGTCTGTGGTTTGTCCTTGACTGTTCTCACCATTCTTCTTCTCTGCCTTTCTGACATTTTTCTTGGCCTGCCACTTCTGGGTTTAACAAGAACTGTCCCTGTGGTCTTCCATTTCCTTACTATGTTCCTCACAGTGGAAACTGACAGGTTAAATCTCTGAGACAACTTTTTGTATCCTTCCCCTGAACAACTATGTTGAACAATCTTTGTTTTCAGATCATTTGAGAGTTGTTTTGAGATGCCCATGATGCCACTCTTCAGAGGAGATTCAAATAGGAGAACAACTTGCAATTGGCCACCTTAAATACCTTTTCTCATGATTGGATACACCTGGCTATGAAGTTCAAAGCTCAGTGAGGTTACAAAACCAATTTTGTGCTTCACTAAGTCAGTAAAAAGTAGTTAGGAGTATTCAAATCAATAAAATGATAAGGGTACCCAAATTTTTGCACCGGTCAAATTTTGGTTTAATGCATATTGCACATTTTCTGTTAGTACAATAAACCTCATTTCAATCCTGAAATATTACTGTGTCCATCAGTTATTAGATATATCAAATTGAAATGGCTGTTGCAAACACCCAAATATTTAGAACTAAAAATGATTAAGATTAATAGGGGTGCCCAAACTTTTTCATATGACTGTAAGTGTGAGGTCACTGATAGTAACATTGCAGATGAGGTTAAATGAAGACACAGGTCCATCAAGTTCAACCTGTAACCCTACAGTGTTGAGCCAGAGGAATAAATAGATTTTAGGGAGAGAGAGATAGGAGACTGGAGTCTGTGTCTGCCTCACTGTTAAGCTGACTATACACATTACATTTTAGACTGCTGAAGTGGCAGATTTTAGACTACCTGCTGTTGGTTGGTCATAGATAAAACCTTTGACAGTCTAACCCACAGGTGTCAAACACAAGGCCCGCGGGCCGAATCCGGCTCGCTGCCTTCTGTTATCCGGCCCGGCCTCACGCAATACAAGAGCAATAAAGATGGCGGACGCCATCTTTATTGCCTCAGGCGGCACTGTCCGTCACTGTCTGGGGGGCGGCATTTGTATTATTTAATGTAGACCAGCCCAGGACAGGCCGCTTTAAAAAAAACAACGCTGAGCGGGGCCTGTCCTGGGCTGGCTTACGAGACGTCGCATCTCAGCGCAGGCGGCGATACAATGATGTCATCACGCCGCTTACGCTGAGACACAGACGTCGCGGACAAGAAGAGGAGACGGCTGCATCAAGGCATCGCAGGTGAGTGTAACTTTTTTTTTATATATAAGTAGGCCGTGACCTGCTGGAGTATCCCCAGCAGGTCACGGTCTATTTATTTACTTACCCCGCGTCTGCTCGTGGCCGCCCCCCCTTCCCCTTCTGCTATGGGACGCAGAAAGGGAAGTGGATGCCGCTGTGAGCGGCCGCGGGCATCGGTAAGTGAGGCCGTGGGCCTCAAATACTACTATTATTATACTCCGGGGTCTTTTCAGACCCTGGAGTATAATAATCGGGGGCCCAGGGGAGGTGATAAACATAAAAACATATCCTACTTACCTCTCCTGCGACCGGTGTTACTCCGAGCAGGCTTTAGGCCTCTGGTGACGTCATCAGGTCGCGTCGCCGGCCTGATCATGTGACGTGTGTGCGCAATTAAACAGGGCCGAAAGCTGCAAGGAGTGCATCAGTGTCCAGGATAGGTAAGTAACATTGGTTTTTATGTTTGTCACCTCCCCTGGGTCTCCGATCATTATACTCTGGGGTCTGAAAAGACCCCAGAGTATAATAATAGTTCATGGTTTGGCCACTATGGGGCATAATACCCTGTGCAGGGACCACTGTGGAGCATAATACCAGTGCAGGGACCATTATGGAGCATAATACCGTGTGCAGTGGCCACTGTGGAGCATAATACCGTGTGCAGTGGCCACTGTGGAGCATAATACCGTGTGCAGGGGCCAATATGGAGCATAATACCGTGTGCAGGGGCCACTAGGGAGCTAATACTGTGCATAATACCGTGTGCAGGGGCAGCTGCGAGCCATAATACAGTGTGCAGGGACTGCTGTGGAACATTATAGTGTGTGTAAATGGGGCGCTATAAATAGGGGCTCTGGCGCCTGTTTATATTATACGCTGTCAAATAGCTCGCTTAACTGTTAAGGAGAAGTTACTTTTATACACGTGTAAAATAATTTTGGCCCTTCAAGGTACCCCGTGAGGCTGAAGTGGCCCCCCCGGTGAAAATGAGTTTGACACCCCTGGTCTAACCCATCAAATAAAGTTGGTCAAAACCAAAATCTTTCGTATTGGATTTTTTCTGCCATGATATGACTTGTATGGGCTAGAATGACAGACCTATGGGAGATTTTTGTATTGTGGGCATGTGTTTGCACCACTAACATACCCACAATATGTCTGTCATTTGCTCTTTTCAGCACTTTATTAGCATTGAATAATGACTTTCATCTGTTAATTTTCCAAGTGTCTGGGATAGTCGATTGCTCACTGAAAAGGTTTGTATTTGTTCATGCGTTTAGGATAGTTGGTTGTGCAGCCAACCAACCACAGTTCAGATGAGCTTTGGCCAAATCTGATGTGTATGGCCAGCTGTAGGGTATGTTCACATGGTTGAATTCTGAGCTGAATTTGTCCTAGATTCAAAATCTGCTCCAAATTCTGCCTGAATCTGCCTCCCAGTCATTTCAATAGCAAGCAGACACATTTTTTTTTCCTGAATTTTTCAGCTAGCAGGAAAAATAAAGCATACTACTCGACCCTCATTGAAGTGAATGGGAGGCAGAAAATTTCTGCCTGTTTGATGCAGAATTTGATCAAGCAGAAAAATTCAGCTTTAAATTTCTGAAGCTGAATTTTTCAGCAAGGGAAAATTCCTCTGTGCGAACATACCCTAAAAGTGGATCTGTTACTAAGTACAAAATGCTAAATATCATACATCATTTGATTGTCGCTGTTCCCCTGATCAGTTTGGAGTTTTGTTTTTTTTTTTTAAATCTGTCCGCCCATTTAAAAGATATGGCCTCTTGAAGATTATATGTAAACTAGCTCTGATTCTCCATGTGGGCAGGTACCTTTTGTACTTCTCTGAGAAAAATGAAAAGGTTGCCACCCACATGGAGAATCAGAGCTAGGTTACATATAACCTTCCAGGGGCCATATCTTTTTAAAAAGGTGGTATTTAGTGCTTGGTGAAAGGCCTGCTTTAAACCAGCAGCCACTGCAGTGTGTAAATCTTCCTTTTTTTTTTTTTTTTTTTTTTTTTTATACAAACATTAACCCCTTCCCACTGGAGGAATTTAGGAATTTTTTTATTTTCGTTTTTGACTCCGCCCCTCCCTCTCCAAACCCCATAACTTTTTTATATTTCTGCTCTCAGAGCCATATAAGGTCTTAATGTTTGCAGCACAAATTTTTCTTCATGATGCTACCATTAACCCCTGCCCATCTGAGGAATTTTTCAATTTTCGTTTTTAACTCTCCCCCTTCCAAACCCCAAAACTTTTTTATATTTCCGCTCTCAGAGCCATATGAGGTCTTAATGTTTTCAGTACAAATTGTTCTTCATGTTGCTACCATTTATTATCATGTACAATGTACTGGGAAGCTGGAAAATAATTCAGAATGGGGTGGATTTGAAGAAAAAGTGCATTTGTGCGACTTTCTTACAGCCTTCGTTTTTACAGCGTTCACTGTACAGCCAAAATGACATGTCACCTGTATTCTATGTTTCAGTATGATTCTGGGGATACCAAATTTATATGGTTTTATTTATATTTTAACCCCTTAACAAAAATCCAAAACTGTGCAAAAAAAATTTTTTTTCTAAAAGTCGCCATATTTTGACACCTGTAACTTTCTTTATACTTCCGTGTACAGGGATGCATAGGGCGTTTTTTTTTTTTTTTGCTGGACCAGGTGTACTTTTTAGTTATACCATTTTGGGAATTGCTATTTCTTTGATTGCTTTTTATTCAAATTTTTATCAGAGGCAAAACAGTGAAAAAATGGCGGTTTGGAACTTTTGATTTTTTTTTTCCCGCTACGGCGTTTACCGTACAGGAAAAATATTTTTATAGATTTGTAGCGTTTTCAGACAAAGGGATACCTAATGTTTATGTGTTTCACAGTATTTAAGTACTTTTATACTGGTGGTGGGTAACAGAAGGATACTGTCCGTGGTGAGCTCCATGCAGAAGAAGAAGTCCCATCCCATGCATGAGACTGTGATAGCGCTGGGTAGTACTGTCAGTGACCGACTGCTCCACCCTAGGTGTGAGAAGGAGCGCTATCGGAAGTCTTTCCTCCCCACCGCGGTTAGGCTGTACAACCAACACCGACCTAAGCGGAGATCATTACACACAGAGAACTGAAATATCTCTCTGCCTGTTATATCCCCCCCCCCCCCTCTGCCACGTCCTATCTGTCTGTCTGCTATTAATGTAATGCCTCTCACCTTGGTACATTCCTGTACATGTTGTATTTGTATCTGCTTATCTTATCTTATCTTTGCTGCTGTAACACACTGAATTTCCCCACTGTGGGACTATTAAAGGACTATTATTATTATATGTGTTCTAGGGAAAGGGGGGTGATTTGAACTTTTAATATATTTTATTTTTTTTTTTTTACTTTTTTTTTTTTTAATTAGACCCCCTAGGGGGTCTTGAACCCCAGGGGGTCTGATCACTAATGCAATGCATTACAATGCTAATGCATTGCAAAAAAGTGTCATTTCTATTGCAGGCTGCATAGAGCAGCCTGCAATAGAAAGATACAGTGCCTTGCAAAAGTATTCATACCCCTTGAACTTTTTCACATTTTGTCACCTTACAACCACAAACTTAAATGTATTTTCTTAAGATTTTAAGTGGTAGACCAACACAAAGTAGCAGATAATTGTGAAGTGGAAGGAAAATGGTACATGGTTTTCAAAATTTTAATCAAATAAAAACCTGAAAAGTGTAACGTGCAAAAGTATTCAGCCCCCCTTTATCAATACTTTCTAGAGCCACCTTTTGCTGCAATTACAGCTGCAAGTCTTTTGGGTATGTCTCTACCAGATTTGCACATCTAGAGACTGAGATTTTTGCCCGTTCTTCATTGCAAAATAGCTCAAGCTCAGCCAGATTGGATGGAGAGCGTCTGTGAACAGCAATTTTCATGTTTTGCCACAGATGCACAATGGGATTTAGGTCTGGACTTTGACTGGGCCATTCTAACACATGAATATTCTTTGATCTAAACCATTCCACTGTAGCTCTGGCTGTATGTTTAGGATCATTGTCTTGCTGGAAGGTGAATCTCCTTCCCAGTCTAAAATCTTTTGCAGCCTCCAACAGGTTTTCTTCCAGGATTGCCCTGTATTTAGCTCCATCCATCTTCCCATCAACTCTGAGCAGATTCCCTGTCCCTACTGAAGAAAAGCCTCCCCACAGCATGATGCTGCCACCACCATGTTTCACAGTGGGGATTGTGTTTTCAGAGTGATGAGCAGTATTACTTTTCTTCCACACATAGCCCTTTGCATTTAGGCCAAAAAGTTCAACTTTGGACTCATCTGACCATGTTTGCTGTGTCCCCTATATGGCTTGTGGCAAACTGCAAACGGCACTTCTTATGTCTTTCTTTCAACAATGGTTTTCTTCTTGCCACTCTTCCATAAAGGCCAGATTTGTAGAGTGCACGACTTATAGTTGTCCTGTGGACAGATTCTCCCACCTTAGCTGTGGATTTCTGCAGCTCCTCCAGAGTGACCATGGGCCTCTTGGCTGCTTCTCTGACTAGTGTTCTCCTTGCTTGATCTGTCAGTTTAGATGGACGGTCATGTCTTGGTAGGATTGCAGTTGTAGAATACTTTTTCCATTTTTGGCTGATGGATTGAACAGTACTTCTTGGGATGCTCAAATGTTTTTATAATCTAACCCTGCTTTAAACTTCTCCACAACTTTATCTCTGACCTTTCTGGTGGGTTCATTGGTCTTCATGATGCTGTTTGTTCACTAGTGTTCTCTAACAAACCACTGAGGCCTTCACAGAACAGGTGTATTTATACTGAAACTAAATTACACACAGCTGGACTCTGTTGATTAATTAAGTGACTTCTGAAGGCAATTGATTGCGCTAGATTTTATTTAGGGGTATCAAAGTACAGGGGGCTGAATACTTTTGCACGTCACGCTTTTCAGATTTTTGTTTGATTAAAATTTCGAAAATCATGTATCATTTTTGTTCCACTTCACAATTATCTGATACTTTGTGTTGGTCTATCACTTAAAATCTCAAGAAAATACATTTAAGTTTGTGGTTGTAAGGTGACAAAATGTGAAAAAGTTCAAGGGGTATGAATACTTTTGCAAGGCACTGTACTAAAGACAAGCCTGGGAGCCTTCACAAGGTTCCTTCACACTTTTAATGGTATCTGTGTATGGGACTTCCCTAGTAATAGGAAGTGAACAGCAAAATAGCTAGAAGAGAGACATCTAGTGGCAGGATCTTTAGAGAGGGTTTTCATGCAGAAAACAGTACAATTTTTTTTTTTTTTTTTTTTTAAAGTGCATTACGTTTTGGTCCAGAATCACTTGCTCTTTTAAATAAGATTAAGTTGTCTGAAAAGTTAGTGACCATTTAAGCCTTCACAGATTGCAATAGAAAGACCTTTGCAGATAACATCACTGAACCATTATTACATCCACCACTGACAAAAGTTTGCTGTCACAGCTTATCTATGCTCCCTCCCTCCACACAACATGTCTAGAAACTCCCTCAATAAATCAGCTCCAGCCTACTGCTGCTGTAAGGAATATCACTAAACTGTGTGAACAGAGCTAAGGAGCTCATGAAAATACTTATTTTCCACCATAATTTGCAAATAAATTCTTAAAAAATCAGACAATGTGATTTTCTGGATTTGTTTTCTCATTTTGTCTCTCATAGTTGAGGTCTACCTATGATGTCAATTACAGGCCTCTCTCATCTTTTTAAGTGGGAGAACTTGCACAATTGGTGGCTGACTAAATACTTTTTTTCCCCACTGTATATCCCCCAAAGTGCAATGTCTCTCTTGAGATGCTCTTGTGACCTGAGATGGACCAAGGAGTCCTAAGAGCAGTCAGTAATCATAGTCACTGCTCACCCCCCAGGCCCCTTGTAGTGTAATGTGTAGACTCAGTGCATTATACTGTGTGACTAAGGGGTGCAATACTGTGTGTGATCTGTAGGGGGACATTATACTGTGTGGGACCCAGGGCACTATGCTGTATGGGATTGGGATGGGGGGGCATTCTACTTTGCAAGGCCTGGCAGGGACAGAATACTGCGTGGGACCTTGGAGGCAACATTATACTGTGTGAGACACCGGGGGGCACTATGCTGTGTGCATACCTCCCAACCGTCCTGGATTCTGGGTCCTGTCCCGGTCGTTGGGAGGTATATCCCAGCTTCAACTCATCTGTGGGACGCAGATGAGTTGAATACAATGATGAAGCAGGAGCCGTCTGCGGACAGCTCCCGCTTCACCACTCTGCTTCCTGCGTGCTCTGGTCCTGGGAGCTGTAGACGTGATGTGGTGATGTCACTCACATCGCGCCTGCAGCTCCCTGAAGCCTCCGGGAGCAGAGACCTGTGATAGAACAGCAGGGGAGCGAGGAGAGGTAAGTATCAGTGTTTTTATGTTAAACTTTGGGGGCAAATGGAGGGGGAACATTAACCTGGGAGCAGATGAATGGGGGATATTAAACTGGGGACATTTGGAGGGTTAACATTAAACCGGTGTCAGATGAAGGGGGGAACATTAAACTGGTGGCAGATGAAGGGGGCACATTAAACTGGTGGTAGCTGGAGGGGGGGACTTTAAATAGTGGGGGGGTCACTGGACAGGGACATTAAACTGGGGCAACTGTAGGATGACATTAAACTGTGGGAGTAGCTGGATCGGGACATGTCCACCTTTAGTTGCCCCCAGTTTAATGTCACCCTCCAGCTACCCCTACGGTTTAATGTCCACCTCCAGCTGCCCCAGTTTAAATGTTCCCCTCTAGTTGCCCCCAGTTTAACCACTTCAGTACCTGGCCAATTTGTGGTCCAGGACCAGACACATTTTCGGGTTTTTTTGTATGTGCGGTTTTGAGGGCTGTAACATTTTTATCATATGCGTTATTCAACTAATTTCTGCGTCTTTTTTCGGTGATACATAAGGCTTTATTTTTATGTTGTTTTTATTTTTGCATGTGTTTTAATTTTATTTATATCTGGGAAAATATAAACAAAAGAGGAGGGGAAAACGTGTCCATTTTTCACTTTTCATTTTTTTTTTACTTTAATAACACAAAGTGCTACTAAAAAACTTTATAAAATAGTTTTTCCTCTCCGTTACGGTAATTTTTATTTTGTATGGTGTCGTCGGCTACTTCATACTGTGGGGGCAATTGGAGGGGAACATTATAATGTGGGGGCATATAAGGTTAGGAACATAATACTTTAGAAGGAGCAAAATACTGTGTGGGGGTACAAAGAAAAATAGATGAGTGGGCGGAGTCAACAAAGAAGTGGGTGGAGCAAAATTTGCTGTGGCACGTTTTGTCCGTTGAAGGTTGGGCGGTATGTCTGTGGTATCTGGGGGGCATTATACAGTGTGGGACAGGGACAGGTCGCATATTACTCAATGCAATACAGTCTCTATGGAGAGTCCTATGTCCCTAGCTACTATAGATTTAGATATAGTTACAGCAGCTGTTACTAGGAACCTAGTGACTGGCAGTGCTATGGGACTATTGAGGCTATAAGATCAAGTAAACAAACTATATTCCTTCCTCGGGAGCCATGTCATTATTTCTATGGGTTATTTCAATTATAAATCCCCTCAATAAGTAAAAATCTATCAAACACCACAGCAGCTCGCTGACGTCACGAGTGCTTCCGATCACGTGATATGTGTCATCTTGCTACTCTGCTGCTAAGCAATCGCCGTACTTACGCGGGAATTGTGAAGCTGCAGCTGTATAGACATGGCGGTCAAGTACGCGGCCAACTTTTCGCTGACCAACCTACAGCGCAAACTTGACTGTGGAGTAGTGTACGTCTGCTGCAACTGCCGGGTGCCTATAGGAGACAATAACGACTGGAGCGGCAATCATGTGGGCGACAATGTGGTACTGCTGAAAGGTGCACATCAGTAATTGTGTGTGTGTGTGTGTGTGTGTGTGTGTATATATATACACTGCGGGTAACAGCTGCAACACTATTACTAGACTGACGCATTTCCAGACCCCTGATAAAATGGTTTCTTACTGTAAGGACTGCTATAACATTACCTAGAGAGCAGTTACATTAAAGGGTTACTGTCGTGCTGCTACTCCATGATTTCTGTGTACTTTTCCTCTGTAAGGTGGGGGTGTTAGTGTGAATAATAAGGTCCTTGGATTCTAGCTACAAACCATGTTTTCACACCAACCCCTATCCACTTGATCAGAGAGAAGTATCTGTGCATTGCAGGACCGTTTTCTGGGCCCCACATAAATCATGATAATGGGGGTCCCTGATTCTACTGTGTAGATGGAATGGCAGTACACAAGTGTGAACAGGTCCAACTGCAAGGACCGTCCTCTATCATGAAGTGTCTGTGTGATTGGAGAACATGCTCAGCCACCACTGTATATACTGTGGGAATGACAGAGGCAGCTGAGTACAGACGTCCATATGTCCCATAAAATACCTACTCATTCTCACAGAGGACTCAAGAACCCCATTTCTCATCATCGGTGAGGGCCCCACTGGTAGGTCCCCACTGATCAGACACTTATCACCTATTCTTCAGTGTTTATAAGAAAACTTCTTAGAGGGAGTCTACGGGAAACAAAATGGATTTTTAAATAATTTGCATGCTGTTGGTGGCATAGTGAACGTACCTTTCTTCTGCCAATATGTAATCTTTCTGTTGAGAAAACCAACTTTTAGTGTGTAAGTAAATGAACTGCTTGGTGCTCCTGGGTGCTGGCTGCACCTTCTACAGAATGTGTTTTCTCCTGTGATCATCTCCCAGCATTATTATGTCACATAAAAACACCAATGACTTGTCTGCATCAGGGCTGTGGAGTTAGAGTCAGGACTAATTTTGGGTTGCGTCAGAAAAACTTTTACTGATCGTTGTATATTTTATTAGGTGCATAGTTTGTTACAGATTTACTTTTATAGGAATTCTATCAGTAACTTTTTAATGAATTAGAGGACTGTTAATGACTGTCAGCCATGTATGAAGGAGTCTGAGTTGCCTGTCGAGAAATAGTTGATGGTTTGGACTACTGACTCCACAGCTCTGGTGACTACGCTGTTAGAATTATTGTAAAATCAGATGATGACTTAAAGGGAATCTGTCAGGTCAATCTGCGACACTAAACCACCCACAGGTCCTTATAGATCTGGGGTTTAGTGTCCCAAATCGCCCTGTTGTAATGCAATCCACAGGCGCATTAAAAATAAAAAACATTTATACTTACCTAGAGAAGGGTCCGATCAGCGCTGTTTGGCGAGAACAGTCCGGCTTATTCATGAGCTTCTTTGTTGGCAATCAGTGGCCATTGTGTCATCTGGGCATGCCTACCTTCCTACCCAGCAGTGTGGGAATGGTGCTGCATCACTAGAGAGCGAGGATCACTCAGAGTTGTCAAGGAGACTCAAAACAGCGTCTCTACGCTTTGGAATGGAATACTAAGAGGCTCACCGAGGGACAAGCTTTCTCCTTAAATCAGTGGAGAATCAACTGGGATGCTGCTACTGGATACCAGCATGCTACAAGCCTCTACGCTGTTAGAAATATTTGTGAATCATAAATGAATCATCCTCTACACTATACTTACCTTCTCAATGTGTCCCCTGATGAATCAATTGAGGAAACTGACAGCTAGGGATAATTTCTTAGGAAGTTTTGTTTCATCCTCTTCCCTATCTGGGAGTTGGTTTGGAGCTGGTCCAAACTATGACCTATGACTGACGTGCCATTTGTGTATTAAATTAATCTTTTAATCATTTATAAAAATTATATTTGAGTTTTCTTTGATGGATCTTCCCATAATATGAAAATACAAAAAAGCTTGATTATTTTGGTGTATGCATTCTGAATTACTTCAATGGTTCACTTTTGTCTGCTTTGTAGTAACCCAAACCTACTGGCCTAGCCACCATTTTTTCATGCCCTTGTTTACCTGTCTCTTTACAGTTGTTTCACAATCTGTCAAAAGTGGAAAACTGATGACATCCAGTGATCCATATGATGCTGGAAGGTATGTCTCTCTGCTTTAACTTATGTTTTACTTTTTTCAGTCCATGTGGTAGGTAGGGTATTTTGGACATCCCTGAACATGTGTAATCCTCACCTCTCCGTGGTGTAATCCATGATCTCCATTACATCATTAAACTGAATGGGAGCTAAACTGTTCCTCTCCCAAACATCATGTGATGTCATTTTAGTGCCAGGCAGGAGCAGGAAAGGGGTGTGATTCTGAGCTCTGACAGTGTTCACCTCTGAATCATGCAGCCTTTCTTTCTCGAGTTAGACATTGCCCACCTGACAGAGAGCCCAAGTAACACATCAGGCACCAAAACTAACATTACTGATTGATTGGGAATGATGGGGGCTAGAGAAAAAATTCCAAATGTGCTGGAATATATATATGTAATTAGATAGATAGATAGATAGATAGATAGATAGATAATTGAGAACGGATAGGAAGACCTGGAAAAGGAACTGAACTTGTCTGGGGAAATGAAGGATCATTTTCCCTTTTTAGAATACATACAAAATGGGGACGATTCAGAAGTGGATGTATTGGTGGCTAGCGTGGGGAATAAAGGCTATCCTTATTTTCCAACTCGACCCAATTGGGCCATAAAACAGAGAACTTATTCAAAAAATCTTTGGGAACCTCTACTTTGTTAAAATCAAACATCGCTTTTACCTGTGTAGCTTGGTCTCTCTTCTATTAGATAATCCAGCTTGAATCACATCTTTCTGAAAGTACATCTAGAGTGGGATAGCGTGGCCTAGCCAGATAGATAATGTGTTTCTTCAAAGCAGCTACTAGATTGTCTCCTAGGGTCACTAACCTAGTCTACTCCTGGGACCTTACCATTGTACCTAATGGTTTCTTTAAAACTCCAGTTGAACCTATTGCGTGATTAATCTAAGGAAACTGTCTTGGAATACCATGCAGTCATCATCAGAAAGAAAAGTCAGTGACATCCAGGCTTTGTCAGAGAATCTTTCCTTTGAATTCTGGAAGACTGGATCATACTTACATGGTCACCAATTTTTCAGACAACTTAGTCTCATTTCATAAAACATGTGATTCTGGACCATAATGTAAAGTACTTTAATTAAAGGGGCTGTCCAGGCAAAAATGGACAACCCTTTTAACTTTTAAATCAGCCAGGGGCATTGAAAAAAACAAAAGCATACTCACCTATCCCCGATGCTCTGGTGTCCTTCCGACGTGTCCTGGTCCTTCTGCTCCGGCGGCTTCTTCTGGGTCTCTTCCGGAGTTCCGCTGATTGACCTCAGTGGTCACATGACCGCTGAGGCCAATCAGCAGAACTCCAGAAGAGACGCGGGAGGACACCGGAGCATCAGGGGACAGGTGAATATGTTTTGTTTTTTTTTTTCAATGCCCCTGGCTGATTTAAAAGTATTTAAGGGTTGTCCATTTTTGCATGGAGAACCCCTTTAAAAATGTTGCTGCTTTTTGCCTGAAAAACCTCCCTAAAGTTCCTAGCTAAATTATACTTGACTGCTTTGTTACCAAGTGTAACACCCCTTTGGGCCGACCTCTGTAGGCAGGGTGTGTTGTAGTTCTCACCTCACTATGGCGCAGTGCCTCCACCCGAATCTTGCTAGGAGCTCTATAGGAATTCAGGAGGGTCTTCCTCTTCTGCTAGGGGTCAACTCGAGAAACCCCCACTAAAGCTCAGTACACACTCACAAATGTTGAGGGTAAAACTACTTAACTGGTTTATTAAGGGAAGGGTAAACAAGGGCAAACTTAATAAAATGTGAACAGAGAAATGTTTCAGTAATTCACATGACAGTGCACAGGTACATCCTATAGTATTAACCATCTAGTGGTAGGAATGAACTATGTGCCAGGCCTGGCGGGTATAATAAATTATAGGGAATAGCACAGGGTTAAGATAGTGACCCACAGATGATAGTCATCACACACATGCAATCATACTGCAGGTACCGGCTTGCACTCCTAAATGACGTCACACAATGCAGAATTACTAATGGCTGCAGCAATAAACAGAATAGTCCATCCGTTGGGGCCCAGTTGCCGCGGACGGTGGCACGCATTCAGGAAACGTTGGTGCACTATAGACACAGCAGGTCCTTTCTACCACAGTTCTCATAAACCTAACCGCAGTACAGCAAAGTCTACTCACTAACTCTTGCAGGGAATCTGGTGCCAGCCTGGAGTCTCACAGGGTGCTGTAGCTTTCAGGTGACAGGATACTAATGGAGTATGAGGCAGGAGTCTTCTTGGATGCAGCCCTGGGTACCTTTTGGGAGTCTTGTCACTCTGGACAGGTGGTGCTGCTGCTGCAGGGATGCTGCTTCTTCCCTCAGAGTGAGCTGGTGGGCTGGCAGGAATGTCTCTATGTCCTGGGTTACCCAGTGCCAAGCTATGTGCTCCCTGGCAGTTGCTGGAAGAAGCCCCTTCTGCAGCCCATGTGGCTGCCTGTCTTCTCTCTTCTGCAGACCTTTCCCATAATTCCCTGCTCAGCCAATCAGTCCCTTTCTCTGATTCTCCTCCCCCTGGAGTAAGGGGTGTAGGGAAATGTAATCCACTGTCCCTCAGCATAAAGTGGCTGATGTCTACTGTAGTGGGTCCTGGATTGGCATTAACTGCAGCATCTGCTGTATGCAAAGTGCTCCTTGCAGGGGTTACACAAGCAAGTACATCCCTAGAAGCAAAAAGGAAAGACAGTGAGGTGAGAGTGATTTCTCTTGTCACACATTGAATGCAGATGGGATCGCTGATTCTTCTTATAGCCTTATGCATATCTGAAAAGACTTAAGATTCTGCATATCTCACAGCTTACAATGTAAGGCCCCTCGCAGATGACCGTGGGCTAGGTCAGTGTGCTATCTGGGTTTTTCACTCACAGTCCGGGCCGCTAAATTCAGGACAGGTCCTATTCCTGTCTGGTTTTGCGGCAGTGCTACCGTGGCTCCTATTCATTGCATGATGTCATACGTGTACCAGCCGTGCCGTTCAATCATGGCCAACATACGGTGCTGTGCCTAAGAAAAAAAGTCTTCTATGTACTTGTATTTATTTCTAACTGCTTGTGTGATCACAGTTGGGATATTGACGGTAAGCAGCTTTCCTGACTCTGCTCATTGATTACTCTTTTCCTGTGTCATGCCTGCATGGTAGATGCTAGAATGGAGTGGGTACCTGCATATATATGCTCTATATTTGCAGTTCAGTGTTCTTGGATACCTTATATAATAGTCACTTGGGATTTTCGCAACTATTTGTTTGCTCTTGTACAGTTACTCCTGGCAGAATTGCATGTAAACAAACCAAACTAGTTGTAATGGAGAGGGGCAGACTGAGCACATTGGCAGCAGAAAAACTGATAGGACACCATGTATGAAGGCCTATACTGTCATAGAACAGATTGGTCAGCAAGACCCTACACATTTCATGAAAACTAGGGTACCCTTCAAAGAGGACCTTTCACCACCTGCACTAATTCAAGTTTTTAGGATCTGTTAATAGGCACCGCTCCACTGATTCCAGCGCAGTTGAAATTTTCTTTTTAGTTTCCACCATTCCTGAGCCACAAGCGCAGTTAGTTTTGATGCCTGATGTGCTATTTAGACTCTATAATGTCAGAAGGGCAGTGTCTGGCAGGGGGTGTGATTCAGAGCTCCAATCAGAGGCAGCCAGTGTCAGAGCTCAGAATCGCACCCCATGCCTGCTTCTGCCTGACACCGCCCTCCTGACAGTACAGAGCCTAAATAGCTCATCAGGCATCAAACAGCATTGATTGCTCGGGCATGGTGGGCGCTAGAGGAAAAATTACAATTGTGCCTGAATCCGCGGAGCAGCAGCTATTAATTGATATAAAAGACCTGGACTTGTTGGAGGTGCTGAAAGACCCTTTTTAAGCTAAACCTATCCTTCCTCCCCAAAAGTGAGAAAACAGACTTTCATAGATCTCAAGACTTAATCTTATCCCTCTTTCTGCCAAAATCCTGCTAACTCAAAAGGATGGGAATTTCTCTAGGTGTCTGTAGAGCAGTTTTACAGTACGTGGATTTTACTAAATCCAGGAGAAAAAGGTCTCCAAAGATACAACTTCCAACTGGGTAAAGTGCACAATATCAGAAACCTATTTTTCTCAGAGTTTAACTCCTTCCTTGAATGTCAAAGCTTACTCTACTTGAGCTGTAGCAGTTTCCTGGGCTGGACGGGCTAGTGCTAGATTTGCAGATCTGCCACTTGGTCGTTCTCTTATACCTTTGTCAGGCATTCCAGGCTTGATCTCTCTTCTAGGGACCTTTCCTTTGGTAGAAAAGATTTACAAGCTGTATTCCCACCCTAAGATGGTTATTTAGCAGTTCTGCCATGGAGAATGACTGGAGAAAAGAGAATTAGTTGATACCGGTAATTTGGTTTCTAGAAATCCTCCATGACAGGACCTATAACTCACCCCAGACTTTGTGCATTGTTGCCTTTTGCTGATTCATAAACATTGCTGGGGAAGGAGGTGTTCTTTTAACTGTTTCCTGTCCCTATACGACAAGGGGTCAACCTCCAGGTGGTGCTGTCATAGAGGATTCCTAGAAACCAAATTACCAGTTAGAACACATTTTCTTTTCCTATATTGTATTAGAGAATTTTGAGCGAGTAAAAGGTGGTCCTCTGTTCAGGATCCTCATTTCTTGGCAAGAGGGGAGAGCAATAACAAAGTGCCTCTTGTTGTGATAGACCGGTATTGTGCAATACAAAAGACATTCATTGATTTCAATGTAAACTGTGCAATACTTATTTTTTTCCCTGTGTCTGCACTGCAGGAAAACTGAACACCTTATTCACATATTACATGTGATTACTGGGATTTTCATTATGTCAGGGCGCTGTTTTTTGAACTGTCACAAGGTCTCCAAATGATGGCATTATTGAGTCTTTTTCTTTTTCTTTATAGTCAGTATCGGCCTCTGTCCTGCACCAACTGCAACAATGTCCTTGGCAGGTTTTACCTATCTACACCAGCACATCTGGAATACAAACTTAATCTGTACAATATTGACAACACTGCTATTCAAGAGTAAGTTATGGGTAGCGTTGTATTGTTATGGCACAGCCACATGGTATTGTCTCTGCAATGTAGTTGTGATTTCCTGACTTGGAAACAGACAATGTGACATCACATTCACAAGTTTTTTTCCCTATAAATTGACCTAGACTGCTCTCATATGGTCAATATTTTGCATGAGTGATTGTAAGCCAAAAGCAGGAGTTGGTTGAAAACACAGAACAAGTGCAGATCTTTCTATTCTACATTCTCTGTAGTCTGCTCACTGTGTGAAAGCAGTCTAAGGCCCCATGCACATGGAGGAATCCAGATCTGTATATTGGCTGGATATCCCAAGCCAAACTCAGTCCAGAGACCTGGACTCGCTGTGCCATAGTGATCGAAGGTGCAATAAGTCCTTGCCTCCCCTTGGCTGTACTGTATATAGTGTAGGACCGTATAGCTCCAGTCCCTATAGATCACTATGATGCAGTTTTTCTGGACCAGGAATCCGGCCAATGTACTGACCAGATTTTCTGGCCCAGATTTCCCCGTTTGCATGCTGCCTAATGCCTGCAAACACATCATTGAGGCTATACACATGTGGTGGTTTAAAAAAAAAAAAAACCTGGAAAACAGACAAAACTGTCCATTTTTAACATTCATCAAAGTCTGAGGGATCCGTCAAAAATGGCCAGTAATAGGCCGTTACAGAGCATCAAAAAAAATGGGCATGTGAATAGTTCAAATGTGCTTTAAAAACAGCTGTCACACTTCTGTTTTTGATTTTCGTGTGAATAAGCCATTACTTCACTACAGCAACTGCAACACAGACGTATTACCTGTCCTTGAATTTTTGTTGCAGACAAAGTCAAATATATAGTTATATGGTCTTTATTCTAGATACACATTTGGGGAGAATCTTCAGCAAATAATCGATGCGTCTGAAGCACCAATCACCCTCGAGTTATGTCAGTATTATGAGGAAGAATTTAAAAAGGTAATAAGGAAACTAGAATTGATACCAATTTAATTTTAAAGATTCAGGCAGCTTTATATGGCTTCATTCACATCATGTTTTTCACATCAGTTTGGCAGATCTGTAAAATGGATGCAAATAGACGGTCATTTGTTTACACAGATATATGTGTTTGTTTGTTTTTTATAAAGGCAAAAAAATGTAGTATACCATGGTGGCTCAGTGGTTTGCAACCAAGGACAGTGTCTTCAATGAGTTTGTATGTTCTCCCCATGTTTCTGTGGGTTTCTTTTGGGTACTCTGGTCTATTCCCTCACTCCAAAGACAATACTGATAGGAATCACAATCTAAATTCCCTATGTGGGACAGTGATTGACAATGTCTGTAATGCACTGTGGAATAAGTTGGTGCTATAAAAGTGAGTGAAATAAATAATTTTGTGTCTGTCAGAAAAAGACAAACTGATCTTTTTTGTTTTTTTTTTCTTCCGTCTATCGCCATGTAAACGGATGGCCATGTGTTTGCATCTATTAAATGGATCTGATCAACTTATGTAATAAAAAAAAAAAGTGTTGTGAATAGACCTTATGTTGTAACCTGGGAATGCCTGTACCTTGGGAATTTCATTCTTAAGAATAGGTCATCAATAGTTTAGTCCTGGAAAATACCAGCTCCCACATTGATGGTGTGCCTCAAGTTTAGGCACTCTCTGCATTTCTGGAACCCTGCACCCATCACCAGAACTGGAATCATGGCTGCAGATATATCGTTCACTCCATTCACTTATATAGGAGTTCTGAAAACAGCCAAGTGCCCGGAATAGGGCTTTTTGAGGACCTACATTCTTTAAATTAGTTGCAGTAGTGTGAACTGCATCTATCAAGACATTTGTAGAATATCTTATTGATATGCCATTAACACCGAAGGTGATAATACTTTATAGGATTCTTAACTGGTAGTAAGTAGTATTTATTTAGCTGCGTAGCTGAAGATCAGTAAATGTTGTTTCTTTTGAAATCTTTTCAGTATGGTTGTTCCCTATATAGACATAGTATGTGCCTTTAAACTTGTATTTAGTCTGGAGCTGCTGTGTACTCAGTTTGTGTCTTGTATTGCTTATATACTAATAAATAAATAAAATATATAGCTTACTACAAACTTTCTTTTTTCTTTTATTAAAAAAAAGGGGTTTCCGGTGATTAAAATTTATTTCCAGGTGGTTGAGAATGATTTAGTAATAATCATATCTATCTCACTTATCAGGAAATACCACTTTACCAGTTACATAATCTCACAAATTTACCTGGTTAGTAAATGTGATTCTAATTTTTTTTTTCTGTTTTTTCTTAATCTAGCAAAAGGTACTTTTAGAAATGTTATTGAAGAGACTTTCAAAGCTGGAAGGTGAAATTTTGCCTCCTGAACAAGATTCCTGAGAAAACAAGATGACTGCTTGAACTTTATGGAACCCATACATTTCAATGGCAGGACATTGGCATTCTTCAGCTTTGGTAAAGATGAGTAAGGGTGGATTTACACAACACAAAATACATTGATTGGCACTTATCTGCGTCAGCCCTTTACACAGACCAATGCACACTACATGGGGGAGGAATCATCACAATCGAGCATCTTTACATCTTTTCAGTATAAATGAGCGGATTTGTTCATCAGCTGATAACTGCAACCTATCAGGAACAAGTGTCCCTATGAACCCTTGTTCCCAATAAATGACCCATTTAAAAGTAAGTCCACACATGCCATAATGGCAGTGGGTTAGCCGCTGCAATATACAGTAGCAGCATTGTGGATGAGATTTTAACTAATCTCATTCACTTGCTGTGACTAAAATCTGCCTCATGTAAATTTTTGCCTCTTGTTTCACTCACAACTCTCAACATTTGCAATAGGAAAGATGAGGACTCACAGAAAAACATGTAGATTTTGGGTGGTTTACAGAGCAATACATGGGAAATTCTGCATCTTGTTTTATATGGTCCTAGCTTTTAGGGGCTTACACCAAATATGGGCTTGTGTGTACATTCTCAATTTTGCAGGTTGTTATATTCTTTATAAGAAAAGTTCTCTATGTACAGTGTTTATAGGTTTGTATTTGCCTCACAAAGGAACTGTATGTAAAATCATCAGAGTGACCATTCTGTACTTTTTGTAAATATTTTGTTAAATTTCATTAAACATGGTTAAAGTTTAAAATATGTCTACACTATGCAGGATGCACTGGAAGTTCACCAAAGTGAAAATATAAAACTACTAGAATTATGCCTCTCAGGCTCCCTGGATTTATGGCACAGTTGTTGAAGACCATCTTGAGTGCATGGACAGTGGAAACCTTGATATCTTCTGTTAGTCTTCTCTTGGTGGTCTTGTGTAGAGTGTTACTTTACACAGAACATTAACCATGACCTGGTAGTGTTATGGTGGCAACATGAAGAATAAAAGAGGCATGCAAAATAAATTGCCACTGTAAATGCTATGTATATTTGTCCCTACTGTTTGTGTCCTAAGGTTGGGTGTTGTGAAGAATTCAAAAGAGGAAACATAGGCTTTCCGACCCAGAAGCCAATTCAGTTTGCTGGGAAGCTAAGGATCTTATGGAGATTCACAGATGTGAGATATTAAGCCTGTCCATGAGCTGCAGTAACAGGGAAAATAGTTCTCCAGTGTCAGTATAGATAAATTATAGGGAGTCTGTAAATAAACCTAATCATAAGTACCTTGTGAGGGGATTGTACAATTTCCAAATGACTGTGTTATTCGGCTTTGAGCCATTTTTATGTAAATGGACATGTTGTTCAAATGATGAGAAAAGTGCTTGAGGCATGTCTCTGTTTGCCTGGGCTTTGGTCTCAGCACTAGAATCCTGGGAAAAGCACTCCCCCCCCCCCCATTTGAATATGAGGAAAACAGCAATTTACATGAAAATGGGGCTCCAAAGCTGAATAACAAGCATATTTGGAAACTGTAGAATCACCTCTACAAGGTGCTGTGATTAAGCAGCAAATTTGTCATAAACCTAAATACTCCCTTTAAAAACCTAACTTTTATTGATGCATGATTAAAAATCAGGGTTTGCATCCATATAAAAGAACCACCTGATAATGTTTCAGACTTGGTTCTTATTCATAGCCAGAATATGATGGATATATACCTAATTCACTCAGATGCGTCAAACAGCTGTACAGTTTGAAGGTGACTGTCATGCTATCGTTTTGTAACAAATATTTCACATTCACACTCTTCCCCCAAAAGGATAACCATTATCCCAATTTCAATCTACCTTTTCTGTAAAACTGCATGATAGTGCTGTATAAAATGTTGCAGAATGAAAACATACAGATATACAAGATGAAATGGCAGATTTTAGCATGCACATGATGTCTGTAAGACTCCATGATGTTCCCAACTATTCAAGTGAATCATTTCTTTCTACAAAATTTATAATCATAAGTGTTAAGAGTATTACTCACTGTTGTCCTTGGAGGGGGCAAGGAAGACTGTGGCTATAGCTGCTGCAACTTGGAGGCAACACTAAGCCAAAGTATCAGCTCCTCCTCTGTTCTATACATATTCTGTGGACAGTGAGCAAATCCGCTTTAAATTAGATATCTCTAGAAGGCAGACCTCCCTGCTTTTCTTGGGATCCTTTATTTTAGTTTATTTTCATTATTTTTTTCCTTTAGGTGGGAAACAGGGATACATATACTGTTGTCTTGGCAAGGATCAAATGGTGGTGTTTCTCTCCAAGAAGTAGAGTGGAATAGAGCAGACCTGCCCCTTTGTTGCTCACCAGCCATAGGGCCACCCTGCTGTTCCCCCTGCCCATCTGCCAGCGTACTCTTATAACTGCATGACAGTCCCTGATGCGGAGATCCCACTTGTTCCTTGGGAAGCTAACAGGTATAAGGATAGGTGAGAAACCTTTTATCTTTCGAAGGGCCCTGAATGTTTTTTTTTCCCTTTCCCCTCTTTCACCTGTGCTGCCCCAGAGTGTCCCTTTTTGACACTTCAGGTCCCTCACACTCTTAGCTGGAGCCACGATCTTCCAAAGGGCATATTTTAGCCCTCTGCTGCAACACCTCTTGGGTTCCCTGGCTGCACTGCCGCTGCACCCCTCTGGGCAAACCCCTCTGCTCTAGAACTCAGCTTTTTCAACCTACTAGGCCAAACTTGTACTGGAACTTTCACTGCTTTCTTCCTCCAGCCTATCGAATGCTTCGGGTCCCACCACTTTCTTAATCCCTTCTTCATTTGCCTTCCCATTAGCTCTGCTGCACCACAAACTCGGTAGGGTTTTTCACTTCAGTCAAGAGATTCTGTGGCATCTGCCACTGGTTGGACAATTCTGTAAAGTTCTGTCCTCTCCATACTCCCTTTCCCTGGTCTTTGAAGTAAGAGGTTCTGCAGCAGCTTCAGCAGGACATTCTCACTAGTTCCTTGTGAGATGAACAGGCTTAGTTGGCCCTTCAGATTTCCTTTATGGGCCATACTTTTGACGAGGGCTCGCTCGTAGTACACTAGCCCAGCCCTAATGGTCTCCTTCTGCCATACTCTATGGCGTAAGACCTGGAGAGCAGGTTCGGCCTCCATCAACAAATTGGGTGCCCTTCCCTTTGTCGGCCTTTGACTCTTAAGTGCTGAGCTGGATACTTTTATTGGTCAATAAAAAGTAAAATCTGGCACTCAGAGGTAAATATGAATCACTTAACAGTTTTATTACAAATTACAACATTTCAGTCTCTCACAGACCTTATTCAAGTTGTCTAGCAAAAATACAATGATACAAATATCATGTAAATGAAAGGGTATATGTAGATTATATATGTTGGTAAAGGTAGAGGAAATCATCACAAAACAATATAGCGAAAAGTTTCAGTATATGTGAAAATATAAGGTATATACAGTGCCTTGCAAAAGTATTCATACCCCTTGAAGTTTTTCACATTTTGGCACCTTACCACCACAAACTTAGGGTGGGTTCACACTTGTGGCGGACTCTGCATGTCCGACTTTGTTTCCGACGAAAAAAACTGGTTTCGCGGCGCAGAGGGTGTAAGCGCACACCCGCATATTGCTTTAAAAACCCATTCAAGTGAATGGATTTTTTAAGCAAAGCGTCGCAAACCTTTCCCTATCCAGTTTTTCGACATATAGGTTGGCTTCACGGCGGACGGAATGCCGCCGCAAGTGTGAACCCACCCAAAAATGTATTTTATTGAGATTTTAAGTGATAGACCAACACAAAGTAGCAGATAATTGTGAAGTGGAACGAAAATGATACATGGTTTTCAAAATAGTAATCAAATAAAAATCTGAAAAGTGGGACATGCAAAAGTATTCAGACACCTATATCAATACTTTGTAGAGCCACCTTTCACTGCAATTCCAGTTGCAAGTCTTTTGGGGTATGTCTCTTCCAGCTTTGAGATTTTTTGCCCATTCTCCTTTGCAAGATAGCTCAAGCTCAATTTAGGTCTGGACTTTGGGCCATTCCATCATATGAAAATTCTTTGATCTAAACCATTCCACTGTAGCTCTGGCTGTATGTTTAGGATCATTGTCCTGCTGGAAGGTGAATCTCCTTCCTAGTCTCGTCTTTTGCAGGTTTTCTCCCAGGATTGCCCTGTATTTAGCTCTATCCATCTTCCCATCAACTCTGACCAACTTCCCTGTCCCTGCTGAAGAAAAGCATCCTCACAACATGATGCTGCCACCACCATGTTTCACAGTGGGGATGGTGTGTTCAGGGTGATGAGCAGTGTTACTTTTCCGCAACACATAGTGCTTTGCATTTAGGCCAATAAGTTCAACTTTGGTCTCATCTGACCAGAGCACCTTCTTCCACATGTTTGCTGTGTCTCCTATATGGCTTGTGGCAAGCTTTCTTGCCACTTTTCAATAAAGGCCATCTCCTCCAGAGTAACCATGGGCCTCTTGGCTGCTTCTCTGACCAGCACTCTCCTTGCTTGATCTGTCAGTTTAGGTGGACGGCCATGTTTTGATAGGTTTGCAGTTGTAGAATACTTTTTCCATTTTTGGATGATGGATTGAACAGTGCTCCTTGGGATGCTCAAAGCTTGGGATATGTTTTTGTAACCTAACCCTGCTTTGACCACTTTCATACCAGATACTTTACGCCACTTCCAGTCCAGACTCATTTTCAGGTTTTTTTGTATGTGCAGTTTTGAGGGCTGTGACATTTTTATCATTTGCGTTATTCAACTAATTTCTGCGTCTCTTTTTGGTGACACATAGGGCTTTATTTTTATGTTTTTATTTTTGCATGTGTTTTCATTTTTTTTTTTTTATATTCAGGAAAATATAAACAAAAGAGGAGGGAAAACGTGTCTTTTTCACTTTATTTTTTTTTTTTATTTAATAACACAAAGTGCTACTAAAAAAAAACTTTATAAAATAGTTTTTACTCTCCGTTACGGTAATTTTTATTTTTTATGGTGTAGTCGGGGGTGGGGCTATAACCTTTAATAAGGGCATTTTATTGGCTTATTTTTTTTTTTTTTTTTTTTTGTGGGGGAGGCTGATTTCCCCTGTAACTGGGGCTAGTACATTTAGCCCCAGATGCAGGAGGAATACAGCCTCCTGTGCATAACTATAGGACTTATAGAGCTGATCATACAGACCGCTGGGTCAGAGGGGAGCCGGGAGATGGCGGCGCCCATAGCTGGGTAAACAGCGCTCATTGAGCGCTGTATCCACAGCAATTGGGAAGGCAGGGAAGGTAATAAACCTTCCCTGTCTTCTCTCTCTCCGGGAGTGCTGCACAATTTTGTGCAGCTACTGAGTTCTGCTTGGATGTATCGGGACGTCCTTGCAGAACTAGACAACCACCTTCCGGACGTATATACCACATGGGCAGTCCGGAAGTGGTTAAATTTCTCCACAACTTTAACTCTGACCTGTCTGGTGAGTTCCTTGGTCTTCATGATGCTGTTTGTTCACTAGTGTTCTCTAACAAACCACTGAGGCCTTCACAGAACAGGTGTATTTATACTGAAACTAAATTACACACAGCTGGACTCTTAACTAATTAAGTGACTTCTGAAGACAATTGATTGCACTGGATTTTATTTAGGGGCATCAGAGTTCAGGGGGCTGAATACTTTTGCACGTCACTATTTTCAGATTTTTATTTGATTAAAATTTTGAAAACCATGTATCATTATGTGCTACTTTGTGTTGGTCTATCACTTAAAATCTCAATAAAATGCATTTAAGTTCGTGCTTGTAAGGTGACAAAATGTGAAAAAGTTCAAGGGGTATGAAAACCTTATCAAGCCACTGTATGAGCCTAAAGAAAAGCCTGTTATACAGTCATATGAAAAAGTTTGGGCACCCCTATTAATCTTAATCATTTTTAGTTCTAAATATTTGGGTGTTTGCAACAGCCATTTCAATTTGATATATCTAATAACTGATGGACACAGTAATATTTCAGGATTGAAATGAGGTTTATTGTACTAACAGAAAATGTGCAATATGCATTAAACCAAAATTTGACCGGTGCAAAAATTTGGGTACCCTTATCATTTTATTGATTTGAATACTCCTAACTACTTTTTACTGACTTAGTGAAGCACAAAATTGGTTTTGTAACCTCACAGCTTTGAACTTCATAGCCAGGTGTATCCAATCATGAGAAAAGATATTTAAGGTGGCCAATTGCAAGTTGTTCTCCTATTTGAATCTCCTCTGAAGAGTGGCATCATGGGCTCCTCAAAACAACTCTCAAATGATCTGAAAACAAAGATTGTTCAACATAGTTGTTCAGGGGAAGGATACAAAAAGTTGTCTCAGAGATTTAAACTGTCAGTTTCCACTGTGAGGAACATAGTAAGAAAATGGAAGACCACAGGGACAGTTCTTGTTAAGCCCAGAAGTGGCAGGCCAAGAAAAATATCAGCAAGGCAGAGAAGAAGAATGGTGAGAACAGTCAAGGACAATCCACAGACCACCTCCAAAGAGCTGCAGCATCATCTTGCTGCAGATGGTGTCACTGTGCATCGGTCAACAATACAGCACACTTTGCACAAGGAGAAGCTGTATGGGAGAGTGATGCGAAAGAAGCCGTTTCTGAAAGCACGCCACAAACAGAGTCGCCTGAGGTATGCAAAAGCACATTTGGACAAGCCAGCTTCATTTTGGAAGAAGGTCCTGTGGACTGATGAAACAAAGATTGAGTTGTTTGGTCATACAAAAAGGCGTTATGCATGGCGTCAAAAAAACACAGCATTCCAAGAAAAACACTTGCTACCCACTGTAAAATTTGGTGGAGGTTTCATCATGCTTTGGGGCTGTGTGGCCAATGCCGGCACCGGGAATCTTGTTAAAGTTGATGGTCGCATGGATTCAACTCAGTATCAGCAGATTCTTGAGAATAATGTACAAGAATCAGTGACAAATTTGAAGTTACGCCGGGGATGGATATTTCAGCAAGACAATGATCCAAAACACAGCTCCAAATCTACTCAGGCATTCATGCAGAGGAACAATTACAATGTTCTGGAATGGCCATCCCAGTCCCCAGACCTGAATATCATTGAACATCTGTGGGATAATTTGAAGCGGGCTGTCCATGCTCGGCGACCATCAAACTTAACTGAACTGGAATTGTTTTGTAAAGAGGAATGGTCAAAAATACCTTCATCCAGGATCCAGGAACTGATTAAAAGCTACAGGAAGCGACTAGAGGCTGTTATTTTTGCAAAAGGAGGATCTACTAAATATTAATGTCACTTTTCTGTTGAGGTGCCCATACTTTTGCACCGGTCAAATTTTGGTTTAATGCATATTGCACATTTTCTGTTAGTACAATAAACCTCATTTCAATCCTGAAATATTACTGTGTCCATCAGTTATTAGATATATCAAATTGAAATGGCTGTTGCAAACACCCAAATATTTAGAACTAAAAATTATTAAGATTAATAGGGGTGCCCAAACTTTTTCATATGACTGTATGACCATAATGTAGATATGACCCAAATGGGAAAAACTAAAACAAAGCTACAGGTTGCAAACTTGAGGAACTGTGGTCATTAATATGACATGCATATGTATCACCTCATGGAGGCTATAAGCAATGGTGTATATGGAAAAGGAATCCATATGTAGAGTCAATTCCAAACTGCTTTTGTACTGTACATGCGTGGGATTTGGTATTGGCTCTCTGTGACGTCAGAGCAGTTGCAAGATCAGCTTCCACTGACCAGGGAGACGTACTAGAAACCTGGAAGGCGTGTTTGACGATGACGCGGCTGTGCTCAGCAACTGCAGTCAAGGCCCCCTTTGGTCCATGGACTTCATTTGAATAGAGAATAAAACTGCTTTTTAGATGCATCCTTCGGGTTCAGAAACACTACAAAGGTATGGTTTTAATTGTATTTGCATCCTCTAAAGCACTAATGGCAGTGGTGTAAAGTGGCTGGGGAAGGTGATGGACTCACTTTAAATAGGCATGGTAAGTAACTTTCAGCAAAACCATTAAGAAACAGATATTTTTACCGGATTGCCAGGGAGTGTAAAGCAGCAGATGCTGCTAGAGAGGAAGATCCAGCCACCTGGGACTACATAACAGAGCCCATGCTGCCTAGAATATAACTTCCACTTTGTAACCAGGAAGTGATGGCATACCTTCTGCAGATGTCTTCCAAAGCCAGGACGTGATGGATGTTAATGTAAAATGGAGATATCTAGTGGCCAAAATGAAAAGTGCAGTATAGAAGCAAACTAATGGAAATATGAGTCCCACAGAAGAGAGTACAAGGCAATCCGATGGAGGAATAGAGAACAAATGGTTGTTAGGCTACACTTGGCACTCCCCCATTTGACATGGACTTGTTAGAGTTTGATCATTTGTTTTTGAACTAGATGCCTCTCCACCATATATTAGACCCTACTACACAAATGTAATAGCAGCATTCTTTCATTAGTGGGAGGAGGAGTTGAATATTTTTTTCAACCCACATGGCATACTAAAAATTTGCACTCTGACCCATGGACGATCAGTAGGATTGTAAACCAATGAGCAAAATTCCAAAATTCTAACCAGTTGGTAATATTATCTGATATTATTATTGTTTATTTATATAGCACCATTAATTCTATGGTGCTTAACATTTGAGGGTTAACATATGGTGCACGAGATATACAAAACAGATAATACTAACAGTGACCAACTGGAACAGTGGGATAGAGGCCCCTGCCCGCAAGGGCTTACAATCTATGAGAATGCATGTACCTGGGGAGTAAGGGCCTACAATCTATGTTCAATGCATGTAGCTGGGGGGTCCAATACAGTCATGGCCAAAAGTTTTGAGAATGACACAAATATTATATTTTCACATGATCTGCTGCCCTGTTTTTATGTGTGTTTGTCAGATGTTTTTATCACATACAGAAATATAATTGCATTCATATTATGATTAACAGAAGCTTATATTGACAGTTAGAATGAGTTAATGCAGCAAGTCAATATTTGCAGTGTTGACCCTTCTTCTTCAGGACCTCTGCAATTCTCCTTGGCATGCTCTCAATCAACTTCTGGACCAAATCCTGACTGATAGCAGTCCATTCTTGCAGAATCAATGCTTTAATTTTGTCTGAATTTGTTGGTTTTTGTTTGTCCACCCGTCTCTTGATGATTGACCACAAGTTCTCAATGGGATTAAGATCTGGGGAGTTTCCAGGCCATGGACCCAAAATCTCTATGTTTTGTTCCCTGAGCCATTTGGTTATCACCTTTGCTTTATGGCAAGGTGCTCCATCATGCTGGAAAAGGCATTGTTGAGCGCCAAACTGCTCTTGGACGGTTGGGAGAAGTTGCTCTTGGAGGACATTCTGGTACCATTCTTTATTCATGGCTGTGTTTTTAGGCAAGACTGTGAGAGAGCCGATTCCCTTGGCTGAGAAGCAACCCCACACATGAATGGTTTCAGGATGCTTTACAGTTGGCATGAGACAAGACTGGTGGTAGCGCTCACCTCTTCTTCTCCGAATAAAGAAGAGATGTTCCAAACAATCAAAAAGGGGATTCATCAGAGAAAATGACTTTACCCCAGTCCTCAGCAGTCCACTCCCTGTACCTTTTGCAGAATATCAGTCTGTCCCTGATGTTTTTTCTGGAGAGAAGTGGCTTCTTTGCTGCCCTCCTTGAGACCAGGCCTTGCTCCAAGAGTCTCCGCCTCACAGTGTGTGCAGATGCACTCACACCTGCCTGCTGCCATTCCTCAGCAAGCTCTGCACTGCTGGTAGCCCGATCCCGCAGCTGAAACACTTTTAAGAGACGGTCCTGCCGCTTGCTGGTCTTTCTTGGGCGCCCTGGAGCCTTTTTGGCACCAATGGAACCTCTCTCCTTGAAGTTCTTGATGATGCGATAGATTGTTGACTGAGGTGCAATCTTTCTAGCTGCAATACTCTTCCCAGTTAGGCCATTTTTGTGCAGTGCAATGATGACTGCACGTGTTTCTTTAGAAATAACCATGGTTAACAGAAGAGAAACAATGATGGCAAGCACCAGCCTCCTTTTAAAGTGTCCAGTGGTGTCATTCTTACTTAATCATGACAGATTGATCTCCAGCCCTGTCCTCATCAACACCCACACCTGTGTTAATGGAGCAATCACTGAAACGATGTTAGGTGGTCCTTTTAAGGCAGGGCTGCAATGATGTTGAAATGTGTTTTGGGGGATAAAGTTCATTTTCTAGGCAAATATTGACTTTGCAAGTAATTGCTGTTAAGCTGATCACTCTTTATAACATTCTGGAGTATATGCAAATTGCCATTAGAAAAACTGAAGCAGTAGACTTTGTAAAAATTAATATTTGTATCATTCTCAAAACTTGGCCATGACTGTACATGTTGGGAGCTGCTGAGGGAATGGGGGCACTATGGTTCACGTGTGGTAGAGCAGTCGGTAATTCAAAAATTCTGTGAGAGTATACTGGGTATATTCAGACAGAACTGTGCCTCATAACCCACAAGTCATGCGCTTTTCTCTAATCCCTGGGTCCATACCTAAACTTAAAGGAAATTTAGCAGCAGGAAAATCAGTATAAAACTAATAACTGTACCTTGTAGGGTGGCTTCTACACTTTCCAAAGATGCCTTTCTTATTCTGCATTGCAGCTCCATTTTCCTGAAAATCAGTGGTTTATTCTTATGCAAATTAGCTGAAAAGGGCTTTAGGGACATGTCCTCTCCTGCTGGGGCTTCACTCTCTGCTCTAGATAATAGCCCCTAACTACTACCAAGCTTGTGTGACATCTTTTACTATCTCATACTTTCTCTGCAGTTAGGGAAGGTTATCTAGAGCAGAGTGAAGTCCCAGCAGGAGAAGAAATGCCCCTAAATCCATTTTGAGCCAATTTGCATAAGAATAATATCCTGATTTTCATGAAAATGGAGCTGCAATGCAGAATAAGAGAGACATTTGTAATGACCCACTGAATAAAAATGTATTTTTGCCATACAGTAAACAGCAAAATATAAAAATGCAATAAGCAGTGGCAGAATTGGTGTAATTTTTTTGTATTTCCCCTAAAAAAAATAGCTATGAAAGCTAATGAATAAATGAAATCTATCCCAAAATGGTTCCATTGGGATAACATACCTCCCCACTGTCCCAAGCTTCAGGTGCTGTTCTGGCTTCCAACCTGCATTCTCAGGACTCTATGTTGAAGTAGGGAGCCATCAGCTGACTCTGCTGACGGCAGGTTGGTCACAGACACAATGTAAAGTCACTGATGTAAAGCTCAGGAAGAATGGAGTGTCTCCTGTGAGTCTAGCATCTACTGTCATAGGTCCGGAATTACTGCCAAGCATCCTCCAGGTGCTGCAGCGTGGAGAAAGGACAAGTGGCCAGTACTCAGTTCTCCGATTATTTATTTATTTTTATTTCGAAAAATACATCTTTATCAACATCGAAAAACAGACAAACATATCAGTGTCCGCCCACTCCTATCAAAGCGATGCACATTGCCGGCTGCCAGACTCACAGGCTGTAGACCGGCGGTCACGTGCAGTCATGACGTCACGGACTGTGGCAGTTCGGCGCTCGATCTGAGTTTGGCGCGCTGCTCGGCCGCTCGTGAAGCGGTGTGCGCGTCCAGAGTCTCCAAAGAAATGGCAGACTCGGGCACTGAAATAAGTAATGACACAGGAGGCCCCGTCTTGTTCTTGTGCAATAGCTGTAGATTACCGCTGGCTGACTCCGGAGACTGTATGCAGCGGGCGGAAGGCGATAACATCATTCTGCTGAAAGGTGGGGGGAGAGGGTGAGGAGTTGCCAGTGACCACTCGCCCAGTTACCTGCCCCCCAGATCTACTTTTCTAGCTCCTCTGTACCCAGTCCCACCTAAAGCCACTGTTTATATGTGCCAACTTTCCCCTCTTCTCATACATGGCAAAAATCATGGTATAGTGTATATATAGTAAAGTAGTGGAGTGAACACTGCAAAGAATTTTAACCTGGAATAATGAGGGTTTTTTGTTGCAAACGACAACGTGTTTGCAAAACTGCTGTAGTTTTGTTCTCTATAAAAATTGCAACAAAAACAACATAAATAGAAATACACCTGCAGGATAATAATGAACATATGACTTGTTTCCTCTGTTTTACAGCTGTTACAGAAAATGTGGAAATTGATGAAAACAAAGCCGTTTCTTCATATGAGCTGGACGCTTTCAGGTAGATATTTCATATTGTGCTGATCATGTGTCATGTTTGCTTATGGCACTATAAGTTTTTTGAAAGACCAGATCGGTTCAATAAGGTATTTCCCCTTGATAGACGATGGCTAACCTATTAGAAACCGCCCAATAGACTTTCTGCGTTGGTCACTAACAGGCTTTAGTCCAATAAATAGGACTTTTGATGTGATATGTACTGGAATGAAGTGGACGCCCAGCTGTGTACTCATAGCCGCATACCGGCTCTTAATGGCCAGGACTGGAAAACCTCTGATCCTTGGATTTTAATCCTTTATATGTCATGGTAAATAGTGAAGGTACTCCTCTTATCATTGTATCTCTGCGATTGTGTGGCGTATTGAAGACCCCCTGCCATGACTAATAGACATCTTGTCAGCTTTATACTGACAGCATAATACATTGCACTAAATAAGCAGTACTGTGCATTATTACCAGTTCATGTCCCATAGGGGTGCAAAAAAAAATAGTTTTATTAAAAAATAGCCCAAGGAAGGTGATTAACTCTGTTAAATCATTTTACCTGGGCCTCTGCTCATTATGAAGTATAATAATAGCTTGTGAGTGATGAACCCTAAAAATTTTGGGTTTGGCCGAACCCAGAATTTTTGGAGAATTCGTAGGAGCCACCATGCTACATTATACTGTTTGGAGTAGCCACTATAGGATACTATATTGTGTGGAGGGGCCACTATGTGACATTAGTCTTAAAGGGGTTTTCCAGGTATTTGACAATCTCTGGAAGGGCCAGGGCAGGTGTAACGTTAAAAAACTCGCCTGTCTCTGGTGCACTGATGTCCACCGCATAAAAAGTGTGGTCAACCAGGAGGGGAACATTATACTGTAGGCACACCAGGAGAGGGACTTTATACTGTGGGGGCAACTGGAGGGGCACATTATAATATAATGTTTAAGGGGCCACTGGGGTGTGATGCCACTGCAGGGGCATTATACTGCATGAGAGCTGCAAAGGGACATTATGCTATGTGAGGATGACTGAGGGGGCATTGTAATATGTGTGGGTCATGTATGTCTGAAGGGGTTGTAATAGGGGGCCCAGTTATGAAACATTAGCACTGGGCCAACCAATGTGTTAAGGCAGCCCTGTGTGTAAGGCAAATTTTATATAGCTAAACAAATAAATGTTATATGTAATTATTCTGGTTGTTTTGTTTACTTTTCTTTTCCAAATTATTGCTTGATTTTTAAAACTGGCTAGTTTAACACTTTCCCATTGGCTGCATTTTTCTTTCACAGCACTGTGCAAGTTCTGTACTGTAAAGGCTGTTCCTCAACTATTGGAGCATTATATATAGCGACACCAGGACACCTGGACTACAAGCGGGATTTGTTTAACTTAAATACAAGTGCTGTTATTTGGTAAGAGAAGGGCATACTATTATAACCAGTGCATCGGGTCCCCAACTATTTTGGCACTGATACATCTGAATGGAAGGCACGTGATTCATCTTATCATTTGCATACTGAAACTGTGATATCCTGGCAATGGAGGCATTGATTCACAAGGGTAAAACACAGTTTCATTCAGATGACCCTAGCCTATCTGCAGGGCTCTGTTGTTCTGGTGACCACTCCCTTTAAGGTGAAGAAATTTTAAATGGGCAATGTTGTTTCCGCAAACTTTGCACAAATGAACTATAAGAAACTTTGTAATATATATTTTATGTCTTACCAGAGAGAAATGCCTCTTTTTGCTCTTATCAGGCTGTTTTCCTGCTCCCCCTCCCTCTGCCAAAATACCTCTCATTCTGAAAATTGCTGCTTGTCACTATTTGTCTTGAGACAAACTGCTGTCACTCAGACAACTCCTCTTTATAGAAGTCTATGGAGAGTGGAGGGGGAGGAGTGAGTAGGTAGTGCATTAAATAAGAAAAGACAGGCTTAGGCTAATGTTGGAATGGAGTACAAATGATCTTTCCAATCAAAGCATGTATATATGAGAGAGACAAATTCAAGCATGCAGAGGGGAAATATGCTACAAACTGCAGAATGACATATAATGTCTAAAATTAGTGTTACTCATGGACACACAAGGCAGCTTTTCCTGAAAAGTCAAATGAACAAGAACGCTTTAAGTCCACAAGCCCTGCCATCATATGTCAAATAGCACCTTTTATGATACCCTCAGAAATCCACAACTGATGTTCAATTTGGAGTTATGGTTGCGGGTGAGAAATTTGCTCTTATAGATTAGGTCAGGTGTGCTGTATCCACCACAATCCCTGGATGGGGTGGGATTTGACCGCGAGTACCCATCATCACCTCAATTGATTTTGAGAATACAAAGCTGGCAACTATTGTGGGAGTCACCAAATGTATGTAGATTATACTAGGTTGAATTATCTTAAACTACTACAAGTGAAAAGTTATTTTATAGCCAATTGTATAGCTAATATTAAAATACTAATGTCTAATGCATGTAATATGCATTAGGGTGTAAGGCTGCGGCTACTAGCATGCTGCCATTCTTATGTATATTTTAATTGTTTTCATTAACGAGTTTGTTCAAGATTTTATGGACTGGTGTAGCTTAAATTTTTTATAAACCAATAGATTTCATTTTAAACCCTTTTTTTTTTTTTTTTCATTCATGGAAATTAGAAGTTTCAAGGGTAGTTGTTGTTTTGAGAAACTATTCACATGTCAGAAGTTTTCATTAATCAAGGTCCAAGTGCTGAGATCACCATTGATCCCTAAAATAAAAATTTAGAATTGCTCCCCCCTTTGTTTTTGATCAGTTCTGTTTCTCCCCTCAGAGATGTGTGGATCTAAGAGTGTCATCCCAACCAATCAAAACTTCTGACATGTTATAAGCTTTTATTTTAGTTTAACAGAAGTTGTTACCAAAATGACAATGGTTTTCCTTCTTTCAGCTATTGCTTCGATAATCCAAACAAACAAAGAACAAAAATGGTTCAGAAATCAGTGAACCTGCCAAATATTACCTATATGGAGGCACAACTGAAAAAGGTACGAGAGGAAACTTCATCTTTTATAATGTAGCATAGCTAGAAATGCTCTAGTTAAATGTGAGATTGAAGTAACAATAAATGATTGACATATGTTCCAGACTTTTAGGGGTTATTTTAGAGCATCTTCTGTCTGCATTCACAGAACACTTTCACAGGTAGGATTATCCATCATTTGATTGTGTGATTATAAAACAAGGAGATTGTTTTAAAGGGATATTATGACAACAAAAATTTAATTCTCATTGTTAGAAAGGTATTTGCTGTCCAGTCTCTAAATAATATGGGTACAGAAAGAATATAATCCACTCAGATGTTATACACGTGGTAAAGGAGGTACAATATAATAACATTCATCAAAGAATAATCAATTTCAGTCAAAATCATATATCTAAACAAAAAGTGGGGACTAGAAAGCCCAGACACTGCTGTAATGCATTAAATAATCAAATATGTCTAAATGCCAAAAAAAGGAAGAAAAAAAAATCCCCCATTTATAAAGCACAATTTATCCACTGATACTATGAAAATGCAGGAAAAAGGCAAACAGTCACCACTATAATAAATAACCAAAATTACATAGAATTCTATTCCTTTGATATGGCCCTTTCCTTTTTGGGGTGTCCAGTCTCTAAGTTTAAAGGACAAAAAAGTGCGTCTCAAGTCCTGTTTATCTCAGTCCTAGATGTTGCACTGAGTTATGTTTAAATGGGTTGTCCTGGATATTTTATTACTAGGCCAGGGAAGGTAAAACCTAAAAAAAAAAAAAAAAAAACTGTACTAGCCTATACCCCGCTCTCTAGGGCTTCTTCTGGCGGAAGTCCTCAGCAGTCACAGGAAAGGATCCGAAAACATCACTGGTGACTTATTTGAGTGACATCCCAGGTCCCTTCCTGTGACCGCTGAGTTCACTGATTGGCCTCAGCGATCACATGCAGCAAGGACTTCCTCTGGAACAAGCCCCTGGGTGCCACTGGACCGGAAAGCAGCAGGAGACACCAGGGCTCCGAGGACAGGTGAGTATCGTTTTTTTTTTGTTTTTTTTAAAGAAAAGTTTCACCTTCCCCATTCTCCTGAACCAGTACTAAAGTATCCTGGACAACCCCTTTAAATGCATACAGAAATTAAAGGTAGAAAGAATGGTAAAGTTATTGGGTAGACAGATTCAGCCTTTCGTTTTATAAAAAAGCTCACTGACTAGGCCCACACATGGTGACATCCTTTAACACAATATCTTGGAGAGCCTCACTCCCAGAGGAAACCATTTGGGCCCACATCACTGCCTTTCACAAACCATGGAAAGATCAATTTTCATGTTCCAACTACAGACTTCTTTCAATTCCTAGGCAACATGCACATGACTATGTGCATGTGTCCCGTTCATGGTAAGACAGCACATGGATGATATGTGTTCCACCCATGCCTTCATGGGCCCATTGACTTTATCTAGTGATCCCAGGTTACACAACAGACAGATATAGGGACCTGTCCTTTGTTTTACCCAGGGCTCACTGCTGCATGCACAGGCCCACGATAATACACAGGTGTCTTTATGGGAACCTACAGCCGAATGGGTCAGTGTGTTAGCTGTAAAAAAAAAAAGACGGCTAACACACTGAGAAAGCATACTGTCTTGCGCATAGAGCACAGATCAGGCTGGATTTGTGCCAGGGTGAGAGGCTTGAGGCAATACAACAAAATCTATCTACCTGGGCCTGTGAATATGATTAAGTGCCTTTAATGATGTGGAAAAGGTTTTTGACAAACTCAATTGGGTCTTTATGCAGGGAACCCTTCAGCAATTTGGGTTTGTGAGATAACATGTTCTCCTGGATCCTGTCCGTTTTAGTTGGTACATTCTGCCAGAATTTGGGTGAATGGCATGTTATCAGCTGACTTACATGTTTAAAAACCGAATATGCCAGGGCTGTCCCCTGTCACTGGTTATCTTTGTTGTAATGCTTAAACCCTTACTTTATCACGCTTGCTCTAACCCTGGCATTTCTGTTATAAATGCACGATGGGTTTAATACAAAAATGTAGTCTATGTTGACAATCTCCAATTTTTTTTTTGTAGCCAACCCTTCAAACTCCCTCCTAGAGCGTTCCAGATTAATTACATGCTCATGCCTGGGATTGATTCCTAGTAACGGCGTCCCAAGCATGCTCTTAAACAAAACTAACCTGCCTTCCCTAGCTAACCATAGTTTGCTAAAGTTAATGACATTAGGCACATGGACCATCACCTTCTCTCCAAGACTCATATCTCACTTTTCTTTTTTTCCCTTTTTGACCTGTTTTATCTTCTTTCGTTCTTGGGCCTTTCTTTTTTTGGCAAGACTTTTTCTAGTGTACAAAAAGCTTGGAACGGACAGGATGTGGGCAGCTCTCTGGGCCTCCAAATGCCATTGTTTTAATACTTTGTCACCTTTCACCCTATACAAGAACTTTAGGGTATGTTTCTACAACCTTGCAATGTACCTGTCATCAAGCTGTGAGGATGTACGGGACTGTCCCAGCCTCAAGTCTCTGCTCCATTATAAATAAATAAATAAATAAATAAAAAAAAAGCATTCTTTTAGGCATTTATAAGGTAGGGCTGGGTGATTATGATCCAAATCAATATCAATATTTATATTGACTACTATTAATGAACAATTATTTTAGGACACTTTTTACATGCCATGCCCTCTATTTTTCTGTCACACCATGCCACTGTATTTTTGTTGTTCAGGTATTAGTAATCCTGATTGGATAGCATACAGTGGGTGACATATCCTTTGGTGAATGGCAGCGGGAGACAGGATAGCATGAGTGCAGAATAATTGAAATAATCAAATGTGAGCAAGTTCACATCAATTAATTGGGCTGACTTTCGTTTCGATTAAATGCCCTATTATAAGGCCGTGTTATCATAGGAGTAAAGGGAACTCTGCTATGCACAGCATATCATCTATAGCTTTTTGGCTGCCGAGGCCACTTGGCATTGGATGGTACGTTATCATTTAGGCATTTGATGTTTTGTTTTTTTCTAAGTAGTTTGGTTTACATGGAGAGAGAAAATGTAAAAATTGTCAGTTACACTCTAAGCAACTTTAATTTGCTTGCGTTGTATTGGCAGTAAATTGCATTTGTTTTGTGTTCTCTAATTCTTTGATACATATATTGGTCAGGCCAACTCACTGACTTGTCTGCACATTCACTTAATAAGGCCTCATGCACACGATCAAGTGTGCAGGCTGAGGGAGGACTGATGTTTTAACAGAATGACACTCGGATGACGTCCAAGTGCCTTATCTCCATTGATTTCAATGGGTAGTTCCGTTCCAATCTGATTTCAGGGAGCAGGATCGGTTCTGCTCTATAAATAATGGAGAATTTGATCTCCCCTCGCAAAATCCTCAGGCTAGGTTCACATCCTGCTAGGAGGACTTTTTCCCTCTGCCGGTTTCAGTATAACTTTGGAGGACCCCATTATAGTTATCCACTTAGGGTTAACTATAGGTAACCGCTTTTTAACCGGACAGGCTCTCCGTCTTTCATGTCCCCCATGCGGACCAGAACGATGGAGAGCTGAACACTAGTGTGAACCTAGCATCAGGCTGCATGCGCTGTCATGTGCATGAGTCCTGAGGGAAAGTCTGTATGGACAGATGGTGCCTGGCTCTCAGAATCTAGCAAAGCATGGAGACGTCTAACTTTTTTTTTTTTTGTTTCTTATTCCACTTTTAGTGCAGAACAGTGTTTGGCTTTTGTGAAAGAGCGGTAACCGAAATGGAAAAGAAGCTATTTCAATCTTCTAAGACCCCTTAGGAATTTTGTTTTTTAGTCCGGTATTGGTGAGACATGTCAAGAAAACAATTTGAATATCCAAACATTGTTTTTCCTTTGGATTTATACAGGTCTTATAAGTATTGGGGTTTTTTTTCCCCTCAATAAAATGATAAATAGGGCAGATGCAAATTATTTTTGCTCAAAGGGATGATAAAGTCTGAGCTAGTGTCTATTATCCCTGCTCAATCTGTCATAGGTTTGTATTGAAAGTTGCACAGGAAGCAAACTCCCCTTCTAGTTCTCAAAAATAATGTGACGGGTAGTAGGACTTCCTTTCTGCCTTGGACTTAAAGTATAATGTGTATTGGCAAAAAATAACAATTTTGGAGAATTCAAGTTTCCCTATTCTTCATCTTCATAAAAAGGGGTACAATACCATACACCTTAGCCATCAACTGAAGGAGTAAACGACTGACGTTTATCTTTTACCTCTGATGCCCTGATGTACATGCATGTTCAGTTTGCTGAAAAGTGCATTCGTTTTCAATGGAGAGAGGGGAATAAGCCACTGTCAGACTCCTCTGTTTGATACTTCTCTCTTGAGAACAATAAATTGGGATACCCCCATACACATTAACTTTAGATAATCTGCTGATTCAACTTCTGTTCATCTAATGTGTATGGGGAAACTTGAGCTAGTTTGTGCAATTTTAATAACATCTTAACCCTACTGATCACATGTTGAAATGGCATGCATGAGTTCTCTTGATAAATTTTAGACTCCATGCACTTGACAGAGTGTGCATTCGAGTTGCGGACGATTTTGCAGTTGGATGACACTCGGAGTAACATCAGAGTGCATTCAATTATGCACTTACCTCTATGGGGGCTTCTGATCTGTTCTTTTCCGGACCCTTGGACGGCACACTCTGACATGTTCGTGAAGCCTTGGTCTATCTTCTCGGTTATAAGTACTAGAGCTGTGAATGTCGCCAGGTTATAATGCACAATGTTTTGGTTTTTTTTGTCAAATGTGAAATACATGTTTAAAATATTATCTGAAAATTCTTTTATATAATTTGAGAACACAGGCTACTACTTCTATATTAAATAAACATTGCTGTTACAATGTGAAAGTTATCTTGTGTAATAGACAACATAACCTGCTTCCTCTCTGATGAAATACTGCCTTTAAACCAAGTAATGGTTGTGCATTCCTGGTGTGTGTATATGTATTTATATATAATGTGTGCATGTCTAAAACTGTGGCTTGCGTTGGACAAATAAAGAAAATTAAACTATTTGGCTTTCTCTCCTTCCCCCACACCCCCTTTAGCATTTTTTGTTTCTGAAAAAAAAACAAAAAAAAAACAAAACACATTTGTTAGTGAGAAGTTATTTATTTTATACATGAGGTCCTTTGAATGAAATAGATCATAAGGAATAGTTCATTATTTTTCTTGCTGTGGAATACTGCAGAGAGCATACATCTAACCTACTATACAAATTCACTAGTAGTACAGTTAATGTCCGTTGTGGTCATCAGTCATGGGATACCTGGTTGATTCTGCTGAGAGAAGAGAAAGACACTTCCTGTATGCAACTGCAATACAGGTGTATTTCAGTGTATACTATTGAACCACGGATCAGAAAATCGCTGGTTCAAGTCCCCTAGTGGGACATCAAAAATAAAGTGTAATATAAAATGAGTTATGTAAATAGAAAACTAAAAACAGTACATATTTGGTATTGCCGCGTCCGTAAAATTCCAGTCAAACTACAACCCTGAAGGAATTTATCCAGGGGTGCAGTGAACCTTTTTAACCTCTGAGTGTTGCATTAATCTATTTTTAAGACATGCTGCACATGTATTTCTAGAAACTGAATTAATGCAACATGCAAAGGTTAAAAATGCTCGCTATGCCACTTAATAAATCTCTTGAGGGGTGTAGTGTCCAAAATGGGGTCACTTGTCTGCTGATTCCCCTTTACTGCCAATTCAGGAGCTTTGCAAATGTGGAATGATGTCCAAAAACCAAACTGTGCTCTAAAATTCAAATAGCGCTCCTTTCCTTCTGTGCCCAAACAGCAGTTTATACCCACATATGGGGTATTAAGTATGTTATCCTGGGTACAACAGTATCATACATGTGGACAGAAACTGCTGTTTGGGCACATAGCAGGGTGCAAATGTGATGGAGTGCTATAAGGGTTTTGGAGCACAGATTTAGATTGTTGGTTGTTGGATACCATGTCATGTTTGCAGAGACCATAAAATGGCACTTTCAAAATAGGGTCACTTAGGGAATTCAACTTTACTGGCAACTCTGGGGCTAGGCAAAAACAATATGGCATTCAGAAACCAGACCCTCTAAATCTATACTCCAAAAGCTAAAAAGCGTAGCTCCTTCCCTTCTGAGCCCTCTGTGTGCCCAAACCGCAGTTTACACCCACATGCAACTTTTTTTTTTTTTTTTTTTTGTACCCGGGATAACCCACTTAAAAGTTTTAGGAGTGTATGTCTCTGGCACAAAGTGGCCACAACATATTGGGCACTGAAATTGTATATTTCTTTAAAAATTTTGATTTTTAACTTGGCACATTAATTTTTGGGAAGCACTGTTGATAAATTCTATGAGGGGTGTAGTTTCCAAAAACTACACCCATTTCCATTGTATTGGTACTCTTGGGGCTCTGCAAATGTGACATGGTGTCCAAAAACTATTCCAGCAAAATCTGCCCTCCAAAAGCCAAATGGGGCCCTTTTCATTCTGAGCCGCCCCCCTATAAACATACAAAAGTTTACAACCATATATGGGGTATTGCTATGTTCATGAGAAATTGTGTAACAAACTGTGGTTTTTCCTCCTTCTAACCACTTGTGAAAATAAAAAGTTGGGGTTAAACTGATGGTTTATTGTTAAAAAATAAATAAAATATATATATTTTGTTGCATCCCAATGCTATTAAAATCTGTGAATCAGCTATGGGGTCAAAATGCTTGCTTATACCCCTTGATATGTTCTGTGAGGGGTGTAGTTTTCAAAATGTCACTTTTGGAGGGTTTCCACTATACTGTACTTTAGGGACTCTGCAAATGATACATGACACCTGAAAACTATTCCAGCAATATCTGTTTTTCAAACGCCCAGTGGCGCTCCTACCATTTGGCGCACTGCCATGTATCCAAAAAGGAGTTTACATCCACATGTGGGGTGCCTCTGTGCTTTAGAGAAATTGCAAAACTAATTGTAATATGTATTTTCTCTTTTAACACCTTGTGAATGTGTAAATGTTAGGGTTAAATGTCTAAATTTCACCTCCATATTGTTCTAATTCCTGATAAATGGTTAAAGGGTTAACCTTCCAAAATGCTGTTTTGAATTATTTGAGGGGTGCCCTTTTGAAAATGGGGTGATTTGGGGGGGTTTCTAATATACAGGGTGGGAAAAAAGTATTTAGTCAGCCACCAATTGTGCAAGTTCTCCCACTTAAAAAGATTAGAGAGGCCTGTAATTGACATCATAGGTAGACCTCAACTATGAGAGACAAAATGAGAAAAATCCAGAATATAACAGTCTGATTTTTTTAAAAAAATTATTTGCAAATTATGGTGGAAAATAAGTATTTGGTCACCTATAAACAAGCAAGATTTCTGGCTCTCACAGACCTGTAACTTCTTCTGTCCTCCACTCATTACCTGTAGTAATGGCACCTGTTTGACATTGTTATCAGTATAAAAGACACCTGTCCACAACCTCAAACAGTCACACTCCAAACTCCACTATGGTGAAGACCAAAGAGCTGTGGAAGGACACCAGAAACAAAATTGTAGACCTGCACCAGGCTGGGAAGACTGAATCTGCAATAGGCAAGGAGCTTGGTGTGAAGAAATCAACTGTGGGAGCAATAATTGTTTGGTAACTGGTAACAAAGGATATATAACAGTATTGAGATGAACTTTTGTTATTGACCAAATACTTATTTTCCACCATAATTTGCAAATAAATTCTTTAAAAATCAGATTTTTCTGGATTTTTCTCATTTTGCCTCTCATAGTAGCCACCAATTGTGCAGACTAAATACTTTTTTTTTCCCCACTGTATAGGCTTTTAAAATCCCCTTCAGAACTGAAGTGGTCCCTAACAAATGGGTTTGGGAAATTTTCTTGTAAATTTGGAAAATCGTAGTTACAACTTGTAAGCCTTCTAACATCCTAAATAAATTGAAGGAAAATTTAAGACGATGCCAATATAAAGCAGAGATATGGTAGATAATATTTATTAAATGTTTTTTTTTTCCTGGGACTAAGAAAATGTGATTAAAGGCAGGAAATGCTTATCATATGAATTAATAAACATAACTGAGTACCTTTTTATGTGTGTTTGTACCATTTTTACCATTCCTCACATTTTCAGGCTCATGCAGATTCAGGCTTATTTCCAGGTTGCCCCTCCCAGCATTCGCCCACTACAACACCTAGTAGTTTTTCATACATAGGTAAGTATACTGCTCATGAATGTTGATATTTTTACATATACATACCGTACATATATAGTTAGTGGGGATTAGTGTCAGTTGTGGTAGGCAAAACGATAGAGACAGTGACACAGCTGGTACGGTACAAACGGCGTGTCCTGTGTTTGTTTTTTATAGTCCAAAACCAACAGAAAATAACAGCCTTTGTTGGCAATAAAGAGCACAAAACCTGCTTGGACCTTCCTATCTATACTAAGGGTCATTCTTCCAGGCACTGGGCCCACAGCAGTGATAAGTACATTTTCACTCACAGGCAGAGTACAGAGGACCAAACTCTTTGATTGAACTGCTCCAGAATCCTGTCCAACATTTAGCTCCTCAAGCCCAGTTTATGCAAATGCTGCAGTTAACCAGCACACTGGTCCTAATAACAGAGATTGACTAGGAAATGGAGCATATTTATTTACAATAAATGTATATATATAGAAATTTATACGCACAATTTATATAGTAATATATATGCATACATCTATATATTTGTGTGTATCTCTGTATATGTATTTATTTACATATATAAATATGCAAATGTATGTGTTTATATAGTAAATAAGAATATGCATGTGTATTTGTAAATACATAGTTATTGACTGTCTGTAAAGCACAATCACACAATCTGGTCCCATGATACAACACTTCCTAGTAAGGCTGTGTTCACACACTGCAATTTTTCCTAAACAAAAAACACCCGCACGTGTTTCAGAAAACCAAATACTTTGGGCTTTTTAAAAAAAAATAAATACATTTTTGAAACCCACACGTGATGCTAATGATAAAGCATGCACATGTTGCTTGTCTCCTTCAATCTCCCTACGCATCTACCATGCTGCCAGCCCATCAGTGTCCATAAAACCCTCTGACCGCTCACAGAAGAATGCCAGTCTGATGGAGACCAGATAGAAGCTAGAATTGGTAAAAATAAATTTAAAATAAAAAGTGTACTTGTCTACCTTGCTGATTCTGCTGCCTCTAATCATTGCTGTGAACCAGGTTCTGGCGATCAAGACCAGCCCCCACCTCCTCCTGGCAGTCAAAAAAGTTTAGACAAATGCTGCTTTCATCAGTGATGACATCACATTAATGGTGGGTGTTGCTAACACCTGAAGTCGTGCACAATGAACGGCACATGATCAGGACCAGTAAGGAAGTGATTGCAACAGAGGTTGTACTGGTCACTCGTTTCTTCAAAAGGGTAGGAAAATTTTATTTGGTCTCAATTAGAAAAATTAATTTCACCATATTTTTTTTGTCCGTAAAGAAATAATAAAATAACTTGGAAAACCCCCTTTAACCCTTTCCCTGCCACCCACATATTTATACGTCCTCCCAGGATGGCACTTTTGTAACATAGGACGGATCTAATACGTCCTAACTACGTATGAAGATGAGCCTGGATTCATTTTAAAGATGAGAATCCTCATAATAGCCCTTACATATCCCTAGCGATTCGCTGGTGAAAATGCTATTCGGCATTGAGATCCCACTGCATATCTCAATTCCCGACAGCAAACAGATTTAACAGTAGATTCCTCTGAATCTGTAAGGACTGAGATATGGGGCTCTAAAGTGTCCTCCACCCTCCTGCGTCAGGCAACATCTTAAGAGCTGCGGAAGGAGAAAGGAGGGGCAAGGAGCAAAGACTATGCAGAGACTATGATAAATCATCATCGTCTGTGCATAACCTGTATGTGACTCCAAGGAGAGAGGTAGCATGCCTGGAGGTAGCATCAATTAGAGAGCATACTATACTGTACTTTTGCTCTCTGTCACATAGAGGGATAATATAATACCCCTCTGAACCTAATCAGAGATGTATTCTTCTGTAACACCCCTCTGAACATAACCTGGTAGTTTATTTTAGTTTATTTATTTACTATTGTCCAGGTCGCAGCGCCAAAAGAGTTGCACCAAACACACAACACATACACAAAGTTATCAATAAAACTTACATTGACCCTGTCCGAACCTGATCTTTATAGAGTAAAATACACCGACCGCCTCTCTAGCGATATCTGTTACACGCTAAAATAATAGCAATAACAATTATCACTAGAGATGAACGTATAAATTTCTACAATTTTTATAGGGGGATAGAAAATTATATTCTTATGTAATATTCCTATTATGTTTATTATCCATATATATTCCTATTTAATTTACATGCACAAAAATGTTTGCCGCATCTTTGCGATTTATGGCGTTTCTTAAACACCTGCGCCTGTAAATATACAGTACATCTTCAAAAAACAGGCGGCACACCAAAGAGTATGTGGTAAAAAAAAGTGAAGGAGCTTTAATGCCGAAACGTCGCAGCATGAGGCATTAAAGCTCCTTCACTTTTTTTTTACCACATACTCTTTGGTGTGCCGCCTGTTTTTTGAAGTTATACTGAACAGGACAGATCCTTTTCCCATTGGTGAGCACCTTATGCTTATACTGCTGGGGTCTTGTATACATTTTGTTTTTTGTGTGTGTGTGTGTGTGTGTGTGTGTATATATACAGTACAGACCAAAAGTTTGGACACACCTTCTCATTCCAAGAGTTTTCTGTATTTTCATGACTATAAAAATTGTAGATTCACACTGAAGGCATCAAAACTATGAATTAACACATGTGGAATTATATACTTAACAAAAAAGTGTGAAACAACTGAAAATATGTCTTATATTCTAGGTTCTTCAAAGTAGCCACCTTTGGCTTTGATTACTGCTTTGCACACTCTTGGCATTCTCTTGATGAGCTTCAAGAGGTAGTCACCTGAAATGGTTTTCACTTCACAGGTGTGCCCTGTCAGGTTTAATAAGTGGGATTTCTTGCCTTATAAATGGGGTTTGGACCATCAGTTGTGTTGTTCAGAAGTCAGGTGGATACACAGCTGATAGTCCTACTGAATGGAGTGTTAGAATTTGTATTATGGCAAGAAAAAAGCAGCTAAGTAAAGAAAAACGAGTGGCAATCATTACTTTAAGAAATGAAGGTCAGTCAGTCCTTTGAAAGTGTCCCCAAGTGCAGTGGCCAAAACCATCAAGCGCTACAAAGAAACTGGCTCGCATGAGGACCGCCCCAGGAAAGGAAGACCAAGAGTCACCTCTGCTGCGGAGGATAAGTTCATCCGAGTCACCAGCCTCAGAAATCGCAGGTTAACAGCAGCTCAGATTAGAGACCAGGTCAATGCCACACAGAGTTCTAACAGCAGACACATCTCTACAACAACTGTTAAGAGGAGACTGTGTGCAGCAGGCCTTCATGGTCAAATAGCTGCTAGGAAACCACTGCTAAGGAAAGGCAACAAGCAGAAGAGACTTGTTTGGGCTAAAGAACACAAGGAATGGACATTAGACCTGTGGAAATCTGCTTTGGTCTGATGAGTCCAAATTTTAGATCTTTGGTTCCAACCACCGTGTCTTTGTGCAACGCAGAAAAGGTGAACGAATGGACTCTACATGCCTGGTTCCCACCGTGAAGCATGGAGGAGGAAGTGTGATGGTGTGGGGGTGCTTTGCTGGTGACACTGTTGGGGATTTATTCAAAATTGAAGGAATACTGATCCAGCATGGTTACCACAGAATCTTGCAGTGGCATGCTATTCCATCCGGTTTGCGTTTAGTTGGACCATCATTTATTTTTCAACAGGACAATGACCCCAAACACACCTCCAGACTGTGTAAGGGTTATTTGACCAAGAAGGAGAGTGATGGGGTGCTACGCCAGATGACCTGGCCTCCACAGTCACCAGACCTGAACCCAATCTAGATGGTTTGGGGTGAGCTGGACCGCAGAGTGAAGGCAAAAGGGCCAACAAGTGCTAAGCATCTCTGGGAACTCCTTCAAGACTGTTGGAAGACCATTTCAGGTGACTACCTCTTGAAGCTCATCAAGAGAATGCCAAGAGTGTGCAAAGCAGTAATCAAAGCAAAAGGTGGCTACTTTGAAGAACCTAGAATATAAGACATATTTTCAGTTGTTTCACACTTTTTTGTTAAGTATATAATTCCACATGTGTTAATTCATAGTTTTGATGCCTTCAGTGTGAATCTACAATTTTTATAGTCATGAAAATACAGAAAACTCTTGGAATGAGAAGGTGTGTCCAAACTTTTGGTCTGTACTGTATATATATATATATATATATATATATATATATATATATGGTATGTATGAATTCCTCACATCTTGCAGCTTTTTGGAAAGTACATTTTCTTTTTGTGCAATTTTTGCTTGTAATTTCTGCAGCAAAGTTGCATGAAGGTGGTGGTATATATGAAATATTAAGTTGTGTTTTTATATACAGTATGCTGTACAAGCTCAAAAAAGTTAGATTTTGGTGTCACAGTTTACTATATACAGTATAGATTTTTAACATATTAGTGAATAACAGCAAAATATTGCTTGTTTTCTGTATCAGTGTTTTGGAGAGTACGAGCTCTTGTTGTAGTTGATGTTTGCGGTACATATAAATTATGTCTATTTTGTGTGTGAATGTACAATTGAATATAAGTTGTAAAATAGAAGGTGCAAATACAGTTGTGCTAAAAAGTTTACATACCCCAGCAGATTTGTTGTTTTTTTGGCCTTTTTTCAGAGAATATGAATGATAACACAAAAACTTTTTCTCCACTCATGGTTAGTGGTTGGTTGAAACCATTTATTGTCAAACTTCTGTGTTTTCTCTTTTTAAATCATAATGACCCTGTTCAAAAGTTCACATACCCCAGTTCTTAATACTGTGTATTGCCCCCTCTAACATCAATGACATCTTGAAGTCTTTTGTGGTAGTTGTGGATGAGGCTCTTTATTTTCTCAGATGGTAAAACTGCCCATTCTTGTTGGCAAAAAGTCTCCAGTTCCTGTAAGTCCTGGTCTTGCATGTACCTCGCACTTGAGATCTCCCCAGAGTGGCTCAATGATATTGAGGTCAGGAGACTGAGATGGCCACTCCTGAACCTTCACTTTCTTCTGCTGTAGCCAATGACAGGTCGACTTGGCCTTGTGTTTTGGATCGTTGTCATGTTGGAACATCCAAGTATGTCCCATGCGCAGCTTCCTGGCTGATCAGTGCAAATTTGCCTCCAGTATTTGCAGATAACGTGTTGCATTCATCTTTCCTTCAACTTTGACCAAGTTTCCTGTGCCTTTGAAGCTCACACATCCCCACATCATCAGTGATCCACCTCCCTGCTTTACAGTAGGAATGGTGTTCCTTTCCTCAGGCCTTGTTGACACCTCTCCAAATGGAACGTTTATGGTTGTGGCCAAAAAGTTTGATTTTTGTCTCATCACTCCTAATTACCTTGTTCCAGAAGTTTTGAGGCTGGTCTCTGTGCTGTTTGGCGTATTGAAGGAGAGATTCTTTGTGGCATTTGCGCAGTAATGGCCTTCTGCTGGCATCTTGACCATGCAGCCCATTTTTCTTCAAATGTCTCCTTATTGTGCATCTTGAAACAGCCACACTGATAGTTTTCAGAGAGTCCTGTAGTTCAGCTGATGTTACGTGTGGGTTTTTCTTTGCATCCCGAAGTTTTCCGGGCAGTTGTGGCCAAAATTCTGGTCGATCTACCTGACCACGGTTTGGTTTTTACAGAGCCCCTGAGTTTCCATTTGTTAATCACAGTTGGAACACTGCTGACTGGCATTATCAATTCCTTGGATATCTTTTTGTATCCCTTTCCTGTTTTTTACAGTTCAACTACCTTTTCCCGTAGATCCGTGAACAATTCTTTTGCTTTCCCCATGACTCACAATCCAGAAACGTCAGTGGCTGGAGGAAACATGCAACAGTCTGTCTGGATCCCAGAAACTCACTCAGCTTTATACACACACACTGATTACAAGCAAACAGGTCACAGGTGAGGATGTTACCTTTAGTAGCCATTCAAACCCCTTTGTGTCAACTTCTGGGCATGTTATCAGGCCAAAATCACCAGGGTATGTGAACTTCTGAACAGGCTCATTTTGATGTTTTTAGTTGTCATTATGATTTAAAAAGAGAAAACACAGAAGTTTGACAATAAATGGCTTCAACCAACCACTAACCAAGAGTGGAGAAAAAGTTTTTGTGTTATCATTCATATTCTCTGAAAAAAGGCCAAAAAATCTGCTGGGGTATGTAAACTTTTTAGCACAACTTTATATGTTTTAGTGCACTTTTTCAAAAAATGATTTGTGTTTATCACAAAGTTACATAAAGGTGGACATGGCTATTGATAACCCATTGAGACACATGTAATCTTCAGGATGTCTACTTTCAAGAAATATATAGGGTTTAGGGGTGCACTTGCTTTTCATGGTGTGTAATCCCTACATTTTATAGGATGATACTTTAACATTTCCAGCTTCAAAGCAGATTTTTGTTCTCTCGAGTTCTGGTGATTTTATGATATGTGCATGCAGGTGTAGGACTCAGGGGGAATTCACACTACCTTTACTAAAGTCCGTTGCTGTCTTCCGTCCTAGGATGACAGCAACAGACTTTAGCTCTCACAGAGAACGGCCACAGACTGATTCTGTGTCCATTCCCATTGACATTAATGTAAACAACGTGTCGGAAGCTAGCTTCATGCAATTTTGAAGTGTATGTTTTATAAAAAAAAAAATTGCAAATAAATGTATATTAGTTGCTAAAAGTGGAAACCAAACAAAAAGTTATAGGCACCAAACCACCTAAAAATAAGAGTTCAACTTGTGCAAAGTTTATTCATATCATTAAGGGGGAGTTCACACTACCGTTACTAAAGTCTGTTGCTGTCTTCAGTCATAGGATGACAGCAACGGACTTTAGTTGTCACAGAGAACAGCCACAGACTGATTCTGTGTCCGTTCCCATTGACACTAATGTAAACAAATCGTGAAGCTGCTGAAATGGTGAGCTGGCTGTAACTTCAGCCAGAGCTCCCAGAGAGAAGGCAGGAAAGATTTATTACCTTCCCTGCCTTGCTCAATGAGCGCTGTATACAGCACTATGGGCGCCACCATGTTGCGAATCCCCTCTGACCCGGTGGTCACGTGATCCGCCGGGATCAGAGTGTGCTAGAGAGCGGCTGGGTCCTACAGGACCCAGATCAGCTCTATAGTAACGTCCAGGAGGCTGTATTCCACCTGCAACTGGGGCTAAATGTACCAGCCCCAGTTACAGGGGAAATCAGCCTTCCGAAAAAAAAAAAAAAAGTGATCAGATGTCCCCAAAGGTCTATTATGACCTTATGGGGACACAATGTAAAAAAAAAAAGTAAAGTTTTTAAAAATAAAATAATACGCCAATGAAACGCCCTTATTAAAGGTTATAGCCCCACCCCCGACGACACCATACAAAATAAAAATTACTGTAACATGTGTTTATTAAATAAATAAAAAAAGACACGTTTTTCCTCTTCTTTTGTTTATATTTTCCCGGATATAAAAAAAAATTAACATATGCAAAAATAAAAACAACATAAAAATAAAGCCCTATGTGTCACCGAAAAAAGACGCAGAAATTAGTTGAATAACGCAAACAATAAAAATGTTACAGCCCTCAAAACCGCACATACAAAATAATCCGAAAAATGTGTCTGGTCCTGGACCAGAAACTGGCCCGGTACTGAACTGGTTAAGAAAATATATAGGTATGGGAGGTTAGTATGATTTTTTAATGTTGCAATTTAGGTTTTATTTGTCCATCTAAAAACTGTGAAAATTGCTCTGGCAACCAGAGGTGCAAAATATCCAAAACCCCCCGGCAACAAAAGGGTTAATGTATTTGCGCGTTTAAAATTTTGTAAATTGCTAATTTTCCCAAATTTCATAGTTATTTACAAATAAATGCAAACATTATTGATCAATGTTTACCACTAACATAAAGTACAGTATGTCACGAAAAAACACTTGGATAAATTAGAGAGTCTCAAAGTCATTGCCATGTAAAGTAACACGTCAGTTTTGAAAAATTAGGCCGTGTCCTTTAACCCCTTCATACCACAGCCAATTTTTGTTTTTGCATTTCCATTTTCCCTCCCCCCATTCCAAGAGTCAAAACTTTTTCATTTTTAGTTCACAGAGTCATATAATGGCTTATTGTTTGCGGGACAAATTGTACTTTGCACCCTTCAAATATCCTGTACAATGTACTGGGAAGCTGGAAAAAAATTCAGAATGAGATGGAATTGAAAAAAAAAAACGCATTTACGGCAATTTCTTATGGGTTTAACTTTTACGGCATTCACTATATGGTAAAAATGACCAGTTACCTGTATTCTGCGGGTCGGTACAATCGCAGCGATACCAAATTTATATAGTATTTGTAATGTTTTGATACCTTTTAAAAAAATTTAAAACTTTGCAAAATACAAAATTTTTTGTGTTGCCATATTGTGACACCTGTAACTTATTTATATTTATGAGTATTTTGCTGGGTAAGGTGTCTTTTTATGCGGGACAAGATGGTATTTTTAGTGATACCATTTTGGGGAAGGTCTAATGGTTTGATCACTTTTTATTCCATTTTTTATAGGAGGCAAAAAGTTAGATTTTTTTTCCCCCCGCTACGCCATTCACCGTATGGGAGAAATATTTTAATAGTTCGGACATTTTGGAGTGCGGGGACACCTAAAGTGTTTGTTTACTTTTGTTTATTTATTTTTATATGTGATCTAGGGAAAGGGGGGTGATTTGAGCTTTTATATTTTCTGTCGTTTTTTTATACTTTAAAAAACTTTTTTTTTCTTCTTTTACTTTTATGATCAGCGAAATTCATTCCGTTCTATTACACGATGCCTCTGGCAGCGTGTAATAGATCTAATGTAATGACAAGCCTGGGAGCCTTCAATAGGCTCCCGGCTGTCATGGCAACCAATCACCGCCCTCTGATGATGTTCAGGAGGGCGGCAATCGGTGAAAGATGGCGGCGCCCGTGACCGCGACATCTAAAGTATTAACAGCTGTGATTGGTGTCGGCACCGATCGCAGCTGTTAGCAGCAGGTGCTGGCTGTATTATACAGCTGGCACCCGCCGTGTATGGAGAGCGCTCAGCTCCTGAGCGCTCTCCATACAACCCTTCACTCCCAATTATGTACATGTACGTGATTTTGTGTGAAGGGGTTAAAGGGAATCTATCATTTAAAAAATCACTTTTAAGCTAATGGCACGTTGGAATGGCCTTTAACCATTTCTGTACTGCCCATAGACTATATACGTCCAAGTGGTGGTTGTCTATTTCTGCAGGGACATACCGGTACGTCCAGCAGAACTAGCTCTACTGCATCCCCCCCACTGTACTGAGCTTGGAGGTTCCGCTGTCAATAGACAGCGGAGAACTTAAAGCTTTGCCCAAAGACCACTCTGTGTGGTCTCCAGGTCTGTGATCGCTGTGACACACCGTCACAGTGATCGCAATGACAGTCGGCACATGAGCCGATTGCTCTGCTGTGCCCCCACACCCCTCCTGTACTTATCTCTGAAGTCCCGCTGTTAACAGACAGCAAGGACCTCAGAGCTTTGCCCAGAGACCACTCTGTGTGGCTTCCGGGCATGAGATCGCTGTAACAGCCAGTCACAGCGATCACTTCGTCTTGCGCATGAGCAGAATATGCTCCTCTGTGCCCCTCCCCCTTCCCTCCATTCCCCCTTACACACAGCACCGAAATCTCTGCTGTCAACAGACAGCAGGGACCTCAGAGCTTTGCCCGGAGACCACTCTGTGTGGTCTCCAGGCATGTGATCGCTGTGACAGCCAGTCACAGCGATCACAATGAAGTTTGTCACATAGTGACAAACTTCATTGACTGAATACCGATCTCCCTCTCCTTAGCCTAGCAGACAGGGAGATCGGTACTTCTGCCTCCACCCCCAGCAATACTCCTTGTTCAGCTGTCAGAAGACAGCTATGATCACAGAGTTTTGCCCAGAGACCATCCTGATTGGGCATAGTGGTCTCTGGGGCATGTGAGCACTGTGACAGCCTGTACAAGGCTCACATAAAGTAAGTAATAAAAAGATAAAAAGTGGCTTCCAATCTCCCTCTCCTCAAATCCTGACAGAGGGAGATTGGTAAGTAAAAATCACTACACACACACCCCCCCCCCCCGCCCTTGAGTGCCCCCCACTCTCTTCTTTCTATCTATCTATCTATCTATCTATCTATCTATCTATCATCTTTTATCTATTTTTTTTTATCAGTCTATCTACATAAATTCATATTTTTGTGACCCATAAATAAAGATTATTGTTCCACTTTTAGGATGCAGACATGCAGCGGTTCTGGCGGTACAAAATTTATTATCTACAACTTGTTACTCACCGTGCGATGTGTAGTCAGAGCCGCTGCATGTATGCAGCCTAAAATACATTTGTCATATAAAAGCAGATTTTTTTGTGTTATATACATGAAGGTTATTGTCATACTTTTAGGGTGCAGACATGCAGTGCCTTGGACGCACATAGTATAGGGAGGAAATGTATTGATTATTGTCTACAACTTGTTACTCGCCGTGTGGTCAGAGTCGCTGCATGTTTCTGCAGCCTAAAATATATTTGTGATATAAAGGCAGATTTTTTTGTGCTATATACATGAAGGTTATTGTCATTATTGTTATTGTATGGTGTCAGCAAAACAGCTATGGATAATTTGGCCTCCAGAAGCCAGTTTGTACACCATTCATTGCAGGCTCTGCTGTAGGCCCAGCAAGTAAGGAATGCACCTACATTTGGTATCTATGAAAACGGCATAAATTGCTAAATATATTATCAGGTGTGTTTCTCAAGTAGCACTCACCAGATTTTAAAAATAGTCACCTGAATTCACATATTTGGGAAAAAATGTCATTATTCATTTTTTTTCCACCAAATTCAATAAAAAGTCTGGAAAAAAACAAAGGCCCAATGTGATGATATTGGGGGCATGTGTGATCTTGGGATGTCAGTGTTGGTCTGTGCTGCTGCGCAGCGGGGGTTGGTGCCTGGGATCTGGCTTGGAGGAGCACCTGGAAAGTGGTCAAACTACTCTCTAGTTCAGGTCTATTGTCCTGTCCCTGAAGCAATCAGCCATTTGGTCAAAAGCCTTCATCTGCATAAGACTGCCATCCTCACTAACCCAGCGGGGGTTCATTTAGACAGGATATGGTATGCAAATGATCCACATGTAACTGCCAGGCACCCTGGCACCATTATTAGTTCTAAGGGCTTATGGTTTTATGACAATATCTGGCCTGGGGAACATCTTACAGTCAATCCAATAAAGTACCCAGATGTGTCAGGTCAAGGCGCTCACTCAGAATATACACATGTCACCGTTCATAGTCCAGGAAAGGTGCAGGCACTGATCTCCTTACCCAAAGGGAGCTGGAGTGTCAAGCTTGGAGTCTATGTATTGGGGATCTCGCCAGGAACCCCATTATACTACCAGCCAGACCCTATAAACATCATGTATAGAATTATACTGAAAAGTTATTCTGAGAGATGTAGAGAGGGGGCGTGGTTTCTCCCCCTGGTGACCTCACTCAGGGAGGAGACCAGGGGAGACAAAAGGGCCCCGCCCAGGCTGAACCACTGTCTGTTGCCTGGTGGATTTGGAGATGCACGCTTCCTAGAAGCAAGCTGTGGGCCACATGTGGCGACCATGCGGCCTAAGCAATTAGGCTTGAGGCCTAGTTGTGGACCTAAAAGAGGTGTCCCTGCATGTAAGCAACACATGCTTTGCTCAAGACCTGTGCTCTGAGCCTACCACATGGGCTCAGAGAAATGGACTAACACCTTGTTCCAGGGTCTTCTGCGATTTTACCTCTTTAAGGTGTTCTGCTGCCGGTCGTCCCATAAGAAAGTGCCCTGGCACCCATTGGAAGCCAGAGATACCTGCACAAGCTGGTGTTGGTAATATATATCCTTTTCTTTCTTTTATCCCCATTTTTATTTGTTATGTACCGTGTTATGCTATTTCCACTTGTATCTGCTTGTTAACCGCTGCATGTATTCTATGTATGTGTTGAGTGTCTAGTATCGACCCAGTTAGGGGTTAATAAATATATAAAATTTAGGAGGCTTGTCTTGCGTATTATCCTCTACCGGACCTACATTCACGGAAAGTGGGTGTGAGGTAATCGAAGTGATCGCAGGTAAGGCCAGGTGCGTTCCCTGGTAAATCTGGATCCTTCACAGTGGTGGCAGCATGGTGGGATAGAGGATAAACAGTGTTTGTGTGTGTGGTATCACTCAGATGCTGGGGATTTGCGGATAAATCCTACGAAGCGAGCTCGGTACTAGGGCAGGCTATAAGATACAGTGAAAGTTTAGCACGGTGCTGTTCCCTTCCCTCTCTCTTTGTTTTTCTATCCTATCTTTTATTTGGCAACGGCTTCCAGTGAATGGCCGGTGGGCTCAGAAGCATAACCAAAGGTCTGCGGGAATTGGCTTCTGCTGAACTCCAGGAGGTGGCTGATATGGAAGGTAGCATGGCCATGCAGGAGGCGGAGCAAAGTCCTGAGGTGTTAGGACAAGAGATCCTTGCCAGGCCAGAGGGTGCAGCACCTAGCCCTACCCCAGTAATCACTACGCCTGGAGGGACCAGTAGCACCAGCCAGGTTGGGAGATGGTACTTCTATTTGCAACTGGCCTTACAGCAGCTAGGCCCCAGTGACTCTGATGCTCGCCTACAGTTGATCCTCCAATATCGACAAGCAGAGAGAGAGAGAGAAGCTGCTGAGCGACAAGCAGAGAGGGCAGAGCGCCAGGCCGAGCGGGAGCATCAGTTGGAGATGGCCCGGCTGGAGAGGAGTAGCAGCTCTTCCCAGAATCAGGAGGCCCATGTGCAGAGGCCTCGCCAGGAGAGCTTCCCTGTCCTGGAGAAGGATGGTGACTTGGACTTATTTCTGCAGGGGTTTGAAAGAACCTGCTGGCAATACCGTGTGCCCCGGGCACAATGGGCCCAGTACCTGACTCCAAGTTTGAGGGGCAAGGCCCTGGGAGTCTTTACATATCATCTGGATGGGATGGGGACTATGACGCTATTAAGGAGGCCCTCATCAGACGGTATAACCTCACTCCTGAGGTGTACCGCAAAAAGTTCCGGAGTATAAAGCGGAACCCCACTGGCAGCTATGCGGATGTTGTGGGCAATTTACGGGCTGCCTTCCGGCAATGGATTAAAGGACTTACTGTTACCAAGTTCGAGGAGCTTGAGGATCTGGTGATAAAAGACCAGTTCCTCCATGTTTGTCCTCCGGATGTCCGCCAGTTTGTGTATGACCGTGAACCCAAGACAGCAAACCAAGCTGCGCAAATTGCTGACTCCTACGCAGACAGCAGGGTGCCCGAGACCAAGGGAGGAGCAACGTTGCAGAGACCCTCCAGCTGGAAGGAGGGGCAAGGTCGGAATCTACCACAGCCTTCTGTTTCCAAGTGGGGTAAGAAAAACTATGGTGGTCCTATACTTCCCCTGTCCCTAGAACTCCGGGCGCCCCATCAACCTACCACCAGTCCCAAGGGGTGGTACAGCGGTGCCACGGCTGTGGCCAACCAGGACCTTTCCAGCGGGAGTGTCCCAACCGCCCTAAGGACCCCCAAGCCACAACAGGTGGCTCATCTGTGTACTTGGTTGGGGGGGGGGTGGGGGCACGACCCAATGCCAATCGTCAGTAAGTCACTGTGGGGGATAAAGTGGTCATGGGATTCCAGGACACTGGGGCAGATGTTACTCTGGTGCAACCTGATTTGGTCCCCCCGGACAGTATTATCCCCAGGAAAACTTTAACCCTGAGGGGAATTGGGCAGGAACGCTTAACTGTACCCATGGCTTGTGTCCATCTGGACTGGGGTGCAGGGAAAGGAATGCGGACTGTGGGACTAATGACTGATTTGCCTGCTAATGTACTGTTGGGAACTGATTTAGGACCTATGGTGTCCCAATATGGGGTAGGGGGCATCCCAATTTACTGTGATAAACTGTCTATGCTTAATGTTGATAATGTGTCTGCCATATCTGCAGAGGGGACCCGTAAACCCCCCTCTGAGATACTTCCCCTGGCAGTAAGTGTAAATGCTAATGAGTTGCCTTCAGCTGAGAGCAGGGAAGATGCAAACGAGCTTCCTGCAACCCAGCTCAGCAAAAATGTTATTGATGCTTTGGTCACCAGTGAGACCTGGCCGGTAGACACACCCACATCTGCGGGGGCGTCTCCCTCCCAGCTTGTTAATCTGTCTACCACAGATCTCATTGAGACCCGGTGTAAATTAACAATTGCTAATGAATGTACTGTCAATGTAATTGCCAATGCTTGTTGTGAAAGTGTACAGGGTAGCTCTTCTGAGTCACTGGGAGCGACTTCTATTATTCCGCCCAGTGCATCCGATAAGCACCCAGATGCTGACCATGTGCCAAGTGGTCAGGTAGGCTATGGGGATCTCATGGCCGATCCAGGTGAGGGACGGACTGCTGGTAGTGCGGTGCCAGCCCGCAGCCAGAGTGCTACAAGGGTGGAGGGCGTTCTGATCCTTGAACCGTTGCCTACACCACCTGGAGTCGGTGCTGAGACCGCCATGACTAGCCTCACCCCCTTGAAGCCGGAGGAGTCCGGCGGGTATGAGACATACACGTCTCTTCTGTCTAGTTCTATTCCAGGAGTGCCCATGGCCCAAGTGCAGAGGGCATGGGGTACTGGAGGTGTGATCCAAGAAGGGGGTATGTCAAATGTATTACCTGTCCATGTATTGTGGGAGGATGGTTTGGGGAAGCATGATCACAGTCATTTGCCCAAGGTATCACCATCACCCACCGAAGTACAGGAGGAACAGGATGTAGGTTTGGAAGAAAAGGGGGAGGTGCAGAACCCCCTAGAACTCTCCCAACTAGGTATGTCACATGTATTGCCTGTCAATGTAGTGTGGGGGGATGGTTTGGGGAAGCATGATCTCAGTCATTTGCCCAAGGTATCACCATCACCCACCCAAGTACAGGAGGAACAGGGTGGAGGCCCAAAGGGGCAAGGGGTCTGGGAGGGAGGACAGGGTCCAAATATACCTGTGCCAGAACCAGAGGTTCCCCTAGGTTTGGAAGCAAAGGGGGAGGTGCAGAATCCCCTAGAACTCTCCCAACTAGCAGCTAGTGTGGGAGAGACCCTGAGAGACCGCCGGAATGGGGTCTCTGAACTGGTACCTCAAAGACCTGGGGTCATGAGTGGGGCTCCACGGGATGCCAGCACTCAGAAAGCGGACCCAGAACAGGCAGGAGGTAGCCAGGTGTACGTGGCTCAGAGCCTGAGCCTTAGAAGTGTCCCTAATCAGACTAGAGAGGAGGAGGGCATCGCGGTCAGGCCACTAAGGTGCCTGCGGAAGGTGATCGCCGGATCCGCCTTCCTCCGTGCACGCTCTAAAAGGGGGAGGTGTGATGATATTGGGGGCATGTGTGATCTTGGGATGTCAGTGTTGGTCTGTGCTACTGCGCAGCGGGGGTTGGTGCCTGGGGTCGGGCTTGGAGGAGCACCTGGAAAGTGGTCAAACTACTCTCTAGTTCAGGTCTATTTTCCTGTCCCTGAGGCAATCAGCCATTTGGTCAAAAGCCTTCATCTGCATAAGACTGCCATCCTCACTAACCCAGCGGGGGTTTATTTAGACAGGATATGGTATGCAAATGATCCACATGTAACTGCCAGGCACCCTGGCACCATTATTAGTTCTAAGGGCTTATGGTTTTATGACAATATCTGGCCTGGGGAACATCTTACAGTCAATCCAATAAAGTACCCAGATGCGTCAGGTCAAGGCGCACACTCAGAATATACACATGTCACCGTTCATAGTCCAGGAAAGGTGCAGGCACTGATCTCCTTACCCAAAGGGAGCTGGAGTGTCAAGCTTGGAGTCTATGTATTGGGGATCTCGCCAGGAACCCCATTATACTACCAGCCAGACCCTATAAACATCATGTATAGAATTATACTGAAAAGTTATTCTGAGAGATGTAGAGAGGGGGCGTGGTTTCTCCCCCTGGTGACCTCACTCAGGGAGGAGACCAGGGGAGACAAAAGGGCCCCCGCCCAGGCTGAACCACTGTCTGTTGCCTGGTGGATTTGGAGATGCACGCTTCCTAGAAGCAAGCTGTGGGCCACATGTGGCGACCATGCGGCCTAAGCAGTTAGGCTTGAGGCCTAGTTGTGGACCTAAAAGAGGTGTCCCTGCATGTAAGCAACACATGCTTTGCCCAAGACCTGTGCTCTGAGCCTACCACATGGGCTCAGAGAAATGGACTAACACCTTGTTCCAGGGTCTTCTGCGATTTTACCTCTTTAAGGTGTTCTGCTGCCGGTCGTCCCATAAGAAAGTGCCCTGGCACCCATTGGAAGCCAGAGATACCTGCACAAGCTGGTGTTGGTAATATATATCCTTTTCTTTCTTTTACACTAGAAGTCCCAGAGAGGGGTCATTTAACATTTCTACCTTTGGAACCCAGAGACGGGTCGAATGACCTGAAGGATTTTATCTAACATCCTATAATCACCGTCTTTTGTTCTGTAATTAAGGCCATTACTGTCACACCACAGGAGGTTGTTGTTTTCCATTGAGTTTAGCCATTTAGTTTCTAGTTAGTTCTATTCAGTTTATTGTATTTGATAATATAAAGACTATACATATTGTATTTAGTTTAGTTTTATTTGAGCAAAAAAGCACTGAAACAATTAATCATTTTTTATATATTTTAAATAGAATTAGAAATTTTAGAGCAAGGTACAGCTGTGAGTAATGACCAGAAGCATTTGTCTAAGGCAGGGGTAGCCAACCTTTTTTGTTCGGCGTGCCGATTTTAATAAAAAAATCAAAGATGAGGTACTCGGAGTGCCGGTCAATAATTGTAAGTCTGACGACCCCTAAACTAAAGTCATATACCACAAACCATAACACAGAAGTGCTGCCACCAGATGCTTTAGGACACATGCGTTTACTGCTATTTCCTGGGACACTCCTGTACTTTCTGATTAGAAGCAATGAAAGTCCATGTGCAGCCCCCCAATTAGTGGTAAATTTATTGTGTCCAGGAGCCCCGTATGGCAGCATCCTTATGGTGAATACACACTATGTATCTGGATGCAGCTATATTTGGAACTTTTTCATTCAATGTAAAACTGGTGCATTTTTGCACAAAAAAAAACAAAGCTGGAGTTTTCTGTGCAAAAACACATCCTTAATATAGAAAACACACCGTTATACAGAATAATGTCCCATAGTGGTCCCTGCACATGGTATTATGTCCCATAGCGGCCCCTTCAACATGGTATTTGTCCCATAGCAGTCCCTGCACACAGTATTTGTCCCATAGCGGCCCCTGCACACAGCAATATGTCCCATAACGGCCCCTGCACACCGTATATGTCCCATAGCAGACCCTGCACACGGTATATGTCCCATAGCGGCCCCTGCACACAGTATTATGCTCTATAGTGGCCCCTGCACACGGTATTATGTCCCATAGCAGCCTCTGCACACGGTATTTGTCCCATAGCGGCCCCTGCACACGGTATTATGTCCCATAGCGGCCCCTACACACAGTATTTGTCCCATAGCTGCCCCTGCACACAGTATTTGTCCCATAGCGGCCCCTGCACACAGCAATATGTCCCATAACGGCCCCTGCACACCGTATATGTCCCATAGCAGACCCTGCACACGGTATATGTCCCATAGCGGCCCCTGCACACAGTATTATGCTCTATAGTGGCCCCTGCACACGGTATTATGTCCCATAGCAGCCTCTGCACACGGTATTTGTCCCATAGCGGCCCCTGCACACGGTATTATGTCCCATAGCGGCCCCTACACACAGTATTTGTCCCATAGCTGCCCCTGCACACAGTATTTGTCCCATAGCGGCCCCTGCACACGGTATTATGCTCCATAGTGGCCCCTGCACACGGTATTATGTCCCATAGCGGCCTCTGCACACGGTATTATGTCCCATAGCGGCCCCTACACACGGTATTTGTCCCATAGCTGCCCCTGCACACAGTATTTGTCCCATAGCGGCCCCTGCACACGGTATATGTCCCATAGCGGCCCCTGCACATGGTATTATGCTCCATAGTGGCCCCTGCACACGGTATATGTCCCATAGCGGTCCCTGCACACGGTATTATGCTCCATAGCGGCCCCTGCACACGGTATTATGCTCCATAGTGGCCCCTGCACACGGTATTATGCTCCATAGTGGCCCCTGCACACGGTATTATGCTTCATAGTGGCCCCTGCACACGGTATATGTCCCATAGTGGTCCCTGCACACGGTATTATGCTCTATAGTGGCCCCTGCAGGCAGAAGCGCCCGAAGAGTACAGAGCGGCTGCGAAGCGTGGAATAGTGAGTACATTGTTTTTTATGTTTGATCATCTCCCCGGGGGCTCCGCTTATTATACTCGGGGGTCTGAAGAGACCCCACAGTATAATAATAGCAGTTTCGTTTCGGCAGTGTTTGGTCCGATCGAAACTGCTGGGTGAGGAGTCCGCTGCCGTGCCAGGGGAATAAGCCTCGCGTGCCAAGAGTGGCACGCGTGCCATAGGTTGCCGATCCCTGGTCTAAGGCCTCAAGCACACTAGCGAAAAAAAATTGCGCTAAAATCACATCGCAATGCGATGCAATTTTTTTTCTGCGATTTGCCAATGTATTTCAATGGCACCAAGCACACCTGCGATTTTTTTTCCTGCGATTTTTTTTTTTTTTTTTTTTTTTTTTTTTTTTGTGCGATTTTTTTTTTGTGCGAAAAAATCCCAGAGGAGTGATCTATATGACCAATGGGACAGATCACAAAAATATCGCAAGTAGCTGTGATTTTTTTTTGCGATTTTTTTTTTTTTTTTTTTTTTTTTTTTTTTTTCTGCACCCATTGACTTGAATCTAAATATACAAAAATGTAAATATACAAAAGAACAACTGTTATTTGTTTCTATGCTTTTTATTTTTGTTATGAAAATAATAAAAAAAATACAAGGAATAAAACAATTCCACACATATTTACAATAGGCTGCTGTGGGGGGCTGCGTGTGTGTGTGTGAGTGGCATGTCCTTCTTGTGTGACTAGCATTTCAGCACTCACTCAGCAGTCTGTCTGCACTGTTGGAACATACCTGGCACTGCCTGGGTATGTCCCTGGTACATTTGCCACACGTGTATTTGTAGCAGTAAACACATCTCTCAGTTGCACAATTGTTCGTGCATCGATGGTTGACCTGACACTTCGCCCTTTTGCCAGGGCTGGGTGTGGAAGGTTGTTGCCGAAGGAGTTTCTCCTTGCGTGCCTTCTTTTCAGTCACATGAGAGCCACCTAACTCTTTTGCAAGCACAACCAGGAAGTCCACCCGTCTCTCCTGCACCCCAGTGCATGCCTGATAAAGAACATGAGCATTCAGTGCTGCCATGTCAATCATGTTGTAGAACACGGCGACTGGCCATCTCCGTGTTCCTGCACGCACGCTGTACTCCCGCACCATTTGGTCCATTACATCCACACCGCACTTTGTGTGGTTGTATTGTGTGACCGTGTTTGGCTTCCTTTTGTTGGTATCCTTAGTCTCAACCACGCTGTGCATGCTGCTGAGAATGTAGACGGCCTTCTTTCGTTTGGGTGCATACACTGTCAGTGTGGCACCAGTGGTTGAAAACACCTGAGTGGTGAATTCAGTGCGGTCCATCTGTCTAGCGGATTGAGGAATTTCCCGGCGACTCTTGTTGACTGTGCCGAGGATAGTGGTTTTTCGGCTAAGCAGTCGTTGTGCAAGTGACAATGATGTAAAGAAATTGTTCGTGGTTACAGTTCTGCCCTTGTCCATGAATGATTCCATCAGCCTCATCACTACAGTTTCGGACAGTCTCTCCCCGCTGGGACGACTGGGGTCCTTGCCAAGATATGAGAGGACATTACAGATGTACTTTGATTTCAAGTCGCAGACTACTTTGAGAAGCAGTCACATCCCCCACAGCACAAAAGGCTGCATGCAAATTTGCTAAGGTGTTATCTTTTATATGTCCTTTATTGAATACCTTGAGGGGTCTAATTTATTGAATTGAGTCATTTTGGGGAGTGTAACAATAGTATGGTGTCAGCAAACCAGCTGTGGAGAATTTGGCCTTCAAAAGCCAGTTTGTGCACCATTCATTGCAGGCTCTGCTGTAGGCCGACATAATGGAGAAAATACTCAAATGTGCTATACAGTAATACCTCGTACATTCGCGAGGTTAGGTTCCAGGGAGGGTCGCGGATCGCGAGGAATCGCGAATGTTTGGTATAAGCGCTTAGAAGTGCTTACAATGCCGGTTTCTAAAGTTTAACCCCTAAATAACAAAAAACTTTACCCTAGAGTACTGTACAGTATACTAAAGTATACTGTACAGTACTGTATATTAATACATTAATTAATTAATTCATTCATTCATTTGTCTTATACACTCACAGTAAAATGAAACCAATTACCGGGTACGTAACAAATGGGACGCTACTACCCAATAGCGAAGGTTTTTTTTTTTTTTTTAAATTCACAGATATGTGAAAAACAGCAAAATCTATATATGTTAGGTTCCAATAAAAATATCGCGAATCTGTGAATTCGCAAATTCGGAAACGCGAGTGTACGAGGTATTACTGTATATACAGCAGAAATAAGAAAATATATTTTAGAATATATATATATTTATTATAATTTATTTTTTTGAGGTTCTCATGTGGTAAAATGTAGGAAAAAGCATTTTTTAACTCTTTTTTTGCCCTTTTCCCTCTATTTTTGTAAAACGTAAAATGTATTGCTTATTTTGTTATAAAATGTGAAAGCCCATTATGTTCCGAAAAAAAGGAGGCCAAATACATGTAGGTTGGCACAGTAATAGAAAAGCTATTTTCAGTTAAACTGGAACATGGCTAAAACTTGAAAAATGTGCCTGGACTGGAAGGGGGGGTAAAGCATCTGGTATGGAAGTGGTTAAAAAGGCCATTCTTCTCCTACTTTTCATTGTTGTCTTCTCCCAGCCGTTTATGTAAAAATCCGTTTCTTCAATTATGGAAATTATCCTCACGGAGCACCTGGGGCGTTCTTCCGTGGCAGCGAGCACCCCCCAAGTCATCGGTTGTCACCGCCCATTAGTCTGTTATGGTGACTCCCATCTTGGTCTTCTCTCCTACTTCCTCTGACGCAGCGCTGGAAGGCAGCAAATGCGCATGACGGGCTGCCATTTTACGGTGGTCCGTACTGCGCCTATTGTGAAAGACCACCAGAAAATGGTGGCGGTCCAGCGCTGCGTCAGAGGAAGTAGAAGAAAGAAGATACAGAGAAGACCAAGATGGGAGTCACCACAACAGACTAATGGGCAGTGACAAGCGATGATGTGGTGGGTGCTCGCTGCCAAGGAGGAACACCCCGAGTGCTCCGTGAGGATCATTTCCATAATTGAAGAAATGGATTTTTACAGAAAAGGCTGGGAGAAGACAACAATGAAAGGTAGGAGAAGAATGGCCTTTTTAAAAGCCATTCCAACGTGCCATTAGCTTAAAAGTGTTTTTTTTAATGATAGACTCCCTTTAAGGGCTGTTTTTGGCTGTGTCCTTAAGGAGTTAGATACTGCTATATTTGAACACCTGACATCTTCCATACTATTACTATTTTTTGGGGAAGGGGTTAATCAGGTAGCTTAGAAGTGCAGACTGTGTAAAAACCATTACTAAACTATCTGCTTTGTTCTGGTCCAACCTTATACCAAGTGAGCCCAACACTGGCTGCTTTGCCATTCAGCAGGGTGAGGCGAGTGGGTGTTGTGTGGTAAGTAGAAGAGGAGCCCAAATTGAACTCTTGCACAAGGGCCCATGAAACTTTTGCTGTGTTCCTACCCCTCAGGCTGATTCACTACACCTTACTACCAGATGCACTCATCCTCACTGGCACTGATTACTAGATGTGGCAATTGGCTGGGAGATATTCCTCTTGGCCCAAGTCTAGTCTTTTTGATGAGTTGGATGTGAACAGACAGTGCAGAAAAGGTTGTTGCTTGCATACATAGCAGACTGTGATGGTATGGAGCAGGAGTATATCATTGTGGTGCATTTGGGGGGCACTCTTGGGTGGGGGCACTAAGAAGCCACTGTTAGTAATGGGAATACTATTAACATTGTGGAACAGCGGGGGAACACTATTACTATGGGTATTATGTAGGGCACTGTTACTAGAGGGGAACAATGGGGTGCATGCACACTGGGGGAACATTATTATTGATGGTCACTAGGAAAGCATAATTAACTTTGGGGGCAGTGTTACCAATGGTACGTTCACATGACGGAAAATGAATTCCTCCTCATTTTCCGCTGCCGTATTTGGAAGCAATATAGCCATGACAGACTGCCGATGCCCCTGCATCCGTATTCCGTCACCCGTGCATCTGTTTTCCGTCGCAGCTTTCCACTGTTTATTAGGCCCAGGTGAACGGGCCTAATTAGCAGGGAGTCTTGAGCCGCGGAGTCAGAGGCAAGAACGAGCAGGATGACCTTTTTTTTTTTTCAGTGTCCTGCTGCAATCTCTGCCTCCCATTAAAAACAGAATCCACCCCCAAATCCGTGGCAAATTTCTACGTGGGAACGTACCCTTACAGGGTACACTGGGGGAGCATTATTACTATGTGGCGCATCATTAGTAATGGAGCATTACAGAGGTCACAATTAGTAATAGGGAACTCTGTGGGAACATCATTACCATGTGGAGTATGATTATTAATGGGAACTTTATAAAGGGCACTAGTACTAATAGGGAATTCTGGGAAAGTATGATTACTTGAGGAGGCAATATTAGGTAACATGAATTGTTCTGTAGCGTTTGCTGTTTACTAGGAAAGACAAGAACCCATAGAAAGCTTTTGACTGGGCCCCCACATGGTATAATGCTCCCTTTACGGATCCCCCCCACACTGTATATTGGCCCCCTTACAATATATTGACTGCATTGTTGGCCCACATACTTTGAGGGAGTGTAATGGGGACAACATACTGTAAGTGCCACTGTTACAGGCCTCCAATGGGGTAAATTTAACCCGTCTACACAGTTTTCTGGCATAGATGTGAGTAACTGTGGTATATCTTTGGTGCACGTAGCTTTCATGTGCCAAAGGTGCATCATATCCATAACTCTGCACTCTGCTCAACACCTTTTGCAAATGTGGGACAATTGGAGTGAGCCGTGTATTCCTCAGACCAACAAATTTATTAAACTGGCATGCGTTAGGAAAGAAATCTATGCCAGTTCCTCACTGTTGTAGATATCCATTATGGCATACCTCCCAACTTTCAAAGGACAGAAAGAGGGACAAAATATGCGGCATGCTATTTAGCTCCACCCCGTTCTATGTTGACTCCGCTCATTCTCATCTATTTTTCCATGTGCCCCCACACAGTATAATGCTCCTACAGTCACCCTAACATTATATGCCCCCACAATATAATGTTCCCCTCCAATTGCTCCACAGTATTAAGTCCCTCTCCTCGTGCCCCAGTTTAAACTGGCGGAAACTAGAGGGGGACATTAAACCGTGGGGGAAGTTGGAGGGGGACATGTCCCCCTCCAGCTACACCCCACGGTTTAATGTCCCCCTCCATCTGCCCCCAGTTTAATGTCCCCTTCATCTGCCACCAACTTAATGTCCCCCTTCATCTGCCACCAGCTTAATGCCCCCTTCATTTGCCCCTAGTTTAATGTCCCCCTACATCTGCCCCCAGTTCCCCTCCCCCCTTGCTCACACATGTTCTCTCCTTATCTTGGCTCACTCTCTGTTCCCAGCAGCTTCCTCTGTTTAACATCACACTGTCCCACAGTATCCAAAATAGCTCCGCCCACACGAGTCTAATCACATGGTCATGACGTCATCAAAGGTCCTTTAACCCACAAGGATTTAGCATCTACCATTTTACCCTACCCTAATAAAGTTTAACAGAAAAACACTTCAGGCGCATAGCGGGACAAACTGTAGGCTATGTGGGACAGCAGTGTAAAGTCCGGACTGTCCCACCAGATGCGGGACGGTAGGGAACTATGATTATGGTGCATAAGAAATGCGCCTGATATATCAAAAAAAAATGAAGTCTGTTTATACTTCAGGCTCACCTTGCGCCAGGCATAGACTTTATTAAGGCTTAATAAAATTCCCCCATTGTAATTTCTTTATTGCCATTTTTTTTTAATGGCAACTGTTACTCTTTTTGTTTTCCCCCATATTCACAAGGTGGATGTCCGACCTCAGAGCCTATAACATGTGCAGGGCCGGTCGTGTGAACACGCCGAACACATTAACTAAGCCCCGCCCATCGGTTACACGTACACAGCCCCGGAAGGGGAAGCTTTGGCCTATCTGCTGTGCTCCCCCAGTCTACCATGCTTTTGTCTGCGGCTATTGGGACAAGGTCACACATGTGGTGGCTGAGCGGCCTCTTAGTGCCCAGCGATTACATGACCACTAGGTAAGTGCAGCTGCTGGGAAGATAAATGCCGCATACTTGTCTTAAACGACTGCGATCTGCAGAGTGTTTCTGACCCAAATATAGCACCGTGTGCACGACAGCGAGCTGGGTTTAGGTGTGCACGTACCAACCACATCTGAAGTTGCCAATGTGCTAAAGCAAAATGTTACTATAGGGGAGTTTTAATAAACCTTCTTTCTGGGATTTAAAAGGGGAAAAATCTATTACAGCTATGTATCCGTGGAATGGTGTAATATCAGGAGTACATTCTGCGTGTATGAATGTGTGTAATATGTTTTGTGTTTGTATTGCGTGCAGTATGGGTTTTATGCATTTGTATTACTTGTATGTTGTTAGGATGTGATCACACAGCTTCATTTTCATATGTATTTTAGCATTTATTTCTAGTTGGAATCTTCTTTAGAAACACATCTGTTTGTCTCCCACTATTTCCTATGGGAAACCATGCTAAAATTCAGTCTAGCAAATAAAATTTTGCCTGAGATGCCATGTCGGCTTCAACAATGGGACACACACAGATTAGGGAATATTCACATCACATTTGGTAAAAAAATGGGTACTGAAACACTAAAAATGGATATGTAAAACAAGATGCAAATGCATTCTTAGCCATTTAGAATGGGGCTGTATCTGCATCCACCACAGTTGAAACTGCTAAACCATGGCAGAAATCCATGGTTTTAACAACTAAAAAAAAATCTGCGGTATAAACATGGTCTTGGTGTGTTCTCTTTACAGGCAGTGAATGCCATTTTTCTTGTGAGGTCATTACAAGCTGATGCCATGATTTCCATCTGGGCCGCTCGATGTGGATTAACTGTCCTACGCTGTGGGCCTCAAGCTGGGACTCCTGCGTTTTTCTGCTCAAGACAGACCCACAATGCATCTGTTTTAAGTTATGATGGCACCGTACACCAGTGTCCTTCTTCCATGGTGTCAGTTGAAACGCCACAAAAAAAACAAAAGGTTCAACGGTCTAAAAAGGCAACAGACCATGTTTCAGAAATGAAGATCGGAGAATCTTGTAGATACTTTAGAAGGTTCATAACGGATCCTGGTCTTGTAAACTCAGTTCTGAAATGTCTTGCACCTGTGAAATCTTGCAGAACAAAACACGTCATTATGGAGTGTAACCCAGGTATCTGCTGTGCTGCTAGGGCTTCATGTTATTGGCTTGTGCTCTGTAAATGACACCCATGTTATAGAAGCCCAGAAGTATGAGTGTATTTCTCCTTTTATTGCTGAGCATATATTTGCACTTGCCTTTCTTTTGAATTTTAATCCAGCTGTTTCATTGTGTGCAACTAAGGTCGCTTGGCAGACTATTTTGTGCTTGTGATGCAGTCCTGGAGTATGGAAGCCTAATGACTCTCCCTCCTACCCATAATATAGAGTTGGAAAAAAGGATGGGGAATTTTAAGTTTCAACATTCGGTTCTTCATGTTTTCCTGGAGATAAACCATTCTTTCAATGGAAAGCTCATACATGATTAACTGAAACAAGTGTGTTGGTGCATGTGGGAGTACAATGTAATAATTGTTAGCTGAGTTCTCATTCGGCTGACGACTTAAAGGGGGCTTCCCCTACAGAAAAGAGACTGTGTCAGATAAGGGAGGGGGTGTCCAACTGCTTGAAGCTAGGTGTCTTTTCCTAGCATTTGAACACCTAAGCTCCACATGCACCAGCTCTGTTCCTGGCCTGGATCATGCAATGTCTGCACTCTGGTATTTAATCCATTATAGTGTCTGTTAACCTGTTCCTTGCTAATGGCAGAGAACAGGTTCAGGTGCTGTAGTCATCCTTTTACTAACATCTGCTGAACTATTCTATTATTTGGTGCTTGTTTTTATCAACCTTTTAGGATGCAGACACACAATGTGGCCATGCTTCAGACCACCAGTGTTTTCTCTTAGATTTCATTTGTATCTCTTAAAGTTATTGGCCACATGTTTTTTGCTGGTAAACCTGCAAAGCTACATGACCATTAACCTTAGAACAGTGTATAGTCAACAATGGTAAGTGCAAACACTGACGGCCTGACCTGTAGCGGTCACCGGTTAGTGTCTACACATGTTGTTTTTACTCAATCTAAGTAATTTTCCTTTCCTTTTTCTTAAGAGATGCAGTCATATAACAAACAATTTTCAGCTGTTATTTGGCTGATTGTGAAGACGATTACATGGGCAAATTATCGGGACCTAGCATTTTATCTCTTTTGTGCCAGAGCAATATTGTGATCTGTTTTAACATACTCATATTTTCTTCAGTTTTAAAGTAACTCATTCCCCAGTATACATGGTCACACCCCTTTCCTTCTAAGTCCACACACCCTTGAGCTAGTTGGAAACATAAGCTTAAAACTAGATGAGCCATTTTTCTCCAGAAATGTGCCAAATATATTACAGAACTGTCAAAAACACAATAATAAATTGTTTGGCCAAATTTTTCTTTGAAAATGTGGAACTGTGGCCTGTTATTAACAGGAGACACTATATATATATTGTATGTGAAGTTTGTAGACAGATGATCTATGGTGTGTTCTACTTTTTAGGTCCTGGAATTCTCACCCAAGCATTGCTGGATGCTGGCCATAAAGTGTTTGCCTTTGAAAGTGACTCAAATTTTATACCATCTTTGGAGGTACTGAAAAAAATTACTCTTGGTGGTTAAAAGAACATCGGCCTTCAGTGGGCTTTTTAAAGGGGATGTACCACAAAAATATTTATACCTTATCCATTGGACAGGGGATAAATTGTTGAATGGTAGGGCTCTGAGACCCCCACCAATCATTAGACTGGGGGTGCGTAACACTCCCCTCCATTATGAATGTTGCAGTTGATGCATGATGCGTGTCCATGGTCTGTTTACTTCAATAGAAGCCACGAAAGTTGCCAGCGTACAGCAATTGGCATCTCCAACCCATTGAAGTGCATGAAGTGGATCATGTAGTCTGCATTCTCGGGGGGAGAGGGTTGGAGGGGTAAAAGACCCCTGTTCTCGGAGTAGGTGAGGGTCTAAGTGGTCCGAACCCCACAAGTCAATAATTTATTCCCAGTCAATGGAATTTTTGTGTAATTAACCCCTTTTAAATGGTTTTTGAGGCATCTATAAATTAGTATGTCCATACCCAAACGATGAGTCATATTTATGGGGTTACGAGTTGGTAGACGTTGTTGTTGTTTGAATAATACTAATCTGGTACACTTGCTGAATACATAGGAGAAAATTTTATTAAAGGGGTTGTCCAGTATCTGAAGATTTTTTGATACTTTTGACCTATCCACAGGATCGATAACTGATCAGCTTATGTGGTTGCTGGAAGCATCTCTGCTCCTATTCAAGTGAATGGCAACAGAGCTGAAGTTCCACGTACCACCACTACACTGTATGGACCTGAAGCTCTGTACACTGTAGCAATGGTGCTTGGAACTGCAGCTCCGCTCCCTTTCACTTGAATAGGAGCAGGGCTGCTTTCGGAAATATGCTTAGTATATGGCTTCTGGCAGCCACATCAGCTGATCGGTTCAGACACAGACTGATCTGATATAATGCACAGGGCAACAGTGTCAAAAATCTTCAGATCTTGGACAACACCTTTAAGTATAGTAGAAAACTATGGCACACGCTTGTTGCATAGACTTGAATCACATGTGGTTTATTAAATAATATATGTGAACAAAACATTTAAATATATATCCATCTAGAATGCAGTTATAGAGAAAATCCATATAACATCCATTTATGACACAATGTTTCTGTCGGTAAGTGACCAAGTATGATCTATAGGGGTTACTGGAGAGATGTGGATTACTGGACCATCTATAATTGCATTCTTGATGGATATATAGTTATACACTTTTTCACTTATATATTCTTAAATAAACCAAACGTTGTTCAAGTCTTCACAACAAGTGTGTGGGTTTTCTACTATATTGATATATGGGTTGGAGAACTCTTCCACAGAGCAAAAGAGTCATTGAGGGTGTGGTAGAAGTACTACAGACCAACCCCTTTAAGACTGACAAGTCGTAAATTGAAATGGAGTGTTGATTGCATTTCCTTGTTTTCTTTTTTTATAGCCCCAAAAATTGAAATTCTTTGACTATGAGTATGCTTAGTTTGTACAACAATTTGTGCCAAATTATGGCGTAAGCAATGGTAAATGTGGTGGTCCAAGAGGCCCTGCCCACTTTTCTGTCACATTTTGAAAAGCGATGTGGAGTATCGCAAGTTATAGTGCAAATAGTTGAGACTATTCACGGCTTATGAGTCTGATCAAACTCTGTCTACATAATAGTGCCTTCATAGACATCTTGTTAATTATAACAGTATTTCGTAATTAATGTATTAAATACTTCTGATCTCACCAGTACATTTATAAAATATTAGTTGGGCTTACATATAGCATGCAACATTAAGAAATATGCTTCAAAACTAAAGTACAATTCATATAAAAGTAAGAACCTAAATGATCTGTACATATGTTCTGAACTATTTTACATACTGGAGAATGTTTTTATATGACCTCAAAAAATTACCTGTTATGTTTTTTTTATTTTTTAGAAAATACAAAGGACTTCAAAAGAACAACTGAAAGTGCTTCACTGTGATTTCTTCAGGATTGATCCTTGGAATGAAGGACTTGTTAAGCCTCCCTCTATGTACTCTAGTGCTCTTATGAAAACCTTAAACCTCAATGAGGTTTCTTGGACTTCAGGTCAGTTTCTATGTTTTTTTTTTTTCAGTTTTTCACAATATTTTCATCTAAAATTTGGCATTGTGAGTTATGTATGTTTATTTTAGTATACATCTTTAGGCTTCTTTTTAAAGTGAGTCTGTCACCAGAACTCAGCAGATCAACCCAGCCCTGTATAATAAAAAGGTTAGGCTCACCTGAATTACAGTGGGGAAAAAAGTATTTAGTCAGCCACCAATTGTGCAAATTCTCCCACTTAAAAAGATGAGAGGCCTGTAATTGTCATCATAGGTAGACCTCAACTATGAGAGACAAACTGAGAAAACAAATTCAGAAAATCACATTGTCTGATTTTTAAAGAATTTATTTGCAAATTATGGTGGAAAATAAGTATTTGGTCAATAGCAAAAGTTCATCTCAATACTTTGTTATATATCCTTTGTTGGCAATGACATAGGTCAAACGTTTTCTGTAAGTCTTCACAAGGTTGGCACACACTGTTGCTGGTATGTTGGCCCATTTCTCCATGCAGATCTTCTCTAGAGCAGTGATGTTTTGGGGCTGTCGCTGGGCAACACGGACTTTCAACTCCCTCCAAAGGTTTTCTATGGGGTTGAGATCTGGAGACTGGCTAGGCCACTCCAGGACCTTGAAATGCTTCTTACGAAGCCACTCCTTCATTACCCAGGTGGTGTGCTTGGGATCATTGTCAAGCTGAAAGACCCAGCCACGTTTCATCTTCAATGCCCTTGCTGGTGGAAGGAGGTTTGCACTCACGATACATGGCCCCATTCATTCTTTCATGTACACGGATCAGTCGTCTTGGTCCCTTTGCAGAGAAGCAGTCCCAAAGCATGATGTTGCCACCCCCATGCTTCACAGTAGGTATGGTCTTCTTTTGGATGCAACTCAGCATTCACTCTCCTCCAAACACGACGAGTTGTGTTTCTACCAAACAGTTCTACTTTGGTTTCATCTAACCATATGACATTCTCCCATTGCTCTTCTGGAACATCCAAATGCTCTCTAGCAAACTTCAGACGGGCCCAGATATGTACTGGCTTAACCAGGGGGACACGTCTGACACTGCAGGATCTTGAGTCCCTGACAGCGTAGTGTGTTACTGACGGTAGCCTTTGTTACGTTAGTCCCAGCTTTCTGCAGGTCATTCACTAGGTCCACCCGTGTGGTTTTGCGATTTTTGCTCACCATTTTTGTGATCATTTTGACCTCACGGGGTGAGATCTTGCGTGGAGCCCCTGATCAAGGGAGATTATCAGTGGTCTTGTATGTCTTCCATTTTCTAATTATTGCTCCCACAGTTGATTTCTTCACACCAAGCTGCTTGCCTGTTGCAGATTCAGTCTTCCCAGCCTGGTGCAGGTCTACAATTATGTTTCTGGTGTCCTTCCACAGCACTTTGGTCTTCACCATAGTGGAGTTTGGAGTGTGACTGTTTGAGGTTGTGGACAGGTGTCTTTTATACTGATAACAATTTCAAACAGGAGCCATTACTACAGGTAATGAGTGGAGGACAGAGGAGCCTCTTAAAGAAGTTGTTACAGGTCTGTGAGAGCCAGAAATCTTGCTTGTTTGTAGGTGACCAAATACTTATTTTCCACCATAATTTGCAAATAAATTCTTAAAAAATCAGACAATGTGATTTTCTAGATATGTTTTCTCATTTTGTCTCTCATAGTTGAGGTCTACCTATGATGACACTTACAGGCCTCTCTCATCTTTTTAAGTGGGAGAATTTGCACAATTGGTGGCTGACTAAATACTTTTTTTCTCTACTGTAAATGATTTTCCCCTTGTGAATCGGTCCCTTTGTTGCAGTGTTCTCTGTTTTTGTCAATGTCCAAATTAGCCAGGAAAGAAGCAGCAATGCCCTCATTACTCAAAAAACACTCATTTGCATATTGACAAAAATGGTGATTCACAAAGGCAAAAAAAAAAATTCAGATGACGTTAACCCATGGGTGTCAAACTGATTTGAAGGGACCCGGACAGCTGGCAACCCCTATCCAGGTTCGGATCGTGGTCTGCTAATTGAGAATCCCTGGCTTGCATACATACCTCACAATGTAATCTGATTAATTCCCACAGTTAGAATGCAAGAAAACTGTGCTTAATAAAAACAATAGAACCCTACACCACCACACCAAATTATATTTTTCTCTTTTTTTTTTTTTTCTAAATTGTGGATGCAAATGACAGTCAGTATAATGTACAAATCTTCACCTAAGAGTATAAATCAAGTTTTATGCACACCAGAGTTTCTAAACATGTTTATATGTTGTAAAGAACTGAAAATGGTCTTTTGCTGAATTTGCAGCATTAAGAGTTCACATTTACTGAAATCAAAAGCTATTTCAATCAAAAACATCTTAACAGGCCAAGTTACATGTTAACATGGACCTCATCTTTGCTATCGCCTTCACAATTTTTGTATCCATTGAACTTGTGAGTTTTTGGATAGTTTCTGCTTGTATTTCTTTGCAGGATGTAATCATATGAACTGCCTCCCACCCTCATAGATCTTTTGCTTGAGTATACTCCAAAGGTTATCAGTAGGGTTGAGGTCACGGTTCTTATTTTGTAACATGGAAGAAAGTGGTCACTCAAACTCTATATACTTTGCAGAGGTCTTTTTCACACCTTCAGGGACTCACCAGCTCTCTCCCCATGATTCCAGCCCTAAATATGACTCTTCCACCTCCTTGCTAACGTCAATGCCTATCCACTATTCAATCTGCCACAAATCTCTACTTGGTACAGTGATTACATTTTTGTGAAATATCTAATGTTTTCATACCTTGTACAAGACATTGCACTATTTGATGCTTTTCGGCAGCAAAGAGATCCATTTTCTTTCCCATATTGCTTGAAACCTGTGGCCACCTTAATAATGTGGAACGTCCTTCTTAAGTATATTTCTTGTAATTGGGCTCACCTGGCAAACAAAGATTGATTTCAGTGATCCAAAGATCCATGAGAGGCAATACTATGAGTTTAATTGAAAAACAAATAAAATCTTTGACCCTTAAATCCTATGTGCATAATAATTTGGAACTCTGTGTATATTAAGCCCCTTTTTAAAATGCAAGTGTGTAAAAGACTAAGGATAAGTGTAGTGGCATGTTACCTTATGTTTTGCCTTATTAAATACAATCCAGTGTATTGTTGATATGATTGCTATGGTTTGTACCTCTCTAACCCATTGAGATAAGGGATCTAAGCTGTGTCTGGTTAAACATTTCCCCTAGAAGTGGTTCCTTAGAGGCAGACCCTGACATGCAGGTTTTCTTATAATAAAACATGCCCTTTAAAACCATATGTGAAAGAACATGTCTGAGTACAGCCGGGCTCATATTTGCGCCATTCATTTTCATTCTTCAACGTGATAAGAGCAGAACAACAAAAATGACAGCAGTGCTGGATGCACTGTCGGTAGTGGGTTCTGTATGCTTTCTTTTATGGAGTACATTTAACTAGCTGTGCTATGTTGTGCAGCATTTAGCAAAATCTGTGGAGGATATTAATATGAGTCTCCAATGCAGATGGGAGTCATGATACAAAATTACTGTGTGCATTGAACCATATAGAGATGCCTTATTCTTCAACAAATAATACTTCTAGAGGAGAGAGGCTCAATTTTGAATGTTTTGGAGCATGATATTTGTTTTAATGATAAGTTTAGGTGTATTTAAATGGCATTTCTAAATATTTCACACATACAATAGGAAAATGCAAAAATATGGCCACCATGCCTTTTAATAAGGAGTTGTGAATGTTTCATGCTTAAAGCTGGCAGCCTGTAGGCCCACTTTTCTATAGATTGAATATACTGCTGTGAGATTTATATTTGTTTTTTTTTTTCTTTCAGATATTCCTTTGAAAGTTTTCTTGATGCTTGACCATAAAAAAGAACGAATTTTACTTTGGCGCCAAATTTACTTTCTCTACGGACGTCTTTCAGTTTTCAGATTTGGAAGGATAGAACTAAATGTATTTATGACAGAAAAAGAATACTTGGTATGTTCTACATTTAATATAATACTTGTGATTTACAGTAAATATAATGTTGCTGTGTGCAGCCTTTTCTTGGCTTTATTTTACTTGACTTTGTTTCACTGTTATTTACATGCAGTGAATCTATGGAAAAACTGTTTCCCATAATGCATCTGTCTGCTCGCACTCCCTGTGTTTGCTGCTCACAGGGGGGAGTGAGCATCCAGGCGACTTCACAGCATCATGTGATCTCAGATGGAGTGATTTACCTGTGATTTCATTGGAGGGGAGAGCAGGCAGATGCATCATGGGGAATGTAGTTTGTTCAGATTCACTGCATGTAAATAACAGTGATACAAGTAGTCTTAACATAAAGCCAAGAAAAAGATGCACAAGGTAACACTGAGTATTTAGCACTGCAGTGGATGTATTTGCAGATAATGTTTGGAAGCTGAATAACCCTTTTAAGGTTATTAAAGGATACAGAGGGGTATGGATGAGTACTGTCTTAAATGGGGAGATCATGCTACAGAAACTTATTGTGAAATGTAATTTTGCTGAGAGAAAACTCATGCTGGGGGAGGTGACACCGGACACCTAGAGTAGCTGAAAGCTGAGCTTACATCTTAAATCATTAAGGGGAATTCATCAACCCACATATGCCAGTTTTCTGGCGTAGATGGCTCTATTGTGGTGCATCTTTGGCGCATGGTCCTTTCTTGCACCATAGCGGCACAATGTCCCTTATTCTGTGCCTTGCTTGCCGCTTTTTACAAAAGTGAGTGGCAGATTTATTATAACTCAAGCCAGAAAACTGGCATGAATTACATAGAAAATGTATGTGGACTGCTGACTGGCACATGAGTGCACATGATTTGTTAAATAGCTGGAACCTGTAAACAGCTAAGATTTGCCTTACGACAGTCGGGGACTTTATTAAGACTGGCGTAGGGAAGGTCAGTCTTAAATCCCCTCCAGTGTCTAAAAATCCCAGCTAAAATCTAATGTGGTATATTATGAAACCTTCAATAAAAATTACAGTTAAAAAAAAATCTAATGTGAAATACTAATCTACTGTCTGAAGGAAGTGGAATCGTAAAAAACGCCCAAATATACATGTTCATGGGGAGATTCAGGTGAAAGTTGTGTAGCACATACTAAGGCCCCATGCTCTTGTGTCTTTTGTTTTTTTTGTTTTTGTTTTGTTTTTTGTTTTGCTGTTGCATATTTTGCTGCTAGTACTGGCTACAGAAGGAATGGTAAATATATAGGAAATATTTTTCTCCCTTCCTCTCAATCCACTCCTGGCTTTGGCTCAAAAAACTGCAGAAAATTCTACAACAAAAAACACTGCGTTTTCTCAACGTGGCGCCTTAAACATGAATAGACATAATTTCTCTGTTTTGATTTTAAGGCCAGTGCATGCTAGATACACTGTTTACAAAATGCATTCTTTTCAGTGTTAAAGAAAATGACACCATGAAATCCCCTCCCAAATGTCAAAAACCACTATAACAGCTAGATCGGTGAAAAGATGCCGATTCCAAAATGTTTTCTTTTTATCTCTGTACTCATTTGCATTCCACCACAGTCGGCCCACAATGGGTCAGTTTGCTGTATGCTAATGCATACCCAGGACTCCTAAGTGCTTTGGCGCACAATACAACCTTTGCAACATAACTGTGGAGGAATACGCGTGAGCACCAATGTATAATTACATACTGAAATCTGTGACTCTTCACCTATACAGCTTTGATAATGAGCAAAATGGCTAACCACAAGAACATACCACTTGGCTTATGATTTTGTATACACATTATTAAAACTTACTGTTACAGCTGGAATGGGGAAGATACTATTGTGACAAGTTGAATTTATCCACTGCTCCATAATATATAATTTTTTTTTTTTTCCTAGAAACTGATTTCTAGGCCTGGAGACTTTATAAACTATCGTGCATTGAGTGTACTGTATCAGGCTGCCTGTGATATAGAACTAGTGCACAAGGTGAGTGATTCTTCTGTGAAGAATAAATTAACGTACCTCTGCAATGTACAACAGAGATCAGATTTTTAGAAAACACTGTACACTTGTAAATTTCAATGAAATACGTTGGTGCTATATAAATAAAAATACTTGTGAACTGTTTCACTGAGTGGATTAGTATGTTGTTGCAGTTTGTGCAGTTAAATTCAAGGAGCAAGAGTACCTGCTGCCTGAACACTTGCAGATTGCTAAATATGCCGCTTTTAAAGTAAAGAAATTGCTTTTTAACCAATGATGCTTCAACTTTATCTTTTTGGAACTGTTCAGTGTTTATCTGTTGTCTGAAATTGTGGAAACTGGAACAATTTACTGCTGAATGTACCTTTCTTTGACCGTCATCAGAAATCCTGTGGTTAGATATGCTTCCATTTACTTAGCATATATACAGTGGGGAAAATAAGAATTTGATACACTGGCGATTTTTGTCAGTTTTCCCACCTACAAAAAATGGAGAGGTCTGTAATTTTTATCGTAGGTACACTTCAACTGTGAGAGACAGAATCTAAAAAATAAATTCCTGAAAATCACATTATATGATTTTTCAATAATTAATAATTAGTTTGCATTTTATTGCATGAAATAAGTATTCTATCACCTACCAACCAGCAAGAATTCTGGCTCTCTGACCTGTTAGTTTTTCCTACTCTGCACTCATTACCTGTAGTAATGGCACCTGTATGAACTCATTAACCTGTATAAAAGACACCTGTCCACACACGCAATAAATCACACTCCAACCTCTCCACCATGGACAAGACCAAAGAGCTGTCTAAGGACACCAGGGACAAAATTGTAGACCTGCATAAGGCTGGTATGGGCTACAGGACAATAGGCAAGCAACTTGGTGAGAAGGCAACAACTGTTGGTGCAGTTATTAGAAAATGGAAGAAACACAAGGTGACTCGGTCTGGGGTTCCATACAAGATCTCGCCTGGTGGGTTAAGAATGATTCTGATAGATGTCAGGAATCAGCCCAGAACTATATGGGAGGACCTGGTCAATGACCTGAAGAGAGCTGGAACCACAGTCTTCAAGATTACCGTTAGTAACACACTACGCCACCATGGATTAAAATCCTTCAGGGCACGCAAGGTCACCCTGCTTATGCAAGCACAATGTGATTTTTCTGGATTATTATTATTATTATTATTATTTATTTATTTTTTTTATAGATTCTGTCTCTCACAGTTAAAGTGTACCTATGATATAAAAAAAAAAAAAAAAAATAGACCTCTCCATTTTTTTTGTAGATGGGAAAACTTGCAAAATCGCCAATGTACCAAATACCCAAATACTTATTTTCACCATTGTACATTAGTCCTAATGCACACGAAGTGTGCTTTGTTGTTGCGCTAGCTGTGTGTTTCACAGCTAGTACACTGACCCATTATATTCTATGGCCTCATACACACACCTCTGTATTATCATGGACCCGTGAGCCCGGGACAAAACTCTGGACACGTCCTGTTCCTGTCTGTTTTGTGGCTCAGGTACACTGAAGTAAATTAATTGATCCATGGAGGCAGGGGTTGCACACCGATATCATCCATGTGTCGTTAGACCATGGACTATGCACATGAGAGGCCTTAGAAAGGGTTTCCTTCAAACCATGCCAAGTGAAGGTAGAAGTAGGTACTAGCTCCTATCAGTTTTCATTTTCCACCCAAACCAGCCATGTCACTAAGTATATATTTATCTCTCCATCTATTCTACCCCACCATCTGACCTGCTCTGCACAGCTACTCACAAAACCTAAAAGCTTTCCACCCCAGACACACACAACCTTCCCACACTCTCTCCTACTTACACCTGCTATCCCTTTCCCTACTACTCCTTACTTCTGGCGACATATCTCCTAATCCTGGACCACCCCAGCACCTCCCCACTGTCGGATCTTTCCACACAACCAGCATCAGTGCACGGAACCCCCTAAATCTTACACCTATCTTACCCGCTCCTGCGGATGCACTTCCTATCCACTGACACCCCCACCATCATCACGGGGAATTTCAACATCCCCATTAACACAAACCCCCGCTTCCAGTCTCCTGTCCCTCACTGCCTCCTCTCTAGTCAACCTCTCAACTCTCTGTCCACAACCTGCTGACATTCTCTGCCCTCACCTCTTTAATAGACTCTCCAACCCCTAAACCAACACGACCCTGCAGGAGCCTTAATTGCCTTGACATCCGCACACTCTCAGAATCTCTCCTACCATTCGCTGACTTATTCTCACTCCAGGATGCAGATACCGCCGCTGACTTCTACAATACCACCATCACTTCAGCCCTTGACTCTGTGGCCCCCTTCACTAATACCAGAGCCCGACCAATCAATAGGCAACCCTAGCACACTGACCTGACTTAAAAACTGAGACATGCCTCACGGGTTGCAGAATGCCTCTGGAAGAAAAGCCACTCCCAGGAGGACTTCCTTAAGTACAAAGAGACAGTACTCACATTCAAGAATGCACTCACCTCTGCAAAGCAGGTCTACTTCTCCACACTAATATGTGCCCTATCCCGCAACCCCAAACATCTATTCACTACCTTCAACTCCCTTCTCCGTCCTCCTGCGCCCCCTCCGACATCACTTATCACAGCTGATTACTTTGCCTCTTATTTCAAAAGAAAAATTGACACCATCAGAGACAGTCTCACCCTACACACCCGACAACCACTCTACCCAACTGCTCGGTGCTCTTCTTCTTTAACCTGTTTCTCCACCATCACTGATGAAAAGCTCTCCAACCTAATCTCTAAATCCCACCTCACCTCTTGCATGCTTGACCCGATCTAGTCACATCTCATCCCCAAAGTCACTGAAGTCATTACTCCTGCCCTAACCCATCTCTTCAACCTTTCCCTAACCAATGGATCCTTTCCTTCCACCTTCAAACATGCTACCGTCACACCTATGCTTAAGAAACCCTCTCTCAACCCGTCTTCAGCAGCCAACTATCGCCCCATCTCACTGCTCCCATACGCCTCAAAATTGCTGGAGCAACACGTCCACTCCGAACTGTCCTCCTATCTCTCATCCAACGTGCTCTTTGACAGACTACAGTCAGGCTTCAGACCCCATCACTCCACAGTAACTGCCCTAACCAAGGTCACTAATGACCTTCTAACTGCTAAAGCCATGCGTCACTACTCTGTCCTCCTCCTCTACCTCTCCTCTGCCTTTGACACAGTCGACCATTCCCTCCTGTTAGAAATACTCTCGTCCCTTGGCATCTCAGACCTGGCCCTTTCCTGAATCTCCTCATACCTTACCAACCGCACTTTGTGTCTGCCACTCGCACACCACCTCCCCGCCATGCCCTCTTTCTGTAGGTGTCCCCCCAAGGCTCCGTGCTAGGACCCCTCCTATTCTCCATCTACAGCCTCTGCCTTGGCCAACTCATAGAATCTCATGGTTTCCATTACCATTGCTATGCTGACGACACTCAAATATATCTCTCTGAACCAGACATCTCTGGGACTCTGTTTTCCAGAGTCCCAGAATGTCTAGCAGCCGTAGCCTCCTTTCTCTCATTCCGCTTTCTCAAACTCAACATGGAGAAAACGAAGTTCATAATCTTCACCCCTCCTCACACGGCCCCTCTAACTGACCCATCTATCAAAGTTAATGGAACCACACTCACCCCAGTCCCACGGGCCCGCTGCCTTGGGATAACCTTAAACTCTGACCTATCCTTCAAGCCTCATATTCAAACCTTCAACACCTCCTGCCGCCTCCAACTCAAGAACATCCATCGAATCCGCTCCTTCCTCACCCCTGAAACTACAAAGATGCTAGTCCACGCCCTCATAATCTCCCGCCTAGACTACTGTAACACCCTTCTCCATGGCCTCCCAGCAAACACTCTCGCCCCCCTCCAGTCCACCTTAAACTGTGCTGCTCGCTTAATACATCTCTCTCCCCGTTCTTCATCGGCTGCTTCCCACTGCCAATCCCTTCACTGTACATTACCCAGTGAATAGAGTTCAAACTACTAATGCTGACATACAAAGCCCTCCTCAACCTGTTCCCTCCATATATCTGACCTAATCTCCCGCTACCTGCCCAACGTAACCTCCAATCCTCCAAAGACCTCTTACTCCGTTCTGCTCTTATCTGCTCTTCACACAATCATCTCCAAGACTTCTCCCGTGCATCCCTCATACTCTGGAACTCACTACCAAGACACATAAGATTGTCCCCCACAATCACAAGCTTCAAGAAAGCCCTGAAGACCTATTCAGGAAGCCCTACAACCTCCAATAACGCTAATGTCACCACACCACCACCTGAACAGCCTCTATCCTCACCTTCTGTCTCTATCCCTCTTCCCTCATAGATTGTAAGCCCTTGTAGGCAGGGCCCTCTATCCCACTGTACCAGTTGCTCACATATTTGTTTTGTATATTTTGTGTACCGTATGTAATCCTCAAATGTAAAGCACCATGGGATTAATGGTGCTGTATAAATAAACAATAATAATAAATAATAACTTACATAGAAATGTTTTTGTTTTTTTTTAATTTTATTTTTTTTATTTATTTTTTTTTAAACCAGGAACCAGTGTCCTCATTTTTGACACCTTCAAAGTTTAGAGCGGTGACCAAGTCCAGGGTAAGTGCTAACAAACTTAGTAATATTATATCTATAAATACTACATATATATGCAGACTGTATGTCACTTTGCTTTCACTGTCATCCTAATTTCACATTGGTCATGGGGAGCCACAGTTTGCCATAGCAGTACATTTAGAGAATTTGGCCTTTGCATGTAATTCTTTGGTTATCGAATGATTGCCTCAGCAGTTTTACCATTTAGTATGCTACCTGTTCCTTTTCATACCAATGAAAGAATTAAAGGGAAGTGACATCATCAAGGCAGGTCTCATTCATAGCATAAAAAATACATTCTAAAACCATCTTAAAAATCTGTGATGTTCAGTTTACATTGCAGATGTTTAAATCCACAGCAGAAATTGGGATAGTTTATTTGCAGCATGCATAGAATCTATTTTGTTCTGTGTATGAATGTGGTTTATTAAAACCCTATTCGCATACTTGCATTGCAATTTGTTGCAAAATTTTAGCACAAGACAGAAATGCTGCTGAATTTTCATGCAGAAAATTTGCAGCGTTTAAAAGTAGAAACGTGTATGACATTTAAAAAAATAAAATAAATTTCTGTCATCAGAAGAGTCCCTATTGAACCATAAGTGCAGCCAGGGTTCATATGAATAAAATGCTTTTTTTCTGTTACCTGATTGGTGCCTCCGTTGAAGACTTATTACTATTTTTCCTGATATGTTAATGAGCTGTTTGATGCAACAAAGGTCATCACAGTAGCTCCCATTGCACCAAGTCTTGCCATCTCTCCTGCCCAGCTGTCATGACATGTACAGTGCATGGCCCTATTAATCATATCAGGGAGGCAGCTCTTTGGTGCAACAAGAGTAATGGTTACATGCTTGTTATATGAATGAGCTGTTTGGTGCATCAGAAAAAAAAGCTAATATCTCCGCACTGAAAGCACCAAGCGGGAAGCGGAAAAAAGTATTTGTCACATGATGAACCCTGGCTATCTGATTTTGCTTATGGTCCAGTAGGGACTGTTCTGGTGACTTCCCCTAAGAAATATTATCCACATACTCACAGAATATGTCCAGATTGTAATGCAAAGTGTGAAATACATTGAAAATTTTCAGATAATCTGCAGTGTTTGATCATATGTGGACATACCCTTAGACAAGAACATTTTTAAGAGTGACTATCACAAATTTCTTGCATTTGATATGACTTTTGATACAATTCTAGCATATTTTTAACTTAAAGGGAACCTGTCACGATGAAAATGCTGTGTAATCTACAGACAGCATGTTATAGAGCAGGAGAAGCTGGGCATACTGATGTAGGAGAGCCAGGAATGATGTCACAGAATGTAGGATGGGCCGGTGTGTAGAATGACCCTTTGATTCCGAATGTGCACAAAGTCTTTTGATGTCCCCGGCTACCCACCCCCACGTGGTACCTGACAATGACGACAGACATCCAGGTCTAGGGGGTAGTCGTTGCTCCTTTACTAGCAGGGCGAGGTAATACAATTGTACAGATGAGGAAATAACTCTCCACGTAAAATACCGTAATCCCTGTAGATAGTGTCCAGTTAAGCAGGTGATAGAGCTTTGGGCAAAAGTGCTTTGGCTTAATTAAAAACTTTTAGGTATTTGACTTGGGTAGCTTAACTTTGGTATACTTGAAAGGATGGCCTGTATCCAGGGGGTTATCCCTTAACGAACTGGGTACACACATGTATAAGAGAAAACGGGTATGTTGACAGTGGGCGACCCTCAAGTTCTGTCAGACTAGCTATGGGCTCTTTTACTATATCTTCATACCAAATACTTGTAGAGAGATGCGTGTGGAGTTCTCAGATGTATGGATAGCTAGGTTGTTAGGCTTTTTAGTACTTGCAGACTTGGGATTTCAGGCGAAGACACACTCTGAGGAGAAGCTTGAGTACAAAGTTAAAGACATCTCTGGTTGAAGTAGATTTACAGGTGCTGACTTGACTAACATGTCCTCCAACTTGCACCCACATGTGCAGACTGCACACACACTGATCAGCAGTGTTTCCAACCCTCTCCAGAGAGGGCTGTAGCTCGACCCCTCCTCCAGGCCAATCAAGGGAGCCTGATTGGTTCTGGAGGTCACCTGGTTATACTGGACACTCCCTACATTAACACAATATGATGATGTAATCACAGACATAAATTACAATGAAATCTATAGACGATTGCAGTTTACAAAAACATCCACAAGATGGCAGTGGTGAATTTACTGGAAAAGAACACAATGCCTATATAGACTTCAATGTCTGTGCTGGCTCTTGTCAAATCTGTATAACATAAACAATGGAGAAATACCTTTTTACCTCGTACATAAATGTCCATACTATCTCGGTCTGCAAGGACTATTAAAAGGTACAGGAAAAGCAGTACCGGGACATTATACCGATATATAATTTTGTAGTTAAAGATTGAGTATAACTTGTCATGTATCCATTTATTTCTTTTCTTTCCAGGAGTAATAGAACTCCTGGAAACAAAAGAAATAGGAGGTGTTAGAGTCCAGTGGGCTGTCCTAACAGAACCCACTGAACTCAATTACTCCCTTTTTCTAAGCATAGAAAGAACAGAGAAATAAATCAAAAAATGACAGGTTATAGTGAATCTTTTCCAACAAAACTATATATCGATCTGCTCAGGTCTTTCTGCTCTATAACATGATAGCTGCATTTTCATGTAGTCTGGGCCTTCACTGTCTGTTTTTCTTCAATCTCTGATCTTTATGAATTATAATTCTTCACTTTAATCATGCACTATTTATCCTAACTGTACATCAGATTTCAGATTAACATTCATTGAAGTTGTATTTCAGTGCTTGCTTTTTTTTGTTTAAAGGGTTTGCAAGATGAAAATTTGTGTTTAGTACGAATGACACCAAGAAGAAACTTATTTTCTGAGAATTTTACACCTTTGGATGGGAGAACATTTATTCAAGTGATAAAGCAATTTCTGATAAAACGCAAGTCGAAGCTAATAGAAAATCTTGAGTAAGAGTTTTTATAACCAAGAGTCACTTCTTGTATTTTTAAAGTATTCCTTCATGTTTGTAATGGAAAGAAATTGTGATGTTTGCTATAATATTGGTTCTATGTAGTGGACTTTGTCTCTGAAAAGCACTCTTGTTGCTTAAAAATTTAGCTTGCTTTTCTAAAATGTAGAATGAAAAATGAGCAGTGATCCTCATGAATCCATCCCAGAGAAAAAGTGAACATTATGGCACAGATTTATTAATTGTTAGTGTAAACTTTAGATAGGCAGTCTAAAAATATGCCAGATTTATCACAGTGGCAGATGCTGGATAATAAATCAAGGGTATCTTTAGAAAGTCTAGTCTGTTTACTCCACCTTTTTAGATTGCTTACTTTGAGGCAGAATTTCACGACCGTTTGGGCACATTTATACCCTGTCTCCTTTTTTTGAGAAGCCACACCTACATACCTAGCAATGTGGAGAAATTTTAACTTTGGCTAGATGAGCCAGTGATGCATCAGTGTCTAGTCATAACCACAATAGTAAATCTGGGCAAATTTTTGTTTTCTGTTTGGTTTTGTGTCCACAGATTCTTATATACACTAGGCCAGCAATCCCCAACCTTTTATTCCCCACGGCCTGGCAGGAGGGGCGGGGCTTTTGTCATATGGGGGCGGGATTATACTCTAAACAGCACTGTAGAGCGGGGCATGCTGGCGAGACCTTGGTGTACAACACTGTAGACCAGGTCCCCGCCATTAGCTCTGCAAGGAGCCACAACACTGTGCCCATATCGCTGTGGCGCCCCATATTTTGTCGGGAGCCGCGTTTACTGAGGCCAGCCCGCCACCCCACGGACCGGCAAAAGACCCCCAACGGCCCAGTCCCTGTACTAGGCCAAGGCACATGGTGGCTTTGGCTGCAAGTCCTCTTGCTTGACCAGAGATCAGTGTCTCTTTGTGACTCTCTCATTACTGTAAGTGAATAGTGTTACTTTGAAACCCCAAGGATGCTCCAACTGTGACTTGGTTGCAAAAAAATTGACGACTGTTTGATCTCTTTTTGAGACTTTTTGAGTTGCTTTTGCAGCAGCCTTTGACTTGCAATGTAACTCCATTAACTTTATTAGTGAAGGAGTTTCAGGGGTGACACCAATATCTTTAGATGGGCAACAGGAGTCACAACCAAAGTTTCCATGTTGCCTGAGCCTATATGGACAAATGTATTGGGACACCTACACGTTAAGCCTACAGGAGCTTTTATGTCATCCCTTTCTAAGTCCATAGACATTAATATGGAGTTGGTCCCTCTTGTACAGGTAAAGAGTTATATGAAACATATATTTTTTTTTCTTTTCTCTCCTCTTCCAGAAATCTGGCTCCAGGCAATGGGAAAGATTTGCTACAAAGTTTAGCACTGCCTATGGACATTGCAACAGGCTGCATCCACCCTGAAGAATACAAACTGCTTTTTGAGATCATCTCACGCTCAGAAGAGTTTCATCACAGCTTAGTAATAGATGACATTTGTGAAGATATAGCAGCTACAAGCTACTAATTTGACCAATTTCATTTCATCTAGTATCAAGACTGTGCCCATGGCTATGTGTTGTGGACTAACTTGCCTACAGCTACATTAAATTCTCTGTTTATTTGAGAATCTATAAGGTTTTATTATGTGGCAGTATTTAATTGCAGTGCTTATATCTGTATCATGCGGTAACATAGTTGACCGGTTTCATTAAAGTCTATATGGACAATTGATGTGAACAGCCCATACAGTCACAATACAGATTACGTGCAAACATGGTATGTTTTGGGGGTGAGGGGGCACGCGGTTTGTCAGTTGAATTGTACCTGCTGGAACCATCTGTCTGTGCAGGGACATAAATTACTACTCATTCCAACTGTATATCTAGCCCCCTTTTTCAGAGCACCGAAGCAGAGATTAAACATGCTTTGTATAAATTGAGAGGTTATATCTTTTACAGAAACTTTCACAAATACTAAACCATTTTCTTGTTTATCTGGCAGAAACCTTATCATATAGCTGGATACATCTGTACATGCTGGATATTGTATGTATGTGCCTGGTTGTTTTCAGTTCTGTAACCCATGACATACTGACCTGCCAATCTTTCATGTCACTGACATAAATACAATAAGAAGTATGGTAATTTCTAAAAGCATTTTCTTTATACTCTGATAATGCACTAATAAAAGGGCTTCTGAGGTGACTGTAGTATTTTGACAAGAGGAGTATACCAGTTTGGCACCAAAAATACCTAAACAAATGTATAAATAAATTGATACCTGGATATTAACATTCCCATTGTCCAAGGGATATTTCCCAAAAGTCTGCTACTTTCACCAGTAGTTGGATGATGTCAGACTGTGTATGGACACACCCTTTAAGGATAGGCCATCAATATCATATTTGCAGGGGTCTCATTGAAGTCTATGGGACAGCGCTGCAGTACCTAAATTTACAACTACAGTTTGTATGGTGAACAGCACAGAAATTCAAAGTCAATTTAGGTAATCTTTAACAGACTTATGATCGATGCAATCTTCAGAGTCACAATTTATGTATATTTTATATCTTGTAAATATAATTAAGATGAAACCTGCTTATCCTTTTTAGTTTTTTCTTAATTTGTAACATTTATTTGACTATTCATATTTGCAGCCAACGTTTCGTAGAGAGCGCCATTCCTGTTGTCCAGTATTGTATAACTGAGTCGGTATCATGAATATCTTTTTCTTTCTAGTGATAGAGCCACAGTCCTGGGAGAGGTCTATTAAATAGGAAGAGTTTGATGCTAAATATCTCCCTGTGTTTGGAATTTAAATAACTGAATATTTGGTAGACGTCTCATGAAATACCAAGAAGTTTTTAATGCAATTACCTTGGAGAATCCACAGGTAAAGCTGTGTACACAGTGGCACCTCAACTTTTACAGCAGTTACAATGGATTCATTGTGACATGTTGTGCAATAGACTGAATTATAATGGGGTTCTCATTTTTTTAAAAATATACTTTAGAAACTATTTAACATTATTCTGCCTGCTGAAGAGCAAAATAGACCTGTTGGAAAAGAGCAATGCCATGATAAACAGACCAAATCAGCATGTAATGTACTTATAAAACAGGTAATGTGTGGAGTGTTATGCTGATTGGCGTGGCTAGCCAAGAAGTGAGGAAGACGCGTGTTGTGTGTGTGTGTGCTCCTCTAACTACCGCCATAAAGCCCTATTTTTCTCAGCACCCATGACTGCACAGATGTGAGGAGATCTCCCATCCTAGGACAGGAAACCTGAGGAGTTAAAAAGGTCCACATGTCCTCCAAACCTCAGTTCAGGTTTCCTATCCTCCAGATAGGAAATGCCTATGGGAGCTCTGAGCTACCTCTGAAGATAGTGGATTGTTCACACCCTTGGGCAGTGGAAAAGACTGGGTCTTCTAAACTGCATGAAGTCCTATTTCTTTGGGGCATAAGTCTTTGTATGAAGCCACCTAACTGTAAGTCTGGTCTCTCCCTCATGCTCCCTGCTTGACCCCCATGGTTTTCTGTGGATTCTGCTGTGGCTGTGTTCGGACAGCCTTGGTCTGGAGTTTTTTTTTTACCCCTCTTGGAAGGCCTTACCGATTGCTGAGACCAACAGGGAAGGAAGTCTGATGGTCGCTTAGTGAATCCATCTCATTTAATCTAACAGAGATTGGTGTGTCCTGTCTCTTGGAATTGGATAATGCCACTCCGGCAGGGTAGAGGTCCTTTTGATAGGGTTCTCATAGCGGCAGCACCAGGTCCATTAAAAGTCTGCTATGGGGGAGATCCAGCCCCTAAAGCGGTTTCTAACCTGAATCACAACATACATAATGTCTGAAGCAGGAAAAATAGGCCGCACCAATCCATCTGTGCCCTCCAGCCCTTCGAAGCCTTGTCTGGAGGGTTAATGAGACTTTTTCAGGTAAGATGTGCTGTTCTTTCTTTGAGTTCCTCTAGCAATAAAACCATCTCTGTGGCAGTGGCTTGATAAAGCTCTAAGCTGAGGGATTCCCCTACTGTTTGTTTTGTGGTATTCAGTTTGTTTTTCTTGGAAGAGTGGTTTGTTTGTTCCCCTCTCTATCAGGACTCCTATATTTGGCCAGCCTTTGACTGGTGTAGCAGTATTCTGATTTTAAGTATTGTAATTTTATGGATGAGGAAAACAGACCTTGAATTTTGTATCTAAGTCATTTCATTGTCTCCAACTCCCTCCAGTTTTTAAAGATTCCTAAAATCTGGGGGTTTTGTTGCTAAATGTTTCTGGCCTTTTATGGGTTTTGCACTATAAGTGAGTACAACACATGTTCTGTGTTACACTGCCATCTGCAGTATCATAGACGCCCCTTAAGTTTGGGTTGGTGGAACGTTAATGACCAGGTGTGTTTCTTTGGAGTAATCCTCTGTCCACCTACCTGATTAGGGTATTTGTTCCTCAGATGCTGGGTTTTTGCCATGAATCAGAGTAGATCAGTCTGATGTAGCTGAGTTTGCTGTTGGAATTTTCCCCTCGGTTGGGACCTTATATCTTGCAGCTCTTTTGTGGAAGCTGTGTGGACTCAGCTTGATTTGCACTGATTTCACCTTCGTCAGGCTGCATAATTTTACAACATTGACAGGCTGCAGAGGAATAAGTACAATTGTACCTACTCAGCTGGACGAGGGTTAATTTGTTTGCAGTGGATGGGCATAAGCTCACATATAGCCTGCGGGGCTGCCTCTTACTGTCCATATTTCAATTGGCTTCAGGTTTTGTGGTGGTTGACCTAATCTTTACTGCAGACTTCCCTGCTAGCCTGTGTCCAGGTCTTTTTAGCCAGGGTTTTAGCTGTCTAGGTAGATGGTAAAGCTCTAACTTTGAGGATTGGGTTAGCCTGTTCTTTGGTCTGTTATGGGAGTTTAGGTCTCTCTTCTAGGACAGTAGTTCCCTGGTGAGAACTGAGGTACTGCCATTGGTTTTTATTTTGGGTAAAACTCCTACAGGCTTTATTCCCACCCTAGTGTTACTAGTTTAGTCTCCCATGGGTGCTGAGAAAACAACAATTACACTCAATGGTAATTACTTTTATGAAGCCCATGACAGCACCCAGAATTTTTTCGCTGTCTTTAAGGACACTGCCTCATTTTTCAAATCTGATGTCACTTTGGAAAACTTTTAACTTATTAAAGTAACGTGAGATTTTTTTTTCTTTTCAGCTCAAACAGCGATTTTCCAAATTTTCAATAACTTTTACAAAACCAATTTTTTAAGGGACCATTTTAGTCCTGAAGGGTCTTTAAAAGGCCTGTAATAGAAACCCTAATAGATCACCCCATTCTCAAAACTGCACTCCTGAAATAATCCAAAACAGCATTTAGGAAGGTTTTTTAACCCCTTAACGACATTGGAAGTACTATAACGTCCTGTGCGCTTGGTACTTCGCGCAACAGGGCGTAATACTACGCCCTAGGGTGGCCACCCACTCAGATCGGAATCGGGTCTTAGCTGTAACTGACAGCTAACACCCTGCTCCATATCCCCCGGTCAGAACTGGGTTCCGATCGGAGGTTTTAACCACTTGGATGCCACGGTCAAACATGACCGTGGCATCTAAGGGGTTTCCGCCATGTTGCCACTCCCCTTGGCACTCCCCGTGGCGAGATCGGGGGCTGCCAATATCTATAATCTGCAGCCCAGGGTCTGCCCAGTGACCCCAGGCTGCCTGGAGACCCCACTACCTGGTTGATCCGGCCGAGACCTGCGGAAGTGAGCGCTATGCGTCTGCATAGCCTCACTTCCTGTATAGACTGCAAGACACTTGTATGCTCGTGTCTTGCAGTCTATAGTGCTGAGTCAGCAATCAAAGCATTGCTGGCTCAGGTGTCCTAATGGGACACATAAATAAAAAAAAGTGTTTGAAAAAAAATTAATAAAAGAATAAAGCCCCCAAAATTCCCTTTTCCTATATAAAATGAATTATATATAAAAAATAAATAAAAACAATGCATATTTGATATCGCCATGTCCATAACAACCTGTACAATAAAACTGAAACAATATTTAACGTACACGGTGAACGTCGGAGAAAAAAAAACGGAAAAAACTCACCAAAAGTAATGATTTTTCGCGATCTCACCTTACAAAATATGCCATAAAAAGTGATCAAAAAGTCATATGTACCCCAAAACAGTACCAATAAAAAGCACAGGTTGTGCCGCAAAAAATAAGCCCTCAACCAACTCTGTAAACCGCAAAATAAAAATGTTACGCATCTCAAAAGATGGCGATGCAAAAACAATTAATTTATGTCCCCAAATGGGTTTTTGTTGTGCAAAATTAGTATTGCGTAAAAAAACAATATAAATGAGGCATCGCCGTAATCGTATCAACCCGTAGAATAAAGGTAACATGTTACTTATGCTTTATGCTGCATGGTGAAAATTTTAAAAGGTAAAACGCAATGCCACAATTGATGGGGTTTTTTTTTTTAAATCAAACAAGAAAGAGTTAATAAAATTTATTCAATAAGTTATAGGCGCCCAAAGATGATGTCATTACAAAATACATCTCACCCTGCAAACAACAAGCCCTCATATGGCTACATCACCAGAGAAATAAAGAAAATATAGCTCGTAATTTGTGAAGACAAAAACCCCAAAAATCGCCAACTCATTAGAACATAACTGGCTGCGGTAGGAAGGGAATGTATAATCTGTGCAAGCGTATATCAGGGTACAAGCCAGATTTAGAGTTTATGAGGGAAAAGAAACCAGAAGTGACCCCCCCCCAGAGTGACACCCCCAATAATAGGAACTACTGGGGATATAGTAGGGAATTTGGTGTTCCCAATGCACTCCGCACAGCTTACCTATTCACTTTTCCCCATCCGCTGTGTATTCACGTCTGGGATACTAATGCTCACTACACCCCTTGATAAATTCTTTGAGGGGTGCAGTTTTCAAAATGGGGTCACTACTTTGGGGAATCCACTGTTATGGTACCTTACAGGCTCTGCAAACATGACATGGTGTCCAGATCCCAAACATCTGAATCTGCACTCCAAAATCCACATAGCACTCCTTCCCTTCTGCGCCCTGCTGTGTGCCCAAACTGCAGTTTATGCCCACATGTAAGACACTGGTTTACCCAGGGTAACGTACTTAATGTCATATGTAGGTATAAACTGCTGTATGGACACAGCTGGGCACAGAATGGAAGGAGCGTTATTTGATTTTTGGAGCACAGGCTTGGACGGTTTGGTTTTTGGACGCCATTGCACTTTTGCATAGCTGAAACGCCAATAAAGTGGAATCCCCTGACGTGACCCCATTTTGGAAACTACACTCCTGAAGGAATTTATCCAGGGGTACAGTGAGCATTTTTAACCCCCAAGTGTTGCTATAATTTATTATCCATAAATGAATATGCAGCTGATTGTGAAAGGTGAAAATGACAATTTTTCCAGGAATACGTCATTTCAGTGCGTAATATGTTGTTCCCGGCTTGTATCAGCGATGAATGCTCCAAAAGCTGTTGTGCCCGGGATCCCCGCTTAACAGTTTTTGGGAGTGTTTGCCTCTGCTGACATAAGCTGGGCACAACATATCGGGCACTGAAAAGGCGTATCTATGGAAAAATGTTATTAACACTTCATTATCATCTGCGCATTAATTTCTGGAAATTAAAAGAATGCAACACTTAAGGGTTAATAATGCTTGCTACACCACTTGATAAATCCCTTGACGGGTGTAGTTTCCAAAATGGGGTCACATGTCTGCGGATTCCACTTTACTGGCAATTCTTGGGCTCTGCAAAAGTGGCATGGTGTCTAAAAACCGAACTGTGCTCTAAAAACCAAAATAGCGCTCCTTCCCTTCTGTGCCCAGTTGTTCCCAAACAGCAGTTTATACCCACATATGGTGTTGCTAAGTACATTATCCTGGGTACACCAGTGTCATACATGTGGGCATAAACTGCCATTTGGGCACAGAGCGGGGTGCAGATGTGAAGGAGCACTATGTATTTTCGGAGTGCAGATTTAGATTGTTGGTTTTTGGACGCCGTGTCACATTTGCAGAGACCCTAAAATTGCCCCTACAACATGGGGGGCACTTCTTGGGGAGATCAAGTTTACTGGCACCTCTAGGGCTCTGCAAAAACAACATGGCGACCAGAAAGTCCCTCTAAATCTGTACTCCAAAAGCTAAAAACACAGTGCTCCTTCCCTTCTGAGCCCTGCTGTGTTCCCAAGCAGCAGTTTACACCCACATATATAATTTTTCTTTTTTCCCCTGGGATAGCCCACTTAATAGTTTTAGGAGTGTATGTCTCTGATGCCACAAAGTGGCCGCAACATATTCTGAAATTGGATATTTCTTCAAAAACTTCAATTTTCACTTTGTACATTAATTTTTGGGAAGCATTTTTAGGCTCAAAATGATAATACCCCTTGATACATTCCTTGAGGGGTGTAGTTTTCTAAAATGGGGTCACTTCTGAGGGGTTTCCATTGTATTGGTACTTTAGGGGCTCTGCAAATGCGACATGACACCTGAAAACTATTCCAGCCACATCTGCCCTCCTAAAGCTAAATAGCGCTCTTTCCATTCTGAGCCCCACCATGTACCCATACAGCAGATTACAACCACATATGGGGCATTTCTGTGTTCAGAAGAAATTGTGTAACAAACTTTGGGGAGCTTTTTCTTCTTTAACCACTTGCAAAAATTAAAAATTGTCGCTAAATGGATGGATTATTGGAAAAAAAGTAATTTTTACGTCCCACTGTTAATAAAATCTGTGAAACAGTTGTAGGGTCAAAATGCTCACCATACCCCTAGATAAATTCTTTGAGAGGTGTAGTTTCCAAAATGAGGTCACTTTTGGGAGTTTTCATTGTATTGGTACTTTAGGGGCTCTGCAAATGCGACATGGCATCTGAAAACTATTCCAGCAAAATCTGCCCTCCAAAAGCTAAATAGCACTCTTTCCATTCTGAACTCCACCATGTACCCAAACAGCAGATTACAACCACATATGGGGCACTTCTGTGTTCAGGAGAAATTGTGTAACGAACTTTGGGGAGCTTTTTCTCCTTTGTTCTCTTGTGAAAATGAAAAATTTGGGGCTAAATTGACGATTTATTGGAAAAAAAAGTAATTTTTCATTTTCATGTCCCAATGTTAATAAAATCTGTGAAACAGCTGTAGGGTCAAAATGCTCACTATACCCCTTGACATGTTCTGAGAGGGGTGTGGTTTCCAAAATGGGGTCACTTTTAGGGGGTTTCCACTGTATTGGTACTTTGGGGGCTCTGCAAATGCAACATAGCACCAGAAAAGTATTCCAGCGAAATCTGCCCTACAAAGGCAAAATAGCGCTCTTTCCATTCTAAGCCCCGCCATGTACCCATTCAGCAGTTTACAACCACATATGGGGCATTGCTGTGTTCAGGAGAAATTGTTTAACAAACTATGGGGTCCTTTTTCTCCTTTAACCCCTTGTGAAAATAATAATAATAATAGTCCTTTAATAGTCCCACAATGGGGAAATTCAGTGTGTTACAGCAGCAAAGATAAGATAAGCAGATACAAATACAAATACAACATGTACAGGAATGTTCCAAGGTGAGAGGCATTACATTAATAGCAGACAGACAGATAGGACGTAGCAGAGGGGGGGAGGGGGGGATTTAACAGGCAGAGAGATATTTCAGTTCTCTGTATGTAATGATCTCCGCTTAGGTCGGTGTTGGTTGTACAGCCTAACCGCGGTGGGGAGGAAAGACTTCCGATAGCGCTCCTTCTCACACCTAGGGTGGAGCAGTCGGTCACTGACAGTACTGCCCAGCGCAATCACAGTCTCATGCATGGGATGGGACTTCTTCTTCTGCATGGAGCTCACCACGGACAGTATCCTTCTGTTACCCACCACCTACACTGGGTCAGAGCTGGCCCTTCTAATCAGCTTGTCAAGTTTATTTCTGTCCCTGATTGATATGCTGCTCCCCCAGCAGGCCACTCCAAAGAAGATGGCTGATGCCACTACCGAGTTGAAGAAAGTCCTAAGAAGTGCCCCCCGGATTCCAAAGGCTCTCAGCTTCCTAAGCAGGTAGAGCCTGCTGTGGCCCTTCCTGTACAGGGCCTCCATATGATCTGCCCAGTCCAGCTTATTAATAAGGAGCAAACCCAGGTACTTATAGGTGTTCACAATCTCGATGCCCGTCCCCAGGATGTCCACTGGTTTTGGAGGGCATCTGCCTTTACGGAAGTCTACCACCATCTCCTTGGTCTTCCCCGCGTTAATCTTCAGGTGGTTCCAGTGGCACCAGTCCACAAAAACCGGTTCAGTTCTCTGTACTCCCTGTCATCATCGTCTGTGATGAGACCTACTATTGCAGAGTCGTCAGAATACTTCTGTAGGTAGCAGCTAGATGAGTTGCACCTAAAATCAGCAGTGTACAGTCATGGCCAAAAGTTTTGAGAATGACACAAATATTATATTTTCACATGATCTGCTGCCCTCTGGTTTTTATGTGTGTTTGTCAGATGTTTTTATCACATACAGAAATATAATTGCATTCATATTATGAGTAACAGAAGCTTATATTGACAGTTAGAATGAGTTAATGCAGCAAGTCAATATTTGCAGTGTTGACCCTTCTTCTTCAGGACCTCTGCAATTCTCCCTGGCATGCTCTCAATCAACTTCTGGACCAAATCCTGACTGATAGCAGTCCATTCTTGCAGAATCAATGCTTTAATTTTGTCTGAATTTGTTGGTTTTTGTTTGTCCACCCGTCTCTTGATGATTGACCACAAGTTCTCAATGGGATTAAGATCTGGGGAGTTTCCAGGCCATGGACCCAAAATCTCTATGTTTTGTTCCCTGAGCCATTTAGTTATCACCTTTGCTTTATGGCAAGGTGCTCCATCATGCTGGAAAAGGCATTGTTGAGCGCCAAACTGCTCTTGGACGGTTGGGAGAAGTTGCTCTTGGAGGACATTCTGGTACCATTCTTTATTCATGGCTGTGTTTTTAGGCAAGACTGTGAGAGAGCCGATTCCCTTGGCTGAGAAGCAACCCCACACATGAATGGTTTCAGGATGCTTTACAGTTGGCATGAGACAAGACTGGTGGTAGCGCTCACCTCTTCTTCTCCGAATAAACTGTTTTCCAGATGTTCCAAACAATCGAAAAGGGGATTCATCAGAGAAAATGACTTTACCCCAGTCCTCAGCAGTCCACTCCCTGTACCTTTTGCAGAATATCAGTCTGTCCCTGATGTTTTTTCTGGAGAGAAGTGGCTTCTTTGCTGCCCTCCTTGAGACCAGGCCTTGCTCCAAGAGTCTCCGCCTCACAGTGCGTGCAGATGCACTCACACCTGCCTGCTGCCATTCCTCAGCAAGCTCTGCACTGCTGGTAGCCCGATTCCGCAGCTGAAACACTTTTAAGAGACGGTCCTGCCGCTTGTTGGTCTTTCTTGGGCGCCCTGGAGCCTTTTTGGCACCAATGGAACCTCTCTCCTTGAAGTTCTTGATGATGCGATAGATTGTTGACTGAGGTGCAATCTTTCTAGCTGCAATACTCTTCCCAGTTAGGCCATTTTTGTGCAGTGCAATGATGACTGCACGTGTTTCTTTAGAGATAACCATGGTTAACAGAAGAGAAACAATGATGGCAAGCACCAGCCTCCTTTTAAAGTGTCCAGTGGTGTCATTCTTACTTAATCATGACAGATTGATCTCCAGCCCTGTCCTCATCAACACCCACACCTGTGTTAATGGAGCAATCACTGAAACGATGTTAGGTGGTCCTTTTAAGGCAGGGCTGCAATGATGTTGAAATGTGTTTTGGGGGATAAAGTTCATTTTCTAGGCAAATATTGACTTTGCAAGTAATTGCTGTTAAGCTGATCACTCTTTATAACATTCTGGAGTATATGCAAATTGCCATTAGAAAAACTTAAGCAGTAGACTTTGTAAAAATTAATATTTGTATCATTCTCAAAACTTTTGGCCATGACTGTACAGTGTGAAGAGGAAAGGGGCGAGAACCGTACCCTGAGGTGCCCCTGTATTACAGATCACGGTATCTGACACACAGTCTTGGGCTCTCACGTATTGAGGTCGATTTGTGAGGTAGTCTAGGATCCAGTTGGAGAGGTGGTGGTCCACTCCAGCAAGGCCCAGCTTGTCTCTTGGGCTCTCACGTATTGAGGTCGATTTGTGAGGTAGTCTAGGATCCAGTTGGAGAGGTGGTGGTCCACTCCAGCAAGGCCCAGCTTGTCTCTCAGTAACCTGGGCTGTATGGTGTTAAAAGCACTAGAGAAATCAAAGAACATTATTCTCACCGTGTTCCCTGGTTTTTCCAGGTGAGACAGAGCCCTGTGCAGAAGGTGGATGATGGCATCATCTACCCCAATGCCCGGTCGATAAGCAAACTGGAGAGGGTCCATAGCGGGGCTCACTAGAGGGCGAAGATGTGTGAGAACCAATCTCTCTAAGATCTTCATCAAGTGGGATGTCAGTGCTACAGGTCTGTAGTCGTTGAGGTCCATAGGGTGAGGTTTCTTTGGAACTGGTACCACACAAGAAGATTTCCATAATTCAGGGACTATTTCCTGCCTCAGGCTCATATTATACATATATGTAATTATACCACACAGCTGGTCCCCACAAGTCTTAATTAGCCTTGCACTGATGTCATCTGGCCCTGCGGCTTTCCTCGCATTGATTTTTTTCATCTCCTTCCTCACCTGGGCCCGTGTGAAGGTCAGACTGTGGTCAGATAAAGACAGATTTCTGGATTTACTGGTCTGTTGGGAAGTAGCCACATGGGGTGAATGGGGTGAAGTCATTGTGGTGGGGGGAGCTGAAGGACATGCTGGGGTGGGAGGAGCTGGTGTGTGATCAAATCTGTTGAATAGGTTTAGTTCATTAAGCCAGTTAACATCTGCCTCAATCTGGCAGACAGACTGTTTATGACCCAAAATTGACTTAAGCCCCTCCCAGACCCCCCCTTATGTCTTTTCTTTCCATTTGCTTTTCCATTTTTTCCTTATAACTGGCTTTTCCTTGCCTGATTAGATGCCTCAGCTCCTTTTGTACTTCCCTCAACCCCTCCTTATCTCTTGTCCTGAATGCCATCTTTTTCTCCTTAAGTAGTGTTTTTATATCAGAGTTAATCCATGGTTTGTTGTTGGAGAAGCACCTCACCACTTTTGTGGGTACTGTGTTGTCCACACAAAAATTAATGTAGTCCGTTATGCAGCGTGTGAGTCCTTCTATATCTTCTCCATACGAATCCTGCAAAATTTCCCATGCGGTTGTGTCAAAACAATCCCTCAGAGCCTCATCACTCTCCTCGGACCATATCCTCACTGTGCGGGTGACAGCTGGTTCTCTGCGTACAAGTGGCTTGTACACAGGTCGGAGATGTAGTAGGTTGTGATCCGATCTCCCCAGGGGCGGTAGGGCTGATGAGTTATATGCCTCCCTCACGTTGGCAAAGAACAAGTCCAGTGTTTTGTTGTCTCTTGTGTGGCAGGTTACATACTGTGTGAAACTGGGAAGTGTGGATGATGGAGAGGCGTGGTTGAAATCGCCAGACACAAGAAGGAGGGCCTGGGGGTGCTGAGACTGTAACTGGCTCAGCGTGGCTTGTAGGACCCCGCAGGCAGCGTCAGCTTTCGCAAAATGAAAACTTTGCGGATAAAGTGACGTTTTAGTAATTTTTCATTTATACATCCCAATATTAGTAAAATCTGTGAAACAGCTCTGGGGTCAAAATGCTCAGATGAATTCTGTGAAGGGTGTAGTTTCCAAAATGGGGTCACTTTTAGGGGGTTTCCATTGTTTTGGTACTCTAGTGGCTTTGCAAATGAGATATGGCACCTGAAAACTATTCCAGCAAAATCTGCTTTTCAAACGTTCAGTGTCGCTCCTTCCCTTCTGTGCATTGCCGAATGCCCAAACATCAGTTTACACCCACATGTGGGGTATTTCTGTGCTCTGGAGAAATTGTATAATAAACTGCGAGATGCATTTTCTCCTTTAACCCTTTGTGAATGTGTTAAATTTAGGGCTAAATGAAGGGATTAGTGGAAAAAAATGAAATGTCTAAATTTCACCTCGATAATCGTTTTAATTCTTATGAAATGCTTAAAGGGTTAACAAACTTCCCAAATGCTGTTTTGAATTATTTCAGGAGTGCAGTTTTGAAAATGGGGTGATTTATGGGGGGGTTTCTAATATATAGGCCTTTATAATCCCCTTCACAACAGAAGGGGTCCCTAAAAAATTAGTTTGGGAAATTTTCTTGTAAGTCTGGAAAATCGCTGTTACATTTGTAAGCCTTCTAACATCTAAAATAAATTAAAGGACGATTAAAAGATTATGTCAATATAAAACAGAGATATGGTAGATAATATTTATTATTGTATTTGGGTGGTATGAGTGTCTGAAAAATTGCGATTTTTTTTTTTTTTCCAAATTTCCATCAAATATCCTATTTTTTTTATAAATAAATACAAAAATATTGATTAGTGTTATCCACTAACATAAACTACAATGTGAACAAACAGAAGAAAAAAGCACCGAGCAGTGCATAGTGCATTATCATCAGAATAAAAGGAAGACAAGGTAGAGACAATTTGCTCCTCACTTTTTTAGGTTGTGTTTGATAACACAACCAACTTCAAGATTATTTGACAGGTGGATATAGGATCGCTGCTGCACTGTGTAGCACCCGCAGGAGGTGAGAGGACAATGGAAGTATTTGGACCACTATACATGGATTGCACAGATCCAAAGGGTATTAGCAAAAAAATGATTTATTTCCCAAGGTAGGATACAGTAAGCACACGCAACGCGTTTCGGGACCAGCAAGTCCCTTTTTCAAGTGTATCACACTCCCTCCAAGAGGAGTTTTAGATCTCACCAGAACAGTGCTTACTGTACCCTACCTTGGGAAATAAATCATTTTTTTTGCTAATACCCTTTGGATCTGAGCAGTCCGTGTATAGTGGTCCAAATACTTCCATAAACTACAATGTGTCACGAGAAAACAATCTCAAAATCACTTGTGTAAGTTAAAGCGTCTCAAAGTTCTTGCCACATAAAGTGACACATGTCAGTTTTGAAAAACAAAGCCTGGTCCTTAACGCACTTTTGGGCTGTGTCCTTAAGGGGTTAACATTATTAGTGTTTCACAGGAATTAAAACAAAACGGAGGTGATATTTACACATTTTAATGTCTTTCACTAATACATTCATTTAGCCCTAGAATTTACACATTCACAAGGGGTTAAAGAAGAGAATGAACCCCACAGTCTGTTATGCAATTTCTCCTGAGCATGAAACTCTCACATGAGGATGTAAACTGATGTATGCGCACCCAGCAAGATGCAGAAGGGAATAATAATAATAAATTTTATTTATATAGCGCCAACATATTCTGCAGCACTGTACAAGCTGTAGGGTTCAAGTACAGACAAAAAAGATACATTACAAAGAAATAGTCAATTCACACAATGGGACTGAGGGTCCTGCTTGCAAGCGCTTACAATCTATGAGGTAGAGGGGGTGTGTCATGTCCCAGGACTTGGTTTAATTCACTGACATATATCTGTGATACTGTTTGTCTTTGTAGTTTGTCCCTTTTCTCTCTCTGTATCCTTAGCTGTGATGCTGTAGTTCCTCCTCTCTCTCCCTCAGTTTAGTTTCACTTCTTTGTAAGCAACATGTCTGCTCAGCTCCTGGTATTTCATCATTTTTCACCTACTGCTGTATGAGGTTCTACAAGATTTACTTTGATTAAAGCATCTGGAATCTTATCTACGCCTCCTCAGTTGAGTTGAACACTATCTGATAGATATCTTGGTGTAAATTGCTGGTTAGCATAGAGACTACAGGACACTCTCACAACCTCACACTTGCAGCCAAGCTATTGAGTCAGAACAGTGAAAAATGATGCATAAAGACTGCCAGATACGGCTGTAAGACAGTTCACCAACTTCTGACATACAGTCAGTCACAGCAAGTTACCTGAAGCCAGAAGGAATCAGCATTGTGTAAGTTGCATCTGCAGCTCAGACTCCCTCAGCATAAGAAGATTCTAGCAAGCAGCCATCTTACTCCAGCAAAGTTATATTTATCCTGTTTGTGTTGCATCATGGCTGAAGGGCACCCTGAAGCACAAGGTAGCATGGACCTCAGTCTGCAGCCCAGTGAGAAGGCTAGACGCTCAATTAAACAGGTTAGAGACAATCTAGAAGGTTTAAAGCATGAACTTTCCTGTGAACTCTCAAAATGGTGGCAGGAAATACAGACTAAGTTATCTGCCATGTGCTTGCCTGCATACCATATATCACCACTAGAGGGAGCTCTGCGACAGCTTTGTTCTATGCATGGACATTATAAAATGAAAGCTGAGGAGTATGAAAGCATATTGAGGAAACTTCATACAGACAATTCCTTAGTTGAATTGCAAAGCTTCCAGCATCTCAATTCAGAACGAGACAGCTTAGTACATGAAACTAAGTTAAGGACAGAGGCAAGAATTGCGCAACTGCAGGAAATGGCATCCCATGTTTCTGAGTCTACCAAGCGTTCAAAGCGTACATCTAAGTCACGTTCCTCAAAATGTTCCACACTCAGTGAGCAACTTATAAAAGCACGTGCAGAGGCGGAAGCTACTAAGATACAGGCAGCCTTTGCACAACAGAAAGCAGAGATGGAAGCTAAGGTAGCTCAACAGAAAGCAGAAATGGAAGCTAAGGTAGCTCAACAGAAAGCAGAGATGGAAGCTAAGGCAGCTCAAAAAAGGGCAGAACTAGAGGCTCTAGAGAAACAGTATAAGCATGCTGCAGCCATGGCAAGGTTAAGCATTTTAGAACAGGCCATCAGTAGAAGTGAAAGCGACAGCACCAGTTTGTGTGATGTGGAAGCAGAGGATCCCCTCAAGCGCACAAGAGACTATGTACTAAGCCAAAGCAGTGAATCCCTATTTGTCACAAATGTTCCTGTCAGGGACAACATTTCTCCAGAGCAACAGGGCACAGTATCTTCTGCAGCACACCGCATTCAAGGTCAGTACAATGCCCTGCCTGTCCAGCATCCAGTTTCTTCTTCCTTCATGGATTCTCAAAGCCTTGCACCTCAGCAAATGCAATATACTGATACTCAGGTAAACACCAATGTGACACCATACTACCAGACTGCAAACAACCGTCCAGTCTCACATCCATATGTGGCTAAACCTATGGACTTTAAGCTAGCTCCTAGGCTGAATGCCTACGCAGCCCCTACACTACCTACCTCTGTTAACCAGAACCCCACTAACAACGTAATCACCGCTACTCAGCCAGCAACTCAATATTTAAAGTCAGAGAGAACAGACATGTCAGAGTTTGCAAGGTACATGGTTCGCCGTGAGCTTACTAAGACTGGACTCACAAGGTTCGATGACCAACCTGAGAACTACAGAGGCTGGAAATGTGCCTTCAAAACTGCAATTAGTGACCTTGGCATTACTGCAGCTGAAGAATTAGATTTGCTTATCCGGTGGCTTGGCCCACAGTCCACAGAACGTGCTAAAAGACTCAGATCCGTCCACATTTACAACCCCATAGCAGGCCTTACCGCTGCTTGGGAAAGACTGGAGAAAACCTATGGCAGTCCTGAAGCAATAGAGAATGCTCTGTTCAAACGGTTGCAAGGGTTTCCAAAGATATCTGGTAAGGATCATCAGAAATTTCAAGAACTTAGTGACCTACTCATGGAGCTCCTACTGGCTAAGGCGGACACTCTCCTACCGGGCCTCAGTTACCTGGACACTGCTCGTGGGGTAAACCCGATAGTCTCCAAGTTGCCATATAATATTCAAGAAAGGTGGACCACAGTTGGGTCAAGATACAAAAATGAGAATCAAGTCTCCTTTCCTCCATTTTCCTACTTCTGTGAGTTTATCAAGAACATTGCAGAATCCAAGAATGACCCAAGCTTTTCCTATGGGGATCCCAGTGTTCCTGGTTCACCTCCTATTAAGTATGACAGCTCATATTCTAACTACAGAAACCGCAGAGGCCCAGTTTCAGTGAAAAAGACTGATATTCTTCCTATACCTACATCAGCACCAGAAGAAAGCAGTTGCAACAGCAACCAAGACGAAAAGGTAGAAAATCCTAACCGTCTGTGTCCTATTCACAAGAAGCCTCATCCCCTCAAGAAGTGTATTGGCTTCAGGAGGAAACCAATCCAGGAACGTAGAGAGCTTCTTAAGAAACTAGGGATATGTTTCAAATGTTGTGCCTCTACTGAACATGTTGCTAGAGACTGTAAAATTGCTATTAAGTGTATAGAGTGTGGCAGTGAGAACCATGTACAGGCTCTTCATCCATCCCAACCTAGTGCCACACCGCCTAGAGGTTCCCCTTCCCCAACTAAGCATGGCGGGGAGAACACAGATCAAGCAGCAAATACTACCACAGTATCTTCCTCATGTACAGAAGTCTGCGGAGAAGACCTTTGTGACAAGTCCTGTGCAAGGATATGCCTAGTCAATATATACCCCAAGGGCCAACCAGAAAGGGCTCTGAGGGTGTACGCCATCTTGGACGACCAGAGCAACCACTCACTTGCAAGGTCAGAACTCTTTGATCTGTTTAACTTAAAGGGTGATACTTATCCGTATACCTTGGGTACTTGTAGTGGCATATCAGAGGTTTCTGGAAGAAGGGCCAGTGGTCTTGTAATAGCTTCTCTCAAGGGCAATTTGGAGATACCTTTGCCCACACTTGTTGAGTGCAACCAGATACCATCAAACAGAGAAGAGATACCCACACCAGAGGCGGCTTTCCAGCACCCTCATCTAAGGGCTATAGCCAGTGAAATACCATCCCTTGACAAAAATGCAGACATTCTAGTTCTGCTAGGTAGAGACATTCTCAGACTGCACAAAATACGCCAGCAAATTAATGGACCACATGATGCACCATTTGCCCAGCGCCTCGATCTAGGATGGGTAATCATTGGCAACGTCTGCATAGGTAGGATGAAAAGGCCCACCAATATTTCTTCATTTAAGACGCATATGTTACCAAATGGTCGCAGCACTTGTTTTCAGCCATGTCCACATCACTACCAAGTGAAAGAGAAGATAAGCAACAGTAAGTGGCTGCATAATCACCGAGACAACGTGAATACTTTCGTGCCTGGGGACGACACCCTTGGATTAACAGTGTTCAATACAACAAGTGATGACAACAAGCTGGCACCGGCTATAGCTGATAAAGAATTTCTCAAACTTATGGACAAGGAATTCATTCAAGATGACTCCAACAGCTGGGTAGCACCTTTACCTTTCCGCTCCCCGAGATCAAAACTACCAAACAATCTGAAGCAAGCAGTTTCTAGATTTTCCTCTTTAAAACGTACCCTCAAGAGGAAACCAGAGATGGAGAAACACTTTGTAGGTTTCATGCAGAAGGTATTTGAGAGAGATCATGCAGAACCTGCACCTCCACTAAAGGAAGGAGAAGAATGCTGGTACCTTCCATCATTTGGCGTGTATCACCCTCGCAAACCTGACCAAATCAGGGTCGTGTTCGATTCTAGTGCTCAGTAAGAAGGCGTCTCTCTCAACCACCTGCTCCTCACTGGTCCTAACCTAAACAACAGCCTCATAGGAGTCTTAATCCGTTTCAGACAGGAACCAGTTGCAGTGATGGCCGACATCCAACAGATGTTTCATTGCTTCATCGTTAAGGATGATGACAGAAACTATCTCAGGTTCCTATGGCATAAGAACAATGATGTCAACAATGAAGTCATAGATTACCGGATGAAGGTACATGTCTTTGGCAATAGCCCATCTCCTGCAGTAGCGATCTATGGACTGAGAAGGACCGCCCATGAAGGTGAGAAAGAGTATGGCTCTGATGCTCATCAGTTTGTTGAGAGGAACTTCTATGTTGATGATGGTCTTAAATCCTTACCTGCAAGTGAAGAAGTGATCGATCTCCTCTCTAGAACACAGGAAATGCTGTCTGTAGCTAATCTCAGACTTCACAAGATCATCTCCAACAATATGGAGGTAATGAAGGCATTTCCCTCTGAAGATCATGCAATCAACTTGAAGGATCTTGATCTCAGTTCTGATACTCCTCCTATGCAACACAGCCTAGGATTGCTATGGAACACTGAACAAGACACATTCACATTCCAAGTGTCTTCTTGTGACAAACCTTTCACCAAACGAGGAGTTTTATCTGTTGTGAACAGCATTTATGATCCTCTTGGTTTCATTGCTCCCATCACCATTCAAGGCAAGCTACTACTAAGACAGCTTACCACTGAGAACATGGACTGGAACACTCCACTGCCTGCTGAGAAACAACTGAGGTCTGACTGTGGCACTAACTTCGTTGGAGCCTGCAAAGAACTGCAGTTAGACAACTTCTTATCCAACAATGGGTGCACTTGGACGTTTAACCCTCCACATTCATCCCATATGGGAGGTTCCTGGGAACGTATGATTGGGATCACACGCAGAATCCTTGACTCTATGTTGATGGACCACAAGTCGACACTGCTTACCCATGAGACGTTAATAACCTTTCTTGCTGAAGTGTCTGCGATAATCAATGCAAGGCCACTTGTCCCAGTATCTTCAGACCCTGAATCTCCAATTATCTTAACCCCAGCAACGCTTCTTACTCAGAAAATTGGTACTGCTGCTACCTCTCCACGTACCTTAGATCACAGTGACATTTACAGACGCCAATGGAAACAAGTTCAACACCTGTCCAATGTGTTCTGGCACCGCTGGAAAACAGAGTACCTCCACATGCTACAGAGCCGTCACAAATGGCAGACCTCAAAACCTAATCTCCAGGTGGGTGACCTCGTCCTTCTAAGGGATAAAGAAGTCCATCGGAATGAATGGCCTATGGGTCTCATCACTAAAGTTGTCCCTAGTGATGATGGGAAGACTCGGAAAGTGGAGGTCAAGGTAACCAAGGGAGGCTCAGTGCGAGTTTTCTTCCGCCCAATTAATGAACTGGTGCTTCTTCTTCCAAGAGGAGACGTCACATAAAAGAAGATAAGGACACCATTCACAGCTCATGGCGGGGAGCTTCCTTCCATGAACTAAAACCGTGTTCTTGTGGATTACAGTGTGGGTCGGTGGAGGTGTTGGCAAATTGCGGCTTCCCGACCTGAAGATTGGTTTATTTGGACTAACTGTTGATTATTGTTTGTTGTGCATGTTTCTTTTTTGTTTTTCAGGTTTGAAGAGGACTTTATGGACATCTCAGGACATTTAATGTTTGTTTTCATTGAAATCTAAAGATTTCAGGCGGGGAGTGTCATGTCCCAGGACTTGGTTTAATTCACTGACATATATCTGTGATACTGTTTGTCTTTGTAGTTTGTCCCTTTTCTCTCTCTGTATCCTTAGCTGTGATGCTGTAGTTCCTCCTCTCTCTCCCTCAGTTTAGTTTCACTTCTTTGTAAGCAACATGTCTGCTCAGCTCCTGGTATTTCATCATTTTTCACCTACTGCTGTATGAGGTTCTACAAGATTTACTTGGATTAAAGCATCTGGAATCTTATCTACGCCTCCTCAGTTGAGTTGAACACTATCTGATAGATATCTTGGTGTAAATTGCTGGTTAGCATAGAGACTACAGGACACTCTCACAACCTCACACTTGCAGCCAAGCTATTGAGTCAGAACAGGGTGACACAAGAGGTAGCGGGCGGCATCGGAGGTAGCATTGCTTATACAGTGGACAGACAATTTTGTAATAGAGGTTACTGTCATTACACATATTTAAAGCTGTATGAGCTGGCACGAGTTGCGTCCTTTAACGCACAGATGGTGCCTGGACATATAAAGTTAGTCTGAAACGGCATCATATCCTGTGGGGTAATGGAGCGTGAACAGAGGGTACGTTTTAGGGAGTCTAACTACGGAAGGGTTTACATTAGGAGTTGTGATATGACTGTCTGAAACGATATGTCTTTAGTTTGCGCTTGAAACTGTAGAAATTGGGGGTCAATCTGATAGTCCGGGATAGAGCATTCCAGAGAAGTGGTGCAACTCGGGAGAAGTCTTGTATACGAGCATGGGAGATTCTGATAATAGAGGATGTTAGTCTTAGGTCATTGAGTGAACGGAGAGCACGGGTTGGGCGATAGACAGAGATGAGGGAGGAAATGTAGGGAGGTGCAGCATTATGGAGAGCCTTGTGGATGAGGGTGATAAGTTTATATTGTATTCTGTATTGAATAGGCAGCCAGTGTAGTGACCGGCACAGACCAGAGGCATCGCTGTAGCGTTTAGACTGATAGATGAGCCTGGCCGCCACATTCAGAATAGATTGTAGAGGGGAAAGTTTAGTAAGAGGAAGACCGATTAGTAAGGAGTTACAGAAATCAAGGCGAGAGTGAATCAGGGCAACAATAAGTGCCTTTAGTGTATCTCTGGTAAGGAAAGGGCATATTCTGGAGATGTTTTTGAGGTGGAGATGACATGAACATGCAAGTGATTGGATATTGGGGGGTGAAGTAAAGGTCTGAGTCAAACGTAACCCCGAGGCAGCGGGCATACTGCCTAGGAGGTATGGTAAGGCCGGAGACTGCAATGGAGATATCAGGGACAGATCTATTGGATGGTGGAAACAGCAGTAGTTCAGTTTTTGAGAGATTCAGTTTCAGATAGAGCGAAGACATGATATTTGAAACAGCAGAGAGACAGTCACTAGTGTTTTGTATAAATGCAGAGGTGATGTCACGGGATGATGTATATAATCAGGTGTCATCAGCATAAAGATGGTACCGGAAGCCAAATCTGGTGATGGTTTGTCCAATGGGGGCCGTGTAGAGGAAGAAGAGCAGGGGGCCTAGGACCGAGCCCTGTGGAACCCGGATGGCAAGAGGAAAGGGGGAATAAACAGAGCCCGCAAATGATACACAGTGTGTGGTCAGAGAGATAAGAGGAGAATCAGGAGAGCGTGGTGTCCATGAGGCCACCAGAACGGAGCATAGTGAGGACGAGTTGATGGTCAACGGTATCAAATGCTGCTGAGAGATCTAGAAGAATAAGAAGAGAGAAGTCACCTTTGGATTTAGCCATCAGGAGATCATTGGAGACTTTTGTGAGGGCCGTTTCAGTACACTGCAGAGTGCGGAAGCCAGATTGTAAGGAATCAAGAAGAGAGTTAGCAGAAAGATAGCGGATTAAACGAGAATAGACCAAGTGTTCCAAGGTTTTGGAGATGAAGGGTAGGTTCGAGACAGGTTAATAGCAGCACAGGATGGGTCAAGGGAGGATTTCTTCAATAGCGGGGTTATGACAGCATGTTTGAAAGAGGATGGGAAAATTACAGAAGAGAGAGAGAGGTTAAATATTTTAGTAATGTTGCAGCATCCTAGAGGCTGCTGCTTTAATTTGTTTGTTTGTGTGCCTCTGGGTTTTGTGTTGGTACATCCCGTTCTATGTTAAAAGTGTTGTTGCAGCTTTTCCCTGTTGTTTCTCCCCTGCAGTGTTCAAACCTAGCCTTGGTTTAGCCCTGGCGTAGCACAGGCCACTGGGCAGAGTTGTGGGAGACTCTGTCTCCACGGTAATCCTTGGTCTGAGTTCAGTTTAGTGTGAGTAGTGGAACCGTCAGTGTGTGCAGAGTGTTCCTGCCCCCACAAGCTGGACTTAGGCCAACGGTCAGCCATCACAGCTTCCAGGAGGATTATAATTGGCCCGAGAGACAGCCAGGAGTAATTTTTTGGCTGTCCATTATTGTGGATCTTTCCGGTGCCGTGCCAGGAGGAACAGAGAGCACCTTGACAGGAGGATCACGTCGGGCCTAGTAATCCGGTAATCAGAGCCCTGTCAGGCCTCCCTGTACCACCACTCTCCCTATCATCCATCTCTGGGAGAGGCACAAGAGGAGGAGTGGTGGAGAACTATACTGCAGAGCCTGTATCATCCCTGGGCACCCTCCTAGAACCAAGGCTGGGGATTGGACACTGTACCAGTGCCCCTATTTGAAAGCTGCCGTTACTTTTGTTCCTGTTGCCAAATAAAGGCTGGTCTGGTTTACCTGCATCACTGACTCCTGAGTCGTGCCTGCATCACCATCAGGGACCTTCCGACAAACACCACACCAGGTCAGAGAGGAGAGGACCTGGGGGAAAGGACTACCACCACCACCACCCGGTAGTGCTGCAGGACCCCCCTCGACTTTGTCCGGGACTGGAGTGGTTGGTGAGTGTGCTCGGCGTGCTAGGTGGCATAGCTTCCACCACTACTACTCCCATCCTCCGGTCTCCTCCATCTGGGTTGCGGGAATGAAGTGCGGTTGGTGAGGGAATCAATGCCACCTGGGGATTGGGCAGTTATTTCCTGACGGATCTTATCAATTTTGTCATGGAAATAAGTCGCCAGGTCATCTGCACTAAGGTCTGTGAATGGCACCTGCACCTTAGGGGTGAGTAAGGAGTGAAAAGTTTCAAAGAGTCTTTTACAGGAGAGAGAATAGATGATAGTGGTGAAATAGGCTTGTTTGGCAAGGTGAAGGGCAGAGTGTACGTGATTTTCTCCAGACGTTCGTCACACCTAGAGCACCGCTGAAGAAAACGTGTCTGTGGCCTGTGCCAGGGTTGCTGCCTCCTGCGTCTAACTTTTCGAGTGGAGGGGGGGAGCCGCCTCACCCAATGCACTCTTAAGGGTTTCATTATAGTATAATGTTGTACTGTATATTATAGTGACTGGTGGCCAGATTGGCACAGGAGAGTGAAAAGATGGGGGACAGAGAGGACTATAGAGTATCTGAGAGATGCTGGGTGTTAATAGCAAATAAATTCCTATATGTATGATGAGTAGGTGTGTCCTATGAAGGAGAGAAAGGACTGATGGTGAGAGACAGAAGGTTATGGTCAGAGAGGGCAGAGAAGAGTTAGTAAATTTAGAAACTGTGAGGAGTCGATGGAAGACAAGATCAATGGTGTTGCAATCTACATGTGTGGAGGAAGAGGAAAGTTGTGAAAGACCAAAAGAAGTGGTTATTGAGAGAAACTGTGAGGCAGCTGGGGAGACAGGGGTGTCAGTGGGAATGTTAAAGTCACCCATGATGAGGCTAGGAATTTCACTGGATAAAAAGAGTGGAAGCCAAGATGCGAAGTGATCCAGAAATTGGTAGGGTGAGCAAGATGGAGGGTAGATCACAGCTACACGTAATGAGAGTGGGCGGAAAAGTCTGATGGCATGGACTTCAAATGAGGGGAATGTGAGTGAGGGTACCAGTGGGATGGCCTGAAAAGTGCACTGTGGTGACTACCCTACCCCTCCACCCTTCCTGTTCTCAGGCCTAGAAGTGTGTGAGAATTGTAGGCCACCATGAGACAGAGCAGCAGGGGAGGCCGTATCAGACTGCTGGATCCAGGTTTCAGTAAGGGCGAGAAGGTTAAGAGATTTACTGAGGAATAAGTCATTAATATATTCTAGTTTGTTACACACTGAGCGGGCATTCCAGAGAGAAGGAGTGCTATTGGGATTTTGGAGGTCAGATTTTACTGGAATCATTTTCTGGTGCCGTATTAAATTTGTAGTGCCCCTGGAGTACCAGAATAGTACATATCACCAAGAGGTGACCCCATTTATAAACTAAAACCCTCAAGGAATTTATCAAAGTGTGTGTGTGTGTGGGGGGGGGGGGGGGTTATAGTGAGCATTTTGAACCTCCAAATTTTTCATTTTCACTACCGGTTAAAGAAGAAAATGCCCCCACATTTTGTTACACAATTTCTGCTGAATACAACCAATACACCATATGTGCTGGCACACTGATGTACTGGAACATGGCAGGGCTTGAATTGAAAAGAGAGCTAATTGGATTTAGAGGAAAGATTTTCTGGAATACTTTTTAGGCACCATGCCCCATTTTCAGAGCCCACATTTTGGAAACCAGACCACTCAAGGAATGTATCAAAGGGTATAGTGAGTACTTTGACCTTACATGTGTTTCACAGAATTGGGCTGTGAAAATGGAAACTGACATTTTTTTCTTATAATGTTGCTTTAGCACCAATTTTTGCATTATCACAAGGGGTTAAAGGAGAAAATGCACACACAATTTAAACATTTTCTCCTGACTATGCAAATGCCCCACATGTGGATGTAAACTGATGTATAGGCACACAGTAGGATACAGAACACAAAGAGTACTATTGGGATTTTGGAGGGCAGATTTTGCTGCAATCTGTTTCAAGCACCATGCTGCATTTGCAGAGCCCCTAAAGTGCCAGAACGGTGGAAACCCTCCAAAAATGACCCCATTTTGGAAACTAGATGCTTCAAGGAATTTATCAAGGGGTATGGCGAGCATTTTGTTCCCTACAGCTGTTTCGCTGAATTCATTAATATTTGGGACATTAACATTTTTTGTTGTTGTTTTAGCCCTAAGTTTTTCATTTTCATAAGGGGTTAAAGGAGAAAATGCACAAGTTTTTTAAGCAATTTCTCCTGACTATGGAAATGCCCAAAATGTGGATGTAAACTGTTGTGTACGCACACAGCGGGACTCAGAAGGGACCAAATGCTATTTGTAGGGCAGATTTTGCATAAATAGTTTTTCAGGTTCCATGTTGTATTTCCAGGGCCCCTGAAGCACCAGTACAGTGGGGCTCTCAACCATAGTTTTTAGCGTACCTGGTTCCTGGAACTAATTAGGCATGTCTAAGTTACTGTATTTGCTCATAACAGAATACTAGCCACTATGCGGGTATTCTGAAGTTCATGGAACCCATACAAGCCTTAGTAGAGCAAATGCAGGGCCTTGCTGTTATGAAAATTCACTTAAGCTTGATAAAGTTATTATTATTATGCTTACTTGTATAGCGCCATCATATTCCACCGCGCTTTACAGACATTGACAGGCACTGTCCCATATAGGGCTCACAATCTACATTCCCTATCAATGTGCTGATTTTTGTCTAGTGGGTGCAAAAAATTAAGACATTAACATCCCGTCTTGTAGATCACTAGTTCATGACCCACGTTTAAACTGATAAGCTCATATATCATAATCTTCTTGCGTATTTAACCACCTCTCCTTTTCCTATTTCCTGTAAGTGACTATTATATAATGCTGTGTTCTACTATATGAGCCAGACATTTTTGACTTTTGACATCAAAGGTATACATGTGCCAAATGTCTCGGGGTGTATATATATATATATATATATATGCAAATGAACCTTCTGATTCAGCTGACCGTGGATGACAATTATTGTTGAGTGATTAAATTCTCCTAACATTTTGGTCCTTCGAGCCGGAACTCTACATCTCCAGAGATGATCCTCCAACAATTGGGCTGAAAACGGTGCATCGGGGACCAGGTAATTATACCTTGGTTCTCAACCTAAAAGTCCTCCTGCTGAATTGCTGTAAAAAGAGGCCGGTCCAATAGGATCGAGATGGAGTTTCAAATTCTGAATAGTCTAAAGAGAATTGGACACCAGGTCATCTGAATTCAGGTAAGACAAATTAAATGACGAATGAATGAAGAATGAATGTAAAATTCCCTATAGGGTATAAGACGTCTGAAATAACTTATGGGACTATAGTTGGCTTTAAGGCTTTTAGCTGGCTTTAGGGTCCATAGATTTGATTGACTGAGGGATCCTTTGGGACTAAGTCCAGACAAAGGATACTGTCCAGGGTCTTTTGGGTAGTATACTGCAAAAGGCTAAAAGTCCATAGCCTGGGTGACTGGGCTACAGAAAAGAATATACTCCATGTCGACATGTAAAACAAGAAGTACTTGAGACGTTTGTTGTTTGGTATTGTTTGATTGAAATCTACTACCTGTTTGATATTTGTTGTCCTGTGTGTCATTGTCGGTGTGTTAAATGTTGCAATAAGTAAGGGTTAAGACCCTTACTTACACCTCCTGTCACAGTTCATCTTGGATGAGTGACCCCACTGTCTGAAAGCTGTGTTTAGGTAAACGCTACTACGTCCAATTACGTAGAAGGCGTTGAACACTATAACTTCTGAATATTCCCCATTATTGCTGTCTAATGTCACAACATGATTCTCTGAGTGAGACCTGAGTGAATGTATGAGCGTCAAATATATAAGACGCTGACTGTATAAGAGAATCACCTAGGTGTGAACTTGGCATGTGGCCAAGAGAAAGGCAAAGTAAAAACACATTGATATGTATATATATATATATATATATATATATATATATATATATAAATATGTGTGTGTATATTACGTTATCCTTGTCTTGTGTCGTGTCCTAAACGTATTTGTGATCCCACTTCAAGAAGGGACAAAGGCAAGTTCAAATAGGAAATTTTTACATATTTTACACTTTGAGGTAAAACAAAATCCTCCAAATCCAATAATGTAAGTAATTTGGGGATAGTGATATTGAGAATTTAAAACTGTAAATTTGCATGGTGTTCAACATCACTATTGTGTGTTCCAAGGATTTATCCTATAGAATGTTAACAAGACATAGATGAAGGAATATTATATGACTGAATTCAGAATTAGAAATTATCCTTAATGTAAAAGAAGTCTTCTAGTGTCTGAAAGTGGACAACCATATAAGACTTTACCAAATTTCCAGACTTTACAGTCTTGGAAAAGATTGGGTTGATAATATTGTATTTTTGTACAGTGCATTGTCATATTAAACTGTATTATATTGTTGCCCCCACCTTATCATTTTTCAGTGTACGACAATGATGTGTTATTCCTTCCAAATTATGTATATAGTTTAGAATATTTCTGAGGGTCTGGGGAAATGTGTTATTTTGTAGTTATTGTAAAGGAAGTCTTTTGTAGTTTTCTTTGTAAATTGGAGCTGGAGAGACCCCCACGACAGTGAAACCAAAGTCTGCGGCATGGTGAGAATGCTTAATTCTTACAATATCTAAGCTTCACTCTCGAGGCGGTTTCCCTAGTTTCCTGGGTAAGGCTGTATGACCTATTGATACCTTCTGTTGAAAATATACTAGCCATGGTTATGTGACAGAAAGGGACGGTCCAACAATTGCCAGTGTCATTAGACTTTGCCCTGAGTATTATACAAGAAATATAGCACATCTTTTATGAGATCACTAGGATATAGAGATTTAATAACTTGTCCCTGGAGTACACAAGATTTATATTGGGAACCTGACAGGAAAAAGGTTTTATAGGAGAAGGAAATTGTTTGATATGATACCTCATCCCAAGATAAAAGTTAAAGATTTTGAGGAAAGGGTGAGAGGACTCTATCACAGTTTTAGACTAAATGGCAGTGAAGTTGAGAGAGCTCTGAGATAGATATTGGGTCCTGATTAGTGGGTGGTATGTGGAAATTTTAGGAGTACAGAAGCAAATTGACACACTTTCGAATATGGTGTTCCAGGATTGAATCAAAACATAGACCAATTCATGGACAGATGTAAAACTAAATATAGGGGCAGAGCAAATGGTTAGAGATAAATAGAACAATACAAAGAGATGATGAGGAGGTAGATCAATATCATCACAGACTTAAAGAAGTTTTTGATATCCATAGTGGGTTAAAGGAACCCCGGGATAATAATGATGAGGATAGTCCCTATGACCAAAAACTGAAGAATGAATTTTTAAAAGGCTGTCTGCCTCATATCAGTGAATACATAACTAAACACATGATAACACACCGTACAGCAAAACTAACAGAAGTCTTAGAATATGCCAGACATGCAGAAAAATACTACAAAGAAAATAAGAAAAAAACAGAAAAAAGGATCAGTTCTTGTATTGGAGGATTGGTATGAAATATATGTAGCCCAAGGTGATAGAGATCAGGGGGTACCAAAGGTAGATCCAGAGGCAGAGGTCATGGCAGAGGAGGATTTCAGGGTCATAGAAACAATTCTTGCTGGAATTGTAAGCAAACAGGACACTGGGCAAGAGATTGTCCTGAGCCAAAAGTAGAGGAAGAGAAATGACTAGGCTCCCCCTGTTCCCCTGTACACCCTGAAGATGTTCCCACATTAGGCATGTCTGCCTCAACTATTGTCATAAAAGGGGCAAATGGAGCCACTCACCGAGAACCTCTGTCCACACCTACTATCATATATGATCTCGTAACAGAAAAGGAAACTCGGGTCCAAGTCATATTGTCCAGAAATTGTCCTTGTAATCTCTTAGGAAGAGATATGATGCAGACATTGAGATTGGTTAGAGTTCCTACAAAAAGAGGACTGATAGTGGAAACTATGGTCCTATGTGGGATTGAGGATCCTAGATATTAGTAAAGTTTAGATCTTGTAACTGTAGGTCCATCCTCAGTGACTGAAACATTGATAAAAGAAGTTAAATAAAAAATAGAACCTAGAGCGGATTTTCAGAACCCTGACAACTTCCACTGCACCATGTACTACCGATACGCTGCAGGCCCAGATAAAAACTATAAGTCCAAGTTTTTTAAAGAACATTACTCCAAAATGTTCCTAAAAACCCTGTATTGGGGTAATGGGGAATATAGTGGAGTCAGCTGTTCATTACCTGATGATATGGGGAGACTTTTCAGAGGAACTATACCACACATATCTGTGACAAAACCCAAAACAGCAGAGTGGAAAGATGTGGGGGAGTTTGTACATAAATGTCTAAATGACGCAGGAGGGAGATGTTAAGTATAACAGACATTTGGATGCCTATTCAAAATCCATTAATTGGATCACTATGTCCAAAAGAGCAGTCCGTTTACATCAAAAGCCTGATAAAAGGGCATGATACATGCTGACACTCACCTCGGAACAAGAGACCGAATTATCTGAACTTCCTGACTTTTTGAGGTCTGGAGGTCCACCTGATGTTGGATTAATAAAGGGAGTAGAGCCTGTACATATAACTCCTAAATCCACCTTCAGACCACACCAAAGACAATATCCTCTGAAACATGAGGCTGAGGAAGGAATAGAACCTATTATACAAAGCCTCTTGTCAGCAGGTGTCATCGTAGAATGCCCTGACTCCTCCGTTTCCTGTCCGCAGAGCTCCCCCTTCTAAAGGATGAAGAATGGTTCAGGATTTATAAGTGGTTAATAAAGCAGTTGTTCCCAGAGCACCTACAGTACCAGATCCACACACCTTACTTAATGACCTCAAACCTGAGAATAAATTCTTCTCAGTTGTAGACATTATCAATGCATTTTTCCATATACCTGTACATAAAGACAGCCAATTCTGGCTTGCCTTCACTTACAAAGGAAAGAGGTACACCTTTACTAGGATACCTCAGGGTTACTGTGAATCCCCAACTATCTTTTCACAAGCAATGTCTGTTAACCTTGCTAAATTTGAACCACCACATTGTAGTCAGTTACTGCTATATGTAGATGATATTCTGTTAGCTTCAGGCGACCAAGATAGTTGTAGAAGAGTGAAGAAATGTGAGTAGCCGGTGATCTATAATGTATATTAAAGACCACCGGCTACTCACATCAATATACCACAAACCCACAGACAGAACAGCCTACCTGAGAAACGACATCTTCCACCCCAAGCACACAAGACAATCTATTATTTACAGCCAGGCTATACGATACAATCATATTTGCTCCGATAAAGCAGACCTGGACAAGCACTTCCAGAATCTGAGGACGAAATTTCTCCGATTGGGATACAAACCAAAAGTGACGGACAACCAATTAAACAAAGCAGCAACCATTAACAGAGACAGTCTGCTCACATATAAAGAGAACCAGAAAGAAGCCCGAGTGCCTAGTTGTCACCTACAACCCACAGCTGGAAATCCTACGAAGGATTGCCAAGGGGCTCCAACCTGTGCTACATAGGGACAACAGACTCAAGGACATATTTCCAGTCCCCCCTCTCCTTTCCTTTCGGCAACCACCAAACCTGCGGCGTATTATTGTCCGGAGTGCCCTGAAGGCCCCAAGTGAAAATGGCACCTCAACTTGCCTGCAAAACAGGTGCATGACCTGCAAGCACATCCACACCGCTGACAGTGTACCTATCCCACAGTCACAACAGGTGCACAGGATTAGGGGGACATTTTCCTGCAGGTCTTCTAATTTGGCGTACAGTGCTGGCCAAAAGTATTGGCACCCCTGCAATTCTGTCAGATAATACTCAATTTCTTCCAGAAAATGATTGCAATCACAAATGCTTTGGTAATAATATCTTCATTTAATTTGTCTTCAATGGAAAACCACAAAAAGAATTGTCAAAAAGCCAAATTGGATATAATTCCACACCAAACATAAAAAAGGGGGTGGACAAAAGTATTGGCACCCTTAGAAAAATCATGTCATGCTTCTCTAATTTGTGTAATTTAGAGCACCTGTTACTTACCTGTGGCACATAACAGGTGGTGGCAATAACTAAATGACACTTGCAGCCAGTTGAAATGGATTAAAGTTGACTCAACCTCTGTCCTGTGTCCTTGTGTGTACCACATTGAGCATGGAGAAAAGAAAGAAGATCAAAGAACTGTCTGAGGACTTGAGAAGCAAAATTGTGAGGAAGCATGAGCAATCTCAAGGCTACAAGTCCATCTCCAAAGACCTGAATGTTCCTGTGTCTACCGTGCGCAGTGTCATCAAGAAGTTTAAAGGCCATGGCACTGTGGTTAACCTCCCTAGATGTGGACGGAAAAGAAAAATTGACGAGAGATTTCAACGAAAGATGGTGCGGATGGTGGCTAAAGAACCTCGACTAACATCCAAACAAGTTCTAGCTGCCCTGCAGTCCGAGGGTACAACAGTGTCAACCCGTACTATCCGTCGGCGTCTGAATGAAAAGGGACTCTATGGTAGGATACCCAGGAAGACCCCACTTCTGACCCAGAGACATAAAAAAGCCAGGCTGGAGTTTGCCAACTTACCTGAGAAAGCCAAAAACTTTTTGGAAGCATGTTCTCTGGTCAGATGAGACAAAAGTAGAGCTTTTTGGGAAAAGGCATCAACATAGAGTTTACAGGAAAAAAAAAGAGGCCTTCAAAGAAAAGAACACGGTCCCTACAGTCAAACATGGCGGAGGTTCCCTGATGTTTTGGGGTTGCTTTGCTGCCTCTGGCACTGGACTGCTTGACCGTGTGCATAGCATTATGAAGTCTGAAGACTACCAACAAATTTTGCAGCATAATGTAGGGCCCAGTGTGAGAAAGCTGGGTCTCCCTCAGAGGTCATGGGTCTTCCAGCAGGACAATGACCCAAAACACACTTCAAAAAGCACTAGAAAATGGTTTGAGAGAAAGCACTGGAGACTTCTAAAGTGGCCAGCAATGAGTCCAGACCTGAATCCCATAGAACACCTGTGGAGAGATCTCAAAATGGCAGTTTGGAGAAGGCACCCTTCAAATCTCAGGGACCTGGAGAAATTTGCCAAAGAAGAATGGTCTAAAATTCCAGCAGAGCATTGTAAGAAATTCATTGATGGTTAACGGAAGCGGTTGTTCGCAGTTATTTTGTCTAAAGGTTGTGCTACCAAGTATTAGGCTGAGGGTGCCAATACTTTTGTCCGGCCCATTTTTGGAGTTTTGTGTAAAATGATCAATGATTTGACTTTTTTTTCATTCTCTTTTGAGTTTTTTCATTGCAAGCAAAATAAATGAAGATATTATTACCAAAGCATTTGTGATTGCAATCATTTTCTGGAAGAAATTGAGTATTATCTGACAGAATTGCAGGGGTGCCAATAATTTTGGCCAGCACTGTATCTCATAATGTGTGTTCAATGTCCCACCACAGGCCTCTATGTGGGGGAAACAGGCCAGAGACTTAGTCAGCACATGAACTCACACAGATCCACCATTAATAACAGCAGAACAGATCTCCCAGTGGCCACACATTTCTCTGGAGAAGACCACTCTATTGAAGATTTGCAGGTTGTGGTTTTAATGGGACATTTTAAGATGCAGAGAGAGAGAAAGGAATGGGAATACAAGTTAATGCAAAAACGTCAAACTCTCCAATTTGGACTTACTATTCATGCCAGTTTCATGTCACACTATGTATGAACTGTGAGGGTCACAAATCACCACCTGATAACAAACAGATAACAGATCCCTCTGTCACGCCCCCACAAATTTTCCAGACTGTTTATTTCCTGACCTGTTGTAAATAACTTCTCTACGTATATTGCATTTTGTTATTCCAAGATCCTTTTGAAAATCCATGTCTTGTGTGTATAGATAGTGTGAATTTTCAGTTTCTAGTATTACACCATGTCTGAAGAAGAGAGCTAGCACTCTCGAAAGCTTACTATCAAATATACTCAGTTAGCCTATAAAAGGTATCGCCTGATTTCTTCACTCTTCCACTACTTTCTATGGCTAACACAGTACAACATTATACTACTAGCAAGATAGTTGTAGGCAATATACTATTGCTTTGTTGCATTTTCTGGCAAAACAAGGTCACAAAGTAAATAAAGATAAGTTAGAGTTATTGCAGACTACAGTCAGATATTTGGGATACAATTTGTCACAAGAAGGAAAATATTTAGATGAAGACCATAAAGTAACTATATTGCAAGCTCCCAACCATTGACAAAGAGGCAAATGATGTCATTTCTTGGAATGACCAATATCTGCAGATCCTGAATTTCTAATTATACTGCAATCACGGCTCCGCTTACAGCGCTCATTTATGATGAGCCTTTAGCAGCGCAGGATTCTATAACTTGGACTCCTGAAGCAGAAAAGGCATTCTGTGAAATCAAACAAGTATTAGTCAGCTCCTCAGTACTGGGATTACCAGACTACTCCAAGCCATTTACTCAGACTGTAGATTGTAAAGGGGGGATATATGACTCCTGATTCAGGACCATGGAGGGAAAAATCAACCCTTGGCCTATTATTCCTCAAGACTTGACCCTGTTGCTAGAGCCCTTCCACCCTGCGTACAATCAGTGGTAGCTGCAGCAGAAGCCGTTAAAGTCTCAGCATCACTGGTGCTTTTTCACACCCTAACACTTAAAGTATGTCATGTTGTGGCAGTAATTCTGTTGCAGAATAAAATCTCATATTTATCTCCATCAAGACACTTATCTTGCATGACACTCCTGCTATTACAACCACATCTCACTCTTGAAAGATGTACTGCTCTGAATCCACCCACGTTATTGGCCACACGCTCTGATGGAGAACCACACAACTGTCTATCAAAAATAGCAGAGAGAGTATTACCACGGGCAGATCTTAAAGATACTCCTTACCCAGATAGTGAAATAACTTTATTCGTTGATGGATCTTGCTAAAAGAATCCTGATGGAAGAAATACAGTAGGTTATGCAGTAGTAACACAACAAGAGACACTTGTGGCTAAATCATTCCCATGACACTATTCAGCGCAAGCAGCTGAATTAGTTGCACTTACAGAGGCATGTAAGATGGCAAAAGGAAATGTAGCTACTATTTACATAGATAGCCAATATGCTTTTTCCACAGTACATGTCTTTGCCCAACAATGGAAGAATAGAGGAATGGTAACCTCTTCAGGGAAGGATATTAATCACAAACAGCTGATACTGCAGCTATTGGATTCAATACAGCTCACAAAGAAAGTAGCTATCTGTAAATGTGCAGCACATACTAGGAAATGAGAACGCTAATTTAGCAGCAAAACAAGCAGCTACATGTGCATCTCAATAAATTAGAATATTTTTGAAATGTTCATTCATTTCAGTAATTCAATAATTCAGTTCATAATCAGCAGTCTTCCATGATTGTGTGTCCTACTGAACCAGACTGAGGGACCATTTAAAGGCTTAGGAAACCTTGGCAGGTGACACACTGAATTTACAATACATATTTTTTCACTTTATTCTAATTTTCTTATATTTGGGTTTTTATTACCTGTGATCCATAATCAACATTTACAGAAATAAAACACTTGAAATAGAATACTCTGAGTGTAAAGAATCTAGAAAATATAGGTCACTTTTTTAATTTAATTACTGAAAGAAATAAACGTTTCAAAGATATTCTTTTTTTTTATATAACTGTAATTTTATTGAAAAATTTTTCATTAACAAGGAATAAAGAAAAAACAAAAAAACAATAATAATCAAACAAACAGGAAGCATTGAGGTAAATAGAGGCTATCTGCCTCCTCCCTCTTAAGCAATATGCATTTAAATTAAGCAGTGAACAAGGGAGGGGGGAATGGAGGGGTTAAGAAGACAAGGGTAGGACCAAAGGGAAGGGGGGGGGAGGGAAGGAGAGGACTAGAGATCAGAGACCCTGTGATGTACAATACATGTCCCAGGGTGCCCAGATAGCCCCAAAGGCTTCCCGTGAATTATGTAGGCCAGCAGTCAGGTATTCAAGACTCCTCACATCCTTCATTCTAGCCACAAGCTCAAGACTAGATGGGGGACTCACCTTCTTCCAGTTTCTAGCTATGAGAGTTTTAGCTGCAGTACAAAGATGCAAGAAAAGCCTGGATGACTTATTGCTCAGGTGTCTGGGGGGAAGGTTCAGGAGATAAAGAAGAGGGTCAAGAGGAACCTCTTGCAAAAAGAGAGCAGTCGTCAGAGTCCTGACCTCCCTCCAAAAACCGAGGATGAGAGGGCACGTCCAAAAGATATGGTGCAGGGTACCCACCGCAGCTCCACAGCGCCAGCACCATGGGGGAACTAATGGGTTTAAAGTATGAAGGAGAGCCGGAGTATGATACCAATGCATCAACAGCTTATACTGCGTTTCCCTAAACGTAATGCACTGAGATGATTTCTGGGCCCGAGACCATACAATCCGCCACTGTTCCTGGGAGATGGGTTTACCCACCGCCTCCTCCCATTTAAGCATATAGCGATGATTAACAGGAGAGCCTGTAGTTTGTGAGTTAAGAAGTTGGTAAATAGAGGATATAAAGCCCCTAGTGGACGTGCCTGCACGGCAAATCTTTTCAAAAGCGGTGGGGAGTGACACCTTAAGGGACCCATGGAGGGAGCGGACAAAGTGAACCACCTGCAAGTAATGGAACCATTCAGTACCTGGCAGGTTTTGATTAGCTGTAAGATGAGCAAAGGACCTGAGTTCCAAGGTTCCAGGGTCAACCATATCAGCAATCCGGTAAAGGCCAGCTTCAGACCACACTTTAGTCATGGCAGAAGTCAGGCTCTCCGGGAGAAGGGGGTTGTATAGTATGGAGACCATTGATGAGCGCGGGGACATCAGGGAGAATCTAGCACAACAGGTAGACCAGATAGATCTAGTAAACCGAATGGGGCCCAACAGGTACGAGGCAGGGGGGGGGGGGGGGGAGCTGACCCACAGAAGCGCGTTACGATGCATGGGTGCCAGCCATAGCTTCTCTATCTGCACCCATCTGGTGTATGCTGGCATAGCCGCCCAGAATGGGATATGGCGTAAGTGGGCCGCCCAGTAATAATGTAACAGATGTGGGACAGCCATACCCCCAGACCCCCTATCCGCCAGCATAACAGATCTAGGTATTCGGTGTCGTTTTGCTTTCCAGATAAACTGGAAGATAGCTTTCTGTAGGTTCCGTAATTCTGCCCGAGGTATCGCGACTGGGAGCGTCTCGAAAAAATACAGTAGCTTCGGGAGGAGAGTCATCTTGACCGCAGCAATTCTCCCCAAAAGGGAGATAGGCAAGGGTTGCCATTTGTCCAATAGGGCTCTTAGCTCACAAAACAACCGCGGGTAGTTTGCCGAGTAGAGGGTCGCATAGGAGGTGGATATATGGACCCCCAGGTAGCGGATAGAGGACTCCCGCCACTGGAAATCGTAATAACTGCGGAGGAGAAGGAGAAGGTCCCGTGGGATGTTAATTGGGAGTGCCTCAGTCTTCGCGGGGTTCACCTTATACCCTGAGAGATCACCATAGGTCTCCAGCGAGCGCAGCAAGTTTGGAAGGGTAGTATGAGGGGAGGTGAGAGTGAGGAGTACATCGTCCGCGAAGAGAGATATCTTAAATTCCTTATCTTGGACCATGATCCCCTTGATATTAGGGTCTCACTTAATCTTGGCCGCTAGCGGTTCAATGCAGAGGGCAAATATGATGGGTGACAGGGGGCAACCCTGCCTAGTGCCATTTCGAATAGGGAAGGAGGGCGAAGATGCATGGGGAAGCTTAATTGCTGCTGAGGGTAAGGAGTAAAGGGCCTGGATAGCTGTGAGAAACGGTCCCGTAAGCCCGAACGCCTTAAGCGTAGTATGCATAAACGACCAATTTATGCGGTCAAAAGCCTTTTCAGCGTCCAGGCTCAAGAGAAGGGCCGGGGTAGAATAATGATTGGCCACCTCCACCAAATCCACAGTCCTCCTGGTGTTGTCACCACCCTGACGACAGGGGATGAATCCCACCTGGTCCTTATGGACAAGCAGAGGGAGCCAAGCATTCAGTCTATTGGCTAAGAGTTTGGTGAAAAGTTTCAGGTCCGTGTTCAGCAAAGCAATCGGTCGGTAGTTAGCACAATCCTGCAAGTCCTTACCCGGTTTAGGGACCAATGTGAGTAGTGAAGAGAGCATAGTCGGGGGTATAGGGGAACCTGAAAGGAAGGAATTGAAGAGGGACAATAGATGAGCAGAGAGTTCACCCTGGAAAACCTTATAATAATTGTAAGTGAACCCATCTGGGCCTGGGGCTTTCCCATTTGGGAGGTCCCTCAGGACCCCTTCTAGTTCCTCCCTGGTGATGGGGGTGTTCAGGGAGGTTAAGGCCTCAGGAGGAAGGCGTGGGAGACAACATTCCTTTAAATAGTCTTCCAGTAGTGTTGAGTCATCCCCAGGGAGTAGTGCTCGTGGGGGGGGTAAGTCATACAGCTTAGAGTAGTAAGAGTGGAACGCCAGCGCCACAGCATCAGGGTGATGTTGAAGAGTACCCGCGGGGTCACGGACAGAGTGTGGTGTGGAAGAGGCCCGATGATCCCTGAGGGTTCCTGCCAGGAGGGTATGAGATTTATTACCTCGTTCAAAAAACCTCTGACGGGTATAAAGGAGAAGTCGTTCCACATGGCGGGTCTCCAAATCACGGAGGTCCGCCCGGGCCAGGACCAAACGGCGAAGAACCCCCAGGGATGGATGCGCTGCCAAAGTCGTCGTAAGGGACCGAATACGGGCTTGGAGGAGCTGTTCCTGGGCCTGTCTGTCCCTTTTAAGCCTAGAAGCCAATGCGATACAGCATCCTCTCATGACCGCCTTATGGGCTTCCCAGAGAATGGCAAGAGAGTCTACCGAGCCTAAGTTGTCCCTAAAATAATCTATCAAGTGTGTGCGCAGGGTCTCGAGGGAGGTCGGCGATTTGAGCAGTGTTTCGTTAAGACGCCAATGACATTGGCGAGTAGGCACTGGAGTCGTAGATAAGGTAACCACGACTGGGGCATGATCAGACCAGGTGAGAGGGCCAATGTTCGTGTCCCTAAGCAAACGAAGAGCGGGAGCATTTCCAAAGAAGTAGTCAATGCGGGTGTGAGTGTTATGAGGGTGAGAAAAGAAGGTGTAGGAGCGCGCCGTAGGATTGTCCACTCGCCAAAGGTCATACAAAGAGTGGGCGCGGATCAGCCTGCGGAACTCCCTTGCAAGTTGGGCCAACCTATGGGGGGTTGGGCCCTGGGGTAACGCCAGACGATCCGCCCGTTCAGAGAAGACCATGTTAAAGTCTCCCCCCACCAGCCAAGCTGATGGTGGGAGAGCGCGCAGACGGGAGAATACCCGGCGCAAGAACGGGATCTGCGCTGAATTGGGGGCATAGACATTGCATAAAACAATCGGGGCACCATAAAGGAGCCCCTCCAAGATAACAAACCGGCCACCTGGGTCTATGTGGGAAGTCGTCACTGTAATTGGGCAGGATCGAGAAAGAAGGATAGCCACCCCAGCTCTGCGTCGATTGTGGAAGGCCGAAAAAGCTACGGGAAAATAATGCTTAGTGAAGACAAAAGTACCATCGCGGTCAAAATGAGTCTCCTGAAGAAACGCCACATCCGCTCGTAAGGAGCGGAGTTCTCTAAGGACATGGCGCCTTTTAATGTTGGAACCCAGGCCCTTGACATTAATTGTCACGCACCTAACCATTGGGACCCAGGATTGGAGGACAGTGGCGGATTGCAATAAGCTCACCCATCTCACATGACGCTGGCAAGTTTCCCTCGGAGAGGCAAAAGGGCAATCCACAAACAGGAACCCAAAGTCGAGGCAGGGTCTCTAGATCAGGGAGGGGGGGGGGGAAAGAGAGGGAGGGAGGCAAAAGACAACATAAATGACAAAGTAAAAATAAAAACAGTTAAACAATACTTTGTGGGCGAGGCTAAGTCACTCGCCTGGGGACCAATGAGGGCAGCCAGAGGTCCAATCAGGATCAATGGCCGCACAGTCCAAGTATCCCCTTAGGGGGGAGAGCGTGGACAGGAGGTCGGAGGGGGAGGCGGTGGATCCCCAACCACCAGTAAAAAGAAGGAAGGAAGGGGAGTCACCGAAACCCCACCCCGCCCCACTCCGCTAAAACAATCCAATAATAAGCATAATAGATGAGACCCGTAGACCTAAAAAAGAAAAAAGAGAAGCAAACATAACATTAAGGCATGCAGATTCCAAAGCACCACCGAGAAAAGGGAGAACGTCTCAAGGGGGGGCAGCCTCCTCAGGGATCAGTCTCCAGCCGGGGCCTCCGAGTGGTCACCACCGCGGAGGATGCATGACGTCGTCTGGGCTCCAATCGTTGCCAAACCAGTGGTGGGGGAGGGGGTGGAGAGAATAGCTCCCAGTCTGTTAAATCCGGCAGGGGAACATCCAATAGGTCACAGAAGAGAGGCAAATCCGCAAAGGAGCGAAGCGTAGCGGAGCGACCATCCCTACGAGCAATGAGAGCAAACGGAAATCCCCACCGGTAAGGAATTTGGTGCTCCTGAAGAATCTGGAGGAGGGGTCGGAGATGGCGCCGTTTCTGGAGGGTGATTAGCGACAGATCCTGATAGAATTGTAGTGGAGCTCCCTGAAACTCGAAGTCTTTGAGTTTGCGCACTTTGCTCATTATAGCCTCTTTAAGGGTGAAGTCGTGGAGGCAGCAGATGACATCACGGGGTGTGGCGGAAGATCCTCTGGGTCGAAGGGCTCGATGTGCCCTATCAAACTTAATTTTGTGGGACGGGGGCTCCTGCAGTATAGTGTTGAAGACAGCCTCCAGCAGAACAGGCAGATCCTCAGATTGGTCAGCCTCTGGGAGTCCCTTGACGCGTATATTGTTGCGCCGGCCCCTGTTGTCAAGATCCTCCAAGTGGCGTTGCATGTCCCGTATAGCTGAACCCTGTTCAGTGGTAGTATCATGCAGTGAGGCAATATAGTCCCTGGTAGTGTCATGGTCATTCTCCAGCGTGTCCATTCGGTTAGCAATGGAGTGTAAATCAGTGCGGAGGGTAGCAATTTCAGATCGGAAGGATGCTGTGATTTCCGCAACCATACTTTTAAGGTCTTGTTTAGTAGTAAGTTGAGGAAGAAGGTCCGCCATGGATGATGGTGCTGAAGATGGGCCTGGGATACAGCTCTGGGGGTACAGGACTGGAGGGGGGGAGCCATAATCCTTGGGAGTGTGGGGCGGAGAAGCCCCTACGCCAGCGGCCCTCACCACGCCATCCCCCTCTGAGCCATGGAGGGGGGGGGGTGATGGGGGAAGATAGTAGCCGGGAGGCCACAGAGACCAGCTCTGTGGCCACAGGCTGCAACTCATCAGCGGTGCAGGAGGGAGCAGAGCCACTGACCTCAGAACTCCTTGAGAAGCTGGAAACATCCGGGGTCCTCTCATGCCGCTCTGCCAGGAGTGCTGGTGAAGCAGAATGTAGTTGCTGGGACATCCCAGGGTGAGGAGACTGTGGGAGTACTCGTGCTGGGGAAACTCTGGGTTGCCCAGGCGCCGACAGGGATCTCTGTTGAAGCGGCGCTCCGCTGGCTGACAGGGGGAGCGCGGGAGGAGAGAAAATGCGCTGCGACCCCTGTGCCTGGAGAGCGGAGGAAATCCAAGATGGCCGTCCCGCAGCAGCCTGGCCCGGTAGAGAAGGCCGCTGGGCCAGAAAGGCGTCCAGGGTGGCCCCCCCAGACCTCTCCACGGGCGCTGGGGTGCCCGAGGCCACCTTCCTCGGTAAGCGCTTGCCCATACTGCGCTTGCTGAGGGGTCCACGGGTCTCAATAGCGAGCGGAGGAGCGGAGAAGGACCTGCGCGCGTGCTACTCCATGCGCGTCCTCAAAGATATTCTAATTTATTGAGATGCACCTGTATGTAGGCAAGTTTGATAAAACCTATTGTACAGAGAGAATAAATGTCTCAGATTCCTCACAAAATTATTCTGATAAGTGGTTTACAGGCCACGAACAAGCGAGAGCAAATATTTGGTGGTTGTGTGGTAACAAAAAACTAAGACCCAGACTTCCCGTAATTTGGAAAGAGGAATATGCTCTGGTGCAAGTTATAATGCCCTTCTACCTTGTGATGATAAGAGACCCCCAGCTATGTATTTTCCAGATATGTATGTTGCTTTAGTGTGTTATCACTTGTTCAGATTACTCCTACACAGTGTGATGGTTATCAAAACCAATTTGGCTCCAGAAATATGGTCATTCTGCTCTGTACCAAGATCCTTCTTTTGTTCCATTAGCATACCCGTGCTAATCTCGTTATCACAGCAGGAGATCCATGGGACTATGTGTATTGTAACCCTGCTTAGCACACAAAACCCAGACTCCTTGTCTACAGCCAGGATTACAAAGGAAATATGGTTTTATGGCAATATTTCCCCAGCAGAACCGCCCATTGTTGCACCAATAAATTCCTTGGGTGCGCCAGGTGAAGACGACCGCTCCAAGTCCACACAAGGGACTGCTGGAAGTCGGGAAAAGGTCCAGATACTGAACTCATTACCCAAAGGGGATTGGGGTGTTATTCTTGGTGTATATTTGATGGGGGTTTCGCCATGAACCCCATTATACTCCTTGCTTTACCCTACGGTCATCAGGCAAGGAAATATGACGAATCATGGTTATTTTGTTTCATGGATTGAGGGCAGGACTTCCCCTTTTAGTAACGTCACTTAGGGAGGAGACTGGGATAGTTATATGGTCTCATCTGGGGAACAGGGGGAGTTCTCTTCCTGGAAAGATGAGAGGGCATGTCATGCTGTGGACTTAAGCTAGTGCCCTGAGGCCTAGCAGTGAGGCCTTAGAGATCTCTTTGTTTCTGGACAGCATGTAGGGGACACATGCTCTATGACTGAAGAATGCGCCCTAGGCCAAAACTGCTAGGCCTAGAGAATCTGACTACAAACTTGTTCTGGCATTTTCCTATCTTTTATTCCCATTTTATTTTCTGTACTGTATTGTGATTTTACCTGTATTTGCTTGACCATCCATTGATATGTATTTCTGTATACAGTGGGGAAAAAAAGTATTTAGTCAGCCACCAATTGTGCAAGTTCTCCCACTTAAAAAGATGAGAGAGGCCTGTAATTGACATCATAGGTAGACCTCAACTATGAGAGACAAAATGAGAAAACATACAGTGCCTTGCGAAAGTATTCGGCCCCCCTTGAACTTTTCAACCTTTTGCCACATTTCAGGTTTCAAACATAAGGATATAAAATTTAAATTTTTTGTTGAAGAATCAACAAGTGGGACACAATCGTGAAGTGGAACGAAATTTATTGTATATTTTAAACTTGTGTAAAAAATAAAAAACTGAAAAGTGGGGCGTGCCAAATTATTCGGCCCCCTTAAGTTAATACTTTGTAGCGCCACCTTTTGCTGCGATTACAGCTGCAAGTCGCTTGGGGTATGTCTCTATCAGTTTTGCACATCGAGAGACTGAAATTCTTGTCCATTCTTCCTTGGAAAACAGTTCGAGCTCAGTGAGGTTGGATGGAGAGCGTTTGTGAACAGTAGTTTTCAGCTCTTTCCACAGATTCTCGATTGGATTCAGGTCTGGACTTTGACTTGGCCATTCTAACACCTGGATACGTTTATTTGTGAACCATTCCATTGTAGATTTTGCTTTATGTTTGGGATCATTGTCTTGTTGGAAGATAAATCTCCGTCCCAGTCTCAGATCTTTTGCAGACTCCAACAGGTTTTCTTCCACAATGGTCCTGTATTTGGCTCCATCCATCTTCCCATCAATTTTAACCATCTTCCCTGTCCCTGCTGAAGAAAAGCAGGCCCAAACCATGATGCTGCCACCACCATGTTTGACAGTGGGGATAGTGTGTTCAGGGTGATGAGCTGTGTTGCTTTTTTGCATTGTTTTGCATTGTGGCCAAAAAGTTCAATTTTGGTTTCATCTGACCAGAGCACCTTCTTCCACATGTTTGTTGTGTCTCCCAGGTGGCTTGTGGCAAACTTTAAACGAGACTTTTTATGGATATCTTTGAGAAATGGCTTTCTTCTTGCCACTCTTCCATAAAGGCCAGATTTGTGCAGTGTACGACTGATTGTTGTCCTATGGACAGACTCTCCCACCTCAGCTGTAGATCTCTGCAGTTCATCCAGAGTGATCATGGGCCTCTTGGCTGCATCTCTGATCAGTCTTCTCCTTGTTTGAAATGAAAGTTTAGAGGGACGGCCGGGTCTTGGTAGATTTGCAGTGGTCTGATACTCCTTCCATTTCAATATGATCGCTTGCACAGTGCTCCTTGGGATGTTTAAAGTTTGAGAAATCTTTTTGTATCCAAATACGGCTTTAAACTTCTCCAAAACTGTATCACGTACCTGCCTGGTGTGTTGGTCTTCATGATGCTCTCTGCGCTTTAAACAGAACCCTGAGACTATCACAGAGCAGGTGCATTTATATGGAGACTTGATTACACACAGGTGGATTATATTTATCATCATCTGTCATTTAGGACAACATTGGATCATTCAGAGATCCTCACTGAACTTCTGGAATGAGTTTGCTGCACTGAAATTAAAGGGGCCAAATAACATTGCACGCCCCACTTTTCAGTTTTTTATTTTTTACAAAAGTTTAAAATAACCAATAAATTTTGTTCCACTTCAGAATTGAGTCCCACTTGTTGTTGATTCTTCACCAAAAAAATTAAAATTTTATATCCTTATGTTTGAAGCCTGAAATGTGGCAAAAGGTTGAAAAGTTCAAGGGGGCCGAATACTTTCGCAAGGCACTGTATCTAGAAAATCACATTGTCTGATTTTTTAAGAATTTATTTGCAAATAATGGTGGAAAATAAGTATTTGGTCAATAACAAAAGTTCATCTCAATACTTTGTTATACAGTCATATGAAAAAGTTTGGGCACCCCTATTAATCTTAATCATTTTTAGTTCTAAATATTGGCTGCAACAGCCATTTCAATTTGATGTATCTAATAACTGATGGACACAGTAATATTTCAGGATTGAAATGAGGTTTATTGTACTAACAGAAAATGTGCAATATGCATTAAACCAAAATTTGACCGGTGCAAAAATTTGGGTACCCTTATCATTTTATTGATTTGAATACTCCTAACTACTTTTTACTGACTTACTGAAGCACAAAATTGGTTTTGTAACCTCACTGAGCTTTGAACTTCATAGCCAGGTGTATCCAATCATGAGAAAAGGTATTTAAGGTGGCCAATTGAAAGTTGTTCTCCTATTTGAATCTCCTCTGAAGAGTGGCATCATGGGCTCCTCAAAACAACTCTCAAATGATCTGAAAACAAAGATTGTTCAACATAGTTGTTCAGGGGAAGGATACAAAAAGTTGTCTCAGAGATTTAACCTGTCAGTTTCCACTGTGAGGAACATAGTAAGGAAATGGAAGACCACAGGGACAGTTCTTGTTAAGCCCAGAAGTGGCAGGCCAAGAAAAATATCAGAAAGGCAGAGAAGAAGAATGGTGAGAACAGTCAAGGACAATCCACAGACCACCTCCAAAGAGCTGCAGAATCATCTTGCTACAGATGGTGTCACTGTGCATCGGTCAACAATACAGCACACTTTGCACAAGGAGAAGCTGTATGGGAGAGTGATGCGAAAGAAGCCGTTTCTGAAAGCACGCCACAAACAGAGTCGCCTGAGGTATGCAAAAGCACATTTGGACAAGCCAGCTTCATTTTGGAAGAAGGTCCTGTGGACTGATGAAACAAAGATTGAGTTGTTTGGTCATACAAAAAGGCGTTATGCATGGCGTCAAAAAAACACAGCATTCCAAGAAAAACACTTGCTACCCACTGTAAAATTTGGTGGAGGTTCCATCATGCTTTGGGGCTGTGTGGCCAATGCCGGCACCGGGAATCTTGTTAAAGTTGAGGGTCGCATGGATTCAACTCAGCATCAGCAGATTCTTGAGAATAATGTACAAGAATCAGTGACAAATTTGAAGTTACGCCGGGGATGGATATTTCAGCAAGACAATGATCCAAAACACAGCTCCAAATCTACTCAGGCATTCATGCAGAGGAACAATTACAATGTTCTGGAATGGCCATCCCAGTCCCCAGACCTGAATATCATTGAACACCTGTGGGATAATTTGAAGCGGGCTGTCCATGCTCGGCGACCATCAAACTTAACTGAACTGGAATTGTTTCGTAAAGAGGAATGGTCAAAAATACCTTCATCCAGGATCCAGCAACTGATTAAAAGCTACAGGAAGCGACTAGAGGCTGTTATTTTTGCAAAAGGAGGATCTACTAAATATTAATGTCACTTTTCTGTTGAGGTGCCCATACTTTTGCACCGGTCAAATTTTGGTTTAATGCATATTGCACATTTTCTGTTAGTACAATAAACCTCATTTCAATCCTGAAATATTACTGTGTCCATCAGTTATTAGATATATCAAATTGAAATGGCTGTTGCAAACACCCAAATATTTAGAACTAAAAATGATTAAGATTAATAGGGGTGCCCAAACTTTTTCATATGACTGTATACAGTACAGACCAAAAGTTTGGACACACCTTCTCATTCCAAGAGTTTTCTGTATTTTCATAACTGTAAAAATTGTAGATTCACACTGAAGGCATCAAAACTATGAATTAACACATGTGGCATTATATACTTAACAAAAAAGTGTGAAACAACTGAAAATATGTTTTATATTCTAGGTTCTTCAAAGTAGCCACCTTTTGCTTTGATTACTGCTTTGCACACTCTTGATGAGCTTCAAGAGGTGGTCACCTGAAATGGTTTTCACTTCACAGGTGTGCCCTGTCAGGTTTAATAAGTAGGACTTATAAATGGGGTTGGGACCATCAGTTGTGTTGTTCAGAAGTCAGGTGGATACACAGCTGATAGTCCTACTGAATGGAGTGTTAGAATTTGTATTATGGCAAGAAAAAAGCAGCTAAGTAAAGAAAAACGAGTGGCCATCATTACTTTAAGAAATGAAGGTCAGTCAGTCTGAAAAATTGGGAAAACTTTGAAAGTGTCCCCAAGTGCAGTGGCCAAAACCATCAAGCGCTACAAAGAAACTGGCTCACATGAGGACCGCCCCAGGAAAGGAAGACCAAGAGTCACCTCTGCTGCGGAGGATAAGTTCATCCGAGTCACCAGCCTCAGAAATCGCAGGTTAACAGCAGCTCAGATTAAAGACCAGGTCAATGCCACACAGAGTTCTAGCAGCAGACACATCTCTATAACAACTGTTAAGAGGAGACTGTGTGCAGCAGGCCTTCATGGTAAAATAGCTGCTAGGAAACCACTGCTAAGGACAGGCAACAAGCAGAAGAGACTTGTTTGAGCTAAAGAACACAAGGAATGGACATTAGACCTGTGGAAATCTGTGCTTTGGTCTGATGAGTCCAAATTTGAGATCTTTGGTTCCAACCACTGTGTCTTTGTGCGATGCAGAAAAGGTGAACGAATGGACTCTACATGCCTGGTTCCCACCGTGAAGCATGGAGGAGGAGGTGTGATGGTGTGGGGGTGCTTTGCTGGTGACACTGTTGGAAATTTATTCAAAATTGAAGGAATACTGAACCAGCATGGTTACCACAGCATCTTGCACCATCATTTATTTTTCAACAGGACAATGACCCCAAACACACCTCCAGACTGTGTAAGGGCTATCTGACCAAGAAGGAGAGTGATGGGGTGCTACGCCAGATGACCTGGCCTCCACAGTCACCAGACCTGAACCCAATCGAGATGCTTTGGGGTGAGCTGGACCACAGAGTGAAGGCAAAAGGGCCAACAAGTGCTAAGCATCTCTGGGAACTCCTTCAAGACTGTTGGAAGACCATTTCAGGTGACTAGCTCTTGAAGCTCATCAAGAGAATGCCAAGAGTGTGCAAAGCAGTAATCAAAGCAAAAGGTGGCTACTTTGAAGAACCTAGAATATAAGACATAATTTCAGTTGTTTTTTGTTAAGTATATAATTCCACATGTGTTAATTCATAGTTTTGATGCCTTCAGTGTGAATCTACAATTTTTATAGTCATGAAAATACAGAAAACTCTTGGAATGAGAAGGTGTGTCCAAACTTTTGGTCTGTACTGTACAAAGCAAATATAATACTAACAGTGACCAACTGGCACAGTGGGAAAGAGGGCTCTGAATAGATGAGTCTTCAGGGCCTTCTTGAAGCTTGTGCTTGTGGGGACAGTCTTATGTGTCTTGGTAATGGGATTGTAATATAGTAATGAACACAGTAACGGATTGGCCCAAGATAAGGTCACGCAGTTATGAAAGGACTACAACACTTCCCAATTATAATTTATTTCTCTTACACTAATGTTCACATATTCAAGTTTTCGGCATTCGGGTCCGCTTCGGGACCCAAAAAACAGAAACCCTATCCGCTTAAAAAGTGGTTACACGTGGAAACCATAGAATATAATGGGGTTTGCCGGGTTTCCGCCGAAAATAGCAGAGAGAAGACATCCTTGCAGGTCTTTTCTCTCCGCCTATTTTAAGGCGGAATGGGGGATGGAGTCTCATGCTGAGACTGAAACGCTAGTGTGAACCTAGCGTTACTCGTATAGCACCAATATTCCACAGTGCTTTCCAGATATTGTCAATCGCTGTCTTGTATAGGACTCACAATCTCAATTCGCTATCAGTATGTCTTTGGAGTGTGGGAGGAAAGCCATGCAAACCTAGAGAGAACATAGAAACTCTTTGTAGATGTTGTTCTTGGTCAAATTTAAAACTCCATCCCCCGTTCCGCTTAAAATATGTGTCATGCAAACAGGACTTTTCTATCCGCCGACTCCAGGCAGACCCCATTATAGTCTATGGGATCCGTGAGCATCCGCTTTTTAAGTGTATAGGGTTTCCGTTTTTAGGGTCCCCAAGTGGAAACCCGAACACTAGTGTGAACCTACTGTAATATTCCAGTGCTGCAAGGGAACAGTACTAACCACTCAGCCACAGTGCTGCCCCAATTAGATCTATTTAATACCTGGAGAATGCAGACATCTAATTGGGGAAGCACGGTGGTTCAGTGTATAGTTGAAACCAGTTTACATACACTACAGTGCTGGCCAAAAGTATTGGCACCCCTGCAATTCTGTCAGATAATACTCAATTTCTTCCAGAAAATGATTGCAATCACAAATGCTTTGGTAATAATATCTTCATTTAATTTGTCTTCAATGGAAAACCACTAAAAGAATTGTCAAAAAGCCAAATTGGATATAATTCCACACCAAACATAAAAAAGGGGGTGGACAAAAGTATTGGCACCCTTTGAAAAATCATGTGATGCTTCTCTAATTTGTGTAATTAACAGCACCTGTTACTTACCTGTGGCACATAACAGGTGGTGGCAATAACTAAATCACACTTGCAGCCAGTTGAAATGGATTAAAGTTGACTCAACCTCTGTCCTGTGTCCTTGTGTGTACCACATTGAGCATGGAGAAAAGAAAGAAGACCAAAGAACTGTCTGAGGACTTGAGAAGCAAAATTGTGAGGAAGCATGAGCAATCTCAAGGCTACAAGTCCATCTCCAAAGACCTGAATGTTCCTGTGTCTACCGTGCGCAGTGTCATCAAGAAGTTTAAAGCCCATGGCACTGTGGCTAACCTCCCTAGATGTGGACGGAAAAGAAAAATTGATGAGAGATTTCAACGAAAGATTGAGCGGATGGTGGCTAAAGAACCTCGACTAACATCCAAACAAGTTCTAGCTGCCCTGCAGTCCGAGGGTACAACAGTGTCAACCCGTACTATCCGTCGGTGTCTGAATGAAAAGGGACTCTATGGTAGGATACCCAGGAAGACCCCACTTCTGACCCAGAGACATAAAAAAGCCAGGCTGGAGTTTGCCAAAACTTACCTGAGAAAGCCAAAAACTTTTTGGAAGAATGTTCTCTGGTCAGATGAGACAAAAGTAGAGCTTTTTGGGAAAAGGCATCAACATAGATTTTACAGGAAAAAAAAAAGAGGCCTTCAAAGAAAAGAACACGGTCCCTACAGTCAAACATGGCGGAGGTTCCCTGATGTTTTGGGGTTGCTTTGCTGCCTCTGGCACTGGACTGCTTGACCGTGTGCATGGCACTATGAAGTCTGAAGACTACCAACAAATTTTGCAGCATAATGTAGGGCCCAGTGTGAGAAAGCTGGGTCTCCCTCAGAGGTCATGGGTCTTCCAGCAGGACAATGACCCAAAACACACTTCAAAAAGCACTAGAAAATGGTTTGAGAGAAAGCACTGGAGACTTCTAAAGTGGCCAGCAATAAGTCCAGACCTGAATCCCATAGAACACCTGTGGAGAGATCTCAAAATGGCAGTTTGGAGAAGGCACCCTTCAAATCTCAGGGACCTGGAGAAATTTGCCAAAGAAGAATGGTCTAAAATTCCAGCAGAGCATTGTAAGAAACTCATTGATGGTTACCGGAAGCGGTTGTTCGCAGTTATTTTGTCTAAAGGTTGTGCTACCAAGTATTAGGCTGAGGGTGCCAATACTTTTGTCCGGCCCATTTTTGGAGTTTTGTGTAAAATGATCAATGATTTGACTTTTTTTTTCATTCTCTTTTGTGTTTTTTCATTGCAAGCAAAATAAATGAAGATATTATTACCAAAGCATTTGTGATTGCAATCATTTTCTGGAAGAAAATGAGTATTATCTGACAGAATTGCAGGGGTGCCAATTGTGAAGAATATCGCCTCGTCCAGCCGCCTGGCACGCCTGCGATCAAACTTCTTTCTTAACCTCCCACTCACACACCGTGAGTAGACCGGGTCATAGGATAAAACGAAACGAGCGATATAAATTTTATATGTTTAATAACCCAAGTGGGTCGGTATGAATTAATAGCATATACAGAAATATACAATATTAATACGATCAAGCATAAACATACAAGCAAAAGAGCGATGATACTGTACATAAAACGAAACATGGGAATAAAAGATAGAAAAGATACCTGAGCCCACAGCTCTGTCTTAGCTGTCTCTCTTCCAGGCTCCACACACCAAGATCCCTAAAAACTCACTCTCACCTCAGTGTGAGACCCCCCCCCCAACTACACCCTTCACCTCCCCCTTAGCCAGCCCTCCTTCTCTCTCCTTTGCAGAATCCTCGGACAGATGGGTAAGCACCACATTCCAACAAGTGGGGGAAGGACGGACATCTGGGATATCACACTGACGGGCCAGACAGGCCCTCTCTCCATGGTATGCACATAAAACCATTGGAGTGAATTGACCACCAATGTAAACACAGCTTTACATTCCTACAGATATGTGACTGATACGAATGAGGAATGATACATGTCCAAGAAAGATACATAAATTGAGGGTCTCATCATCACACCAATACTTTTGGCCAGCACTGTATATAAAAAGACACATATGCATGTTTTTCTCACTATCTGACATGAAATCAGAATAAACCTTTCCTGTTTTAGGTCAATTAGGATTAGCAAAATTATTTATATTTGCCAAATTCCAGAATAATGGGACAGAGAGAATTTTTAAGGCATTTTTATGACTTTCTGCAAAGTCAAAAGTTTACATACATTTCATTAGTATTTGGTACCATTGCCCTTAAACTGTATGACTTGGGTCAAACGTTTTGGATCTCCTTCCACAAGCTTCTCACAATAGTTGGTAGGAATTAGGGCACGTTCCTGCTGACAGAACTGGTGGAATTGAGCCATGTTTGTAGGCCGCCTTGCTTGCACCTGCCTTTTCAGCTTTTCCCATAAATTTTCAATAGGATTGAGATTAGGGCTTTGTGATGGCCACTCCAAAACATTGACTTTGTTATCCTTAAGCCACTTTGTAACCAGTTAGACAGTATGCTTCGGATCATTGTCCATTTGGAAGACCTATTTGCACCCAAGCTTTAACATTTTGGCTGATGGCTTGAGATGTTGCTTCAGTATTGTCACATAATGTTCTTTCTTCATGATGCCATCTATGTTGTGAAGTGCACCAGTCCCTCCTACAGCAAAACAACTCCACAACATGATGTTGCCACCCCCATGTTTCACAGTTGGGATGGTGTTCTCAGGCTTGCAAGCTTCTCCCTTTTTCCTCCATACTTAACGATAGTCATTATGGCCAAGCCTGAGAACACCATCCCAACTGTGAAACACGGGGACGGCAGCATCATGTTTTGGAGTTGTTTTGCTGTAGGAGGGACTGGTACACTGCACAAAATAGATAGCATCATAAGGAAAGAACATTATGTGGCAATAGAGAAGCAACATCTCAAAACATCAGCCAGGAAGTTAAAGCTTGGGTGCAAATGGGTCTTCCAAATGTACAATGACCCAAAGTATACTGCAAAACTTGTTACAAAGTGGCTTAAGAATAACAAAGTCAATGTTTTGGAGTGGCCATCACAAAGCCTTGATCTCAATCCTATTGGAAATTGATGGGCAAAGCTGAAAAGGCAGGGGCTAGCATGGCTGCCTACAAACATGGTTCAGTTACACCAGTTCTGTCAGGAGGCATGGGCCCAAATTCCTACCAACTATTGTGAGAAGCTTGTGGAAGGATATCCAAAACTTTTGACCCAAGTCATACAGTTTAAGGGCAATGGTACCAAATACTAATGAACTGTATGTAAACTTTTGTCTTTGCAGAAAGTCATAAAAATGCCTTAAAAAATTCTCTCTCATTATTCTGGAATTTGGCAAATATAAATAATTTTGGTAATCCTAATTGACCTAAAACAGGAAAGGTTTATTCTGATTTCATGTCAGATAGTGAGAAAAACATGCATATGTGTCTTTTTATATAGTGTATGTAAACTTCTGGTTTCAACTGTAGTAGCCAATTTCTTGAATTTTCTGTGACAGTCACAAATTTTTGGAAACAACTCTTGCAAATTTTGGGAAAATCCCAGCCTGAAAGCAGTGTGAGGGTGGGTTCACACTTGTGCCGGAGTCTGTCCGCCGCGAATCCGACTGAAAATCTCGGAAAACTGTATAGGGACTGGATAGGGAAAGGTTTGCGATGCATTGCTTAAAAACCCATTAATTTGAATGGGTTTTTAAAGCAATGCTCGGGTGTGTGCTTAGACCCTCTGCGCCACGAATTCAGTTTTTTTCGTTGGAAACAAAGTCCTGCATGTCCGACTTTGTTTTCCGAGATTTTCAGTCAGCTTCGCGGAGGACGGACTCCGGCACAAGTGTGAACCCACCCTGACTTACAAAATCCCACCCAGAAAAAGGCTGTATATGGTGGAAAGCATCCCTATTTTACCAGCATTAAAATAGTAGGGGGATGTTCTGACAAATGTAAACTGAATAGGGATGAAAGACTGTCAATAGGTGCTCGATTCAAGTACAAATCAACCCGCATCATAGGACCCTTTGACTAGGGCTAGGAAAGTTTAAGGCTACAGTCACATTTGTGGAGATTCATCAGAAATCTCCAGATGAAAAAATTTTGCATGTCTAACTGAAAAATGGACACCTTACAGACTCCATTATAGTCAATAGAGTCCCTCGGGCTCCATTCATGTTTGCTACTTTTAGGGTCCATTTTCTATTTTTCTGTTCCTCCGACAGACCAGAGGAACTGAAATCAATACGCAGATGTGAACGTAAAGTTACCTATTTTATAAATGACATTTCTTCAAAGTTTGTAATTGCACAAAACACAAAAACTATACAAGGTCATATTTAGTCAGCAAAAATACAGATATAGGGGGAGGAAACAAGGAAAGTGAGCGACCTAAGCAAATATTGTAACTGCTGGCCCAGCAAGTTCACTAATAAACTTCACAGAGAAGTCTTACAAGAGGAGGGCGGCAGATGATTGACATTACTGCAACCCATAGACGCGTCTCGCGTTCGATTTTTCTCACAAAACAACGCAATGTCTATGCAAATGTTCCACAGAGACCTTGAGGACTTGGCTAACGTTCCGGCAATACGGCGTTTCTGTGGAGGGCCGGGAGGTGTGTCCGTGGGTAACATGGAGGCTGGCTGGAGATTCATTTTCTCCTCCTACGCCGCCATTTTGTGTCGGACTCTCTACAGAGAAGCAGGATCGCGGAGGTGAAAAAAAAAAAAAAAGGAAAAAGACAAGAGCGGGAAACAGAGTGTGTGTAATCGAGAGCACGAACCGCGGTGACAGTGGCAGAAGCTTAGAGGACGCAAGGGGGCAAACGGCGAGAAAGACATAGCCACCAACTTTCCTGAACGGGCGGTGAAAACAGCAGGAGCCGCCCGGACTGCGCAGCTCCGGCTGTAGGTAAGAGTCACCGTGCAGGCGCCTGTCCCTGACCCTCGTCCCGCGCTTATGTGAGGAGAGATTGTCATTAGGCGACGCTTCCTCTTCAGCGTGTGAGGCCCTAACAGTTTACGGTTTGTCATGACTGAGTGTTAAAGATGGCGGGGCGGAAGGTTTCGCGGCCTTCACGGCCCTGACCTCGGGTAGGAGGGAGCTTTCAGTAAGTATGGCGCCTCCAAGTCCGTGAGTAAACGTGCTTCTTGTAAAAAGGGGCATATTGAGCTGGCAGGAAGAGTGGGAAGTGTGGTGAAGTTTCCCGGCTGTGTGCTTCGGGGGTTTCTGATACGCAGTATGTAAATGCCTCGGCTCGTGAAGGCTCCCTGAGAGCTGTGTTTTCAGCCTCGATTCGCATTACTTGTGCCCTCAGTATTTTATGCCATAGTGTATTTCATTCTGTGCAGTAAATGAGACATCTCAGAGTTTGTAGACTGTCTTTGAATTTACGTTATAGTGGGAACATGAGGCCGGCCATACTGGGGCGACTGGATTGGTGCCATGTGTGGAAACTATTGGCTATAGGCATGAATTCTAGAATTTCAGTTTTTAGATTAAAAAGATTTTCAAACAAACAGTATTTAAATTTGTAAACAAACAGTTTGTAGATATAAGTAGTTAAACGTCTTGCAGCGTTTTAAAGATTTTTCTCGAGCTGTCTTGGTGGTGACAGTCTTTTGTCTTCATAGGTTGACAGTGGATACTATGATGGATGCAGGAACTTTGTATGGTTTGACACTTGTCATAAACCAGGCCTTGATTTTCTTATCATGGCCAGGTTATCTGCTTGTATGTGCACTGTCCCTGCCTGTGTTTGTCTTCTTGCACAAGAAGATAATCCACCATAGTAAGGAAATCATGGCAGGGTTAATGACAACCTATCAAGACTAAATCTGACACTACCAAGAGACCATCTTTAAAACTCTGCAAAATGTTTGTTTACAATTTTGCAAAATAAATAAAACAAAATTTTTAACTAAAGGGGTTGTCAAGGATATATATATATATTTTTTAATTAGGCCGGGGGAGATGGGGGGGGGGGTGAAACCCCCAAAACACTCACCAGTCACCGGTTTTCTGGGGTCTCCTAGCACAGTCCTACAGCTCCATTGTTTTCCTCTGGCAGAAGTGTCTGCTGCACGTGACCACTGAGGCCACTGATTGGCCTCAGAAGAGAGGAATGGGACCTCACAGCCAGTCAGGACTTCCAGAAAAAGTAGTCAGCTGTGCAGCAGGACCAGACCGTGCTGGGAGGACACCGGGGTCAGGTAAATATGGGTATGTTCATAGGAAAAGCTCTTTAAAGGGAGTCTATCATTAGAAAAACACATTTTTAACTAATTTAACGTTTCTGATAAAATTGGTTTCTTCTGTTATGCAAATTACGATCACAGAGCACTGGGGGCGTTCCCCCTGCGCTCCGAGGACCCTCCGCATCATAACTCTCCACCGCCTCTTAGCTGCTTATGTTTACTTCCCTCCTCCTCTTCGCCGGAACTTCTGCCTTTCAAAGGCATCAGACTGCACATGTCCGGGTGGCCATTTTCCGGTGGTCTGCTACACGAGCGTACTGCGGCACAGTACATAAGCATATCCAGACGGCCATTTTCCGGTGGTCTGCTACATGAGCATACTGCGGCACAGTACCCTCGTGTAGCAGACCAACGGAAAATGGCTGCCCGGTCATGCGCAGTCCGATGCCTGCGAAAGACAGAAGTTCTGGCGAAGAGGTCATGGGGAGTGAACATAAGCAGCTAAGGGGCGGTGGAGAGTTATGACACGGAGGGTGCTCGGAGCACAGGGAGAACGCCCCCGTTGCTCCGTGATCGTAATTTGCATAACAGAAAAAAACGATTTTATCAGAAACAGTGGGGAGAAGCTTAGAGAATGAAACATAGGAGTAGAATAGCCTTTAAAAAGGCTATTCCAACATGCCATTGGTTAAAAATGTGTTTTTTCTAATGATAGACTCCCTTTAATCATAAGTGTTATGTCTAATGATTATCATCAGTTCTGAATGAAAATCTGCAGGGTGGTTTTCTTATTTACAAGCTTTACTTTTGTCACAGCCACTTCTACAACCACCTGCAACTTTCTAAATGTGGCACAGTTGTTCATAATGAGCAGACAGTACTATAAAACCTCATGCACGTCGAGTGTGCTGGCCGAGTCTCTTCCAATAGGGTGGGAGGGGATTTGGGGGCTGTATATTGATGCTCTGTCTTTTCGATGATTGATTATAGAAAAGGTCCTATATTGCTCTATGGCATCGGAATAGAACCCCACATTAAGGACAATGGGGGATGGATGGAACTTGGATGTTTATGGTCAAATCTACCTTTTTGATGCTAGGTTCACACTAGTGTTGGTCTGTCCGTTGTTTTGGTCCTCTGGCAGCGGGCAGGCAGACCACTGTAATAGTGGTTACACATGAAGCTTGGTGGAACCCATTGACCATAATGGGGTCAGTCGGATGTTCATTGTTCTAAAACTGAAACCGGTGGAGGAAAAAGTCCTCCGTGAAGGATTTTTTTCTTTTCCTGATTTCAGGTGGACATTGCGACGGAGTGTCCAATGTAGTCTCTAGCAAAGATGTGAACTAAGCTTGACCTGACCTTGTGCTCACATTAAGCACCAGTAAAGTGTAATTGGGCCAAATCAGACATGTCCATTAGAATGACAGGTGCATGAATTTCTCAGGAACACATATGATATGGGATTGTGCTGTAGTTTTAATGTGTTACCTGTTTTAGCTGCAGCTGACTATGAGATGTTATAATAATCTAATGCGTGATTTTGCTGGGGAGCTTATGGCGCACATCAGAAGGTGACAACTGATTAGCCATATTTTACAGGGCTAATCATTGGGTGGTCACCTACCATCTTTTGGCATAGAAGCTGGGTAAAGTGGGACTGGTAAATCAATAAGGCTGATGACCCATGTTGTGGAAAAGCAGCTTTTTTTTTTGGTGCAGATTTTGCTGTTTGTTTTTTTTTTTTGTTTAGTTAAAGTCAAGAGTTGCTTCAAAAGGAATGGGAAACATAAAGGAAGCTCTTATAAAACTCCTAGTTTTGGCTCAAAAAAACCACTGCAAAATCTGCAACAAAGCTGTTTTTCCACAATGTGGGGCCTTAGGCTGAAGGGGTTTTCTGCAGGATCCCAAAGATCAACTGTTTGAAATTGCATTAGAGTTCCCCAAGCACCACTTCTGTTTCACAGGTCATATGTTGTCGCATTCATCAGTCACATGGTCTGTTCACATCTCAGTCCCATTTAAGTGAATTCGCTGAGCTTGCTATACCAACCACAGCTGCTATAGAAAAGTACGGCGCTATGCTTGGTTTTCTGTGAAGAGACAACAATGCTAACCTGAAATCTGCAGTGTCTTCAAACTGCAGATTTTTGGGGGTCCTGGGTGTCGGACCCCGTTGATCTTCAATTAGTGACCTGTTTTAAGAATAGGTCTGTCACAACTGAACACGACTTTGCTTGTCTTTGAAGTGGCAGCAGTGCTAGGTTGAGCACCACTTCAGCTTCAAACAGCTGATGTATGGGTGTTGGACCCCTGTTAATCAGATATTGATGACCTATTCTAAGGATTGGTCATTATTTTGTATCTGTTGGAAAACCACTTTAAGGCTAAAGCCCCACGTTGCGGAAATGCAGGGTTTTTTTGTAGCAGATTTTGCTGCTTTATTTATTTATTTATTTATTTAGCCAAAGCCAGGAGTAGATTGAGCAGAAGGTAGAAGTATAAGAACTTCCTTTATATTTTCCATTTCTTTTGTAGTCATTCTTGGCTTTGGCTCAAAAAACTGCAGCAAAATTTGCAACAAAAAAAAGCTGCATTTCCACAATGATGGGCCTCAGCCTAATAATGCATTTTATAGAAACACTGCTGTATCAATAATATAGCTAGCCCAAACAAAAATAGTAGACAGCTAATAGTCTGAGGTTCTGTTTCCATTTAATTTATCACATATATATCGTCATATAGATTAAGGCTGGATTCACATCTGTAGATTCTGCATAAAATCGGAGGAGAGAAAAATCCTGCAAGGAGGACTTTTTTTCTCCACTGGTTTTTATACTGAAACCCGGCAGACCTCATTATATTCTATAGCGGATAACCGCTTTTTAAGCGGACAGGGTCGCTGTCTTTTGGGTCCCCATGTGGACCCAAACGCTATTGTGAACCTAATGTTAGACTTCCTCTTCCATTCATGAAATTCAAATTAAAGTGAGATTGTATTTTTAATTTTTAATTTTTTTTTTTGGTAATAAAGCCTATACATGTATTTCAGAGGGTTTTTTTTATTTCAGCTAGGGCTACATTGCATCGTGTTGCATGACAGCTAGGCTCAGGCAAGTCACTTAACCAAAGACATTTGAGCATTTTGATGTCACACAACTTTTTTTTTCTTCTTTACAGCTGTGATTTGGCTATAAAAAGAAGCCAAACTGCAACTGTGTTGCAAAGTTCCATAGCATCAGTAGAAATCCACAATGTAAGTTACACACTATACCAGGGGTCCCCAAACTTTTTATACAGGGGGCCAGTTCACTGTCCCTCAGACCGTTGGAGGGCCGGACTATAAGAAAAACTATGAAAATCCCTATGCACACTACACGTATCTCATTTTAAAGTAAAACAAAAAGGGAACAAATACAAGATTCAAAATAAAGAAATAGTAAATTTAAGTCAACAAACTCACCATTATTTCAATGTGAAGTATGGGCCTGCTTTTGGCTAATGAGATGGTCAATGTCCGGTTCCATATTTGCAAATAGGTCCAGCACTCTGCCCCCATATAAGTCCAGCTCTCTCCCCCATATAGGTCCAGCTCTTTCCCTCATATAGGTCCCATGCAGTCTCCCCCCTGTAGGTCCCATGCAGTCTACCTCATATAGGGCCAGCTCTTTCCCCCATATAGGTCCCATGCCCCCCCCCATATAGGTCCCATGCAGTCTCCCTCATATAGGGCCAGATCTCTCCCCCATATAGGTCCAGGTCTCTCCCCCATATATGTCCAGCTCTCCCCCATATAGGTCCCATCAATCCTCATATAGGTCCCATCAATCCCCATATGGGTCCCATCAATCCCCCATATAGATCCAGCTCTCTGATCCCCCTCCATGCCCAGTAAAAAAAAAAAGTGAAAATATACTTTACCTAGCACTGCAGCCGCTCCTGCGCTGTGGTCCCGGCTCCTCCTTCTTCGGCTGTAAGGCCTAGATGAGCACGTCGTGCGTCATGACGTGATCATTCTAGGTCCGGACGACGAGCGCCGAGCGTCTACACAAGAATGAGACTTCCCGTGTAGCGCTCGGTGGGTTATTTCAATTGTAAGCGCCGCCTGTGTGCTCACAATTGAAATAACACAAGGAAATTGCGACGCGGGCCGGGTGTGGATGACGAGCGCCGAGCGTCTACACAGGAACGAGACTTCCCGTGTAGCGCTCGGCGGGTTATTTCAATTGTAAGCGCCGCCTGTGCGCTCACAATTGAAATAACACAAGGAAATTGCGACGCGGGCCAGGTAAATGGCCTCCGGGGGCCGGATGCGGCCCGCGGGCCGTAGTTTGGGGACCCCTGCACTATACAGTAGTTTCTAGGTGTATTGGCTTACAGTTAGTGTTTAGCCATGTGTATGTGCTCTCATGAATACATATGCACATTATTGTTTTCATCAAAGTGTCAGACTTTGTAAATGTAAAGACTTGAAATATCTACACATTTATAATGCATCTTCAAATATGGATTTCTTGATGGTAGTGTTATTAGGGCTGTGGCATTGGGAGGCCAAACCACTGACTAAAACTTTATTTTTCCACTGCCTGACTCCTTCTCTGATTCTGTCATGAATGGGTGATGGCCATACTCAGTCAGAAGGTCCTCTAATTCAGGGGTCTCAAACACACTGCCCCTGAGCCTGTAATCTGTGGCCCGCGGCTTTATCCCCGATCCAGTTGGAAAAGACGCCCCAACTCAGTTCTAAAGCTTCCGGTGCTTGTAGAACATCTGTACAGGGTCACCTTTGGGGTTACTTTTATAATAAATTTGCATTGTATAGAATTTGGAAGGAATGCGACCCATAAACTTCAAAGGTTTTCTATGTGCAGCCCATTTGCCCGGCTGAGTTTGAGGCCCCTGCTCTAATTCATTAAAAAGATGCTGATTGAATGCTTATAAAAGAAAATATGCAACAAATTATGCATCTAATTATGTAATTCCAATAGTTGTATATTATAATTAAAGGTAGTCTGTCAGCAGGAAAATCTGTATTAAGCTGACAGTACATTGTAGGGCTGCTTCTACACTTTCCAAAGATGCCTGCATCTCCATTTTCATGAAAAGCGCGTTTTATTCTTATGCAAATTAGCTGAAAAGGGCTTTAGGGGTGTTACTTCTCATGCTGTAGCTTTGCTCTCCCCTCTTTATAATCAACCATAACTGTGACAAAGTGGGAGATGTCAAGCAGTGGCAGGCACAGCTGGGTGGTAATTAGGGGTAATTATCTAGAGCAGAGGGTGAAGCCACAGCAGGAGAAGAAATGCCCCTAAAGCCCTTTTCAGCCCTTGCGTAAGAATAAAATTCTGAATCTTTCTTTTTTTTTTTTTTTTCTTCTGGAAATGGAGCTGCAATGCAGACTAAGAAAGGCATCTTTAGAAAGGATACTTAACTGCTACCACTGTGTTAGAGAGCACATTACAGTGATAAACAACATATCTTGAGTTGTCATTTTTATAGATTTGGAGAAAAATAATTTTTAAATGTTATGCAAATGAGGCAGTTGCTACACTGGGGCCGGGCCTTCAGCTCATGGAGCACTATTCTTACTGCTTAAGTAGGATGAGTAAAGTCATAGTGGGAGGATGAACTCACTTGACAGGGTGGCACAGGTAGGAGTCTGAGTGTCTAGATCAGTGTTCCAAGGAGCTGTAGGTCAGTCTACCAACTTCTGCATTTACATAAGGCTTCAAGGTTGTTTTTCTCCAAGTCTACAGTGCCATAAACAACATACCTATGTTATATATCGCTGTAATGTGCTATGTAACACAGTGGGGGCAGCTGAAAATACTGTTGGCGGGGGGGGGGGGGGTAGATTACCTTTTAAAATCTTCCACTTCACAAGCAGTTGCAGTGTGGTGCGGGCTGTATATAAGGAAGCTGCTGTTAATGTAATTTATTAAACGGCTGAAGGATCACTTGTGCTAAGCCTTACCTGTCAGCATGGATACTTAGAAATGTTTTTGATTAAGCTCTGCTACAGGGAGTCTGAAGTAGTCTGAAATGCAACCTCCGATCTCATCATTGGTTTAGACAGCTGCTGAATGCCTCCTCTGCCTAGCTGCTGTGTATAACACAAGTATGTCATGGGGAGCTGGTTTCCAGTACTGCAGGGGCAGAATTATTATACAGAACAGACAACCCAAGAGTGAAAAAAAGAACAACACTACATACTCAGACAAATGAAAACCCTGAGAGTGCGTGTAAATGCTAAATAAGTCAGCAGTAAATTTGTTCTAAATCTAATCACAGTGCCTTGTGGAGATGATTCTACCGTTTCCACGTATGCCTCTGTTGTTCAGCTTTGGAGCCCTATTTTTATGTGAATTTGTTGACTTATTGATATGTAATTGAGGGGATGTATCTAAGCTGTGACACAAGGTAATGTATGCCCCCAAAGTGCTTTTCCTATGATTTGCATATGAAATAATGATTTACTTGAAAATTCGGCTCCAAAGTTGAACGGTGTATTGGGAAACTATAGAATCGCCGTACAAGATACTGTACGCAGGTTTATAGACAACTTACTGCTAACGAACTCCTTTTAAGGTTAAGGCCCAGAACTCAGCAGAAACTCATCACGGTTTCTTTTCTCTGCAGCGTTTTTCATTGCGTTTTCGCTGTGGGTTGCTTCCCTTATTAAATCTATAGGAAAAATGCAAACGGTTCCACAGTAAAATTGACATGCTGTGTTTTTGATAACACAGCTTTTCTACAACGTGTTCCCTCATGCTGCAGAGAGTGGCTTCAACAGGAATAGGAAATATATAGGAAGAACTTATACGTTTCCTTACTCCTAAATTCACTCCTGGCAGCAAAATCTGTAACAAAATAAGCAGCTTTTCCACAACGTGGGTCCTTAGTGTTTTTTTGCTGCTTTTCACTTCAAAGAGTTTTCTAACCCCTCAGGTGTATTTCATACTGATGACTTCCATAGGTCCTCCGTATTTGATGTGTGGATCAGACAGCCAGACCCTGCACTGAATGGCTGCATCTGGAGAGATATTGTGTCCATTACCTTTTGTCTACCTCCATTTACTTGCAACTGTTCGAATAAGGTTCGGTGGGAACAAAACATTGAGTATTGGTCGCTATACTCTTGCTTATGTGCTCATTATTGTTAACATTGGAATCGGCAGTCCTTGCATGTTATAGATGAAACTTCAAGAATCTGACAAATTGTTCTTGCCAGTTAGACAGCTAATTTGTTAGGTATTGTGTGACAGATCCAGTTGTCAGTAAAAGCGACAACTAGCAAACTTTCACTTTTGGATGGTACTGATAGTTAAAAATAAAACCACGAGAACGCAAAGCAAGTCAGCGTGCAGTGTATGTCCATTTTATGTAGCTGTAAACATGCTGCTTTAAACTAAAGCATTTTCCGAACAAGGATCCATAATATCAGAGGCCAGTTTCTTGTTTATGTTCGGATGCTTCCTCTTCCTCTGTTTGGCCTCACTGTAACCCCTTCCCTGGCAGATATTTCTTACTTTTTACTCCCTGCCCTCTAAAAGCCATAACTTTTTATTTATTTATTTTTTATTTTTCCGTACACAGAGTTGTGTGAGGGCTTCGTTTTTGCAGGAAAAATTGTACTTCTTAATGATACCAGGCATATTTACTCAGTACAGCGATCTCTCTAATGTTTAAAATGCTACTGCTCCATGTAGTCCCTCGCTCTCATGGACCATGTAAACACAGTCAAAGAGGAGGAAACACTAAGGGGGAAAACAGGAGGCATGGCGACTAGTGTCTGGGCTGTGAGCTAACATAGTGAGTGGACAGCAGTTGAATCTGCAATTTATTTCTGTACCTTTTAAACCAAGTGCAAAAGTAAAGTATGATATGACAGCTGAGCATGCTAGAGTAAATGTTTGTTTATTTCAACAAGTCTGGACAGATTTTTATGGGTTTTTGCAACAGAAAAATGCCATGCTATGTGAGGGACTTCCTCCGCCTTCTCATAGTTGGTTTACTGCAGATCATTCAGTAGAGTCCTATCCACAGGGCAAGAATCGTCTTTGCACAGAAAAATAATGGAAAAAAATCACATTGAAATGTAAGTTTAGTCAACCAGTCATTTGGTTACTGTTATAGTGGGTGTTATATACATGTATGTTCATGTAGAGGTCAACATCCTTACAATTATTGCATGGCAAACTGACTACTTCATCTTTGACTTCGACATCCGCCGTAATAGTACGGCGGATGCCAGGTGTTTAAAGATGGACGTCTTTGCCGCCGGGTCTCTACTGTTTTATACAGCAAAGACCTGGCGCTAATGCCCGCGATCGGTGCCCGCATTGATCGCGGGCATTAACCCCTCTGGTGCCTCGGTCAAAGCTGACCGAGGCGCCATTTTGCCGGGGATCGCCGGCACCTGGAGCAAGCTCCGGGGTCGGCGTCCCGTTGCTATGACAGCCGGGTGCCTTCTGAAGGCTCCCAGGCCTGTCTTTCATTAACTTCTATTGCAGGCTACTCTATGTAGCCTGCAATAGAAGCACAGTTTTTTTTGCAATGCATTGCATTAGTGATCAGACCCCCTAGGTAGTGTATATGGATGCTTAGTGATGGACAGTTTGATTGACAGTGAGTATGTGACTTTTTTTTTTTTTTTGCCAGTAAAAAAGTAAAACGGAAAAAAGTAAAAAAACAAATATAAAAAAAAATATTAAAAGTTCAAATCACCCCCCCCCCCCCCTTTCCCTAGAACACATATAAAAGTACCGAAATACCGTGAAACACATACACATTAGGTATCCCTGTGTCCCAAAACGCCCGGTCTACAAATCCTATAAAAATATTTTTCCCATACAGTAAACGCCGTAGTGGGGAAAAAAAATCAAAAGTGTCAAACCGCAGGTTTTTCACTATTTTTGATAAAAATTTGATTAAAAATTATCAAAGCAATAGCAATTTCCTAAAATGGTTTAATGAAAAAGTACACCTGGTCCCGCAAAAAAAGACGCCCTATACATCCCCGTATAAGGAAGTATAAAAAAGTAACGGGTGTCAGAATATGGTGACTAAAAAAAAAAAAAAAAATAATAATAAATAATTTTTGCCCAGTTTTGGATTTTTGTAAATAAAACCATATAAATTTTGGTATCCCCGGAATCGTACCAAAACATGGAATACAGATGACATGCACTTTTTCTTCAAATCCACCCCATTGTGAATTTTTTTCCAGCTTCCCAGTACATTGTGCAGAATAATAAATGGTAGCATCATGAAAAAAAAATTTGTCCCTTAAACATTAAGACCTCATATGGCTCTGAGAACGGAAAAGTAAAAAAGTTATTGGGTTTGGCGGGGTGGGGGGAGTCAAAAACGAAAATCAAAAAATGTCACCGGTGGGAAGGGGTTAAAAAAAACAAAAAAAAAAAAAATTTGCCAAAAAAGGTTGCTGGACCCTGCTGTAGTGTATATGGATGCTTAGCAGTGGCCAGTTTGATTGACAGTGAGTATGTGACTTTTTTTTTTTTTTTTTCTCCAGTAAAACTAACCTCCAATATGGCTACTGTGAGGAAGAATTTATATTATGACGGAAAAATGGAGATAAAATGATTGTTGGCATTTAATATTTTTTCAGAGGAAATGTTGCAGCATCCTTTTAAAGAACCAGGTTTCAAGCGCAAAATATAATGTTCCCTCTTCCTGGGTTCCCTGGTGATCACTAAAATGGGTTCTAAATCTCCCATATCTATTCAAAGTGAGGAAAAGATGGAGTAGCAGTGTGCATGCTTCACAGTCCCTTCATTAAAGAGGACCTTTCACCACCTCCACCAATTAAAGTTCTTAGCATCTGGTAATAGGCTCTGCTCCACTGATTCCATCACAGTTGTAATTTTCTCACTAGGCTCCACCATTTCCAAGCAATAAGCACAGTTAGTTTTGATGCCTCATGTGCTCTTAAAAGAGAACCTTTCACCACCTCCAGTAATTTAAAGTTCTTAGCATCTGTTAACGGGTGCCACTCCACTCATTTCCACACCGTTGAAATTTTTTTTTTCTCCAGCCCCCACCATTCCTGAGCAACAATTGCTGTTAGTTTTGGCGTCTTATGTGCTGTTTAGGCTCTGTAAAGTCAGAAGGGCAGTGTCAGGCCGGGGAGTGTGATTCAGGTCTCCAGTCAGAGGCAGCCAGTGTCAGATCTCAGAATTACACCCCTTGTCTGCTTCTGCCTGACACCGCCCTCCTGACTGTACAGAACCTAAATAGTATATCAGGCACCAAAACTAACAGCATTGATCATTGGGAACGATGGAGGCTAGAAAAAATTACAGAATAGGACTCCTTTATTCATGGAAATACACTTAAAAACATTGACAATAAAAGCTATTTTTTTTCTCTAACTCCTAATGACTACTCATATGCTGAATGTATGTTTTAAATATATTAAGAAGTAATACAATGAGTCATTTAAAATGCCTTTTTTTTTCCCCCTTAGGTCACAATGACCAACGAAGAACCACTTCCGAAAAAGGTTAGCTCCATAAAGCTTTTTAAAAGTTAAATCGTGAAAGGTTTTATTTTATTTATTTATGTAAATATAATACTGTGTGTTTGGCTTTGTGCAGGTTCGCCTTAGTGAAGCAGATTTCAAAGTCTTGCCAAGGGAAGAACTCCTTCAAAGGTATTTAAAAAAAAAAAAAAAAAAAAAATCAAATCACATGCTGTATATAGGAAACACTGGCCCAGATTTATTAATAGTTACACAGTGCAAACTTAGAAAAGCAGTCCGAAATTGCGCGAAATTTATCAGAGTGGCTGATGCTGGATGTTAAATCTGGCATATTAGACTGTTCACTTTTTGTTTACCACCTTTTAGTTGGCTTCATTTGAAAACACAATTTTACAACACAATTTTGGCACATTTAAGCCATGCCCCTTTTTCCTGAGAATCCATATCTACATATGTAGCAAGTCTAAAAATTGTAGCCCAAACTACATGCTCCAAATTGTGCCAAAGATGTGCCACATTTACGAGTGTCTAGTTGCAATCACAATTGTAAATCTGTGCCATTGTGTTGTGTAGTGGTTTTATCATGGTCACTTTTAAGAGAACTTTTTTTCATTTGGTTGAATATATTAATTATTTATAGTACATATTTACCAAGGCTATAATTCATAAATTACTTTAATCTTAAAGGGAGTCAGTCATCAAGGTGAAGCATATTAAACGAGCAACACTGATAGGTCAGGCTCACCTGAATGTAACACCTTTTTCCCCCATGAAAATTTATGCCTCCTTCACTGAGAGCTTAATTTATTTCACAATATACAAATGAACAGTATAGCATATTGAGGGGGCTTAGTTTCTCCAGGCTGCTACGTTCCACACTGCTCTAATGCTCCCTCCTTCCCTCCTCGCTGCTGTGAGTAATAGGGCGAGGGAGCTATGCTGAAATCTTGCCTGACCCTGTGTTCTTATGTTCGCAGCAGCATATTAGAGGCAACTGAGATGTTAGTTTTCATGGGGACAAAGATGTTACAATAAGGTGAACCTGACCTATCTAACTGTGTTGCTAGCTTAATATGCTTCATCCAGGTGACAGGCTCCCTTTAAGAACCTGATATGTGGTCTAATCGTAATGGAAAATTTGCAGTCTCTACTACTATTATATAATTATTTTATCTTTTTTTCTCTCTCTCCATCTTGGTAAAACTTTTTTTTATCCTGTTTTAGGTGGAAGCAATATGAAGCTTATGTTCAAGCTCTTGAGAACAAATACAGTGATTTGAATTGTAAGTCTGTTTGCAGAACATTATTTAAATTACTGTCCTAATTTAATTTATATATCCAGAGCTTGTTGTAATGTAATTGTTCCAAAACTTACTTGCAGAAATACATCCTAATTCAGTATTTTTCTGAAGTGTATGGGACTACAAGTGGAATTAATGCTTATCATCACATCGTGTTAAAAATATTGCGACTATAAGCAGATATGGTTGTGAGGCTACCTTGAATGGGACAAATCTGAACTACCCAGTACAGTGAAGTGTTGTATGTAACGATGCAGACAATTAAGGAGACCCTTCAAACCACTGATCAAACTGGAAAACCATGTTAATGATTGATAGATTTGTTCTTTTAGGGATCCCATACACATTGCACCTGGGATGTGGTATCTACACATGATTAACCACAGTATATGCTTGATAAATGTCATATCCTGACATTAAAAAAGCCCGACCATTGAGGACTTCACTGTCAGCGAAGTCATGGACATGTAAGAGTCTAGGGTAAAAAACCTGAGGGTTTCATTTTAGACATAGGTACAGATCCCAGAGATGGGGTCTGCAACTGTCAGATAATTATGGATTATCCTTTGGATATGCCCTAAATGGCTTTTGTGGGAAAATTATTTTAAAATTATCCCAATTTCAATGGGTAGTGTTATAGAAGCATCTGCCATATCCAGATTCTTCATACTGCCAGACACAGTTCTTGTGCTGATGTCTCTTCCAGAGGCATTTTCAAACTCTGCAGTGAGTAGTGAAGCAGAGGATAGGGTATTTTGTACACGCCATAGGCTTTAGTACACTCTGGACTGCCATTGCTTGGAAAGCTTTCTGACTGATGCTTGGTTCTCACTAGCCTTGGCTGTCCAAGGGAGGACCAGAACAATGGACAGGTGGACTGCTAAAATGGTGGTCAAATACAAAGCCTGACGGACCCCATTGACTATAATGGGATTAGTTAGATGTCTGTTTTTAAACTGAAATCAGCGAATGAAAAAGCCATGTGTGTGGGTCAAACTTTAAGGTACAGATATGCTGGAGTCAGGATTACAGTGGGTATGGAAAGTATTCAGACCCCTTTAAATTTTTCACTCTGTTTCATTGCAGCCATTTGCTAAAATCAAAAAAGTTCATTTTATTTCTCATTAATGTACACTCAGCACCCCATCTTGACAGAAAAAACCCCAGAAATGTAGATATTTTTGCAAATTTATTAAAAAAGAAAAACTGAAAGGGAGATGGGAGAAAGTTCCACAAAGTCAACTATCACTGCAGCCCTCCACCAGTCGAGGCTTTATGGCAGAGTGGCCCGAAGGAAGCCTCTCCTCAGTGCAAGACATATGAAAGCCCACATAGAGTTTGCCAAAAACACATGAAGGACTCCCAGACTATGAGAAATAAGATTCTCTGGTCTGATGAGACGAAGATTGAACTTTTTGGCGTTAATTCTAAGCAGTATGTGTGGAGAAAACCAGGCACTGCTCATCACCTGCCCAATACAATCCCAACAGTGAAACATGGTGATGGCAGCATCATGCTATGGGAGTGTTTTTCAGCTGCAGGGACAGGACGACTGGTTGCAATTGAAGGAAAGACGAATGCGGCCAAGTACAGAGAGATCTTGGAAGAAAACCTCTTCCAGAGTGCTCTGGACCCCAGACTGGGCCAAAGGTTCACCTTCCAACAAGACAATGACCCTAAGCACACAGCTAAAATAACAAAGGAGTGGCTTCGGAACAACTCTGTGACCATTCTTGACTGGTCCAGCCAGAGCCCTGACCTCAACCCAATTGGGCATCTCTGGAGAGACCTGAAAATGGCTGTCCACCTTCCAACCTGATGGAACTGGAGAGGATCTGCAAGGAAGAATGGCAGAGGATCCCCAAATCCAGATGTGAAAAACTTGTTGCATCATTCCCAAGAAGACTCATGGCTGTACTAGCTCAAAAGGGTGTTTCTACTCAATACTGAACAAAGGGACTGAATACTTATGACCATGTGATATTTGTTTTTTTTTTTTGTTTTTTTAATAAATTTGCAAAAATATCTACATTTCCGTTTTTTCTGTCAAGATGGGGTGCTGAGTGTACATTAATGATAAATAAAATGAACTTTTTTGCTTTTAGCTGCAATGAAAGAGTGAAAAATTTAAAGGGGTCTGAATACTTTCCGAAACCCACTGTATGTACCACTTTACCAATCTATATGAAGAGATCAGTACTGATGCCCCCTTCTGTGAAGTTCACCCCCTTGTTAGTACAGTCGTCTCATGGACTTCACAATGCTCCTGTCCTAAACATGGCCACTGATAAGTGAAACCCCTGTTGAAAACCACTGCTCATGGGAAGCTAGCACATGCATGATATTTTATTTAATAGGAACTGCACTGTTTCTGGGTGCAGTGTTACATCTAGCCATCCTTTATGTAATGTATTAATGAGTGCTGTCTCTCAATAATGAAAAATAGTACCCAATCATCCCCCTCTACCCCCAGTAATAGGGGCTGCTAAAGGGTCTGATGGGTCACTGACACTGCATCTCATGTGTGGACAGGAAGTCAGTTTTTCTATTCATTCCTGTGAGAGTCTCATTGAAATAAATGGTGAAACTGAATTCCTGTAGCCAGCAAGTAGACGTTTCAATGGAATGTGTCACAGCTGAGGACCTTAAGGGAGTGGATAACTCAGAAATACAGTCACTAGTTATAAGATTAACTTCACTACAAATCACATCTGGTACTTTTCAAATGAGCCACAAAATACAAATGTTTGTGGTAGTACTACTTAAAGATGATCATACAGAGATTTTGGAAGGTTTTAAGCAATAGACTTTAATCGACCAATAATGAATGGCTGGCAGTCGGACATTTAGATGCCATGATGTTTTCAGCTGGCCCATTGTTACTGTTGAAGGTGGGATCATTTATACAAACAATTTCATCATTGTGTGATCAGGAGGACAGGGGACTGAAACTCCCTCTATTGCCTCCTTGTGAGGTACTTACATGAGCAACACTCCATTCACAGAAAGAACCACATGAGGAAAAAAACATGGAATAATACAGCATATAGGAATCAACCAAGAAGTACCCAGACGTGGGTAACAAAAACATAGGACACCAAGCACAACGAACATGGGGGGGAGACAACAAAGAGGAAGGGTGGAGGTAGAGGGATCAAGGTATAAGAACAGCTTAGAGGTCTTTTTACCAAGGTGTCTCATTTTAAGCAAGCAAATGAGTAGATCTAGCAGGACACCCTGAAGAAAGAGCGCATCAGTCAATACCTCAACCTCTGTCCAGAAAGTGCAGATTAAAGAGCAGCCCCGGATATAATGTGAGGGTGTGCAGCAGAACTGGGGTATGGTGGCACAACCCCTTTAAACCTTACGATGCCAGGTCAGATTCCAGATTATGGCAGAGATCAAATAGTGATTTATCATATTAAAGGAGTTATCCCAAAATGTAACAATAGTAAATTGCATGCAGAAAATGTTTATAGCATAACATACCAACCATTACTCGCCTGTCAAATCCATCTCTGGTGGTCCTTGCCATCTGTTTTCCTGCTGCAGTGAGGTATTGTACATACACCTGAGTCACTGGATGGCTGGGTAAATGCAAAGGGTGAAATGTGCAGCATTTCTGCAAAATTCAAAATAAAAGTTGCACCAGTTTGTTTTTGTTTTTTTCTTCTGTGAACTCTGCAGGCTTTTAGTCCTGTGTGGACGTACTGTAAGAGGTCATTCACATGGTGGAAAATGAAGAGGAATTCTTCATTTTCCAGCTGCAATTTTCTGGCTCCCCGTGGCAGAATGCCGATTCTGCCACTGATTAGGCCCAGATGAATTGGTCTAATCAGCAGGGAGTTGGAGTCTCGAGCTATGGACTCCGGCTAAATCAGCCACAGCATTCACAATTAGACTGAGCAGGACACTTTTCTATTTTTCTGCATCCTGCTGCAAATCTGGGAGGAATCTGCCCCCAAATCAGTGTCAAATTCCGATATGAGAACATCCCCTTATTGTGTTTCATGCTGAGACTGATCCACTTATAATAACACTCCCCATCTTAGAGGACCTGAAAGGCAGAGATCAAGGAAAACATGAAGAATTGATACAGAAAAGTATATTGGAACATTGTATAACTTCATTATACAGACAATAGCATTTATTTGTGGAAACTGAACAATTCATGTTCTCTAAGATGAGTAGTGTTACATAGCATTACAAAGCTGACAATGTGCTGAATTCAGTGCACTTTCAGCTTTGTTTCGATATCTTCTGTGGTTCTATGCTGTTAGATTTAGTTACCAATATCACTTTTCTATCAAGGTGACTGGCCTTACTGCTCAGCATCATCTCTCCCCATTACCCAGCGATGACAGAGTGGTAAGTCTGTTCCCTTCGACAGTACAATATCAGTAGCTGAAAGTAACTTCTTTGCTTTCTCCTGAACCGGAGAAGATATTGACAAAGCTGAAATTGTGCTAAGTTCTGCTCAATGTCAACTTTGTAATGGAATATAACACTCCATATCTTAGAGGACACGAAAGGTCCTCTCTGTTATTCTACAGAGAGGATTATTTTCAAATTACTGTTGTCTTATGTTTTTTCGAACTTCTGTCCACAGCTAATGACGTGACTGGACTTAGAGAATCTGAAGAAAAACTAAAACAACAACAGCAAGAGTCTGCCAGAAGGGAGAACATATTAGTCATGAGACTGGCAACTAAGGAGCAGGAGATGCAGGAATGCACGGTTAGTTCTTGGAGTATTAACACAGAAACTCTTTAGTTAGTCAAAATATTACAATGGTTTTATTTTGCGCTATTCACAGGATGCTGTAGTGTGAGGGGGATAAAAGGATTTGTGTGTTAAGCTAGGTTCAAATCTGCTTCAGAGTCTCCAGCACAGGTCCATCAGAAATTGCCGGATGAAAAAAGTGCTGCAAGCTCTACTTTTTAGTTCAACGATTTCAGTTAAAATAAATGGATACCCAACAGACCCCATTATAGTCGGTGTCCAGGATCCCTCTGGCTTCTTCGTGTCAGATCTGGGTTGTGTTTTTTTTTTTTTTTTTTTTTTTGTTCTTCTGGTCCTCTGACAGGCTACATTCAGGTCCATGTTTCACTATCCATTTTTCTGGTCTAAGAGAAACTGCAGCTTTCGGTTTATATTTCAGCTCCGTCCCATTTAAATCTATCGGAGCTGCAGTAAACACAGCTCATTGACAAATGTTACTTTTTGTGGAACCTGAAAAGCCCTTTTACAGTCTGACAACCCCATTCATAATCTGCATATTTTCTCTTTGTTGGAAAAATGTCTGAGTTATAGACTATTTTCATGTAACAAAACAAAAAAAGAAAACCCACGGCAACAATATAATAAATATGAATTGTTCTTTTTCATTACAAATCTAGACATAAATGGATATAAACAAGGGGGACAAGGAAGATACCACATAAAAAGTACACATCAAGAAAGGTGGTATAGGGCAGTAATGATTACGCGAAGCTAGACTCACCCACCATATTGGAGTACATAATGATGTGAACAAGCACAATGCAAAAAGACACAAAAAAGCGCAAATAAGTGTATGTGTATAATTTATACACACATACTCACGAATAATAGGCAGAAGAGAGTAAGCAACCAAATATTTGAACCCCATACAAACCCACCTTTACTAAACGCGCGTCGGGGCATCTTCCATCTCTGTGTGTTTTTATAGGGGTACAGTGCTGCGGAATATGTTGGCGCTATATAAATAAAATGTATTATTATTATTATTATAGGGGTCATAAATATTTGGTGGTTGCTTATTTTCTCCCACTTAATTACCGTATTTTTTGGACTATAAGACGCACTGGACCATAAAACGCACCTAGGTTTTAGAGGAGGAAAATAGGGAAAAAACTTTGAAGCAAAAAATGTGGTAAAATATTTAATATATGGGAGTTGTAGTTTTGCTTCAGCTGCAAGGCCACATTGACAGGTGGCCCTGCATCTGTACGGGGATGCATAGGGCATCTTTTTTTTTTTTTTTTTTTTTTTTTTTTGGAGCCAGGTGTACTTTTTAGTTATACCATTTTGGGGAATGTCTATCGCTTTGATCACTGTTTATTCAAATCAGAGGCGAAACAGTGAAAAAAAAACGGCAGTTCGGCACTTTTAAGTTTGTAGATCGGGCATTTTCGGACACAGGGATACCTAATGTGTATGTGTTTCATAGTAATTTTTTACTTTTATATGTATTCTGGGGAAAGGGGGTGATTTTTAGAACTTTTCGTCTTTTTTTACTATTTTATTAGCCCCCCCCCCCCCCCCCAGGGGGCTTGAACCTCCAATCACTGAACCTACAACTGTATTGAAGTCTATGGGAGAGTCTGTACATTACTATTGAGGCTGGTCATAGACCAGACGCAATAGTAATATTACTGTGACAAGCCTGGGAGCCTTCATAAGGCTGTCGGCTGGCATAGGAACAGGTCGGCTCCTGCGATCTTGTCGCGCAGGAGCCGGCCTGCAACAAAAATGGTACCACCGGGCCTGGGGGTAGTATTGGGGGGGCTTACAGGTAGTAATGCCCGCGATCAGAATGGACTCTGATCGCAGGCATTAGCTCCAGGTCTCCGGTGTACTTAACAGCGGAGACCCGATAGCTATGGAGACCGCTCTGCAGCAGAGCGACCGCCATTATCTTTACAGACCCGGCATCCGCTGTAATAGCATGGCGGATGTCCGGATGGGTTCACACCACCGGACACCTCTCCTCCAAGCCCAGGGCATGCAGCATCGCCCCACTCCTCCCACTGCAGGAAGCCCAGCTACAGGAAGCCGGTGGCGACAGGAGTGGGCCGATGCTGCGTTACCGCTCCTCCCCCCCATACATTTGGACTATAAGACGCAACCCCATTTTCCTCCCAAATTTGGGGGGAAAAAGTGTGTCTTATAGTCCGAAAAACACAGTAGTCGTGTGTGTATATTATTTTTATATATATTCCGTATTCCCCTTGTTTTGTATATCTATGTCTGTATATGTAATTAATGAATATGAATTGTTCTTTTTATTATGTTGTTTGGGTTTCCTTTTTTGTTTTGCTAGATGTGATCGACCCACAGTTTTTATGCATTCTGCATGTGATTTGCCCTTTTTTCTTTTGTTTTAGACAATTTTCATGTCTAAACTTAGCTGTTTGAGACAAAAAAAAATATTGCAGAATGGTGTTACAGGGAATATTCAAGCCAAAACTGTTAAGTTCTTTGCCTGTGCTTTAAGAGCACACTAGTGTATCACCATAAGCTGCCATATAGGCTATGTCAAATCTGTTCGTGGGTATTCATTCTCCAGAAATCTGATGAAGCGTTTCAGATTTTTTTTTTTTCCTGGTAGATTTAGGCTTTTGGAGCTAGCAGTAAAGTCCCCTTGCACTGACATAATACAGCTTTGTGCAGAACAAAAGAAAAAGGGGGAAACCCTGCTTTTAATTGGTTGTGCCTGATAAGTCCTTTGTTTCTCATATTAAAGGTCAATGCAGGACTATGTGCTTTGGTAGTAATGTATTATTTTATCGAAATTGAAGAGGAATGTTTTGCAGTGCAGATTTGACTTTTTTATTTATTTATTTATTTTTTTTATTTGTAGTCAGTGTATTCCCTTTGCATGGCTTTATAAATGTACAACTTTTCTTTGCATAATTTGAGTGAGCTGTTGGTTCCTGGTGTGTGAAGTTGCCCTTTGGTGTCACTTCCTACATTATTCCTGCATAATCGCAACTGGATGGTTTTGAAAGGTTCTAAATAGGCAGAGAGGAAATAGAGAGAGAGAGAGGGGATTTTGATATTTCAAAGTTTCATTTCATATATAATATATATTTATAATTGGTTTTCCATGTGACTATATTAAATGGAAAAATAAGTACTATATGTTGCAATTTTCACTCTGGACACTACTTGATAATTCTGTAGGGGTTTCCTTTGCAGCAGTCACCTCATTTACATCATAGACAAAACAGATAACATTATATCATTACACTAAACAAGATCACCTCTCTAAACATTACCATAGCAGATAACAGCTCTATAGATAACACCACTTAACACCAGTCCATCATTGCATCCATTGTCCATCATTGCATCCGCTGCTGACAATAGTGATGGCACAATTTATTTAGTCACTTCCCTGCACAGAGCATGCCTACAAAACTCCTGTAGACCTCAGTGAGGTCACAATATTGCTTCTTATGTCCATGACTATGCCGTAAAGCATATCACTAAAATGTTAACAGAGCGGATGAAAAGATCAAGATGTCAGCCTCTATAATCCTATACAATCAAAAAATAAAAACAGGTTAGAAAAAAGTGATCTAAAACATCTGGTTTTAAGAAAAGAAATACATTTTTGAAGGAGAATGGCTTTTGCATCTCAAGGCCTGTTTTACACAAACGTGATATGAACATGTTACAAATGTCTTAGACTAACCATAGGTTGCTGACCTGAGGATTTTGAGGTGGAATCTACTTCAAAACCCACCTGCAAAAATCCACCAGTGTCAACATACCCCACACTAGGTAGATGTCTTAAGAGTTCCCTTAACAAACTGGTTTCTGTATTCAGAGTAGAGATGACCATTTTTCACTTGTATCAGTCAGCTGCTGAAACTTATAAAGTTCTCTGCTAAAATAAACTGTATGAACAACCAATGTGATATGATGCCATATCTGGGCTCCATGTGTTAGAAAGATTAGGGATTTAAAAGACTTCCATGTATTGTCCAAAATGTGCACCTAAATTCTAAAGCTTTTGAAGGTATTTTTATACACAAAATATTTATCTGGTGTTTAGTGGAAATTGGGGTATGATTTCTTCCTTATCTGATAAGCTGGTAATTGTTTCTGTTGGCTCCTCTATACAGAACCAGATTCAGCATCTCAAGCAAGTCCAGCAGCCAAGTGTTGCCCAGCTGAGAACAACTATGGTTGACCCAGCCATCAACTTGTTTTTCCTCAAAATGAAAGGCGAACTGGAACAGACTAAAGACAAACTGGAACAAGCCCAAAATGAACTGAGTGCCTGGAAATTTACGCCTGATAGGTAAACAAACCAAATACTCCCCAGTCAAGACTTCCCTGACAATCCCACTGCGAGAGTGCTATGGTGGGATGGCCAAGTACTCGTTTTGCACACCAAGACTCAGACTCTGTGAGCCAAAAAAAAAAAGCCACTTTCTTACATTGTCCAGCTTGTAATGCTTAATGTAAAACTTATGAGATGAACCTTGTATTTCAGCTTTTTATTTTCCACCCTTCATTTGCTTCAGAGGCCTGAGAGCATCGGACTATTCCGAAGAAGAGGCCACGTCTGGCAGTGTCCCCATTTTCTAGAACACTTAGACACTTGCAAAAGTTGTTGTGATTGAAGAAAATACAGGCAGAAAAAGAAGTCTGGCACATTGTGTCAGTGCCCATTTATGGAGGAGAGAACTTAGTTTTTTTTTTTTTTTTTTTTTGTTTTGTTTTCTTTTTTCTTCCTTTTCTTTTGCCATAAATCATGTAATTGAACATGTAAAATTCCCGTAAAAGGTGGAATGTTCATTGCTCTTTACATTGAGCCTAGTGACTTATAGACATTTTAAGTCCGCATATTCAAATAAGACTCTGGACTTCATGATCATTGAACTGCTGGGCCCAATCTCAATCTTAAGGTGATTTTTGTTCTCAAGGGGTTTATCTATCGCTAGCTTTTGACACTTTACCCTGACACCAGAGTAGTGTTTGCTTTTGAACAGTCAGCTACCATTTATTGTGCATATAGCACAAGGCTGGTGTTTGTTTTAAGCACACTTCTCTGATGTATAGTATTTTTATGGCAAAAAATATTGTGGAAATACTGTATCAAATGGAGGTGTTTTATGCACCTCCATGTAAAATAAGCTTTAGCTTGGCTAAACAATAAAATTGTTCTGCAACAAAACTTGTTGCAAGGGTTAGAGAAAAACTGTAGCAAAACAAACAAAAAAAACTAAAAACAAGTCCGTTAGATCACATGAAGTAACAGACTTGCATTTATGCTATCAATCTGTTGAGCTTGTTGGTATTACTATGATGACATTTTTTATTTTTTTATGTTTTAATACTGCTTTTTTTGTATTTTGTCTACTTCTCTGCTTCAGATGCAGCCAAGAAAGACAATTGGCAAAATGCACTTTGAGTTTGTTTGCCACTAAGGAGTTATACATATTTTTATCCTTAAACATAACACAAACCGTTTCTGTATCAGGAATATTTAGACATTTTTGTGGTTTAATGTAATTTCTTCCCTGAAGTTCTTGGCTACTTGAAATCAGTATTTTTCCATTTGTGTTTATATTATTCGGTATTCGTTTTGATCATGACTTGGAAATTTTTATACTTTTATTTTATGCATATGCACCTTAAGTAAATGATCGTTGCCGAAAGACTAGGGCAGTTTTTTTTTTTTTTTCCGTTTTTTTTTTCTTTTTTTAACAAACCAGGTAAGAGGTGTGTTGCCATTTTGGACACAGTTTCTGGTCATATGTTTATAGAAATGTCTAGGTCTTTTGTTTTTTTTTTTTTTTGTTTTTTTTTTAATTTTTGCTGTTTAAAGCTTGATAACACAGTTGCACACATCTCATTAGAAATATAGTTGAAAACCCAGAGCAAAATGGATACTATTAAAACAAAGTAGTCAACTTGAAAGCACAGTTAAAATTGAAGGGACATGGAAGATGGATTTTTTGGCATGTTCCAAATACTGCTCTGAGGAAAATCTGTAGTCAGTGTAGATACGGTTTTTCTGGTATTAAGATTAACATGGTAAAGAAGCACTGTCGGGTACAGTACTGCTAATCTGCTTGTTTGTGCTTACTGTACAATTTTGTCCATATGCATAATACAGCCAAAGCCGGACAAACCATGATCCTTAATTCCCTCAAAAGCATTCTTGCTGTGTTTATAGTACCTCTGAAGTCTTGTTCTTCTTCCCCTCTGAAGGCATGTATATGGGGTACAGCTGGGGTGATCTTTACACGTTATATTGTTTGCAGAATTCAGCAGAGTTGACTTTCATTTATCTGTGTATCGCCAGCTTTTAGTAACAATAACCGCTTACAGGCCTTTTTATTGGTTAATATTATTGGCCACCAATGATACACCAGTCCAGCCCAGTTACACAGGCATGTTTACCAGTAATAATGGAGTGTCAGCTGAATAATTGTATTACCACAACTCTCATATTTTTGCCAGCATTATGGCTCAGATTTTAGTACTGTTGATGTTTCCCTTACCAATTTTGTATACTGTGCAGATAGTAATTTATTGCAGTAGAATATAGTAATTTATTCTTATTGTATAATGGCTTTAGAAGCTGCAAAAATGCTCCCATGTAATCTTCAGAACACATGTACATTGAACAAACAATGGATTAATCAAAGCAGATGCTGCAGTGCCAGACTCCCTGACTACCCCAGCAATGGGATTATTTGTACAGTTAGATGAAAAAAAAAATCCCACAAGCCTGCATTGTAAAGAGATTTCTAGCCTTATAATACACTCTATACGCTGTATGGTGGCCATCCTGTGCTATTGCAGTTCGGGTTCCTTTTACTTCTATTGGAAACCCAGTTCAGTTAACTTTAGTGGTCTTGTTCCCTTTGAGATGTGTCCTGGGGATATAGGATAGACATATACTTTTTACTGTGAAGTTTGGAAATTCTTTTAGTTACTTTAAGCACAAAAATCAAATCCTATAGATTTACCATGCCAAATGTTAGTTTGCTAATGGTTCTTTAAACCAGCCATTTAGTACATCGTATAAAATACTATAGAATTAAATTTTCAAGCAGCTTTAACCATGTATAACCTAAAAAAAAAAAAAGTCATGAGATTTTCTATGTACTTCTGCACTTATTTTGTAGTTAGACTTTATGGTTAGCGAGGAATAAAAGTTCATGTGTGTTTTGCATGTTTTAAAGAGTACTAGTCAGCGTTCATGACATGCTTGTTATACTAAATACCTATATTTCCTATAAAATCACAATGCTAAAGCATCTTTTCTTAGAATTTGTCATTATTGCTCCTGAAATATATGAACAAACTAACAGCTGAATGTTGCCATTTCCCTTTTCAATAGTGTGTGTTCTTTGACACTGTTAGTACAGGGTGAACTAAGTGCTGTGGGGACATGCTCCATTGACCAGGGGAATGGTAAGACTCAGTTGAGTGTTTATTCATATGCTATATTTTCAGAAGGAATAATAAAGGAATAGCACTATACTATAGTGGTTTAAAGAATAAACCTACATCTACATATCTGATCTAAGATTGAGATGATCACTATATGTACAGTATATTTTAGAAGAACCTTCCGATGTCTTTCCTTTCCTGTCCTCTCAGTTTGAGAGAGCCTATCATGAATAGTGTGAAATGATGAGCTTTGAGGAGAAAACCCTTTTGCAGTACTCTTTTGAGAGTTGTAAATAACAGAAGTTTGTGGGTTTTTTGGAAATTGCTCATCTGCCATTCATCTTGGGTTACCTCAAACCAGGTGAAAAGCTAAGGAAGGGTACATCTGTATTATGCTTTGTTCACATCTGAGCCTCTATAGGAGACTCCGTCCAGTGTCTGTCTGAAATCAGCACACACAACTTCATCTGCCACATTCAGTTTAAAAATAGACACCCAATGGACTCCATTATAGTCAATGGGCTCCATATGTAACCACTGTTTTATCGGTCCTCCTATCCGCTGTACTAGTCCTCCAACAGACCAGAACAGTGGACAGTGTGGCACAGGTGTGAACGTCGCCCAAGTAGTTACATAGATGTTGCTCCTGTGATAATACATAGTTCAAGGAGTATTTTGCTTATTGTCGGGAGGCTTTTCTCTGTTTCATTTATAAGTTTAGCAGTTTTTTGTTTTATTGGTTTACAACAGAGCTCTAAATGTTCCTTTTGCACAGCCATAAAGGTATGAGCTCCATTAAACAATGAAAAATATTTTAGTTTGTATGACTTCTGTTGGGATTTTTAACATGGTATTCCAGTTTCATCAAATGGTATACTTTGTATAATTAGTCTTACAATTTGCAATTACTTTCCTGCTTATAGTCATACAGTGAGAACCTTCATTGTCTGCTTCTAGCAGATAAACATCTGTCCTGGTCTTGTAATGGATACAGATGGTATAGAAGGGATTAGTTATGGTATGTTATCATGCATCAAACTGTCTTGTGGAAGAATTCCAAGCACAATCAATGCTAAACTAAAGTGTAGATTCCCACTGAGATTAATGTGACTTTTGTGTGAAAACTGTCAATGAACATGCATGTTTGTGCTTCCATTACATGATCATAGACAGATTATCAACCAGTAAACTATAAAAGTCCCTGTTTATTGACTGCCTGCAGAGATATTGAAAATTGGTAGATATTGATGGAAACAACATATTGGAAAATCGTGTCATTTTTCAGTATGCAAAGAATATTCATCTGCTAAAACTGGACACTCCTTTTTAAGCGCTGTCTGATATCTAGTATAATTGGTAAGGGTCTAAAATACACACTACGCTTTTATGTTCAGAGTGTTGCGCTCAAAATGCATAAACTTGTTTCCTGCTTTTCTTGAAAGCTTTCAGAAAGTGTGTGACAGTCACTGTCTACAAATCAGTACATTGCCGGCAAGTCTCTTACTTGTATTCTAGTAGTTCTGATCTCCTGTGGTGTAAGCTCCATTAGAGTGATGAGTTGATGACAAACTTTGTATTTGGTTTTCTTATATGTGCCTTCATGTTGACCTGCAGCATTCAGAGTTTGTGTTCGGAGCTTAATGATAAACTGACCAACACAGTGAAGCGCCTCAAACTACGCAGACAACTGTGTAACAACTGTGTGGAAAAACTAAACTAGAACCACAACTGAAAGGGATTTTACCGAACGTTACCAAGGCCCATATTTTGTCCCTTTCAGGAAAATGATCTGATTGTTGAAGAGTATTTCCATTGTGTCATCTTTTTAGGTGGTTTACAGCTACAAAAATGTTCTGATGTTCCGTACAAAAAAATAACTGAAATTGTTTACATTTTATTTGAACAATGTCTTATTCTTTCTAGAAAATGATGCACTCAGTTTACAGATCTATTTTAAGGATTAATGCACAGTAAGATCCTCTACCAACACTTAAAACTTGTAAAGTCATAAATGCCATGTCACTTGTTAGATGCACTTGCAGATGCCTTTGTTTAATCTTGTTTATGCACTTTTAAATAGGGTTTAAAGCGTTTTACCTTTCTGCTAAATCGATTAAGTATAAATGTTGCACTCTATTATAATAGAGATTTGTATTAATAATGACTAAATTGTCCTGTGTGTATATAGTTGGTACTTCAGCTTTATGCATACACAAAGTGAAGGTGAGTATTAAATGTACTGTACCTGTTATGTTAATTTGTTCCTCACTTGTATTGACAATAGAAATACATTTGTCATTACACATGTATAGATTACTTAGAATGACTGTTTTCTGTAGAGCACACTTACACTTTTATAGACGATATATAAAAGATATGATTATTAAAGTGTCATACGTGTGTATAAGCTATTTACATTTAAAGGGGTTTTCCAGCAGAATAAATATATTTTATTCAAAGTGGTAAATTTGGTTAAAACCATAAAATCAACTGGGTCATGTTGGTCTCTACATCTAGTGCCCTCTCAACACAGAAAATGGGTGGAATATATTCTCAGGCAATCCTTAGCTAGAGCAGTGAAGTGACCTGCGTCAGCCAGTGTTTGACTGAGGGGCATTTCCAGCCATATCCTGTTGTGTAGAAATGGGACCAAGATGTTGAGGCCAAAGGAGTCATAGCACCACTCCATCAGCAGCAGGGAAGTCAATGAGGTGGATATTGCCTTTTTTTTCATAAACTCCGTTTCTCCTCTAGTTAAAATTTGTGTTTCTACAGATTTAAAAAGAAAACATTTCCACACAAACGCAATCAAAAAAATATGAAACCAGATAAAATTTTTGTAGGACGTTATCTGTAAATAAATGTAAAAGATAGATTATATTCATATGTGTGATCATGATTCTGAAGGGTATATAAGCCGTTTTAAACAAAACCAGGATTGGATTACAAAGAGACTAAGGCCTCATGTTGTAGAAAAGCTGTTGGGTTTTTTTTTGGTTGCAGATTTTGCAAAATCTGCAACAAAAAAAAAAAAATTTGTTTCTGCAACGTGGGGCCTTGACCTTAAACTTTCTCTCCCTTTTATGATCCACTTCTAGTTTGGGTTTCAAAAACTGAATGCAAAAACCGAAATGTGCAAACACACACTGGAAGGTGCAAGTTGGGAAAGACTAGGGAATAGCATATGGAGATTAGATTTCATTGTGGGGTATGCTTCTATGGTTGTTTTAACTGGATTTTAATCTTTTAAAGGGGCTTTCACATGCCCATACCTATATTTAAAATTGTAGCCAATTAAGGCTTTTTCAAACACAATACAATTTGTGCAAAATTTTAAAGACTTTCTCTCACCGTCTTAGTATTAAGTCTATATGTCCTACATCAGTGCATATGACCATGAATGTAGGAACTTTCAGCCCTGGTTTCCTTATGTGGCCGGGTTATCTTCTCATACAAGTATTGCCCCTGCTTGATAACTTGGCCACACTAAGAAAATCATGGCTGTGTATATGACAAGCCCCAGACCATGGAAAGTTGCTGAATTAATTGTCATATCTAGTGGCAACCGATCAAAAGCCACCGATGGTTAGAGGAAATTGTTAAAACATTGCAAAATATTATTTATATTTGCAAAAATGTTTGTTTATATTTAAATTTGCAGATAACAAAGTTAAAGGAAAACTCCTTTAAATAATTTTTGTTTACCTGTTGCAGGTATGTCACAGTTTATCAGCAATTTTTGCAAAAAATATCAATTGTCATTTCAAATTGTTAGGTTAATTATGACATGCGTATAGAACTACCTAAATACAAATTTTAAAACTCCTGCATTGGAACTTTTTTTGTGTTACTGGTGCTTTTCAAATGTTATATACATGTTTTGTGTGCTTTAAAGCATATTGAAAAAAAAGCCTGTATAGAAAAATGCCATACTTAGAGCATGCAGTATTTAAAAAAAAATCATTATGCCAAAAAAAAAAAAACCCTCAAGCAAAAGATTAATGTAAAGATTTCTATATTAATATCTATAGAGTAACGGCAATAAGGCCATAGCATTTTTTTGCTTTGAAAATGTGGTGAAATAGCACCTAAATGATGTGTGATTAAAGAGTGTATTGCAAACGGTGCAATTTTTTAATGTAATCTAGATGCAATACAGAGGACTAATGTAAAGCGAACCTGTCAGGTGTTTTCTGCTGCTATGTGATTTGGAGTGCTCAAATAGTGTTATTTGAGTCCCTTTGGACCTGAGACTTGTGTGCATTCATCGCCTTATGTGGATTGTATTGAATGTTGTGCTGCTGTGTGGTTGTTTTTTTTGGTTGTTTTTCTATTTGAGAGCAGGATATGATACAGTCAGATAAGCTGAGCTCTGTTATATAGGTTTATATGGTTTGGAGCAAGATTTCAGAGTATTAAAAATAAATTCTGACACAACTCCTAAGAGAAGCGATGAGAGTCCTGCTAACCCAACCCTTTTTTAGAGCTGATTTAAGGTGGATTCTGCCTCCAAATTCATCAATGTGAACATATCCTTAGAAATCCTGTTCCAAATCATATCTCGCTTATATACCACAAAGCTTGGTACCACCCTTTTGGGGTATTGTACTTTTTGACAGGGCAGCAAAAATCACCTGACAAATTTGCTTTAAAGTGATATGTATATATTTTAGTTGTTTTCTATGTGATGGCAAAGCAAAAGGCTGACCTGCGTGGGATAAATAGATTTTTTTTTTTTTTTTATGATTTTGAGTAGAAGTAAAATTCAGAATAAGTCTCCTAGTAGTGTGTGTGTGTGTGTGTGTGTGTGTGTTATATATATATATGTATGTATATATATATATATATATATATATATATATATATATATGAAAGGCTGTCAATTATCGTATGTAGGGGGGTAATCTGGACTGTCCCCATCTCTGATACAGGGAAAGCCGTCTATCTCTGTTTGTGGAGTATACAACACTGCCAGGATTTACCCTTCTTTCCTCTGATGCTGGGTTCACACCTGCACATGTACTACGTTAGGGGACTCCGTTCCCCTCTCTACATGTATTACGTTCGTGGATTCCGTTCCCCTCTCCGCATGTACTACGTTCGTGGATTCCGTTCCCCTCTCCGCGTGGAAAATGCGGAGAGAAAAACGCTGCAAGGAGGACTTTTCTCTCCGCATTTTTCCACCCTTTTCGAGTGGAAACCGAGCGGAAATCACACGGACCCCATTATAGTCTATGGGGTCTGCGGGTTTCCTAAAGCAACCGCTTTTTTATGTGGACTAGGTTTCCATTTGGGGGGTCCCCAAGCAGACCCTCTGAACGGAAACCCGAATGCAGATGTGAACCTAGCCTAACTCATTTGACATATATATCATAGAGCTCAGTTTCTCACCCTTGTACAACAGTAGTAAACTTTAACTTGACACTTGCTTTACAGCCTGGTAACTTACTACAACTGCCAGTGAAAATGTTATGTTAAAGGATAATTGAGTTTTCATAGAAAAATTAAATTACAGGATCTTGCTGGGCAGTCTTTACTCTGGCTGTATAAGCCTTCATATGTGGTGTCACTAGCAGTAGAATACACTCTCTGTATGCTGTAAGAAGCTCCAGAATCCTCTCTGTGCAGTGTACAGATAGGGATAATTGGGTGTGGAACATGTATAGGCTGTCAAGAGAGACCTGCCCCTCCCCCTTCATGCAATCTGATCCTATCTCAAACTTGGTGGTTTGTAATGAAGGTTTAATCTAAGGAGCCAACAAGGCTTCTTCACTGTAAAGACTGTGAATCTGTATAATAGCCTACCACAGGAGCTGGTCACAGCAGCAACAGCTGACAGCTTCAAAGGAAAGGATTAGATGCATTTTTAGAGCAAAATAGCATTAATGCTTATGGAAATGTATAGAACATCATGCCCTTTTCCATCCCCTGGTTGAACTCGATGGAAAAGGGCATGATGTGTTGTGTGTGGTTTTGTTTTTTTGTTTTTTTTTCTTCTCAAGCGGACCAACTGATCTTTCCTAGTAACACTCCTAATTGACAAGAAGGGAGACAAATAGTGACAGGAAGAGGTTTTTCAGGCAGAAAACAGCAACATTTTTAGATAAGGTTGTAAGCTCTTGCGAGCAGGGCCATCAGTCCCAGTGTGTGAATTGACTATTTCTTTGTAATTTATCTTTTTGTCAGTACTTGAACCCTACAAATTGTACAGTGCTGCGGAATATGTTGGCGCTATATAAATAAAATGTATTATTATAAGGTTATTACATTTTGGTCCAGCATAATATGGCCTATGAAATGACCACTAACATTTCAGACATCTTGGTCTCATTTAATAAAGCATGTTGTTCTGGACTAAAATGTAATACACTTTAATTACAAATGTTGCTGTTTTCTGCCTGAAAACCACTCTTAATGTTCCTTCCACTATGTATCTCTCTTGTGGCTAATTTGCTGCTCACTCCCTGTTACTAGGGAAGTTCCATCCATGAATTCAATTTAAAAAAAAAAAAGCAATACTGGTTCACAGTGTATGCAGGAAAGAGTTGTGCTTTCTTCATAAAATGACTGGACAGGGGAGGATTCCACACAGCTTTCTTCTAAACTGCGCAGAAGCTTCTCACAGGTCAGTGAGTGAGTATATATATCTGACTAGTTACTTGTGTCATTACAGATGGGATATTAGTCGTAGCCAGCAAGCAGCTTTCCGTATTGTGCTCAGGTTTTTATTTTCCTGTATCGGACATGTTTTCATCAATACAGAGATATTATTAGCAGAAGAAAAACTGATGCACGAAGACAGTCCTATAACAGATTGCCCTACATGTTTTAACTTTTCATGAAAACTCAGGTAGCTTTAAATGAGACTAAGTTGTCTGAAAAGTTAGTGACCTTTTAAAGAGTTCTTCAACTATAAAACAACTTTTAATAGTTGAATAGTACATGTGAAGAGAAGAAACTGTTATTAGTATATTTTACTAAAGAAATGTTTCCTTTTCCACTTAATAGGCTGCTTTCCTCCTTATCTTTACTCAGACTGTTTATATATAGTGTCTCTGTTCTTGGCTCATGCAGAGACTTAACTGTGCCGGGCCAATATACAATGTATGCAACAATCTGCTTCCGGCTCTGGGCATTAGACACAGCCTAAAACAGCTGATCCATGTGAGATCGGCTGTTGGATTACCACCAATCTGATATTTTTGGCCTATCCTAAGAATGGCCCATTAAATAAATAAATAAAATAAATAATTCTGTGAAACCTCTTTTAGTGTGCTCTGTCTTCCTCCCAGATAGATCAGCTAAAATCGACAGGTTCACTTTAAACAGAATGTGTATACTATTTTGGTTTTGTTTCACTGCATATATAAATCTGTAAAAAGAAACATTGTTTTTTAGAGTTTTTCTTCTTTATAGCACAATTTTATTTTTTGAAGGGTTTGTCCAGAACTACAATATTGATCACTGTGGCACCTGTTTGTATAAGACCAGCTGTATAATGACCATATGACCAACAGGCGTGAGGTTGCTGGCCTGAGAAAAAGGAAGCATAGCTCAATGTTAGTCCTGGACAACCCCTTTTAAGAACTTAACTTGAGGCTGCTGAAGAAATACGTTTCTTTTCTGCAATGTTTGCCAGCAGGTTGTGGGTGCTTTATGGCAGATTTATTAAATGGGTGTTTTTATATTAAAAAAATAAAATTAAAAATTCTACAACTTTCTAAGACTATGTTCACATATGGAGTCTCTGTTTGGACAAAAAAGTCTGACTTTCATCTGGCAGTTTCAGTTTTATAGTTTAATGGGGGTCCATCGGGCTCCATATGTGACTGCAGTTGGAGCTGTCCACCTAACCATTTTTGTGGTCCTCAGACAGACCAAAACTGAAAGGGCAATGTTAGTGAGAACCTAGTGTGTAATTTGATTGTGTCTCTGTTCCTATATTTGTTTGCTTGTCATACTTGTTTACGTTTAGATGATGGAAACTTGTACATACCTAGATTTGGTTTTAGATAAGGGGCTGGTGTAATTATAGTAAGTCTTCTGTGAGCGAGGTATGTCAAATCTGTTTGCTACAGTGCATTAGTCTGGAGTCCAGGCTGTTGAGCTCACAGAGCATTGTCCAGGCTGGATATAATTGTACCAACATCTCAGCTTAGAAAATAAATGGTTATGTAGTGATTTTCTGCCTCAACATGAAAACTCTCGTTTGCTGATGGAAAACAAATATCTGGAATATGGCGAGCAATTAAAACGCAGTCTATTAGATTGTTGTGTAACTTTTTATTATACAGCTTTCTAGAGGTATATACCTCTAGAAAGCTGACTCCTTGATAGTACAAGGCTATTTAAGAGTACTGTCAGAGGGGCGTTCCTCACAGCCCAGTGATGATGCTGAGCAGTAAGGCCCGCTCTTTTGACAGAAGGGATTATGGTGTAGAAACTAACAGCACCAGGTGCATGCCATCAAAGCTGACAGTGCACTGATTTCAGCACACCTTTTAGCGGTATATAATACCGTCGGTACTAGAAGACGTGAAAGGTCCTCTCTAAGTATTATTTATATAATATGTGCTGACTTGCCCCTCTCCTAGAGATCTGGTAGTAGATACGTAGTCTATATCTGATGATGTTGTTTTCAGCATTTTCTAAAATATTGCAATATTAGTTGGTGAGAATATATAGACAAATGTAATCACGTTGTGCCTTTTTGGTTGTCTGTATATTTTGTCTGTTTTTTTTTTTCATATTTCTAGAACTGTATCACCCTTTCAAAACCAGTACCAATTATGCAAATTAGCATGAAGTCGCAACTGCTGAGAATGTCATAGATGAATTAAGGAGGTTTTCTGGCCCCTTAATGCATTTTTATACTGATGAGTTACCCATAGGATAGGTCATAAGTTTCTGATCTGGTCTAACACCCATGCAGTGGACAGGACTTCAGCTCTGCTTCTGTTTGAATAGGAGCAGACTGCATGTGCTCCCCGTCCACTGCACTTCTGGAGAATGCTGAAACAATTTATCTGTGCAGAGTCCAGATGTCGGACCACCACAGATCAAATATTGATGACCTATCATATCGATAACTTATTAGTGTGAAAATGTATCAGTGGCCGGAAAACCACTTTAAGGCTAAGGCCCCATGTAACAGGTTGCAGCAAACAAGCATTTTCACCATGTGGGGCCCCGGCCTAAGAGCCAGTTATGTGGCACCTAGAATTTCTCTTTAGCTATATAGCTATTATATTTTTATCATACAGGATTTCCTTGGCCGTTAGCATCTGAAGTATGCTCTGATCAGTGGCTGCTATCATTTGAGGAAGGTCTTGTGTTTTGGCACAGATTGGACCAGAATTCTGGTGCTTTTTTACATCTGTCCCATTGCATCTGGGAAAAAAAACCAAAACTTAATCATGTGGCCAATTTCAGGTATCAGTCAGTGTGTTGGTAAAGAGCGCTGTTGTTGAAAGTGATTTCACCTGCTTCCAAGTCTACTCTTGCTTGTATTGCAGTTATATTTAAACAGTTATAGATAGTTCTTAGCGATGACACCAGACACTGCACTGTGCAGCTGTTTGACTTATTGTTGAAGTTGCTCAGTGACTAATCTTTGAAAGTTTAGGTACAGTTTAAAACCCCTTTTGATTTTTTTCTAGCAGCATTTATCTCCGTAATTTTCCCTCTGTATCTCCCCCCCCCCCCACCTTCCTTATTGGCAGCAGAAATCCTCACTGCTTGTGGCTGTGAGTACAGGGGACTGTCTTTTTAAATACCTATATTTCAGGCATTATAAAACTGAGAATCTCTTCCTTCATATGACACCAGAACCACAGTACTATGATATAATGCTCGAGATGTGTTTGAAGTGATACCACCCGTTTTCAGTTTCAGTATTTCTATATTACACCTGTACTCACCCAGAAGTGAGGATTTCTGCCGCCAGTAACAGAGGAAAGAAAACAGACAGCTGAAAGTGGATTTCGGTGCAGAATTTCACAGATAGGAGCTAAAATCTGTTGTTAAAGTATATTACAAAATGTATTATTGACACATTCTGTTAGAAAATGCTGTTTGGTATAGCAGTTTACCACTGGCTAAAGGGAAGGTATTTTCAGGGGGCTACACAATATACCCAATAGGGTATATGGTAAGGTTTGTCCAAAAGGAAATTGCTAAGCTTGGACAAAACACTTTTCAGCAGTGTACTCAATCTATCATATGTGCAAAACTGCTAATATACTTCCCTGCTACCTGTCACGCCGATTCTTACATTGTCACAATATGTGAAACACACAGTTGGAGCATCAACAGAGAGATGAGGCTTCTGGTTTCCCGCAGTGCTGTGAAAATGTAAGAGTCAGTGCAGTGGGGAACAGAGGGTGTATGTAGCGTTGCCTAAGCTGTCCTGACTGAAGAACTGATATGAATAACCTTTGAATTTCTTTCCCTTGCTACCAAAATCAGGGCTCTAGACAGATGTATATCATTCAGCAAGAGGTTAGGGAAAAAAAAAAAAGTTAATTGGTGACCACTCTGTGCCTCCATGTAAAAAAAAAAAAAAAAAAAAAAAAGTCAATGCAGCCATTCCAAGCAAGAACCCTAGAGCTCATAGGGCAACTGTGGTGCTTTTTCATGCCTGTTTTTAAAGGCAATATGTTATCTTGAAAATGCTGTGAAATCTGCAGGCAGCTTGTTATAGAATATGTGGAACTGAGTAGGTGGATACATAGTTTTGTGTAAAAAGATTCAGTATAATTTGTGATTATTGAAATCTGTTGGATTTCTATGCTTAATAATCCAGTGGTTTAAATTGGTAAATTGTGTTTTACTCAATCACTTGACCCAAAACTATACAGCAATCTGCTCAGCTCATTCTGTTCATAACATGAAGCACAATGAGCACGAAAGTGTTCAAAGTAACAGCCTTTTGTGCTTGGTTTACAATGTGCAGTTGTTAGATTGAAAAACTTCTAATGTTGATTTAAAGGCTGATGGCAATTTTTTTTTTTAGTTTATTCTGAACATGAATCAATCCTAGGCTTTTTACATATTTGTTAAAACTAGAGTGATAGACTGTTGGCTTGCACAAACATGTTCTGCTATTTTGGTCAATCTAACCCATGTGATGTGGCATTTATCACTTTACACAATTGTTTTTTTCTCTCACAAAGGTTGTTTTGTCATCCAACTGCATATCTCTTGATTGTACTTTTGTCATTGTATATATGGCAAGCTGTTTTTTTTTAATTTTTTTAGTTGGATGATGCAAGTCTGATTGATCTTCTTAATGTACCAGTAAACTTGAAGATCTCCAGACTCTAGAGGAGCACATGGGTAACTGTAAGCAGCAAAGGTTGCAAAGGATTCATGCTGGTGCAAAAAAACAAAACAAAAAATAAACATTGTAAAGTTTGTGGAAATCTTCGTTAATAATACAGCTTTTGTAATGGAATTATTATTTCCTTGTTTGATAAAGTAAACCCCTTTTTGCCTTTACAGCCAAACAGGCAAAAAGCTAATGGCGAAGTGTCGAATGCTTATCCAGGAGAATCAAGAGTTGGGAAGGCAGCTGTCCCAGGGTCGTATTGCTCAACTTGAGGCAGAGTTGGCTTTGCAGAAGAAATATAGTGAGGAACTTAAAAGCAGTCAGGATGGTAAGGGTTACAAATAGGTTTATAACTGTATTTTATCTGTAGCTGTTAAATTTAATATGCACCCACTGATTTAGAACTGCATTAATCCATTTCCGTAAGAACCTTCTTTGATTCTCTGGATTCAAACAGAATTATAAAGGAAGGAAAGGCTTCTACTATTGTCCTGGATCTGCTTCCGACTTTGGCTCAAAAACTGCCGGTGGCTTCATTGACTCGGATGCAGTGAGAATTTTTTTTCTCATATCCCCTACCACCATTCCTGAGCAATTGGAACCCACCTGAGGGTAGAGAGTCTAATTGGCATATTGGATGCTGAAACAACAGGGGCTAGGGAAATGTTTCTGGCTGCTCTGGAATCAGTAGCCAGTGCCTGTTGAAGGATGAAAAGCGTTGGATTTGATGGGGGTGATAAAAGCTTTTTAAAGCTTCTTAAAGATGCAGAATTGACTCAGCTATTTCATGTGTCAGATTTGACACTACTTTGAAGGCAGATTCTGAACTGAAATCTGCATCAAATCCAGTGACAGTCCGCATTCCATGCATGTGAATGGGATTTATGCTGCAGAAAGTTTGATTCCATGTAGAAATAAAGTGGAAGAGCCCAACTGAATGATAGTGAGGCTAAATACAAGTGTCAGTCTCTTATTTCTGTCACAGAATTACCCATGGTATTTAATGTTGGCATGTGAACGTAGACCTAATTCCTCCTGCCTTGATCCTTTTAAGTTCTGCTTTCTTTGTACACTATATGACAAATTTGCCTGCCCTCTTGTCTATTTCTGCAATACACCTAGAGTGAATGTAGATACTGATAAGCAAGGCTGTTTATATAAAAAAAAAAAAAAATACAAAACAAGATGGCTTCCTGTTTTCCAATGTAAACATGTAAGTATATAATTCTATATCAAGAGAGGGCTGTTCAATTTTGGTACCATAATCACTTTAGACTGAGAGAATACCTCTAGTGCAGGGGTAGGCAAACTTCAGCACTCCAGCTATTGTAAAACTACAACTCCCAGCATGCATACTTGCTCTGCTGTTATTGGAACTTCCATGGAAGTGAATGGAGCATGTTGGGATTTGTAGTTTCACAGCAGCTGGAGTGCTAAAGTTTGCTGACCCCTGCTCTAGTGGCTAGTTAAGCAACACTGTTTTGTTTTTTTAAAATAGTGTTTTTGTCAAAGCAAATCTTTTGAGGTTCATATATTACCCTATGTAAAGGCAGCTTTTGCTGAAGTGACCTTCTGATGAATACACCAAAGTCGTAAAACTATATGTCCAGAATGTTCTTCCAGTGCTGTTAGTATCTAAATAGCAGCCTTTACATAGAGCAACGTATTAATAGGATCTGTATGCTTCAATGTTTCCTATTTCTAGGTTGCTGTATTTTCAATTTTTTCTTGTGTTTATTGCATTTAACAGAGCTAAATGACTTCATCATTCAGTTGGATGAGGAAGTGGAAGGCATGCAAAGTACTATTCTAGTACTTCAACAGCAGCTGAAAGAATCCCGTCAACAACTCTCTCAGCTCCAACAACAGTCTCAAGTTTCTGCTAACAGGACTTTACCAGAACCCAAAGAAGAGGGAGAGGCAATGAGCAAAGACTGTAACCGGGTGGCAAATGGACCAAGCAATGGTAGCTCTTCCCATCAGAGAGGTCACAGCTCTGCAGCTCTTTATAGGGAGGGTAGTAGTGCAGAAGATGACTTTCCTGGGTCTCCTGTTAATGAGGGAAAACTATCCAACCACTCAGAGGAGAGAACTGGTAGAGGGGGGTCCAGCTACTTAAATCAGCTTAGTACTGGGTATGAGAGTGTAGACTCACCTACTGGAAGTGAGAACTCTCTCACTCACCACTCTAATGATACAGACTCCAATCATGACTCTCAGGAGGAGAAACCAAGGAATATAAAAGGCAACAGAACTGGGAGCTCCCGTCACATTCAGAACGGTTTGGACTCTGAAGCAAATGTACAGGGATCTGTTTTGTAAAAGGAATAACAACTTGTTTGTTTTTGTTTTCTATAAATGCAAGTCATTTAATTTCACAGTTCTTACTGTCAAAGAATAGTGTATATTTTGTCATAATTTTGCCTTTTGAGTTTTGTTTTTCATTGTTGCTTAATGTAATACCTTTGCCAATTTGGTCATTTTAACAGTTAATTACATTGACAGCTTCAAACAAAATTGACATATATGTAGACAGTTATTTTTATGTAAGATAATTAAAAGTTGGAGAAATAACTTTGTAAATTCTTATTAATGATGTCTGTACAACTGCTAATATCTTAAACCTTTGCTGTGTAGTGGGATTTCTGCAGTCTTTACATCACTATCTTTTCATAGTGCTGTGTGGTTAAGACTGCCAAAATACGCCCAGTCACCTAGTTTTATTGCAAAAAAGTTTTCTGGTAGTTTGTGTTGAATTCAGTTTTATTTTCCCCTCGGTAAAGCAATTGTACATACTATTTGTTCTTTAGATGGCTGAATGTTTGACTAGTGTGCAGTTACTCAGTTTTCCAGACAGTTGTACCTTGTTTATGCATATGATCCTGTGACTACAATATTACCTTGCCTGTACTGACCAAACCAAAATAAAGATTTTTAATAATGTCATCTATTATACTGTTTTGTTGACCATGTTTGCCCTATAAAATAACATTTAAAGTGGTTGTCCAGGATAAAAAAAAAAATTAAATTAGACTAGGGGATGTGGGGGGGGGGGAAATAAAACTTGTTCCCAGCGTGGTCTGGACCTGCTGCTCCAATGTCTTCTTCCAGCGGAAGTCCCCAAAGCATGTGATCGCTAATGCTAATCAGCGAAGAACTGGGTACATCACTACCTGTGACGTCTCCGGATCCTTTCCTGTGGCCACTGATTTACCTGAGGGTCACGTGACACTCAGCGGCCTAAGGAAAAGGACCTGGCAAGTCACAACCGGCAAGAAATTCTACCGCAAGAAAATATCGGAGCAGAAAGACTGGACTGCGCTGGGAGACATCAGGGACAAGCGAATGTATGTTTTGTGTTTTGTTTTTTTTACCTCCCCTGGCCAAAAAAAAAATTATCCTGGACAACCTCTTTTAAGCTGCTCTTGCTGCTATGTTTCCAGGCTTCATGTAGAGAACCAGAATTTTTGCAAAATGTGCGCCTAAAACTGTTGTAAATGCTTTACATCACATTTACAGTTTGACACTTTCTGATAGTTTATGTGCCCTGAATGGTAGGTTGGTGGAGCCTACTGAAAAGGGGTCTGGCTTGAGAAAAAGGGCATGGTTTAAGACTTTGCCAAAATAATTTTTTTTTTTGTTTTGTTTTTTTCCCCCTTGAAATTAAGCCATGTCATAGACTGGCACATTGTAAGGTGGTATAACCTTAGACTAGACACAGTTATCATCCAGCATCAGTTACTTTCATAAATTTGGCACATTTTAATACTTTCTACTCTGTTTGCACATGTGGAAAACCTGCTGCAAAGTAAGTGCTTAAAACGTGTTAGATGGTTGCAATTTGTTAACTGACTAAAATACACTGTGTTCCAAATTATTATGCAAATAATATTTTCTCATATTTTCCAAAATTACCTATATGAATTGCAGTCATTGTAATTTTCCAGTCATCAACTATTCGAGTATAATTGAAAGGTTTTTGAACAAACTGCCTATGATAACAGTATATTAAAAAAAAATAAATAAACACTCAAAATGCATGTTTTAAATTATTATGCACAGCAGAATTTGCAACCTTTTCATTTTTATTAAGAACAAAAAAATGGTCATTGTGAAATTATAAGCATTAGCAGGTTATTACAAACTGAAATCAAACAGTTTTCAAGCCAAAACTTTAATCGAGGTGATGTTACATTTGCACATAGGACCCCTTGTTCGAAAGAAGCTTCTGAACTCTCTCTTCCATTGAATTTGTCAGTTTTTGGATGGTTTCTGCTTCAATTGTTTTGCATGAGGACAGAATACCCTCCCAGAGCTGTTGCTTAGATGTGAACTGCCTCCCGCCATCATAGACACTCCTTTTGATGATGCTCCAGAGGTTCTCAATGGGGTTGAGGTCAGGGGAGCATGGGGGCCAGACCATAAGTTTGTCCCCTTTTATGCCCATAGCAGCCAGAGATGCAGATGTGTTATTTGCAGCATGAGACGGTGCATTATCATGCATGAAAATGATCTTTCTGCGGAATGCATGGTTCTTCTTCTTGAACCATGGCAGGAAGTGCTGTTTGAGAAACTCCACATACATTATGGAGTTCATCTTTACCCCTTCAGGGATCCTAAAGGGGCCGACAATCTCTCTCCCCATGATTCCAGCCCAAAACATTACTCCACCTCCTCCTTGTTGCCGCCGTAGCCGTGTTTGCATGGGGTGTCCATCAACAAGCCATCCTCCACTCCATCCATCTGGACCATCGAGCGTTGCACGGCACTCATCGGTGAACAAAACAGTTTTGAAGTCAGTCTTCATGTATTGTTTGGCCCACTGGAGCCGTTTCTGCTTGTGTGCAGTGGATAGAGGAGGTCGACAGGATGGCTTACGCACAGCTGCAAACCTCTGAAAGACCCTGCATCTTGTTGTTCGGGGGACGTTGGAGGCACCAGCAGCTTCAAAAACTTGTCTGCTGCTATGACAAGGCATTTTTGAAGCTGCTCTTTTAACCTGACGTAATTGCCTGTTGGAAAGAGTCCTCAATTTTCCCTTATCAGCACGCACACGTGTGTGCTGTGAATCAGCTACATACTTCTTGATTGTGCGATGATCACGATGAAGTGTCTTGGCAATGTTGATTGTAGTCATGCCTTGACCTAAACACTCCACAATTTGTTGCTTCTCAGCAGCCGACACATCCTTTTTCTTTCCCATTTTGGCTGAAAATGTAGGCTGCTTAATAATGTGGGACAGCCTTCTTAAGTAGTCTTGCCTTTAATTGGACACACCTGCCAAACTAATTAGCACAGGTGTCTGCAATTGCTTTCAGTGATATAAAGAGCCCTGACACACATCACCATCAATGAGTTTAACTGACAAACAAAAAAATTCTTACCTTATCACTCCTAAACACTTTTTGCATAATAATTTGGAACACAGTGTAAAGGTGAATGAACAAAAGGGAAATCTAAATCCATTCAATTTTTGGTGTGACCAGCCATTGGAGGAGGAATCCGTGAAGTGATATGACCTCTACAGAGCCCTGATCTCAACATTTGAGTCTGTCTGGGATTACATAAATAAATGGAAGAATTTCAGCAAGGCTACATCCATAGAAGATCTGTAGTTAGTTCTCCCAGATGTCTAGAACAACTTCCCTGCTGAATTTCTTCAACAACTGTGTGCAAGTGTACCAATTGACAGATTATAGAACAGGGGTAAACAACCTTCTTTGTACGGCGTGCCAATTAAAAAAAAAAAAAAAATCAAAGATGAGGCACTTGGAGTGCTGAGCAATAATTGTAAGGCTGACAACCCCTATACTAAAGTCATATAGCACAAACCATAACACAGAAGTGCTGCCACATGCGTTTCTGGACACATGCGTTTACTGTTATGGACACAGCTGTACTTTCCCATTAGAAGCAATGAAAGTACATATGCAGACCCCAATTAGTGGTAAACGTATGTGTCCATGGAGCACCATGTGGCAGCACCCTTAGTATGGTGATACAATGCATCCGGTCCTAGGCCACTGGTACTTTCACTTCAAGCTAAATCTGTGTTCACATGGTACGTTTTGCGCTTTGTTCCATAGTGGCCCCTTCACATAGTATAATATCCCATATTGGCCCCTCCACACAATATAATGTCCCATAGTGGCCACTCCATATGGTATAATGTTCCATAGTGGCCCCTTCACACAGTATAATATCACATATTGGCCCCTCCACACAATATAATGTCCCATAGCGGCCCCTCCATATGGTATAATGTTCCATAGTGGCCTCTTCACACAGTATAATATCACATATTGGCCCCTCCACACAATATAATGTCCCATAGTGGCCCCTCCATATGGTATAATGTTCCATAGTGGCCCCTTCACACAGTATAATATCACATATTGGCCCCTCCACACAATATAATGTCCCATAGTGGCCACTCCATATGGTATAATGTTCCATAGTGGCCCCTTCACACAGTATAATATCACATATTGGCCCCTCCACACAATATAATGTCCCATAGTGGCCCATCCATATGGTATAATGTTCCATAGTGGCCCCTTCACACAGTATAATATCACATATTGGCCCCTCCACACAATATAATGTCCCATAGTGGCCACTCCATATGGTATAATGTTCCATAGTGGCCCCTTCACACAGTATAATATCACATATTGGCCCCTCCACACAATATAATGTCCCATAGTGGCCCCTCCATATGGTATAATGTTCCATAGTGGCCCCTTCACATAGTATAATATCCCATACTGGCCCCTCCACACACTATAGTTTTCCATAGTGGTCCCAACTAATTTTCATAAAATTTCAGGTTCAGCTGAACTGGAAATTTTTGGGGTTCACTACTCATGAGCTTATTATTATACTCTGGGGTCTATTCAGAGCATTCATTTGACATATTTTTGTTTCTGGTCTGTTCTGTTGCTAGGCTGTGTAAAGATGGCACCTACAGAAACTAAAGCTCCCACAATCCTATATCTGCTGTCTGCGCACGTTCATGTGGCTATAAGTGCCACTATCAAAAAAAAAAAAAAAAGGCGTTCCTTTCTAGAAAGGAAAGGCCGCTGTGTTTGGTTAGTTTGTACTGCTATTTTTACTCCTGCCCCCCTGTGGATGGAATAATACGATATTATTTTAGCTCCATAAAGTGCTGGTTCTTTATTTATTTGTTCTTTTTACTCTCCCTTGTGATGAACCTCTCTGTCTCAACCTTTGTCACCTGTATAGTTTTTTTTTTTTCTCCTTCCCTCCTGTTTTATTAGTTTAAACTATTTCTGTTTATCATTTATTGCTCACAGTTTTGTTTAATTACGTTGGCTTTGTTTGTTCCTCACGTTTAGCTCGATACAGTATATTATATCTTCCACAGGACATATTTAAGGTGCTTTTAAAAATGTCCCATTTATCCTGTGTACTTTTGTTTTTAAGGATATTGTCTCAGTTTATGGCCCTAAGGCCATCCCTTAGCTAATGAAAATTGGCATTTCTGAAGTTGTGTTTCTGCACCTCCTCCACTAAATGTCTTATTCATGAATACTTGAAAATGGATTGTGTTATGGGCACTATTACACAGCTAACCCCCAACCTCCACTTTTGATATTCCCTCAGGTCTGTTGGTTAAAATTAGGTGTAGAAGTGCCCTCTCTTGTGTAAGGTCTTGCACTAGTTGGTTCCTGGCAGATGATGCCATTCCCCATAGCACAGGTAAATTACCTGTAAGATAGGGGAAGGATGGTGGTGGTGGAGTGCTGCTTCCCATCAGGTGTGTTGTGTTTTATTTATTTTTCTTACGGTGTTCACTATGCAGGTTAAATAATATGTTAGCTTTGTAGTGTGTGTTGTTTTGGACAGTACAATACGAATTATGCGTGGGTTTGTGTTGGGGAAAATTGTGATATGTTTTGTGATTTTATTTTTTAATTTTTAAAAATATTTTTTAACATTTTATTTAAAAAATTTTTCAACCTTCAATCTCTTAATTGCTTGTTTAATATCCTGGAATACTTATGTATTGCAGGGTTATTATACATGTCAGTGTAACAGTCTCTAGTTGGGCCTAATAGGCTTCCGTATATGGCAGTGCAGTATGCCATGGCCATGTCTCTGGCTTCCATGGCAACCCCTCGGTACCCCGCGATCGTGCTGGCAGAGGTAACCTCTTCCCTCTGTCTAGCCACTTTGCATGCCACAGTTGTTATTGACCACAACATATAAAGGATTAAACTGCCGGCAACATCCATCCCCAGCAGTTGCAGCAGTAACCCAGCCATGTGTGTCAGCCGGGCTCCTGACGGTGATCATGTGGGTATAACTGACTGTGCCCATGCGACCACTATGACAAATATATTCTTCATGAAGCTTTAACTGCCCCATGCTCAGTACGAATATATCCGTCATATATTGTGTAGGGGTTAAAAATAATCTCCACCTTTAAGGTTCTTTACTGGTTAATATACCTTATAGAGTTTTTCCTGATAAAAAGCATAGTAAGATATAACTCGTTGGCTGTCTGCAACTGCCACTAGTGAGAGCTTAAAGGGTGTCTACCACCACCAAAATCGCTTCTAAACCAGTTACAGTGACTTGCAAAAGTATTCATACGCCTTGAACTTTTTCACATTTTTTTTCACCTTACAGCCACAAACTTCAATGTATTTTATTAAGATTTTAAGTGATAGACAAAGTAGTAGATAATTGTGAAGTGAAACGAAAATGGTTTTCAAAATGTTAATCAAGTAAAAATCTGAAAAGTGTGACGTGCAAAAGTATTCAGCCCCTCTATATCAATACTTTCTAGAGCCACCTTTCCCTGCTATTACAGCTACAAGTCTTTTGTGGTATGTCTCTACCAGCTTTGCACATCTAGAGACTAAGATTTTTGCCCATTCTTCTTTGCAAAATAGCTCAAGCTAAGGCTAAGTTCACACATGCGCCTCATCTAGGTTCGGGGTTTCCGTCCTTGAATTTGCTTAAAAAAATGCGGAGATGCTCCATGGGATTTAGGTCTGGATTTTGATTGGGCCATTCTAACACATTAATATTCTTTGATCTAAACCATTCCACTGTAGCTCTGGCTGTATGTTTAGGGTCCTTGTCTTGCTGCAAGGTGAATCTCCTTCCCATTCTCAAGTCTTCTGCAGCCTCCAACAGGTTTTCTTCCAGGATTGCCCTTTATTTAGCTCCATCCATCTTCTCATCGGCTTCTCTGTCCCTGCTGAAGAAAAGCATCCCCACAGCATGCTTTACAGTGGGGATGGTTTGTTCAGAGTGATGAGCAGTGTTACTTTTCATACTTTTCAGCGTTTTGCATTTAGGCCAAAAAGTTCAACTTTGATCTCATCTGACCAGAGCACCTTCTTCCACGTTTGCTGTGTCCCTTATATGGCTTGTGGCAAACTGCAAACGGCACTTCTTTCAACAATGGTTTTCTGCTTGCCACTCCTGTTCCTGACAGTCGAGCTGGACTGTAAGGAATGCCCCCCCGACTGTCCTCGTCCATAGCCCTGTACTGTCAGAGGGGGCATTCCTTACCGCCCAGTGTGATGATTCTGCCTAAATATGGCCATAACTCAGCTGTATTTTGGTCTCTGGGTATAGGATCTCCCTTCTTGCTTGCACTCATTCATACTGTGCGCAGCTATAAGCCTAGGTGCATATTGGCAGTAGCGGCCAGGCTGGAACAATAGGGCTCCATTGTATTCCTATACAGCCCTGGCTGATCAAACAATAGTGCATTGTTGAAGCCTGGGCTGTTGATCAGATATGACTGATAACAGTGTATCAATTCACTTTGTCTCAGCTCTATACAAAAGATCTGGATTTGATTGAATTAACTCATCAGACGTACTGTCGCCGGTGACCTCATTCTGGGAGGTGGCATAAAGGGTATAAAAGATGAGGTAAGAGGTCTGTGGGAGGAGACTATCACTTGGAGATCATGCTATGAAGACTGTGCTGAGATAATGCTATGGAGATTATGCCACAGAGTTGTTACAGACAGACCATGAGGAGAGGCTGCTGTGATGAGATTCTGTTGAGACTACTGGACTAATGCTGAGATTCCTGTGAAAAGCATGCAGGCTGGATTATTGTTTTAATGCCACATGCTAAAAAGCCTCCACTGGTGACTCACACATGCCATGTGTGAGTGTTGGACTATAGAACCACATCAAGGACATGTGTGGTAAAGTAATCATTTCACCTTTAATCCCTTTTATTTTATTTGTACTGTATCTTGTAACTAGTAACTGTTAATGCTTGCATATATCTGCATATCTGTTCTGAACTGTATATGTTAGATTTTAATACCGACCCATTTAGGGGTTAATAAATATATAAAATTTAGAAGGCTTGTCTTGTATTTATCTTGTGAACCCGGCACTCACTGGCGGTGAGTGTGGTTTTTATATGAAAGAGGACTCAGGGTGTGGCCAAAGCGGTTTGGCGCACGGAGGATCTTTCACACCCAGTGATGACGCTGAGCTGTGAGGAATGCCCCCCAGTACAAGTCTAAGGACGAGTACAGTCAGGGGGGGGGCATTCCTCACAGCTCAGCGTGACTGTCAGGAACGCCCTTATGACAATGGGTAGAAAACTAACAGGACCGATATCTCCAGCCCCCGTGCACATAATGGGAAAGCAGACAGTGCACTGAGGACAAAAAAGGTCTTCTTTAAGGCTGTCAATCACTGGATAGGAAGCTCACATGTCTTTTAACCCCAAAATGAGAATTAAAAAAAAAAAAAGTTTTAATGAATCACTTTAACTAAAACTATGTATCAAATCTTCTCAGCTCCTCTTGCAGATGAGACTTTAGGTACACTGTAATGTACTGAGTGTAATAATAATACAGTAGGCAGTATGCTTGCTGTAGGTAAATGAGAATGAAGCTGCAACAATGCGGCATTATCACTACATAGTGTATAGAGCTATCTGTTATTCTGCTCCATATACTGTATTGAAACAAGCTGACTGGTGGGTGTGTCGTCATTACAGTCCTGGAGAACCCCTTTAATGTCTTCTGCATGAATTTTGTGCTGCTTATCAGTGATAAGTGAACAACCAATAGGCAGCCTTCCCCATGTTATTTTGTGTCTGTGTAAAATACTGTATACTTGGGTCACTTCTTACTCACACGCCGACCCATAAGGCAATATTATTGGAGGACCCTGCTTCCTATAAATCCATGGAAATTTATTGAAGTCTTCATGGAAAATAGATACAGGAAAACTTTCAGAATAACAGAAATATCAGTCAATGTTTATTAGGCTTACATCATTGAAGAAGTTCATATTTGGCTTTCTTTTCCGATATGGTGTTCCTAACATCAACATACACTGAGCATAGCCCATCAATATTGGGACCCTCTGCCTGAAAATGCCCTTCTGACATTACACAGCTTAAATAGCACATCAGGCAACAAAACTACCTGCGCTTGTTGCTTGGGAATGGTGGGGACTAGAGAGAAAATTTCAACTGCGCTGGAATCAGTGGAGCAGCGCCTATTCACAGATGCTAAGAATTTGAATTGGTGGAAGTGGTGAAAGGTCCTCTTTAAATAGTTATTAAAAATACACATAAATTATTGACATTTAATATCTGAAGCAACAGAGCAAGCACTTTTTGACACATGTATGTTCTTTGGCATCTTACACTAATGGGCACAATGTGAACCACCCACACCTGCCTTAGTAAGTTTTAAATTAGACGTTTCACCCCTAATAGCGTAAGGATTATAATGCACAAAGAAAAATAAATCTAAAATGTTCATAGAATAAATCTAACACAGAATCAACATCCGTTAAACTAAGCATAGTGTTTGTTTCTGTTTCACAATATGGTATTGTCTAACGCATAACCTTTCCTTTCTGAGATCCATTTATGGCATATCCATATTGGAAAAATGGGGTCTCCTGCTCTCCACTTCAGAGAGGAGGAGGACACTGTGCATACATACGATTCTCTCCTTTTTCACAATTCCCTCCTCTCTGGAGTCCTGAACAGCAGGTCAGGGAGCCATTTCCAAAACATGAAACCCCACCTATCCGATATTAATAGCATGTCTTGAATGATGATCCATTTAAAGTTTATGGGAGTGGCTGAGACCACCAAATCCATCAAACACATTTTCCATCAACCTCACAGATAGTTGGGCTAAATTATTATCACTGGCAAGTAGTAATTCAGCCTTAATAAATGGTTGTGCTAGTGTTTGATGCGACTGACAGACGCATTTTTTTTTCTGAAGTATCAGGACATAGATGAATGTCTGGGCAGTGATGTTTGAGGTTGCATAGCACATTGGCTGTGCACCCCTGGTCCAAAAATACAAGAGAACACTAATCTTACTTTAATAGAAAATGTCAACATACTTACATTCTGGGTTAAAAAAAAGGTTTACATCCATCAAGTTCAAACTTTATCCCTAATTAAACCTGAGAAAAGCAAATTCCATCCTTAACTGGCGAGGACATATTTGCAATAAAGTGGAAACAGTTCCCTCTGTAATACGATCTGACAGTTCAATGCATCTGTAAAGCTCTACAGAATATGATGGTGTATAAGTAAGCAAAATAAAATTAATAATTTGTATTGTACATAAATGCTCCTTATCAGTTTTAGTTATCCTTTGTACTATTTCTAACTCCAGGGCATTCTTTCTATGAAATAATTTCCTGAACTGAACTACATAGTACAAATTAATCCACATCAATGGAGACAATTTACTAACACGTGTACACCAGAAAACTGACATTTTCCGTGACTTTTACATTGACGACTTATTTTTTTAGGTCATCAATTGAAGATACGTGGATCATCTGATTAAACCGGCAGCGCTTCTTGAGGGCCGCTTTTCAGGCTTCTGCTTCTTATGTTCATCAGTTACGTGGTCTGATCTCAGCTTAGTCCCATTCTCACACAAATATGCTGCTCTATGCTTGGTAAGTACTGAAGAGGCTGCAGATCTAACCTTAGCGCTGCAGACTCTTCAAAAAGCTAATTGGCCAGGGGTTGGGTGTTGGGTGCTGCCGATTTTCTGGCCACATTTGTGACATTAATAAATATTTGAATTTACTTTATCAACAGATTTTGTCTAATTTCTGTGAAATCCTGCGCTGAAATCCATTATTTGCCTTTGCGCAAATTTACTAAAACAGGTGTAGCCACCTTCAACTTCAATTTCATAAATTGATGCACTGTAATAACTCACAACAAAAGCCACTGAAATTAATGCCAAAAAGTTGAGTTAAAGGAGTTTTGCCATCTCAGGATTTCAGTTGTCCTCCTGTCTCTTCTCCCCTACACTTCCTGCTTTTCAGCTCAGTCGAACAGGGTGGTGGTACTTGTAAATTGTACGAGTTTTGCCATATCAGAATTTCAGTTATCCTCCTTTCTCCTCTCCCCTACACTTCCTGCTTTTCAGCTAAGTCGAACAGGATGATGGTACTTGTAAACTGTGAGAGTTTTGCCATCTCAGGATTTCAGTTGTCCTCCTGTCTCCTCTCCCCTACACTTCCTGCTTTTCAGCTCAGTCGAACAGGGTGGTGGTACTTGTAAACTGTGCAAGTTTTGCCGTATCAGGATTTGAGTTATCCTCCTTTATCCTCTCCCCTACACTTCCTGCTTTTCAGCTCAGTCGAACAGGGTGGTGGTACTTGTAAATTGTACGAGTTTTGCCATATCAGAATTTCAGTTATCCTCCTTTCTCCTCTCCCCTACACTTCCTGCTTTTCAGCTAAGTCGAACAGGGTGATGGTACTTGTAAACTGTGAGAGTTTTGCCATCTCAGGATTTCAGTTGTCCTCCTGTCTCCTCTCCCCTACACTTCCTGCTTTTCAGCTCAGTTGAACAGGGTGGTGGTACTTGTAAACTGTGCAAGTTTTGCCGTATCAGGATTTGAGTTATCCTCCTTTATCCTCTCCCCTACACTTCCTGCTTTTCAGTTAAGTCAAACAGGGTGATGGTACTTGTAAACTGCACAGTTATCTCTGGATTTACATCCAGAGATAACCGAGATGGGGCTCCACCACTGAAATATTTACATCCAGAGATAACAGAGACAGGGCTCCACAACTGAAATATGCAGAGAGAGGGAGAGAAGAGAATATAGATGCCTGGGTGAAGGGACTGAGTCATGAACCTGTGGTAGAATTCCATTATGATCCCAAACAGGGATCTCCCCTTAATGTCTGTGAGCTTTTGATTCTTACGCACCCTTTGGGGGTAGGGACAGTCTGGAAGAACAAACCGAAGTCTCCCAGAGAGACCCCACAGTAATTTGTTTATTTATAGTATCAGGCTTTAAAAAGTACAACTAAGTTCCATCCAATAGGACTGATAACGTTGTTCAATCAAAATTCTGATAACATATGCAGCATGCAAACATGAACTACTTTGTGCTTCTGTGCAGCATACCCCTAACCTACACAAAAGCACTATGGCTCACATTTGACTATGAGCAGAAGTAGATAACAGAAATAGCCGGCAGAGGTTGATCATAACATATGTAGAGTGAGGGGAACTATGTAAGATTATAAAATATTTAGAATAGTAAAATTAATATGTTTAACCCTTTTATGCTCTTCAAACTACCTAATCATTTCCTCCTCTAAACATTTAATTTAACTTTGAACCCATTTTTTTTTTACCTTTTCCAGTTACATTTACCCTTCTGAAGGGCAGGGCACAACTACTGACCAGAAAAGGCAAATCTTTAAATTGATTTTGTGTCCCCTCTTTGGTACTAACTATCTGAGGATGTTTCCTTCTGAGTTAACATATGCACACATCAGTACTATTAAACATTTTTCATTGTAACTCATGGGTCCTGTTTGACGGATTTATACCTATAAATGCTATCTACATGTATCTCAGTTTTCCCATACATTGCCTTAGCAATTTTCTAAATTGTACATAATACCCCCCAAAAAAAAACCCCTATGATCAGCACATAACCACTGATATCATTAGCTCTTCCTCACAAATAAATATAATATCTTAACAAACTGTACTAAAGCTACAAGGATGAAAGCCTCTTCTTCTCATCATCTTCTTCTGGTCCTTCTCTAAAGTGAAAGGATTAACTATAGTAGTTGACCTGCTCACATAAAGTCTTTAGCTTATTGATTTCCTTGATATTAATACGGCACTTCATGTTGTATAGATTTTATAATAGCACAGCCTTTGTCATTATATTGGACTCGATTGAAGACTGCCCGACCAGTGAAGTCGTCTGTGACCTAGGCAACGAGATGTAAACACTGAGAAGGAATATTTAGTTGTATCTAGCAAACAGAGAAAAATAGGTAAAGCAATGTATTGGGTAAAACTCTTCAGTTAGTTTAAAGAGGACCTTCCATATCCTCATGCATATGCGTTTTTACAGACGTGGACAAAATTGTTGGTACCCCTCATTTAATGAAAGAAAAACCCACAATGGTCACAGAAATAACTTGAATCTGACAAAACTGGAATTTGCCAAACTACATGTTGACAAGCCTCAAAGCTTCTGAGAGAATGTCCTATGGACGGATGAGACAAAAATCGAAATTTTTGGCAAGGCACATCAGCTCTATGTTCACAGATGGAAAAATGAAGCATATCTTGAAAAGAACACTGTCTCTACTGTGAAACATGGAGGAGGCTCTGTCATGTTCTGGGGCTGCTTTGCTGCATCTGGTACAGGGTGTCTTGAATCTGTGCAGGCTACAATGAAATCTCAAGACTATCATGGGATTCTAGAGAGAAATGTGCTGCCCAGTGTCAGAAAGCTTGGTCTCAGTCGCAGGTCATGGATCTTGCAACAGGATAATGACCCAAAACACACAGCTAAAAACACCCAAGAATGGCTAAGAGGAAAACATTGGACTATTCTGAAGTGGCCTTCTATGAGCCCTGACCTAAATCCTATTGAGCATCTTTGGAAGCAGCTGAAACATGCTGTTTGGAAAAGGCACCCTTCAAACCCAAGACAACTGGAACAGTTTGCTCATGAGGAGTGGGCCAAAATACCTGTTGAGAGGTGCAGAAGTCTCATTGACGGTTACAGGAATCGTTTGATTGCATTGATTGCCTCAAAAGGTTGTGCAACAAAATATAAAGTTAAGGGTACCATCATTTCTGTCCAGGCCTGTTTCATGACTTTTCTTTTTTAAAATATTTTGTTGAAGCATGGTTGAAAAGCAAAGTCTGACTTTCATTTGTTCATTTTCATAGAATTTTTATATATTATTACTTTTGTCAGATTCAAGTTATTTCTGTGACCATTGTAGGTTTTTCTTTCATTAAACGAGGGGTACCAACAATTTTGTCCACGTGTGTATATACCGCTAGAAAGCCATGCATTGAATTCACTTGTCCATAGTCCTGTACTGTCAGATGACGCTGAACTATGAGGAACACTCTTCTGACAATGGGGAGATATCTCCAGCCCCGGGGCACATAATGGGGAAAACCGACAGTGCTCTGAATTCAGCGCACTGTCGGCTTTCTAGCAGTACATAAAACTGCATATGCATGAGGACATGAAAGGTTCTCTTTAAAGAAAGATGTCACCATCTCCAACTCATAAGTGCCGGTTCACTGATTTCTTTGGATTTTTTTCTCTAACCCCGACCATTTTCCCTGAGCACTTGTTTCTGTTAGCTTCAGCACAATTATGCGCTATACTGTCAGGCAGTTGTAGGCTGGAACCGAACGACAGGGACCACCCACCTGACAGCAGAGAGCTTAACTGTGCTAAATTAACAGAACTTAGGAACGGTGGGAATTAGAGAAAACATTCCAACTGTGCCAGAATTATTGTTAGCAGTGCCTAACTATTATTATTATTATTGTTTATTTATATAGCACTATTAATTCCATGGTGCTTTACATTTGAGGATTTACATATGGTACACAAGATATACAAAACAGATAATACAAACATTGACCAACTGGTACAGTGGGATAGAGGGCCCTGCCTGCAAGGGCTTACAATCTATGAGGGAAGAGGGAGAGAGACAGAAGGTGGGGGTAGAGGCTGTTCAGGTGGTGGTGTGGTCACAGTAGCGTTATTGGAGGTTGTAGGCCTTCCTGAATAGGTGAGTCTTTAGGGCCTTGAAGCTTGTGAGGGTGGGGGACAGTCTTATGGGTCTTGGTAGTGAGTTCCAGAGTATGGGGGATGCACGGGAGAAGTCTTGGAGACAATTGTGTGAAGAGCGGATAAGAGCAGAGCGGAGTAGGAGGTCTTTGGAGGATCGGAAGTTACGTGCGGGCAGGTAGTGGGAGACTAGGTTGGAGATATATGGAGGGGACAGGTTGATGGCTTTATATGTCAGCGTTAGTAGTTTGAACTCTATTCGCTGGGCGATGGGTAGCCAATGAAGAGATTGGCAGAGGGGAATGGCCGATGAAGAACGGGGGGAGAGGTGTATTAAGCAAGCAGCACAGTTTAAGGTGGACTGGAGTGGGGCGAGAGTGTTTGCTGGGAGGCCATGGAGAAGAGTGTTACAGTAGTCTAAGCGGGAGATTATGAGGGCGTGAACTAGCATCTTTGTAGTTTCAGGGGTGAGGAAGGAGCGGATTCGGTGGATGTTCTTGAGTTGGAGGCGGCAGGAGGTGTTGAGGGTTTGAATGTTCGGCTTGAAGGATAGGTCAGAGTCTAAGGTTATCCCAAGGCAGCGGGCCTGTGGGACTGGGGTGAGAGTAGTTCCATTAATTTTGATACATCAGATAAGGGGCTCGTGTGTGGAGGGGTGAAGATTATGAACTCCGTTTTCTCCATGTTGAGTTTGAGAAAGCGGGAGGAGAAAAAGGAGGCTACGGCTGCTAGATATTCTGGGACTCTGGACAACAGGGAGGTAATGTCTGGTCCAGAGAGATATATTTGAGTGTCGTCTTCATAGCAATGGTAATGGAAACCATGGGATTCTATGAGTTGGCCGAGGCCTAGAGTGTAGATGGAGAACAGGAGGGGTCCTAGGACGGAGCCTTGGGGGACACTGAATGTGCGGTTGGTGAGGTTTGAGGAGATCCAGGAAAGGGCCAGGTCAGACTGTGCCTTACTTTCAGCCAGAATTTTACAGTAAAATTTTGGCACAATTTGGGCACATTTTGCCACATTAAAGGCATTCACTTTGTTCGTTCACATTGACCTTGTCCCTTTTCTATTGTATTTGAAGAGAAGTGAAGAGAAGTATTGGATGCAATGGAAATGTGTAACATCTGCATTGACTGTGGATGGCACACGTAAATGAATCAATGACATGTGAATAAACCCATCCTGTAGATAAAATGGCCTCACTTTGATACTGCTCCCTATGGCAATCCAGTAAAAAGTTTGGGAGAATTTAATCCGATAAAACTGCATTGCATTTTCATGTTAAAAATCAAACATATCTCCTCCAAGCCAGTAGATGGAGCAGTTTTCTTTTCTTTTTTTTTTTTTAAACCACCCACCCTGTCATCCAGGAAGACACAGAGCATAGTAATACAGAGTGAAACAGTAGTCAGTGTCAGTTTTGGAGAGTGCAGAAGAGACAACCTCAGCTTGGAAGATGAGTTCAGCACAGGACCCAGTGGTGATCGTGTCAGCTGTCCGCACACCTATAGGTAAGGAGCACATCCAATGTTCACAACGTGTAGTGTGAGTCCGATCGTACAGTAGCTGCACCCCTTATTCTCTTAGCTGGGCACTCTGGAAAAGACTCACAATCCTGCAGCCTGTGCTAGTAGTACTGCATAGTGAAATATGCTTTACAGGGTGGGTTAACTCTTCTCTATCCAGTGTTCGTTTGCACGGAACAATTATTTTGTACAAGGCAAACTGGAGTTTGTAATGATGGATGCAGTACCGGAGCGATAAATAAGTATTTTTATGGATAACTGGTAGTTGTAAGGACACAGAACCCACGGGCACCATTTGGCTAGGGTGTAAATGTTACGTTGTTACTCACTAGTGTGAACGTGGTGCTTGTAGGTCATAACATGACGTCCACATTCAGTGCAATGTAGTAGCCCTAGCGCTGTGACACAAGCATACAGCAATTCTATATGTCATTGTGTGTGCATTAGTTTAGCTATAACTCCCTTTTGTACTGTCGTCATGGAAACTAGAATATCACCTGTATGTAGGTCCATCGGTATGGTAACAGGTCAGAGAATTGCCGAGAGACTATGCAAGTCGGACTGTTTTAGTAGTGTAAACACTCTGTGATGCCGCCAGATACCTTGGGTACTGATGTGATTCTTATAACTATAGTGAGCACAATGTCCTGTATTGATATGTGCGTCTCTGCAGGAGTAGCGCTATTCACAAAACGCACCAGCCGTGCACGGGATACGGAGAAGCTGTTTGTACGACTCATGAATATTCATTCATCAGACGTGGAGCGAAGGGAGGAGCCAAAGCTGAAATCAGTCAGCTTTCCTAACATCTCCTGCTGATTGGCTGCCTGGCGTAGAACCATATCTGGTAGTTGCTTTCTGATTGGTCATTGGAGTCTGAGTACTTTAGCCTCCTTCTGATTGGCTGTGGTTGTAGAACCATCTCGCCGGTGTCGTCTGTTAGTGGTCGCGCCGTGTATGGCGTCACTCTGGAGATACTGTGGGGGCGGGGCGGAGTGGTTTCCCTGTGTTGGCCTCACATGGCCTTATTGTGTAGTCCAATGTTCAGATGTAACAGTGCGTTACTTACTAAACCTGATGTAGATAGGGTACAATTATTTACCATGTAATATTTAGTAAGTAATGTTATTCCATGTGAGCACAGTTCACCCAAGGTTTTGTTATGCAAGTGTAACAAGTTTTGGGATGTTTAGTAAAATAAAATGTCTCAGGAGAGCTGTGAGAACGGGTGCTGAGCTTCATGGCTGGTTGAATTGAGCTATGTGACATATATCTTATATGCTGCTGTTGGGAGCCTCTGTTGCTGAGTCTGTCAAAATCAGTGATGAAATAACATACTGTGCTATATTTTCTGTCAGAAATTATGGATACCTTAGTTAAATCATGATGGACCCCATTATAGTCAATGGGGTCAATCTGGCTCCTTTCCTGTCATGGAACGGTAAATATAGAGTTGTGTACATGCTTAAAAAAAAGACTCTTCTGTGCTCTTCCTCTATTACTTGCTTCTCTACCTTCACCAATAAAAAAAAAAAAAAAAAAAGCTTCCACCCTAATTTCAAAATCCCACCTCTCCACCCGACACTTGACCCTATCCAGTCACTCCTCATCCCCAACTTCACTGAAGTCTTCACTCCTGCTCTAACCCACCTCTTCAACCTATCGCTAACCAAAGGTACCTTCCCTTCTGCCTTTAAATATGCTACTGTCACGCACAGCCTTAAAAAACCTTCCCTTGACCCGTCCTTTCCAGTCAACTATCACCTTATCTCACTACTCCCACTTGCCTCACTTTGAACTATACTCCTACCTATCATCCAACTTAGGGCATGTTCACACAGAGTTTTTTGCAAGCTGAAAAAATCTGCTTCAGGAATTAGGAAACAGTTTTTTTTACATGACGCGTTTTTTGTTGCGGTTTTTGCAGCAGTTTTTTTGCTCCAGCACACTGTATGGACCTGGAAGCCTCTCTTTAAAGACCGCGTCGCGTTTTTTGACACAGTTTTTGCAGAAACCGCGTCAGAAAACCGCTTCGCGTTTTTTCCGTCTCCCATTGACTTCAATGGATTTTTCCAGGCGGAATCTGCCTGAAGATAGGTCATGTTGCTACTGGCTCCCATTGAAATGAATGGGAGGCGTTTTTTCAGGCGGATTTTAAGGCGGATTCGGCGTCAAAATCCACCTGCAAAAAACTCCGTATGAACACAGCCTTACTCTTTACTTATTCTGACAGACTACAGTTAGGCTTCCGACCTCCTCACTCCACAGAAACTGCCCTAACCAAAGTCACAAACAACCTATTAAGGCTGGATTCAAACGATTGAGTTGCACCTGTGAAACTTGGTTTATGTGTTCACCAGATATACCGGCCCAACCTTCATGCTGCTCCAGGGTCTTGTTTTGGCGGAAGTCCCCGCTAAATATGACCACTGAGGCCACAGATTGCCTAAGTAAAGGAATCGGGACGTTACTCGTATACGTCATCTGTGACGTCCCTTGTCCTTTACCAAGGCCACTGATTGGCCACAGCAGTCAAGTGAGGCGGGGACCTTGAAACAAATTTGAGACCTGAACCACCCAAACCCAAAATGAAATGGATCCTGAGAGGTTCGCTCATCACTACATACACACGTGTTCAAAATTGTTGGTACCCCTTGTTTAATGAAAGAAAAACCCAGAATGGTCACAGAAACAACTTGAATCTGACAAAAGTAATTTGCAAAACTACATGTTGACAAGCCACAAAGCTTCTGGGAGAATGTCCTATGGACAGATGAGACAAAAATCGAAATTTTTGGCAAGGCACATCAGCTCTATGTTCACAGACGGAAAAATGAAGCATATCTTGAAAAGAACACTGTCCCTAATGTGAATCATGGAGGAGGCTCTGTTATGTTCTGGGGCTGCTTTGCTGCATCTGGCACAGGGTGTCTTGAATCTGTGCAGGGTACAATGAAATCTCAAGACTATCAAGGGATTCTAGAGAGAAATGTGCTGGCCAGTGTCAGAAAGCTTGGTCTCAGTCACATGTCATGGGTCTTGCAACAGGATAATGACCCAAAACACCCAAGAATGGCTAAGAGGAAAATATTGGACTATTCTGAAGTAGCCTTCTATGAGCCCTGACCTACAGTGCCTTGTGAAAGTATTCGGCCCCCTTGAACTTTTCAACCTTTTGCCACATTTCAGGCTTCAAACATAAGGATATAAAATTTAAATTTTTTGGTGAAGAATCAACAACAAGTGGGACACAATTGTGAAGTGGAACGAAATTTATTGGTTATTTTAAACTTTTGAAAAAAATAAAAAACTGAAAAGTGGGGCGTGCAATATTATTCTGCCCCTTTACTTTCAGTGCAGCAAACTCACTCCAGAAGTTCAGTGAGGATCTCTGATGATCCAATGTTGTCCTAAATGAATGATGATGATAAATATAATCCACCTGTGTGTAATCAAGTCTCCGTATAAATGCACCTGCTCTGTGATAGTCTCAGGGTTCTGTTTAAATGGCAGAGAGCATCATGAAGACCAAGGAACACACCAGGCAGGTCCGTGATACTGTTGTGGAGAAGTTTAAAGCCAGATTTGAATACAAAAAGATTTCCCAAACTTTAAATATCCCAAGGAGCACTGCGCAAGCGATCATATTGAAATGGAAGGAGTATCAGACCACTGCAAATCTACCAAGACCCGCCCTTCCCTCTAAACTTTCATCTCAAACAAGGAGAAGACTGATCAGAGATGCAGCCAAGAGGCCCATGATCACTCTGGATGAACTGCAGATATCTACAGCTGAGGTGGGAGAGTCTGTCCATAGGACAACAATCAGTTGCACACTGCACAAATTTGGCCTTTATGGAAGAGTGGCAAGAAGAAAGCCATTTCTCAAAGATATCCATAAAAAGTCTCGTTTAAAGTTTGCCACAAGCCACCTGGGAGACACACCAAACATGTGCAAGAAGATGCTCTGGTCAGATGAAACCAAAATCGAACTTTTTGGCCACAATGCAAAACGATATGTTTGGCGTAAAAGCAACACAGCTCATCGCCCTGAACACACCATCCCCACTGTCAAACATGGTGGTGGCAGCATCATGGTTTGGGCCTGCTTTTCTTCAGCAGGGACAGGGAAGATGGTTAAAATTGATGGGAAGATGGATGGAGCCAAATACAGGACCATTCTGGAAGAAAACCTGTTGGAGTCTGCAAAAGACCTGAGACTGGGACGGAGATTTATCTTCCAACAAGACAGTGATCCCAAACATAAAGCAAAATCTACAATGGAATGGTTCACAAATAAACGTATCCAGGTGTTAGAATGGCCAAGTCAAAGTCCAGACCTGAATCCAATCGAGAATCTGTGGAAAGAGCTGAAAACTGCTGTTCACAAACGCTCTCCATCCGACCTCACTGAGCTCGAGCTGTTTTCCAAGGAAGAATGGGCAAGAATTTCAGTCTCTCGATGTGCAAAACTGATAGAGACATTCCCCAAGCGACTTGCAGCTGTAATCGCAGCAAAAGGTGGAGCTACAAAGTATTAACTTAAGGGGGCCGAATAATTTGGCACGCCCCACTTTTCAGTTTTTTATTTTTTACACAAGTTTAAAATATCCAATAAATTTTGTTCGACTTCACGATTGTGTCCCACTTGTTGATTCTTCACCAAAAAATTAAAATTTTATATCCTTATGTTTGAAGCCTGAAATGTGGCAAAAGGTTGAAAAGTTCAAGGGGGCCGAATACTTTCGCAAGGCACTGTAAATCCTATTGAGCATCTTTGGAAGCAGCTGAAACATGCCGCCTGGAAAAGATACCCTTCAAACTCGAGACAACTGGAGCAGTTTGCTCATGAGGAGTGGGCCAAAATACCTGTTGAGAGGTGCAGAAGTCTCATTGACAGTTACAGGAATCGTTTGATTGCAGTGATTGCCTCAAAAGGTTGTGCAACAAAATATTAAGTTAAGGGAACCATCATTTCTGTCCAGGCCTGTTTCATGAGTTTTCTTTTTTTAAAAAATTCTGTTGAAGCATGGTTGAAAAGCAATGTCTGACTTTCATTTGTTCATTTTCATAGAATTTTTATATATTACTTTTGTCAGATTCAAGTTATTTCTGTGACCATTGTGGGTTTTTCTTTCATTAAACGAGGGGTACCAACAATTTTGTCCATGTTTGTATATGCTGAACATAGTCTAGACCTAATGTGAACATAGCCTACATAGAAAGTTTACATAGCTACGCTTTTCTGTGTACCAACAGCAAAAAAATTATGCCAGAGGAGAGTGCCAGCAGCAGTATTATTACAATTGCTAGGTGCCCGAAGAAACTAGAGATGCATATACTCAGAATCATCTATGTAATGTTGGCTATATGTTCTCCTATAAAGAAAACCATATGCTGTAGATAGCTGTTGGCTGAACACCCATTTCCTGACTTCTCCATACACATGCACTTTTGGCTTGACAACGACTATAAAGAGGAAGTGGAACACACATTAAAATTTTTCTTTAGTACAACTTTATACCATTAAAATAAAAAACAATGTGATAAACACTTTTTTAGTACAAACTTGTTTGGATATATGAAAAAAATATAGACTACCAATCTGCATGTACTAAAACATAAACATCAACCTTGTATCCATTGATTTCAGTCATCATTTTCCATAGAGAGATTGAACACTTGTTTATCGTTCCTTCACAGATTAGCTGATCATTCCCAACAGGAATGGGTCCCAACAGGATCACTCCTTCAATGTGGCATTTCATTGGTTAATTTTAAATGATCACTTGTACCATAAGGAGCATTAGCGGATTTTTTTTCCTCTGAACATTTAATGTCATCGTAATGTGGCATTTCAATGACAATGACTTCCTCTGTGGGTGATTTTATTACTTTCTATTGCAATGACGTGATTGTCGGCTAACTGATTTAATGGTGGGAAAAATTTGAGGGAAGGAGTTTGCAAATAATTGTTCTAGTAGGAATATTGGGTTTTAGGTAGGATAGTCAGAAACGTGTTTGTCTGTAGTGGTATAACACTATGCTGCTAATAACTATTTATTTTAATAGGTTCTTTCACGGGAGCCCTGTCGACTTTACCCGTTCATACCCTGGGCACAGTTGTGATCAAAGAGGCTCTGAAGAGAGCCAGCATTAAGTCAGATGAGATCTCTGAAGTGATATTTGGCCATGTTTTAACTGGAGGTATGTTAATGCATATTATTAACCTAATGCAGATGACATATGCAAAACAAGCCATGAAATGACGTTTTCTATATATATTTATTTTTTTACTAATAACATAAGTTATCCAAAATTATAAGGGTGGGTTCACACTTGCGCCGGAGTCCGTCCCACGCGAATGCGACTGAAAATCTCGGAAAACTGTATAGGGGAAGGTTTGTGACACATTGCTTAAAACCCCATTCATTTGAATGGTTTTTTAAAGCAATGCGCGGGTGTGCGCTTTCACCCTCTGTGCCGCAAAGCCGTTTTTTTTTCGCTGGAAACAAAATCCTGCATGTCCGACTTTGTTTCCTGCGAAAAAAAACGGCTTTGCGGTGCAGAGGGTGTAAGCGCACACCCGCGCATTGCTTTAAAAACCCATTCAAATGAATGGGTTTTTAAGCAATGCGTTGCAAACATTTCCCTATCTAGTCCCTATACAGTTTTCTGAGATTTTCAGTCGGATTCCCAGAGGACGGACTCCGGAGCAAGTATGAACCCACCCTAAAGAGGTTCCTTTGAGACATAAAGGTTCTGATTTTACACATATTTGGCTCTATCTCTATCAAGACCTTTTCAGGCTGAAGCAGTTTATAAGATTTTACATGGTTTTCTTTCTCATACATGGATTATGGCATGTTCCTTTGTATGCCACATCAGTTTAGGAGTATTGCTTTTAATGCTTACTGTGGCATATAAATTGCCTATGGCTTCATAATATGGAGCTGCTGAGACTGCTTGTGCTGCTGTACAGGCTGTGTGGGAAAAATTTTGAGATATGAACAAAGCCTTATATTTCTCTGTTGATTGGTCGTCAATGAAAAAAATGTCTCATATACTTAGTCTTTAACTTGTCTTTATGTTTTCTGTAGGTACTGGACAGAACCCTACTCGTCAGGCAAGTGTTGGTGCTGGGATTCCTTACTCTGTACCGGCCTGGAGTTGTCAGATGATCTGCGGGTCAGGCTTAAAGGCAGTTAGCCTTGGTGCTCAATCTATATTAACTGGGGAATCTGATATAGTGGTGGCTGGCGGTATGGAGAGCATGAGTCAGGTAAGAATGTTGCAGCTTATTTTCAGAATATTATGAAGGCACAGTATAGTGTGTCCATTCCTGTAAATTGCTTTAGATATTAAAATTTATAAAGAGTCATTGACCATGTCTGGGTGCAAGGATGTTAGCCTACTCCTTCTGTATAAAGCGTAATGTATGAAGTGACTTTTGTAATTGACATGAATAGAGGACAATTATAGGCGAATAGTGCACCGTGAGAAGTGACCAATAAGTAGATCAAAAGGTAGGCCTTCATCGAAAGGTATTGTTCCACTGGTCTCCAAATTGAAGTCAGAAAACTGTTTCTATACTGGATGCAGGTTTTTTGGCATCTTTAAAGGCAGCCTGTGACTAGAACAGTTCCTACTTAACTATAAGGACGGTCAGATTTTTTGCTTTTGGATTGGTGCCTCCATTGCTGAGATATTAGCTTTTTGCCCGATATGTTAATGAGCTGTTTGGTAAGCATTGCTCTCATTGCACAAAAGAGCTACCTCCCTGCTATGACTGGAGGGATGGAGAAACTGGTGCTGGAAATCTCTTTGGTGAGATGAGAGCTCATTAGCATATCAGGAATAACGCTAATATCTCAGCCTAAGCTAAAGAAACAACAATCGGGAAGCAGAAAAAAAAGCATTTTATTCATGTGAACCCTGTCTCTGAATATTCTTTAAGTTCAGTAATGACTGTCCTAGTGACAGACTCTCTTTAAGGCTAAGGCTTCCACGTTGCGGAAACGCAGCTTTTTTTGCTGCAGATTTTGTTGCGGTTTTTTGAACCAAAGCCAACAATGGCTACAAAAGGAATGAGAAATATAAAAGAAGTTCTTATGCTTCTACCTTCTGCTCAATTCACTACTGGCTTTGGCTCAAAAAACCGCAACAAAATCTGCAATGAAAAAAGCTGTTTTTCCGCAACTTGGGGCCTTAGCCTAACAATGATTTTGATGCATTTTTTTACTGCACAATACATTATTAAAAACTCTGGTTATTCAGTAAGAATTTATAAATAACTGATATGATTCTGGTGTATTTACTTGGAAAGCCCTATTTTTGATATCACACTTTATTTTTTTGCTACCCCAAATTATTCCCCACCATTTACATATTATATTATATTATATTATAATTATCACTGAAGTCATAGTAGCCAGGACTCAAGCTGCCCTCTTGTTCGTATTTCTCATCATGGTGATAAGGTATGGTGATTGTGCCTTTTTGAGGCAGATATCCAATCTGGTCATTGAAACTAGCCAGAAGTAAGGAAAACACCAGTGATAAAGTACTTTATTACTTACTGCTAGACTCTGACAGGTCTGGGGGGGAAATAATTATGTCTGCCCATACACCTTATATGGTTGTGGATCAAATGCTTATTTGGCCAACCGCTATCCTTCTGGTACCCCTCATAAGCGTGTATGCACAACTTGTGTGTGGGCAGTTTTAGGCTGAGGCCCCACATTGCGGAAACGCAGCTTTTTTTGTTGCAGATTTTGCTGCGTTTTTTTGAGCCAAAGCCAAGAATGGCTGCAAAAGGAATGGTAAAGAAGGAACTTTCACCACCTCCACTGACTCCAGTTCTTAGCATCTATTAATGGGTGCTGCACCACTGCTTCCAGCACAGTTGGTATTTCTTCTGTAGTTCCCACCATTCCCGAGCAATCAGTGCTATTAGTTTTGGTGCCTGATATGTTGCTTAGGCTCTGTATTGTCAGGTGGGCAGTGTCAGACAAGGGGTATGATGCTATTAAATGATGAGAACATCTGGACTTGGAGGAGGTGATGAAAGGTCTTCTTTAAGTGTGATACGCTATTACACAAGTCTGTTGTAGGGAATGCAGGTTCACCAGTATATGACCAAATAGTTATGATGGTTAGCACAGAAACAGTATCCATAATAAAGGTGAATACATTTATTTCTAGGCTCCTCACCTGGTCCACATGCGAACAGGTGTGAAAGCTGGTGATGTATCATTGCAAGACAGTATCCTTTGTGATGGCCTTAATGATGCATTTTACAAGTATCATATGGGAGTAACAGGTAAGAAAATTGTACTGTAAACAGTCAACATATTTTTTAACTATTTTTAATACTTACATTCACCTTTTGTTGCCTCTGCAGCTGAAAATGTTGCCAAACAGTGGCATATCACCAGAGAGGAGCAGGACCAGCTTGCAGTCCAATCACAGAACAGGACTGAAACTGCACAAAAAGCAGGGTATTTTGACAAAGAGATTATACCTGTTGAGGTTCCCTCAAGGAAAGGTAAGCAGCAGTATGAAGCAGTAGTTAATAGTGTAGATCTTGGGACTTTATTATAAGGCCCCATGCAAGCCACTGTAATTTTATACACAATTGCGGACCCATTCATTTCTATGGGCCCATACTCACATCCGCAGTTTTTGTTGCACATGTTTATGTGAGGATTGCAGATCAGTATTTATTGACCTTAAATCCACTACAGTCCTGTGCATGAGACATTTTTTTCCTTAACCCCTTCATGCAAAATCATGCACGTGATTAGGCAGGAAGGGATGTATGGAGAGAGCTCAGGAGCTGAGCCCTGTCCATACACCGCAGATGCCAGCTGTATAATACAGCCAGTACCCGCCTCTAACAGCTGTGATCGGTACCAACACATGTTAAACGTGACTACAGCATCTAAAGTGTATAGGCGCCATGGTCACCTTTTCTTCGTACATAAATTTTTTTTTTTTATATAACTGTAATTTTATTGAAAAATTTTTCATTAACAAGGAGTGAAGAAAAAAACAAAAAAAAAACAAAAATAATCAAACAAGCAGGAAGCATTGAGGTAGGTAGAGGCTATCCGCCTCCTCCCCCTTAAGCAATATGCATTTAAATTAGACAGTGAACAAGGGAGGGGGGGAATGGAGGGGTTAAGAAGACAAGGGTAGGACCAAAGGAAAGGGGGGGAGGGAAGGAGAGGACTAGAGATCAGAGACCCTGTGATGTACAATACATGTCCCAGGGCGCCCAGATAGCCCCAAAGGCTTCCCGTGAATTATCTAGGCCAGCGATCAGGTATTCAAGACTCCTCACATCCTTCATTCTAGCCACAAGCTCAAGACTAGATGGGGGACTCACTTTCTTCCAGTTTCTAGCTATGAGAGTTTTAGCTGCAGTACAAAGATGCAAGAAAAGCCTGGATGACTTATTGCTTAGGTGTCTGGGGGGAAGGTTCAGGAGATAAAGAAGAGGGTCAAGAGGAACCTCTTGCAAAAAGAGAGCAGTCGTCAGAGTCCTGACCTCCCTCCAGAAACCGAGGATGAGAGGGCACGTCCAAAAGATGTGGTGCAAGGTACCCACCGCAGCTCCACAGCGCCAGCACCATGGGGGAACCAATGGGTTTAAAGCATGAAGGAGAGCCGGAGTATGATACCAATGCATCAACAGCTTATACTGCGCTTCCCTAAACGTAATGCACTGAGATGATTTCTGGGCCCGAGACCATACAATCCGCCACTGTTCCTGGGAGATGGGTTTACCCACCACCTCCTCCCATTTAAGCATATAGCGGTGGATAACAGGAGAGCCTGTAGTTTGTGAGGTAAGAAGTTGGTAAATAGAGGATATAAAGCCCCTAGTGGACGTGCCTGCACGGCAAATCTTTTCAAAAGCGGTGGGGAGTGACACCTTAAGGGACCCATGGAGGGAGCGGACAAAGTGAACCACCTGCAAGTAATGGAACCATTCAGTACTTGGCAGGTTTTGATTAGCTGTAATATAAGCAAAGGACCTGAGTTCCAAGGTTCCAGGGTCAACCATGTCAGCAATCCGGTAAAGGCCAGCTTTAGACCACACTTTAGTCATGGCAGAAGTCAGGCTTTCCGGGAGAAGGGGGTTGTATAGTATGGAGACCATAGATGAGCGCGGGGACATCAGGGAGAATCTAGTACAACAGGTAGACCAGATAGATCTAGTAAACCGAATGGGGCCCAGCAGGTACGAGGCAGGGGGAGTGGGGGGGGAGGGGAGCGAGGGAGGTCGGTGATTTGAGCAGTGTTTCGTTAAGACGCCAATGACATTGGCGAGTAGGCACTGGAGTCGTAGATAAGGTAACCACGACTGGGGCATGATCAGACCAGGTGAGAGGGCCAATGTTCGTGTCTCTAAGCAAACGAAGGGCGGGAGCGTTTCCAAAGAAATAGTCAATGCGGGTGTGAGTGTTATGAGGGTGAGAGAAGAAGGTGTAGGAGCGCGCCGTAGGATTGTCCACTCGCCAAAGGTCATACAAAGAATGGGCGCGGACCAACCTGCGGAACTCCCGTGCAAGTTGGGCCAACCTATGGGGGGTTGGGCCCTGGGGTAACGCCAGACGATCCGCCCGTTCAGAGAAGACCATGTTAAAGTCTCCCCCCACCAGCCAAGCTGATGGTGGGAGAGCGCGCAGGCGAGAGAATACCCGACGCAAGAACGGGATCTGCGCTGAATTGGGGGCATAGACATTGCATAAGACAATCGGGGCACCATAAAGGAGCCCCTCCAAAATAACAAACCGGCCACCTGGGTCTATGTGGGAGGTCGTCACTGTAATTGGGCAGGATCGGGAAAGAAGGATAGCCACCCCAGCTCTGCGTCGATCGTGGAAGGCCGAAAAGGCTATGGGAAAATAATGCTTAGCGAAGGCAAAAGTACCGGTGCGGTCAAAATGAGTCTCCTGAAGAAATGCCACCTCCGCTCGTAAGGAACGGAGTTCTCTAAGGACATGGCGCCTTTTAATGTTGGAACCCAGGCCCTTAACATTAATTGTCACGCACCTAACCATTGGGACTCAGGATTGGAGGACAGTAGCGGATTGTAATAAGCTCACCCATCTCACATGACGCTGGCAGGTTTCCCTCGGAGAGGCAAAAGGGCGATCCATAAACAGGAACCCAAAGTCGAGGCAGGGTCTCTAGATCGGGGGGGGGGGGAAAGAGAGGGAGGGGGGAGGCAAAAGACATCATAAATGACAAAGTAAAAATAAGAACAATTAAACAATACTTTGTGGGCGAGGCTAAGTCACTTGCCTGGGGACCAATGAGGACAGCCAGAGGTCCAATCAGGATCAATGGCCGCACAGTCCAAGTATCCCCTTAGGGGGGAGAGCGTGGACAGGAGGTCGGAGGGGGAGGCGGCGGATCCCCAACTACCAGTAAAAAGAAGGATGGAAGGGGAGTCAATGGGACCCCACCCCGCCCCACTCCGCTAAAAACAATCCAATAATAAACATAATAGTTGAGACCCGTAGACCTAAAAAAAGGAAAAAGAGAAGCAAACATAACATTAAGGCTTGTAGATTTCAAAGCATTATCAAGAAAGGGGAGAACGTCTCAAGGGGGAGCAGCCTCCTCAGGAACCAGTCTCCAGCCAGGGCCTCCGAGTGGACGCCGCCGCGGAGGGTGCATGACGTCGTCTGGGCTCCAATCGTTGCCAAACTGGTGGTGGGGGAGGGGGGTGGAGAAATTAGCTCCCAGTCTGTTAAATCTGGCAGGGGAACATCCAGCAGGTCACAGAAGAGGGGTAAGTCCGAAAAGGAGCGAAGTGTAGCGGAACGACCATCCCTACGAGCAATGAGAGCAAACGGAAAACCCCACCGGTAAGGAATTTGGTGTTCCTGAAGAATCTGGAGGAGGGGTCGGAGATGGCGGCGTTTCTGGAGGGTGATTAGCGAAAGATCCTGATAAAATTGTAGTTGAGCTCCCTCAAATTCGAAGTCTTTGAGTTTGCACACCTTGCTCATTATAGCCTCTTTAAGGGAGAAGTCGTGGAGGCAGCAGATGACATCACGGGGTGCGGTGGAAGATCCTCTGGGTCGAAGGGCTCGATGTGCCCTATCAAACTTAATTTTGTGGGATGGGGGCTCCTGCAGTATAGTGTTGAAGATAGCCTCTAGCAGAGCAGGCAGATCCTCAGATTGGTCAGCTTCTGGGAGTCCCTTGACGCGAATATTATTGCGCCGACCCCTGTTGTCAAGATCCTCCAAGTGACGCTGCATGTCCCGTATAGCTGAACCCTGGTCAGTGGTAGTATCATGCAGTGAGGCAACATAGTCCCTGGTAGTGTCATGGTCATTCTCCAGCGTGTCCATTCGGTTAGCAATAGAGTGTAAATCAGTGCGGAGGGTAGCAATTTCAGATCGGAAGGATGCTGTGATTTCCGCAACCATACTTTTAAGGTCTTGTTTATTAGTTAACTGAGGAAGAAGGTCCGCCATGGGTGACGGTGCTGAAGATGGGCCTGGAATGCAGCTCTGGGGGTACAGGACTGGAGGGAGGGAGCCATAATCCTTGGGAGTGTGGGGCAGAGGAGCCCCTACGCCAGTGTCCTCCACTGTGCTATCCCCCTCTGAGTTATGGAGCTACTAAAAAATATTTTAGGCCGGGGCCCCACGTGGCGTTAACGCTGCAGAAAAAAAAACGGCATTTTACAGTCACAGCAAAGTTTATGGGATTCTAGTGGATGGAATCCATAGTGGATAGAATCCCATCCGGACTGTGTGGAAAAATATGCGCAGTGGACACACTTCAATTTCCAAAACCATTGCGATTTTGGAAATCGCAGCATGTCAATTATACCTACGGAAACACCGGTGGTTTCCCTATAGGTATAATTGAAGCAGAAAGCTTTCCATGAAAAGCGCTGCGGGAAAAACTGTTGCTGCTATGTGGGGCTTAAGCCTTAAACCGTTTTTCTCTCTGTTATGGTTATTTTTAATGGTGATACATATTATTGTATTACCGAGGCTAGAACTTGTGATGTGGGATTTTTTTTTTCCCTGCAACTGGGGCTGATACATTAGCCCAACGGGCAGTCCATAATAGATTAAAATAAAAAGGAATACCCCTTTAAGTGATTCTATTTCCAATTGTCCAATATATACTGCATGATTGTCTCACCACCCCGTAAAGCATTCATGTTTCTTACTCAATTTGAAAAACAAATTTAAAAATTAAATGTGTTAAATTTGTAGATGCTGCAAAACAAAATCTTACTGTATTCACTTTATTTCATGTACAACAGGCCCTGTGACAGTAACAAGTGATGAATTTCCTCGACATGGAAGCAGTTTGGAAGCAATGGCAAAATTAAAACCCTATTTTGTCAAGGATGGGACTGGTACAGTAACTCCAGCTAATGCCTCCGGTTAGTAGTGATATTAATACCAGTTATGAATTATACAATTTGGGGCCAATACCCATAATGTGGTATTGTTTTAGAATAGAAGTAGCTAAACAAAAAGTAATATTTGCAATGAGTGCACAACTTTAGTCTCAAAAATATAAATGTATTAACAATTGCAAAAGCAAACACTACATGGCATAATGGGCACAGTCATCAAATATTTGGACAATAAGTACAGCATCCAAGGAATTACATTGAGAGGTAAGGTAGCCTCAAAGATATAACACAATCTTTGCAAAGTACAACACAGATGGATGCTGGTATGGCTGCGTGATCAGAGGATTTGCTACATATGATATCATGCAATATTGCAGTACATTTTTCTAGGCACACATTACTGCTGGGAATACAAAATAGCACACCAAGGCAATATAGATAGCAAGGGATGCACTACTCACCAGTGGGTTTGGTCCTTTCTTACCCAGCTATTTGATCCATGAAACATATAGAAAGAAGTAGGCAGTACCCACGAAAGATGCCGCAGGATTAAATAATCTAACTGATCTGCAATTTTTGTGGATGCTTTGTACACACGTCATGCATTTATGGAGGGGCTTTATTTATTAATTTATTAACACTTTTGAATTTTTATTCAAATTCTTATGAGAGGCGAAACAGCAATAAAACAGTGGTTCAGTTCTTTTTATTTTTTTTCCCGCTAAGGAGTGCACCATATGGGAAAAATATTTTTATAAGCTTGTAGAAAGGACACAGGGATATAAGCTTGCATTTTCAGACAGAAGAATACCTAATGTATATGTGTTTTATTCTGTTTTATTTTTATTTTCTTTACTTTTATTTTTAGACCCCCTAGGTTTCTTGAACCCCAGGAGGGTCTGATCATTAATACAATTCATTGTAAAATCACTATATGTCTATTACAGGCTGCCTAACACAGCCTGCAATAGAAGTGTATGGGAGCCTTCAATACATCTCTTTCTAGGGGATGGCGATCCACACCAAAATGGCGGCGTGATGTGCCACCAGCAAAATGGTGCTTCAGCCAGCTTTGACCAAGTCATCAAGAGGCTTAATGCCCTCCTTATTTAAACATCTGGGAAGAGGTATAAGCAGTATGTAGATCAGTAAATATGTCATACTAGTCAATACTCAACAAATAATACTTCTAAAAGATGGGTCACTTTATATCTGCAGAATGAGGGATGCATAATGTAATAAGTTTGTCTCACGATGACATATTTGTCTCAGTTTTGCACCAGTGATTATTAAATATGAAACCCAACATTTCTTCTTAGGTCTAAATGATGGAGCAGCCGCAGTAGTGCTTATGAAGAAATCTGAAGCACAGCGCAGGCAACTCTTACCCATGGCACAGATAGTCTGTGTTGCTCAAGCTGGTTTGGATCCATCTATTATGGGAGTTGGACCAATACCTGCTATTAGAAAAGTGGTAAGTCACCTTAACAAAAGGAAAGAAACAGTAATAGGCGTGAAGGTACCTCCCCCTTATTGTATATAAACTAAGTATAGTGGCATTTAGGGCACTGTAACACAATTGCAAATAGGCCTTTCTTATATCAGCTTTTCTGGGGTTTTTTTTGCAGCTATAATGCTGCCTCCAGGAGGGCCTTGTTTGAATAAGGGGTAGTGTTTGATGGCTGTGGAGGCTCTGAGCAGGTGTGGGAATGCCCCTTGTGAACAAGATTCTCATTTGCATATTTAAAAAAACAAAACTTTTCTTTTCCTGAAAAACTAGAGATGCTGCTAAAATATGTAAGGTAAACTAGCAATTGTGTTGCAGTGTTTAGTTTATATATGTTTAGGGAGGTGGTAGACTCTAACATTAACATTTCAGGCTTAAGCTGGCCATACACACAGGTTGTTGACAGCCAAAATGGCAAAATTCAGCCATGAAATTACGTGAGTATCTGTTCATGACAGCTGCCAAAAAATAGTTTGGCTATGCTGGATCCTTGTAGCTGGCGGTCAGCCAACAATATCATGTTTGACATTGGCCAGTTTGAGCAGAATTGCTGATTTTTTTTTTTTTTAAACTACCCCCCAGAATTGACAGTTTAGTTGTTAATGTTGATTGTGAGATAATTCATACAATCTAATCACTGATCAGACGACTGAATCACTGCTGTCCAAAATCTAATGTGTATAGCCCCAGATCTAGGCTAAACAGTTACATTAAGTCCCTTGCAAGATGTGGTAAAAATCACAGAATTCTCACAACCTCAGTGTAGCCAACTTGTACAAATCAATTTTTTGTTGCAGATTTTGCTGTTTTTTTTGAGCCAGAGCCAGGAGTGAATTAAGCAGAAGGTAGAAGCATAAGAGATTCCTATATATTTCCCATTCCTTTTGTAGCCATTCTTGGCTTTGGCTCAAAAAAACGCAGCAAAATCTGCAACAAAAAAACCTGCTTTTCCACAATGTGGGGACTCAGCCAAAAGGGATATTCTCATCTTAAACAAATAATATATAAAATAGAACACCTAAAACGTAACTTTTATTAAGGACTAGTATCCTAATATTAAAAATGATAGTGATGTGTTTGTGTACTTCTGCACACCTAGAAAGAATAAACACCGCTAGTAAAAAATATATTCACACAGGTAATGCAGCCTACAATTATATAAGATGGTGGGCTATATGTTGTATTTCTCAAATCATAGCTATCTATTATGATGCTTCAACTTAAACCTGTGGAATATTATTTCCACTATTAATTTGTGATGCTCATCCCAAAGGACAAGGCACCATATGGGCATTTACATGTATGTTATGTGCCTTCCCATTAAGGGATTAATTAAAGACACCTTTCAAGTGCAAGATGCCCACAGGTATAACACAAGTGGTCCTCTCTACAATAGCCTGGCTAATGCATGAATCGACTATTATGTGCAGAGTGCATAGCCACCCAAAGAAACGGGGCTTGCCTCTAGCCTAAACTAAAAGTCTGTCCATCTCCATAAATGCACTCCATAACATCCCAACGCGTTTCACCATTGATGTATAATGGATCATCAGGGGCTAAAAAGCTATCATCATATAAGGCTAAAGGAGTCGTCGACATAATAATAGATGCATGCAATGCATAAGGTGGCCACCGTCTAGTGTTATCACCTATCTGCTTGCTAGTCGGTACAGCAGTGACCGCGATCATCTTAGGCAAGGTTTGCATCTGCTTTTGAATGTTGGTTTTTAATGGATAAAAATTTAAATAGAGTCTATCAGCAGGAAATCAGTATCAATCTAATGACAGTACCTTGTACGGCTGTTCCTACACTTTCCAAAAAAACGTTTTTCTTCCGCATTGCAGCTCCATTTTCATGAAAATTTAGGATTTTTTTTTTCTCTTGATGGGGCTTCACTCTCCGCTCTAGATAGTGCACTAACTACAAAGCTCAAGAAATGGGGGAAAAGCTTGGTGGCAGTTAGGGTTGTTTATCTATAGCAGACAGTGAAGCCCCAGCAGGAGAAGAAACATCCCAAAGCCCCTTTCAGCTAATTTGTAGAGAATAAAATCTTGATATTCATGAAAATGGAGCTGAAATGCAGAATAAGAACTTCTGGAATCTTTGGAACGTGTAGAAGCAGCGCTACAAGGTACTTGCTATTAGTTTGATGCCAATATTCCTGCTGAGAGATTCCCTTTAAAGAAAAGACACAAAAAAATGGAGGTCATTCTATTTTTTTCTCCCGTTGACAATTAAAAAAAAAAAAAAAATTGTCATCCAATCTTACAGGGTCTGGTTACTGATAGGCAACTGAGGATGAAAAATACCCATTAAAGTCAATGGGTGTTTGAACTGTTTCTTCTTATTTTTTTTTTTTTTCCCGTCAGAACAGGAAATCAGAGAATACAAGCCTAGGGTCATTTTCACACAGTCAGTATTTGTTTGCCAACACCAGGAGTGGTTCTACCACATGGAAAAGGTAGAAGACTTTTCTCTGTATGGATTTCACTCCTGTTGTTGAATTACCAAATACTGATGCAAAATCCTGAACGTGTGAAAGTGGTCTGTATGTGAAGGCATACCGTTAGGATATGCCATTACTTTATGATTGGTGGGGGTTTGACCTCCAATTTTGAGAAAGAAGGGGACATGTACTACGCCAGTGGTAAAGCCCCGATACAATTTATTAACCATGTAATAAGTACAGGTGAAGCACATAGAAACCATTTGCTTCTCCTGTCTTTGCCACTTAACCAAAAACTTTAGCAATTCACAGTAAAGCGTTTGTGCTGTGTGTGCCTGTACATATACCAGTTTGTACGATACTGCAAAGTGTTAACCAACAACAGCATTGTACTGTATTGTACAACTATATGTAGGATTATCAGGCACAGATGTAGCATGTTAGATCTTCATTTATCATAATGAAATAATCCAAAACATATGCACTTTTTGGCAGTAGTTCTAAACTACCCCAACACTAAGGTCTTACAAGAGTGTACTGTCTAAGAAACGCAGTCTGTCTGCAGTTTGTAATTCCCTCACTGAATACAGTTTTTACTTCATTTCAGCACAATAGAGATCTGGCCGTTTGGAAGCGCACTACATACTATATACTCTGATACAGTGAGTTCCATTCACATGCCCATGGTCAGTCTGGCCTGCACTTATACAATACACAGTCGTATAAATTAAGCCTAAAGCTACATTTATGGCTGTGTGACGGACGTTTTGTAACAGATGTCACATGGCAGCATTGAATTTAATGTCAGTGAATGGGGGCTATTGACATGACCATTATTCTGGTAGTCTTTTGTGACGGGCCGTCAAAATATAGGTCATGTCCTACTTTTGTCCGTTCTCATGGACCCCTCCATACACTCAAATCTATGGGGGATCCATGAAAACGGGTTCAAGACGGTCATTGTGCACCTTGGTTGTCTGAATGTAGTCTAGACCCAGTGTCTGAGCACACCTTAACCCCTTTCCTTTCTCTGCCAACAGAAGTCACATGGAAGTGCATAGAGCTGGTTAGTCTATGTTCACACGGAGTTTTTTGCAGGCAGATTTTGACGTGGAATCTGCCTCAAAAAACGCCTCCCATTCATTTCAATAGGAGTCAGTAGCAGTTTTTTTTCCTCTAGCTGATTTTTTTTTTCCTCTAACGGGAAAAAAAAGCGACATGACCTATCTTCAGGCGGATTCCGCCTTGAAAAACCCATTGAAATCAATGAGAGGCGGAAAAACCGCCAGCGTTTTTTTAAAGAGAAGCGTCCAGGTCCATACAGTGTGCTGGAGCAAAAAAACCGCAGCAAAAACTGTGACGAAAAACCCGACAAATTCATCATGTAAAAAAACGCGTCAAAAAACAGTTTCAGCTTGCAAAAAACTCCATGTGAACACACCCTTAGGTGTTGATCCATACTCAGCAGGTATTAGTTGTATATTACAGCCAAGACTCTGCAGCAACTACTAGGACTTGAGTTATGTGTCCCTGAAGACTGGTCAACAAAACATTAAGTATCAAAACATTAACCAGTTATACAACTAATTTTAATAACATGCTAATATGTATAGCTGTAAGAGTTTCTTGTTGTATCTTGCAGGTTGAAAAAGCAGGATGGAGCCTTGATGATGTAGATCTATTCGAAATAAATGAAGCTTTTGCAGCTCAAGCCTTAGCCTGTGTTAAAGAGCTAAGACTGAACCCTGATAAGGTTAGTATTGTGTGTTTAGTAACTAAAAGGGGAACATCCAGTCACTTTGGGTGTACTCTAATAAAGCTTTTGGTACTCACTGTTGATAACAGTGCCTAGATCTGTTTGATGTGGACACAGTAGATGTTACACTTTCAAGGTTGTCCAACTTCTAGTAACATCTTTGTGTAACAGATGAGATGAAACTGTTTCACAAAAATAAAATAGATATGGAAAAATACAGTTGGGAAGGGGGGGCGATTAATCAAACTCTGCACTCCAGAATTCTGGCAAATTTTTGTAACTTTTTGATTTCTGCAGCACTCATTCCACTTTAAGTGGGTGTGGTTAGTCTTTCTAGCTGTCTGTACTCCAGATTTATCAACTGCAACTTTTTAAAGTCACAAAAATTGTAGCAGTCAGTGGTTGGGATAATATTTCAGAACAGACATGTCAGACTTCTAAATGCATGTAATTTAAACATGATGCAACATTTGAAAATTTCACTACTAAACTCAGCAAAACTGACTTTAAAATTTCCCCTAATGATACATTTTCCTCAACAGTTTCAGTGTCAATTACTAAATACTGTACTATAAGTGGCAGCATAACCTGTTCAAGTGAATTCTAAAGATTTTCATTTGTTTTGTGTTACAGGTTAACATCCACGGAGGAGCTATAGCACTCGGCCACCCTCTAGGAATGTCTGGCTGTCGTATTTTGGTCACTCTTCTTTATGCTCTAGAAAGAACTGGTGGGAAGAAAGGAGTTGCTGCTCTGTGTATTGGGGGTGGTATGGGAATTGCAATGTGTGTTGAAAGAACAAGCTAAACATCCACTTCAGTTTTATATAGAGTGCTCTTTGGTTAAAGGGGTATTCCTATCTTGGCAGTTATAGCTATAGCCATAGCATATGCCACATATTTGTGTCACAGCTGAACATAGAGGCTGCCTTCTCTGCTGTTTTTTGGAAGTCCTATACAAGTGACTGGAGAGACTCGCACATGTGCAGCCCCCTCTCCTTCACTTGTAGCTGAGAATAGGGCCCAATTCAAGATGAAAATGACACCTCTCTTAGGCATTCGTGGCATATATTATGGATGTGGGAATACCCCTTTAATATGGACACTCCAGAAGGCACTTGTTCCTATGGAACATAAGTGACTAAAGAAAAAAAGTACATTCCTCACAGTTCATTAACATGTTAGCCTTGCGCATTTCTTATGGTTGATTTTTTTTTTTTTAATCACTTAATTTGCCTGGCAGCTGTATACACCAGCTGCATAAAGTGGAATTATGTATCCCATGGTAGTAAATTCAACACAGTTTTGCACTACCTTTTAAGAAATAAACAATAGATGGCATTAGGTACTTTAAAAATATTTGAATGAATATACAGTGAAACCTCTTTAATACTTACTTCCCTTACAAAACCCACCTTTTAACACAATTTTGGGTGGTTGTCTCAGACAACATTACCAGAATGGAAAAATGAAAATCCATCACAGAAGATGGTATGGGTAAGGGATTGTCTTTTGTAGATGTTTTCACTGAATCCCTCTTCAGTTTTTCATGGCAGTTTGTAAATTAAATATTTTTGCCTTTACAAAAAAGACAGACCAAAAGGTGTATTCAGTGTGTACATTTAAAACTGCATGTCATTTTAGTTCAGTTTTTAATAACACACATTTCTATACAGTTCACCTCTAAAAACCACATCCTCATTGAAAACTCCAGTTTTTACTGCTCCTCAACAATGGAAATTGCTAAGTTTTACATCAGTTTATTTGTATTAATTTCTGCTATTTCAATAAATTATAAAATTATTCGCATTACTATCTTCCATTCAATTCTGTTGAAAAAATAAGGATTTACATGCCTGCATTTTCTGTTCCATGTCAATAGAATCCTAAAATTGTGCCATATTTCAATGCATGTGATACTATGGAACCATTACTTTCAAGGAAGAATACAGTACAGTCATGGCCAAAAGTTTTGAGAATGACACAAATATTATATTTTCACATGATCTGCTGCCCTCTGGTTTTTATGTGTGTTTGTCAGATGTTTTTATCACATACAGAAATATAATTGCATTCATATTATGAGTAACAGATGCTTATATTGACAGAATGAGTTAATGCAGCAAGTCAATATTTGCAGTGTTGACCCTTCTTCTTCAGGACCTCTGCAATTCTCCCTGGCATGCTCTCAATCAACTTCTGGACCAAATCCTGACTGATAGCAGTCCATTCTTGCAGAATCAATGCTTTAATTTTGTCTGAATTTGTTGGTTTTTGTTTGTCCACCCGTCTCTTGATGATTGACCACAAGTTCTCAATGGGATTAAGATCTGGGGAGTTTCCAGGCCATGGACCCAAAATCTCTATGTTTTGTTCCCTGAGCCATTTAGTTATCACCTTTGCTTTATGGCAAGGTGCTCCATCATGCTGGAAAAGGCATTGCTGAGCGCCAAACTGCTCTTGGACGGTTGGGAGAAGTTGCTCTTGGAGGACATTCTGGTACCATTCTTTATTCATGGCTGTGTTTTTAGGCAAGACTGTGAGAGAGCCGATTCCCTTGGCTGAGAAGCAACCCCACACATGAATGGTTTCAGGATGCTTTACAGTTGGCATGAGACAAGACTGGTGGTAGCGCTCACCTCTTCTTCTCCAAATAAACTATTTTCCAGATGTTCCAAACAATCGAAAAGGGGATTCATCAGAGAAAATGACTTTACCCCAGTCCTCAGCAGTCCACTCCCTGTACCTTTTGCAGAATATCAGTCTGTCCCTGATGTTTTTTCTGGAGAGAAGTGGCTTCTTTGCTGCCCTCCTTGAGACCAGGCCTTGCTCTAAGAGTCTCCGCCTCACAGTGCGTGCAGATGCACTCACACCTGCCTGCTGCCATTCCTCAGCAAGCTCTGCACTGCTGGTAGCCCGATCCCGCAGCTGAAACACTTTTAAGAGACGGTCCTGCCGCTTGCTGGTCTTTCTTGGGCGCCCTGGAGCCTTTTTGGCACCAATGGAACCTCTCTCCTTGAAGTTCTTGATGATGCGATAGATTGTTGACTGAGGTGCAATCTTTCTAGCTGCAATACTCTTCCCAGTTAGGCCATTTTTGTGCAGTGCAATGATGACTGCACGTGTTTCTTTAGAGATAACCATGGTTAACAGAAGAGAAACAATGATGGCAAGCACCAGCCTCCTTTTAAAGTGTCCAGTGGTGTCATTCTTACTTAATCATGACAGATTGATCTCCAGCCCTGTCCTCATCAACACCCACACCTGTGTTAATGGAGCAATCACTGAAACGATGTTAGGTGGTCCTTTTAAGGCAGGGCTGCAATGATGTTGAAATGTTTTTTGGGGGATAAAGTTCATTTTCTAGGCAAATATTGACTTTGCAAGTAATTGCTGTTAAGCTGATCACTCTTTATAACATTCTGGAGTATATGCAAATTGCCATTAGAAAAACTGAAGCAGTAGACTTTGTAAAAATTAATATTTGTATCATTCTCAAAACTTTTGGCCATGACTGTACACTGGGTGCCTGTGAGGTCACTTTTTACACCCCACCATCCACAAGACCTAACTAGTTTTTGCAGGACAAATTGTACTTAATGGCACCATTTAATATTCAGTACAATGTACTGAGAAATAGGGAAAAATACCAAATGGGGTGGAAACCGAATAAAAAAAAAAAAAATACAATTGTGCCATTTTCTTATAGGTTTTATTTTTATGGCATTCACCATGTATTAAGAATCGTTGATTGTAATGTCAATCTGTATTCCCTTAGTCCAGACAGCAGCACAATATGTGGTATCTCTGCCCCTGTGTGTTGTTTAGGACAGTGGAACCTTTAATTAGCACCAAATTTAAGGTGCCTCCTACTGGCCCTATAAGAGGGCACCTGAGACCTCCCTCCACTGTGTAAATTATAAAGTAAAAGGAAACAAGCTTCTAGGGAGGGAAGCCTTGTGCTGCTGTCTGGACCAAGGGAATACAGATTGACATTACAATCAACGATTCCCCTTATGTCCAACAGCAGCACAATATGGGGAGATAGCAAGTAATTCCCCTAGGGAGGGTTTCCTCGCCTTACAACATCAAGGACTGTTTGACCAAAGGCAGTTGTCTGGGAACTGCGGACGTCTAAACGATAATGTTTAACAAAGGTCAACTGAGATGACCATGATGCAGCCGCACAAATCTGGTCCAAAGGTAAGGACCGGTACTCAGCCCAAGAAGTCGACACAGCCCTGGTCGAGTGGGCCGTAGAAAAAACTGGAGGGAGTAACTCCTGAATAAGGAAGGAAGACTTAATTGTCTCCTTGATCCATGTGGATAGAGTAGGCTTGGAAGCCTTGAGGCCTTTGTTTTTACCCTGCGTGCGGGATAGGTAAATCCGCAGACACCTTACCACATCTAAGGTGTGGAGCTTTTCTTCCTCCTCAGAGGTTGGAGTGGGGAAAAACACTGGTAGCGAAATTAGCTGATTGCTATTATAGCATGAGGGGACCTTAGGGTTAAATCCAGGCAAAAAACACAATGTACGGTTCTCTAGAAGAGAGAGCCTGGAGTTCCCCTACTCTTTTGGCAGATGTAATAGCCAACAAAAAAACGGTTTTGTAGGCTAAATATTTTAGCTCCGTAGTCTCCAAGGGTTCAAATGGAGGACCGCACAGGCCTGTAAGGACTACCGCAAGGTCCCACTGGGGAACTGGAGATGATACTGAGGGCTTTAGCCTCATTGCCCCTTTAAGGAACCTTGCAACCAGAGGATCCTGAGACAGACGTCTGTTCAAATGAGCGGAGAGGGCCGCAATCTGCACTTTCAAAGTGGCAGGGGCAAGGCCCTTAACCAAACCGTCCTGAAGAAAATTTAAAACATCAGCCGTTGAAGGTTGTAGATTATTAATAACCTTCTTGGAGCACCACTCAATGAAAATCTTGGCTGTCCTCTGGTAGTTCTTATTGGTGGAGTCTGCTCTTGCAGAAGAAAGGGTCTGCAGGACGGCCTCTGACAGTCCTCTATCCTGCTGTAGGGACTGCTCAACCTCCAGGCTGTCAGGTTGAATCTCCAGAGATCCTGGCACTTCAGAGATCCTTGGGAAACCAGGTTCTGGATGGGGGGAAGCCTCCAATATATCCCTCGACTCATCTCCGTGAGTTGGGAAAACCAAGCTCTTTTTGGCCAGAATGGAATGATGGCTATCACAGAGACTTGGTCCTGTCTGATTTTCATCAATACCTTCGGTATTATTGGAATTGGAGGGAAAATGTATGCCAGCCTGGACCTCCAAGGGATGGACAGGGCATCCACTGCCAAGGGATTGTCCTCCTGGTAAAGGGAACAGAACGTCTCCACCTTGGCGTTGAGTCGGGTTGCCATGAGGTCTATTTCTGGAAGACCCCACTTCAGGGTAATCTGATGAAAGACTTCTGGATTGAGTGACCATTCTCCTGAGACGGCATGACCCCGACTCAACCAATCCGCTACTATGTTCAGGGAGCCCTTGATGTGAACTGCGGATAAATGGGTTAGATTTTTCTCTGCCCATGTAAATATCAGATCTGCCTCCCTGAGGAGGGTTGGTGATCTGGTGCCTCCCTGTCTGTTCACGTACAGCACTGTGGTCATGTTGTCTGACCGGATTTTGACTGCCCTTCCCTTGAGAAGAGGCGAGAAATGGAGTAAGGCACGATATACAGCTCTGAGCTCCTTCCAGTTGGACGAAGTCCTTCTTTCTGGAGCGCTCCAGACTCCCTTTATGGAGTTTTCTTCCAAATGGGCTCCCCATCCCGAGAGGGATGCATCTGTAGTCAACAGGGTCCAAGAAGGTTGGACCGTGGACCTTCCGTCTTTCAGGTGCAACCACCACTTGAGGGAAAGACGGGTCCTGGGGGAGAGTCGAATCTTCTTGCTGAGTGTAAGAAGGGAGCGATCCCAAACCTCTAGTAATTCCTTCTGGAGGGGACATAAGTGCCACAAAGCCCATGGGACTGCCTCCACTGAGGAAGACATCAAGCCCAGGATCTTCATCAATGTTCTGATGGAGGCTATCGGCTTTATGAAGAGGTGCCGGACTGCACCGACCAGTTTCTCCTTCCTTGCTGGTGTCAAGGAGACCTTCAGGCGGACTGAATCCAGGAAGTAGCCGAGGAACTTCCTTCAGGTTGAAGGGATCGTTACCGACTTCTCCCAGTTTATAAGCCATCCCAGACTCTGAAACAGGGACACGGCTGTCTGTAGATGCTGGAGCAGAACAGACTCTGACTGGGCTTTTATCAACCAGTCATCTAGATAAGGCACCACGAATATCCCCTGAAGTCTGAGGGCGGCCGCTATAGGAGCCACTACCTTTGTAAAGGTGTGGGGAGCAGAGGAGATCCCGAAGGGTAGTGCTGTGAACTGAAAATGCTTTGTGTGGCCGGAAACTACTACGGCAATCCTTAGAAACCTTCTGTGTGGAGGATAAATAGGAATATGCAAATAGGCGTCTTTTAGATCCAAAGTCACGAAAACATCGCCTTGGAGGAGAAAAATGGTGACAGACTTTATGGTTTCCATACGGAAGTGCTTCTTTTTGATGAAGCGGTTGAAGTACCTTAAGTCTATGACCATTCTCCACTTGTCTGCCGGTTTTGGTACCAGGAAGACGGGAGAATAGACACCGGATCCTTCTTCTAGAGAAGGGACTTCCTCCAGGGCTCCCTTGTGAATGTACTCTCGGATGGGGCATTCCAATGTAGTCTGCTGCATTATAGGGAGGCTGCGAGTTAACAGAAACCGATCCTGAGGAGGATGGAGGAACTCGATTGCATATCCTTTTTGGATTACCTGCAGGACCCATGGGTCTTGAATTTTTTCCTGCCAGCAGTTGAAAAAATGGGAGAGACGACCCCCGACAGGAGTCTCGGCCACAGGAAGACTGCTCCTGATGTCAAAAGCTAGGCTTCTCTTTTTTATCATCAGACTTCGGGAATCTCCGGACGGCGCCTCTAGAGGAATATCTAGAGCCTCTTTGGGACTGCCGTCCACGACGAGGCGGATAGCCTCTACCACGGCCAGAATTAGATCTACCTCTAAAGGCCTGGGGTAAAGTTTTTACCCTTCCTATCAGCCAAGCCCTCCAGGATATCGTCTAGGGCACTGCCAAAGACTCTACCTGGCTCAAAGGGTAATGCGCACAAATTATATTTTGAGGGGAAATCAGCTCTCCAGGGTTTTAACCATAGAGGTCTTCTTGCTGCAGTGGTAAGTGCCAGATTTTTGGCCGCCAGCCTTAATTGATGGTGGGAGGCCTCCACTAAATATTCAGCTGCCAGGGAAACCGAGCCTAGAAACCCTAGCAGCTCATCTCTGGAGACTCCAGAGTCGATGTCCCTCTCGAGGTGAACCAGGTCAGTGCGTAATTTGGCTGACACTTCAAAAGACGCAACCGCCACAGCGGTCTGGGCCGAGGCAGCTGAATACGCCTTCTTGAGGGTATTGTCGATGCGCCTGTCCATGGCGTTGTGCAAATTTGATCCATCATCTGATGGTACCATAGTGCGGCGGGACAGTTTGGCCACCGCCATATCCACCTTGGGGAGGAGGACCCCATTGATCCCATTGAGCAACTGGGAATAAAGCCTTGAACCTCCTAGAAACCACAAGAGGTTTTTCAGGACATTTCCACTCTGAAGACATTAATCTTTGTAATGTCTCATCCACTTGGAAGACCCTAGGCCCTCTATAGGTGGACGTGGAGGCTTCCCCGTCAACATCACGATCCTTAGACCGGATGGACTTCAGCAGCTGGCTTAATTTTTCGAGTGGGAAGCACGGCCTGCTGGAATCTTCAGTGGAATCGTCAGATGAGAGTGTCTCGTCCACTATCTGATAATCTTCGTCAGCGATGCGTAGGGAGGACTGTGTCTCAACCCGCGGTCTCTTGGCAATCTGGGCGATGGACGAACGGATCTCCTTAAGAGACTCCTCCATATAGTCCTTTACCCAGGTGACAACCTCTCTTATAGAAGGTTCTTCTGACGGAGGTCCGCGGCATTGGCGACAGCGGGTAAAATCATAGCCATCAGGTAAAGGGGTATTGCAATCCAAACACATTAGGTGTTTACGTTTAGAGAACTTTTTCCTCCTAAGCCCATCGCCGTTACCTGATGCAGAAGATGACATTTGAAACATCAAAAGCCACATGACAATGTAGAATAGAAGATTGCCAAGCATCGCACAAGAAGAAAAAAACCAAGGGGTACCTTACTTTTTTAAATCGGTCACTTGAAAAAAAAGATCCCGTCAGGAAAAAACCCAGACACCGCAAACGGCAGCAGAGGAGCTAGTAACCACGAGCTCACCAAGTAAAGGACTGAGGACCTTTTAAATGTAATACAGCAGCGAGGGGAGGAGCCAAACAAAGAAAATATTCATACAGCGCCAAACGAGGTCAAATGCCATAATGGAACATAGAGGAGCATAAGCCTAAGCCAGAGGCTCAACATACAGGCAGTAAAAAACAAATCTATATTTTGCCATTAAAATTCCAATTTTCAAACTTACCGCACTTTTCCGAGAAAACCGGAAGTAGGCTGCGGTGGTGCGCAAAGGCTTCCTTCCCCGGGGAACACGGGACCGAAAAAAAAGGTTCCGGCTGAAGAGGTTCCCCGCTTACTTCCGGGATCGCGCTGCCTGCAGAGCGATGAGCCGGGTAACGCTGCGCTGCAGAGCGGAAAAAGGCCCGAAGGACCGGAGGATCTTAGGAACGTAAGAAAGGACCGAGGTACCCCCAAAAGGTAAGCCAGGAGCTTTTAGGAAAAAACCCCTAGCAACGTGAGGTCACCAGAGACCTCCGTCCACCTGTCCCACACAGGACAGAAAAAAACACAGTGGAGGGAGGTCTCAGGTGCCCTCTTATAGGGCCAGTAGGAGGCACCTTAAATTTGGTGCTAATTAAAGGTTCCACTGTCCTAAACAACACACAGGGGCAGAAATACCCCATATTGTGCTGCTGTCGGACGTAAGGGGAATCAGTTTTTTGTGGGTTGATACAATCACAATTAAAGTTTTTTAACCTTTACAGGACACAGACATTTTCCATTTTTGTATTTTCTTTTTTACTCCTTTCATTCTAGAAGGCATTACTTTCTCATTGTTCTGTTTACGTAGTCATATGATGCCTTGATTTTGTATGACAAGTTGAACTTCAAAATGGTACCATTTATTATTCTGTACAATGTACTAGTAAGCTAGTACAGTGTATTGTGCGGTGGTCTTTTAGGTGAGGCACTATATAGTTTTATTGGATTGCATTCTGGGGAATGTATGATGACTTTTTATTTCATTTTTTGGAAGATGAAGCAGCAAAAAAAGGCAATTCAGCCATTTAGATTTTTTTTTTTTCTCCCGCTACAGCATTCACCATATGGGATAAATGTTTACATGAATAGTGTTTTGACTTTGTGATGCCAATTTTTATTTTTTTTTTATATATATTGTACTTGGGAAGAGGGGAGGTTTTAACTTAATATTTTTAGGTTTATTTGCTCCCCCTAGGGGGCTTAAACCTATGACATTTAGATTACCTGCAATGGAAAAAGGGTGGGTTCCTGCAGTAGTACTACAGGCGAGCCAACCTGTTAATGATAGTCAAATAGAAATTGAAAGTAAGATGTGGTTGCATGTGATCACGGTATTTGAGTGGATAAATGTCCATGAACAACTCTGGTCTGTCCCTGCTGTATACAGTGGGGAAAAAAAAAAAGCATTTAGTCAGCCACCAATTGTGCAAGTTCTCCCACTTAAGATGAGAGAGGCCTGTAATTGACATCATAGGTAGACCTCAACTATGAGACACAAAATGAGAAAAATCCAGAAAATCACATTGTCTGATTTTTAAAGAATTTGCAAATTATGGTGGAAAATAAGTATTTGGTCACCTACAAACAAGCAAGATTTCTGGCTCTCACAGACCTGTAACTTCTTCTTGAAGAGGCTCCTCTGTCCTCCACTCATTACCTGTAGTAATAGCACCTGTTTGAAATTGTTATCAGTATAAAAGACACCTGTCCACAACCTCAAACAGTCACACTCCAAACTCCACTATGGTGAAGACCAAAGAGCTGTGGAAGGACAGCAGAAACAAAATTGTAGACCTGCACCAGGCTGGGAAGACTGAATCTGCAATAGGCAAGCAGATTGGTGTGAAAAAATCAACTGTGGGAGCAATAACACACACTACGCCGCCAGGGACTCAGATCCTGAAGTGCCAGACGTGTCCCCCTGCTTAAGCCAGTACATATCCGGGCCCGTCTGAAGTTTGCTAGAGAGCACTTGGATGTTCCAGAAGAGTAGTGGGAGAATGTCATATGGTCAGATGAAACCAAAGTAGAACGGTTTGGTAGAAACACAACTCGTCGTGTTTGGAAGAGAGTGAATGCTGAGTTGCATCCAAAGAACACCATACCTATTGTGAAGCATGGGGGTGGCAACATCATGCTTTGGGGCTGTTTCTCTGCAAAGGGACCAGGACGACTGATCAGTGTACATGAAAGAATGAATGGGGCCATGTATCGTGAGTGCAAACCTCCTTCCATCAGCAAGGGCACTGAAGATGAAACGTGGCTGGGTCTTTCAGCATAACAATGATCCCAAGCACACCGCCAGGGCAATGAAGGAGTGGCTTCGTAAGAAGCATTTCAAGGTCCTGGAGTGGCCTAGCCAGTCTCCAGATCTCAACCCCATAGAAAAACTTTGGAGGGAGTTGAAAGTGCATGTTGCCCAGCGACAGCCCCAAAACATCACTGCTCTAGAGATATCTGCATAGAGGAATGGGCCAACATACCAGCAACAGTGTGTGCCAACCTTGTGAAGACTTACAGAAAACGTCTGACCTCTGTCACTGCCAACAAAGGATATATAACAAAGTATTGAGATGAACTTTTGTTATTGACCAAATACTTATTTACCACCATAATTTGCAAATAAATTCTTTAAAAATCAGAATGTGATTTTCTGGATATGTTTTCTCATTTTGTCTCTCATAGTTGAGGTCTACCTATGATGTCAATTACAGGCCTCTCAACTTTTTAAGTGGGAGAACGTGCACAATTGGTGGCTGACTAAATACTTTTTTCCCCCCACTGTATAACAGAGCCCACAGTTATGGAAACCGCTGAGGAGCTATTAAACCTCCCCGGATAGCTGCTGAAATAATAAGCTGCATGTTGAAAGGGGTTAAAGAGGCCTTTCACTACTTCTTTCAAGTCCAGGTCTTTGATTTTTTTTTTTTTTTTTTTTAATAGGCATTGCTCCACTGATTCCGACAGTTTGGAATTTTTCTAGCCACTATTGTTACTTTTGGTGCCTGATCTGCTATGGCATCAGGCACCAAAACTACCTGCATAGATTGCTCGGCAACAGTAAAAACTGGAGAAAAAAAATTCCAACCACTAAAATTAATGGAGCAGTGCCTATTAAAAATAGAAAGCAGTGTTCATTTATGTTGAACCTACAGTGCTGGCCAAAAGTATTGGCACCCCTGCAATTCTGTCAGATAATGCTCAATGTCTTCCAGAAAATGATTGCAATCACAAATTCTTTGGTAATATCTTCATTTAATTTGTCTTCAATGGAAAACCACAAAAAAAAATTGTCAAAAAGCCAAATTGGATATAATTCCACACCAAACATACAAAAGGGGGTGGACAAAAGTATTGGCACCCTTTGGAAAATCAGGTGATGCTTCTCTAATTTGTGTAATTAACAGCACCTGTTACTTACCTGTGGCACATAACAGGTGGTGGCAATAACTAAATCACACTTGCAGCCAGTTGAAATGGATTAAAGTTCCAGAATCTGAGGACGAAATTTCTCCGATTGGGATACAAACCAAAAGTGACGGACAACCAATTAAACAAAGCAGCAACCATTAACAGAGACAGTCTGCTCACATATAAAGAGAACCAGAAAGAAGCCCGAGTGCCTAGTTGTCACCTACAACCCACAGCTGGAAATCCTACGAAGGATTGCCAAGGGGCTCCAACCTGTGCTACATAGGGACAACAGACTCAAGGACATATTTCCAGTCCCCCCTCTCCTTTCGGCAACCACCAAACCTGCGGCGTATTATTGTCCGGAGTGCCCTGAAGGCCCCAAGTGAAAATGGCACCTCAACTTGCCTGCAAAATAGGTGCATGACCTGCAAGCACATCCACACCGCTGACAGTGTACCTATCCCACAGTCACAACAGGTGCACAGGATTAGGGGGACATTTTCCTGCAGGTCTTCTAATTTGGCGTACAGTGCTGGCCAAAAGTATTGGCACCCCTGCAATTCTGTCAGATAATACTCAATTTCTTCCAGAAAATGATTGCAATCACAAATGCTTTGGTAATAATATCTTCATTTAATTTGTCTTCAATGGAAAACCACAAAAAGAATTGTCAAAAAGCCAAATTGGATATAATTCCACACCAAACATAAAAAAGGGGGTGGACAAAAGTATTGGCACCCTTAGAAAAATCATGTCATGCTTCTCTAATTTGTGTAATTAACAGCACCTGTTACTTACCTGTGGCACATAACAGGTGGTGGCAATAACTAAATCACACTTGCAGCCAGTTGAAATGGATTAAAGTTGACTCAACCTCTGTCCTGTGTCCTTGTGTGTACCACATTGAGCATGGAGAAAAGAAAGAAGATCAAAGAACTGTCTGAGGACTTGAGAAGCAAAATTGTGAGGAAGCATGAGCAATCTCAAGGCTACAAGTCCATCTCCAAAGACCTGAATGTTCCTGTGTCTACCGTGCGCAGTGTCATCAAGAAGTTTAAAGGCCATGGCACTGTGGTTAACCTCCCTAGATGTGGACGGAAAAGAAAAATTGACGAGAGATTTCAACGAAAGATGGTGCGGATGGTGGCTAAAGAACCTCGACTAACATCCAAACAAGTTCTAGCTGCCCTGCAGTCCGAGGGTACAACAGTGTCAACCCGTACTATCCGTCGGCGTCTGAATGAAAAGGGACTCTATGGTAGGATACCCAGGAAGACCCCACTTCTGACCCAGAGACATAAAAAAGCCAGGCTGGAGTTTGCCAACTTACCTGAGAAAGCCAAAAACTTTTTGGAAGCATGTTCTCTGGTCAGATGAGACAAAAGTAGAGCTTTTTGGGAAAAGGCATCAACATAGAGTTTACAGGAAAAAAAAAGAGGCCTTCAAAGAAAAGAACACGGTCCCTACAGTCAAACATGGCGGAGGTTCCCTGATGTTTTGGGGTTGCTTTGCTGCCTCTGGCACTGGACTGCTTGACCGTGTGCATGGCATTATGAAGTCTGAAGACTACCAACAAATTTTGCAGCATAATGTAGGGCCCAGTGTGAGAAAGCTGGGTCTCCCTCAGAGGTCATGGGTCTTCCAGCAGGACAATGACCCAAAACACACTTCAAAAAGCACTAGAAAATGGTTTGAGAGAAAGCACTGGAGACTTCTAAAGTGGCCAGCAATGAGTCCAGACCTGAATCCCATAGAACACCTGTGGAGAGATCTCAAAATGGCAGTTTGGAGAAGGCACCCTTCAAATCTCAGGGACCTGGAGAAATTTGCCAAAGAAGAATGGTCTAAAATTCCAGCAGAGCATTGTAAGAAACTCAATGATGGTTACCGGAGGCAGTTGTTCGCAGTTATTTTGTCTAAAGGTTGTGCTACTAAGTATTAGGCTGAGGGTGCCAATACTTTTGTCCGGCCCATTTTTGGAGTTTTGTGTAAAATGATCAATGATTTTACTTTTTCTTCATTCTCTTTTGTGTTTTTTTCATTGCAAGCATAATAAATGAAGATATTATTACCAAAGCATTTGTGATTGCAGTCATTTTCTGGAAGAAATTGAATATTATCTGACAGAATTGCAGGGGTGCCAATACTTTTGGCCAGCACTGTATGCTTTGTCTACCTGACTACTTGTACCTCCCCAGGAGCCAGTGTACTGGGGTCTGTCGCTGCTATACGCTGATAAGCTGTAATGGGCCATGTTTGGCTTTTCTACCTTATTTGGGTTTGAGAGATTCAGACGTACCCCCCCCTTCATTGTCGCTTCTTCTTCTCGCTCTCTCGAGTTACTGACGTTGACTTTACCTACATACCCTTTCCTTCCCCCAATGCCCCCTCCCTTCTTCCCTTACCCCTCCCACCTAAAATATGAAAATTCCATACATGTTGCTCTGTTTCATGCTGCTGCATCTGGCTCAGCAGCGTGCTCTCTTTAGGTCTTGCTTATAAGCTGTTTCTTTGTTACTGTACTTGCCATTTATACGTTAAAAATTTGATAAAAAAAAATAGAAAGCAGTAACAGTCAGATGTGAACAACACATTAACAAAACAAGTCAGGAAAAATAGCTTACACTTTACTTTTATTAAGTGTCTGGGTTGTTTTGGTACAAGACCAAGAAGTGCAAGAAACAATAAGAGTTGCTAGTTATAAATTACAGTAATACAAAAAGAAGAAAAGACTAAGTTTCTATGACACATTAGCCTTCAATTGATCCAGATTGCACTGCCTCATGATATTTTCCCTTATCCTCTTTACTTTCTGGATGCAGTTTGATAAGATCATCAATTCGCAGAATTGTAATTGCAGCTTCTGTTGCAAACTTGAGGCTTTTTGTCTTGACAACAGTGGGTTCAAAGACTCCCGCTTGTTTGTTATCCCTTGGCTTTCCATTGAGCAAGTCCAGACCAATCCTGGAAAAAAATAAATGAAATCAATATTCCAAACATATGGAAAGCTTAAAACATACAGTGTCTTGCGAAAGTATTCGGCCCCCTTGAACTTTTCAACCTTTTGCCACATTTCAGGCTTCAAACATAAGGATATAAAATTTTAATTTTTTGGTGAAGAATCAACAAGTGGGACAATCGTGAAGTGGAATGAAATTCATGATGCTCTCTGTGCTTTAAACAGAACCCTGAGACTATCACAGAGCAGGTGCATTTATACGGAGTCTTGATTACACACAGGCGGATTATATTTATCATCAGTCATTTAGGACAACATTGGATCATCAGAGATCCTCACTGAACTTCTGGAGTGAGTTTGCTGCACTGAAAGTAAAGGGGCCGAATAATATTGCACGCCCCACTTTTCAGTTTTTTATTTTTTACAAAAGTTTAAAATATCCAATAAATTTCATTCCACTTCACGATTGTGTCCCACTTGTTGATTCTTCACCAAAAAAATTAAAATTTTATATCCTTATGTTTGAAGCCTGAAATGTGGCAAAAGGTTGAAAAGTTCAAGGGGGCCAAATACTTTCGCAAGGCACTGTATATGAAATCTTTGACAAAGTGTACCTTCAATTATAAAACAGCTTTTCATAACTGCAAAGAGAATACAAGAAACTTTAATATATCTTAAAGAAATCCGTTTCCTTCTCCATTTAACATATAGACTTATGTAAAAAGTAGCTCTAACAAGTTGAGGATGAAGACAAATAACTGCATGTGCTACACTGTGCCTGAACATTTTAGACACTGCATAACAGCCTAATAAGCCAAGAAGGAAATGTTAAGTTATATTAAAAGTTTTACATTTATCTGTACTATTCATCTATGAAAAGTGGTCTTATAACTGAAGGTATGCTTTAAAAAGACAAACCATCCAAAAATTCAATAAATAATGGCACCTCATTCTTGTGGTCCCCACAGTTTCTATAAAAAAAGTTTATTCTGGTATGCAAATTATGCCCAGGGAGCGTTACCCCTGTGCTCCGAGCACAACATCGTCATCAACAGAACTGACTGTGCATGTGCGGGATTTCAACCGCGTATAGCGCTGCGTCAGATGCCTACACAAAACTGAAGACAAGGAGAAGGATGCAGGGGCAGTGAACAGGAGGCACTAAGGGGCGGAGAGCAGTTGATGCTGGTGCGCTTGGAGCACAGGGGTAACGCCCCCTGAGCATAATTTGCATATCAGAACTTTTTTTTTATTTTTATTTTACAGAAATGGCGAGGACCACAAGAGAATGAGAGGTAGGAGTAGAATAGCCTTTTTAAAGGCTATTCCAACATTCCATTACTTAAAAACGTCATTTTCTAATGATCGACGCCCTTTAAACACAAAAGAGACAACAGTATATGAGAACATCAGTCACATGGCGGCATGCATACAGCTTGTAATTAAGACCTCAAAACCATAGAACACAACACTCCTCTTAAGGATAAGGCCCCACGTAGCGAGCCGCAGCCAAAAAGCGATGCTGGAAAAATTGCAGCAGAAACATATAGTAGTTAATACCCTCAGCACTTTTCACAAAGTTTTTCTCTGCAAGCTTTCTGCTTCAGTTATACGTAAAACACCAGCGTTTCGCTGGTATAATTGACATGCTGTGATTTACAAAAACGCAACAGTTTTTGTAAGTGCAGCATTTCCGCTTCTGCTACTAGAATGCCAGGAGTCTGTCTCCAGACAGTGTTCAAAAGCCTGTAAATCCAGCTCACACATGGAAGTTTCGCGGTTGAAACTGTCACGTAAAACCACTGGTTGTAGACAAACACTGGGAATTAGTACAAAACAAATTATCGTAACTGGCTTATTTTCTTACCACTTAAGATTTTTGCGCTCTGGGTTGACTTGAGCCTCATTATGGAAAGCTCGCAGCTTTGCAACCAGATCAGTAGAGTCTTGTGCAGCATTCACAGCAAGGGTTTTTGGAATAACCAGAAGTGCTCTTGCAAACTCTGCAATGGCCAGTTGTTCCCTGGACCCCTGAGAAGATTTTAGCAGAACAAGTCTTAAACACATGATAACTGGGAAAGCTAAATACTACAATTTAAAAAGACACCTTAAATATAAAAAGACCCTGATCACACCTAGCCCTGCATTCAATATCTCCCATACACTGCACACAAAAGGTAGAGGTAAAACAATGCTCATCTAACCCTCGGTCTCAAAAGCACCAGCATTGTCATATAGCAGCAGTCCCCAACCTTTTATTCACCAGGCCCGGCAGAGGGGGGGGGGGGGGTGCAGTTCTTTGGTCATATGGGGGCAGGGTTATACATCAAACAGCACTGTAGACCGGGGGTTGATGGCGGGACCTCAGTATACAGCGCTTTAGACCTTGGTCCCCACCATTAGCTATGCCAGGAGCCACGACACTGTGGCCAGATTGCCGACCCACCCCACATAATGTGTCGGGAAACACGTCTACTGAGGCCAGCCTGCCGCCCCGAGGACTGGCAAAAGACCCACAACGGTCTGGTCCTGGACCGGTGGTTAGGGACCCCTGTCATATAGGACATTATAGAAAAGTACTGACCATCAATAATGTGAATTAAGAATTAGAAACTTATTAAGCTCCAGCAGCCTGTGTGCCCCCATCTCTCTCCTCCTAACCTCCAGCTCACTTATCCCCCTCCCCCACACACTTTATGCAATCTGCTAACTCTACAAGCTACACTCCCAACTTTCTAGTCCAAGAGACTCAGGAAAGATTTCAGAGTGAATGTCAATTTAGGAGGAGGGAGGGGATAAAGCTAAACTACAAAGTTTCTTATGTTCACTTTTACTACTGACAGTTTTTGAAAAGTTTTTTTGAAAAATAACTGTCCATGTAAAGACCATTTCAAATTTCCTAAAGCAAACACATTCTTACCATGCTAGTAGCATAATTCTCAAGGTAAATGGAAAGTGCTGCTTCTACAGCACCACCACCTGGAACCACAGATTTGGATTCTAGCACTCTCTTCACTACACAGAGGGCATCATGGACAGAACGTTCCATCTCATCACACATGAAGTCGTTGGCACCACGAAGAATGATGGATGCACAGGTACGGGCTTTTGTACTGTAACACACATGAAATTAGTATAATACTTTATTAACAATGCTTGAATGGCTAAGTTATACCGTTTGGTTTACCCAAACGCAGATGAGAATATGTTCCTACGTGCTGTGTTTAGGTATACATAAACTGTCCCCAGAATCCCTTGTGAATATGACTTATGTAAAGAAAAATAAATTACAGCCCACTAGTGCCGCAGTGATGTAAAAATATGAATGTGCAGTCTCAATATTATAGGTTAGGGCAAATGAACAAGCTCAACCTTTTTACAGACACCTGTTCTCCTTTATCCCACGCGTATAACTGCACATGGCATGGAACAGCATGGCAGCAATGTAATGGGAATCTCATATCAACTTAAAGGGCACTCACTTTTTAACAAGAATCAACTCATCATCACATATTCTCTCCTGTACAACCTCTTCAGCTTGTCCCAACATGGATGCCTCAAAGCTTTCTTCACCCTCCAGGTTTGCAAGGGTAGAACAAACCGTTGCTGTTGATCAGAAGTACAGCATATTCAAGAAGGAGAACCACAAAAATATCGGTGACCATGTACACAGGATGAGGAGACACTTAACTATAAGAGGGAAAAGGACAAAAAAAACCAAAAACCCAACAACTTACCACCAGTCGCTTTAGCAATACGCTTCAAGTCCTTTTTCAGTACTCTACGAACAGCCATTGCACCTGCATCAACAAAATACTTGAGACACATATCATCAATTCCACCAGTAGTGAGTATGACATTTGCACCAGTTGCCAAGATCTTCTGGATCCTCTCCTTGGTAATGTCAGACTCCCTACAACAAAACATTCACATTCAGTTATATATACTTTTAGAAAGATGAACTATATCTTAAAAATTTCCCCACCACAACTTATTATTGAGCCCTCCTACAGCAAACATAACTAATATAACAATAGGTCACGTCCTCCAAAGCTAGATCAATTCTTCACATAGACAACTGGAACTCTAGCAAGATTAGCACACAATGTTATTTTCTCTATAGAAATTATTGAAGTCACACTGCTTACCATATTTTGCATGGACTTTTAATTCGACACGTAACTAGAGTCCAAGATATAATATGTAGAGCTTCCACTAACAGTGACTAAATGCAAGGTCACCCTTTAAAGCAGAATTCCCATTATAATGTACCCCACGCGTATAACTGCTCACAACATCAGCATGGCAGTAAATAAAATGGGAAAAACAGGATATGATACCTAAAAACATCTCTAGTACATAAACACTCCACTGAAAATGACAAGGCATTATAAACTAGAAGGGGTGAGCACCATACAACTAAAGCATTCCTACAACAGATACATACCTCTGCCTGATCTGATCCAACTTGGATGGATCTGAAATAATTACTTGCACTCCAAGTTTCATTTTTGTTTTCTGCAGACTGAAGTCTAGGCAGGCAATTTTTGCATTAGTAATCCTCTTATTCATCCCTGCAAAAAGAAAGCAAGTAGTTTCAGGCAAACCTCATTCCAGAAACATTCAGCTAAGTGACTAACACTTGCTTCAAAAAACCTACAGGTAGGGCTGGACAATTTCGCCAAAAAATAAAATCTTGATTTTTTTAAGTTTATTTTTTAACCCTTTGGACAATTTTCACCAAATTTTGACTCCTGTAATGTTATGTTTAACTGTGTAAAGTGTCTTTTTTGCAACAGAGTAGTTTTAACTATATACCATTTAATACCATTTTGGGGGATGTGATTTTTGAACACCAAAATGGGATAAGCATTTTTATAGTTCGGGCATTTTTGGATGTGGGATGCCCATTATATGCATTTTATGGAAATTTTAGAAATTTTTCTTCATGGGTTATGGTTATTTAACAAATAGAGGTTAAATTGTTGATTATTGAGGGAGGGGTTACCTGTTGTGAATGTGGCTGCAATGAACTCGGACTCACTCCTCACTTTGATGAGAATGCCGGAGAATTGCTGTACTTCAGCTTATATCAGCTCTCCCTTTGAAAAAGAATGGAAGCAGGAGTGCGTCTATGTTCACCATAGCGGTCAGGACTTGAACCAGATCACTTGTACTATAGACTGTATTTCAGTCTATGCATTCTTGTATAACTATTAAGGCCTGGCAGGCCTCAGTTGTATTACAATGACAGGCCTGGGAGCCTTCATTGTAATACAGAAGAAACCCGGCAGTTATGGCACTTGCTCCATTTGTGAGAGAGGGCCATACTGAAAAACCCACCGGGGGCAGAAGTCGATTTGATGATTTTGTTAATACTCCTTAAGAGCGAATTAATTGAATTAATTTGATTAATTGGCCAAACCTACCTACAGGTAACAAATTCCTTTTACTGGGGTGGCTAAGAAAAATTGGTCAAAATCTCCCAGCATTACTAAGTGATTACAAGAAGCAGTATACACACACATATATATTCACCTTGTGAGCCCACAATGCAGTTAAGGGCATAACCATTAACAAGAATGCTCTCTTTTTGGCTCCGGCCATGAGCTTTCAGGACATTAATGGAGTTAATCGGGTAACGGGCTTGACCCTTTGGATCCAAGTATTTTACAGCAAGTGCAGCATCAACTACCATAGAAGAAAAGAAGTCGCCATCTCTGAGCAAATGAGTCAAGGATAATATATTAAACACTTGTGTAACAGTAGTAAACCACCTCAAATCCAAAAGCCTATTTACATGACTGACTTACTCAGCCACGTGCAATCCTTTGTCACGACCCAATTCACCCATTGAGGATGATATGACAGTAAGTCTTGGGAAACCAAGACTGAGTTAATCAATTTTCAGAGTTAGTGTGGGGGCAGATAAATGGAAAAAAAGTCAGATATATTCTCAGAGAAAATAGCTTATTTTTAATTTAAGAAATAGTGTGATATATCTTAGGTTGCACTATTGATTAATACAAAGTTTGTTCAAGTTAGTAACCACTTAAAAGCGTTAACGCACAATGGACATTTATGATCTATCCATAGTATAGGCAATGTCTGTAGACCTGTTTATTTGCTGGGGGCTTCCCCAATGGGACCGCATGCTGACCTAGACTTGGGGTCTTTAAATCCCTTGATACTCTTCACTGGAGATCTAGCACAATACTGTTTCCATAAGACAACCCCTTTGACACATTAATCTCCCTTAACAGTCAAAAATATTTTGATTCTGCCTAAAGAAAATAGAAAAGGATACACGCCAATGATTTTAGAAGACATGGAAGTCTTGGCAGCATTAAGAAGACAGTCCTTCCCAAGTTCATCAGTGTTAATTGTGAGGTTTTCATTGATGTATCTAACAGCTTCCCTATTTGGGAAAACAGAAAACAAGACTTGTAAACAGAATACGAAATGTAACAAGGAGTTTACGTAAGCAGTTAGTAGACATGTTAAGAGGGTTCAGTCAAGGGGACTTCCAACCTATAAGAGAAAGGAAAGGGGGGGAAAAAAAAAAAAAAAAAAAAATCCATAAAGGGAGTGTCAGCAGTTAAACCAAAAAATTTCTGTGAAAATTTCCATTTTTATCATTATGCAAAAAAGCAAGTGTTCTCTGACTATACAGTGCAGTATATTTGCTTTGAGAAACTTGAAAAAAAAAAAAAAAAAAAAAAAAAAAAGCGTCAATCAACTTCATGATGAGTCTTTGGGCAGTTATCGGGTGGAGAAGCAAAGCTGAACCACCCCTGATGCACTTGCTCATATGCATATTGATACAAATGGGACCAAGCTGATCACCTGGGAAACCTTAAAACGTACAGAACACAAGGCAAACATGCTTCATGTGTTGAATTGAACTATGTACAACTGTTATAATTGTTGATTGAGGTGCATGGATTTCTCTGCTCATCCATATACAACAAAATCAGGACAGTAACAAAGATGGGTGGCCATGGTTTTAACTGCATCTTCAAATAAAGCAACAATGCTACCCACTTGCAAGCCAGCCGATATCCTCCAATAATGGATGTGGGGTGGATTTTCTGTTTCACTAGCTCATCAGCATTCTTCAGCAGCTCTGCAGCAATAATCACCTAGATATAGAAAGTCCGTGTGTTAAGATTTGCTATAGGAATCAGTTAAACATTTAAAAATAAGGAGTAGAATAGGACCAACACCTGGGAACTCCAACCGATCAGCGGTTTAAAGACACCAGTGTTCATATCCCTGCTGAACTTCAAGAAACTCTGTGGCTGAACTAGTTGCCCTTTGTCAGAAAATGAATACATGCAAAGCTACAAACTAAGTGTCCTGGCTCTCTGTGTTCACTTAACACCTGAGGGTTATGGTACTCCATCATTCTTTCACTGAAGAGACTTTGGCAAAGTAAAGCAGGAAACAAAGTTTGATACAACAGGAGCCATTTTCTTTAGTTGAAGTTGAGTGCATTGCCCTTTAACGTAAAAAAAAACAAAAACAAAAAATACAAAAAAAACAAACAAAAAAACTTACAACTGATGTTGTCCCATCTCCAACTTCATTGTCTTGTAGATCAGCTAGTTCACAAAGGACTTTTGCTGCAGGATGTTCTACTTCTAGCAGCTTCAGGATTGTTGCCCCATCATTTGTTATCGTGACATCCTGGAATAATGAAACAAATGTGAGATTGTGTATGAACATCCAGTGACAAATATGACAATCTGCAGAAATGAAATCCAAGATACACATATCAAATGGAGAACAGTGGATGCTGGGAAATCATTCAGCTCTGATAAGTAGCTCAATCCATCACCTCCAAAAGCAATGGCTTTTTATTACCAATTGCCCTCAATTACACAACAGGGTTCACACAGGGTGGTTTTTCTCCATTTCTTAATGCCACAAGTGTATTAAATGTTAATGTCCAAATTTGTAATTTTGAAGTGGAACAATTTTTTTTTCTTTTTTAGTGGTGAGGTCTTCATTGCGCAATGAATGGTATATTTCAATGGCACAGTTTTTAAGTACGTCATTTATTGATAAGCTTTTATACATTTTTTGCAGGGGAAATATCTAATAACCAGTAACTTAACCACTGATTCATGATGTAGAAAAAAGATATGTTACTTTATTCTATGGGCCAGTAAGAGTATAAAGTATAGTTTATTTTTTAGTACATCGCAGTATCTTCAAACATTGTATTGGCAGGGGCACCAGGTGTTTGCCCCCAATCCAATCACTCATTCTCAAACTCTTAAACGTGGCACACAGCATGATAGATGGTGCAAATTATGCCAGACTTTTGGTGTATTTTGTTTGATAAAAATAACGCACTATGGGGTAGAGTTATGTCATTTTATTTAAAGGATTTTTTTTTTTTTTTTTTTTACAAAAATACAAAAAAGGAGAGGAAACCTGTTTTTCACTTTTTTTGGCTGATTTTCCCTGTATCTGGGGTTAATACCTTAGCCCCACCTCCTAACATACGAATAAAGCAATGAGGGTTGCAGCTCACCTCTTTGGAGCAACAACAATGCCCCATAAAACAAAAACAGCCATTTCTCAGCAACGTTGATTCACAAGGGGAAAACACTGTTTGATTCTGAAGACCGTAGCCCATCTGCAGGGCTGGGTCGATTTGCTGGGTTCTGGCGACAGACTCCCTTTAACACCGCAGTTAACCATTACAGATATAAATTAAGAATTCTTGATTTATTCAAGTCTGATGGAGCAGAACAACAGACTGTAAAACTGCAGTATGAAAAGTTAAAGTTTCAATGCTGGAGACTTTTAGTAACAGTCTGGGCCTTGGGATTGCAGCATGCCTACTGATGCATTCTTCCTCTGAACTCATTCCATAAAGAGGACGGTAGATCAGAACTTGTTCTCTGAATAGCTATGGTAATAAAAGACGGCATAGTGGTGGTTAAGGGGTTAATCAATATAAACAAACTGCATGAAATACACAGTTGCTTGTTCTTAATAACAACTGTCAAAAAACAAAAAAAAAAAAAAAAACAATAAAGAGGTCTGAAATGTTCTGCTATTTCATATAGGAGAAGGTGAGAGACACATTCCCCTTTAGACGATAGCAGATGTTGCTCTTCCCCATTAGCATAACCACTCATTCTGAGAAAAGAAGAAATGGTACTAAAATGGGGTCCCAGTTTCAATATAAGCACCTGGCCAATATCCTTCAACAAAATCCTACATAATGTAAAGCCATGTTAGTAGTATGGGCACACAATAGCTATACCTGGGGCTATAAGGATAACACCTACACAAAACACACTATACGATTGCCAACAGAGGTTGAAGATGGAGGTTTGACATCTGCGGTAGGCAAGATATTTCAAGGTTTCTAAGAAATATTACACATTATACAGCTGCATATAAATATCCTAATCCCTTCAGTTTTTTTCAATCAGTGATATCTCTGTAAATAATTGAGGCCTGGTTCACATCTGCATTCGGGGAGTCTGCTTGGGGACCCCCCAAACTGAAACCTATACGCATTAAAATGCGGTTTACCTGGGAAACCTGCAAGCAGCACTTTCCTCTCTGCATGTTTCGCGCGGAAACCACACGGACCCTATTATAGTCTATGGGGCCTGTGGGTTTCCCAGGTAAACTGCTTTATTATGCGTATAGATTTCCGTTTGGAAGGGTCCCCAAGCGCAGATGTGAACGGGGCCATAGCAGTGCAACCTTAGTCTCAGTCTTAGAATCTCCTCTTTCATATGACACAAAAAGCAAGTTTGTATTTTTTTTTTTTTTTATAATGTCAGAGATATAACAGTTTGAAGTGATCCTCCCCTACCATTATTTTTTTTCTACATATAACAACGTACGCAGTAACATTCAGTGAGAGGCAGGAACAGCTCTCAATACAGAAACAAGGGAAAGACTGAAAAAAATGCAGGATTTCACAGAAAGGATAATACTGCCGCAAATCAAAACTTGTCCCAAAGTTTAGTTACGCTTTAAATGCAATGTGAGTAGAGACAAAGTATATGTTTGGTTGCAAAAAATGAAAAATTCTCCCAGGATATGCACCAAACACAAAGCCTCATACGTCATTCATCATGGTATACTTTTTGGCAAGGTTAACTACACTTTACTATACAGTTAAACAAAAAAAAAAAAAAAAAAATGTGTCTATAGTCAATGTGTCTATGTAAGTTCACAGGCTATTCCAGGAAAATGTTAATAGCATTCAGCCACAGATTTTTTTTTTAATTTTACCTTTTAACACCTATTCAAAGAAATCACAGAATCTAATCGATCTTGTGTTTATACCCTCCTACACCCTCTATTACAATCCAGAGCTGAATTCAGATCTGCTAACAAAAACTGTTAAAAGTGTAGCTAAACTTTTGATTTTCTGGCAGTATTTGTGTCATTAATAAAAAGTATATTACAAAATTTAACAAATTTTGTCTCCTTTCCAAGAAATTCTGCGCTTTATATTATTTCCCTTGCAACTCTATTGTGAGCTGTTCCCTGCTTCGCAGTTTACAGTGTACGGCTTGTGTGAAATGGAAAAAAAAAAAAAAAAAAAAAAAGAGGGTGAGGGAGGGTCACTTCAAACGGTCATATCTTGGGCATAAAACGTAGAAGCTTGCTTTTGGCATCATGTGAGAGGTTTCAGTTCTATTTATTATTTCCAGAGGTATCACTGTTGAAAAACTGCCGTATAAATATCCTAGTCCTGACTGTTCACAAGCTCTGGAAATAATAAAAGGTAGAAGTCCACAAGGCTCTCCTCTTTCATGCCAACAGAAAGTTTCTACGTTTTATAAAGCCCAAGATGTGACCAAAGGTTGCTGATCGCTGCACTATACAGAGAGCAGAGCTGAAAGCAGTCCTCCATGTAGTTTTTGTGCCAAGTTATACTGTATAGGAGCAAACTGTAACACTTGATAGGTCATTTGCTGAACAGGTCTAGCAGAGATCCTATAAAACAATGCCTTATACTGCACTGACATTTGTTTTCAGGTATACAGGATAACAATGCTTGGTATAAATATGGCACTTTCCATAATGTAGAACTGCAGACCTGAAGGTAAAGATGGACAATTATAGCTCTGAATACACCAGAATTGTGAATGCAGCTCTGAGCTATAAAACAGCTTATAACCCGATGTGGCTCAACTTTATATGCAAGTCTATGAAATGACACTTTAGGGTAAACCAATACTAGAGTCTTGGCATACTTACCCCAATATCATCCACCAACATTTTATCCAGACCAACAGGTCCAAGAGAACTTTTCACAATATTAGCAATGGATGCTGCTGCCATCACTGAAAGAAGACGTATAGAGGAGTTAATGCTGTCTTAAAGTAGCACTCTATATAGGTAATAAGTAATTTCACAGTAAAGCTGGAAGTTACATGCTCCCCTTCAGCCTCTGATGTACACATTGGGGGACTTTATTAAGATTGATGGCTTCTATGGCGCAAATGAGAATTCAACAGAATTATTAAGAGGCTCTGGCTCAATTGTGGCACAACTCCTTTCACCAGAACAGAAGTCTGTGTCAGCCAGGGACTAGCACAGATTTTAGCTACAGCTTGTGTTAGCTTTCTGACTGCCCTTGCCCTTCTTGATCCCTGCCCACTTTAAAGAGGATCTTTCACCACCTCCACCAGCTACAGTACATTGCATCCCGCAATAGGTGGTGCTCCACTGATTCCAGAGCAGTCTTTTCTTTAGCCCCCACCATTCCTGAACAATCAGTGCTGTTAATTTTAGTACAATTATGCACCCTACTGTCAGGTGTGCAATCCAGGGCTGGAGTACAGTCATGGCCAAAAGTTTTGAGAATGACACAAATATTATATTTTCACATGATCTGCTGCCCTCTGGTTTTTATGTGTGTTTGTCAGATGTTTTTATCACATACAGAAATATAATTGCATTCATATTATGAGTAACAGAAGCTTATATTGACAGTTAGAATGAGTTAATGCAGCAAGTCAATATTTGCAGTGTTGACCCTTCTTCTTCAGGACCTCTGCAATTCTCCCTGGCATGCTCTCAATCAACTTCTGGACCAAATCCTGACTGATAGCAGTCCATTCTTGCAGAATCAATGCTTTAATTTTGTCTGAATTTGTTGGTTTTTGTTTGTCCACCCGTCTCTTGATGATTGACCACAAGTTCTCAATGGGATTAAGATCTGGGGAGTTTCTAGGCCATGGACCCAAAATCTCTATGTTTTGTTCCCTGAGCCATTTAGTTATCACCTTTGCTTTATGGCAAGGTGCTCCATCATGCTGGAAAAGGCATTGTTGAGCGCCAAACTGCTCTTGGACGGTTGGGAGAAGTTGCTCTTGGAGACTGTGAGAGAGCCGATTCCCTTGGCTGAGAAGCAACCCCACACATGAATGGTTTCAGGATGCTTTACAGTTGGCATGAGACAAGACTGGTGGTAGCGCTCACCTCTTCTTCTCCGAATAAACTGTTTTCCAGATGTTCCAAACAATCGAAAAGGGGATTCATCAGAGAAAATGACTTTACCCCAGTCCTCAGCAGTCCACTCCCTGTACCTTTTGCAGAATATCAGTCTGTCCCTGATGTTTTTTCTGGAGAGAAGTGACTTCTTTGCTGCCCTCCTTGAGACCAGGCCTTGCTCCAAGAGTCTCCGCCTCACAGTGCGTGCAGATGCACTCACACCTGCCTGCTGCCATTCCTCAGCAAGCTCTGCACTGCTGGTAGCCCGATCCCGCAGCTGAAACACTTTTAAGAGACGGTCCTGCCGCTTGCTGGTCTTTCTTGGGCGCCCTGGAGCCTTTTTGGCACCAATGGAACCTCTCTCCTTGAAGTTCTTGATGATGCGATAGATTGTTGACTGAGGTGCAATCTTTCTAGCTGCAATACTCTTCCCAGTTAGGCCATTTTTGTGCAGTGCAATGATGACTGCACGTGTTTCTTTAGAGATAACCATGGTTAACAGAAGAGAAACAATGATGGCAAGCACCAGCCTCCTTTTAAAGTGTCCAGTGGTGTCATTCTTACTTAATCATGACAGATTGATCTCCAGCCCTGTCCTCATCAACACCCACACCTGTGTTAATGGAGCAATCGCTGAAACGATGTTAGGTGGTCCTTTTAAGGCAGGGCTGCAATGATGTTGAAATGTGTTTTGGGGGATAAAGTTCATTTTCTAGGCAAATATTGACTTTGCAAGTAATTGCTGTTAAGCTGATCACTCTTTATAACATTCTGGAGTATATGCAAATTGCCATTAGAAAACTGAAGCAGTAGACTTTGTAAAAATTAATATTTGTATCATTCTCAAAACTTTTGGCCATGACTGTACAAACGCAGGGCCCACCTGACATCAGAGCATGTAATTGTGCTGAAACTAACAGCATGTATTGCTGAAGAATGGTAGGCGCTAGAGAAAAAAAAAGATGTGCAACTATGGCAGAATCAGTAGGGCAGAATCTATTGAATGAGTTGGTGCTGGGGGAAGTGGTGAAAGGTACTCTTTAAAAAGTGGCAAGTGCACTAACTTTTAATGTTTTCTCCATCTGTGACCGACTGATTGTATCATGCCTGTATTGGGATTAAATCTTTTGTGTTTTTTTTATGAATTAGAGGTGTTTTACTGCTTTTGTCTGATCATGGCTGTCAGCAACTTATGATAGAGTCAGAGAAGGATTCTGAATCCCAATGTGGAAAAATAGAGGAGCCAGTCAGTGGTTAGGCATAATCCTGGTACCACTGTATGACTGTATTCAATAAAAATTAGTTTAAAGGGGTTATCTGAGAAATAATAAAGCTTACCAGTAAATTCCATGAAATGGTTAAGCTTTGTTACTAATGTACACCCCAGTCACTGTTCATTATTTTTGTGGGGAGAAGCCAGAACGCTCAACCTGTCTCCCCTGTAGCCGCCTGTAGTCTGGATCACATGGCTGACTACATTCTACTGAACGGAGCTACGACCCAAGCCTATGGGAGTTGGTGACATCACAGACAGATTGTAAGCCCTTGCGGGCAGGGCCCTCTATCCCACTGTGCCAGTTGGTCACTGTTAGCATTGTGTTTGTTTTGTATATTTTTTGTACTGTATGTAAACCCTCAAATGTAAAGCACCGACAGTCCTCCACAACAGTAATGAATGGGGCTCCAGCAGACCAGGAAATGGCAAAAAAAACCAAAAACGCATAATGCAAGTGTATTACAGCCTTGTCATGACTCCAATAGATTTGCACTGTTAATATGATGCCCTCTTCATACAGGGTCTTGTCATTACTATTATTTACAACTAAACAGATGTGACATCTAGTCTGAGCTAAATTATTTCTGCCAACTTTCTAGACATGAACTTCTTCGAGAAAGGAAATGTGGCTTAGGTGGACCTCAATTTTGACTAAAGATACACCAGATTTAACATCTAGCATCAGCCTCTGTGACATACCTGGCATATTTACAGACTACCTGACTAAGTTTCCTCTAACTTTTAGTAAATCTCGTCCACTTTGTGCATCAGAGGAGTGGAGGCGGCCAAACTTACCGGAACGCTTCTTTGATGATATTCATTTCCAATCTAGGATCATTTCTGATAATCATCTATTTATATGCAATACAACTAAGGGTGGGTTCACACTTGCGGAGGCACTCCGTCCGCCACGAATCCAACCTAAATGTCAGAAAACTGGATAGGGAAAGGTTTGTGACACTTTGCTTAAAACCCAATTCACTTGAATGGGGTTTTTAAAGCAATGCGAGGATGTGCACTTACACCCTCTGCGCCGCAAACCTTTTTTTTTTCCGCTGGAAACAAAGTCGGACATGCAGGACTGTTTCCGACGAAAAAAAAAACGGCTTCGCTCCGTTTATTCTGTACACTGAGTTAAACGGTACTAAAATGGGGTGATCAAACTACAATGCATCAGTTTAGCACCAAGTGTATACAACGTACAACTGAAACTAGAAAATTCTAGAATATATCAGCCTGGGACTAGACTGAAGCAGCTGCCTGGGAAGCCAGTGTTCAGACATGATCTCAGGGACAACCCCCAATTGTTTCATGATAGTGAATTTTACAAGGGACTCTAAGGCAGACATCACCTTAAGGGCTGGTTCAACCTATCAGGTAAAGAGCTTCTGCTTCAGGAATGTGAAGCAGATTTTGATGCATATTCTGAAAATCTGCCTCCCATTCATTTCAATTGGAGTTTCAGGCTGAGGCCGCACGTTGCGAAAACGCAACTTTTTTGTTGCAGATTTTGCTACGGTTTCTTGAGCCAAAGCAGGAATGGATTGAGCAGAAAGGAGAAGTATTAGAGCTATATAATTCACAATCCTTTTGTAGCCACAGCAAACTCTGCAACAAAAAAAAAGCTGCTTTTCCACAACGTGGGGCCTCAGCTTCAGGCAGATTCTCTTTTCTGTTAGAAAAAATAAATGAAAAAAAAAAAAAATCAGCAAGCTAAGAAAAAAAAATTGTATGGGAGTGAAAGGGAGGCAAATTTCAGGCAGAATTCGGAGCTGATTTTGAGGCAGAATCTGATCCAAATATGCCTGTTATTCAGCTTTGCAGTCTAAATTTCATGTAAATCAACATTTATTCAGATGCAAATGAGGGAAAAAGTGCTTTGCCCAGGATTTTAATAAATAAAACGAATTACATGAAAATGGGGCTTCAAAGCAGAGTAACAGAGGCATATTTGGAAACTGTAGAATCACCTCTACAAGGTACTGGGATTAGGTTTATAACCAGTTTAGTATTGACAGACTAACCACTAAGTTTAACCACTTCAGGACCAGACACATTTTAGGGTTTTCTGTCTAAGATGTTTAGAGAGCTATAACTTTTTTTTGTTCCGTTTATTCAAATATTTAGTGTCTTTTCAGTGACAAATAGTGCCTTATTTTATTTATTTTTAAATAGCACAAGATGCTACTAAAGTTTATAAAATAGTTTTCCATCTCCATTATGGCAATTTTTATGTAGCTGACAGTTTTGTGTTGCTGGGGGTGGGGCTATAACCTGTGATGTTCTATACAGTCAAAAGCTCAGTTTGGAAACAGTTAAAAGAGAATCTGTCAACCAAAAGCGTTATTAAACCAGCCCAAGTACCTTTCAGTGTTCAGAGCTAGTGAGCATTGGGGAAGATCTCCCTGTCGCTCAATATCCCACCCAGTAATATTGATTTAATCTGAGCAGTTTTTCATCAAAATTAATAGCCCTTCCTGTGCACACTCTGACGAGCACTATAGTAAGGGGGCGTTCACACTACTGTTGGATGTCCGTTCTAATAGTGTCAGTTTAAAAAAAAAAAATAAAAAATGCCCATCGGTGTTATAACAGACATTAATGGACTAACTGACGTTAATGTGTCTTTTTTAACGGATTCATTTAAATGGAACACATTAGCATCAGTTAATGTCCGTTATTTGGCCATTTTTATACTGTCCGCTTTTTGTTTATGCTTTCTGAGCATACACAGAAAAAAAAACAGACAGTAATAACGGACAGTATAACAGATGACGTCTGTTAGCCATAGACATTATTGTTAAAATATAACAGACAATTAAAGGGGTTGTCCAGGATAATATGTAATTCCTACACTAATCTAAACACCCCCCCCCGCCTACTTTCTAAATTACATAATTTATCAAAAATGTATATTTACCCAGGGACATTTCCTGGTTATCCGGTGATGTTCTGTTTACGGAAATGGATCATCACTAATACATCCCCCCTCCTATCGGTAGTGTGAACGCCCCCTAAGAACTGTGGCTCATTTAACAACATTTTTGGTGCTAGCAGACCCCCCCCTTTTAAAGATATGACAATTGCTATGGCGACTCTAAACAAAGCAGTGGTCACACATGCGTGCTGCCACACCATTCTTCTCTATGGGACTGCCAAAAGGAAGCCAAGCACTGCCTTCCGCAGTCCCATAGAGATAAATGGGGCAGCAGTGTACCTACACAACCACTGCTCCATTCAGAAGTACACAGGATGCAGTTTTCATAAGGAGTGAGGGTCCAGGAGTCGCACCCCCACCAATCAGATGCGTCACCTATCCTGGTGAGAAATTGTATGTGACATCTGTCCTGTAGAATCAGGTATTCAATGATTCCATATAAGGAATAGTCTCTAGACAACACATGGCAGACACTGCACTTCTGCCAAGTCTATGGAGCCTTCTCTATAATAAGGCAGAGTGCTACATCTAACACAAATCAATGGCAGAGCCACAGCTATGGGCTCATCACTGCTCATCTATTACCTTCACAAGAACATTCATGGCGGAGCAATGTCTACAGAGCAGCAGCCACTGAGACCCACATTGATGGCTGCAGCAAAGCAGTACCTGCCATCTAGTCTGATTGTAAGGATCATGCACATTTAGCGATTCAGGTAGAAGACAAAGCGTCACATATACGCCCAGTGTAGAATAGCAGAGCCCGTCCATCCAAACCCCGTCTTAAAAATAAAATGATGGGGAATACGTGTTACAGTTTTGTTACTTAAGTTCCATTATTCAGAATCGGTTATAAACCGCATGTATAGAGAGCACACGACGCGGCTACTACTGGTACATGCCAAGGACATGAAGAGGAACAACCGGCCAGACAGAGCAGGCATGGTGCGGCCCTCACTTAGCCTTCCACTGGGAAGCGTGCTGACTCTGGCCGCTTTGTTGTAATACACTGTTAGACTTTAGTATCTACCATTTTGGCTCCTGACGGCCTCTCCGGTGCTGCGCTCCCCAAACACGGCTAGTGGACCCTCCATTTTCAGCTGCCCCTGTAACAACGTGCTCACCAACCGCCTCTTGGCCGCAAAGCAGGCTGGTAACGAGCTACTCCTCCACTACTTAGACACGGCACTCCTCCCACTTCATACACCCTTTCACCGCCAAGCAGGCATATGGGTGAAGAAACAAGAATGCCTAAAAGTAGCTCGACTGCAGCGAATGGGTTACGTGCGTAGAAACGTTGCCGGCGTATGGGCGTGGCCGCATAGCGTGGCGGTGACTAGAAAGCCGGCTAGAGAATGTTCTAGTGTGGTGTGGTGGTGCGCGTACTCGTTTCTTCTGTCTCCACCTACATTTAGGGGCAGTCGGAAGCGCGCAAAGCTGCTGGTTGTGGTCAATGTCTGCTATGCTGCAAAAACTGCTAGGGCATGCTGGGGGTTGTAGTATAGGGAAGAAGAAGAAGTAGTTTTTTGTTACATTTGTATTTACCCATAGGGTTAGCAGTACTTAACAGGGAGTATATAACAGCCGAGGTAAGGGCCTGACTCACTTCTGAGCAGCGCCTGTTTACCGAGAGCCTCTGTTCTGTTGGGGAGGGGGCGGTGGCAATGCAGTAAGCTGACTAGAATGGCTTCTGCGTTATATTCATTTGTACAGGGCTGCAGGGAGGTGGTCAAGTTAGAATGAAAGAAGGAGCGTCTGCACAAGCGCGGCTACAGCTGTGGGATCACAAAGGTGGCTGTAACCATAGACATGCGCAGACCGGGTACTGGCCAGAATATCTGCAGAGCACTGAGACATTGTTTGCGGTTCATTGGGAGGGGGGACCGCATCTTTAAAAGCCAAATAATAAACAGGAAACTGTTTATTATTTGGCTTTTCTCCACATTTTTCAGGTGGAAACCTGGCGGATCCCATTATAGTCTATGGGGTAAGCGGGTAACTGCTTTATTAATTGGACTTATGTTTACGTTTGTGGGGTCCCCAAGCCTGAATGCAGGTGTGAACCTAGCGTAATTGGATCCATAGTTTATTGCACATTAATTTTCATAGGAATTAATAAACTAGTTTTTTTTTTTTTCATGAATTAGAGGAACTTTGCAGCTTTTTTGTGACCATGGCTATTTATGAAGGAGGCAGACTGTGAAAAAATAGGAGTCGCTGGTTTAGGCTACCGGCGCCACAGTCCTTCTGATAAAGTGCATTTTGTTCTAATCCCTTAAAGGAGTTGTCCAGGAATCTCAGCAATCCCAGAGAAGACCGGTGTGAGCGCAATCCTAAGTATCACTGTATTGAAGTCCAAATAAGTACAATTGGTATATGAGTCGGCTCAGAGGTGATAGAGGGAAAGATGATGTTTAAATACATTATAGGCGAAGTTATACTTTGCATAAACAAAGAGAAGGTGCAATTAGTATAATTAACATATTAGGATTGGGTATAAAAGTTGTCACATCATTCTGTCACATAACTTTTGGATAGGGCACAGAAAAAGCCGCATCCCATTATTGATAAGTTTTCTTTGAAGGAGGGGGATGAGCTTTGGACAGCAGCCAAAAAAGGAATTTAGAGATGGCTGCAAGAAAGCCCTGGAAAGGAATTTAAGATGGAGAACATGCATAAGTTGGCATCCTCCATATTTCCCTCCTTTTGTAAATGATATAACCTATACCCAGGGTACGTTAGGAGCTGTTATTCGGATCCTGAGGACTTTTCTGGAGATTTCACCTCATTTCCTATGGATATGTTATACCATTTACATACCTATTGGTCTAACACACTTACAGGGATGCCTTCACCATCATGTCTGTCAGTGTGTCCAACCTTATAACCTGCAATCCCACTGTCCTGGGTTTATGTCTCTTTGTAGCAAGTTTTTTGGAAGCCAAATTATACATTTTATAATCCAATAGATACATAAGCAAAGCAATAATATTTGTAATATTCCCATAAAACCATCCAAGCAGTCCCTTACACATTGTACAATCTATCTATCTATATATTCAGCAATGTCAATAATATCAAGCCCTCAAACATTAACAATATAGGGCTAAATATAGAATGCATTATCTGACTTACAGTTGGTGAGAAGCCAGTAAGAGTATCATACTAATGGTGGGTGGTGACATTTTTTTTTTATATTTGAGGATATGGATAGCAACTTATTCCACTACTTACAGCATCTATATAACATCACATTAACCAAATGTATTGTCTCCTTGATCTTGGGGCTCTTTTGCAATATCTTTTAGTTCCTTTAGTGGATCTTTTATTCCAGTTAACGATAAGGACTTGGGTACCCTCTCACCATATACTGTAAGAAGGTAATAGTCTTGCCTGCCCATAATATGTGACTGACATTATATAAACATCCAGAGAATGGACCCGTGAGATTCACATCCTTAAAGTAGTGTCGCTGCAATGCATACATGTTTTGGCCCTATCATTACAAACATTAAAAACAGGCTAAAAGATGTAACTACAAATGGACATATGTTATCAGTATGTTGTAACCTACAAGGCACATATGTTCCTGACTTCTGACCACAAACCAACCCTTCTCTCGCCTATATACATCTTCACAACTCCTAATGTAAACCCTTCCATAGTTAGAATCCCTAAAACGTACCCTCCTCTGTTTACGATCCCACATTACCTCACAGGATATGATGCCGTTTCAGACTAACTTTATATATAATAATAATAGTCCTTTAATAGTCCCACAATGGGGAAATTCAGTGTGTTACAGCAGCAAAGATAAGCAGATACAAATACAAATACAACATGTACAGGAATGTTTCAAGGTAAGAGGCATTACTTTGATAGCCGACAGACAGATAGGAAGTAGCGGGGGGGGGGGGGGATTTAACAGGCAGAGAGATATTTCAGTTCTCTGTGTGTAATGATCTCCGCTTAGGTCGGTGTTGGTTGTACAGCCTAACCGCGGTGGGGAGGAAAGACTTCCGATAGCGCTCCTTCTCACACCTAGGGTGGAGCAGTCGGTCGCTGACAGTACTGCTCAGCGCGATCACAGTCTCATGTATGGGATGGGACTTCTTCTTCTGCATGGAGCTCACCACGGACAGTATCCTTTTGTCACCCACCACCTGCACTGGGTCCAGTGGGCTCCCCAGGACAGAGCTGGCCTTTCTAATCAGCTTGTCAAGTTTATTTCTGTCCCTGGTTGATATACTGCTCCCCCAGCAGGCCACTCCAAAGAAGATGGCTGATGCCACTACCGAGTTGAAGAAAGTTCTAAGAAGTGCCAGGCACTGTGACAGACAGCCACTCCAGCGGCGCCATCTTGGAAAAAAAAAAAAAAAAAAAATATCCAGGCACCATCTGCATGTTAAAGGACACGACTGGTGATGGATCATACAGCTTTATATATGTGTAATGACAGTAACCTCTATTACAAAATTGTCTAACCTTTGTATAAGTAATGCTAGCTCCGATGTGGAATCTGCGGCAGAGTCTCGTACTGATACTCCAACACAGTTGTGAACATAGCCTAATTAACCTGCAATCTCTGGAACATGTACAAGGGCTTAGGAGTGTGTTTTTAAGGAACCTTTAATTTCTGCCCTACATTGTGCCTAGCACATGTTATGCAGGCTTGCACATATCTGGCTGCAGTGGTGCTAAAACCTGGAGTTACCCATCATTTGCGCACGAGATCACACATTGCTGTTTTTGAGTGGTGTACTTGAGAATGAACTGCTTGCACCATCATTGGGAACAATGCTGTGAGTAAGCATACTCTCTTACCACAGGCCATCAGAGTTTTGGTCCAATATGTTGACCAATTGTGTTGAGGCATGTTTCCTAGGCTTTTTCTGAAGCTAGTTTGGTGGAAGCATCTACCCTCGTGTTACCTCTGCTTTCTTTTGTATTGGCCTTGGTGTGTGCCATGACTTTACTGTACTCACCTGTTTGGGTGGCAGCAGGGCCTCCATCAGTTCCTGACCAGCCTGGAGAAAGCTCTTGCTCTCCAGATCATAGTTGTGTGCTATACCAAAGGCATAACGTGCTTACCTTCAGCCATTTTACACTGTTTCAAAGACTGCTCTCAGTTCAGCTTATTGAGCTGGGACATGTGGGGGTAATGGTTTCTGCTTGTTTTACCTCGTGTTCAGTGACTACGGCATATCCAATGTAGAATTTACCATCCTTCCCAAATTGAGAGCCATTTACAAAAAACTCAAAATCAGGATTAACAATAGGTTCATCATTAACATGACTAAACCCTACAGTTTCTTGCTGCATCAGTTGTATGCAATCATGTTGTTCCATATTGTCATCAGAAAATACATGTGGTGAATAGGTTGTTTGAGTATTGTCCTTCCTTTTCCCCCTTTTGTGAATCCAGTTCCAACAAAGCGGCCAGATTCAAGACATTACAACATTTAATCACATGCTATAAGCAATAAACATTTACACATCTTTAACCCCTTAACGACCTTGGACGTACTATTACGTCCTGGGCGCTAGGTACTTTGCGCACCAGGACGTAATAATACGCCCGAGGCCGGCCGCCCGCTCACTATCTGAGCGGGCGGTATCGGAACCGGGTGTTAGCTGTATCTGACAGCTAACACCCTGCTCCATAACCCCCCGGTCGGCCATAACTTCCGATCGGCGGTTTTAACCCCTTGGATGCAGCGGTCAAACATGACCGCGGCATCCAAGGGGTTCCGCCGTCTTGCCGACCCCCCCCCGGCACCCCCCGCGGCGAGATCGGGGGGGTGCCGATATCTCTAATCTGCAGCCCGGGGTCTGCCAAGTGACCCCAGGCTGCCTGGAGCCCCCAGTACCTGGTTGATCCTGCCGAGACATCAGGAAGTCAGCGCTGTGTTTCCATAACGCTGACTTCCTGTATAGGCTGCAAGACACGTATATGCTCGTGTCTTGCAGTCTATAGTGCTGAGCCAGCAATCAAAGCATTGCTGGCTCAGGTGTCCTAATGGGACACAAGAAAAAGTAAAAAAAAAGTGAAAAAAAAAATAATAAAGTATGTGAAAAAAATTAATAAAAGAATAAAGCCCCAAAAATTCCCTTTTCCTATATAAAATTAATTATATAAAAAATAAACCTAAAAATTAATAAAAACAATACATATTTGGTATCGTTGCGTCCGTAACAACCTGTACAATAAAACTGAAACCATATTTAATGTACACGGTGAAAGTCGGGGGAAAAAAAACGGAAAAAACCCGCCAAAAGTAACGATTTTTCACCATCTCACCTTACAAAATATGCCATAAAAAGTGATCAAAAAGTCATATGTACCCCAAAACAGTACCAATAAAAAGCACAGGTTGTACCGCAAAAAATAAGCCCTAAACCAACTCTCTAAACTGAAAAATAAAAATGCTACGCATCTTAGAAGATGGCGATGCAAAAAAAAATTAATTTATGTCCCCAAATGGGTTTTTGTTCTGCAAAATTGGTATTGCATAAAAAAACAGTATAAATGAGGTATCGCCGTAATCGTACCGACCCGCAGAATAAAGATAACATGTTACTTATGCTCTACGCTGCATGGTGAAAAATTTAAAAGATAAAACGCAGTGCCAGAATTGATGGGGTTGTTTTTTAATCCACCAAGAAAGAGTTAATAAAATTTATTTAATAAGTTGTAAGCACCTAAAAATGATGTCATTAAAAAATACATCTCACCCTGAAAACAACAAGCCCTCATATGGCTACATCACCAGAGAAATAAAGAAAATATAACTCGTACAATGTGAAGACAAAAACCCCAAAAATCGCCAAATCATTAGAGCATAACTGGCTGCGGCAGGAAGGGAATGTATAAGCTGTGCGAGCGTATATTAGGGTACACCCCAGATTTAGAGCTTACAAGGGATAATAAACCAGAAGTGACCCCCAGAGTGACCCCCCAATAATAGGAACTACTGGGGAAATAGTAGGGAATTTAGTGTACCCAATGTACTACGCACAGATTACATATTCACTTTTCCCCATCCGCTGTGCAGTCACATCTGGGATACTAATGCTCGCTACACCCCTTGATAAATTCTTTGAGGGGTGCAGTTTTCAAAATGGGGTCATTCCCTAGGGGATTCCACTTTACTGGTACTTTAGAGGCTCTGCAAACATGACATGGCATCCAGATCCCAAACATCTGAATCTGCGCTCCAAAAGCCATATAGCGCTCCTTCCCTTCTGTGCCCTACTGTGTGCCCAAACCGCAGTTTATACCCACATGTATGACACTGGTGTACCCAGGATAAGGTACTTAATGTGATATATGGGTATAAACTCCTGTTTGGGCACAGCCGGGCACAGAAGGGAAGGAGCGCTATTTGGTTTTTGGACGCCATTGCACTTTTGCAGAGCTGAAATGCCAGTACAGTGGAATCCCCTGACATGTCACCCCATTTTGGAAACTGCACCCCTGAAGGAATTTATCCAGGGGTACAGTGAGCATTTTTAACCCCCAAGTGTTGCTATAATTTATTATCCGTAAATGAATAGGCAGCTGATGATGAAAGGTGAAAATGACAATTATTCCAGGAATATGACATTTCTGTGCGTAATATGTTGTGCCCGGCTTGTATCAGAGATGAACGCTCCAAAAGCTGTTGTGCCCGGGATCCCCGATCACCAGTTTTTGGAGTGTGTGTCTGTGCAGACATAAGCTGAGCACAACATATCGGGCACTGAAATGGCGTATCTATAGAAAAATTTCATTTTTAACTTTTCATTATCAGCTGCGCATTCATTTTTGGAAATTAAAAGAATGCAACACTTAAGGGTTAATAATGCTCGCTACCCCACTTGATAAATCCCTTGAAGGGTATAGTTTCCAAAATGGGGTGACATGTCTGCGGATTCCACTTTACTGACAATTCATGGTCTCTGCAAAAGTGGCATGGTGTCCAAAAAGCAAACTGTGCTCTAAAAACCAAAATAGTGCTCTTTCCCTTCTGTGCCTGGCTGTGCCCAAAAAGCAGTTTATACCCACATATGGCATTGTTAAGTACGTTATCCTGGGTACACCAGTGTCATACGTGTGGGCATAAACTGTCATTTGGGCACACAGCAGGGCGCAAATGTGAAGGAGCGCTATGTGCTTTTGGAGCGCATATTTAGATTGTTGTTTTTTTGGACGCCATGTCACATTTGCAGAGACCCTAAAATTGCCCCTACAAAATGGGGGTCACTTCTTGGGGAATTCCAATTTACTGGCACCTCCAGGGCTCTGCAAAAATATCATGGCGACCAGAAAGTCCCTCTAAATCTGTACTCCAAAAGCTAAAAAAAACCACAGTGCTCCTTCCCTTCTGAGCCCTGCTGCGTGCCCAAGGAGCAGTTTATACCCACATATATAATTTTTTTGTCCCTGGGATAGCCCACTTAATAGTTTTAGGAGTGCATGTCTCTGATGCCACAAAGTGGCCGCAACGTATTAGGCACTGAAATTGGATATTTCTTTAAAAACTTTAATTTTCACTTTGTACATTAATTTTTGGGAAGCATTTTTAGGCTCTAAATGATAATACCCCTTGATACATTCCTTGAGGGGTGTAGTTTCTAAAATGCGGTCACTTTTGAGAGGTTTCCATTATATTGGTACTTTAGGGGTTCTGCAAATGCGACATGGCATCCAAAAACTATTCCAGCAAAATCTGCCCTCCAAAAGCTAAATAGCGCTCTTTCCATTTTTAGCCCTGCCATTTACCCATGCAGCAGATTACAACCACATATGGGGCATTTCTGTGTTCAGGAGAAATTGTGTAACGAACTTTGGGGTGCTTTTTCTCCTTTGTCCTCTTGTGAAAATGAAAAATTTGGGGCTAAATTGACGGTTTATTGGAAAAAAAAGTAATTTTTCATTTTAATGTCCCAATGTTAATAAAATCTGTGAAACAGCTGTGAGGTCAAAATGTTCACCATACCCCTAGATAAATTCTATAAGGGGTGTAGTTTCCAAAATGGGGTCACTTTTTGGGGGTTTATATTATATTGGTACTTTAGGGGCTCTGCAAATGCGACATGGCATCCGAAAACTATTCCAGCAAAATCTGCCCTCCAAAAGCTAAATAGCGCTCTTTCCATTTTGAGCCCTGCCATGTACCCATGCAGCAGATTACAACCACATATGGGGCATTTCTGTGTTCAGGAGAAATTGTGTAACGAACTTTGGGGTGCTTTTTCTCCTTTGTCCTCTTGTGAAAATGAAAAATTTGGGGCTAAATTGACGGTTTATTGGAAAAAAAAGTAATTTTTCATTTTAATATCCCAATGTTAATAAAATCTGTGAAACAGCTGTAGGGTCAAAATGCTCATTATGTCCCTTGATATGTTCTGTGAGGGGTGTAGTTTCCAAAATGGGGTCACTTTTAGGGGGTTTCCACTGTATTGGTACTTTGGGGGCTCTGCAAATGCGACATGGTACCTGAAAACTATTCCAGCAAAATCTACCCTCCAAAAGCTAAATAGCGCTCTTTCCATTCTGAGCCCTGCCATGTACCCATACAGCAGATTACGACCACATATGGGGTATTGCTGTGTTTAGGAGCAATTATTTTGCAAACTGTGGGGTGCTTTTTCTCCTTTAACCCATTGTGAAAATGAAAACTTTGGGGATAAAGTGACATTTTAGTAATGTTTCATTTATACATCCCAGTGTTAGCAAAATCTGTGAAACGAATGTAAAGTCAAAATGCTCACTATACCCCTATATGAATTCTGTGAGGGGTGTAGTTTGCAAAATGGGGTAACTTTTTGGGGTTTTCCTTTGTATTGGTACTCTAGGGGCTTTGCAAATGAGACATGGCACCTGAAAACTATTCCAGCAAAATCTGCTTTTCAGACGCCCAGTGTCGCTCCTTCCCTTCCGTGCGCTGCCATTCGCCCAAACATCAGTTTACACCCACTTGTGGGGTATTTCCGTGCTCGGGAGAAATTGCATAACAAACTGTGAGATGCATTTTTTCCTTTAACCCTTTGTGAATGTGTTAATTTTAGGGCTAAATTAAGGAATTAGTGGGAAAAAATTAAATGTCTAAATTTCACCTCCATATTGTTTTAATTCCAGTGAAATTCTTAAAGGGTTAACAAACTTCCCAAATGTTATTTTGAATTATTTGAGGGGTGCAGTTTTGAAAATGGGGTGATTTATGGGAGTTTCTAATATATAGGCCTTTATAATCCTCTTCAGAACTGAAGTGGTCCCTAAAAAATTAGTTTGGGAAATTTTCTTGTAAATCTGCAAAATCGCTGTTACACTTGTAAGCCTTCTAACATCCAAAATAAATTACAGGACGATTAAAAGATGATGCCGATATAAAGCAGAGATATGGTAGATAATATGTATTAATGTATTTGGGTGGTATGACTATCTATCTGAAAAGCAGAGCATTTCACATTTTGAAAATTGTGATTTTTTTCAACATTTCCATCAAATTTCCTATTTTTCTATAAATAAATACAAAAATATTCATTAGTGTTTACCACTAACATGAAGTACAATGTGTCACGAAAAAACAATCTCAAAATCACTTGTGTAAGTTAAGACGTCTCAAAGTTATTGCCATATAAAGTGACACATGTCAGTTTTGAAAAACGAGGCCTGGTCCTTAACGCACTTTTGGGCTGGGTCCTTAAGGGGTTAAAGACAATGACATAACTTTCTGTGTCTAATAAGCTCCACTCCTGCTTCATTACCATACAGCTGGGCTTTATCTCTCCCTCCTGTGTCATCACACTAGTTTAGAACCACATGGCCCAGCAAGGCAAGGATACCAAACGAAACTAAGCACCGTTGACTTTATGTTTAATCAATGTTTATTAAAATTTTTTTAAATAAAATACAAAAGAGGAGAAAATAAAGAAAAAGAAACAAAACAATAATAACAATATTATAAACAAGCAAGAGATGCGAAGGCACGCAGGCCTTGCCAAAACATAAGAGGCTAGGGGAGAACCCTGGCCACAGTTTGAGGACACAATGTACAAACAAAGGGGCGAAGGCCCAGGTGTGAAGGATCCGGGTTTTACCAAGACTCGCTCCTGGCCTACCTAAGATCGCTTCGATTACCTCACACCCACTTTCCATGAGTGAGGCGGGCCAACAGAGGATAATACGCAAGACGGGCCTTCTAAATTTTATATATTTATTAACCCCTAAATGGGTCGGCACTAGACACTTAACACATACAGTCATATGAAAAAGTTTGGGCACCCCTATTAATCTTAATCATTTTTAGTTCTAAATATTTGGGTGTTTGCAACAGCCATTTCAATTTGATATATCTAATAACTGATACAATAATGAGGTTTATTGTACTAACAGAAAATGTGCAATATGCATTAAACCAAAATTTGACCGGTGCAAAAATTTGGGTACCCTTATCATTTTATTGATTTGAATACTCCTAACTACTTTTTACTGACTTACTGAAGCACAAAATTGGTTTTGTAACCTCACTGAGCTTTGAACTTCATAGCCAGGTGTATCCAATCATGAGAAAAGGTATTTAAGGTGGCCAATTGCAAGGTGTTCTCCTATTTGAATCTCCTCTGAAGAGTGGCATCATGGGCTCCTCAAAACAACTCTCAAATGATCTGAAAACAAAGATTGTTCAACATAGTTGTTCAGGGGAAGGATACAAAAAGTTGTCTCAGAGATTTAACCTGTCAGTTTCCACTGTGAGGAACATAGTAAGGAAATGGAAGACCACAGGGACAGTTCTTGTTAAGCCCAGAAGTGGCAGGCCAAGAAAAATATCAGAAAGGCAGAGAAGAAGAATGGTGAGAACAGTCAAGGACAATCCACAGACCACCTCCAAAGAGCTGCAGCATCATCTTGCTGCAGATGGTGTCACTGTGCATCGGTCAACAATACAGCACACTTTGCACAAGGAGAAGCTGTATGGGAGAGTGATGCGAAAGAAGCCGTTTCTGAAAGCACGCCACAAACAGAGTCGCCTGAGGTATGCAAAAGCACATTTGGACAAGCCAGCTTCATTTTGGAAGAAGGTCCTGTGGACTGATGAAACAAAGATTGAGTTGTTTGGTCATACAAAAAGGCGTTATGCATGGCGTCAAAAAAACACAGCATTCCAAGAAAAACACTTGCTACCCACTGTAAAATTTGGTGGAGGTTCCATCATGCTTTGGGGCTGTGTGGCCAATGCCGGCACCGGGAATATTGTTAAAGTTGAGGGTCGCATGGATTCAACTCAGTATCAGCAGATTCTTGAGAATAATGTACAAGAATCAGTGACGAATTTGAAGTTACGCCGGGGATGGATATTTCAGCAAGACAATGATCCAAAACACAGCTCCAAATCTACTCAGGCATTCATGCAGAGGAACAATTACAATGTTCTGGAATGGCCATCCCAGTCCCCAGACCTGAATATCATTGAACATCTGTGGGATAATTTGAAGCGGGCTGTCCATGCTCGGCGACCATCGAACTTAACTGAACTGGAATTGTTTTGTAAAGAGGAATGGTCAAAAATACCTTCATCCAGGATCCAGGAACTGATTAAAAGCTACAGGAAGCAACTAGAGGCTGTTATTTTTGCAAAAGGAGGATCTACTAAATATTAATGTCACTTTTCTGTTGAGGTGCCCATACTTTTGCACCGGTCAAATTTTGGTTTAATGCATATTGCACATTTTCTGTTAGTACAATAAACCTCATTTCAATCCTGAAATATTACTGTGTCCATCAGTTATTAGATATATCAAATTGAAATGGCTGTTGCAAACACCCAAATATTTAGAACTAAAATTGATTAAGATTAATAGGGGTGCCCAAACTTTTTCATATGACTGTACATAGAATACATGCAGCGATTAACAAGCAGATACAAGTGAAAACAGCATAACACGGTACATAAAATAAAAATGGGAATAATAGAAAGAAAATAATATATATTACCAACACCAGCTTGTGAAGGTATCTCTGACCCACAGGTGTTGAGCCAGGGCACTTGGCTTATGACGTCCAGCAGCAGATGATCTTTAGCAGAGTAAAATGGCAGGAGACCTTCTGGAACAAGTAGTTAGTCCATTGCTCTGAGCCCATGTGGCAGGCTCAGAGCACAGTCTTGGGCCAAGCATGTGTTGCTTACATGCAGTGACATCTCTTCCAGGTTCACAAGGCCTCAAGTTTGGCTCCTTAGGCCGCATGGCAGCCACATGTTGGTCACATGGCTGGCTTCCCCCACAGCTTGCCTCCAAGAAACGTGCATCTCCAAATTCACCAGACAACAGAGCCTGGTTCAGCCTGGGCGGAGCCCTTTTGTCTCCCCTGGTCTCCTCCCTGAGTGAGGTCACCAGGGGGAGAAGCCCCACCCCCTCTCTACATCTCTCAGAATAACTTTTTAGTATAATTCTATGCATGATGTTTATAGAGTCTGGCTGGTAGTATAATGGGGTTCCTGGCAAGATCTCCAATACATAGACTCCAAGTTCGACACTCCAGCTCCCTTTGGGTAAGGAGATCAGTGCCCGGACCTTTCCTGGGTGTTGAACTGTGACATGCATATATTCTGAGCGTGCGCCTTGACCTGACGCACTTGGGGACTTTATCGGATCGACGGTAAGATGTTCCCCAGGCCAGATATTGTCATAAAACTATAAGCCCTCCGAACTAATAATGGTGCCAGGGTGTCTGGCAATTATATGTGGATCGTTTGCATAAGATATCCTGTCTAAATGAACCCCCGCTGGGTTAGTGAGGGTTGCAGTCTTATGCAGATGAAGGCTTTTGACCAAATGGCTGATTGCTTCAGGGACAGGACAATAGTAGTTTGACCACCTTCCATTTGCCCTACTAGGCCTGATCCTGTTCACCAACCCTCACTGTGCAGTAATATAGACCAATATTGATATCCTAAGACCATACCTGCACCTAATATCATGACACCAGGTATATGAAAGTTGAGTAACATCGCCTACGGAGAAACGAGGGACAGACAGACAAATAGAGAAGACACACAGCAGGAACAAAACACAGGTAGAAACAGGTGGAGAAGTGAGGAGGGGAAACATTAGGGGGAGGGTAGAATGACCAGTAATCTCTTAAGAGGAAAGCGGAAGGAGAACAGTAAAGTAGAGTAATTCCAGATCAGGAGAAGAAAGAGGAGAACTCAGTCGACTCCTGAAACACCACCCAGAGAGCGTCAAATTTGGAGGGATCGGAGGAATCCTCCGCCACTAGGGCCTCCATTCTCCTTTTTAGGAGAAGCTCCTGTATGAATTCAACCAGGGAGGGTGCAGCAGTGCTCCGCTAGTGCCTGGGAATGACTGTTCTGGCAGTCGTGAGAGAGTGTCGCAGGAGATCCTTCTTTACCGTAGAAATCCTGCCAGGGATAACCGAAAGAAGGGCCAGTTGGGGAGTTGCTGTGACGGTGTGGCCACACACCTTAGTATACAGGTCGAATACAGCTTTCCAGAAAGGCCTAAGAACGTCACACTCCCACCAGATATGATACAAGGTACTTTTCTCAGTGCCACAGCGCCAACACCTGTCAGTCACAGCAGGATAGATTCTATTGAGGAAATCAGGACACCTGCACTACCGAGACAGAATCTTGAAATTCTTTTCTTGCGCACTGCAAGGCAACGGGAGCTTACGTGCGAACAGGAAAGAACTATCCCAGTCGGCAGGGGAAAGACCCGCGCGGAGGTCTGACTCCGAGGGAACTGTATATGAGGGGGACCTGGGAGTAGCGTCCCAGAGAAGAATGCTGTAAAGAGTCAAGAGAGCACACGGGAAAGAGTCAGCCCAGGATAAAGCGGACTCCAGGTCAGTCATGGTCGAGGAAAGAAGGGGGGGACAAAGAGAATTTCCTCAAGAAGGCCGTAAGTTGGCTGTACAGCCAGGACAAATGAAAGTCTGGATGAGAAGCAAGCAACTGGGCCAACGGAGGAAGAGGTGAGTCCCCAGCGACCTGCCTAAGTCTAACGTTGTCGCCGCTTTACCAGCACAGGAATCTGTCTATGGAACAGCCCGTGGGGAACATAGGATTACGAAAAAGAGGACTAAGGGGGCCAGGGACTCTAGCCACTCTCCCACTGGAGCACACAGAATCCCAGGTCTTAAGGAAGTGTGAAGAGAGGAATGAGTGCCTGGCAGAACCCGGATGGTGATGAGCCGGTATCCACGGCAACGAAGGTAGGGGAACCGAGAGCAAGTCGGCCTCGATAGAGACCCATTGCTTGTCCGCGCCATGATAACGCCAATCGAAAAGACGCAGCACAACCGCGTAGCGGTAATAGAGCCTAGGATCCGGCAGTCCCGCACCCCCTCATCCTTGCTGCGGGCAACTTCTGGTATTTTATTCTACTCTGTGCCGAACCCCATACGAACCTCCCAAACATAGACTGAACACTAGTGAAAAAAGTACGCGGGAGGGGAATAGGAAGCGCCTGGAACAGATACAAAAGACGAGGAACCACATCCATCTTGAGAGCGTGAGTATGGCCAAACCATGTAAGGGCATATGTGCCATATTTCCGCAGGTCCGACGCGAGTGGGAGATAATTTAGGCGATACAAGTGGAAAGGGTCAGGAGGGATATGAATCCCGAGGTATTTGAGGGAGGTGTTTTGCCAATTAAACGGGAAGTTGTCCGCGAGATACGCTACCTCTGTGTGGGGTAATGTGACGTTGAGGGCCTCACTTTTGGAAAGATTGACCTTAAAGTTACTCAGGTGACCGAAGCAGCTGAACTTGCGGAGGATAGACGGAAAGGACACCCGTGGCTGGGAAACGTAAAGAAGGAGGTCGTCCGCATATAGTGTCGCCTTAACCTGGTGGTTGCCCATCTTATTGTCCGGGCACTGCCAGATGCTCCATAACCAGGGCGTACAGCAGCAACGACGGGGGGCAGCCTTATCGAGTGCCGTTCCGCACAGGAAAAGAGTCCGAGAGGATCCCGTTAGCCCGAACCCTCGCATCGCCATAAAGGGGCACTGTTGACTTTAAACACTATAATTCATAGTTAAGGTATCTTTTAAAGTGTCAGCTTATACAAACCATCCTATGCAAGTAAATTTAGTCTTCTAGAGGACCTACACACTACAGAATTACAACCAATTCAATTAATAAACAAACAAAATATTCTCAATCAGTGCAGCAGGCAGAAGAAATGGGAGCGCATAAAATATGGGGTTAAAGTAAATCCATATCATGGCCACTTGATCTCCCAATCGATCCACCACACAACGTCTATTCAATTAGATATCTACTGAAATCCTCAACAAACACAGGATTTCTAGGCCATACACATGACTTTATCCTACACTTTCAATGTAAAATTAAATTTAAATGTGCATTATCAACAAAAAAGACATTACAAACCAGAGTTACTTCTAATTCACATAGCACCGAAACAATGGATTTTCTTCTACAAGCGTGTACACAAGACTCTAGATTAGGTCTTCTATTGTTTACTACACTGCTCAAAAAAATAAAGAGTACACTTAAACAACACAATGTAACTCCAAGTCAATGACATTTCTGTGAAATCAACCTGTCCAGTTATGAAACAACATTGAATGTGAATCAATTTCTGCTGCTGTTGTGCAAATGGAATAGACAACAGATAGAAATGATAGGGTTGGTCTTGTTTATTGCCTATAAAGGAAAGGTTCTGCAGGTGGTGACCACAGACCATTTCTCTGTTTTCCTCCTTTTTGGCTCTTGTTTTGGTCACTTTTGCATTTTGTCATTGCTCTAATCCCTAGAGGTAGCATGAGGTGGTGTCTACAACCCACAGAAGTTGCTCAGGTAGTGCAGCTCATCCAGGATGGTCCATCAATGTGAGCTGTGGCAAGAAGGCTAGCTGTGTCTGTCAGCAGTGTCCAGAGCATGGAGCAGATACCAGGAGACGTAGAGGGGGCCATAGGAGGGCAACAACCCAGCATCAGGACCGCTACCTCCTCTGTTGTGCAAAGAGGAGCAGTGCCAGAGCCCTGCAAAATGACCTCTAGCAGGCCACCAACATCCATATGTCTGCTCAAACTATCAGAAACAGACTTCATGAAGGTGGTATGAGGGCCCAATGTCCACAAGTGAGTGTTGTGTTTACAGCCCTACACCATGCAGGATGATTGGCATTTGCCAGAGAACACCAAGATTGGCAGATTCAACATTGGATCCCCTTTGCTCTTCACGGATGAGAGCAGGTTCACAATGAGCACGTGTGACAGAGTCTGGAGACGCCGTCGAGAACGTTCTGCTGCCTGCAACATCCTCCAGCATGACCGTTTGGCAGTGGGTCAGTAATGGTGTGGGGAGGCATTTCTTTGGAGACCATATGCAGGTGCAGTGGACCCTGGGTTCGTTCTGATGCATAACAATGCTAGACCTCATGTGGCTGAAGTGTGTCAGCAGTTCCTGCACGACGAAAGCATTGATGCTATGGACTAGCCTGCCCGCTACCCAGACCTAAATACCCATCATGTCTTGCTCCATCCATCAACACCATGTTGATCCACAGACAGTCCAGGATGTGCTGTTTAAGCTCTGTAATGTCAGAAGGGTAGTGTCAGGCAGAGGTGTGTGATTCAGAGCTGCAACCATTGTCAGAGCCCGAATTAAAGCACTTCCCTGCTCCTGTCTGACACCTCCCTCTTTACAGTACAGAGCCTAAGCATATCAGACAACAAAACTAACAGCATTGATTGCTCGGGAATGATGGGGGCTATAGAAAAAATTTCAACTGTTTCATAATGAGTGGAACCACACATATTAACTTATGTAAACAGCTGGAATTGTTAGAGGTGGTGAAATGTCTTCTTTAACTTACTAGGTGATTTTGTGATTTTCATTTTTTTCTTAGCACATTTTACTTCATATTAGTGGTAAAATTTGATCAATATTTTTTGCAATTTATACAGAGCATGTCTAGAAAACTATCCCATACAAGTGAATAGGATGTTATCCAGATCATTGTGTCTATGGACCATGGGCCTTCTATCTAGAAACGGGAGGTCAAAGAATGTTTTTAGTCTTAGCTTCAAAAGTTGTAATTGCAAGATTTTTTAGGATTCTTTTTAAATATGGGTTTTAATTTTGAAAATTAAAAACAACATCACCAAAAATTCTTAAAATCTGTTTAACATAAAAACATGATTTAAACAATAGGTCATTTCCTGTTGATGCATTCCCTTTAAGCGTTTCACAGGAATTAAAACAATATGAAGGTGAAGTTTAGACGTTTCATTTTGTATTTTTCAATAATAGGTTAATTTAGCCCTTAGACTTAAACATTCACAAAGGGTTTGAGGAGAAAATGCATCACACAATTTGTAATGCAATTTCTCCTGAGCACAGAAATACCCAATATGTGGATATACACTGCTGTTTGGGCATGTGCCAAAGGGAAGGAGCTCCAAATGGGGTTTGAAGAGCAGATTTTGCTAGAATATTTTTAAGGTGCCATGTCTCATTTGATGTGCCCCTATAATACCAGTACTGTACAATGGAATCCCCTCCATTGTACAGGTTGCTCCCATGATCTCACTGAGCGGGAACCGGCCTGCAAGCGTAAAAGTACATGGTGGGCAATTTTTTTACTTTTGGGGTGGCAATGCCCGTGATTAGAGTTCACTCTGATCTTGTGCATTAGCTCTGGGTCTCCGCAGTACATTACAGTACATGATTTGCAAATAAATTCTTAAAAAATCAGACAATGTGATTTTCTAGATATGTTTTCTCATTTTGTCTCTCATAGTTGAGGTCTACTTATGATGTCAATTACAGGCTTCTTTCATCTTTTTAAGTGGGAGAACTTGCACAATTGGTGGCTGACTAAATACTTTTTTTCCCCACTGTACCTCTGTTATTTAGCTTTGAAGTCCAATTTTCATGTATATCGATGATTTAGTCATATGGAAATGAGAGGAATAATGATTTCTCTGGAAATCTAGAGCCAAGACCAAAGCCCAGGCAATCTAACACATGACCACAAAGCATCTTTCCCCTCATATGCATATGAATATAATGGAGATTTACAGGCTCTACAGCTGAACAACAAAGGCATATTTGGAAATTGTAGAATCGCCTCCAAAAAGGGACAGTGATTTGGTTTATAATCAATTTACTACTGACAGACTCTCTTTAAGGCAAGGGTCTCAAAGGTATTATCTTGTGAAATACTGCCTGTACCACAGGCTACACATATGAGGCAGCAGGAGATTACAGAGGTAAACAAGTGGCTCAAGAGCTGGTGTAAGAAGGAGTGATTTGGGTTTTAGGAAAATTGGGCCGACTTTGCTGCGAGTTACAGGTTCCATGATAGAGATGATTAAGAATGGGACAAAATGGTTAGAAGCAGTGGTGTAACGATCGCGGTCGCTGGGGTTGTGACAGTGCCCGGAGGAGTAGGGGGCCCACGGCCAGCTGGAGATGACGAGGTCCCAGACCACCATGATAGCGGTCAGGGAAAACCTGGTTCCACGAGCGATATACATATTGTTAATGGAAAGGGGCCCAGCACGTTGCCAGCCCAGTAATGACGTCAATCACGGGCCCAGAAGTGATTGGGCCTGTCACCTCAGTCGGAGGCAGTGAGGATGCCCAGGAGAGGTGAGGCAAGGTGAGTATAAGTTTTTGTTATTTTTAATCACTTTCCCTGGGCCTCTACTTATTATACTCTGGGGTCTGGGAAGACCCTTGAGTATAATAATAGCACCAAAGCGGAGGGCTGAACCTCATGAATATTCGTCAAAATTCGTGAGGTTTACCTGAAGCGGCTCTTGGGTACTGTGTGGGGCCAACTTGGGGTGCATATTAGGTTATTTAGATTTAGGTCTGGACTTTGACTGCGCCATTCTAACACATGAATATTCTTTGACCTAAACCATTCCACTGTAGCTCTGGCTGTATTTTTATGGTCATTGTCTTGCTGGATGGTGAATCTCTATCCTGGTCTCACGTCTTTTGCAGCATCCAACAGGTTTTCTCCCAGGATTGCCCTGTATTTAGCTCCATCCATCTTCCCATCAACTCTGACCAGCTTCCCTGTCCCTGCTGAAGAAAAGCATCTCCACAGCATGATGCTGTCACCACGTTTCACAGTGGGGATGGTGCGTTTCGGGTGATGAGCCGTACATAGCACTTTGCATTTTTGCCAAAAAGTTCAACTTTGGTCTCATCTGACCAGAGCACCTTATTCCACATGTTTGCTGTGTCTCCTATATGGCTTGTGGCAAACTGCAAACGGCACTTCTTATGTCTTTCTTTCAACAATGGTTTTCTTCTTGGCACTCTTCAATAAAGGCCAGAATTGTGGAGTGCACAACTTCTGGTTGTCCTATGGACAGATTCCCCAACCTGAGCTGTGGCTTTTTGCAGCTACTCCAGAGTGACCATGGGCCTCCTGACGGCTTCTCTGACCAGTGCTCTCCTTGCTCGATCTGTCAGTTTAGGTGGGCGACCATGTCTTGGTAGGTTTGCAGTTGTAGAATACTTTTTCAATTTTTGGATGATGGATTGAACAGTGCTCCTTGGGATGATCAAAGCTTGGGATATGTTTTTATAACCTAACCTGCTTTAAACTTCTCCACAACTTTATCTCTGACCTGTCTGATGAGTTCCTTGGTCTTCATGATGCTGTTTGTTCACTAGTTTTCTCTAACAAACCATTGAGGCCTTCACAGAACAGGTGTATTTATACTGAGACTAAATTACACACAGCTGGATTCTATTAACTAATTAAGTGACTTCTGAAGGCATTTGATTGGATTTTATTTATGGGTGTCAGAGTACAGGGGGCTGAATACTTTTGCACGTTACACTTTTCAGATTTTTATTTGATAAAATTTTGAAAACCATGTATCATTTTCGTTCGTGTCGGTCTATCACTTAAAATGTCAATAGCATACATTTAAGTTTGTGGTTGTAAGGTGACAAAATGTGAAAAGTTCAAGGGGTATGAATACTTTTGCCTGGAGGCCACTGTGGAGCATATAATACTGTGTGGAGCCACTATGGAGCATATAATACTGTGTGGGGGGCCACTGTGCAGATATTATACTGTGTGGGGTCACTGTGGAGCATATTATACTGTGTAGGCCCCTTCACTATTCACATCACATGCCATCTGTTTTATAGCAGCCGTGCACTATTGATATCTAGGAGTGAACAGAAAAAACGCAGAGCGGCACATAGCATGATCCTGTTTCAATTGATGCAGGAGGTGCTCAAGAAGGTGGTGAGAACAGAAGCAGGGTGAGAATGTACTTGCACAAAAAAGGTTTAGTAGTCAAGATGTACTCTCACCTTCAAAGGTTGTGACCAGTCACAACTACTATAGTCCCATATAGATGAATAACAATAACATCTTGCAGCAGGACATCGACTCGCTTTAGGACATAGGATCCAGATGACAAACTGTAGATCATCAAATGTGGAGAAGCGAATTTCTGCAAAAAATTGAAGGTCCGTGCTATTTCCAGTGGATACAGCTTTATTTGAATTGCACACACACTACATTAAAATGTTTTGGGGAGTATCCCTTTCTCAAGTGTATATCAGGCAAGAAATAAGTAGATTAAACAACATACCGCTTTAAATAGGAAAATGTTCTTGAGAAACTCCCATAAAGGGAGGCGTTAAATAAAAACATTTCAATGCGAAATACAACATATTAAGAATAAGTGTTTATGTACCTCAGTTTCCACAGATTCTGGGTTCAGGTTGCTGGATTATTAAGTGATGGTTCCAAAGGGATCAGAAGAAGAGGAGCGAAAGCTTCACTATTAAGGTATTCTAAATTAGTTACTGCGCATATGTGAGTGATGAGAAAACCCGCGCTTTCCTATACACGTTGTTTCCTGCTCGGTGTAATGAAAAATGAACAGCGCAAGTGCGAGGTACGTGGTTTACGTATCTTATGTTGTTACGCTTGTTATAAGAATTAAGGCTGGTCATGTTCTTTTACCACGTCCGATTGTAATGTTAACTACGCATGCGCAACTCACGCGAACAGCATAAGTAAGTTGCGCAAAAAGCATAGTTCACGGGGGATCGTATTGCGGTGTGAGCCAGCCCTTCATTGAGCTATGTAGTATAAGTTAATGGGTAGGGAAAGGTAATAAATATACGAGGTGTGAAAAAAGGACCTAATTAAACTATTCTATGGTACTAGAAGCCCCTATTTAGGGGTGTAAGGGGGAATATGAAGAAGTGGGGGGAGGGGGTTTATAACATAATGATATTATTGGGGACCCTAAAATTCATAAATCTCATGTGGCCTTTATTTTGACCTTTATTGCCCCCCTCCCTTTTTAATTAGCATTATTATTGTCTATTGATTATTTGTATTTACAGATTTATGTGATTTTATAGTTTTAACATTCATCATTATTTACACAAGTGATTTTGAGACTGTTTTTTCATGACACATTGTACTTCATGTTAGTGGTAAACATTGATCAATATTTTTGTATTTATTTATAAAAAATTAGGAAATTTGAGGGAAATTTGGAAACAAATTGCAATTTTCAAAATGTAAAATGCTCTGCTTTTCAGACAGATAGTCATACCACCCAAATACATGAATAAATATTATCTACCATATCTCTGCTTTATATCGGCATCATCTTTTAATCATCCTTTAATTTATTTTGGATGTTAGAAGGTTTACAAGTGTAACAGCGATTTTCCAGATTTACAAGAAAATTTCCCAAACTCATTTTTTAGGGACCAATTCAGTTCTGAAGGGGATTATAAAGGCCTATATATTAGAAACCCCCATAAATCACCCCATTTTCAAAACTGCACCCCTCAAATAATTCAAAACACCATTTGGGAAGTTTGTTAACCCTTTAAGCTTTTCATAGGAATTAAAACAATATGGAGGTGAAATTTAGACATTTCATTTTTATCCAATAATACATTCATTTATCCCTAAAACTAACACATTCACAAAGGGTTGAAGGAGAAAATACATCTTACAGTTTGTTGTGCAATTTCTCCCGAGCACAGAAATACTCCACATGTGGGTGTAAAATGATTTTTGGGCACACGACAGTGCACGGAAAAGAAAGAGCGACACTTGGCATTTGAAAAGCAGATTTCGCTGGAATAGTTTTCAGGTGCCATGTCTCATTTGCAGAGCCCCTAGAGTACCAATACATTGGAAACCCCCTAAAAGTGACCCCATTTTGGAAACTACACCCCTGACAGAATTTATCAAGGGGTATGCTGAGCATTTTGACCCCACAGCTGTTTCACAGATTTTATTAACATTGGGATGTGTAAATGAAAAATTACTAAAACATCACTTTATCCCCAAAGTTTTCATTTTCACAAGGGGTTAAAGGAGAAAAAGCCGCCCACAGTTTGTTACACAATTGCTCCTGAACATGGCAATACCCCATATGTGATCGTAATTTGCTGCATGGGTACATGGCGGGGCTCGGAATGGAAAGAGTGCTATTTGGCTTTTGAAGGGCAGATTTTGCTGGAATAGTTTTCAGGTGCCATGTCCCATTTGCAGAGCCCCTAAAGTACCAGTACAATGGAAACCCCCAAAAAGTGACCCCATTTTGGAAATTACACCCCTCAAGGAATTTCTCAAGGGTTATGGTGAGCATTTTGACCCTACAGTTGTTTCACAGAATCTATTAACATTGGAATGCAAAAATTAAAAATTACTTTTTTTTTTCCAATAAACTGTCCATTTAGCAATATATTTTTAATTTTTACAAGGGGATAAAGAAGAAAAAACCCCACAGTTTGTTACACAATTTCTCCTCAACACAGAAATGCCCCATATGTGGTCGTAAACTGCTGTATGGGTACATGGTGGGGCTCAGAATGAAAAGAGCGCTATTTGGCTTTTGGAGGGCAGATTTTGCTGGAATAGTTTTAAGGTGCCATGTTGCATTTGCAGAGCCCCTAAAGTACCAATACAATGTAAACCCCTCAAAAGTGACACCATTTTAGAAAATACACCCCTCAAGGAATGTATCAAGGAGTATTATCATTTTGAGCCTAAAAATGCTTCCCAAAAATTAATGTACAAAGTGAAAATTGACAATTTTAAATAAATATGCCATTTTGGTGCCCAATACGTTGTACCCACTTTGTGGCATCAGAGACATACACTCCTAAAACTATTAAGTGGGTTATTCCGGGGGGAAAAAAAAATTATATATGTGGGTGTAACCTGCTGCTTGGGCACACAGCAGGGCTCAGAAGGGAAGGAGCACTGCGCTTTTTAGCTTTTGAAGTACAGATCGAGAGGGACTTTCTGGACGCCATGTTGTTTTTGCAGAGGTGCCAGTAAATTGGAATTCCCCAAGAAGTGACCCCATTTTGTAGGGGCAATTTTAGGGTCTTTGTCAATTTGACAATCTAAATCTATGCTCCAAAAGCCACATAGCGCTCCTTCACATCTGCCCCCTGCTGTGTACCCAAACTGCAGTTTACGCGCACATGTATGACACTGTTGTACCCAGAATAACATACTTGGTATAAACTGCTGCTTGGGCACAGCCGGGCACAGAAGGGAAGGAGCGCTATTTTGGTTTTTAAAGCACAGTTTGGTTTTTGGACACCATGCCACTTTTGCAGAGCCCCTGAATTACCAGTAAAGTGGAATCCGCAGACTTGTGACCCCATTTTGGGAACTACACCCCTGAAGGGATTTATCAAGTGGGGTAGTGAGTATTCTTAACCCTTAAGTGTTGCATTCATTTAATTTCAATAAATGATAATGAAAAGGGAAAATTGTACGCCATTTCAGTGCCCAATATTTTGTGCCCAGCTTATGTCAGCAGGCACAAACACTCTAAAAACTGTTAAGTGGGTATCCCGGGCACAACATCTTTTGGAGCGTTCACATCTGATACAAGCCGGGCACAACGTATTATGCATTGAAATTACATATTCCTGGAAAAATTGTCATTTTCACCTTTCACAATCAGCTGCATATTCATTTCTGGAAAATAAATTATAGCAACACTTGGAGGTAAAAATGCTCACTGTACCCCTGGATAAATTCCTTCAGGGGTGCAGTTTCCAAAATAGGGTCACGTGTCAGGGGATTCCGCTTTACTGGCATTTCAGGAGCTCTGCAAAAGTGTCATGGCGTCCAAAAGCTAAACTGCCTAAATCTGTGTGCCAAAAACCAAATAGCGCTCCTTCCCTTCTGTGCCCAGCTGTGCCCAAACAGCAGTTTATACCCACATATGACATTATGTACGTTATCCTGGGTACACCAGTGTCATACATGTGGGTATAATCTGCAGTTTGGGTACACAGCAGGGCACAAAAGGGAAGGAGAGCTATGTGGCTTTTGGAGTGCAGATTCAGATGTTTGGTATCTGGACGCCATGTCATGTTTGCAGAGCCTCTAATGTACCAGCAAAGTGGAATCTCCTAGGGAGTGACCCCATTTTGAAAACTGCACCCCTCAAAGAATTTATCAGGGGGTGTAATAAGCATTAGTATTCCAGATGTGAATGCACAGCAGATGGTGAAGAGTGAATATGTAAGCTGTGCGGAGTACATGGGGAACACGAAATTCCCTACTATATCCCCAGTAGCGCCTATGATTGGGGGGGGGTCACTCTGGGGGTCACTTCTGGTTTATTATCCCTCGTAAGCTCTAAATCTGGTTTGTACCCTGATATAGGCTCGCACCGCTTATACATTCCCTTCCTGCCGCAGCCAGTTGTGTTCTAATGATTTGGTGATTTTTGGGGTTTTTGTCTTCACATTGTACAAGCTATATTCTTTATTTTTTGGATGATGTGGCCATATGAGGACTGATTTTTTGCGGTATGATATGCATTTTTTAATGACACCATTTTTTGGGGTGTTTATAACTTATTGAATAAATTATATTAACTCTTTCTGGGTGGATTAAAAAAAATATCAATTCTGGAATTGGTTTTTACCTTTTAATTTTTTTGCCGTGTGGCGTACAGCATAAGTAACATGTTACCTTTATTCTGCAGGTTGGTACGATTATGGCGATACCTCATTTATATTGTTTTTTTATGCGTTATTAATTCTGCAGAACAAAAACCCATTTGTGGACATAAATCAATTGTTTTTGCATCACCTTCTTCTGAGATACGTAACATTTTTATTTTTTGGTTGACAGATTTGGTTTAGGGCTTATTTTTTGCAGGAGGACATGCGCTTTTTATTGGTATTGTTTTGAGGTATGCGTTTTTGATCACTTTTTATAGCATTTTTTTGTAAGCGAGATAGTCAAAAATCATTACTTCCAGCATTTTTTTTTCCTTTTTTTTTTTTCGACGTTCACTGTGTATGTTAAATATTGTTTCAGCTTTATTGGACAGGTTGTTACGGACGCGGCGATACCAAATATGTGTTGTTTTTATTAATTTTTATTTTTTTTTATATAATTCATTTTATATACGAAAAGGGATTTTTGGGGGCTTTATAACTTTATAAATTTTTTTTTTACACACTTTATTTTTTTTTTTTTAACTTTTTTTTTTACATTTTTCACCTGTCCTATAAGGACACCTGAGCCAGCGATGCTCTGATCCTGGCTCAGTATTATAGACTGCAATACACGAGCATACTCTTGTATTGCAGTCTATACAAGAATGTCAGCCGATGTAGATGCATCGGCTGACTTCTTGACATACCGGCAGGATCAACCAGGTAGTGGGGGCTTCAGGCAGCCTGGGGTTACTGGCCAGACCCCGGGCTACAGAAAATAGATATCGGCAACCACCGATCTCGCAGCGGGGGGTTGCCGGTGGGGGCGGCAACATGGCGGAACCCCTTGGATGCCACGGTCATGTTTGACCGCGGCATCCAAGGGGTTAAAACCTCAGATCGGAACTAAATTCCGACCGGGGGTTATGGAGCAGGGTGTTAGCTGTCAGTTACAGCTAACACCCGCTCCCGATCCCGCTCACAGGGTCTCTGAAGTGCCGGCCGTAAATTTACTATTGGCCGGACTTCAGAGACCAGGACCGCTGACCGTAAATTTACGGCCGGTGGTCGTCAACCGGTTAATGAGAAATAAAATGAATTTTTTTTGCTTTTAGCAAATGGCTGCATTGAAACAAAGAGTGAAAAATTTAAAGGGGTCTGAATACTTTCCGTACCCACTGTACTTCTTGAAGAACTGAGGTCTGAAGTGGTATGTTCCTCAACACCTCCACTGGAAGAGCGTGCATCCTCATACTGATTGTCAGTTTTGATGCCTGATATGCAATTTAGGCAGGTGCAGTAAAGGGTGCGTGATTCAGAGCTCCAATCACTGCCCCTCTGACAGTAGTAGCCTAAATACTATATGAGACACCAAAACTAACAGCACTTATTTCTAAGAAACAGTGGGGGCTAGATAAAACATTCCACCTGGGCTGGAATCAGCTGAGCAACGCCTATTAACGGATGCAAAGAGCTGGCAGAGGTGGTGAAAGGTTCTCTTTAAAGAAGTATATATGAATATAATTGAGCCAGTATAACTTATTTATTCATCTCTATCTGAATCCTTCTCGAAACTAAAGTCAGGGTGAGTAACATGACCAAATAAAATGTGCATGAGCTAATGTGCAGATCCCTAACTTCCTGTATGGTGGACTGAACCACACAGACTCTTCTCATGGGGGAGACAACAACTTCACTAATTACTGAGAGCAGACAGTTCCTGTCACACAAGTATACTGGAGGACCTCACAGAGCATAATATGGCTAAACTACAATTTGCCTGAATTTATTTTTAGGCCTAGACCAAGAGACAGGAAGAACTAATCTCTGAAGTTACAGAGGGAATCTCCTCTATTCTACCCCCTCACCATTACCAAAATCTTGCACCTTTCACAAATCCTTGTCTTGCTCTGACAGATACCCTTTCATACCGCTGAAAACTGATCTGGCATGCTCTCTCCATCAGGTTACCTACTACCAAGTCCACCACTGCTTCAAGGTCTTACTCAATTTGAGTTACTTCCTCAGGTGGACAGATGGCTGTTCTCCTTCTATGAGTCCTTGAAGGAGCTTAGACCTAAGGTGGTGTCAACAAGGTATAAGGTTAAATTTTCCTGTCTTTCCTTCTGGAAGTTTATTCTGTTGAATCTTCTCCTTGTGTATATGATAATTCAAAGAAGAGATCGTTTTCCCTTCCTTTTGCCCAATTCCCACTCATCCAGGGGAACATTCTTTTCACAGCCATGATGTGGTCAGAGCAATTCAAATCAATTTAAATGAGGAGAGGATTCTGTGACAGATTCCCTTTGTCCTTCCCGAGGGTCCATGCAGGGGATTGATAGCTTCCAAGACCACCATTTCCAGATGGATTTGGTCTATGATTGTGGAAGCCTACAGAACTAAGGGTTCCTCTCTTCCATGTAAATGATTAGAACTTCCTGGATGACTTAGGATCAGGCTTTCATCTCACAGGTTTACAAGCCTTTTACTTGCTTTTCAGTTGACAGTTTTACCAGATCCACTCCATGTCCTTTGCTGATACCAGACTTGCAAACAAGTGTGTGCTAGTCATATCACATGGTTGTACTTTTCCCACCCTATGCAATTGCTCTAAGACATCCACTGCGGTTTCCCTCAGTGATATTAACAAGAAAATAAAATTTTTGTACTTGCCTTATAGTCCCCTTCTCATTAAATTTACTGAGCTGTTTAATTTGCTGTTCTTGTTCTTTTCCAGATTTAGGACATGTTGGTCATTGGTACTTGTTGCAAGCATTTTTTTCTCTTTGCAGAAAATGTCAGTACAAACTGATGAGCAGTGTCTTTGTTGGGCACCACCTGTACGGACCCAGCACTTGTTGCCTATGGGAATTTATAGGGGTTACTCAGTTTGTAATATTGATCACCTGTCCTTAGGCCATCCAACAGCCCAGCACATTTAAGTCTATGGGGCAGCGCTACAGTACCAAAACCTGCTGCTACAAATCATCCATCCAAAACATTACAGAGAGCTGCACTGCCTCTTCCTGAATAGCAGGTATGCGGGGGTAGTGGTTGACAGACCCTCATGGTAGTAATATTGATGTAACATTCGAAGGATGGGCAACCATTATTAACCCCTTTTAACCTCTTCCCGACATCCGCCGTATTATTATGGAAGATGTTGGGTATTAAAATATGGTGGCTATAGCTGCTGGGTCTCTGCTGTCTTATACAGCCATGCACGAGGGGCAGTGATCCATTGTAATGACAGCCGGGAGTCTTTCAAATACTCCCAGGCTTGTCTGGCATTACATTCTATTACAGGCTGCTCTATGCATAGAATACAGGTGACATGTCTTTTTGGCTGCACAGTGAATGCTATAAAAACAAAGACGGACGGACATAGTCACACAAATGCACTTTTTCTCCAATTCCACCTTTCTGAATTTTTTTCCAGCTTCTGAGTCCATCATATGGAATAATAAATGGTACCATTAGAAAATACAATTTGTCCCACAAACATTAAGCCCCTTACTTCTCTGCATATGGAAAAATAAAGAAGTTATGGGGTTTGGAAGACAGGGAGTCAAAAATTAAAATCAAAAAATGCCTGCAGCAGGAAGGGGTTAAATCTTTACCACTTCCATACCAGATGCTATAACATTGGAGGGCTATAACATTTTTATCATTTGCATTATTCAACTAATTTCTGCGTCTTTATTCGGTGACACATAGGGCTTTATTTTTATGTTTTTATTTTTGCACGTGCTTTAATTTTTTTATATCCGGGAAAATATAAACAAAAGAGGAGGGAAAACGTGTCTATTTTTCACTTATTTAATAACACACACACACAAAAAAAGCTCTATAAAATAGTTTCTACTCTCCATTACGGTAATTTTCATTTTGTATGGTGTCGTTGGGGGTGGGACTATAACCTTTAATAAGGATGTTTTATTGGCGTATTACTTTATTTATTTTTTAAAATTATTTTACTTAACTTTTTTTTTTATTTTTCTATTAATTAGGTCATAATAGACCTGTGGGGACATCTGATCACTTTTTTTTTTGTGGGGGAGGCTGATTTCCCCTGTAACTGGTACATTTAGCCCCAGTTGCAGGAGGAATACAGCCTCCTGCATGTTACTTGCACATTACTATAGAGCTGATCTGGGTCCTGTAGGACCCAGCAGCTCTAACAGACTCTGATCCTGGCAGATCACGTATACACACGATCAGGAAGGCATAATAAACCTTCCCTGAAGTTACAGCCGGCTCCCAGACAGTTCTGCTTGGACGTAACAGTACGTGCTTGCAGAACTAGACAACCACGTTCCGGACGTAAAAATCCAATGGGCGGTCCAGAAGTTAAGGACAAGACCTCATTTTTCAAATGTGACATGTGTCACTTTATGTGGTAATAACTTTGGAATGCTTTAACTTATCAAAGTAATTTGGTGAAATTTTGGAAAAAAAAAAAGTACTTTAATCACCCTTTAATTTTTTTCAGATAGAATAAGTTTTCCAAATTTTCAAGAACATTTCCCAAAACCATTTTTCAAGGGACCAGTCCAGTTCTGAAGGGGCTTTGAAAGGCCTCTGTAATAGAAACCTCCATAAACTACCCTATTCTCTAAATTGAAAGTGAACTCCTGAAATAATTTCAAACAACATTTAGAAAGTTTCTTTACCTTTCAGCATTTCACAGGAATTAAAACAAAATGGCAACTAGACCCCTCAAGGAATTTATCAAGGGGTATTGTGAGCATTTTGACCCTACAGTTGTTTCACAGAATTTTTTTACCATTCGGATGTGAAAATGAAAAATGACATTGTTTCCCACTTTAGCCCCAAATTTTTCATCTTCTTTATGGGTTAACGGAGAAAGTGCAACCCACATTTCTCCGTTAACCCATTTCTTCTGGACATAACAGTACCTCACATAAACATGGAAGGGCTTAAAACAGAAAGAGCACTAATTTTGTTGGCCAGATTTTGCTGGAATAGTTTTCAAGCACCATGTTCATTTGCAGAGCCCCCAAGGCGTCAAAACAGTGCAAACCCCCAAAATGTGACCCCATTTTGTGAATTAGACCTCTCAAGGAATTTATCAAGGGGTTTATTGAGTATTTTAACTTTACATATATTTCAAAGAAGTGGGCCCAATTTTTGCATTTCTACTAAGGATTAAAGTGTAACTAAACTTTCAGACAACTTTAGATTTTCTGATAGTAATTGTGTCATTAATAAATGTTGTATTATACTTTATTAACAAATTTTCTGTAAAATCCTGCCTCTCCTTATTCTCTCCCTTGCTTCTGTTTGAGAGCAGTTTCTGCCTCTTACTGAATGTTACTGTGTATGGGGCTGTGTAACATAGAGAGAGAATGAGGGAGGGGATGGTCACTTCAAACAGTTATATATCGGTCATTATAAAATGTACAAACTTGCTTTTGGTGTCATATGAAAGAGATTATCGTCTTCTCACTAGAGGTGCTATCTATATTATATCCAGGGATGGTTGAAAACAGTCGGGAATAGGATATTTATATGCAGCTGTATAATATATATGATGTGTCTATGTATATATTTATGCTTTAAAGAAGATGGTACACTCACAAATTGTGAAATAATTTCTCCCAACTAAATGTCCCACTTGTGGATGTAAACACTGTTTGGATGGTAGATTTTGCAGTAACAATTTTCAGGAACCATATCTCATTTGTAGAGCCCCTGAGCCTCATAACAGTGTAAACTCTTAAAATATAACCACATTTTGGAGATGTGAAGGATGCCACCTTGTGCCTGTAGTCATTTTACATTCCTTTCTAGGGCACTGCCCAGAACTCATCCTTCTAGAAAAAAAAAAAAAACGCTCATTTTTAAAGAGGATGTAACTTCTTCTGTGCCTTTTCCAATAGCGATGTGCCAAAATTTATGTTACAACTTTATAACCAATTACTGTATGTCATGTTAATTATATTAATCACACCTTCTCTTTGCCTATGCAATGTAAAACCACACCTACACTGTATTTAAACCTCATCCTTTCCTCCATTAATCTCAGAATCCTTTATACACACACTATTTAGCTGTTTCTGTGTGATTCTTTGACGCCTCCAGAAAATTAATCAAGGGATATAGTGAACCTTTTGATCCCACAGGTAGCTCACAGAATTAGGCAGTAAATTTGGAACAAGACATATTTTCCAATAAAATGTTGATACAATATTTTTTTTTCATGTGGGTATAAACTGCTGTGAACGCACACCACAGGACTCAGAAGGGACAGAATGCTATTTGTAGGGCAGATTTTGCAGACATAGTTTTCTGGCACCATGTTGTATTTACAGCATCCCTGAAGCACCATACTCCCCCCCCCAACTGATGACCTCAGTTTATCAAGGGGTATTGTGAGCATTTTGACCACACAGGTATTGCATTCATTTATTTTCCAGAATTTGATGCACAACAGAGGTTGAAAGGTAAATCTGTGCAGAGTATTATGATATAAAGAGGTGATCTACCAGGGCAAATAAATTATAAAATTAATAATCCATGGATGTGTGGTATAATCTGAAGCAATCCTTCATGCGCAGGCCCTATTTTTCAGGGCTGATGGCACACTGGTAAATGGTGTATTTCCTTATCCCCCTTTTGGAACACACTCTGCACTCCTTTTGGGTCTTGCTTTTCTTTCCAGTTTGTGGGACCTCACTTGGAAAGTGTTGCCCTGGTACAATACGAGCCCTGGTACTGCATACAGGGACAAGGGTGCTGTCATTACCATGAATTGTGATCAGTACAAGGACATCCCTCTTGTACTTATACTTGGCCATCAACATGTTCTCATTACAGAGTACCCTGCTCTCACTCCTTCTGAGCGGTTGTGCAACCTGTGCCTTAGGGAGGCCACTCTGATTTCTGTGCTCTGTCCCACAAGCTGAAGTTCCCCTGGAACTGAGGCACCTAAAGAGTGGAATGCTGGTGTAGAAGTTATCCACACAGAGGTTCAACAGTAGGTGCAGAAAATCCCACTAACTCCTAGATCTGGGGGGCATTCTGTGAGTTCCATTCTTGTGTCCCTTCCTTCATAAAGCCTAAACTTGAGGGTGTACCCAGATGCCTCTGTTATTCAGTTTTGGAACCCTAATTTTATGAAAATTATTATAGTATTCATATGAAAATGGGGGACAACATGCTTTGCCTGGGAATCTAGAGCTAAGACTGAAGCCCAGGCAAGCTAAGGCACCCCCAAGCACTTTAACCCTTATGTGCATATGACTAAAATACAAATCTGCTCCATCATGTGAATGCACCCAATCTGAATGTTGACAGCTTTGTCCTTGTATTCTTGCAGCGACATCTGACCTGTGCAAAATAGTGAGAATAGCCGTAATAGCAATAAAGAACAATACAGACAATCTACCATAATAGGGTAGGACATGGAAACTGATGATGAAGCAGTGCCATAACTAATCTTCTTTGCTGTGACACTTTTTTTTTTTAAGTTTCTCTAAAAAGTGCTAGGTGCAGCCAGCAATGTATCCAAAGAACTTACATCTTTGTACAGTGTTAAAAACATCTGGCATTGTAGCTTCAGATTGACCTACCTGAATCTTTATTGACAGCTGCATGTACATGACCAGAAAAATAAGACTTTCACAGGAGAGCAGTGAGGATTGCATTATAGTTACAGTAATAGCCACTAAAACCTGTGTCCAAGTTTATGCAGTGTCATTGTATTACGAAGTCTCTTTTATACATTTAAAGTATAGAAACAAATAAAACATTTTGCGGTCCATGACATAAAATAATTGGTTTTAGGAAAAAGTCCTGCCTCCAGGCTTGTTTTCTAGGAGCAAGATGACTAGTCTGTTGCGTAGAGATTTTATCTTTTTTTGTGTATTTTGCCTGGAATTTCTCAGTCAGTTCCTCACGTAAATGTTTGAATGGAGATTGGCTATGACAGTCTGGAATATTCAGCAATGTATGGAAAAAGTCTACCCACAATTCTCCATCTGGTAATCTGTATAAAAAAACAAAAACAAACAAATTTAAGAATAATTTAAAAACTTGAAAAAAATTAAAAATCTGAAGTAAGGAATATGAGAAATATAGTGTATACTGTTAAAAGTAGCACTCCCATGAAAAAAAAATTAGTCTCTGGCTTGTTATAAAGGTACAGTATATAAATTGTAATAATGGTAATCTTACTGGTGGCTGCATTTGTGAGTTATCTGCTCCCTTCTGGTCCTCAGCCGTGTTATGTGACCGGCAGTTTCACATTGACTGACAGTGTTTTGATTGTGGATAAGGAGTCAGTTTCTCTTTTATTCCTAGGAAAGCCTCAATGTGAAACCCATAGGAATAGAGAGAGAAACTGACTTCTGCCCATACAGAACATGCTGTGTCAGTTCGAAACTCAGAGTTCTGGTGAAATGACAGATCTGAGCAAATAACTCACAAATACAGCCATCCAAACAAGATGTACCTTTCTAAATGGCTAAAGAATAGAATTTTTTTTTGCAAGAATACTACTTTAAAGCCATGATCTTCTCATGTGCCATGGAAGTCTACAGATCATGGACCACCACATATTCCCAAAATGAAAGAGCATGATGGTGTGTTCCAACCTCTTTAGCACTGCTCACTGGCATGGCTGTGTCAGATTTCAGTAACAAATCAGTAAAGTGTCAAGACATACAAGCAGTTTTTATATGCTAGTTCCATATGACAAACTTGACTAATCAGGGTTCTATTTAAAGCGCAGAGAGCATCATGAAGACCAAGGAACACACCTGGCAGGTCTGTGATACTGTTGTGGAGAAGTTTAAAGCCAGATTTGGATACAAAGATTTCCCAAAATTTAAACATCCCAAAGGGCCGCGGCAAACGAACATATAGAAATGGAGGAGGGGTGGACGACTGCAAGAAATCAAGCCACGGCCGTCCCTCCCAATTAACTTTTAAAACAAACAAAAGAAAGCTGAGAAAGAGAGCCAGCCCAGCCCCCAATCACTCTGGATGAACTGCAGAGATCTACAGCTGAGGTGGGAGAGTCTGTCCATAGGACAACAATCAGTTGCACACTGCACAAATTTGGCCTTTATGGAAGAGTGGCAAGAAGAAAGCCATTTCTCAAAGATATCCATAAAAAGTCTCATTTAAAGTTTGCCACAAGCCACCTGGGAGACACACCAAACATGTTGAAGAAGGTGCTCTGGTCAGATGAAACCAAAATCGAACCTTTTGGCCACAATGCAAAACGGTATGTTTGGCGTAAAAACAACACAGCTCTATCAGGAGAATGGAGAATGGAAGCCCTGGTGGCCAAGGACTCGCCCAACCCCTCTAAATTCGAGTCCCTCTGGCGGCCATGGGTGATGTTTTAGGAGTCCTCGGAGTTCTCCTCTTTCCATTGGTGATGTATGGTTGCTTTGCTCCTCTGTTGGTGCAGTGTCCGGGTGCTCTCCATAACCAAATTTTCCCTTTCATCCCTCCCCCTTTGCCCCAGTGTGCCCCCTCTGTCCTTGTCGTGTCTGTGGTCTTGTGTGTCCCGTACACTGTGTACTCCCTATGACCCCCTCCCTTTCAACGTTTGTCTTAATCTACTGTTAGGTGGGTGGTCCTGTGGTAGCTCTCTACAGTTGGATTTTTTGTTCTTTCAGCCATCACCCACCTATTGTTATAGTTATTTTAGTTGCCACTGTGTTATTCATTGCCGATTTCTTTATTGTGGGCCTCGCCAGCCCTTTGCCTAATCCTTTATTACTGTGCCTTATCTATGAACAGGGTGGCTCGGGTGACCCCCCTGTCTTAATTGATAGTGATGCTATGGCATTGTACTCCCCTCCCCCTTTTTTCTCTTCTGTTCTTATTACAAAACTTAATAAACTTGATTAAACATAAAAGCAACACAGCTCATCACCCTGAACACACCATCCCCACTGTCAAACATGGTGGTGGCAGCATCATGGTTTGGGCCTGCATTTCTTCAGCAGGGACAGGAAGATGGTTAAAATTGATGGGAAGATGGATGGAGCCAAATACAGGACCATTCTGGAAGAAAACCTGTTGGAGTCTGCAAAGACCTGAGACTGGGACAGAGATTTATCTTCCAACAAGACAATGATCCCAAACATAAAGGTAAAATCTACAATTGAATGGTTCACAAATAAATGTATCCAGGTGTTAGAATGGCCAAGTCAAAGTCCAGACCTGAATCCAATCGAGAATCTGTAGAAAAAGCTGAAAACTGCTATTCACAAGCGCTCTCCATCCAACCTCACTGAGCTCAAGGAAGAATGGGCAAGAATTTCAGTCTCTCGATGTGCAAAACTGATAGAGATATACCCCAAGCGACTTGCAGCTGTAATCGCAGCAAAAGTGGCGCTACAAAGTATTAACTTAAGGGGGCAAAATAATATTGCATGCCCCACTTTTCAGTTTTTTTTTTTTACAAAGTTTAAAATAACCAATAAATTTAGTTCCACTTCACAGTTGTGTCCCACTTATTGATTCCATCCAAAAAATTAAACTAAAAATCATTTAAATGTATAAAGTCCTAAATGTTAAAAGTGCAAAGTATGTCAAAAGGTGAATACTGATTTTACAAAGTTCAAGGGAGCTGCATAGTATATGCAAGGTAATGTATACAGTACCAGTAAGATGGAAATAGTGCAGAAAGATGAAATAGAGTTCCACCTTGATGGCATCTTCCAGGTGTCACAGAATTATTTTAAAAATCATAGAGATTCATGTAATGTCATGGAATCCCACTTATGTAAATTTCTAAAGTTCCATAGACATAGAGATCCATGTAATGGCATTATAATTCCCATTTATGTATAATTAACATATTCTTTAAATGTTTGTAATGAATATGTTTTCCAAAGAGCTGTCGTAAGAGTGATACATAGGACAAATTGCGATTTGTTACATTTAAAAAAATATAAATAAGTACAAAACATGCAGAATAAGGCCCATACTGCAGATTCAGAAAGGGCAATTTTTACGGAGATATATTCTAACATGACTGTACAGAAGAGATTGATTTGTGTCACTACTGTAGTCCTCTGGTTCAAGGGTCAATGAGGTAAGAATGTATCGGTAGGGTCTGGTGAGGTGGGCCATAGATAACTAAACCATTAGAGATGTAAAAAAGTTCCAGGTGATCTAAACTTAAAAAGGTTTCATAAGATAAAAAAATGTCAAAAAATTAGTTATTTAAGATTGTTGTAAGAGTTAATAATTGAGATAATTATAATTTATTTTATTTAATTATAAGTATATAAGTTAAATGAATAGGAATATAAAGACAAATTATTTAAATAGATTCGAAAGAGATTTTGTTCAAGTCTTGTTCAAGGTCAATATTAATTAATGTATTAGTCTGTGATAGAGTTATTAATATAATGTATTGAAATGAAAGATAATGAATGTATTCATAATAATGTATTCACAGAGTTTGTGATTCAGTTCCATTGTATTCATAGTTCCATTGTATTCACAGTATTCTATTGCGATGTCATAGAGTTCCATTGTGATGTCACAGGGTTTCATTGTGATATCTAGGTTCAATTATGATGAAACCGAGTTAGTTTGATGTCTCAAGTTCCATTGTGATTCACAGGTTCCATTGTGATGTCACAGAGTTCCATTGTGATGTCATAGAGTTCTATTGTGATGTCACAGGTTCCATTGTGATTTCATAAAGTTCCATTGTGATTCACAGAGTTCAATTGTGATGTCAAGAGGTTCCAATGCCGAATATGCTGTAACAGGCTATTGATGTCAAGAGTTCCATTGTGATGTAACAGTGTTCCATTGTGATGTCACAGAATTCCATTGTGATGTCACAGTGTTCCATTGTGATGTCATAGAGTTTCCATTGTGATATCATGAATTCCATTGTGATGTACAGATTTCCATTGTGATGACACAATTCCATTGATGTAGAAATTATATGTCACTGTTAATTGAAAAATTCATAAAGGTTCCATAGCTGTCATAGATCCATTGTGATGTAAACTGTTCCATTGTGATGTCACAGTTCCATTGTGATGTCATAGAATTCCATCGATGTCATAAAGTTCCATTGTGATGTTATAGAATTCCATTGTGATGTCAAGGTTCCATGTATGTAGAATTACATTGTGATGTCATAGAATTCCATTGTGATGTCACAGAGTTCCATTGTGATGTCATAGAGTTCCAGTGATGTCACATAGTACCATGTGATGTCACAGAACCCCATTGTAATGTCACAGAGTTCAATTGTGATGTCACAGAGCCCCAAGGTGATGTAACAGAACTCCATTGTGATGTCACTGAGTTCCATTGTGATGTATACAGAATTCCATTGTGATGCCACAGAGTTCCATAGTGATGTCAGTGATCCAGTGGATGCAAATTCCCATGTGATGTCAATGGGTCTACTGTGATGTCAAAGAGTTTCCAGATGCCAAGAAGTTCAATGGTGATGTCAAGGAATTCCATTGTGATGTCGAAGAGTTCCATTGTGATGTCATAGAACACAATTGTGATGTCACTAGAGTTTCCATTGTGATGTCACAGTGTTCCATTGTGATGTCATAGAATTCCATTGTGATGTCATTGTGAATTCCATTGTGATGTCACAGAATTCCATTGTGATGTCATAGAATTCCATTGTGATGTCATAGATTTCATTTTGATGTCATAGAGTTCCATTGTATGTCATAGAATTCCATTGTGATGTCACAGATTCCATTGTGATGTCACAGAGTTCCATTGTGATGTCATAGAAACATGATATTTCATTGTATGTCATAGAATTCCAGTGATGTCATAAATTCCATTGTGATGTCATAGATTCCATTGGGATGTCATAGAGTTCCATTGTGATGTCATAGAATTCCATTGTATGTCATGAGTTCCATTGTGATGTCATAGAATTCCATTGTGATGTCATAGAATTCCATTGGGATGTCATAGAATTCCATTGTGATGTCACAAGTTTGAGTTCATTGTGATGTCTAGAGATTCCATTTGATGTCACTGAGTCACATTGTGATGTCATAAATTCCAGTGATGTCACTGAGTTCCATTGTGATGTCATAGAGTTCCATTGTGATGTCATAGAATTCCATTCATTACAGATTCCATTGTGATGTCAAGAGTTCCATTTATTCCATAGTTTAGAGTTCCATTGTGATGTCACAGAGTTCCATTGTGATGTCATAGAATTCCATTGTATGTCATAGAGTTTATATTGTGATGTCATTGAGTTCCATTGTGATGTCATAGAGTTCCAAGATGTCATAGAGATCCATTGTGATGTCATAGAGTTCCATGGTGATGTCACACCCATTGTGATGTCGAAGAGTTCCATTGTTATACATATGAGACCGCATTGTGATGTCACTGAGTTCCATTGTTATGTCATAGAATTCCATTGTGATGTCACAGTGTTCCCATGTGATGTCATAGAATCTATAGTGATGTCATAGAGTTCCATTGTGATTGTCATAGAATTGATTGTGATTCAGTTCTGTGTTCCATTGTGATGTCATAAGGTCTGATTGGTGATGTCACAGAGCTCCATTGTGATGTCACAGAATCCATTTAGATGTTATAGAATTCCATTGTGATATCATTGCTTTCCATTGTGATGTCATAGAATCCATTGTTATGTCACTGAGTTCCATTGTAGATGTCATAAATTCCCATTGTGATGTCATAGAATTCCATTGTGATATCATAGAATTTCATTGTGATGATATTATCTCCATTGTGATGTCGTAGAATTCCATTATGATGTCACTGTAACATTGTGATGTCATAGAATTCCATTGTAATGTTTCACTTGTTCCATTGTGATGTCATTGTCATTCCATTGTGATGTCACTTCAGTTCCATTGTGATGTCATAGAATTCCATTGTGATGTCACTGTGCTCCATTGTGATGTCATAGAATTCCACAGATGTCACAGAGTTTCCATTGTGATGTCATAGAATTCCATTGTGATGTCATAGAGTTCCATTGTGATGTCATAGAATTCCATTGTTTTTTTATTTTGCCATAGAATTCCATTGTTGATGTCACTGTTGTTCCATTTTGATGTCATATAAATTCCATTACATTGTCCATTGTATTGCATTGTCATGTCATAGAATTCCATTGTAATGTCATAGAATTCCATTGTTATATCACAGAGTTCCATGGTGATGTTTCATAGAATTCCATTGTGATGTCACTTTTGAGTTCCATTGTGATGTCATAAATTCCATTGTGATGTCACAGATTTCCATTGTGATGTCACTGTTTGTTCCATTGTGATGTCATAGAATCTTACATTGTGATGTCATCGAATTCCATTGTGATGTCATAGAATTCCATTGTGATGTCACAGAGTTCCATGGTGATGTCAGCAGAATTCCATTGTGATGTCATATTCATAGGGGGGGGTAGAATGTCATAGAATTCCATTGTGATGTCACTGAGTTCCATTGTTATGTCAGTAAATTTCTGTATGTCATTATGTTCCCATGTGATGTCATAGAATTATTTCTCAGGATGTCATTATATTCCATTGTGATGTCATAGAATTCCATTGTGATGTCACTTGTTCCATTGTGATGTCATATAATTCCATTGTGATGTCATAGAATTCCATTGTGATGTCACAGAGTTCCATTGTGATGTCATAGAATTCCATTGTGATGTCATAGAATTCCATTGTGATGTCACTGTGTTCCATTTTGATGTCATAGAATTCCATTGTGATGTCACAGAGTTCCATTGTGATGTCATAGAATTCATTATGATGTCACAGAGTTCCATTGTGATTCAGTTGAATTCCATTGTGATGTCATAGACTCATTGTGATGTCACAGAGTTCCATTGTGATGTCACAGATTGCCACTTGTGATGTCACAGAGTTCCATTGTGATGTCATAGAGTTCCATTGTGATGTCATAGAATACCACTGTGATGTCACAGAGCTCCATTGTGATGTCACAGAATTCCATTGTGATACACTAGAATTCTACTGTGATATTTATTTCCACTGTGATGTCATTAAATTCCATTAAAGAATACTGAGTTCCATTGTGATGTCATAAAACATTGTGATGTCACTGAGCTCCATTGTGATGTCATAGAATCCATTGTGATGTCACAGAGTTCCATTGTGATGTCATAATCATTGTGATGTCATAGAGTTCCATTGTGATGTCATAGAATTCCATTGTGATATCCAGAGTTCCTTTGTGATGTCATAGAATTTCATTGTGATGTCACTTTTATTTTGATGTGATAGAATTCCATTTGATGTAATAGAATCCCAATGTGATGTCACTTGTTCCATTGTGATTTATTTACATCTTGATTCACTTGTTCCAGTGATGTGCCATAGAATCTACGGTAGATATCATAGAATTCCATTGTGATGTTAGAGATTTCATTGTGATGTCATAGAGTTCCATTGTGATGTCTAGAATTCCACATGATGTCACTGTGTAACATTGTGATGTCATAATTCATTGTAATTCACTTTTCCATTGTGATGTTACAGTATTTAGATTGTGATGTCACTCAGTTCCATTGTGATGTCACTCAGTTCCATTGTGATGGCATAGAATTCCATTGTGATGTCACAGTTCCATTGTGATCATGTGATTCATAGAGTTCCATTGTGATGTCATAGAATTCCATTGTGTTATGTTCACGAATTTCCATTGTGATGTCTAGAATTCCATTGTGATGTTCATAGTCATCAACTTCCATTGTGATGTCACTTAGTTCCATTGTGATGTCATAAATTCCATTGTAAGAGAGTTCCATTGTATGTCATAGAATTCCATTGTGATGTCATAGAGTTCCATTTGTGATGTCATAGAATTCCATTGTGATGTCATAAAATTCCATTGTGATGTCACTGATTCATTGTGATGTCATTTTCCATTGTGATGTCATAGAGTTCCATTGTGATGTCACAGAGTTCCATTGTGATGTCATAGAATTCCATTGTGATGTCATAGTGCCATTGTGATGTCACAAAATTCCATTGTGATGTCACTGAGTTCCATTGTGATGTCATAGAATTCCATTGTGATGTCATAGAGTTCCATTGTGATGTCATAGAATTCCATTGTGATGTCATAGAATTCCATTGTGATGTATGTGTTCCATTGTGATGTTCCATTGTGATGTCATAGTTCCATTGTGATGTCATAGACTTCCATTGTGATGTCACTGAGTTCCATTGTGATGTCATAGAATTCCATTGTGATGTCATAAGAATTCCATTGTGATGTCATAGAGTTCCATTGTGATGTCATAGAGTTCCATTGTGATGTCATAGAATTCCATTGTGATGTCATTGAGTTCCATTGTGATGTCATTGAGTTCCATTGTGATGTTCCATTGTGATGTCATAGAGTTCCATTGTGATGTCACTGAGTTCCATTGTGATGTCATAGAATTCCATTGTGATGTTCCACTGTGTTCCATTGTGATGTCATAGAATTCCATTGTGATGTCATAGAAGTTCCATTGTGATGTCATAGAATTCCATTGTGATGTCATAGAGTTCCATTGTGATGTCATAGAAGTTCCATTGTGATGTCATAGAATTCCATTGTGATGTCATAGTGTTCCATTGTGATGTCATAGAATTCCATTGTGATGTCATAGAATTCCATTGTGATGTCATAGAATTCCATTGTGATGTCATAGAATTCCATTGTGATGTCATAGAATTCCATTGTGATGTCATAGAATTCCATTGTGATGTCATAGAATTCCATTGTGATGTCACAGAGTTCCATTGTGATGTCATAGAGTTCCATTGTGATGTCATTCCATTGTGATGTCACTGTGTTCCATTGTGATGTCATAGAATTCCATTGTGATGTCACTGATGTCACTGTGTTCCATTGTGATGTCATAGAATTCCATTGTGATGTCACAGAGTTCCATTGTGATGTCATAGAATTCCATTGTGATGTCACAGAGTTCCATTGTGATGTCATAGAATTCCATTGTGATGTCACTGAGTTCCATTGTGATGTCATAGAATTCCATTGTGATGTCACTGTGTTCCATTGTGATGTCATAGTTCCATTGTGATGTCATAGAGTTCCATTGTGATGTCATAGAATTCCATTGTGATGTCACTGTGTTCCATTGTGATGTCATAGAATTCCATTGTGATGTCATAGAGTTCCATTGTGATGTCATTGAATTCCATTGTGATGTCATAGAATTCCATTGTGATGTCACAGAGTTCCATTGTGATGTCATAGAATTCCACTGTGATGTCACAGAGTTCCATTGTGATGTCATAGAATTCCATTGTGAAGTCAATGTGTTCCAATGTGATGTCACTGTGTTCCATTGTGATGTCACTGTGTTACATTGTGATGTCATAGAATCCACTCTGATGTCACTGAGTTCCATTGTGATGTCATAGAATTCCATTGTGATGTCACTGAGTTCCATTGTGATGTTATAGAATTCCATTGTGATGTCATAGATGTGTTCCAATGTGATGTCATAGAATTCCATTGTGATGTCACTGAGTTCCATTGTGATGTCATAGAATTCCATTGTGATGTCACTGTGTTCCATTGTGATGTCATAAAATTCCATTGTGATGTCATAGAGTTCCATTGTGATGTCATAGAATTCCATTGTGATGTCAGAATTCCATTGTGATGTCACAGAGTTCCATTGTGATGTCACTGAGTTCCATTGTGATGTCATAGAGTTCCATTGTGATGTCACAGAGTTCCATTGTGATGTCACTGAGTTCCATTGTGATGTCATAAAATTCCATTGTGATGTCATAGAGTTCCATTTTTTATTTGTGATGTATGATTCATTTATTATAATATTTATTTCATTATTCATCATTGTCCATTTTTTCATTTATGTAATTTTGTTCATTTTATTTTCATTATTTCTTGATTTTGTTATTTTTATTTCATTGTATTTCTTTTTCATTTTTCTTTTTTTATCCATTTATCTTCTTTTTTCTGTTATTCCATTTCTTTTTCTTTTTTATTTTCATGTGCTTTTTTTTTTTCCATTTCTCCATTTTTCTATTTTCTTCATTGTGTTAGTCATTTTATTCCATTTGTGTTATTCCATTTGTTTTTCTTTTTTCATTTTTTTCCATTGTGTCATTTCTTGTTTCATTATTTTTCATTTTTCTTTATTTTGTTTTTCATTTTTTTCCATTGTGTTCATTTTTTTCCATTTTTTTTTCTTTTTGTCTTTTCTAATTCCACTTCTAATTCCATTGTATGTCTTTCCATTTCTTTATTTTTTCCATTTGATGTCTATATTTTTTTTCCATTTTTTAGATTATTTATTTAGTTCCATTATTCTTTCATTTGATGTCTTTCCATTTGATGTCAGATCTGTGTGTCATAGATTCCATTTATGTCTATTCCATTGTGATGTCTAGTTCATTGTGATGTCATAATTCCAGTGATGTCATAGGTTCCTTTTCCATGTGATGTCATAGTTCCATTGTGATGTCATTTCCATTTATGTCTTTCCATTTGATGTCATTTTCCATTGTGATGTCTAGTTCCATGTGTTCTTTCCATTGTATGTATTGTTCCATTTTTATTCATTGTGATGTCTATTCATTTGATTCTAGTTCCATTGTGATGTCATTCCATTTGATGTATATTCATTGTGATGTAGGTTCCATTGTGATGTCATAGTTCCATTTATGTCTTGTTCATTTATTCATGATTCCATTTGATGTCATTTTTATGTCCTTTCCATTTGTTTAGATTCCATTTCATTCCATTTGATGTCATTTCCATTTGATGTTTTCCATTTGATGTCATAGAGTTCCATTTCATATTCATTTTTTATTCATTTGATGTATTTTCCATTTGTGTATATTCCATTGTATGTCATTTATGTGTGTCATAATTCCATTTGATGTCATAGAGTTCCATTTGATGTTAGATTCCATTGTGATGTGAGTTCCATGTGTCGTTCCATTTGATGTCAATTCTTTGTCATAGATTCCATTGTGATGTCACTTTCCATTGTGATGTCATAGATTCCATTGTATGTCACTGTTCCATTTGATGTCATAGATTCCATTGTGATGTCATAGATCATGTGATTTCATTGTGATGTCTGTTCCATTTGATGTCATGATTCCATTGTGATGTCATAGATTCCATTTGATGTCATAGTTCCATTGTGTGCATAGATTCCATTGTGTGTACTGTTCCATTGTGATGTCATAGAATCATTGATGTCTTTTCCATTGTGATGTCATTTTCTTTGATGTATATTCCATTTGATGTCATGTTCCATTGTGATGTCATTGTTCCATTTTGTCATTGATTCCATTGTGATGTCATAGATTCCATTTGATGTCATATTCATTGTGTGTCATAGAATTCCATTTGTGTCATTGTTCCATTTGATTTAGATTCCATTTGATGTCATAGATTCCATTTGAGTCATAGATTCCATTTGATGTCATAGTTCCATTGTGTGTCACTGTTCCATTGATGTCATAGATTCCATTGTGATGTCAATCCATGTGTCCAGATTCCATTGTGATGTCATAGATCCATTGTGATGTCACTGTCCATTTGTTCTATTCCATTTGATGTTTCCATTGTGTGTCATAATTCCATTGTGATGTCATAGGTTCCATTTGATTCATAGAGTTCCATTTGATGTCACTGTTCCATTTGATGTCATAGATTCCATTTGTGTATAGAGTTCCATTGTGATGTCATAGATTCCATTGTGATGTCATAGTTCCATTTGATGTCATGTTCATTATTAATTCCATTGTATGTCTCCTTGTATGTTATATTCCATTTGATGTCTTTTCCATTTGATGTCTGTTCCATTGATGTTATTCCATTGTGATGTCATGATTCCATTGTATGTCATTGTTCATTTGATTCTTCCATTGATTCAGATTCCATTTGTGTCTTTTTTCCTGATCCATTTATGTATCATTTATGTCTAGAGTTCATTTGATGTATAGTTCCATTTGATGTATGTTCATTTGGTCATATTCCATTGTATCAGGTCCATTTGATGTCATAATTCCATTGTGATGTCATGTTCCATTTGATTCATAGATTCATTGTATGTATTGTTCCATTTGATGTCATAGAATTCCATTGTGATGTCATGTCCTCATTGATGTCATTTTCCATTTATTAGTTCCATTGTGATGTCATAGATTCCATTTATGTCTGTTCATTTGATTCTAAATTCATTTTGTCAGTATTCCATTGTGATGTCATAGATTCCATTGTGATGTCACTGGTTCCATTTGATGTCATTGATTCCATTTGTGTACAGGTTCCATTGTGATGTCATAGAATTCCATTGTGATGTCATAGAGTTCCATTGTGATTCAGAGTTCCATTGTGATGTCATAATTCCATTGTGATGTCATTGATTCCATTGTGATGTCATAGTTCCATTTGATGTCATAGATTCCATTGTATGTCATAGAATTCCATTGTGATGTCAGTTTCCATTGTGATGTCAAAATTCCATTGTGATGTCACAGAGTTCCATTGTGATGTCATAGATTCCATTGTGATGTCATAGAATTCCATTGTGATGTCATTGAATTCCATTGTGATGTCATAAAGTTCCATTGTGATGTCATAAGTTCATTGTGATGTCATAAATTCCATTGTGATGTCATAGAATTCCATTGTGATGTCATTGTGTTCCATTGTGATGTCATAGACTTCCATTGTGATGTCATAGAATTCCATTTGATGTCATAAATTCCATTGTGATGTCACTGGTTCCATTGTGATGTCATAGAATTTTATTGTGATGTCACAGATTCCATTGTGATGTCATAGATTTCCATTGTGATGTCATAGAGTTCCATTGTGATGTCATAGAATTCCATTGTGATGTCATTGATTCCATTGTGATGTCATAGAATTCCATTGTGATGTCATAGATTTCCATTGTGATGTCACAGAGTTCCATTTGATGTCATAGAATTCCATTGTGATATCATTGAATTCCATTGTGATGTCATTGAGTTCCATTGTGATGTCATAGAATTCCATTGTGATGTCATAGAGTTCCATTGTGATGTCAAGAGTTCCATTGTGATGTCATAGAATTCCATTGTGATGTCATTGAATTCCATTGTGATGTCATAGAATTCCATTGTGATGTCATAGAATTCCATTGTGATGTCATAGAATTCCATTGTGATGTCATAGAGTTCCATTGTGATGTCATAGAATTCCATTGTGATGTCATTGAATTCCATTGTGATGTCATTGAGTTCCATTGTGATGTCATAGAATTCCATTGTGATGTCATAGAATTCCATTGTGATGTCATAGAATTCCATTGTGATGTCACAAAGTTCCATTGTGATGTCATGTGTTCCATTGTGATGTCAAGAATTCATTTAATTCCATTGTGATGTCACAGAATTCCATTGTGATGTCATAGAGTTCCATTGTGATGTCACAGAGTTCCATTGTGATGTCATTGTGTTCCATTGTGATGTCATAGAATTCCATTGTGATGTCATAGAATTCCATTGTGATGTCATAGAGTTCCATTGTGATGTCATAAAATTCCATTGTGATGTCACAGTGTTCCATTGTGATGTCATAGAATTCCATTGTGAAGTCAAGAGAGTTCCATTGTGATGTCATAGAATTCCATTGTTATGTCACTGTGTTCCATTGTAATGTCATAGAATTCCATTGTGATGTCATTGAGTTCCATTGTGATGTCATTGAGTTCCATTGTGATGTCATAGAATTCCATTGTGATGTCACTGAGTTCCATTGTGATGTCATAGAATTCCATTGTGATGTCACAGTGATCCATTGTGATGTCATAGAATTCCATTGTGATGTCAAAGAGTTCCATTGTGATGTCATAGAATTCCATTGTGATGTCACAGAGTTCCATTGTGATGTCATAGAATTCCATTGTGATGTCACTGATCCATTGTGATGTCAGTGTTCCATTGTGATGTCATAGAATTCCATTGTGATGTCACTAAAGTTCCATTGTGATGTCATAGAGTTCCATATTGATGTCACTGTGTTCCAATTGTGATGTCATAGAATTCCATTGTGATGTCATAGAGTTCCATTGTGATGTCATAGAATTCCATTGTGATGTCATTGTGTTCCATTGTGATGTCATAGAATTCCATTGTGATGTCATAGAGTTCCATTGTGATGTCATAGAATTCCATTGTGATGTCATAGAGTTCCATTGTGATGTCATAAAATTCCATTGTGATGTCATAGAGTTCCATTGTGATGTCATAGAATTCCATTGTGATGTCACTGAGTTCCATTGTGATGTCATACAATTCCATTTTGATGTCACAGAGTTCCATTGTGATGTCATAGAATTCCATTGTGATGTCACAGAGTTCCATTGTGATGTCATAGAATTCCATTGTGATGTCACTGAGTTCCATTGTGATGTCACTGAGATGTCCATTGTGATGTCATAGAGGTCCATTGTGATGTCATAGAGTTCCATTGAGATGTCATAGAGTTCAATTGTGATGTCACAGAGTTCCAATGTGATGTCATAGAATTCCATTGTGATGTCACTGTGTTCCATTGTGATGTCATAGAATTCCATTGTGATGTCACTGAGTTCCATTGTGATGTCATAGAGTTCCATTGTGATGTCATAGAATTCCATTGTGATGTCACTGTGTTCCATTGTGATGTCATAGAATTCCATTGTGATGTCACAGAGTTCCATTGTGATGTCATAGAATTCCATTGTGATGTCACTGTATGCCATTGTGATTCTTAAAGTTCCATTGTGATGTCATTTTTTTCCATTGTGATGTCATAGAATTCCATTGTGATGGCATAGAATTCCATTGTGATGTCACTGAGTTCCACTGTGATGTCATCTAGAGTTCCATTGTGATGTCATAGAATTCCATTGTAATGTCACTGTGTTCCATTGTGATGTCATAAAATTCCTTTGTGATGTCATAGAGTTCCATTGTGATGTCATAGAATTCCATTGTGATGTCCAGAGTTCCATTGTGATGTCACAGACTTCCATTGTGATGTCACTGAGCTCCATTGTGATGTAATAGAATTCCATTGTGATGTCACAGAGTTCCATTGTGATGTCATAGAATTCCACTGTGATGTCACAGAGTTCCATTGTGATGTCATAGAATTCCATTGTGATGTCAACTGTGTTCCAATGTGATGTCATAGAATTCCATTGTGATGTCACTGTGTTCCATTGTGATGTCATAGAATTCCATTGTGATGTCATAGACTTCCATTGTGATGTCACTGTGTTCCATTGTGATGTCATAGAATTCCATTATGATGTCACTGAGTTCCATTGTGATGTCACAGAGTTCCATTGTGATGTCATAGAATTCCATTGTGATGTCACTGTGTTCCAATGTGATGTCATAGAATTCCATTGTGATGTCACAGAATTCCATGTGATGTCATAGAACCAGAAAATTCCATTGTATGTCATGTCATGTGTCATAAATTCCATTTGATGTCATTCCATTGTGATGTCATAGATTCCATTGTGATGTCATAAATTCCATTGTGATGTCACTGTTCCATTGTGATGTCATAGAATTCCATTGTGATGTCACAGATTCCACTGTGATGTCACTGAGTTCCATTTGATGTCATAGAATTCCATTGTATGTCACTGTTTCCATTGTGATGTCATAAAATTTTTATGATGTCATTTCCATTGTGATGTCACAGAATTCCATTGTGATTCCGATTCCATTGTGATTAAGACTTCCATTGTGTGTCACTGACTCCATTTATGTAATAAATTCATTGTGATGTCATAGATTCCATTTATGTTGATTCCATTGTGATGTACAGAGTTCCATTGTGATGTCATAGAATTCCATTGTGATGTCACTTGTTCAATGTGATGTCATAGAATTCCATTTGATGTCACTGTGTTCCATTGTGATGTCATAGATTCCATTGTGATGTCATAGACTTCCATTGATGTCACTGTTTCCATTGTGATGTCATAGAATTCCATTATGATGTCACAGATTCCATTGTGATGTCACAGAGTTCCATTGTGATGTCATAGAATTCCATGTGATGTCACTGTGTTCCATGTGATGTCATAGAATTCCATTGTGATGTCACAGAATTCCATTGTGATGTCATAAATTCCATTGGGATGTCAGTGTCCATTGTGATCTCTAAATTCCATTTGATGTCCTTTTCATTGTGATGTCATAGAATTCCATTGTGATGTCATAGATTCCATTTGATGTCATGTTTCCATTGTGATGTCATAGTTCATTGTGATGTCACTGAGTTCCACTTGATGTCACTGAGTTCCATTTGATGTCATAAATTCCATTGTATGTCACTGTGTTCCATTGTGATGTCATAAAATCCTATTGTCATAGTCATGGATGTAAAATTCATTGTGATGTCTAGAGTTCCATTGTGATGTCATAGACTTCCATTGTGATGTCACTGAGCTCCATTTGATGTAATAGAATTCCATTTGATGTCATAGAGTTCCATTGTGATGTCTAGATTCCACTGTGATGTCATAGAGTTCCATTGTGATGTCATAGAATTCCATTTGATGTCATGTGTTCCATTGTGATTCATAGAATTCCATTGTGATGTCATAGTTCACTGTGATGTCACTGAGTTTGTGATGTCATATAATTCCATTGTAATTCACTGTGTTCCATTGTGATGTCATAAAATTCCTTTATGATGTCACATTCCATTGTATGTCATAGATTCCATTGTGATGTCATAGATTCCATTGTGATGTCATAAAATTCATTGTGATGTCACTGTGTTCCATGTGATGTCATAATTCCATTTGATGTCACAGGTTCCATTGTGATGTCATAAATTCCATTGTGATGTCACAGTGTTCCATTGTGATTCATAGAATTCCATTGTGATGTCAGTTCCATTGTGATGTCATAGATTCCATTTGATTCATAGTTCCATTGTGATGTCATAGATTCCATTGTGATGTCATAGTTCCATTGTGATGTCATAGATTCCATTGTGATGTCACAGATTCCATTGTGATGTCATTCCATTGTGATGTCACTGTGTTCCATTGTGTTAAAATTCATTGTGTGTAATAGACTTCCATTGTGATGTCACTGGTTCCATTGTGATGTAATAGAATTCCATTGTATGTCACAGAGTTCCATTGTGATGTCATAGAATTCCTTGTGAAGTCACTGGTTCCACTGTGAATTCCATTGTGATGTCATAGATTCCATTGTGATGTCAGACATAGATTCCATTGTGATGTCATAGAGTTCCATTGTGATGTCATAGAATTCCATTGTGATGTCATAGAATTCCATTGTGATGTCACAGAGTTCCATTGTGATGTCATATAATTCCATTGTGATGTCACTGTGATCCATTGTGATGTCATAGAATTCCATTTATGTCATAGATTCATTGTGATGTCAAAGAATTCCATTGTGATGTCACTTCCATTGTGATGTCATAGAATTCCATTGTGAAGTCAAGTGTTCCATTGTGATGTCATAGAATTCCATTGTGAGTCATGTTCCATTGTGATGTCATAGATTCCATTGTGATGTCATTGGTTCCATTGTGATGTCATAGAATTCCATTGTGATGTCATGATTCCATTGTGATGTCACAGAATTCCATTGTGATGTCACTGTTTCCATTGTGATGTCAGTAATTAATTGTGATGTCATAGAATTCCATTGTGATGTCATAGTTCCATTGTGATGTCATAGATTCCATTTTGATGTCATAGAGTTCCATTGTGATGTCACAGAGTTCCATTGTGATGTCATAGAATTCCATTGTGATGTCACTGATTCCATTGTGATGTCACTGAGATCCATTGTGATGTCATAGAGTTCCATTGTGATGTCATAGATTCCATTGAGATGTCATAGAGTTCCATTGTGATGTCATAGATTCCATTGTGATGTCATAGAATTCCATTGTGATGTCACAGATTCCATTGTGATGTCATAGAATTCCATTGTGATGTCACTGAGTTCCATTGTGATGTCACAGAGTTCCATTGTGTGTCATAGAATTCCATTGTGATGTCACTGTTCCATGTGATGTCATAGAATTCCATTGTGATGTCATAGATTTCCATTGTGATGTCAGGTTCCATTGTGATGTCATAGAATTCCATTGTGATGTCACAGATTCCATTGTGATGTCACTGATTCCATTTGATGTCATAGATTCCATTGTGATGTCATAGAGTTCAATTGTGATGTCATAGATTCCATTGTGATGTCACTGTTGTTCCATTGTGATGTCATAGAATTCCATTGTGATGTCACTGTTCCATTGTGATGTCATAGAATTCCATTGTGATGTCACTGAGTTCCATTGTGATGTCATAGAATTCCATTGTGATGTCACTGATTCCATGTGATTCATAGAATTCCATTGTGATGTCATAGATTCCATTGTGATGTCATAGTTCCATTGTGATGTCATAGAGTCCCATTGTGATCTCACTAAGTTCCATTGTGATGTCATAAAATTCCATTGTGGTGTCATAGAATTCCATTGTGATGTCACAGAGTTCCATTGTGATGTCATAGTCCATGTGATGTCACAGAGTTCCACTGTGATGTCATTGTTCCATTGTGATGTTATAAACTTCCATTGTGATGTCATACAATTCATTGTGATGTCATTGTATTCCATTTGTTGTCATAAAATTCCATTGTGATGTCACAGAGTTCCATTGTGATGTCATAGAATTCCAGTGATGTCATAGAGTTCCATTGTGATGTCATAGACTTCCATTGTGATGTCACGATTCATTGTGATGTCACTGAGTTCCATTGTGATGTCATAGATTCCATTGTGATGTCATAAATTCCATTGTGATGTCACAGAGTTCCATTGTGATGTCATAAAATTCCATTGTGATGTCACTGAGTTCCACTGTGATGTCATAGAATTCGTGATGTCACGTGTTCCATTGTGATGTCATAGAATTCCATTGTGATGTCACTAAGTTCCATTGTGATGTCATAAAATTCCATTGTGATGTCACTGATTCCATTGTGATGTCAAGAGTTCCATTGTGATGTCATAGAGTTCCATTGTGATGTCATAGAATTCCATTGTGATGTCATTTCCATTGTGATGTCATAAATTCCATTGTGATGTCATAGATTCCATTGTGATGTCATAGAGTTCCATTGTGATGTCATAAAATTCCATTGTGATGTCATAGAATTCCATTGTGATGTCATAATTCCATTTGATGTCATAGAATTCATGTGATGTCACAGAGTTCCATTGTGATGTCATAGAATTCATTGTGATGTCACAGAGTTCCATTGTGATGTCATAGACTTCCATTGTGAGTCACAGAGTTCCATTGTGATGTCATAGAATTCCATGTGATGTCACGTGTTCCATTGTGATGTCACAGAATTCGATGTGAGTATGTGATGCTTCATTGTGATGTCATAGATTCCATTGTGATGTCATAGAATTCCATTGTGATGTCATAGATTCCATTGTGATGTCATAGAAGTTCCATTGTGATGTCATAAGAGTTCCATTGTGATGTCATAGATTCCATTGTGATGTCATAGAATTCCATTGTGATGTCATAGATTCCATTGTGATGTCATAGAATTCCATTGTGATGTCACTGATTCCATTGTGATGTCATAGAATTCATTGTGATGTCAATTCATTGATGTCAGAAATTCCATTGTGATGTCATAGTTTCCATTTGATGTCATGTTCCATTGTGATGTCATAGATTCCATTGTATGTCAAGATTCCATTTGATGTCATAGATTCCATTTGATGTCATTATTCATTGTGATGTCACAGTTCCATTGTGATGTCATAGAATTCCATTGTGATGTCACAGGTTCCATTGTGATGTCATAGTCCATTGTGATGTCAAGAGTTCCATGGAGATAGCAAGGATGTCCATTGTGATGTCATAGAGTTCCATTGTGATGTCATAGAGTTCCATTGTGATGTCACAGAGTTCCAGGATGTCACTGAGTTCCATTGTGATGTCACAGAGTTCCATTGTGATGTCATAGAGTTCCAGTGATGTCACAGAGTTATCATTGTGATGTCATAGATTCATTTGATGTCATGTCATGTGATGTCATATTCATTGATGTCACTTCCATTTGATGTCTAGATTCCATTTGATGCATCCATTTATTCATGATTCATTATTCATTCATTCAGTCCATGATGTATAATTCCATTTTATAGATTCCATTTTCATAATCATTATTCACTTCATTATTATCATTATGTCATCATGTGTTCATTTTCTATTCCATTTGATGTCTTTCCATTTGATGTATATTCATTGTGATGTCATAATTCCATTTGTTCATAATTCCATTTTGTCATTTCATTGTTATAGATTCCATTGATTATATTCATTGATTATAATTCATGTATTATAATTCATTTGATGTCATAGATTCCATTTTGTCATTTTCCATTGATGTCCAGTTCCATTGATGTCAGAGTTCCATGTGTGTCACAGGTTCCTTGTGATTCATAGAGTTCCATTTGATGTCATAGAATTCCATTGTGTGTCATAGAATTCCATGTGATTCATAGATTCCATTGTGATGTCACAGAGTTCCATTGTGATGTCATAGAATTCCATTGTGATGTCACTGTGTTCCATTGTGATGTCATAAAATTCCATTGTGATGTCACAGAGTTCCATTGTGATGTCATAGAATTCCATTGTGTGAGTTCCATTGATGTATAGTTCCATTGTGCTGTCATAGAATTCCATTGTGATGTCACAGAGTTCCATTGTGATGTTCCATTGTGATGTCATTGAATTCCATTGTGATGTCATTGAGTTCCATTGTGATGTCATAGATTCCATTGTGATGTCATAGAATTCCATTGTGATGTCACTGATTCCATTGTGATGTCATAGAATTCCATTGTGATATCACAGATTTCCATTGTGATGTCATAGAGTTCCATTGTGATGTCATATAAATTCCATTGTGATGTCAAGAGTTCCATTGTGATGTCATAAAATTCCATTGTGATGTCATTAATTTCCATTGTGTGTCATTGAATTCCATTGTGATGTCATCTAGATGTATTCCATTGTGATGTCACAGAGTTCCATTGTGATGTCATAAATTCCATTGTGATGTCACTGAGTTCCATTGTGATGTCATAGAATTCCATTGTGATGTCACTGTGTTCCATTGTGATGTCATAGAATTCCATTGTGATGTCACTGTGTTCCATTGTGATGTCATAGAATTCCATTGTGATGTCATAGATTCCATTGTGATGTCATAGAATTCCATTGTGATGTCACAGAGTTCCATTGTGATGTCATTAAATTCCATTGTGATGTCATAAATTTCCATTGTGATGTCATAGAATTCCATTGTGATGTCATGAGTTCCATTGTGATGTCTGAGAATTCCATGTGATGTCATAGAGTTCCATTGTGATGTCATAGAATTCCATTGTGATGTCATAGAGTTCCATTGTGATGTCATAGACTTCCATTTGATGTCACTGAGTTCCATTGTGATGTCATAGAATTCCATTGTGATGTCAAGAGTTCCATTGTGATGTCATAAATTCCATTGTGATGTCACTAAGTTCCATTGTGATGTCATAGAATTCATTGTGATGTCACAGTGTTCCATTGTGATGTCATAGAATTCCATTGTGATGTCAAGATTCCATTGTATGTTAAAATTCCATTGTGATGTCATTGAATTCCATTGTGATGTCATAGAATTCATTGTGATGTCTAGTTTCCATTGTGATGTATAGAATTCCATTGTGATGTCATGAGTTCAAGTGAGTTCCATTGTGATGTCATTGTATTCCATTGTGATGTTCCACGGAGAGAATTCCATTGTGATGTCATAGAATTCCATTGTGATGTCACAGTGTTCCATTGTGATGTCATAGAATTCCATTGTGATGTCAAGAGTTCAATTTTATTAAGATTCATAGAGTTCCATTGTGATGTCATAGATTCCATTGTGATGTCATAAATTCCATTTGATGTCATAGAATTCCAATGTGATTCAGAGATTCCATTGTATGTCACAGATTCATTGTGATGTCATAGAATTCCATTGTGATGTCACAGAGTTCCATTGTGATGTCATAGAATCATTGTGATGTCATAGAGTTCCATGTGATGTCACAGAATTCCTTGGATAGTTCCATTGTGATGTCAGATTCCATGTGAGAAGAGTTCAGGAGCAAGAATTCCAGGAGCCCAGAGTCCATGTGATGTCATAGAATTCCATTGTGATGTCACTGAGTTCCATTGTGATGTCATGAGTTCCAGGAGAAGACGTGATGTCATAGATTCATTGTGATGTATAGATTTCCATTGTGATTCACTGAGTTCCATTGTGATGTCATAGATTCCATTGTGATGTCATAGGTTCCATTGTGATGTTAGATTCATTTGTTCATGTTCCATTTGTGTTAGTTCCATTGTGATTAGTTCATTGATTAATTTTTGTTCATTTTGTTAGTTCCATTATTTTATTTTTTCCATTTTTATTCTATTTTTTTTTTTTGTATTTTTATTTATCATTGTTTTAATTTTTTATTTTTTATTTTATTTTCATTTTTTTATTTTTATATTTTTTTTTTTTTTCATTTTTTATTCTTTTCATTTTATTTTTTTTTTTCATTTCATCCGTTTTATTTAATATTATATATCATTTTTTATTGTTCATTTATATTTATTGATTCAGATTCATTTTTATTTTTTTTATTAGTTTCATGTGATCTCCAAGAATATTCAGGACAATCAGATGTTCCATTGTGATGTTAGATCCCTATGTGTTTTCATATTCATTATTAGATCCATTTGTTATTCCATTTGATATGATATTCATTTTTTTTTTTAGATTCCATTATGTTCATTGATTTAGATTCCATTGTTCTGTTCCATTGATTCATTGATTCCATTTATTATAGAGTCCATTGTGATGTCACAGAGTCCAGATTCATAGAATTCCATGGAGATATTGTGAAAGAGTTCCATGATTCATATTCATTGTGTATGTTCATTGTTCTTATTCAGTGTGTATTTATTGATTATAGTTCATTGATTATAGATTCATTATTCATTCATTTGTAATTATGTTTCTTCATGGTTTTCATTGTTTGTATTTTATTCATGATTATTCATTTTAAGTTCAGATTCAATCTTCATTTATGTCATGTTCATTGATTACTGTTCCATGTGATTATAGATTATTTATTAAGATTCATTTATTAGTTCCATTTGTTATAAATTCATGTGATTCAAGTATTTGATGTATGGTCATTTCAAGAGTTCATGATTCATAGAATTCCATTTTCAAGTCATGATTATTTCATTTCTATTCATTTTTTTTCCATTGTTCAAGGTTCCATTGTTCTGTTGTCACTGTTCATTGATGTCAAGAATCCATTTGTTATATTATTTTTATATTCATTGTGTTAAGTTCATTGATTCTAATTCATTTAATTCATTTATGTTTTATTGATTCAATTCCATTTGATTCATAGATTCCATGTTTTTTATGTTCTAGATTCATTTGTTAATTCATTGTTATGTTCTGTATTAAGTTCATTGTGTGTCATAAATTCCATTGTGATGTCATAGAGTTCAGGAGAGTTCCATTGTGATCATAGAACCATGATCACTTCCATTGTGATGTCATAGATTCCATTGATTCATAGTTCCATTATGTCATGTGTTCCATTGTATGTCATAGTTCCATTGGATTAAGTTCATTTATTAAAATTATTGTGATTCATAGTTCCATGTGATGTCAGATTATATATTATTCCATGTTTACAATTATTGATTCATAGATTCATTTGATTCACTGTTTCCATGTGATGTCATAGAATTCCATGGATCACGAGCCATGTCATAGAATTCCATGTGATGTTACGTCCATTGTGAGTGCATAGTAATTCCATGTGATCCATAGAATTCCATTGTGATGTCATTGATTCCATTGTGATGTCAATGTCTTTTTTTATTTGTTCTTGTTATTATATTCTAAATTCATGTATCAAATTATTTTTTATTCATTATTCATATTCCATTGTTGATTATTTGATGTATAGATTCCATGTGATTCATTCATGTGATTATAGATTCCATTGTGATGTCATAAGTCCAGTTGTGTCCAGAGTAAGATTCCAATTAGATTCCATTGTGATGTCACTGTTCCATTGTGATGTCATAGAATTCCATTGTGATGTCACAGAGTTCCATTGTGATGTCATAGAATTCCATTGTGATGTCATTGTTCCATGTGATGCATAGAAGTTCTAAATGGTGGATGTCATGTGTTCCATTGTGAGTCATAGAATTCCATAGTAGGTCATAGAGTTCCATTGTGATGTCATAGAATTCCAGTGATGTCATAGAGTTCCATGGTAGATGTCATAGAGTTCCATTGTGAGTCATAGAGTCCCATTGTGATGTCATAGAAGTTCCAGGGAGTTCATTGTGTTGTCAAGTTCCATTGTGATGTCATAGAGTTCCATTGTGATGTCAATCATTGTATTAGTCATGTGATGTCATAGTTCATATTATGTTCATTTATTATGTTCATGTATTCATATTCCATATTACTTCATTTGTTCCATGTATTATATTTTTTTCCATTTTTCATTTTTGTTTTAATTTTTGGTCTTCCATTCATTTTCTTCATTTTTTATTTTTTTTTTTTCATTTGTTTACTTTTTTTTTTATATTTTTTTTTTTTCATTTTTTTTTTTTTTATTCATTTTTTTATTTTTTTTTTTATTATTATTTTATTTTTTCATTATTTTTTATTTATTATTATTTTTTTTAATTCATTTGATTCTCATTGTTTTTCATTTTTATTAGTCATTTTATTTTTTATTTTATTTATTGTTTTTCCATATTTCATTTATTATGATTATTATATATTATTTTATTTTTATTCATTTTATTCATTTTCATTCATTTTTAGTTCCATATTATTTTCATTTTTATTCCATTGTATTATGTTATTTTTTTCCATTATGTCTTTCATTGATTCATTTTCATTTAATTCCATTATTTAAATTCATTTTCACTTTATTTTTATTCATTTTATAGATTCCATTGTGATTATAGAATCCATTGGATGTCATGAATCTGTCCAGATGTCATAATTCCAGTGATTCAGTTTCATTTGATTCTAGATTCATTGATTTGGAATTCATGATTCATAAGTTCCATTGTGTTCTATTCATGTGATGTACTGGTTCCAGAGATAGAATTCTTGATTCAATTTCCATTGTGATTCTAATTTCCATTTATTATAATTCCATAGTGTTCATAGGTTCCATTGTATGTCACTGATTCCATTGTGATGTCACATATTCCATTGTGATGTCATAGTTCCATTGTGATGTCATAGATTCCATTGTGATGTCATAGATTCCAGTGTCATAGAATTCCATTTGATGTCATTGAGTTCCATTGTGATGTCTAGAGTTCCATTGATTCATACAATTATTTGTTCATACAATTCATTGTGATGTCAAGAATTCCATTGTGATGTCATTAGATTTCCATTGTGATGTCATAGTGTTCCATTGTGATGTCATGGAGTTCCATTGTGATGTCATGTGTGCCAATGTGATGTCATAGAATTCATTGTGATGTCATAGAGTTCCATTGTGATGTCATCATTGTATTCCATTGTGATGTCAGGAGTTCACTGTGATGCCATAGAGTTCCATTGTGATGTCATAGAATTCCATTGTGATGTCACAGTGTTCCATTGTGATGTCATAATTCCATTTGTGATGTCAATGTGTTCCAATGTGATGTCATAGAGTTCCATAGTGATGTCATTATTTTATTGTGATTCATAGAATTCCATTGTGATGTCATAGAATTCCATTGTGATGTCACTGAATTCCATTGTGATGTCATAGAATTCCATTGTGATGTCATAGTTCATTGTGATGTCATAGGTTCCATTGTGATGTCATAGAATTCCATTGTGATGTTTGATTCCATTGTGATGTCAAAGATTCCATTGTGATGTCATAGAAATTCCATTGTGATGTCAGAATTCCATTGTATGTCATAGAATTCCATTGTATTCATATTTCATTTGATGTCATAGAATTCCATTGTGATGTCAGTGAATTATTGTATTTAGATTCCATTGTGATGTAAAATTAATTGTGATGTCAGAGTTACATTGTGATGTCATAGAATTCCATTGTGATGTCACTGTGTTCCATTGTGATGTCATAGAATTCCATTGTGATGTCACTGATTCCATTGATGTCATAGAATTCCATTGTGATGTCACAGAGTTCCATTGTGATTCACACCATTTTGTCATAGAATTCCATTGTGATGTCACAGAATTCCATTGTGATGTCATAGAATTCATTGTGATGTCATAGAATTCCATTGTGATGTCATAGATTCCATTGTGATGTCATAGATTCCATTGTGATGTCAAGAATTCCATTGTGATGTCATAGAGTTCCATTGTGATGTCATAGAAATTCCATTGTGATGTCATTGAATTCCATTGTATTCTAGAATTCCATTGTGATGTCATAGAGTTCAATTGTGATGTCATAAAATTCCATTGTGATGTCAAGAGTTCCATTGTGATGTCATAAAATTCCATTTGATGTCCAGATTCCATTGTATGTCATAAAATTCCATTGTGATGTCATAGAATTCCATTGTGATGTCATAGAGTTCATTGTATGTCATAGAATTCCATTGTGATGTCACAGAGTTCCATTGTGATGTCATAGAATTCCATTGTGATTCATAGAGTTCCATTGTGATGTCATAGAGTTCCATGTGATGTCACTGAGTTCCATTGTGATGTCATAGAATTCCATTGTGATGTAAACTTCCATTGTGAGTTCCATTGTGATGTCATAGAATTCCATTGTGATGTCATAGAGTTCCATTGTGATGTCACAGAGTTCCATTGTGATGTCATAGAATTCCATTGTGATGTCACTGTGTTCCAATGTGATGTCATAGAATTCCATTGTGATGTCATAGATTTCCATTGTGATGTCAAAATATAATTTATATATAATTATATTGTCATTAAGTATTTATTATTTTCTTTTATGGTACTTTTTACCATTTGTGTTGTTTTTTTGTTTTTTTCGTTTCATTACATGATGTTTATTGTTTTTATTTTCTTGTTATTATAGCTTTCATTTTTTCATTGTTTCATTTTTTTTCTATTATCATTTTTGTTTTATTATTTTATTTTATATCTTTGCTTCCATTTGTGTCATAATTCCATTGTGATGTCTGTCCATTGATTGATTTTTATTTGTGTATGTCCATTGATGTCTGTGTGTATTGTGTCTCATTGTGCATCCATATTCTAGTCATTATTTTTCATTTTGCTGATGTCATCATTTCAGTGATGTCATTCATTGTTTGTTGTTTTTTTTCATGATTATCATTATTTTTTGTTATCATTTGTTTTAGATTGATCATTCATTGTGATGTATTCCATTGTTTTATTTTATATATTAGTATATTCATTTTATTCATTTTTCATTTCAAATTTTTATTATTGTTTTATGTTCATATTTATATTTTCATTTTCTTTTTCATTTTATTTTTTTTTTTTCTAGATTGTGTTGTTCATGTTCTTCCATTTTTTTGTATTGTTTTTACAGTCATGTCATGTTCTTGTCGATTTTCTTTTCATTATCTTAATCATTTTTTCTTCTTTGTTTTATTTTATATTTAATTATTTATTTATCATTTTTTTTTTTATTTATTTTTTTTTATTTTTATTTTTATATTTTTCTTATATGTCGTTTGTTTGATTCCTTCATTTTCTTTGTTCTGTCTTATTTTATTTTTTATTTTCATTTTTTAGATTTCTTCAGTTTATTGTAGATTTTATTTTTTTATTTAAGTTATTTATAATTCATTTCATTTAGATTCATATGTTATTATAATTCATTTTTTTTTTATTCATTATTCCATTTTTCTTTTTTTCTTGTTTCATTCTTTTTTCAGTTTTATTTTTATTTAATATTTTTTTATTAATTATATTTTATTTTATTTTTCATTATTATTTTTTTTCCATTATTTATTTTAAGTTCCATTTTCACTTTAGTTATTCATTTTTTGTTCATTTTGTCTTTTTTTTCTGTTTTTTTTTCTTTATTTTATTATTTTTCAATTTTTGTTTTTGTTTATTCTTTTTTTTTTTGTTCCATTTTTTCGATTCCATCATATTCCTTGTTCATAGTCATTGTTTAATTCATTGTTATGTTCCATTGTGTTCACTTCATTTTTTTCATTGTGTTACTGTTCCTGTTCATAGTTCATTGTGTCTTTCCATTTATGTCTTGTTTCATTTGATGTCTTTCATTTATGTCTTTCATTTCTAGATTCATTTGTTCTAGAGTTCCATTGATGTTAGTTCCATTGTGATGTCTAGTTCCATTTGTTCATTGTTTCCATTGTATGTCTATTCCATTGTGATGTCATAGGTTCCATTGTGATTCATAAATATTGTGATTCACTTCATTGTTTAGATTCCATTGTATGTCTAGTTCCATTGTGATGTATTTTCCATTGTGATGTCATATTCCATTGTGTCTAGATTCCATTTGTGTCATAGAGTTCATTTGATGTCATGAATTCATTGATGTCATAGAATTCCATTTGATGTCATGTTCCATTGTGTGTCATTGAATTCATTTGTGTATAGATTCCATTTGATGTCAATTCATTTGATGTCTAGAATTCCATTTGATGTCATAGATTCCATTGTCATACAATTCATTTGTTATAGTTCCATGTTTATGTTCCATTGTGATGTCATAATTCATGATTATGTTCATTGTGATGTCTATTCCATTGTGTCATATTCATTTGTCATAGAATTCCATTTATGTCATAGATTCCATGTGTTCTAGAATTCCATTTGTGTCATGGTTCCATTTGATGTCTAGATTCCATTGTGATGTCACAGATTCCATTGTGTGTCATAGAATTCCATTTATTCATTGAGTTCCATTGTGTTCTAGGTTCCATTGTGATGTCATAGATTCCATTGTGATGTCACAGATTCCATTTGATGTCATAGAATTCCATTGTGATGTCATAGAGTTCCATTTGATGTCATAGAATTCCATTGTGATGTCACAGATTCATTGTGATGTCATAGAATTCCATTTGATGTCATAGAGTTCCATTGTGATGTCATAGATTCCATTGTGATGTCATAGAATTCCATTGTGATGTCATGAGTTCCATTGTGATGTCCAGAATTCCATTGTGATGTCATAGAGTTCCATTTGATGTCACAGAGTTCCATTGTGATGTCATAGAATTCCATTGTGATGTCATAGAGTTCCATTGTGATAGTCCATGATTCCATTGTGATGTCATAGAGTTCCATGTGATGTCATAGAATTCCATTGTGATGTCATAGAATTCCATTGTGTGTCATAGAGTTCCATTGTGATGTCATAGAGTTCCATTGTGATGTCATAGAATTCCATTGTGATGTCATAGAATTCCATTTGATGTCATAGAATTCCATTGTGATGTCACAGAGTTCCATTGTGATGTCATAGAATTCCATTGTGATGTCACAGAGTTCCATTGTGATGTCATAGAATTCCATTGTGATGTCACAGAGTTCCATTGTGATGTCATAGAATTCCATTTGATGTCACAGAGTTCCATTGTGATGTCATAGAATTCCATTGTGATGTCATGAGTTCCATTGTGATGTCATACCAGAGTTCCATTGTGATGTCATAGAGTTCCATTGTGATGTCATAGAGTTCCATTGTGATGTCATAGAGTTCCATTGTGATGTCATAGAATTCCATTGTGATGTCACAGAGTTCCATTGTGATGTCATAGAGTTCCATTGTGATGTCATAGAGTTCCATTGTGATGTCACAGAGTTCCATTGTGATGTCATAGAATTCCATTGTGATGTCATAGAGTTCCATTGTGATGTCATAGAATTCCATTGTGATGTCACAGAGTTCCATTGTGATGTCATAGAGATTCCATTGTGATGTCATAGAGTTCCATTGTGATGTCATAGAATTCCATTGTGATGTCATAGAGTTCCATTGTGATGTCATAGAGTTCCATTGTGATGTCATAGAGTTCCATTGTGATGTCATAGAATTCCATTGTGATGTCACTGAGTTCCATTGTGTGTCATAGATTCCATTGTGATGTCATATTCCATTTGTGTCTAGGTTCATTGTGATGTCATTCCATTTGATTCTAATTCCATTGTGATGTCATAGATTCCATTATTCATTCCATGTGATGTCATAGAATTCCATGTATTTTCATTGTGATGTCATAGAATTCCATGTGATGTCAAGATTCCATTGTGATGTCTTTCCATGTGTTCTGTTCATTTTCCATTCCATTGTTCTTTCCTTTGTGTCTAGTTCCATTGTGTCATATTCCATTTGTCTATTCATTGTTAGTTCAGTTCTTCCATTGTTGTATTTCCATTGTGTCATTCATTTTGTCCTTTATTTGTGTCTGTTCCATTGTGTCTTCCATTGTTCTAATTCCTTTGTTCTTTGTCTTCCATTTTGTTCTCATTTCTTTTTTCATTTTCTTTATGTCTCATTGTTTATTTTCTTTCATCTCTTTCTTCTTCTTGTCTTTATTTTTTTTTTTTTTTTCATTTTTCTTTTTATTTTTTATTTTTTTTTTTTTTTTCTTTTTTCATTTTTCATTTTATTTGTTTCTGTTCTGTTTTTTTGTTATTCCATTCTTTTTTTTTTCCTTGTCTTGTCTTTCATTTTTTTCTTGTTCTTTCTTTGTTTTTCATTTTTTTTTTCTTTTTTCCATTGTGTCACTTCTTTCTTGTTGATTCCATGTATGTCTAGTTCTTGTGTTTTCCATTTGTTTTCCATTTGTTTCCTTTTGTCTTCCATTGTTGTCATTCATTTGTTTCATCTGTTCATTTTTAATTCATTTCTTTCATTTTTTTCTTTTTTTTCCTGTGTTTTCTGTGTCTTCTGTTTATTCATTGATTTTGTTCCATTTGATTTTTCCATGTTCAAGATCATTTTTGTCTTTCATTTGTTCATTCTGTCTTTCATTTTTTTCATTGTTTCATTGTTTCCATGTTGTTAGTTCCATTTGTCATTTCATTGTTCGGTCTGTGATGTGAACCATGTGTCATTTTCCATTGTGTCTAGCATTTATGTCACTGTTCATTTGTGTTGTTCCATTTGTTTTCATTTTTTTCATTTGTGTCTTCATTTTGTCTTCATTTGATGTCATCCATTTTATTTTTTGTTTTTCTTTTTTTATTTTATTTTCCATTTCTTTCTTGTTTTCATTTTTCTTTCATTTTTCTTTTGTGTTAATTCATTTGATGTCATTTCATTGTGTGTCTTATTCCATTGTGATTCAACATTTGTTCTAGTTCATTTATTCTATTCCATTTATGTCACAGTTCCATTTGTCTAATTCCATTTGTCACTTTCCATTTATCTAAATTCCATTTGATGTCATGTTATTATGTATATTTCCATTTATTAGAGTTCCATTTATTCTTTCCATTGATGTCATAATTCCATTTGATTCATTTCCTGTTCTAGTTCATTTGATTCATTTTCCATTTGATTCAGGTTCTTGTTATGTTCATTGTGATGTCATATTCCATTTGTGTCATAGATTCCATTTGTGTCTAGAATTCCATTGATACATATTCATTTGTCATTGTTCCATTTGATGTCATAGATTCCATTTGATGTCATTGTTCCATTTGTGTCATTCATTATGTCTGATTCCATTGTGATTCATTCATTTTTCTTCATTGTGATGTCACTTTCATTATGTCTAGATTCCATTTGATGTCACTTTCCAATTCTATTCCATTTGTTAAATTCCATTTTGTCTTTTCCATTGTGTTATATTCCATTTATTATAGTCCATTTATTCACTTTCCATTGTGATGTCATAATTCCATTGTGATGTCATATTCCATTTGATGTCATAATTCCATTGTGATGTCATTGTGTTCCATTTGTGTCATATTCCATTTGATTCATTTTCCATTTGATGTCATAGATTCCATTGTTGTCATAGTTCCATTTGATGTCATTGAGTTCCATTGTGATGTCATGAATTCCATTGTGTGTCATAGATTTCCATTGTGATTCATAGAATTCCATTTATGTCACTGTGTTCCATTTGATGTCATGGAATTCCATTGTGATGTCACTGTGTTCCATTTGATGTCATAGAATTCCATTGTGATGTCACAGAATTCCATTGTGATGTCATAGAATTCCATTGTGATGTCATTGTTTCCATTTGATGTCATGAGTTCCATTGTGATGTCATAGAATTCCATTGTGATTCATAGATTCCATTGTGATGTCATAAATTCCATTGTGATGTCATAGTGTTCCATTGTGATGTCATAGAATTCCATTGTGATGTCATAGAATTCCATTGTATGTCATAGAGTTCCATTGTGATGTCACAGTTCCATTGTGATGTCATAGAGTTCCATTGTGATGTCATAGAATTCCATTGTGATGTCATAGAGTTCCATTGTGATGTCAGTGAGTTCCATTGTGATGTCACAGAGTTCCATTGTGATGTCATAGAGTTCCATTGTGATGTCATAGAGTTCCATTGTGATGTCATAGTGTTCCATTGTGATGTCATAGAATTCCATTGTGATGTCACAGTGTTCCATTGTGATGTCATAGAATTCCATTGTGATGTCACGGAGTTCCATTGTGGTGTCACTGTGTTCCATTGTGATGTCATAGAATTCCATTGTGATGTCATAGAGTTCCATTGTGATGTCATAGAATTCCATTGTGATGTCACAGAGTTCCATTGTGATGTCATAGAGTTCCATTGTGATGTCATTGAGTTCCATTGTGATGTCATAGAATTCCATTGTGATGTCATAGAGTTCCATTGTGATGTCATAGAATTCCATTGTGATGTCAGAGTTCCATTGTGATGTCATAGAGTTCCATTGTGATGTCATAGAGTTCCATTGTGATGTCCCATAGAGTTCCATTGTGATGTCATAGAATTCCATTGTGATGTCATAGAATTCCATTGTGATGTCACTGTGTTCCATTGTGATGTCATAGAGTTCCATTGTGATGTCATAGAATTCCATTGTGATGTGTTCCATTGTGATGTCATAGTTCCATTGTGATGTCATAGTTCCATTGTGATGTCATAGAGTTCCATTGTGATGTCATTGGATTCCATTGTGATGTCACAGAGTTCCATTGTGATGTCATAGAATTCCATTGTGATGTCACGGAATTCCATTGTGATGTCACATCCATTGTGATGTCATAGAATTCCATTGTGATGTCACTGTTTGATGTCATGAGTTCCATTGTGATGTCATAGAGTTCCATTGTGATGTCATAGAATTCCATTTGATGTCATAGAGTTCCATTGTGATGTCATAAGAATTCCATTGTGATGTCAAGTTCCATTGTGATGTCACAGAGTTCCATTGTGATGTCATAGAATTCCATTGTGATGTCATTGTGTTCCATTGTGATGTCATAGAATTCCATTGTGATGTCAGAATTCCACTGTGATGTCATAGAGTTCCATTTGTTGGTTCCATTGTGATGTCATAGAATTCCATTGTGATGTCAAGTTCCATTGTGATGTCATAGAGTTCCATTGTGATGTCATAGAATTCCATTGTGATGTCATAGAGTTCCATTGTGATGTCATAGAATTCCATTGTGATTGTCACTGAGTTCCATTGTGATGTCATAGAATTCCATTGTGATGTCACAGAGTTCCATTGTGATGTCATAGAGTTCCATTGTGATGTCATAGAATTCCATTGTGATGTCACTGAATTCCATTGTGATGTCATTGTGTTCCATTGTGATGTCATAGAATTCCATTGTGATGTCATTGAGTTCCATTGTGATGTCATAGAATTCCATTGTGATGTCATAGAATTCCATTGTGATGTCATAGAGTTCCATTGTGATGTCATAGAATTCCATTGTGATGTCACAGAGTTCCATTGTGATGTCATAGAGTTCCATTGTGATGTCACTGTGATTCCATTGTGATGTCTAGAATTCCATTGTGATGTCATAGAATTCCATTGTGATGTCATTGAGTTCCATTTGTGTGATGTCATAGAATTCCATTGTGATGTCATAGAATTCCATTGTGATGTCACTGTATTCCATTGTGATGTCATAGAATTCCATTGTGATGTCACAGAGTTCCATTGTGATGTCATAGAATTCCATTGTGATGTCACTGAGTTTCATTGTGATGTCATTGAGTTCCATTGTGATGTCATAGAATTCCATTGTGATGTCACAGTGTTCCATTGTGATGTCATTGATTTCCATTGTGATGTCATAGAGTTCCATTGTGATGTCATAGAATTCCATTGTGATGTCATAGAATTCCATTGTGATGTCACATTGGATTCCATTGTGATGTCATAGAGTTCCATTGTGATGTCATAGAATTCCATTGTGATGTCATAGAATTCCATTGTGATGTTCCATTGTGATGTCACAGAGTTCCATTGTGATGTCATAGAGTTCCATTGTGATGTCATTGAGTTCCATTGTGATGTCATAGAATTCCATTGTGATGTCATTGAGTTCCATTGTGATGTCATAGAGTTCCATTGTGATGTCACAGAGTTCCATTGTGATGTCATAGTTCCATTGTGATGTCATAGAGTTCCATTGTGATGTCATAGAGTTCCATTGTGATGTCATTGAGTTCCATTGTGATGTCATAGAATTCCATTGTGATGTCATAGAATTCCATTGTGATGTCATAGAATTCCATTGTGATGTCACAGAGTTCCATTGTGATGTCATAGAATTCCATTGTGATGTCACTGAATTCCATTGTGATGTCATAGAATTCCATTGTGATGTCATAGAATTCCATTGTGATGTCACTGAGTTCCATTGTGATGTCATAGTTCCATTGTGATGTCATAGAATTCCATTGTGATGTCATAGAGTTCCATTGTGATGTCATAGAGTTCCATTGTGATGTCATAGAGTTCCATTGTGATGTCACTGAGTTCCATTGTGATGTCATAGAGTTCCATTGTGATGTCACAGAGTTCCATTGTGATGTCATAGAGTTCCATTGTGATGTCCATTGTGATGTCATATAATTCCATTGTGATGTCATAGAATTCCATTGTGATGTCATAGAAGTTCCATTGTGATGTCATAGAATTCCATTGTGATGTCACTGTGTTCCATTGTGATGTCATAGAATTCCATTGTGATGTCATTGAGTTCCATTGTGATGTCATAGAATTCCATTGTGATGTCACAGAGTTCCATTGTGATGTCATATTTTGTCAGTTCCAGATGTCAGTTCCATTTCTGTGTTTTCTTTTTTCCTGTTTAGTTCCATTATGTCTGTCTTGTCTTTCTTTCATTCTTGTTTTTCATTTTTCTATTCCATTGTGATGTTTCATTATTTTTCGTTATTCATTTTTCTTCATTTGATGTAGTCTTTGTTTTGTTTAATCATTTGTTCTTTCTTGTCTTTCATTTTCTCCTTTTTCTTTCTTTTTTTCATTTGTTTGTTTTTCATTGTTATTTCATTTGTCTTTCATTTTTTCTATTCATTGTATGTTTCATTTGTTTAGTTCCATTGATGTCTTTCTCTATTCCTTGTTGTTTTATTTTGTCTATTCATTGTTTAGTTTTTTCCATTTTTCTTTCATTTTTATTTTTTCTTTCATTGTTTTTCATTTTGTCTGTTCCATTGTGTCATTTCTTTTTTTTTTTCTTATTTTTGTTTTTCATGTGTGTCATAGATTCATGTGATGTCTAATTCCATTTGATGTCAGACCGCGTTCTTTGATGTCTAATTCCATTGTGATGTCATTCCATGTGATGTATTTATTGATGTCAGTTCTTTGTGTTTGTTCCATTTTGTCTAGTTCATGTTTTAGTTCCTTTGTGTCTTCCATTGATGTTAGTTCCATTGTTCTATTCATTTGATGTCATAGATTCCATGTGATGTCTCTGTGTCTATTCATTTTTCTATTCATTTGTCATAGTCTTTTTTTCATTGTCTTTTTTTTTTCTTTTTTTTCTTTCTTTTTTTTTTTTTCTTTTTTTTTGTTTTTTCATTTCATTCATTTTTTTTTTTTCTTCTTCATTTTCTGTTATTTTTTTTTTTTGTGTTCATTTTTCAGTTTTTTCATTTCTTTTTCATGTTTTCTTTTTTCTTTTTTTCCATTTTCCTTGTCTTTCCATTTTTAGATCTTTTCTAGTTCATTGTTTCATGTTCTTTCATTGTGTCTCCATGTGTCTTTCATTTGTCTCATGTGTTTTTTTTTCATTATTTTTCTTTCCATTTGTTTAGTTCCATTTGTTTTTTTTCATTCTGTGTCTTCTGTCTTTCATTGTGTTTTTCATTGTTCTGTTCTTGTTTATTCCATTTTTTTCCATTTTTTTTCCATTTGTGTCATAATTCCATGTGATGTCTTTATTTGTTCAGTTCCATTGATGTCAGGCGATTCTTGTTTAGTTCATTTTTTATTCTTTGTGTCTTTCATTTGTCTTTCCATTTTGTCAAGATTCCATTTGTTCACTTCCATTTGATGTCATAGTTCATTGTTTATTCATTTGTTCATAGGTTCCATTTGTGTCATAGATTCCATTTGTGTCATTGTTTCCATTGTGTCATAGATTCCATTGTGTGTCATATTCATTGTGATTCATCATTTTCATTTCCATTTTTTAGTTCATTTGTTCTAATTCATTTGTGTCATATTCTTTTTTTCATTTTGTCTTCTTGTTTTGTTCCATTGTGTCATATTTTGTGTCTTGTTCCATTTGTTCATTTTCCATGTGATTCATTTTCCATTTTGTCATTGATTCATTTTTCAATTCCATTGTTCTGGATTCCATTCTTGTCATTTGTTCTTTTCCATTTTTTTTCCATGTGTTCCATTTGTTCATAGATTCATTTTTATTCATTTTTTTCCATTTGTGTCTAGATTCATTGTGTTTCATTTGTCATTTTGTTATTCATTGTTTGTTCTTGTTCTATTCCATTTGTTCTTCTGTGTCTAGTTCATTGTGTGTCATAGATTCCATTGTTCATTCCATTCACAGGTTCCTTGTTCATGGTTCCTTCTTTGTGTCTAATTCCATTGATGTCATTTCCATTTGATGTCATAGATTCATTGTGTTAATTCCTTGTGATGTCATAGATTCATTGTGATGTAGAGTTCCATTGTGATGTCATTGTTCCATTTGATGTCATAGTTCCATTGTGATGTCATAGATTCCATTGTGATGTCATGAGTTGGCAAGAGTCGGAGATTCATTTGATGTCATTGTTTCCATTGTGATGTCATAGATTCCATTGTGATGTCATAGAGTTCCATTTGTGTCATTGATTCCATTGTGATGTCATAGATTCCATTTGATGTCATAGATTCCATTTGATGTCATGAGTTCCATTGTGATGTCATAGGTTCCATTTGTGTCATGGTTCCATTGTGTGTCATAGATTCCATTGTGTGTCATAATTCCATTGTGATGTCTGATTCCATTTGATGTCATAGAATTCCATTGTGATGTCATAGAGTTCCATTTGTGTCATAGTTCCATTGTGATGTCATAGGTTCCATTGTGATGTCATAGAATTCCATTGTGATGTCACAGAGTTCCATTGTGATGTCATAAATTCCATTGTGTGTCATTGAGTTCCATTGTGATGTCATAGAGTTCCATTGTGATGTCATAGGTTCCATTTGATGTCATAGAATTCCATTGTGATGTCATTGATTCCATTGTGATGTCATTTCCATTGTGATGTCATAGAGTTCCATTGTGATGTCATAGTTCCTGATTGATTAGATTCCATTTGATGTCATTGTTCCATTGTGATGTCATAGAATTCCATTGTGATGTCATTGATTCCATTGTGATGTCATTGAATTCCATTGTGATGTCATTGTTCCATTGTGATGTCATAGAATTCCATTGTGTGTCACAGAGTTCCATTGTGATGTCATAGAGTTCCATTTGTGTCATAGAGTTCCATTGTGATGTCATTGAATTCCATTGTGATGTCATAGATTCCATTGTGATGTCATAGAATTCCATTGTGATGTCATAGAGTTCCATTTGATGTCATAAATTCATTGTGATGTCATAATTCCATTTGATGTCATAGAATTCCATTTGATGTCATAGAGTTCCATTGTGATGTCATAGATTCCATTGTGATGTCATAGAGTTCCATTGTGATGTCATAGAATTCCATTGTGATGTCATAGAGTTCCATTGTGATGTCATAGAGTTCCATTGTGATGTCATAGAGTTCCATTGTGATGTCATAGAATTCCATTGTGATGTCAGAGTTCCATTGTGTGTCATAGAATTCCATTGTGATGTCACTGAGTTCCATTGTGATGTCATAGAGTTCCATTGTGATGTCATTGAGTTCCATTGTGATGTCATAGAGTTCCATTGTGATGTCATAGAGTTCCATTGTGATGTCATAGAGTTCCATTGTGATGTCATTGAATTCCATTGTGATGTCATTGAGTTCCATTGTGATGTCATAGAATTCCATTGTGATGTCATAGAGTTCCATTGTGATGTCATAGAATTCCATTGTGATGTCACAGTGTTCCATTGTGATGTCATAGAATTCCATTGTGATGTCATAGAGTTCCATTGTGATGTCATAGAATTCCATTGTGATGTCACTGAGTTCCATTGTGATGTCATAAATTCCATTGTGATGTCATAGAAGTTCCATTGTGATGTCATGTCATTGTGATGTCATAGAGTTCCATTGTGATGTCATTGAGTTCCATTGTGATGTCATAGAGTTCCATTGTGATGTCATAGAATTCCATTGTGATGTCATTGAATTCCATTGTGATGTCATAGAATTCCATTGTGATGTCATAGAGTTCCATTGTGATGTCATAGAATTCCATTGTGATGTCACTGAGTTCCATTGTGATGTCATAGAATTCCATTGTGATGTCACAGAATTCCATTGTGATGTCATAGAGTTCCATTGTGATGTCACAGTGTTCCATTGTGATGTCATTGAATTCCATTGTGATGTCATAGAATTCCATTGTGATGTCATAGAATTCCATTGTGATGTCACTGAAGTTCCATTGTGATGTCATAGAATTCCATTGTGATGTCACTTTCACAGAGTTCCATTGTGATGTCATAGAATTCCATTGTGATGTCATAGATTTCCATTGTGATGTCACTGTGTTCCATTGTGATGTCATAGAATTCCATTGTGATGTCACAGAGTTCCATTGTGATGTCATAGAATTCCATTGTGATGTCACTAGTTCCATTGTGATGTCATAGAGTTCCATTGTGATGTCACAGAGTTCCATTGTGATGTCATAGAATTCCATTGTGATGTCATTGTGTTCCATTGTGATGTCATAGAGTTCCATTGTGATGTCATAGAGTTCCATTGTGATGTCATTGAATTCCATTGTGATGTCATAGAGTTCCATTGTGATGTCATTAAGTTCCATTGTGATGTCATTGAGTTCCATTGTGATGTCATAGAATTCCATTTGATGTCATAGAGCCAGATTCATTGTGTCATAGAGTTCCATTGTGATGTCATAGATTCCATTGTGTGTCATTGATTCCATTGTGATGTCATAGGTTCCATTGTGATGTCAGAATTCCATTGTGATGTCATATTCCATTTGATGTCACAGAGTTCCATTGTGATGTCATAGAATTCCATGTGATGTCATAGGTTCCATTGTGATGTCATAGATTCCATTGTGATGTCATAGATTCCATTGTGATGTCATAGAGTTCCATTGTGATGTCATAGATTCCATTGTGATGTCATAGAATTCCATTTGATGTCATAGAGTTCCATTGTGATGTCATAGAGTTCCATTGTGATGTCATAATTCAGTGATTCAGTTCCATTGTGTGTCATAGATTCCATTGTGATGTCATAGATTCCATTGTGATGTCATAGATTCCATTGTGATGTCATATTCCATTGTGATGTCATAGATTCCATTGTGATGTCATAGAGTTCCATTGTGATGTCATAGAATTCCATTGTGATGTCATAGATTCCATTGTTGTAGTTCCATTGTGATGTCATAGAATTCCATTGTGATGTCATTCCATGTGATGTCATAGAATTCCATTGTGATGTCATGGTTCCATTGTGTGTCATAGAATTCCATTGTGATGTCAGATTCCATGGAGTTCCATTGTGATGTCATAATTCCATTGTGATGTCATAGTTCCATTGTGATGTCATAGAGTTCCATTGTGATGTCATAGATTCCATTGTGATGTCATAGAGTTCCATTGTGATGTCATAGGTTCCATTGTGATGTCATAGAATTCCATTGTGATGTCATAGAATTCCATTGTGATGTCATAGTTCCATTGTGATGTCATAGAATTCCATTGTGATGTCATTGATTCCATTGTGATGTCATAGAATTCCATTGTGATGTCATAGAGTTCCATTGTGATGTCATAGAGTTCCATTGTGATGTCATTGATTCCATTGTGATGTCATAGAATTCCATTGTGATGTCATAGAATTCCATTGTGATTGTGTTCCATTGTGATGTCATAGAATTCCATTGTGATGTCATAGAGTTCCATTGTGATGTCAAATTCCATTGTGATGTCATAGATTCCATTGTGATGTCATAGAGTTCCATTGTGATGTCATAGAATTCCATTGTGATGTCACAGATTCCATTGTGTGTCATAGAATTCCATTGTGATGTAGATTCCATTGTGATGTCATAGAGTTCCATTGTGATGTCATTGATTCCATTGTGATGTCATAGAATTCCATTGTGATGTCATTGAGTTCCATTGTGATGTCATAGAATTCCATTGTGATGTCATAGAGTTCCATTGTGATGTCATAGAATTCCATTTGATGTCATAGAATTCCATTTGATGTCATAGAATTCCATTGTGATGTCATAGATTCCATTGTGATGTCATAGAATTCCATTGTGATGTCATAGAGTTCCATTGTGATGTCATAGAATTCCATTGTGATGTCATAGATTCCATTGTGATGTCATAGAGTTCCATTGTGATGTCAAAATTCCATTGTGATGTCATAGAGTTCCATTGTGTGTCATAGATTCCATTGTGATGTCAAGAGTCCAGTCCATTGTGATGTCACAGAGTTCCATTGTGATGTCATAGAATTCCATTGTGATGTCACAGATTCCATTGTGATGTCATAGAATTCCATTGTGATGTCCAGAGTTCCATTGTGATGATCAGAGTTCCATTGTGATGTCATAGAGTTCCATTGTGATGTCATAGAATTCCATTGTGATGTCATAGAATTCCATTGTGATGTCATAGATTCCATTGTGATGTCATAGAGTTCCATTGTGTGTCATAGAATTCCATTGTGATGTCATAGAATTCCATTGTGATGTCATAGAGTTCCATTGTGATGATGTCCATAGAATTCCATTGTGATGTCATTGAGTTCCATTGTGATGTCATAATTCCATTGTGATGTCATAAGTTCCATTGTGATGTCATAGAATTCCATTGTGATGTCACAGAGTTCCATTGTGATGTCATAGAATTCCATTGTGATGTCATAGAGTTCCATTGTGATGTCATAGAGTTCCATTGTGATGTCATAGAATTCCATTGTGATGTCATAGAATTCCATTGTGATGTCATAGAGTTCCATTGTGATGTCATAGAATTCCATTGTGATGTCATAGAGTTCCATTGTGATGTCATAGAATTCCATTGTGATGTCATAGAATTCCATTGTGATGTCATAGTGTTCCATTGTGATGTCATAGAGTTCCATTGTGATGTCATAGAATTCCATTGTGATGTCATAGAATTCCATTGTGATGTCATAGATTCCATTGTGATGTCATAGAATTCCATTGTGATGTCACAGAATTCCATTGTGATGTCATAGATTCCATTGTGATAGAGTTCCATTGTGATGTCCATTGTGATGTCATAGAATTCCATTGTGATGTCATAGAGTTCCATTGTGATGTCATAGAATTCCATTGTGATGTCACAGTGTTCCATTGTGATGTCATAGAATTCCATTGTGATGTCATAGAATTCCATTGTGATGTCATAGAATTCCATTGTGATGTCATAGAATTCCATTGTGATGTCATAGAATTCCATTGTGATGTCATAGAGTTCCATTGTGATGTCATAGAATTCCATTGTGATGTCACTGAGTTCCATTGTGATGTCATAGAATTCCATTGTGATGTCACAAAGTTCCATTGTGATGTCATAGAATTCCATTGTGATGTCATAGAGTTCCATTGTGATGTCATAGAATTCCATTGTGATGTCATAGAGTTCCATTGTGATGTCATAGAGTTCCATTGTGATGTCATAGAGTTCCATTGTGATGTCACAGTATTCCATTGTGATGTCATAGAGTTCCATTGTGATGTCATAGAGTTCCATTGTGATGTCATAGAATTCCATTGTGATGTCATAGAATTCCATTGTGATGTCATAGAGTTCCATTGTGATGTCATAGAGTTCCATTGTGATGTCATAGATTCCATTGTGATGTCACTAGAGTTCCATTGTGATGTCATAGAATTCCATTGTGATGTCATAGAGTTCCATTGTGATGTCATAGAATTCCATTGTGATGTCATAGAGTTCCATTGTGATGTCATAGAATTCCATTGTGATGTCACTGTGTTCCATTGTGATGTCATAGAATTCCATTGTGATGTCACAGAGTTCCATTGTGATGTCATAGAATTCCATTGTGATGTCACAGAGTTCCATTGTGATGTCACAGAGTTCCATTGTGATGTCATAGAGTTCCATTGTGATGTCATAGAGTTCCATTGTGATGTCACAGAGTTCCATTGTGATGTCATAGAATTCCATTGTGATGTCAAGCATTGGATTCCATTGTGATGTCACAGAGTTCCATTGTGATGTCACAGAGTTCCATTGTGATGTCATAGAATTCCATTGTGATGTCACAGAGTTCCATTGTGATGTCATAGAGTTCCATTGTGATGTCATCAGAATTCCATTGTGATGTCACGTGTTCCATTGTGATGTCATAGAATTCCATTGTGATGTCATAGAATTCCATTGTGATGTCATAGAGTTCCATTGTGATGTCATAGAATTCCATTGTGATGTCACTGTGTTCCATTGTGATGTCATAGAATTCCATTGTGATGTCACAGAGTTCCATTGTGATGTCATGCATGTGATAGAATTCCATTGTGATGTCACTGTGTTCCATTGTGATGTCATAGAGTTCCATTGTGATGTCATATGAGTTCCATTGTGATGTCACAGAGTTCCATTGTGATGTCATAGAATTCCATTGTGATGTCACAAAGGTACACTGTGATGACATCACAATGGAATTCTATGACATCACAATGAGACCTGTGACATCACAATGGAATTCTATGACATCACAATGGAACACAGGACATCACAATGGAATTCTATGACATCACAATGGAAACTCTGTGACATCACAATGGAATTCTATGACATCACAATGGAACTTCTATGACATCACAATGGAATCTCTGTGACATCACAATGGAACTCTATGACATCACAATGGAACTCTGTGACATCACAATGGAATTCTAGTGACATCACAATGGAATTCTATGACATCACAATGGAACTCTGTGACATCACAATGGAATTCTGTGACATCACAATGGAACTCTATGACATCACAATGGAACTCTATGACATCACAATGGAACTCTATGACATACAATCACAATGGAACTCTGTGACATCACAATGGAATTCTGTGACATCACAATGGAACTCAGTGACATCACAATGGAACTCTGTGACATCACAATGGAATTCTATGCATGACATCACAATGGAATTCTATGACATCACAATGGAACTCTATGACATCACAATGGAACTCTGTGACATCACAATGGAACTCTATGACATCACAATGGAATTCTATGACATCACAATGGAACTCTGTGACATCACAATGGAATTCTATGACATCACAATGGAACTCTGTGACATCACAATGGAATTCTATGACATCAACAATGTGACACATCTGTGACATCACAATGGAATTCTATGACATCACAATGGAACTCTGTGACATCACAATGGAATTCTATGACATCACAATGGAACTCTATGACATCACAATGGAATTCTATGACATCACAATGGAACTGTGACATCACAATGGAATTCTATGACATCACAATGGAACTCTATGACATCACAATGGAATTCTATGACATCACAATGGAACTCTGTGACATCACAATGACATCACAATGGAATTCTATGACATCACAATGGAATTCTATGACATCACAATGGAATTCTATGACATCACAATGGAACTCTGTGACATCACAATGGAATTCTATGACATCACAATGGAACTCAGTGACATCACAATGGAATTCTATGACATCACAATGGAACTCTGTGACATCACAATGGAATTCTGTGACATCACAATGGAACTCTATGACATCACAATGGAACTCTGTGACATCACAATGGAATTCTATGACATCACAATGGAACACAGTGACATCACAATGGAATTCTATGACATCACAATGGAACTCTGTGACATCACAATGGAATTCTATGACATCACAATGGAACTCTGTGACATCACAATGGAATTCTATGACATCACAATGGAACACTGACATCACAATGGAATTCTATGACATCACAATGGAATTCTGTGACATCACAATGGAACTCTGTGACATCACAATGGAATTCTGTGACATCACAATGGAATTCTGTGACATCACAATGGAATTCTATGACATCACAATGGAACTCTGTGACATCACAATGGAATTCTATGACATCACAATGGAACAGTGACATCACAATGGAATTCTATGACATCACAATGGAACTCTGTGACATCACAATGGAATTCTGTGACATCACAATGGAACTCTGTGACATCACAATGGAATTCTATGACATCACAATGGAACTCTGTGACATCACAATGGAACTCTGTGACATCACAATGGAACTCTGTGACATCACAATGGAATTCTGTGACATCACAATGGAATCTGTGACATCACAATGGAATTCTATGACATCACAATGGAATTCAATGACATCACAATGGAATTCTATGACATCACAATGGAACTCTATGATCACAATGACATCACAATGGAATTCTGTGACATCACAATGGAACTCTGTGACATCACAATGGAATTCTGTGACATCACAATGGAATTCTATGACATCACAATGGAACTCTGTGACATCACAATGGAATTCTATGAATCACAATGGAACTCTGTGACATCACAATGGAATTCTATGACATCACAATGGAACTCAGTGACATCACAATGGAATTCTATGACATCACAATGGAACTCAGTGACATCACAATGGAATTCTATGACATCACAATGGAACTCAGTGACATCACAATGGAATTCTATGACATCACAATGGAACTCTGTGACATCACAATGGAATTCTGTGACATCACAATGGAATTCTATGACATCACAATGGAACTCTGTGACATCACAATGGAATTCTGTGACATCAAATGGAATTCTGTGACATCACAATGGAATTCTATGACATCACAATGGAACTCTGTGACATCACAATGGAATTCTATGACATCACAATGGAACTCTGTGACATCACAATGGAATTCTATGACATCACAATGGAATCAGTGACATCACAATGGAATTCTATGACATCACAATGGAATTCAATGACATCACAATGGAATCTAGACATGGATCTGTGACATCACAATGGAACTCAGTGACATCACAATGGAATTCTATGACATCACAATGGAATTCTATGACATCACAATGGAACTCTGTGACATCACAATGGAATTCTATGACATCACAATGGAACTCTGTGACATCACAATGGAATCTATGACATCACAATGGAATTCTATGACATCACAATGGAACTCTGTGACATCACAATGGAATTCTGTGACATCACAATGGAATTCTGTGACATCACAATGGAATTCTGTGACATCACAATGGAATTCTGTGAATCACAATGGAATCTGTGACATCACAATGGAATTCTATGACATCACAATGGAACTCTGTGACATCACAATGGAACTCTGTGACATCACAATGGAACTCAGTGACATCACAATGGAATTCTGTGACATCACAATGGAACTCTGTGACATCACAATGGAATTCTATGACATCACAATGGAACTCAGTGACATCACAATGGAATTCTATGACATCACAATGGAACTCTGTGACATCACAATGGAATTCTGTGACATCACAATGGAACTCAGTGACATCACAATGGAATCTATGACATCACAATGGAATACAGTGACATCACAATGGAATTCTATGACATCAAATGGACTCTGTGACATCACAATGGAATCTGTGACATCACAATGGAATCAGTGACATCACAATGGAACTCTGTGACATCACAATGGAATTCAGTGAATCAAATGGAATTCTGTGACATCACAATGGAACTCTGTGACATCACAATGGAACTCTGTGACATCACAATGGAACTCAGTGACATCACAATGGAATTCTATGACATCACAATGGAATTCTATGACATCACAATGGAACTCAGTGACATCACAATGGAATCTGTGAATCACAATGGAATCAGTGACATCACAATGGAATGTCTGGATGACATCACAATGGAATTCTGTGACATCACAATGGAACTCTATGACATCACAATGGAACGTGACAAAATGGAATTCTGTGACATCACAATGGAATCAGTGACATCACAATGGAATTCTGTGACATCACAATGGAATTCTATGACATCACAATGGAATCAGTGACATCACAATGGAATTCTATGAATCACAATGGAATCTGTGAATCACAATGGAATTCTGTGACATCACAATGGAATTCAGTGACATCACAATGGAATTCTATGACATAAATGGAATCTGTGAATCACAATGGAATTCTGTGACATCACAATGGAACTCTGTGACATACAATGGAATTCTGTGACATCAAATGGAATCAGTGACATAAATGGAATTCTATGACATAAATGGATCTGTGACATAAATGGAATTCTATGACATAAATGGAACAGTGACATCAAATGGAATCTGTGAATCAAATGGAATCTATGAATAAATGGAATTCTGTGACATAAATGGATCAGTGACATAAATGGAATTCTGTGAATAAATGGAATCTGACATACAATGGATCTATGAATCACAATGGAACTCTGAATAAATGACATGACAAATGGACTGAATACAATGGTCTATGAAAAATGGATCTATGAAAATGGAATCTAAAGGAAATAAAATGGGTAAAATGGAATTATGAAATGTGACATAAATGAATTCGATAAGGATCGAAAAGATCTTGAAGAGAAATGGCTTGAATAAATGGAATCTATGAATGAATCTAAAATGAATCTTGAAATGGATGACATAAATGGAACTCTATGACATAAAGGAATTCTTGAAAAATGGTCTGACATAAATGGAATTCTATGAATATGGAATGAATACAATGGAATTCTATGACATAAATGGAATGTGAATACAATGGATCTTGAATAAATGGAGTGAATCAATGATCTATGAAAAATGGAACCTTGACATCAAATGGAATCTTGACATAAATGGAATTCTGTGACATAAATGGAATTCTGTGAATCACAATGGAATCGTGAATAAATGGAATTCTATGAATAAATGGAATCTGTGAATAAATGGAATTCTAGAATAAATGGAACTGTGACATCAAATGGAATTCTATGACAAAATGGAATGTGAATACAATGGAATCTGTGACATCAAATGGAATTCTGTGAATAAATGGAATAGTGAAAAATGGAATCTTGAAAAATGGAATCTATGAATAATGGAACGTATAAGATTCTGAAAATGGTGACATAATATTTGATCACAATGGAATGAAAAATGGAATCTGTGAAAATGGAATCTTGAATAATTGAATAATGGAATTCTAGAAAATGGTGTGAATAAATGAATGAAAAATATCTATGAAAGGAGAATAAATGTTGTGACATAAATGAATTCTGAATTAAAAAATTAAAAATAAAAAAAAAAAAAAAAAAAATAAAAAAAAAAAGGAACTCTGTGACATCACAATGGAATTCTATGACATCACAATGGAACTCAATGACATCACAATGGAATTCTGTGACATCACAATGGAACTCTGTGACATCACAATGGAATTCTATGACATCACAATGGAACTCAGTGACATCACAATGGAATTCTATGACATCACAATGGAACTCTGTGACATCACAATGGAACTCTGTGACATCACAATGGAATTCTGTGACATCACAATGGAACTCTGTGACATCACAATGGAATTCTATGACATCACAATGGAACTCTGTGACATCACAATGGAATTCTATGACATCACAATGGAATCTGTGACATCACAATGGAATTCTATGACATACAATGGAATCTGTGACATCACAATGGAATTCTGTGACATCACAATGGAACTCAGTGACATCACAATGGAATTCTATGACATCACAATGGAACTCAGTGACATCACAATGGAATTCTATGACATCACAATGGAACTCTGTGACATCAAATGGAATTCTATGACATCACAATGGAACTCAGTGACATCACAATGGAATTCTATGACATCACAATGGAATAGTGACATCACAATGGAATTCTATGACATCACAATGGAACAGTGACATCACAATGGAATTCTGTGACATCACAATGGGTGACATCAAATGGAACTCTGTGACATCACAATGGAATTCTGTGACATCAAATGGAATTCTATGACATCACAATGGAATCTGTGACATCACAATGGAATTCTGTGACATCACAATGGAACTCTGTGACATCACAATGGAATTCTGTGACATCACAATGGAACTCTGTGACATCAAATGGAATTCTGTGACATCACAATGGAACTCTATGACATAAATGGAATTCTGTGACATCACATGGAACTCTATGACATACAATGGAACTCTGTGACATAAATGGACTCTGTGACATCACAATGGAATCTGTGACATCACAATGGAATTCTATGACATCACAATGGAATCTGTGACATCACAATGGAATTCTATGACATCACAATGGAACTCTGTGAATCACAATGGAATTCTATGACATCACAATGGAACTCTGTGACATCACAATGGAATTCTATGACATCAAATGGAATCAGTGACATCACAATGGAATTCTGTGACATCACAATGGAATCTGTGACATCACAATGGAACTCTGTGACATCACAATGGAATTCTATGACATACAATGGAACTCTGTGACATCACAATGGAATTCTATGACATCACAATGGATGACATCAAATGGAATCTATGACATACAATGGATTCAGTGAATCACAATGGAATTCTATGACATCACAATGGAATCAGTGACATACAATGGAATTCTATGACATCACAATGGAACTCTGTGACATCAAATGGAATTCTATGACATCACAATGGAACTCAGTGACATCACAATGGAATTCTATGACATCACAATGGATCGTGACATAAATGGAATTCTGACATCACAATGGAATCAGTGACATAAATGGAATTCTATGACATCAAATGGAATCGTGACATCAAATGGAATTCTATGACATCACAATGGAATGACACACAATGGAATTCTATGACATAAATGGAATCAGTGACATACAATGGAATTCATGAATCAAATGGAATTCTGTGACATAATGGATCTTGACATAAATGGAATTGTGAATAAATGGAATCTGTGACATAAATGGAATCTGTGAATAAATGGAATTCTATGACATACAATGGAACATGAATAAATGGAATTCTATGACATCAATGGAATGTGAATAAATGGAATTCTATGAATAATGGAATCTGAATACAATGGAATCTGAAAAATGGATCTATGATAAATGGAATAATGGAATTCTATGAAATGGAACGTGAATAAATGGAATCTGTGAAAATGGAATCGTGAATCAAATGGACTATGACATAAATGGAATCTATGAATAATGGAATGTGAATAAATGGAATCTATGACATAAATGGAACGTGACATAAATGGAATCTGACATAAATGGAAATGAATAAATGGAATTCTATGATAAATGGAATAGTGAATAAATGGAATCTGAAAAATGGATTGACTAAATGGAACTATGAAAAATGGTCTGAAAAATGGATAGAATAAGGAAGAAAAATGGATCTTGAATAATGGCTATGATGGAAAGAAGGGAAAAGAAAAAGGTATAAAAGAAAGAAAAAAAAAGAAAAGAAAAGAAAGTTTAAAAAGAAATAAAAAAAAAAAAAAAAAAAAAAAAAAAAAAAAAAAGAGAAAAAAAAAAAGAAAAAAAAAAAATAAAAAAAAAAAAAAAAAAAAAAAAAAAAATAAAGAACAATGGAATTCTATGACATCACAATGGAACTCTGTGACATCACAATGGAATTCTGTGACATCACAATGGAACTCTGTGACATCACAATGGAATTCTATGACATCACAATGGAACTCTGTGACATCACAATGGAATTCTATGACATCACAATGGAACTCAGTGACATCACAATGGAATTCTATGACATCACAATGGAACTCTGTGACATCACAATGGAACTCTGTGACATCACAATGGAATTCTGTGACATCACAATGGAACTCAGTGACATCACAATGGAATTCTATGACATCACAATGGAACTCTGTGACATCACAATGGAATTCTATGACATCACAATGGAACTCTGTGACATCACAATGGAATTCTATGACATCACAATGGAACTCTAGTGACATCACAATGGAATTCTATGACATCACAATGGAACTCTGTGACATCACAATGGAATTCTATGACATCACAATGGAACTCTGTGACATCACAATGGAATTCTATGACATCACAATGGAACTCTATGACATCACAATGGAATTCTATGACATCACAATGGAACTCTGTGACATCACAATGGAATTCTGTGACATCACAATGGAACTCTATGACATCACAATGGAATTCTATGACATCACAATGGAATTCTGTGACATCACAATGGAATTCTGTGACATCACAATGGAACTCTGTGACATCACAATGGAATTCTGTGACATCACAATGGAACTCTGTGACATCACAATGGAATTCTATGACATCACAATGGAACTCAGTGACATCACAATGGAATTCTATGACATCACAATGGAACTCTGTGACATCACAATGGAATTCTGTGACATCACAATGGAATTCTATGACATCACAATGGAATTCTATGACATCACAATGGAATTCAGTGACATCACAATGGAATTCTATGACATCACAATGGAATTCTGTGACATCACAATGGAATTCTGTGACATCACAATGGAATTCTGTGACATCACAATGGAACTCTGTGACATCACAATGGAATTCTATGACATCACAATGGAATTCTATGACATCACAATGGAACTCTGTGACATCACAATGGAATTCTATGACATCACAATGGAATTCAGTGACATCACAATGGAATTCTATGACATCACAATGGAACTCAGTGACATCACAATGGAATTCTGTGACATCACAATGGAATTCTATGACATCACAATGGAACTCTGTGACATCACAATGGAATTCTATGACATCAAATGGAATTCTGTGACATCACAATGGAATTCTATGACATCACAATGGAACTCTATGACATCACAATGGAACTCTATGACATCACAATGGAACTCATGACATCACAATGGAATCTATGACATCACAATGGAATTCTGTGACATCACAATGGAACTCTGTGACATCACAATGGAATTCTATGACATCACAATGGAACTCTGTGACATCACAATGGAATTCTGTGACATCACAATGGAACTCAGTGACATCACAATGGAATTCTATGACATCACAATGGAACTCATGACATCACAATGGAATTCTGTGACATCACAATGGAACTCAGTGACATCACAATGGAATTCTATGACATCACAATGGAATTCTATGACATCACTATGGAACTCTGTGACATCACAATGGAATTCTATGACATCACAATGGAACTCAGTGACATCACAATGGAATTCTATGACATCACAATGGAATTCTGTGACATCACAATGGAACTCTGTGACATCACAATGGAATTCTATGACATCACAATGGAACTCTGTGACATCACAATGGAACTCTGTGACATCACAATGGAATTCTATGACATCACAATGGAACTCTGTGACATCACAATGGAACTCTATGACATCACAATGGAATTCTGTGACATCACAATGGAATTCTATGACATCACAATGGAACTCAGTGACATCACAATGGAATTCTATGACATCACAATGGAACTCTGTGACATCACAATGGAATTCTATGACATCACAATGGAACTCAGTGACATCACAATGGAATTCTATGACATCACAATGGAACTCAGTGACATCACAATGGAATTCTGTGACATCACAATGGAATTCTATGACATCACAATGGAACTCTGTGACATCACAATGGAACTCTATGACATCACAATGGAATTCTGTGACATCACAATGGAACTCAGTGACATCACAATGGAATTCTATGACATCACAATGGAACTCTGTGACATCACAATGGAATTCTATGACATCACAATGGAACTCTATGACATCAAATGGAATTCTGTGACATCACAATGGAACTCTGTGACATCACAATGGAATTCTATGACATCACAATGGAACTCTGTGACATCACAATGGAATTCTATGACATCACAATGGAACTCTGTGACATCACAATGGAATTCTATGCTCTGTGACATCACAATGGAATTCTGTGACATCACAATGGAACTCTATGACATCACAATGGAATTCTATGACATCACAATGGAACTCTGTGACATCACAATGGAATTCTATGACATCACAATGGAACTCTGTGACATCACAATGGAATTCTATGACATCACAATGGAACTCTATGACATCAAATGGAATTCTATGACATCACAATGGAACTCTGTGACATCAAATGGAATTCTGTGACATCAAATGGAATCAGTGACATAAATGGAATTCTATGAATCACAATGGAATCAATGAATCACAATGGAATCTGTGATCAAATGGAATCTGTGACATACAATGGAATTCTATGAATCAAATGGAATCTGTGACATAAATGGAATCTATGAATCACAATGGAATCGTGAAACAATGGAATTCTATGAAACAATGGAACTCTGTGACATCACAATGGAATTCTGTGACATCACAATGGAACTCTGTGACATCAAATGGAATTCTATGACATCACAATGGAATCGTGACATCAAATGGAATTCTATGACATAAATGGAATAGTGAATCAAATGGAATATGAAAAATGGTCTTGAAAAATGGAACTGAAAAATGGAATTCTATGACATCACAATGGAATTCTGTGACATCACAATGGAATCTTGACATAATGAACTTATACATACAATGAAATTCTATGAATCAAATGGAATCTGTGAATCAAATGGAATTCTATGAAACAATGGAAGTGAATAAATGGAATTCTATGAATACAATGGAACTGTGAATACAATGGAATTCTGTGAATAAATGAATCGTGAATACAATGGAATCTATGACATAAATGGAATCTGTGAACACAATGGAACTGACATCACAATGGATTGAAAAATGGAAATAAAATGGATTGAAAAAGAAAAAATTGAAAATGGATCTGAATAAATGGAATCTATGAAAAATGGAAAATGAATAAATGAATTCTATGAAATGTGAATAAAAATTTGAAAATGTGAATAAATGAATAGAAATGAATCTGAATAAATGGAATTCTATGAATAAATGGATGATAAATGGATCTGAAAAATTGAAAATGAAGATGAAATGGATGTAAATGGATCTTGATTTGAATAAATGGATCAGAATGAATAAATGAATCTATGAAACAATCGTATAAAAATGAAAATTAATAAAAAAATATAATAAGACATCACAATGGAATTCTATGACATCACAATGGAACTCTGTGACATCACAATGGAATTCTATGACATCACAATGGAACTCTGTGACATCACAATGGAATTCTATGACATCACAATGGAATTCTATGACATCACAATGGAACTCAGTGACATCACAATGGAATTCTATGACATCACAATGGAACTCTGTGACATCACAATGGAATTCTATGACATCACAATGGAACTCTATGACATCACAATGGAACTCTGTGACATCACAATGGAACTCTATGACATCACAATGGAACTCTGTGACATCACAATGGAACTCTGTGACATCACAATGGAATTCTATGACATCACAATGGAATTCTATGACATCACAATGGAACTCTGTGACATCACAATGGAACTCTGTGACATCACAATGGAACTCTGTGACATCACAATGGAACTCTGTGACATCACAATGGAACTCTGTGACATCACAATGGAATTCTATGACATCACAATGGAACTCTGTGACATCACAATGGAATTCTATGACATCACAATGGAACTCTGTGACATCACAATGGAATTCTATGACATCACAATGGAACTCAGTGACATCACAATGGAATTCTATGACATCACAATGGAACTCTGTGACATCACAATGGAATTCTGTGACATCACAATGGAATTCTGTGACATCACAATGGAACTCTGTGACATCACAATGGAATTCTATGACATCACAATGGAATTCAGTGACATCACAATGGAATTCTGTGACATCACAATGGAACTCTATGACATCACAATGGAATTCTATGACATCACAATGGAACTCTGTGACATCACAATGGAATTCTGTGACATCACAATGGAACTCTGTGACATCACAATGGAACTCTGTGACATCACAATGGAATTCTGTGACATCACAATGGAACTCTGTGACATCACAATGGAATTCTATGACATCACAATGGAACTCTGTGACATCACAATGGAATTCTATGACATCACAATGGAACTCTGTGACATCACAATGGAACTCTATGACATCACAATGGAATTCTGTGACATCACAATGGAATTCTATGACATCACAATGGAACTCAGTGACATCACAATGGAATTCTATGACATCACAATGGAACCAGTGACATCACAATGGAATTCTATGACATCACAATGGAACTCAGTGACATCACAATGGAATTCTATGACATCACAATGGAACTCAGTGACATCACAATGGAATTCTATGACATCACAATGGAACTCTGTGACATCACAATGGAATTCTATGACATCACAATGGAACTCTGTGACATCACAATGGAATTCTATGACATCACAATGGAACTCAGTGACATCAAATGGAATTCTATGACATCACAATGGAACTCAGTGACATCACAATGGAATTCTATGACATCACAATGGAACTCTGTGACATCACAATGGAATTCTATGACATCACAATGGAACTCTGTGACATCACAATGGAATTCTATGACATCACAATGGAATCAGTGACATCACAATGGAATTCTATGACATCACAATGGAACTCTGTGACATCACAATGGAATTCTATGACATCACAATGGAATTCTGTGACATCACAATGGAACTCTGTGACATCACAATGGAATTCTATGACATCACAATGGAACTCTGTGACATCACAATGGAATTCTATGACATCACAATGGAACTCTGTGACATCACAATGGAACTCTGTGACATCACAATGGAATTCTATGACATCACAATGGAATTCTGTGAATAGGAACTCTGTGACATCACAATGGAATTCTATGACATCACAATGGAACTCTGTGACATCACAATGGAATTCTATGACATCACAATGGAATTCTGTGACATCACAATGGAATCTGTGACATCACAATGGAATTCTGTGACATCACAATGGAATTCTATGACATCACAATGGAACTCAGTGACATCACAATGGAATTCTATGACATCACAATGGAACTCTGTGACATCACAATGGAATTCTATGACATCACAATGGAACTCAGTGACATCACAATGGAATTCTATGACATCACAATGGAACTCTGTGACATCACAATGGAATTCTGTGACATCACAATGGAACACAGTGACATCACAATGGAATTCTATGACATCACAATGGAACTCTGTGACATCACAATGGAATTCTATGACATCACAATGGAACTCTGTGACATCAAATGGAATTCTATGACATCACAATGGAACTCTGTGACATCACAATGGAATTCTATGACATCACAATGGAACTCAGTGACATCACAATGGAATTCTGTGACATCACAATGGAATTCTGTGACATCAAATGGAATTCTATGACATCACAATGGAACTCTGTGACATCACAATGGAATTCTATGACATCACAATGGAACTCAGTGACATCAAATGGAACTCTGTGACATCACAATGGAATCTATGACATCAAATGGAACTCAGTGACATAAATGGAATCTATGAATCAAATGGACTCTATGACATCACAATGGAACTCTTGACATCACAATGGAATCTATGACATCACAATGGAATCAGTGACATCACAATGGAATTCTGTGACATCACAATGGAATCAGTGACATCACAATGGAATTCTATGACATCACAATGGAACTCTGTGACATCACAATGGAATTCTATGACATCACAATGGAACTCTGTGACATCACAATGGAATTCTATGACATCACAATGGAACTCTGTGACATCAAATGGAATTCTGTGACATCACAATGGAACTCTGTGACATCACAATGGAATTCTATGACATCACAATGGAACTCTGTGACATCAAATGGAATTCTATGACATCACAATGGAATCTTGACATCAAATGGAATTCTGTGACATCACAATGGAACTCTGTGACATCACAATGGAATTCTGTGACATCACAATGGAATTCTGTGACATCACAATGGAACTCTTGACATCACAATGGAACTCTATGACATCACAATGGAATTCTATGACATCAAATGGAACTCTGTGACATCACAATGGAATTCTTGAATCACAATGGAATCAGTGACATCACAATGGAATTCATGACATCACAATGGAATTCTGTGACATCACAATGGAACTCTGTGACATCACAATGGAATTCTAGACATCACAATGGAACGTACATCAAATGAATTCTATGACATACAATGGAATTTAACAATGAACAATTTTGAATCAAATGGAATTCTGTGACATCAAATGACTGAATACAATGGAATTCTGTGAATCACAATGGAACTCTGTGACATCAAATGGAATTCTATGACATCAAATGGAACTATGACATCACAATGGAATCTATGACATCACAATGGAATCTATGAATCACAATGGAATTCTATGGCATCACAATGGAATTGAATAAATGGAATTCTATGAATAAATGGAACGTGAATAATGGAATTCTATGAACAAATGAAGTGAATAAATGGAATTCTATGACATCACAATGGAACTCTGTGACATCACAATGGAACTCTGTGACATCACAATGGAATTCTATGACATCACAATGGAACTCTGTGACATCACAATGGAATTCTATGACATCACAATGGAATTCTGTGACATCACAATGGAACTCTGTGACATCACAATGGAATTCTATGACATCACAATGGAATTCTGTGACATCACAATGGAATTCTGTGACATCACAATGGAACTCTATGACATCACAATGGAATTCAGTGACATCACAATGGAATTCTATGACATCACAATGGAACTCTGTGACATCACAATGGAATTCTATGACATCACAATGGAACTCTGTGACATCACAATGGAATTCTATGACATCACAATGGAACTCTGTGACATCACAATGGAATTCTATGACATCACAATGGAACTCTGTGACATCACAATGGAATTCTATGACATCACAATGGAATTCTGTGACATCACAATGGAATTCTGTGACATCACAATGGAATTCTATGACATCACAATGGAACTCTGTGACATCACAATGGAATTCTATGACATCACAATGGAACTCTGTGACATCACAATGGAATTCTATGACATCACAATGGAATTCAGTGACATCACAATGGAATTCTGTGACATCACAATGGAATTCTGTGACATCACAATGGAACTCTGTGACATCACAATGGAATTCTATGACATCACAATGGAACTCTGTGACATCACAATGGAATTCTATGACATCACAATGGAACTCTGTGACATCACAATGGAATTCTATGACATCACAATGGAACTCTGTGACATCACAATGGAATTCTATGACATCACAATGGAATTCTGTGACATCACAATGGAACTCTGTGACATCACAATGGAATTCTATGACATCACAATGGAACTCTGTGACATCACAATGGAATTCTATGACATCACAATGGAATTCTGTGACATCACAATGGAATTCTATGACATCACAATGGAACTCAGTGACATCACAATGGAATTCTATGACATCACAATGGAACTCTGTGACATCACAATGGAATTCTATGACATCACAATGGAACCTGTGACATCACAATGGAATTCTATGACATCACAATGGAACTCTGTGACATCAAATGGAATTCTATGACATCACAATGGAACTCTGTGACATCACAATGGAATTCTATGACATCACAATGGAACTCAATGACATCACAATGGAATTCTGTGACATCACAATGGAATTCTGTGACATCACAATGGAATTCTATGACATCACAATGGAATTCTGTGACATCACAATGGAATTCTGTGACATCACAATGGAACTCTGTGACATCACAATGGAATTCTGTGACATCACAATGGAATTCTGTGACATCACAATGGAACTCTGTGACATCACAATGGAATGACATCACAATGGAACTCTGTGACATCACAATGGAATTCTATGACATCACAATGGAACTCTGTGACATCACAATGGAATTCTATGACATCACAATGGAATTCTATGACATCACAATGGAACTCTGTGACATCACAATGGAATTCTATGACATCACAATGGAACTCTGTGACATCACAATGGAATTCTATGACATCACAATGGAACTCTGTGACATCACAATGGAATTCTGTGACATCACAATGGAACTCTGTGACATCAAATGGAATTCTGTGACATCACAATGGAATCTGTGACATCACAATGGAATTCTATGACATCAAATGGAATTCTGTGAATCAAATGGAATCTGTGACATCACAATGGAATCTGTGACATCACAATGGAATTCTATGACATCACAATGGAACCTGTGACATCACAATGGAATTCTATGACATCACAATGGAACTCTGTGACATCACAATGGAATTCTATGACATCACAATGGAACTCTGTGACATCACAATGGAATTCTATGACATCACAATGGAAATGACATCACAATGGAATTCTGTGACATCACAATGGAACTCTATGACATCACAATGGAACTCTGTGACATCACAATGGAATTCTATGACATCACAATGGAACTCTATGACATCACAATGGAATTCTATGACATCACAATGGAACTCTGTGACATCACAATGGAATTCTATGACATCACAATGGAACTCTGTGACATCACAATGGAATTCTATGACATCACAATGGAATTCTGTGACATCACAATGGAACACAGTGACATCACAATGGAATTCTATGACATAAATGGAACTCTGTGACATCACAATGGAATTCTATGACATCACAATGGAACTCTGTGACATCACAATGGAATTCTATGACATCACAATGGAACTCAGTGACATCACAATGGAATTCTATGACATCACAATGGAACTCTGTGACATCACAATGGAATTCTGTGACATCACAATGGAACTCTGTGACATCACAATGGAATTCTATGACATCACAATGGAACTCTGTGACATCACAATGGAATTCTATGACATCACAATGGAACTCAGTGACATCACAATGGAACTCTGTGACATCACAATGGAATTCTATGACATCACAATGGAACTCTGTGACATCACAATGGAATTCTATGACATCACAATGGAACTCAGTGACATCACAATGGAATTCTATGACATCAAATGGAACTCTGTGACATCACAATGGAATCTGTGACATCACAATGGAACTCAGTGACATCACAATGGAATTCTATGACATCACAATGGAACTCAGTGACATCACAATGGAATTCTATGACATCACAATGGAATTCTGTGACATCACAATGGAATTCTATGACATCACAATGGAACTCAGTGACATCACAATGGAATTCTATGACATCACAATGGAATCTGTGACATCACAATGGAATTCTATGACATCACAATGGAACTCTGTGACATCACAATGGAATTCTATGACATCACAATGGAACTCTGTGACATCACAATGGAATTCTATGACATCACAATGGAACTCTGTGACATCACAATGGAATTCTATGACATCACAATGGAACTCTGTGACATCACAATGGAATTCTATGACATCAAAATGGAACACAGTGACATCACAATGGAATTCTATGACATCACAATGGAACTCTGTGACATCACAATGGAACTCTGTGACATCACAATGGAATTCTATGACATCACAATGGAATCTGTGACATCACAATGGAATTCTATGACATCACAATGGAACTCTGTGACATCACAATGGAATTCTATGACATCACAATGGAACTCAGTGACATCACAATGGAATTCTATGACATCACAATGGAACTCTGTGACATCACAATGGAATTCTATGACATCACAATGGAACTCTGTGACATCACAATGGAATTCTATGACATCACAATGGAATTCTATGACATCACAATGGAACTCTGTGACATCACAATGGAATTCTATGACATCACAATGGAACACAGTGACATCACAATGGAATTCTATGACATCACAATGGAATTCTATGACATCACAATGGAACTCTGTGACATCACAATGGAATTCTATGACATCACAATGGAATTCTATGACATCAAAATGGAACTCAGTGACATCACAATGGAATTCTATGACATCACAATGGAACTCTGTGACATCACAATGGAATTCTATGACATCACAATGGAACTCTGTGACATCACAATGGAACACAGTGACATCACAATGGAATTCTATGACATCACAATGGAACTCTGTGACATCACAATGGAATTCTATGACATCACAATGGAACTCTGTGACATCACAATGGAATTCTATGACATCACAATGGAACTCTGTGACATCACAATGGAATTCTATGACATCACAATGGAACACAGTGACATCACAATGGAATTCTGTGACATCACAATGGAATTCTATGACATCACAATGGAACTCTGTGACATCACAATGGAATTCTATGATATCACAATGGAACTCTGTGACATCACAATGGAATTCTATGACATCACAATGGAACTCTGTGACATCACAATGGAATTCTATGACATCAAAATGGAACTCAGTGACATCACAATGGAATTCTATGACATCACAATGGAACTCTGTGACATCACAATGGAATTCTATGACATCACAATGGAACTCAGTGACATCACAATGGAATTCTATGACATCACAATGGAACTCTGTGACATCACAATGGAATTCTATGGCATCACAATGGAACTCTATGACATCACAATGGAATTCTATGACATCACAATGGAACTCTGTGACATCACAATGGAATTCTATGACATCACAATGGAACTCTGTGACATCACAATGGAATTCTATGACATCACAATGGAATTCTATGACATCACAATGGAACTCAGTGACATCACAATGGAATTCTATGACATCACAATGGAACTCTGTGACATCACAATGGAATTCTATGACATCACAATGGAACTCTGTGACATCACAATGGAATTCTGTGACATCACAATGGAACTCTGTGACATCACAATGGAATTCTATGACATCACAATGGAACTCTGTGACATCACAATGGAATTCTATGACATCACAATGGAACTCTGTGACATCACAATGGAATTCTATGACATCACAATGGAATTCTATGACATCACAATGGAACTCTGTGACATCACAATGGAATTCTATGACATCACAATGGAGCACAGTGACATCACAATGGAATTCTATGACATCACAATGGAACTCTGTGACATCACAATGGAATTCTGTGACATAACAATGGAACTCAGTGACATCACAATGGAATTCTATGACATCACAATGGAACTCTGTGACATCACAATGGAATACTATGACATCACAATGGAATTCTGTGACATCACAATGGAATTCTATGACATCACAATGGAACTCAGTGACATCACAATGGAATTCTATGACATCACAATGGAACTCTGTGACATCACAATGGAAATCTATGACATCACAATGGAACTCTGTGACATCACAATGGAATTCTATGACATCACAATGGAACTCAGTGACATCACAATGGAATTCTATGACATCACAATGGAACACAGTGACATCACAATGGAAATCTGTGACATCACAATGGAATTCTATGACATCACAATGGAACTCAGTGACATCACAATAGAATTCTATGACATCACAATGGAATTCTATGACATCACAATGGAACTCTGTGACATCACAATAGAATTCTATGACATCACAATGGAGTACAGTGACATCACAATGGAATTCTATGACATCACAATGGAACTCTGTGACATCACAATGGAATTCTATGACATCACAATGGAACTCTGTGACATCACAATGGAATTCTATGACATCACAATGGAACTCTGTGACATCACAATGGAATTCTGTGACATCACAATGGAATTCTGTGACATCACAATGGAACTCTGTGACATCACAATGGAATTCTATGACATCACAATGGAACTCTGTGACATCACAATGGAATTCTATGACATCACAATGGAACTCTGTGACATCACAATGGAATTCTATGACATCACAATGGAACTCTGTGACATCACAATGGAATTCTATGACATCACAATGGAACTCTGTGACATCACAATGGAATTCTATGACATCACAATGGAACTCTGTGACATCACAATGGAATTCTATGACATCACAATGGAACACAGTGACATCACAATGGAACTCTGTGACATCACAATGGAATTCTATGACATCACAATGGAACTCTGTGACATCACAATGGAATTCTATGACATCACAATGGAATTCTGTGACATCACAATGGAACTCTGTGACATCACAATGGAATTCTATGACATCACAATGGAACTCAGTGACATCACAATGGAACTCTATGACATCACAATGGAATTCTATGACATCACAATGGAACTCTGTGACATCACAATGGAATTCTATGACATCACAATGGAACTCTGTGACATCACAATGGAATTCTATGACATCACAATGGAACTCTGTGACATCACAATGGAAATCTATATGACATCACAATGGAACTCTATGACATCACAATGGAATTCTATGACATCACAATGGAACTCTGTGACATCACAATGGAATTCTATGACATCACAATGGAATTCTATGACATCACAATGGAACTCAGTGACATCACAATGGAATTCTATGACATCACAATGGAACTCTGTGACATCACAATGGAATTCTATGACATCACAATGGAACTCTGTGACATCACAATGGAATTCTATGACATCACAATGGAACTCAGTGACATCACAATGGAATTCTATGACATCACAATGGAACTCTGTGACATCACAATGGAATTCTATGACATCACAATGGAACTCTGTGACATCACAATGGAATTCTATGACATCACAATGGAACTCTGTGACATCACAATGGAATTCTATGACATCACAATGGAACTCTGTGACATCACAATGGAACTCTGTGACATCACAATGGAATTCTATGACATCACAATGGAACTCTGTGACATCACAATGGAATTCTATGACATCACAATGGAACTCAGTGACATCACAATGGAATTCTATGACATCACAATGGAACTCTGTGACATCACAATGGAAATCTGTGACATCACAATGGAATCTGTGACATCACAATGGAATTCTGTGACATCACAATGGAATTCTATGACATCACAATGGAACTCTGTGACATCACAATGGAATTCTATGACATCACAATGGAACTCTGTGACATCACAATGGAATTCTATGACATCACAATGGAACTCAGTGACATCACAATGGAATTCTATGACATCACAATGGAACTCTGTGACATCACAATGGAATTCTATGACATCACAATGGAACTCTGTGACATCACAATGGAATTCTATGACATCACAATGGAACTCTGTGACATCACAATGGAATTCTATGACATCACAATGGAACTCTGTGACATCACAATGGAATTCTATGACATCACAATGGAACTCTGTGACATCACAATGGAATTCTATGACATCACAATGGAACACAGTGACATCACAATGGAATTCTATGACATCACAATGGAACTCTGTGACATCACAATGGAACTCTGTGACATCACAATGGAATTCTATGACATCACAATGGAACTCTGTGACATCACAATGGAATTCTATGACATCACAATGGAACTCTGTGACATCACAATGGAATTCTATGACATCACAATGGAACTCAGTGACATCACAATGGAATTCTATGACATCACAATGGAACTCTGTGACATCACAATGGAATTCTATGACATCACAATGGAACTCTGTGACATCACAATGGAATTCTATGACATCACAATGGAATTCTATGACATCACAATGGAACTCTGTGACATCACAATGGAATTCTATGACATCAAAATGGAACACAGTGACATCACAATGGAATTCTATGACATCACAATGGAATTCTATGACATCACAATGGAACTCTGTGACATCACAATGGAATTCTATGACATCACAATGGAATTCTATGACATCACAATGGAACTCAGTGACATCACAATGGAATTCTATGACATCACAATGGAACTCTGTGACATCACAATGGAATCTGTGACATCACAGAATGGAACTCAGTGACATCACAATGGAACTCTGTGACATCACAATGGAATTCTATGACATCACAATGGAACTCTGTGACATCACAATGGAATTCTATGACATCACAATGGAACTCTGTGACATCACAATGGAATTCTATGACATCACAATGGAACTCTGTGACATCACAATGGAATTCTATGACATCACAATGGAACACAGTGACATCACAATGGAATTCTGTGACATCACAATGGAATTCTATGACATCACAATGGAACTCTGTGACATCACAATGGAATTCTATGACATCACAATGGAACTCTGTGACATCACAATGGAATTCTATGACATCACAATGGAACTCTGTGACATCACAATGGAATTCTATGACATCACAATGGAACACAGTGACATCACAATGGAATTCTATGACATCACAATGGAACTCTGTGACATCACAATGGAATTCTATGACATCACAATGGAACTCAGTGACATCACAATGGAATTCTATGACATCACAATGGAACTCTGTGACATCACAATGGAATTCTATGACATCACAATGGAACTCTGTGACATCACAATGGAATTCTATGACATCACAATGGAACTCTGTGACATCACAATGGAATTCTATGACATCACAATGGAACTCTGTGACATCACAATGGAATTCTGTGACATCACAATGGAATTCTATGACATCAAAATGGAACACAGTGACATCACAATGGAATTCTATGACATCACAATGGAACTCTGTGACATCACAATGGAATTCTATGACATCACAATGGAACTCTGTGACATCACAATGGAATTCTATGACATCACAATGGAACTCAGTGACATCACAATGGAATTCTATGACATCACAATGGAACTCTGTGACATCACAATGGAATTCTATGACATCAAAATGGAACTCAGTGACATCACAATGGAACTCTGTGACATCACAATGGAATTCTATGACATCACAATGGAACTCTGTGACATCACAATGGAATTCTATGACATCACAATGGAACTCTGTGACATCACAATGGAATTCTATGACATCACAATGGAACTCTGTGACATCACAATGGAATTCTATGACATCACAATGGAACACAGTGACATCACAATGGAATTCTGTGACATCACAATGGAATTCTATGACATCACAATGGAACTCTGTGACATCACAATGGAATTCTATGACATCACAATGGAATGCTGTGACATCACAATGGAATTCTATGACATCACAATGGAACTCTGTGACATCACAATGGAATTCTATGACATCACAATGGAGCACAGTGACATCACAATGGAATTCTATGACATCACAATGGAACTCTGTGACATCACAATGGAATTCTATGACATCACAATGGAACACAGTGACATCACAATGGAATTCTATGACATCACAATGGAGCTCTGTGACATCACAATGGAATTCTATGACATCACAATGGAACTCTGTGACATCACAATGGAATTCTATGATATCACAATGGAACTCTATGACATCACAATGGAATTCTATGACATCACAATGGAACTCTGTGACATCACAATGGCATTCTATGACATCACAATGGAATTCTATGACATCAAAATGGAACACAGTGACATCACAATGGAATTCTATGACATCACAATGGAACTCTGTGACATCACAATGGAATTCTATGACATCACAATGGAACACTGTGACATCACAATGGAATTCTATGACATCACAATGGAACTCAGTGACATCACAATGGAATTCTATGACATCACAATGGAACTCTGTGACATCACAATGGAATTCTGTGACATCACAATGGAACTCTGTGACATCACAATGGAATTCTATGACATCACAATGGAACTCTGTGACATCACAATGGAATTCTATGACATCACAATGGAACTCAGTGACATCACAATGGAACTCTATGGCATCACAATGGAATTCTATGACATCACAATGGAACTCTGTGACATCACAATGGAATTCTATGACATCACAATGGAGCACAGTGACATCACAATGGAATTCTATGACATCACAATGGAACTCTGTGACATCACAATGGAAATCTATGACATAACAATGGAACTCTGTGACATCACAATGGAATTCTATGACATCACAATGGAACTCAGTGACATCACAATGGAATACTATGACATCACAATGGAATCTATGACATCACAATGGAACTCTGTGACATCACAATGGAACTCTATGACATCACAATGGAACTCAGTGACATCACAATGGAATTCTATGACATCACAATGGAACTCTGTGACATCACAATGGAATTCTATGACATCACAATGGAACTCTGTGACATCACAATGGAATTCTATGACATCACAATGGAACTCTGTGACATCACAATGGAATTCTATGACATCACAATGGAACTCTGTGACATCACAATGGAATTCTATGACATCACAATGGAACTCTGTGACATCACAATGGAATTCTATGACATCACAATGGAACACAGTGACATCACAATGGAATTCTATGACATCACAATGGAACTCTGTGACATCACAATGGAACTGTGTGACATCACAATGGAATTCTATGACATCACAATGGAACTCTGTGACATCACAATGGAATTCTATGACATCACAATGGAACTCTGTGACATCACAATGGAATTCTATGACATCACAATGGAGCTCAGTGACATCACAATGGAATTCTATGACATCACAATGGAACTCTGTGACATCACAATGGAATTCTATGACATCACAATGGAACTCTGTGACATCACAATGGAATTCTATGACATCACAATGGAATTCTATGACATCACAATGGAACTCTGTGACATCACAATGGAATTCTATGACATCACAATGGAACACAGTGACATCACAATGGAATTCTATGACATCACAATGGAATTCTATGACATCACAATGGAACTCTGTGACATCACAATGGAATTCTATGACATCACAATGGAATTCTATGACATCAAATGGAACACAGTGACATCACAATGGAATTCTATGACATCACAATGGAACTCTGTGACATCACAATGGAATTCTATGACATCACAATGGAACTCAGTGACATCACAATGGAACTCAGTGACATCACAATGGAATTCTATGACATCACAATGGAACTCTGTGACATCACAATGGAATTCTATGACATCACAATGGAACTCTGTGACATCACAATGGAATTCTATGACATCACAATGGAACTCTGTGACATCACAATGGAATTCTATGACATCACAATGGAACTCAGTGACATCACAATGGAATTCTATGACATCACAATGGAACTCTGTGACATCACAATGGAATTCTATGACATCACAATGGAACTCTGTGACATCACAATGGAATTCTATGACATCACAATGGAACTCTGTGACATCACAATGGAATTCTATGACATCACAATGGAACTCTGTGACATCACAATGGAATTCTATGACATCAAAATGGAACACAGTGACATCACAATGGAATTCTATGACATCACAATGGAACTCTGTGACATCACAATGGAATTCTATGACATCACAATGGAACTCAGTGACATCACAATGGAATTCTATGACATCACAATGGAACTCTGTGACATCACAATGGAATTCTATGACATCACAATGGAACTCTGTGACATCACAATGGAATTCTATGACATAATGGAACTCTGTGACATCACAATGGAATTCTATGACATCACAATGGAACTCTGTGACATCACAATGGAATTCTATGACATCACAATGGAATTCTATGACATCACAATGGAACTCTGTGACATCACAATGGAATTCTATGACATCACAATGGAACTCTGTGACATCACAATGGAATTCTATGACATCACAATGGAACTCTGTGACATCACAATGGAATTCTATGACATCACAATGGAACTCTGTGACATCACAATGGAATTCTATGACATCACAATGGAACTCTGTGACATCACAATGGAATTCTATGACATCACAATGGAATCTATGACATCACAATGGAACTCTGTGACATCACAATGGAATTCTATGACATCACAATGGAATTCTATGACATCACAATGGAACTCTGTGACATCACAATGGAATTCTATGACATCACAATGGAACTCTGTGACATCACAATGGAATTCTATGACATCACAATGGAACTCTGTGACATCACAATGGAATTCTGTGACATCACAATGGAACTCTGTGACATCACAATGGAATTCTATGACATCACAATGGAACTCTGTGACATCACAATGGAATTCTATGACATCACAATGGAACTCTGTGACATCACAATGGAATTCTATGACATCACAATGGAACTCTGTGACATCACAATGGAATTCTATGACATCACAATGGAACTCTGTGACATCACAATGGAATTCTATGACATCACAATGGAACTCTGTGACATCACAATGGAATTCTATGACATCACAATGGAACTCTGTGACATCACAATGGAATTCTATGACATCACAATGGAACTCTGTGACATCACAATGGAATTCTATGACATCACAATGGAACTCTGTGACATCACAATGGAATTCTATGACATCACAATGGAACTCTGTGACATCACAATGGAATTCTATGACATCACAATGGAACTCTGTGACATCACAATGGAATTCTATGACATCACAATGGAACTCTGTGACATCACAATGGAACTCTGTGACATCACAATGGAATTCTATGACATCACAATGGAACTCTGTGACATCACAATGGAATTCTATGACATCACAATGGAACTCTGTGACATCACAATGGAATTCTATGACATCACAATGGAACTCTGTGACATCACAATGGAATTCTATGACATCACAATGGAACTCTGTGACATCACAATGGAATTCTATGACATCACAATGGAACTCAGTGACATCACAATGGAATTCTATGACATCACAATGGAACTCTGTGACATCACAATGGAATTCTATGACATCACAATGGAACTCTGTGACATCACAATGGAATTCTATGACATCACAATGGAACTCTGTGACATCACAATGGAATTCTATGACATCACAATGGAATTCTGTGACATCACAATGGAACTCTGTGACATCACAATGGAATTCTATGACATCACAATGGAACTCTGTGACATCACAATGGAATTCTATGACATCACAATGGAACTCAGTGACATCACAATGGAATTCTATGACATCACAATGGAACTCTGTGACATCACAATGGAACTCTGTGACATCACAATGGAATTCTATGACATCACAATGGAACTCTGTGACATCACAATGGAACTCTATGACATCACAATGGAATTCTATGACATCACAATGGAACTCTGTGACATCACAATGGAATGACATCACAATGGAATATATGACATCACAATGGAACTCTGTGACATCACAATGGAATTCTATGACATCACAATGGAACTCAGTGACATCACAATGGAATTCTATGACATCACAATGGAACTCTGTGACATCACAATGGAACTCTATGACATCACAATGGAATTCTATGACATCACAATGGAACTCTGTGACATCACAATGGAATTCTATGACATCACAATGGAACCTGTGACATCACAATGGAATTCTATGACATCACAATGGAACTCTGTGACATCACAATGGAATTCTATGACATCACAATGGAACTCTGTGACATCACAATGGAATTCTATGACATCACAATGGAACTCTGTGACATCACAATGGAATTCTATGACATCACAATGGAATTCTATGACATCACAATGGAACTCTGTGACATCACAATGGAATTCTATGACATCACAATGGAACTCAGTGACATCACAATGGAATTCTATGACATCACAATGGAACTCTGTGACATCACAATGGAATTCTTGACATCACAATGGAACTCTGTGACATCACAATGGAATTCTATGACATCACAATGGAAATCTGTGACATCACAATGGAATTCTATGACATCACAATGGAACTCTGTGACATCACAATGGAATTCTATGCATCACTGGACTCTGTGACATCACAATGGAACTCTGTGACATCACAATGGAATTCTATGACATCACAATGGAACTCTGTGACATCACAATGGAATTCTATGACATCACAATGGAACTCTGTGACATCACAATGGAATTCTATGACATCACAATGGAACTCAGTGACATCACAATGGAATTCTATGACATCACAATGGAACTCTGTGACATCACAATGGAATTCTATGACATCACAATGGAACTCAGTGACATCACAATGGAATTCTATGACATCACAATGGAATTCTGTGACATCACAATGGATCCAGTGACATCACAATGGAATTCTATGACATCACAATGGAACTCAGTGACATCACAATGGAATTCTATGACATCACAATGGAACTCTGTGACATCACAATGGAATTCTATGACATCACAATGGAACACAGTGACATCACAATGGAATTCTATGACATCACAATGGAACTCTGTGACATCACAATGGAATTCTATGACATCACAATGGAATCTGTGACATCACAATGGAATTCTATGACATCACAATGGAATTCTGTGACATCACAATGGAACTCTGTGACATCACAATGGAATTCTATGACATCACAATGGAACTCTGTGACATCACAATGGAATTCTATGACATCACAATGGAACTCTGTGACATCACAATGGAATTCTATGACATCACAATGGAACTCAGTGACATCACAATGGAATTCTATGACATCACAATGGAACTCTGTGACATCACAATGGAATTCTATGACATCACAATGGAACTCTGTGACATCACAATGGAATTCTATGACATCACAATGGAACTCTGTGACATCACAATGGAATTCTATGACATCACAATGGAACTCTGTGACATCACAATGGAATTCTGTGACATCACAATGGAACTCTGTGACATCACAATGGAATTCTATGACATCACAATGGAACTCTGTGACATCACAATGGAACTCTGTGACATCACAATGGAATTCTATGACATCACAATGGAACTCTGTGACATCACAATGGAATTCTATGACATCACAATGGAACTCAGTGACATCACAATGGAATTCTATGACATCACAATGGAACTCTGTGACATCACAATGGAACTCTGTGACATCACAATGGATCTATGACATCACAATGGAATTCTATGACATCACAATGGAATTCTATGACATCACAATGGAACTCTGTGACATCACAATGGAATTCTATGACATCACAATGGAACTCTGTGACATCACAATGGAATTCTATGACATCACAATGGAATTCTATGACATCACAATGGAACTCTGTGACATCACAATGGAATTCTATGACATCACAATGGAACTCAGTGACATCACAATGGAATTCTATGACATCACAATGGAACTCTGTGACATCACAATGGAATTCTATGACATCACAATGGAACTCTGTGACATCACAATGGAATTCTATGACATCACAATGGAATTCTATGACATCACAATGGAACTCTGTGACATCACAATGGAATTCTATGACATCACAATGGAACTCTGTGACATCACAATGGAATTCTATGACATCACAATGGAACTCAGTGACATCACAATGGAACTCTGTGACATCACAATGGAATTCTATGACATCACAATGGAACTCTGTGACATCACAATGGAATTCTATGACATCACAATGGAACTCTGTGACATCACAATGGAATTCTATGACATCACAATGGAACTCAGTGACATCACAATGGAATTCTATGACATCACAATGGAACTCTGTGACATCACAATGGAATTCTATGACATCAAAATGGAACTCAGTGACATCACAATGGAATTCTATGACATCACAATGGAATTCTATGACATCACAATGGAACTCTGTGACATCACAATGGAATTCTATGACATCACAATGGAACTCAGTGACATCACAATGGAATTCTATGACATCACAATGGAACTCTGTGACATCACAATGGAATTCTATGACATCAAAATGGAACTCAGTGACATCACAATGGAATTCTATGACATCACAATGGAACTCTGTGACATCACAATGGAACTCTGTGACATCACAATGGAATTCTATGACATCACAATGGAATTCTATCATCACATGGTGACATCACAATGGAACTCTGTGACATCACAATGGAATTCTATGACATCACAATGGAACTCTGTGACATCACAATGGAACTCTGTGACATCACAATGGAACTCAGTGACATCACAATGGAATTCTATGACATCACAATGGAACTCTGTGACATCACAATGGAATTCTATGACATCACAATGGAACTCTGTGACATCACAATGGAATTCTATGACATCACAATGGAACTCTGTGACATCACAATGGAATTCTATGACATCACAATGGAACTCTGTGACATCACAATGGAATTCTATGACATCAAAATGGAACACAGTGACATCACAATGGAATTCTATGACATCACAATGGAACTGTGTGACATCACAATGGAACTGTGTGACATCACAATGGAATTCTATGACATCACAATGGAACTCTGTGACATCACAATGGAATTCTATGACATCACAATGGAACTCAGTGACATCACAATGGAATTCTAGATATGACATCACAATGGAATTCTGTGACATCACAATGGAATCTCTGACATCACAATGGAATTCTATGACATCACAATGGAACTCTGTGACATCACAATGGAATTCTATGACATCACAATGGAATTCTATGACATCACAATGGAACTCTGTGACATCACAATGGAATTCTATGACATCACAATGGAACTCAGTGACATCACAATGGAATTCTATGACATCACAATGGAATTCTATGACATCACAATGGAATTCTATGACATCACAATGGAACTCTGTGACATCACAATGGAACTTACCACAATGACATCACAATGGAATTCTATGACATCAAAATGGAACACAGTGACATCACAATGGAATTCTATGACATCACAATGGAACTCTGTGACATCACAATGGAATTCTATGGCATCAAAATGGAACTCAGTGACATCACAATGGAACTCTGTGACATCACAATGGAATTCTATGACATCACAATGGAACTCTGTGACATCACAATGGAATTCTATGACATCACAATGGAACTCTGTGACATCACAATGGAATTCTATGACATCACAATGGAACTCTGTGACATCACAATGGAATTCTATGACATCAAAATGGAACACAGTGACATCACAATGGAATTCTGTGACATCACAATGGAATTCTATGACATCACAATGGAACTGTGTGACATCACAATGGAATTCTATGATATCACAATGGAATGCTGTGACATCACAATGGAATTCTATGACATCACAATGGAACTCTGTGAAATCACAATGGAATTCTATGACATCAAAATGGAGCACAGTGACATCACAATGGAATTCTATGACATCACAATGGAACTCTGACATCACAATGGAATTCTATGACATCACAATGGAACACAGTGACATCACAATGGAATTCTATGACATCACAATGGAGCTCTGTGACATCACAATGGAATTCTATGACATCACAATGGAACTCTATGACATCACAATGGAATTCTATGACATCACAATGGAACTCTATGACATCACAATGGAATTCTATGACATCACAATGGAACTCTGTGACATCACAATGGAATTCTATGACATCACAATGGAATCACATGACATCACAATGGAACACAGTGACATCACAATGGAATTCTATGACATCACAATGGAACTCTGTGACATCACAATGGAATTCTATGACATCACAATGGAACACTGTGACATCACAATGGAATTCTATGACATAACAATGGAACTCAGTGACATCACAATGGAATTCTATGACATCACAATGGAACTCTTTGACATCACAATGGAATTCTGTGACATCACAATGGAACTCTGTGACATCACAATGGAATTCTATGACATCACAATGGAACTCGGTGACATCACAATGGAATTCTATGACATCACAATGGAACTCAGTGACATCACAATGGAACTCTATGACATCACAATGGAATTCTATGACATCACAATGGAACTCTGTGACATCACAATGGAATTCTATGACATCACAATGGAGCACAGTGACATCACAATGGAATTCTATGACATCACAATGGAACTCTGTGACATCACAATGGAAATCTGTGACATAACAATGGAACTCAGTGACATCACAATGGAATTCTATGATATCACAATGGAACTCAGTGACATCACAATGGAATACTGACATCACAATGGAATTATGTGACATCACAATGGCATTCTATGACATCACAATGGAACACAGTGACATCACAATGGAATTCTATGACATCACAATGGAACTCTGTGACATCACAATGGAATTCTATGACATCACAATGGAACTCTGTGACATCACAATGGAATTCTATGACATCACAATGGAACTCTGTGACATCACAATGGAATTCTATGACATCACAATGGAACTCTGTGACATCACAATGGAATTCTATGACATCACAATGGAACTCTGTGACATCACAATGGAATTCTATGACATCAAAATGGAACACAGTGACATCACAATGGAATTCTATGACATCACAATGGAACTGTGTGACATCACAATGGAACTGTGTGACATCACAATGGAATTCTATGATATCACAATGGAATGCTGTGACATCACAATGGAATTCTATGACATCACAATGGAACTCTGTGACATCACAATGGAATTCTATGACATCAAAATGGAACACAGTGACATCACAATGGAATTCTATGACATCACAATGGAACTCTGTGACATCACAATGGAATTCTATGACATCACAATGGAACTCTGTGACATCACAATGGAATTATATGACATCACAATGGAATTCTATGACATCACAATGGAACTCTGTGACATCACAATGGAATTCTATGACATCACAATGGAACTCAGTGACATCACAATGGAATTCTATGACATCACAATGGAATTCTATGACATCACAATGGAACTCTGTGACATCACAATGGAATTCTATGACATCACAATGGAATTCTATGACATCAAAATGGAACACAGTGACATCACAATGGAATTCTATGACATCACAATGGAACTCTGTGACATCACAATGGAATTCTATGACATCAAAATGGAACTCAGTGACATCACAATGGAACTCAGTGACATCACAATGGAATTCTATGACATCACAATGGAACTCTGTGACATCACAATGGAATTCTATGACATCACAATGGAACTCTGTGACATCACAATGTGAATTCTATGACATCACAATGGAACTCTGTGACATCACAATGGAATTCTATGACATCAAAATGGAACTCAGTGACATCACAATGGAATTCTGTGACATCACAATGGAATTCTATGACATCACAATGGAACTCTGTGACATCACAATGGAATTCTATGATATCACAATGGAATTCTGTGACATCACAATGGAATTCTATGACATCACAATGGAACTCTGTGAAATCACAATGGAATTCTATGACATCAAAATGGAACTCAGTGACATCACAATGGAATTCTATGACATCACAATGGAACTCTGTGACATCACAATGGAATTCTATGACATCACAATGGAACACAGTGACATCACAATGGAATTCTATGACATCACAATGGAACTCTGTGACATCACAATGGAATTCTATGACATCACAATGGAACTCTGTGACATCACAATGGAATTCTATGACATCACAATGGAACTCTATGACATCACAATGGAACTCTATGACATCACAATGGAATTCTATGACATCACAATGGAACTCTGTGACATCACAATGGAATTCTATGACATCACAATGGAATTCTATGACATCACAATGGAACACTGTGACATCACAATGGAATTCTATGACATCACAATGTGACATCACAATGGAATTCTATGACATCACAATGGAACTCTGTGACATCACAATGGAATTCTATGACATCACAATGGAACATGGAATCTATGACATCACAATGGAACTCTGTGACATCACAATGGAACTCTGTGACATCACAATGGAATTCTATGACATCACAATGGAACTCTGTGACATCACAATGGAATTCTATGACATCACAATGGAACTCTGTGACATCACAATGGAATTCTATGACATCACAATGGAACTCTGTGACATCACAATGGAATTCTATGACATCACAATGGAACTCTGTGACATCACAATGGAATTCTATGACATCACAATGGAACTCAGTGACATCACAATGGAATTCTATGACATCACAATGGAACTCTGTGACATCACAATGGAACTCTGTGACATCACAATGGAATTCTATGACATCACAATGGAACTCTGTGACATCACAATGGAATTCTATGACATCACAATGGAACTCTGTGACATCACAATGGAATTCTATGACATCACAATGGAACTCAGTGACATCACAATGGAATTCTATGACATCACAATGGAACTCAGTGACATCACAATGGAATTCTATGACATCACAATGGAACTCTGTGACATCACAATGGAATTCTATGACATCACAATGGAACTCTGTGACATCACAATGGAACTCTGTGACATCACAATGGAATTCTATGACATCACAATGGACTCAGTGACATCACAATGGAATTCTATGACATCACAATGGAACTCTGTGACATCACAATGGAATTCTATGACATCACAATGGAACTCTGTGACATCACAATGGAATTCTATGACATCACAATGGAACTCAGTGACATCACAATGGAATTCTATGACATCACAATGGAACTCTGTGACATCACAATGGAATTCTATGACATCACAATGGAACTCAGTGACATCACAATGGAACTCTGTGACATCACAATGGAATTCTATGACATCACAATGGAACTCTGTGACATCACAATGGAATTCTATGACATCACAATGGAACTCTGTGACATCACAATGGAATTCTATGACATCACAATGGAACTCTGTGACATCACAATGGAATTCTATGACATCAAAATGGAACTCAGTGACATCACAATGGAATTCTATGACATCACAATGGAATTCTATGACATCACAATGGAACTCTGTGACATCACAATGGAATTCTATGACATCACAATGGAACTCTGTGACATCACAATGGAATTCTATGACATCACAATGGAACTCTGTGACATCACAATGGAATTCTATGACATCACAATGGAACTCAGTGACATCACAATGGAATTCTATGACATCACAATGGAACTCTGTGACATCACAATGGAATTCTATGACATCACAATGGAACACAGTGACATCACAATGGAATTCTATGACATCACAATGGAACTCTGTGACATCACAATGGAATTCTATGACATCACAATGGAACTCTGTGACATCACAATGGAATTCTATGACATCACAATGGAACTCTGTGACATCACAATGGAATTCTATGACATCACAATGGAACTCTGTGACATCACAATGGAATTCTATGACATCACAATGGAACTCTGTGACATCACAATGGAATTCTATGACATCACAATGGAACTCTGTGACATCACAATGGAATTCTATGACATCACAATGGAACTCTGTGACATCACAATGGAATTCTATGACATCACAATGGAATTCTGTGACATCACAATGGAACTCTGTGACATCACAATGGAACTCTGTGACATCACAATGGAATTCTATGACATCACAATGGAACTCTGTGACATCACAATGGAATTCTATGACATCACAATGGAACTCTGTGACATCACAATGGAATTCTATGACATCACAATGGAACTCTGTGACATCACAATGGATCTATGACATCACAATGGAATTCTATGACATCACAATGGAACTCTGTGACATCACAATGGAATTCTATGACATCACAATGGAACTCTGTGACATCACAATGGAATTCTATGACATCACAATGGAACTCTGTGACATCACAATGGAATTCTATGACATCACAATGGAACTCTGTGACATCACAATGGAATTCTATGACATCACAATGGAACTCAGTGACATCACAATGGAATTCTATGACATCACAATGGAATTCTGTGACATCACAATGGAATTCTATGACATCACAATGGAACTCTGTGACATCACAATGGAATTCTATGACATCACAATGGAACTCTGTGACATCACAATGGAATTCTATGACATCACAATGGAACTCTGTGACATCACAATGGAATTCTATGACATCACAATGGAACTCTGTGACATCACAATGGAATTCTATGACATCACAATGGAACTCTGTGACATCACAATGGAATTCTATGACATCACAATGGAACTCTGTGACATCACAATGGAATTCTATGACATCACAATGGAACTCTGTGACATCACAATGGAATTCTATGACATCACAATGGAACTCTGTGACATCACAATGGAATTCTATGACATCACAATGGAACTCTGTGACATCACAATGGAATTCTATGACATCACAATGGAACTCTGTGACATCACAATGGAATTCTATGACATCACAATGGAACTCTGTGACATCACAATGGAATTCTATGACATCACAATGGAACTCTGTGACATCACAATGGAATTCTATGACATCACAATGGAACTCTGTGACATCACAATGGAATTCTATGACATCACAATGGAACTCTGTGACATCACAATGGAATTCTATGACATCACAATGGAACTCTGTGACATCACAATGGAATTCTATGACATCACAATGGAAATCTATGACATCACAATGGAATTCTATGACATCACAATGGAACTCTGTGACATCACAATGGAATTCTATGACATCACAATGGAACACAGTGACATCACAATGGAATTCTATGACATCACAATGGAACTCTGTGACATCACAATGGAATTCTATGACATCACAATGGAACTCTGTGACATCACAATGGAACTCTGTGACATCACAATGGAATTCTATGACATCACAATGGAACTCTGTGACATCACAATGGAATTCTATGACATCACAATGGAACTCTGTGACATCACAATGGAATTCTATGACATCACAATGGAACTCTGTGACATCACAATGGAATTCTATGACATCACAATGGAACTCAGTGACATCACAATGGAATTCTATGACATCACAATGGAATTCTGTGACATCACAATGGAATTCTGTGACATCACAATGGAACTCTGTGACATCACAATGGAATTCTATGACATCACAATGGAACTCTGTGACATCACAATGGAATTCTATGACATCACAATGGAACTCTGTGACATCACAATGGAATTCTATGACATCACAATGGAACTCTGTGACATCACAATGGAATTCTATGACATCACAATGGAACTCTGTGACATCACAATGGAATTCTATGACATCACAATGGAACTCAGTGACATCACAATGGAATTCTATGACATCACAATGGAACTCTGTGACATCACAATGGAATTCTATGACATCACAATGGAACTCTGTGACATCACAATGGAATTCTATGACATCACAATGGAACTCTGTGACATCACAATGGAATTCTATGACATCACAATGGAACTCTGTGACATCACAATGGAATTCTATGACATCACAATGGAATTCTATGACATCACAATGGAACTCAGTGACATCACAATGGAATTCTATGACATCACAATGGAACTCTGTGACATCACAATGGAATTCTATGACATCACAATGGAACTCTGTGACATCACAATGGAATTCTATGACATCACAATGGAACTCAGTGACATCACAATGGAATTCTATGACATCACAATGGAACTCTGTGACATCACAATGGAATTCTGTGACATCACAATGGAACTCTGTGACATCACAATGGAATTCTATGACATCACAATGGAACTCTGTGACATCACAATGGAATTCTATGACATCACAATGGAACTCAGTGACATCACAATGGAACTCTATGACATCACAATGGAATTCTATGACATCACAATGGAACTCTGTGACATCACAATGGAACTATGACATCACAATGGAATTCTATGACATCACAATGGAACTCTGTGACATCACAATGGAATTCTATGACATCACAATGGAACTCTGTGACATCACAATGGAATTCTATGACATCACAATGGAACTCAGTGACATCACAATGGAATTCTATGACATCACAATGGAACTCTGTGACATCACAATGGAATTCTATGACATCACAATGGAACTCTGTGACATCACAATGGAATTCTGTGACATCACAATGGAATTCTGTGACATCACAATGGAATTCTATGACATCACAATGGAACTCTGTGACATCACAATGGAATTCTATGACATCACAATGGAACTCTGTGACATCACAATGGAATTCTATGACATCACAATGGAACTCTGTGACATCACAATGGAATTCTATGACATCACAATGGAACTCTGTGACATCACAATGGAATTCTATGACATCACAATGGAACTCAGTGACATCACAATGGAATTCTATGACATCACAATGGAACTCTGTGACATCACAATGGAACTCTGTGACATCACAATGGAATTCTATGACATCACAATGGAATTCTATGACATCACAATGGAACTCTGTGACATCACAATGGAATTCTATGACATCACAATGGAACTCTGTGACATCACAATGGAATTCTATGACATCACAATGGAACTCTGTGACATCACAATGGAATTCTATGACATCACAATGGAACTCTGTGACATCACAATGGAATTCTATGACATCACAATGGAACTCTGTGACATCACAATGGAATTCTATGACATCACAATGGAACTCTGTGACATCACAATGGAATTCTATGACATCACAATGGAACTCTGTGACATCACAATGGAATTCTATGACATCACAATGGAATTCCTATGACATCACAATGGAACTCTGTGACATCACAATGGAATTCTATGACATCACAATGGAACTCTGTGACATCACAATGGAATTCTATGACATCACAATGGAACTCTGTGACATCACAATGGAATTCTATGACATCACAATGGAACTCTGTGACATCACAATGGAATTCTATGACATCACAATGGAACTCTATGACATCACAATGGAACTCTATGACATCACAATGGAAATGTGACATCACATGGATTCTATGACATCACAATGGAACTCTGTGACATCACAATGGAATTCTATGACATCACAATGGAACTCTGTGACATCACAATGGAATTCTATGACATCACAATGGAACTCTGTGACATCACAATGGAATCACTGTGACATCACAATGGAATTCTATGACATCACAATGGAACTCTGTGACATCACAATGGAACTCTGTGACATCACAATGGAATTCTATGACATCACAATGGAACTCTGTGACATCACAATGGAATTCTATGACATCACAATGGAACTCTGTGACATCACAATGGAATTCTATGACATCACAATGGAACTCTGTGACATCACAATGGAATTCTATGACATCACAATGGACGAACTCTGTGACATCACAATGGAATTCTATGACATCACAATGGAACTCTGTGACATCACAATGGAATTCTATGACATCACAATGGAACTCTGTGACATCACAATGGAATTCTATGACATCACAATGGAACTCTGTGACATCACAATGGAATTCTATGACATCACAATGGAACTCTGTGACATCACAATGGAATTCTATGACATCACAATGGAACTCTGTGACATCACAATGGAATTCTATGACATCACAATGGAACTCTGTGACATCACAATGGAATTCTATGACATCACAATGGAACTCTGTGACATCACAATGGAATTCTATGACATCACAATGGAACTCTGTGACATCACAATGGAATTCTATGACATCACAATGGAACTCTGTGACATCACAATGGAATTCTATGACATCACAATGGAACTCTGTGACATCACAATGGAATTCTATGACATCACAATGGAACTCTGTGACATCACAATGGAATTCTATGACATCACAATGGAACTCTGTGACATCACAATGGAATTCTATGACATCACAATGGAACTCTGTGACATCACAATGGAATTCTATGACATCACAATGGAACTCAGTGACATCACAATGGAATTCTATGACATCACAATGGAACTCTGTGACATCACAATGGAATTCTATGACATCACAATGGAACTAGTGACATCACAATGGAATTCTGTGACATCACAATGGAACTCTGTGACATCACAATGGAATTCTATGACATCACAATGGAACACAGTGACATCACAATGGAATTCTATGACATCACAATGGAACTCTGTGACATCACAATGGAATTCTATGACATCACAATGGAACTCTGTGACATCACAATGGAATTCTATGACATCACAATGGAACTCAGTGACATCACAATGGAACTCTGTGACATCACAATGGAATTCTATGACATCACAATGGAACTCAGTGACATCACAATGGAATTCTATGACATCACAATGGAATTCTGTGACATCACAATGGAACTCTGTGACATCACAATGGAATTCTATGACATCACAATGGAACTCAGTGACATCACAATGGAATTCTATGACATCACAATGGAACTCTGTGACATCACAATGGAATTCTGTGACATCACAATGGAACTCTGTGACATCACAATGGAACTCTGTGACATCACAATGGAACTCTATGACATCACAATGGAACTCTGTGACATCACAATGGAATTCTATGACATCACAATGGATACTCTGTGACATCACAATGGAATTCTATGACATCACAATGGAACTCTGTGACATCACAATGGAATTCTATGACATCACAATGGAACTCTGTGACATCACAATGGAATTCTATGACATCACAATGGAACTCTGTGACATCACAATGGAACTCTGTGACATCACAATGGAATTCTATGACATCACAATGGAATTCTATGACATCACAATGGAATTCTATGACTCACAATGTGACATCACAATGGAATTCTATGACATCACAATGGAACTCAGTGACATCACAATGGAACTCTATGACATCACAATGGAACTCTATGACATCACAATGGAACTCTGTGACATCACAATGGAACTCTATGACATCACAATGGAATTCTATGACATCACAATGGACTCTGTGACATCACAATGGAATTCTATGACATCACAATGGAACTCTGTGACATCACAATGGAACTCTGTGACATCACAATGGAATTCTATGACATCACAATGGAACTCTGTGACATCACAATGGAATTCTATGACATCACAATGGAACTCAGTGACATCACAATGGAACTCTATGACATCACAATGGAATTCTGTGACATCACAATGGAACTCTGTGACATCACAATGGAACTCTGACATCACAATGGAATTCTATGACATCACAATGGAACTCTGTGACATCACAATGGAATTCTATGACATCACAATGGAACTCAGTGACATCACAATGGAATTCTATGACATCACAATGGAACTCTGTGACATCACAATGGAATTCTATGACATCACAATGGAACTCAGTGACATCACAATGGAATTCTATGACATCACAATGGAACTCTGTGACATCACAATGGAACTCTGTGACATCACAATGGAATTCTATGACATCACAATGGAACACAGTGACATCACAATGGAATTCTATGACATCACAATGGAACTCTGTGACATCACAATGGAATTCTATGACATCACAATGGAACTCAGTGACATCACAATGGAATTCTATGACATCACAATGGAACTCAGTGACATCACAATGGAATTCTATGACATCACAATGGAACTCTGTGACATCACAATGGAATTCTATGACATCACAATGGAATTCTGTGACATCACAATGGAACTCTGTGACATCACAATGGAATTCTATGACATCACAATGGAACTCTGTGACATCACAATGGAATTCTATGATATCACAATGGAACTCTGTGACATCACAATGGAATTCTATGACATCACAATGGAACACAGTGACATCACAATGGAATTCTATGACATCACAATGGAACTCTGTGACATCACAATGGAATTCTATGACATCACAATGGAACACTGTGACATCACAATGGAATTCTATGACATAACAATGGAACTCAGTGACATCACAATGGAATTCTATGACATCACAATGGAACTCTGTGACATCACAATGGAACTCTGTGACATCACAATGGAACTCTATGACATCACAATGGAACTCTGTGACATCACAATGGAATTCTATGACATCACAATGGAACTCTGTGACATCACAATGGAATTCTATGACATCACAATGGAACTCTGTGACATCACAATGGAATTCTATGACATCACAATGGAACTCAGTGACATCACAATGAAATTCTATGACATCACAATGGAATTCTATGACATCACAATGGAACTCTGTGACATCACAATGGAATTCTATGACATCACAATGGAACTCTGTGACATCACAATGGAATTCTATGACATCACAATGGAACTCTGTGACATCACAATGGAATTCTATGACATCACAATGGAACTCTGTGACATCACAATGGAATTCTATGACATAACAATGGAACTCTGTGACATCACAATGGAATTCTATGACATCACAATGGAACTCTGTGACATCACAATGGAATTCTATGACATCACAATGGAACTCTGTGACATCACAATGGAATTCTGTGACATCACAATGGAACTCTGTGACATCACAATGGAATTCTATGACATCACAATGGAATTCTATGACATCAAAATGGAACTCAGTGACATCACAATGGAATTCTATGACATCACAATGGAACTCTGTGACATCACAATGGAATTCTATGGCATCAAAATGGAACTCAGTGACATCACAATGGAACTCTGTGACATCACAATGGAATTCTATGACATCACAATGGAACTCTGTGACATCACAATGGAATTCTATGACATCACAATGGAACTCTGTGACATCACAATGGAATTCTATGACATCACAATGGAACTCAGTGACATCACAATGGAATTCTATGACATCACAATGGAACTCTGTGACATCACAATGGAATTCTATGACATCAAAATGGAACACAGTGACATCACAATGGAATTCTATGACATCACAATGGAATTCTGTGACATCACAATGGAATTCTGTGACATCACAATGGAACTCTGTGACATCACAATGGAATTCTATGCATCACATGGAACTATGACATCACAATGGAACTCAGTGACATCACAATGGAATTCTATGACATCACAATGGAACTCTGTGACATCACAATGGAATTCTATGACATCAAAATGGAACACAGTGACATCACAATGGAATTCTATGACATCACAATGGAATTCTATGACATCACAATGGAACTCTGTGACATCACAATGGAATTCTATGACATCACAATGGAACTCAGTGACATCATAATGGAACTCTATGACATCACAATGGAAATCTATGACATCACAATGGAATTCTATGACATCACAATGGAACTCAGTGACATCACAATGGAACTCAGTGACATCACAATGGAATTCTATGACATCACATTGGAACTCTGTGACATCACAAAGGAATTCTATGACATCACAATGGAACTCTGTGACATCACAATGGAATTCTATGGCATCACAATGGAACTCTGTGACATCACAATGGAATTCTATGACATCACAATAGAACTCTGTGACATCACAATGGAATACTATGACATCAAAATGGAACACAGTGACATCACAATGGAATTCTATGACATCACAATGGAACTGTGTGACATCACAATGGAACTGTGTGACATCACAATGGAATTCTATGATATCACAATGGAATGCTGTGACATCACAATGGAATTCTATGACATCACAATGGAACTCTGTGAAATCACAATGGAATTCTATGACATCAAAATGGAGCACAGTGACATCACAATGGAATTCTATGACATCACAATGGAACTCAGACATCACAATGGAATTCTATGACATCACAGTGGAACTCTGTGACATCACAATGGAATTATATGACATCACAATGGAATTCTATGACATCACAATGGAACTCTGTGACATCACAATGGAATTCTATGACATCAAAATGGAACACAGTGACATCACAATGGAATTCTATGACATCACATTGGAATTCTATGACATCACAATGGAACTCTGTGACATCACAATGGAATTCTATGACATCACAATGGAATTCTATGACATCAAAATGGAACACAGTGACATCACAATGGAATTCTATGACATCACAATGGAACTCTGTGACATCACAATGGAATTCTATGGCATCAACAAATGGAACTCAGTGACATCACAATGGAACTCAGTGACATCACAATGGAATTCTATGACATCACAATGGAACTCTGTGACATCACAATGGAATTCTATGACATCACAATGGAACTCTGTGACATCACAATTTAATTCTATGACATCACAATAGAACTCTGTGACATCACAATGGAATTCTATGACATCAAAATGGAACACAGTGACATCACAATGGAATTCTGTGACATCACAATGGAATTCTATGACATCACAATGGAACTGTGTGACATCACAATGGAATTCTATGATATCACAATGGAATGCTGTGACATCACAATGGAATTCTATGACATCACAATGGAACTTTGTGAAATCACAATGGAATTCTATGACATTAAAATGGAGCACAGTGACATCACAATGGAATTCTATGACATCACAATGGAACTCAGACATCACAATGGAATTCTATGACATCACTTTGGAACACAGTGACATCACAATGGAATTATATGACATCACAATGGAGCTCTGTGACATCACAATGGAATTCTATGGCATCACAATGGAACTCTATGACATCACAAAGGAATTCTATGATATCACTTTGGAACTCTATGACATCACAATGGAATTCTATGACATCACAATGGAACTCTGTGACATCACAATGGCATTCTATGACATCACAATGGAATTCCATGACATCAAAATGGAACACAGTGACATCACAATGGAATTCTATGACATCACAATGGAACTCTGTGACATCACAATGGAATTCTATGACATCACAATGGAACACTGTGACATCACAATGGAATTCTATGACATAACAATGGAACTCAGTGACATCACAATGGAATTCTATGACATCACAATGGAACTCTTCGACATCACAAAGGAATTCTGTGACATCACAATGGAACTCTGTGACATCACAATGGAATTCTATGACATCACAATGGAACTCGGTGACATTACAATGGAATTCTATGACATCACAATGGAACTCAGTGACATTACAATGGAACTCTATGGCATCACAATGGAATTCTATGACATCACAATGGAACTCTGTGACATCACAATGGAATTCTATGACATCACAATGGAGACACAGTGACATCACAATGGAATTCTATGACATCACAATGAAACTCTGTGACATCACAATGGAAATCTGTGACATAACAGAGTAACTCAGTGACATCACAATGGAATTCTAGAATATCACAATGGAACTCAGCGACATCACAATGGAATACTGACATCACAATGGAATTATGTGACATCACAATGGCATTCTATGACATCACAATGGAACACAGTGATATCATAATGGAATTCTACGACATCACAATGGAACTCTGTGACATCACAATGGAATTCTATGACATCACATTGGAACTCTGTGACATCACAAAGGAATTCTATGACATCACAATGGAACTCTGTGACATCACAATGGAATTCTATGGCATCACAATGGAACTCTGTGACATCACAATGGAATTCTATGACATCACAATAGAACTCTGTGACATCACAATGGAATACTATGACATCAAAATGGAACACAGTGACATCACAATGGAATTCTATGACATCACAATGGAACTGTGTGACATCACAATGGAACTGTGTGACATCACAATGGAATTCTATGATATCACAATGGAATGCTGTGACATCACAATGGAATTCTATGACATCACAATGGAACTTTGTGAAATCACAATGGAATTCTATGACATCAAAATGGAGCACAGTGACATCACAATGGAATTCTATGACATCACAATGGAACTCAGACATCACAATGGAATTCTATGACATCACAGTGGAACTCTGTGACATCACAATGGAATTATATGACATCACAATGGAATTCTATGACATCACAATGGAACTCTGTGACATCACAATGGAATTCTATGACATCAAAATGGAACACAGTGACATCACAATGGAATTCTATGACTACTGGAATTCTATGACATCACAATGGAATTCTATGACATCACAATGGAACTCTGTGACATCACAATGGAATTCTATGACATCACAATGGAATTCTATGACATCAAAATGGAACACAGTGACATCACAATGGAATTCTATGACATCACAATGGAACTCTGTGACATCACAATTGAATTCTATGGCATCAAAATGGAACTCAGTGACATCACAATGGAACTCAGTGACATCACAATGGAATTCTATGACATCACAATGGAACTCTGTGACATCACAATGGAATTCTATGACATCACAATGGAACTCTGTGACATCACAATTTAATTCTATGACATCACAATAGAACTCTGTGACATCACAATGGAATTCTATGACATCAAAATGGAACACAGTGACATCACAATGGAATTCTGTGACATCACAATGGAATTCTATGACATCACAATGGAACTGTGTGACATCACAATGGAATTCTATGATATCACAATGGAATGCTGTGACATCACAATGGAATTCTGACATCACATGGAACCGGAATAATGGAATTCTATGACATCACAATGGAACTCTGTGAAATCACAATGGAATTCTATGACATCAAAATGGAGCACAGTGACATCACAATGGAATTCTATGACATCACAATGGAACTCAGACATCACAATGGAATTCTATGACATCACTTTGGAACACAGTGACATCACAATGGAATTATATGACATCACAATGGAGCTCTGTGACATCACAATGGAATTCTATGGCATCACAATGGAACTCTATGACATCACAAAGGAATTCTATGATATCACATTGGAACTCTATGACATCACAATGGAATTCTATGACATCACAATGGAACTCTGTGACATCACAATGGAATTCTGTGACATCACAATGGAACCATGACATCACAATGGAACACAGTGACATCACAATGGAATTCTATGACATCACAATGGAACTCTGTGACATCACAATGGAATTCTATGACATCACAATGGAACTCAGTGACATCACAATGGAATTCTATGACATCACAATGGAACTCTGTGACATCACAATGGAATTCTATGACATCACAATGGAACTCTGTGACATCACAATGGAACTCAGTGACATCACAATGGAATTCTATGACATCACAATGGAACTCTGTGACATCACAATGGAATTCTATGACATCACAATGGAACTCTGTGACATCACAATGGAATTCTATGACATCACAATGGAACTCTGTGACATCACAATGGAATTCTATGACATCACAATGGAACTCTGTGACATCACAATGGAATTCTATGACATCAAAATGGAACACAGTGACATCACAATGGAATTCTATGACATCACAATGGAACTCTGTGACATCACAATGGAACTGTGTGACATCACAATGGATTCTATGATATCACAATGGAACTCTGTGACATCACAATGGAATTCTATGACATCACAATGGAACTCTGTGACATCACAATGGAATTCTATGACATCAAAATGGAACACAGTGACATCACAATGGAATTCTATGACATCACAATGGAACTCAGTGACATCACAATGGAATTCTATGACATCACAATGGAACTCTGTGACATCACAATGGAATTATATGACATCACAATGGAACTCTGTGACATCACAATGGAATTCTATGACATCACAATGGAACTCTGTGACATCACAATGGAATTCTATGACATCACAATGGAACTCAGTGACATCACAATGGAATTCTATGACATCACAATGGAATTCTATGACATCACAATGGAACTCTGTGACATCACAATGGAATTCTATGACATCACAATGGAATTCTATGACATCACAATGGAACACAGTGACATCACAATGGAATTCTATGACATCACAATGGAACTCTGTGACATCACAATGGAATTCTATGACATCACAATGGAACTCTGTGACATCACAATGGAACTCAGTGACATCACAATGGAATTCTATGACATCACAATGGAACTCTGTGACATCACAATGGAATTCTATGACATCACAATGGAACTCTGTGACATCACAATGGAATTCTATGACATCACAATGGAACTCTGTGACATCACAATGGAATTCTATGACATCAAAATGGAACACAGTGACATCACAATGGAATTCTGTGACATCACAATGGAATTCTATGACATCACAATGGAACTCTGTGACATCACAATGGAATTCTATGACATCACAATGGAATCTCTGTGACATCACAATGGAATTCTATGACATCACAATGGAACTCTGTGACATCACAATGGAATTCTATGACATCACAATGGAACTCAGTGACATCACAATGGAATTCTATGACATCACAATGGAACTCTGTGACATCACAATGGAATTCTATGACATCACAATGGAACTCTGTGACATCACAATGGAATTCTATGACATCACAATGGAACTCTGTGACATCACAATGGAATTCTATGACATCACAATGTGACATCACAATGGAACTCTATGACATCACAATGGAACTCTGTGACATCACAATGGAACTCTATGACATCACAATGGAATTCTATGACATCACAATGGAACTCTGTGACATCACAATGGAATTCTATGACATCACAATGGAACTCTGTGACATCACAATGGAATTCTATGACATCACAATGGAACACTGTGACATCACAATGGAATTCTATGACATAACAATGGAACTCAGTGACATCACAATGGAATTCTATGACATCACAATGGAACTCTGTGACATCACAATGGAATTCTATGACATCACAATGGAACTCTGTGACATCACAATGGAATTCTATGACATCACAATGGAACTCTGTGACATCACAATGGAATTCTATGACATCACAATGGAACTCAGTGACATCACAATGGAACTCTATGACATCACAATGGAATTCTATGACATCACAATGGAACTCTGTGACATCACAATGGAATTCTATGACATCACAATGGAACACAGTGACATCACAATGGAATTCTATGACATCACAATGGAACTCTGTGACATCACAATGGAAATCTGTGACATAACAATGGAACTCAGTGACATCACAATGGAATTCTATGATATCACAATGGAACTCAGTGACATCACAATGGAATACTATGACATCACAATGGAATTCTGTGACATCACAATGGAATTCTATGACATCACAATGGAACACAGTGACATCACAATGGAATTCTATGACATCACAATGGAACTCTGTGACATCACAATGGAATTCTATGACATCACAATGGAACTCTGTGACATCACAATGGAATTCTATGACATCACAATGGAACTCTGTGACATCACAATGGAATTCTATGACATCACAATGGAACTCTGTGACATCACAATGGAATTCTATGACATCACAATGGAACTCTGTGACATCACAATGGAATTCTATGACATCAAAATGGAACACAGTGACATCACAATGGAATTCTATGACATCACAATGGAACTGTGTGACATCACAATGGAACTGTGTGACATCACAATGGAATTCTATGATATCACAATGGAATGCTGTGACATCACAATGGAATTCTATGACATCACAATGGAACTCTGTGAAATCACAATGGAATTCTATGACATCAAAATGGAACACAGTGACATCACAATGGAATTCTATGACATCACAATGGAACTCTGTGACATCACAATGGAATTCTATGACATCACAATGGAACTCTGTGACATCACAATGGAATTCTATGACATCAAAATGGAACACAGTGACATCACAATGGAATTCTATGACATCACAATGGAATTCTATGACATCACAATGGAACTCTGTGACATCACAATGGAACTCTGTGACATCACAATGGAATTCTATGACATCACAATGGAACTCAGTGACATCACAATGGAATTCTATGACATCACAATGGAACTCTGTGACATCACAATGGAATTCTATGACATCAAAATGGAACTCAGTGACATCACAATGGAACTCTGTGACATCACAATGGAATTCTATGACATCACAATGGAACTCTGTGACATCACAATGGAATTCTATGACATCACAATGGAACTCTGTGACATCACAATGGAATTCTATGACATCACAATGGAACTCTGTGACATCACAATGGAATTCTATGACATCAAAATGGAACACAGTGACATCACAATGGAATTCTGTGACATCACAATGGAATTCTATGACATCACAATGGAACTCTGTGACATCACAATGGAATTCTATGATATCACAATGGAATTCTGTGACATCACAATGGAATTCTATGACATCACAATGGAACTCTGTGAAATCACAATGGAATTCTATGACATCAAAATGGAGCTCAGTGACATCACAATGGAATTCTATGACATCACAATGGAACTCAGTGACATCACAATGGAATTCTATGACATCACAATGGAACTCAGTGACATCACAATGGAATTCTATGACATCACAATGGAACTCTGTGACATCACAATGGAATTCTATGACATCACAATGGAACTCTGTGACATCACAATGGAATTCTATGACATCACAATGGAACTCTGTGACATCACAATGGAATTCTATGACATCACAATGGAACTCTGTGACATCACAATGGAATTCTATGACATCACAATGGAATTCTATGACATCACAATGGAACTCAGTGACATCACAATGGAATTCTATGACATCACAATGGAACTCTGTGACATCACAATGGAATTCTATGACATCACAATGGAACACTGTGACATCACAATGGAATTCTATGACATAACAATGGAACTCAGTGACATCACAATGGAATTCTATGACATCACAATGGAACTCTGTGACATCACAATGGAATTCTGTGACATCACAATGGAACTCTGTGACATCACAATGGAATTCTATGACATCACAATGGAACTCTGTGACATCACAATGGAATTCTATGACATCACAATGGAACTCTGTGACATCACAATGGAACTCTGTGACATCACAATGGAATTCTATGACATCACAATGGAACTCTGTGACATCACAATGGAATTCTATGACATCACAATGGAACACAGTGACATCACAATGGAATTCTATGACATCACAATGGAACTCTGTGACATCACAATGGAATTCTGTGACATCACAATGGAACTCAGTGACATCACAATGGAATTCTATGATATCACAATGGAACTCTGTGACATCACAATGGAATTCTATGACATCACAATGGAATTCTGTGACATCACAATGGAATTCTATGACATCACAATGGAACTCAGTGACATCACAATGGAATTCTATGACATCACAATGGAACTCTGTGACATCACAATGGAATTCTATGACATCACAATGGAACTCTGTGACATCACAATGGAATTCTATGACATCACAATGGAACTCGGTGACATCACAATGGAATTCTATGACATCACAATGGAACTCTGTGACATCACAATGGAACTCTGTGACATCACAATGGAATTCTATGACATCACAATGGAACTCAGTGACATCACAATGGAATTCTATGACATCACAATGGAATTCTATGACATCACAATGGAACTCTGTGACATCACAATGGAATTCTATGACATCACAATGGAACTCTGTGACATCACAATGGAATTCTATGACATCACAATGGAACTCTGTGACATCACAATGGAATTCTATGACATCACAATGGAACTCTGTGACATCACAATGGAATTCTATGACATCACAATGGAACTCTGTGACATCACAATGGAATTCTCTGACATCACAATGGAACTCTGTGACATCACAATGGAATTCTATGACATCACAATGGAACTCAGTGACATCACAATGGAATTCTATGACATCACAATGGAACTCTGTGACATCACAATGGAATTCTATGACATCACAATGGAACTCTGTGACATCACAATGGAATTCTATGACATCACAATGGAACTCAGTGACATCACAATGGAATTCTATGACATCACAATGGAACTCTGTGACATCACAATGGAATTCTATGACATCACAATGGAACTCAGTGACATCACAATGGAACTCTGTGACATCACAATGGAATTCTATGACATCACAATGGAACTCAGTGACATCACAATGGAATTCTATGACATCACAATGGAATTCTGTGACATCACAATGGAACTCTGTGACATCACAATGGAATTCTATGACATCACAATGGAACTCTGTGACATCACAATGGAATTCTTCCATGACATCACAATGGAATTCTATGACATCACAATGGAACTCTGTGACATCACAATGGAACTCTGTGACATCACAATGGAACTCTGTGACATCACAATGGAATTCTATGACATCACAATGGAACTCAGTGACATCACAATGGAATTCTATGACATCACAATGGAACTCTGTGACATCACAATGGAATTCTATGACATCACAATGGAACTCAGTGACATCACAATGGAATTCTATGACATCACAATGGAACTCTGTGACATCACAATGGAATTCTATGACATCACAATGGAACTCTGTGACATCACAATGGAATTCTATGACATCACAATGGAACTCTGTGACATCACAATGGAATTCTATGACATCACAATGGAACTCTGTGACATCACAATGGAATTCTATGACATCACAATGGAACTCACAGTGACATCACAATGGAATTCTATGACATCACAATGGAACTCTGTGACATCACAATGGAATTCTATGACATCACAATGGAACTCTGTGACATCACAATGGAATTCTATGACATCACAATGGAACTCAGTGACATCACAATGGAATTCTATGACATCACAATGGAACTCTGTGACATCACAATGGAATTCTATGACATCACAATGGAACTCTGTGACATCACAATGGAATTCTATGACATCACAATGGAACTCTGTGACATCACAATGGAATTCTATGACATCACAATGGAACTCTGTGACATCACAATGGAATTCTATGACATCACAATGGAACTCTGTGACATCACAATGGAATTCTATGACATCACAATGGAACTCAGTGACATCACAATGGAATTCTATGACATCACAATGGAATTCTATGACATCACAATGGAACTCTGTGACATCACAATGGAATTCTATGACATCACAATGGAACTCAGTGACATCACAATGGAATTCTATGACATCACAATGGAATTCTGTGACATCACAATGGAATTCTGTGACATCACAATGGAATTCTATGACATCACAATGGAACTCTGTGACATCACAATGGAATTCTATGACATCACAATGGAACTCTGTGACATCACAATGGAATTCTATGACATCACAATGGAACTCAGTGACATCACAATGGAATTCTATGACATCACAATGGAATTCTGTGACATCACAATGGAACTCTGTGACATCACAATGGAATTCTATGACATCACAATGGAACTCTGTGACATCACAATGGAATTCTATGACATCACAATGGAATTCTGTGACATCACAATGGAACTCTATGACATCACAATGGAACTCTGTGACATCACAATGGAATTCTATGACATCACAATGGAACACAGTGACATCACAATGGAATTCTATGACATCACAATGGAACTCTATGACATCACAATGGAATTCTATGTGACATCACAATGGAATTCTATGACATCACAATGGAATTCTATGACATCACAATGGAACTCTATGACATCACAATGGAATTCTATGACATCACAATGGAACTCTGTGACATCACAATGGAATTCTATGACATCACAATGGAACTCTGTGACATCACAATGGAATTCTATGACATCACAATGGAACTCACATGTGACATCACAATGGAATTCTATGACATCACAATGGAACTCTGTGACATCACAATGGAATTCTATGACATCACAATGGAACTCAGTGACATCACAATGGAATTCTATGACATCACAATGGAACTCTGTGACATCACAATGGAATTCTATGACATCACAATGGAACTCTGTGACATCACAATGGAATTCTATGACATCACAATGGAACTCTGTGACATCACAATGGAATTCTATGACATCACAATGGAACTCTGTGACATCACAATGGAATTCTATGACATCACAATGGAACTCTGTGACATCACAATGGAATTCTATGACATCACAATGGAATTCTGTGACATCACAATGGAATTCTATGACATCACAATGGAACTCTGTGACATCACAATGGAATTCTATGACATCACAATGGAACTCTGTGACATCACAATGGAATTCTATGACATCACAATGGAACTCTGTGACATCACAATGGAATTCTATGACATCACAATGGAACTCTGTGACATCACAATGGAATTCTGTGACATCACAATGGAACTCTATGACATCACAATGGAATTCTATGACATCACAATGGAACTCTGTGACATCACAATGGAATTCTATGACATCACAATGGAACTCTGTGACATCACAATGGAATTCTATGACATCACAATGGAATTCTATGACATCACAATGGAACTCTGTGACATCACAATGGAATTCTATGACATCACAATGGAACTCTGTGACATCACAATGGAATTCTATGACATCACAATGGAACTCTGTGACATCACAATGGAATTCTATGACATCACAATGGAACTCAGTGACATCACAATGGAATTCTATGACATCACAATGGAACTCTAGTGACATCACAATGGAATTCTATGACATCACAATGGAACTCTGTGACATCACAATGGAATTCTATGACATCACAATGGAACTCTGTGACATCACAATGGAATTCTATGACATCACAATGGAACTCTGTGACATCACAATGGAATTCTATGACATCACAATGGAACTCTGTGACATCACAATGGAATTCTATGACATCACAATGGAACTCTGTGACATCACAATGGAATTCTATGACATCACAATGGAATTCTATGACATCACAATGGAACTCTGTGACATCACAATGGAATTCTGTGACATCACAATGGAACTCTGTGACATCACAATGGAATTCTATGACATCACAATGGAATTCTATGACATCACAATGGAACTCTGTGACATCACAATGGAATTCTATGACATCACAATGGAACTCTGTGACATCACAATGGAATTCTATGACATCACAATGGAACTCTGTGACATCACAATGGAATTCTATGACATCACAATGGAACTCTGTGACATCACAATGGAACTCTGTGACATCACAATGGAATTCTATGACATCACAATGGAATTCTATGACATCACAATGGAACTCTGTGACATCACAATGGAATTCTATGACATCACAATGGAACTCTGTGACATCACAATGGAATTCTATGACATCACAATGGAATCTGTGACATCACAATGGAACTCTGTGACATCACAATGGAATTCTATGACATCACAATGGAACTCTGTGACATCACAATGGAATTCTATGACATCACAATGGAACTCTGTGACATCACAATGGAATTCTATGACATCACAATGGAACTCTGTGACATCACAATGGAATTCTATGACATCACAATGGAACTCTGTGACATCACAATGGAATTCTATGACATCACAATGGAACTCTGTGACATCACAATGGAATTCTATGACATCACAATGGAACTCTGTGACATCACAATGGAATTCTATGACATCACAATGGAACTCAGTGACATCACAATGGAATTCTATGACATCACAATGGAACTCTGTGACATCACAATGGAATTCTGTGACATCACAATGGAACTCTGTGACATCACAATGGAATTCTATGACATCACAATGGAACTCTGTGACATCACAATGGAATTCTATGACATCACAATGGAACTCTATGACATCACAATGGAACTCTGTGACATCACAATGGAATCACATGATGACATCACAATGGAATTCTATGACATCACAATGGAACTCTGTGACATCACAATGGAATTCTATGACATCACAATGGAACTCTGTGACATCACAATGGAATTCTATGACATCACAATGGAACTCTGTGACATCACAATGGAATTCTATGACATCACAATGGAACTCTGTGACATCACAATGGAATTCTATGACATCACAATGGAACTCAGTGACATCACAATGGAATTCTATGACATCACAATGGAACTCTGTGACATCACAATGGAATTCTATGACATCACAATGGAACTCAGTGACATCACAATGGAATTCTATGACATCACAATGGAACTCTGTGACATCACAATGGAATTCTATGACATCACAATGGAAATCTGTGACATCACAATGGAATTCTGTGACATCACAATGGAACTCTGTGACATCACAGTGGAATTCTATGACATCACAATGGAACTCTATGACATCACAATGGAACTCTGTGACATCACAATGGAATTCTGTGACATCACAATGGAACTCTGTGACATCACAATGGAATTCTATGACATCACAATGGAATTCTATGACATCACAATGGAACTCTGTGACATCACAATGGAATTCTATGACATCACAATGGAACTCTGTGACATCACAATGGAATTCTATGACATCAAAATGGAACACAGTGACATCACAATGGAATTCTATGACATCACAATGGAATTCTATGACATCACAATGGAACTCTGTGACATCACAATGGAATTCTATGACATCACAATGGAATTCTATGACATCACAATGGAACACAGTGACATCACAATGGAATTCTATGACATCACAATGGAACTCTGTGACATCACAATGGAATTCTATGACATCACAATGGAACTCTGTGACATCACAATGGAATTCTATGACATAACAATGGAACTCAGTGACATCACAATGGAATTCTATGACATCACAATGGAACTCTGTGACATCACAATGGAATTCTATGACATCACAATGGAACTCTGTGACATCACAATGGAATTCTATGACATCACAATGGAACTCGGTGACATCACAATGGAATTCTATGACATCACAATGGAACACAGTGACATCACAATGGAAATCTGTGACATCACAATGGAATTCTATGACATCACAATGGAACTCTGTGACATCACAATGGAATTCTATGACATCACAATGGAATTCTATGACATCACAATGGAACTCTGTGACATCACAATGGAATTCTATGACATCACAATGGAACTCTGTGACATCACAATGGAATTCTATGACATCACAATGGAACTCTGTGACATCACATGGGACCATGGAACTCTGTGACATCACAATGGAATTCTATGACATCACAATGGAACTCTGTGACATCACAATGGAATTCTGTGACATCACAATGGAACTCTGTGACATCACAATGGAATTCTATGACATCACAATGGAACTCAGTGACATCACAATGGAATTCTATGACATCACAATGGAACTCTGTGACATCACAATGGAAATCTGTGACATCACAATGGAATTCTATGACATCACAATGGAATTCTATGACATCACAATGGAACTCAGTGACATCACAATGGAATTCTATGACATCACAATGGAACTCAGTGACATCACAATGGAATTCTATGACATCACAATGGAATTCTATGACATCACAATGGAACTCAGTGACATCACAATGGAATTCTATGACATCACAATGGAACTCTGTGACATCACAATGGAATTCTGTGACATCACAATGGAACTCTGTGACATCACAATGGAATTCTATGACATCACAATGGAACTCTGTGACATCACAATGGAATTCTATGACATCACAATGGAACTCTGTGACATCACAATGGAATTCTATGACATCACAATGGAACTCAGTGACATCACAATGGAATTCTATGACATCACAATGGAACTCAGTGACATCACAATGGAATTCTATGACATCACAATGGAACTCTGTGACATCACAATGGAATTCTATGACATCACAATGGAACTCTGTGACATCACAATGGAATTCTATGACATCACAATGGAACTCTGTGACATCACAATGGAATTCTATGACATCACAATGGAACTCTGTGACATCACAATGGAATTCTATGACATCACAATGGAATTCTGTGAATCACAAGGTCTGTGACATCACAATGGAACTCTGTGACATCACAATGGAATTCTATGACATCACAATGGAACTCTGTGACATCACAATGGAATTCTATGACATCACAATGGAACTCTGTGACATCACAATGGAATTCTATGACATCACAATGGAACTCTGTGACATCACAATGGAACTCTGTGACATCACAATGGAATTCTATGACATCACAATGGAATTCTATGACATCACAATGGAACTCTGTGACATCACAATGGAATTCTATGACATCACAATGGAACTCTGTGACATCACAATGGAATTCTATGACATCACAATGGAACTCAGTGACATCACAATGGAATTCTATGACATCACAATGGAACTCTGTGACATCACAATGGAATTCTATGACATCACAATGGAATTCTATGACATCACAATGGAACTCTGTGACATCACAATGGAATTCTATGACATCACAATGGAACTCTGTGACATCACAATGGAATTCTATGACATCACAATGGAACTCTGTGACATCACAATGGAATTCTATGACATCACAATGGAACTCTGTGACATCACAATGGAATTCTATGACATCACAATGGAACTCAGTGACATCACAATGGAAATCTATGACATCACAATGGAATTCTGGTGACATCACAATGGAACTCTATGACATCACAATGGAACTCTATGACATCACAATGGAATTCTATGACATCACAATGGAACTCAGTGACATCACAATGGAATTCTATGACATCACAATGGAACTCTGTGACATCACAATGGAATTCTATGACATCACAATGGAACTCTGTGACATCACAATGGAATTCTATGACATCACAATGGAACTCAGTGACATCACAATGGAATTCTATGACATCACAATGGAACTCAGTGACATCACAATGGAATTCTATGACATCACAATGGAACTCTGTGACATCACAATGGAATTCTATGACATCACAATGGAACTCTGTGACATCACAATGGAATTCTATGACATCACAATGGAACTCTGTGACATCACAATGGAATTCTATGACATCACAATGGAACTCTGTGACATCACAATGGAATTCTATGACATCACAATGGAATTCTATGACATCACAATGGAACTCTGTGACATCACAATGGAATTCTATGACATCACAATGGAACTCTGTGACATCACAATGGAATTCTATGACATCACAATGGAACTCTGTGACATCACAATGGAATTCTATGACATCACAATGGAACTCTGTGACATCACAATGGAATTCTATGACATCACAATGGAACTCTGTGACATCACAATGGAATTCTATGACATCACAATGGAACTCTGTGACATCACAATGGAATTCTATGACATCACAATGGAATTCTGTGACATCACAATGGAACTCTGTGACATCACAATGGAATTCTATGACATCACAATGGAACTCAGTGACATCACAATGGAATTCTATGACATCACAATGGAACTCTGTGACATCACAATGGAACTCTGTGACATCACAATGGAATTCTATGACATCACAATGGAATTCTATGACATCACAATGGAACTCTGTGACATCACAATGGAATTCTATGACATCACAATGGAACTCTGTGACATCACAATGGAATTCTATGACATCACAATGGAATTCTATGACATCACAATGGAACTCTGTGACATCACAATGGAATTCTATGACATCACAATGGAACTCTGTGACATCACAATGGAATTCTATGACATCACAATGGAACTCTGTGACATCACAATGGAATTCTATGACATCACAATGGAACTCTGTGACATCACAATGGAATTCTATGACATCACAATGGAACTCTGTGACATCACAATGGAATTCTATGACATCACAATGGAACTCAGTGACATCACAATGGAATTCTATGACATCACAATGGAACTCTGTGACATCACAATGGAATTCTATGACATCACAATGGAACTCTGTGACATCACAATGGAACTCTGTGACATCACAATGGAATTCTATGACATCACAATGGAATTCTATGACATCACAATGGAACTCTGTGACATCACAATGGAATTCTATGACATCACAATGGAACTCTGTGACATCACAATGGAATTCCTATGACATCACAATGGAATTCTATGACATCACAATGGAACTCTGTGACATCACAATGGAATTCTATGACATCACAATGGAACTCTGTGACATCACAATGGAATTCTATGACATCACAATGGAACTCTGTGACATCACAATGGAATTCTATGACATCACAATGGAATTCTGTGACATCACAATGGAACTCTGTGACATCACAATGGAATTCTATGACATCACAATGGAACTCTGTGACATCACAATGGAATTCTATGACATCACAATGGAACTCTGTGACATCACAATGGAACTCTGTGACATCACAATGGAATTCTATGACATCACAATGGAACTCAGTGACATCACAATGGAATTCTATGACATCACAATGGAACTCTGTGACATCACAATGGAATTCTATGACATCACAATGGAACTCTGTGACATCACAATGGAATTCTATGACATCACAATGGAACTCTGTGACATCACAATGGAATTCTATGACATCACAATGGAACTCTGTGACATCACAATGGAATTCTATGACATCACAATGGAACTCAGTGACATCACAATGGAACTCTATGACATCACAATGGAATTCTATGACATCACAATGGAACTCTGTGACATCACAATGGAATTCTATGACATCACAATGGAACTCTGTGACATCACAATGGAATTCTATGACATCACAATGGAACTCTGTGACATCACAATGGAACTCTGATCACAATGACATCACAATGGAATTCTATGACATCACAATGGAACTCTGTGACATCACAATGGAATTCTATGACATCACAATGGAACTCTGTGACATCACAATGGAATTCTATGACATCACAATGGAACTGTGACATCACAATGGAATTCTATGACATCACAATGGAATTCTGTGACATCACAATGGAACTCTGTGACATCACAATGGAATTCTATGACATCACAATGGAATTCTGTGACATCACAATGGAACTCTGTGACATCACAATGGAATTCTATGACATCACAATGGAACTCTGTGACATCACAATGGAATTCTATGACATCACAATGGAACTCAGTGACATCACAATGGAATTCTATGACATCACAATGGAACTCTGTGACATCACAATGGAATTCTATGACATCACAATGGAACTCTGTGACATCACAATGGAATTCTATGACATCACAATGGAACTCTATGACATCACAATGGAACTCTGTGACATCACAATGGAACTCTATGACATCACAATGGAATTCTATGACATCACAATGGAACTCTGTGACATCACAATGGAACTCTATGACATCACAATGGAACTCTGTGACATCACAATGGAATTCTATGACATCACAATGGAACTCTGTGACATCACAATGGAATTCTATGACATCACAATGGAACTCAGTGACATCACAATGGAATTCTATGACATCACAATGGAACTCTGTGACATCACAATGGAATTCTATGACATCACAATGGAACTCTATGACATCACAATGGAACTCTGTGACATCACAATGGAACTCAATGACATCACAATGGAATTCTATGACATCACAATGGAATTCTGTGACATCACAATGGAATGACATCACAATGGAACTCTGTGACATCACAATGGAATTCTATGACATCACAATGGAACTCTGTGACATCACAATGGAATTCTATGACATCACAATGGAATTCTATGACATCACAATGGAACTCTGTGACATCACAATGGAATTCTATGACATCACAATGGAACTCAGTGACATCACAATGGAATTCTATGACATCACAATGGAACTCTGTGACATCACAATGGAATTCTATGACATCACAATGGAACTCTGTGACATCACAATGGAATTCTATGACATCAAAATGGAACTCAGTGACATCACAATGGAATTCTATGACATCACAATGGAACTCTGTGACATCACAATGGAATTCTATGACATCACAATGGAACTCTGTGACATCACAATGGAACTCAGTGACATCACAATGGAATTCTATGACATCACAATGGAACTCTGTGACATCACAATGGAATTCTATGACATCACAATGGAACTCTGTGACATCACAATGGAATTCTATGACATCACAATGGAACTCTGTGACATCACAATGGAATTCTATGACATCACAATGGAACTCAGTGACATCACAATGGAATTCTGTGACATCACAATGGAACTCTATGACATCACAATGGAACTCTGTGACATCACAATGGAATTCTATGACATCACAATGGAACTCTGTGACATCACAATGGAATTCTATGACATCACAATGGAACTCTGTGACATCACAATGGAATTCTATGACATCACAATGGAACTCAGTGACATCACAATGGAATTCTATGACATCACAATGGAACTCTGTGACATCACAATGGAATTCTATGACATCACAATGGAACTCAGTGACATCACAATGGAATTCTATGACATCACAATGGAACTCTGTGACATCACAATGGAATTCTATGACATCACAATGGAACTCTGTGACATCACAATGGAATTCTATGACATCACAATGGAACTCTGTGACATCACAATGGAATTCTATGACATCACAATGGAACTCTATGACATCACAATGGAATTCTGTGACATCACAATGGAATTCTGTGACATCACAATGGAATTCTGTGACATCACAATGGAACTCTGTGACATCACAATGGAATTCTATGACATCACAATGGAACTCTGTGACATCACAATGGAATTCTGTGACATCACAATGGAACTCTGTGACATCACAATGGAATTCTATGACATCACAATGGAATTCTATGACATCACAATGGAACTCTGTGACATCACAATGGAATTCTATGACATCACAATGGAACTCTGTGACATCACAATGGAATTCTATGACATCACAATGGAACTCTGTGACATCACAATGGAATTCTATGACATCACAATGGAACTCTGTGACATCACAATGGAATTCTATGACATCACAATGGAACTCTGTGACATCACAATGGAATTCTATGACATCACAATGGAACTCAGTGACATCACAATGGAATTCTATGACATCACAATGGAACTCTATGACATCACAATGGAACTCTGTGACATCACAATGGAATTCTATGACATCACAATGGAACTCTGTGACATCACAATGGAATTCTATGACATCACAATGGAACTCTGTGACATCACAATGGAATTCTATGACATCACAATGGAACTCAGTGACATCACAATGGAATTCTATGACATCACAATGGAACTCAGTGACATCACAATGGAATTCTATGACATCACAATGGAACTCTGTGACATCACAATGGAATTCTATGACATCACAATGGAATTCTGTGACATCACAATGGAACTCTGTGACATCACAATGGAATTCTATGACATCAAAATGGAATTCAGTGACATCACAATGGAATTCTATGACATCACAATGGAATTCTATGACATCACAATGGAACTCTGTGACATCACAATGGAATTCTATGACATCACAATGGAATTCTATGACATCACAATGGAACTCAGTGACATCACAATGGAATTCTATGACATCACAATGGAACTCTGTGACATCACAATGGAATTCTATGACATCACAATGGAATTCTGTGACATCACAATGGAACTCTGTGACATCACAATGGAATTCTATGACATCACAATGGAACTCTGTGACATCACAATGGAATTCTATGACATCACAATGGAACTCTGTGACATCACAATGGAATTCTATGACATCACAATGGAACTCTGTGACATCACAATGGAATTCTATGACATCACAATGGAACTCAGTGACATCACAATGGAATTCTATGACATCACAATGGAATTCTGTGACATCACAATGGAACTCTGTGACATCACAATGGAATTCTATGACATCACAATGGAACTCTGTGACATCACAATGGAATTCTATGACATCACAATGGAACTCTGTGACATCACAATGGAATTCTATGACATCACAATGGAACTCAGTGACATCACAATGGAATTCTATGACATCACAATGGAACTCTGTGACATCACAATGGAATTCTATGACATCACAATGGAACTCAGTGACATCACAATGGAATTCTATGACATCACAATGGAACTCTGTGACATCACAATGGAATTCTATGACATCACAATGGAACTCAGTGACATCACAATGGAATTCTATGACATCACAATGGAACTCTGTGACATCACAATGGAATTCTATGACATCACAATGGAACTCTGTGACATCACAATGGAATTCTATGACATCACAATGGAACTCTGTGACATCACAATGGAATTCTATGACATCACAATGGAATTCTGTGACATCACAATGGAATTCTATGACATCACAATGGAACTCTATGACATCACAATGGAATTCTATGACATCACAATGGAACTCTGTGACATCACAATGGAATTCTGTGACATCACAATGGAACTCTGTGACATCACAATGGAATTCTATGACATCACAATGGAACTCTGTGACATCACAATGGAATTCTATGACATCACAATGGAACTCAGTGACATCACAATGGAACTCTATGACATCACAATGGAATTCTATGACATCACAATGGAACTCTGTGACATCACAATGGAATTCTATGACATCACAATGGAACTCTGTGACATCACAATGGAATTCTATGACATCACAATGGAACTCTGTGACATCACAATGGAATTCTATGACATCACAATGGAACTCTGTGACATCACAATGGAATTCTATGACATCACAATGGAACTCTGTGACATCACAATGGAATTCTATGACATCACAATGGAATTCTGTGACATCACAATGGAATTCTATGACATCACAATGGAACTCAGTGACATCACAATGGAATTCTATGACATCACAATGGAACTCTGTGACATCACAATGGAATTCTATGACATCACAATGGAACTCTGTGACATCACAATGGAATTCTATGACATCACAATGGAACTCTGTGACATCACAATGGAATTCTATGACATCACAATGGAACTCTGTGACATCACAATGGAATTCTATGACATCACAATGGAACTCTGTGACATCACAATGGAATTCTATGACATCACAATGGAACTCAGTGACATCACAATGGAATTCTATGACATCACAATGGAATCTGTGACATCACAATGGAACTCTGTGACATCACAATGGAATTCTATGACATCACAATGGAACTCTGTGACATCACAATGGAATTCTATGACATCACAATGGAACTCTGTGACATCACAATGGAATTCTATGACATCACAATGGAACTCAGTGACATCACAATGGAATTCTATGACATCACAATGGAACCAGTGACATCACAATGGAATTCTATGACATCACAATGGAATTCTGTGACATCACAATGGAACTCTGTGACATCACAATGGAATTCTATGACATCACAATGGAACTCAGTGACATCACAATGGAATTCTATGACATCACAATGGAATTCTATGACATCACAATGGAACTCTGTGACATCACAATGGAATTCTATGACATCACAATGGAATTCTATGACATCACAATGGAACTCAGTGACATCACAATGGAATTCTATGACATCACAATGGAACTCTGTGACATCACAATGGAATTCTATGACATCACAATGGAACTCAGTGACATCACAATGGAACTCTGTGACATCACAATGGAATTCTATGACATCACAATGGAACTCTGTGACATCACAATGGAATTCTATGACATCACAATGGAACTCTGTGACATCACAATGGAATTCTATGACATCACAATGGAACTCTGTGACATCACAATGGAATTCTATGACATCACAATGGAACTCTGTGACATCACAATGGAATTCTGTGACATCACAATGGAACTCTGTGACATCACAATGGAACTCTGTGACATCACAATGGAATTCTATGACATCACAATGGAATTCTGTGACATCACAATGGAATTCTATGACATCACAATGGAACTCTGTGACATCACAATGGAATTCTATGACATCACAATGGAACTCTGTGACATCACAATGGAATTCTATGACATCACAATGGAACTCTGTGACATCACAATGGAATTCTATGACATCACAATGGAACACAGTGACATCACAATGGAATTCTATGACATCACAATGGAACTCTGTGACATCACAATGGAATTCTGTGACATCACAATGGAACTCTATGACATCACAATGGAATTCTATGACATCACAATGGAACTCAGTGACATCACAATGGAATTCTATGACATCACAATGGAACTCTGTGACATCACAATGGAATTCTATGACATCACAATGGAATTCTATGACATCACAATGGAACTCAGTGACATCACAATGGAATTCTATGACATCACAATGGAACTCTGTGACATCACAATGGAATTCTATGACATCACAATGGAACTCTGTGACATCACAATGGAATTCTATGACATCACAATGGAACTCAGTGACATCACAATGGAATTCTATGACATCACAATGGAACTCTGTGACATCACAATGGAATTCTGTGACATCACAATGGAACTCTATGACATCACAATGGAACTCTGTGACATCACAATGGAATTCTATGACATCACAATGGAACTCTGTGACATCACAATGGAATTCTATGACATCACAATGGAACTCAGTGACATCACAATGGAACTCTGTGACATCACAATGGAATCTATGACATCACAATGGAACTCTGTGACATCACAATGGAATTCTATGACATCACAATGGAACTCAGTGACATCACAATGGAATTCTATGACATCACAATGGAACTCTGTGACATCACAATGGAATTCTGTGACATCAAATGGAACTATGACATCACAATGGAATTCTATGACATCACAATGGAATCTGTGACATCACAATGGAACTCTGTGACATCACAATGGAATTCTGTGACATCACAATGGAACTCTGTGACATCACAATGGAATTCTATGACATCACAATGGAAACTGTGACATCACAATGGAACTCTGTGACATCACAATGGAATTCTATGACATCACAATGGAACTCTGTGACATCACAATGGAATTCTATGACATCACAATGGAATTCTGTGACATCACAATGGAACTCTGTGACATCACAATGGAATTCTATGACATCAAATGGAACTCTGTGACATCACAATGGAATTCTATGACATCACAATGGAATTCTATGACATCACAATGGAACTCTGTGACATCACAATGGAATTCTATGACATCACAATGGAACTCTGTGACATCACAATGGAATTCTATGACATCACAATGGAACTCTGTGACATCACAATGGAATTCTATGACATCACAATGGAACTCTGTGACATCACAATGGAATTCTATGACATCACAATGGAACTCTGTGACATCACAATGGAATTCTATGACATCACAATGGAACTCATGACATCACAATGGAATTCTATGACATCACAATGGAACTCAGTGACATCACAATGGAATTCTATGACATCACAATGGAACTCTGTGACATCACAATGGAATTCTATGACATCACAATGGAACTCTGTGACATCACAATGGAATTCTATGACATCACAATGGAACTCTGTGACATCACAATGGAATTCTATGACATCACAATGGAATTCTGTGACATCACAATGGAATTCTATGACATCACAATGGAATTCAGTGACATCACAATGGAACTCTGTGACATCACAATGGAATTCTATGACATCACAATGGAACTCTGTGACATCACAATGGAACTCTGTGACATCACAATGGAATTCTATGACATCACAATGGAACTCTGTGACATCACAATGGAATTCTATGACATCACAATGGAACTCAGTGACATCACAATGGAATTCTATGACATCACAATGGAATTCTATGACATCACAATGGAATTCTGTGACATCACAATGGAACTCTATGACATCACAATGGAATTCTGTGACATCACAATGGAATTCTGTGACATCACAATGGAACTCTGTGACATCACAATGGAATTCTATGACATCACAATGGAACTCTGTGACATCACAATGGAATTCTATGACATCACAATGGAACTCTGTGACATCACAATGGAATTCTATGACATCACAATGGAACTCTGTGACATCACAATGGAATTCTATGACATCACAATGGAACTCAGTGACATCACAATGGAATTCTATGACATCACAATGGAACTCTGTGACATCACAATGGAATTCTATGACATCAAAATGGAACTCTGTGACATCACAATGGAATTCTATGACATCACAATGGAACTCTGTGACATCACAATGGAACTCTGTGACATCACAATGGAATTCTATGACATCACAATGGAATCACATGGAATTCTATGACATCACAATGGAACTCTGTGACATCACAATGGAATTCTATGACATCACAATGGAACTCTGTGACATCACAATGGAATTCTATGACATCACAATGGAACTCTGTGACATCACAATGGAATTCTATGACATCACAATGGAACTCTGTGACATCACAATGGAATTCTATGACATCACAATGGAACTCAGTGACATCACAATGGAATTCTATGACATCACAATGGAACACTGTGACATCACAATGGAATTCTATGACATCACAATGGAACTCTGTGACATCACAATGGAACTCTATGACATCACAATGGAACTCAGTGACATCACAATGGAATTCTATGACATCACAATGGAATTCTATGACATCACAATGGAACTCTGTGACATCACAATGGAATTCTATGACATCACAATGGAACTCAGTGACATCACAATGGAATTCTATGACATCACAATGGAACTCTGTGACATCACAATGGAACTCTGTGACATCACAATGGAATTCTATGACATCACAATGGAACTCAGTGACATCACAATGGAATTCTATGACATCACAATGGAACTCTGTGACATCACAATGGAATTCTATGACATCACAATGGAACTGTGACATCACAATGGAATTCTATGACATCACAATGGAATTCTATGACATCACAATGGAATTCTGTGACATCACAATGGAATTCTATGACATCACAATGGAACTCTGTGACATCACAATGGAATTCTATGACATCACAATGGAACTCTGTGACATCACAATGGAATTCTATGACATCACAATGGAACTCAGTGACATCACAATGGAATTCTATGACATCACAATGGAACTCAGTGACATCACAATGGAATTCTATGACATCACAATGGAATTCTGTGACATCACAATGGAACTCTGTGACATCACAATGGAATTCTATGACATCACAATGGAACTCTGTGACATCACAATGGAATCTATGACATCACAATGGAACTCTGTGACATCACAATGGAATTCTGTGACATCACAATGGAATTCTATGACATCACAATGGAGTGACATCACAATGGAATTCTATGACATCACAATGGAACTCTGTGACATCACAATGGAATTCTATGACATCACAATGGAACTCTGTGACATCACAATGGAATTCTATGACATCACAATGGAATTCTGTGACATCACAATGGAATTCTGTGACATCACAATGGAACTCTGTGACATCACAATGGAATTCTATGACATCACAATGGAACTCTGTGACATCACAATGGAATTCTATGACATCACAATGGAACTCAGTGACATCACAATGGAACTCTGTGACATCACAATGGAATTCTGTGACATCACAATGGAACTCTGTGACATCACAATGGAATTCTATGACATCACAATGGAACTCTGTGACATCACAATGGAATTCTATGACATCACAATGGAACTCTATGACATCACAATGGAATGGAATCTGTGACATCACAATGGAATTCTATGACATCACAATGGAACTCTGTGACATCACAATGGAATTCTGTGACATCACAATGGAATTCTGTGACATCACAATGGAACTCTGTGACATCACAATGGAATTCTATGACATCACAATGGAACTCTGTGACATCACAATGGAATTCTATGACATCACAATGGAACTCAGTGACATCACAATGGAATTCTGTGACATCACAATGGAACTCTGTGACATCACAATGGAATTCTGTGACATCACAATGGAATTCTATGACATCACAATGGAACTCTGTGACATCACAATGGAATTCTATGACATCACAATGGAACTCAGTGACATCACAATGGAATTCTATGACATCACAATGGAACTCTGTGACATCACAATGGAATTCTATGACATCACAATGGAACTCTGTGACATCACAATGGAATTCTATGACATCACAATGGAACTCTGTGACATCACAATGGAACTCTGTGACATCACAATGGAACTCTGTGACATCACAATGGAATTCTATGACATCACAATGGAACTCTGTGACATCACAATGGAATTCTATGACATCACAATGGAACTCAGTGACATCACAATGGAATTCTATGACATCACAATGGAACTCTGTGACATCACAATGGAATTCTATGACATCACAATGGAACTCAGTGACATCACAATGGAATTCTATGACATCACAATGGAACTCTGTGACATCACAATGGAATTCTATGACATCACAATGGAACTCTGTGACATCACAATGGAACTCTGTGACATCACAATGGAATTCTATGACATCACAATGGAATTCTGTGACATCACAATGGAACTCTGTGACATCACAATGGAATTCTATGACATCACAATGGAACTCAGTGACATCACAATGGAATTCTATGACATCACAATGGAACTCTGTGACATCACAATGGAATCTTGACATCACAATGGAATTCTATGACATCACAATGGAACTCAGTGACATCACAATGGAATTCTGTGACATCACAATGGAATTCTATGACATCACAATGGAACTCTGTGACATCACAATGGAATTCTGTGACATCACAATGGAATTCTATGACATCACAATGGAACTCAGTGACATCACAATGGAATTCTATGACATCACAATGGAACTCTGTGACATCACAATGGAATTCTATGACATCACAATGGAACTCTGTGACATCACAATGGAATTCTATGACATCACAATGGAACTCAGTGACATCACAATGGAATTCTATGACATCACAATGGAACTCTGTGACATCACAATGGAATTCTGTGACATCACAATGGAACTCTGTGACATCACAATGGAATTCTATGACATCACAATGGAATCTGTGACATCACAATGGAATTCTATGACATCACAATGGAATCAGTGACATCACAATGGAATTCTATGACATCACAATGGAATTCTGTGACATCACAATGGAACTCAGTGACATCACAATGGAATTCTATGACATCACAATGGAACTCTGTGACATCACAATGGAATTCTATGACATCACAATGGAACTCTGTGACATCACAATGGAATTCTATGACATCACAATGGAACTCTGTGACATCACAATGGAATTCTGTGACATCACAATGGAACTCTGTGACATCACAATGGAATTCTATGACATCACAATGGAACTCTATGACATCACAATGGAATTCTATGACATCACAATGGAACTCTGTGACATCACAATGGAATTCTATGACATCACAATGGAACTCTGTGACATCACAATGGAATTCTATGACATCACAATGGAACTCTGTGACATCACAATGGAATTCTATGACATCACAATGGAACTCTGTGACATCACAATGGAATTCTATGACATCACAATGGAACACAGTGACATCACAATGGAATTCTATGACATCACAATGGAACTCTGTGACATCACAATGGAATTCTATGACATCACAATGGAACTCAGTGACATCACAATGGAATTCTATGACATCACAATGGAACTCTGTGACATCACAATGGAACTCTATGACATCACAATGGAATTCTGTGACATCACAATGGAACTCTGTGACATCACAATGGAATTCTATGACATCACAATGGAACTCTGTGACATCACAATGGAATTCTGTGACATCACAATGGAACTCTGTGACATCACAATGGAATTCTGTGACATCACAATGGAACTCTGTGACATCACAATGGAATTCTATGACATCACAATGGAACTCTGTGACATCACAATGGAATTCTATGACATCACAATGGAACACAGTGACATCACAATGGAATTCTGTGACATCACAATGGAATTCTGTGACATCACAATGGAACTCAGTGACATCACAATGGAATTCTATGACATCACAATGGAATTCTATGACATCACAATGGAACTCTGTGACATCACAATGGAATTCTATGACATCACAATGGAATTCTATGACATCACAATGGAACTCAGTGACATCACAATGGAATTCTATGACATCACAATGGAACTCTGTGACATCAAATGGAATTCTATGACATCACAATGGAATTCTGTGACATCACAATGGAATCTATGACATCACAATGGAACTCAGTGACATCACAATGGAATTCTATGACATCACAATGGAACTCTGTGACATCACAATGGAATTCTATGACATCACAATGGAACTCTGTGACATCACAATGGAATTCTATGACATCACAATGGAACTCAGTGACATCACAATGGAATTCTATGACATCACAATGGAACTCAGTGACATCACAATGGAATTCTATGACATCACAATGGAACTCTGTGACATCACAATGGAATTCTATGACATCACAATGGAACTCTGTGACATCACAATGGAATTCTATGACATCACAATGGAACTCTGTGACATCACAATGGAATTCTATGACATCACAATGGAACTCTGTGACATCACAATGGAATTCTATGACATCACAATGGAACTCAGTGACATCACAATGGAACTCTGTGACATCACAATGGAATTCTATGACATCACAATGGAACTCTGTGACATCACAATGGAATTCTGTGACATCACAATGGAACTCTGTGACATCACAATGGAATTCTATGACATCACAATGGAACTCTGTGACATCACAATGGAATTCTATGACATCACAATGGAACTCTGTGACATCACAATGGAATTCTATGACATCACAATGGAACTCAGTGACATCACAATGGAATTCTATGACATCACAATGGAACTCAGTGACATCACAATGGAATTCTATGACATCACAATGGAACACTGTGACATCACAATGGAATTCTGTGACATCACAATGGAATTCTATGACATCACAATGGAACTCAGTGACATCACAATGGAATTCTATGACATCACAATGGAACTCTGTGACATCACAATGGAATTCTATGACATCACAATGGAACTCTGTGACATCACAATGGAATTCTATGACATCACAATGGAACTCTGTGACATCACAATGGAATTCTATGACATCACAATGGAACTCTGTGACATCACAATGGAATTCTATGACATCACAATGGAACTCTGTGACATCACAATGGAATTCTATGACATCACAATGGAACTCAGTGACATCACAATGGAATTCTATGACATCACAATGGAACTCTGTGACATCACAATGGAATTCTGTGACATCACAATGGAACTCTGTGACATCACAATGGAATTCTATGACATCACAATGGAATTCTATGACATCACAATGGAACTCTGTGACATCACAATGGAACTCTGTGACATCACAATGGAACTCTGTGACATCACAATGGAATTCTATGACATCACAATGGAATTCTATGACATCACAATGGAACTGGGCATCACAATGGAATTCTATGACATCACAATGGAACTCTGTGACATCACAATGGAATTCTATGACATCACAATGGAACTCTGTGACATCACAATGGAATTCTGTGACATCACAATGGAACTCTATGACATCACAATGGAATTCTGTGACATCACAATGGAACTCTGTGACATCACAATGGAATTCTATGACATCACAATGGAATTCTGTGACATCACAATGGAACTCAGTGACATCACAATGGAATTCTATGACATCACAATGGAACTCTGTGACATCACAATGGAATTCTATGACATCACAATGGAATCAGTGACATCACAATGGAATTCTATGACATCACAATGGAACTCAGTGACATCACAATGGAATTCTATGACATCACAATGGAACTCTGTGACATCACAATGGAATTCTATGACATCACAATGGAACTCTGTGACATCACAATGGAATTCTATGACATCACAATGGAACTCTGTGACATCACAATGGAATTCTATGACATCACAATGGAACTCTGTGACATCACAATGGAATTCTATGACATCACAATGGAACTCAGTGACATCACAATGGAATTCTATGACATCACAATGGAACTCTGTGACATCACAATGGAATTCTATGACATCACAATGGAACTCAGTGACATCACAATGGAATTCTGTGACATCACAATGGAATTCTGTGACATCACAATGGAAATCTTTCACATGGTCTTGACATCACAATGGAATTCTATGACATCACAATGGAACTCTGTGACATCACAATGGAATTCTATGACATCACAATGGAACTCTGTGACATCACAATGGAATTCTATGACATCACAATGGAATTCAATGACATCACAATGGAACTCTGTGACATCACAATGGAACTCTGTGACATCACAATGGAATTCTGTGACATCACAATGGAACTCTGTGACATCACAATGGAATCATGACATCACAATGGAACTCTATGACATCACAATGGAATTCTATGACATCACAATGGAACTCTGTGACATCACAATGGAATTCTATGACATCACAATGGAACTCAGTGACATCACAATGGAATTCTATGACATCACAATGGAACTCTGTGACATCACAATGGAATTCTATGACATCACAATGGAACTCTGTGACATCACAATGGAATTCTATGACATCACAATGGAACTCTATGACATCACAATGGAATTCTATGACATCACAATGGAACTCTGTGACATCACAATGGAATTCTATGACATCACAATGGAACTCTGTGACATCACAATGGAATTCTATGACATCACAATGGAACTCATTGACATCACAATGGAATGACATCACAATGGAACTCTGTGACATCACAATGGAATTCTATGACATCACAATGGAACTCTGTGACATCAAATGGAATTCTATGACATCACAATGGAACTCTGTGACATCACAATGGAATTCTATGACATCACAATGGAACTCTGTGACATCACAATGGAATCTTGACATCACAATGGAACTCTGTGACATCACAATGGAATTCTATGACATCACAATGGAACTCTGTGACATCACAATGGAATTCTATGACATCACAATGGAACACAGTGACATCACGCAATGGAATTCTATGACATCACAATGGAACTCTGTGACATCACAATGGAATTCTATGACATCACAATGGAATTCTGTGACATCACAATGGAATTCTGTGACATCACAATGGAACTCAGTGACATCACAATGGAATTCTATGACATCACAATGGAACTCTGTGACATCACAATGGAATTCTATGACATCACAATGGAACTCTGTGACATCACAATGGAATTCTATGACATCACAATGGAACTCTGTGACATCACAATGGAATTCTATGACATCACAATGGAACTCAGTGACATCACAATGGAATTCTATGACATCACAATGGAACTCTGTGACATCACAATGGAATTCTGTGACATCACAATGGAACTCTGTGACATCACAATGGAATTCTATGACATCACAATGGAACTCTGTGACATCACAATGGAATTCTATGACATCACAATGGAACTCTGTGACATCACAATGGAATTCTATGACATCACAATGGAATTCTGTGACATCACAATGGATCTGTGACATCACAATGGAACTCTGTGACATCACAATGGAATTCTATGACATCACAATGGAACTCTGTGACATCACAATGGAATTCTATGACATCACAATGGAACTCTGTGACATCACAATGGAATTCTATGACATCACAATGGAACTCTGTGACATCACAATGGAATTCTATGACATCACAATGGAATTCTATGACATCACAATGGAACTCAGTGACATCACAATGGAATTCTATGACATCACAATGGAACTCTGTGACATCACAATGGAATTCTATGACATCACAATGGAACTCTGTGACATCACAATGGAATTCTATGACATCACAATGGAACTCTGTGACATCACAATGGAATTCTATGACATCACAATGGAACTCTGTGACATCACAATGGAATTCTATGACATCACAATGGAACTCTGTGACATCACAATGGAATTCTATGACATCACAATGGAAAAGTGACATCACAATGGAATTCTATGACATCACAATGGAACTCTGTGACATCACAATGGAATTCTATGACATCACAATGGAATTCTATGACATCACAATGGAACTCAGTGACATCACAATGGAATTCTATGACATCACAATGGAACTCTGTGACATCACAATGGAATTCTGTGACATCACAATGGAATTCTGTGACATCACAATGGAATTCTATGACATCACAATGGAACTCTGTGACATCACAATGGAATTCTATGACATCACAATGGAACTCTGTGACATCACAATGGAATTCTATGACATCACAATGGAACTCAGTGACATCACAATGGAATTCTATGACATCACAATGGAACTCTGTGACATCACAAGGTCTATGACATCACAATGGAATTCTATGACATCACAATGGAACTCTATGACATCACAATGGAATTCTATGACATCACAATGGAATTCTATGACATCACAATGGAACTCTGTGACATCACAATGGAATGACATCACAATGGAACTCTGTGACATCACAATGGAATTCTGTGACATCACAATGGAACTCTGTGACATCACAATGGAATTCTATGACATCACAATGGAACTCTTTGACATCACAATGGAATTCTGTGACATCACAATGGAACTCTGTGACATCACAATGGAACTCTGTGACATCACAATGGAATTCTATGACATCACAATGGAACTCTGTGACATCACAATGGAATTCTATGACATCACAATGGAACTCTGTGACATCACAATGGAATTCTATGACATCACAATGGAACTCTGTGACATCACAATGGAATTCTATGACATCACAATGGAACTCTGTGACATCACAATGGAATTCTATGACATCACAATGGAACTCTGTGACATCACAATGGAATGATCTGGATGACATCACAATGGAATTCTGTGACATCACAATGGAACTCTGTGACATCACAATGGAATTCTATGACATCACAATGGAATTCTATGACATCACAATGGAACTCTGTGACATCACAATGGAATTCTATGACATCACAATGGAACTCAGTGACATCACAATGGAATTCTATGACATCACAATGGAACTCTGTGACATCACAATGGAATTCTATGACATCACAATGGAACTCTGTGACATCACAATGGAATTCTATGACATCACAATGGAACTCTGTGACATCACAATGGAACTCTGTGACATCACAATGGAATTCTGTGACATCACAATGGAACTCTGTGACATCACAATGGAATTCTATGACATCACAATGGAAGTGACATCACAATGGAATTCTATGACATCACAATGGAACTCAGTGACATCACAATGGAACTCTGTGACATCACAATGGAATTCTATGACATCACAATGGAACTCAGTGACATCACAATGGAATTCTATGACATCACAATGGAACTCTGTGACATCACAATGGAATTCTATGACATCACAATGGAACTCTGTGACATCACAATGGAATTCTATGACATCACAATGGAACTCTGTGACATCACAATGGAATTCTATGACATCACAATGGAACTCTGTGACATCACAATGGAATTCTATGACATCACAATGCTGTGACATCACAATGGAATTCTATGACATCACAATGGAACTCTGTGACATCACAATGGAATTCTATGACATCACAATGGAACTCTGTGACATAACAATGGAATTCTATGACATTACAATGGAATTCTATGACATCACAATGGTACTATGTGACATCACAATGGAATACTATGACATCACAATGGAACTCTGTGACATCACAATGGAATTCTATGACATCACAATGGAACTCTGTGACATCACAATGGAATTCTATGACATCACAATGGAGCACAGTGACATCACAATGGAATTCTATGACATCACAATGGAACTGAGTGACATCACAATGGAATACTGTGACATCACAATGGAACACAGTGACATTACAATGGAATTCTATGACATCACAATGTTACACAGTGACATCATAATGGAATTCTACGACATCACAATGGAACTCTGTGACATCACAATGGAAATCTGTCATCACAATGGAATTCTATGATATCACAATGGAATTCTATGACATCACTTTGGAACACAGTGACATCACAATGGAATTCTATGACATCACAATGGAACACAGTGACATCACATTGGAATTCTATGACATCAAAATGGAATTCTATGACATCAAAATGGAACACAGTGACATCACAATGGAATTCTATGACATCACAATGGAACTCTGTGATATCACAATGGAATTCTGTGACATCACAATGGAACTCTGTGACATCACAATGGAATTCTATGACATCACAATGGAACTCTGTGACATCACAATGGAATTCTATGACATCACAATGGAACTCTGTGACATCACAATGGAATTCTATGACATCACAATGGAGCTCAGTGACATCACAATGGAATTTTATGACATCACAATGGAACTCAGTGACATAACAATGGAATTCTATGACATCACAATGGAAAGCAATGACATCACAATGGAATTCTATGACATCACAATGGAATTCTGTGACATCACAATGGAGCTCTGTGACATCACAGTGGTATTCTATGACATCACAATGGAACTCTATGACATCACAATGGAACTCTGTGACATCACAATGGAATTCTGTGACATCACAATGGAACTCTGTGACATCACAATGGAATTCTATGACATCACAATGGAATTCTATGACATCACAATGGAACTCTGTGACATCATAATGGAATTCTATGACATCACAATGGAACTCTGTGACATCACAATGGAATTCTATGACATCAAAATGGAACTCAGTGACATCACAATGGAATTCTATGACATCACAATGGAATTCTATGACATCACAATGGAACTCTGTGACATCACAATGGAATTCTATGACATCACAATGGAATTCTGTGACATCACAATGGAACTCAGTGACATCACAATGGAATTCTATGACATCACAATGGAACTCTGTGACATCACAATGGAATTCTATGACATCACAATGGAACACAGTGACATCACAATGGAATTCTATGACATAACAATGGAACTCAGTGACATCACAATGGAACTCTATGACATCACAATGGAATTCTATGACATCACAATGGAACTCTGTGACATCACAATGGAATTCTATGACATCACAATGGAACTCTGTGACATCACAATGGAATTCTATGACATCACAATGGAACTCTGTGACATCACAATGGAATTCTATGACATCACAATGGAACTCTGTGACATCACAATGGAATTCTATGACATCACAATGGAACTCTGTGACATCACAATGGAATTCTATGACATCACAATGGAATTCTATGACATCACAATGGAACTCTGTGACATCACAATGGAATTCTATGACATCACAATGGAACTCTGTGACATCACAATGGAATTCTATGACATCACAATGGAACTCTGTGACATCACAATGGAATTCTATGACATCACAATGGAACTCTGTGACATCACAATGGAATTCTATGACATCACAATGGAATTCTATGACATCACAGTGGAACTCTGTGACATCACAATGGAATTCTATGACATCACAATGGAACTCTGTGACATCACAATGGAATTCTATGACATCACAATGGAACTCTGTGACATCACAATGGAATTCTATGACATCACAATGGAACTCTGTGACATCACAATGGAATTCTATGACATCACAATGGAACTCAGTGACATCACAATGGAATTCTATGACATCACAATGGAATTCTGTGACATCACAATGGAACTCTGTGACATCACAATGGAATTCTATGACATCACAATGGAACTCAGTGACATCACAATGGATTCTATGACATCACAATGGAACTCTATGACATCACAATGGAACTCTGTGACATCACAATGGAATTCTGTGACATCACAATGGAACTCTATGACATCACAATGGAATTCTATGACATCACAATGGAACTCTGTGACATCACAATGGAATTCTATGACATCACAATGGAATTCTGTGACATCACAATGGAACTCTGTGACATCACAATGGAATTCTATGACATCACAATGGAACTCTGTGACATCACAATGGAATTCTATGACATCACAATGGAATTCTATGACATCACAATGGAACTCTGTGACATCACAATGGAATTCTATGACATCACAATGGAACTCAGTGACATCACAATGGAATTCTATGACATCACAATGGAACTCTGTGACATCACAATGAGAATTCTGTGACATCACAATGGAACTCTGTGACATCACAATGGAATTCTATGACATCACAATGGAACTCTGTGACATCACAATGGAATTCTATGACATCACAATGGAACTCTGTGACATCACAATGGAATTCTATGACATCACAATGGAACTCTGTGACATCACAATGGAATTCTATGACATCACAATGGAATTCTGTGACATCACAATGGAACTCTGTGACATCACAATGGAATTCTATGACATCACAATGGAACTCTGTGACATCACAATGGAATTCTATGACATCACAATGGAACTCAGTGACATCACAATGGAATTCTATGACATCACAATGGAATTCTATGACATCACAATGGAACTCTGTGACATCACAATGGAATTCTATGACATCACAATGGAATTCTATGACATCACAATGGAACTCTATGACATCACAATGGAACTCTGTGACATCACAATGGAATTCTATGACATCACAATGGAACACTGTGACATCACAATGGAATTCTATGACATAACAATGGAACTCAGTGACATCACAATGGAATTCTATGACATCACAATGGAACTCTGTGACATCACAATGGAATTCTGTGACATCACAATGGAACTCTGTGACATCACAATGGAATTCTATGACATCACAATGGAACTCTTACCATGGACATCACAATGGAACTCTGTGACATCACAATGGAATTCTATGACATCACAATGGAACTCTGTGACATCACAATGGAATTCTATGACATCACAATGGAACTCTGTGACATCACAATGGAATTCTATGGCATCACAATGGAACTCAGTGACATCACAATGGAACTCTGTGACATCACAATGGAATTCTATGACATCACAATGGAACTCTGTGACATCACAATGGAATTCTATGACATCACAATGGAACTCTGTGACATCACAATGGAATTCTATGACATTAAAATGGAACTCAGTGACATCACAATGGAATTCTATGACATCACAATGGAACTCTGTGACATCACAATGGAATTCTATGACATCACAATGGAACACTGTGACATCACAATGGAATTCTGTGACATCACAATGGAACTCTATGACATCACAATGGAATTCTATGACATCACAATGGAACACTGTGACATCACAATGGAATTCTATGACATAACAATGGAACTCAGTGACATCACAATGGAATTCTATGACATCACAATGGAACTCTGTGACATCACAATGGAATTCTATGACATCAAAATGGAACACAGTGACATCACAATGGAATTCTATGACATCACAATGGAACTCTGTGACATCACAATGGAATTCTATGACATCACAATGGAACTCTGTGACATCACAATGGAATTCTATGACATCACAATGGAACACTGTGACATCACAATGGAATTCTATGACATCACAATGGAACTCAGTGACATCACAATGGAATTCTATGACATCACAATGGAACTCAGTGACATCACAATGGAACTCTATGACATCACAATGGAACGTGACATCACAATGGAATTCTATGACATCACAATTGAATTCTATGACATCACAATGGAACTCAGTGACATCACAATGGAACTCTGTGACATCACAATGGAATTCTATGACATCACAATGGAACTCTGTGACATCACAATGGAATTCTATGACATCACAATGGAACTCTGTGACATCACAATGGAATTCTATGACATCACAATGGAACTCTGTGACATCACAATGGAACTCTGTGACATCACAATGGAATCTATGACATCACAATGGAACACAGTGACATCACAATGGAATTCTATGACATCACAATGGAACTCTGTGACATCACAATGGAATTCTGTGACATCACAATGGAACTCTGTGACATCACAATGGAATTCTATGACATCACAATGGAATTCTATGACATCACAATGGAACACAGTGACATCACAATGGAATTCTATGACATCACAATGGAACTCTGACATCACAATGGAATTCTATGACATCAAAATGGAACTCAGTGACATCACAATGGAACTCAGTGACATCACAATGGAATTCTATGACATCACAATGGAGCTCTGTGACATCACAATGGAATTCTATGACATCACAATGGAACTCTGTGACATCACAATGGAATTCTATGACATCAAAATGGAACTCTGTGACATCACAATGGAATTCTATGACATCACAATGGAACTCAGTGACATCACAATGGAATTCTATGACATCAAAATGGAACACAGTGACATCACAATGGAATTCTATGACATCACAATGGAATTCTATGACATCACAATGGAACTCTGTGACATCACAATGGAATTCTAGACATCACAATGGAACTCAGTGACATCACAATGGAATTCTATGACATCACAATGGAACTCTGTGACATCACAATGGAATTCTATGACATCAAAATGGAACACAGTGACATCACAATGGAATTCTATGACATCACAATGGAACTCTGTGACATCACAATGGAATTCTATGACATCACAATGGAACTCTGTGACATCACAATGGAATTCTATGACATCAAAATGGAACACAGTGACATCACAATGGAATTCTATGACATCACAATGGAACTCTGTGACATCACAATGGAATTCTATGACATCACAATGGAACTCAGTGACATCATAATGGAACTCTATGACATCACAATGGAACTCTATGACATCACAATTGAATTCTATGACAT